>OU744359.1:17380083-19897723 GCA_916610255.1 Lasioglossum lativentre | reverse complement strand
CGCAGAAAAGGAAATAAGGTGTATGTAAAATGGCTAGGATTGAGTAATGTGAACAATTCGTGGATAAACAAAGACAATTTATTATAAACAACTTAGCCTGTTCAAATAAAAAACACAATCTTCTATTTACATTGAATATTAACAATTTTTATAGTTACAAAGGAATCCGATAATGACCCCATGGTAGCGTTTCCGTCGAGTTGGGTATGATATACCGTTTGTCATCGTATGGACTCAGAGCAATTTTTCGTTCTGATACTTATTTTTACAAGACAATTGGTAAAAAATTAAAATAATACTTTTTCCAGTGGTGCGGTCTCCTTTTTTATCCTGTTTAAAAAATATTTTCAATTAATAAATATTACAAAAACGTTTTTATTCATTTTTTCTTTAAAAAAATTTTTTTACCTCGATTTCCGCACACGTCTGTACCTCATTGGTGGAAATATTGATCAGCATGTATCTTTTAAATAATCGATTAACCATGTACGAAATGTTTGGATTTCGCGGAGACAACAATGGCGTGGTTTTGTAGTGTGTCGTTTTGCATAACAGTGAAGTCGACACGGTATGTCAGCAATTTGATACACGGGATCGCGAACTAATACATCATATTTTGGACAGCCAAAATTTTCTAAATTTATTGATGTTATGTCTAATTTTCCAAGAATGTCTCTCTCGAAACACCCGCCTTTGTACGCTACGACGGGGTTCGATTGATCGCGCACAAAATTTTTTATGACATTGACTACGTCGTCCTGTTGATATCTTTCAAAACCAAAATCCGTAAATGGAATCCCATGTACGAAATTGCTGACATACCATGCCGACTTTTTGTCCGCCTCGCTTAAACGATGAAAGTTTTTCCCCAGATGAAATTCGGCGAGTTCGAATGAGCCGTCGCAAACATTAATAATGGCTAATTCTTTGGGGAAAAATTTCTTTTCGACAACGAATCCATCCATATCGATTATTTGTGTGATTTGATGAGCCATCTAAAAAAATGTTTCCAACCATTGATTTCGTTTTAAAAAATTTTTTAAAATTTATTGTACTTACGATTGAGTGTACTATAAATCCGCAGACAGTGATATAACTTAGCATGGGACTGCGAAGAGCATTTTATAACAAACTTCACATCCCTACTCGATACAATTACTACCACAGCGACTCTGTTATATGTGCAAACATTGTTGTCCGGATAGATTTCGGTAGCAGTGATAATGTGCCAGTCGACACATCTGCATACGATATATTTCATTACATAAAAAAATGTCAGGGTCAATCAAATAACGTCTTAAATGCTGTTTTAAAAGAAGTTATAATATTTCGCCGGATGTGTCGAGATTCCCTGACTCCTATCATTACAAAAACTGATTACTCAGCAAACTTATTTCTTCGTCTTAAAAGAAGTTATAATATTTAACCCGCAAGTACTCCGGCTAAAAAAGTAAAAAAACTGGTTTTGGAATTAAAAAATTGTATATTTTTTCATTTATTTATTAAAAATCTTAATTGTCATTTCCATGCACAATATAATCATGTAATAATATTGATATTCGGGTCTTGCGCGCATCACTGCCGAGTAAAATTTAATTCGACGTAACCTTGCAATTTATGGACTTCAGCCATTATTTCTCGCCGCATTTTTTTTCTGCTTCATTAGACATTTTTAAAATTGTTTTACGTGTTTCCTTGAAGATGCGCTCCTCCAATCGATTTAATGTTTTCAGAATATGCGCCATTTCCTTGTCCAAGCATGTCTTATTCACTGCATCGGCATCGTTCGTCGGGTATGCCAAACCTCCAAGCTTTCGGTCTCTCGCGTCGAAAGCGTCGCCATTGAGACAAAGCGCACTCCGTCTCACGTAATTCTTGCATGTTACATCATCCTTATTTGACTCGTTTCGCAACGTAACACCGAACTTGTTGATTGACATCGTGAAACTGTTGAACACGTTCAAAACCATCTTTAATTTATAATTAGACCCGCTTCTCGGAGCTCCTCTATGATTAACATGATTTCGTTATCATGGCCTGTATGTCCAGCAGCTCGCGATGACGCAAGCAATCTTATTCTATCCACTAACTCGTTGGGATCATCCCAATGTACATAATCAATCGCATTATCGGTAACCATCATGTTCTCCGGTAATGTATTCATCAAAGTTGACTTGGGGGCAAACCCTCTTCCAGTGCGAGGTCGTGTTTCAAGCAGTGATGCAATTACATGTTTATACTTGTATCCTCTGTTACTCAATGGGGGATTTGCAGCACTATGGTTGCGCCTGTGCGCATTTGTCGTCAGCAGAATACTCTTATATTTCTGTTTGTCAGCATCGGTGTATATCGTATCGTCGGGCATTCTCTTGAAAATTAGTTCGAAAAGGCCAGGCGTTCCTCTGTATTTTACATTATCGATGATTATATTATCTTCCATGTCTACGTCGAAATTCTTATCCCCAAGCATCAATGTATTTTTATCATAGTACACACCATACACGTGGTCAACCTGTTTTTTCTTATCCGTGATAAATAAGTTCAAATATTCCTGCGACAGCGGTCCTAGATTCTGAGTCAAATATGTAGTGGCTTCATCATGCTGTTCGGGATTCTCAACAATCTCACGCATTGTCGTTTCGAGAATATTTTGTTCAAGTGTTTCTGCTTCGTCTGTCCATACTTCTTCTGCAGGAGGTTCGGAATCTGGGCAAAGTCGTTTCGATAATCGATGAGGTGTTGGTTTTAAAGGTGTTTCCGCACGTAATCTTTTCAATCCGCGATACCGAGGCGTAGCGTTTAGCGGCTTTAATCCGCAATATTGGAGTGCAGCGTTAAGCACGGGCGGCTGATACAATGGGGACTCTGAAGAGGTCTCTCCATGATATTCAGGTGTAGCGTTAATCACGGGCAATTGCTGTTTGGATGTCGACTCTGAAGATGTCTCTTTAGGAATTGGGCTGGGAAATGGTTTCGTGTTTTCAATCAATTCTTTCAAGGGTCTTATCACAGGTTGGAAGCTATGTTCCAACACCGCATCGGTATCCATTTTTTGACCTTTAGCGCTAAGTATTTTTTTCGTATAGCTTCGCTCGTCTTGGCAATCTCTTTTGTTAACACTTCTTTTTCCATCTTTTGTTCAACAGAATTTCGACCCATGCTCGATTAGAAACGTTTTAACACTGTTCTACAACCGTTCGATCTCGTTCAATGCCCGTTCGACAACCGTTCGATGTCGTTCAATGCCCGTTCGACAACCGTTCTACGTTGAACGTGCACGTTCAACACCCCATTCGACAACCGTTCAATGCCTGTTCAATGCCCGTTCATTGCCGTTCGACAACCGTTCGACACCCGTTCAATGTCGTTCGACAACCGTTGAATGCCCGTTCGATGCCGTTCGACACCGCGTTCTACACCCGTTCAATGTCGTTCGACACCCGTTCGACAACCGTTCGACAACCGTTCAATGCCCGTTCAATGTTGTTCGACAACAGTTCGACACCCGTTCAATCACGTCACAGGTTGGCAGCCGAATGATGTAGTTATAATACGACATAGTCATTAAATCCTCGTCGATAGCGACCTCTATGCATAGGACTATCCTTGTCTATAACCACAAATCCATAGTTTTGTTGCCAACATTTTGCACACAGTTTGTTAAATTGTCCAAACGTCATATCGGTATTTACGTGATCGTCATACACATGGCGTAAATTCATGTTGTCCTGTTTGAATAGTAGTAAGAGATTGGTATTATCGCGAATCAGGTGCTTTGGAATTCTTGCATACGATTGGCATAGATACAGACTGTCCACTTTTGAATGTCTACCCATGGAAAAGTACTCTCTAATCACATCCTGCTTATCGCACGCCACATCATCAAATATAAATATAGAATTTGGTAGAGCTTCATTAGGTGGAACGACGTCGCTATTGTTTGAAAAAGGAAAGTAGCCAACATTCTCTACGGATGAGAGCAGCTTTTCCAAATATTGGTATTTTGGCTGTTGCAGCGATTTTGAATATACATACACGTTTTCGAATCGCATACCATTAGGGCTTTCCAACAAGCTAATGACAACATTAGTTTTCCCACAATTGGAAGGGCCACACACTATACCGCGTACAGTGTTAGGTAATAATGGTCCATGTCTCAGAACATGATGCATAATATTATCAAACTTTCTGTCTGAAAACACTCGAATTTTCACAGGCTGCCTTACGAACCGCATCGCAGCTGTTGCAACAATAACATATAAGCGGGGTATGGGAAATATTTATACAAACGCGATCCAGAGATATCAATCAGTCCATAAATGACTTTCGTACTGGCGACACATTGACGGACCACCTATGAAAAAGGATCGTTACTCGTGCATACGGCGGCAGGGAGCAGGACTTCTAAATACACTAATAAATAAATTGCCGTTTGAGTTACATATACCAGGATATCAATTTTGTGGACCCGGCACACGTTTGCAGGAACGCTTGGCTCGCGGCGATCGTGGCATAAATCCATTTGACTCGGCCTGTAGAGAACACTCTCAAAACAAAGATTTGACGAATCGTCACAAGGCAGATCAAATTTTAGCTGATCGAGCACGTCAACGCATAACTGCGAAGGACGCTACGTTAGGCGAGAAGACTGTTGCGACAGCTGTTTGGGCTGCGATGAAAGCTAAATCGAAGCTTGGGATGGGGCTCAAGAAAAAAAAGGACAGTGGTAAGAAGAAGAAGACGCGAGTTCTACCGATAGCAAAGCGAGGTGGTTTCCTACCGTTCCTCTTACCTGCATTGTCAGCTATAGGGGCGTTGACGGGCGGTGCTGCTGGCGTAGCGAAGGCTGTGAACGATGCCAAGGCTGCGCGAAAACAGTTGGAGGAATTGCAACGTCATAACCATGCTATGGAAGGTCGCGGAATTTATCTCGCACCCTACAAGAAGGGTACCGGTTTAAGGAAAAAAAAAAGTTCAATCCATGAAAAACTAGGGACACAGCCGATGACAAATGTTCAGCTTGAGGATATAGGAAGAAAGAATATACCATATTTTCGCGGAGTATACATGCGCGATAGTCTTCCGGCGAGAGCAAATGTAAATGAGAGCGGTATAGTAAACTTGGACGATAGTATCGGTCCGGGAACACATTGGGTCGCATACGTGAAACGCAATCGTACCGTAAAATATTTTGATAGCTTTGGTAATCTACGTCCACCTGTGGAACTTATTGCATACTTTGGATCATCCGCAACAATTACTTACAATCATGCACGTTTTCAAAATTTCGATCAAACCATATGCGGGCAACTGTGTGTAAAATTTGTACTGTGTGTACATTACCAACAAGTACAATTTCATTACATTCTTTACCCCTTTCGCATAAACATGACGCCCTCGTCGTTGACACTGACGTTAACGGGTAAGAGCAGCATGCTCGCAGTCCAATACTTTCCCGCGATAGATTTGAGTGGTCATGAATACGAACTAGGTCTCGTGGATTTTGAAACGTTTAACACGATAGCGAACGTCGATGCTCGCAACAATAAATTTTATTTTGGTGAAAATGACGAAGAAATTGTCATTCCCGAAGGATCTTACGAACTGGATGCAATCGATAAGTACTTGAAACGGGAAATACTGCGAAGATATCCCAACAGGCATGATTCGGGGAACGATGAATACCCTCTCGTCATACGTGCTAACAATAATACGATGAAGAGTGAAATATACTGCTCCTATAAGATTAATTTTGAGAAACCTAATAACATAGGATCGCTACTTGGATTTTCTGCAAACCGTATTCTCCCACGTAAAATGTGGCATGAGTCTAACGCTCCTGTGAACATCATAAGCACCAACGTGATCAGAGTGGAATGCAGCATAACAGCTGGTTCGTACAGTAATGACAAACCTGTACACATTATTCACGAATTTTCACCTAGGGTTCCTCCAGGATATAAGATCTCAGAAACGCCGCCGCGAGTCATTTACCTTCCTATCGTCGTGCGGATAATAGACGATTTAGAAATACGTCTGCTTGACCAAAATAATCGTCTGATCGATTTTCGTGGAGAAGAAATCACTGTTAGACTACATGTAAGACGGCGAGATCTCCGCTCCTACGAATAAGTGTTGTATTATGCTTGTGTATAACAAAGCGAACGAACCTCTAATTCCGACTGCTGCAACAAATACATTCATCGACACAGTAAGTCGGGCAAATTATCGTGTCACACCATCGTCGAGGAGGAACCTGCTGAGCTTGCAGAACGTGCGTTTTCTACAATCGTTGGGATTTGTTGTAAAGCAATAATGTCTGACATTCTGGCCATTGGCAATACACCGACCTCCGATAATCGTATAACCAAGATAGAAGTGCACACGTATAATCCCTATGCAAATACTACTCTCGGAAATAGCGATGAAATAAGAATACCGATACAGCAGCAAGATCTGTATACGCTACCGTGCGAGAGTTTCTTGTACATTGAAGGAAAAGTTATTTTAGCAGAGGCTCCACCTGAAGGAACAAGCAACAATGTTACTCTCGATACCAATTGTGCTGCTTTCATGTTTGATGAAATTCGATATGAACTAAATGGCGTTGAAATAGATCGCTGTAAAAATCCTGGAATAACGACTGCGTTAAAAACACACGTGTCCATCTCCCCCGGAAGAAGTAAAGCATTGGCCACCGCTGGCTGGTATCGTAAACTGGATGGCGCAGATTTCAATTTCTGTATACCATTCAATATGCTCTTTGGCTTCGGTGAAGATTATAACAAGATAACCGTTAATGTGCGTCAAGAGTTGGTCTTAATTCGATCACGAAACGATCTAAACGCGTTGAATGGTTCTAGTATTTTAAGACCTAAAATCGA
Source organism: Lasioglossum lativentre (assembly GCA_916610255.1). Lineage (NCBI taxonomy): Eukaryota > Metazoa > Arthropoda > Insecta > Hymenoptera > Halictidae > Lasioglossum > Lasioglossum lativentre. The sequence goes on along the minus strand of OU744359.1, from coordinate 19,890,839 downwards.
ATTATTCAAAGTTCAGTGGCGAATGCCGCACATAAGTCTTGAAGAACTAACCAAATTGTCGTTACTACGCATTCTCGAGAGAGGACAAATGATACCTATGAGTTTTCGCTCTTGGGATCTATACGAATATCCACATTTACAAACAACGACGATGCATACGTGGGCCATCAAGACTGTAAAACAACTGGAGAAACCTCGCTTCATCATATTCGCATTGCAGAATGATAGGAAAAATCAATTGCATAAGACTGCTAATCAATTCGACGATTGTAAACTGTCAAACATACGTTTGTACCTAAATTCGGAATCATACCCATACGATGACCTAAACTTGGACTTTGAAAAAAATAAGTATGCGGTACTTTACGATATGTACGCAAAATTTCAAAACTCGTATTATGGTGATCGATGCAGTGAGCCGCTATTGGACGAATTAGAGTTCTTATCACGTGGCCCATTTGTGGTCATAGACTGCTCTCGTCAAAACGAGTCTGTTAAAAGTGCTACAATTGATGTCCGCATAGATTTCGAATGCAGAGATAATGTGCCAGTCAACACAGCTGCATACTGCTTGATTATACATGATCGTATAGTCGAGTACAGCCCGTTGACCAACGTAGTGCACAGAATACTTTAACAAGCGGCGATGGTTCATCTAACGTTTGTCGATGTACAAGGGTTCAAGATCGAGTCAAACGAATTCATTGTAAAAGAAGCGGCCATTTTACGGGATGGAAATAAACTATTGCACTGGATATTCGAGCCACCATTTGGGTTCCACCGATTGACTGCTGCCGAAACACGTCAGGTTCGATGGCTAACGAGAAAACATCATGGAATCGGGTGGATGGACGGATATGTTCCATACAAAGAAGCTGGAAGCTGTTTGAAACTAGCCCTGGAAAATACGCAGCAGGTCATTGTCAAGGGATTGGAAAAGAAAAAATGGCTGTGGAAATTAACTGGAATCGAGGCTCTTGATGTGGATCTAGAGATCCTAGGATCCAAGATTGTCGATGTTGCAAAAGGGGCTGCATAGATGTGCATTCCATACTGGCGTATGTGCCGTTGAAAATGTATTTAAACTGTGTAAAATATATAATGATCAATAAGAACCATATTTTTGAATAAAGAATATTATTTAACAAAGTTTTTTCCGTATTTCTTAAAATGGTATAATATTTCACCCAATGTTGCCGACAAAATGCGCAGTTTGTGGTATAACATTACAAAAAATGATTACTCGGCAAACTTATTTCTAAGAATTTATCATATTTCACCGGATGTGTTTGCCTCGTGCCGAGATTCCTTGCTGTGTTTGCATTTTTTCAAAAAGGGAGGGGGGGGGGGGGGGTAGAGAGAGGCTATAAAACGCCATTGTTGGTTGGATCGACAAAGTATCAACTATGTGGTCCGCAACCGTCAACTCTCGAGCTACGCTGCAGAATAATGAGTTCAATCCTCCGCAATTACACACACAGTAAGTACTCTGGCTACCGCTAAAAATGCTATTCAGTATTGTTTCTTTGCAACTGAAAAAAAAATGCATTTCATAATTGCTTCTTTTCTTATCAGCGCTGATAATTCGGAACAGAGGATCGTGCGCGCGGTGCGTATATTGGGTAGGAGATATCCCTTGACGAATACATTCTACAAATACCTTGACATTGGAGTCCGAATTGGTGGTTGCTGTCACGTCGAGTTGGCTATAGGAGACAATCACGGCAATGAAATTCAACTGTCTATGGCTACCTGGAAAGATCTTCTTCGAAAGAAGGAAGACATTCTGCGGAACATTGTCAACTCAGGGAATGCTGTGCATGTTGGTGATATATAGACTGCGGATGTTTATGCAGTTATAATATGTCGAAATATGCAAAGTATATGCAAAATATATGCAAGATGTATGCAAGGTATATGCTAAATATATGTATAGGGAATGTATGTACGGATCTTTAAAATAGTAATTATTTTATTGTTTTATTTATTATAATTTAAATTACAATACACAACAATAGTTTTTTCTATAGTGTCGATTGTAAATTGATGTCTCTTGTCTGTTAAAATTAATTTATACGCCGAAAAAGAGCGTTCTACATCACATGATGTTATAGGGGCATATTTAAATTTACCCCAATGATGTGCCAGAACCTCTCGTGGTCCTTCAACGTGTTCACCCTTCAAAATCTTGCTTATTTTGAATAATACATTAAAGTGTACATTTCGTTTTAATACAGATTCCATTTTATGTGTAACCTTTTCTCCATAATCACCGGGTATAATTTTTAAATTTTCTGTAACTGTAGTTACCAAATCTATAGATTCCGTTAGAGGTAATCCTATCGTTTCCAATTTCTTCATGGCCTCAGGTAACATTTGGAAATGGCTCTGAATAAATGTTAAGTTTTGTTGTAAATACTCACATCGTAATGCTTCTTTTGCCGATTTAATTGACCAAGCCTCCTTTTCATCGAACGATTCTATGACGTCTTTTATTCCTTCTAAATGCGTTGCATAAAAAAACGCTGCTTCCAACCAGGTTCCCCATCTTGTTATTACAGGTTCTGGTGGCAATGGTCTATTTTGTAATTTATTTTTATAAATTTCGACGCGTAGTGGAGCTTTTAAGAATACTTTTTTAACAGTAGATATTAATTTATTAACAGCAGGGAATCGCTGTCGCACTTCCTCAGCAATTCGGTTTAGTCCATGTACCAAACAAGTTATGTGCAACAAATTTGGATAAAATATTTTCAAATGCTTCCCAGCTTTCAATATATACGCCGCTGCATCTGTGACGAGCAATAATACTTTATCTTCGTCTCCACTTGGCCATAATATTCTCATTGCTGAATTAACAAATCGAGCAATAGTTGCATAATTTGTTTCTGTTAATTGCTTACACGCTAATAAATAGGGTTGCGTTTCATCATTTTCACAAAGCTTCCCAATAATTAAATTTGCAATGTAACGACCAGTTGCATCCGTAGTCTCGTCTACGGATATCCAAACATAATTGTCGCCAATATTGTCTCGAATATTTTGGAGAGCCAAATTGTAGCAGTCCTCCAAATAATTCTTTCGCAGTGTAGATTCGTCTGGAATATCATTCCCGGTGTATTTTTTTAAGAAATCCCTCCACAATTTATTATTAAGACACCGCCAAGGCATATTAATAGCCACCATAGCTTGACACATATCGGTGTAAAAGTTATTTTTCCTCGACGAACTTGCTTCATTTTGTGGATTATTGCTTCTAGCAGCGGAAATCATTCTGATACTCTCTTCAACATTTCTTTTGTGCACAGCTGTATGTACGTGTTGTCTTAGCTGCGATTTTCTTTCGCAGCAAATCTCCTTGTCGCATACTTTACAGTATATTGTTTCCCCCTCTGCAACAATATAATTATCTTGCACAGATGAAATCCACTTAGCCAGCATTACACGCTTGCTGTTTTTTGATTTAGGCATCTCTAAGTTTTGACGCAAATATTTCACTACTAATAGGCACTATGTACGTTTGTCTTCGAAAGATATGCTTCATACGAAATCGCAATAGCTACTGATTTACTTGAACAATGGAGATTAACTGCAGCGTGACCCCGTCTGTTTACACATCGTACTATCGTCTTTGTATCGTCTCTCATTGTATGTCAATACAGTACTTACCAACTCGAAATTAGAACACGTTGTGGATCGTAGCTGCTCAATCTTTTAGAAACATCTATCTTATTTATTCTGGCGTAACATTAAATAGTCGAATATGTATTTAGTATTTATGCAAAATTTATGCATTTATGCAAGAAATATGCACTTATGGAAGAAATATGCACTTATGCAAAACATATGCAATATGCAAATTATGCAAAATAAAAATTATATTTTTAAAATCCTCTAATTACAAAACAAATTTTTGTTTAGGTCCCAGGTCTTTATCTATTTTCGATAAAAATATGCATTTGCATAAACATCCGCAGTCTGGTGATATAACTGTGGAGTTCTGTCAGTTAAACGATGATGTAAAGCTTGTAAAATTATCAAATTCGACTAAGTGCATACAGATTGCCCAGAAAACGATGAGAAGATTGTTTGATTTAGAATTTTGTATCGATCACATGTACTCTTGGCTATCCGAGAATCTATTCTGTGTACAAACTAAATATTGTAAGTTTATGCAAATAATATCTAATGTTACCGATGATTTTGCAAAAGCCATTGCAGAACATGACGATTTTGAACGCAATTCATTAATAGACACTGAATTGTTAGCTTTAGGCTTAGATGTAATGCTAATAAAATAAAATCAAAAGGATATTTCTCTGACATTTAATGCATGATTTACATTTCCTGTCCCCGAGATTCCTGTTCGTTCCCAAGGGGTATCATATTACATAAAAAAATGTCAGGGTCAATCAAATAGCGTCTTAAAAGAAGTTATAATATTTGGTCGGGTGTGTTTGCCGAGATTTCAAAGGGGGGTATAACATTACAACAAACTGATTACTCAGCAAAGTGCTCGGTTGCAAAAATGCGAGATTCCCTGATGTCAAAGGGGCATAACATTACAACTGATTACTCAGCAAAACGACTTCCCCCACCATCACTGCAGGAAAGAACGGGCGGGGTCTGAGAGGCGTCTGTTCCATCATTCTCGGTTAGATCGCCAAAGTATGCGGTTCGTGCGCGAGAGGATACCGCTGTGACGTCACAAAAATCCACCTACCTCCACTCCTATCCTTTGTGACGTCACTCTCCCGAAAAACATTTGTGAAAAAATCAGGCCTTGACCCCTCCAAAAAATTCGCGATCCCCCGCGGACCCCCCCCCCCCCCCCCCCGAAAAAAACCGCGTCTGGGGGTGACCCCCGAAAAAGACCGCGGGTGACCCCGAAAAAAGATGGCCCGGTTAGGTCTGGGGGTGACCCCCGAAAAAGAACGCCCCGGTTAGGTCTGGGGGTGACCCCTGAAAAAGATCGCACCGGTTAGGTCTGGGGGTGACTCCCGAAAAAGACTGCCCCGGTTAGGTCTAGGGGTGACTCCCGAAAAAGACCGCTCGGTTCGGTCTGGGGGTGACCCCCGAAAAAGACCGCTCGGTTCGGTCTGGGGTGACCCCCGAAAAAACCCCTCCCCACAGGGGAGGGGGGAGGGAGTGGGAGGGGGAGGGGAGGGGAGCAAGCCCCCTCCCCAAGGGAGGGGGGAGCCCCCCCCCGGGTTAGGTCTGCCTCGAAAGGTCAATGAACTTGGTCCAGAATCCCCCTAGCCTACCTACTGACATTGAACGGGTGTAGAACGCGGTGTCGAACGGCATCGAACGGGTGTCGAACGGCATCGAACGAACATCAAACGGGTGTCGAACGGCATCGAACGGGGTGTAGAACGGGTGTCGAACGGCATCGAACGGGCATTCAACGGTTGTCGAACGACATTGAACGGGTGTCGAACGGTTGTCGAACGGCAATGAACGGGCATTGAACAGGCATTGAACGGTCGTCGAACGGGGTGTTGAACGTGCACGTTCAACGTAGAACGGTTGTCGAACGGGCATTGAACGACATCGATCGGTTGTCGAACGGGCATTGAACGAGATCGAACGGTTATAGAACAGTGTTAAAACGTTTCTAATCGAGCATGGGTCGAAATTCTGTGGAACAAAAGATGGAAAAAGAAGTGTTAACAAAAGAGATTGCCAAGACGAGCGAAGCTATACGAAAAAAATACTGTGTTGGAACATAGCTTGCAACCTGTGATAAGACCCTTGAAAGAATTGATTGAAAACACAAAACCATTTCCCAGCCCAATTCCTGAAGAGACATCTTCAGAGTCGACATCCAAACAGCAATTGCCCGTGATTAACGTTACACCTGAATATCATGGAGAGACCTCTTCAGAGTCCCCATTGCATCAGCCGCCCGTGCTTAACGCTGCACTCCCATATTGCGGATTAAAGCCGCTAAACGCTACGCCTCGGTATCGCGGATTGAAAAGATTACGTGCGGAATACACCGATGCTGACAAACAGAAATATAAGAGTATTCTGCTGACGACAAATGCGCACAGGCGCAACCATAGTGCTGCAAATCCCCCATTGAGTAACAAAGGATACAAGTATAAACATGTAATTGCATCACTGCTTGAAACACGACCTCGCACTGGAAGAGGGTTTGCCCCCAAGTCAACTTTGATGAATACATTACCGGAGAACATGATGGTTACCGATAATGCGATTGATTATGTACATTGGGATGATCCCAACGAGTTAGTGGATAGAATAAGATTGCTTGCGTCATCGCGAGCTGCTGGACATACAGGCCATGATAATAAAGATGGTTTTGAACGTGTTCAACAGTTTCACGATGTCAATCAACAAGTTCGGTGTTACGTTGCGAAACGAGTCAAATAAGGATGATGTAACATGCAAGAATTACGTGAGACGGAGTGCGCTTTGTCTCAATGGCGACGCTTTCGACGCGAGAGACCGAAAGCTTGGAGGTTTGGCATACCCGACGAACGATGCCGATGCAGTGAATAAGACATGCTTGGACAAGGAAATGGCGCATATTCTGAAAACATTAAATCGATTGGAGGAGCGCATCTTCAAGGAAACACGTAAAACAATTTTAAAAACGTCTAATGAAGCAGAAAAAAATGCGACATCATGTGTTCGAAGCTGCGGCGAGAAATAATGGCTGAAGTCCATAAATTGCAAGGTTACGTCGAATTAAATTTTACTCGGCAGTGATGCGCGCAAGACCCGAACAATTATATCAATATTATTACATGATTATATTGTGCATGGAAATGACAATTAAGATTTTTAATAAATAAATGAAAAAATATACAATTTTTTAATTCCAAAACCAGTTTTTTTACTTTTTTAGCCGGAGTACTTGCGGGTTAAATATTATAACTTCTTTTAAGACGAAGAAATAAGTTTGCTGAGTAATCAGTTTTTGTAATGATAGGAGTCAGGGAATCTCGACACATCCGGCGAAATATTATAACTTCTTTTAAAACAGCATTTAAGACGTTATTTGATTGACCCTGACATTTTTTTATGCAATATATCGTAAAATATATCATAAAATATATCGTATGCAGATGTGTCGACTGGCACATTATCTCTGCTACCGAAATCTATCCGGACAACAATGTTTGCACTTTTAACAGAGTCGCTGTGGTAGTAATTGTATCGAGTAGGGATGTGAAGTTTGTTATAAAATGCTCTTCGCAGTCCCATGCTAAGTTATATCACTGTCTGCGGATTTATAGTACACTCAATCGTAAGTACAATAAATTTTAAAAAATTTTTTAAAACGAAATCAATGGTTGGAAACATTTTTTTAGATGGCTCATCAAATCACACAAATAATCGATATGGATGGATTCGTTGTCGAAAAGAAATTTTTCCCCAAAGAATTAGCCATTATTAATGTTTGCGACGGCTCATTCGAACTCGCCGAATTTCATCTGGGGAAAAACTTTCATCGTTTAAGCGAGGCGGACAAAAAGTCGGCATGGTATGTCAGCAATTTCGTACATGGGATTCCATTTACGGATTTTGGTTTTGAAAGATATCAACAGGACGACGTAGTCAATGTCATAAAAAATTTTGTGCGCGATCAATCGAACCCCGTCGTAGCGTACAAAGGCGGGTGTTTCGAGAGAGACATTCTTGGAAAATTAGACATAACATCAATAAATTTAGAAAATTTTGGCTGTCCAAAATATGATGTATTAGTTCGCGATCCCGTGTATCAAATTGCTGACATACCGTGTCGACTTCACTGTTATGCAAAACGACACACTACAAAACCACGCCATTGTTGTCTCCGCGAAATCCAAACATTTCGTACATGGTTAATCGATTATTTAAAAGATACATGCTGATCAATATTTCCACCAATGAGGTACAGACGTGTGCGGAAATCGAGGTAAAAAAATTTTTTTAAAGAAAAAATGAATAAAAACGTTTTTGTAATATTTATTAATTGAAAATATTTTTTAAACAGGATAAAAAAGGAGACCGCACCACTGGAAAAAGTATTATTTTAATTTTTTACCAATTGTCTTGTAAAAATAAGTATCAGAACGAAAAATTGCTCTGAGTCCATACGATGACAAACGGTATATCATACCCAACTCGACGGAAACGCTACCATGGGGTCATTATCGGATTCCTTTGTAACTATAAAAATTGTTAATATTCAATGTAAATAGAAGATTGTGTTTTTTATTTGAACAGGCTAAGTTGTTTATAATAAATTGTCTTTGTTTATCCACGAATTGTTCACATTACTCAATCCTAGCCATTTTACATACACCTTATTTCCTTTTCTGCGCAACACTTTCTCCACTAAGTATACATCTGGATCGGCAACGCGATGCAGCTCATATTCGTAGAATCCTCCAGCAACGGGATTTCCACGGGAATCTTGCAGCAGATATGTCGCCGGATTAGTTGCTTGTACCTTGACTATCTTGAACACCTCAGTGGTCCAATTTGGTGTGTAACCTTTATCAAAAACGGTTTTAAATTTGCTGACGCGTACAGACTGACCCACACTGAATTTCGCCGGCGCGGCAATCTTTATGTTGTTATATACGATGTCTAAGAGCCTGTCGGAAATGGCAGGGGTGACATCACACGGTCGCATTCCAATAGTTCTGTGCTTTTGCGCATTGTACTTTGCAACTAGTCGCGGTAGCGCATCGACCCATTTATAGGTTCCATTAAGTGTAAACTCTTTCCACATGGTATTCTTCAATGTACGATTGAACCGTTCTACGATGGAAGCCTTCATAATCGAATACGTAGAATAATGCCTAATACCGTGTTTCGTCAAGAGTTTTTGCACCTCACTGTTATAAAATTCCTTTCCTTGATCGGTTTGCAAATTTTTTGGACAACGATTGCGAAATATCTTTGTGAACGCTTTAGCTACCTCACCTCCACTTTTAGTCTTGAGTGGCATGCCCCAAGCATATTTGGATAGCACATCGATAACCGTTAATATGTACTTGTTACCGCCATTTATACGCGCATGAGGCTGCATATCTACGAGATCGGCTTGCCACAGATCGTCATACCCATGCACTAAAACTCGACGTCGTAGAAAAATCCGTCTGGCGGGGGCATGCAGTTCCTCCACTAATTGCGTCTTCTCTTTGCTCATGTTCAGGATTTGAACAAAAGAGATTTAAAATTGTATTAAACAAAATCACGATCTGCGATTGGTTTCTCGTGAATACATTCTCGCTAGAGACTGACATCTTTAAACATATGTAAATATATGTCGTGGCGCGAACGGTTGAACGCGACCGGGGCGCTTCTGCGTTTCCCTTTCCCATTGTTAACTTCTGTCTGCCGAATGATCTGACCGATTGACTCTGCGGAGGCGCTGATCTCTTCTGTTCGAGTGCTCAACAAAATCTGCCGGCCGGTCTCGGGCCATCGAGGGCCTTGCCTCGTATTTTCCCCACTCCGCAGAGTCACTCCGTCCACGTGCACGCATTGGAACGAAACCGCTTCCGATTGTCGCAGCCGATCAAACGTTTCGGCTGCGCGTAAGAGAAACCGATCCTAACTGCCGCGGCCGATCAAACGTCTCGGCCGCGCTACAATGTAACGTGCACGTGCGACCACTCGGCAACCGACTCCGGCAAACGCTTACCCTACTCTTAATCTACGACACGGCCGGACTGACATATCACGCGTCCTCGCGTGTATCTGTAACAGAACAATTTCTCTATATTACATTCGTAGTTCGGCCTTCCTGACATACAAGACATAAAGAAAGTATTGACTTTTCATTACAGTTTGCCCAGTTTCGATCAGTTCATGAATAGTTCGAGGAAATTTTGCATTGTAACGGGTTCACACAGAACGCCGACTATATTGATAGTCGTAACAGTTCACACAGAACGCCGTCTATACCCCTAGTATAGACGTAACAGGTCACACGGACCGCCGACTATATTGATAGTCGTAACAGTTCATACAGAACGCCGTCTATACCCTTAGTATAGACGTAACAGGTCACACAGACCGCCGACTATATTGATAGTCGTAACAGTTCACACAGAACGCCGTCTATACCCTTAGTATAGACGTAACAGGTCACACAGACCGCCGACTATATTGATAGTCGTAACAGTTCACACAGAACGCCGTCTATACCCCTAGTATAGACGTAACAGGTCACACAACACATCTTACATTATTGTTAATCTGACTCATTAAACTCATTCGAAACTTGGCACTCGGGCATTTTTCGAACTTGATCATGCGCATACTTATATGTACGATTACTGGTTAAGGATTTTAAAAGATATCTGTCTCCGTCAAGAACTTCAATTATCTTAAATGGGCCTCTAAATTTTGGGTCAAGTTTGGTCTGATTTCTTTCTGAATTTCGAATTAACACGAAGTCCCCTGTTTTAAATTTAACTAGTTTGGACTTTGTGCTGTCAAATCTGGTTTTGTCGCATTCAGCATTTTTCGTTATATTGCGCGCCGCACACTCTCTCACCTCAGAAAGATCTACTTCGACTTCTGCATCATCTGAAGTTAATAAATTCAAGGGTCTAGCTACGCGTCCTATTAGGAGCGCTAAGGGGCTTGCTTTAGTTACCCGATGAGTAGTGCTATTTAAAGCAAGCTGAATATCACTCAACGCGTCCTGCCATGATCTTTCGCCTGTCTCGACAGACGTCAACATAGATTTTAACGTGCTCATGACCCTTTCAACCTGCCCATTGGCGCGGCTACTACCTGTAGCTATCAAGTGTAACTGAATTTTACGAGAATCACAATAGTCTTTAAAGTCTTTACTCGCGAAGCATCTCCCCTGATCGGCGATTACTCGCTTTGGGGATCCAAATAAGGAAACACTCGATTGCAAAGCCTTAGTAACACTAGCGGTATCGATGCGTAAAGTATGATACAGTAAAACGAATTTAGTGAAGGCGTCGATGAGAACTATGACGTATTCTTTGATGTCATTTTTGCCGCTAAGTTTTCCAGTTATATCGATATGGACGGTGTGCCACGGAACGCTAACTTTCGGAATGGGATGAAGTTCGGCTTGGACTCTACTTGATTGGGGCTTCGATACCTTACACGTAATACAATTGTCAACAAATTTGCGCACGTACTTTGACATATGTTCAAACCAATAGTGTTCGTATAATTTATCGAGTGTCTTTTCCCATCCTAAATGCATTATTGATTCGTGAATGTGATTGATTACTGACCATCGGAAAGATCGCGGTACAATCGGTAAACATCTTGTACGATTGTGCCGTTGTACCTTGCGGTGCAAGACACCGGATCGAATCTCATAAGTTTGAGCGATTTCGAGTGAAAGTTCGTTGGTTCTTAGCTTTGCCATGATGGACTGGATCTCATCATCTCGCTGTTGTTCAGCGAGGAGCCAGTTTTCAGAAAGGGTTGCTATATCAACGCGAACCTGTTCAATCCTCTCCGAAGCAGGTGGGGTTGAAATTGAACCTGTAGGCTCGGGAAGGTGGTTTCGAGATAAAAAGTCAACGTGACTCATGCGTGTGCCCTCTCTATACGTGATGTCAAAATCAAAGGCTTGCAAATAAGCCCACCATCTATGAACACGTGGAGTGAGGTCAATTTTATTGCGTGAGGCTTTAAGGGAGTTACAATCGGTAATTACGGTAAATTGACGTCCTTCTAAGTAATGGCGAAAATGTTTGATAGCGTTTACCACGGCCAGGGTTTCTAACTCGTAGGAGTGATACCGGGATTCAGGCCCTGTGGTACGCTTGCTGAAATATTCAACGACATGAAGTTTACCGTCCACGTTCAGAAAGAAAATTGCACCATATCCGTCAGCACTTGCATCGGTGTGAATTTCGATAGGATAATCGGGGTTGAAAATGATCAGGACAGGTTCGTTCGTGAGAATAAAGATAATTTTCTTACGGATTACTTCGTGCTCAGGAGTCCAGCTGAGTTTACTTTTACCATTGTTGATTAAAAGAAAAAGAGGTCTCATGATTTGAGAGAAATTCGGGATAAATTTTCGAAAATAAGACGCGAGTCCGATAAACTGTCTCAATTGGTAGATGGTTACCGGCGGCGGCAATTTGGTCAAGGCCTCGACTTTTCGCGGATTGGGCATGACTTTCCCGGAGGAGACTTTGTATCCGAGAAATTCAACACAGCTTTTTAGGAATGAACATTTGGAGAAGTTCAACGAAAATCCGGCTTTTGTTAGAAGGTCTAGTACAGTGCGCAATCGCTCTAACCCTTCATTTATATCACGCGAGGGAATTAAAATGTCATCCATGTAAACGATGACATAAGAGTAGACAAGGTCGCCTAAGGCCCTAGTGACAGCACGTTGAAAAACACTCGGGGCATTCCGTAAGCCGAAAGGCATTTTCAGGTATTCGTATTGACCGTCGGGTGTCACAAAAGCAGTAAGTTCGATACTATCAGGGTGTACGGGAATTAAATTAAACCCACTAGCGCAATCAAGACACGTGAAATAATTAGTATCAGCCAGGCGAGCGATTTGATCCTGAATCAAGGGCAATGGAAACCGATCAGGGACTGTATTACGATTGAGTTCGCGGTAATCGACACACATGCGATCCGATCCATCACGTTTCTTTACAAGCAGGATGGGACTTGCAAAGGGCGAACAGCTGGGTCGTATGATACGAGCCTCTAACATTTCTTTTATTTTACCGCGCACTAATTGTCTTTCGTCAGGGGAAAGCCGGTATGGTCTACGTTGAACAGTCTTAGTAGGATCAACGAGCCGTATTTTAAGCTCACCGGTAGTCACACGTGTACGTGGCAAACCATCGATAAAAGTTTCAGAAAATTCATTTAACAAGTTCGATAATTTGAGCTTGTGTTCAGGAGATACGTCGGTATCAATCGTATCAAGGTCAAAGGGTTTAGAAACTTTACAACAATCTACCACTTTAATCTTGGTTAACAAGAAACTATTCGCGGTCATAGTGACAGAAAACCCCTGTTTTAGAATATCGCGCCCGAGCATGACATTATATTTCAAGCAGTTGTCGGGTACTACATGAAATAGGACCTCAAACATGCATCCGTTAACTGAGACTTCGCTTTGAATCTGACAGGTACTATACACGTTTGAATTACCAATTCCTACGATCGAAATTACCGTATTATGGCGCGTACCAGAAAATCTACTCGCGGTTCCTTCCTTAATGAGTGAGCATTCGGCGCCGGAATCATAGCAAAATGAATACGACTCACCAGATTGTGTCAGCTGACTGATTACGGGTCGGACTTCGCATGCATCGACTCGGCGTTCGACATGCGCGGCGTTGCTGCTGTTGTTCGTTGTCCGGAACGATGTCGCACCCCTGCCGTTGTTGGTCGCTCCTGAATTCGGACAGCGAGTCGAGACGTGTCCTTTCTCGCCGCAGCGATAACAAGTAACGCTATTCTTCGAATCTAGCCTCGCCGAACTGGTATTAACAGGCACTTGTCCTCGCGCCATCCTCTTGCGACATTCGGCAGCTTTATGTCCCAGCTTACCACAGTAATGACACTGAACGGGATTGGAAGACGTTGGTTTATACCGCTTATTCTCCGAAGAATTATTCTCCAGCTCAGTAGAGTGGTGTTTGCGTTTAGAACTGGCAAATGCCTTCAGTTCTTGCTGCAGTCTGCTCCTCGTGGTGATATTGTTCGTAAAAGCCAGGTGGTGTAGACGCCGATTAAACTGTGATGTATGCGCGAGCACAACTGACACAGCGATCTCCTCAATAGTTTTTTTCGACCATCTTGATGTAAGGGTGGTCATAAGGCGGCTAGCGTAGGCAGCAAGACACTCATCGTCTTTTGGCCGACCGTTCAAAAGGTTGATCACTGTCGCGGCACATGTTTCGATACAACCGTAACGGGCGAGAAAAATTTCTTTGAATTGCGCCCACGTCATGCCAGCAAATGACACCTGCGACAACCACGTGGATGCAGATCCCTTCAATGCCTTGCTCAATGCGATGACGAGTGCTCCTCCATCTAAGGGCTTTTCCGTCAGGCACACGTCAATCGTCGAACACCAAGCACGTGCATCACAGTCGGGTAATTCCGGATTGAACTGAGGTAATGATACCACAGGCACACACGGTAGTTTGATGGACTCGATAAGTCGCACCATGTTCTGGTTTTGTATTTCCAACAGTGACCGTAAAATATCCGGATTAATTAACTGTGAGGTTTGATCAGATCCCACTTCTGATGTCGTGGCGCGAACGGTTGAACGCGACCGGGGCGCTTCTGCGTTTCCCTTTCCCATTGTTAACTTCTGTCTGCCGAATGATCTGACCGATTGACTCTGCGGAGGCGCTGATCTCTTCTGTTCGAGTGCTCAACAAAATCTGCCGGCCGGTCTCGGGCCATCGAGGGCCTTGCCTCGTATTTTCCCCACTCCGCAGAGTCACTCCGTCCACGTGCACGCATTGGAACGAAACCGCTTCCGATTGTCGCAGCCGATCAAACGTTTCGGCTGCGCGTAAGAGAAACCGATCCTAACTGCCGCGGCCGATCAAACGTCTCGGCCGCGCTACAATGTAACGTGCACGTGCGACCACTCGGCAACCGACTCCGGCAAACGCTTACCCTACTCTTAATCTACGACATATATTTATAACGTCTTAAAAGAAGTTATAATAATTTCAAAAGGATATTTCTCTGACATTTAATGCATGATTTACATTTCCTGTCCCCGAGATTCCTGTTCGTTCCCAAGGGGTATCATATTACATAAAAAAATGTCAGGGTCAATCAAATAGCGTCTTAAAAGAAGTTATAATATTTGGTCGGGTGTGTTTGCCGAGATTTCAAAGGGGGGTATAACATTACAACAAACTGATTACTCAGCAAAGTGCTCGGTTGCAAAAATGCAAGATTCCCTGATGTCAAAGGGGCATACAAACTGATTACTCAGCAAAACGACTTCCCCCACCACCACTGCAGGAAAGAACGGGCGGGGTCTGAGAGGCGTCTGTTCCATCATTCTCGGTTAGATCGCCAAAGTATGCGGTTCGTGCGCGAGAGGATACCGCTGTGACGTCACAAAAATCCACCTACCTCCACTCCTATCCTTTGTGACGTCACTCTCCCGAAAAACATTCGCGAAAAAATCAGGACTTGACCCCCGAAAAAATTCGCGATCCCCCGCGGACCCCCCGAAAAAAAGACCGCGGGTGACCCCGAAAAAAAAAGATGGCGCCTGGGGGTGACCCCCGAAAAAAGACCGCCCCGGTTAGGTCTGGGGGTGACTCCCGAAAAAGACCGCCCCGGTTAGGTCTGGGGGTGACTCCCGAAAAAGACCGCTCGGTTCGGTCTGGGGGTGCCCCCCGAAAAAGACCGCCCGGTTCGGTCTGGGGGTGACCCCCGAAAAAACCCCTCCCCAGAGGGAGGGGGGGGAGCCCCCCCGGGTTAGGTCTGCCTCGAAAGGTCAATGAACTTGATCCAGAATCCCCCTAGCCTACCTACTTGCCAACTTTTTTATGAGGGCTTATATGTAAAATTTAGAAAACACGTTTCGTAGATTTGTATGAATTGAACATGTTCTGAAAATTTCATCAAAATCGGTCGACGTTGTAATGAGCCAGAAACGTGTAAAGATGGTTTGATTGAATAAAATCCTTAATGCTTGTGTGGACCTCCTCGAGAGATTTGAACTTAGAATCAGCCAAGTGGTGTTGCAGCGAGCGAAAAAGGTGATAATCCGAGTCGGCGCTCGTGCTATTTCGGCCTTGATCGATACAGGCAGCGACATTACGTTGATGCCAATTAGGCAGTATCGGGCGATCGGATCGCCAAAATTAGAACATACTGAAACAAGATTTCGCGGAATCGGCTCTACGGAGAATGAAACTTTCAGTAGACTCGCGACCGAGGTAGAATTGAACGGAAATCTTTATCCGATTACAGTTTAGATGGTCAAGGATGAGCTAATTTAGTGGTACCTTTTGATCGGTATCGATTTCTTAAATACTGTTTGCGTGCGAATTGATCAGGGTCTCGTTTCAATTAGTCCTCCGGTAGAAGTTGCGCACGCGGGGAAGGACGACAAGGCTGAAGTACCCGAAGTTTTAAATATCGACTGTATCTCCAGTCCCGATGAAATTGATCTCTCGACCATCACTTCTCCCCAATATCGATCTTCGTTTGGGCAGTTAATCAGCGATTACAGACCGAACAACGTGCATGATTCACCAATAACTATGAAAATCATTCTTAAAGACGATGAACCGGTTTATCAGCGAGCGCGGCGTTTGTTTCCCTTCGATCTAGAAAGGGTTAACCAGAATATTAGCAATTGGTTGAGCGACGGTATTATACGCTCGTCCCTATCAGACTAAGCCAGTCCAGTCGTTCTCGTGAAGAAAAAAGATGGAGATACTAGATTGTGCGTAGACTATCGACAATTAAGCGAGAAAATTGTGAAAGACCGGTATCCATTACCGCTGAAAAAATGGGTTCTTCCACGTACCGTTGGACCCCGAGAGTCGGAATGCAATTCGCCCGCGGTGTACCAAAAGTTCATCAATGGTATTTTTAGACCGTTAATTGATGAAAAAATAGACCTGACATACATGGACGATTTAGTAGTACTTGCGACAACTTATGAAGCGGCTATCGAACGTCTAGGGCGAGTTTTGCGAGTTAGTGAAAATCACGGTTTGAACATTAATTGGCGAAAGTGTAGTTTTTTGCAAACACGGATTGATTTTCTAGGGTACATTGTAGAGGGGGGAACAGTGCGTCCGACGGAGAGAAAAACTGAGGCAGTAATAAAATTCCCGCGGCCTCGAAATACTAAAGACATACAGAGTTTTCTTGGGCTGACGGGGTATTTTCGAAAATTCGTTTGCGGCTATTCCCAGATTGCACGACCCTTGAGCGATTTGCTAAAAGCGAACACGACCTTCGTGTTTGACGAGCGGGAAAAATATGCGTTCGAGCAGCTTAAAATCGTATTGTCTACGAGACCGGTACTACAATTGTATAGACAAAATGCGGATACAGAGTTGCATACCGATGCATCAATCTCCGGTTACGGCGCAATACTGCGAAACACTGCGTTGAACGACGTCTCCAGAAGTAACTAATAGCAGTCTGTATGAGAGACGATGAAGTTCTTTCATATAACAAATAATTATTTCTTTTTAAGTGATGTCTTATAGCAGGCAGTTCCAACGAGAAGCCCCGGGGCTTTTCGAGGCACCTTCCCCGCTCAGATTCTTCTCCCACTCTTAGACTTCATCGTCATGATGTATAGTAGTAGGGAGCTCCCACCACGAGAACCGCGCCACTCACTGCCTCTACGGCTGTACGTAGTAGTGGGAAGAGGTTCGATGGTGGGGGACCTTGCAATTGTCGGAGGGGAATAGGTTGGAACTGCCTGTCGTAGGAGCATGATCTACAAGTGAAAATTCGAAAAAAATGTTGTATGAAGTTTGTTTATAAACGCTTTATTACAATATTATTGGCAAATATTACAAATAAAAAATATTACAAACAAACTTCATATAACATTTTTTTCGTATTTTACTGTTACGTCCTGTGACGTATTGCGTAGTTATAAGATAATTACTATTAAGATACCGTTAGCAGTAAGTACACTACCCTTTGTAACACAAACACGATAAGCTCGATCCACACATCATCACAATACCCTCTATTTCAAACTCTATTTCTCTATCTTCATTCTGACTCCATCTCCCAATTCTACCTCAAGTCCAACCCCGTGAACCATCCACGCTGCAGCGCGACGCTCGGCAGTACGTCATCGCGTCCAGCGATCCCTACTCCTTGCCCTAGCGTTCCCTAATCTTCCGCCCACTCCCACTACTAATTACCCCACTCTATTAACATATTCCACACCTCAGGAGCTCAATGAACCAATTCTTTTAGGCAGTTCTTTCGTGGACTCCAGCAGGACACTTCGTCGTCCCCTGGAGCCACTCCCTCATTTCAATCTCGCGTCTTACATATATCTTGCGTTCTAAGTCTCAGTTTTAAGCGTAGTTTAGTTTTGTATTATTCTATAAGCATATATATATTAAAGTCCATATTATTAGCAATCTACATCTTTACTCTTTCCGTCACCCTCACATTCGCCGCATGTGGTGTTAATTCGTTCATCAATTACTCCGACTCCCTACATTGTACGTCTGTAGCCCACCAGGTCGCTCGGTACAATCTACGGACTCTTCGTTTCGTTCCTCCTGATTCAGTACACTGTACGTCTGTAGCCCACCAGGTCGCTCGGTACAATCTACTGACTCTATTCGAAGCCAGTTGGTTTCTTTGATTATTAAAGTAGATTCACGCTTGTGCTCCGCCAATACCACATGCCCCGACGCGCCGGTCGGAAGTACCAGCTACGAAAGCTCTTCCGCGAGTACTCTCTCGAACGGCCATACGCAGCCTTGCGTCTCCAAGCCATCGGCGTGCGCGTCGTCCCGAGTATCGTTCGTGACTCGGTATTCACGGAGACGGTCCGTGTTATTTCGGTCCAGCAGGAGCAAACCCCGTGGAAGACGCCAGTCCGGCTTTCATTGGCTCCCGTCAACCTCCATCGAGACCGATCGCAGTACAGGTCGGCCGAGCACGCTGCATATCCTGCTCCTAAAGACTAGTCAGGCTTGAAAACTAATCCAACCCTCGAGACCAGGTCGGTGAGTGCTTGTTGTAAATCGCGTGTAACCGTTGCGTCGTGACCCGAGTTAGACACGGTTATACTCGCCGTGTGGACTCCAAAGCTGAAATAATCTTTACGTCTTAATACGCGAACTCGCTATTCGTTACAACCAACGAATCCGAACCGTGGGACGTAACATTTACCACGTTTTTATTAGCTCGCTTCCTTGTCTGTCTGTTCGGTACAAATTTTGCAATTGATTTTAAACTAACTTCCCGATGAGCTACAGACTTGAAATTTTAAACATAGCTCAGAACTGGATGACAATGCAATATTTAAAAAAAATTTTTTAAAAAGCCTATGCGGTTAGGATATATAAATTATTATTAATAAATCTAACCGTTATACCCCATCGCACTACCTGTACGTCCCCACTCTGCTACGTGTTCCCACTCTGACTCATCCCCACTCCACTGATCCGTTTCGCACCGAAGGAGCTCAGTGTGCGTCAGTGTGCGTCAGTGTGCGTTCGAGCTCCGTGCGGTGTTTACAAAGTTACTACGTATTATTTGTTTATCAAGCGAGAGAACAGTTACACCGAGATTCTTCGTCGAACCTTTATTGAATAATATTGGTATACACCAATATGGCGGCGCCCATATCTGTCACTTTCTGAGGTGAAACAATGAAATTTACTATAAAATTACTCAACTTTACATGCTCATAACTTTTTAACGAGTGGTTTCCGTGGTCTGGGACTTCGATATAGGAGTATTCTCGCCGAAATGAACAAGGTAAGGTAAAAGTTTACCCTTTTAATCGATAGAAAAATTTCACACACACAAGACTAAAAAGCTGAAAATAATTATTTAAATAAAAATAAATTTTTTTAAAAATACCACGTTTTTAAAACGGACTAAAAAGTATAAAATAATTTAAATAAAAATATGTTTATAAAACGGACTAAAAAGTATAAAACAATTTTTCCTAGCCACGTACAGGTTCCTAACCCCATACAGATAGTCCTGAAAATTTGTGATTGTGAATTTTTAATAGCTATGAAAATACTTGTAAGATTTAAAACGAAAAACGTGGGGCGCATGCAATACATAGATAAAATTGATGCATGAATTGTTCAACTAAGTCACTAACGATTTTATTGCATTACAAATGACATGAACTGTTGTGGGTGTTTTCTCAACGGCAGCTACTCTCTACACTCCTTACTATTATCTTGCGCCCCACGTTTTTCGTTTTAAATCTTACAAGTATTTTCATAGCTGTTAAAAATTCACAATCACAAATTTTCAGGACTATCTGTATGGGGTTAGGAACCTGTACGTGGCTAGGAAAAATTATTTTATACTTTTTAGTCCGTTTTAAAAACGTGGTATTTTAAAAAAAATTTATTTTTATTTAAATAATTTTCACTTGTAGATCGTGCTCCTACAATCTTGCCGGAAAAGTAAGAAACACCCTGTATAATAGGTTTAAAAACAAGCGGCTCGAAGACTTCCAGCATTGTTCGTCAATTGGATATAACTATATACCTGTTGTGTCTGGTATTAGGTGTACAAATAAGTTCGGTGCCTTTACATATATATTCAGTTGTGATTGCTGAAGGGTGCTATAAAAAACGGAAAAAGCGGGAAAGGCAATGAGGAAAGGATGTCATAAACGGGATAGGTTCGCCAGGACCTGACCATAAACCTTGAACAGGCCATATAGTGAGACACCTAGAAAAGACACAGGAGAGTATTAGGCCTGCGTGGATCTGGTCGCCAGATGTGTACCAGGACTGTCCAGACCACGCAGAACAGAGAACAATAGGAAATTAAATAAGGAGTTTTCTAAGGCGACAGCGCCGCACCATGGGACAAACCGATGAAATCTGTGTAAAAATCAAAGAACTTTGGATAGAAATGAGATAGAGCGATGAGATTTTTTAGAAATTAAAGCTGATACTTTGTAGAATATGGGATAATTATAGCGATTGTGGTACGAACGTTTTTCAACGTTGAAAAAATTCGTTAAACATGCACAATTTTAAGAAAATGGTGGTTTTTTCAACTACCACGCGCGGAAAATTTGGTTTTTAAACATGCTATACATCGTTTCCAGTAGATTTTTCACGCTGTTTTCAAATCTGGTCTCAAAATTTGTTTATGACTTCAGGATTTTGCAAAAAGTCGATTTTTGTGAACAAAACTAATGAAATCATTTTTTCGTTGAAATGAATTGGTAACCCACTAGTGCCAGCGACAACCGCAGCGATACTTCAAGTGATATACGTCAAGTAAACGTTCAAACATTTCATTATGATTATTTTTAATGTGTTTTATACAATATATGAGAATAGAATATACCTTAAAACTAGTGGGTTACCAATTCATTTCAACGAAAAAATGTTTTCATTAGTTTTGTCACAAAAATCGACTTTTTTGCAAAACCGCTACGCGCTACACACAAACGTACCTCTACTCTGCCCGTGTGAGTGCCTGTTCGATTGCGCGGGCGCTACACACACAAGCGTACCTCTACTCTGTCCGCGAGAGCTGCCTGTTCGACTGCTCGAGCCTCGTCGCGTTCCTCGGAATTTCACGTTACCGAAGTTTCGGACGCATGAGTCGGAATCTGGAGATAGCGCGCATTCGAATCCCGGCGCGGCGCACATTTTGCTATAACTTTTGATCTAAACAAGATATCAAAGTGAAATTTGGACTAAATTTTTTTTGAAAAATCGGGTTTAATGATGTATACTGAAATATATTTTTTAAATGATGTTTTTGTTGATTCTTAAGATATAGCCAGATGAGATGCTCAAAAGTGCCCATCCAAATTGATTTTTAGTCACACCATGCTCAACAAAAAATTACGAAAAAGTTCATAAATATTCTACCTAATAGCATACACGACTGAGACTGTTTTCAAAAGTTTTCGTTGCGAAATCGATTTTTAAACAAATCGGAAAGCATAAAATATCCGATTTTATATCAAAGTTTTCAATTCACCACGTTTATATTATTATGTTAGTTTTGTCTCATCGTGATTATTAATGTGTATTTTTTTCAGGTTTTTCGGATTATGTAAGCATGTTTAAAAAAATTGGAAATCTCCAAACATTCTAAGAAAATGCATATTTCTTATTGAAGTTTTAGAGACACCAGTTTTATAACAATTCAGTTGTTAGATATTATTGAAACAAATCGTTCTTAATTTTTTTCATACTTTTTTATAATTTGCATTGCGGTTAAAAAAAATCAAAATCTATTTTTTCGTTGCCTCTTTACCTTATGATAGGTGTATTATGTTATTGTTGAATTATCAAAACTAAATCAACATTCTCAGAATCGTATTCTTAAATAGAGATTACAATGTATCGATGGAACGTTCTCTGGATCGTTTCTGAACAGAGATTTCGAGGTAACGCATTCAGTATATACTTTGTCTCAAGTGCCGGACTGTGGGGGGCTAACCTAAACAGTCTGGAGATATGAAGGGACCCTATTCGCCTTCTTTGGGGTTCCAACGGTTTTTCCTCCAAGAGTCAGTTGAGCCTGAAACTTCCTTGAGTAAAGAGCTTCCTCTCGCGCCGTAAAATAAAGACATTTATTTTAAATCAAGTTCCAGTGTGCCTTTATTTAATAACCCATATCCAATAGGTTATGGGCCCAGTTATCGTTGAAATACTTTTTAAAGTTTAGTGAACTGTGTTTATAAACTATATCTAAGTTTTTTTTTAATTAGCACATTTAAGCATATATAGGACTAGTGACATTTTAACTTGGTGACATTTAATTAAAATAGATTATAATAATTTAGTGTATAAATATATATAGTGCTAAATATAGTTAAATATGGAAAACTTAAGATTAAAAAGGAACATTAAACCTTTCGACGGTGAGAGATACAGTATGTGGAAGTTAAGAGTTCGGTCACTACTGAATGAATTAGATGTACTAAAAGTAATAGATCAAAACATTCCGGAAAAATTAAATAGCGAGTGGATTAAGGCAGAAAGAATCGCGAAAAATACAATTATCGAATATTTGACCGATTCCTTTTTGGGTTTCGCGAACACTGGGAGCACGGCGAAGGAAATATTTAAAAATTTAGATGCGATATACGAGCGAAAAAGCCTCGCGACGCAATTAGCGCTGCGAAAGAAACTTTTAAGCTTAAAATTAGAAGGCGATACACCTTTAATAAAACATTTTACCGAATTCGATGATTTGATTGCAGAACTATTATCCGCGGGTGCGAAAATAGAAGAGGCGGATAAAGTGTC
This sequence comes from Lasioglossum lativentre, assembly GCA_916610255.1. Taxonomy (NCBI): domain Eukaryota; kingdom Metazoa; phylum Arthropoda; class Insecta; order Hymenoptera; family Halictidae; genus Lasioglossum; species Lasioglossum lativentre. Next base: position 19,867,872 of record OU744359.1, on the reverse strand, counting down.
GCACTTGTTATTATCCTTACCATCCACATATGATGGTGTAATAACCGCTATTGAAACCTTGTCAGAGGACAATTTAACATTAGCTTTTGTAAAGACGCGCCTATTAGATCATGAAGTAAAGTTAAGAACGGGAAATAATCAGACAAATGCGAAAGTTTTGCATGTGCAAAGAATGCATAATTTTAAAAGAAATAATAATGGTATGAAAAGGGTTTTTAATAATAATAATAAAAAATTTAACAAAATAAATAAGCCGAGCCAGTCCTTTCAGAATAATCTTGTGGGAAATATTAAATGCCATCACTGTGGCAGAAAGGGGCACAAAATTCGTGATTGTTTCCACTATAAGAAAAATCAGCAGTACCATGAAGACAAGAAGAGGATGGCCCAAACAACCCAAGTGGCAGGGCCGAGCAAATCGCAGGAAGAACTTGAAGGCTTCGCCTTTATGGCAGGAAACATCGACAACAAAGGGTCGGAGAATTTGACGTTCCTACTAGACTCGGGGGCCTCGGACCATCTGGTCAACAGGGATGACTGTTTCTTTACCTACAAGATGTTGCAGCCACCCATAAGGATTGCAGTCGCGAAGAACGGAACTTTTATAACGGCGACAAAGAAGGGAAATATTCGAGTGACGAGCAACCTTGGGATCGAGGGTGTCCTTGAAAATGTCCTCTACTGCCAGGACGTACCGTACAATTTATTGTCGGTAAAGAAGATGCAGCAGTCAGGATTGTGCATCACCTTTGATGAGGAAGGAGTCCGCATAGCAAAAGACGGTAAATTGGTGATGTGTGGTAAGCCCTTAGAAAATTTAACATGTATTGAATTTGAAATTAATAAGAAAAGGGTAAACAGTCTTTCACGAGTTTATAGTGCTACCAGCAATAACTATGAACTCTGGCATAGACGTTTAGGACATATTGGTAGGGCTAAATTTATACAGTTGAGGGATAAACAAATGGTTGATGACATAGAACATATTAAAAATGTTGTACCAAATGATAGCTTATGCGAAGCTTGTATAAACGGTAAACAAGCAAGATTACGTTTTGAAAAAGCTAAAGACAAAAGTCATATAGAACGACCATTGTTTATTGTTCATACTGACGTTTGCGGACCTATCACTCCAACTACCGTTGATAACAAAAATTATTTTGTATTATTTGTTGATGACTTTACTCATTATTGTGTCACATATGTGATCACTTATAAATCAGATGTATTTTCAGCATTCAAAGATTTTGTTGCTAAAAGTGAAGCTCATTTTAATTTAAAAATTGTTAACTTATATTCTGATAACGGTAGAGAATACTTATCAAATGAGATGAAAGATTATTGTGTGCAAAGAGGTATCAGTTTTCATTTAACAGTTCCACGAACACCTCAGTTGAATGGTGTTTCCGAACGTATGGTTCGGACAATTACAGAAAAAGCACGTACGATGATAAGTGGTGCTAGTTTAAGTAAAGTATTTTGGGGAGATGCAGTTCTTACTGCTACTTATATAATTAATTTTACCCCGACTAGAGCTTTAAAAGAAAATAAAACTCCATTCGAATTATGGCACAGTAAAAAGCCTAAATTAAGGTATTTGAAAATTTTTGGTTCAACTGTTTATGTTCATAATAAAGTCAGAAAAACCAAATTTGATGAAAAGTCATGGAAAGGAATTTTACTTGGCTATGAACCGAATGGTTATAGGGTGTGGGACGTGGAAAATGAAAAATACGTTGTAGCTAGAGACGTAATAGTAGATGAAACGAATTACTTAGAAACTCGACCAGGAACGAGACCTGAAATGGTCGATGTAAACATCTATAGTAAAACTGATGCATCTGACAAAAGGTCAAAATCAGTGGAAATAGATGAATTAGTTTATAAATCTGATAATGATAAATCAGATGTATTGAAGTCGAGAGTAGAAGTAAATTCGGAAGAAAAGTTAAATGAAAACTCAAATAAATTTGTAACAGAAACAAATATGCACGATGAATCTTCTTCTCAAAATAATAAAGATAAGACAGTAGAGAAAATCGAACCTAGAAGGAGTGACAGGATTAAGCAACGACCTCATATGTCATACAATGAATGTGACACACAAGATGATATTATTATGTGTGCACAATCTTTTGTAAATCACATACCAAATTCATTTGAAGAGATTGAAAGCAGGGATGATATTGTTAATTGGAAACAGGCAATAAACAGTGAAATTAATTCACTGCTGTTAAATAAAACTTGGACATTAGTTGAGAAACCTAATGGTATAAATATAGTCGACTGTAAATGGATATTTACTATTAAGAGCGATGAACACGGAAATCCGTCGAAATACAAGGCACGTCTTGTTGCACGCGGATTCAGTCAGGAATATCTAACTGACTATAATGAAACATTTGCACCAGTTGCAAGAATGACTAGTTTTAGATTGATAGTTGCTTTAGCTAATCAGTTTAATTTATTGATACACCATATGGATGTTAAGACAGCATTTTTAAATGGTGAATTAAAGGAGCAGATTTATATGAAAGTTCCTCAAGGAATTACGTGTGAAAGCAATCAAGTTTGCAAATTGAATAAGGCAATATATGGTTTAAAGCAGGCAGCAAGATGTTGGTTCGAAGTATTTGACAGATGTCTTGTAGAAAAGGGTTTCCGAAGTTCATCAGTCGACCGATGTATTTATATATTAGATAAAGGGAATGTATTGCAAAATATATATGTTGTACTATATGTGGACGATCTTGTGATTGCTACTGCAAACTTGGAAACAATGACTAAATTCAAAAGTTATTTAAGGAATAAATTTAGAATGACGGATTTAAATGATATTAGTTTCTTTTTAGGAATAAAAATTGAACGTCATGACAATAAAATAACCTTAGATCAAAGTGGATATATTAAGACTATTTTAGAGAAATTTAATATGAATGAATGTAACCCCGTTAGTGCACCATTGCCAAGCAAGTTAGATTATCAAGCTTTAAATTCTGAAGAAAAATTAGAAGCACCATGTCGTAATTTGATCGGTTGTCTAATGTACGTAATGTTATGTACAAGGCCCGACTTGAGTGCAGCAATAAATATATTGAGTAGATACACAAACAAAAATAATAAAGAACTTTGGCAAAATTTAAAACGAGTATTAAGATATCTTAAAGGTACAATTGATATTAAATTAATATATGTAAGAGGAAATTATGATGAAATCTTAACTGGATATACCGACTCTGATTGGGGAGGTCATGATGAGAATGACAGAAGGAGTACAACGGGATACTTATTCAAATTATTTGAAAGATGCACAATTTGTTGGTCAACAAAAAGACAAGCATCTGTAGCTGCTTCTTCTACTGAAGCAGAATATATGGCGCTTTTTGAAGCCACAAGAGAAGCTTTGTGGTTAAAATCTTTAGCAGGTAGTATAAGTATAAATATTTCAAAGCCAATAGTAATATTTGAAGATAACAATGGCTGTATAAGTATAGCAAATAATCCAAGTAATCACAAGAGATCGAAACATATAGATATCAAGTATCATTTTTCCAGGGAGCAAATTGAGAAGAATGTTATTAAACTAAAATTTGTATCCACAGAAAATCAAGTAGCTGACGTCTTGACGAAGCCATTGCCAACACCTAAATTTATAGAATTTAGAACAAAGATGGGGTTAGAATAAATATAGTTTCATTTATTTTATTTAAAAAAAAAAAAAAAAAAAAAAAAAAAAAAAAAAAAAATTTTAAATGTATATGTAGAGATATAAGAGTATAATGAATATATTATAGTTTTTAAATAATATAAGGTTTTGATATGGTCTGATTAGGTTTTATGGGTTTCCCTAATCCTCGGCAACAAATGTTGGACCATTTGTAATTTCCCAGAAAACGGCAGGAAAGGAATCTCTTAATAATTTATTTTATCACAGAGTTTAATTTGTAACTAGGATTAGTATTCAATCGTAATCTGCGATACATATATATACAGAATGATATTGTATAACATGTGCTGTCTTGTTTAATCTTACTTAAGAACAGTTGATTTATTTTTGAGGGGGCGTGTTGAATTATCAAAACTAAATCAACATTCTCAGAATCGTATTCTTAAATAGAGATTACAATGTATCGATGGAACGTTCTCTGGATCGTTTCTGAACAGAGATTTCGAGGTAACGCATTCAGTATATACTTTGTCTCAAGTGCCGGACTGTGGGGGGCTAACCTAAACAGTCTGGAGATATGAAGGGACCCTATTCGCCTTCTTTGGGGTTCCAACGGTTTTTCCTCCAAGAGTCAGTTGAGCCTGAAACTTCCTTGAGTAAAGAGCTTCCTCTCGCGCCGTAAAATAAAGACATTTATTTTAAATCAAGTTCCAGTGTGCCTTTATTTAATAACCCATATCCAATAGTTATAATAATAATAAAATATTTTATTTGCTTTATATTTCAAGACATGAGCATGACTCTCAACAGTATCGGTTGGCGCAGGCGGTAAGGTCTTCGCCTGGGAATCTTTTGGCCCCGGATCGAATCCCGCAGCGAATAATTTTTTTTTCGGTAAACACTTATTGCTTTGAGTTTAATCAAAAGTTTAACCAATAACACTTTGTAATTGTCGACATTTATTTTAAAATTAAAGGATTGATGCAATTAGCACTGTCAATTTCGGTCGGGACGTGGGGTTTTCCGAGGTTGCAGGTAATTAACTGTTTCCTTAAACGTCGTACCCCACCTGTTCCTCGGTCTTTATTACGGCAGTAAAATATAGAATATTTTTCCCTGTATCGAAATATAGAGCAGTTCAACCATACACCGTGTGCCGCGGTTTATGACGTGGGGTCCGAGCGGGAGGGAATTAAATTTTTACAAAAATTCAATAGTTAGATATTATTAAAACAAATCGTTCTTAATTTTTATAAATTGCATTGCGGTTAAAAAAATTCGAAAGTATAGGTGTATAGGTGTATAACGTAATAATAAATATTTTTATATTGAAAAGATTGATTTTGATTTTTTTTAACCGCGATGCAATTTATAAAAATTAAGAACGATTTGTTTTAATAATATCTAACTACTGAATTTTTCAACGGTGATCGAAGAACAGATCGGTACGACGTGTAAGCAAACATTTAATTCCCTTCAGACTCGAAAAACCCCACGTCATAAACCGCGGCTCACGGTGTATGGTTGAACTGCTCTATATTTCGTTAAAGGGAAAAATATTCTATATTTTACTGCCGTAACAAAGATCGAGGAACAGGTACGGTACGGTGGAGTTTTCCCTCCTTGCACGTGCACAGACTGAATCAGTGGCGCACCCAGCAGGATTTAATTTTGGGGGGGGGGGGGAGTGGGCGAGTGGAACGGAAAAAAGGCGTCACCAGGCAGCCTTAGGTTTTGTATGATAATAAAATGAATGACCTCTTTTTTTTTGGCCAAAATATCGGTCAACAGCACACAGGACTATTGTGCGATTTTAATTTTGAATGGTCAAATTTTTTTCTTGGGGGCGATTTCGCCCCCTGGCTCACCCTGGATGCGCCACTGGACTGAATATTGTTGGTAAAAAGTAAGACTGCAGCATATTTGTAATATTCATTCGAAATCGGTATTTGGAATTGTCGGTAATAAGAAAGACTGCTACATATTTGTACAATTGAAATTTACTTTATCAACATTTGATACATTAGTGCGACCTGCCCTCACCGACGCGACGGTGCTACCAGCTGTATAACGACACTCCAGCAGCTTTTTTTTGTGGGGAAATGCATTACGCATACCTCGGCCCCCGGGGGGGAAACCGAGGTTATGTGGGACTACCACTGAGGAGGGGGGCGCCGAAGGCGCGCCCGTCCCCAGTGGCTACCCACTAAAACCCCACACCCGCCTAAGCTAAATGGGAAGTAACTGGATCACGCGAGTACTCAACAGGACACTTCCCAGCTATCACAAAATCTCGGGTGGAGGGGTTAGCCTCGCCCACTACCTACTCCATAAGACCCCGGACGGAGGGACCCGCCCGGTGTCCCCATCCCTGGAGCCGTCCTTCCTTGCCGGTGGCGGCGTCTTCTTGCCCTAGCCTGAAGCGGGTGCCTTCGGGTCACCCGGACCGGGCGGGGCACGAAGACGTCGGGGGCCGTGGGTGGACCGAGCGGGGGCTCGGGAAGCCCATTCCGACGGCCCCAGGAATGGGGACACCGGGCGGCTCCCTCCGCCCGGGGTCTTATAGAGTAGGTAGTGGGGAGGCTAACCCCTCCCCCCGGGATTTTATGATAGCTGGGAAGTGTTCCTGTTGAATACTCGCGTGATCCAGGCACTTCCCATTTAGCTTAGGCGGGTGTGGGGTTTTAGTGGATAGCCTTCGGGGACGGGCGCGCCTTCAGCGCGCCCCTCCCCCCCCCCGCCCCTCCGCGATGATAGTCCCACATAACCCCGGCTCCCCCACGGGGGCCGGGGTATGCGTAATGCATTTCCCCACATTAAAAAACCCTGATTTTGTATCTAGCACTTATACGGGGACGGCTCGGCCTGATATAAGTGCTAGATACAAAACCAGGGAAACCAAACTTCGCCCGGATCCGGGGTCCTACCGTGTTTTCTTCTGTATAAAGTTTGACGCATACTGGAGTCTCCGGGAAAACGTAGACACCTGACACCGTTTTCCTAACGCATACACAGTTTTTGGACCCGGAAGGTCAATTAAGAGGGTTCGAGATGCTCGATGAAGGAAGGCACAGCGTGACGTCTGCTACCCAAACCCTAGGGGTTCCCAAAATCGGAGATGCCTTTGCTAAACCCTGACAAGTGCTTAGCAAGTATTCTCCAAGACTATTTTTTCTGTCAGGAAAGTGGCGTTGTTTATGCTATTAACTAGAATTTTTTAGAGTTCTTCATGGTATTAGGTGGGAATACAATGTTAAACAATAAAATAAAAAGTTTTTACTATGGTAATAAAAAAAGAATATCATCTGAGAATCTGTGCGGTGAAACAATTTGTCAAACAATTCAACTAAACACGGTGGAGGTTCTGAACGTTCTGGTTCTTTGCCGTTCTGCAAAACGTTGACGGAGAACGCGCAGAAAATATCCTACCAATAAAATGTTCCTTGGAACGGCGAGAAACTAACCGATGCAAAGAACATTGCTTCCTTCGCAGGCAAAACGGCAAATCTGGCGGCGAAAAAAAGATTTATTAATTTTTATTATTATATATCTCTATCTATTTCATTTAAGCAAGAAGTTTCACTTCTGTCGTGCATGGACTCCACGCACACTATTTTTGCTATAACAATTGTTATTAACAATAACAAATTCCATAAATTTTTGCAAGTGGGATCATCGCGGAAATATCTCGGTATATATCGGTACATTCCTTGCTGAGCAAACGTCGAAGAAGTCGGTTAAATATAATAAATGAAGCATTACGTTTTTTGCCATAAAAGTCGTTAGGAATGAAAAAATGCAAAAAATTTTATAACGGGACCACCCCGGGGACATACTCTACAAGATGCAAAAGGTTTCGTACCGATTGGTCCAGCCATTTCGGCGTAATCGGTGAATATACACAAAAAAAGCGAAAAAAAGGCACATACAGGTCGAATTGAGTAACCTCCTCTTTTTTCGATGTCGGTTAAAAAATGGAATTTCAAAGAGGAAGAAATTGTAGAATACGACCACATTTTTTTTTATTTTTTCACACTTGAACCGGTGGTAAAATTTGCAGAACAAAGATATTTCTAACATGTTTTCATTAAGAAATTACATTTGCATCATTACATATGAAATGATAAATTATTTAAGAAGAATTTTATAATATGTATAATTTACGTATAATATAAGGATGTGTGATGCTGTTTCACCAAGTGGCAGGAACGTTTCCTATCTCCATGATGTTGTAGAAGAGAGATAACGATAGTTTACGTAAGGAGATGTGGAGCTCCCTCCTGCAACCTTTTTTTTGTGCCATGCACAGCAGGGACTCTGGACCCGCGCTCGAAAAGCCATGTCGAAATTCGAGCTGAAAATCCTGACCCTACCAAAACGAAATATCGTAAATGAAACTCACCGGAAAGCTCGGTATGCGCGTAAGATACAATAGCGCATTAGTATATTTTTACTCTGACAGGGAAAAACTGAGTATGCGTTGACCTTATCGCGACCTTTATGCGTCTTTGGCGTTGCCAAACCTCAAACGAAATTGACCATCGAGCCGTATCTGGTAATTCCTGAGTCACGTTTATGTCATCGTTTTCCATGCTATTGAGTCATTATATTTGCGGCAATGGTTCGCTACTACAGCAAGAGTTGGGCAAAATTTTTATTTAAATAAAAATTTCGAATAACGAATAAAAGATAAAAAAATTTTTATTCGTTATTCGAAGGTTCAAATAAAAAAATTATCTTTATTCAACGAGGTTCGAGTAAATAATTTAATCCGACGAATAAAGATAATTTTTTTTATTCGAAGCGGATTTATTCGAACATCGAATAATTTTTTCATCTTTTATTCGAAGGCTTCGAATAAATCTTCGAATAACTTTTGCCTCCTCGAATAAACGACGCCGAGGCCCGACGAGCGCTGAACTTGAAAGACCAGCGACAGCAGTGCAGCCAGATGAGGGGAATCACGGTGAAACGACGTACCCCCTCTCTGATGACCGAAGCGCGACAACACAGCTCGGCGTCTACGGTCTTAGTGTGGGGGACGGACGGTAGGGCGATGGAATAAGATAGTGGAAGGGGAAAAGGAGGAGAGTATTTCCGAGAAATTGACCGCCGTTCGGCGGTCATCTGGCTGCACTGAGCGACAGCCACCGACCAATAGCATACATACATTGTAAGTACCTGGGGAATCAAGTATTATTGACAATTTAAACTTTAAACTTTCATATTTTTATACGAATGAGTTGTAGAGATCATCCCGATGAAAATGTATCCAATCACGACATCATTTGGACTATCTTTAATAAGATTATAATTTTTATCATAACATTACGTATCAATAAAAATTGTTCGATTACAATCGACTTTGGACTCATTTTCATCAGGAAAAGCACCCCAATATAATTGTATTAATTTTATGAAGGAATATTGAAAAATCTAAAAGTTTAAACTTTCATTCGTGTGTGATTCCCCATCTGCTTACATTGTATGGCGTTTGTCAGTCGCTGTCGTTGGGATTTGGACAGTCGGAACTCGGCGTTCGGAGATCAACTCATTCGTATTAAAAATATTGTTCATATTATAAAAATATGAAAGTTTAAATTGTCAAGAATGCTTGATTCCCCAGGTGCTTACAATGTATGTATGCTGTTGGTCGGTCGCTGTCGCTGGTCTTTCATGTTCAGCGCTCGTCGGGCCTCGTCGCCGTTTATTCGAGCTGGCAAAAATTATTCGAAGATTTACCCAGTCAACCAGATCTGCTTCGAGCCGATAGCGAGAATAGCCTGCAATCGTACGATGCGAGCAGATGGCGGGCATTATGGCGTCAGAACGACACTCAAAGCCGAGTATGCCCTCTATCTGCTCTGAATTGGACAGCACACCGTGGCAGCAGACCCTATTACCACAGACGGCTATTACTAATGCAGAAGTAGAAGTATATGCTTCTGACGGCAGGGTCTGCCCTCCACAACCTGAGGGCAGATGGAAGGCACACAAGAGAGTGATCACCCCATTGTTAGAAGTTGGTCACCATATAGTGCTGCCACCAGTTCAATTTATAGCTTGGAACAGCTCCTACACCCATTCTGTCTCGGACAAGAACCCACACCCACTCTTCCCCGGACAAGAACCTACACCCACCTTAGCCTGGATCAGATCCCACATTGTTTTGAAGCAAGAGAAATTAATTGATTTGAAAAATTTTACTTTCAGATCTAACATCCAACTTGGAGAAAAGTTCCTGAGAATTAGATCCCAACAAAAACATCCTGTAAACAGGAGCCAAGTTCTCTATGGCCGTAAAAAGTTGTAAGATCAAACAAAATACGGCCAAGTTCGTTAGCTTAGAAATACCTGTTGCAATATTGAAAAAAGCGTTTGTAAAAATTAGTATAAAAGAACGCTATTTAATTTTTAAAGAGTGGCATGGAAGGCAAAATTATTCAAACTTGGCCGTTACTTTTTAAACCAATGGCCATAAAAGGTGTTAGGTAGCGGCTAAGTTTGAATAATTTAGCCTTCCATGTAACTCTTTAAAAATTAAATAGCGTTCTTTTATACTAATTTTTACAAACGCTTTTTTCAGTATTGCAACAGGTATTTCTAAGCTAACGAACTTGCCCGTATTTTGTTTGATCTCACAACTTTTTACGGCCATAGAGAACTTGGCTCCTGTTTACAGGATGTTTGTGTTGGGATTTCATCTATTTTTGTTTAAATTTCATCAACCACTTAGGTTACGCTTTTTTAAAGGTGTAAAATTTAAAAGTTCATTATTTCAAATTTTGTTTTTATAAGTTCTAATTCGTACAAGAGTCCATGGTTGAATTAAATGTAAAAAGAAAAAAATAAAAAAAAAAATTTTTTAAAGTAAAATTTCAAACTTTGATAATTATTCCTTTGGGTGTTTGTTATGGTGGACCTATGTACCAAATTTCAAGCTTGTAGGTAAATGGGAAGTAAAAGGTTTTGATGATCTGTCAGTGACAAATTTAGCGATTTTTGTGGTCCTATTTCTCGGAACCTACTAATGTTGGAAGATTAATGTTTTGTCAATATTGAGACATGATAGCACTTAACAAGTGTACGAAATTACATCTCTCCATCTGCCTCCAGTTCCGAGTTACACGCCTCTAAAGAACGGCCAAGTTGTTTCGTGGAAAAGGAGGTAGTGCGAGAACTTGGCTGGTGTACTACCGTGCACCTAGATTACATTTCACTCTCAAATTAATTTATACGTAATTTTTGCAAAAATTGGGATAAAAATATAAATTAATTTAATATGCAGCGTAGGATAGATTTTAAGATCACGTTACTTTTTTAATGGACCTCAATATTTTTTTATGTATAATGCCGTATCAGAATAAAAGCCGTCTGCTGTTTTTTTATAAATTTGTATTTCCTGTACCGCTTTTCCGACATTTTTGAATTTCTGTATTAATCTGAACGTGTAATAAATATAAAAGAAGCAATATTTACATCAGAAGCTATATTAGAAAAAATATATTTATTTCTTATTCTAGCTAGAATAAATAGCATGTATATTTAAACATTAAAAAGAGATTGAATCTCTTCTTAATATTGGATCAATATGTATTCAATATTTTGTGCTACTATGGTTCAGTTGAACGAGGTTGAAATAACTTTCGAAGTTCGTGGTGAAAATCCTCTCTTTACAAATATCTCGGGAACTAGAGGGTCTGGGACTATAGATTCTTTGTGCAATTTGTGTGTTTCCGACCAAGGAATGTAATAATATAAAAAGATTTCAGAAAAAATGGTTTGTTTAAACAATATTTAAAACATTAATTTCTTTGCAATATTTATTATTAATTGTTCATCTATATTCGTATAATTTTGTGCACGTAATCTATGTACTGAAATAGGCGATACCTGTTTCTGGAATTTTTTTGCTTTTTCCCCCAATCAGCACACGTCGTCTCAAAGCTGTCTCTTACACAGCGTTTTCCCGTCTGAACGTCTTAGATATCTTTAAGCCGACTGAGAGACGTTTTTCCGGAGACGTTGTTTTTGCGGCTGAAGGTAGCTGTCTTTGAGCCGTCTCATTTCAGTCGTAAAAACAACGTCTCCATAAAAGATATCTTTAAGCCGACTGAGAGGCGTTTTTCCGGAGACGTTGTTTTTGCGGCTGAAGGTAGCTGTCTTTTAGTACAATGGCTAAAATATACTGGTTTTTAACTTTGCTATTTCTTGGAATTTGATAAAAAAATTAATTTTCAAAACATTATATATTTATATGATAATATTTATATTTAAAATGAATCTTTATTTAATATTAGAAGTGGAATATTTATTTCCTGATATACAGATAATATTTATTTCATTTTATGAAAAAAATATTTTTTTCTAATTATAAAATGAATCTTTATTTAATATTAGAAATGGAATATTTTTTTCCTTATATACAGATAATATTTATTTATTGTTATTTCGTATTATGAAAAAAACATTTTTTCTCATTATAAAGTGAATCTTTATTTAATATTAGAAAAAGAATATTTTTTCCTAATATACAGATAATATTTATTTCATATTATGAAAAAAATATTTTTTTCTCGTTATAAAATGAATCTTTATTTAAAATTAGAAATAGAATATTTTTTTTTTAAATATGCAAGGAATACTTTATGTTTATCATGGAAAAATATTTGTTCCAGAATATGGAAGACATACAACTTTCATATTACGAATGAAATATTGGTTTCAAATATAAAATAAATCTTTATTCAATATTGGAAGTAAAATGATTACTTTTAATTTACTTTGAATTCGTGCGTATCATTTAATTTTTTAATAGAAGTTTATCTCTTCTAATTATATGATTTCATATGATTTGAACTTTTATAAGAATAAAAAGTAATAAATGTAACAATAGGTTCGCATGGCTCAGCGAGGAAGTACATCATCAAGTAAACGGTCATCCCGAGTTCGAATCCCGCCAACTGCATAGAAATTTCTGAATTGTAATAAGGTCCTTTCGAAGACAAATTGGAATATTTCCTCAAGCATTGCATAGAGAAAAGTATATGTATATGGATAGTTTCTAATTTTTGTTATAACTTTTTTTTAAAAGATGTCTTTACAAGGTAACTTTCAGATGTCTTTGAAAGATGTCTAAAAGCTGTCTTTCGACGCCCGACAACGTCGTGAAAGATGTCTGAAACATGCCTTTGGAGGCCTGTGAGATGTAAAAAATACGTCTCTACAATGACTGAAAAACGACCAACAGTCATTCTAAAGACGACTTTAAGACAGACAGATTTGTAACAAACGACATTCCGGAGCCCTTCCAGAGACGCTCCGGAGACATTCGCCGACGGCTTTCGGACGTCTGAATGTCTTGCGGCAGACAGCTTTGAGCTCTCTTTGAGCTGTCTCTGTGCTGATTGGGCCGTTTAACAACAATTATTAAATATCTAACATTCGTGGAGTGGACGCAATGAAACATATATTCAAAATTCGATACCCGACGACAAGGACGTATAACAATTTTACAAATTCCGAAAAGCATTACTGGGTTATGTCAGCTGATGGAGGTATATGGTTTTAGAATATGGAAAACTTTTCCCTTTGCTTCTCAGCTTTAGTTATTCTTTTAAATTTAGACATAAATTAACACTATTGCAATGATTTAATAAAATAGCGTTTTTGTATTTTATAATCCTCTTCTGTTTACAAACTTTTTTCTCATACTAGTGTTACGCGCCTACCGCGTAACGTTATTGAGCAATTACGCCCTTGAGTTACGGGTGGATTCCACAGGCGGAACGAAATAAATATTAAAGGAATTCCTATACAACGCTGATGACTGGAAAGAACAAATAATATGCCTTCGAGTATATAATAGAAATAAACAAATATATTCTTGATCTCGAAGAATGATACAGTATTCAAATGTTAAACATAAAATAAAGAAAAGATGGGCTGTGCCCTATTGATTTGGATTTAACACCTGCTCGATGGTTCGCACTATCGATGGATTACATTTATATATATATATTTATATATATGTATATATATATATATATATATATATATATATATATATATAATATGTGGAAAGGGTTATTAAAGCAATAAACACGCCTTGATTCGTCTAAAAATAAGAGATTAATTTATTTTAATGCAATGTATCGAATAGACTAGAATTACACTATTTAAATGGCACGTGGGTTACTAACCTAAAAATAAGAGAATCAACAATCAAATGTTTATGCTCCCGCTTCTCTGTTAATCAGTGCCCGTTAGAGGAATTTCGACTTATGCCTTAACACCAGTCTCACGATCCACACTCTCTCTACGGCTGAGCTAAATTCTTATCTCGATTTGATCTCGATCTCGATTATTTCTCTTGTCCCTCTAGTGGCGCTCTCTTTTAAACGTCTCCTCATTGAGGACGCATCGGCGTGTACATGTACACAAAGCTTACATATATATATATACATATTCATATATATATATAATACATATATAATATATATATTGTCACGTCGGCTAATTTTTACGCGTCCGTCGGAAGGACGGAACCCTGCGACTCCGGGTATTTACGGGTGAAACGCCGGGCCACGCTCGGCCGCACGATACGTGGTCCACCCGGGACAAAAGGTATCTCGCAGATTCGGATCTTTCACGAAAGGAGCCGTTTCTGGAATCTGCTTTCGGGTGCCAGACACTCGGCAGTGTCACGCAAATTGTGCGATAACGGCACGAGGCGCGAACGAACTCTCCGAAACTGCGAGAGCCGCACGATATTCTGGATGGCTCTAGGATGGGCTCAGGATTCTACGTGGCGAAATACGGAGCATTTCCCGCGGCGGAAAGGTTTCTCAACGGAAATAATCAACGAGAGAATCGGCTTGAACAATTTATTTGTCTGCTGGACACGACAGGGCTGCCGGTGAGAGCCGGCAGCGGTACTTTGCAAGCCGGCGCGTTCACGATAATTTCGCGACAGGTCTTCGGTCGCTTGCGCTATTTTTCCCGATCGCGTCGAACCCGACCGTTTACAAGATGTTACTGCTCGTTTACAAGGCGCTTTCGGCGCGGAATAACGGCCGGATTCCGATGGAATACGCGGTACAATGTGTGGGTCGTTCGAAATTCGCCGTCGGACACGATACGGACCGTTGCGACGTCACACCGGAGAACGTCTCGAAGATGGCGTATAATTGATTCACGAAATCGGTAACGATACGGCCCCCCGCGAGTCCGCGACCTCGCGTTATTAACCGGCACGCACGTTAACCGACCGACGACCGTTCGTCCTTTCTCGAAAGGATGGCCGACCACGCGGCAAGGAGACGGTTTCGTCGTTTCGCGACGCGAACTAGGACCTCGCGAAAACGTTACCGAGCCAACACGAAATGATCGTTAAAATACGATAATACAGAAGCCTGACTGGCGCTTACCACGGCAACGAGGGCGACGGCAGGTGGTCGGCGAGTCGTCCTTCTCGTCCCTCTTTCTCGGCACGCACACAACTCTTTCAATTTTTAGGCAATGGCTAATCTTTTACGGCGCGACTATTTTCGGCAACGGCCAACGACCCAGTGGCCCACCTTCGGTAAGCTCGGTAACGCGAAAGCGAGACGTCCCCCTACTCCCTACCCTATTTCTCCCGTTTGAGACTCGCGGGCCTATCGCGCGGTATCTTCTCGCAGGATTGCATCCTGTCGCGCGGGATCCCTGGCTCGCGGAAATTGGCGATCTCGTTCGCCGCTTTTCCGGTGTTAACGGCGACTGTTCGTGAAGAGGAAAGTCCTCGCCGCTCCGGTCGTGGACACCTTCTTTTCCGGGCGAGGCAGCGACGGGGCCGAGAAGATGTTCGTCTCGTGTCCACGTTCCCTCGCCGGTGCCTCCGGGTTTGTCGATCCGGGCTCGGTACTTCCTTCGGTGTCTCGGCACGAAATTCTTCCGGAGCCAGTCCCGACAACGCCTCGTACGGTGAGAAATAGGGGCCGGGCTCCTCTGGAGCCCGGTTTCGGTCCTGTAAAGTTCGCGTCGCCCAAGTGGCGCGACGCTCAAAACGCGTGATTACTCGCCCCTGGGAAATCGGCATGCCCAGGGAGAGCGCTCGCAAACGGCCGTTTCGCATCGGCACTGCCAGAGGGCGGCCCGGCCTCTCTTTTTCGGGATCGAGGAACGTCGGCAAAACTTGCCACGTCACAACTCCTCCCCCCCCCTAAAAGAGACCGGGACGTACCGATGGCAGCCACCTGTCAGGTTTCCGTAGGCTGGGTAACGAACGCTCATCCCCGGACGTTCCTCGGACACATCACAAACATGCAAGATAGACACTACCCTTCACCGCGCTAAAAAAAAAACAAACACATACTTACTCTATTACACTTATCTTTCGGGCGAGATCTCCGGAACGGGAATAACCGACTCGCCCCACTAGTCGCGAAATCTCGGGTGTGGGGGGAGGTCCCGGCGGTTGAGGAGGGATTGGGGGGGGGGTAATGAAGTCAGACCTTCTCTTCCCCTTTACTACTTCAAAAGATCTTTCATTTATTTAAATTTCGTTGGCCCCCGGTATCTTATACAAAATAAACTAAGTTCCATTTTTGGGGCTTTTAAGTCCACGGCCCGCTATATGTCGCCAATCTGTCACGTCGCCTGGTTTCCCGCGAAACCTGCGGAACCGAGGGGAAAGAAAAGAATTTTCCGGACCGGCGGGTCCTGGCACGCGAGCGGTATTGGGGGGGGGGGAAAGGGAATATTAGCCCCTTGGTGCCTCCTTCTCCCTCCTCGGCAGCGGCACTGTCTTCTGGGTCGAGGGGGTGTCCTCGGGTCCTTCTCGAGGGTGTTGGGCCCCTTCTGTTTTCCACCCCGGGCCACACCGGGGGCAGGTCCGCACGGTATACCCCGGCTGTCCGCACCTGAAGCAGTACCCTTTTTGTTTTGCCATGCACTGGGGGTGCCGGTGACCCCGGGCCCCGCACCGCCAGCATCTGTGCCGGTAGTCCGGCTTCTCCATGCCCCTTTCTAAGTGCACGCCCGGAATCTTTCCTAGAGTTAGTATCGGCCTAGAGGGTTTCTTCGGTGTTGTCCTTTCTTCATATCCCTTCCGAGCCTCTGCGCGGGCTCGGCTCAACCGGGCTTGGCCCGGTCCTCCTTGTAGGGTCTTGGAGTCCTTACCCCCGATCGTCGAAGGGTGTGGTTCGGCCGGCTGTCCTTGGCGGCCTCCTCCTGTGGTCACCGGCAACTCCCCAACGGGGTCCGGGAGTGTCTCGAACGGGTCGAGTACACTTAATCCCGTAACGTAGATCAATCGTTCTTCTCCCGGAGTTCCCGGCAATTTTTCTCGTCCCCCCTCACGGAGCTCCTCCCTGGTCGTCTCGGCCTCCCGCTCCTCTTCAGATTCCGGGCGGTCCTCTAGCGACTCATAGACGGTGGAACCGGAGTTATCTCCGTCCTTCTCCACCGAGACGTCTCCGTCCCGGGAGCCTGCCTCGGCACTGGCATCACCCCCGGTGACCTGGCTTACGGTTGGCGGGTTCACCGCTCGGTCAGCCGGTCGCTCCCTCTCGTCCTTTTGGGCCGTGCCCTCGGCAGCGGGCAAATTCACCGCGTCCATCGCGCGGCAGCCTGTTCTGCTGAAATTCTCCTCGGACTAGTGGTCCCGGCAGGTAGTTGCTGTGGAATCGAATGCATGTTTTTACTCCTGCTCGACTCCCCGCGGCGCCAGAAGGTACGGTTTGAGGTCGCTGACGTGTGCTTTCCCTAGGTGCCGGCCCTCCTCGGTAGCCAGTTGATAAACGACCGGCGATAACTTGCGCGTTATCACGACTGGTCCGAGGAATTTCAGGACTAACTTGGCCGCGACGTGGTGGGCGGCGGACGAAAGAACGCGTTGACGCTTCATCACCCGATCCCCTACCTCGAACTCCTTTTCCCGGTGCCGCGAATTGTAGTAGCGCGCCTGTCGATTGTACGCATCCTCGAGGTTCTCGAGAATCCAATGCCTTAAACTCGGCAGACGCGACATGCGACCTTCTCACCGGCTGGTCGCCGCAACCTCCAATTCGTCAGGCGGCTCTACGCTAGCGCGCTGGCATTTGGCCGGCTGCGGTTTTCGCCCGAAATTTAAAAAGGCTGGGGAAGCCTGTAGTACGGAATGTTTCGCTGTGTTGTACGCGAATCGGAATTTCGGCAAATGAATATCCCAGTCTCGATGCTCCCTCCCTATATACGCGACAATCATCGTTTTTTAGATACGATTCACGCGTTTAACGGGATTGGCTTGCGGGTGGTACGGGGGAGTAGTCGCGAGCCGAATGCCGTATTCATCGGCAAGATCTCGCAGACATTTGTTCGCGAATTCGGTACCGTTGTCCGTTAATAGTACATCCGGTGTACCCCATCGCGAGAAAACCAACCTTTCAAGGGCCTCGGCAATTTTCGGACCGGTCGCACGTCGGAGCGGGGCGCACTCGATCCATTTCGTGAATAGATCTTGGATCACGAGAAGATACGCGTGACCGGACTTGCTAGGAGGGAACGGACCCATTATATCAGCAGTTACTACTGTCCATGGCATGTCGACTCGGCGCCCACCCATCAGCCCGGCAGGGAGTGTTTGCTCCACTTTCGTGAGCTGACAGGTAGTACAGCGTCTTTCGTACTCGACAGCTGCTCGATACATGCCCGGCCAGTAGTAGCGCGTCGCGACCCGATGGTAGGTCTTTTCGATCCCTAAATGACCGGATTGTAAGTTATCGTGTGCCTCCTGCAAGATCTCGGTTCTGCGTTCCTCGGGGACGACTAATTTCTACTCGTCCCCATCTTGTCCTAAAGTTTCCGCCATAAGTGGATCGGTTCGACGACAAAATAGCTCCCCGTTTCGAATGGACCAGTCTTTAAATTTGTCCAGATTTCTCTCGACTTCCGCGAATTTCTCCTCGTACCACCTCGCGCGTACTGCTGCTCGCGATGTTCAGCTCTCCCCCGACGACTCCCCCCCCCCCTCAAAAACGCGCGAGAGTGCATCCGGCACTTTATTCAGGGCACCTTGCCGATACACTACCTGGAAATCGTATTCCAGTAGCTGCAAGGCCCATCTCACTAATCGTCCCGATGGATTTTGCAATTTCCGTAACCACCGTAGGCTGTTGTGATCGGTAACTACGTTAAGGGGGAAGTGTACCCTCGAGACTCCCTAGAATTCCCCTAGAATACTCTAGAAATCTGGCCGAAACTTGGGTTTGCCAAATTACGTTTTTCG
Organism: Lasioglossum lativentre; assembly: GCA_916610255.1. NCBI lineage: Eukaryota > Metazoa > Arthropoda > Insecta > Hymenoptera > Halictidae > Lasioglossum > Lasioglossum lativentre. The sequence goes on along the minus strand of OU744359.1, from coordinate 19,848,958 downwards.
TCCTTATACGAGCATATTTTGGGCTGGGTGAGGGCTCAATCGAAAGAGGAAGGTTCAGCGCATGGTGCGCTGGTCATGACGTAACGAGATTATGTTGACATCTAACAATATGAGTGTCCAAAGTAGGGAAAAAAGTCGAGAAATCACCCGCAGAATCCCAATGTATTTTTCTGTTACAAAAAGAGTTTTTGACTGCTGTCATAACCAGCGCACCATGCGCTGAACCTTCCTCTTTCGATTGAGCCCTCACCCAGCCCAAAATATGCTCGTATAAGGACGAAAAACGTAATTTGGCAAACCCAAGTTTCGGCCAGATTTCTAGGGTATTCTAGGGAAATTCTAGGGACAAATCCTGAAAAGTCACGTGACTACCCTTCCCTCTTAAATTTGTACCCTTCTACGTAAGGTCGAAACTTTTGTACCGCCCAGACTATCGCGAGACATTCCAATTCTGTCGCGGAATATTTTCTCTCCGGCAACGTGAGAGAACGGCTTGCGAACGCGATAACCTTTTCGACTCCCTCGATCTCTTGCGTTAACACCGCGCCTAATCCGACGGTACTCGCGTCCGTTTGCAACACGAAAGGTATTTCGAAGTCAGGGCACGAGAGGGTTGGTGCGGTGGCTATCATATCGCGTAGGGTCTCGAAGGCGGATTGTTGACCGCCCTGCCATTCCCACTCCCGATTTTTCCGAAGCAAGATGTTTAGTGGTTCGGCAAGCGTGGCGAAACTTGGAGTACCAGGAGTTCTGTACCAGGTCTCCTGTACCAGGAGGCCATCCCGAGAAAACGCCGCACCTGTTTAACGTTTCGCGGCGGGGGGTACGATATTATCCACTTTTAACTCTTCTCGACTGACCACGAAACCCAAGTACCGGACCTCCGTACGGCAGAATTCGCACTTCTCGGGATTGATTATTAGACCGGCGCTCTTAATTTTGTTTAATACTCGCGATAACTATTCTAGGTGTTCCTCGAAAATTTAGTGACTATTATTATGTCACCTAAATACGCGAAAGCGTGTGGCTCCATTTCTGGACCTATCAACCGGTCTAATAATCGTTGAAATGTGGCCGGTGCTCGTGTTAACCCGTACGGCATGCGGTGAAAATGAAATAAACCCTTTGCCGGTACCGTGAACGCCGTGATTTCGCGACTTCCCGGCTCGAGCGGAATTTGAAAATACGCTTGACTGAGATCGAGGGTCGAAATGTATTCCGCCGCTCGCAATTTGTCCAATATCTGAGTCATGAGCAGTAACGGGTACGCATTTTTCCTCGAAACCTCGTTGACCTTTCGAAAATCGAGGCAAAAGCGGTATTTGCCATTCGGCTTCTTCACCATCACGATAGGACCTGACCAGCCACATTGCGACGGTTCGATTATGCCTTCTGCCAACAAGGTGTCTACCTCGTGGTATATTGCCTCCTGTACTTTTGGAGAGACGGCATAGTACCTTTATTTTATCGGCGCATGGTCGCCTACATCGATTCGGTGGCTAATCAAGTCTGTTAATCCGGCCATCTTTTCGAATTCGGGCAACGTGGCTTCGAGGAATTTCGCCAACTGCTCTTTTTCGGCATCATTTAAAATTTGTAGCCCGCAGCATATGGTGGTGGCGGGGGGTACGTTTTCGAAAGAGAACTTCTCATCCGGCCGCGCTGCGAAATACCATTCAGCGTTATGGTGTTCTGCCACGATACCGAAAAACGCGATCGTATCCGTTCCCAATAGGAGAGGGGTCACGAGATTATTCAATACGCGCGCTTTTATTCTTCGCTCAATTTTTCTAATTTTTAACACGAAACGCGCCTGTTCTTCGGCACGATCCACCGCTCCCGTGGCGAGGAGGAAATAACAAGGTCTTTCCGTTTTCTTATTTCAATTTGTTCGTTCTGCGCGCGTTCTATCACGGCACGGCTTACGAACGAAACCGATGAACCTGAGTCTACTAGGGCGCGCGCGGTAATCTTCCCAATACTCGCGTCCAGGGTTAGTAGAGGCGGCCCCTTTCTTCCCCCTTCGATCGCGATACGAGCCGATATTAATTCGGGCGCGGTCGCTCCGGCTCTCCTGAGCGACCCCTCCCTCCGTTTCCCGCCGGCTTATTGTACCTTTTGCAGTGCTTGAGCGTCACCCCCTCCGCCCCGCATCGGTAACAGTGCAGCCGCGGCTCGTCACAACAATCTCGCGACATATGCCCGGTCTTACGGCAATTCCAGCACACCAACAGCTGACTGCCGCTCACGCGTTGTTTTTCGCGCGGCGGCTCTCGTCGGCTGTTGTCGCGCGCGGCCGGCACCGGTCGGCGCGTAGGGGAGCTTCGCTCTCGCTTCTGTGCATTCGGGTCGGCTCGGTAGAGATCGCTTTCCCTCGGCGCGGCAGCGGAATAATTCTTCGCGCGCGTTGCTCGCTGTTCACGATACCTTGGGCCGGCCCGACGGGCTTCCCGGGTGGGGTAGGGGGGTCTCTCTCCCGAATCTTCGCTCTCGCCGCTGCATACGGTATTTACGGCATTAGCGTACTCTATTTCGATATGCTTTTCCTTGCCCTGTTGTTTTTGGCGGGAATAGCGACTAGGGTCGTACGCGAAACTAGGATGTACCATTTCCGATGGTTTGGGGTTACGTCGCGTAGTTTTCTTTAGCTCTCGTTCCGCCTGCAATAACCCTTGCTCGAGCTCTTTTGCAGACGTAATTAGGGCTAACGGTATTCCCTGTCGCACCTTTGCTGTCGCGCCCCAGTAAACTTTTCTTATTATTTGCGCCTCTGTCCACGGGGGGTCTAATAGTTTAAACATTGCGCGCATTGACACGATATAGTCGCGTAGCAGCTCGTCGTCCCGCTGGTGCCGCTTTCTTATATTTTGTTCAAGTGCTACACAGTATTCGGGGTCCCCAAAGAATTAACGGTACGCGGCAACGAACTCATCCCAAGTCGCCCGTTGTCTCGTACCAATGCGACGCCATTCCGTCCAAGCATACCGGTAAACAACGGAGAAGTTGAGAATCCGTGATGTCGCAATACAATCTTTGTTGTTTCAGGCGGTCTAAGAAGGTTTCCGAATCCTCCTTAGGCGCCCCCGAAAATTTTATTCGCCATCGTCGCATCATTTCCGCGATTGGCTTTCCTTGGTAGCTTAATGCATTTGGTACGGACACGGGAGTACCGGTAGGACGACCGGACGGGTCCTCCGCCCCCGAACCTTGACCTACGCGCTCCCGAGGGGGAGGGACGGGGAGTTTACCGCGTAATTCGGGCACCGGTAGATTAATGTCCCGCGGCGGGGATTTGCTTCCCCTGCCTTTTCGTCATCCGAGGTGACATACGGAATTGCGTCGTCTTCGAAGGCATTGCCATACACGGACTTGTTATCCCCCTCCTCCTCGTCGTCGCGCCAGGCTTTCAACATTTTGGTTTCACGAAAGTCACGAAAGTGTTGTTTGAATCGTCGAACCTGGCAAGAAACACGGCTGTTCGGGCGCCAATTTTTCACGTCGCCTAAATTTCACGTGTCCGTCGGAAGGACGGAACGCCGGCGACTCCGGGTATTTACGGGCGAAACGCCGGGCCACGCTCGGCCGCGCGATACGTGGTCCACCCGGGACAAAAGGTATCTCGCAGATTCGGATATTCACGAAAGGATTCGATGGAACTATCAATTTTCGGGCGCCAGACACTCGGAGGTGTCACGCGAAGTACGCGATATTAACGCGAAGCGCGAACGAATGCTCCGAAGCTGCGAGAACCCTGCGATGTTCTGGATGGCTCTAGGATGGGCTCAGGATTCTACGCGGGCGAAATACGGAGCATTTCCCGCGGCGGGAAAGGTTTCTCGACGGAAATAATCAACGAGAGAATCGGCTTGAACAATTTATTCGTCCGATGGACACGACAGGGCTGCCGGTGAGAGCCGGCAGCGGTATTTTACAAGCCAGCGCGTTCACGATAATTTCGCGACTGGTTTTCGGTCGCTTACGCTATTTTTCTCGTTCGCGTCGAACCCGACCGTTTGCAAGGTTTTACTTCGCTGTTACAAGGCGCTTTCGGCGCGGAATAACGGCCGGATTCCGATGGAATACGCGATACAATGTTTGGGTCGTTCGAAATTCGCCGCCGGACACGATACGGACCGCTGCGACGTCACACCGTGGAACGTCTCGAAGATGTCGTACTATTTTACTCGCAAGATCGGCAACTATACGCCCCCCCCCCCCCCCCCCGCGAGTCCGCGACCTCGTGTTACCAACCGGCACGCACGTTAACCGATCGACGACCGTTCGTCCTTTCCCGTAAAGATAGCCGACCACGCGGCAAGGAGACGGTTTCGTCGTTTCGCGACGCGAACGAGGACCTCGCGAATACGTTACCGAGCCAACACGAAAAGTTCCCTTAATTCGGAAACTAATTGAGGAAGCCTGACTGGCGCTTACCAACGGCAACGATGTTACGGCGGCAGCTGAACGGCACGCTCGTTTTTTCCGTCCCTCTATCTGGCACGCACTTCTTAACTTTTTATTTCGGGTGAACAATTCGGCACGACTATTGCCTATTACGGCCAACGACCCAGTGGCCTACTTTCGGCCGGCTCTATTATATAGGACAATTGATTTAGGAATTAATTTAATCAACCAGAATTTGTTTCTCTGTAAACCAAAGTTTCCGTTATTTATTTATGTACATTTAACTATTATCTACACTATATACACGCTCACCTGTAAACCAAAGAAACGACAATTAAAGTTAATTAATTTATCCTTTCTCTATCTGCACTATTAACTCCTTTTCTAACAATTACTATTAACTTCCTTTCTATCTATTCTGCTTCGATTTTTCACACGTGATCTATATTGGATTCCTATAGATCGATCTTGTAGATCCCCGCTTGATCTACCGTTCCGAGACGCGGTACATTCAACTAAAGAATATATTGTCACGTTGCCCCTTTTCCGTCGCACCGAGTACGGGGAAGAACGGCAACTTCCGGGATTTTATAGGCGCTGAGGCCGGGCCGCGCGCGGCCGTGCGGACGCGGTCCACTCGGGACAAACGTACCTCTCGAAATTCGATCAAGATAGACGTGATTCGACAAGTTCGGGCGCCAGGTACTGGAAGGGTACCGCACGAAACGTTCTCGCGGTTTGCTCGCGAGTCAGCTGACGCGAAGGCCGAATATCGAGAAGCGCGAGGTCGAGAGGAAGGCGCGAGGAGTCAGAAATTCGGACACGGGAATAGCGGGGACAGCCCTCACGGCAGGGCGGATCTCACAGGCGAAATTAACGAATTCTATTTTCGCTCTCAGTCATTTAATTATTCGTCAGTAATTACAGGCACGCGGCCACGTGGCCGCAACCGGGAGCCCGCGCTCCTTGTACAGGATTGCGATAAGGTGGAGGTTCGCAGCGCGCGGTTGTCGACGTGCGAAGACGTTCGTCGCACGGGTCGCGACTGTCGCGATCGTTAGCTAAAGCGGAGCGCAAGAAACTGGGAGGGAAGTCGTTGGAGGCGACTTCTGGGCCCAGAGGACGGCCTCTCGACCTCGTAAGAGGAGAAGCCTTTCAGCATGTTGCGGCTGTCACCAAATGGTGCACGAGCGAGAAATCGCGAATCACCAAAGAGGCGGCGGCCAAGATATGCAGCTGTACGAACGCGCTTAACGAGCTTGTCCAGGAACTAGTTCAACGGAACGGGTTCCTAGAAGGACAGCTCGCAGCGGTCAGGGCCGATCGGGCTAGACCGTCTTTGCAGAGCGCGGCGACTGTGTCGCGGACCGCCCCGCGGTCCATGCAGACCGGTCCACCAGGACAGCATGCACGCACGACCTATGCCGATGCGGCTAAGGTCGAGTGCCGGAGGGTCACCCCAGACGCGGTGAAGCCACCACAACATGTGGTAAGGATCTTCCCGCCGAAGGGCAAGGAGCAGAGCAGCGACGCGACTAAGCGGACTGTTCTCTCCATCGTGAAACCTGCGAAGGAGAAGATCCGCGTGAGGTCTGTGCGACTCATCCACTCCGGTGGCATAGTAGTCGCGACCGAGCGCAAAGAGGACCTTCAAGCCTTCACGGGGAGTAAGGGCCTTAAGGACAAGGGACTGTCGGTCTCTATGCCGACTAAAAGGAACCCGTCACTGATAGTGTACGATGTTCCTAAAAAGATGGCTAGAGAAGAGGTAGCTTCCAATCTGTGGAAGCAGAACCTCAGCGAGATGACACAGAAGGAATTTGCCTCTAACCTGAGGGTCAGTTATCAAACTGGTCCCAAGGGCAGGGAGGCGGTCAACTGGGTCATCGATGTCAGTCCGCAGGTTCGCCGGCGGCTGCAAAGTGGGGAAGCTCGGGTTTACATGGGCTGGTCGTCCTGTCGAGTACAGGACTACGTCTCGGTAACCCGGTGCTTCAAGTGCCAGAAGTTTGGCCACACGGCCAAACGATGCAAGTACAAAGAAGACGTATGTGGTCACTGCGCCGAAAAGGGTCACACCTATGCTGCGTGCAAGAAGAGCGGACAACCGGTCTGCTCTAACTGCAAAGAACGCGGCAGGCCGCATGACCACAAGTCGAGAGACAAGCTGTGCGCGTCCTATCAGGCCGCGCTTCAGCAGACGATAGCTCGAACCTGTTATGGATAAGAGCGCCGAAGACAGACCATATCAGAGGATTGTCCGAGTTGTGCAGCATAATATGCAGCGCGCTCGGAATGTGTCCGATGAAATGACATCTTTGCTGCATGCCAGGAAGATAGATGTGTTGTTAGCACAAGAACCGTACAGCTGGAATGGCATACTGCCTGGGCTGAAGCGGGCGCAAACGAGGGTGATCGCGGAAGGGGACCGGCCAATGTCGGCAATAGCCGTCACGAACCGGAATCTGGACGTGGTCAAACTTTCACATCTGTGCGACACGCATCTCACCTGTGTTTGCGTTAAGGGCAATTTCGGTTACGTCAACCTGGTCAGCCAGTACTTTCAATGGTCTGAGGATATTGAACCAAGTCTGGCTAGACTGGAAGAGGTGCTTGCAGCACTTAACCATAACCAAGTGGTGATCGCAGCGGACGTCAACAGTAAATCTCCCCTATGGGGTAGTTTGAGGACGGACGCGAGAGGCCGAAAATTCGAAGAGTTTGTGGCCCGGCACAACTTGGTTGTTTTGAACGAGGCTGGCAGTATGCCCACGTACTCCAGCCCGTCCGGTGAGTCGTACATCGATGTCACACTTGCGACGAGCGACATGTCCAACAAGGTGCGGCGCTGGAAAGTCCACCGGGACTTAACATCCAGCGACCACCGAGTCATAGAGTTTTCGTTACAGTTCGCTACTAGGAATGAGAATCAGCCCCGAATCGGGCGATTCCACCTAGGTAGTGCGGACTGGCCGAGATACGTACAAGCGCTGCAGGAGAGCAGGAGGAGTCTAACCCTCCGGCCAAATGGCCGAGAGGAGGTCGAACTTCTTGCACAGGGAATCGAGGCATCGATTGTCCAAGCGTGCGACTCCTCCATGCGAACCAAGCAGTGGCACTCCAAATCTGTCCCGTGGTGGACACCAGAATTGACGAGGTGGAAGAAGAGCGTCAACAGATGTAGGCGCTCCTTCCAAAACCCGAGATGTTCGGAGGAAGAGCGAGCGGAACGTAAGGCCGATTATCTTGTCCGGAGAAAAGCCTACACGACCGCTCTGAGAGCTGCAAGGATGCAGAGTTGGAAAAACTTTGTAACCGAGCAGGGGAATAAAGAACCGTGGGGTCTTGTTTACAAGATCACACAGAAGAAGCTGAATGTTGAGACAGCGGTTTCAAACATTCGGACTTCGCAAGGATACACGATGGACTGGGAAGCCACTGCGTCAGCGCTGCTGGAGGCGTTAGTTCCGGACGATACGTCTGTGAGCGACACCCCGGAGCAAGCGCAGCTCAGATTGGAATCCGTCACCGAGCCAGCGAGTGAAGACGACCGTGCCTTCACTCGCACGGAGCTTGAAGAGGCGGTGAAAAGTCTGAAGCGACGCAAGTGCCCAGGCTTGGACCGTATAGAGCCAGAAGTTATGAAATGCTCCGTCGGAGTAATCCGTACCGAGTTACTGGGGCTCTATAATAGTTGTCTAGAGCACGGGGTCTTTCCCTCCAGGTGGAAAGTCGGCTTGATCAGAACCATTCTGAAAGGGCCTGACAAACCGGAGATGGAGGTGAAGTCCTATCGTCCCATCTGCCTACTATCCGTAGTAGGCAAAGTTCTTGAGAAGCTAATCGCCCGGCGATTAGCTGATATATTCCTAAGTCCGGAATACGCCTCTGACCGGCAATACGGATTCAGACCTGGGCGATCCACGGAAGATGCCGTGGTAAAGCTGAGGGGTCTGGTATCCGGCTGCGAGGAGAAGTATGTCCTGGCGCTCGCCTTCGATATATCTGGAGCATTCGACAATCTCTGGTGGCCGAGCATCCTCAATGAGTTGAGGAGGCGAGGCTGTCCCCGCAATCTTTATCGGCTGATGGCCGGCTATTTCGCCAACCGTGTCGTGACCATAAGGTCCAATCACGGAGAAGTGCGGAAAGTCGTAACCAAAGGCTGTCCGCAGGGATCAATTCTTGGTCCGAGCTGTTGGAACTTAGTCTTTGACGGAGTTCTTCAGCTCTTATCGAACACCGGGCTCGCGTGCGAGCCCATTGCCTATGCGGATGACCTACTCGTGCTTGTGAAAGGCAACTCGAGGAAGGAACTCCAGCTTAAAGGGCAAAAGGTAGCGGATGCGATTTCTGCGTGGTGCAAATCACAAAAGTTGTCGCTATCTGCTCCTAAGACCGAGATGATTCTCCTGAGAGGCCGTCTCCAGATGGAGAGGCCGCCCGTGATAAAGATAGATGGAAGAAGTATCGTCGCGAAGAATACCGTAAGGTACCTTGGCGTGTACTTCGATAAAAACATGGGAGTTGCGACCCATGCTGAGTATGTGAGTGCTAAGTCCTTGCGAACGTTTAACGCGCTAGCGAGGATTGCCTGTGCGAACTGGGGATTGAGACATCGGGCCATGCGTATAATGTACCGTGGACTGTTTGTCCCAATCGTGGCGTACGCTGCTGCGGGCTGGGCAGACCTTCTTACCTCTAAGTCGAGACTAGTTCTCCTTAGAGCGCAGAGGAGAGTGCTGCTTGGCTGCATCAAGGCCTATAGAACGGCATCGACAGATGCGATCGCAGTGATCGCTGGTCAAGTGCCGATAGACTTGGTGATAGCGGAGCGAATATGCGCCTATAAGATACGAAAAGAACTAGACACAGAATATGGAACATGTCGTATAAGTCATGCCGATCTGGCAAGCGGGGCTGTAGATCATGCCGAAGCATTAGCTGAGGTAAGACAAGCGGCCCTGGCAGTGTGGCAGCGAAGATGGTCGTCATCGCAGGTCGGAAGAACTACCTTCCAGTACTTTAGCGATGTATCAGACCGTCTTAGTGCGCGCTGGGTGATCACTGATCACTACGTGACTCAGTTCATGAGTGGACACGGAGACTTCCGTGCGAAGCTCAAAACTTTCTCGCTGGTCGAGGACGAACACTGTGAGTGCGGCGAAGTGGAAACACCGAGCCACATCCTGTTCGTTTGTCCGAAGTACGTTCAAGCGCGGGAACTCCTACGACAGGAGGCTACTGCAAAAGGCCATCTCGAATGGCCGCTGCAGGAAGCAGGCCTTGTCAGTGAACAACTGTTCAGGAGCTTCCGGAATTTCGCGCGAGACGTACTCAAGCAGAAGGCTAGTCGAACAAGAGAAGTCACGGAGTAGAGGCAAAAGGAAACCTCACTCCGAGACGTCACAATGAGTACCAGCGACTGATCAAGGTCATCCGGACCTTGATTCCTCGGGCCAGGAATCCGCCCCTCCCGCTTACAGCGGGAGCTCCTGGAAAGGGTTGGACTCGAGGTGGCGGTGGAGTCGACATTGCTGTCCCTCCAATTATAAGGCAGCGATGGCAGAGAGAGTAGAGCCATACCATCTGGCAAGATAAAAATAGTAGAAGCCGGTATGAACCGTATGTTCGAGGTACGGCGTAGTCGGGGTCCCCCCCGACTCACACACTACACATTATTTGTCGCGATCGTTCTCGGGAAATTCGAAAGTTTCCGCGGACGAGATGGTAACGGCTCGCGCGATCTAAGCGATATCTAATTCCCGCGAAATGGCGATTCCTACCTTCGCGAAACGCTTACTGTAATGTTCGCGAAAAGGAACTATCTCACCGACGGCGTTGGTTCTCCCGAGGAAAAACTTCCGAAAGGCTAACGTGAGGGAAACACTAACGTGGCTCAAAGTACCAGCGAACCGGTACGAGCCCTTGCACGAGGCGGGAAGCGCCTCGGCGTATGCGAAACTCGGGGACAGAGTCGGATTCGGCTCGTGCCCCCCGCGAAACGGACGAACTCACTCGTATACGAGAATCTAAAATCACAGTCGACTCACCGTTACTCGTTCTTATTTCCTCCCTGCGCGATTGTAGCGGGGCACTCAAGATCCGGCTCGGTGGATGCACGGCACTTCGCACCCGAGATCTTTCCGCACGCGGAACTTTTCGGAAATCGGTAACCGTAGTCGGAAGGTCGGTTCACGGGACGCGAGCCGGGACGACAGTGATTCTTTCGATTCTCGTTACGGCGCGTATCGATTCTTGTTCCCCCCACTCTAGCGGCCTAGCCGAAATTCCCTAGTGGCGTACTTCACACCCGCGATCTATCGGTATGCAGGGCCGTGTCCTTACGGAACCTAGGAGCCCGAGAATCGCTCGCGACATTACCGGCGGCGATAAACAGCCGGCGAGGGTACGCCCTCCTAGGTGTCTCCCACACCACCCATGCTAGAACCCCATTTTAAGCGGGGTGAGGCGACGACGGGATCGCGAAAAGAACGGTGTTCGGTAGGGGTTCTGGTCCCACGTCGGCGCCTCCGGGTTGATTGGCCCGTGTGTGTCGACTCCTTTTATTTTCGCCCGTGCACGGACTATGGTTTTTCGGCCTTCCTCAGATTTCGGGCTCTCCTCTCATCGGTTTCCTGCTTCGGGGAATTTTCGGCGGTCTCGTCGCCCTGGTGATACGCCCCTGCAACTCAGCCGTACTCGGCAAACGTATCGGGCGTCAGCTGTAATTTTTCCGGTTTGTTTTTCCTCGGGAAACGCTCGCTTTTTCCGCGTGCGGATTCGAGATCTTCGACTGAGTCGGCCCGGTCCATGCGTACGTTGGTTTTTCATTCTTTTTGGGGCAGAGCAGGGACGTCGCAAACTTGCAACGTCACAGTACATAGATCTCGAGGACTTAAAAAAGCTGCCGGAATCAATACAGATAAATTTCAAAGATATGGTCCATTGGATATATCTTTCGGCCGATAAACTAACATGCTTCCTTTGCAAACAAGAAGGTCATTCGGCCAAACACTGCAAAAAGGGTACTGTTGAAGATGAAGCTCCAATCCCTTGTTCTCAAGATCTCGTACCCAGTAGTAAACAAACGGACATTATAACCAGTGATAAAACTTATCCAGAGATGCCTCCACCAAGTGGAGCTAAGAGACCTCGACCCTCCACTACAAGTTCAAATTGCACTAGTATAGCAGGCAGTGATATTTGTTCAAAAACTGAAGATAAAAAGGAGAAAACAACGAAAAAGAAGAAAAAAGCGTCTCAGGAAATATCGGATGACGAAGCAAATCCTGCTTGTGACATCATGGATAAATTAGAACCTGCCAAGGAGTTTATAGGAAAAAATACTGATAAGTACCCGCTTGATTTTGTAAAATTCTCCCAGTTTATGTCGGAAACGCGTGGTAAGTTTAATGTTAAAATCATAGCTGATAAGTTCACGACGGATGTCCCATCCCTAATTAATATGTTAACTGAAGTGTACAGCCATGTAGACGATCGAAGTTTAAAAAATCGTATTGTTAGGGTAAAGAAACGAATGCAGGGTTCGACTACAGATACTTCGTGCGAGGAAGAAGCCTCACATACTGACGATAGTACCTACTAATTCACTAAACTAATAACAAATTATATTTCATGTCTTCAAACCCTTTGAAATTAAGACTTTGTTTTGGAACACAAGAAGCGCACAAAGAAGAAAATTAGAAGTGGAAACTATTATTAAAGACTTTGACGTGTTTATTGCAGTAGAATCGTGGCTTAAAGCGGATGATGACTTTCAAATTGCGGGGTTTATACCTTACAGAAAAGACAGATCTGGTTCTAGAGGTGGTGGTATATTAATATTAGTACGTAAGAGTTTCGCGTTTGTAGAACTAGTGGATATTATGTCCCCCCATCACTGCGCAGAGATATGTGGAATAAGAATTAGTAATGTCACGCCGGCTCTGGATCTTTTGGTTTGTTACAGGGCCCCGGGTTTCACCCTTACTCAACTCGAATGGAATGGTATTATTGACAATATGGGTTCGAAACAAAACGCCATTCTAATCGGAGACTTTAACGCTCATAATAAGATGTGGAATTGTTATGATTCTGATGCAAATGGTTTAAGACTTGGTAATGCTATTGACAGCGGAAACCTATTTCTACATAATGAAAGAACTTTTACACATATTGATTTATACAGAGGTTCCAAATCTAATATAGATCTAGTTTTTTCCACAATGAGCATTGCGGATCAAATACGGGTAGAGGTGGGGGATGAGGCCCGGGGCTCTGATCATTATCCGATCTATATAATAGTTGATACGGAGAAAGAATACTATAAAAAAAAATCGTTCAAAATTAAATCTGTCCGCACAGATTGGTCACGTTTGGAGTCAGCTTTGCAAAGCGAATATTTACTTTTCCTTAACAGAGATTATGAGCAGTTGGCTCCGAGCAAAAAGTACGAGTTTTTTGTTAACACTATAACTAAGTCGATAGAGTCTATTACTCCCATAAAAAAACATATAAGTAAATATCCAGGCCAAAGGAAAAATCCAGTTCCTTGGTGGGACATGGAATGTGACAAAATCAAACGCTTGAGAAAGGCATCCTACAAAAAATGGAGTCATATAGGTAATATGCAGGACTTATTTGAATATAAAAAGAGGTGCGCCCTGACGATAAAGACCTATAAGAATAAGAAAAAAAAGAGTTTTCAAGAGTTCGCGGAAAGTATTAATCCTCAAATGGACCCTTCCTACATATGGAACAAGTGCAAAATTTTCAAAAATAAATGGATAAAAATTAACCCGAAGCATATATCAGAATACAATCAATCGGATAACGAAATAAATAAGGCCATTAACAAACTAAGCCCTCCATGGGTCTGTTCTGATCCTGAGTGGGTTCCACAGTGTTCCGAAAATGAATTCTTTGATATGCAATTTGATTTTGTCGAGTTTAATGTTGCATTGAACGCGAGGAATAATAAATCTTCACCTGGTATGGACGGAATTGACTATGACATACTTAAGAAAATTCCAATAAAATTTAAGTTGCTGCTTTTGGATATTTATAATCAGATGTACGAGACAAGGGATTACCCCTTACCTTGGAAACAGTCTTTTATTCACTTCGTAAGCAAGTCCGACGGTAGAAGCGTTAGACCCATCTCTTTGACATCATGTCTGTGCAAGATATTTGAGGCTATGATAAAAAATAGGTTGATGTGGTGGGTCGAGCACAACGATTTGTTACCCATAGAACAAAGCGGTTTTCGTAAAGGCAGATCATGCACGGATAATTTAGTGAACTTAACATTGCAAATAGACGGGGCTATGACAAACAAAAAGGAGGTCCTGGCGGTTTTCTTGGACGTATGCGGGGCTTTCGATAACGTTAGTAGCGAAGTATTACTTTCTAAAATGGCAATGATAGGTTGTTCATTGAAGCTGATTCAATTTGTTAAGTTTCTAATACACGAAAGGTACATCTATGCTGATAAATTAAGAAATTACTCTAGACTGGTTTGTAAGGGAGTCCCCCAGGGTGGAGTTCTCAGTCCACTCCTTTATATAATTTACGCGGCAAACATTATCAAAAATTTGCCTAAGAATGTCACAGTGTCAAAATTTGCGGATGATATTGCAATTTACTCAATAATCTCAAATACAGAAAGAGGATGTAAATTAATTGAAAGAGCGGTGACCGTTATAAGCAACAATCTGTTAGATTTAGGCTTGGAGTTAGCCCCGCATAAAACGATTTTAATACATTTTCACAAAAAAAACATTCGGCCTGGAAATGCTCAAATTAAAATTGGAGATGTTATAATCAAGTCTAGCGAATCAGCCCGCTTTTTGGGTGTCATATTTGACTACAGGACATCATTTGATTTACACATAAACAATATACAAACAAGGTGTGCAAGGGCTCTAAACATTATTAAATTTCTGTGTGGGACTTGGTGGGGATCTCATCCTGAGGTTCTCATTACTCTTTACAAAAGCTATGTCCGTTCTATTATAGACTACGCTGGCTTTGTCTATTTTCCAACTCGTAAGAGTGCAATAGAAAAACTGGAAAAAATTCAATTCAGTGCTATAAGAAAGGCTATGGGTTACCGAATTTCTACACCCACAAACATATTGTTGGCTGAGACAGGTTTACCGTTGATTTACGAGCGTATAAAGCACTTATGCTGTTGCTATCTTAGCAAAATATTATCAAATAAAAACTCTTTAACCTTCAGAGCTATAACAAAGTATGAAAGAGTGTGTAGAAAAAATAGAGCTAAACACAAGCGAATTTTGAGACTGTGTATTGAAGAACTTGTAGAGTCAAGAAAACTAATTGAGGCGCATGATCACTTTCAAATTTTTAGCCATGATTTCAAAACCATAATGACATCAATTCCAATAAATACAGAATTTGGCAAAGGATTGACCAAGGCAAACAATCCGGATGCTGAACTGAGAGATGAGTTGTCAAATGGTAATGCTATAGCAGTATATACAGATGGAAGTAAAATTGCTGGCAGAGAGTTTGTGGGCACAGCGTGTATCTGTCCTGACATTAATATAGAAATCAAGAGAAATCTAAGCAACAGAGCTTCTGTTTTCACTGCAGAATGTACCGCGTTAAATGACGCTATAGATATTGCTATTAATAATACGGATCGTAAGGTTGCAATTTTTACCGATTCACTTAGTGCTTTACAAAGTCTCAATAGCTGTAAAATGAGTATTAAAACAAATAACATCATACTTGAAATTAAAAGGAAATTTAATGTTTTGATGAAAAATAACTTGAACAACAATGGAATTAAATTTTATTGGATCCCCTCCCATAATGGTATCTATGGTAACGAATTGGCGGACAGTTTAGCTAAAGCAGCTACAGAAGCCTGTATTGCTCCAACATTGCTGATTCCATTTACCGATCTGTATGAGGAATTTAAAATGAATGCGCATATGCAAACCAAAAGAACCATAAAAGAGCAAGGCTTGATGAAAGGGAAAATATTTTTCAATCATTATTATACTGGCAGGTCTAAACCGTGGTTTAAACATGAACGACTTTCACGAGAATTTATTGTAACCATTAATCGATGCAGAGCCGATCATTATAGCCTTAAAGCGTCTTTGTTTCGTGTGGGAATCATTAGCGACCCGAAGTGTGAGTGCGGGCATGACAGTCAAGATATAAATCATGTTGTTTGGCAATGTTGTCTCTTCGATTCACAACGAGATAAGTTAATCCATCAACTGCGTAAAATTAAGCTTCAATTACCTTTAAGTTTGGAAATGTTAGTCGCCCGACCTAACATTAAAGCTTGTTTTCTCATTTTTGATTTCTTAAAAAACTGTAAACTACGTATTTAATTTGGTTCAATGTAGATTGTGTATGTATGTATGAACATGTGTATACTATACTGTACTTTATCTTATTAGTGCAGCAGAAATAGATCTCAGTTGAGAACTGAAATGCTTAAATAAAAAAAAAAAAAAAATCACCAAAAGAGGTAGAAACAATACGCTATCGAAAACCATAGAGATGGCTAAAACTAAAACATCACCAACTTCAAATCAAACTGAAAAGAAAGACAACAAAAATCTATACAACGCCAATCCAGATTAACTATTAAAAACCATCAACAACCTAAATAAAACAATCGAAAACCTCACCAAACTATTGGAAGAGGAAAGAAAAAAAAACCGAGCATCGAAAAAACAGGACACGGCTAAACCTTCGATCATCCCAGTCAACAACCGCAATAAAAACCCAGCTCCGCATACCCAAAGGACGGAAAAGAAAATGGACACCACAGGCCTCTCCACGGATACCCCCTCAACATCAACGACTATAAAACCTTCCATAAACAAAACTAATCCAGACAAAAGTGTCGGGAATCCCCCAGCACTACCGGAACCCATCAAGGACGACTCACAAAGACCCAAAGTAGGTAAACCACCCCCAATTAATATCACAGGACAATCCACGAAGGCTACCATAAACCTCCTTAAAAAATCAGGTATATTAAAAGACTTTCTCGTAAAGAAGATTAACGCCAACAAGCAAATCCTACTAACAGATAATCTTACGGTATTCCAAAAATCCTGCGCAATATTAAAAAATAACAATGTTCCCTATTACACTTTCACCCCTTTTTTTTTTTTTTTTTTGTTAAGGGAGAGGAGCAAATGCGTTTACGCACACCCCCAAATAGGGGGTAGTGTGAAACCTCCTCTCCCGGGACGCTCAATGGAGCGCCCCTCTACTAACGCGCTATGACAGGGGACAATGACGGGGCGGGGACCCGCGATCAGCATTACTCCCGCCCCGTCGGCCTCCGTCCCGCATCCACGCCTGTTCTTGGCTCTCGTATATACACAGCACTATAACTATCTTATATGGTAGGTATTATTATTATTTATTTACACTATTTATTTATATCATTTAACTTCTTTTTCTGTTTCAGGAACAGTTCCGGACTCTTCAGCCGTCTTATCTTGGACCTCAGCTTTTTTCTTTCAGAGTAGTTCCCGGGTCTTCTCCCATTCGCGTTCCTCATCTCAACCATAATAAGTATAATACTATCTACATTATTGACATATTATTAAAACTATTAAAATCTGGTCCTGGACTCACTCCCTTCCGGACTCTGTTTGCGCTTGACAGAGATGCGCGTAGATAGCTGCAGCTATCCTGACAAGGATATGCAGTGGGAGTGGGTAAAGCAAAACGAGATCACTGAACACAAAAACTGTTTATTGCCACAAGCTTGCGATGCTCTTTTTCGGTAACGATAGTCCCGCGATATGCACGAGAGCGTTAAGTCGTTGAATCCGAAAGTTAATAACACGATGATTCACAGAACGTGATAGGCGCGTTAACTGTCGTACGTTCGAATTATCGTGTAGAGTAAGTCGCGAGTCAAAGTCACTTGTGTATCGGTCGAATTGTCGATCAAGAGTGAGAAGGACGTTACGACCAGATCGATTCGTAATCGTAACGGGACGCGCGGCGCTATCGATCTATACGAGTTATCGATTGTTTTGATCGAGCCGTGTTTTGTATTTGGACGCTCGACAACCGAAACGTGGAACGGAACGTCGATTCCGGAACATACCGCCCGCCTCGGATGTGTGCATCCGATTACAATAACTGAAGGTACAACGTAATAGGATGAGACGAGCCGCACGCATGACAATCGGTCATCGAAGTTCGTCGCGAAATTCTTAAATTTAACGCAAGTTACATTAACTTAGAGTTTAGATTGATTTTTACAATATATACAAATGTGACCGCCCGCCGTGATAGAACGGTTGGTCGTGTCGAACTATGTTTCGTCCGCGTTCGTCGCGTCATGAGTTTCGCTGTTATTTAGATCCACGGGGAGGAAACATAGCTTGACGATAGGTCGTTTGTACTCGGCGTTGGCAGTCCGAATTGTAACTACGCGAGTTATATTGTCCGATCCGGGATGGCATTTTACTATCCGCGCGAGTTCCCACTTGCACGGAGGTGCAAGTGCGTTTCGGAGGAGAACGATACGACCCACCTTTGCGAGGTGACTTGCGGTACGCCATTTCGCGCGTTGTTGCAACGAGTGTAGGTAGTCATTCGACCATGACTTCCAAATACTTTCAGACAACTTGTTGAGGAGCTGCCAACGAGTCAAACGTGTATCGTGTACATCCAGGAGAGTAACGGCTGGAATGGTTGTAATCGCTGTGCCGATCAGAAAGTGACCCGGTGTCAGAGCGGTATAATCATCCAGATTTTCCGAGCACGGGGCGATTGGACGGGAATTCATGCAAGTCTCGATTTGACACAATACGGTAGTCAGTTCTTCGAAAGTGAGGGTGTGAAACCCGATAACACGTTTCAAATGATGCTTCATACTTCGAATTCCGGCTTCCCACAACCCGCCGAAGTGTGGAGCGGAGGGAGGAATGAAGTGCCATGCGACTTGATCGCTCGCGAGTTTATTTAAGATGTTCGGATCGCGCGTGGCGGCTCGGACCGCCGCGGTCACTTCCTTATCGGCGCCCTGGAACGTGGTTCCATTGTCGCTATACATAGCGACCGGTAAGCCGCGACGCGAACTGAAGCGATTATAGCACGCGAGAAACGCATCCGTTGTGTAGGACCCCACCAATTCGATGTGTACCGCGCGAGTTGTCATACATATAAACAACGCGACATACGCTTTGGTCGATTTGTGTCCGCGACCTGGGGTCGTTCGGACAAGGATGGGGCCCGCGTAATCCACGCCGCAATGTAAGAACGCCCTTTCGGCGCGAGTAACGCGTGCCGTTGGAAGTTCTCCCATCAATTCGGACGGAATTTTAGCGTTTTGGCGAGTGCATGCGACGCACTTATACAGAACTTGGCGCACGATAGGACGAGCGCGTAAAAGCCAAAATTCTTGTCGTAATTTTGCAAGCGTCAATTGAGGACCTGCATGTAACAAACTTAGGTGCAAGTGGCTGATAAGCAACGACACGAGAGGATGCGAAGCAAGGATAATCGGGTGTTTGGTGTGTTCGGATACTGCCGCATTCCGAAGCCGCCCGCTAACGCGAATCAGTCCTTCCGAATCGATGTACGGGTTTAAGGAACTTAATGGATTTTGTTGCGAGAGAGGGAGCTTCGCGTGCAAACGCTGACATTCGACTGGGAATATCGTTCGTTGAATTGTTTTGAGCCAGTACGTTCGCGCTCGCCGAATTTCTGTTGTAAGCAACGCACTGGGAGTGAGGCTCGATTCCGAATGACCTTCTACGTCCGATGAAGACGATATGGAACGGGTCAGAGCAGATCGCAGTTTGGCGATAAAGCGTAACACATAAGCGGTTACGCGAAGAAGTTTGGTCCAACTGGAGAACCGCGTGGCTAAATCCCACGTTTCTGGGGAAGGAAGTGATGAGTTCTGGCCGTGCCACCACAATGAGTGGTCCAAGAATTGCGGAACGTTGATGCCGCGGGAGGCGCAATCGGCGGGATTGTCTTCCGATTGAACATGGTGCCATTGACATGTTGGCACTAGTTCGTGAATGGTGGCAACTCTGTTCGCGACAAACGTTTTCCAACGCGAAGGTGGTTGGCTTATCCATGCGAGGGTAACGGTGGAATCGGTCCAGCCATATGTCTCGCACCCTGAGTCTCCGAATGAAGATCGTATGAAAGACATGAGACGAGCAAGAAGCAACGCGCCGCACAGCTCAAGACGCGGAATCGTGAAAGATTTGAGCGGAGCAACTTTCGACTTCGCAGCGAGAAGAGAGACGAGGACTTCGCCGTTGCTAGTTGTCACGCGAGAATAAACAACTGCGGCATAGGCGTCTTGCGAGGCGTCTGCGAAACCGTGCAGTTCTGTTTTCTGCACTTGCAGCCCGTGACCTGTCCATCGAGGTAAAACTACCGATCGAAGAAGGGGAAGTTGGGTGAAGTATGTTGTCCAGATTTCGCGGAGTTCATTCGGAATTGTATCGTCCCAACCACACTTCTGCTGCCAAAGACGCTGCATGAGAATTTTCGCCACGACAACAACGGGAGCGGCCCATCCCAGCGGATCGTAAACTCGGGCGATGGTCGATAGAATTTCCCGTTTTGTTGCGAGAATGGCATTTTTTATCCCAATATCGAAACGGAATGAGTCTGTTTCGGGATTCCAATTAATGCCGAGGTCTTTTAAATTGTCGTCCGGTAACAGCGGTTTGCTAGCTGCAAGACCATGATCTGAAGGATCGATATCAGCAATCAATTCAGTGCTATTACTGGCCCATTT
This sequence comes from Lasioglossum lativentre, assembly GCA_916610255.1. NCBI lineage: Eukaryota > Metazoa > Arthropoda > Insecta > Hymenoptera > Halictidae > Lasioglossum > Lasioglossum lativentre. Next base: position 19,828,767 of record OU744359.1, on the reverse strand, counting down.
GCGCAATTTAAATCCACCGGCTTGCAACAGGGAAGTCACGTCGTCACGAGTTTGACGGGCTAACCGTGGAGTATCGGCGCCGAACACGCAGTCGTCGACGTAAATTTGGTCACGAAGGACCAACTGCGCGAGAGTATATTTCGATCCTTCGTCTTTTGCGAGTTGTTGGAGAACCCGAAGAGCGAGATAGGGAGCGGAACCGGTACCATAAGTAACGGTCATGAGCCGAAAGTGTCGCAAGGGTTCCGAGGGAGAAGACCACCACAGAACTCGTTGATAGTCAACGTCCTTGGGGTCGACGAGGATCTGCCGGTACATCTTAGCGATGTCGGCGATGAAGACATAACGAAAACGACGCCATCGAAGAATTACAGCTGCTAAATCTGTCTGCAATTTGGGACCGATCAATAAGTGATCATTTAAGGATTTTCCGTTCCCCGTGCGCGAGGATGCGTTAAAGACTACGCGAAGCCGTGTGGTAGCGCTGTGCTCTCGAACGACGGCGTGATGCGGGATGTACACGGATTGAACGGACTGATCCATGGACGTATCCGTAACCTCGACCATATGACCGCGGATCTCGTACTCGTGTAAGAATTGCGAATATTCTTCCGACTGCTGCGCGTTTCGTTGTAATCGTTTTTCCTGTCGTAGGAACATTGTCTTCGCCGCGGAGAGGGACGGTCCAATATCGATGGGAGGTCCTTCAACAAAGGGTAAACGAACGATATATTGTCCATTCGGAGCCCGAGTGTGCGTGCGTTGAAAGTGTTCCTCGCACTTTTGTTCCGCGGAAGAGAGTCTCGTGACGAACGGTAACTCTTCGACTTCCCAAAATCGTCGAAGTTCAACATCAAGGTTTGATGAAACGTTGCAGTGGAAGCTCGCGACGGAATTAGGGGGATTGGATATGGACGACGAAACGGGACCGGAAAGGATCCAGCCTAAAGTGGTGTTTTGAGCTGTAGGCTCAGTCACCGTGCCCTTTCGCAACCCATCTAAAAGAATCAATCCGTATTGATCAGCACCGATAATCAGTTCTATCGGAGCCGAGTCGAAGGGGTTATTGTCCGCCAATTCCAGATCGCGAATATGAGAGAGCTTCATAGCAGTAGTTACGCGAGGTGGGACATAGTTTGACAACGAGCCTAAGACGTACGCTGTCATGGAGTATACGGACTCCGTTTTGCACGACGCAACTGTAAACGTTGTCGATGAGCGACAAGCGACCGCATTATTCCCGATTCCCGTTATACTAACAGAAACGCGAGAGCGCGGGAGTCGGAGACGTTGTGTCAAATTCTCGGAAATTAATGAAATAACCGAGCCCTGATCTATCAGCGCGCGAATTTTCTCCGTCCGCCCTGACGGTGCTCGCAATTCGATCCAAGCAGTTGCGAGCAACACTTGTTGTGTAGCAGTGATTCGCGGAACGGAGCAAGACGCGAGCTGTGACGTAACGACGCTGTCGTCATTATCGGTTGGTGACGCAGCGGCGCGCGATGACGCGGTACCGGTTAATGACGCAGTCGAGTCGTTGAAATGTAGTAACGTATGATGCCGTTTTTTACATATAGAGCAATTATACCGACTCGTACATTTGCTCGTTGGATGATGCGGACTGAAACAGTTGATGCACCGATGAGTCTTTTTCGCGAATTCGAAACGCTGTGCCGCGGATTTGCTTTTGAACGACGCGCATTGTCCGAGCGGATGGTTCGCGTTGCATAAGGCACACGGGCTCTTCGCTGCAGCAGAACCGTGCAATGACGTCGCTCGAAATCGGCTTTCTTTACAAGGAGTTGCGGCCGAATTTGCGTTCCGCGATGCCGATCCCGACGTGGACGGCTTGATCATGTGCAACGCGCGTATTCGCGATTGTAAAAACTCATCGAGCTCGCAAAATGTCGGACAGTCGATACGATTGCCGAGTTCCAGCTCCCAAGCCTTTCGCGACTCATCGTCTAGTTTCTTAGTGACGAGGAAGACCAGCACGTCATCCCAGTTGTCTACAGGACGTTCGAGATTAATAAGAGCCTTCCTCGCCTTGTTGGCTTTGTCGCGAAGGCTTCGCAGCTGTACGCGCAAGGAACCGTGTGGTCGGAAGGTCTGAGTGATTGTACAAAATCAAGCGTTCACAATTAACGAAACGTTTAATGTCACAAACAGCACAACAATAGATAACGCACGCACAAGAGTACAAAGAGAACGCACAAGAAGATACGCGAGTACAAAGAGAACGCACAAAAATAGACGCGATACGCAAAAACTAAACGCTGTAGAAGGAGGTGAGAGACGCGATGCTCGAACGATGTGTTTGGTGTGAACGCTTAAACGGTTGTCGTGGTTTTGAAAATACAGCTGATAGCCGTGCTCGCTACCGTTAGGTCGGTCGCGTATGACGTCACGCTGACATAGGTGATCCGCGGTGAGCGCCTTGTGTTGTCGTTACGCATGATGACGAGAGCAGTGGGTTTCGGCGCGTTGCCGATACAGCAGCTGATCGGCCGAATCAGACCGCACGTGTGGCACATCATACAGAGTCTCTAGGTGTGTTCACACTAACAGACGCGTGTTATTGTAATTCGCGACCAAAATATCCCACGCGACGGTATAGCCCGCATCGGTTATCGCGATGTTTTCGACGAGATCGCTAGCCGCGCCCTTCAAACACGCTAACAAATACTGAAACCGCGACACGTCTGACAAACCTTTTCGCGCGATGACCATAGCACGAAACCGATCTCTGAAGGTTTCCTACTCGTCAAATGCTCCAGAGAATTGCGGGAGGTTGAGAGTTGGTAGTCGATTGGTGACGTCATGAGGTTGCGAGACAGGTCCTGCTGAGAGAGACGTCGATTCGGAGGAGCTGGCAGGTGCCAGCCGGGAAAGAGTTTCTGCCATATAGTCCGAAGTCTCCAGGAATATCTCGTGCACGGCCATGAAGCGATTCTGCGTGAAGTAGCCTGAACTGGCCCGCTCAGCATCTGTCGCTGCCGCGGTGATTTGCTTATGAAGGCTTTGGCACTCAGCGAAAGAATCGTTCAGTCGGGTGATTCGATTTTGAACGGTGGCGACCGTTAATTTTGCTTTTCCGAGTTTTTTAAAATTCTCGAGCGTGCGCTCGACAATACGAGTGACGTCGATTTGTTGAAGCAGCAACGTCTTGAGGTCACCCATATTTATCAGCGCGCGACCGACGTGTATCTTGTTCTTCAACTTTTAAATTCTCGGAGCGTCCAACCGTCGTCAAAGATCGAAACTGTTACTTTTCAGTACACTCACTGCAATCCGGCTCGAAGGACCAATGTTTGCGCTTGACAGAGATGCGCGTAGATAGCTGGAGCTATCCTGACAAGGATATGCAGTGGGAGTGGGTAAAGCAAAGCGAGATCACTGAACACAAAAACTGTTTATTGCCACAAGCTTGCGATGCTCTTTTTCGGTAACGATAGTCCCGCGATATGCACGAGAGCGTTAAGTCGTTGAATCCGAAAGTTAATAACCCGATGATTCACAGAACGTGATAGGCGCGTTAACTGTCGTACGTTCGAATTATCGTGTAGAGTAAGTCGCGAGTCAAAGTCACTTGTGTATCGGTCGAATTGTCGATCAAGAGTGAGAAGGACGTTACGACCAGATCGATTCGTAATCGTAACGGGACGCGCGGCGCTATCGATCTATACGAGTTATCGATTGTTTTGATCGAGCCGCGTTTTGTATTTGGACGCTCGACAACCGAAACGTGGAACGGAACGTCGATTCCGGAACAGACTCACTCCCTTCAGGAGAGAGGGAAGGCATCCTTTTATACTCCCGGACTCACCCTCCTCGGGGGGAGACCACTATCTCTGTTTTTTGCTCACAATTAACCTTCTTTTTTCTGTTTCAGGTACGTCTTCTAGGGTCCTCTTCGCCAATCTTTGGATTAGTCTCTTCCTGGGTAAGTCTTTCTTTTTATTAACTATCATTTGCCATCATAATAGCCTCTTTTTCCTCTTTCCTAATCGTGATCCTGTTCACATACTCATTTATTTCTTTCCAGTTATCCTTACTACTAATCATTTTCCCCATGAAATTGTCCACCGTAACTTCTCCTATTTTCCTGAACAATTCATCCCTTTCCTCTGCCCACTTTCCACAGTCCAACAGTGTGTGTTCAGCCGTATCCTTCACCCCTATACACCACCAGCAGTGGTCGTTCACAGCCTTCCTCAGTATTCGGTAACGGTAATCCCCATATACCCCATGTCCCGTCAGTATTTGCGTCAATCTGTAATTGATTTCCCCCCACTTCATCTCCTTCCATTTTTTCGGGCTAGTTATAAGACACCTGGTCCACTCCGACTCCCTCACCTCATTCCGCCATCTCCTCTCCCATTGGTCCCATAGCTCTCCATTAATTTCTGTTTTTCTTCTTTTAAAGTACTCTAATTTCTCTTCTTTTTCTTTTTCAGTGTCATCTGGCAGTAGCGGTTCCTCTCTCTTTGCTCTATATGTGCAGCTACGCTCAAAAATCAGTTCTTCTATGGGTAAGTAACCAGCCACAGTACAAAGCGATAGCCTCCCGGCCATCCTGTAGCTGGCACAAACCCTTCTCAACCCCATCCTCTGCACTCTTCTCAGATTTATCACGTTCCTTTCCAATTCTAATGCCTTCTCGCCCCATATAGGGCAGCCATAGCACATAACTGACTCGATGATGTTGTAATATAACTTCCGCCCTTGGAATGTGGGACCCCCCAAATTGGCCATAAGCCTAGATAATTCGCCGGCAACTTTGCTGGCTTTATTCGAGATTATTTCCACGTGATTTCTAAATTTATTTGTTTTGTCAAGATATATACCTAAGTATTTGATTTCCGCGCTTTCATGACATAATGAATGAATACATGACACATGAATAATTAATCACCAACGAAAGACGAGCCTCGCTCAGTGATTTCCTCGAAACACACAACCCTGATATAATATTACTATGTGAAACAAAACTCAACCCGTTCCATAAACTATCATTCAAAAACTATAACATGTTCAGAACAAACAGGCCTAACTCTAAACAGGGAGGGGGAACCGCTATATTATGTAGAAGAGACTTATTAAAATGCAATACAATAGATCTTCATAACAACACAAATATAACCCGTGCCTCGAATGCACAATAATAGACTAAACTAACCAACAACGAAAAATTCTTCTTCGTAGCAGCTTACGCAGCAAGCAGCGGCAAAAAAGAATTTATGCAAGACCTCAAATGCCTTTTCAACCAACTTAACCTAAACAACGCCAATAACTACTATGTCATTGCTGGCGATCTAAATGCAAAACACGCGTCTTGGGGCAATCCAATAAACAATAACAGAGGGACCTCCTTGTACCTGTGGCACCGGGAAAACCAAATCACCTTCAGAACCAGACTGTTAAGCGCAGAAAAACCATCCTTCCCTGGCAGCAACTCTTACCTTGATCTTTGCTTGGCCGATGAAAGAATTGTAGGGATTTTTGGTAAAATAAGAATACACACACACACACACACACACACACACACACACCTCGAGGCAAGGACCCCGCAGAATTAAATTTCACAACACCACCTCCGGAAAGGTCAAATGCGTGGACTACGACAGCGACCATAAAGCTCTACACGTTACAATCTCCATAGAATCCCACCCCCTCCTATCCTTCGACGCGGAAAACCCAATACAAAAAAGGAATTACAATAACGTTGACTGGACAGCATTCAAAACACGCCTACAAGACAAGAACAAAGACTACGACATCCCACGCAACAGAAACCTAACCAGAGACGAAATAGACACACACCTAGAACAACTAAACGAACACATCCTAGAAACAGTAGACAACACAATCCCATACTTCGACTTCAACAAAACCTCGGCATCTAAATTCATCACACCCCTCATAAAAAAATTAGGAAAAGAAAAAAACTTTCTCATCACTCATATAAACAACCTCTCAAGAAACAACTTGCTATCACTCACCGCGGAGATCGAAATTAGAGTCTTTAAAAAACTACTAAAAAACACTAGACATAAGATAAAAGTAGCATTCCAGGCATCGGTAAGCAATTTCTGGGAACAAAAAATTAAAAACATCTCAACACATAAACCAGAAAACTTGTTCCCAAAAATAAACAGCATATTCAGACTAAAAATTCCCAGTAAAATAGAAACACTCAAAATCCCACAGCACCTCCAATCCCTACTCCACGAGACCAACGTAAACACAAATTCATTACAACAGGACAACAATAACAATTACATTATTAACAAAACAATCGACAAATTAAACATTTTAGGCACACACTTCGAAAAAGTCCACTCACAGAATAATCACTTGGGGAAAGAACAACTATCCAACATCATTAGCCAAAGAATCAACGAATTAAAGCAAGAAATAGAAAGAGACAAAATAAACGAACACACCACCTGTGACTTCTCAGAACAAAATAAGGCCGATAACCCAGATAAATCGCATACTCCACTGAATTACTTCACAAATACATACATCCTATCACGCACTTTTCGCAAACATAGAGGAAAAAAATCAGCCAGCTTCGACGAAATTCCTAACATAGTACTTAAAAACTTACCAACGCGCTACATCTTTTATTTATAATAATTGTCTAAACCTAGCATACTTCCCCTCATCATGGAAAACAGCTAAATTAATCACAATAAAGAAAAAAGACAAAGAAGGGCAACCCAAGCAGCTACCGGCCAATAAGCTTACTTCCCAATATAAGCAAACTAGTTGAAACTATCGTAAATGATGCCATTAATAACCATTGTACAGAAAAAAACATCATCCCAGAAACTCAGTTCGGATTCAAACGTTTCCATTCCACTATACACGCCATTACAAAATTCACATCCGATATATGCTGGGCTCGAAACGCCGGTGACTGCGTGGGTGCTTGCTTCATTGATCTAGAAAAGGCATTTGACACCGTATGGTTAGATGGATTATTTTTCAAACTAATAAAAAAGGACTTTCCCAAGCAACTAATCAAAATGCTATGGGATATGCTCCACGGGAAACGCTTTTTTACCACAGAAGGTAACAGCAAATCTAGCAGAGAATTTCATATTACAAACGGATTACAAGAAGGTACAGTAAATTCCCCCAACCTGTTCAACATCTACATCAATGACTTACTCCAAATGTATGGCCTGACCAACTCAACTGAGGAAAACAATAAAAACGCAATAGCTTTGATGACTTATTGATTGTCAATCATCAACACACAACTACAGACTCTATTTGATAAAACGCAAGACTATTTTCAAACCTGGAAACTAAAAATTAACACACAAAAATGTGAAACAATCTTATTCAGGCCATACATTTCCAACATATCGGACGCAAACAACGATGTTAGAGTAAACTAAAAAAAGTTTTGTCTACGCGCAGCAAACAACTTAAACGAAAAAATCCCTCACAAAAGCACTGTAAGATACCTCGGTGTTTTCCTCGATTTCAAACTCAACCACAATATCCATGTTAACATTCAAATCCAAAAACCCAGAAAAGCCTTTATGGCAAACAAAAGACTTTTTTTATTCTAAAGATTTGAACAAATCCGTTAAGATCATTTGCTACAAAACCCTAATAAGGCCAATTTTAACATACGGCTGCCAAATATGGTTCAACATCTACGCTGGCACTATGGAAAAGCTTCGGTAAATACAGATCACCAGAGTCAAATTACACTAAAATGACCAGCAATTACAAGTTATATGAAGAAGCTGAGCTAGTTCGCATCGACTTATTCACAACATAACATCCAACTCACTAATAGTACGCTCCCTATACCCGAACCCATTATACTTCGACCATACCCGACAAACAGGCTACACTCCCCCGGAAGCCTTCGTATACCTGGACAGCGAAGGGTTTATTCAAAATGAAAACAATATACCCCTAATCTACCATTACAACCGAAGAGCATTCGACAAGAAAATTTCATACGATAAAAACATAGAAGTCAGCGATCCTAACTTAAGATACATATATAACTAGACTGCGGATGTTTATGCAGTTATAATATGTCGAAATATGCAAAGTATATGCAAAATATATGCAAGATGTATGCAAGGTATATGCTAAATATATGTATAGGGAATGTATGTACGGATCTTTAAAATAGTAATTATTTTATTGTTTTATTTATTATAATTTAAATTACAATACACAACAATAGTTTTTTCTATAGTGTCGATTGTAAATTGATGTCTCTTGTCTGTTAAAATTAATTTATACGTCGAAAAAGAGCGTTCTACATCACATGATGTTATAGGGGCATATTTAAATTTACCCCAATGATGTGCCAGAACCTCTCGTGGTCCTTCAACGTGTTCACCCTTCAAAATCTTGCTTATTTTGAATAATACATTAAAGTGTACATTTCGTTTTAATACAGATTCCATTTTATGTGTAACCTTTTCTCCATAATCACCGGGTATAATTTTTAAATTTTCTGTAACTGTAGTTACCAAATCTATAGATTCCGTTAGAGGTAATCCTATCGTTTCCAATTTCTTCATGGCCTCAGGTAACATTTGGAAATGGCTCTGAATAAATGTTAAGTTTTGTTGTAAATACTCACATCGTAATGCTTCTTTTGCCGATTTAATTGACCAAGCCTCCTTTTCATCGAACGATTCTATGACGTCTTTTATTCCTTCTAAATGCGTTGCATAAAAAAACGCTGCTTCCAACCAGGTTCCCCATCTTGTTATTACAGGTTCTGGTGGCAATGGTCTATTTTGTAATTTATTTTTATAAATTTCGACGCGTAGTGGAGCTTTTAAGAATACTTTTTTAACAGTAGATATTAATTTATTAACAGCAGGGAATCGCTGTCGCACTTCCTCAGCAATTCGGTTTAGTCCATGTACCAAACAAGTTATGTGCAACAAATTTGGATAAAATATTTTCAAATGCTTCCCAGCTTTCAATATATACGCCGCTGCATCTGTGACGAGCAATAATACTTTATCTTCGTCTCCACTTGGCCATAATATTCTCATTGCTGAATTAACAAATCGAGCAATAGTTGCATAATTTGTTTCTGTTAATTGCTTACACGCTAATAAATAGGGTTGCGTTTCATCATTTTCACAAAGCTTCCCAATAATTAAATTTGCAATGTAACGACCAGTTGCATCCGTAGTCTCGTCTACGGATATCCAAACATAATTGTCGCCAATATTGTCTCGAATATTTTGGAGAGCCAAATTGTAGCAGTCCTCCAAATAATTCTTTCGCAGTGTAGATTCGTCTGGAATATCATCATTAAGACACCGCCAAGGCATATTAATAGCCACCATAGCTTGACACATATCGGTGTAAAAGTTATTTTTCCTCGACGAACTTGCTTCATTTTGTGGATTATTGCTTCTAGCAGCGGAAATCATTCTGATACTCTCTTCAACATTTCTTTTGTGCACAGCTGTATGTACGTGTTGTCTTAGCTGCGATTTTCTTTCGCAGCAAATCTCCTTGTCGCATACTTTACAGTATATTGTTTCCCCCTCTGCAACAATATAATTATCTTGCACAGATGAAATCCACTTAGCCAGCATTACACGCTTGCTGTTTTTTGATTTAGGCATCTCTAAGTTTTGACGCAAATATTTCACTACTAATAGGCACTATGTACGTTTGTCTTCGAAAGATATGCTTCATACGAAATCGCAATGATGCAGCGTGACCCCGTCTGTTTACACATCGTACTATCGTCTTTGTATCGTCTCTCATTGTATGTCAATACAGTACTTACCAACTCGAAATTAGAACACGTTGTGGATCGTAGCTGCTCAATCTTTTAGAAACATCTATCTTATTTATTCTGGCGTAACATTAAATAGTCGAATATGTATTTAGTATTTATGCAAAATTTATGCATTTATGCAAGAAATATGCACTTATGGAAGAAATATGCACTTATGCAAAACGTATGCAATATGCAAAATATGCAAAATAAAAATTATATTTTTAAAATCCTCTAATTACAAAACAAATTTCTGTTTAGGTCCCAGGTCTTTATCTATTTTCGATAAAAATATGCATTTGCATAAACATCCGCAGTCTGTATATAACAGTGGCAGATCTAAGCTACAACCCCAGAACAAATAAAAAGAAATACTGGTGGCTCTAGAATCGTAAACCCACCAATTAGCAATAAAACTAGTTCATAATTAAACCTTAATCCTAAACTTAGTCATAAGAACCTTGTATACACGTAACGATACCAAATTGCGATCCCAAAGGAAATATATCACCTAATTAATTACGATACCTATCATTAAGATTCTTGTTATTATCTTATTAGCATTATCATCATCATTCCCGTTATCATTATTTTCACTGTTATTATCATCACCACTATTACTAGTATCACCATTAATAGTATTATTACCATTATTTTTACTCCCCCTTTCCCCCCTTGTTATCACTCCCCCTCCCCCAGCTAATTGCATAGTATAGTTTTTTTTTCTTTTCTCTTCCTTCTCGCGTCCGTCTTCCTATACTAAACTCGCTATACCAAAGACTAAGTTTCGAACACTTCAGTACCTTACTACCTATTACCGCAATATGTGCAATACAAAGTGACGGTCCAGACTACGCGTACTCAATATCTTTAGATTAAGCCACAGTCTCCTATTTTATACGTTTAAGGAAATCGCTATTCTCTTTCTCTCTTGTTTTCTTTTTTCACTCTTGTTATTGTTAAGTTTGTTTATATTGTATATTGTATATTGTACTCTTTCTCTTTTTGGCTGAATAAACGAATATTTAAAAAAAAGCGGCTATGGTCTTCGACTGCGTAACCGCTGATGACTTTTTGTACCAGGTTCGAATCCCGTCCGGGTCAATTTTTTTTTTCATTAATCAGATGTTTTTTCGCTTTCTAACCATCCGATTGTTGCTAAATCATTGTAAAAACATTTTTTAACTATGTTTAAATTATTTTTAAACAATTTTTCGGAAAAATATTTTTGGAGGACTTTCGGCTTCTAGTCATTTACGGACTGTATTACTGCTATACGCTATACTTAACATTTTTTACATGGAATTGTGCATCGACTTGACTATGAAGTCTTTTATTTTTACTAGGTCCTCTGCGTGATCTGTTAATTATGGGATTGATTATTTTTGTGACAGGAAATATATACATGAAGTATTATTAGGAATACTTATCTTTAATAATTGTAGATGGGTTAGTGTGCTTTCAATCTTCGTCACTATCTTCGTCAATTGTCGGTAATATTTGTTCAGTGTCAAAAATCTTTGTGTGAATCTCTGCTGGCCGAACTATGTCTGTATCGTATCGAGCATAAGATAGATAATAAATAATAGCACCAACATGTGAGCAACATCCGATTTATCTGGATTTATTACTGAATAAGGAACCTAGTAAAAATAAAAGACTTGATAGTCAAGTCGATGCACAATTCCATGTAAAAAATGTTAAGTATAGCAGTAATACAGTCCGTAAATGACTAGAGGCCGAAAGTCCTCCAAAAATATTTTTCCGAAAAATTGTTTAAAAATAATTTAAACATAGTTAAAAAATGTTTTTACAATGATTTAGCAACAATCGGATGGTTAGAAAGCGAAAAAACATCTGATTAACGAAAAAAAAAATTGACCCGGACGGGATTCAAACCTGGTACAAAAAGTCATCAGCGGTTCCGCAGTCGAAGACCATAGCCGCTGCACCAACCGGCGCCGTTGAAACTGTCTTCGAAATATTTGAATTGTCACGTTGCCCTTTTTCCGTCGGACCGAGTACGGGGAAGAACGGCAACTTCCGGGATTTTATAGGCGCTGAGGCCGGGCCGCGCGCGGCCGTGCGGACGCGGTCCACCCGGGACAAACGCACCTCTCGAAATTCGATCAAGATAGACGTGATTCGACAAGTTCGGGCGCCAGGTACCGGAAGGGTACCGCACGAAACGTTCTCGCGGTTTGCTCGCGAGTCAGCTGACGCGAAGGCCGAATATCGAGAAGCGCGAGGTCGAGAGGAAGGCGCGAGGAGTCGGAAATTCGGACACGGGAATAGCGGGGACAGCCCTCACGGCAGGGCGGATCTCACAGGCGAAATTAACGAATTCTATTTTCGCTCTCAGTCATTTAATTATTCGTCAGTAATTACAGGCGCGCGGCCACGTGGCCGCAACCGGGAGCCCGCGCTCCTTGTACAGGATTGCGATAAGGTGGAGGTTCGCAGCGCGCGGTTGTCGGCGTGCGAAGACGTTCGTCGCACGGGTCGCGACTGTCGCGATCGTTCTCGGGAAATTCGAGAGTTTCCGCGAACGAGATGGTAACGGCTCGCGCGATCTAAGCGATATCTAATTCCCGCGAAATGGCTATTCCTACCTTCGCGAAACGCTTACTGTAATGTTCGCGAAAAGGAACTATCTCACGACGCTGTCGGTTCTCCCGAGGAAAACTTCCGATATGCTAACGGGAGGGAACCTCTTGAATCGGCTCAAAGTACCGTCGGATCGGTACGAGCCCTGGGCACGAGGCGGGAAGCGCCTCGGCACACGCGAATATCGGGGACAGAGTCGACGATCGGCTCGTGCCCCCCGCGAAATTAACGAGCTCGCTCGTAGACGAGTTTACGGAATCACTGTCGACTTACCGTGACTCGGAATCGGTGTCCTTCGGAACTAGTAGGGCGGCTGTGCTTCCTTCCCTCGATAATCGGGATTTTCGACACCGGCACTCTCCGCACGCGGAATCTAATGTACGAGATCTTTCGATACAACACAGCTCTGTACTCTCGCGACGCGAGCCGGCACGACAGTGTCTCCTTCGATTCTCGCCACGGCACGTATCGATTCTGGTTCCCCCCACTCTAGCGACCTAGCCGAAATTCCCTAGTGGCGTACTTCACGCTGGCGATCTAGCGCTACGCAGGGCCGTGTCCTTACGGAACCTAGGAGCCCGAGAATTACTCGCGAAATTACCGGTTGCGATAAACGACCGGCGAGGATGTTCCCTCTCAGGTGTCTCTTCCACTACCCACGCTAGAACCCCATTTTAAGCGGGGTGAGGCGACGACGGGATCGCGAAAAGAACGATGTTCGGTAGGGGTTCTGGTCCCACGTCGGCGCCTCCGGGTTGATTGGCCCGTGTGTTTTGACTCCTTTTATATTCGCCCGTGCACGGACTATTGTTGTTCGGCCTTTCTCAGATTTCGGGCGCTCCTTGCCTTGGTTTCCTGCTTCGGGAGTTTTCGGCGGTCTCGTCGCCCTGATGATACGCCCCTGCAACTTAGCCGTACTCGGCAAACGTATCGGGCGTCAGCTGGAATTTCGGTATTTTTGTTTCCTCGGGGAACGCTCGCTTTTCCGCGTGCGGATTCGTGGTTCGAGACAGGATCGGCCCGGTCCATACGTAATTCGGTTTTTCTTTTCGCTATTCTTGGGGTAGGGAAGGGACGCTGCAAACTTGCAACGTCACAGAATATACCATACATAGTATTATTTTGTTTTTTGTATTGCACAAGTTTTAAAGTCTGGAAAATATTTCTCTGAACATAGGAATGTTTAATATTACATAATATATTTTTTAAATTCAGAGAAGATAGGTATAACTTAGAAAAAACGCCGAAAAAAGTGGTTTTTATTTTTTTCAACTATGATGCACCACACTCAGGGATTTGAAAAAAATAAGCATAATACTAATGATAATATCTCATTGTTAAATTAAATTTGTAGGTGTGCTCTTTCGATTTCTCTATGAAATCTGCATTTTTTCGATTTTTTTCGTGTTTTTCGAGTTTCACAACCAGAGTTTGCAACGGAAAAATCTGAAAACGATACCTAACATGTGGCTTGGTATCCGAAATGTGTCAGAATTTTTTCAGAATTTTGAATTGTCATTAAATGGGAAAAATGGGCCAAAAACTGATTTTTCGATTTTCCTCAATAACTACCCTTACAGATGAGATATGGAGCTGTGACTTGGCAGATCGGGCTCTTTTTGGGTAGGCTATCGAATAGCCAAAGCTCGATTAAAAACTCGTCGGGGGCGAATTTCACCACCAAACCCGGCAATAGCCTTTGAGGAATAAATCATTGTATTATATTGACTGTCGACTAGATCCTGATACTTATCGCAATCTGTCTTTTTTGTAGAAAGTTTGTTGCTATTTTTCTTGTAAATATATTTGTCGGTAGTAATTGTTGCAAGTATTGGAAAATGGTCTGATCCATATACCTCTTCATATTGTATGGATGTTGTTATGCTAGTAAGACTCCTCGTGGTGATTACTAAATCTAAATTGCTGTAAGAGCTGTTTCTTATATCCAGGTATGAGTTTGTATTAACGCCACACACTTCTGTATTGTTATCTTTGAATTTTAAATCTTTAATAATATTGAAGCTACGGTACTTAGCTATGAATATTATAATACCTCCTCATTTTCTGCCTTCTCTATCTCTTCTAACTTGGTTACAATTATTTAATTCATCATCTGGTGCTGCCCGCATTCTGCCCTCATCTTGTGCCGGCTCACCCTGCCGTCAGAAACTATTACTAATGCGGAAGTAGAAGTATACGCTTCTGACGGCGGATGCGCTGTTCAAATCTGAGCAGAATCAGAGCATTTTGCTTACTGGGTTATCTTTATTCGTTATTCGAAGGTTCAAACAGTGAGTAATCAGAGTGCTCACGCCCGGGTTTTGGCCGTGCCCATTAGAGTCCTGCCCCCTACTTTAGTGCTTAGCCTGTATCAGCGACTATCTCTACACTCAGTCCGGACAAGAACCTACATCATCTTTGGCCTTGATCAGAACGAAAAGTTCATATCGTTTTATATAAAATATGTAACTAAGATATAGATCTAGTATAAAAATCTCTAATTAATATAAATTAAATATAACATTAATTATAATGATAGAAGTATTTTAATTTTTTCCAATCTTTTAGTTGGAAACTCTAGTTTTAAAAAATAAAAAACCCGGAAGAATTCGAAGAAATACAGATTTCACATCGTGGCTTAAATGCGACCATCTTGAATATTATTAATTTAATAATGAGATATTGTCATCAACACTATCTCCGATTTTATCATATTTTTAGATACAGTTATTATTAAGGGGGTATTCTAGTCTACACCACTAAAAAAATTGATTTTTTATTTTATGCATTTTCTGAAAGTAGACAGGACTTTTTGAACACGAGGAAGGACCATTGTATGGACCTGGGTTAGCAGACTAGTTGTAAGTATGCCATTCTCATATAACGGGTATGAGAAACTTTAAACGCGTTTTTTTCGAAACAAAGTTTTTTTACATGGCTGACATGCTATCTCAAACTCTAGTGACTAGAGTCTAGTCGACCGATTGACTTCAAATTTGACATACACGTTCAGTGGATGTGCCGATATCGTCTCTGAACCAGAATTATAGAAAAAAATGTTTTATTTTTTTTAGCTCGCTAAACATGAAACAAGCCAAGAAAATCGATATTCAATATTCAAAGTGCCACCATTTTGTAAATCTTCACATTTTTCATTCTGGTTCACACCATAATCACAATCATACTAATCAAGAATCTTTTGGGTCATTTCATGCCAAATCGATCACATTTTGCAGGCACCATCGTCGATTTTGGGATTTTGAAAATCATAAAATATCTTGTTGGGTTCTAGAAAACATGCCAAAAGTTTGGACATTACTAAAAACAGATTCTCTATTTAGTCCATAGTACATAACGACAAAAGGTCATTAGTAAAGGAACCGTTCCTAAGCAAACCAGCTAACACTGGTCAGAACCCAACAAGACTTATGATTTCATTCCATTCAAACCGATGAGGGTTTCGGGGTTTTTACCTCTTCATTAAAAACGTATCGATGGCCAAGAGTGGTTACTAATATTGTTCTCGAGGTATAAATATAATAAGTTTATCCTTTTGTTCCTCAATTTATCTTACGGAGATAATAACAATTAATTACAACAAATCCCAACGATTGTAGAAAACGCACGTTCTGCAAGCTCAGCAGGTTCTTCCTCGACGATGGTGTGGCACGATAATTTGCTCGACTTACTGTGTCGATGAATGTATTTGTTGCAGCAGTCGGAATTAGAGGTTCGTTCGCTTTGTTATACACAAGCATAATACAACACTTATTCGTAGGAGCGGGGATCTCGTCGTCTTACATTTTTCTGCAAATAAATTTGATGAAACCATAAACTACATATTCCATTCCTAATATTCATGCAAAAATGAAGAACGCGAATACGGACGAATATCGTTACTATTTCCTACAACAAACTTAAAAAGATAAATTTCTTAATACTTCAGAAATAAGTTTGCTGAGTAATCAATTTTTTTGTAATGTTATACCCCTTTGGAGTCAGGAACGAACAGGAATCTCGGCACGTTGCAAACTGCAATGATACATCATATACAGATGCGTTGACTGACACATTATCTCTGCTACCGAAATCTATCCGGGCAACAATGTTTACACTTTTAACAGACTCGCTGTAGTAGTAGTAGTAGTAATTGTATCGGGTAGGGATGTGAAGTTTGTTATAAAATGCTCTTCGCAGTCCCATGCTAAGTTATACCACCGTCTGCGGATTTATAGTACACACCAGTACACGTGAATTTTTACTTCGCGTAAAAAATTTTTTAATTGTTTTTAGAAATTTTTCTTTTTTTCGTTTGATTTAGATGGTTCTTCTCAGATTTAAAATGGATAAAACATCAGACAAAATGGATAAAACACCCGAAAAAATGGATTTCACAGCCGGCAATAACCATGACGACGACGACGACAAGGGCCGCCAGCTCTATTATCGTCTCGAACGAGACAGGCTTCAAAGTTTCTATAACTGGAAACTTTCCTACGTCAAACCTGAGAAACTAGCTGCAGCAGGATTCTACTGTTTAATCGAGGATGATTTTGTGGAATGTTTCGAATGCGGTCTGGAATTGCATCAATGGAAAGAAGGCGACGATCCTATGACGGAACATCGCAAATGGTCAAAAAACTGTTCATACGTTCGCGGGATGGATTGCGGGAACGTACCGATAGGAGTCGATCCCGATACAATCGCTGCACGACCACGCGGTAAAGACGTGTGTGAACCTTTTTTCACCGAACTAAAGTCAACAATGTTGAATAATCATTGCGAAAGCAGGTAAAAAAATTTAATTTTTAAATACAATAAATGATTCGAGACGTATCTAATAATAATAACATGTTACAGAAAACTATTAAAAAACGAAGAGGAAGAAAAAGAACGACTACTACCGTTGGCAATAGCAGAAGCAATAAAAGTAATAGACAAAGCCAATCCCAACAATGCCGAATAATCATTGCGAACAACTACTCCTTGATGATGATGATGAAATGTTTTTTTTTATTCTTTATTATTTATACATAAATTTAATATAATTTAGTGCTAAAAAAAATACAAATATAAAAAATTATTAATGTAAATTTTGCTAAAAATAAAAAATACTTACAAACAGTAGCTTAATCACATGAATGTAACTCCTCGTCCCCAATCCTCCGAATCAGGAATTTTCTTTATATATTTTTTCTTATTCTTTACGTAAATACGTTATAATTTAGATATAACTAAAAAATATTAATGTAAATTGATTTTAAAATAAAAAATACTTACTATACAAACAACAGTTTAATCGCCTCTCTCTTCCTCTTTCGCAAATTTCATTCTTATGAAAAAGAAAAAAAACGCGTCTCTCTACCTCTCTCCTCTTTCTGCGCACCCGTATATCGTTTTCCTCAAATGGTTTTTTTTCGCAAATGTGACAATGTGTTGCGCAGATAAACGCATCAGACTGTTCATTCGATAATTGTTTCATATGTATATTACTGGCTAGAGTGGATTTAACACGATGCGCCAAATTTTCTAATTCTTCAACGAACCATGAGACGCAATTCGCATCGCGGCGACATCGATACGCCGATAGAGATGCATCGTGTGCACAATGAACATAGTATGTAATGCTAAATACTTTATGATGCTGGTATGCGTGTGATTTCTCCTCTTCACAATCTTCCATCTTCTATACCGTGTCGCCTCATATTAAAAAAAAAAACTTAATTGTTCTTCCCATCCATGGCCCAGAACCCATACAATTACAAAAATCTCATATGTACATAGTTTGTAAAAGGGTTTTTAGAATTTTAAAAAATGGTATATTTTTCAAATTATTTATTAAAAAATCTTAATTGTCCTTTCTCCTCCATGCACAATATAATCATGTAAAAATATTGATATAATTGTTCGGGTCTCGCGCGTCACAGCCGAGTAAAATTTAATTCGACGTAACCTTGCAATTTATAGATTTCAGGCATTATTTCTCGCCACAGCTTCGAACACAAGGTGTCAAAATTTTTTTTCGTCTCTTTGTCAAACTGTGCTGGTATAATATTGAAATTCGATATATGGCAAATGTTGTCTCATTGCTCATCCATACAAATTGTAGGTACAACTCTTTTCTGCCAAACGTGAAGCCGATGTTCAGTACTTAATATTGGATTAAGAATGTATCCTATACAATTAATACGGCTTTTAAACCGATCTCTGTCTCTACTCACTTGTTCCCAAGGACCTCTACGAGCAGCACGGTATGCATAAGCCCATTGTACCACGACATGAACAGTCGGATTCAAATTAAATTGTTCGGATCTTTATTGGCTTCCGTTATGTGGAAGCTTGAATTTAGGATCACTCGATTATCCCGGAAATGTAAAATGTCAATTATAGCTGTGTTTTGTGGGAGAGCATTTATTCAGGTGTTTTCCTGTTCACCACCACTCGCGATACAATGTAAATCGTATTACAATAAACTACAATAATCGGCTTATAGTTTCGTAGAAAGCGCGAAGACAAAAACTGGTTTTCAATCGAATCGATTCGTCACGGAGATTCCGAGAAAAGAGAGCGAGAGGCTCCTTGTTATCGTGTATATTCGTCGCAGCTCGTTTCCCCCACCGCGCACCTCGAACTACTCGGTCCGCCCGAAGTGTGCGGGGAGTGAGAGACGAGCCGCGATGACAACCGAGTTCTCGTCACAATATCATTTCGGCAATCGTCTAAACACGTACACGCTCGACGCGGTACTTGCGAGGACGGATCCGTACAGCGATACCGATCAGCTGTCGGTTTTAACTCGAACATACCGCCCGCCTCGTTGTCGAGTCGGCAACGAAATTCTAAACAGTCTCGACCGACGTTTGTTTCGAACTTCGCGGCGTATGTGGTCAGTGCGAGTGGTACGGCGATCGATGGTATTTTACAAAGTTTTCGCAAATCTCCGTGAGTGTTGAGTGAACCAACGTGGACAACATTAACAGAATGAACTAGACTCGCGGCGTGCTAAATGTAAACAGGACTCGGACTGAACAAAGAACGGACCATAAAAATATATATACAACGAACAAACTATACAACTATATACAATATTTACAACGTCACTGAGGTGCGCATTCGCGAATGTCAACGACCCTCAGTGCGTCAGAGGACCGCCCGCCGTGAGGAGAGTCATTCCTCGCCCGTGGATTCTTCTGCAGGAATGAGAGGCACAAGGCGTTGAATAGCTCTGGAGGTGGTACGAGTGGCAGTTTTCACAGCAGCTACCCGCACCAGTCCGTCGGATCCCCGATGCACGTCGATTACTCGTCCGAGCGGCCACTTCGTGGACGGTGCAAGGTCATCCTTCAATAAGACGATGTCTCCGACGGCAAGATTCTCGCGTGCCTTTTGCCATTTCGGAAGAGTCTGCAATTGGCTCAGGTATTCGGTACGCCACCGCTGCCAGAAGCCTTCCAGAAGTCGGGATACGAGGTTCCATCTTCGTTTGCCAGCGTCAAATGTGATTTCATCACCCGGCTCTGGAACTGTACACAACGAACAAGCATTAATCAAATGGTTCGGCGTGAGGAAGGAGGGATCATTTGGATCGTCGGACAGGGCGGTGAGGGGTCGAGAGTTCAAACAAGCTTCCACTTGACACAGTAGAGTGGAAAGTTCCTCGAAAGTGAGCAGTTGTTCCCCTATAGTGCGTCGCAAATGCCTCTTCGTGGATTTCACGGCAGCTTCCCATAGGCCACCGAAATGAGGCGAATACGGAGGTATGAAGCTCCATTCCGTCCCGTCGGCGGCCAGCAGCTCCGCCGTTTCCTCGTAAAACGTCGATGCGGCGTTGAACATACGCTTCAGGAGTTGGTCGGCACCTCTGAACGTCGTCGCGTTATCGCTCAGCATTCGCTTGCACTTCCCGCGTCGGGCCACGAAGCGCTTGAAAGCAGCAATGAAGGCCGCGGAGGACAAGTCGGATGCTACATCTAGGTGGACCGCCTTGGTACATAGGCATACGAAGACGACGATGTATCCTTTGGTGGTGCGCTGGTCCCTCGCCCTCGTCATGAGCATCGAAATGGGACCAGCATAATCGACTCCACTGACCGAAAATGCTCGCGCGGGTTGCACTCGCGGAGCAGGTAACATTCCCATCTGCTGTTTACCGGTGAGTCCTCGAAGGCGGGTGCACTTAGTGCAACCTTTTATCATTTGTTTCACCAAGGTCTTGTCTCGCGGAATCCAGTGGTGAAGCCTGAGGATCGCGCGCGTCAATGTCACTCCGCCATGGAGTGTCTGAAGGTGAGCCGACCTGATCAGCAAGAGTGCCAACGCGGACCGTCGATGGATCACCACAGGATGTCTTTGCTCGAATGACACAGCTGCATGGTCCAGTCGTCCGCCCACTCGTAAGACACCTTGGCTATCTATAATCGGCCGAAGAGAAACCAGGGTCGATGTTGACTTAACAGTCTTACCCTTTTCCAGCTCTTCCAATTCATCGCCGAAGTCATCCGCTTGGCTCATGCGATGAGCGCTTACCCACGCCTCGTCGATTTCGGTAGCGGTCAAGAACCCGTGCCGTGGCGTACCGGTGCAGCGAGCGTTATTCGCGAAACGTCGCATGTACGCAATCACCCGGATCAACCTGAGCGCTGACGAGAATCGAAGTGGATCCCAAGGCGATTCAAAGACGGCTCGCAGACTGGGATGCTCGTGCGGCTTCGTCTTCCTGACCGTCGTCGTAGTCACCGTAATTCTGCGCTCCGGAGCCTCACTCTCGTCGACCTCGAGTGAGCTTGGCCAGTCCTCGCGAGTCCTTGACAGCCACAAAGGACCCGACCACCAGAGGTCATCGTCGACCAATGCCTGCGCTGAGACCCCACGCGTGGCAAGGTCTGCCGGATTCTCGTGCGTCCTAGTGTGTCGCCACTCGACGTCTGGCAGCAGGCGCTGGATCTCGGCCACCCTGTGTGCAACAAATGGCTTCCACCTGGAAGCATGAGATCTTACCCAAGCTAGGACAACGGATGCATCGGTCCATGCGTGCATCGTCGCGATGTGAGGCCGCATTGCATCTCCTACAGCTCGCAGCGATCGGGCCAGTAAAAGAGCGCCGCACAGTTCCAGCCTGGGGATACTCTGAGGTTTGGTCGGGGCGACCTTAGTTTTCGCCATCAGCAGGTGCGTCTCGGCCTTCGCTCCGGTAACCTGCACCCTTATGAAGACGGCTGCAGAGTATGCTCTTTCCGAGGCGTCGCTGAAGCCGTGCAGTTCGACGTGGTCGCCCGTACGGTAACCGATCCATCTCGGAACCGTGATTCGATCGGTCCTTCCCATCTCGATTCGGAGCTGCTTCCAACGCTCAGACAACAGCTCAGACAAAGGCTCATCCCAGGACAATCCAGACAGCCAGAGGTCCTGTAACAAGATTTTCGCGGCCACGGTAATCGGGGCCAACCAGCCCATCGGATCGAATAGTCTGGCCGTCCCAGCCAGAACCAATCGTTTGGTCCATTGCTGTCCTGGTGCTACAGTCATGAGCCTTGGAGCTGCAGGCGACAGCTTATCGGTTGCTGTGCTCCACTTGAGGCCCAGAGCGCCGGTCTCCTGATGACCCTGTAGGAGTTCAACGGAACTGGACCCTGACGACAAGTAATTTGTCGCCCACTTGTCTAACGGGAATCCGCCCGCCGTCAAGATATCAGTGAGTTGGAGCCGGGCCTCCTCTGCATCGTCTTCGTCATCGCCTCCGGACAGGATATCGTCTACGTAAGAATTCGTTCGGAGCATTGCGGCACCCCGAGGAAACCGAGCTCCTTCGTCGTCGGCAAGCTGGAGCAGCACTCTCGTGGCAAGGTATGGAGCTGACGTCGTGCCGTAGGTCACTGTCGTCAAGCGGAAATCCCGTACTTCCTCGCTTGGATCGTTTCTCCAGACGATCCTCTGCCAGTCTCTGTCCTCTGGGTGCACCTTGATTTGCCGAAACATTTTTACAATGTCTGTGGAAAAAGCGTGTCGATGGAAGCGCCACCTTGTTATGATGGCCCAGAGGTCAGTTTGAAGCTTCGGTCCGACAGCCAGGTAATCGTTAATTGTGCTGCCTCTGCCTGAAACATATGATCCATTAAACACGACTCTTATTTTTTTTGTAGCTCCATGTTCTCGCCACACAGCATGATGCGGAAGGTAATTCTCCCCCCCGCCAGTCGAGTGCCGTGAGACGGACTCCATGTGGCCCAGCCGTTCATACTCCTCCAGAAATTCAGAGTATTTCTGTCGCAGTATCTCGTCTTTCTCTCGTCGCCTTTCGGACGCGACGAGCGAGCGGACAGCGACCGTTCGCGGAACCCCGGCATCGACGCTCGGAGTGGCGACAAACGGCAAGCGCACAACGTAGCGCCCTTCCTCATCTCGGTGATGCGTATCCCGGAAATACCTTTCGCAAGCCTCATCCTGAGGTGAGCTGATCGGCCTCGATGGTACTTCTTCCAGTTCCCAGAACTTCTGCCAGTCGTCGCGAGGGTCCCGTACCGGCTGAACTAGTAAGGACCGCGCTTGGCGCTCCGTACCATCGGTCGTCGCGGATGTAGCCGTGCCCATGGGCGTCCAGCCGAAGGGCGTTCGAACAATCGGAGGAGTACCCATTGGACCTATTCGATTTTCTAGAAGAAGGTGACCGCACGCATCTGCTCCTAGAAGTAGTTCCACCCTATTCGGAGAGCGGAAGTCTTCGTCGGCCAACGGGAGTCCGTGTAGGTGAGTCCACTTCGCATCATCAATTTGTACCGCTGGTGTCGGAGCGGTAATTTTCCGCGTCACCAACGCGTTTATCATAAGATTGAATCCCGAATCGCGACTCGACGAGAGTGACAGGGATACTTCGTGCCGTGCCGTGCCCACGTGTATCTCCTGGTACCCGGTCAAATGAACTTCTACATTCCTACGTGGAAGGCGTAACGCTTGCACGATCTCGTCGGTGACAAAGGACATTTCGGAACCGGGGTCGAGTAGCGCGCGAGCGAACACACTGCGACCGCTCGGGGATCTTATCTGAACGCGCGCAGTAGCTAACAGAACAACGCGGTTCGTTCGAAACGTATTTATCGAGCTCGTGATCGGTCTCGCGAGAGCTTCATTTTTCGGAAAGGCCTCGTGGAGTGCAGTATGGTGATGATCGCCGCACACCATACATCTGTAAGAGGACGGACACGCCGCGACGAAATGTTTCCCCGAAAAACACGAAGTGCACAGTTTCGCCTGATACACGAAGTCCTTTCGTTCCTGCGCACTGAATTTTCGAAATTGTTCACAGTGCCCCAATTGATGGTCTTCCGCGCATAACGGGCACTTTCGAGCAATGCTGCGTTTCGCGGGTGGACCCTTCGTCACTTGCACCGTCATGGCTGTCCGCCGCTCGACCTTCTGCGACTCTTCTCGCTTGGACACCGTTGACGAACTCGTCGGCTCCTCTATCGCGGCCAGAGCATGTATTCGTGATTCGAGGAAGCCTTGAATGGCTTCGAATGACGGCATGATCGTCGGATCGGTGAACATGTTTTCCCAGTCCAAGCGAGTCGTCGGGTCCAGCTTTCTCACTATAAGGGTGACAAACCAGTCGCCCCACGTCTCAACTGGCTTCTCTAGTGCGGCCAAGGCATCTCGAGCTTGACAAAACTCGTCGAGTACTCGAGTTAACTCTTCCTTCGTCGCTCGTTCTATCACCGGGCAGTCCAACAGTCGTGCGATATGGGCACTTGTTAATACTCGGATGCTTCCGTAGCGACGTTCGAGTGCTGCCCACGCTGCAGCATAGTTGGCATCGGTCAGTGCCATACGAGCGATAATCTTTGCCGCCTCACCGGTGAGGTTCGCCTTCAAATGTTGCAGTCGTTGAACGTTCTGCAACCGCTTCGATTTATGAAACGTGGCGCGAAACGAGTCCCGAAACTCCTCCCATCGTAGGATATCGCCCGAAAACTTTTCTATAGAAAGGGTCGGTAACTTGGGTTCCGCGGTGCACGAGTGACACGCGGATCCAGACGGATCGACTGCGACGACTGGCTTCAAATTTTCCAGTCTTTCCGCCAGTTCAGTCGAAGTTTGAAGGTACATCTCCTCGGCCTCGTCGAATAGTCGCTTCCTATGATATTCGCTGGTGATAAAGTCTGCCATCGAAGTCATCGCGCGATGATTTCCGGTAAAATCATGCCAGTAGCTTTCTAACAGCGCGATCCTCTTTTGTAACCCGATCGCGGTGAGTTTGGCAGTCCCCAATTTGTTGGTGTTTACCAGAAAGTTTTTAATTCGAGCCGCGGTATCCTCCTGAATTCGAGCCTTCTCGCCGAACGTTTGCGACATTGTATCGGCAGTTGAGTTTTGAACTCACAACGGACAATAAACACGAAATCGCGAGAGAGAAAAAAAAAGGGGGGACCTTGCGCGTCTTACGGTGGGCGCCTCGATTCGCGTGTTCGCCGCGACCTTCGCCCGACGCGTTACCGCCTTTTCAAATCTGTAACGGCTCGCCACGCGGTCTAGCCGTACTTTTTTTTATAACGGGCTCACGAATTCTATTCGTAGAATTCAAGTTTTGCTCTTTTCCACAGATGCTCCAGATCGTCCTCGACGTGGCCTCAGCAGTCGCTCGATGCACTCGCGGATCACTCGAGGGAACGGAACGATAAAATCCACTACGGAACTCACGGTGGTGAAAACTCGACGATGGAAGAGCAGTCGACTTATTCCCGGGTTTCGGCACCAAATGTTCGGATCTTTATTGGCTTCCGTTATGTGGAAGCTTGAATTTAGGATCACTCGATTATCCCGGAAATGTAAAATGTCAATTATAGCTGTGTTTTGTGGGAGAGCATTTATTCAGGTGTTTTCCTGTTCACCACCACTCGCGATACAATGTAAATCGTATTACAATAAACTACAATAATCGGCTGATAGTTTCGTAGAAAGCGCGAAGACAAAAACTGGTTTTCAATCGAATCGATTCGTCACGGAGATTCCGAGAAAAGAGAGCGAGAGGCTCCTTGTTATCGTGTATATTCGTCGCAGCTCGTTTCCCCCACCGCGCACCTCGAACTACTCGGTCCGCCCGAAGTGTGCGGGGAGTGAGAGACGAGCCGCGATGACAACCGAGTTCTCGTCACAATATCATTTCGGCAATCGTCTAAACACGTACACGCTCGACGCGGTACTTGCGAGGACGGATCCGTACAGCGATACCGATCAGCTGTCGGTTTTAACTCGAACATAAATGTTACCTAGAATTAAGATTTCATTCTTTAACACATAGGAATTCAAATATGTAATTCCTACCATCAAGTGACTATTTACCTTTGGAACTGGAGAAACATGTTCATTGAGATAGCATGCCTCATTTTTCGTAGTCATCACTACGTAGAACGTAGAACGGTTGTAAAGCAATAATGTCTGACATTTTAGCCATTGGCAGTACGCCGACCTCCGATAATCGTATAACCAAAATAGAAGTGCATACGTATAATCCATATATAAATACTACTCTCGGAAATAGCGATGAAATAAGAATACCGATACAGCAGCAAGATCTGTATACGCTACCGTGCGAGAGTTTCTTGTACATTGAAGGAAAAGTCATTTTAGCAGAGGCTCCATCTGGAGGAGCAAGCAACAATGTTACTCTCGGTACCAATTGCGCTGCTTTCATGTTTGATGAAATTCGATATGAACTGAATGGCGTTGAAATAGATCGCTGTAAAAATCCTGGAATAACGACTGCGTTAAGAACACACGTGTCCATCTCCCGGTAAAAGTAAAGCATTGGCCACCGCTGGCTCGTATCGTAAACTGGATGGCGCAGATTTCAATTTCTGCATACCATTCAATATGCTCTTTGGCTTCGGTGAAGATTATAACAAGATGGCCGTTAACGTGCGTCAAGAGTTGGTCTTAATTCGATCACGAAACGATCTAAACGCGTTGAATTACATACTGCTTGATTATACATGATCGTATAGTCGAGTACAGCCCGTTGACCAACGTAGTGCGCAGAATACTTTAACAAGCGGCAATGGCTTATTTAACATTTGTCGATGTACAAGGGTTCAAGATCGAGTCAAACGAATTCGTTGTAAAAGAAGCGGCCATTTTACGAGATGGAAATAAACTATTGCACTGGATATTCGAGCCACCATTTGGGTTCCACCGATTGGCTGCTGTCGAAGCACATCAGGTTCGATGGCTAACGAGAAAACATCATGGAATCGGCTGGATGGACGGATATGTTCCATACAAAGAAGCTGGAAGCTGTTTGAAACTAGCTCTGGAAAATACGCAGCAGGTCATTGTCAAGGGATTGGAAAAGAAAAAATGGCTAAGGAAATTAACTGGAATCGAGACTCTTGATGTGGATCTAGAGGATGTTCCAAGATTGTCGATGTTGCAAAAGGGACTGCATAGATGTGCATTCCATACTGCCGTATGTGCCGTTGAAAATGTATTTAAACTGTGTAAAATATATAAGGGGAGGGGAAGGGGGAGGGTAGGGGGGAGGGGGAGTTTTAACTTTTAATTAAAAAGGTGTCGTTGGCCAAGAGTGGTTACTAGTATTGTTGTCGAGGTATAAATAGGGTCATTTAGTCGTAAACGGTCTGCTGGTATTGCTTCGAGATCAGCGGTATAGAAAACTGAACGTAATAGCGGTGCGCTCGACTCGCCTATACCTGAAACGCGGGTACACCGCGTCCTTTCCCAGCATATTGTGACGATTACAGGAAAGATACCATATTTTTAAAAATCTTATTTTGAAGAGGAAACTTCAAAGAATATAACCATATTTTTTTCAAAATTTTCATAACTGGCCAAATTTGGAAAAAACATAAAAAAAGAATTTGTTTAAATTTTTTGACATTATAAAGTTAATTATCGAAGATGAAAAAATTATTTTATAATAGCCCAATCCTTCCCGAATAAAACAAAAAAAGTGTAGCTCAATCGGACAAACAGTTCCCGAGATAAAAATGCGTAAGTGAGGCCTATTTTCGCCAAAATGAGCAAAAATCGCAAACTTTGAAGGTCTGCCATTTCTAAAAAAAATTCGAAATCGGCAAAATGATGACTTAAACCCCCCCTAATTTCATACAGACTACAACATATTTCAATTAGAACAAAATCGAAGATGGTGACCGCAAAAAGTGATCGATTCGGCATGGAATGACCCAAAAGACATTTTAATAGATACTGTATAAGAAAATTTGTTTTAAAATTACTATTGCTTGGAATTGCGAAGATAAATGTGCAGGTTGCGATTTTTAACTGTTTTATCTGTGCCTATAATGAAAATTTAAGATATGCCTTCGAAAGAATCAAGTAAGTTATACAGGGTGAGTCTCATAACATGACGATCTCAAATAACTCTTAAGTTGTTTGTTGTACGAAAAAAATGTTCAAACAAATGACGCTAGCTACTTCGTGGCATTCATCCCATTAAAAAAAGACTAAACTCGATAAAATTTGAACTGTGTTTACTGGTTGTATTCGTGAAAGTATTCGTGGATGTAGTCGGAGTCTTCGAATAGATCCTTCGTGTAATTTTCTCTTCTGCTAGGGCGACGAGGCGACGAGAGCCTCGGTCTCCATGGACACGTGGTGCAATAAACACAGCCGTGCAATCCCACAAGGAGCCAAGTAGATAATTGTCCCAAGAGTCTGGCGGTTAAACGACTCAGAACTATCACCACTCCTGCGGGGTATACCCCGTGAGGGGCCAAGAAGCTCGAGCGGCCTCGGCCGCCGAGAAGTGTAACATGATACGGGTCGATTATATCGGTGTGAGATCAGGAGACCACTACTAATCCAATGACAAAACTTCTTTATTTTTCATTATTTTTTTATGGGACTTTGACCAAAATATTCGTGGCATTTTTCAAATATGATATAATTCCGATGATATTTACTTGTGTAATGGGCGATCAAAGTTTCGAGCGCAAGGAAGTACAGCGTATGGGAAAGAAAGAGACGCGGAGAGTCGCAGTCGCCGGCACAGTTCAAAGGCCCGCGGCGTCCTCACAATGTAATCCCAATAAAAAACTTTTTTATTATTACTTCTTGTTGTATGAGACTTTCACCAATATATTTGTGGTATTTTCTGCTTAAAATGATACTAAACACGATATCATTCGTATCATATTTACATTAATTGCCGTTCATATAATTTTAATTAGAAGTTACGCGGGGTCGTCCATTACACACGTAAATATAATCGGAATTATATCATTTTTGGTATCAATTTCATTAGAAAAATGTCAAGAATATGATGGTGAAAGTTCCATCATTCCAAAAAATAAAGAAGTTTTGTTATTGGATTAGTAGTGGTCTCACACCGATATACCCGACCCGTATCATGTTACACTTCTCGGCGGCTGAGGCATCTCGAGCTTCGGTGTCAAGTTTCTACGTTCGGCAAAAGTCAAAGAATAGTATCCCTGTCGGATAATCGTCCCTGGCCGGACCCGTGTTTCGGACGATTATCGATAAAATACTGTATATCTGCATGGAACCACTAACAAGTGATTTGTTAAACTTGTTTATTTACCATGATTCTTTCACGGAAGTGACGTTAGCTACTTCTTGGCGTTCATCCGATTAAGAAAATACTAAACTCGATAGGATTTGAACTGTGCATGGCGGATTTATTCGAAGTCTTCGATTAAAAATTGCAATTTTCCATGATTTTCGGCCGCATCACCACTTCTGATCTTTTATAACTCCTAAACCAATTAATCTATTTCAATGAAATTTTCAGAGTGCATATAATTTATACGAGCTCACCAAACACATGTTTTAAACTTTCGTTATTGGCCTTGCTAAAACTTTGGAAACTCAAGTTTCGAAAGCTCGCGTTTCGGTGGACCGAGTAGCTGAAACGCGAGTAAGGAGAAGCTCAATCAACGATGGAAATGATCGAGATCCGCTAATGTAAGTTTAATTAATCATTTACCATTCAATCAAATATATTTTTCCTAACTATACAATCTATTTAAACTTAAACAAGTACAGTTTTTAAAAATGTTAAATTTTGTAACGATCGTTTTGAAACGAACTAAGTTTGAAACAAATATTTTTTAAACGATTCTTGTAAGAAAAATTGTTTAAACAAATACAATTTTTAAACAATTTATACTTTTTCACGAACAATGTTTTTGATAAACATCTTTTTTATAAACAGAATTTTATAGGCACATAAAATTGCTTAAATATATAAATAATCTGTATTATTTATTAAATAGATTTAAATAGAGTAAAAAAACCCTTTCAAATTGAATAATGAAATGCATTTTCCTATTTGCAGAATCATCGCTGTCATCGCTGCCTGTCTAAAGGACAATACTTCCTCCACCGGCTTTCATCTAGTTCAGGGCTGCCGTTTAATGGCTCGCGACGGCCGATTTTCGAAGGCTACGCCCCTCGACCCGGCCGCGCGTCTCGCCCCCCGTGACGGTCATAGTACTCGGAGCCGCTCAGGCGCGTACCATAGCGTAGGCGCTATTCGTGGCGCTTCAGACCTACACGCGTGTCAATAGGTTTCCGCATTACCATCGAGGTACTATTGTCAATGCGTTTTTTTTTTTGGTTACTGGTATCCCCTGTAGGCCTATTCCACTATATCGCACAATAATTTCGGACAACAGCTGTAGAAAATTAATTTAAAAAATTAATTAGTCACATCTAAACTTCCAGTAGATTTGACCAATTTGCCAAGCACGTCTAAACATGCGCGAAAATCATGCTATTCCAGATGGTATTAAAATTTGAACAATAAAATTAATAATTATTTTTTAAATTTATTTTACGAATTTATTTTTCTAATTAATTTTCTACAGCTGTTGTCCGAAATTATTGTACGATATAGTGGAATAGACCTACAGGGGACACCACTAACAAAAAAAACGCATTGGCAATAGTACCTCGATGGTAATGTGGAAATATATTGACACGCGTGTAGGTCTGAAGCGCCACGAATAGCGCCTACGCTATGGTACGCGCCTGAGCGGCTCCGAGTACTAGGACCGTCACGGGGGGGGCGAGACGCGCGGCCGGGTCGAGGGGCGTAGACTTCGAAAATCGGCCGTCGCGAGCCATTAAACGGCAGCCCTGATCTAGTTAATTGTTTTTGCATCCCTATCAATGTTTGTTATGTATTACAATAATTATTTATTTATTTGTTTTATATTATGTGTATTATATTTGTCTATGTATTGTAATATTTGTTTGGTAATTATTGCGAACAGGTCACTATACTCCGATTTTGATGAAATTTAAATATGTTATAGATTTCGACATTTTGAACCGTGGCAACTTAAGACTACTCGGCGCGGCGTTTGTTTACTTTTTCTTTGTAAACACGCTGTGGATATGAGAGAGAAAACAGGGTTAACTCTGGTCATACATATATTATATTATATATTATTATTATTACTATATATATATATATATCTCTGGTCATACATATATTATATTATATATTATTATTATTATTATTATTATTATATATATATATATATATATATATATATATGTAGCGGCCATCGGCACGTACAATAAACAGTTGGCGTGCAAATGGTCGGGTTCGTTTATGAGGCGAGCAACAGCGAAGCTATTTTTGAGAAAGCCATTTTCAGCGCGTGCAATTTAGAATATTTTAGACAATGCATGTTTTGTACTTTAGAATATTTCGTTTCTGGCCTCAATAGCAAATGCTTGTATCATAAACCCCCGAGTTTCCGAAGGGTCGCGCCGACCGAGGTTCGAAGGCCACAGCTGGCCGCGGTATTCACCTCGCGGGCCTGAAGGAAAAACCCGCTATATCGTAAAACCCCCACTGGGAATGATAGGGATAATCGGGCCCAAAATAAGGAACCTGATTGGACAGTAATTGTCATTGACGCTGTCCAATAAGGTCATTTTTCCATCAAGGACACGCCCTGCGGAGTTTTCCTTAAGGATCGCGGAAAACGCAGAAGGCAGAAGCTCCTACGACTCCTCAAGTTACACTTCGCTCAAAAGTAAAATAAAGTCTCTGATAGCCCATAACTTGTGTTAATTTATTTAGTAAACACGTCCTACGACTATAGTATATTTCCTTCATACATATATATAAATAATACAATATAAGCAGCTAAAAAACTAAAAGCGGCCCCCCTATATTAGACAAAGAAAAAGTTGTTCAAAATGTCTTGCTGCATAACATATTCAAATTTCGGTAAACCTTACGTTTAGGGGAGGCAGCTCCGATGACCTTGATCTTCACATATGTTGTCGGGAACAACATTCTGAACAACTTTTGTCAGTACAACTACCCGGTGCTCGGTCTTAGTTTTCGAGATATTTGCGAAAAACTATTGCTAATACTGTATTGAATTTTACGTATTCTTCCACGCTCCGTGACAACGTAAGGCTGCCACCTTTTTTTTTTTTTTTTTAATTGTGGGGAAATGCATTACGCATACCTCGGCCCCCGGGGGGGGAACCGAGGTTATGTGGGACTACCACCGGGGAGGGGGGCGCCGAAGGCGCGCCCGTCCCCAGTGGCTACCCACTAAAACCCCACACCCACCTAAGCTAAATGGGAAGTGCCTGGATCACGCGAGTACTCAACAGGACACTTCCCAGCTATCATGAGATCCCGGGGGGAGGGTTAGCCTCCCCCACTACCTACTCTATAAGACCCCGGGCGGAGGGGCCCGCCCGGTGTCCCCATCCCAATCCCTAGGGCCGTCGAATGGGCTTCCCGAGCCCCCGCTCGGTCCACCCACGGCCCCCCGGCGTCTTCGTGCCCCGCCCGGTCCGGGTGACCCGAAGGCACCCGCCTCAGGCTAGGGCAAGAAGACGCCGTTACCGGTAAGGAAGGGCCGTCGGAGGTGCGATCTCGCACGCCCCGTCCCTCCCCACCCCACCCCCCACGTACCCCAGAGCGACCCAGTGGTCGCTTCGGGGCGGGCCGGCTTCAAGCCAGCCGCTTCGCCCCGAGATGAGCCTAGCCCATCTCTGGGGGCCGGGGTCAGCTCACTCCTCGGCCCCCATCGTCCTCCGCCCCCCGGGGTGGGGGCACACGGCGGCGCGAGGGGAGAACCCGCCGCACCGCCAAGGGAACACCCGCCCCCCCCCCACAAGGAGGGGGCATCAATTGGCGCGGAGAGGGGAACACTCCCCGCGCCCTCCCTCCACACACCCCCCCTACGGGGGCACGAACGGACGCGGGGGGCGATCCCCCCGCGCCATCCACGTCGATCGCGCTCCCCGTTCGGGGGGGGCTCGATCCACCGCGCGGAGACGACCCCCGCGCCGCTTCACCATCCGGCTCCGCCCCCCTCCTCCGTGGAGGGGGGGGGCACACGTCGGCGCGAGGGACGCCCCCGCGCCCAGACCCTCCTCGTCGAGCCCGGGTCCCTCTCCCGGGCTCGCTCGGCGGCCTCCTTCTGCGAGATCACATCTTCACAGAAGGAGACCGCCGCCTTCCACGACCCCTCGCTCGAGACCATGTGGTCGACCACGGCCGCGAGCGAGAGGTCCCACCTCTCCACTGCGGCTCTAAGGACTCGGCGCGGCTCTGCCCATGCAGGGCACTCCTCAAGGGTGTGCCGCGCCGTGTCCACCTCCTCGCCACAGTGGTGACACTGTGCCATCGACTCCCGCCCCATCCTATGCAGGTACTCCCCAAAGCATCCATGCCCGGAGAGCACCTGCGTAAGGCGGAAGGTCAATCTACCCCGCCTCCTGCACCATATGTCGAATATGGGCAGGAGGGCCCGGACAATTGGACGCGCCGAGGTGGCGAGCTGTTGCCGCCACCCGGCAAACGTGTCCGTCCGGGCCTGACGCTTCGAAACCTCGAACTCCTCCTCCTCCTCGCGCGTGAGCTCCACCCCCGGCGGGCGGCGGAGCGAACAGGCGACGTGGTATAGCGTCGCCCGCTCCGCCGCCACTAATGGGAGCGGCGGAGACGCGGCGAGGAGGCCCGCCACCTCAGCCGAGATGGTGCGGTACCCCCGTATGGCCCGCAGGGCCAGCCGGCGCCGCACTCTTTCCAAGAGTGCTTGGCTGCGCCGACTGGCCTCGAGCGAGCGGTGCCATACAGGGGCCCCATAAAGGGCAATGGACCGCACCACCTCTGTATAGAGGCGGCGGACTTTCAACTGCGGCCCACCAATATTAGGCAGCAGCCGCGCGAGCGCGGCCGCTGTCCCTTCTAATCGGGGGGCCAGGAGTTCGAAGTGACCCTCAAAGCGCCAGCGGCCGTCGATAATCAGCCCCAGATATTTCATCTGGGGCCCGATCTCGACGGTGGTATTGACGACGCGAATCCGGAGGTCCTGACGATAGGGCGGCCGCCGCAACCGAGACGATCCGTATAACCAGATCGCCTCGGTCTTATCGGCGGCCACGGTCAGCCCCATTCTCCGGATTCGCCCGACGACACAGTCCAGGGCGGACTCAACCAGGTGCCTGGTCCCTCTCCAATCCTCCCCCTCTGCATAAACCAGGGTGTCATCTGCATAACAGATGACACCCGTATCAGGGGGGAAGATAACCCGCAACACCGCGTCATAACCGATGTTCCACAGGAGCGGTCCAAGGACCGACCCCTGTGGAACGCCGCGGTGCATCTCCCTCGTGTACGTCACACCGTACCGGCCGGTATAAACCACCTCCCTGCCGCGGAGGTAGTCCCAAACCACCTTCCGGAGATAGGGGGGGAACTGGAAATGTTCCATCCCCCTCTCTATCTCCCTCCAGGGCAGGGTGTTGAATGCATTGGAAATATCCAATGACACGGCAATCAACACCCTGCCCCGAGCGACAGCCCTTTCCCGGAGAAGGCGCAAACGCTCCAACGCGTCAATCGTTGAGCGCCCTCTCCGGAATCCGTACTGGCTGTCGCTGAGGTCGGGACCACCGCGCGACAGGTGCTCGAGGAGGCGGGCAGCAATTATCCTTTCGAATAACTTGCCCGCCTCATCGAGCAGACAAACCGGCCGGTATGCAGAGGGAGACTCTGCGGGTTTACCCTTCTTTTGGAGAAGGACCAGGCAACCCATTTTCCAAATCGTGGGGAAGGTTCCCCGGCTCAGGCTAGCGTTCAAGACGCTCCTGTAAGCCGGGGCGAGGACCCCTAGAGCTAAGGCCATTATACCACCGGGGACTCCATCAGGGCCAGGGGCTTTCTTTCCCCTAGCCCGGTGACCCCGGATGGCCAGAGATAGCTCCCACTCGGTGACCCGGAGCTCGTCCGACCAATCGCTGGTCGGCCCCGGGGCGCGTTCAACCCCTCCTCCCACCCCATCGCTGGAGGGGAAGAGGGTATCAACGACGCGCCCCAAGAGTTCCGGGTCAAGCCTCTCCGCGACCGGGGACGCCAGGGGCGGAGCTTCCCTAGCACCGCCTTGTACGGGCGTCCCCACGGATCGTCACGGAGGGTGAGCAGGAGCTCATCCCAAGCCCTGGCCGTGGCAGCGGCTATCGCTCGCTTGAGGGCCACGGCCGCCGACCTGTACTCTCCGTACAGCTCGGGGACCCTCGGCTCCGGGTCGCCGCCAAGAAAATGGCGGCGCCGAGCGCGGGTGTACCAGCGTCGGGCGCGGCCAGCCAAGCTTCGCAGCTCGGCCAAGTCGCTCGACCACCAGTACATTGACTTCCTAGGGGGCTGAGCTCGGATCCGGGGCATCGCTACGTCGCAAATCATTTGCAACGTGTCCCGGATCCAAGCCGCCCCCTCTTCAACACCGCGCTCCCTGGCCGGAGGCCAGGCGGAACCGATAATCACGGCCCTCAACAGATCCTCGTCTAGTCGCTTCCGCGCCCATCTCGGCGCGGAAGGGATGCCACTTCTTCTGTGGAGGGGCATGTCCAACGGCGGGTCTGAGACCACCGCTACCTCCATTAGGACGTAGCAGTAGTCCGACAGAGTCTCACCCTGCCATACCCGCCAGTTGAACACACGGCGTGAGGCGGCGGCGGTCGCGAACGACACGTCCACGACCGACCAACCATTCCACCTCACGCACGTCGGCACGGAGCCCCGGTTTAGCAACCGGAGCTCCAGCCCCTCCGACGTAAGGCTGCCACCTAACCCAGAACTAACCCAGACCTAACCCTAACTAATTCTGATTGCATGATTTTTTCATTACTAGTTCAAATTCTGTATGAAGGCTATGTAGAATACAAAAATTATGCGATCAGAATTAGTTAGGGTTAGTTGGTGGGCGGGGGCGCAGAGGGCCGGCCGCTAGGCCGGCCCGACTACGTATGCGAAAATCCAGAAGTAGTCTTTCAAAATTGAAAGCTCACCCTATATAGAGTGACACTCTGTTCTGATCCCCACAATGTGTTTACAAACAGAAAATAAACAGATGCCGCCCCGGAACAGGCTCACGTTGCCACGGAGCTTGGAAGAATACGTAAAATTCAATACAGTATTAGCAATAGCTAAACGTCAGTTTTACCCAAATTTCATCAAAATCGGAGTATACCCAGATAGCACAAAGTCGTCTTAAATACGTCTTTTAGTCGCCTGCCGCAAGCTGTAAGTATGTCTTAAAGACGTACGTAAAGACTTTTTTTCGTCTTTTACTCGTCTTTAATTGGTCTTTGACACGTCTTTGTTACAAATGTTACGTCTTACAGACCGCTTTTATACGTCTTTTGCGCGACTTACAGACGTCTTTTTGTTTCTTAAAAAAGTCGTCTGAAAGATGTAGCTTTAAGACCTCTTTTTGCCATCTTTTATACGTCTTTTAGGGTCTTTGATGCGTCTTTTATGCATCTTTTATACGTCTTTCAGACAGCTTTTCAGCATCTTTCGAGGATCTTGCAGGCGTCTTTTTAAGGGCCTTTTAGGCTTCTTTTATGCATCTTTTACACGTCTTATTAGCGGTCTTTCAGGCATCTTTTAGAGCATTGATTATTACATAGTTAGGAATAAAAAAAAAAGAACGCTGAGAAACTCCCGCGCTGACCCAACCGAACTGTTGGAAACAACATTAATATTTTCTGATGTTATGCGCTGACACAGTAGAATACTATCAAGCTTTTTTTTTTTATTTAGAGGCCTTTTTTGAAACCTGTTGGTTTATTTCGGCTTGGTCCTACACACAGTTTTTATTAAGGTGGGTTTCCGAGAACCACCCGAGCGACTACTAGTTTTATATCACTTGAGAAAAATCTCAGAGGTGACGGGGGGATTCGAACCCGGGACCACGAGATCGTAGCCGCGGGCCTCATCCACTTGAGCCACTGCGACTAATCAAATTAATCAAGTTTATCAGTGTCTAATAGGCTTACAGAATAAATAAAATATAACAATTTGAAGATCAACTTAGCTTTTCACGGGAAAAACGTCAAAAATCGATTTCTGTTTTTTTTTAACAACGGCGTATCTCTCTTAAAAATCTGAAAAAAATCATGAACGACACTTATAATAATATGTCGGTACTGTAAAAATATAGAGGTGGTCAATTTAAAACTTCCATGTAAAATCTGCATTTTTTCGATTTTTTTGAGGTTTTTGCTAAAGATCTGTTCGAGCTGAAATTTCAATTTCGAGTAGATCGAAGTTTTATGAAGGCTCGAATATTCGAGCCGTTCGACTCATTTCTGACGTAGAAAAGACGCCTCCAAAAAGACGACTTTACAGATATGTAAAAGACGCCACATTCAAGCCGTCTTTTTCACAGCAAAAATAAGACGAAAAAAAGCCGTCTCACCTCAGCCGTGAAAAAGACGCCTCCAAAAAGACGACTTTACACATATGTAAAAGACGCCACATTGAAGCCGACTTTTTCACGGCAAAAATAAGACGAAAAAAAGCCGTCTGCCCTCAGCCGTGAAAACGACGCCTCCAAAAAGACGACTTTACACATATGTAAAAGACGCCACATTCAAGCCGTCTTTTCACAGCAAAAATAAGACGAAAAAAAGCCGTCTCACCTCAGCCGTGAAAAAGACGCCTCCAAAAAGACGACTTTACAGATATGTAAAAGACGCCACATTGAAGCCGACTTTTTCACGGCAAAAATAAGACGAAAAAAAGCCGTCTGCCCTCAGCCGTGAAAACGACGCCTCCAAAAAGACGACTTTACAGATATGTAAAAGACGCCACATTGAAGCCGACTTTTTCACGGCAAAAATAAGACGAAAGAAAGCCGTCGCCCCCCAGCCGTAAAAAAGACGACTCCAAAAAGACGACTTTACAGATATGTAAAAGTCGTCTTTTTGAGACGTAAGACGTAAAGACGTAAAAAAGTCGAAAAAAAGACGACTTAAAGTCGTACTGTGCTATCTGGGTAGTGACCTGTTCGCAATAATTACCATTTGTTTTTATGAGTGTGTGTAATAAACGATTTTTAACATTCCATAGTTAAATTTCGACTTCCAAACTGAACATAATTTCTAAAAGTCTTAAGGAATAATAAATAGTACGTTATACATTTTCTAGTTTGCTGGAAGTAGAGCTAAAATGTAGTTCAATCTTTTCTGTTTAAATCAAATATAGTTATTCCGTACAACGTGTCTACTTCTGCAATCCTTTCTTTTATTTGACCTTATTAAATAATTATTTTCTGCAGTTATTTTAATACAGGATATTTCCTTCATTTCGTGAAAGAAATGAATCTTAGTTACATATATTTTATATAAAACGATATAAACTTTTCGTTCTGATCAAGGCTAAAGATGATGTAGGTTCATGTCCGGACTGAGTGTGGGGATAGGTTCTTGTCCGGACTGAGTGTGAAGAAATAAGGATCTTGTCCGGAGTCCGGAGTCCGGACTAAAAGATGATGGTAGCCGAAAGTGGCACGGTCAAAACCCGGGCGTGAGCACTCTCATTACTCTCGGGTTCAAATAAAAAAAGTATCTTTATTCGACGAGGATCGAATAAGTAATTTTATTCGACGAGAATTTATCCGAGGAATAAAGATAATTTTTTTTTATTTGAAGCGGATTTATTCGAATTAAAAAAAAAATTAACTTTATTCGTCGGATAAATTCTCGTCGAATAAAATTATTTATTCGAACCTCGTCGAATAAAGATACTTTTTTTATTTTAACCATCGAATAATGAATAAAGATAAAGTACCTTTTATTCGAATTGTTATTTAAATAATTTTTTATCTAAATAATACCTAACTCTGAGCAAGACTGCATTGACATTTTTCTTTTTTTTTAGATATACAAAAAAGAATTGAGCATTTTCGATGTAAACATAAATCCTTTTCCATTGGCTCTGTTAAGAGCGATGACGAACACATCTTGATTTCAATAAGTTAGGTATAAAGGTATACGTTTTGTCTCAAAATCGGGAGGCTCTGCAAGCACTGAAAAGTGGAGAGATCAGCAAAGCAGTGTTTAAACTGTATAAGAAAGAATCAACAATAAAATAAATATTTGTAAAACTTGTTCATCCGATGAACCTTCTTGCCCCAGATCAATGTTTGAAACAGGTAAAAGAGATAAAACCGAAATGTGACGCAAATCTCATTTATTAAAATTCATATTAGTCTAGAAGTAAATATAAAATTGCGAAGTCGTAAAAAGGTCATACAAAATCTTACTTATTGAGATTCTACACTCCTGCTGCCCTTACTATACTCACGCATTCATCTGACAGTGACAACAAAAAAAATCCCTGTTATGAGTATGCAGTCTATGTGCAATTGTTGACACACATAAAAACGTATCCTAGTCCCAATTGTATAAATAATTACGTCTACAATATACAACCATTAGTCTAGTTCTAAAAAACGAATTACATGCTTTGCATATCATCACGATTCAAGGTACTGACGTTTACAGTTAATATCATTTTTTCTTGTTTGCCGAACATTACATAACAAGGCAGCTATAGAGTATTACTACTTCGAGTTTTTGCATTATTAATAGAGAGATTAAGGGTGCGTGGTAGCCAGTCTGGTGACTCTATCGGCGTAGAGGTTGTCATTCTATGTACTTCATAACTTTGTGCGACATCCTTGTCTCTCCTACAAAGCTGAGACAGAGAGGGAGATATGTCACTCACAGGAGAGACAAAGACAGAGTAACCTGGAGTAACCGCACGGCTTGATTTTTCGATGAAGCCCAACCAATTTTTTGAAGCGAAGAAGCTATATTTTCCAATAATTTTTGTGTTTAAAAATTCTTTGTTCTATTTCGGGTAACCGTACAGAAAAAAATTTCTTCTATAAAAACGTACACTTTTATTATTTATAAAGTTTCAAGAGCCAAATTGCAAAAAAGGGCTCTGTACGGTTACCCGAAATAGAACAAGGAATATTTTAAAAAAAGAAACGTAAGAAAATATTGCTTCTTCGCTTCAAAAAATTGGTTGGGCTTCATCGAAAAATCAAGCCTCGCGGTTACTCTGACTTTGTCTCTCCTGTGAGTGACATATCTCCCTCTCTGTCTCAGCTTTGTAGGAGAGACAAGGATGTCGCACAAAGTTATGAAGTACATAGAATGACAACCTCTACGCCGATAGAGTCACCAGACTGGCTACCACGCACCCTTAACAAGATTTAATTATTTAAAATTGTATTGCTGCACTTTTGAGCTCCTACCAGAGCTATCTGGAAGGTTGTATTGATACACTAGTAACATTATTATCAATCACATCCTTCGCGTCTATCAGTTGTACTGATACACAGGGAGTTAGGCAACAGGTAGGAGGAAATCCAAGGGATTATTTTTGTAACAATACAAGATGAAAATTAAAAGCCAACTCTGTGTTTACCTTTCTACTATTACCAGATCGTAATTTTTTTCAATTCTTGATTGTCATCTTACATTGCCCTGAAGAATCGCCCCTTAAATGTTCTACCACCTATTGTCGAACACCTTGTATAGACGAACTATATAATATACACATATATAATATCGAACTATTGGTACGCAATAATATTACTTTTTTTCTTTTTCACTATGCATCACTACGTACTTTATCTGGAATGTTAGTTTGTACCTCGCCAACGACTCTTATGGAACGGACGCCTCGAGACTCTCCCTAGAATACCCTAGAATACCCCAGAAATTTGGCCGAAACTTGGGTTTGCGGAAATACAGTTTTCATCCTTATGCGAGCAAACTTTGAACTGTATAAAGGCTCATTTGATAGTGGAAGGTTCAGCACAGAGTGCCCTGCTTATGATATTAGTCAAAAACTCTTTTTGCGACAGAAAAATACATTGGATTCTGCGGGTGTTTTCTCAACATTTTTCCCTACTTTGCAGACTCATATTATTAGATATCAACAT
Organism: Lasioglossum lativentre; assembly: GCA_916610255.1. Lineage (NCBI taxonomy): Eukaryota > Metazoa > Arthropoda > Insecta > Hymenoptera > Halictidae > Lasioglossum > Lasioglossum lativentre. The sequence goes on along the minus strand of OU744359.1, from coordinate 19,788,084 downwards.
AATCTCGTTACATCATAAGCAGGGCACTCTGCGCCGAACCTTCCTCTTTAGATTGATTCCTCACCCAGCCCAAAATCTGCTCGTATAAGGACGAAAACTGTATTCCCGCAAACCCAAGTTTCGGCCAGATTTCTAGGGTATTCTAGGGAGAGTCTCGAGGCTACCGTTCCCCCTTAATAATTTTTATAATATATGCGCTAGTAATCATCCAATATTGGTTATAAGTAACTACAAAAATAATCCTCTAAGAAGTATTAATTGTTCTGGTTTGTTCATTTTCCTGATTTGATTTTATCATCTAAAGAGCGTTAAAAACAAATCAGGCGCCTAATGTTATCGATGATGTTTCTCTAGTATCTATTGAGATTGATGAACCACAGTACTATCAGCAACCATTCAGATAGATGGTACCGACTTGCTGCTGACCACCTAAGTCCCGAGTGGTTAATATTTGGCGTGGAGATTTCTGCAAATTACAACATTGCTTTTTTAACATAACACGCTACATGGTTTAAAGCGTTTTGCGTAAATTTTAACATTGTGTACACAAAGTTGACAGAAAACATTTGACACTATACCTCATGACAACTGTAAGCATTAAAACTAAGACTATCAAGGGTCCTGAAGAGAGTGGTACTACTCCAGCCCCATAACGGGCTTGACCACAAGCTGGTGGACACACGGGGACAGTTGTTTCTGCGCAAAGAAACAAGGAAATATCTAGAACATGCTAACTACTAAATTCAATATATAATGCATTGAAATTAAATTCGCAAAATCAAATATATGCTTGTAAAAGCAACCGTATGAAATAATCAAATAACGTACATAAAATCATAGATCTTCACATGTACAATAAAATACGAAATGAACGTTTTTACATTATCGTGCACAAAAAATATATACATGCTCATCTACTCTACATCGTCATATATCTAAGATCACAACGAGAAGAAGTATTTTAATATTTTGTACATTGATATTTACGAATAATGAGTAAATATTTGCGTGTAATTCGAAATACGTACCAAACAGTTCTACTTTCGTTTCTGCAGTACCTAACTTATTAGCAGCTCTGCAGGTATATTCTCCGAATTGTCTTTTCTCAATAGTAATCACTCTAATCGTTGTATCAGTGTATTGATCGGCTGTCGCAAAATGCGATATACTATAATGCTGATTATTAGATAATTGTACATCTTCCTTTAACCAAAGGATAGCTGGCGGAGGGTATGCCTCTACGTGACATTCCAAATCCATATCATACTGTAAGGCTTGACCAAGACGTGGTCTAGGTGCTGTAATCACAGGTGCGAATTCAACTTCAACATTAATATTACGTCTAGCTCCACGTCCGACACCATTTTCAGCAACACAATAGTATGTTCCACGATCTTCTTTGCGAATTGCAGGAATTTTCAATGTGTTGCCACTGAAATGTTTGAAGTATTAGAAAGAAGTTCATAGAATTATCTCAAGAAACCTAAAATCAGTTTCATACCGATAAATTGATCCACCCGTTGGTAAGATGGCATTATTTTCCCTACGCCATGAAATTCTGGGTGAAGGAAAACCACCAGCGTAACACTCCAGTTGCACGGGTTGTCCCTCATTCACAACAAGTGCTCTGGTTGAATTATCGCTTATCACAGGTGGTCTACGAACTTGCAGTTCAACATTTGCAGTTACATAAGTAATTGAAGATATTATTATTTTGCATTGATAAATTCCTGCGTCAGTTTCTTGTATATCTTTTACCTGAAATATTTATTTGTGACATTGGCAGTTGTCATTAAATTTAAAGAAAATTAGACTTAAGAGATTTATAGGTATTGGCCTATAGTCATGTTTTATCAGCAAATTACCTGCATTATAAACGTAGATGTTGCCTCATCGTGTCTGAGAGCAAATCTAGTGTCCCTTATGATCAAGGAACTACCATGTGATAGTGGCATTTGTTCATTCGCGATGTCTTTATTAATTTTTGTCCACAAAACTGGATATTCTTGTGAATATTGAACAGAGCAACGAAACTCTACAGTTTCTCCAATATCTTTAATTTGTTCTTGAGAAATGTAAGATATTGTTGGTGTACGTTGACCCTTTACTGAAAACATAACAAGTTTATTTGCAAAAATTCGATTACCGTAATATAGAAAAATAATATAAAAGAAATTTAAAATACGATCTATCATGTGAGCATACATAGTTGTCACATCATTTTATTCGAATACTATTTACAAATATCTGATTATATGAACTTGTTTATCAGTATTGCGGTTACGATTATAAACGACTTCGATAATAACGTATCGAAAGAAAATAAAAATGTATTATTACGTTCAAAATGAGTACGTGAGGATAGATCTTGTAGTTCTTTACCTGTTTGTAAAAAGGCAAACGCCAAAAACATATAAACAATTTTCATTATGACACACCCTGTGGCGACTGTGGCAACACTGGGCAACACTCACCAAGGTGAGTTTGAAGTTGTTAACCAATGTGAAGTAGGAGTGCGTTCCGTGGTTCCGCGGCACAGACCGGCCCGACTCGTACCAGAGAGTAGATGAGAGTGCTCACGCTCGGGTTTTGGCCGTGCCCATTATAGTGCTGCCCCCTAGTCTAGTTCTTAGCCTGTAAGAAAACCTGTTTCGACATAGCCTGTAACAGAACCTGTTTCGACTTAGCCTGAAACAGAACCTGTTTCGACTTAGCCTGTAACAAAACCGGTTTCGACTTAGGCCTGGATAGTGAACGCACAGTTTAATTGTTTTATCTGGTTTTACATAAAATATGTAATTAATATATAAATCTAATATACCAAACATTAATTAATATAAATTAAATGTAATATTAATTATATAATGATAGAAGTATCTTCATTTTTTCCGACCATTTAGTTGCAAACTCTAATTGTAAAAAATAAAAAACTGAATAATTCGAAGAAATACAGATTTCATATCAAAGCATTAATTAAATGAAAAAATTAACTTGCACCGTATTGAATACGAGTGATGCCCATTTGGACTCCGACCGATTGGACACGTCCCGATTGGACGGTGCCGATTGGACGCGTTCCTTTTCGACTCCGTGCCGATTGGACTCGTGCTATTTGGACGCCGTGCCGTTTGGACGCCGTGGCAGTTCGATTCATGACATTTGGACGCCGTAAATTTTATAATCATTGCTTTTCGAAGTCTACATATGATGATATTGTATTGTGAAATATATGGTTAACAACGTCCGATTAACAACAACTTCAGTTATCTAGCCAAACCTAACCCAGACTAATGTCATTTCCACTCGCTCTTAACATAAACTTTCCAGAGTAAGACTTCGGAATCACCCCCCTCCGAAGCTTTACATAATTATTTTTCATTAATAGATTCTTAATCATAATTTAATGGTTAACAACGTCCGATTAACAACAACTTCAGTTATCTAGCCAAACCTAACCCAGACTAATGTCATTTCCACTCGCTCTTAACATAAACCCAGATAACCAAAGCTGCCGGGCAGCATATGTCGCGTTCTGTATGCGCTGCTGCCGCGGTACTGCCCGGAGAATTCTGCCTCGCCGTAAGAGGGCAGTACGGTCGCACTAATTTTCGAATGCCGTACAGTGTACAGGCACAGGCTCTGTGGGTGGGGTCTCTCGTCGGTGCGGTAATACAGAGCTCGTCGCGCTAATGTGGAACTTCCACATTTAGATGTCGGTAAAGTAAATTTTCCATTGTACAAATGTGTAGCAGCAGCAGCAGCAGTCTTCCTTTTTACCGACAAAATTAATATTTATTTAAATTACATACTCTACATACTACATTAACATATTACAATAGAAGCTGCACAAAGTGCAAATAAAATGAATCTTGTCATTTTTATATAAGGAAATATTATATCAGTTACTCTTAGGGCTCGGTAGGTTTAGTGTTAAAACGTCTTCATGCAAAAAAAGAAAGTGTCGTAGAAGGGAAAAGAAAATTTATATTTTTTGTATGGATACATTTATTTTGATGCTTAAATATTGATAACAAACGAATCAAATTTTATTTCGTCGAAATGGTAACGTGGACCATGGACCGCTCCCCTCAGCCGCTGGTTTCGCCTTCCTTGACGTATTGTCATTGTCGACAGCCCTGCCAGTGAAAGTCCCATAAAAAAATAATGAAAAATAAAGCATTTTTAACTGGCATATTACATTGTGAGAACACGCGGGCCTTTAAACTGTGCCGGTGTAACCATGCGACACCAGAAACATAATCGATACCCATACGATACGTCGATAAGAACAGGTAACCGATAGATAATACACCTGAGATGCCCCCCACGATGCGCCGATAAGAACAGATATGCGGGGCCCGATGAGCCACTGTAACTAAGCAAATAAAATCAGTCTACCATTGTCTTTAGCCACGAGCACTTCTTAATCCGCTTCACCTCAACTCTTTCAATTTACCTCTTAGTATAAGAGATATAAGTTTTGTTTTACTCACTTCGCGCCGAAGTACGAGTGTGAACATCACATATATATATTAGTCTTGTTCTCCTCGATTCTGACGCGTGACATTTTGGCGATCCTGCCAGGATACTGTTTAATCCATCGTTCGAAAACTTGGAGAACCCCAGACTACGAGAGCTGTGCGACTTCAAGGGACTACGAGCGCCTGAGAACGAGAAATCAACAGTAACCGGAATATAAAGAGGTGAGCGAAGTGGCTTTTTCTCGGTATAGAGATCCTATCCCCGTCCTAGACTCAGACGAGGAAATAACTACTATTCGCCCGAAAATGGCAAACTCTGCTGAATCCGTGTTGAAAACGATTTTGGACAAGTTTTCTAGATTAGAGGAAAATGTTGCAAAGAATTTCGAGGCTATAGGTAAAGAGAATGAGAAGCGAGCCACCGAAATCCGGGAATTGGCTCGTCAGTTACATCAACAGACGATTACTGAAGACGAAACGAGCGTGATTTCGGACAATGAGCCCCGAAATCAAACATCTTGTCGAACGGAAGGTGATGAGGAGGACCGAGAATCTGAAGGCACGTCAAGGCCCAGATCACGTCTTCTCAACCATGGACTACCTGCTCGAACAGCAAGAATAACGTCCCAGCCGATGACCAACAATGCAGATCCTGTGCTCCAACGAGCGAAGGACATCGTTAGAGTCATCAAACCTCTGAAAGGAAGAGATGACATGGGAGTAGAGGACTTCATCGTCAACGTAAGGTACGCAAGAGGTGCATGTGCTGATAAACAAATGCTTTTAAAATTAATTTTAGCCGAAAAAATAGTTGATCAGGCTGAGAGAAGCATACGATTCCTCTCCATTAATACATACGATGACTTGTACACTGCATTACGACGAAACGTTACTGCACCAACTACTGTAGCCAGCTGCCGCAGTAAACTTAACAGCGTAAAACAGGGCAATATCGAAACCGTCCAATCATACAACCTCCGGTTTCGTCAACAACTGAACGAACTATACTATGCCGTGCAGAACAAACACAGTAGACCCACTGCCAGACCCACTAACATCCTTCAATAAGACCCACATCTTTCACATAATATCCGACGACTTTCCCCTTAGAGAAGATGGAATAATAGGCTAACCATTCTTACAGCAGTATAACTATAATCTAAACAACACTCATTTGATTTTAGACAATAACCGCCTATCCTTATTCGGAGAGATCCATTTGAGACCATCGGAGTACGTAATAAAATCGATCAATTGGAATAATCAACCAACCAAGGTTTGCTACATCAATCCAGGTAACAACGAAATTACTACCTCAAATTTTGAAATTGAAAACGATAATCCGTATAGAATTCAGGAATTAAAATCAAAAATTAGGACCGATCACATAGAAAAGGAATTACGAGAAACTATTGAGAAAATTGTAATTAGTTACGCCGATATTTTTGCACTAGAAACTGACCCCTTGCCACAAACCAGTCTCGCTCAGCATTGTATCACACTAAAGTCAGAAAAACCAATTAATATTAAAGCATATAGACCTCCGGAGTGTCACAAGGCTGAAATCCATAGACAAGTTAATGAAATGCTTGAAAAGGGAGTCATAGAACACAGTGAATCCCCTTTCAACGCACCTGTTTGGGTGGTACCGAAAAAAACAGACTCGTCTGGAAAACGTAAATGGAGAATTGTAATTGATTTTAGAAAATTAAACGAACAATCCGATCAAGACGCGTACCCCTTGCCAAATATTGAAGATATATTAGATCATCTAGGTAAAGCAAAGTTCTTTTCTGCACTCGACCTTTCATCTGGTTTCCATCAAATTCCCATGGCCGATCAATCCCGTAAATATACAGCCTTTTCAACGCCCGACGGACATTTCCAATACAGACGCATGCCCTATTTGGCCTTAAAAACGCCCCAGCAACATTCCAACGCATGATGGACAGATCATTAAAAGGTTTAATCTAGCCATCATATTTCAAATTACAACCGGACAAATGCGAATACTTACGACCAGAACTCGAATATTTAGGGCATACTATATCTAAAGACGGAGTAAAACCTAATAGTGCAAAGATAGAAGCAGTCCAAAACTTCAAGGTCCCTAAAACCCCAACGGATATAAAATCATTCTTAGGACTTGCTGGATATTACAGGAAATTTGTAAAAAACTTTGCTAAAATCAGTAAACCGTTAACGGACCTGACAAAAAAGGACATCCCCTTTCATTGGACCGACTCTCAACAAAAGGCATTTGACGTACTTAAACAGAAATTATGTGAACAACCAGTCCTACAGTACCCCGACTATAGTAAGACATTTTGTTTAACGACTGACGCTTCAAACGAAGGACTAGGAGCAGTTTTATCCCAAGACGGACACCCTTGCTGTTACATATCCCGGACTCCTAATCCAGCCGAAAGAAATTATACCACGACCGAGAAGGAATTATTAGCGATAGTATGGGCAATCAAAAGACTTAGGCAATACTTACTTGGACGAAAGTTTATTATACAAACTGACCATCAGGCACTTAAGTGGTTGAAGGATATTAAAGATTCCTCGACCCGACTGATGAGATGGCGACTCAGACTAGAAGAATATGATTATGATATAGAATACAAAAAAGGAAAAGAAAACACAGCTGCAGACGCACTATCCCGTATATTCCCTATAACAGACGACTTAGCGCTTACTACCGACGACTTACTTGACCTATATAACGAAACGACGAACTCTGATACTTCATCTCCTGAATCCTCACGTCCACATAACGAACTCCACCAACAATATATAAATTGGAAAATAACCCCATCTGCCTCTCCAATAACAAAGAAACCTAATTCCTTTAAATGGACACAAATTACTAAAGAGCAACTAGGAAATTATAACGAATCAGACTGGTTAAACAAGTTACACACAATAGTCACCTCGGAAATTGATAAAACTAAGAAACCGCAAATTCAGCTAGGAATAAACGATCCTACCATAACGCGACTAGAAATTGTTCATTTGGAACTTATGCTACGATTCCTTATCTCAAGAGTACCCAACGGAAAATTAACCATAGCAGAAGATCCGCCCCAATCATATTCCCAAGAAGACAAAAATATTATAATTCGGGAATCCCACAGTCCAGAAACCTCCCAACATTTTGGAGAAAATCGTACGCTAGCCAGAATTAAAGAAAAACATAATTGGACCGGGCTAGAAAAAGATGTAAAAGAATTCATTGAAAATTGTGAAACCTGTCAACGAGAAAAACTAACACGCATCCGTCCTAGAGAAGAAGCAGTTATAACCGACACACCCCTTGAACCTAATGACAAGATTGCAATGGATATATTCGGACCTTTGCCCAAAACCAAACACGGAAATCAATTCATTCTCTCGGTGCAAGACAGCTTAACCAAATACCTTGTCCTTATACCCATGAAAGATCAACAAGCAACCACTATTATACCGAAACTATTAGAACATTATATATACATATTTTCTTCTCCGAAGCATATTCTAACGGACCAAGGTAGTAACTTTGTTTGTAACCTTATGGAACAATTCGAACAAGCATTCAAAATTAAACACATAAAAACTACATCCTTTCATCCCCAATCAAACGGATCTCTTGAACGAACACATGCGACAGTTAAAGACCTAATACGAACATGTACCGCCGACAGACAGAACGAATGGGACGAAAATTTAAATCTAATTTGTATGGGATACAACACATCTTTACACGAATCTACTGGTTTTACACCTTTCGAACTTACATTCGGTCATAGAGCCAATATGCCCTCGACAATAGCTGTTACACCTACCTTAACACGCGAGCAATTATTTAAACTTTGGAAAAACCGACATGAAAAATACCTAAAAAGAGCTAGAGATACATTGTCAAAAAATAAAGAGCGCTACAAACGAGACCAGGACAGACGAATTATACGGACGCAATCCCTTTTTAACACCGGTGACAAAGTATTGGTCTATAACGATCACAAGAAACACAAACTAGATACGGAATGGTTAGGTCCTGCACAAATAATCGAGACTAAACCCCCTAATTACACTATCCGATATTTAAATAAACCCGACAGAACGCAAAGTTCAAACTCTATTACAGGTTGACATGGATAACATATACTTAATTATATTATTCTTACCTTACGCAAATAGCTTAATAGTCAGCCCGCTTAATGACTCGACAATACTCATAGAAAAGTTAGGAAAAAGTTTTTTGTACCATAGCGAATCAAAATTAATAATAGCCGTTGATCCAGAAAATATTATACAATCAGCAAACAATATTAGAGAACTTATGAATAAAACGAACGAACAATGTAAAGATTGTAAATTCAAACCGGAAATAGCTGCGATTAATAGAAGAATATCCAGAACAGAAACTACTGTAAATCGTTTAAAATATATATTACATTTGAGAATGAAACGAGGACTATTGAATATAGTAGGTAGCGTATCAAAATACTTATATGGAACTTTGGATAACGACGATTTGGAACTCATTAACAAAAATATAGACAAACTTTTTGATGCCAATAACAACATAACCAATATAGTACATGATCAAACTAATATGCTTCGTACCATTCTCAACCAGTCTAATTTTGATGCATTCGCAAAACTACATCAGGAAAGCCATCGGTTGTATGTTGAAACACACGACGAATTACACATCACAGCACAACTAATAGCAATAGAATCCCTCACAGCTGAACTTATGGAAAACGCTAATACACTTAATACAGCAATATTGTTGGGGAAAAGCGGTATCATCCACCCCGAATTAGTAACACCAGAGACATTCCTTAAAGCATTACAAGAAATTAGAGGAAAAACTTCACCTTCCGACCCAATCGAAGCAAAACCAGATAATTATCAGACGCTACTTTCCATCAGTTCAGTCAAAATAATAATTAACTCAGGAAAGATTGTGTATCACATAACTGTACCCTCTTTAGAAGACACTGAATGGACCATCAAAAGATTATACCCCATACCTCAAAAACGCGGCAAGACCTTCATAGCCCTAGTACTGGACAACAATATTATATTAGAATCAGGATACGAATTACACTCTGTGTAAACGAAAAAGACCCAGCCACTCACTTGTTAATAGTCACGAGTGTCAAAGCGACCTTTTGAAACTTCACACCAAAACCACGAAAAACTGCGGATTTGCGTTATTTAAAATATCCGACTTAACTTACATACCAATAGATAACTCCAACAGATTCATTGTAGTTCCCGAAAACCCGACGACAATTCAAGCTCTATGTAAAACAAATCAAGTAATACACATTGATACCCCGAGCATTATATACAGCGATAGTGATTGCATACTTCTTAGCGAAAATACTGTAATGAAAATAGGCGGAAAACCAAACGAAATAGAATTCGAAACGCGATTTAAAAATATTTCTATAAATTATACACCAGCAGATCTCGATGTAATCCACGAAAGATTAGACAAAACAAATGTAATATCTACTAACTTTAAAGAATTCCGAACATCACTCGATAAGATGGACGATCAACTAGACAAATTAAAGGCCCAACACCGCATACAAAACTGGACATCAATTGGATACTCGACACTCCAATATTTGGGGTATCTGGCTATAGGACTTATTGGAATCTACCTGTTATACCGATGTGGGGTCCTCAACTGTCTAAAAGGACTCTCTCAGCTGACGATCAACATTTGCTGCCCAATAGCTAACTCTACTCAAAACAACGAAGTTAAAGATTCACCTCCATCACACTCTGGACTATCTCAGCAAATCTATGAGTTAGAAGTAACACCTCCAATCCCTAAAGTAAAACGAGTTAGGAAAGTACGTTTTTCGGGACTAAAAACAAAATAAGAAGGGGGGTGTGTAACCATGCGACACCAGAAACATAATCGATACCCATACGATACGTCGATAAGAACAGGTAACCGATAGATAATACACCTGAGATGCCCCCCACGATGCGCCGATAAGAACAGATATGCGGGGCCCGATGAGCCACTGTAACTAAGCAAATAAAATCAGTCTACCATTGTCTTTAGCCACGAGCACTTCTTAATCCGCTTCACCTCAACTCTTTCAATTTACCTCTTAGTATAAGAGATATAAGTTTTGTTTTACTCACTTCGCGCCGAAGTACGAGTGTGAACATCACATATATATATTAGTCTTGTTCTCCTCGATTCTGACGCGTGACACCGGCGCGCCGCAACTCTCCGCGTTTCTATCTTTCCCATACTTCTCCAATACTGCGTCTCCCCATACTGCGTCCAAAGCCCAAAGCATTCGTTGTTCATCACACAAGTAAATATCATCGAAATTATATCATATATATTTGGTATCATTTTCATTTGAAAAATGCCCGGAATATGTTGGTGAAAGTTCCATAAAAAAATAATAAAATGTTGTTATCGGATTAGTAGTGGTGTCACACAGACACCCGACCCGTTCTATGTTACACTTCTCGGCGTCCGAAGCCGCTTGAGCTTTACGGCCCCTCACGGGGTTTACCCCGCAGGAGTGGGGATAGTTCCGGGACAATTACCGTGCAGAAATTTGGGATATTTATCGAGAAAACACTGTAAAATGTTATTAAAAATAATTAAAGCAACACTAAAACATAATAACGAAATAATATCGAAATGGATGAATGCCTGAAACGTTGAAATATCGGTTTCGGTATGACCGATATAATACCGAAACCGAAATAAATACCGGTATTTTTTCGGTTTTTCCAATGCAAAGGATGCCTCAAATAAAAAGGAACTACAGGGCACTTAGCCCAGAACCGTAGAAGAGCACAGTCACCTAAATTAGTTTAGTATATACAATGTGGATATAATCCGTCATGAAACCCCCTTGCGAAGGGACAAGCAAGTCCGAATTCAGGTAAACTACCCACCGACGACGTATCTACCGTGGCCTTCATAAAACATAAAGCCAAAAGACCTTCCAGGTATACCCCTCCCCCCCCACAATTAAGTGATCTTAAGGCAGCCGAAAGAACATACTCCTTTTTTCCAAACTATATTACGGTTTCCAAACTTATTACACTGTTTTGGTACTACAGTGTTTTATGCGATATACATGTCGGGGCGTGTAAATTTGTATTATTATTATTGTCATGTTTGTTTTATTGATTGAAATTTATAAATTTGTGTTACTGTTACGTTCGTTTTATTTTTGAAGAAATGCGAGACAAGATCCTTTAGGAAAATGGTTTAGGTCCTTGTTGAACGTGACCACGGGTGGTAGAATGGACACGTTCCTGATGGCTACAGTGTATATAAAAACATGATAATATCAATGAGATATTGATTGATTTGTGTTGTCAACGTGAGTAGTCTTTTGATATAAACAGAATCAATAAGAATTTTGACGGGAAAAGACGTGTCAGATTTATTCTACTGCATCCGTGAGCTCGTTGACGCATTTCAATGTCTAATCGAACAAGGGGTCGGCGGCCTGCCACGACATACATATATAGTATTATGACGGGTATCTACATATTTCGCGGGATATACCCCGTGAGGGGCCGTAAAACTCTAGAGGTATCAATCGCCGAGAAATGTAACATAATACGGGTCGGCTATATCTGTGTGAGACCACTACTAATCCAATAACAAAACTTCTTTATTTTTCATTATTATTTTATGGGGCTTTTATGGGACATTTTTCTAATGAATATGATACCAAACATGATATAATTGCGATGATATTTACTCTTTGTGATGCACGAAATGTTTTGGACGTAGAGGACAGCGTATTGAAAAACCTTGGAAGTGTTCCGGTGCGCCACGACTCTCCGCGTCTCTTTCCTTCCCGCACGCGGATGCACTGATACATACATTGATTACAAAATGTCGCAGTACATGTATGTACTACAAATAATTTCTTCTATATTTCTTTATTTCTTGTAATAAATTTTGATAACATTAATCCGAGCAGATTGTCTATAATTTTATCGAGCATTACTAGGAAGTTCTCATTTACAACGTGCATTTATGAGACCAAAAATAGCAAAGTTTAACGTTTTTCATCTTTGTCGAACGCTTCCACTCTATGTCTCTCTTCCTTTTACATTTGCCGTCCACTTTCGTGTCCGAAAATTTAGTCGCTCATTACACGAGTAATTATATTCGTAATTATATCGCGTTGGATATTATTTTCATATTTAATCAGAAAAAGGAACAAATACGATGGAAAAAGTTTAATAGAAATAAATTAAAAATTAGTGAGTCTCATCGATACTCGACACTTCGCTGGCCCGGTCACTATTTCCAACGGGGACCCCCCAGTAGTAGAGACCCCATATTTAGAGTTCCTCACCCTCACACTCCACCAAATGCATATTGTGCTCTTCCCAATTTTATCCGAAGGAAATAGTAATAACGCATCATAATTAATTTTTCATGAGTTTTTATTAAATTACATGGACAGACATTTCTTCACATAACTCACATAACTAGTCTAATACATACATTTTATATATTTAAGAATTACCAACATATGCGTGATAATTGCAAACGAGTGTTAAACAGAGCTGTAATGAAGCCCATAAGAGATCAAAAGAACGATGAAATAAAGAGTAAGCCACAATATTTCCGCTTACAACTATTTAGAAGTAGTTCAAATATGTTTTTAAAATCATCTACTAAAAATCTTAAGGTCAGAAGGTGGAAAAAATATGTACTCATGAAAGAAAAAAAATTATGCCCCTAATGGTCTCGAACCATGTTGAAAAAGTTTCCCTCGGTTTCACAGTCGGATACGCTACAGTTACATCCATCGGCGCTGTCGGAATTACATTCGAAACATTTAGATATAATGCGTATATCGGTTTTCGTCGAAATTTGTTTTTATTTTTGTAATTAATAATAGCTGTAGTTAACAATATGAAAAAAATTGGAGACATTGTTGATGACAATACCTCATTATTAAATTAATGCTTTGATATGAAACCTGTATTTCTTCGAATTATTCCGGGTTTTTTATTTTTTACAATTAGAGTTTGCAACTGAAATATCGGAAAAAATAAAAATACTTCTATCATTATATAATTAATATTATATTTAATTTATATTAATTAAAGTTTGGTATATTAGATTTAACAGATAAAACCATTAAACTGTACGTTCTGATCCAGGCCAAAGTCGAAAGGGGGTGTCCCACTTGGACTCCGACCGATTGGACACGTCCCGATTCGACTGTCCCGATTGGACGCGTTCCTTTTCGACTCCGTGCCGATTGGACTCGTGCCGTTTGGACGCCGTGCCGATTGGACGCCGTGGCGGCTGTATTCATGACGTTTGGACGCCGTAAATTTTATAATCATTGCTTTTCGAAGTCTACATACGGTGATATTGTATTGTGAAATATATGGGAACCTATTAAATTTGGATCTGAATTTTAATTTTTATGTGTTTCTTGGGACTCGTGCCGTTTGGACGCCGTGCCGATTGGACGCCGTGACAGTTCGATTCATGACGTTTGGACGCCGTAAATTTTATAATCATTGCTTTTCGAAGTCTACATATGGTGATATTGTATTGTGAAATATATGATTAAATATGATTTGGAATCTATTAAATTTTAAATTATGATTAAGAATCTATTAATGAAAAATAATGATGTACAGAGCGAGTGGAAATGACATTAGTCTGGGTTAGGTTTGGCTAGATAACTGAAGTTGTTGTTAATCGGACGTTGTTAACCATTAAATTATGATTAAGAATCTATTAATGAAAAATAATTATGTAAAGCTTCGGAGGGGGGTGATTCCTGTACGTAGTCATAGACTATAGCCCGCAATCTAGACGACATAACTACTAAAACGAAATTTCAGTCGACTAAAAACTGTCGACTAAATACTCGATAGTATGTAGTAACTAAATAGTAATTAGGCGATAGTTGAATTTAGTCGATAATGCCCATCACTAGATAGTATATCGCAACTAAATAGTAATTATTCGATAGTTGAAATTATTCGACGGTGCCCATCACTACTCGTACCGGCACCGTACAGAACGCGTCACGGACGTGCTGGTTGCCGCACACTATTAAATCTTTAATGGTGTGGCCATTGATTTACATTGGAGAATGACAAAACAACCGCGCCGGAACGGTGCCGGTACGGGTCGGGCCGGTCTAGTGTGCGACAACCTTTATGCGCATAGACAGAGAGCAGATGAGAGTGCTCACGCTCGGGTTTTGGCCGTGCCCATATAGTGCTGCTCCCTAGTCTAGTTCTTAGCCAGAAACAGACCCAGTTTCGACTTAGCCCATAACAGACCCGGTTTCGACTTAGCACATAACAGAACCGGTTTCGACTTCGGTTTCGACTTCGGTCACCGACGAGATACTATTAAAGACTGCCAGCCCCTGTGCTATTCAGCGGGACCAGTAAAGGTGGTGTAACAACTTCGTTACTCGGTTGTGTCTCTGCCGGAGATAGCTCGTCGCTCCGGGGTTCGCGATATGGGAGTGATCGATAGGGGAAGGTATAGTGAAATAACTGAGCCGAGTTTGTGTTTGAATAAAGTCTCGCCGGTCGCTGTTTTCACGGTGTTGATCGGTATGCGGATTTCGTGAGATGCGGTACGCGGTTTGTTAGCGGTCGAGCGGTCTGTGATACGCGAGTGGTCGGTCGGTGGCGTGATACTGTCCGGTGTGTCGAGAGATCGCGGTTACGGACGGTGGAGGGAAGCTCCTCGTCGTCACAATGGCTGGGTGGAGGGGAGTGACCTATCGTCGTCCCAACGTGCGGTCGGTGGAGGGGTGTGACCTGTCGTCGTCTCAACGTGCGGTCAGTGGTAGGAAACTCCTCGTCGTCACAATGGTTTGGTGGAGGGGAGTGACCTATCGTCGTCCCAACGTGCGGTCGGTGGAGTGGCGGGTGGACTAGGTTGGCGGGGTACTTACCTGCGGTCGTCGTCACAACGATCGGTGCTTTTGCGGGGCTAGGGGTGAGTGAATGCTTACCTATGTCCCGTAGGTGAGCTGGAAGGAAAGTATCGCTGTCTCGGCGATCGGAGCGGACTAGTCGGAAAGATTCTGTCACGAAGTCTTTTGCCGGCTGGAAGGGAATCGTCGTCACAACGATGGAAAACGGTGCCTTCTCTAGTTTTGCCGGGCCTTATATATATTTCTCTTCGTGGTGAAGGGCGGTGGTGCGGTAGTGTTTAGGGGTAGTTACGTAGGTCCGGTTCCCGCCGAAATATGTGGAATTTTGCATCCGGTTCCCGCCGAATTATGTTTCTAGGGGTGCGGTTAGTGCGGGGTGTTGTCAGTTGCCGTGACAGCTTCTAGACGCGGGGTTTGCGCGGCGCGGGCGGTGTCGTGTTGATGACGCGACTCAGCTGATCCGTTGTATTCGAATATTTGATACGCGTTAGTGACAGGCCTGCTTAGTAGGTCTGTTACAGTGGGATTTCCTAGGTGTGTTTTGACGCCGCGTTTTGCGATCCATACTCCATTCGTCGTAACTCCCTTGGACGCACAAGTTTGCGTTGCTACGATGCGATTTGATATATGTTTCCTTGTTTTTCGCTTTAGAAGAAAGAGGCAAGAGCATCGACCAAACTCAAACACGTGCATCAATAGATTTTCTGTAGCTGTTCGACGCACACGTTTGGATTTGTTTCTTCGCTTCGAGATGCAGTCGAGACGCAGAGCCAGGCGTTTTTCGAACCACTGCATGCGTACTTTTCGGACAACTGTTTCGGATTTTGTTCAAATTAAAATATGTTGTAATGTGTAATGACATATATAATTTTTCGAAATCTTAAAAATTGTTGGCTTTACAAACGTGTAAAATAAATTGTCAACATTTTTTACATTAAATTATAATGGCTGAACTAAAAAACCGATGAAAATGAATTTTACTAAAACCACCTTTGCAAAACAATTTCAATTGTGGTTATTGTTAAGCATAGAAACATTTTTGTTTTTTGAATCATCATCGTGAAAGACTATTTTTTAAAAATAATTTGTTGCGTCAAGTCCGCTAACTTGAATGCCGCGGATTACTTGAGGTAGTGAAAATGAATGGAAACGTGTGGCTAACTGTTTTTCAATTTAAACAAATAACTTTATTCAAAGTAATACTATGTTCTAATGTTAAACTAGTAGCGATAGGCGAGTGACGGTTCTCTGCACTCGGGCAGTGTATAGGTCGTATGCTATTGCACTCGGGCAATGGTTTTTCCGTCACTGGTTCCTCTGTGAAAATTCGTACTATTTATACCTATTTTGGGTGCGCTTAGCGAACCAATCACATCGATTCTTTGCTGGTGGTCGCACGCTATTGGTGAAGACTGGTGTACATTTTTGTCAGGTATGTTCGCGAGGGCGCGATTGTTTCGGCGGTTTATTGCCCTTCCCTGACATCTGTTTTGGCTAAGGTACCTGCTTTGCACGGAGGGTTTCGCGCAGTGTCGCCAGGTCGAGAAAATCGAGGGGAATACAGGTACCCCCTCTCTGATGGCCAGAGTCGTATTATGTGACACGTTGCGCGTGCGCGACGGGGATTGAGTGGGACGTGGTGCTGGAATGGGGTAGTGGAAGGGGAAAAGTAGGGGAGTAAATGAGTCCGGATTTGGACTCAACTGGCGACACTGGTTTCGCGTGGCTATTTGCTTGTAATAAAACCGGAGAAGTCTCATTCCGGGACGGAACATAATTTATGAATTAGCATGGAAATGTAATTTTGTAGTGCAAAAGTATACCAAATGTGGAATCGTGGGTCAAAAATCACGTGCGTCTGCATCTGGTGCAAGATTTAGAGATCTCGAAGCGAAGAAACAAACCCAAACGTGTGCGTCCAACAGCTACAGAAAATCGATCGATGCACGTGTTTGAGTTTGGTCGATGCTCTTGCCTCTTTCTTCTAAAGTGAAAAACAAGGAAACATATACCAAATCGCATTGTAGCAAAGCAGCCGCTCGCGTTCTGATGACGTATGACGAATGGAGTATAAGAGGCGCTGATATCGCAAAACGCAGAGTCAAAACGCACCTAGGAAATCCCACCTTAACCGGGCGCGACCGGGCGCGGGGATAACGTGGAACTTACAGTGATCTGATATACCACATAGCTAAAAGTTCCACCACCGACGAGATACAGTTGGTGATTCCGCGCTCTCTACCTAAATAGGACATTTATTCGTGAACCACGTAAGACTGCGTCAGTGGCGTAGGTAAATAGACTTAGTACCGCAGGTAATAAATAAATGTAAAGTGCTGACATCATAGACGAGATATAGGAATAGACATGACACCTTATGAGACTTGGCGGCAACAGGAATCTGTAGTAACGCTACCTTAAATGCCAGTGATTTTAGCGTCCTCTACGTTTTGAGAACGGTGAATTCGAGAACTAGATCCACTGCGATTCGGGTTCGACTGGTCAAACTTCTACAGCGTTGTCAAGTTACAGTACGCAACGTTGTCAGATTATGAGTTTTCAATACATCCGAAAATCATCGGAGAGCGCGATCGCGAAGAGGTTCTCTTCTGCCCATTCGCCGTAATGAAGGCGTATTAGAAAGAAATCTCCTCACGTTTAGCTTATATTGAACTTAATTTCTTTCCACTTAACATTGTAAAGGTCGTCCGTCCTTTCAGCCAGCAAGAGGTAGAAATGTTAGGTCGGCGTGGCGTTTTAGGGTCCCTATTGTCCTATGCCTCCCTTAAGAAACTTTCTAAAAAAAAGACGGACGACGTTTTCGAATAGTAACCCATCGACTCTGCATACAAATCTGCAGGAAAACCGAAACATGTGATTGTCGTATACCTGCTATCTACCATCAGCTGTACAGTTCGTTGACCTGACCGTACAACCCTTAGCTTTCGGTACTGTCGTACACCTGAAGACATCTGTGCAGTTCGTCACCGAATGACCCAGTGACAGTGACACACATTACGAAGCATTTTCAATTACAAGTTTTTACAAATATCTCGTAAACTAAAGACGCGAGGCAAAAAGTCTAAAGGGAAATGTTGTTCAGAATCGTGGTCTTTACAACATATCCAAAGCTCATCGAAATCGGAGATAATCGAGAAACTGTTGTCTGTTACATCGCGGCGTACCGACAACACTCTCCTCCCCCCGGCTCGCCGCGCTGACCGTGCCTTCGAGCGACTAGGCGCGCTCTGGTTGGTCCGTGTTTTTCGTTAATAACTCCTACACAAAGCCGCGGACAACATTTTGCAAAAGGAAAATGTCGCTTCAAATGACCCAAGGAACCGCCCATTTCCGGGAGCAGAAGGAATTTTGAGACACCCTGTATATATACATACAGTGACTCTCATGAGTATTCGTACGCCCTTTAAGGGGGACGGTCCAAAGTTTGACCTTGAGGAATCGATCGTCACGCTATAGTCTTGCGAACGGAGAGTAGACGAAGCTGATTAGTAAGATTTTCGACCGATAGGTGGTGTGGTTCTAATTTTCTTGGACGAAGTACACTTAGGTAGCCTTTTTCACAAGCCTCCACGAGACATGCAGTATGCTGACGGATATTACAAATTACTCTTCGACAATGTAAAAATATGCATTTTGGGGTCTGCACAGTCCTAGATTGGACTTTTAGGAAACGTAATCGACAAGTTCGGAACTTCTCATTGCAATATTCAGGCGTGAATTTGAGCCCCTGTAAACCCTTGCAAGTTCGCGTACGAATCTCGTGGCTGACAGTATGCTGCCGAATATTACAAATAACTTCACGACAACGTAAAAATATGCATTTTGGGCTCTGTACAGTCCTAGATTGGACTTTTAGGAAACATAATCGACAAGTTCGGAACTTCTTATTGTAATATTGAGACGTCAGTTTGGGCTCCCGTAAACCCCTGCATTTGTGTATACGCGACTCGCGAAACTGCGCTTGCTACGGACGCCTCGTCACAAGCACTACGCTGCCGATTATTACAAATAACTCCTCGACAATGTTAAAAATATGAATTTTGGGCTCTGCTCCCCCCTAGATTGGACTTTCAAGAAGCATAAACGACAAGTTCTGAACTTCGCATTGCAATATTGAGACGTCAGTTTGGGTTCCCATGAACCCTTGTATCTTTTGTATACGTATCTCCTGACGTCACGTATTTAAAATTGTTTAATTGTTACTTTTTAATTATAAATTTATAAATTTCAAGATGAAAAATAAATGTCAAGAAATACAAGGAAAATAACCAAAGACATCGGTGATTTAAATGATCTACAAACATACTAAATATGTTACAACTTAACAATTTTAAATATTATTTTAGGACAATAAAATATAAACAATCAATTAAAAAATTATTAGAAATATATATATTTATTACGATAATTATCAGTAGATAGAAATAATTTTTTTGATAATTTGATAATTTTTTCATCCCCCATATTTCTTATGGTTCTAGAGTTCTAGTAAAATATCGCCATTCTCGATCTAAGCCACTGTGTGCGCAGAGTTGGGAATATGTCTATCTGAATAAAAATTTTGAATAACATAAATTATTCGTTATTCGAGGGTTCGAATAACAAATGTATCTTTATTTGACGAGTATCTAATAAATAAATTTATTCGACGAGATATTTGAGCGACGAATACAGATAATTGTTTTATTCGAAGTGGGTTTATTCGAAGGCTTCGAATAACTCTGCGAATAAAACCACTAGATACAGTCCAAATTATATCGTGTTTAGTGTCATTTTAATCATGAGAATTCCACGAAATAGTTGATGGAGTTCTCATAAAAAACAATTGAAAATAAAAAGGTTTTGGAATTGGATTGGTAGTTGATTCACACCCATATACCTGACCCAGTGTCGGGTTACCCTGCTGTGTTTATTGCACCACTCGGCGACTGAAGCAACTCGTGCTAGTGGGCCTCGGCAGTCGGTGCTCGTCGCCGTTTCTTCGATCAGCCAGAAAATTGTTCAAAGTCTACGAATAGCCCCACGGATAAAACCACTAGATACAGTCTAAATTATATCGTGTTTAGTGTCATTTTAACCAGGAGAATGATACGAATTATTTGATGTAGGTCCCATAAAAAAACAATGGAAAATAAAGAAGTTTTGGAATTGATTTTGTCGTGAATTCACACCCATATACCTGACCCAGTGTCGGGTGACCCGGTCGTGTTTATTGCACTACTCTGCGACCAAGATAGCTAGTGCTACTGGGCCTAGGCAGTCGGTGCTCGCCGCCGTTTCTTCGAGCAGACAGAAAACTGAGCAAAGCCTACGAATAGCCCCACGGATAACACCACTAGATACAGTCCAAATTATATCGAGTTTAGTGTCATTTTAATCAGAAGAATGCAACGAATTAGTTGATGCAAGTCCCATAAAAAAACAATGGAAACTAAAGAAGTTTTGCAATGGCATTGGTAGTGGATTCACACCGATATACCTGACTCAGTGTCGGGTTACCCTGCTGTGTTTATTGCACTACTCTGCGCCCGAGGCAGCTCGCCGAGTGGTGCAATAAACACAGCAGGGTTACCCGACACTGGGTCAGGTATATCGGTGTGAATCCACCACAAAATCAATTCCAAAACTTCTTTATTTTCCATTGTTTTTTTATGGGACCTACATCAACTAATTCGTGGAATTCTCATGATTAAAATGACACTAAACTCGATATAATTTGGACTGTATCTAGTGGTGTTATCCGTGGGGCTATTCGTAGGCTTTGCTCAGTTTTCTGTCTGCTCGAAGAAACGGCGGCGAGAACCGACTGCCTAGGCCCAGTAGCACGAGTTGCCTCGGTCGCAGAGTAGTGCAATAAACACGACCGGGCAACCCGACACCGGGTCAGGTATATGGGTGTGAACCAACTACCAATCCAATTCCAAAATCTTTTTATTTTCAATTGTTTTTTATGAGAACTCCATCAACTATTTCGTGGAATTCTCATGATTAAAATGACACTAAACACGATATAATTTGGACTGTATCTAGTGGTTTTATTCGCAGAGTTATTCGAAGCCTTCGAATAGACCCACTTCGAATAAAACAATTATCTATGTATTCGTCGCTCAAATATCTCGTCGAATAAATTTATTTATTAGATACTCGTCAAATAAAGATACATTTTTTATTCGAACCCTCGAATAACGAATAATTTATGTTATTCAAAATTTTTATTCAGATAGATATATTGCCCAACTCTGCGCACACAGTGGCTTAGATCTAGAAAGGCGATATTATACTAGAACTCTAGAACCATAAGAAATATGGGGGATGAAAAAATTATCAAATTATCAAAAAAATTATTTCTATCTACTGATAATTATCGTAATAAATATATATATTTCTAATGATTTTTTAATTGATTGTTTATATTTTATTGTCCTAAAATAATATTTAAAATTGTTAAGTTGTAACTTATTTAGTATGTTTGTAGATAATTTAAATCACCGATGTTTTTAGTTATAAATTTCCTTGTATTTCTTGACATTTATTTTTCATATCATAAATATTTAAAGTAATGTGTACAGAGAAATTTATAACCAAAGACATCGGTGCTTTAACTTATGTGCAAAAATACTAAATAAAAAAGTAACAACTAAACAATTTTCAATACGTGACGTCAGGTGATACGTATACAAAAGATACAAGGGTTCACGGGAACCCAAACTGACGTGTCAATATTGCAATGCGAAGTTCAGAACTTGTCGCTTATGCTTCTTAAAAGTCCAATCTAGGGGAGAGCAGAGCCCAAAATTTATATTTCTACATTGTCGAGGAGTAATTTGTAATAATCGACAGCGTAGTGCTTGTGACGAGGCGTCCGTAGCAAGCGCAGTGTCGTGATTCGCGTATACACAAATGCAAGGGTTTACGGGAGCCCAAACTGACGTCACAATATTGCAATGACAAGTTCAGAACTGGTCGATTATGTTTCCTAAAAGTCCAATCTAGGATTGTGCAGAGCCCAAAATTCATATTTTTACGTTGTCGTGAAGTTATTTGTAATATTCGGCAGCATACTGTCTGCCATGAGATTCGTACGCGAACTTGCAAGGTTTCACAGGGGCCCAAATTCACGGCTGAATATTGCAATAACGAGTTCAGAACTGGTCGATTATGTTTCCTAAAAGTCCAATCTAGGATTGTGCAGAGCCCAAAATTCATATTTTTACGTTGTCGTGAAGTTATTTGTAATATTCTGCAGCATACTGTCTGCCATGAGATTCGTACGCGGACTTGCAAGGTTTCACGGGGGCCCAAATTCACGGCTGAATATTGCAATAACGATTTCAGAACTGGTCGATTATGTTTCCTAAAAGTCCAATCTAGGATTGTGCAGAGCCCAAAATTCATATTTTTACGTTGTCGTGAAGTTATTTGTAATATTCTGCAGCATACTGTCTGCCATGAGATTCGTACGCGGACTTGCAAGGTTTCACGGGGGCCCAAATTCACGGCTGAATATTGCAATAACGATTTCAGAACTGGTCGATTATGTTTCCTAAAAGTCCAATCTAGAATTGTGCAGAGCCCAAAATTCATATTTTTACGTTGTCGTGATGTTATTTGTAATATTCGGCAGCATACTGTCTGCCACGAGGCATCCGAAGCAAGCGTGACGTTTCGAGATAGCTGCCTGTTGCCAGAGTTTCTGATGAATAAATTTACGTTCGCATTGAACAATGCACCTTCTCTCAACCACAGACTTCTTTAATTAAAGCATAATTCGAAGTATAATACAAATGATACATACAGAAACCTCAATTGTCGACCTGCATTATCGACCTTACTTTATCGTCACATACAGTTTTGCTGGGAAAGCGACAGTGGCGCTCGTAGTGATAAATATCGTAAGTTCGAGATGCTGTTTCAGGAGGCCTAAATGTCGTTTTTAGGAGGGCTCGTTTTTCGTGTTTAAACAAATAAGTAATCAGCTGATAATGCATACCACCGTCTTCGTAATTTTTTTTTCTAGGATTATGCAGAGCGTTTTTTTCGATACGAAAGCTAAATCTCTTGATATTTAAGAAAATCTGTCAATGGCGGCCATCTTGTGACGTCACACTTGCTTCGAACGGCATGAAATCGCCGAATATTACAAATAACTCCACGATAGCGTAGAAATTGAAAATTTGGGCTCTGCATAATCCTAGATTGGACTTTTAGGAAGCACAATTGACCGCTTGCGAACTGCTCATTGCAATATTGAGGCGTGAATTTGGGCCCCCGTAAACCCTTGCATTTTCGTATACGTATATGGGGATCTAGCGATGTGTGAGTGGTGATGGTATTAGTGTCCCGTCCCCCTTAAAACAGAATAACTTTTTTATAATTGTACCAAACGACCGTGTTTTTTGTAAGCAATTAGAAGCATTGGTTTATTAAATGATTTGCAAAAAAGATTCACTAACCACGTAACACATTTCTCGGTGTTATTAATAGGAAAAGAATGAAAAGTGCTACCATCGGCAGATTGTCTGCTGTTAATACAACAGTTACTGTGACAACACTTTTTATAGCGAATTCTTTTATCTTTATGATGCTCCATTGTATTAGATAAGCGCTTTTCTAACTACTATTTTTTACACAAAAAATTTATTATTTTGGTTACCTGTGTTCACTGTTCAGCGCACAACACTCACACTTTTTAAAAAAAAAAAACGATATTTATGAAAAATTAAAAGCCCCGCACATCTAACAGTAAATTAACCCAACGCTACAATCGTCACAAAAGTACTATCCCTGTTGAGATTTAGGCCGCAACTGTGCCGTAGAAATGCAAAAATTATAAAAACGTAATATTGTAGCACCAATCGCAGCCAGAATAATAGCGGATATCCCCGTAATATGGAAATTCCGTCACCATGCTATAAGGTAGCCTCGCGCATCAACCCCAAGCAGGTACTTCTCGCGCTTCAACCCCAAGCAGGTACCCCTCGAGCGTACCCCTTCGATTTCGCGACGTAACAATAGCTGTCGGTCGTCAATTCATTGTCGCTCAATCGTGGGCTGACCGGGAAAACATTTATGCCGAGAACCTGTGTTCGAAGATACACAAGAACACAACTTTGTGTTCGCAATAAATTAAAATTAAAAAATAGTCCGGAAAATTGTGTATAACATTGCAAATTATTGTTAAATTTTTTAATTTTATACATCACTGCATTCTACGCATTGAAAACAGAAAAAGTTTCAGAGGAACCGTACGCCGTAAACGAACCGTTTGGTTACGAAAAATTGTAAAAAATTTCATTATGTTTTCAGGTACAAATGCACCTTGCTAGATTTTCTGTCCCTTTAAACGTCGTATTGTGTTCATGTAAGGATACGCACGCAAACCATTGGGCCAAGCCTCACCGTCCAGGTAGCTACTATCCAAGCGGCAGAGTAGTGGTAGGCCCATGCCTCTGTGTACTCTAAACTCTACACTCTACACAATCAAAACGTTATAAAATCCTTAACAATTATTCCTGACTAAACGGTTCGTTTGCAGAATATAATTTCTCTCACACTTTTTCTGTTCTCAATGCGTAGAATGTGTTAATGTAAAAAAAAAATTAACATTACTTATCAATGTTATAAACAATTATGCATATAATTTTTTTTAAATATCCAACGGCCCAAAGGTGTAGAATCCCACTGTGGCGGTCATTAGGTATAACTGTTATAGTGTAGCTCCGAAATCAAGTATTAATTCGATTATATGCAGCTGAGTAGTGAAACCAGTTGTAACAATAAACATTATAGTGTAACTAAAACTGCCCCGCGATGAAATCAGTTACATGATCTCAAAGTTGATTAGTCATTTTTAAATCTGCATGAAAACGTGCTGTGTCGAATTGAAATTCCAACGTTTTACCTTTCTGTCATTATTTAATAAAGTTATTTGCATACCAGCGCTTAATTAAAAAAAATAGAATTCACGTAACTTTCTTATTTTGTAAGTAAAGTATTAACATACTTGCTTATAATTTAGTTTATTACTTAATATCTCACAATAAATAAAGTTATTGTAAATAATCTGTGCGTATTATATATATATATCTGTTTATTACATTTTGATGTAATTATATAGCTATATGTATGCATTACTAGATCGAAATGTAATAAGAAACCTATAAAATATGCATATTATATCAAACTGTAATAAGAAAAATATAAAAACGAATACATTAGGAATGCGTAAAACGTAACATTAATAAATTGTTCGTTAACGATGCATATAGAGTAAGTAATTTTTGCAATAAGTAAAAAAAGGCTTTAAATGTCATATTCAACATTTAAACCGAAGCATCACGTATGTTTGTTCCCGCCAAATCATATTAAATACACGTAATGCGAATGGAGTGTAAAATTTTCTGTACGAGCTAACAGACATACTGTCTGGTGCTAATAATGTTCAGAAATCGTGTTTTATCGGTAACGTTGGGTGTTGACACTGAGTGGTAATGGGGTCACTCTGGGGTGCTAGCACCCCAAACCGACGGCCGCCAAAATACATTGGGTGTCAGGTCTATTCCTATATCTTGTCGGTGCTGACATTACCCATTCTGTAATTGTTTGGAAAAAATGACTTTTTATTCTATAATTTCATTACACTCTTATTCCTTTCTTATTTCCCTTATTGTTCACCATTGTAATTATTGTTTTATAATCGACAGTGAATAGATATAGGAAAAATGAAAGTAATTACTACGTAATATTCCAAAAGAGTATGGGAATTTAAAATTAATTTGGAAAATATTCTGTAATAATCGTTATTTATTGTTATTTATAATTCAAACAATTTTTAAATAAATACATTTTAATAATTTGTTTTTATATTCGTTATTTAAATTATTATTTCAATACATACTAATGTATTGTAACCTTACGTTAAGCGGAGGCATCTCGGATGACCTTGACACTACCCGGCGCTCAGTCTTAGTTTCCGAGATAATTGCACAAAACTATTGCTAGCACTGAAATGAATTTTCCCTATTCGTGCACACTCCGTGGCAATGTAAGCCTGCTCCGGCGTGGAGTCAGATTACTGTTTTTGTAAACACGCTGTGGAGATCAGACAGAAAACAGGGTCTGAGCTTTATATTTTGAGAGACTACTCCTGGATTTTCGTCTGCATGGTCGGTTGACCAATTTTTCCATTACTAGTTCAAATTCTGGATGACAGCTACAATGCAATGATTATGCGAACAGAGTGAGGTGTGGTTAGGTGGTGGGAGGGGCGGAGTGGGGCGACCGTTAGGCCATGCAGACGAAAATCCAGGAGTAGACTCTCAAAATTGAAAGCTCACCTTATACAAGGTGTCCCACGTAAATGGAACTGCTAAACGGTCGGGAATAGAAGAAGATGTTATAAGTAAAAGTTGAATGGTATCAGACGGTGCATAATATGCAACTAATTGTATGCACTTTTGTGCATCGGTGCATCAGAAAAATGCAACTGTACTGTTTTTTATACATCGATAGAATATCAAATTCT
The DNA here is from genome assembly GCA_916610255.1 of Lasioglossum lativentre. Lineage (NCBI taxonomy): Eukaryota > Metazoa > Arthropoda > Insecta > Hymenoptera > Halictidae > Lasioglossum > Lasioglossum lativentre. The sequence continues at coordinate 19,761,118 of OU744359.1, read as the reverse complement.
GAGTATAATAATGTTGCCACGGAGCGTGCAAGAATACGAAAAATTCGATACAGTATTAGCAATAGTTTTTTTGCGAATATCCTATATGTAAAAAGGAAAAAGTTGTTCAAAATGTCGAAATCTATAACATATTTAAATTTTATCAAAATCGGAGAGGAGTATGTCTCTTTCTAAATAATTACCAAAACTTCTCTTGTTTATAACTTTTTAATAAAAAACGAGCTGACGGCTAAAACCTCTTGGAGGTTACTTAGAAAGGTGACCTTGATATCTTATGTCAATACAGTATATCAGCGATGGGCACGGTAGGGGCCCCTGAGGTGCTGGCTTTCCCCACCAACTACTCTTTCGTGCAGCGCGCACCTTCGCCGCAGAGCGGTGCCCCGCGCTCTTCGTTTCCCCCCTCGTACGAAAGAGTAGTTGGTGGGGGAAGCTTCTTGACTGCCGCAGTCATAGCTGCCCATCACTGCAGTATATCGTTTTAGCCTTTATTACTTAAGGGTGCGCCGGTGGCAGAAATCGCTAGGAATAGCTGTAAGGTGGCGCCTCTATCGACGTCGAGGTGATCTTTGTCTCTCCTGGAGGGCTGTCACGGAGAGGGAGAATGTCGCCCGCAGGAGAGACAAAGACAGAGATGCTCTTTGCATTGAAATGTTCTTCGAATTATTGCGGTGTCCCATGCAGAGCCCTTTTTTGCAAAAAGTGTACAGAAAAAAATATCTTCTATAAAAAAGGAAGCTATTGTTGTTTATAAAGTTTGAGGAGACAAATTGCAAAAAAGGGCTCTGTACGGGACACCGCAATAATTCAGAGAACATTTCAACGCAAAGAGCATCAGGAAATATTGCTTCCTCGCTAAATGAAACCCGAGTAGCCGCATCCAAAATCCAGCCATTTCGTAATCTCTGTCTTCGTCTCTCCTGCGGGCGACATTCTCCCTCTCCGTGACAGCCCTCCAGGAGAGACAAAGATCACCTCGACGTCGATAGAGGCGCCACCTTACAGCTATTCCTAGCGATTTCTGCCACCGGCGCACCCTTAAAATAACTGCTATATTTTGAAAACTTCTTTTGTTTATAACTTTTTAATAAACAACTAACACCGGCTAAAACTTCTTGAGGGTTACTCAGAATATGTTGTCCTTGACAATATATGTCAAGCTCAAGGTCATCCGAGGTGCCTCCCCTAGGCTTACCTCTATATTTCTTATTTGAATTATGATTTCCATAATAATTTCCATAATAATTTATTTAAACAATTATTTTAACAATAAATTATCATTGAAATAATAATTCAGATAGTGAATATAGAAACAAATTATAAACATGTATGGGTCATTCCATGCCGAATCGATCACTTTTTGCAGGCACCATCGCCGATTTTGTTCTAATTGAAATATGTTGTAGTCCATGTAAAATTAGGGGGGGTTTAAGTCATCATTTTGCCGGGTTCGAAATTTTTTAGAAATGGCAGACCTTCAAAGTTTTCAATTTTTGCCCATTTCGGCGAAAACGGACCTCACTTACGAATTTTTATCTCAAGAACTATTTGTCCGATTGAGCAAAATTTTTTTTCTCTTATTCGGAAAGGATTGGGCTATTACAAAATAATTTTTTCAACCTCGACAATCAACTTTATAATGTCGAAAAATTTAAACAAATTCTTCTTTTGCGATTTTTCGATGATGGGGCTCAGTGATTTAAATTTTCAAAAAAATATGGTTATATTCCTTGAAGTTTTCCCTTTAAAATGAGCCCTTGAAAAAGATGGTATCTTTAAAATTGGCGTCACTATGAGCTGGTAAAGGACGCCGTGTACCTCCGTTCCAGGTAGAGGCGAGTCCTGCGCGCCGCTATTATGGTCCGTTGTCTATACCGCTGGTCTCGAGAAAATACCAGCACACTGTATACGACTAAATAACCCTATTTATACCTCGAGAACAATATTAGTAACCACTCTTGGCCAACGACACCTTTTTAATCATGACTTCATTTATAGATATTAGTTTTTACACGAATTGTATATATGTTCTACAAAAAAGGTGTCGTTGCTCAATGGAAACCACGAGAAGGTGGTGGTTTTCTTCCATCGGGAAGGAATAAGGAGGGTTTATGGTAAGACGTATGGATAGGATCATTGTGTGGGGTGCACTTAAGGATTGTGGAAAAAAATATAAGAAAAATTATTTCGTTACACTGAAAACAGAGCCATCATTATCGCACGAACATATTATGAATATGTTCTTTGGTATATATACCAAAGAACATAGTCGTAATTTGGTTATAATTTCTGAAAGTTTAGAACATAATACAGTTGTCGTTCATATTTTTCAAAAAAAGTTGATAGAATATCTAAGACATATATATGCGGAAAAAATAAAAAAGATTATATACTTTTCTGACGGGGCAGCTACACAATATAAAAACAAGAAAAATTTCATTAATTTACGCATCATTTTAACGATTTTGATGTTCCTGTTGAATGGCATTTTTTTGCAACGGCTCATGGTAAGGGACCATGTGATGGTCTTGGAGGAACCATCAAAAGACTTGCAATGCGCATTAGCTTACAAAGACCACTAGATAATCAAATTCTCACCCCTAAAAATTTATTTGAATGGGCAGAAACAGCTTTTCCAAATATAATATTTAATTACGTCACCCAAGATGAACATAATAAACATGCTGATTGTTTACCATCTCGCTTTGCAACAGTATTACCAATTACAGGCACTAGAATCTTTCATAGCTTTACCCCATTATCGAATAAAGAACTGCTATGCAAAACATGTTCGTGCGATAATGATGGCTCTGTTTTCAGTGTAATGAAATAATTTTTCATATATTTTTTTCCACAATCCTTAAGTGCACCCCACACAATGATCCTATCCATACGTCTTACCATAAACTCTCCTTATTCCTTCCCGATGGAAGAAAACCACCACCTTCTCGTGGTTTCCATTGAGCAACGACACCTTTTTTGTAGAACATATATACAATTCGTGTAAAAACTAATATCTATAAATGAAGTCATGATTAAAAAGGTGTCGTTGGCCAAGAGTGGTTACTAATATTGTTCTCGAGGTATAAATAGGGTTATTTAGTCGTATACAGTGTGCTGGTATTTTCTCGAGACCAGCGGTATAGACAACGGACCATAATAGCGGCGCGCAGGACTCGCCTCTACCTGGAACGGAGGTACACGGCGTCCTTTACCAGCTCATAGTGACGCCAATTTTAAAGATACCATCTTTTTCAAGGGCTCATTTTAAAGGGAAAACTTCAAGGAATATAACCATATTTTTTTGAAAATTTAAATCACTGAGCCCCATCATCGAAAAATCGCAAAAGAAGAATTTGTTTAAATTTTTCGACATTATAAAGTTGATTGTCGAGGTTGAAAAAATTATTTTGTAATAGCCCAATCCTTTCCGAATAAGAGAAAAAAAATTTTGCTCAATCGGACAAATAGTTGTTGAGATAAAAATTCGTAAGTGAGGTCCGTTTTCGCCGAAATGGGCAAAAATTGAAAACTTTGAAGGCCTGCCATTTCTAAAAAATTTCGAACCCGGCAAAATGATGACTTAAACCCCCCCTAATTTTATATGGACTACAACATATTTCAATTAGAACAAAATCGGCGATGGTGCCTGCAAAAAGTGATCGATTCGACATGGAATGACCCTTATTTATTTAAAAATTGTTTACATTATAAATAACAATAAATAACTACTTAAATAATAAATATATAAGGCCGAACACAATACGGAATTCAAAATGACAGAACCGAAACCGGAACCGTAACCGATATAAGTCAGAACCGATATTCTCGTAACAGTTATAACATCATCTCGGTTTTCATAACAGTTTTCAATCCCTGCTTTCAATTTCAATGCGTGTTGTTTTCTTCTGCGTCAACCGATTTTAATGAAATTTTCAGTACGTGTATCATTAACGTAGATTCGTAGATGCACAGACACATTTTAAATTTTCATTGCGAATTGAAATAAAAAATTTTTTTAAAATCTTTTATTTTTTCATGTAATTCCTACCAATTGTAATTTTTATAAAATTTGTTTTACACGTCATTTAGTAAATCAATGTATAATTTTAAAAAGGGTATCCGGACTGTACGCGGACTGTCTGCGGACAATTGTCCGTCAGTTTGGACAAGACTTTAAAAATAAAATCATAAAATTCTGGTAATTGTGCCAAAAAGGACGACAACGCCGCTAATATCAACGACTGTTGATCAAAATATTAAGGTATGTAATGATATTGTTAAAGATATATACATATAATATACTGTGAGCCACGAAAGTATTCGAACGCCCTTTAAAACAAAATAACTTTTTTACAATTGCACCAAACGACCTGATTTTTTATAATCAATTAGAATCATTTATTAATGAAATGATATGCAAAAAAGATTTTCCAAATATTATGATTTACAAGGTTACATGCACATTTTAAATTTTTTAAAACTTTTTATTTGGGCCCTTAACGAAAATTTAAAATATATGTTTTGCAGATCTGTGTTAGTTATACACATGCTGAAAATTGCTGACCAATGCTTCTAATTAATTATAAAAAATCAGGTCGTTTGGTACAATTATAAAAAAGTTATTTTGTTTTAAAGGGCATTCGAATACTTTCGTAGCTCACTGTACTTATTGGGATGGCTCTTACTTTCGACATTTGAATTTTTTTACGCCATTTCCCAGCAGTGTTAGTATTGATAAAAAAAATCTGTGCAAAGTTTGAGCACTCTCGGATAACAGGAAAACATGCTCCCGGGCCTTAAATATAAAAATAATTCATTAAATGCTCATAAAACGGTTTTTCTTGAATATCTTCCAAATTATTGACCGCATCGAAAAATATGTTGCATAGAATCTATAGACCTGGACAGACTGCGTCTTTTATGTGCTATTACATTTTTTCGTAGTACAGTTTTCGGAAATATTGAGAAAAATGTCAGAACAAATCAAAAAATATATATTGACAGTTCAAAACTGAAGTGTGTTTTGATTACCTTTTATCAATAAACATTAACGAAATATGTGTCATTTTGTTTTAAACTTGCGGAACTTACTTTTTTTTATATTGCATATTACTTTTCAGGAAATTACGTAAATTTCTTTTTCTAGAAGTAAAAAAATTTTCAGAACTTCGTTTGGAAAAGCCCTCTAAAATGAATCGTTAAGTAAATATGAGTGAATTTGTAGAACAATGTTCGGATGAGGCAAGGGATATTATAACGCGTTGATCGAGCAACAAACGCGGCGCGGCCCGCCGAGCGCCGCGCCGCGCCGACAAGGGCGTTATTGCATTGTTTACCTCGACCGGACAACGTCCTATTAATTCACTCATATTTATTTAACGGTTCATTTTAGAGGGCTTTTCGAAACGTAATTATGAAATTCTTTCTTACTTCTTAAAAAGAAATTTACGTTATTTCCTGAAAAGTAATATGCAATTAAAAATAAGTAAGTTCCGCAAGTTTAAAACAAAATTACACATTTTTCGTTAATGTTTATTGATAAAAGGCAGTGAAACACTTGAGTTTTCAAAGTTCTAAAAAAATTTTTGGATTTTGTTCTGTTATTTTTCTCAAATTTTCCAAACACCGTTTGTTTTATAAAAAGAAAAGTAATAACAGCCCGGGGGCACGTTTTCCCGTCATTCGATCGAACTGAAACTTTGCACAGATTTTTTTTATTGATTGGATTAATCCTGGGGTGTGGTGTAAAAAAATATTCGAAAAATTTTCGTCAAGAGTAAATGAGAGCTGTACTAATACATATGCTTTAGTAAATACACTGTTCGGCATCATATGAATATGTATTATTGTATTAATGATTATATTAATAATGTAATTTTGTGTAAATTTCAGAGAATCAACGAAGCTGCAAGACGGGCAGTAAACAGAGAAATGAAAAAAATGAAGAAGCAAATGGGAAGGCGGCCCACTTCTTACACTCCCACCCCCTATCCTGTCCCCAATTATCCTCCGCCTGTATATAATCCCCCGACATACTTGACACCACAATTCCATCCTCCTATGTACCCTCCCCCTGCATATCCCCCCTGTGGATATCCTCCCTATCCCCCGCAATATCCACCTATGTATACACTATACACCCCCCAGCTATCCCACTTATCCCCCACCGTCCACATATTATCCACCCCGGTAATAGTTAAATAAGTAGTTTATAAGTATTGTTGTGGTTCTCTTCATATTTTTTGTAATTTTTAAGTAATTTTAAGTATTTTTTATATTTTCCGTACTTTTTAAGTAGTTTTAAGTAGTAGTTTTAAGTATTTTCTTACATTTTTCGTAATTTTTAAGTAGTTTAAAGTATTTTTTTATATTAATAAAATTTTTCTTCTGTATTTTATATTTAATAAAACTTTTCTTTTATATAATGACAAATAATAAAAAATAAAGAAATTATTTCGAATAATGAATGTTTCACCAACCCTTATCGTAATTGAGAAGCCGCGAAAACAAATGCGCAGGATCGAGTTTGGAAAGGGTTTAAGGGAACGTTCGGGAATCAGGTTTAAAAGAGCACTCTAATGTCACCAACTGGGTTTCGCGGTTTCACGAATCAAGTTTATTGTCGTGACAATCACCGTTCGTCGTGGGTAACTTAATTTATCGGGTGGTTATCTCGTGCACTACGAAGCTCGAGATTCTGAATTATTCTCGCAGAGGATGTTAATCGTTGAACGCTTGTATCTCGCAGGGGAGACAACGTCACTCGATTATAACGATTCGGAAAGACTTGTGAATATTCTCGTGTACTCTCATAGGAGGTTACAACGGAACAGTTCCAATTCGGCAGGGGGTCCTATTTACATGTATCGGTGGATACCCCCACCACATTCATACACAGTAGCTCGCTCCGAGGTATCTAATAGCCGCGTTACCGTCGAGACGTCAAGGGGGTGTTCGCGGCGCCAAATACGTATTCGGAAAAGACCGTTGAACGTGTCTAACAAATAACGTTACAGATTTATTTGATCCTACTACTGAATAATTGTTTATCGAAGAAAATCATTATTACATTCACCAATAAATCCTCATACTCTAAATATTATTTTTATTTTTTATTGCAAATAAAATGTGCTCAGAATCTAGGGACGGTTGCCATTAGGCAAATTTAAGCAGTTGCTTAGTGTTTAAGATTCTCAAATTTATTTAACCACATGTATTAGGATACAACCTTTATTGTACAAGCATTGTTTAATTGTATAATATTGTACATATCTGTAAATAATAGGCATGTGCGGGCTGCCCGATACTCGGGCTCAGGTCGGGTCGCAGAAAGTCGGGCGAGCTCGATTCGGGCGCGCGATACTTCATGACACATCGGGCGGCCCGAGCATTTCGGGCGGCCTGAGAGTAACTTGACTTCATAATAACTCGCTCGCCCGAACTTGTCCGATTCTTTCCGAACCCACCCAACGAAGTTAAGTCACTCTCAGGCCGCCCGATGTGTCATGAAGTATCGCGCGCCCGAATCGAGCCCGCCCGACTTTCTGCGACCCGACCCGACGATTCGGGCGCCCGACAATCGGGCGGCCCGCACATGCCTAAATAGAATAGAGATTGACATCGATCTATCGATCAGTTCGGCTTGCCGTCGTCCCCGCATCGTCCCACCGTTCCCCGCGAGCGCTACGGGTGGATCGGGCAGCTCGGGCCTCGCGGGCGCGGCAGGGGGAGCGGACATGGTGGATCGACGCGCCCAGCTGATCGATCAGTTCGTCAATTGACAACGCACACGACACCCAATTTCAGTAACTATCAGCCTTCCGAATACGTTACGTAACCGTTTCGGCGAACCACCTCAGTTTTGTTTTAACATCTTTTTAACTTGGAATCCCGGTATCGGTCCAAGTTCGAAAACGACCGCGAATCTAAAACATTTAGATAAAATTATTTACAATATGTCGCAGTAACGCTTCATATTATTCTACTTAAAAAAGAAATGTCATGAAATGAAGACTTATCACGATGTGTTGCTTTACGTAGGAAATATACTTTATTTCAAAATTATAAAAATAGATGAATTTATGAGTAGAGATGAATAAAGCGTTCTAAAGCATTATAATAACTATAATGAAGAAGTTTTTATTCCTATTATGTAGAAGTATTTTAATAGTTTTAATGTATGACAACGTTGTGCTCGATTTGCTGTATTCCATTTAGCAATTATTAAATCAGGTTAGTCATCAATCGTCAACCGATATCTCATCTCGAGAACCCTCAGCCTCAGGCTTCAGGGCTTCGAGACATTCGAGTGTCAGCATCGGGTTCCTACGTTCCTAGTTCCTACCCATAAAGATAAAGGTTGCCGGCGTGTAACGTGCCCGCCGCGCCGTGCAGAATTGGGCCAATTTTATTTCGAATAACGAATAAGGAATAGCGAGTAAAGTCCCACAATTTATTCACGAATAACGAATAACGATTTCATTCGCCGAGAAATTATTCGTAACTTGCGAATAACGCTTTATTCGTTATTCGTTAGTCACGAATAAATCCGGCAGCGAATAAAGAATAAGGCCGAGAATAAACGCAGTCGGCACGGCGCGCGGCGCGGCGCGGCGGGCACGGCGCACAGTGTTGCAAAATGGCCAAAAAGCGGAAAAAAATCCGTGAAAACGAATCTATCCAACGGATTTGATTGAAATTTTGTGGAAAGATTGTCACAAGTACAACGCTTATTTGGCAAAAATAATTTTCTAAAAAAGTTGTTAAATATTAAGTAATATGGGCTAATCGGAAATCTCTGTTTTCCGCTCATTTTTTATTTATGGAAGCATATCTAAAATCTGTTAAGCAGAGTCGGTCTGGCACTAATCGTTTTGGCAAGGTATAATGTTGAACTAACTTTGTGTAAAAAATCTCGGCCTACTTCGAACCACTTTGGCCGCAATTTAAGTTTAAATATCAACTTTTAGAATTTCCAAGAAAGAATTTTTACGATGGTTACGGTGTATTTGATGTTTTAGGAATTTTTCTAAATAATAAAGAAAAATGTGAAATGCATATGACTTATCAATCCTTTATGTATAAAAAAATATTTAATAACAATTTTTTTTATGTTACATAAATTATTTTTATAGCAGTCACTGTTAGAAAAATGCCAGTTGAATTTTTGCGACAGTGGTTCAGTGAACGAAAATTTTTGTTTATTTAACATAAAAAAATTTTTATTAAATATTTTTTTATAAATATGAATTTCATATTTTTCTTTATTAATTAAGATATATCCCTTCAAAATTACACCGAAAATGTAAATGTGCAACCTCCTCGTGGTGTACCTTGGGTTATTCTAATGCCGGCGGTACATTTTACATTTAGTGTACGATAAAACGGTAACAAATTTTAAAATAATGCACGAAAACTTGGTTTATTTAACATAAAAAAAATTATTATTCAATTTTTTTTTATTTAAACAATTGATTCTAACTAACTATTTCACATTTCGCTTTATTATTGATGATATATCCTTAAAAATTTTCACTCTAAACATCAAATAAAAGTAACTTCCGCGTAATTCATTCTTGGAAATTCTAAAAGTTGATTTTTAAACTTAAATTGCGGCCAAAGTGGTTCGAAGTAGGCCGAGATTTTTTACACAAAGTTAGTTCAACATTACACAAAATAAATAAAAAATGAGCGAAAAACAGAGATTTCCGATTAGCCCATATTACTTAATGTTTAACAACTTTTTTAGAAAATTTTTTTGCCAAATAAGTGTTGTACTTGTGACAATCTTTCCACAAAATTTCACTCAAATCCGTTCGATAGATTTGTTTTTACGGAATTTTTGCCGCTTTTTGACCATTTTGCAACACTGTGCGGCGCCGGCAGCCTTTATGGGTAGGAAGTAAGAACCCTACGCTCCTGAGACTGAGGCTTCTCGAGACGCGATATGGGTTGACGATTGATGACATATACAATGCATAACTAAACAGTGATTCTTCTAACACAAGCAGTAAAATACTATCGACCGTTTTTTGATGAACAAAAAATATTATATGAGTATTTGTTATAATTTTGCTATTCTATCGTAACTATGGGTAACTATGGATTTATTCGTGAATGTAATAATGATTTTATTCGGTAAACAATTATGTATTCAGTAGTAGGATCGAATAAATCTGTAACGTTATTCATTATTCGAAATAATTTCGGGACACACACATGCTAGACTGCACCAACACGATGTCGATGACGCGATGGCATTCGCTCGCTGGCCTATTCGAATAAATTTTTATTCGCTGGGCTTTTTGAATACATTTTTATTCACTGGGTTATTCGAATAAAAATTCATTCGAATAAAAGTTTATTCGTTATTTCGAATAAAGTCACTTTATTCGCAACTTTCATTCGAACTTTTCTTCGAATAAAATTATTTTCGCAATTTTTATTCGCTGGGTTATTCGAATGAAATATCATTGCTGCCGGCTGCGCTTATTCTCGGCCTTTATTCGCTGAGCGTCATTTAGAATAACGAATAACGAATGAAAGTCCGAGGATTTATTCGTGAATAACGAATAACGAATAAAGCGTTATTCGCAGGCTACGAATAATTCCTCGGCGAATGAAATCGGTATTCGTTATTCGTGAATAAATCCTGGGACTTTATTCGTTATTCTTTCTTCTTCATTCGAAATAAAATTTGCCCAACGCTGGTTGGGGATAATTATCGATAATATGCTTTATTGACATTTGAGATTTTTTCCGATTTTTCGTTTCAAAATCTTATTTACGAAAAATTGTAAACACGTAAAAAATCGACAAATGCAGTTTTTTTATAGAAATTGAAAAGAGCATTGATTATATTTTTACACTAACAACATATCATTAGAACTTTTTTAAATCGGAGAAAAATAACTATTATGAAATAAATTTTTACAACAGAGTCAATATATTAATGTAGAAAGTTCAATTAAACCAAAAATGAAATGATGCAAAAGTTAAAAAGTCTAAAAAGAACTACGATTTTGAATTTACAAGAATCCACAATCTTATTCGATTCCTGCATTCGTCTTTGGGCGATACATACGATACATTGTAACGCGCGTTTCAGTCTTTGACTGCTCGGTCCTTTCTACAGCATTCGAACGCGGCTCGGAAGAGTATTCGAAGTCGAATAAACCGTCGAATGAAAAAATGAAAAGGAAACGTTTATTCAACGCTAAAGATAAATTTTCATTGAATAAAACATTATTCTTCATGCGTTGAATAGAGAATAGAGATAACTAAAATTATTTTTATTTGACGCGTGACAAATAATTTTTTTATCTTTTATTCGATATCTGAAATTTTTAATTCAATGAAAACTTGTCTATCTCTGCTCCTACAATTATATTATATTTATTAGCGATTCGAATTTCTAGACATTCCTACACTTTTCCTCTTCGTGAGGCGACGGTTGTACATACATATACAATATATACATATGTTTTCTTCGCGAAGAGGCTAAGCGGAACGAAATGCGAGGAAATGCTTTGGGCACGTCCACTTGGGACTCCCCCTATTTTTCCAAAGATGTTTTCCACGTCGCACAGTGTGTCGTCCAATGGAAAAAAGTCTGTAAGAAATAAACAGTAAAGAAAGAGTAAAGAAGGATGACTGATGCGGGTGTTGAAATAATACTAGTATTGACGGTGAAGCCGTCCGCCAACAAGTGCGATTTATTTTAAAGAATCAAGTGTACACTACGAGCGTCACTGGAAGAGTGACCGCTCAGGTAAATTCTAGTCGCAAGGACGCCTTGTTGCCAGCGTGTTCGCTACCTGCACCCTTATGGGTTTTTCCCTGGAAGGGTACGCGTCGCGCTGTCGAGACTCGCGCTGCCCACTCTCGGCGTTCCCTCAATTCGATATACCTCACAAGTCCGAAAATCAAAGTGTAAGATCTGCAAATTTATGCATCTTAAAATGTTCGTAACAAAACGTAGTTTCTAAAACTACCTTCAATTGTAATTGAATAAATCAATTTGTTATTAAAATTGAGGCTCAAACTTTACTGTCAAATTCAGTGCATTTTTTAAAACATGCGTTCCCCGCAAGCTATTTGGTTTTTTAAGTTGATTTTTACATTGTGTGTTTAGTATTATAAGACCGTCCTTCTGTCAAAAATTTCTTTTGAAATAATCGCAATTTGTCCTAATTTTTTATGTTTAACATTTATCAACTTTAATTCGAGTTTTAAAGAAAGTGCCAGAGAGTACCCCCGTGAATTTTTTTACAATAACTGGTGGCATATTAAACTTTAATTTCGCATTGGTTTTAATTTGCACATATTTGCACAAAATGGAGAAAATAATAAAAATCCATATTAAGAAGCTCGCGATCGGCGGCTTTCTGCGTAGTCTTTCGAGTTGCAATTATTTTTAAACGCTTTTTTAAACATTTTTAACATTTTTTTAAGCTATTTTTAAACATTTGATAAGTACTTATGTGTTCAATTTTATTCTTATAAATTATACAGGTGGTCCCAAAACTCCAGCAGAACCCAGAAATGACCTCAGGAACCTTCCATTTCCGGGTTCTGCAGGAGTTTTGGGACACCCTGTATATTTAGTTTTAAAATTGGTTAAATATTTACAATCTTTCAATTGAGTATTAAAGAAAGTACCAAAAGATTTCTTTGAAATTTTGTATCATATTAATTTAGACCACATTAGATTTGACATGGCGGTCGACCTTAAGTGCATAAATATATACAAATATTAAAAATTGTAAAAATTTATTTTGATGTTGAGACGCGCGCGTTCGCCGACCACGAGTTCCCACTTGAGTCCACGCGAAACGATAAGACACTATGTTTATTCATTATGTTATACATATTAAATATACAGTTCCTTATTTTCAATTGTCTATATTACTATATCCGTCGTGGTCAGACGTATCAGATGTGAAACAGAAGCTGAACATAATCAATGGCACACGCGTTCAAGTTATTAATAATCTGTAAATTCATTTCCTACAGTATTTATATTTATTCTACATATTAAAATTATAATATTCTGTAGTAGTATTTTTGTTATTGGGAATTCTTAAGGACTCCTAAGTTTTAATTCCTCCTTGTGAAGATTTACGTAAACAATGTACAGTAAAAGCGTGATTCCTGTCCGGAGTCCGGAGCGTGGACACGCTCGTTGTCCAGTGCCTATCCATTCCACTGCCTGTCAAAGCCGAGTCGCTCCGCAGGGCGGCGACGATTGATGTCGGCTCGGGTATATCGGTGTGAACACCACTACATTGACTCGAGGAATCGATTTTACAAATCTCTTAATTTTCATTATTTGTTAAAATGACGCCAAACACGATATAATTTGAACTGTATTAAGTGGTTTTATCGACCATTAAAGTCTGGAAGGCAACGGACAACAGCGCATAGGAAAGAAAGAGACGCGAACAGTCGACGTCGCCAGCACAGTTCAAAGGCCCGCGTGTTCTCACAATTTTATGGCAATGATAGAATTGTTCATTTTTCATTATTTTTTTATGGGACTTTCACTAACTTATTTCTGGCATTTTTCTGATTAAAACGATACCAAACACGATATAATTTCAACTTTATTTAGTGGTTTCATAAATTATAAATTATGCTTCACATGTAGAGTAAATATGGGCCAAATTATATCGTGTTTGGTCTTGTTCTAATCAGAAAAATGCCAAAAACAAGCCAGTGAAAGTCCCATAAAAAAATAATGAAAAATAAAGCATTTTTAACTGGCATATTACATTGTGAGAACACGCGGGCCTTTAAACTGTGCCGGTGTAACCATGCGACACCAGAAACATAATCGATACCCATACGATACGTCGATAAGAACAGGTAACCGATAGATAATACACCTGAGATGCCCCCCACGATGCGCCGATAAGAACAGATATGCGGGGCCCGATGAGCCACTGTAACTAAGCAAATAAAATCAGTCTACCATTGTCTTTAGCCACGAGCACTTCTTAATCCGCTTCACCTCAACTCTTTCAATTTACCTCTTAGTATAAGAGATATAAGTTTTGTTTTACTCACTTCGCGCCGAAGTACGAGTGTGAACATCACATATATATATTAGTCTTGTTCTCCTCGATTCTGACGCGTGACATTTTGGCGATCCTGCCAGGATACTGTTTAATCCATCGTTCGAAAACTTGGAGAACCCCAGACTACGAGAGCTGTGCGACTTCAAGGGACTACGAGCGCCTGAGAACGAGAAATCAACAGTAACCGGAATATAAAGAGGTGAGCGAAGTGGCTTTTTCTCGGTATAGAGATCCTATCCCCGTCCTAGACTCAGACGAGGAAATAACTACTATTCGCCCGAAAATGGCAAACTCTGCTGAATCCGTGTTGAAAACGATTTTGGACAAGTTTTCTAGATTAGAGGAAAATGTTGCAAAGAATTTCGAGGCTATAGGTAAAGAGAATGAGAAGCGAGCCACCGAAATCCGGGAATTGGCCCGTCAGTTACATCAACAGACGATTACTGAAGACGAAACGAGCGTGATTTCGGACAATGAGCCCCGAAATCAAACATCTTGTCGAACGGAAGGTGATGAGGAGGACCGAGAATCTGAAGGCACGTCAAGGCCCAGATCACGTCTTCTCAACCATGGACTACCTGCTCGAACAGCAAGAATAACGTCCCAGCCGATGACCAACAATGCAGATCCTGTGCTCCAACGAGCGAAGGACATCGTTAGAGTCATCAAACCTCTGAAAGGAAGAGATGACATGGGAGTAGAGGACTTCATCGTCAACGTAAGGTACGCAAGAGGTGCATGTGCTGATAAACAAATGCTTTTAAAATTAATTTTAGCCGAAAAAATAGTTGATCAGGCTGAGAGAAGCATACGATTCCTCTCCATTAATACATACGATGACTTGTACACTGCATTACGACGAAACGTTACTGCACCAACTACTGTAGCCAGCTGCCGCAGTAAACTTAACAGCGTAAAACAGGGCAATATCGAAACCGTCCAATCATACAATCTCCGGTTTCGTCAACAACTGAACGAACTATACTATGCCGTGCAGAACAAACACAGTAGACCCACTGCCAGACACATTGCGCTGGAAGAGGAAGAAGATGCTGCTACACGCACGTACGTACAAAACTTAAGACCTGAGATAGGTCGGCTAGTGATCCCAAGTCATCCAAAGACCATGACCGATGCCCATCAAATGGCCGCTGACATGGAATTATGGTTGAAAGAAGCTTCGAGGGAAGGACCATCTCGACGCCCGATGATCCAGCCAACTGCACCTAGACGACAAGAAGATAAGCGCAACCCACCGTTCCAAAATATGCCGTTAGCCTCACGCGTTAATTTGAAATGTGACAAGTGCGGACGAGTCGGACACACTCGCGATAAATGTTACGCAAAAAGCCAAAATTTTCAGTTTACTCAGCCCGGCAAATTACCGCCCCGAGTAAACAACTTGACAACGGACGACGAACCATTGGAGGAGTGGAGCGAACCAGAATCAACTACGTGCCCGGACAATTACAACATATACGAGGACAACTCCGAGGGATGCGACGACAAGGAAACCTACTCGTCGACACCGGAGCAGGAATCAATTTAATCAAAGAGTCTCTCACGTCAAGTAACAAAAATCTAATTCCTCATATTAAAACATTTTACATGGGCAAAGATAAACATACATCCGCAAAATCCATTGAACTAACATCCTTCAATAAGACCCACATCTTTCACATCTTAGAGAAGATGGAATAATAGGCCAACCATTCTTACAGCAGTATAACTATAATCTAAACAATACTCATTTGATTTTAGACAATAACCGCCTATCCTTATTCGGAGAGATCCATTTGAGACCATCGGAGTATGTAATAAAATCGATCAATTGGAATAATCAACCAACCAAGGTTTGCTACATCAATCCAGGTAACAACGAAATTACTACCTCAAATTTTGAAATTGAAAACGATAATCCGTATAGAATTCAGGAATTAAAATAAAAAATTAGGACCGATCACATAGAAAAGGAATTACGAGAAACCATTGAGAAAATTGTAATTAGTTACGCCGATATTTTTGCACTAGAAACTGACCCCTTGCCACAAACCAGTCTCGCTCAGCATTGTATCACACTAAAGTCAGAAAAACCGATTAATATTAAAGCATATAGACCTCCGGAGTGTCACAAGGCTGAAATCCATAGACAAGTAAATGAAATGCTTGAAAAGGGAGTCATAGAACACAGTGAATCCCCTTTCAACGCACCTGTTGGGTGGTACCGAAAAAAACAGACTCGTCTGGAAAACGTAAATGGAGAATTGTAATTGATTTTAGAAAATTAAACGAACAATCCGATCAAGACGCGTACCCCTTGCCAAATATTGAAGATATATTAGATCATCTAGGTAAAGCAAAGTTCTTTTCTGCACTCGATCTTTCATCTGGTTTCCATCAAATTCCCATGGCCGATCAATCCCGTAAATATACAGCCTTTTCAACGCCCGACGGACATTTCCAATACAGACGCATGCCCTTTGGCCTTAAAAACGCCCCAGCAACATTCCAACGCATGATGGACAGATCATTAAAAGGTTTAATCGGTAAATATTGTTTTGTTTATTTGGATGATATCATTATATTTGGATCAAGTCTTCAGGAACACAATACAAATCTAGCCATCATATTTCAAAGACTGAGAGATGTAGGACTCAAATTACAACCGGACAAATGCGAATACTTACGACCAGAACTCGAATATTTAGGGCATACTATATCTAAAGACGGAGTAAAACCTAATAGTGCAAAGATAGAAGCAGTCCAAAACTTCAAGGTCCCTAAAACCCCAACGGATATAAAATCATTCTTAGGACTTGCTGGATATTACAGGAAATTTGTAAAAAACTTTGCTAAAATCAGTAAACCGTTAACGGACCTGACAAAAAAGGACATCCCCTTTCATTGGACCGACTCTCAACAAAAGGCATTTGACGTACTTAAACAGAAATTATGTGAACAACCAGTCCTACAGTACCCCGACTATAGTAAGACATTTTGTTTAACGACTGACGCTTCAAACGAAGGACTAGGAGCAGTTTTATCCCAAGACGGACACCCTTGCTGTTACATATCCCGGACTCTTAATCCAGCCGAAAGAAATTATACCACGACCGAGAAGGAATTATTAGCGATAGTATGGGCAATCAAAAGACTTAGGCAATACTTACTTGGACGAAAGTTTATTATACAAACTGACCATCAGGCACTTAAGTGGTTGAAGGATATTAAAGATCCCTCGTCCCGACTGATGAGATGGCGACTCAGACTAGAAGAATATGATTATGATATAGAATACAAAAAAGGAAAAGAAAACACAGCTGCAGACGCACTATCCCGTATATTCCCTATAACAGACGACTTAGCGCTTACTACCGACGACTTACTTGACCTATATAACGAAACGACGAACTCTGATACTTCACCTCCTGAATCCTCACGTCCACATAACGAACTCCACCAACAATATATAAATTGGAAAATAACCCCATCTGCCTCTCCAATAACAAAGAAACCTAATTCCTTTAAATGGACACAAATTACTAAAGAGCAACTAGGAAATTATAACGAATCAGACTGGTTAAACAAGTTACACACAATAGTCACCTCGGAAATTGATAAAACTAAGAAACCGCAAATTCAGCTAGGAATAAACGATCCTACCATAACGCGACTAGAAATTGTTCATTTGGAACTTATGCTACGATTCCTTATCTCAAGAGTACCCAACGGAAAATTAACCATAGCAGAAGATCCGCCCCAATCATATTCCCAAGAAGACAAAAATATTATAATTCGGGAATCCCACAGTCCAGAAACCTCCCAACATTTTGGAGAAAATCGTACGCTAGCCAGAATTAAAGAAAAACATAATTGGACCGGGCTAGAAAAAGATGTAAAAGAATTCATTGAAAATTGTGAAACCTGTCAACGAGAAAAACTAACACGCATCCGTCCTAGAGAAGAAGCGGTTATAACCGACACACCCCTTGAACCTAATGACAAGATTGCAATGGATATATTCGGACCTTTGCCCAAAACCAAACACGGAAATCAATTCATTCTCTCGGTGCAAGACAGCTTAACCAAATACCTTGTCCTTATACCTATGAAAGATCAACAAGCAACCACTATTATACCGAAACTATTAGAACATTATATATACATATTTTCTTCTCCGAAGCATATTCTAACGGACCAAGGTAGTAACTTTGTTTGTAACCTTATGGAACAATTCGAACAAGCATTCAAAATTAAACACATAAAAACTACATCCTTTCATCCCCAATCAAACGGATCTCTTGAACGAACACATGCGACAGTTAAAGACCTAATACGAACATGTACCGCCGACAGACAGAACGAATGGGACGAAAATTTAAATCTAATTTGTATGGGATACAACACATCTTTACACGAATCTACTGGTTTTACACCTTTCGAACTTACATTCGGTCATAGAGCCAATATGCCCTCGACAATAGCTGTTACACCTACCTTAACACGCGAGCAATTATTTAAACTTTGGAAAAACCGACATGAAGAATACCTAAAAAGAGCTAGAGATACATTGTCAAAAAATAAAGAGCGCTACAAACGAGACCAGGACAGACGAATTATACGGACGCAATCCCTTTTTAACACCGGTGACAAAGTATTGGTCCATAACGATCACAAGAAACACAAACTAGATACGGAATGGTTAGGTCCTGCACAAATAATCGAGACTAAACCCCCTAATTACACTATCCGATATTTAAATAAACCCGACAGAACGCAAAGGATACATGGTAATCGACTAAAACTTTTTCGCTCTATTACAGGTTGACATGGATAACATATACTTAATTATATTATTCTTACCTTACGCAAATAGCTTAATAGTCAGCCCGCTTAATGACTCGACAATACTCATAGAAAAGTTAGGAAAAAGTTTTTTGTACCATAGCGAATCAAAATTAATAATAGCCGTTGATCCAGAAAATATTATACAATCAGCAAACAATATTAGAGAACTTATGAATAAAACGAACGAACAATGTAAAGATTGTAAATTCAAACCGGAAATAGCTGCGATTAATAGAAGAATATCCAGAACAGAAACTACTGTAAATCGTTTAAAATATATATTACATTTGAGAATGAAACGAGGACTATTGAATATAGTAGGTAGCGTATCAAAATACTTATATGGAACTTTGGATAACGACGATTTGGAACTCATTAACAAAAATATAGACAAACTTTTTGATGCCAATAACAACATAACCAATATAGTACATGATCAAACTAATATGCTTCGTACCATTCTCAACCAGTCTAATTTTGATGCATTCGCAAAACTACATCAGGAAAGCCATCGGTTGTATGTTGAAACACACGACGAATTACACATCACAGCACAACTAATAGCAATAGAATCCCTCACAGCTGAACTTATGGAAAACGCTAATACACTTAATACAGCAATATTGTTGGGGAAAAGCGGTATCATCCACCCCGAATTAGTAACACCAGAGACATTCCTTAAAGCATTACAAGAAATTAGAGGAAAAACTTCTTTCATTAAAACCAGATAATTATCAGACGCTACTTTCCATCAGTTCAGTCAAAATAATAATTAACTCAGGAAAGATTGTGTATCACATAACTGTACCCTCTTTAGAAGACACTGAATGGACCATCAAAAGATTATACCCCATACCTCAAAAACGCGGCAAGACCTTCATAGCCCTAGTACTAGACAACAATATTATATTAGAATCAGGATACGAATTTATACTGATGGACAGTCAATTTTTAAAAGAACAATGTACTATCCATAACGAATTCACTCTGTGTAAACGAACGAGACCCAGCCACTCACTTGTTAATAGTCACGAGTGTCAAAGCGACCTTTTGAAACTTCACACCAAAACCACGAAAAACTGCGGATTTGCGTTATTTAAAATATCCGACTTAACTTACATACCAATAGATAACTCCAACAGATTCATTGTAGTTCCCGAAAACCCGACGACAATTCAAGCTCTATGTAAAACAAATCAAGTAATACACATTGATACCCCGAGCATTATATACAGCGATAGTGATTGCATACTTCTTAGCGAAAATACTGTAATGAAAATAGGCGGAAAACCAAACGAAATAGAATTCGAAACGCGATTTAAAAATATTTCTATAAATTATACACCAGCAGATCTCGATGTAATCCACGAAAGATTAGACAAAACAAATGTAATATCTACTAACTTTAAAGAATTCCGAACATCACTCGATAAGATGGACGATCAACTAGACAAATTAAAGGCCCAACACCGCATACAAAACTGGACATCAATTGGATACTCGACACTCCAATATTTGGGGTATCTGGCTATAGGACTTATTGGAATCTACCTGTTATACCGATGTGGGGTCCTCAACTGTCTAAAAGGACTCTCTCAGCTGACGATCAACATTTGCTGCCCAATAGCTAACTCTACTCAAAACAACGAAGTTAAAGATTCACCTCCATCACACTCTGGACTATCTCAGCAAATCTATGAGTTAGAAGTAACACCTCCAATCCCTAAAGTAAAACGAGTTAGGAAAGTACGTTTTTCGGGACTAAAAACAAAATAAGAAGGGGGGTGTGTAACCATGCGACACCAGAAACATAATCGATACCCATACGATACGTCGATAAGAACAGGTAACCGATAGATAATACACCTGAGATGCCCCCCACGATGCGCCGATAAGAACAGATATGCGGGGCCCGATGAGCCACTGTAACTAAGCAAATAAAATCAGTCTACCATTGTCTTTAGCCACGAGCACTTCTTAATCCGCTTCACCTCAACTCTTTCAATTTACCTCTTAGTATAAGAGATATAAGTTTTGTTTTACTCACTTCGCGCCGAAGTACGAGTGTGAACATCACATATATATATTAGTCTTGTTCTCCTCGATTCTGACGCGTGACACCGGCGACACGCTTCGGTCACGCAAACCGAATATCATTCTGTCCTTCCCTATGTTCGGCTTTCTATTGAAGTCTCGCTCGGCGCGGTATCTAGACGCAGTCATAAAGCCAAAAGCACTTCTCGTGGCTTGATTCTTGTCTGCTTGTCCATGAAAAATACACGGCTGTTGGACAAGAATCAATCGTGTCCTACTCTATGTTCGGCTTTCTTTTGAAGTCTTGCGCGGCGCGATATCTAGACGGAGTCATAAATCAAAAAGCACTTCTGGCCACGATTCGTGTCCATGAAAAACACGGCTCTTGCACAAGAATCAAGCTTTTACTGTATATAATACAGTAAATGTTCGATAGACGCGAAAAGTTCTATACGATAGATGCGAAAAAAATATCCCCTCCAACTTAGTAATCTGATCTCGGCTCGGTATATCGGTGTGAACCACTACTAACGCGACACGGAGAGTCGCAGTCGTCGGCACGGTTCAAACGCCCGTGCGTCATCACAATGTAACACCAATATTTAATCTTCTTTATTTTTCATTATTTTTTTATGGAACTTTCAGCAACATATTCCTGGCATTTTTCTAATGCAAAATGATACCAAACACGATATAATTTCAGTGGTTTAATCGACGATGAAAATCCATTACAAATTTTTGATAAGAAATAAAATTAAGTAAATCTTAAATAAATCTTAAGTAGTTACTTAAACCGGTTAAAAAACTACAAAAATTGTGTCTTTTCCTGGCGGATGCAAACGCTCCAATTCGATGGTTTTCCTTCGATGGAATTTAAACTGTAGTGGTTTAAATGACGATGGACCTTTCGGGCGCAAGGAAGGATAGCGCGTATACAGGGTGTCCCAAAACGACTGCGTAAGCGGGAAATGGGAGGTTCCTTGGGTCATTTGAAGCGACATTTTCCTTAGCAAAAATGGCGTCCGCGGCTTTGTTTCCGAGTTATTAACGAAAAACACGGACCAACCAGAGCGCGCCTAGTCGCTCGGTGGCACGGTCAGCGCGGCGAGCCGGGGGGAAGGAGAGTGTTGTCGGTACGCTGCGATGTCGTAACAACCAGCAGTTTCTCGATTATGTCCCGATTTCGATGAGCTTTGGATATGTTGTAAAGACCACGATTCTGAACAACATTTCCCTTTAGACTTTTTGCCTCGCGCCTTTAGTTTACGAGATATTTGTAAAAACAGTACCGAAAGCTAAGGGTTGTACGGTCAGGTCAACGTACTGTACAGCTGATGGTAGATAACAGGTATACGACAATCACATGTTTCGGTTTTCCTGCAGATTTGTACGCAGAGTCGATGGGTTACTGTTCGAAAAGGTCGTCCGTCTTTCTTTTAGAAAGTTTCTTAAGGGAGGCATAGGACAATAGGGACCCTAAAACGCCACGCCGCGCCAACCTGAGATTTCTACCTCTTGCTGGGTGAAAGGTCGGACGACCTTTTCGAACAGTAACCCATCGACTCTACGTACAAATCTGCAGGAAAACCGAAACATGTGATTGTCGTATACCTGCTATCTACCATCAGCTGTACAGTACGTTGACCTGACCGTACAACCCTTAGCTTTCGGTACTGTTTTTACAAATATCTCGTAAACTAAAGACGCGAGGCAAAAAGTCTAAAGAGAAATGTTGTTCAGAATCGTGGTCTTTACAACATATCCAAAGCTCATCGAAATCGGGACATAATCGAGAAACTGTTGGTTGTTACGACATCGCAGCGTACCGACAACACTCTCCTCCCCCCGGCTCGCCGCGCTGACCGTGCCACCGAGCGACTAGGCGCGCTCTGGTTGGTCCGTGTTTTTCGTTAATAACTCCTAAACAAAGCCGCGGACGCCATTTTTGTTAAGGAAAATGTCGCTTCAAATGACCCAAGGAACCGCCCATTTCCGGGAGCTGAAGGAATTTTGAGACACCCGGTATAGGACATGTGGTCATGCCTGAGGGAGTGAAGCCAAATCCAGATAAGATTAATGACGTAGCAGAATTTTCGATACCACGGAACGCAAGGAACATAAGAGAGTTTTTAGGGTTAGCAAACTACAAACGCTTCTTAAAGGACTTCGTACAAAATGCGAAACCGCTGAATCAACTGTTACGAAAAAACGCTGCATTTGTGTGGACGGAAGATCAACAGAAGTCATTTGACACCTTGAAACGAGAATCCAAAAGTGACAACGTTTTGGTATGTCCTGACTTCAGCAAAGAATTCATTCTGATGGTTGACGCAAGCGGTACCGGTATAGGGTCAGTGCTCGCTCAAAAGAATGACGACGGCAGCAAACCGCCGATAGGTTACGCACGCAGAAATTTAAACGACGTCGAAAAGAAATATTCTACGAAAGATAAGGAAACACTAGCGATAGTGTGGAGTGTAAAGCATTTCAGACCATACTTATGCGGACGAGATCCCCCGGACGTGTGCAAGATTATGGACGGAGACGAAAATGTTACATACTCCGACATGGTAGAATCGATCAAATCGTTAGTTAACAAAACCAGTAAGAGAGCATATAATAACCTCGTTAATAGTAAGTTTAGAGTTAAGAGCAAGACAGACAAGCTAAGCAGACCACTAACACTCGAACCAGGTGATTGGGTTTGGGTAAAGAATCAAGGAGTAGGCAGACTTCAAGGGTTGACGAAACCATTTGTGGGTCCTTTTCAGGTTGTACCACTTCTTGGAGAAGTAAACGCCCTAATATCAATGAACAAGAAAGAACAACTAGTCCATCTTAATCGCCTGAAATACGCTAACATGTAGTCGTCCGTTATAGGTACACCACCCTCGGATAGTTAGCCGACATAAAACGAGAGTCATAAGAAATCGAATCTCATACACGAGCAACCGCACGCAATCAAAGTCTTTGGACAACTATTTGGTCAATAACAACTCTATTGGTTATTTTTGCTATAATGTACATTTGTAACAATAGGTAGGACTTTTCGGCCTTATCAAGAACGTAATCCGACGAAAGCGCATCTCAATAATTCCGCCAAGAATACCGACCAGCTCACCATCGGTCGCCGAATCCAGCTTCTGCCAGACAGGCGGCAGAAAAACACCGACCACCCAACACTCGAGACAGTCAAGGTCGCCCTCAGCAGGAACATATCGTTGCTTCAGTTTCCACCAAGGCTGCCACTCCCTTAAGATTTCTTGTAAAGAAAAATCTTTTCCAAGGAAGGAGGTGTTACGTGCGGCCCTGGAAGACTGCACGTCGCTGGCTCATCAGTCCTACAACTGCTGGGTCAGGCATCGGTGGCGCTGTGGAGGTTCTACAGTAAATAAATGGGACTCAGCGATAAAATTCCCCAACACAATTTACTTTATTAAAATTCTGTATACGACATAGAACCAACGTTGTCACCACGACTGTCTGTAGAGAGGAGTTAGGAGGAGTAAGGAGAGGAAAGTAAGGAGAGGAAAGTAAGGAGAGGAAAGTAAGGAGAGGAAAGTGTGGAGTATATCGTTAGGACTTAATTGAAATCACAAATATGTATATAACTGAGTTTATTTGTACTATATACTATATACCCTATGTCCCGCTCCACCAATTCTACTGTATTTAAGTGCTCTTCGAGAAGGCGTTACCTTTCCGAAGACGCGAGGGTGGAGTTTTTCTTGACTTTGTCGCCGCCTTAATTTGGAAGGGGGAAAATCACGTTTTCCTGCTAACGAACGTTTTCTCCACGTGTTCATCACGTGCACAGACAAAAGTCCTTTCGGGACCGCGCTCGGTCGCGCGGTCGGAAAGGCCCTTAACGGTGCACGGCTGGCAGCATTTATGATAGGGTCAGTGCGTCTGCTACGCACGTGTATAATAAAATAATTTGCCATCCTGCAAACAGCCAGGTAAGGTTTTAGGCCTAGACCCCAACATCTGCAGGCGGTCAACTTTACTGCCCTAAAGTAAGGAGCAGAAAGTAAGGAGAGAAAAGGAGGGAGAGTAAAGTAAGAACCACTCGCGAAAGGATGCTATAAAACGGAAAGAGCGGAAAAGAGCAACCTGGAAAGGAAAGGTTCGAAAAACGGAAAGGTTCGTCAGGGCCTGGCCGTAATCCTTGAGACAGGCCCAAACGAGACCTTTTTTTTTATTTTACCGAGGATGGGAAAATGCATTGCGCACTAACCCCCGGAAGTTGTCGTTACCGGGGAGTGTGGGACTCCCGTTTATGTGCAGTGTACCCACTAAAAAGCCCTCCTCCTTTTCGTTCGTCAGTCTTTGGACCGTTCCACGCGGGCCTGCCTGTCAGGTATTACTACACGTGGAAAGTGTCCTAAGTCCTCAATCTTATATTTACGTTGGTTATAACTATAATTCGTAATTAGGCTAAGTCTATGCATATTGTGACTCTGTCTGTTTGCACTATTCATTACTACTAATCTTTGTACTACACTACTTCGTTTCCTGTTTTCATTCATTGTTTATTTTCGCCTTAGTTTTGTTTTTTTCGCTAAATCCTTATTAATCTCACTAATCATCCTCGCTCTTTCTTTTCTCTGTATTTCGTTTTCTATCTCTTCTTTGTCCCTCATTACTTCATTTACGTAGATTATGACCTTTTTATTTTTGTTATCGTCCTTGAGTGCGGACATTAGATTATCCCATGTTAGGGTCCCAATTTCTTCAAACAGTGTGTTTCTTAAGGTCTCATATTTGTGACATTTAAGGAGAGTATGATCCGGGCTATCAATATCGCTTTTCCATACTATGCAGAGTTTATCTTCACATTTCTTCCTCTTATACAGTGTCACGTCGCCTAAATTTCACGTGTCCTTCGGATGGACGGAACGCCGGCGACTCGGGGTATTTACGGGCGAAACGCCGGGCCACACTCGGCCACGCGATACGTGGTCCACCCGGGACAAAAGATATCTCGCAGATTCGGATATTCACGAAACGAGTCGATTTTACTATCAATTTTCGGGTGCCAGACACTCGGAGGTGTCACGCGAATAGCGCGATATTAACGCGACGAGCGAACGAATGCTCCGAAGCTGCGAGAACCTCGCGATGTTCTGGATGGCTCTAGGATGGGCTCAAGATTCTACGCGGGCGAAATACGGAGCATTTCCCGCGGCGGAAAGGTTTCTCGACGGAAATAATCAACGAGAGAATCGGCTTGAACAATTTATTAGTCTGATGGACACGACAGGGCTGCCGGTGAGAGCCGGCAGCGGTACTTTACAAGCCGGCGCGTTCACGATAATTTCGCGACTGATTTTCGGTCGCTCGCGCTATTTTTCTCGTTCGCGTCGAACCCGACCGTTTGCAAGGTTTTACTTCGCTTTTACAAGGCGCTTTCGGCGCGGAATAACGGCCGGATTCCGATGGAATACGCGATACAATGTTTGGGTCGTTCGAAGTTTGCCGTCGGACACGATACGGACCGTTGCGACGTCGCACCGGGGAACGTCTCGAAGATGTCGTATAATTTACTCGCAAAATCGGCAACGATACGGCCCCCTGCGAGTCCGCGACCTCGCGTTACCAACCGGCACGCACGTTAACCGATCGACGACCGTTCGTCCTTTCACGAAAAGATGGCCGACCACGCGGCAAGGAGACGGTTTCGTCGTTTCGGTGATGCGAACAAGGACCTCGCGAAAACGTTACCGAGCCAACACGAAAAGTTCGTTAAATCACGATATTATGGAAGCCTGACTGGCGCGTACCAACGGCAACGATGGACGGCGGCAGATGGTGGGCAGCAAACTCGCCCTTTTCGTCCCTCACTTCGGCACGCACAGAATACTATTTCTTCCTTAGGCTGTTGTTAATCTCCTACTCGCGACTGATTGCGGTAACGGCCAACGACCCAGTGGCCTACTTTCGGCCGGCTCGGTAACGCGGAAGCGAGGAGTCCCACTACTTCCTACCCTATTTCTCCCGTTTGAGACTCGCGGGCCTATCGCGCGGTATCTCCTCGCAGGATCGCATCCTGTCGCGCGGGATCCCTAGCTCGCGGAAATTGGTGATCGCGTTCGCTGCTTTTCCGATTGTAACGGCGACGGCTCGTGAAGAGGAAAATCCTAGCCGCTCCGGTCGTGGACACCTTCTTTTCCGGGCGAGGCAGCGACGGGGTCGAGAAGATGTTCTTCTCGTGTCCACTTTCTCTCGTCGGTGCCTCCGGGTTCGTCGACTCGGGCTCGGTACTTCCTTCGGTGTCTCGGCACGAAATCCTTCCGGAGCCAGTCCCGATAAAGCCTCGTACGGTGAGAAATAGGGGCCAGGCTCCCCTGGAGCCCGGTTTCGGTCCTGTAAAGTTCGCGTCGCCCAAGTGGCGCGACGCTCAAAACGCGTGATTACTCGTGAGAACTCGTCGTCTTTCATCCGCCATCAGGACTAGAGGAGGAAAGCCTGCCAGTACGCACATCGCGTCTAGAGAGGTAGTTCGATATGCTCTAATTATCCGCGCCAGAGCGATTTTCTGTAGCCTATTGATGTTTCTTTCATTCTTGCTATTTCTGGCAGACATTGCCCAGATTGGAGCTGCATAGGGTACTATCGATTCCACGACCCGATAGTATAGCACTCATGATTGGAAGGATCCTCCACCTATGTTTGACATTATTCTTGATAAAGCGCCTGCGACTTTGGTCGCTTTCTTAGTAATATATTCTATGTGGTTCCTGAAGACTTGATTCCCCTCAATAATTAAGCCGAGGTATTTAGTATTCGAGTTGGACGATAAGTCACCATTGTCTAATCTAATGTTCAAACCGCGGGGTGTCTTACGTTTCGTGAGAACTACCATTTCAGTTTTAACCATTTTTTAACCTTTTCCAGGGCCGTGGTTGCGCTTCTAGATAGCGAGTCGAGATCGCGAGCGGTGACGAATAACGCGACGTCATCCGTGAAACCAATAAGCGATACCCCAGGTGGAAGGGTGATTTTTAAAAGGTCATCATGTTGCACGTTCCACATGAGAGGGCCAAGCACAGATCCCTGTGGGACTCCGGCATATACCTCAACTATTTTAGGCTTATTATCGTCCATATATACTACCGCCCTGTTTTTGAGGTAGTCTTTCAAGATATTGAATAGCTTGGTCGGTATCCTTCTTTTGGTAAGGGCCATTAATATGTTCTCCCATTTTAGTGCATTGAAGGCATTTCGTACATCTAATGCAATCATGACACAATGATGTCTTTTAGTTTTATAGTCTGTTTGGGATTGGCTGCTTGTGTCGACGACGTCAATGTATCGACCCGGATCGCCGTCACGCGGTTGGTCGGGTTGGCGAGAGAGAACGAGATCGAGAATCGATCGGCCGCTCGGCGCGTCAGGGGCCACCGTCGGAGATCGATTACGATCGATTGTCGCGTCAAACGGAACGATAATCCTATTGGCGGATCTCGCGATCGATCCACCAATCCCGCGTTCGGCGGTGGCAACGGACGGCCAGCTGTTCGATCGTTCTCGCCTCGCTCGCACTCTCGCAAGTGATCGCTTAGCATACGCTCATCTCGCTCTTTACTCTCGCTCTATCGCAAAATCGCGCGTCTTCTTGACCGGTTTTAAGGTAGAGATTATCTCTGTACAAATCTCCGGTTCCGGAATTATCCTGGAAATTACTTTGTATATTTAGTTCTACATAATTCGTTTATTGTGCGGTGTATTTACATCGAATATTATAAAGACCGTTAAAGTCGACGTTCTCTAATCGGGAAAATAAAGTGACGTTTTTTCTTCCTGTGAATCGCTCGTCTCTACCCTTTCTTCTCCGAAACATAGTCATTCCATTTTTCAACCAGTTCACCTATCGCATGTATTGTGCTTTTGCCTGAGCAAAAACCATACTGATTTCTCTCAAAAGTAATCTTACTCATGAGACGCTTTTTTATACAGTACTCTAGGGCTTTGGCAAAATTCGAAAGAATACAGAACGGTCTCCAGCCGACACGGCCATCAGGACCCGGCTTCTTTGGAATCAGTACAAGTCGACACCTCTTCCATGGCCTAGGGAAGTATCCTAGGTTATAACAAACATTAAACACATGGGTGACGTGTTCGATGGCAACCTTACCAAGTAGCCAAACCAGTTCAGGTGGCAGTCCATCTAGACCAGCTGCCTTATTTTTAACCGCCTTGATGGCTTCAAGAACTTCGTCCATGGTGTGATGTACGTCATTTGTGTCATAGAAACCAGCCCAGGGAAGCCGTATCGCTTTTTGGTCTCCCGATTGTGGTGAAGTTTGGAACAGTGTGTCAATAATTTCTTTAATTTCTTTACTCTCGAGTTGGGTAGGTGGGAGCCTTCCGGCGACAGTATCCAGCACCCACTTGTACGGTTTTTCCCAAACGTCGGCATCAACGCCATCAATGAGCGTTCTCCACGATTTGGTTTTGGCTCTAATAATTTCGTATTTGAGTTCTTTTCTAATTGATCTATAATTAGTCAGGTAGGCCGCAATCACATCACTCGGTTTTCTCTTTGCCCTTGATCTCTGCAGCAAGCGTCGGGCCACATTGGCTCTTTTCCTTAATACTCTCAGCTCGTCATTCCACCAATACGCAGCTTTTTTATTGTAAAGAGCAGGGTGAGCCCAGTGACTAGCACGATCAAATAGTACATTTATTAGTTCGATATAGGAATCAACGTCTTCATAACTTTTGACTAAAAACGGGTTTAAATTTATCTCTGTTTAATTTCTTCCTATTTGGGGTTTTGTTTTTAGCGTGATCATCCACGTCCTTCATTACCCTATAGGGTATGAAATTGTGGATGAGATACCTATGATCAGAAGCTGTATTATCATCCAGAATACGACTTCTAGAGACTTGCCGGCTGACATGATCTCCACATAATAAAATGTCGATTAGTGACGTGTGTCCGTTTCTCTCGAAAGAATGGCTACCCTCGCTTTTCATGGGTACCAGGTTGAATTTATTGATTAATTCCATGATGACTATCCCGTGACTATCCAAACGACTAGAGCCCCAGGCCGGGGATGTGGCATTGAAGTCGCCAGCTACAATACAATTGTGAGTGTCTAGAGTGCCCATTATTCGTCCAACGTTAAAAACTCTATCCTCGTATATGGCTATCGGTAAGTTAGGTGATAGGTAGCAGCTAAAAACAATGTAGTCACTCAACTGTATGGCCACTATACCTTCACCCGTGTATACAGGGTGGGGCATTTTAAACAGGTCACCTGAATAACTCGCTTGTTTTTGAAGATAGGAGAAAATGCATTAGACCAAACTTACTTGGTATCGGGGGGCTCATAATCTGGTATTACCAATTTTTCTGTAGGTGGAGGCGTCAAGGTGATATAAAGGTCAACTCTGTTTTTTTAAACGGAACAGTATATTTTTTTGCTTACATTCTGATAGAGTGTTTCAAGACGAATACAATGACCTATTATGAAGGTCATTCAAGGTCACTCAAGGTCAACTGCAATAGAAAATAAAATGTCTCAAAGCACTCTTCAAATACTTTTGTGTCTTCTCTGTTTGTTGGCATACTGCTCTTCTAAGTATTGGTAAGCGTCGCAGAACATAAATAAACATACCATCACATTGTATGCTTACCTGTATCCAGAAATGTTATTAGTAGAGTGACTACCGACTAGAGTACGGCTTCGAAATATTCAATCTGAGTGTTCAATTTTCAAGAATGCGTTACACAATAGCAGAGAAAGTGGAAATGGTTATCATTTATGGTGAATGTCATAGAATTATGAGGAAAGCGGTACGCGTGTATGGTGAAAGAAGTACCGCGAAAAACCAACAACCACAGTTGATATGCAAGAACGTATAAAAAGAGCTTGCTCTGTAATAGATACAACTGAAATTTGTCAGGCAGTATCATCAGTATTGCAACGTTTTAGATTATGTCTTAGTGTTCAAGGTCGACATTTTGAACACTTGAAGTAGCAGTGAATACGTACATAAGGAGTTCGCCGGGAGACGTTGACGCGAGCAGACGTGTTTCTCGTTCCGCGTGTTTACGTCCGTCCGCCAGTAGTATACTGCGCAGTTTCGTGCTCAAGAGTGTTTTGAAGAGCCGTTTTGGCTCTTCATTTTCTGTGTTCGTTTGGTTTGTGTCTCTGATTACAGGGGCACTTGCCTTCTACTCAACCCACATCGTTCTGTATTTAAAAAAAAAAAAAAATCATGAATACTCCAGCTGTAAATTCTTCCTCTACGTTGTCGTATGCCAAGGTGGCACAACAAACAGTTTTTCCAACCAAGGAACAAGCTATTGTACTAGATGCTGTGGATGGCATCTCAGTGCGTGATTATGCAGTTGCTATTGCTAAAATAATTACTCCAATTAACATAAGATTCATCTCAAGAATTTCTCACGGTAGAGTGTGTTTATTCCTAAATAGCAAGGAAACAGCGGATAGACTCATTGAGTCCCACCCGAAGGTCACTATTGAAGATCATGTTTTGGAGATTCGTCCCTTACTGACTAAGGCTAAACGTATAATTCTTTCTAACGTGAACCCAGTAATTCCGCATCACGTTGTGGCGGATTCATTGAAGGATTTGAATATCCTCTTATGTTCGCAGGTGTCATTTATTAGAGCTAGTATAGGTGATAACGGATTCTCTCACATCATGTGCTTCAGAAGACAAGTGTACATTCACCCCGAGGACGTTTCTAAGCTTCCTGAGGTCCTTCAACTAAATTATGATGGCACAACCTACTGGATTTATTTATCCACTGAAAAATTCACGTGTTTTCTTTGCAAGGAGGAAGGGCATCTCGCCAAATTTTGTAAGAATACTGAAGCCTCGACTCGCCAGCCTACTTTACCACCTTCTGTTGGTAAGGAAGAAATCCCCGCCTTGATTTCTCCTACTATTATCGCTAACGTTCTCAACGTTCGTCCTTCCGCATCAGAAGAAAAGGAACTTGTTGATTCTCCTGTCAACAAGATCTTTCTGCCTCCTCCAACTAGTAAGCGTCAGCTTTCTAGCGCCTCATCCGCTAGTCAAGCCGTCAGTTGTGCCTCTGGTGATGCTCCCTCCATTGTAATCTCTCCTAAAATCAAGTCAACCGCAAAAAAAATGAAAAGGTCGGAAGTTTCCAGTGCTGAGCTGGCAGCTCAATTGCAGCCAGCTAAGGGGGTAATTTCGGCTAACGCTCATAAATACCCGGTGAGTTTTGAAAATATTGTGGAGTTCCTTCAACGATCTTATGATAATCCCAAGATATTGGATACCGCTACTAAATACACCAATGACATCTCTGCTTTTGCCTCCATGTTATCCGACATTAAAGACCTACTCTCCGAGCGGTGTTTGAAGAACCGTATTTCTAGGATTATCAAGAAACTGATTCTCAATACTAATTTGGACCCGGATGAGGGTTCCAGTACGGATTCATCCATTAAGGAATCACAAGAAGCTTAACACGACTACTTTACTGTCCATGGTACTGCTCAAAATTCTATTTTGGAACGCGAGAAGTATCAAGAGAAGGGATCAAGAATTACGTGCTCGTCTCAACAATATTGACATTTTTGTGTGTGTGGAATCGTGGTTATCTGACACTGACAATATTTACTTTCCTGGTTTCTCTATAATAAGGAAAGACAGAACTTACTCTAGAGGTGGGGGTATCCTTATTGCTATTCGCAACGGTCTTGTTTTCTCCGAAATCGGGAATATTACAATTCCCAACAGATCCGTTGAGATGTGTGGGATTACCTTTTCTAACCTTATGGTTCCGTTTGATTTAATTGTTTGTTACAGAACCCCTGGTCTCACTCTTACTCAGGCTCAATGGAATGCTATTGTCAGTAATGTGACTGGCAGTGGAAATTGCATTCTTGTTGGTGACTTCAACTCGCACAATATAAACTGGAATTGTGCGCTTTCTGACAGTAACGGGGTTAGGCTCAGTACCTCGGCGGAACTTTATAATTTATTTTTGCACAATGGCAATACTTATACTCACATTGATTTGTACAGATCTCTCAAATCTAACCTTGACCTAGTGTTTTCTTCTATTAATTTATCTGATAAGATTGATGTCACAGTATCTGATGAGACCTGGGGATCTGATCACTTTCCTGTTCATATTAGTGTTAATGTTGGTTATAAGTTCCACTACAAAAAACGCTCTTTTAAAATTAAATCGGTTCGTACAGATTGGGAGCAATTCGAGGAATCTCTTGAGAACTCGTTTACAGATTTTGATTCTCCGATTTTTGTTGCTTTGTCAGCCAGTTCTAAATATGATTTCTTTGCTAGCGTTTTGGCTGATACAGTTAAAAGTTGCACGCCTACAAGGAGATCTGTCTCACGTCTGAGGAGGGGGAATCCTGTGCCTTGGTGGGATGCCGACTGTGACAGGATTATTAGACTCAGAAAAGCTTCCTACAGGAAATGGGAGCATACGCTCAATATGGTCGATTTGATTGAATACAAAAGATTGTGTGCCCTCGCCATTAAAACTTTCAAAACTAAAAAGAAGGATTGTTTCAAAAGATTTGCTGAAAGTATTAACCTGCATACTGATCCCACTCATGTGTGGAACAAGTGCAGGATCTTCCAAAACAAATGGGTTAAGATAACTCCTCGTTTTTCTCTAGACAGTCCTGATAATGTCAAAAAAATTGAAACTGCTTTGGATAAAATAAGTCCAGCTTGGGCTCAAACGAATCCCCTCTGGCTTCCTCTCTGTCAGACCAACTCTTTTTTTGATTCTAGTTTTTCTCTTGATGAATTTAAGGCTGCTTTGGCTAAAAAAAGAGTATCTTCAGCTCCTGGTATGGACGGTATTGATTTTGAGATCCTAAAAAAGCTTCCTGTCAAATATAAAATTCTCTTACTGGATATTTTCAATGAAATGTTCCTGTCTTGTGATTATCCGCCCTCTTGGAAGTGTTCTTTCATACACTTTATCGGTAAATCGGATGGTGTTAGTCTTCGCCCGATCTCCCTCAACTCTTGCCTGTGCAAACTCTTTGAGACAATGGTAAAAAATAGGATTCAGTGGTGGGTTGAGAGCAATAATCTACTTCCCCGCGAGCAACATGGCTTTAGATGTGGTAGGTCTTGTCAGGATAATTTGGTGGATTTGACGTGCAGGATTGGCCGGGCTTTCTCTGTTAAGGGGGAGGTTCTTGCTGCGTTTCTCGATGTGCAGGGAGCATTTGACAATGTTTGTGTTGATATTCTTCTTTCTAAGCTGGCCAATATCGGTTGTTCTCTCAATATCGTTAGTTTTATTAAGTTCCTCACTCATGAGAGATTCGTTTCCTCTGCTACTACTGGAAACAATTTTCGGGTGGTTCACAAAGGTGTCCCTCAGGGTGGCGTTCTCAGCCCTCTTCTTTACACCATTTATGTTGCGAGCATTTGTGATAATGTTTCTAGCTTGGTTACTGTATCTCAATTTGCAGATGACATTGCCGTCTTTCATGAATTTTCTCCTCCAAGTATTGGTGTTGACGTCATTCAAGATACTATAAAAGTAATCAAACTAAATCTCTCGGTTCTTGGACTCAACTTAGCTCCCAGCAAGACTGTTCTCCTGCACTTCAACAACAAGAGAATTCTTCCCGGTTCTGTTGAAATTATGATCGATGATGCGATTATTAAATCCAGTGCTTCTGCCCGTTTTCTTGGCATTACTTTTGACTACAATATGTCGTTTTCTTCCCATATTCAAAGGGTAATTAAGAGATGCTCTAATGCCTTTAATTTGATTAAATTTCTTCGTGGCACTTGGTGGGGTTCTGATCCTGACACCCTAATCACTCTGTATAAAAGCTTCATTCGTTCCATACTTGATTACGGTATCTTCATCTACTTTCCCAAGAAGACTAACCTTTGTGATAAACTCGAGAAGCTTCAATTTTCTGCCATTAGATTGGCACTAGGTTATCGAAGAAGCACTCCCACTAAGATTTTGCTTGCTGAGGCTGGCTTGGTCTTTCTTAAAGATAGAGCTGTCTACTTGTGTCACAGTTTCCTTGCTAAAGTTTCATCTAACAAAAGCTCCTTTTGTCTCCAAGCTATTTCTGACTATTGCGATGTAGCTAGGGCTATAAATTTAAATGTCAACTCAAACTGTATTCTATTATCTAGTGCCTTGTCTTTCTCCGGCTCGTTTAACATGATTGATTCCAATATCCATTTCAACGTCTTCTGTCATGATTTTTCAACCGTTTTTACTTCAATCCCCGTTAATTATGAATTTGGTCTGGGTCTGAGAGGCTCGAGTGACCCTTCACTGAGAGTGGATGATCTCCTTAGGGATTGTTCTGCGTTTGCTATATATACGGATGGCAGTAAGGTGTCTAATGCGGGCTGTGTGGGCGCTGCTTGCTACTGTCCCGACCTGGATGTTCATACCAATTTTGGTATTGACAATAATGCGTCTGTTTTTACGGCTGAATGTGCTGCTTTAAGCAGTGCACTTGATATTATTCTTGATAACGATCCTCACAATTATTGTATTTTTTCTGATTCTATGAGTGCTCTGCAGAGTCTTGAGTCTACCAAAATTGCGGCTAGGACTAACTCACATATTTTAAGTATTAAAAAGAAATTTAATCAGTTTATGGCTTATAACTTACATAAATTTTTTGTTAAGTTCTTTTGGATTCCTTCTCATTCTGGTGTATTGGGCAATGAGGTGGCTGATGAACTGGCTAAGATTGCTACTGCTTTTATTTCTACAAGTATCTCAAGGGTTCCTTTCACTGATCTGTACGAACGTTTTATGAAAAGGTCCTTCAACAGTACTTCGTCTTTAATTAAAAAACTAGGACTGTTCAAGGGTAAATATTATTTTGAGCATTATTATAAGAATATCCGTTATCCTTGGTTTAAAGGCAAAAATTTACCTCGGCACTTCGTAGTTTCTGTTAACCGTTGCAGAGCGAACCATTACC
Source organism: Lasioglossum lativentre (assembly GCA_916610255.1). Classification (NCBI taxonomy): domain Eukaryota; kingdom Metazoa; phylum Arthropoda; class Insecta; order Hymenoptera; family Halictidae; genus Lasioglossum; species Lasioglossum lativentre. Next base: position 19,725,183 of record OU744359.1, on the reverse strand, counting down.
ACCTAGCGGGTTCTCTTGCTCGTGTCGGTTTCATTGATAATCATTTATGTAAGTGTAACTCTGAGAGTGAAACATTGAACCATGTCATTTGGCAGTGCGACTTATATAACGCCCAAAGATCGTTGCTCTTGGATAAACTCCATAAACTTAAATTCCAGCTACCTTTGGATGTTTCCTTGTTTTTGGCAGGGCCAAATATTGGTGTCTGTCACCATATTGTATCATTTCTTAAAAATTGTAACCTGTGTGTCTAGGTGTTATCCTACAGTTACTGTATTTTGTTTTAACCTAACGAGGTTATAAATCTTTTTTAAGATTTAAAAATAAAAAAAAAAAATAAAAAATACGTACATAACATGTTACATTTAAATCGTCGTAGTGTTCGAAGAGTGCTTTGAGACATTTTATTTTCTATTGCAGTTGACCTTGCGTGACCTTGAATGACCTTCATAATAGGTCATTGTATTCGTCTTGAAATACACTATCAGAATGTAAATAAAAAACCATACCGTTCCATCTAAAAAAACAGAGTTGACCTTCATATCTCCTTGACGTCTCCACCTAAAAAAAATTATGACATCAGATTACGAACCCCTCCATATCAAGTAAGTTTGGTCTAACGCATTTTCTCCTATCTTCAAAAACAAGCGAGTTATTCAGGTGACCTGTTTAAAATGCCCTACCCTGTATATTCTTGATCGACTTGAATTTTTTGACAGATCCCTGTAAGATCCAGATGGCCGCATCATTGTTTATATCACAAAACCAGTGTTCCGGTGGCGACCATGGTTCCGAGATCACAACTAAATCGACATCATGTTCAGCGGTAGTTTGCGTTAATAGATCTTGAGCCATCTTAGATTGATTTAGATTTATCTGAAGTATCTTAAAAGGCATTGTTCCAATCTTATTACTATTTTACTTCTTGACATATTTATTTATTTAATTATTTATTTATTTGTTCTATTTGCAGCTAGGTGAGTGAGTGTTATATGACTATATATGTATTTTTATGGAATATAGTAGCTTTGTTCTGGAATCAAAGTACCCGGGCGAGCACGCGGCTTGGTCCGATTCGACTAATCGCGACGCGTAACCAAGTCACGCATGCGTGTCGTCCAGCGCTGACGTAATTGTAACGGCGAACGACCAATAACACTGTCCAACAAATTTCAACTTTTTTATGTGCTCGAATTACTGTTGGGTCCTTATAGAGTTTTTTTCGCTGATTCCGAATCTGCCCTTAATTTTTTTCCTATACGCACAGTTTTTGAGAAACATGGCTTTGAAAAAAAACATATTTTTCAACTTTAAACAAATATTGTGATGTTATTATAAAAGATATGGAATTGTTCATTACAGCAAAAGATTCTGTAGACTTTCCCGAATACAGTGATATCCAATATTAATACATTATGATTGTTTAAACATGTTTAAACAATCATTAAAGACGGAGAGACACCACTTTTGCACCAATTTTTGTCGATATTTTTGAATTTATCTCAAAAAATAAGGGTCCAGCGGAAAATCGAACTATACCACGCAATAGAGCAGACTTTTATCTTGAGAAACAACACTTTCAAGTTTGCAACGTCAACGTTTTTGTCGAACCAGAAAGCAAAATATCTTCGTCCGACATGAGTTGCCGCCTGTGGCGCTCGGGACGGGTACGGCGCGGCGCGGCGCAGTGACGGGATACGGAGCGGCGAACGACCGTTCTAGCGGTGAGCGTTCGTTCGTTCGTTCGTTCGTCCGTCGGTCCGTCCGTCCGTCCGTCCGTCCGTCCGTTCGTTCGTTCGTTCGTGCAGAAAGTACAGGTAAGTATTCGTTTATTGATTTACTTACTTATTCATTTGTCTACTTATTTGTTTAATTATTTATTAGATTAGTTCACTTCCAGGAGTTCCCGAAGCAGAGGGAATTTTGCCAGAAGTGTGGTATGTATACAGTATAGATATATGCTGTGACGTGGCAAGTTTTGCCGACGTCCCTCGATCCCTAAAAAGAGAGGCCGGGCCGCCCTCTGGCAGTACCGATGCGAAACGGCCGTTTGCGAGCGCTCTCCCTGGGCATGCCGATTTGCCAAGGGCGAGTATTAACGCGTTTTGAGCGTCGCGCCACTTGGGCGACGCGAATTTCACAGGACCGAAACCGGGCTCCAGGGGAGCCCGGCCCCTATTTCTCGCCGTACGAGGCTTTATCGGAACTGGCTCCGGAAGGATTTCGTGCCGAGACATCGGAGGAAGTATCGAGCCCGGGTCGACGAACCTGGAGGCACCGACGAGGGACAGTGGACACGGGACGAACACCTCCTCGACCCCTTCGCTGCCTCGCCCGGAAAAGGAGGTGTCCACAACCGGAGCGGCTAGGACTCTACTCTTCACGAGCCGTCGCCGCGACCATCGGAAAAGCGGCGACAGCGAGTAGTAAAATCCGCGAGCCAGGGATCCCGCGCGACAGGATGCGATCCTGCGAGGAAATACCGCGCGATAGGTCCGCGAGTCTCAAACGGGAGAAATAGGTTAGGGAGTAGGGGGACGCCTCGCTTCCGCGTTGCCGAGCCTGCCGAAAGTAGGCCACTGGGTCGATGGCCGTTGATGAGCCAAGTTGCGCTTCCCGCATTTAACTAGCGATTAAGAATAATAAGTTGTGCGAGTGCCGAGACGAGGGACGACGAAGGACGAGTACCGTCCAGCTGCCGCCGTCGCGTCGTTGCCGTGGTAAACGCCAGTCAGGCTTTCCTAATATCGTAATTTAACGATCATTTCGTGTTGGCTCGGTAACGTTTTCGTGAGGTCCTTATTCGCGTCGCGAAATTACGACGCCGTTTCCGTGCCGCGTGGTCGGCCATATTTTGTGAACGGGAAAACGGTCGCCGATCGGTTAACGTGCGAGCCGGTTGGTAACGCGAGGGCGCGAACTCGCGGGGGGCCGTATCGTTGCCGATTTTCCGAATTAATTAAACGCTATCTTCGAGACGTTCCCCGGTGTGACGTAGCAACGGTCCGTATCGTGTCCGACGGCGAAGCGCGAGCGATCCAGCACTTATACCGCGTATTCCATCGGAATTCGGCAGTTCTTCCGCGCCAAAAGCGCTTTGTAAAATTACTTCTCCATCTTGTAAAACTGCCGGGTTCGACGCGATCGAAGGAGAAGAGCGCGTGCGACCGAAAATCTGTCGCGTAAATATCGTGAACGCGCCGGCTTGTAAATTTCCGCTGCCGGCTCTCACCGGCAGCCCTGTCGTGTCCATCGGACAAATAAATTATTACAGCCGATTCTCTCGTTCCTTATTTCCGTCGAGAAACCTTTCCGCCGCGGGAAATGCTCCGTACTTCGTCCACGTAGAATCCTGTGTCCATTCTAGAGCCATCCAGCATATCGTGTGGTTCTCGCAGTTTCGGAAAGGTCGTTCGCGCCTCGTGCCGTTATCTCGCAATTTGCGTGACACTGCCGAGTGTCTGGCGCCCGAAAGTAGATTCCATTAACGGCTTCTTTCGTGACAAATCCGAATCTGCGAGATACCTTTTGTCACGGGTGGACCACGCATCGCGCGGCCGAGCGTGGCCCGGCGTTTCGCCTATAAAATCCCGGAGTCGCAGACGTTCCGTCCTTCCGACGGATACGCGAAATTTGGGCGACGTGACAATGCAGTAAGTACAGGTAACTATTTATTTATTAGTTTATTTACTTATTTATATGTTTATTTATTTATTTATTAATTTATTTAGATTATTTCACTTTGTTCAGGTGCAGTGGAGGTTACCGCAAAGCTTGATTACTTATATTATGTATGTACCAGGATGTACGTATGTATTTATTATCTTGTATTAGGTATGTAAGTGTTGTCTTATGTTAGGTAAGTAAGTGTTGTCTTATATTGGGTAAGTATATGTTATCTTATAGTATTATGTAAGTAAGTAGGTAAGTAATGTATATTTTGCTATCAGTTATGGGTGGACTAATTTTATCCTTACCTTAATTTACTTTACTAAATTCAATTCAATTCAATCCAATCCGATCCGATCCGATCCGATCCGGTCCGATCCGATCCGATCCGATCCGATCCGATCCGATCCGATCCGATCCGATCCGATCCGATTCAATTTAATTTAATTTAATTTAATTCAATTTAATTCAATTTAATTTAATTTACGCTTTTTACTTCTAACTATTCTAAATTTACTTTATCTACTTCTTCTACTATAGGGGCTTTATTGTCGTTTGTTTCTTCGAAATTATTTACATTTCTCAGGGTCTTAGGGTTTTTTCCCAATTGTGTTTCTTTTAGTTTTTTTTATCTTGCGACGCTCTTCTAGCGTCTTACGGTATGTCGGGCATCGTAGTCCGCCATCCCGATGGCCCTCTATTTGACATACAGGGCATTTCTCTCTGCCGTTACAGTCCCTTGCATGATGATCGACCGCACTACATATACGACATACTTGGACCGATCAGGCCCTTGGCAATTTCTTGCCAAGTGGCCGTATTCTTGACACTTGAAACACTGCTGTATTTCTTCGCGTTCGAGGATTCTACAGGTACCCCAACCAACCCGTAGACTGCCTAGCGCGATGAGTTTTTCTGCGGTCTTTGCAGGAGCAATGGCAGGCCTCAGCGCCTTAACTTAGATATTTCCAGGTAACGTTTCAGGGCATTTGTCAATTATAGCGCGTATTATATCTCCCGCGGTCGCATCAGCCTCTATTTGTTTCAGATGCAGGATTTTGAGGTCACTAGGTCCACCCATGGATGTTTTTAGTCCTCCGATCTTCTCATTGATCAAAGAGCTAAAACTGGCGGCCTTCGACTGATCACCCTTAATTGCAACCAGGACATCGCCATTTCGGTTAGATCTGATTCCAGCAATCTGGATCCCTTCTCTGTCTATATCGATACCAGATTTAATTGCTTTTAACATCTCAGCATAGGTCTTTTCTGCCCCTTTCACCAGCACCGTTTCTACACCGTTTTGTAGTCTAGGGGCTTGTGTACCGTACTGTCTGCTTTTCGGCATGTGTATATCCACCGTAATATTTATTCCCGTAAATACCGCCTCGGTTACTCTACGGAACTCGTCCGGCTTTATGTGTTTCGCACGTATCGCGATCGCGTATTTTATAAACGAATTTGCACGTATCGCGATCACGTATTTATTAAGCGAATTTCCCGCCAAATTAATATTGGGCAATGGGATCTTAAGGTAGAGCCAATGGTGCGCGTGATCTGATTTTGTGTATTTATTGTTCTTGATACACGAGACGAAGTTGTGTTTTGACAGAGATGTTCTCGGTTTGATGGAAAATTATGTTCTATCTCGCTGAACTGCATTTTCTACCCTCAACGACTTGAATCCCCACTCTTGGCGAATTTCGTACACCATTCCCAAGCGTGGGTCCTCGTAGGGCATTTCTTGCTGTGTAGCTTAATTATAAAAACTGACCAACCCCGTGTCACCACTCCTTCCAATGCCCCGAAGCGCGCTGGGCCCGTGGCAGGAGTGATGCAGCTGATCACCAAATGTTCTTTTATCCTTGGAACTTTATGGTATGGTTCTCGTACCTGCGAGGGTTGATGTAATTATGCGTAAATCCCGGACCTTCTAAATGACTTTACTACTAACTGCCGCATGTTGGATGCAGACCGGTCTGCTAAAGAAAATATAATGACTCGATGCTAAACGAAATGCCCAGATTGAGAAACCGAAAAAACTCGCAGATGGTTGTCCGTACCATCAAGTTATTTTCCGACGGACTTATCGAAGCCGTCATGGTTCCGCGACGGAACAGTATGTCAGGATGACCAGCGATTGTAATTTTATCTCTCTTTGCCTTCATCGAGAGATCACGTAGGCCTTCTAAAGTTTCAAACACAGTGTCTTCTTCTACACTATTTTCGTGTTTCTCTCTGTCGATTAAAAAGTAGACATATCGTTCTTTGATTGTAAACCCGCCTTTTCTCTTAGGGATTTTAGAGCTGTTCACCAGGTATACCAGACCGCCCGGGCAGGCTCCTGAGTATTCAATTCCGATGTTCCTTGAAATCTATCCATCAGACTACGGCTGGGACCACTCTCAACGTTCAAGTCAGCAGGTGCAAAGCAGGCAAGATCAGCTCCTTCTTCAGCGGCAAGTATATGTCCAAATTTAACGCTGGTCTGTTTATAGATCGTGTCAGGCCACTTCCTAATCAGCAAGGGGCGCAACGTGTTGAACCTGCCTTGGGTCTTAGCCCACTGGAGGAGTTCCACCTCTTCCACAGTGTCGGGGTCAGAGGTTTGTATGCCGATACTCCGACATTGGGCCTTGTCATTTGACATAGGGAGCGTACCTTGTACATATTCAGCCTTGTTCTTGTTTGTGTTCTGTTTTTCAGGGTTGGAATGTCTATCATCATACTCGGTGAAAGTGCCGACACTTACTACAAGCCGTCTTGGGGTACGTTCCCTACTGCGCGATCTGTCTCTACTGTTGTCCGCCTTCGCTTCGTGTTGTAGCTCATTTAATGCCCTCGCGACTTTACTTACGGCCAACTTCACGTCTTGTTTGACGTGATCTTGACCTTTGATCAGCCCTTGAAGCTCTTTAACAGATCCTACTAAGGCCTTTACCGATGGCATCGGGTTGAGTCCTAGTCTAGTCTGACCTTCCACACCCCTGGCCTCTATTTTCTCATCAGGTCTTTTCCTTTTCGTGATTTGGAGAGCCGGGGGGGATGGGGACTCGAAATCAAATTCCAGTGTCTCAATACCCTCCAGGCCATTCGACATTCGCCTCATGGTATCTGGTGTCGAATGTGATCGCGGCTTTCTCGTTAATTCACGCAGCTGCTTATCAGATTGAGGGATTCTGATTTGGGACGATGTCTGAGCCACTTCCCCTTGTTCTAGGTGTTTCGGCCTTGATTCTGGGGGACTTCTAAGAAGTACTATCTTCTGCGGCGTAAATGCTTCCGAGAATTCTGCAAGCATCGTTTGTCTAAGTTAACGTTGGGGGTCGAAGCCCTCCCTATACTAGTCCGCAGCACTTCTTTTGTAGAGCCCACCAAAGGGTGGCCCCCTAGTAAGTTACAAGCACTGCTACTGTCACTATGGGTGGTTTCCGTGCCCTGTTGGCCTACACATTGGACCTCCTCGTCCTTGTGCGACGTTGTCTCTTCGCTCCTTCTGCTACTACCCTTCTCCTTAGCTTCATCGTTTTTATTTTTAAATTTGTAACTCTGCATGATGTTCCCACGATCGTGGTAGGAAAAGTAGTCCACCCCACCAGAGCCTCCTTGCCGGGGTAAGCCCTTTATACTCCGAGGGGCGAGCAGGTACCTCGGAGGAGGTACGCTCAACACTGGTGCCCTCACCAGCCCACGCCCCGGCGTCTAAGCCGGGGGTGCCCTCTCGCCGCGTACCCAAGCTTAGGGTTAAGGATTTTTTATAGAGGTTGTCATCCTCGCGGGCCAGCCGTTTTAAGGCAAGCCGCCCGTTCTGGCGAAACATAACCACCAGTTTACGGTATGGGCCCAAACGAGACCTGAACGCGGAGAACTTCGTCGATGAATTTCTGAAAAGTTTAAACGGATATTCAAATAGTCCGAACGGCGTCGTAATAGCCGTTTTTTCAATATCTTCGGGGGCGACTGGAATTTGATTATATGCGTGTACTAAATCTATTGTAGAGAATATCCTCTTACCCCGCAGGTTTTGCGCAAAGTCTTCGATATGTCTCACCGGGTAACGGTTGGGAACTGACCTAGCGTTCAACGCCCTGTAGTCCCTGCAGGGCCTCCATGCGTCCTCCTCCTTTTTCGGGACCATATGGAGAGGCGACGACCAATAGCTCTTGGACGGGCGAGCGATCCCCATTTTCATCATAACCTCGAACTCCTTTTTGGCTGCTTTGAGCCTGTCCTGGGTAAGCCTCCGCGGCCTACCAGAGACAGGTGGTCCTGGGGTGGTCTTGATATGATGTACGGTTGCGTGCTTGGTCACCGTTGGAATTCCCGTTGGTCGAGTGATTTTTGGAGTCTCGGCGAGGAGTTGATGAAACATGTATGCGCCAACTTGATGGTGGGTGCCTCTGTTGTTGCCGACTGCCCTCTTGTTGATATCATCGTCGCTGCGTCCACCAGTCGCCGATTGCGAATGTCCACCATCAAATTGAAATGGACCAAAAAATCCACCCCAATGATGGGTTTCGTGACATCCGCTACCACGAATCTCCACATGAAATGCCGCCGTTGTCCCAGGTTGAGGTTGAGCGTCACCATGCCGTACGTGGGGATCGTCGTTCCATTCGCCGCGGTCAGCTCATAATTGGACCTTTCCCGCGGTCCGCGCAATGCTCGTCTCGGAAAAACACATAGGTCGGCTCCCGTGTCGACCAGATACTGCATCTTCGACTGGACATCCATGACAAAAAGACGACGTGACGCTGGGTGAGGATCGTTGGCCGTCATCAACGATTGCCCCGTTCGTTTCCCTGGGCCGGCGACCAATTGCAGGGGGGTATGAACCTGCATGCATCCTGTCCCCATCGCCAATGATACCAGCACTTGCCCTGGTCATCGTTGTAGACTGTGCTGCGGTCATTCGACCGTGAAGATGAGCGTCCTCGATAATGACTGGTCGAACTGGAGCGCCGCGACCAACCTCGACGCGGGGAGAACTCCTCACGAGAGACTTCTGGTCCACCGTTGCGGGACCAGCGATCGGTGTGTGCGGTGTGCGAGGTGCCGCAGCTTCGGCGATGTGTGCCAGTGGCGTCATCGTTTCCGCAATAGCGTCGGCTAACTCGGCCACGTTATCCAGCTCCAGTGTCCGTAAAACACTGTCGGCGATGGATGTGCCCGCCAACTCTCGCAGGTGCCGTAGAAATTGGGATGGCTTCCGATCCCCCATTTCTTCGTGCTCCAACAAGCGCCGTGTTTTTTTCTCTTGTGAAGAACCTAACCGACGAATAAACTCGACCTTCAACTTCTCGTACGGGTTTATGGCCGGGGGATTCATAATTATATCCTTTACTTCCGCGGCATACCGCGGGCTTAGGGCCCCCATAACGTACCCGAACTTCGTTTTTTCTACCGTTATTCCGGCCGCGTCAAAGCTGCTTTCGACCATACAAAACCACAACTCCGGGTCGGAGGGACAAAATTCCGGTATCCGAACAGCGACGCGGGCTAAAAATGCGCCCGCGGACATTGCCGATAAGTTTAAGTTTCGAATAGAATCGGACGGATCGGTCATCTTCGGAGCTTTCTATATTTAAAAAAAAAGTATCTAGAGTTCGAAGTCTTATTCACTGAGTCTAAGTATACTAAACTATGTCTACGCGAGAACTTACACTAAATATAGTATCTTGCTGCGGCACTAATGTTCACAGGTCCTAATATCACCTGCACTGTTCGACGAGAAAGAAAACTGCACGAAACACGTTACTTATTGTACCGAAATGCTAAAAGTCGGACACTGAATCACGAAGGGGTCACCATTTTGTGGAGATTCTACAGTAAATAAATGTGACTCAGCGATACAATTCCTCAACACAATTTACTTTATTAAAATTCTGTATATGACATAGAATCAACGTTGTCACAACGACTGTCTGTAACTGAGTGGCTACGTTCAGGGAAACTCCACGGAAGAGAGGGATGTAAGGAGAGGAAAGTAAGCAGCGGAAAGTAAGGAGAGAAAAGTAAGGAGAGGAAAATAAGGAGAGGAATGTAAGGAGAGAAAAGTAAGAACCACTCGCGAAAGGATGCTATAAAACGGAAAGAGCGGAAAAAGGCACCCTGGAAAGGATGTCGTAAAAAGGAAAGGTTCGTCTGGGCCTGGCCGTAAACCTTGAGACAGGCCCAAACGAGACCTGAAAAAAAGCAACCGAGAGGATTAGGCCTGTGCGGATCTGGTCGCCAGATGTGAACCCGCACTGACCAAACCCGCGGAGAACGGAGAACAATAGAAAAGGAATATGGCAAGCGAATAAGGAGTTTCCCAAACGACAGCGGTGTAGGGCAACGCCAAGGCCGCCACAGCGCAATGTCCCAGTAACCCATCATTGACCGATGAAGAATTCCATGACACATGGAATTCGGTACCCCACCCATTGCCAATCACGATATATAAAAACACCACACGACCACGACTGTGTGTCTTTTCTGTCGAGTGGAGTCGTCTTATACATCAACTGTAAGAGAACCAATACACGCATCCGTCCGAAAGTCTCGATCTTTGTCCGTAACCTTCTGAGCCTCTGATCCGGATCCCGGACCATCCTCTCACTTGCAAGGCCGCGGCATAACAGTATATTGAAAAATCTAAAAGTTTAAACTTCCATTCATGCGTGATTCTCCATCTGCTCTCATTGTATGACGTTCGGAGCTCCACGTTCGGAGCTCGTCGCTGGGTAACGCGTGTATTAGAGTTGACAAAAGTTATGGAAAGATATATTCGAGGCCTCCGAATAAGGAAAATTATATTCGTTATTCGAAATTTTCACTTAGATAAACATTTTGCCCAACTCTGGTAAAAACCGTGTATGTGTAGAATATTGTATAATATATTTTCATAATTAAAATTTTTATCTAAAGCCTTAGAATAAATGTACGACTGGAAAAATAAATTTAGGAAGATAGAATAATCAGTAGAATCAAAAGTAACGCTGCATCGCCTGTCGCCGAACTGTCACTCGCCCCTTCTTCTTGACTATTCGTTTTGGGGCTGGAGTACTTCTTTCTTGAAGACAACTTGTGTACTTCTTTCTTGCCGTCTTCACGGTTGTTTCCCACTCCGAACAACTACTGAAACTCCTTTCAGGATGCACCTCCAATTACCTCAAAAATCAATTTGCAGTAATATGGGAGCCGGTATATCGCTTTTTGTGGACTGGCCCACAGTGCGGCGTTCTTATGGGCGGACTGGACAAAAGTCTGTTCTTGACGGATTCTTATAGGAAATTTCACGCTGGTCACGAATATACCATATATTAAGGGTCCCTGAATAGAGGTTAAGTTTTTACCGCAAAATACCATTTTTTCGAAGTTTTTCAAGTGTTTTTAGCGTGAAAAAACGGTTAAACTCCATTAAGTGACCCTTAATACATGGTATATTCGTGATCAGTGTGAAATTTCGTATAAGACCTCAAAGTATCTTTCTTTCGTTTGGGATCACACTGTATATTCCAAGTGATGGAAACAGGGGTCAGTTAAGAAAAAGTGCTCTTCAATGCATCATTTACAAAAATGAGGAAACATGAACAAAAATTAAATTGAATTTCAAATAATATTTTATAAACATTATAACAATAATAATGGACAGAATATATAAGTAACTTCACAATAATAAAGGTATGCCTATTTACATAATATAGGCCATAGACTATACCTATGAAGTAGATATTTATAATATCACTAATTATATATATATATATAATTAGTGATATTATAAATATCTACTTCATATATATATATATATATATATATATATATATATGAATATATACATAAAGTCTTTTTATATATAGTACTTTTGAAAAATAAAAAAACATTGCAATGCACAGCATTTATAAACTTATGGAAATAAATTCGTTTTTCTCTGTAAGGAAATTAATATATAAAATAAATAATTGTTTTTGACGTATATAGAGAAAGAAAATGGTATGAGTATCTGTTCCGTCTTAAAATCCTCTGCGAAGGGACAAGCGCGTTATCTTGAAGGTCAGTTAGCTGGAATACCTACTCGAGACAATAACGACCGTAAATGCGAAAAACCCGAAAAAGCCAGGTGACAAACACATGTTGAACTGTCATTCCGTTAGCCTACCGAGTTTTATAGTTTTATAGCCGTAGCCGCCTATACCCAAATCTATCTCTACTCCTACTCTTCCTAATTTTCCACCACTTTCACCACTTTCCAAAATACACTCTTCAACCAATCACATACAATTTTCCAAGACCACACCTACTTCCGAGCTTTCCCTAATTTGATGCGAACTCTGTGAAGTCAGAACTGTTTCGACTATCGAACCATTAACAACTCCAAGCGCAGCCGAGTCTGACTTGGAGACAGCAAGCCAAGTCTTGCACTCATTTAATAAATACCAGTTCTCCGGAGTTTTGATTTTACATTCATTTCGCCGTTAACCTAGTCGTGATACGATTGACCAATTTCGGGATCGACACGACATGCGACACCGCAGTATCATTGATCGCTATCACTGTTAGTAGATAGTTCTATACCATAATTGTCATCGGATGATATTGTCCCGTTCTCTATGTCAAATCGGAGTGAATTGATTGAAGTGTCATTGTCAATAAGCAATAAGTATTGTTCTATATCTTCCAAAGGAAGCCTCGACTTCGTGTGATTGGTCTGCCTGCTTGCAGAAATTAAAGGATCCGAAGAGATTAAAAGTGAATTTAAAAGATCGGTATTTGAATTTACCCTACTATTCTTCCTAGTGTGATTTAATCTATTTCTTCTAATTATTTTATGGGTGGCCTCCAGAGCCTCCTCGGAGAGCACTCCAATCTGGAGATCGAACACAATTATAATTTCACAACTATGAAATAGCACTTTGTGTACAGTACACGGCATATAGTACCAAGCATAGTTGTCTGAATATAATTTCGAAGTATGTTTCAAGAGACCTTTTTTTGTGGGGAAATGCATTACGCATACCTCGGCCCCCGGGGGGGAAACCGAGGTTATGTGGGACTACCACCGGGGAGGGGGACGCCGAAGGCGCGCCCGTCCCCAGTGGCTACCCACTAAAACCCCACACCCGCCTAAGCTAAATGGGAAGTGCCTGGATCACGCGAGTACTCAACAGGACACTTCCCAGCTATTCAAGAGACCTCCAAATGTATCAACATTGACTCGCGCATCAGAAGACAAAATTCTCAAAATCAGATGAAAGTTGATTATTAACTCTTCATTCAAGCCAGTTATTTCAGAGCTGATCTGTGAATTGGCAAAAAATTTTCTGGCTGTGTTGCCATCATTCGAAGATCCGAATCCTTGTTTTGGCTTGGCCACAGTAAGTGATAAACGAGATTTGAAGAGCTGTTGGATACGTTTCTTGTTATTGTCAAATATTACTTTCAGAGCGTCACCCTTTACCTGCCATTTTTGAACCGAAGAAAAATTTTGACATTGAACGGAAGTCTATATGAAATATTTAATAGACATTCAAAAAAAAGAATCCATCAATGCAGTGTGGACAAGCCAAAACGGTACTGCTCTGCGTCAGGAATTTTAGCATACACCTTCTCTGTATTCATCTCCTTTAGAGTGGCTTTGCATATGTAGCACTTTGCACTGGAATTCGTTTCTGATAGAATGTTAGCCACCTTATCATCTATCATAGTGAAGTGAAACTGAAAAGTGATAGTCGCTTCGGTACCACTTGAATTAAATCGGTATGGGGAGAGGTTTTGTATTTCCGCTAATATCTGTGACTCCTGTTCCCTAATTAGGGTCTCACTCTCTTTTAGAAAGATAAGTTTGATAGGCCTACAAAAAAGGGTGGAGGAAGGATGAGTATTTACCCACAAATCTCTATTCCCATGTACCACTTTAAGGGGCACAAAAGCTATTACAAACAAAAATTCGTCGGTGGCTAGACCGTTTTCACTATATGGAAGTTTGTAGGTGCTGTGGCTAGAACTGCCATCAAATCCCCATTTGCAAACTAATTTCAAGTCGGTATAGTCATAAACGTTGATCATTCTTAGAATACTATCGCATGTCTTACTCAGCAAATCTTGTAATTTTACTTCTGCAGAAGTTTCTGTTGCAGACACAACCGACAAAAACGATTTTTTCATTTGCCTAACAGCCTTGACACTTGGAAGTATGTAAGTGCAACCTTTGCCTGACAATCAATCGCGATTGACTTATTTTGAGACGGATGATCTTGAAAGTAGATCTTGAATTTTTCGGATTTTAGTTTTTCGCGATGCTACCTCGAAATCAACTTGTGGCCTTTCCAGGCTTGAAGAAGGGTTTTCAGTGGGATGGATGGAGGAGAGTGGTGGGTGCTCTCGAGATATAGAAAGTAGATCGTCCGGCTTAAACAGATAATTGTTCAACCAAACACTATGGTGACGTTGTAAATTGGCCCGCTGACGCGCACATTTCTTCCACTTTTTTCTTAATTCCAAGTCATATCTCTCAACAGTTTTCCTTATAATTCCGTGTGTTGTATCGGAAGGTATCGATATTTTTAAAAGGCCTTGGATAATGGAGTGTAATGCAGAAATTTTATTGAGCTTCTATGATTTAATCCAAAATTCGAGCAAATCTGCATTTCTGAGGTTCGTATTGTTTTCTAAACAGAAAAAAAAATTATATACAAAAAACTTCTTAAAAAGTTTTTTATATATTTTATTTTCTACTTTTATTGTCATAGGAAGCAAGTGTGTATATAAAATTTCAGTAAGATTGGTCTATGGGAAGAGGCTTAAAATTCGATTACAAGATTTGACGCATACGCGTGGTAAAGAAGAGCACAGAGCCGTTCAAAGCAGTTTGAAGCAAGAAATGTTTACATATTTGTGAAGTATAATAGTTGCGAAATCGAAATATATCAAAACCCCAGGATGTTTTGACCCGTAATTGAGAAAAGCTTATCTGAAGATACTAACGTCATTAAAACTTGCTTCTAACTTAGTGTCTTGTTTATTGCTACGAAACTATTATTATGGTTAATGAAACAGGAAAAGTGGATATTATTCACCTTCTTCGATACCTTCCATATTCAAAATTTAAGGAAAGGACACAAAACAACGTTCTTAATTACAAAAGTCAGTAATTGATTGGGCCAGGTCTCGCGTGATTTTTCCGATGAGCTGTCTAACGAGCTCTCTGCCACTTATGCAAACGTGATTCTTGACGTTTGTTGTGCTAATTTTAGATTCCCACCATTTGTTTCATATACTAGAGACTCCTGGGGACGTATCCCCGCGAGGATACCACTTCCACCCCCGAATACTTTGGGCCGTATCTTCCACAAATGAAAGGAGTCAGATGCTTTCGTACTGAGACCACACCCTCGTCTTCCGTAACGAAACGTCCTCTTCGTAAATCATCACGACGGTAAATCCTGTGGCAGTCGCATACATGATACCTATACGGATGACGCGACGGCAGCCCTCGTGTCGCGCGTCAGCTGAATATCGCCATGCAGCGTTCACTTCAGATAATTTTAATTTTGTCAATTTTTAAATATAATTCGAATTATATCGTGTTTGATCGAGAAGATTTTCTCGTGTGATGTTCTCTTATGTTTCTTACATCTTTATTCCTTGCTTCCAGTGCCTCTTCGGAAAGCATTCCAATTGGCAAAGCTGAACTTTTTTTTTTATTCAATAAATAGTTAAAACCCAAAGCCCACAATATCTTTTCAACGAAGTTCGAATTTCGTTAATTCGAAACCGAACTGGAGCGATTGCGAAACTAAGTGGTCGTCATGCGTCTCGTACAACGCGACTCGTCGCGGAATTGCGTGTCACGCGACGCTTTAAACCATCTGTACAAATTCGAGTGGAGTCGAGTGCAGCGGGCGCGTCAGGTGATCCACCAAATATAAACACCGGACAAAGTCCGCTTGCCGCTCGCGCCCGTCTCCTACATGGCGTCCGCCTGGTCGCGCTCGTTTAGCGCGTTTTTATGTGTGTCGCCGATAACACCTCGAGAACGATCGACTCGAGGGCACGCAAAAGACCCACGGAGGTTTCGTTAGCGAAAACACGAATCAATACTGTGGGAATATGGATCGGGAAATGGTTCGAGCCGAGAATCGAAACAGCGAGCTTTCTTCTCGCTGTCAAAGATCTCGAATTCGGCACTCATTTCATTGCGGCATCTTTGAGTGTGAACGTGTGCGAAGATGTGTGAATGCGTGTGAATGTGTGTGAGATCGAATGTCCACTGTCTTAAAATAGTTTCCAATGTTTTGTAATCAGTTGTTCTCGATACACAAACGTTGATTGACATATGTTGTACGATTTAAAACATTAAATCCTTCATTTTTGGGGGCTCGTCCAAGTTTGAATTGCGGGTGGTGCGAGTGCATCTAATATTTGCTGTGTGCGGGTGCGAAGTGCGTAAATTGTGCTGTGTTCGAAGTTAATTTGCGTGACGGAGACCTAATATTATATGCAATGAGTCTGGCGAAGAGGACGGCTAGTGGCTTCACGGTAGCAGAGCTGAAAGAAAAGCTGGACTCTATGAACTTGATCACTACAGGATCAAAGGCCGAGTTGATAAGCAGACTGATGTCTGCAGATCCGTCGGGTGAATGGATGACCGAACAGGAGGAGACCGTGGGCTCAGCAAGCG
This sequence comes from Lasioglossum lativentre, assembly GCA_916610255.1. Lineage (NCBI taxonomy): Eukaryota > Metazoa > Arthropoda > Insecta > Hymenoptera > Halictidae > Lasioglossum > Lasioglossum lativentre. The sequence goes on along the minus strand of OU744359.1, from coordinate 19,708,853 downwards.
GTATGGTCAGGGAAGAGAATGTGTCCAATACATCGAGAGCACAAGATCCACAAACTTTGCACGAGGTTGAATTACTACGAAGAGAAAGGGATCTCGCAGAACGAGAACTGGAATTTGCGAGACGTGAAATTGAATGGCTTCGCGGAACGCAAGGATTTCGTGAAACCCAGAACCAGGAACCAGTAAGAAGAGCGCGTAGGGCGGATATAAAAACAATCGCTGAGCTTCTCAATACGTTTGAAGGAAAGCACGGGACGTATGAAATGTGGGAAAAGCAAGCGCGGCTCTTGAAAAACACGTACAGCTTAGATGATGCCGAGATGAAGGTAGTAATTCGTTCAAGATTAAAAGACAAAGCAGTTGAATGGTTTCATTCGAAGCCAGAATTCATCGAAATGAATCTCGAAGAAATATTCGTGGAAATGCGGAAGATGTACAACCAGCGGATCACCAAGGCATCAAGGAAAAAAGAATTCGATGCACGTATTTGGAAGAAAAGCGAAACATTTAGTGAATACGTGCACGACAAGGTGATTCTGGGAAACCGTGTGCCGATCGACGATGAGGAAATTGTTGAAAACATCATCGAAGGAATACCGGACCGTCAACTACGGGATCAGGCTTGGATGCACAAGTTTGAAAATACGGCTGACCTGCTGCAGGCGTTCGAGAGGATATCGCTGCGGTTCGGCGGGCAGAACACAGAGCGGAAAATGCAGCCGGATGCCAATTCAACATTGTCAACTGAGAACAAGCAGAGGCCGGAAAGCAGGGATGCAGGGCGGTTTGTAAGAAAATGTTACGGGTGTGGTTCCGAGAACCATGTACTTAAAAATTGTGCGACGAAAGCCGATGGTGTAACGTGTTTTGCGTGTGGCGAGCGTGGGCACGTCGCGGCGAAATGCGTGAAAAAAAGGATAATACGGTTAAAGATAGTTGCGCGACAATAACTCAGGGTAATAACAAAGATAAATTCGTAAAAGATGTAACAATTAACGGTCACGAGATTGTCGCTTTGATTGATACGGGCAGTGACATGTGTTTAATGCGTGCAGATAGTTATATTCGAATCGGTGCTCCGCCTTTATCTAAAAAAGAGGTCTGTTTTCGAGGAATCGGTTTGGATGAAAATAGAACACTAGGCGAGTTTAGCGCGAACATTTTGATCGACGGAAACGGTTATCCAATTAAAGTACAGGTAATTTCGGACGTGTTAATGCGACATGATTTACTTATCGGCACTGATTTCCTAAACACGGTAGAATTGACAATAAAGTCTCGGAAAATTACAATTAGAAAAGCATTTGAAAACTACGAAGAAAGTGCGGATTTATCAGATATATTTAGCATAGAGCACGAAGTAAATAAAGTCGACGTATCAGATATTGTAAATAGTGAGCATCGGAACGCAGTGGAAAATATGATCAATGCTTATAGATCGGTTAAAACTCGTGACGTCGGTATTCAGATGAAATTAATTTTAAAGGATGATATACCGATATATCAAAGAGCGCGACGGCTCTCTCCAGCAGAGAAAGAAATTGTAAATCAACAAATTTTCAGGTGGATCGAGGATGGAATTGTGCGACCGTCACTTTCAGAATACGCTAGTCCTGTGGTAATCGTTAAAAAAAAGAACGGCACTTATAGAATTTGCGTAGACTATCGTCAACTTAATAGAAAAATTATAAAGGATCGTTACCCACTTCCATTGGTGGAGGATCAATTAGATCGCTTACAGGGTGCTAAGATATACACGACAATGGACTTAGAAAACGGATTTTTTCACGTTGCCGTGGATCAGGATAGTAGAAAATATACTGCGTTCATAGTGCCCGATGGTCAGTTCGAGTTTCTGAGGGTACCATTTGGCCTGTGCAACTCGCCGGCTGTCTTTCAAAAATTCATCAACGCTGTGTTTCGGGAACTAATAGATGACGGAACCGTACTGACATACATGGACGACATAATAATACCGTCTGCTGATTGTGATGAGGGCTTGCGTAAGTTACAAAGGACTTTAAACGTTGCGAGTGAGTCCGGACTTCGGATTAATTGGGATAAATGTCAGTTTTTACGCGAGATAGTTGAGTTTTTGGGACACGTGATAAAAGATGGAATGGTACAGCCATCAACTCATAAGACAGACGCGGTGACGAAATTTCCACAGCCGACAAACGCGAAACAGGTCCAGAGCTTTTTGGGGCTCACGGGGTATTTTCGGAAGTTCGTGTCGCGCTATTCCTCAATTGCTCGCCCTCTGTCGAATTTGTTACGAAAAGATGTTCCGTTCCGCTTCGAGGACGAGGAAAGGGTTGCATTCGAGCAATTGAAATCAGCCTTAGTAAACAAGCCCGTGTTGAAATTATATAATGCAAATGCGGAGACCGAACTCCACACTGACGCGTCGAAAGAAGGGTACGGCTCAATATTGATGCAGCGCGATTCTACCGACGGAGCAATGCATCCTGTGTATTATGCAAGCGGTCGAACGACGCCGTGCGAACAAAATTATATTAGTTATGAGCTTGAAGTTTTAGCGATCGTTAGATCGCTGAAGAAGTTCCGTGTATATTTGATAGGTGTGCCATTTAAAATTATTACGGATTGTAGAGCGTTCACATTGACAATGAATAAGCGCGATTTATGTGTGAGAGTTGCGCGATGGGCGTTGTTTCTCGAGGAATTTAATTATGTTATTGAACATCGTCCAGGAAGAAGCATGAGTCACGTGGACGCGTTAAGTAGAAGTCCTATTCAGACTTGTTTATTAATAAGAGAATGTGGAAATAGCATCATCGAGCGTTTGCGTAGAGCTCAGCGAATGATTTTATATTGCGTGGCGAATTATTGTTTAAACGGAATGAGGATGAAGAAAAATTGGTGGTTCCGCGATTGATGCAATCGCAGATCGTAAGACAGATACATGAGAAAGGGCACTTTTCGTCGTCGAAAACGGAATCATTAATACGTAAGGATTACTGGTTCCCGGATTTAAAATGTAAAGTTGACAAAATCGTGCGAAACTGTGTGTCTTGTATCTTGGCGGAAAAAAAGCACGGCAAAAGGGATGGTTTGCTTCATCCGATCGACAAGGGCGAAGTACCGTTGGATACTTACCATATCGACCATCTTGGTCCGTTGCAGTCGACTCGTAAAAGTTACAAACATATCTTTGTAGTGGTGGACGCGTTCAGCAAGTTTGTATGGCTCTATGTTACAAAGAGTACCGGTGTCGCGGAAGTTCTTAATTATTTGCGAAGGCAGTTTGCGATTTTTGGAAATCCCAGACGCATCGTTTCAGACCGCGGGACAGCGTTCGTTTCCGGTGATTTTCGCGAGTATTGTGAATCGGAAGGAATAGAACATGTATGTATAACCACTGGCGTGCCGCGTGCGAACGGACAAGTCGAGCGTGTAAACAGAACACTTATTCCATTATTAACGAAATTAACTGCTCCGAAGCTCGAGTGCTGGTTTAAGTATCTAAATATCGCGCAAACATATTTGAATGCCACTCCTCATCGTAGTATTGGAAAAACGCCTTTTGAAGTTCTGTTTGGAGTACGAATGAGAATGAAAACTGACCCGAGTATTCAAGAAATCATAAATAACGAATTAATTTCAATGTTCGAGGAAAATCGTGAGGAGTTGCGTGCAAAGGCAAAGGATTGCATCCGGAAAGTTCAGGAAGAAAATAGGCGCGGTTTTAATAAAAATAGAAAGGAAGCGAAAAGATTTAAAGAAGGTGATCTAGTTGCAATTAAAAGAACACAATTCGGACCGGGTCTAAAATTTGCAGCGAAGTATCTAGGCCCGTATGAGGTAGTTCGCATAATGAGGGGCGATCGCTACTCAGTAAAAAAAGTGGGTGATCATGAGGGACCGAATGAGACATCCACCATGGCGGAATACATGAAATCGTGGATTGTTAATATAAGCGACAGCGAGACTGAAGATGAATATGAGACGAATGTCTGAGGTCAGACATTAATGCAGGACGGCCGAGTGAGGACGAATGTGGGATGAATGTCTGAGGTCAGACATTGGTGCAGGACGGCCGAGTGTGGGAATATGGATCGGGAAATGGTTCGAGCCGAGAATCGAAACAGCGAGCTTTCTTCTCGCTGTCAAAGATCTCGAATTCGGCACTCATTTCATTGCGGCATCTTTGAGTGTGAACGTGTGCGAAGATGTGTGAATGCGTGTGAATGTGTGTGAGATCGAATGTCCACTGTCTTAAAATAGTTTCCAATGTTTTGTAATCAGTTGTTCTCGATACACAAACGTTGATTGACATATGTTGTACGATTTAAAACATTAAATCCTTCAATACCGCCAGAAATCGTTGTACTTTCGAAGCGAGCGGGTCAACCGAGACCACTGTTGTCAGGGCCGCCGCGTGCGGTTGTGCAGGTTGTGCGCCGCACACGGGCGCATCGCCCAGGGGGCGCCGAGGTATCAAAATAAAAATTTTTTGAACTGAAATTAATTAAAAAAAAGGTCATTTATTGTGCTCCTGGGAAAGGGGGGCGCCAGATTTCTCCTTGCACACGGGCGCCTCTTACCCACGCGGCGGCCCTGACTGTTGTTACACCTCGTGTCTTCTAATAAACGTGTGCTTAATTTAGATTGAATCTTCCGTTCTTTTCTGCCCTCCTGTGTTCTTGCGAACACGATAGGCGAATCGCGAGAGTCTCGATCGCGAACACCATCATAATTTCCAAACAGGGACGAGGGGGGACGAGAACTTTACAGGATCTTTTAGAGGAGACGTTGCTGAAAATGTTCCACTTTATGAGAGCCTCTGCCTCTCCCTGCATTTTAACTTATCCCTTGTGAAAGGTGAAAAACTTTGACGATTTTCCTTAGTTGACTAAGCATTTTTTAAAATAATAAATTATGAACATTAACGTTTAGTTCCTGGGGCGTTCTCAACATAGATATACATTATTCATAAAAAAAATTTGGGCACTTAATCTTCAGTAGGTTTTCCAGGACATCGTTATGAAGAAACGGAATTTTTTCGGTGATAAATCGTATCTGAAAAAGTTTGATCTTTGAACGCTTATTGTAACAAGAGTTTTTAATAACTTTAATTAATATTATCGTTTTCGAATGTAATGGACATTTAAGAATCACTGTGCATTGGTTAAAAATCGATATGAGGACTTTCATTTTTTAGCTCATGAACAGCTAGCGCGTCGATCTGGCCCACTGTGCGGCGCGGCGTTGACAGGCAGTGGAGTGGGTAGGCTCTGGACAGGGATCGTGCCCACGACCCGGGACTAGGATTGAGCATTTACTGTATCTCTAAAACTCTTTGGAGATATGCCTTTTTTAATTAAACATGTCTACATAATCCGAAAAATGACAAAAATACACGTTAATAATCACGATGAGGCACAACTAACATAATAATATAAACGTGGCCAATTGAAAACTTCGATATAAAATCGACTATTTTATGATTTCCGATTTGTTTAAAAATCGATTTTGCAACGAAAAATTTTGAAGAAGTGTGGTGTCTGTGTGAGTGAGTGAGTGAGCGAGCGAGAAAGGAAGTTGGCGAATGAGAGGGAGCGAATGATTGAACAGAACGAGTGATAGGTCGAATCAGCAAACCGTGAGAGAATGTGTGAGAGAATGAGAGAGAGAATCGCGAGGCAGTTCGACGATAGGTGCGCATCGTCAGACGTCGATGGTGAGCGAAAAGGTAAAGATGCTTGGAGGCACTCCAAGCGATAGATAAAAGAGCAATTATGAGAGTAATTGTGTAATAATAATCGACGCAAGCCGTAGCTCAATAAAATCTACAATAGAAGTCTCAGGCGTGTATGCTATTAGGTAGAATATTCATGAATTTTTTCGTAATTTTTTGTTGAGTATGGTGTGACAAAATCAATTCGAATGGGCACTTTTGACCATCTTATCCGGCCATAAATCAACGAAAACATTATTTAAAAAATATATTTCAGTATACATCATTAAACCTGATTTTTCAAAAAAAATTTAGTCCAAATTTCACTTTGATATCTTTAGTAGGAAGTATATGGGGATTCTGGATCAAGTTCATTGACCTATCGAGGCAGACCCAACCCGAGGGAGGGGGGGGCTCCCCCCTCCCCGCCCCCTCCCTTCCCCCTCCCTTTCCCCTCCCTTCCCCATCCCTTCCCCGATTTTCGGGGGTCACCCCCAGATCGAACCGGGCGGTCTTTTTCGGGGGTCACCCCAGACCGAACCGAGCGGTCTTTTTCGGGAGTCACCCCCAGACCTAACCGGGGCGGTCTTTTTCGGGAGTCACCCCCAGACCTAACCGGGCGGTCTTTTTCGGGGGTCACCCCCAGACCTAACCGGGCGGTCTTTTTCGGGGGTCACCCCCAGACCTAACCGGTTTTCGGGGGTCACCCCTAGGCGCCATCTTTTTTCGGGGTCACCCGCGATCTTTTTCGGGGATCATCCGCGGTCTTTTTCGGGGGTCAAGTCCTGATTTTTTCGCGAATGTTTTTCGGGAGAGTGACGTCACAAAGGATAGGAGTGGAGGTAGGTGGATTTTTGTGACGTCACAGCGGTATCCTCTCGCGCACGAACCGCATACTTTGGCGATCTAACCGAGAATGATGGAACAGACGCCTCTCAGACCCCGCCCGTTCTTTCCTGCAGTGGTGGTGGGGGAAGTCGTTTTGCTGAGTAATCAGTTTGTTGTAATGTTATACCCCCCTTTGAAATCTCGGCAAACACACCCGACCAAATATTATAACTTCTTTTAAGACGCTATTTGATTGACAGTGACACTTTTTTATGTAATATGATACCCCTTGGGAACGAACAGGAATCTCGGGGACAGGAAATGTAAATCATGCATTAAATGTCGGAATATCCTTTTGATTTTATTTTATTAGCATTACATCTAAGCCTAAAGCTAACAATTCAGTGTCTATTAATGAATTGCGTTCAAAATCGTCATGTTCTGCAATGGCTTTTGCAAAATCATCGGTAACATAAGATATTATTTGCATAAACTTGCAATATTTAGTTTGTACACAGAATAGGTTCTCGGATAGCCAAGAGTACATGTGATCGATACAAAATTCTAAATCAAACAATCTTCTCATCGTTTTCTGGGCAATCTGTATGCACTTAGTCGAATTTGATAATTTTACAAGCTTTACATCATCGTTTAACTGACAGAACTCCACAGTTATATCACCAAATGCACAGCATTCCCTGAGTTGATAATGTTCCACAGAATGTCTTCCTTCTTTCGAAGAAGATCTTTCCAGGTAGCCATAGACAGTTGAATTTCATTGCCGTGATTGTCTCCTATAGCCAACTCGACGTGACAGCAACCACCAATTCGGACTCCAATGTCAAGGTATTTGTAGAATGTATTCGTCAAGGGATATCTCCTGCCCAATATACGCACCGCGCGCACGATCCTCTGTTCCGAATTATCAGCGCTGATAAGAAAAGAAGCAATTATGAAATGCATTTTTCTTTCAGTTGCAAAGAAACAATACTGAATAGCATTTTTAGCGGTAGCCAGAGTACTTACTGTGTGTGTAATTGCGGAGGATTGAACTCATTATTCTGCAGCGTAGCGCGAGAGTTGACGGTTGCGGACCACATAGTTGATACTTTGTCGATCCAACCAACAATGGCGTTTTATAGCCTCTCTCTACCCCCCCTTCCCTTTTTGAAAAAATGCAAACACAGCAAGGAATCTCGGCACGAGGCAAACACATCCGGTGAAATATGATACCAAAAATTCTTATTGCCGAGTAATCATTTTTTTGTAATGTTATACCACAAACTGCGCATTTTGTCGGCAACATTGGGTGAAATATTATACCATTTTACGAAATACGGAAAAAAATTTTGTTAAATAATATTCTTTATTCAAAAATATGGTTCTTATTGATCATTATATATTTTACACAGTTTAAATACATTTTCAACGGCACATACGCCAGTATGGAATGCACATCTATGCAGCCCCTTTTGCAACATCGACAATCTTGGAACATCCTCTAGATCCACATCAAGAGCCTCGATTCCAGTTAATTTCCGCAGCCATTTTTTCTTTTCCAATCCCTTGACAATGACCTGCTGTGTATTTTCCAGGGCTAGTTTCAAACAGCTTCCAGCTTCTTTGTATGGAACATATCCGTCCATCCACCCGATTCCATGATGTTTTCTCGTTAGCCATCGAACCTGACGTGTTTCGGCAGCAGTCAATCAGTGGAACCCAAATGGTGGCTCGAATATCCAGTGCAATAGTTTATTTCCATCCCGTAAAATGGCCGCTTCTTTTACAATGAATTCGTTTGACTCGATCTTGAACCCTTGTACATCGACAAACGTTAGATGAACTATCGCCGCTTGTTAAAGTATTCTGTGCACTACGTTGGTCAACGGGCTGTACTCGACTATACGAGATGAACCATCGCCGCTTGTTAAAGTATTCTGGCACTACGTTGGTCAACGGGCTGTACTCGACTATACGATCATGTATAATCAAGCAGTATGCAGCTGTGTTGACTGGCACATTATCTCTGCATTCGAAATCTATGCGGACATCAATTGTAGCACTTTTAACAGACTCGTTTTGACGAGAGCAGTCTATGACCACAAATGGGCCACGTGATAAGAACTCTAATTCGTCCAATAGCGGCTCACTGCATCGATCACCATAATACGAGTTTTGAAATTTTGCGTACATATCGTAAAGTACCGCATACTTATTTTTTTCAAAGTCGAAGTTTAGGTCATCGTATGGGTATGATTCCGAATTTAGGTACAAACGTATGTTTGACAGTTTACAATCGTCGAATTGATTAGCAGTCTTATGCAATTGATTCTTCCTATCATTCTGCAATGCGAATATGATGAAGCGAGGTTTCTCCAGTTGTGTTACAGTCTTGATGGCCCACGTATGCATCGTCGTTGTTTGTAAATGTGGATATTCGTATAGATCCCAAGAGCGAAAACTCATAGGTATCATTTGTCCTCTCTCGAGAATGCGTAGTAACGACAATTTGGTTACTTCTTCAAGACTTATGTGCGGCATTCGCCACTGAACTTTGAATAATTCGATTTTAGGTCTTAAAATACTAGAACCATTCAACGCGTTTAGATCGTTTCGTGATCGAATTAAGACCAACTCTTGACGCACATTAACGGTTATCTTGTTATAATCTTCACCGAAGCCAAAGAGCATATTGAATGGTATACAGAGTTATTCCAGGATTTTTACAGCGATCTATTTCAACGCCATTTAGTTCATATCGAATTTCATCAAACATGAAAGCAGCACAATTGGTATCGAGAGTAACATTGTTGCTTGTTCCTTCAGGTGGAGCCTCTGCTAAAATAACTTTTCCTTCAATGTACAAGAAACTCTCGCACGGTAGCGTATACACATCTTGCTACTGTATCGGTATTCTTATTTCATCGCTATTTCCGAGAGTAGTATTTGCATAGGGATTATACGTGTGCACTTCTATCTTGGTTATACGATTATCGGAGGTCGGTGTATTGCCAATGGCCAGAATGTCAGACATTATTGCTTTACAACAAATCCCAACGATTGTAGAAAACGCACGTTCTGCAAGCTCAGCAGGTTCTTCCTCGACGATGGTGTGACACGATAATTTGCCCGACTTACTGTGTCGATGAATGTATTTGTTGCAGCAGTCGGAATTAGAGGTTCGTTCGCTTTGTTATACACAAGCATAATACAACACTTATTCGTAGGAGCGGGGATCTCGCCGTCTTACATGTAGTCTAACAGTGATTTCTTCTCCACGAAAATCGATCAGACGATTATTTTGGTCAAGCAGACGTATTTCTAAATCGTCTATTATCCGCACGACGATAGGAAGGTAAATGACTCGCGGCGGCGTTTCTGAGATCTTATATCCTGGAGGAACCCTAGGTGAAAATTCGTGAATAATGTGTACAGGTTTGTCATTACTGTACGAACCAGCTGTTATGCTGCATTCCACTCTGATCACGTTGATGCTTATGATGTTCACAGGAGCGTTAGACTCATGCCACATTTTACGTGGGAGAATACGGTTTGCAGAAAATCCAAGTAGCGATCCTATGTTATTAGGTTTCTCAAAATTAATCTTATAGGAGCAGTATATTTCACTCTTCATCGTATTATTGTTAGCACGTATGACGAGAGGGTATTCATCGTTCCCCGAATCATGCCTGTTGGGATATCTTCGCAGTATTTCCCGTTTCAAGTACTTATCGATTGCATCCAGTTCGTAAGATCCTTCGGGAATGACAATTTCTTCGTCATTTTCACCAAAATAAAATTTATTGTTGCGAGCATCGACGTTCGCTATCGTGTTAAACGTTTCAAAATCCACGAGACCTAGTTCGTATTCATGACCACTCAAATCTATCGCGGGAAAGCATTGGACTGCGAGCATGCTGCTCTTACCCGTTAACGTCAGTGTCAACGACGAGGGCGTCATGTTTATGCGAAAGGGGTAAAGAATGTAATGAAATTGTACTTGTTGGTAATGTACACACAGTACAAATTTTACACACAGTTGCCCGCATATGGTTTGATCGAAATTTTGAAAACGTGCATCATTGTAAGTAATTGTTGCGGATGATCCAAAGTATGCAATAAGTTCCACAGGTGGACGTAGATTACCAAAGCTATCAAAATATTTTACGGTACGATTGCGTTTCACGTATGCGACCCAATGTGTTCCCGGACCGATACTATCGTCCAAGTTTACTATACCGCTCTCATTTACATTTGCTCTCGCCGGAAGACTATCGCGCATGTATACTCCGCGAAAATATGGTATATTCTTTCTTCCTATATCCTCAAGCTGAACATTTGTCATCGGCTGTGTCCCTAGTTTTTCATGGATTGAACTTTTTTTTTTCCTTAAACCGGTACCCTTCTTGTAGGGTGCGAGATAAATTCCGCGACCTTCCATAGCATGGTTATGACGTTGCAATTCCTCCAACTGTTTTCGCGCAGCCTTGGCATCGTTCACAGCCTTCGCTACGCCAGCAGCACCGCCCGTCAACGCCCCTATAGCTGACAATGCAGGTAAGAGGAACGGTAGGAAACCACCTCGCTTTGCTATCGGTAGAACTCGCGTCTTCTTCTTCTTACCACTGTCCTTTTTTTTCTTGAGCCCCATCCCAAGCTTCGATTTAGCTTTCATCGCAGCCCAAACAGCTGTCGCAACAGTCTTCTCGCCTAACGTAGCGTCCTTCGCAGTTATGCGTTGACGTGCTCGATCAGCTAAAATTTGATCTGCCTTGTGACGATTCGTCAAATCTTTGTTTTGAGAGTGTTCTCTACAGGCCGAGTCAAATGGATTTATGCCACGATCGCCGCGAGCCAAGCGTTCCTGCAAACGTGTGCCGGGTCCACAAAATTGATATCCTGGTATATGTAACTCAAACGGCAATTTATTTATTAGTGTATTTAGAAGTCCTGCTCCCTGCCGCCGTATGCACGAGTAACGATCCTTTTTCATAGGTGGTCCGTCAATGTGTCGCCAGTACGAAAGTCATTTATGGACTGATTGATATCTCTGGATCGCGTTTGTATAAATATTTCCCATACCCCGCTTATATGTTATTGTTGCAACAGCTGCGATGCGGTTCGTAAGGCAGCCTGTGAAAATTCGAGTGTTTTCAGACAGAAAGTTTGATAATATTATGCATCATGTTCTGAGACATGGACCATTATTACCTAACACTGTACGCGGTATAGTGTGTGGCCCTTCCAATTGTGGGAAAACTAATGTTGTCATTAGCTTGTTGGAAAGCCCTAATGGTATGCGATTCGAAAACGTGTATGTATATTCAAAATCGCTGCAACAGCCAAAATACCAATATTTGGAAAAGCTGCTCTCATCCGTAGAGAATGTTGGCTACTTTCCTTTTTCAAACAATAGCGACGTCGTTCCACCTAATGAAGCTCTACCAAATTCTATATTTATATTTGATGATGTGGCGTGCGATAAGCAGGATGTGATTAGAGAGTACTTTTCCATGGGTAGACATTCAAAAGTGGACAGTCTGTATCTATGCCAATCGTATGCAAGAATTCCAAAGCACCTGATTCGCGATAATACCAATCTCTTACTACTATTCAAACAGGACAACATGAATTTACGCCATGTGTATGACGATCACGTAAATACCGATATGACGTTTGGACAATTTAACAAACTGTGTGCAAAATGTTGGCAACAAAACTATGGATTTGTGGTTATAGACAAGGATAGTCCTATGCATAGAGGTCGCTATCGACGAGGATTTAATGACTATGTCATATTATAACTACATCATTCGGCTGCCAACCTGTGACGTGATTGAACGGGTGTCGAACGGTTGTCGAACAACATTGAACGGGTATCAAACGGTTGTCGAACGGTTGTCGAACGGTTGTCGAACGGGTGTCGAACGACATTGAACGGGTGTAGAACGCGGTGTCGAACGGCATCGAACGGGTGTCGAACAGTTGTCGAACGGCATCGAACGAACATCAAACGGGTGTCGAACGGCATCGAACGGGGTGTAGAACGGGTGTCGAACGGCATCGAACGGGCATTCAACGGTTGTCGAACGACATTGAACGGGTGTCGAACGGCATTGAACGGGTGTCGAACGGTTGTCGAACGGCATTGAACGGTTGTCGAACGGGGTGTTGAACGTGCACGTTGAACGTAGAACGGTTGTCGAACGGGCATTGAACGACATCGAACGGTTGTCGAACGGGCATTGAACGAGATCGAACGGTTGTAGAACAGTGTTAAAACGTTTCTAATCGAGCATGGGTCGAAATTCTGTTGAACAAAAGATGGAAAAAGATGTGTTAACAAAAGAGATTGCCAAGACGAGCGAAGCTATACGAAAAAAATACTTAGCGCTAAAGGTCGGAAAAATGAATACCGATGCGGTGTTGGAACATAGCTTGCAACCTGTGATAAGACCCTTGAAAGAATTGATTGAAAACACAAAACCATTTCCCAGCCCAATTCCTGAAGAGACATCTTCAGAGTCGACATCCAAACAGCAATTGCCCGTGATTAACGTTACACCTGAATATCATGGAGAGACCTCTTCAGAGTCCCCATTGCATCAGCCGCCCGTGCTTAACGCTGCACTCCAATATTGCGGATTAAAGCCGCTAAACGCTACGCCTCGGTATCGCGGATTGAAAAGATTACGTGCGGAAACACCTTTAAAACCAACACCTCATCGATTATCGAAACGACTTTGCCCAGATTCCGAACCTCCTGCAGAAGAAGTATGGACAGACGAAGCAGAAACACTTGAACAAAATATTCTCGAAACGACAATGCGTGAGATTGTTGAGAATCCCGAACAGCATGATGAAGCCACTACATATTTGACTCAGAATCTAGGACCGCTGTCACAGGAATATTTGAACTTATTTATCACGGATAAGAAAAAACAGGTTGACCACGTGTATGGTGTGTACTATGATAAAAATACATTGATGCTTGGGGATAAGAATTTCGACGTTGACATGGAAGATAATATAATCATCGATAATGTAAAATACAGAGGAACGCCTGGCCTTTTCGAACTAATTTTCAAGAGAATGCCCGACGATACGATATACACCGATGCTGGCAAACAGAAATATAAGAGTATTCTGCTGACGACAAATGCGCACAGGCGCAACCATAGTGCTGCAAATCCCCCATTGAGTAACAAAGGATACAAGTATAAACATGTAATTGCATCACTGCTTGAAACACGACCTCGCACTGGAAGAGGGTTTGCCCCCAAGTCAACTTTGATGAATACATTACCGGAGAACATGATGGTTACCGATAATGCGATTGATTATGTACATTGGGATGATACCAACGAGGTAGTGGATAGAATAAGATTGCTTGCGTCATCGCGAGCTGCTGGACATACAGGCCTTGATAACGAAATCATGTCAATCATAGAGGAGCTCCAAGAAGCGGGTCTGATTATAAATTAAAGATGGTTTTGAACGTGTTCAACAGTTTCACGATGTCAATCAACAAGTTCGGTGTTACGTTGCGAAACGAGTCAAATAAGGATAATGTAACATGCAAGAATTACGTGAAACGGAGTGCGCTTTGTCTCAATGGCGACGCTTTCGACGCGAGAGACTGAAAGCTTGGAGGTTTGGCATACCCGACGAACGATGCCGATGCAGTGAATAAGACATGCTTGGACAAGGAAATGGCGCATATTCTGAAAACATTAAATCGATTGGAGGAGCGCATCTTCAAGGAAACACGTAAAACAATTTTAAAAAAGTCTAATGAAGCAGAAAAAAAATGCGACATCATGTGTTCGAAGCTGCGGCGAGAAATAATGGCTGAAGTCCATAAATTGCAAGGTTACGTCGAATTAAATTTTACTCGGCAGTGATGCGCGCAAGATCCGAACAATTATATCAATATTATTACATGATTATATTGTGCATGGAAATGACAATTAAGATTTTTAATAAATAAATGAAAAAATATACAATTTTTTAATTCCAAAACCAGTTTTTTTACTTTTTTAGCCGGAGTACTTGCGGGTTAAATATTATAACTTCTTATTATAACTTAATCAGTTTTTGTAATGATAGGAGTCAGGGAATCTCGACACATCCGGCGAAATATTATAACTTCTTTTAAAACAGCATTTAAGACGTTATTTGATTGACCCTGACATTTTTTTATGTAATGAAATATATCGTATGCAGATGTGTTGACTGGCACATTATCTCTGCTACCGAAATCTATCCGGTGAAAAAAATAAGTATGCGGTACTTTACGATATGTACGCAAAATTTCAAAACTCGTATTATGGTGATCGATGCAGTGAGCCGCTATTGGACGAATTAGAGTTCTTATCACGTGGCCCATTTGTGGTCATAGACTGCTCTCGTCAAAACGAGTCTGTTAAAAGTGCTACAATTGATGTCCGCATAGATTTCGAATGCAGAGATAATGTGCCAGTCAACACAGCTGCATACTGCTTGATTATACATGATCGTATAGTCGAGTACAGCCCGTTGACCAACGTAGTGCACAGAATACTTTAACAAGCGGCAATGGTTCATCTCGTATAGTCGAGTACAGCCCGTTGACCAACGTTGTGCACAGAATACTTTAACAAGCGGCGATGGTTCATCTAACGTTTGTCGATGTACAAGGGTTCAAGATCGAGTCAATTGTAAAAGAATTCAAAGAGTCAATTGTCGAATTCATTGTAAAAGAAGCGGCCATTTTACGGGATGGAAATAAACTATTGCACTGGATATTCGAGCCACCATTTGGGTTCCACTGATTGACTGCTGCCGAAACACGTCAGGTTCGATGGCTAACGAGAAAACATCATGGAATCGGGTGGATGGACGGATATGTTCCATACAAAGAAGCTGGAAGCTGTTTGAAACTAGCCCTGGAAAATACACAGCAGGTCATTGTCAAGGGATTGGAAAAGAAAAAATGGTTGTGGAAATTAACTGGAATCGAGGCTCTTGATGTGGATCTAGAGGATGTTCCAAGATTGTCGATGTTGCAAAAGGGGCTGCATAGATGTGCATTCCATACTGGCGTATGTGCCGTTGAAAATGTATTTAAACTGTGTAAAATATATAATGATCAATAAGAACCATATTTTTGAATAAAGAATATTATTTAACAAAATTTTTTTCCGTATTTCTTAAAATGGTATAATATTTCACCCAATGTTGCCGACAAAATGCGCAGTTTGTGGTATAACATTACAAAAAAATGATTACTCGGCAATAAGAATTTTTGTTATCATATTTCACCGGATGTGTTTGCCTCGTGCCGAGATTCCTTGCTGTGTTTGCATTTTTTCAAAAAGGGAGGGGGGGGGTAGAGAGAGGCTATAAAACGCCATTGTTGGTTGGATCGACAAAGTATCAACTATGTGGTCCGCAACCGTCAACTCTCGCGCTACGCTGCAGAATAATGAGTTCAATCCTCCGCAATTACACACACAGTAAGTACTCTGGCTACCGCTAAAAATGCTATTCAGTATTGTTTCTTTGCAACTGAAAAAGAATGCATTTCATAATTGCTTCTTTTCTTATCAGCGCTGATAATTCGGAACAGAGGATCGTGCGCGCGGTGCGTATATTGGGCAGGAGATATCCCTTGACGAATACATTCTACAAATACCTTGACATTGGAGTCCGAATTGGTGGTTGCTGCCACGTCGAGTTGGCTATAGGAGACAATCACGGCAATGAAATTCAACTGTCTATGGCTACCTGGAAAGATCTTCTTCGAAAGAAGGAAGACATTCTGTGGAACATTATCAACTCAGGGAATGCTGTGCATGTTGGTGATATAACTGTGGAGTTCTGTCAGTTAAACGATGATGTAAAGCTTGCAAAATTATCAAATTCGACTAAGTGCATACAGATTGCCCAGAAAACGATGAGAAGATTGTTTGATTTAGAATTTTGTATCGATCGCATGTACTCTTGGCTATCCGAGAACCTATTCTGTGTACAAACTAAATATTGTAAGTTTATGCAAATAATATCTAATGTTACCGATGATTTTGCAAAAGCCATTGCAGAACATGACGATTTTGAACGCAATTCATTAATAGACACTGAATTGTTAGCTTTAGGCCTAGATGTAATGCTAATAAAATAAAATCAAAAGGATATTCCGACATTTAATGCATGATTTACATTTCCTGTCCCCGAGATTCCAGTTCGTTCCCAAGGGGTATAATATTACATAAAAAAATGTCACTGTCAATCAAATAGCGTCTTAAAAGAAGTTATAATATTTGGTCGGGTGTGTTTGCCGAGATTTAAAGGGGGGTGATAACATTACAACAAACTGATTACTCAGCAAAGTGCTCGGTTGCAAAAATGCGAGATTCCCTGATGTCAAAGGGGCATAACATTACAACTGATTACTCAGCAAAACGACTTCCCCCACTACCACTGCAGGAAAGAACGGGCGGGGTCTGAGAGGCGTCTGTTCCATCATTCTCGGTTAGATCGCCAAAGTATGCGGTTCGTGCGCGAGAGGATACCGCTGTGACGTCACAAAAATCCACCTACCTCCACTCCTATCCTTTGTGACGTCACTCTCTCGAAAAACATTCGCGAAAAAATCAGGACTTGACCCCCGAAAAAATTCGCGATCCCCCGCGGACCCCCCGAAAAAAGATGGCGCCTGGGGGTGACCCCCGAAAACCGGTTAGGTCTGGGGGTGACACCCGAAAAAGATCGCCCCGGTTAGGTCTGGGGGTGACTCCCGAAAAAGACCGCCCGGTTAGGTCTGGGGGTGACTCCCGAAAAAGACCGCTCGGTTCGGTCTGGGGGTGACCCCCGAAAAAGACCGCTCGGTTCGGTCTGGGGGTGACCCCCGAAAAAACCCCTCCCCAGAGGGATGGAGGGGAGGGGGAAGGGAGGGGGTGACCCCCGAAAAAAACCCCTCCCCAGAGGGAGGGAGGGGAAGGGGGAGGGGGAGGGGAGGGGGAGCCCCCGCCTCCCTCGGGTTAGGTCTGCCTCGAAAGGTCAATGAACTTGATCCAGAATCCCCATATACTTCCTACTATCTTTTTTAGATAAAAAGTTATAGCAAAATGTGCGCCGCGCCAGGAATCGAATGCGCGCTATCTCCAAGTTCCGACTCATGTGTTCGAAACTTCGGTAACGTGAAATCGGAGGGACGCGAACGTGTCGGGCAGTCGAACAGGCAGCTGAGACAGCTCACACGAACAGAGTAGAGGTAAGTACGCTTGTGTGTATAGCGTGCGCGCAGACAGGCGACGATACGTCAGAGAGGAGGAACTCGGCCGCTCAGGAGAACGTAAACCGTGGGCCGCGGCCCACGTATATCCCATCACTGATTCCATGCGAAATGGGACTACTGTTTCGAATTTTCCTCAAATTTGGATATGTTGCAGCCTTTAGTAATATATGAACGTATCTCAAAGGATTATTTGAAATCTTGAAAATTGTTGGTTTTACAGACATGTAATATGAGGTGTCCAACGTTTTTCATTAAATTACAACGGCTGAAATAACAAACCGATGAAAATGAGTTTTGGGTGCTTATAGTGACAACATCAATTGTCATTAATTAAAAGCGTGCGAATATTAATGGGAGTCACTGTATGTATACGTTACGGGCAATTTGTCTAAGGTGGGCATTCTCTAGAATTCTATATATTCACCGAACAGAATTTTTTTATCTTCGCAGCTACTTTGTCGCTTGGATCGTAAAACAGAAGGATAGAACAGAAACACTTTCTATATTCTTTCTAATACTTCAAAGACTTTATATGTTTCCTACATTAATATTGATTGCGAACAGATATTTAATTAGTAATAAAAATTTCCATTCTGATACGAATTTTTCGCGAAAGAAATGTATTTCATATCATGATACATATACAGTCCTTCGTTCTCGACGGGAAAGTATCGCGGGTGGGTTAATTTATGTCCGTGTTGCATTTCCTTCCTGGGTCCTACGACGAAAAGTTTTGTCATTGTGGAAGTGTTTCGAGTATTTAATAAAAATGATTTCAGTTGAAAAATATTTGTTTTCATCTTTTATTTTACAATTCTTGTAAACAGGTGTATTGTTATCATAGCATCGAAAATTGAACAATTAAAAGACATGATAATATAATTCCAAGTGTCCTTCTTACGGAGCGGTTTTTAAAAATACAGATACTTTAAAATTGGCGACATGAAAATTATTTGAAGTGAACGCTGTGCGTTACGAAAGACCACAAAATATTCAAATTTGAAGAAAATCCGATACAGTACTCCATTTAGTGTCCGATTACGCGTGAAATGATCCTATTGCTAAACAAACATTTTGCCTTTTGCATATTTAGACAATACGGCACAAAAATGATCGACCGAAAATGTTAAAATTCAACGAGGGGCTGTAGAGTGGTATTTCGTTTTATGGAACGTTGTAAAACAATGAAAAAAGGAAGGGTCCGAGAAACACGTGTCGTTTGCCTTTCGTGAAGTAAACCCTACTTGACCGCGCCGGTGACAGAAAGCAGACCCACTCGGTTGTTGGACACGTTTTCCGCTAGCATTTTTTCGAATTATGCATAATGGACTCGCCAGTTTCGTATAGTTCGTGTCTCACAAAAAGTCACTTGCGACGCCTGAGGGGCAAGGAGACTCTCTCGCTCGCTCCGTAGTGGGGATGGGTGGAGCGAGCGAGCGAGTCTCCTTGCCCCTCAGGCGTCGCAAGTGACTTCTTGTGAGGCACGAAGAGTACAGATGCGTAAGAAACGCAGTCCTCGAAACACTCCCACAATAACAAAACTTTTCGTCGTAGGACCCAGGAAGGAAAAGCAACACGGACACTCGACGGTGCCATAAATTAACCCTCCCGCGATACTTTCCCGTCGAGAACGAAGGACTGTATATTTATCATGATATGAAATACATTTCTTTTGCGAAAAATTCGTATCAGAATGGAAATTTTTATTAGTAACTAAATATCTGTTGGCAATCGATATTAATTTAGGAAACATGTCGATGAACTCGATTGAAAGAAATCGAATGAAATTGAGAAACAAGCAAACAAGTGAAGTGAACACTGGCAGGAAAACAGATAGAAACACATTGTTTGCGTGTCCGTCTCGCACATTTGGCAAACAAATGCTCCGAGGACGGGATTTTGTTAATTACTTTACAACTGGGAACGCGAAATTCCTCGCTTCGGGGATTAGGACTCGGGAAGTAGTTTATTACTCCACAGATGTTTTGCACATGCACTTCCCGGGTCCTCACTTCCGAAATTGCCGTCTCGCCTGCTTCAAGGACCACATGGGTCATTGTCACGCGTCACCGGACGGGCCCTACCTGAGTCCCGTTTTTTCCGTCAACGCGGCTTGCCGAAAATTCTTTCTTTCTTTTCCGCCATAAATTTCCACCACTTCTTCTACCATCGTGGGCGATGGCTACATTCAATATTGTCACTGCCTTCCGGAAAATATCTGTTGCCATTGGTCCAGTAAAGTCACACCCCCATTGACAACTGAGCTTAAATATCGGTGTTCGGCAAGCGCGCGGTAGATTAGTAAAACATACCGAAGTCTTAGCACTTCTCTTACGGCCACTGACCTTACAGTGCAGTTCTTACGGAATTCTCAGACAAGAGTATCGACTCTTGTAATAATCAAATCGCGCTAAGTCTCATATTATAGAGTCCACTAAGTTTTACATTTAAATAAATTTTTGTTCTTGTTAGTAATATAATAATAATGCTTTACTTCAGCCTTACAACTAAGAAATTTGACTTGGTTTACAATATCCTATCTTTACATTTCTATCTTATCCACACATTCTTCATTCCTTCTCTCTCTCTCTCACTCTCTCTCTCTGTCACACTCATTCCTACTCTATCCTACTCTATTCTTACCCTAAATTATTGCACCCTTCCCCCTTCCCTGACTTTATTTGTTATTTGGTAGGTTTCTGTTTTCTTTTCTCTTTCTTTTCTCTTTCTTCTCAGCTTCTCCAGCCACGCTTCGACATTTCTATCCTTCGTCCCACTCACTACATCCTCAATCCTGATTCTTTCCTCCATTACCCTGCATTCTCTAGTTAGGTGTTCCAGAGTACCATACCTGTCTCCGCAGAGATCGCACCTTCTCGCTTCGTCATCCAGCCAGTATTTGCTCCAATTCTCTGCATTTCCGCATCTTACTCGGGCTAGGAGCTTTTGACTGTCCCCTCTACCCTCTTTACTTAGATATTCCGGTAACACTTCCACTCTTGTAAACTTATACCTATTATTATATGTTGACCGTTCTATCCTCGTATATTGTTCTTGCCTTTGTACCTCTATGTCTCTCTCCCTTAACCTCTCTGTTAGCTCTATCTCTTGCCTTCTCATCTCTTCCATCTCATATCTTGCCGTTTCTCTTTAAAAATTCCTCCCTTTCTTTCCCGCTTTCTCCCTGCATATTCCCTGATTCCTTTTCCTTGAGACATTCCTTGACTATCTTCCTCCCTTCGCTATTTCTTACTCCTTCCGTGTATTTCCAGGCCCTAATTCCTGCTTTTACTCTAAGCTAAGTTCTTTTCGTCTCTTCCAGTACCAAGTATCCTGTAGTACGCATGTCCAAACAAAGTGCCCACTTTATTTACTTTAGTTGTATCCTTTCTACTTCCTCTCTCTCCTTGAAGCCCCATAATTCTACCCCATATAGCAATACCCCCAATACTAACATGTCAAACAGGAACATTCTCATTTTAAAATCACTTTTAAATTTTCTTTCCCCGATTCCCCATACTTGGTTTAGCACTACGTTCGCTCTCTTTATCCTTTCCTTTACATGACCTGCTATCTTTCCGTTACTTTCAAACTTTACTCCTAAATAACTGAATTCCTTGACTTCTTCCATTGTTTCCCTCTTCCAGTCCGATACCGCTTTTCTCTTTTTTCCTCTCCCTCTCTTAAATATCATTATTTTCGATTTCTCCACATTTAGAACCAATTCCTTTTTATCTAAATATTTTTCCAGCCTCTTCATCATGCATTTCAGCCCTTCCTCCTTGCTTGCCACCGCCAATACGTCTTCTGCATAGGCTAGGGACCAGAATCTTTCTTTTTCCACTCTTATTCCTTCCACCATTCCTTTCCTAAACTCTTCCTCCATGTCTGCTATATATATTGCGAACAGGGTCGGACTGAGCGGACAACCATGCCTGAGTCCCTCCCCCGTCCAAAATTCCTCTGATTGCCCTTTCCCTGTCCTGACTACATTCATGGTTTCCTCATACACCTCCTTCACTCTTTCAGTTAACCCCATTCTTACTCGGCACTTCTCCATAGTTTCCCACATCTTACTCCTCTTTACCGTGTCGAAGGCTGCTATCAGATCCACGAACATGGCGTAGACTTTACCTTTCTTCTTCTTAAGCTCCCTCTCCACTACGTGCTGCAGGATGGTATGCATTATCTATTGTGCCCCTTTGCCTCCTACATCCGGCTTGCGTATCTGGAAGAATTCCTTTATCCTCTATGTCCTTTTTCAATCTTTCGTTTAGCAGTGAAACATATATCTTATATGCAGTGCATAAGCTTATTCCTCTGTAGTTGCTAGGGTTGTTTTCGTCTCCTTTTTTGTATAGAGGGGTTATTCCCGCCTTCTTCCAGTCCTTCGGGAAGCCTTCCCCTGCCCATACTTTCCTAATTACCTCTTTTAATTTCGTCCTTGTAGCACCCTCACTATACACCCATGCTTCGTTCGGAATCCTGTCTCCTCCCGCGGCTTTTTTCTTCTTAAGTTCTCTTATTTGTTTCTCCAACTCCTCCTCTGACAGGCTCTCTTCGTCTTCTTCCGCTGGTATCTGCACTCTCATGGCCCCTGTTATTTTCCCATCTGACCCCCCCCCCAACAGTTCCTTGAAATGTTTTCTCCAAGTTTCTATTTTTATCTTGTTTTCGTTCCTCATTTTTCTTTTCCTTTCTTTATTGATATATTTCCTAATTTGTCTCTCCTCCTTTGCCTTGCTAACTTTTTCTTTCTCTTCTTCTTTCCTCATTGCTTCCTTACTTTCGCACAATTTCTTAAAATCCATTTTTTCCTGCAAATAATCCTCCTTATTAACTTTACCCTCTTCCCACCTTCTGTAACATCTACCCACTTTCCTTTTCTCTCTTGTACAATCCCTATCCCACCAATATTTGCATCCTATCTTCCATTTCCTCATTCTTACCCTTCTTGATCTCATCGACACCCCCACCGCTGTCTTTAGCTCATCCCAGTCTTCCATCGTCTTTTTATTCTGTCTATATATCTTTTCGCTTGTCTTTTGTTTATATCTCTCTATTGCGCCTCTGTCCCAGCTTATTACATCTTTCTCCCCTTGTTCCTCCTCCTGATACTTTCCTCCTTCTACTGTCACCCAGGGCCGTTCCTACCAGGCGTGCAGTGCGTGCCCGCACGCAGGCGGCCGATTTTAGGGGGCGGCCGACTGCGGTCGAAAATCGTTGCAGTCGCCGGCACGCTTCGAAGTTTAAATGACGATGAACGTTTCGGGCGCATGGAAGGATAGCGTGGTGAGGGTGGCACCGGCGAAAATTTTCTCAGCACTCAGGCGGCTTTACACCTAGGAACGGCCCTGCTGTCACCTCTACTTCTAGCGGTCGGTGGTCGGATTCCGTCCTACTTCCTACCACCAGCTTTTCTATCCTATTCCATCCTTTCCAGTTGGCAACAACATAGTCTACAACCGACACCCCTTTCCTGTCTATATAGGTGAGCTCTCCCTTTTCGTCTCCTCTTTTATTTCCATTCAGAATATGTAATCCTCTTTCCTCTGTCATTCGCAACATTTTTTCTCCCTGTCCATTTTTCACCTTGTCTTTCGATTTCCTACCTTCCTGTTCATCTTCCCCCTCTCCGTTATATAAGCTTCCTTGTTCTCCTATCCTCGCATTGAAGTCCCCGCCTATAATTACCACTTCGTCCGCTGCTTGGTCCTCTTGTTCCTCCACCGCTTTTGCTATTCTGTCCATCTCCTGATTACTGTACACCGCCCATACGTTCCATATTTCTTTTCCAACTCCTATTTTTCTTCCTACCAGGCCTTCTATTTTATCAATTACCTCCAATATCTTCCAGTACTCTCTTACTCCAGTTATAATTCCCCCCCGCGCTCTCCTCTTCTTTTTCTCATAATTGCCGCTTGACAATTCCACGCATATCCTTTTGGCAGATTTTTCTTGAGTGTTACTGATTTTCTCTGGTCCACCCAGGTTTCTAATAATCCTACATAGCCGAATCCTTGCACAAATCTCCAGAATCCTCTATCCTTGTTAATTATACCCGCTACGTTCCAGAATAAAATTTTACCCTTGTTATTTTTCTCTGTACCTTTTTCTTCGTTTTTCCTATATTCTGTCTCATCTCTCCCTATACCTTGCCCAATTTCTGTTTTGTTTCGGCTTCGTTTGCTCCCCGTCTCCTTGTCCTTTTTTCCCCTCCCTTCCTTTTCTTCCTGCAAGACTATTTTCGAAAAACCTTACTTTCCTCTAGCACCTCCCTCTACTCGTTCCAGCTGTACCATTTTCCCTGGATGCACATCTTCCTGTAACCTACCTTCGCTTCTTTTCCCTCTGATCTTTCTTTACTTGCTCTCTCTCTCTCTCTCTTAGTATACTTTGAACTTTCCACTCCTCTTCAGTCAGACTATGATCTATGTATATTTTCTTGTTTCGTAACCTATTCTTGTTCTTCATTATCTCCTGTTTTATCTCCCAACTTTTCATTTCCACTATCAGTATTTTTGCCTCCTCTTTTCCTCTGGGTTCCACAGTGCTCACACCTCCTTCAATCTGAAATTCCTCTTTTAAATATGTTTCAACTCCTCCCTTTGTATCCTCCTTCGATACTTTTAACCCTCTAATAACTATATTATTTTTCCTTGCTCTTCTATCTTGCTCTGACATTTTCCTCTTAATTTTGTTTATTTCTTCCCATGTTGAGGCGTTCTCGCTCTTTGTGTTAATTCCCTCTCCCTGCTTTACCACTTTCTCTATCCTCTCTTCCACTCTCTGTAGGATTTCCCCCATGAATTCCGTCTTTTCTTTCTACCTTTTCTACCTTTGTTCCCGCTCTTGTTCCTCCCATTTCCTCTTCCTTATTTTTCCAACGGCATTCCATTGCATCTATTCTGTCAGTCAGACTCTTTATATTGTTACGTCTCACGCGGGGTCCGCGAAGACGTTACGTTTTTACGCGTACGAATTTATTTTGATGTTTACGGTTCGTTGCGACGTAGGGCGAGTTACGTCGTTCCGTCGTCAGAGAGAGAATGTCGGGATGGGATCCCCGGTCGGCTGGACCTAGTCCGCCTGGGCCGTGAATTGGAGTACGCACACGCAAACGGCTGGACCAAGTCCGCCAAGATTGTGGGTGGGTACGGTAGGTCGAACGGCTGGACCCAGTCCGCCTAGTTCGAGGAAAATTGGAGACTTCACAATCGGCTAGACCTAGTCCGCCAAGATTGTGGTAGGTGAGGGAACTCGAACGGCTAGACCCAGTCCGCCTAGTTCGAGGGAAATTGAAGGACGCACAAACGGCTGGACCCAGTCCGCCAGGAATGTGGTAGTGGGGGAGCTCGAGAGGCTAGATCCAGTCCGCCGTGCTCGAACGTGTAGGTATAGGACAGGGGTGAAAAAGTGGTTGGCGACTCCTCTCACGACTAAGGTTCTTGATACACGCACGTTCGCACACGCAAATGAATTCATTCTTTGCTGGTCCGCACGCAGCAATATCGACGTATAAGGGGATTAGGAAGGAGGTGGTGTATCCTCTCAGTTTGAAGGCCAGAACTACAAATAGTTCAAAGTGCTCTCGGTTTCATCATCGAGAATGATGGAAGTAGGTAAATGGTTAAAAGGTTGGATTGAGGAAGGTGAACGCGAACAGTCGTTGCACTGGATGGTGCACCGAAGAATTCTGACTTCAGACTTCAGCTGACTCGTGACTTCGACTGACTCCTGACTTCGACTGACTTCGACTGACTTCGACTGCTTTCGACTGATTCCTGAATTCAGCTGACTCCTGACTTCGATTGCTTTCGACTGATTCCTGAATTCAACTGACTCCTGACTTCGACTGCTTTCGACTGATTCCTGAATTCAACTGACTCCTGACTTCGACTGCTTTCGACTGATTCCTGAATTCAACTGACTTCGTAGGTGTCCAGCTGCTTCCCTTATAGTCCAATGTTGGTGGAAGGGGGTAGTCCCAATCACATGTCAAGTTGTTCCAGTGGAAGGGGTAGTGGATCACTGGAGGTGGATCGACGTTCTTGCGTCTAAGTCCTTTATCGTATTTTGTGAAATAATTCTGTTCTGAGACTATGTCCTTATCGTATTTCGTGAAATAATTCTGTTCTGAGACTATGTCCTTATCGTATTTCGTGAGATAATTCAGGTGCAGGAATGGTGTTGTCGGTTCGAACTGTCGACTACTAATGATCGATTTGATCCGCTGTCTCGATGATTTCGACTTCTGGTGGGGGTTGCGACGTAGTAGGTTCACTAGACTGGAACGGACCGTATCAATAGGGAAACGGTCCCTTGAAACTTTATTCTTGTGAGATTTGAAATAGTGGCGTATGAATGAGGGGCAGGCCCCTTGAAAATATACCACAGGAACGGCCTGGGGTTGCAAGAGTAGGACGGACTGTGGTGACGAACGTCACAATATCCTTCTTAATTTCTTTCTCCAGTCCTTCTCTTCCTTGTATTATTTCATTTTTTAGACTCTCCATTCTTGTCACTATTATATCCACCATTCCTTGTGTTTGTTCTCCTTCCCCTTTTCCTACTTCCTTCTGAGGTGTTTTTTTTCGAGTCTACCTTTTTTGTTACCTGGCTCTCCTCGTTAACTTCCTTTTCTGTCTCTTCCTGTTTTTCTCTCCCCCATAGATCAGTTATCTTTCTATTACTGTGACTTTCTCCCATTCTGTCATCTTCCAGGGGCGGCCTGCCTCTTTTTCTTTTCTCTATTTTCTGCATCTCGTCTATCTTGTCTCCTAATCTCTTTTCCCTGCCTGGGTCTTCCTCCCTTTCTCCGTATTTTCTTACCTCTCCTTCCCTACCTTCCATATCTTCCTTCTCTCTCACTTCTCTTTTCCCGCTTTACCCTACGTACCGCTGCCTTCCTTATCGACCTTGACTTTACCGCTTACGTTGTCTCGTGTCCTAACCTCACTTCTTTGCGCCTACTTACTATCGCTCCGCTTTCGCTTCTTCTACTGCTTACTCCGGAACCTTTCTTCACACGCTACCTACTCTGACTCTAAATCCTACCCACCTAGGTATCTACTTATTTAGAAACGTTTTCCCTATATTTCGCACAAAAATTCTCACACTGTATTGCACTCCTTTCACACACATACACGCTCTCTAACCAAGTCCAAGTTTTGTTCTTGTTAAGTTAAATCAATCCTGGCGATCACATTATTTACAATTCCCTCCCGAACAGTTTGCAATCATCATTCGGCGCGATCACACATAGAAGCGCCGAGCGAGTGCACACATTAATATGCAATATTAGAAAGAATATAGAAAGTGTTTCTGTTCTATCCTTCTGTTTTACGATCCAAGCGACAAAGAAGCTGCGAAGATCGAAGAATTCTGTTCGCTGAATATATAGAATTCTATAGAATGCCCACCTTTGTGAACCGACGAGGTTCGAATAAATAATTTTATCCGACAAGAATTTATCCGACGGATAAAGATAATTTTTTTCATTCGAAGCGGATTTATTCGAACTTCGAATAATTTTTTCATCTTTTATCTTTCATCTTTTATTCGAAGGGTTCGAATAAACTTTGAATAATTTTTTTCTGCTCGAATAAACGTCGACGAGGCCCGACGAGCGCTGAACATGAAAGACCAGCGACAGCGACCGACCAACAGCATACATACATTGCAAGCAGATGGGGAATCAAGCATTATTGATAATTTAAACTTTCATATGATTTTGTTATTTCCGTGGACTTCCTAAACCACATCTGTACTGTAATTTCCGTCTCATCCTTTGGGTCCATCGATATTTTCGCTGCATCTAAAAATTAGAATTTTAATAAATATATTCAACTATCAAAAATATAATAAAGTGCACGTGAACAATTAATTAATTACCTATATTATATTACTGTATAGATAATTTTGTAGTATCGGAACTTCTCTTCCTTCGTGGCGAATTGACAGCTCCCATTGACAAAATTAGAACAATAATTGTTAGGCCTTCAAATTAATAATTTAGTTACAACCGTCTATGAACTTTTTGTTATTACATTGAGCGTTTTGGTGAAGGTTTTATTTAATTACCGTATTTTTTATATCCGCATCTCGTCTCAAATTCTTCTCTCAAATTAATGGGATACAAAATGTGATTAAATATATGCATTGACGTCTTTTCTGGTTCAGGTTGTGTCGGTTTTTCTTGAGGCATTTTTTTGAACTTTTCAAATGCTGTTCCATATTACCATTTTGTTGGGTTTACTGATTTCCTTTTAGATTTTTTAGATACCGTGTTTACAACATATCTAAACCGCTATGAATCTACAAATTATATTTTTTAAATTTTTGTTACAAACCCAAACAAAAAAGTTGTCAAAAGGACCTTTAAAAATTTTTTTCTTACTCCATATTAAAGGCATTTTTCAAAAATTTCTAATTCATGTAGCTAGGCAGAAAAACGGTAAACCTTACGTTTAGGGGAGGCAGCTCCGATGACCTTGATCTTCACATATGTTGTCGGGAACAACATTCTGAACAACTTTTGTCATTATAACTACCCGGTGCTCGGTCTTAGTTTTCGAGATATTTGCGAAAAACTATTATTTAAATGCTGAATAAAATTCTCATTTTGAAATATTCGTCGTCAACCCTGACCAACCTCGTTCCGTTCCACGGTGGGACGACGTGACGTGCTCGATTCGTATTCCGTAAATTCGACCGACGAACGAAGCTTGAGTACGATCGCGTAGTAGACCGGAATACGGCACCGTAAATTCCCCGCGTAGGGTACGAGCGCGTTAAAATCAAGTGCTGCCGAATTCGACGCGAAAGAAGGAGGAAAGTCCTCGGAGAACAAAGCGCGCGCGAAGAACATCCGTCGCGAAATCATCTGTGACGCGCCGGCAATCATCTTTACGTGCTGCCGAGCTTCTCGGCAGCTCTGTTAGACCACCGCGTTGAATAAACGATTTGCATTGCCGAAACTCTCGACTTCCATTATTGCGAGAAACCTTCCTGCCGCAAGGAATGCCTCCTGTCTCCCGTGTCGATCCTGGACCCTCGTAGAGATATGTCTGGCCGCTCGCGGTCATCTTAGACTCGTAGTTTCGCGGCGTAGAATCAACTCGCAACGTTCGAAATTTCCTACGACACGTGGAAGTGTCTGGCGCCCGATAATTCGCGTCAGTTGCCGGAAACCGCGAGTCTACGATCGCTTTTTTGTCCCGGGTTGACTGCGCGTCGTGCGGCCGAGCGTGGCCCGGCTTCTCGTCTGTAAATACCCGGTGTCGCAACGTGTTTCGCCCCTCTGGCGATACACGGCTGCCGAGCGACGTGACATCCTACATGACCCAACTCATTGTGATACTTATGTATTACACTCTTCTCTAACGCGACAGGGACGTAAAAAAGAATTCGTCCTTGATATTTTCGATATATTAACCCGTCTCTCATCTCAAAAAATTTATCTTCGGACAATTCTAATTTTTTACGTATCGACATAATTGCAGCATCATCGCTTTGACATAGTGCAAGATTTCCATCAAAAGAATTATCTTCTACCTGAACGGTGATCTAGAGAGTAACCATAATTTTCTAATTCTAATACTGTTAGAGACTAGATAAGGATTCAGGGACCGGCGAGAAAGCAATGTAAAGTGGAACACAACTTTATTCTTCCCGAACTCTGGGATCGTCGACTCCCCAACACTATGTACAAAAAATGTATAACTTCAGGACGTTTCGGTTTTACAATAAAGCGCGAAGATGACTGAAGAATGCGGTGCTTTATTCCGGAGATTAAGATAAGCGCGAGCTTAGCTGCGTACGAAAACCCGGTCAAGAGACGCTCGAATTTTCGTTATAGAGATTTAGATATGTCGATGCTGTTGATCGCTAGTCAGTTCCAGAACTGACGATCGATCGATCAGCCGGCCGTTCGACGCCACCGTCGACCGCGTGATTGGAGGACCGCTCGCGCGCTCAGCCAATCTGGGTCGCGCTCAGCGGTCGATAATCGATAGAGATCGATCTCGACGGTGACGGCCAATGACTTCGCGATCCGACGATCGATCACAGATCCCGTAGTGACTAGCCAATAGCCGGTAGATCAGCGGACGTTGCTGGCGCAGTCAACCAATCCCAAACATTCCGCCCGCCTCGTCGGCCAATGACGAAATTGCAACTCCCGTGCCAATCAGTTAGCGAAAAAGATTCATGAACGGCAGAGGTGAATGGGCCAACAACGTACTGCGTAGTAACAAAAAAAAGAGAAAGCTTGTTAATGCGTGTGAAAGTGATCGTGAAGTGAATTGATGACGAGTACGTACAGTGAGATGAACAGTGATACAGAGGTGAGTGTAGATAATGAAGTGAGCTATTGCTAAAAATTTCTGAAGAAACAGTTGATCACATGATTTAGATGTAGCTGTCTTGCCGAGGATCGCTGGAGCGTCCAGCCTCGTGAGCCCTCGTCTCCTTTTCCTCGTTGTCCGGCGCCAACAAGGGGACGAATTTGTGCACTGGCCGCTGAAATGTCGACGTGGAGGTGCGTACCGTGACAACTCGTGTCGAACCGTCTGGCCCCGGGTGTACGTGAACGACGCGAGCGAGCGGCCATTGAGTGGGTGGCAATTCTTCGCTCTTGATTAGGCAAAGAAAACCTGTTTTGACCAAATTTTTGTTTTTTCTCCACTTGCCTCTGGTTTGCAGCGTGTTCAGATACTCCCGAGACCAGCGTTTCCAGAAGTGCTGTTGTATCTGCTGGATCAATTGCCATCTAGATAACCGGGAGACGGGAAGCTCCTCGAGGCTGGGCTCTGGAATTGCAATTAGTGGTCCCCCGATCAAGAAGTGCCCCGGCGTTAGGGCTGCCGGAACTTCAGGGTCATCGGACAGAGGTTGCAGCGGCCTGGAATTGAGGCAAGCCTCGATACCTGTCAGGAGCGTGGTCAGCTCCTCGAAGGAAAGTTTCTGTTTGCCAATGATCCGGCGGAGGTGATGCTTCACCGATTTGACCGCCGCTTCCCAGATCCCTCCAAAGTGTGGCGCAGCAGGAGGATTAAATTTCCAGGCGATACCTTCCTTGGAGGCTGCAGCAAATGGACTGCCCGTGCCCCCTTGACCGATGGATTGTTGCAGTAGAGCGCGCAGCTCGTTGTTTGCGCCTACAAAGTTGCGGCCACAGTCGCTATACAATTCTGCGCACTTCCCTCTACAAGATACAAATCGTCTTAGTGCCGCTATGAAGGTTTCAGTTGACGCATCTGATACAGCCTCCAAGTGCACCGCCTTGGTAACGAGACAGATAAATACGGCAATATATCCCTTCGAGTTGCGCTGACCACGCCCCCGACCGGATCGAAGAAGTATTGGTCCTGCATAATCGATTCCCGCTCTAAAAAAGGGACGGCATGGAGTAATTCGTGCTGACGGGAGAATTCCCATTTTAGGTTGGGCAGTTTGCCCCTTCCACCGGATACACACTGTGCACCTATGAATACAGGCTTTTACAAGTGGCCGTCCTCTGAGGATCCAACACTCCTGGCGCAGTGTGGCAAGAGTGAGCTGTGTCCCCCCTTGAAGGCATCGTTTGTGGGCAGCGTCGACTCATAACCTAGCCAGCGGGGACTCATCCGGCAGTATCGCTTGGTGCGTTCTGTCGTATGCGAGATTGGCCGCCTGTAGGCGGCCCCCAACTCGCAGTACCCCATCCCTGTCGAGGAATGGGCAGAGTTTTGCCAGCCTGCTTTTTCCTGCAACGGGTCGATCCTTCCTGAGATGCTGGATGTCTTCCGCGAAAGCAGCTGCCTGCTCCAGCCGCAGAAGTGTGACTTTCACCTCGTTTACCTCGGAGGCGGTGATGTAGTCCTCTACCCTTTTTCTTCCAGGTGCCCAGCGTCTGCACCAAGCCAGGACTCTGGAAAGATGGGTTAGTTCGGAGAAGCGCTCGATCAGGGCGCATGCTGTGCTCTCCTTTTCGCTGGTCACGTGGTGAACTCTCTTCCGCTACGGGCTCGTGGACCGCCTCCTCGATTGTTGCTACCGGGAGATGTCCTGGTGCTGAGAGCCACTCGGGCCCTCGCCACCACAGGTTGAACGTCGGCAGCTCGGCTGGAGATAGCCCCCGGGAAGCGCAGTCAGCCGGATTTTCCGCGCTCCTCACGTGGTGCCACTGAGCATGCGGCAGCATCCTTTGGATTTCAGCGACCCTGTTCGCGACGTATGTCGGCCAGCGAGACGGATGTCCCTGGATCCAACTTAGAGCCACCGATGAATCTGACCACAAGTGCAGCCCGACATCTTGCCAGTTGAGAGCTTTCGTTACGTGGTCGACGAGCCTGGCCAGCAGGAAGGCTGCGCAGAGCTCGAGTCTGGGCATAGAAACCCGGTTGCCGCTCCATTTGACTCCGTGGTGCGAGAATAGACTACGGCAGCATAGGCGCGCTCCGAGGTATCGGCAAATCCATGGATTTCCCGCGGCTGCGTGGACGACCTGGTTCCGATCCACCGAGGTACCCGAATGACCTGCAGAGAAGAGAGCTGCTGCTGGAACTGCTGCCAAACAGCGTCTTCCTTTTCCGGCAGAGGTGTGTCCCAATCGACCTTCAGGAGCCACAAGG
This sequence comes from Lasioglossum lativentre, assembly GCA_916610255.1. Classification (NCBI taxonomy): domain Eukaryota; kingdom Metazoa; phylum Arthropoda; class Insecta; order Hymenoptera; family Halictidae; genus Lasioglossum; species Lasioglossum lativentre. The sequence goes on along the minus strand of OU744359.1, from coordinate 19,676,431 downwards.
ATTGCATGAGTACCTTGGCGACGATCGTGACGGGAGCCAACCAGCCTAACGGATCGAACAGCTGCGCTGTTCCGCTGAGCACTGCCCGCTTGGTGAATCCAGCCTTCAGGGGTGATGGAGCCGCCGTTATCTGAAAGCAGTCGGTGGCCGGAAGCCATTTTATCCCTAGGACGCAGTGCAGCGTCGGCGAGTCCCACTCTACGCTTCCTTTCCGCTCGTCGCTGGAGAGCCCGTCCAGAAGACTCTTGGCGTTGGATGCCCACTTGCGGAGAGGGAATCCGCCCGCCATGAAGACCTCTCGTAGTTCCTGCAGCTTACGTTCCGCTTCAGGAACAGTATCGGCTCCAGTTAAAACGTCGTCCATGTAGACGTTCTCCAGTATGATGCTGGACCCCAGTGGGTACCGCTGCTCCTCCACCTTGGCGAGCTGGTGCAGACATCTGATTGCCAGGTAAGGGGAACACGCCAGACCGTAAGTGACGGTATTGAGATTGTAATTAACGATCGGTTGATCTGCCCTAGGTCTCCACACAATCCGTTGCCATCTTCGACCTTCCGGGTGGACCAGGATTTGCCGGTACATCTTCTCGATGTCTGCCGAGAAGACAATGTTGTACCGTCGCCACTTCAGTAGAACGTCCGCCAGGTTTGGGAGCAGATTTGGACCCCGTAATAGAAAGTCGTTGATGGACTTTCCGTTGGAGGATGGCATTGACCCATTGAAAACCACCCTCAGCTTGGTGGTTTGGCTGGCCTCTCGCAGAACTCCGTGATGCGGGAGGTAGTACTCCCCGCTCGAGCTAGTACCCTGCGTAGCTGCCATGTGCCCCAACGACTCGTAAGAGCTCAAGAACTCGGTGTACGCTTGCTGAAATTCGACGGAGCGCCGAAACCTGGCGTTTAAAGACTCCAGCGTTCGAACCGCGATGCGCCGGGAGTCTCCAAGCTCTGGTGCTTTGCTGAATGGTAGTCGCACCATGAATCGCCCATCCTGACGCTGAAGGTGAGTTTGGAGGAAGTGCTCTTCCGCCCTCTGGTCATCTATGGTATACGGGATCGGAGCCTGGATTTCCTCCTGCTCCCAAAACCTGGTAAGAAATTCCATTAATTCGCGGTCTATGTTGCAGTGATGGACCTGCACTCCCGATCTTCCTGCGGCATCGTCGATGCTCTCCGAGTCGACTCCCCCGGTTAGAATCCAGCCGAGGGCTGTCTCCTGCGCGACAGGAGTATGCGGTGGCCCCCGCTTGACTCCCTCTCGAAGGATTAGATTGTAGGAGTCGGCTCCCAGGAGGATCTCAACAGGATCTGGCCGATGGTATACGGGGTCGGCCAGCTTCAACCCTCGAACATGAGGCTGAGAATTATTTGTTAACAGTAATAATAATCATGTTAAAAAGGTGGGGGAAGAAACAACAGGAGATCAAAAGATGGGAAAATAAATGCGGAAGGGAAGAAGTTATGCAGATTTCTGGGGAAGAGGGGATGGAGTATACTGAACGGAAATGTGAAGGGAGATGAGCAAGGAGAGTGGACATACGTGGGAGGAGGAGGGACCTCGGTAATAGACTACATTATAGGGAATGAGGATACAAGAGAGGGGGTAGAAAAGATGGAAGTGGGGGAAAAAATTGATTCAGATCACACTCCGCTAACGGTGTGGTTGAAAGGGGAAAAGTGCAGAAAAAGAAAGAAGGAAGGTAGAGGAAAGGTGTTGGGGGTTGGAGACTGGTCGGAGGAAAGGATAAATGAGTTTAGAGAAAAGTTTGGGGGGAGGCAGAAGAGGGAAGAAGGGGTAGAGGAAGACTGGAAAGGTCTGAAGGACAGAATAAGGGAGACGATAGGGGGGATGGGGAAAAAGGAGGAAAGGAGCAGAAAAGGGTGGTGGGACGAGGAATGTAGAGAAGAGAAGAGGAAAGTGAGAGAAGAAATGAGGAAATGGAGAAAGAGGGGTGGGGAGGGAATGGAGTACAGAGCAAAGAAGAGAGAATATAAGGCACTATGTGAAAGGAAGAAGAGAACAGAGAGGGAATTATGGGAAAGGGAACTAAAGGGGGTGAAAACAGAAATGCAGGTCTGGAAGATAGTAAATAGGGAAAAGAGAAAGAGAAACAGGGTGGATGAAAGTATAAGTATAGAAGAGTTGGATGAGCACTTCAGGGGGCTGCTGGGTGGAGTAGAAAGGAGGGTAAGGAAGGAGGGAGAAGGCAGAAGTGGGGAGGATGGGGAGAAGGATATAGAAATGTGGGAGGTCGCAAAGGTGATAAAGGGGCTGAAAGAGAAGAAAGCAGCAGGGGGGGACGGGCTCAAGAATGAGATTTGGAAACATGGGGGGAGAGAGGTGGAGGAATGGTTGGGGAGGATATGCAGCAGGGTTTGGAAAGGGGAGGGGTGGCCAGAGGACTGGAAGGAGGGGATAGTGGTACCGATAGCGAAGAAAGGGGACAGCAGGAAAGTAGGAAACTATAGGGGCGTAACGTTACTGCAAACGGCGTATAAAGTATACGCGGCGATATTGGCGGAGAGAGTAAGAGTGGAAGTGGAGGAAAAGGGAATGTTACCAGCGAGTCAGACGGGATTCAGGAAGGGGGTGGGTTGCATGGAAAACATATACGTGCTAAATCATTTAATAAATAGACAGGTAAGAAAGAAGAACAAGGGGTTGGTGATATTCTTCGTAGACCTGAAGGCGGCATTCGACTCAGTAGACAGGGAAGTACTGGTAAAGGCAATAAGAAAGAGGGGGGTAAGGGAAGGGCTAGTGGAGAGATGTGGAGAGATATTGGGAGAGACGAGAAGTAAGGTGAGAGTAGGGGAGGAAGAAGGGGAAAATTTCTGGACGGAAAGGGGAGTAAGACAGGGGTGCCCCTTAAGTCCGCTTCTGTTCACACTGATGATGGCGGACTTGGATGATGTGCTTCAGAAGGGAGGATGGGGTGGGATTAAGGTAAGGGGAAGGAAAATAATGTCCTTAGCGTATGCGGACGATATGGCTTTGATAGCGGAGGACGAGGAGGGGATGAGGGGGATGATTGGGGTGATGGAAAGATACCTGGAAGAGAAAAGAATGTACCTGAATGTGGAAAAATCGAAGGTGATGAGGTGCAGAAGAGGTGGGGGGAGGTGGAAAAAGGTGAAATGGTGGTGGAAGGGAAAGGTGCTAGAGGAGGTAAAAGACTATAAATACCTAGGCTATATCATCACAAGAGATGGGGGGCAAAAGAAACAGGTGGAGGACAGGATGAGGAAGGGGGCGGCGGTAATGGGTCAGGTATGGGGGATTGGGAAGAGAAAGTTCGGGGATGACTGGGGGAGGAGGATCTGGCTGTTCGACAGACTGGTTTGGACGGTATTAAGCTATGGAGTAGAGGTGTTTCAGGTCAGGAGAGTACCTGAGGTGGATACTAGGGGTGGAGAAATGCACACCTGGATATATGATAAGAGAAGAACTGCAGAGGGATTTGTTGAGGGAGCGAGCGGGGCTAAGGGCATGGGGTTTTGAAAAGAAGATGAGAGAGGGCAAAGGAGGGGAGTTGGCAAAATTGTGCTGGGAGGAAGTAAGGGAGAGGGGCATGAGAGGGGGGAGTGTGGATGGGTGGGAGAAGGAGAGAAAGGAATTTTGGGAGAAGATGGGATGGACGATGGAAGAGGCGGAAGAAATTATGAACGAAAAGAGGGAGAGGGTGAGCGAGGAGATAGTGAAAAGGGAAAAGGAAAGTCAGAGGAAGGAGAGATGGGAGAGGATAAGGGGAGCCAGATACAATAAATGGTATGGGATAGTGAAGGGAGAGGGGATACCGAAGTATTTAGGGAAAGGATGGGGAGAGAACAGATGGCAAAGGTTGGCTAGGTGTAGATTGGGAAATGGAATAAGAGGGGGGAAATACTGGTTAGGAGAGGAGGAGAGAGTATGTAGAGTGTGCGGGTGGGAGGAGGAAACGTGGGAGCATATTTGGGAAGTTTGTATGAGAGGGGAAGATGAAAGAGGGTGGCAGGAGGTGGTGAGGGAAGTGCTAGGAGATGAGGGGGATGGGGAAGAATCGCTGAGAAAGGTAGAAGAATGGAGGGAGAGAATGGGTAAAAGAGGTGAGGATGAAGGACTGAATGGACAAGATGGAAAGGAGAGAGGAGCGACCGGAAGAGGAGGTCCAGGGGATGGATAGATAGATAGGAAGAAAGGCAATGAAGGTGTGTGTGTGTGTGGCCAAAGAGAGATTAGGGGTGACAGGGGATATGCGGAGAAATGTAAAGCGAGCGTGCAGATTGTTTTTTTGTATTTTTTGCGATGCGTTGAGAGATGGCAAGATGGCAAGCGAGAGAGCGAATGGCGGCGGCGAGGAATTTAGGGTTAAGATAACGTATAAGAGGAGAGGAGATAATGTTAAGGTAGATATAAGGAAAAGATGTAGGAGATAGGTGTAAAAAAAATTGTAACCATGAGGGGAACAATAAAGAATATATAATCACGTTAAAAAGAGCATGTCGTCCCGGACCTGCTAGGGGACTGGTCAGTAAGGCTAATCTAGCAGGTCCTGCCTTATACGCTAGCGCACGCGAGAGATTATAAAGAATACGATCGCGATTTCGTCGGTTGTCCTGATTGCTGGACAATGAAAACACTCGAATGCAACAATATAACAAATAGTACGACCGCTTGACAAGACAACGGCTCGTGCGTTGTACTTGTCTATCCGAGGACTGGAAGGTGTCACGACGTTCGAGCGTAGAATTCAACTGAGTGAACTTGACTTCCAGTCCTAACGCGATGAAGAAGAAAATGCACTGATTGGTTCCTGCCGAAAGTTGCATTTCCCAATCAGCGCGCTTTAGGCTGTTTATGTCTCGTTCCCGTAGCCCTGAATGAGGCCTTTGTAACGAGGAGTAGGATGACCTTTGATGAAGTCGACGACAAGTCTCGGTAATTTGACCCTTCTTTACGGCCGCGGCGCACAGTGCTGCATGTAAATGGACATTCGGGATAAAAATTATAACTTCTAAACTAATCAATTCTTGACATAAGTACCTTAATCATTTTTTCAAGAGAATACAAAGCTACATCGATTAATGCACCAAAAATATAAGGTTCCATTAATAAAAAAGTTTATCCGAATTTTTTTTTTTTAATGACAAGTTTTTCATGATTAGTTGTTATTGTAATTTGGGTAAATATAGCTATGAGGGGACCCAACTCGGATCACCTTGACCTTCACATATGTTGTCAAGGACAACATTCTGAACAACTTTTGTCAATATAACTATCCGTCGCTCGGACTTAGTTTCTTGCAAGTGCCACATAAAAAGCTTTTATTCTCTTTTCCACTTCAACTGATATAACGTTCACGTTTAATACAGAACAAAGTTTTGTCTAAATTTTGATAGTTTCTTGGAATAAGTGTGTTCGGACATCCAAGCTTCAAGTAAATCGCGATTACGAATGTATTTCTCTAAAAAAAATTATATAGCAATATACTACAACATCTTGTTGATACAGAACATTGAAAATTACAGGATGTTTTATTGGAAATAGGAGTTCTAAATGAACAAAACGCAAAGAAATCTTGCTTTAACTATTTCGACTTTATTACTAAGCAAGGAAGAACGTCTGTTTAGTTCGAGAGCTATAACCAGAGTGAGGACAAAATGAATCGTTTAGGGCCAGCAGAAAATCTGCTGCCCACTTGAGATAAGGAGAGAGCCCAGGTGAGAACATTTTCCAGACCTTCGATGCAGTCACGGACCCATAGCCGATGACAGCTGGCCTTGAAAAATAAACTGCACAAGGCAGGGTCTCTCATACTGTCTAAATTTATTTTTGCCTTCTAGCTTATACTAGCTGACGCATTGTCAATAATTCAACACCCCACCTCAAAAATGAATCTATAAAAATATTAACCAATACAGACCGCTCCTCCATGCTTTTCCCTGGGAATTACACATGGCCCAACATTTGTTGCAAGGATTAGGAAAACCCAGTAAAAACCTAATCAGACCATCTCAAATATCTAAGTATAAAATATATATATACATATGTGATTTATTATATTAATCCCATCTTGGTTCTCAATTCGTGAAATTTGTTTGCTGGTAACGGCTTTGTAAATGCGTCTGCCACCTGTCGTTCTGTGCAAACAAATTTAAGATTAATCACATTTTTTTCTATTTGTTCTCTGGAAAAATGATATTTTATGTCAATATGCTTCGATCTTTTATGATTTCCTGGATTGTTCGCTATACTTATACAACCAGTGTTGTCTTCATAAATTATGATTGGCTTTGTAATTTCTATGTTGATGCTGAGGGCTAACGATTTTAACCACATAGCTTCTTTTACGGCCTCGAAAAGTGCCATATATTCTGCTTCTGTGGATGAAGTAGCAACAGAAGACTGTCTCTTTGTTGACCAGCTTATTGTACAACTATCGAATAATTGAAATAAATATCCGGTTGTACTTTTCCTATCGTTTTCATCATGCCCACCCCAATCAGAATCAACATATCCACTAATTATGTTATCATAACTACCTCTTTTATAATTTAATTTAATATCAATTGAGCCTCTAAGGCATCTCAATACACCTTTTAAATATTGCCAAAGGTCTTTGTTATTTTTATTAGTATACCTGCTTAAAATGTTTACTGCAACACTTAAATCAGGTCTTGTACATATCATAATATACATTCAACAGCCAATTAAATTTCTACACGGCGCGGCGCGTCATACTGCTCATCCGAATTCAAAGCTTCATAATCCAATTTACTCGGGAGAGGTATACGAGCAGCTTTACATTCATTCATATTATACTTTTCTAATACTGTTTTTATGTATGTACTTTGATCCAGAGTTATTCTATCATTAACTCTTTCGACTTTTATGCCCATGAAAAAACTAATTTCTTTTAGATCAGTACTAAATTTACTCATTAAATAATTTTTAAAATTTTCCATTGTATCTTTACTACCAGTAACAATCACAAGATCGTCCACATAGAGCACAATATATATGTTTACAGATATATTTCCTTTATCTAGAATGTATATACATCGATCTACAGATGAACTTCGGAAACCTTTTTCTACTAGACTCTTTTCGAATACTTAAAACCAGCATCTTGCTGCTTGTTTCAAACCGTAAATAGCTTTATTAAATTTACATACTTGATTGCTTTTACTTTTGACTCCTTTAGGAACTTTCATAAAAATCTGCTCCTTTAGTTTACCATTAAAAAAAGGCAGTCTTTACATCCATATGATGTATCAGTAAATTAAACTGATTTGCAAAAGCAATTATAAATCTAAATACTCTTGACTAAAACCCCGAGCAACAAGTCGCGCCTTGTATTTTGTCGGGTTTCCGTGTTTATCATGTTTGATCGTAAATATCCATTTACAATCTACTATGTTTGTATTTTCTGGTCTATCTACCAACGACCAGGTTTTATTTATCATATGTGAATTTATTTCATCTTTTATGGCTTGTTCCCATGCAATTTTATCATTCCTTAATTTTATTTCATCAAACGAATTTGGAACTTTATTAACAAACGATTGTGCTGTAACCGTTATTTCGATTGCATTATCTTATATTGTTACTTTTAGTCTATCCACATTAAATGTGCTAAATATTTCTGGATGCGATAAGTGTAGGTCCGTGCCTCCAGAAATGGACGGCGGAGAGGTTAGGCGAAAGTCAGAGTACTAGAGTGTAATAACTGGTAAAAGGTGAGTACATTCTCGTTATGAATCCGTTACAAATTCACAAAATCGAGACACGGTCTCTAACGAAATTTTACTAACATTGTCAAACCGGAGCACCGGCTCTCACAATTTAATCTAAGTTATCCGCGGCGCGATGTGGTTTGCTACACGTCTGGTTCGCGAAATCTTATGTACTGTGTGACCTTATCACCCTTCAAATTATAACGGTCACGATTGACCGTCCCTTGAATCACGTTGTTTTCCTTATATCGCGACTAAGTGACTCCCTTGACGAGCTTACCGATTTTTATTTATTATACATTTATCGCACGCGAAGAACAAACTGGCCGGTCTTACTACCCGTGCGCTCGGCTGTTTCCAGATGATACGCAACGATAGAGACGCTCACCAAACCCCAGTCCCTCCGCTCCACCTAAGAGGTACTCCTCAGCACGTAAGTGGACTTAGAGTAACCTCCGGTTTCGGTAGAGTGACCGTGATCGTGTTTAGTCAGTTTGCCAAATCGAACCGAGGCGAAATAGTAACGCGTACTGGTCCGGCCAGATTTCTCTGGATGGAAGCAGCTTACGCCTATTTGCCTATGCCTCACAATAGCGAGTGGTACAATAACGAGACACCAGCAGGGCACACTTAGGTGATCCGAATGAGATCTCGATTGCCAAACGAAATTGTGAGGGTATTGATACTACAGCAATTCGCGGATTTGGGTTGCGATCGCATAAACAGTAACATTAACCGGTCCGGCCAAAACTCGGATGGACGTAGTTATTGCCTATCTGCGATTCGCTCACAAAGGCGAGAGGAAACAATAACGAGACACCAGCGGGGCACACAGAGGTGATCCGAGTGGAATCTCGATTGCCCTAACGAATTTGTGAGTGTATACTCGTATAAATCTTGAATCTATTTAACGTGACCGGTAAATATAATTAAACTGCGATTCGCTCACAAAGGCGAGAGGAAACAATAACGAGACACCAGCGGGGCACACAGAGGTGATCCGAGTGGAATCTCGATTGCCCTAACGAATTTGTGAGTGTATAAGCGTTTAATTTTTAATAGGTCTAGCACGACAGAAGCCTTTATGAAGGTAAAATCCGTTCCGTTCGGCGAATTTATGCTCAGTTTCTGAGAACGGCGCGCTTGTGTTTATTTCTCAACCGACGCGTCGCTCTTTCTTTCGCTCGTACTTTCACTGCGTAACACGCGGCATGCTCATGGTAAGTTACAGAATTCGGATTCTTTTACAAATTTACGTTACGCAGTTGACTACTACGCGGTTATATTATTACCGTATTGTGAATTACACGTTCTTTTGACTGTGCCACGACGCGGTTTGCAATCGCGACTCCTCGGTTTGAGGCGCGCACGTACCGAGGTTGGATCGTCGGTTTGTCGATTCCAACAGGCCGGTTTGGCCTCCCGAATACGCGCCGAGTTTCGTCGAACGGAACACTTCGCGGACGCGTGATTACTTGATCGCTTCCAGACGTAGAGTGATCTCTCGACGATCCGCATCGACCTCCTTCGATCGCTATCGAAAGTGGGGATCGATGCGTACGCATAACTAATTAGTGGGGCGATCTCGCTGTCCTTTGTTAAGACAAGGACCGTGCGCGATATCGCGGATCGCCGTGGTGGGATCGATATTTACTATCGATACACGGGAGCATCTATATGTGACCGATACGGTTACAGTGCACATATAAGAAGATCATACTGTGATTCACTTTCATCATATGAAACAATAGGATTGTTCTTTATTCTATCACTCCTTCTAAGTTTACACCCTTCTTCTATTTCTACTTTATCATTTCGAGACGAAGACTCAGTATGCATATCTGTTTCTATTACAGACTTATTTCCTAATTTATTTTCACTATCAGGGTTTACTTTTTCACTCTCCTTAGATTTATCTGATTTATCATTGTCAGATTTATGAGACATTTCTTCTATTCTTACTGATTTTGACCTTATGTCAGATGCATCAGTTTTATCCTTGAGATATACATTATCCCTTTCAAGTCTCATTACTGGACGAGTTTTCATATAATTGATTGCATCAATTATTACATCCCTGGCTACCACAAATTTATCACTTTCCACATCCCACACTTTATAACCATTTGGTTCATAACCAACCAATATACCTTTTGATGATTTCTTATCGAATTTGATTTTTCGAATTTTGTTATGAACATAAACAGTTGAACCAAATACCTTTAATTACCGTAATTTTGGTCTTTTACTATGCCACAATTCGAATGGTGTTTTATTAACTTTTAAAGCTTTAGTTGGGGTTAAATTAATTAAATATGTCGCAGTAAGAATTGCCTCTCCCCAAAATATTTTATCTAACTTGGCACCGCTTATCATTGCGCGCGCTTTTTCAGTTATTGTTCGTACCGTTCTTTCCGAAACACCATTCAATTGAGGGGTTCGTGGAATTGTTAAGTGATAACTAATACCTTTTTGCATACAATAGTCTTTCATCTGGTTTGATAAGTATTCTCTTCCATTATCGATATATAAATTGACAATTTTTAAATTAAAATGAGTTTCACTCTTTGCTACAAAGTCTTTAAAGGCAGAAAATACCTGTGACTTATATGTGATTAAATAGGTCACACAGTAGTGAGTGAATTCGTCTACAAATAATACATAATAATTTTTATCGTCTATCGCTGGCGGAGTGATAGGTCCACAAACATCGGAATGAACAATAAACAATGGTCGTTTTATATGACTTTTGTCCTTTTCGTTATTAAATGGTAATCGTGCTTGTTTTCCATTTATACAAGCTTTACACAGATTATCATTTGGTACAATTTTATTAATGTATTCTATGTCATCGACCATTTGTTTATTTTTCAACTCTAAGAATTTAGATCTTCCCATGTGTCCCAAACGCTTATGCCATAATTCATAATTATCATGCAGTATACTACAGTTTACTTGAGAATTTTGTACATTTACCCTTTTAATGTAGATCCCAAAATCCACTAAAATTAGATTATTTAAGGACTTACCCGTCATTATGGTTTTACCATCCTTACTTATGGTCACACCATTTTTATCGAAGACGATGGTTAATCCTTTTTCTTGTATCCTACGCACCGACATCAGGTTGTATGGTGCCTCCGGGCAGAATAGAACATTCTCCAAAACGCCTTCAACCCCAATGTTACTAGTAACTACTACTGTCCCTTTTTTCGTTGCACATATACAGGGTGGGGCATTTTAAACAGGTCACCTGAATAACTCGCTTGTTTTTGAAGATAGGAGAAAATGCATTAGACCAAACTTACTTGGTATCGGGGGGTTCATAATCTGGTATTACCAATTTTTCTGTAGGTGGAGGCGTCAAGGTGATATAAAGGTCAACTCTGTTTTTTTAAACGGAACAGTATATTTTTTTGCTTACATTCTGATAGAGTGTTTCAAGACGAATACAATGACCTATTATGAAGGTCATTCAAGGTCACTCAAGGTCAACTGCAAGAGAAAACTGATTATCTCAAAGCACACTTCGAACACTTCTGTATCTTCCGTAGTTGTTCGCATATCGCTCTTGTAATTACTAATAAGGGTCACAGAACGTAAACAAACCTTCCGAGGCAGACCTAACCCGGGGGAGGGTTTTTCGGGATGTCACCCCCAGACGCGGTCTTTTTTGGATGGTCCGCGGATTTTTTTTTTTGGGGGGGGGGTCGCGAATTTTTGGGGTCAAGGCATGATTTCTTTCGCGAATGTTTTTCGGGAGAGTGACGTCACAAAGGATAGAAGTGGAGGTAGGTGGATTTTTGTGACGTCACAGCGGTATACTCTCGCGCACGAACCGCATACTATGGCGAGAATGATGGAACTATGGCATACTGGCATACTATAGCTTCTAACCGAGAATGATGGAACAGATGCCTCTCAGACCCCGGCCGTTCTTTCCTGCAGTGGTGGTGGGGGGAAGTCGTTTTGCGGAGTAATCAGTTTGTTGTAATGTTATGCCCCTTTGGCATCAGGGAATCTCTGCACGTGGCAAACTGCGCATTTTTGCAACCGAACACTTTGCTGACTAATCAGTTTGTTGTAATGTTACACCCCTAGGAACGAACAGGAATCTCGGCAAACACACCCAGTGAGATATTATAACGTCTTTTAAGACTAAATCAGTTTTTTTGTAATGATAGGAGTCAGGAACGTACAGGAATCTCGACAAACGCATCGGGTTAAATATTATAACTTCTTTAAGACGTTATAAATATATCTACATATGTTTAAAGATGTCAGTCTCTAGTGAGAATGCATTCACGAGAAACCAATCGCAGTTCGTCGATCGTGATTTTGTTTAATACAATTTTTAGTGGAGGAACTGCATGCCCCCGCCAGACGGATTTTTCCACGACGTCGAGTTTTAGTGCATGGGTATGACGATCTATGGCAAGCCGATCTCGTAGATATGTAGCCTCACGCGCGTATAAATGGCGGTAACAAGTACGTATTAACGGTTATCGATGTGCTATCCAAATATGCTTGGGACATGCCACTCAAGACTAAAAGTGGAGGCGAGGTAGCTAAAGCGTTCACAAAGATATTTCGCAATCGACGTCCAAAAAATTTGCAAACCGATCAAGGGAAGGAATTTTACAACAGTGAGCTGCAAAAACTCTTTACGAAACACGGTATTAATCATTATTGTACGTATTCGGTTATGAAGGCTTCCATCGTAGAACGGTTCAATCGTACATTGAAGAATAACGTGTGGAAAGAGTTTACACTTAATGGAACCTATGAATGGGTCGATGCGCTACCGCGACTAGTTGCAAAGTACAATGAGCAAAAGCATAGAACTATTGGTATGCGACCGTGTGATGTCACCCCCGCCATTTCCGACAGGCTCTTAGACACCGTATGTAACAACATAAAGATTGCCGCGCCTGCGAAATGCAGTGTGGGTCAGCCTGTACGCATCAGCAAATTTAAAACCGTTTTTGATAAAGGTTACACACCAAATTGGACCACTGAGGTGTTCAAGATAGTCAAGGTACAAGAAACTAATCCGGCGACTTATCAGCTGCAAGATTCCAGTGGAAACCCCGTTGCTGGAGGATTCTACGAATATGAGTTGCATCGCGTTGCCGATCCAGATGTATACTTAGTGGAGAAAGTGTTGTGCAGAAAAGGAAATAAGGTGTACGTAAAATGGCTAGGATTGAGAAATGTAAATAATTCATGGATAAATAAAGACAATGTATTATAAACATTTATTATGAACATTTATTATAAACAATTTAACCTGTTTAATGAAAAAATATATAAACGGAACACATGCAAAAATGTGCTCATCAAGATTTTGCGAAGCAGAATACTAGCCTGGATGGCATCACGAAGATAGAAGAAGTCTGAGAAAAGAAAAAAAGATGCTGACAAAGAATGAAAAAGCACGTACCACTCCTAGGACAAAGGATTGATGCAAATATAAGAGGAGGCAGACTTTCACGGGACAGTCAGTAGATCATCAGCCAACACGCCTATACCGAGAGGATCATACGACCTGCAGGTAGCATACCAGCTTGAAGCTGTGGCGGCCCGTGCAGCGAGCACGCCGTCGGACCGCCAACACATTGTACGCGCGGCAACGGTCGTCTTCGGAAACCGTTGAGAACATTCGAAGATCGGTTCCGAGGACGATCGTCATTTGCAAAAAGAGTCGACTGCCGAGTTCGAGCATTCGGCAGTTGAGGAGACGCGATCGGCATTCGATTGCGAGCGTCCCAGCGAACGAGTCATCGCGAATAAAGAAGCGTGCGAACAAAACCTCACATAATTATTCTCACCCGTGTCCCACAAGGCCGACTTCATCGGGCCCTTTGATGGGGTGCGGCCCAGCGACCTCCCCGTTACATACCGGAGACTTTTGCGGATGTCCTGCATACTGGTGCCGTGGGACGTTGAAATATACAAACAAAGCAGTACTCGCAGGATATGTGGCACATGCTACATGAACCTGAACGAAGAAGAGTCCCGGGCCTATGAGGAAGGTGGCTGGCATGTTGTGTGCCGCACGCCAGGTGCCAGACTGACAGCGTGCCACATGTGTGGCTCACAAATTGCGGAGGCGAGGCCTGCAGCGGAATGCAGCGACTGCATTGAGACAAGTTTAAGACTCACCAACGATCAGTGGTGGTGGCTAACTCGGGGGATGGTTCAAGATATAGTAAGGCAGTGGTGAATTGGCCCTTTTCAGGGCCACCAAATCGGCCCTTTTCAGGGCCACCAAACTTTAACGTAGAAGCAATTCTATTTCACTCACAATAAAAAAAAAAGTGAAAGTTGTAAAGAACAATGTTGTAAGGACAACAATAACTATGTTCGGAACGTAACACTACGAAGAAATTCGATAATGGGCCCAAGGCAATGTTTCCGTCGAGTTGGGTATGATATACCGTTTGTCATCGTATGGACTCAGAGCAATTTTTCGCTCTGATACAGTATACACTTCATGTAATTTCGATCTTATGCATGTCGGAGTACGGCTCATCACAATTTCATTGTGTAGACACTGCAAGTAATCATCGAACGTTATTGTCGTCCTTACAACGTTATTCTTTACACCTTTCGCTTTTTTTGTATCCTTTTTCCCGTCTACACGCAATGTGTACATTTTTGCTCTCAGCCCGACAGAGTCCGTCATTATCATCCCATTGTTTTCGTCTTTCATCAAGCCGGGAACCTTTTTATTTACAAGTGGGATATTATACTTATTCTCTATCGGATAATCATTTGTGTCGAAACGGCTAATGTCGCGCCTCATGGTTTCATAAATGTCCTCACACTTAATATGATAAATTAAACTATCTGTGTCTGTGTACATTATTTTGCAATTTTGACCATATTGAGGAAACATGTACTCATGATGAAATTCATACAAGCAAGTTTTAGATATATCTAATATACACATATCCACATAGATGGGCTTGTTGAATTTCACCCTGAGTTTGCGCAATTCCACAGCCACAAAATTTTCGGAAAATACGCAACGGCTGTGGAAATTTGGTTTCGCGATCATTGTTTCTGCGCCATATCTTCCATCCCAGCTTGTCACGAGTTTTACATCTACATAATTTCGTACATTTTCCATAGTTTTACCGAATACCGTGTTGTTCATCAATTTGTACAAATTCTTTTCGAAATCGTTTGTCGCACGTGTTCTAAAGAGCGTATTTAATTCTATGTATTCGCGGAGCCATGGTGACTGTGTGAATTGGAGGATGCGATGAATCTTTGTAATACGAAGACCGTGGCGCAGGCATTGTTGCAGGTTATAATAGTGGATAACATAGCGCTGCTTATCGTACAGCGTTGCAAGCAACTTGACCTCTCTTTTGCCAGGTGGTTTGTCACGCGTCGGACAGAACGGCAGGACAGCGTGAACATCGTGCAGACGTTGCAGATATTCGAGATCCACCTCGAGAATGTAGCCTATGGGTGAATCAGCGGCGATCAAAATTATGTCAAAATTTTCAATGTCGTTAACCCATTGAAATTCGGCATATGGCAAAGGTTGACACCTTGCCCATCCGTACAAATTGTTTACATCAAAATACATCAAGTATGATGATGGTTTCGATGGATCGTACGACTGCATGTACTTGTTATTGGCTTCAGCATGTCTGCCGGAACATTGGCTCAAACCGCCACGTATACCACGTTCAATAAACATCACCATATCGATATCAGTTAATAATTCAAATCTAATTTTTGAATGCTTTAGCATAGCATCCCACGTGAATTCGTATGGAAAGACACCCTTTCGTGTCAACAACTTGAAATTTTCAACGGAAAGATTTTGAAATTCGGAATGTAAAATTGTTAATTTGTCTGTATCGAGGAAAGATGCCAATTTGCCGAGACTGGTATTCAAAAATTTTTACGAATCGATGAATCGTAATTTAATACAATTACGGGACTCTGATTGCCGGTCTTCAACATTTTTTGTAAATGAAATATTCTTTTCCTTCGTTATGGGTAATACATCTACATG
The DNA here is from genome assembly GCA_916610255.1 of Lasioglossum lativentre. Classification (NCBI taxonomy): domain Eukaryota; kingdom Metazoa; phylum Arthropoda; class Insecta; order Hymenoptera; family Halictidae; genus Lasioglossum; species Lasioglossum lativentre. The sequence continues at coordinate 19,660,677 of OU744359.1, read as the reverse complement.
ACCTTCAAACGCATTAGCTATTTCGTCGATAATAAAATGCAAATCATACCCGGCTAAATTGTGGAAAACTATGGGAATACAAAAAGACATTTTGTAATTTAGATTGCAATCTTGATGTGCTAGACCTCTATAACGCCCCGTTAGATGGCAATGATCGTGCACCCGTATATCGTTTTCCTCAAATGGATTTTCGCAAATGTGACAATGTGTTGCGCCGATAAATGCATCAGACTGTACATTCGTTAACTGTGTCATATGTATATTACTGGCTAGAGTGGATTTAACACGATGCGCCAAATTTTCTAATTCTTCAACGAACCATGAGACGCAATTCGCATCGCGGTGACGTCGATACACCGATAGAGATGCATCGTGTGCACAATGCACATAGTATGCAATGCTAAATACTTTATGATGTTGGTATGCGTGTGATTTCTCCTCTTCGCAATCTTCAAATGGAAGCTGTTCTTTCCTGACATAGTTATCGAAAGAGAGCCATTTATCGTCCTCGCTAGGTAGCACGATAGCGCAGTCATTCATTTTTGCACAGTCTCTTTCATGGATGTGCAATCTTTCGTCGGAAGGAAAGTAATGCAAACACCTGTAAAAACATAATTTTTACACGTTTTTTTATGATATGCAATGATACTTTTGTAAATGTTGTACCTACCGATCGCAGATGAATTTCTTGCATTTTTTTTGCTCAATTGCGCGCCAACGAGTCGGGATAGGTTCTTAATACACACATAATGCCCCATACTGCCAACCGAGTCATGTATGTACAGCAAGTTGACGTGTCGGTCCCTCTTCTGATTAGTGAGGCGAAGTGGAAAAAATACGATGGATTTTGCCCTATTTTTTTTCTCCCGGATGTCTTCAAAACCGTACACATTGATCGAAGTATCGTTCAACTTTTCGAACCGTGTAATTTGATTCAACAACACTGGAAACTCGATGTTTTCAAAGTTTAATACAGTTGTGTAATGCGGGTACGAATTTTGGCGGTTTACGTGAGTTGTCGCTGGATACAGAACAGCAATCACTGACCACGCAAAGCACGAATTGCCTGTGGATTGCACATTAATTGTGGCATGCTTCAACGCTATTTCTCTCGGTATGTTGATCTGGCACCCTGCGTGCAATGGGTTATACTTGTTGATGCACACTGTAAGATTGAGTATTCGCGACAATGCCCATCCGCTATCCCGTTCCTGAAATTCTTCCAACGACGCTAGGATTGGCTCCACGAAGCACCGCTCGTACAATTCTTCGAGATCGGATGTGTAAAAGATTTCACAGTTCTTTGTGCTCATGCTTTTGCGCGAACGTTGATCACCTGTCACAAATTCGCCATTAAACACCATGTTCACTTTTAAAGACTTATGTTTTGTGTTTTCAATCAATACTTTCAAAGGTCTAATCACAGGCTGTCAGTTACGTTCCAACGCTGCATCGATATCCATTTTTCCAGCCTTTAGTGCTAAGTATTTTTTTCGTATAGCTTCGCTCGTCTTGGCAATCTCTTTTGTTAACATTTCTTTTTCCCTCTTTTGTTCAACAGAATTTCGACCCATGCTCAATTAGAAATGTTGTAACACTGTTCTACACCCGTTCGATTTCCGTTCAATGCCGTTCGACAACCGTTCTACGTTGAACGCGTACGTTCAACACCCCGTTCGATGTCCGTTCTACGCCCGTTCCACGTTGAACGTGTCGTTCAACACCGCGTTCTACACCCGTTCGTTGTCCGTTCAATGTCGTTCAACACCCCGTTCGACACCCGTTCGATGTCCATTCGATGTCGTTCGACACCCGTTCAATCACGTCACAGGTTGGCAGCCAAATGATGTAGTTATAATACGACATAGTCATTAAATCCTTGTCGATAGCGACCTCTATGCATAGGACTATCCTTGTCTATAAAAACAAATCCATAGTTTTGTTGCCAACATTTTGCACACAGTTTGTTAAATTGTCCAAACGTCATATCGGTATTTACATGATCGTCATACACATGGCGTAAATTCATGTTGTCCTGTTTGAATAGTAGTAAGAGATTGGTATTATAGCGAATCAGGTGCTTTGGAATTCTTGCATACGATTGGCATAGATACAGACTGTCCACTTTTGAAAGTCTACCCATGGAAAAGTATTCTCTAATCACATCCTGCTTGTCGCATGCCACATCATCAAATATAAATATAGAATTTGGTCAAGCTTCGTTAGGTAGAACGACGTCGCTATTGTTTGAAAAAGGAAAGTAGCCAGCATTCTCTACGGATTAGAGCAGCTTTTCCAAATATTGATATTTTGGCTGTTGCAACGACTTTGAATATACATACACGTTCTCGAATCGCATACCATTGGGGCTTTTCAACAAGCTAATGACAACATTAGTTTTCCCACAATTAGAAGGGCCACACACTATACCGCGTACAGTGTTAGGTAATAATGGTCCATGTCTCAGAACATGATGGATATTATTATCAAACTTTCTGTCTGAGAACACTCGAATTTTCACAGGTTGCCTTGCGAACCGCATCGCAGCTGTTGCAACAATAACATATAAGCGGGGTATGGGGAATATTTATTCAAACGCGGGCCAGAGATATCAATCAGTTCAGAAATGACTTTCGTACTGACGACACATTGACGGACCACCTATGAAAAAGGATCGTTACTCACGCATACGGCGGCAGGGAGCAGGACTTCTAAATACCCTAATAAATAAATTGCCGTTTGAGTTACATATACCAGGATATCAATTTTGTGGACCCGGCACACGTTTGCAGGAACGCTTGGCTCGTGGCGGTCGTGGCATAAATCCATTAGACTCGGCCTGTAGAGAACACGACATTGCATACTCTCAAAACAAAGATTTGACGAATCGTCACAAGGCGGATCACATTTTAGCTGATCGAGCACGTCAGCGCATAACTGCGAAGGACGCTACGTTAGGCGAGAAGACTGTTGCGACAGCTGTTTGGGCCGCGATGAAAGCTAAGATGAAGCTTGGGATGGGACTCAAAAAAAAAAGAACAGTGATAAGAAGAAGAAGAAGACGCGAGTTCTACCGATGGCAAAGCGAGGTGGTTTCCTCCCGTTCCTGTTACCTGCATTGTCAGCTATAGGAGCGTTGACGGGCTGTGCTGCTGGCGTAACGAAGGCTGTGAACGAAGCCAAGGCTGCGCGAAAACAGTTGGAGGAATTGCAACGTCATAACCATGCTATGGAAGATCGCGGAATTTATCTCGCACCCTACAAGAAGGGTGCCGGTTTAAGGAAAAAAAAGTTCAATCCATGAAAAACTAGGGACACAGCCGATGACAAATGTTCAACTTGAGGATATAGGAAGAAAGAATATACCACATTTTCGCGGAGTATACATGTGCGATAGTCTTCCGGCGAGAGCAAATGTAAATGAGAGTGGTATAGTAAACTTGGACGATAGTATCGGTCCGGGCACACACTGGGTCGCATACGTGAAACATAATCGTACCGTAAAATATTTTGATAGCTATGGTAATCTACGCCCATCTGTGAAACTTTTTTTTTTTTTTTCTTATTTTACGTCGACGTGAATTCCTTCAGGAATTATTTCGCGACGGGACCTACAGTTTTTATGAGGTGGGTTCCGAACCACCTTCGGCACCACAGTTTACATAGCACATGGAGTATTTCCAGCGGTGCCGGCGTCGGGGATCGAACTCGCGACCACGGAGTCCGTAGTCGCGCGCTCTAACCACTGAGCCACTGCGTGCCCTCCTGTGAAACTTATTGCATACTTTGGATCATCGACAAAACTTAGTTACAATCATGCGCGTATTCAAAATTTCGATCAAACTATGTGTGGAGAAATATGCGTAAAATTTCTCGAGGAAAACTCGTTATAAATGCACATTACCGACACGTACAATTTCATTACATTCTTTACCCCTTTCGCATAAACATGACGCCTTCGTCGTTGACATTGACATTAACGGGTAAGAGCAGCATGCTCGCAGTACAATACTTTCCCTCAATAGATTTGAGTAATCATGAATACAAAGTAGGTCTCGTGGATTTTGAAACGTTTAACACGATAGCGAACGTCGATGCTCGCAACAATAAATTTTATTTTGGTGGAAATGACGAAGAAATTGTCATTCCCGAAGGATCTTACGAACTGGATGCAATCGATAAGTACTTGAAACGGGAAATACTGCGAAGATATCCCAACAGGCAAGATTCGGGGAACGATGAATACCCTCTCGTCATACGTGCTAACAATAATACGATGAAGAGTGAAATATAGTGCTCCTATAAGATTAATTTTGAGAAACCTAATAACATAGGATCGCTACTTGGATTTTCTGCAAACCGTATTCTCCCACGTAAAATGTGGCATGAGTCTAACGCTCCTGTGAACATCATAAGCATCAACGTGATCAGAGTGGAATGCAGCATAACAGCTGGTTCGTACAGTAATGACAAACCTGTACACATTATTCACGAATTTTCACCTAGGGTTCCTCCAGGATATAAGATCTCAGAAACGCCGCCGCGAGTCATTTACCTTCCTATCGTCGTGCGGATAATAGACGATTTAGAAATACGTCTGCTTGACCAAAATAATCGTCTGATCGATTTTCGTGGAGAAGAAATCACGGTTAGACTACATGTAAGACGGCGAGATCCCCGCTCCTACGAATAAGTGTTGTATTATGCTTGTGTATAGCAAAGCGAACGAACCTCTAATTCGGACTGCTGCAACAAATACATTCATCGACACAGTAAGTCGAGCAAATTATCGTGCCACACCATCGTCGAGGAAGAACCTGCTGAGCTTGCAGAACGTGCGTTTTCTACAATCGTTGGGATTTGTTGTAAAGCATAATAATGTCTGACATTTTAGCCATTGGTAATACGCCGACCTCCGATAATCGTATAACCAAGATAGAAGTGCACACGTATAATCCATATGCAAATACTACTCTCGGAAATAGCGATGAAATAAGAATACCGATACAGCAGCAAGATCTGTATATGCTACCGTGCGAGAGTTTCTTGTACATTGAAGGAAAAGTCATTTTAGCAGAGGCTCCACCTGAAGGAACAAGCAACAATGTTACTCTCGATACCAATTTCGCTGCTTTCATGTTTGATGAAATTCGATATGAGCTGAATGGCGTTGAAATAGATCGCTGTAAAAATCCTGGAATAACTCTGTATACCATTCAATATGCTCTTTGGCTTCGGTGAAGATTATAACAAGATAACCGTTAATGTGCGTCAAGAGTTGGTCTTAATTCGATCACGAAACGATCTAAACGCGTTGAATGGTTCTAGTATTTTAAGACCTAAAATCGAATTATTCAAAGTTCAGTGGCGAATGCCGCACGTAAGTCTGGAAGAAGTAACCAAATTGTCGTTACTACGCATTCTCGAGAGAGGACAAATGATACCTATGAGTTTTCGCTCTTGGGATCTATACGAATATCCGCATTTACTTATTATTTAGTGTGCCATCAAGACTGTAACACAACTGGAGAAACCTCGCTTCATCATATTCGCATTGCAGAATGATAGGAAGAATCAATTGCATAAGACTGCTAATCAATTGGATGATTGTAAACTGTCAAACATACGGTTGTACCTAAATTCGGAATCATACCCATACGATGACCTAAACTTGGACTTTGAAAAAAATAAGTATGCAGTACTTTACGATATGTACGCAAAATTTCAAAACTCATATTATGGTGATCGATACAGTGTGCCACTATTGGACGAATTAGAGTTCTTATCGCGTGGTCCATTTGTGGTCATAGACTGCTCTCGTCAAAACGTGACGAATGCAGAGATAATGTGCCAGTCAACACAGCTGCATACTGCTTGATTATACATGATCGTATAGTCGAGTACAGCCCGTTGACCAACGTAGTGCGCAGAATACTTTAACAAGCGGCGATGGCTCATTTAACATTTGTCGATCTACAAGGCTTCAAAATCGAGTCAAACGAATTCGTTGTAAAAGAAGCGGCCATTTTACGAGATGGAAATAAACTATTGCACTGGATATTCGAGCCACCATTTGGATTCCACCGATTGACTGCTGTCGAAGCACGTCAGGTTCGATGGCTAACGAGATAACATCATGGAATCGGCTGGATGGACGGATATGTTCCATACAAAGAAGCTGGAAGCTGTTTGAAACAAGCTCTGGAAAATACGCAGCAGGTCATTGTCAAGGGATTGGAAAAGAAAAAATGGCTATGGAAATTAGTTGGAATCGAGGCTTTTGATGTGGATCTAGAGGATGTTCCAAGATTGTCGATGTTGCAAAAGGGGCTGCATAGATGTGCATTCCATACTGGCGTATGTGCCGTCGAAAATGTATTTGTTCCGGAATCAAAGTATCCGGGCGAGCACGCGGCTTGGTCCGATTCGACTAATCGCGACGCGTAACCAAGTCACGCATGCGTGTCGCCCAGCGCTGACGTAATCGTAACGGCGAACGACCAATAACCGATGATCTATCGATCATCGCCTCGATTACAGGTTCGAACGTCTCGGTTCTTTGTCTACCACGTACAAGTATAGTTCGATCGCCGTAACGGTTCCTCTCGCTCTCGCTCAACGGGCCTTGTATAGAATTCCCGAAATCTTTGTCGTTCGACGGAACATCTCGCGCGTGCAGTTTCACGCCCGCTTTTTTCCATACCTGCTCTAATCGCGACGCTATCGCGCTAATAAAGTGGAGTTCGACTGTTAAACCGAAGACGACCAACGAGAGCCTTTTTATTCGGCACCCATTCACTCCGATCCTTTTCAGGATAGAATGGCTATCCTTTGGGTGGTCAAGTTTCACCTAACTTGACTCGGCCCGGCGACAATTCGCCTACTAAACAGTATTTAAACTGTGTAAAATATATAATGATCAACAAGAACCATATTTTTGAATAAAGAATATTATTTAACAAAGTTTTTTCCGTATTTCTTAAAATGGTATATTAATGCATGATTTACATTTCCTGTCCCCGAGATTCCTGTTCGTTCCTAGGGCGATCATATTACATAAAAAAAATGTCAGGGTCAATCAAATAGCGTCTTAAAAGAAGTTATAATATTTAACCCGATGCGTTTGTCGAGATTCCTGTATGTTCCTGTCTCCTATCATTACAAAAAAACTGATTACTCAGCAAACTTATTTAGTCTTAAAAGACGTTATAATATCTCACTGGGTGTGTTTGCCGAGATTCCTGTTCGTTCTTAGGGGTATAACATTACAACAAACTGATTACTCAGCAAAGTGCTCGGTTGCAAAAATGCGCAGTTTGCCACGTGCAGAGATTCCCTGATGCCAACGGGGCATAACATTACAACAAACTGATTACTCCGCAAAACGACTTCCCCCCACCACCACTGCAGGAAAGAACCGGCGGGGTCTGAGAGGCGTCTGTTCCATCATTCTCGGTTAGATCGCCAAAGTATGCGGTTCGTGCGCGAGAGTATATTACTGTGACGTCACAAAAAACCACCGACCTCCACTCCTATCCTTTGTGACGTCACTCTCCCGAAAAACATTCGCGAAAAAATCATGCCTTGTCCCCAAAAATTCGCGACTCCCCAAAAATCCGCGGACCCTCCGAAAAAGACCGCGTCTGTTAGTGACCCCCGAAAAAAGACCGCCCGGTTAGGTCTGGGGGGTGACTCCCGAAAAAAGACCGCACCTGGGGGTGACCCCCGAAAAAAGACCGCGCCTGGGGGTGGCACCCGAAAAAGACCGCCCGGTTAGGTCTGGGGGGTGACCCCCGAAAAAAGACCGCGCCTGGGGGTGTCACCCGAAAAAGACCGCCCGGTCAGGTCTGGGGGGTGACCCCCGAAAAAGACCGCCCGGTTAGGTCTGGGGGGGGGTGACCCCCGAAAAACCCTCCCCGAATCCCCCTATAATACCTACTCATATACATTCCTTAGTTACCGACTGATGATTTTATTGGATAATTAGATTAGAATCGAACCATGATTATTTTGATTTTTGTCCATTGCATGCCGCACTGTGCGGCGGTCCTTCGGAGAGACGATATTTATGATACTCGAAATAATCTCCGAAATAATCTCCGAAAGAAACACACGTGCACGGTTCCTGTTTTTTATCTGTAAGCGTGAGTGTTAAGATGTTTTCCGTCGCTGGATTTAACGGTCTCTCTCGCTCAACATAAAATTTCTGAAACAACTTCTGTACAGTCACCTTTAACTGAGAGGGAAGATCTTCGTTAACGCAGATTACTTCCGTCAACGTACTAATTTCGTCAAATTGGATGTTTAAGATATCGAAACTCTCGATACTCTCCTGCCTCTTACATATTGACAAATTAGCAATTTTCAAAAAATCACGACCTAAGATTAACTCGCTGTTCATTGTTCCATACTCTACAACCCGTAACATAATTTTATACTCTTCGCTATCACAAAAGAGTGTTACTCTTACCTCTACACAACCTACGGTTTTCAGGCAACTCTTGTTAATTCCGTAAAATCGTTTGGTCTCCATATCGGCTGCTACGCATTCTCGTGGGACTAAACATTTTTTGACGAAAGAAATTGGACTTCCCGAATCCAATAACGCAATGCAAGTTTTGTTAAAACAGTCACATTTTCTACTGAACCGTAACTCAACCGCACGTCGGAAATCGTTCTCTTCCACGACCTGTTCCGGTACGGCGCATTGAACCTGCGCGATTTCCTCTCCTAGCTTGCATTGGCTCAGACGATGACCAATGTGACCGCATTTGTAGCAGGATCCGCGCTCCCTCTTCGGTTTTCCGCACGCAACTGCAAAATGTCCCACTTCGTTGCAGTTGAAGCATCTCAAAGAATGATCCGTGCCTCTCTGCTTCCATTGTAGCTCGCTCGTTCCGCTGCTCGTCCCTCCCTGTGTGCTGCGCTGCATTCCGCTCTTCACCATCATCGAAGGACGATCCTCGCGGGGTTGCCGCGGATTTGCTTCTTTCGGGAACGGTATGTTCGCGAACGCTGTCAACATCGTGAAGCACTGCACCCGTGATTGAGTACGTAATTGTTGACACGGAATTCCCTCAATTACATAACTGATGGTTTCATTCTCTGGAACTGGGATGCGACTGGCCAGTGCGTTTTTCTCGTGAAGGTAATCCGCAAATGTTTCGTTAGCGTTCCACCTCTTCCCTTTTTGCTCACGTCGCAAAATCAGCGGATCGACAAGTTGTCCATACATTTTCTTCAACTGGCGAAGAAGATCTTCGCTGGACAATTCGACGCAGTCGTCCCGGGAATGGCACCACCGTACCGCTCGTCCGGTTAAACGACTGCAGATGAGGGCCTTTGAACTGTGCTCGTCCAGTTCGTACGCGTTGAACAGTTTTTGCATCTGCTTCTCCCAACGATGGAATTCCAAAACATTTCTGTTAAATTCGCCGACCAGTTCTTTGAGCTCCTGCCATTTTTTGACCCTCCTTCGTGTCGTGCGTACTTCGTCTTCCGACTGCGGCTGCATCATTCTCATAACGTTGAGCTCTCTTCTTAACAGCTCAATCTCGCGTGTAGCTAGTTGTCTTTCTCGACGGAGAAACTCCACCTCTGCGAGAGAGTGATCTTCAGATCGGGTCGTCGTGGCATCAGCTCGTGGGTGATCGTCCCGACTCATATCGTGTGACTAGTCCTCCATGGGTCGAACAGTCACCACCAGTTCTTCGGACGGAACTCCCGCTGCTAGTAGCCGCTTCAACAATTCGTTTTTGGACCCGGCCGTAGGGAGATTCAACTCCTTCAGTTTTTCTTTGAGTTCGGCCGCCGTGAATAAACTCATTTCCACACAAAAAAAATTCACTGTTGCGACCGGCCCGACTCGACGTAACACTTAACTAACTAAATAAACTGTAACTGGGTTCCCCGAACGTAAAAACACAAATCTGACACTGATCCCACTTCTGAATTTATAAGGAGGCCTGTTAACGGCGTGATCGTTGTCAATCGGTTGCTCGCTCGCGGGAAACTGATTAATGGTGTTTTAGTAACAAAATCATATCGTAACGTAAATTTGTTAACAAAACGTTAACGCAATGCATAAATCAATAAAAACGTATATAACATTTAAACATATGACATGAACCTCTGTATGCACACTCACATTCAGTCATTCACATGGTGATACAAACATCCTTACAAAAGTAAGTACTTATATAATTGATAATATTTGTTACCATTAGTGTTGACCGTAAATGAAATCGAACTAAGTACAATAGTTACGCGTTCTAAACTAACAACAACGACAATGCTATATCCTACTTCCGACTGCGAACCCTCAACTTTCTACTCGTTACTCAACGACTTTCAGACAACGACTGACTACCCCAACTCATCCCTCTCATAATGAAAACTTGGTTTTCCCCACGCTTGTCCTATCCATACTTTTCGCCATGCCTAAATATGTGCTGTCACGTTGCCCTTTTTCCGTCGTACTGAGTACGGGGAAGAACGGCAACTTCCGGGATTTTACAGGCTCTGAGGCCGGGCCGTCCACCCGGGACAAACGCACCTCTCGAAATTAGATCGAGGCTGACGTGAATCGACAAGTTGGGGCGCCAGGTACCGGAAGGGTACCGCACGAAACGTTCTCGCGATTTGCTCGCGAGTCAGCGGACGCGAAGGCCGAATCTCGAGAAGCGCGAGGTCGAGAGGAAGGCGCGAGGAGTCGGAAATTTGGACACGGGAATAGCGGGGACAGCCCTCACGGCAGGGCGGATCTCACAGGCGAAATTAACGAACTCTGGTTTCGCTCTCAGTCATTTACTTTTTCGTCAAATGTTACAGGAGCCCGCGCTCCTTGTACAGGATTGCGAGAAGATGGAGGTTCGCAGTGCGCGGTTGTCGACGTGCGAGGACGTTCGTAGCACGGGTCGCGACTGTCGCGATCGTTCCCGAGAAATTCGAGGGTTTCCGCGAACGAGATGTTAATCACGCGTACTTCGTGCGATATCGAATTCCCGCGAAAGGACGATTTCTACCCTCGCGAAAGGACTACCGTGATCTTCGCGAAAAGGGACTATCTCAACGACGCCGGCGGTTCTCCCGAGGAAAACTTCCGATATGCTAACGGGAGGGAACCTCTTGAATCGGCTCAAAGTACCGTCGGATCGGTACGAGCCCTGGGCACGAGGCGGGAAGCGCCTGGACACACGCGAATATCGGGGACAGAGTCGACAATCGGCTCGTGCCCCCCGCGAAATTAACGAGCTCGCTCGTACACGAGTCTACGGAATCACTGTCGACTTACCGTGACTCGGAATATGTCGCTCGTCGGAAACTGGATTGGGCTGCTGTAGTTCCCTTCCTTCGGCACGGAATTTGGCCACGCACACGATCCGCACGGGGAATACAATCGTACGATAATTCGAGAAATGGCGGTATTCTCTCGTGACGCGAGCCGGCACGACAGTGATTCCTTCGATTCTCGCCACGGCGCGTATCGATTCTGGTTCCCCCCACTCTAGCGACCTAGCGGAAACTCCCTAGTGGCGTACTTCACGCTGGCGATCTAGTGCCACGCAGGGCCGTGTCCTTACGGAACCTAGGAGCCCGAGAATCGCTCGCGAAATTACCGGCTGCGATAAACAACCGGCGAGGGTACGCCCTCCCAGGTGTCTCCCACACCACCTACGCTAGAACCCCATTTTAAGCGGGGTGAGGCGACGACGGGATCGCGAAAAGAACGATGTCCGGTAGGGGTTCTGGTCCCACGTCGGCGCCTCCGGGTTGATTGGCCCGTGTGTGTCGACTCCTTTTATATTCGCCCGTGCACGGACTATGGTTTTTCGGCCTTCCTCAGATTTCGGGCGCTCCTTGCATCGGTTTCCTGCTTCGGGGAGTTTTCGGCGGTCCCGTCGCCCTGGTGATACGCCCCTGCAACTTAGCCGTACTCGGCAAACGTATCGGGCGTCAGCTGGAATTTCGGTATTTCGTCTCCTCGGGGAACGCTCGCTTTTCCGCGTGCGGATTCGTGGTTCGAGACAGGATCGGCCCGGTCCATACGTAATTCGGTTTCTTCTTTCGATATTCTTGGGGTACGGAAGGGACGCTGCAAACTTGCAACGTCACAGTGCATGAACATCGTCGATGGGCCGATGGCCTAATGTCGCTCGCAACCCAATGCTACTCAATGCCGCTTTTCCATTTTATGGCCTTTTTTCCGGCCCTCCTCGCGTAAACGTCCTAAAGTATACCTATCAAGTCTACCTCTTAAAACTATATACAGGGTGCACAAATATTCCCAATATCACATATAGTGGGAGGACAAAGTATTCGTACACCTTTTAAAAACGAATAACTTTTTCAATATTCCACCCAACAGCTTTTGTTTTTTTTGAGACGTTAGAAGGAGTAGTTTACTAGCTAATGTGTAAATAATTTTTTTTTAAATTGTTATTGGTCGCAATTGCGAAGGAAAAAGTAAAGCTGTTGGGTGGAATATTGTATGTATTAGTTTATTTGATCCCATTACGGGTTACAAAGGGTTCCCGTTCCCTTTACAATTTAACCATTTCCTTTCCGTCTTAACTATCTCTATTCTATTTTGTTTCTCATTCATTCTCTCTCCTTCACTCTCTCCCTCACATTCTCTCTTTCATCCCTCCCTCTCCCTATCCCCCCATCCTCGTCTTCCTTTCTCTCCCTATCCAGCTCTTCCATCCACCCCTCTCCGCTCCCGTCCGCCGCTAATATCTGTTTCACTCTCTCCTGTATCCCTGTATCTCTCCTTTGGTCTCCTCTGCATCTTTCCAGTACGTGTTCCCATGTTTCTTTTTCATATTTACATCTCCTGCATAGCCTCTCCTCTTCTTCTTCCCAGTACCTTCCTCCTCTCATTTCATTCCCTAACCTATACCTCGCTATTCTGCTCCATTTCTTTTCTTTCTTTCCTCTTTCTAAATACTCTGCTGTTCCCTCCACCCTTATTTCTTTGAACCACTTATTATATTTTGATTCCATCGTCATTTTCCTATTTTCCTCTTCCTCTATTCCTTTCTCCCTACTTTCTATCCTTTCCCACTCCTCTTCCCTCTCTTGCTTATCTCCTTCTTCTATCTTTTTACTGTCCCCTCTCTCGTCTGTACCCTGGCGTCACCCATTCCAGCCCAGTACCCATCTTAAATATCTTTCCTGCATCGCTTCAACTTTTTTTCTCTCCTCCCATCCCCATATTTCCACACCGTATGCCATAACTGGCCATATCAACACGTCGTAAAACCACATTCTTCTCTTGTAATTGTCCCTGAAATATCATTTCCCTATCCCCCATACTCTTCTCATTACCCCTCCCCCCTTCCTTATCCTGTCTTCTATCTGTCTTTCATGCCCTCTATTCTTTTTGAATATATAACCCAAATATTTGATCTCCTCTACCTCTTCCACCACTCCCTCTCCCCATCTCCATACCTTTTTCTCTTTCTTTCTCCTTTCGAATCTAATCACTTTCGTTTTTTCTCTGTTTACTTCTAGACCTTTCTCTCTTATATATCTCCTAAATTCTTCTATCATCAGCCTGATCCCACTCCCTTCGCCAACAGTACTAAGTCGTCCGCGTACTGCAGTGTGTATACCATCTTTCCTCTAATCTCTATCCCTCCTTTCCCTCTCTTCCTCATTCTTTCCTCTAAGTCTGCCATAAATAAGATGAATAATTTCGCACTTAGTGGGCATCCTTGCCTCACTCCTCTTCCCACCCAGAATTTCTCTCCCAACTCTCCTCCTACTTTAACTCTTGCTGAGGTTTCCCTGTATACCTCTTCAATTCTTTCTCTCAGCCCCTCGCTCACTCCTCTTTCCCTCAGCGCTTTCCATAAGTTTCCTCTGTTCACACTATCAAAAGCTGCTTTCAGATCTATGAAGCATCCTATTACCTTTCCTTTTTTTTTCGTTATTTCCCTGTTTATCACGTAGTTCAGTATATATATGTTGTCCATCGTCCCTTTCCCTCTTCTAAATCCCGTCTGGTTCTCCGGTACCATCTTCTTCTCTTCTACCTCTTTTTCTAGTCTCTCCTCTAGCACTATCGTATAAATTTTATACGTCGGATTTAAAAGCGTTACGCCTCTGTAGCAGTCCACTGTTTTCCCATCTCCCTTCTTTCTTATTGGTACCACTATCCCCGTTTTCCACTCTTCGGGCCATCCCACCCCATTCCATATCCTATTGCAGATATCCCATATCTCTCTCTTTATATTCTCCCCTCCATACTTCCATACTTCATTCCCCATCTCGTCCTCACCTGCCGCTTTCCCAGTTTTCTGTTTCTTTATTATTCTCTCTATCTCTTCTATTCCTATCTCTCCATCATTTCCCTCACTTCTCCTCCTCCCTCCACCTCCTACTATTTTTGTCTCCACTCCTCCTAATAGATCCACAAAATATTCCTTCCATTTCTCTGTTTTTATCTCCTTCTCTATTCTTCTTCTCTTTCCGTCTCCCATTCTTCTTAGGAAATCCCAGACCTTTCCTTCTGTATTCGCTTTCCCTGCTTCTAGTATTATCCTTTCTCTTTCCTGTTCCCTCTTCTCTTCATATATCTTTTTGTACTCGCTTCTAATTCTTCTATATACACTTTCTTTTACTTTTCCTTTTCTCCATCTCCTTAGTATCCTCCTTAGGTCTTTTTTTCTCCTTGCACTCCTCATCCCACCAACCTCTCTTTTTCTTCTCTTTCTTGTTCCCCGTATTCTTTATTTCTTCTATTATTTCCTTGATCCTCCCTTCTAACTCTCCTATTCTTTCCCCTATACTTTCCCCAGTTAATTCTATTTTCTCAGTTTGTCCTCTAAATCTCTCTTTTACTTCTCCTTCCCACTCTAGCTTTTTCGCTTCCCTCTTATTCTTCTTTTTTTCTCTTTCGTCTTCTGTTTTCCATCTTTTCTTCATAGTTACTACTAACGGAAGATGGTCCGATTCTACCCTTTCCTCTACCACCATCCTTTCTATCCCTTGTCTCGTTCTTTCGTCTCCTATCACATAGTCAATTACGGATCTGCCTCTCTGTCCTATGAACGTATGTTCTCCTCTCTCGTCTCCTTCTATCCCTCCATTCATTATTTCTAGCCCTAGCTCTCCTAGTGTCCTTATTAGCTTCCTCCCATCTCCGTTTACCTTCTTGTCTCTTGACTCCCTACTTCCTTCCCTTTCCTCTTCTTCCTGTCTTGCTTTTCCTCCTTCCTCCCCTGTCCTTGCATTAAAGTCTCCTCCCATTATTATCCTTTCCTCTTTTCCCTTATCCCACCAGTCCCTCAATGCATCCATTTTCTTATCAATATCCTTATTTGCGTACACCCCTATTATCTTCCATTCTTCCTCCTCTACCCTTATCTTTCCCACTATTATTCCTTCCACTTCTTTTGATT
This sequence comes from Lasioglossum lativentre, assembly GCA_916610255.1. Lineage (NCBI taxonomy): Eukaryota > Metazoa > Arthropoda > Insecta > Hymenoptera > Halictidae > Lasioglossum > Lasioglossum lativentre. Next base: position 19,645,270 of record OU744359.1, on the reverse strand, counting down.
TCTCCTTCTCTTTCTTTTTACTCACTATCTCCTTTCTCATTCCTATCACCATTCCTCCCTTCGCCCTCCCTAATTTGCTATCTCTTATTGCCCACTGTTTTTTCCATACATATCCTTCCGGCAATCTTCTTTCTAACTCTCCCCACCTCTTTTCTTCTATCCACGTCTCCATCAGCACTATTACCTCCCATTGTTTTAAGTCTTTCCAGAAGTCTTCATCCTTTCCTATCAGTCCTGTAACATTCCAAAATCCTATTTTCAATTTCTCCCCTTCACTTTTTCTTGTCTTCTTCTCCTCTTCTTCTTCTTGCTTCTTTATGTCCCTTCTCCTTACGTCTCTCTCTCCTTCGTCTTCTCTCCCCATTCGTTTCCCTCTCCGTCTTTCAATACTCCTTCCCTCTCGACCCACTTCCACATCTCTCCTTCTATCCATATTTTCAAGTATCCTGTTCTTGCACTTCTCCCCTTCTCTCTCTCCTTCCCCATTATCTGTTTCAATCTCCATTGAACACTTCTTTCTTCCCATGTAAGGTCGTCTTCTATCCTTTCCTTTCTCCCTGCTAGTCTCTTCTTTTCCACCATTACTCTTCTTTGTTGTTCCAACGTCCCCATTTTCACCACTACCCATTCTCCTTTTCCACTTCCCCTTGTGCCACCTCTCCTGACTTCTTCTACTCTTTCTTTTTCTCCTATCACTTCTAATATTTTCTGCACTTCTTCCTGCCCATCTCCGCCCTCTTTTATCCCGATTCCTTTTATTATTATGTTCTTTTTCCTTATCTCCCTTTCCTTTCTTTCCCATTTCAACTCTATCTCCTTCAGTCTTCTTTCCGTTTCTCTGTTTTCTCTTTCTCCTTGCTCTCTTCCTCTCTTCTTCTCTCCCCTCCAACTCTATCTTTTTTATTCTCACTTCTATCTCCCGCCACTCTTTTCTGTCCCTTTCCCTTTCTTTCTCCCACTCTTCTTTCACTTCTTTCATCTCTCTCATCAATCCTCTTATCTCTTTCCATCCTTCCGTCATTCTCTTCATGTCTTTTATCGCTTCATCTAATTTCTCCCATTCTTCTCTCCTCGCCTCTCTTATCCCCTCCTTTATCTCGTCTCTTATGATCTCTCTGATGTATCCCTCCGTCCACATCTTTTCCTGGCCACTTTCTCCCTCCTTTTTCTCTGGCGATCTTCCCGTCCTTTGGCTTTTCCTGAACGGATCATCTTTCTCTCCTTCTCTTTCTATACTCTCTCTCTCTCCTTTCTTTTCTTATCTAGCCAATTCCTATATCCTCCATTTTCGACAGGCTATTGCTTCTGCCTCTTTCCTTCAATCTCGTCATCGCTAAATTCCCTGTCACCTCCTTTTCCATTCTTCCTATTTCTTTGCCTCCCTGCTTGCTCATTTCGGTACCTTCCTATTTGTCTCCCTTCTTTACCGACCTTCCCGCCTTTGTCACCGACCTTCTTTTTTTTCACACCCGATGTCGCTTTCCACTCCGTATCTTCTTCCACTTACTCTACACTCCTCTTCCTCTTCCTAACCTCCTAACCTCACTTTCTTTCCTTAGCTTCTTCTCACTCTTTCTCTCCCTTCACTCCCTCAGCCTTTACACTCCGCTATTCCACCACTCTTCCTCCACCCACTCACTAACTCTCTCCGCTTTTCTTTCCTTTTCTCTCCTACTATCTCCTCTTTATCAGCCACTCTTCTAACGCACACCTTTACTCTGTATAACCGGAAACGGAACTCCTATTTTACAAAATACATGTTTGAAATTTTCATTACAGGCACAATTAAAAAATTTAAACAACGTGACCTTTACTTTTTCCTTCGCAATTGCGACCAATAACAATTTTAAAAAAATTATTTACACATTAGCTAGTAAACTAATCCTGGTAACGTTTCAAAAAAACTCAAGCTGTTGGGTGGAATATTGAAAAAGTTATTCGTTTTTAAAAGGTGTACGAATACTTTGTCCTCCCACTGTATATCGTAATTACATGTTTAATTTGGTCTCTTACATTGCTCATACAGTGGCTCACGAAATTGTTCGTATGCTCACTTTTTTATTTCGACCTACATTGAAAATTTAAAATATGCGCTTTGTCGATCTACATTATAGTTATACCCTTGCTAAAAATGTTATCCAAATCGATTAACATAGGCACGAGCTACAAGCGGTTAAAGGTGGTGAAAATCGTAGTTTTTCACGACTTTTGGTCAGTTTCTGCTTCGGAGGGCAGCCTGGTTTAGAGCGCCCAAAAAACGGTGATTTTTACGAATTTTTTTCTCAACAACTACACAGCGAATCTTTTTGAAATTTTTATGATGTTTTATTCCATAGTTAAGCAATATAAAAAATAGTCTTAAATGATCATTTATTTGTTTGTTGTGGAAATATTTATAAATGTTCGTCGCGCTGCGTCGTTTTGGTGGTTAGTTTGTGTACACTCTGGAGTCTCCAATTTTTGTGTTGTAACAACGGGTTCGATTTACCGGTGACGAAGCGATCGGTCGGGAAGGACGTGGTGCGTGGAGAGATAAACGAGACGGTTGTGAGATAAAGTCGAGTTTAGCCGTGAAGGTGTTCCGCGATGTCGGTGGCCGCGGTGACGAGGATTCCGCGAGGCGCTGTACGTGGTCAGGGCGGTCGAGCGGGGCGCGGCTAGAGAGGGCGGTCGGTAGTTTCGCTGTCTTAGCAAACGGTACGGTGTGGCGGGGTCCGAAGCAGGTTTCGTCGTCACGACGGCAGGATACGATGTGGCGGTGCGGTTACTAGGATTTCGTTGGTCCAGCGGACGGTACGGAGGGGGGATCGCCGGCACGACGATCGGATGCTGGAGAGCGGAGGATCGTTGGCACAACAATCGAACGCTGGAAAGAGAGAGATCGTTGGCACAACGATCGGAGGCTGGAAAGAGATCGCTGTCACAGTGATCGGAGGGCGGTTGGATACTTACCTTTGTTTTGCAGGGGAGTCAGGAAGATCGCTGGCACAGTGATTAGAAAGGAGTGCGCGCTAGTCGTACTGGCACAGTAGATAACGGTCGGCAGGTAGTCGTCGGCTCGACGGCGGGAAGACGGTACTCTCTCTGGATTTGCCGAGTCTTATATACATATTAATTGGTGGTGAAGGGTAGTGGTGCGGAGGAGTTTTGGGGCAGTTACGTGTATCCTGTTCCCACCAAAATGCGAGTAAATACGCATCCGGTTCCCGCCAAATTAAGTTTCTGGGGCCTCGGGTAGTGCGGGGTGTTTAGTGTCAGAGTGACAGTTCCTTGATGCGGGGGTTGCGCAGTGAGGGTAGTTCGTGGAACTGTGACGCGGTACAGCTGATCCGTTATGCTGCTTGTTCGGTCAGTTTCGGTCTAGTCCGGCGGGGTTCGGGACGCGACGTGTTAGTAATAGGCCTGCAATTGCAAGTCTGTTACAGTGTAAAACAGGAAAACCAAAGGTTTTCTTAAAGGTTATGAAATTGTCTTGTCGATGAACCAAAAATATCCCATAAAAAATATAAAATTACAAAATTTCTGAAACTGGAAAAATGATTTGCGATTTTCACGTAAAAACTTCGACTTAATCAGTTTTTATGCATTTTTTTATTCATCGACGACATTTGTTCATTATCTAACAAAGAAGTCCTGCTGGAACTCAATCGGTCAAATTGATTTTTCTCTATCGTGTACACAAATTTCAGAAAAGTGATTTCAAGAAAGAAGCGTTTGAAGTTCCCGTATACTCCCGTATACTCCATGAGCTGTATCTTCCAAAATACTAAAAATCGAAATTATTTTACATAAATTGATGCTGGTATTCATCGAAAATATGTTCCCGAAATTCGAAGTATTTCGGAAGATACAGCTCATCGAGTATACGGGAGTATACGGGAAATTCAAACGCGTCTTTTTCGAAACCACTTTTCTGAAGTTTGTGTTCATGATAGAGAAAAAACAATTTGACCGATTGAGTTCCAGCAGGATTTCTTAGTTAGATAATGAACAAATGTCGTCGATGAATAAAAAAAAATGCATAAAAACCGATTAAGTCGAAGTTTTTACGTGAAAATCGCAAATTGTTAGACGCGTTTAAAACGGTCTTTTCGAATGCCGAGCAACATGAACACCCCCCTCGTCGTCTCGACCCGAGAAGACGCCACGAAGCGAGCTCCCGTGTATGAACGTGGTGGGGCATCTCACCACGTATGTAAATAGGCCCCCCTGCCGGGTTAGATTCGATTCCGAGTTAATCTCCTACGAGGACACACGCGAACATTCAAACCAAGACAAAGCGATTCTTCTTTTTGCAAGCGGTTATCTCCCCTGCGAGAACCTGTGCGGGCTAGTACGATCTCCCCTGAGAGAAGAAACTAGGCACGTGATTTTTTTGTTAATAGTTTATTGAATAAACGGTGCAAGTTACAGCGTGTTAAACGTGTTGTGGAAATCGAGTGCACTCGAACAGTTATTTGTACCTTGTTCCGCGCATATCCAACCGTCATTTCCCTCAAAACAATCCCGGCGTTTAAAGTTCCCGACTCCTCCAAAAGGTAAAGGGTCGGTGTAACACAAATCATTTTTCCAGTTTCAGAAATTTTGTAATTTTATATTTTTTATGGGATATTTTTGGTTCATCGACGAGATAATTTCATAACCTTTAAGAAAACCTCTGGTTTTCCTGTTTTACACAAAAATTGGAGACTCCAGAGGGTACACAAACTAATCACCAAAACGGCGCAGCGCGACGAATTTCAAAATGATTCGCTTTGTACTTGTTGAGAAAGAAATTCGTAAATATCACCGTTTTTTGGGCGCTCTAAACCAGGCTCCCCCCTTAAGGACTGCGCATACCGGAGTCTCCGGCAAACCGGAGATACCTGACACCGTTTTGCTAGTGCATACCGAGTTTTTGGAGCCGGAACGTCAATTACGAGGGTTCGAGATGCTCGACGAAGAAAGGCACAGCGTGACGTCTGCTACCCAAAACCTAGGGGTTCCCAAAATCCGAGATGCCTTTGCTAGAGCCGGACAAGTGCTTAGCAAGTATGCTTCAAGACAATTTTTCTGTCCGGCAAATGGCGTTGTTTTTTTAATATAGCTATAGACTAGAAATTATTAGAGTTCTTCGTGGTATTTTAAGGTGGGGAATACGTTGTTAAGGAATTTATAAACATTATAAGAAAGAATAACAAAAAAAAAAGAATATACATCTGACAATATGTACGGTGAAACAATTCGTCAAAGAACTCAACTAAACACGGCGGAGGTTCTGAACGTTCTGGTTCTTTGCCGTCCTGAAAAACGTTGACGGAGTATGAGCAGAAAATATCCCACCAATAAAATGTTCCTTGGAACGGCGAGAAACAAACCAATGCAAAGAACATTGCTTCCTTCGCAGGCAAAACGGCAATTCTGGCGGCGAAAAAAAGATCGACCTGCAGATCGACGCGACGGCTACGTACAATCGATGGTCGGAAAAAGTCTCCGTATACCCTTCAAAGTAAACCTAAACGACGATGAGTTTCTTCAACAACTTAGAAGAATGATTTTACTAAATGGCGTGTTTACAATTTTTTTTTTAATTCCTATCTGTCAAGAATTATAGAGAAAATTATGAACATTGCTGTTTACAAATTCTTCATGTAAACCTATAAGGAAAATTTAAAATGTATGTTTAGTAAATTTGAGCCACCTACTATCTGGCAGAGTACAATATTCGAACATTTAAAAAAAAAGACGATGCACAGTGGGGTATTTATTAGCCCGAAAAGTTATGCTTATTTCTTCATATTGTGTTAATCTGTACACTTTGGAGAATACTTTCGTGATTGAAAATTGTTCCTTCATGACTAAATAATGAAATTGCAATAGACGTTTCCTATCTCCATGATGTTGTAAGAGAGATAACGATAGTTTACGTAAGGAGCTGTGGAGCTCCCTTCTGTAACCTTTTTTTGTGCCATGCACAGTAGGAACTCTCGACCCGCTCTCGAAAAGCCAGGTCGAAATTCGATTTGAAATGCCGGACCCTACCAAAACCAAGTATGGTAAAGGAAACTTGCCAGAAAGCTCGGTATGCGCGTAAGATACAAGAGCGCATTACTATATTAGAAGCCTGACAGGCAAAAACTCGGTATGCGCATATCTTTAAGGAGGCTCTCATTTCCGAGCCACTGTATAATTACACATGACCAACTGACTATCAAAGTAGTTTAGTACTCTTAGCATGTATATGTATATAATAATCATGCCGATCAAAAATTTACTTGTTTTTTTCAATTCTTAGGATATAAATATAATATATACAATAATATGGATGGGCAAAATCCTAATACATGGTCAGTTGTCAAATTTGTGGAAGATGGGACTGTGGAGGCAGTGCCAACCTGCTGGCTGCAAGATCAAAAATGCTACTGGCCACCGTTGCAAAGGTCTAAATTGTGCACCGCGATAAGAAAGTTGAAACCTCGACAAAGTTCGTGGGCACAATTCGACGTAACTTTATTTCTTTATTTTATTTATCGCCGAAACCCCGAAGCGGTTTCGAGGCTGCCGGTATTCGCGAAACCGTAGGGCAACGAACATTATTTTGTGAGGATCCGCGCGTCGTTGTTGTTTTCGCGCGAACCTCGGCTCGTTCCACGGTGCGACGCCGCTACGTGCTCTCGCCGTATTTTCGCGACTTGTTCCGCCGACGAGAAGCTAATTGTTACGCGTTTTCCATCTGAGTTCGGGCGTAGAACGCGAGTATCGCGTACGCCAACGCCAACATCGCGTTGCTGCCGGATTCGACGCGTCTCGGAAGGGTCCGAAAAGGGCAAATCGCGCGTGTACCGATCTCCTGTCACGCGCCGGCTAACCTAAAAACGCTGCCGGTCGCTGTCGGCAGTGCAACTGTCAACGAGCACGAATAAAGATTTGTTAGCCGAAATTCCGAGAGTTCTTATTCCGTGAGAAACCTTCCCGCCGCGGGGAACGCCTCGTGTTCGCCCCGCGTAGTACCCTGCGCCCGTTCGCGGAAAATCGCGATCTAATATCGGTTGTCGCAGGCGCGTCCGAACTCTTCTCGAAACGCTGGTGGCTGTAACAGCTTAGCGTGGCACCGTCCGTGCCTGGCGCCCGAATATCTAGGCCAGGCATGCACAGGTGGACGATTTGGGAGCAGGAGCCCTCGACCCGGCTCATGAGCCGGGTCGGAGCCGTGACCTAGCTAGGACATATAGAAGGGGAACCCACGAATTGTAAGCGTAACTTATAAACAGAGCACGAGAGAAGACGAGTGGGAGAACAGAATAATTAAAATGGAAACTGTAGCGACTGTAGCCTCTACTTCTACTTCTAAACGCAGGAGTGGTCCACAGGGATTCAAACAGTCGTGGGAGACCGAGTTCTTTATCACAGAACACAATGAAACAGTTAAGTGTTTGATTTGTTTCCAAGTGTTTCAGTCTACAAAAGTATATAACTTTCGAAGACACTTCGATACATTTCATCATAGCGAGCTCGAGAACCTCTCGGCCGAAGAACGTCTTCAAGAAGTCGAAAAATTGAAGATATTATTACTGGAAAGAGAGGATGAAGATGTAAGTATATTATAATATACCACAGACGAGATATATCACCGACGGGAATCTCGTCGGTGGATACAGGAATAGACCTGACTGTATTACCGACATCTGCATTACCGATCTGTAGTAGCGACACCTGAAAATGCCAGTGATAGCAATAATTTTCTTTAAATTATATCCATAATTTGCTATTAAACCGACTATAAATATTGTGCCCCTCGAAATAATAATAATACATCTTTTTAATTCCATAGAGGTGTTGACACTGATCAGTAATGGGACTCAATGGGAGTCACTCTGGGGTGTCAGGTCTATCCCTATATCTCGTCTGTGATTATACTTTAAGTTTAATTTCAATTAGGTCACTACTATGAAAATACTATTAGTTCTTATGAAATATATCGTAATTAATTATTTCCAATGAAGGAATGCAATGACATTACGGAAAATGCTATAAGATGCAGCTACCAGATTGCTTTGGAAATTGCGAAGAGCGGTCGCCCATATACCGACGGCAAATTTATTAAAAATTGCCTCACGTTGACGGCGGAACAAATGTGTCCACAGGAAGCGTACAAATTTAGAACTATTGGGCTATCACGGACGACCATTGCAAGACATATTGAGGAACTGGCACAGGACGTCGCAAAACAATTAATTCATGCAGGACGTAGTTTTATTGTATATAGTTTAGCCCTGGATGAAGCAACGGATGTAACAAGTACACCACACATTGCCATATTTATTCGCGGGGTAGATAAAAATTTGCATATTACGGAGGAACTGCTAGATTTTTGCACATTAAGCAACAGCACAACAGGAGAAGACATTATGTCGTGCGTAGAGGAGGCGATCCACAATACGCAGTTAGATTTCAATAGATTGGTATCAGTTACTACTGATGCAGCTCCCTCGATGATGGGGAAGTATAAAGGTTTTGTGGGTCGTCTCCGTGCAAAATTGCAGAATCTGGCAGTTCCTCATGAAATAAGTGTTATTCATTGTGCAATCCACCAAGAAAATTTATGTGCAAAAAGCATAGAGTTAAAAAATGTAATGTCAGTCGTAGTGAAAACAAGTAATTACATTCGAAGTAATGGATTAAAAAGAATCCAATTTAGAACATTTTTAGAAGAATTGAACTCCGACTACGGTGAATTGCCATTACATTCTGATGTACGGTGGCTTAGTCGTGGTAAGATTTTAGACAGATTTTTTAATTTACGTGACGAAATAATGTTATTTATGGATATGACGGGTAATCGTGTGCCAGAATTGGAAGATAAAAGTTGGTTATGCGATTTAGCCTTTTTGTCTGACATAACAGATTACATTGATGACATTATAGATTTATATGACAGCATTTGTGCATTTAAGACAAAGATAAATTTATGGACAGGCCAGTTGGGCGCAAAGAACTTGTATCATTTTACGAAATTGAAAAGTGTCATCACCGACGAAATTAATATCGATAAATATGTCAAAATATTAACAGATTTAGAGGGAGAATTTTCAAACCGTTTCCAAGATTTGTATAAATTACACGATCATTTCCCAACAGTAGCAACTCCATTTTCAATTGATGTAAATACAGTTCCGCTAAATTTGCAATTAGAATTAATAGATTTACAGCACGATAGATTATTAAAGCAAAAATTTAACGAAACAAGTAACATTGTGCAATTTTATGAGAACTTTCCGCATTCTAGATTTCCGCATATCCATAAACACGTTGCGAATATAATCACCATGTTCGGATCAACGTATTTGTGCGAACAATTGTTTTCCGTCATGAAAAAGACCAAGTCACCGGTACGAACAAGACTTTCGGACCATAATTTGAAATATACGCTAACATTAAGCACGTGTCGAACGATCATGCCTAATATCACAAGTTTAGTTAGAGAAAAAAGGCTTAACAAAGGAAAACGCTCGACTGACATATCAAATTTTGATTAGATATGCTTTTTGTAATTTTTTTTAATCCCAATATGCAATGTGTGGGTTCCAGTATGTACATTTTCTCCGCTTTTTGTTAATTATTCTATGTTTTTATATTTCTTATAGTTTTAAGTACTCATGTTTCCAATTTAAGTATGCATATACATATTTCTATTTTACATGTATTCTTAAGTATATGTATTTTTAGTTCTCTAAAATTAATTTCTTTGCGTATTGTTAAGTATATGTATATGTTTAAGTGTAAATATTTTTATGTATAATATATAGGGGAAGGCGGGGTATTGTGAGCCACGGGGAATCGTGAGCCAGCGCCATCTTTGTTTTACTGGTAAATATTGACAGCTGCGAACAACTGTTTTTGAGTTGTCTCATAATAAGGTAATATTTCCACGATTACTTGAAGTACGCACCCGCATCATTACTTTGCTCTGTTAGCAGATACAAATTCGCTGCGCTCGAAGTATTATTTTCATTTCGTGTTTGGTCTATTATTGTTACATTTTTCTGTAGATCTAAGCAGGTAACTGTGTTTATAATACTCGTGTGACTTCAAGCTTTCGAAATAAATAAAGAAATTTGAATTAGGTTAGGTTTGTGTTAGTTGTTTGTGGCCAAGTTGTAAAAATAAGGGTTCGGGGAATTATGAGCCACTTTTCTCGGGGAATTGTGAGCCACTCGATTTTTGACATTTAACGAGCTAACCTCAGGTGTTTGATGTTTCTCAATGATTGTTTATACAATATTCGAGCACGATATAGATTTTTTGGCAATATCTATAGATATTTTATCTGATTTCTGCATAATTTGCATGGAAAATATGCCGAAAAAGATGAACCGCCAAAACACCATTCATTGCAACGTCTGCGATCGTGCCATCCACTTGGAATGCGCCGGAATGACCGCAAGAAATTGGACTTGTGAGCTTTGCATTTCAGATTAATTGTGGTTATTTTTAACTTTTTTTCTTATTATTAAAAAATTATTTTGTCATTCAGATACATGAATAAACATTTCATAACAGAAATTGTAATTTTTATTTGATTTTGAAAGTGGCTCACGATTCCCCGAGATTTTGCAAATTCATGAAAATGCAAATTTTTTGTAATAGTCTTAATATCATCTAATTTGCAGATATTCGATTAAACTATTGTGTCTAAAAGAAAGGTAAATCTTCATACTACAACATTTAGCGTTGAAATTTGATGAAAAACTTAATTTAATAGCAGTTTTTTGGCAATAAAAAAAAGTGGCTCACAATACCCCGCCTTCCCCTACTTTTTACATTTGGATTACTTTTCTCTTGAAATATGTATATGTTTTTAGCTGCGACATTAAAATAATGTATTCAAAAACATTTAAACAACATATTTTTACTGTGATTTACTGTGAACAAATATATTTGATTCAGTTGCCCCTTTCCGAGGGCTCCTTTACACCGAATACGAATCTACGCTCCCTAGTCTCGCGGATGACACTCGCACACTTTTCGACTCACGCGTGGCTACCGCCGTTTATAGGAGTAGGAACAGGTATTGCTACAAACATACTATATGTACATGTACTTCTACGCTCTGTCTCGCCCGTTTTGTATACATCGGACTCGCTCTGTCGCTCTCAAAATAGTCAAATAGCGCTTTGGGCCTACGAAAGCGTGTGAGAGTGGGGCGTCTACGTTATTGTAGACTGACCACTCAGGCGCGCTCTCCACTTCTCCACGCACCTCCCACTCGTCTTCTCTCGTGCTCTGTTTACAAGTCACGCTTAGTGGGTTCCCCTTCCATACGTCCGAGCTAGGTCACGGCACCGAGAGCGCACGGGAGCTGTTTGGGAGCAGGTGAGCCGCTCTGAGATCTAAGAGCTGTGCATGCCTGATCTAGGCTCAAATTTCGAGAAGTGACGTGCCTGCGAACAACTTTTGTCCCGGGTGGACCGCGTTTCGTGCGGCCGAACGCGGCCCGGCTTCCTGGCTTGTAAATACCCGGTGCCGCTAGAATTTTCGTCCTCCTGGCGACGGCAAAATTCTAGACGACGTGACAATATATATATATATATATATATTTATGTGTATACAAAAATTATCTTCCTTTCTTTCACGTTACGATTTCAATATTAGCGAGATGGGTCCGCGTACCTGTGGTACTTAGTTTTTGTTTGCATGAGAAACCCCTCTCTTAAAAGCGGGCGTCCCGACCGCGGCTATACTGTCCCTGGTAACGTCCCAGCCATCATGCCTCCGGTCAGCCTACATCCTCAGTATGTAATCGCCAACCTCCTTATGTCAGAATGACAGCTCCCTGACTTGTCAATCTCTGTCTGAAAAGTCGATGAAAGAAAAGAAATATTCTTTACCCCGCTGGCACAGGATATTTCCCTTTACCATCCTATGTGATCATTCGGACGACACCTCGCCCTTCCTCTTGACTCTTGTGCCTTGAGTGCTTCTTTCTTGACGTTTTCCCGGGTGTTCCCTCCTCCGGACGACCACCGGGCCCTCCCCAGGATGCACCTCCAATCACCGCAGAAACCCCTCCGCGGTAATATGACGACCGGTGCACCACTTTTTGTGGACCAGTCAGGAAAGGGAGTACCCTCCTGAGGACGTATCCTCGCGAGGATACCACTTCCTCCCCTGAATTCCTAGGACTGTATCTGCCACAAATGGGAAGAGGTCGAGGTGTTGGAACGGAGTTACACCCTTGCTTTCTTTCGATGAAGCGTCCTCTACGTGGGCGAAAAGTATCCAAATTTCTTCCTTCCGATTAAATCCGATTATTACCTGGGCGCGAATCCATTCCCGGGCAATAACCTCAGATTTAGTCGGATTATCGAAACATAATAACGAGCGCGCCGCGATAGTTTTTGCCCTACCGACGAGCTCAGCTGTTGGCGTTCGACGACAACATACGGGGTGAACGATCTAAATTGTAAACCTCGCTGCGCCGAAAGTACGTTCACCCCGCTGTTATTACCGCACGGGCCATCGTTTCGTATTTTCCGTTTGTCAAATTCATTGCCTCTTTCCTTTGTCTTCCTCGTCAGTTCACTCGCCAGATCGTTGCCCCGACGAACGTTGGTGCCGGCTTTTCCTTCAATTTCAAAATTCCCACTCCTTGTCCTGTCCGAAACCGATGGCCCACCAAGGTATAAATAGAGCTGCGTTACGCGGTCGAGGTAATTCTCGTTCTTATCGCAAACCTAGTTTCTGCTTACGTTACGATTATAACGCGTCTTCCTGTATCACGACGTGATATCTTCTGTCTCGACCATCTGGTCACACACCTTTCCGTCTCTTTTCTCGACGCCACGACCTTTTGTACATTCAGCTGTTATATTGTAGTTTCTGTTTAATATAAAATATATCTAGTTTCATTCAACTTTCCACATTTATTCGATCCGCTCACGTTCTATCACTCGATCCCTACCTTACTCTATCTGCCTTGAGACGATTCTCGTCTCACGCGACTTCAGTAACTAACAAATTGAATTCGATACTCTTCCCAAGAAGCTTTGCCCTCGAATCTAGGCGGTTTCACGGTATATACCAACTCCGAAACACTACGAAACCCGCCTACTGTATCGCGCGGAGAATCCTGCTGCGAAGGCGGAAGAACCGGAATCGCGGACCCGTTAGGAACGGACATATCTACAATTTGAGGTTCACGGTTCTCGGCGGAATTAACTAAACGAGGCTGTACAAAAGTGCAGATTTCGCGATAGCACCTGACACTGTGCCTCCAGGATCTCAAGTCATCCTTCCAGGGCAGCTTCCTTTGCAGCTTGAGCGGCCCTGTTTGCTGCCTCTCTCTCTTCAAACCGGGCCCACTCCTGTTCTCATCTCCGCTCCGAGACCTTCTGCTGCTCTTGGAACTGCCCCGAAATATTCCTCTGTAGGCCTTCGAAGAGGCCCTCTGCGGAGGCTTCGACCCCGCCTCGCCGGTGAACACATTACAACAACTAACTCACAACACTACAAACAAATAGAACTCTTTATTTAGACAATAACTAAGAAGGATGCAAAGAATGTGCGTGCTCTCGCTTCATCGACTTGAGAGGTTCTGTCCTCGTTCTTCTTGTTAATAACAACCCCGTTGGCCGGATACCACAATATCGATCCGACGGCCAACTTCTCTCGATCTCCGCGATATCTTCGTAATATCGCGGGAAAAGGCAACTTCATTTAGAGCTGTCATAACAATATATATCACTCGTGTCCGTCTTGTTGCGTCTTTCGTTAGGTTTCCGTACTTTTTCTCCAATATGACTGTTCCACTACCTTTTCCTCATAATATAGATACGGTACTGTTTTGGGCGCGCATGCGCGAGAAACAGCGGCCCATCTAGTAACACTTTTTGGGCCCTGTCCACCCTTGAAGCTTGCGAAAGCTCGATCATCAGAACCAACTTGACTGTCGAGGAGTGACGATCAAGGTATACCTTGACTTATTATGAAAGTGATCTATTTATGTCCAAACGTTTATTGTGTGTGTTATATTTTTATTTTGATATAATAACGTTACATTGCTATAATTTTTACATGTTTGTTTTCTCAGGAAGAAGAAAGCACATACATAATGAGTTCCCGAGTCGATGAGTCGCCGAGTGGCCCCAACAATACCATCGTAAGTACACCACCCTTATTACGCCCGTCTCTTGTAGGATATCCTGCAAGTAGGTAAGATAGGGGGATTCTGGACCAAGTTCATTGACCTTTCGAGGCAGACCTAACCCGGGGGGGGCCTCCCCCCTCCCTTGGGGAGGGGGCTTGCTCCCCTCCCCCTCCCCTCCCCTCCCCCCTCCCACTCCCGCCCCCCTCCCCTGTGGGGAGGGGTTTTTTCGGGGGTCACCCCCAGACCGAACCGAGCGGTCTTTTTCGGGGGTCACCCCCAGACCGAACCGAGCGGTCTTTTTCGGGAGTCACCCCCAGACCTAACCGGGGCGGTCTTTTTCGGGAGTCACCCCCAGACCTAACCGGGGCGATCTTTTTCAGGGGTCACCACCAGACCTAACCGGGGCGGTCTTTTTCGGGGGTCACCCCCAGACCTAACCGGGCCATCTTTTTTCGGGGTCACCCGCGGTCTTTTTCGGGGGTCACCCCCAGACGCGGTTTTTTTCGGGGGGGGGGGGGGGGTCCGCGGGGGATCGCGAATTTTTTGGGGGGGTCAAGGCCTAATTTTTTCGCGAATGTTTTTCGGGAGAGTGACGTCACAAAGGATAGGAGTGGAGGTAGGTGGATTTTTGTGACGTCACAGCGGTATCCTCTCGCGCACGAACCGCATACTTTGGCGATCTAACCGAGAATGATGGAACAGACGCCTCTCAGACCCCGCCCGTTCTTTCCTGCAGTGATGGTGGGGGAAGTCGTTTTGCTGAGTAATCAGTTTGTATGCCCCTTTGAGATCAGGGAATCTCGCATTTTTGCAACCGAGCACTTTGCTGAGTAATCAGTTTGTTGTAATGTTATACCCCCCTTTGAAATCTCGGCAAACACACCCGACCAAATATTATAACTTCTTTTAAGACGCTATTTGATTGACCCTGACATTTTTTTATGTAATATGATACCCCTTGGGAACGAACAGGAATCTCGGGGACAGGAAATGTAAATCATGCATTAAATGTCAGAGAAATATCCTTTTGATTTTATTTTATTAGCATTACATCTAAGCCTAAAGCTAACAATTCAGTGTCTATTAATGAATTGCGTTCAAAATCGTCATGTTCTGCAATGGCTTTTGCAAAATCATCGGTAACATTAGATATTATTTGCATAAACTTACAATATTTAGTTTGTACACAGAATAGATTCTCGGATAGCCAAGAGTACATGTGATCGATACAAAATTCTAAATCAAACAATCTTCTCATCGTTTTCTGGGCAATCTGTATGCACTTAGTCGAATTTGATAATTTTACAAGCTTTACATCATCGTTTAACTGACAGAACTCCACAGTTATATCACCAACATGCACAGCATTCCCTGAGTTGACAATGTTCCGCAGAATGTCTTCCTTCTTTCGAAGAAGATCTTTCCAGGTAGCCATAGACAGTTGAATTTCATTGCCGTGATTGTCTCCTATAGCCAACTCGACGTGACAGCAACCACCAATTCGGACTCCAATGTCAAGGTATTTGTAGAATGTATTCGTCAAGGGATATCTCCTACCCAATATACGCACCGCGCGCACGATCCTCTGTTCCGAATTATCAGCGCTGATAAGAAAAGAAGCAATTATGAAATGCATTTTTTTTTCAGTTGCAAAGAAACAATACTGAATAGCATTTTTAGCGGTAGCCAGAGTACTTACTGTGTGTGTAATTGCGGAGGATTGAACTCATTATTCTGCAGCGTAGCTCGAGAGTTGACGGTTGCGGACCACATAGTTGATACTTTGTCGATCCAACCAACAATGGCGTTTTATAGACTCTCTCTACCCCCCCCCCCCCTCCCTTTTTGAAAAAATGCAAACACAGCAAGGAATCTCGGCACGAGGCAAACACATCCGGTGAAATATGATAAATTCTTAGAAATAAGTTTGCCGAGTAATCATTTTTTGTAATGTTATACCACAAACTGCGCATTTTGTCGGCAACATTGGGTGAAATATTATACCATTTTAAGAAATACGGAAAAAACTTTGTTAAATAATATTCTTTATTCAAAAATATGGTTCTTATTGATCATTATATATTTTACACAGTTTAAATACATTTTCAACGGCACATACGCCAGTATGGAATGCACATCTATGCAGCCCCTTTTGCAACATCGACAATCTTGGAACATCCTCTAGATCCACATCAAGAGCCTCGATTCCAGTTAATTTCCACAGCCATTTTTTCTTTTCCAATCCCTTGACAATGACCTGCTGCGTATTTTCCAGGGCTAGTTTCAAACAGCTTCCAGCTTCTTTGTATGGAACATATCCGTCCATCCACCCGATTCCATGATGTTTTCTCGTTAGCCATCGAACCTGACGTGTTTCGGCAGCAGTCAATCGGTGGAACCCAAATGGTGGCTCGAATATCCAGTGCAATAGTTTATTTCCATCCCGTAAAATGGCCGCTTCTTTTACAATGAATTCGTTTGACTCGATCTTGAACCCTTGTACATCGACAAACGTTAGATGAACCATCGCCGCTTGTTAAAGTATTCTGTGCACTACGTTGGTCAACGGGCTGTACTCGACTATACGATCATGTATAATCAAGCAGTATGCAGCTGTGTTGACTGGCACATTATCTCTGCATTCGAAATCTATGCGGACATCAATTGTAGCACTTTTAACAGACTCGTTTTGACGAGAGCAGTCTATGACCACAAATGGGCCACGTGATAAGAACTCTAATTCGTCCAATAGCGGCTCACTGCATCGATCACCATAATACGAGTTTTGAAATTTTGCGTACATATCGTAAAGTACCGCATACTTATTTTTTTCAAAGTCCAAGTTTAGGTCATCGTATGGGTATGATTCCGAATTTAGGTACAAACGTATGTTTGACAGTTTACAATCGTCGAATTGATTAGCAGTCTTATGCAATTGATTCTTCCTATCATTCTGCAATGCGAATATGATGAAGCGAGGTTTCTCCAGTTGTGTTACAGACTTGATGGCCCACGTATGCATCGTCGTTGTTTGTAAATGTGGATATTCGTATAGATCCCAAGAGCGAAAACTCATAGGTATCATTTGTCCTCTCTCGAGAATGCGTAGTAACGACAATTTGGTTACTTCTTCAAGACTTATGTGCGGCATTCGCCACTGAACTTTGAATAATTCGATTTTAGGTCTTAAAATACTAGAACCATTCAACGCGTTTAGATCGTTTCGTGATCGAATTAAGACCAACTCTTGACGCACATTAACGGTTATCTTGTTATAATCTTCACCGAAGCCAAAGAGCATATTGAATGGTATACAGAAATTGAAATCTGCGCCATCCAGTTTACGATACCAGCCAGCGGTGGCCAATGCTTTACTTCTTCCGGGGGAGATGGACACGTGTGTTTTTAACGCAGTCGTTATTCCAGGATTTTTACAGCGATCTATTTCAACGCCATTTAGTTCATATCGAATTTCATCAAACATGAAAGCAGCACAATTGGTATCGAGAGTAACATTGTTGCTTGTTCCTTCAGGTGGAGCCTCTGCTAAAATAACTTTTCCTTCAATGTACAAGAAACTCTCGCACGGTAGCGTATACAGATCTTGCTGCTGTATCGGTATTCTTATTTCATCGCTATTTCCGAGAGTAGTATTTGCATAGGGATTATACGTGTGCACTTCTATCTTGGTTATACGATTATCGGAGGTCGGTGTATTGCCAATGGCCAGAATGTCAGACATTATTGCTTTACAACAAATCCCAACGATTGTAGAAAACGCACGTTCTGCAAGCTCAGCAGGTTCCTCCTCGACGATGGTGCGAAACGATAATTTGCCCGACTTACTGTGTCGATGAATGTATTTGTTGCAGCAGTCGGAATTAGAGGTTCGTTCGCTTTGTTATACACAAGCATAATACAACACTTATTCGTAGGAGCGGAGATCTCGCCATCTTACATGTAGTCTAACAGTGATTTCTTCTCCACGAAAATCGATCAGACGATTATTTTGGTCAAGCAGACGTATTTCTAAATCGTCTATTATCCGCACGACGATAGGAAGGTAAATGACTCGCGGCGGCGTTTCTGAGATCTTATATCCTGGAGGAACCCTAGGTGAAAATTCGTGAATAATGTGTACAGGTTTGTCATTACTGTACGAACCAGCTGTTATGCTGCATTCCACTCTGATCACGTTGATGCTTATGATGTTCACAGGAGCGTTAGACTCATGCCACATTTTACGTGGGAGAATACGGTTTGCAGAAAATCCAAGTAGCGATCCTATGTTATTAGGTTTCTCAAAATTAATCTTATAGGAGCAGTATATTTCACTCTTCATCGTATTATTGTTAGCACGTATGGCGAGAGGGTATTCATCGTTCCCCGAATCATGCCTGTTGGGATATCTTCGCAGTATTTCCCGTTTCAAGTACTTATCGATTGCATCCAGTTCGTAAGATCCTTCGGGAATGACAATTTCTTCGTCATTTTCACCAAAATAAAATTTATTGTTGCGAGCATCGAAGTTCGCTATCGTGTTAAACGTTTCAAAATCCACGAGACCTAGTTCGTATTCATGACCACTCAAATCTATCGCGGGAAAGTATTGGACTGCGAGCATGCTGCTCTTACCCGTTAACGTCAGTGTCAACGACGAGGGCGTCATGTTTATGCGAAAGGGGTAAAGAATGTAATGAAATTGTACTTGTCGGTAATGTACATTTATAATGAGTTTTCCTCGAGAAATTTTACACACAGTTGCCCGCATATGGTTTGATCGAAATTTTGAAAACGTGCATGATTGTAAGTAATTGTTGCGGATGATCCAAAGTATGCAATAAGTTCCACAGGTGGACGTAGATTACCAAAGCTATCAAAATATTTTACGGTACGATTGCGTTTCACGTATGGGACCCAATGTGTTCCCGGACCGATACTATCGTCCAAGTTTACTATACCGCTCTCATTTACATTTGCTCTCGCCGGAAGACTATCGCGCATGTATACTCCGCGAAAATATGGTATATTCTTTCTTCCTATATCCTCAAGCTGAACATTTGTCATCGGCTGTGTCCCTAGTTTTTCATGGATTGAACTTTTTTTTTTCCTTAAACCGGTACCCTTCTTGTAGGGTGCGAGATAAATTCCGCGACCTTCCATAGCATGGTTATGACGTTGCAATTCCTCCAACTGTTTTCGCGCAGCCTTGGCATCGTTCACAGCCTTCGCTACGCCAGCAGCACCGCCCGTCAACGCCCCTATAGCTGACAATGCAGGTAAGAGGAACGGTAGGAAACCACCTCGCTTTGCTATCGGTAGAACTCGCGTCTTCTTCTTCTTACCACTGTCCTTTTTTTTCTTCAGCCCCATCCCAAGCTTCGACTTAGCTTTCATCGCAGCCCAAACAGCTGTCGCAACAGTCTTCTCGCCTAACGTAGCGTCCTTCGCAGTTATGCGTTGACGTGCTCGATCAGCTAAAATTTGATCTGCGTTGTGACGATTCGTCAAATCTTTGTTTTGAGAGTATGCAATGTCGTGTTCTCTACAGGCCGAGTCTAATGGATTTATGCCACGATCGCCGCGAGCCAAGCGTTCCTGCAAACGTGTGCCGGGTCCACAAAATTGATATCCTGGTATATGTAACTCAAACGGCAATTTATTTATTAGGGTATTTAGAAGTCCTGCTCCCTGCCGCCGTATGCGCGAGTAACGATCCTGTTTCATAGGTGGTCCGTCAATGTGTCGCCAGTACGAAAGTCATTTATGGACTGATTGATATCTCTGGATCGCGTTTGTATAAATATTTCCCATACCCCGCTTATATGTTATTGTTGCAACAGCTGCGATGCGGTTCGTAAGGCAGCCTGTGAAAATTCGAGTGTTTTCAGACAGAAAGTTTGATAATATTATGCATCATGTTCTGAGACATGGACCATTATTACCTAACACTGTACGCGGTATAGTGTGTGGCCCTTCCAATTGTGGGAAAACTAATGTTGTCATTAGCTTGTTGGAAAGCCCTAATGGTATGCGATTCGAAAACGTGTATGTATATTCAAAATCGCTGCAACAGCCAAAATACCAATATTTGGAAAAGCTGCTCTCATCCGTAGAGAATGTTGGCTACTTTCCTTTTTCAAACAATAGCGACGTCGTTCCACCTAATGAAGCTCTACCAAATTCTATATTTATATTTGATGATGTGGCGTGCGATAAGCAGGATGTGATTAGAGAGTACTTTTCCATGGGTAGACATTCAAAAGTGGACAGTCTGTATCTATGCCAATCGTATGCAAGAATTCCAAAGCACCTGATTCGCGATAATACCAATCTCTTACTACTATTCAAACAGGACAACATGAATTTACGCCATGTGTATGACGATCACGTAAATACCGATATGACGTTTGGACAATTTAACAAACTGTGTGCAAAATGTTGGCAACAAAACTATGGATTTGTGGTTATAGACAAGGATAGTCCTATGCATAGAGGTCGCTATCGACGAGGATTTAATGACTATGTCGTATTATAACTACATCATTCGGCTGCCAACCTGTGACGTGATTGAACGGGTGTCGAACGGTTGTCGAACAACATTGAACGGTTGTCGAACGGTTGTCGAACGGGTGTCGAACGACATTGAACGGGTGTAGAACGCGGTGTCGAACGGCATCGAACGGGTGTCGAACAGTTGTCGAACGGCATCGAACGAACATCAAACGGGTGTCGAACGGCATCGAACGGGGTGTAGAACGGGTGTCGAACGGCATCGAACGGGCATTCAACGGTTGTCGAACGACATTGAACGGGTGTAGAACGCGGTGTCGAACGGCATCGAACGGGTGTCGAACAGTTGTCGAACGGCATCGAACGAACATCAAACGGGTGTCGAACGGCATCGAACGGGGTGTAGAACGGGTGTCGAACGGCATCGAACGGGCATTCAACGGTTGTCGAACGACATTGAACGGGTGTCGAACGGTTGTCGAACGGCAATGAACGGGCATTGAACAGGCATTGAACGGTTGTCGAACGGGGTGTTGAACGTGCACGTTCAACGTAGAACGGTTGTCGAACGGGCATTGAACGAGATCGAACGGTTGTAGAACAGTGTTAAAACGTTTCTAATCGAGCATGGGTCGAAATTCTGTTGAACAAAAGATGGAAAAAGAAGTGTTAACAAAAGAGATTGCCAAGACGAGCGAAGCTATACGAAAAAAATACTTAGCGCTAAAGGTCGGAAAAATGGATACCGATGCGGTGTTGGAACATAGCTTGCAACCTGTGATAAGACCCTTGAAAGAATTGATTGAAAACACAAAACCATTTCCCAGCCCAATTCCTGAAGAGACATCTTCAGAGTCGACATCCAAACAGCAATTGCCCGTGATTAACGTTACACCTGAATATCATGGAGAGACCTCTTCAGAGTCCCCATTGCATCAGCCGCCCGTGCTTAACGCTGCACTCCAATATTGCGGATTAAAGCCGCTAAACGCTACGCCTCGGTATTGCGGATTGAAAAGATTACGTGCGGAAACACCTTTAAAACCAACACCTCATCGATTATCGAAACGACTTTGCCCAGATTCCGAACCTCCTGCAGAAGAAGTATGAACAGACGAAGCAGAAACACTTGAACAAAATATTCTCGAAACGACAATGCGTGAGATTGTTGAGAATCCCGAACAGCATGATGAAGCCACTACATATTTGACTCAGAATCTAGGACCGCTGTCGCAGGAATATTTGAACTTATTTATCACGGATAAGAAAAAACAGGTTGACCACGTGTATGGTGTGTACTATGATAAAAATACATTGATGCTTGGGGATAAGAATTTCGACGTAGACATGGAAGATAATATAATCATCGATAATGTAAAATACAGAGGAACGCCTGGCCTTTTCGAACTAATTTTCAAGAGAATGCCCGACGATACGATATACACCGATGCTGACAAACAGAAATATAAGAGTATTCTGCTGACGACAAATGCGCACAGGCGCAACCATAGTGCTGCAAATCCCCCATTGAGTAACAAAGGATACAAGTATAAACATGTAATTGCATCACTGCTTGAAACACGACCTCGCACTGGAAGAGGGTTTGCCCCCAAGTCAACTTTGATGAATACATTACCGGAGAACATGATGGTTACCGATAATGCGATTGATTATGTACATTGGGATGATCCCAACGAGTTAGTGGATAGAATAAGATTGCTTGCGTCATCGCGAGCTGCTGGACATACAGGCCATGATAACGAAATCATGTTAATCATAGAGGAGCTCCGAGAAGCGGGTCTGATTATAAATTAAAGATAGTTTTGAACGTGTTCAACAGTTTCACGATGTCAATCAACAAGTTCGGTGTTACGTTGCGAAACGAGTCAAATAAGGATTTGTCTCAATGGCTTTGTCTCAATGGCGACGCTTTCGACGCGAGAGACCGAAAGCTTGGAGGTTTGGCATACCCGACGAACGATGCCGATGCAGTGAATAAGACATGCTTGGACAAGGAAATGGCGCATATTCTGAAAACATTAAATCGATTGGAGGAGCGCATCTTCAAGGAAACACGTAAAACAATTTTAAAAATGTCTAATGAAGCAGAAAAAAAATGCGACATCATGTGTTCGAAGCTGCGGCGAGAAATAATGGCTGAAGTCCATAAATTGCAAGGTTACGTCGAATTAAATTTTACTCGGCAGTGATGCGCGCAAGACCCGAACAATTATATCAATATTATTACATGATTATATTGTGCATGGAAATGACAATTAAGATTTTTAATAAATAAATGAAAAAATATACAATTTTTTAATTCCAAAACCAGTTTTTTTACTTTTTTAGCCGGAGTACTTGCGGGTTAAATATTATAACTTCTTTTAAGACGAAGAAATAAGTTTGCTGAGTAATCAGTTTTTGTAATGATAGGAGTCAGGGAATCTCGACACATCCGGCGAAATATTATAACTTCTTTTAAAACAGCATTTAAGACGTTATTTGATTGACCCTGACATTTTTTTATGTAATGAAATATATCGTATGCAGATGTGTCGACTGGCACATTATCTCTGCTACCGAAATCTATCCGGACAACAATGTTTGCACTTTTAACAGAGTCGCTGTGGTAGTAATTGTATCGAGTAGGGATGTGAAGTTTGTTATAAAATGCTCTTCGCAGTCCCATGCTAAGTTATATCACCGTCTGCGGATTTATAGTACACTCAATCGTAAGTACAATAAATTTTTAAAAATTTTTTAAAACGAAATCAATGGTTGGAAACATTTTTTTAGATGGCTCATCAAATCACACAAATAATCGATATGGATGGATTTGTTGTCGAAAAGAAATTTTTCCCCAAAGAATTAGCCATTATTAATGTTTGCGACGGTTCATTCGAACTCGCCGAATTTCATCTAGGGAAAAACTTTCATCGTTTAAGCGAGGCGGACAAAAAGTCGGCATGGTATGTCAGCAATTTCGTACATGGGATTCCATTTACGGATTTTGGTTTTGAAAGATATCAACAGGACGACGTAGTCAATGTCATAAAAAATTTTGTGCGCGATCAATCGAACCCCGTCGTAGCGTACAAAGGCGGGTGTTTCGAGAGAGACATTCTTCGAAAATTGGACATAACATCAATAAATTTAGAAAATTTTGGCTGTCCAAAATATGATGTATTAGTTCGCGATCCCGTGTACCAAATTGCTGACATACCGTGTCGACTTCACTGTTACGCAAAACGACACACTACAAAACCACGCCATTGTTGTCTCCGCGAAATCCAAACATTTCGTACATGGTTAATCGATTATTTAAAAGATACATGCTGATCAATATTTCCATCAATGAGGTACAGACGTGTGCGGAAATCGAGGTAAAAAAATTTTTTTAAAGAAAAAATGAATAAAAACGTTTTTGTAATATTTATTAATTGAAAATATTTTTTAAACAGGATAAAAAAGGAGACCGCACCACTGGAAAAAGTATTATTTTAATTTTTTACCAATTGTCTTGTAAAAATAAGTATCAGAACGAAAAATTGCTCTGAGTCCATACGATGACAAACGGTATATCATACCCAACTCGATGGAAACGCTACCATGGGGTCATTATCGGATTCCTTTGTAACTATAAAAATTGTTAATATTCAATGTAAATAGAAGATTGTGTTTTTTATTTGAACAGGCTAAGTTGTTTATAATAAATTGTCTTTGTTTATCCACGAATTGTTCACATTACTCAATCCTAGCCATTTTACATACACCTTATTTCCTTTTCTACGCAACACTTTCTCCACTAAGTATACATCTGGATCGGCAACGCGATGCAGCTCATATTCGTAGAATCCTCCAGCAACGGGGTTTCCACGGGAATCTTGCAGCAGATATGTCGCCGGATTAGTTGCTTGTACCTTGACTATCTTGAACACCTCAGTGGTCCAATTTGGTGTGTAACCTTTATCAAAAACGGTTTTAAATTTGCTGACGCGTACAGACTGACCCACACTGAATTTCGCCGGCGCGGCAATCTTTATGTTGTTATATACGGTGTCTAAGAGCCTGTCGGAAATGGCAGGGGTGACATCACACGGTCGCATTCCAATAGTTCTGTGCTTTTGCGCATTATACTTTGCAACTAGTCGCGGTAGCGCATCGACCCATTTATAGGTTCCATTAAGTGTAAACTCTTTCCACATGGTATTCTTCAATGTACGATTGAACCGTTCTACGATGGAAGCCTTCATAATCGAATACGTAGAATAATGCCTAATACCGTGTTTCGTCAAGAGTTTTTGTACCTCACTGTTATAAAATTCCTTTCCTTGATCGGTTTGCAAATTTTTTGGACAACGATTGCGAAATATCTTTGTGAACGCTTTAGCTACCTCACCTCCACTTTTAGTCTTGAGTGGCATGCCCCAAGCATATTTGGATAGCACATCGATAACCGTTAATATGTACTTGTTACCGCCATTTATACGCGCATGAGGCTGCATATCTACGAGATCGGCTTGCCACAGATCGTCATACCCATGCACTAAAACTCGACGTCGTGGAAAAATCCGTCTGGCGGGGGCATGCAGTTCCTCCACTAATTGCGTCTTCTCTTTGCTCATGTTCAGGATTTGAACAAAAGAGATTTAAAATTGTATTAAACAAAATCACGATCTGCGATTGGTTTCTCGTGAATACATTCTCGCTAGAGACTGACATCTTTAAACATATGTAAATATATTTATAACGTCTTAAAAGAAGTTATAATAATTTCAAAAGGATATTTCTCTGACATTTAATGCATGATTTACATTTCCTGTCCCCGAGATTCCTGTTCGTTCCCAAGGGGTATCATATTACATAAAAAAATGTCAGGGTCAATCAAATAGCGTCTTAAAAGAAGTTATAATATTTGGTCGGGTGTGTTTGCCGAGATTTCAAAGGGGGGTATAACATTACAACAAACTGATTACTCAGCAAAGTGCTCGGTTGCAAAAATGCGAGATTCCCTGATGTCAAAGGGGCATACAAACTGATTACTCAGCAAAACGACTTCCCCCACCACCACTGCAGGAAAGAACGGGCGGGGTCTGAGAGGCGTCTGTTTCATCATTCTCGGTTAGATCGCCAAAGTATGCGGTTCGTGCGCGAGAGGATACCGCTGTGACGTCACAAAAATCCACCTACCTCCACTCCTATCCTTTGTGACGTCACTCTCCCGAAAAACATTCGCGAAAAAATCAGGACTTGACCCCCGAAAAAATTCGCGATCCCCCGCGGACCCCCCGAAAAAAAGACCGCGGGTGACCCCGAAAAAAAAGATGGCGCCTGGGGGTGACCCCCGAAAAAAGACCGCCCCGGTTAGGTCTGGGGGTGACTCCCGAAAAAGACCGCCCCGGTTAGGTCTGGGGGTGACTCCCGAAAAAGACCGCTCGGTTCGGTCTGGGGGTGACCCCCGAAAAAGACCGCCCGGTTCGGTCTGGGGGTGACCCCCGAAAAAACCCCTCCCCAAAGGGACGGGGGAGGGAGGGGTGGGGGAGGGGGAAGGGGAGGGGGAGGGGGGAGCCCCCCCCCGGGTTAGGTCTGCCTCGAAAGGTCAATGAACTTGGTCCAGAATCCCCCTATCTTACCTACTCCTGCAGTAATTCAAGCATGTTTTTTTATTCTTCCGTAATTTCTAACTGAGCTCTAAGGAAATCTTTCAAAACTGTCTTCTGTCAGAGGTCCGACTATATCCATCGCCACTTTGTCGTTAAAAGACATTGGTGTGTCTGTGATGTGTATGGGAATCCTAGTTAGCTTTCTATTGATTTTGACTTCCTGGCACACTAAGCAACCGTTAATATACTCGCTAACATCTTTATGCAAACCTGCCCACGTATAATGTTCTTTGATTCAGGAAATCGTTTCTCTAATGCCTGCATGCCCTCCAATGAGCGTATCGTGGGAACGTATGATTATCTCCCCTTTCTCGGCTTCTGTTTCGGGTGTTCTAAGATCTTTTGTGAATAAGGTAATGTGGAGGCTTGGGGTCAATTAGTATTCCTAATATCAGTTTCTGCAACCTGGTTTCCGGTATACACACTAATGAGGTCAAATATGAGTAATTAATCGTGAACCTTTCTACTGCGTTTCCTATTACCAAATTTCTAATGGTCTCAAATATTTTCTGTAAAACTTCCTGGTTATATTCAGGGTACTCGAAGGTCAGGTGTTTTCTTCTATTTCGAACCCCTTTCTTTCGCCGCACGTAAAATCTATAAACCATTCGTCGCTGTTTAAGGCTTCACTAAAGATTACATTCTTTCGTAACCTTGGTCTTTCCTTTCGCAGGACTCGTACTGGGTTACGTCTCAACGCATCTGCATTCCTGTTTAATTTGCCTTCCTTGTAGATTATTTCATAGTCATACTCCATTAGTGTTACTCTCCATCGTTCTTGCATTGCGGTAGGATTTCTGCTTTTGTCGATATACAGGGTGTCCCAAAAGTACTTCAACTCCGGGAAATGGGAGGTTCCTGAGGTCATTTCAAGCGCCATTTTCCTTTTGCAAAATGTTGTCCGCAGCTTTGTTTAGGAGTTATTAACGAAAAACACGGTCCAATCAGAACGTGAGCTCGACGCTTGCTGGCACGTTCAGCGCGGCGAGCCGACGCACAGTGTGTCCAAACGGCGAAATCGTGGTCAAAACCTCGTAACTCACTTCAATCTGGACGAAATTGGATAAAAATTGGTACATGAGGGTTTTTTGGGTCGCTGATTACGAATCTGAACTTAAAAGTATAGAAAACAAAGTAGCGAATCCAATCGGACATGTATAGCAAAAAATTTTATTTTCCTCTAAAAAATGTTTACAGTAAAATGTTTACACTAAAAAGAAATAAATATGACAAAATAAAAATTAAAAAACTATGTCGAATCAGATGAACTGTAATAGTTATCATCATCTTTAATATCTTCATTTTCTCGAGTGTTTCTTGCTAGAAAGACAAGTTTCAATGCGTCTGGTGTCAATTTTTTAATTTTTTATTGAAATTAATAATAAACTGATGCAAAACCATACAATATTTATTTGAAGAGTTTTTAAATACCGTCTACACTTCCCGAGAAAACACGCACGTCGATGTTTCATTCTGCATTTACAAAATGGTCTTACAAAACAATGGTAGGCACTTCTTGGCAGCTAATTTTTGCAAATACTGAAAGATGACAGTGTCAACTACAAGTTCCAACAAAAATTATAGCTTCATATTGTTTTCCACACAACTTTTACTCTACATGTTTAAAATTTGTCCTTAAAACTTTTCTGTTCCCGTCTTCTAATAACATTTATAATTATACAATGTAACCATCAACTATTTCAAATATACTAGTAGTCAGAGACATTCTACTTACTTCCAGGAACAGCATCCATTTTGCAGAATTCAAATTAAATAAACCGTTTTTGAAATATGCAGTTTTCACTTTTCGCTGTCACACAGTTCCTCACAACACGATTACTGAACGACTAATGAACGAAAACTTCGAGCTCTCACCATTTCTCAGGTATAAGTAATAAAACCTTCGCACCTCGGTTTTTCCATAGGCACAATACTAAAGTATCTAAAATAGTACTTACCGTATCCCCACCGGAAAGTTCATTTTCGAGGTTTTGGCCACGATTTCGCCGTTTGGACACACTGTGCGACGGGCGGTTAGCTGAACATGCCAACGAGCGTCGAGCTCGCGCTCTGATTGGTCCGTGTTTTCCGTTAATAACTCCTAAACAAAACCGCGGACAACATTTTGCAAAAGGAAAATGGCGCTTGAAATGACCTCAGGAACCTCCCATTTCCCGGAGTTGAAGTACTTTTGGGACACCCTGTATAGTATGGGTTGGTGGTCGGTGAAAATTTTGAAGTGCCGTCTGTATAAGTATGGTCTGAAATGCTTTACACTCCACACTATCGCTAGTGTTTCCTTATCTTTCGTAGAATATTTCTTTTCGGCGTCGTTCAAATTTCTGCTTGCGTAACCTATCAGCCGTTTGCTGCCGTCGTCATTCTTTTGAGCGAGCACTGACCCTATACCGGTACCGCTTGCGTCAACTATCAGAATGAATTCTTTGCTGAAGTTAGGACATCACAAAACGTTGTCACTTGTGAGTTCTCGTTTCAAGGTGTCAAATGACTTCTGTTGGTCTTCCGTCCACACAAATGCAACGTTTTTTCGTAACAGTTGATTCAGCGGTTTCGCTTTCTGTGCGAAGTGCTTTATGAAGCGTTTATAATAGTTTGCTAACCCTAAAAACTCTCTTATGTTCCTTGCGTTCCGTGGTCTCGGAAATTCTGCTACGTCATTAATCTTATCTGGATTTGGCTTCACTTCCTCAGGCGTGACCACATGTCCTAGATGCTTCAATTCCGAACTCAAATATTCGCATTTATCTGGTTGTAAGCGGAGGTCGACTTCCCGTAGGCGTTGGAACAATATCCGTAATCGGTCTCGATGCTCTTCTTTTGTCTTTCCCCAGACGATGATGTTAGATTATGTAATTTAAGGCTGCGCAGGAGCCAAAGTGGTGCCTCTATCGGCGTAGAGATGAAATAAAAATAAACTAGGACAAGGATAGAGAGATCCTTGTCTCTCCTACAGAGCTGTGACAGAGAGGGAGATATGTCACTCGTAGGAGAGACAAAGACAGAGTAACCGCGCGGCTTGAATTTCGATGAACTTCCAACAACTTCCTGAGCCGAAAAAGCAATATTTTCTTACGATTCTTATTTTAAAATATTCTTTGTTCTATTCCACATGTCCGTACAGAGCCCTTTTTTGCAATTTGGCTCTTGAAACTTTATAAAAAATAAAAGTGTACGTTTTTATAGAAGAAATTTTTTTCTGTACACTTTTTCCAAAAAAGCGCTCTGTACGGACATGCGTAATAATACAACGAATATTTCTACACAAAAATCATGAGAAAATATTGCTTCTTCGTCTCAGGAAGTTGTTGGAAGTTCATCGAAAAATCAAGCTGCTTGGTTACTCTCTGTCTTTGTCTCTCCTGCGAGTGACATGTCTCCCTCTCTGTCACAGCTCTGTAGGAGAGACAAAGATGTCGCACAAAGTTATGAAATACATAGAATGACACCTCTACGTCGATAGAGGCACCACTTTGGCTCCTGCGCAGCCTTAAGGGGGAAGTATACCCATCAGAAGTAACCAGAAAGGAAGTGTTACCAACCTCTGTGCAGAAAAGAAGTTTGGTAACATTGATAAACACGCTATTCGGCAGTTGCGCGAGTTGTTTGCTATTTCCATATTCTATTCAGCTCGGTACTGAATTCTTGTAATATAACGTAATTTGTAGTGTATTATTGAAAATACCTTACAATATAACGTAATATGCAGTGTATCATTGAAAATAAACACCATCTCTATTTACTTGTAGAATAAAGAAACAGTGCTCCTGACTAGGCGCCATCTCGTCTAAACTAGCTGAACTAAAATTGGCTCTAGACTGGCTCTGCATCAGAGACCTAACCCAGGACCTCTGTCATCATGGAGAAATTTATGCTAATGTGAATGCAATCACGCCAAAAGAATTTTTGTCCTTATATGGGCATATTTTGAGCTGCACAAAGGTTCATTTGATAGAGGAAAGTCCACCGCAGATCGCTCTACTCCTCAAATCAGTCAAAAAAATCTCTTAGAGACAGAAAAATACATTGGAACGTGCGGTTCTTTTTCTCGATGTTTTCCTCTACTTTGGACACTCATATTATTAGATATAAACATAATCTCGTCAAATAATGAGTAGAGCGATCCGCGTTTAACCTTCCTCTTTAGAATGAGCCCTTACACAGCCCAAAATCTGCCCAAATAAGGACGAAAAATCTTTTTCCGCATACCCATGATTCGACCCAAAATCTAGTGAGATTCTAGTTCCTTTCTAGTTACTTCTGATGGGTATACTTCCCCCTTAATAAACGAAATTAACTGAACTGAACTTTATTAACACAAGCAAACGAATTACTGAGCACAAAGAAAACACGTCTTTCAGGTTTTAATGTCACACGTCAAGTGAGTATCACGGGCTAGAAAATAGAACGATGCGTCGAACAAATAAACAACTGTTTTATAAACAAACTGAAACATACCAATATTGAATCATATCGAATCAATTATAATCGAACATTAGATTAATTTTGACATATTTCAATACAGATAAAGCAGGAAAATCTTTCCTCTCAGTCCTTTTAGCGCGTTATTCATCATTCTCTGGAAGGTGGACGAGGCATTCTTTAAACCGAACGGCATGCGGTTATACTCGTAGTGGCCGTCTTCTGTGGAGAACGCGGTTTTTTCCTTACTCTTATCACTCATGGACATCTGGTGGAAACCGCTTGCCAAGTCGAAGGCGCTAAAGAATCGAGCTTCTCCGAGTTGATCGAAAATGTCAGACGGGTTCGGCAGAGGATATGCATCGTGTATAGTTTTATCGTTTAATTTCATAAAGTCTATTACGATGCGCCATTTCCTTTTGCCACTCGCATCAGATTTCCGCGGAACTATCCAAAGCGGGCTGGTGTAGGGAGAATCGGAGTCCCTGATGATTCCTTTCTTCAGCATGTCGTTAACTTGATTCGCGATCTCTCCTTTATGTATGTGCGGGTACCTATACTGTTTTACATTCACAGGCATTTCGTCTCTTGTGAAAATATCATGGCTAGCGAGTTGCGTTGCGGGTAACTCTTTCTTGCTCTAAACTATCGGTAATGTGGCTGAAGCGCGTGTCTTCTCGGAGTAATTGAACCCTGTCCCGCGGGACGTCGAGTTTCAATAGGCGATGCACCGTATCTGTAATGCGTAGCGTTTTCTTTCTGAAGTTTATCGACGCTCCTTCGCGTTCGTGGAAAGGTATCCCCAGAATACCGTCTTCCTCGAAAGGAAATGTATCAGGCACCATAGTTAGAATGTGCTGTCTGTCTCTTACTTCGATCATAGCTCCTCGTTCCGAAATAATGCTACCGTTGGTGATTCCCGTTATTACGTTACGTCTTTTTCTCGCCTTCAAGCCACACGCGTAAGCTACTGACGTTTTTATTACATTAACTCCTGCTCCAGTGTCGATGATGAATTGCTGTTGCCTGTGTCTGGTTCGGTCAGCGTTTCCCACTCGGAGCGATACGCGGAGAGTTCCGCATGTGTCTCGATTTCCTCGGGCTGTGTATATCGAATGTTTGATTTGCGATCGCTTGATGTTATTTGAAAATTTTTGCAATCCCGCGCGAAGTGTCCTTCAGTATTACACGAAAAGCAAGTAGCCTGTGGAGGTCTTAGGGCTGGTCACGTCACGGCTGGTCGCGTCACGGCTGGTCGCGGCCAGGGTGGTCTCTGGTTTAGGCTGATTATACGATTGTCTCAGGTCTCGTGGATGGTTTGACGGAATCAATTTCCTAGTGAGTTCTTCTCCCCTACTTACTTCATATGCCATGTCTTGTGCCTCTTTCAGCGTTTGAGGTTTACTCTGCCAGACTGTCAGGCGCCATGGCGCGTTCAGATTTCTGATGAATGTCGATATTCCATTCTCTTCTTCTATCTTATATATAGTTTTCTGTTCTGCCGCTTTGTAACGTTTATTATTACGTAGTAGATATATTTATTCCCCTCAGGGTTATAAATCCTTTCTGTACATCCATCTTAACCTATTTTGCGCTCTGCATTTTACATTTCACATTTTACAATTTTACTACATTCATCCATACCTATACTCTATACTCTTTCTCACACTCGCTCCCGTTCGCCACCATTCTCTCCCTCACCCACTCGCCGCCGCACATTCCCTCACTCGCTTCCCCGCTTGCTCCCCCCCTCTCGCTCCGCTTCCGCTCGCCTTCGCAACCCCGTCTGCTCGCCTTCACACGCTTCCTAGCACGGTCGCTTCCTCGCTCGCTCGCTTCCTCACCCGCTCGCTTCCTCGGCCGCTCGCCTGTCTCGCCTCCGCACGCTCATTATCGCTCTCTCTCTCTGCTCTACCCGCCGCAAAACTTTTTCCCTCTTCCCTGCCCTACCGTCTCACACGCACCCCCCTCCCCTTACCTCTCGGACCCCCTCTTCCGGTTGATCCTTACATCCCTCCTTCCAAGCCTTCACTTCTCGCATCTCGCAACCGTTCTTTCTCTCCACTCATCCACCCTCCTCAGCCACTCTTCCCCTTCCCCCTCGTCCCCTAACACCTCCCCCACCATCCCCTGCCAGCCCCTTCCATCATCCCCTCCCATACATCTCTCCCATACGTGTTCCCATGTTTCCGTCTCCCACCCGCATACCCTACACAATTTCCTGTCCTCCTCTTCCCAATACTTCCCCCCTCTCATCTCGCTGCCCAACCTGAACCTGGCCACCCTTTGCCACCTACTCTCTCCCCACCCTTTACTCAGGTACCCTGGAACCCCCTCCCCTTTCACTGCCCCGTACCATTTGTTGTACCTTGCCTTTGCAATCCTTTCCCATCTCTCGCCCCTTTGCCTATCCCTTTCCCGTTTCACCAGCTCCCCGCTCACAGTCTCCCTCTTCTCCTCCATCATTTCTTCCGCCTCCTCTGCCGACCATCCTCTCTCTTCCCAGAAACCCTGTCTCTCCCTTTCCCATCCCTCCAAGGCTGCTCCCCTCCTTCCCCTTCCCCTTACCTCCTCCCAACAAAGTCTCGCCCACTCCCCCCCTTTGCCCTCCCTCAATTTCTTTTCGAAGCCCCATGCTCTGAGCCCCGCTCTCCCCCTTAATAACTCCCTCTGCATCTCTTCCCTGACTAAGTACCCCGGCGTACATCTTTCTACCCCTAGCACCCATCTCAGAAACCTCTCCTGCGTTCTCTCCAGCCCTTCCCATTCTTTCCACCCCCATACTTCCACTCCATAGCTCATCACCGGCCACACCAGCCTATCGAAAAGCCAAATTCTCCTTCCCCAGTCATTCTTGAACCTCCTCTTCCCAATCCCCCACACCTGCCCCATTACCGCCGCCCCCTTTCTAATTCTGTCTTCCACATGCTTCCTCTGGCCCCCGTCCCTCGATACTACATACCCCAGATACTTGTATTCACTTACTTCCTCCAGCTCCTTTCCATTCCACATCCATCTCACCCTTTTCCACCTCCCTCCCCCTCTCCTGCACCTCATAATTTTGGATTTCTCCACGTTTAGCTGCAGTTTTCTCTCCCCCAGGTATTTTTCCAACCCCCTGATCAATCCCCTCATGCCCTCCTCCTCCTCCGCCATCATCGCCACGTCATCCGCGTACGCCAGCGTGTAAATTTTTCTACCCCCCAACTTTACTCCCTCCCAGCCCCCCTTTTCCAATACCTCGTCCATATCCGCTAGCAGCAGGGTGAACAGCAGCGGGCTTAACGGGCACCCCTGTCTCACCCCCCTTGCCGTCCAGAAACTTTGTCCTTCCTCTTCCCCCACTCGCACCTTGCTTCTCGTCTCCTTTAAAACCTCCTCGCACCTCTCCACCAGCCCCTCGCTTACCCCCCTTTTTCTCATTGCCCCTACTAGAACCTCCCTATCCACCGAGTCGAAGGCAGCCTTCAAATCTACGAAAAATACCACCATTTTGTTGTTCCTTCTCCTCACCTGCCTGTTCACCAGATAATTCAGTACGTATATATTATCCGCGCACCCCACTCCCTTCCTGAACCCCGTCTGACTCGCAGGTAGCATTCCCTTCCCCTCCACTTCCTCCCTCAGTCTCTCCGCAAGAATTGCCGCGTATACCTTGTACGCTGTTTGCAGCAACGTGACCCCCCTGTAATTCTCTACCCTCCTACTATCCCCCTTCTTCGCTATTGGCACTATAATCCCCTCCGACCACTCCCCTATCCATCCCTCCCCCCTCCATACCCTGCTGCATACCCTCCACAACCACTCCTCCACCTCGCCGCCTCCATACTTCCACACCTCATTCCTAATTTCATCCCCTCCCGCTGCTTTTTTCTCCTTTAGCCCCTTTAAAACCCTTATAACCTCCCCTTTTTCTATATCTCTCTCCCCCACGTCCCTCCTTTTACCTTCTCCTCCCTTCCTCACCCTCCATTCTACCCCTCCCAGAACCCCTCTGAAATGCTCGTCCCATTCTTTCATTTTTATTCTTTCATCTACCCTATTTCTCCTCTTCCTTTCCCTATTCACTACATTCCACACCTGCTTCTCCGTTCTGACCCCCTCCACCTCCCTTTCCCATTTTTCTCTCTCCTCTTTCTTCTTCCCCTCGCACATCAGCCTGTATGTCTTCTTCCTCTCCCTATATTCTTTTCCCTCCCCGCCCCCCCTCCTCCATCTCCTCATTTCCTCCCTCACTTTCCTTTTCTCCTCCCTGCACTCCTCATCCCACCACCCTGTTCTCCTCCCTTTTTCCTTTCTCCCCAAACCCCCTGCTACTTCCTTTATCTTTTCCTTCAGCTCTTTCCAGTCTTCTTCTACCCCCTCTTCCCCTACCCCTCTACTCCCAAACTTTTCCCTGAATTCTTTCATCCCTTCCTTTGACCAGATCCCTGCACCCAGCCCTTTTCCACTCCCTTTCTTTCTGCCCCCTTCCTTCCTGCCCCCTTTTAACCACACCGACACTGGTGCATGGTCCGAATCTATCCTATCCCCGACCTCCATCTTCTCTACTCCCTCTCTTGTATCCTCGTCTCCTAAAATGTAGTCAATTACTGAGTTCTCTCTTCCCCCCGTGTACGTCCATTCTCCAACCTGATCCCCCTTCATATTACCGTTTAATATTCCCCAACCTCTCTCTCCCAGATACCTGCACAGCGTCCTCCCTTCTGCATTCATTCTCTCGTCCTTCGAACATCTACTCCCTCTTCCCCCTTCCTCCTCCTCCTCGATCACCTCCCCCCCCTCTCGTCCCGTTCTCGCGTTGAAATCCCCCCCTATGATCACCCTTACTCCGCTCTCCCTCCCCTCTATCCACTCCCCCAGCTCCTCTAGTTTCCTCTCCAAGTCCTTGTTCACGTAGACCCCTATTACCCTCCACCATCCCTCCCCTATCATTACTTTCGCTGTCATTATCCCCTCCTTCCCTACTACCTCCTCTCTTTCTATTTCTATCCCTTTTCTGACTCCAAGTATCATCCCCCCAATTGCCCTCCCTTTCTTTACCTCTCTTTTCGCCCACTGCCTTTCCCAGTAAAACCCCTTCGGGAGTCTTTCCCTGACCCTATTCCAACCCTTCTCCTCTACCCACGTCTCCATTAGCGTTATGATATCCCATTCTCCCAGCCCCTTCCAGAACTCGTCGTCCTTGTTGCACAGCCCTGCTACATTCCAAAAGCCGATTTTATTCCCTGCTTTCTTCTCTTCCGCCCTCTTCCCCCCCATATCCCCCCCTACTCGTTTCCCTGTTCCTCCATCCATTTTTCCTCCATTTCGTTCCACTTCCTCATCTTTCCGTTCACCCACATCTTCATATACCCTACTTGTACATTCTTCCCTTTACCCCTCTCCTCCTCTGCCTCCCTTTCAATTCTCCACCTTGCTCTCCTCTCCTCCTCCGTCAGATCATCCTCTATCCTTTCTCCTCTTCCCCTCAACTTCCTCTTCTCCTCCATCACCTTTCTTTTATGCTCCCTGCCCTCCATCTTTACCAACGCCATCCCTAACCCCCCTCTCCCGATCTTCCCTATCTGCTTTATTTCCCTTATCCCCTCCATCCCTGTCCCCATCCTGTCCCATACCTCTTTTACTGCCTCCTTCACCTCTTTCCCCTCCATCTGCAACCCCTTCACTACGATGTTGTTTCTCCTTTCCCCCCTTTCCCTTCTATCCTGCATTAACTCTACCCTCCTTATTTTGTTCCTCTATTTCCGCGCCCCCATACCTTCCTTCCCCCTTTTTTCACTCCTTTCCTTTTCCCTATCCCTCTCCTCCCCTTTTTCAACTCTTCCTTCCAGCTCTTCCACCCTTTTCTCTAGCTTTTCCCTTCTCATCTTTTCCTCCCTTCGCTCTTCTGCCCACATCTCCCTCTCCCTCTTCCACTCTTCCCGCATCTCCTCAATCATCCTCTCCTTCTCCTTTCTGTCTTCCCTCACCTCCTCCCTTAACTTTCTTATCTCCTCCATCATTTCCCTCATCCCTCCCCCTAACTCGTTGCAGTAGCTTCCGACTCCCCCCCTCTTTCCCCCCTCTGGCGATCTGATTGTCAAAGCCGTCTTCTTAAATACCAACCCCTCCTCCTCCCTGCTCCCCCCTCTGTTTCCGTTTCTCTCTCCCTTTTCTTCCACAGATTGTCCAGGCTCCCCGAACCTTCCCCTCCTAAGGTTACCTTTTCGAACTTTCCCGCCTTCCCTCGTAACCCCGTCACCCACTAGCCGGCGCCACCTGCCTCTGCTTCGCACTCTTCCCGCCTTTTCCACTCTATCACCTGCCGATCTAACCTATCTCCCTCGCACCTTTTGCTGAGCCCTATCTCACTCTCTCCCTCCTTCCCGCCCTTTCCCTACTGATCTCCTTATGCACCCGTACCTCGCGCCCACTTCTCCACCGTTTTCTCCCCTCTCACACCCACTACTTCCACACTCTCGCACACTTAATCTCACCGCTCTCAACGCACTTCTCACTCACATCAACCGGAAGCGGAATTATGTCCTGTTGTATTAGGTTGAACTTCGTTATTGTTGAGAGCGATTCTTTTAATTTTAATGTTGCAGCCCGTTAGTAAAAATGAGATAGATAATACGCGATTCGGTTACCGCGATGTGGACAGACAAAGAGAATATGTACTGCCTTGTCTGAGGACAATACAGACATACAGAGAACATACAAGATATACATCGACATATACATTTAATCAGAACGAGCACAGGTGACGAGAAAACAAAACAAGTATAGCCTCAACGACGTTCAAACGACGTCGAAATAACAGTTCTTACTAAACTAAGAGTCACTCTTTCTCGGCTGATACGTTTACTGGCAAACGACAGAGTTTAGCAATAGGTCTTTTTAGAGTAGCGAATTGCGTCCGGACGGTAACAACGCGAACGAGACCATCCTTGCCAGGATGAACTGCAGTCACTCGCGCGAGCGGCCACTTCGACGGTGGGTATCGTTCGTCAGCAACCAGCACCAGTTGGTTGACCTTGATGGCATCTTGGAGTTGGTGCCATTTACTAGATATTTGGAACCGCTGGAGATACTCAGTGGTCCACCTTTGCCAGAATCTTTCGAGAAATTGACGGAGAAGTTGCCACCGAGAAAGACGCGATTCTGGTAGATGAGCGAGTGACGGTTCAGGAACCGTGTTGATGGCTTCTCGAACGATAAAGTGACCAGGAGTCAGAGCTTCGAGGTCGTCGGGGTCGTCGGACAGTGGGCAGATCGGTCGAGAGTTGAGAACAGCTTCGATTTGCACCAAGTGCGTCGAGAATTCTTCGTAGGTGAGAATAGTCTCACCGACGATGCGTCTGAGGTGAAATTTCACGGACTTGACGGCTGCTTCCCATTTACCACCGAAATGGGGCGCGGCTGGAGGGTTGAACGACCATTTCGTACCGTCGTTCGCGAGGAGGTTCGCAAGATCGGCGAGTTCGCGTGAGGACGAATCGAAGAGACGGCGGAGCTCGCTGTCTGCGCCTACGAGATTGGTGCCGCAATCGCTTGTCAACGTAGCGCAAATTCCGCGACGGCCTGTAAACCTTTTGTAGGCGGCTAAAAAACCTGCGGTCGAATAATCCGTCGCGAGTTCGAGATGGACTGCGGAAGACGAAAAACATACGAACACGACGAGATAACTTTTGTACGTTTTAGCTGCCCTCCCTCGCCATGTTTTGACAGTGAAAGGGCCGGCATAATCCACTCCGGAGTGGAGAAACGGACGCGACGGTAGAGTGCGAGAGATGGGCAATTGCCCCATTAGCTGCGTCGCGGTAGCAGCTCGCTGTCGAGTACATGTAACGCACCTAAGGATGAAACTACGAACAGGGACGCGGCCTCCTACGATCCAGTAGGAGCGCCTCAACGTGGCGAGCATGGCTTGCGCTCCTCCATGCAGGGTTGTCCTATGCACGTGATCGAGTACGAGATGTGTGAGCTCCGAATCTTGCGGTAAAATGAGGGGGTGCTTCACATCGTGATCTAAAAGCGCGTTGCGAAGCCGCCCGCCGACGCGGAGCATTCCGTCCGAGTCG
Source organism: Lasioglossum lativentre (assembly GCA_916610255.1). Classification (NCBI taxonomy): domain Eukaryota; kingdom Metazoa; phylum Arthropoda; class Insecta; order Hymenoptera; family Halictidae; genus Lasioglossum; species Lasioglossum lativentre. The sequence continues at coordinate 19,606,463 of OU744359.1, read as the reverse complement.
AGGAACGGTACGAGACGGATCAGAGGACTCAATCGCGAAAGCACGCCACCCTGCGAGAGTTGTTGCATTTCTTTTGAAAAATAGCTTTTCTGAGTCGATTTTATCCAGTAAAGACGCGCGTTTTCGATTTCTTCCGGTTGTAGAGGCGAGGAGAACACGGTGGTTCGATCGCGACGGCGAAACCGCTCTACGACGCGAAAAGACCACGCGGTAATGCGAAGGAGTCGTATTAAGCGCGAGTATCTACTTATGAGATTCCACAACTGTAGATTATCGGATTTCGCAAATGCAACCGTTTTTTGTCGTTCCTCGAGGTCGACGTCTGGCAGAGGCGGTACAGAAGAGGGCCAGAACGTCGAATGTCGACCGAGCCATGGTGGACCTTGCCACCAGAGAGGATTTTCAGCGAGTTGCTTGGGAGACAAACCGCGCGACGCGAGATCCGCGGGATTTTCTTCCCCAGGTACATGGTGCCACCGAGCGTTTGGCAAGTTCTCCTGAATTTGAGCTACGCGATTTCTAACAAAATCCTTCCAGCGCGAAGGATGACCTTGAATCCAGTGGAGTGCAGTCGTAGAGTCAGTCCAGAGGTGGGCTGGAGCGTCGTCGAGCTTGAGAGCACGTTGTATCTGCAACAAATGTCGAACGAGCAGAACCGCCGCGGAGAGTTCGAGACGAGGAGTGGTTACGCGAGTCGTACGAGATCGCTTAGCGGTAGCGACTTTTGTTTTGGCGGATACAAGAGTGACTTTCGGATCATCGACATCGTAGAGCACACGCACGTAAACAACGACGCCGAGAGCTGCATGAGACGCGTCGGAGAATCCATGTATTTCGACTCCGAGAGCTGAGGGCGTAAGACCGAGCCATCGCGGCACAGAAATGGACGTTACATCTTGAAGTTGTCGCGCGTAGTCCATCCAGCGAGCGGCGAGATGCTGTGGTAGAGGTTCATCCCATCCGAGATGAGCGGACCAGAGTTCTTGCATGAATATTTTAGCGCGTACCACGACGGGAGCGAGCCATCCAAGCGGATCGAACAGCTGAGCGGTACGCGACAATACCGTTCGCTTTGTTGTGACAGCGGGCTCACTTGTATGCGCGAGCGTAAACACGAACGAGTCTGTTTGTTGTCGCCACGTTAGACCGAGTGTACGAAACGAAGGCCCGTTGTCGAGAGAGAGAGAGTGAGCAGTTTCGCGATCAGCTGTCGAAATGCTTTCAAGCATGTCATCGTGGTTGGCGGTCCATTTCTTCAGCGGAAAGCCGCCCGCCTTGAAGAGATTTGCGACTTGCTCAATTTTCTCACGGCCTTGTTCGAGACTGTGCGCACCGGAGAAGACGTCGTCCACATAGGTTCCTTCCTTGATCACTCCTTCGGCTAGAGGGAAGCGATGACCTTCGTCCTTATCGAGTTGCCGTAGAGTTCGGTTCGCGAGAAAGGGCGCGGACGATAGGCCGTACGTTACTGTGCACAAGGCGAATTCTACGAGTTCACCACGGGAGTTACGCCAGAGGATTCTTCGAAAATCTTGATCATCTGGGTGAACAAGGATTTGTCGAAACATTTTTGACACGTCTGCCGAGAACACGAACTTGAATACGCGCCAGCGAGTGATGACGTCAGAGAGATCCGTCAACAACTTCGGACCTTCTTGCAGACAGTCGTTGAGCGAGATACCGCGATCTGTCTGTTGAGATCCGTTAAACACGACACGATACTTCGTAGAGGAGCTTGATTCGCGGATTACACACAAATGCGGAAGATAATAAACGCGATTCTGGTCCGTAGTTGTATCTGCCGCGCGATGCATGTGTCCCAGCCTCTCGTACTCCTCCATGAATGAGACGTAGGCGTTTTGCAGGGTAGAATCCTTGGAGAAGCGCTTTTCCTGGCGTGTTAACACCCTGAGAGCTTGCGATCGAGAATTCCCCAGATTGTCCGGTATCCTTTTGAAGGGTAGACGAACTATATATCTTCCCTCCGAATTTCGCGCGGGAGTAGCGACGAAATGAGACTCGCACTGAGTTTCCTCAGGCGACAATTGATCCGGAACTACTGAAAACGCTTCTTCCTGCATCCAGAACCTCTGTAAAAGCTCGAGAAGTTCGCGATCAGGTGCACATTGAAAACTCTGAGGTATTGTCTGAGACGATGTTGCACTCGCTGCGGGGACGACGCCCGATAGGATCCAGCCGAGAGTCGTATTCTGAGCTATCGGAGCTGTGACTGGACCTTTGCGAACGCCTTCTTCGAGAAACAAGCCGTAGACATCCGCTCCGAGTACGAGATCGATGCGTCCTGGTTGTGCAAAATTCGGATCAGCCAATTCGAGATCCTGAAGGTGCGGCCAGCTATTGTCGGATACTTTCGTTGAGGGCAAGTATCCGGTGAGTTTCGACAAGATAGAGGCGTTTACCTTGCACGTGAACGTTGGTCGAACGCGAGACTGCAGGTTCAGTGCGACGGAGCCATGCGACGGACGCGACGATTCCGCCCCGATACCGACGATAGGAATCGACGAACGCGAGCGCGGGAGTCTGAGACGTTGAGCTAAAGACTCCGTAATAAGAGAGATCTCCGATCCCTGGTCGAGAAGCGCGCGGGCTTCGAGAGGTTCACCGCAACACGAAAAAATTTTGACGACGGCTGTGGCTAAGAGAACCGGCGGTCGTTCGAAGCTACCAACTTGAGCGACGTTGCTCGTCGCTGAGCCGCTCGGTATCGTCGGATCGCGGCGCGGAAGAAATGACGCGGATGCTGCAGGATCAGTAGTCTTCTCGGGATGCTGATGCGCTGGAGCTGCTGTGAGAGGAGTGTCTCCGCTGTGTATCGAGGTGTGGTGTTGGGCTCCGCATTTTAGACATCGTTTTCGCGTACGGCACATCTTGCGTTGATGCGGACCTAGACAATTATAACAGAGTCTTTTCTGCGAAAGAAATTCACGACGCTGCTCCGGTGACCTTCCAATGTACGTTGGACAGAACGAGAGGTAATGCGCAGCGTCGCACAATGAGCACTTCGTCGTACTTGTTGAGGTTGCCGCATGATGCGATTTCGCACTTGCTTGACGAGAATTATTGGAGGTTTGAGGCTCTGGGCGCGGCTTTCCTTTAGCTCTCTCGTACGCTTGCAATGATCGGATTCGCGAAATCATGAACTGAACAAGTTGTTTCCAGGTTGGAGGTTCTGTACTGGCACCAAGTTCACTTTCCCATTCTTTAACCGAGGTTGCGTCGAGTTTCCCAACTACCGTAAAAACTAGTACATCATTCCAGTATTTGACAGGTCTGTCGAGAGCTTCGAGAGAGCTGAGAGCTTGCGAGGTTTCTGAGTATAGTCGCTCGAGATCGGACGCAGATTCACGAGTTAGCGATTTAACGGAAAAGAGCGATTCTAACGCGGCGCCCACAAGCATGCGCTTATTTTCGAAATACGACACGAGATCGTCCCAAGCGTTTTGAAAATTACTCGCTCTCACAGCGACATTCTTCAAACGTAGACCTGCGTTTCCTGAGAGACACATCTTGAGGTATGTTAGTTTTTCTACGGGCTCCAGGTCAGTATTGGAGACAACCATAGATTTGAACAGATCGTGAAATTCTGCCCATGCCGAGTAATCACCGTTAAATTTGGGCAGATCGATTTTCGGAAGTCGAGTTTTCTTGCTTTTCGTGCTCTGTTGGCCCTCGTTATCCTGGTCTTTCGATTTCTGACAGTTGTCATTATCCGTGAGGTTGTCTAGCAGGATTTGAATAGCTTCTTGAGCATCAAGAAAGTTCTCTTCGCAAATTACGAAGAGTTCTTCTGAGAAGTACGGAACTTTTCTAAGTTGTTCCCGTGACTCAGTGTTGAGTGTGGCCTTTGTAGCACAAATCTGATCATTATTCGCTTCGAATTTCCCCCAATTTTTTCGAAGAGCCTCCAGGCGTCCTTGTGCGCGCTGGCGAGTGATTTTTTCGGATCCGACCTTTTGAAGGTTTTCGACTGACCGAGAAATGTATCCGAAGAGAGTTTGTTGTTGCTCGAGAAGATATTCGAAGTTCGCGGCACTCATGTTTGAAATCTACACGGTCACAGTCACCCACAACAATAAGAGTCACTGAGTTCACGAGGTTCGAAATTTTATGCCAACGGTCAACGGCAACGGTTTCCACTCACACACGAGAAGGAGTTTGAGAGAGTCCAGTTCTTTCGAGAAGATTTAAATTACGCGTTCCAGAATGATTAAATCACGAGAGATGTCCACTCACGCACGATACATATCGAGATCGCCGAGAATCGAGAAACTAACAAGAGAAGCGCGAGATACTCGACTACGTTTAGAGCGCGGTAACGTCCTGTTCCTTTTCACTAACGTTATAACTTGCAACTATCCGGCTCGAAGGACCATTAATGTTGAGAGCGATTCTTTTAATTTTAATGTTGCAGCCCGTTAGTAAAAATGAGATAGATAATACGCGATTCTGTTCGAGAATATACAGATTTTAGAGGTTGATCCGTTTATTATGACGGTACGAACTGTACTGCCTTGTCTGAGGACAATACAGACATACAGAGAACATACAAGATATACATCGACATATACATTTAATCAGAACGAGCACAGGTGACGAGAAAACAAAACAAGTATAGCGCGAATTACAAATTACATAGAGCATACGCGTTCGCGTTAACAGTTATATATGTTCGAATGTCGTCTGTTCCCTGTCGCAAATTCGTTCTTTCGTGTGTGAGCAAATCTCTTCTCTTTGATAACCCGAATTCTTGTTCTGCCGCCTCCTCGAGTTCTTTAAATTCTGTGATATATTTATTATTTAAGATCCTCTGGGCGTCGCCGCTCGTGCGATTGACTAAGACTAGGGCTAGGAACATACGAGTGTCGGATACGGTACTCATTCCTAATTTGATCTGGTCGAGCCATTTCTCTGTGGCGATATTGTAACCGTCGAATGAGCTAACGAAGTCCAATGCGGCTTTGCATTGTTTCAGTAATTTAAACCTATCTTCTGGCGTTGGTTGCGGTAAATTCTCGTTTGGCATTTTGGAAGGTGTTCTAGAAGTAGAACGGTGATGGTAAGCAGGGTCTCTCGTCTGTGGTGGAGGTTTCCTCACAGCGTCGCAGTCCTCGAAGTTCTACGTTGTTGCCTCGTGGTTGTATAGTTGAGCTTGTCACGGATCCTTGCAGGATCACAGGTGAGAGGATGGTCCGGGATCCGGATCAGAGGCTTAGAAGGTTACGAACAAAGATCGAGACTTTCGGGCGAATGCGTGTATTGGTTCTCTTACAGTTGATGTATAAGACGACTCGACTCGACAGAAAAGACACACAGTTGTGGTCGTGGGTTGTTTTTATATATGTAGGACCCGCTTAATCGCGAGTTCAAAAAGACAACGGCCGTTTCGCGAAAGAAATAGTATAAACACCGGGATGTGTCGCAAAAGACAAAGAGCCGTGTTTGGAACGAAGAGTGTATGTGCGAGAGAGAGAGAGAATAGCGCGAAGAGTGTGTGTACGAGAGAGAGAGAATAGCGCGAAGAGTGTGTGTGCGAGAGAGAGAGAATAGCGCGAAGAGTGTGTGTGCGAGAGAGAGAGAGTGAGAGAGAGTACGTGCGGCCGCGATAGCGGCAATGATCGAGGGACAGTGTGAGAAGGACGACCAAAGCGACGGTTACGTATATGAAAAGTGACGAAAAGACGATCGACGGACGTTTTGTGCGGTCGGGAAAAAGTGGAGGGTCGGCCTCAGACGGAGGTGAATTCCACTAATCCGAACGCGGATGCCGCTTATGTGTATTTTCTTGTAATCGTTTTGTTATTCATTAAAGTTCCTTTGTTCACGAAATGACCGGTATCTCCTACCACCTCTGTTCCCACATATATCGTTATTGACAATGGGTGGGGTACCGAATTCCATGGGTCATGGAATTCCTCATCGGTCTATGATGGGTTACTGGGACATTGCGCCACCGATGCCTGACCCAGCAGTTGTAGGATTGATGAGCCAGCGACGTGTAGTCTTCCAGGGCCGCACGTAACAGTACTAACTTATAATTTTTGTAATATTTTCAATTTAAAAAAAAAACCTTATTGAATGATAATTTTCGTTTTTAGAATTACAGCTACATATACTTAAAAAGCAGAGCAAGGCACTGAAGCATTCAAAGGTGCCAAGGAGAGGTGGAAGAAGAGGAGGTGGAGGAAGAGAAGGTGGAGCAAGAGGAGATGGAGCAAAAGCTGTATATATTTTTAAAAATTAAACAATTTTTTAAAAAAGAAATCGTGTTTATAATGTAACTCCTTTGTCAATTCTTCTTCCTTTTTATTCCTTAAAATCTCCATTCTTTCTTTTAAAGGGTACAGCCGGATAAGATGAAGGTCAAAAATGCCCTTGAGCCGAATAATATCGGGGATGGGCCATTCGATAGGGCATAAAAAAAAATTAGCTAGAATATTCATGAATTTTTTGTATGTTTTATTGAACATGGTGTGACTAAAAATCAATTTGGATGAGCACATTTGACCATCTTAACCGGCTATACCATAAAAATTAACGAAACAACATTATTTAAAAAATAAAAAATATAATTCAGTATACATAATTAAACCCGATTTTTCAAAAACAATTTAGTCACTTTGATATCTTTTTTAAATCAAAAGTTATAGTAAAATGTGCGCCGTGCCGGGAAACGAATGCGCGCTATCTTCAAGTTCCGACTCGTGTCTTTGAAACTTCGGTAACGTGAAATTCGGAGGTACGCGTCCAGCAGTCGACCAGGCAGATCACACGGACAAAGTAAAGGTACGCTTGTGTGTGTAGCGCGTGCGTAGTAGAAACCACATGCGGCAACGATCATCTCGCCTCAGCTCGTGAGCCGAGTCGTGAGCTGTCTGGCACATGTCGGGTGGGGGGAACTGCAGCAGTGTGCGTGTGAAGTTGTGCACACTCACACCTTTGGTGGGTTCCCTTCCACACGTCCGAGCTGGATCTCGGCCTCGACTCGTGACCAGGGTTGCCATATACGCGCTCCGCCAGGCCCCTTACGTTTCCGACCCCGCCTAGATCCTCCGTAAAGCCTGCCTTCGCTTCTCCCACTCTTACCACTACCGCTGCCGCAGTAGTTTTGCACAAAATCGTTGCTTATAATATAATTGTTACATTGCATACGAGTATTTCTAAATTCTAATTTAATTCTACAGAGTGTAGAAATATTTTTAAATGGCTTTGTACCGTCAGGCTCACACATCTTATTAATTTCGTCCCAAAATTGAACGACTTTAATAGCGGTACGTACAAAAGAGAAAGTATACCGCAAGAATTTGCAAATTTTATTATAGAAAGCGAAAGCGAATTTACCAGCGAAAGCGATGATTGTAATTAGCAGGTCGTAAATATACATTTTTCAAAACTTAATTTGTGTTTAATTCAAATTGATGTTATTGCCGCACCGGTACGATCATTAGTTACTAATTAAGCAATTTTGCAAATTGTTACATCAACTAGTTTTCGACGTTTCGGTCTGAAATTTAGACCATCTTCAAGAATAACCTAGTGTAATTGCGTCTGTGAACAATTTTTATTATCCATTAATTATCATCTGGTTGATTAAGCCCAATGTAGGAACAGAAAACCAAAAAGAAAAAGAAAGACCAAGAATTTTATGTACAAAACTCACTTGCTTAAATACAAATTTTCAAAATATATATTACTTCCAAGTGTTGTTAAAACCATGTTGGTTCCATGCCGGTGACAAGTGAACTAAGTAAGCTATGATATTTCGAACTTACTAGCGAATAAGAGAGCACAGATCTATCTATTGGCCAATCGATAAAAGGCGGCAATTACGAACTTTATGAACCGTTTAACACAGCATAGTTGTTAAGATACCAAAACAAAATATGTTGGTAATGAAATAATTGACATTCGATTTGCTTTTGTTATAATTCATAGGATCTATTTGTTGGAAAAAATTGATTCATCATAAAACATTACCGATTCAGTAATGTCGCGTAGTATTCATGTAAATTAGGTGTTTCATACCTAAGGTTTACGCTTCGATGTTTAATCATGTGAATCGTTTCCAATAAAATCCTACGGTGTAAATTTGTTTCTTTATCAACAATTTTAATATTTTCGTAATCAAAAGCATGATCAAATTCCAACGAATGTCGCGTCAAAGCAGTATGTTGTGTTGGTGGTAAAAAGATGTTCTGTTTGTGTTCTCTGATTCTATTATCTAAATGTCTACCTGTTTGTCCAATGTAAGATTGGTTACAACCCTTGCAAGGTATTGAATATACCACATTACAAGTTTTTAAAAAAGGTTCTTTATCTTTGATTTTAGGTACCTGATGATGTTTAATTGATAACATAAATTGTTCACAGACGCAATTACACTAAGTTATTCTTGAAGATGGTCTAAATTTCAGACCGAAACGTCGAAAACTAGTTGATGTAACAATTTGCAAAATTGCTTAATTAGTAACTAATGATCGTACCGGTGCGCCAATAACATCAATTTGAATTATTCAACATTGTCGATCGAAATAAAGGAAACCGTTATTATGGAAGGCGAAACAATCACAACAAACAGAAATTTTTATGCGTCGGTGACAAGAGAATTCGGCCTTGAAAGTGTGAAGGTTCTTAAACAATGGTCTCGCACCAGTTCAGCTATTACAAAGATAAGTAATCGAAAATTATTTCTTTTAAAATGTAGATCTTATAATGTGTTTCCAAATTTTATAAGTAACAAAGTCATTAACAAATTTAACTTGCTTATCACTTCTACTGTGTCTTGTAATAACCCCGTTAACCAGGCATTTCCAGGGCCAAGTCATACCAGGGACGAAAACAGGCAGAATAGAGGACGAGCCACGCTTGGAGCATACCAAGGCCGGTTTAGTTCAATTTTGGACGAGATTCTATGTCGGCAGCCGTCGCTCTCCCTGACGGCCAATGGACCAGGTATTATACGTCGGCTGAGAGACGGCCCAGGGCCGGCCGGCGGCGGCCGAATTTTCCTTTCGAAACGGTACCCTAGCAACTGTCCCTAGAATTCCCCTAGAATTCCGTAGAAATCTGGCCGAAACATGGGTTTGCGGGAATACATTTGACGTCCTTATACGAGCAAATTTTGAACTGTATAAAGGCTTAATCTAAAGAGGAAGGTTCAGCGCAGAATGCTCTGGTCATGACGTAACGTGATTTTGTTGATATCTAATAATATGAGTGTCAAAGTAGGGAAAAAAGTCGAGAAATCACCCGCAGAATCCCAATGTATTTTTCTGTTACAAAAACAGTTTTTTGACTGCTATCATAAGCAGGGCGCTATGCGCTGAACCGTCCTCTTTAGATTGAGCCTTTATACAGTTCAAAATTTGCTCGTATAAGGACGTCAAATGTATTCCCGCAAACCCATGTTTCGGCCAGATTTCTACGGAATTCTAGGGGAATTCTAGGAACAGTTGCTAGGGTACCGTTTCGAAAGGAAAATTCGGCCGCCGCCGGCCGGCCCTGGGCCGTCTCTCAGCCGACGTATAATGCCTGGTCCATTGGCCGTCAGGGAGAGCGACGGCTGCCGACATAGAGTCTCGTCCAGATTTGAATTTTTGGCTATCTGGGAAGTTATTGAATTTACAGAACAGATACATGAGAAAATTACTAAACATTGCAATTACTGATACACATTATTTGCAGAGGTCATTATTAAACAGATTGTCAGAATTAAATGAAATAATATTGTTCATTTTTCCAGCATCAATATTTGAAAGGTTTTTTAAGTTTGAAAATTTAAAACTTGGAAAACTTTTCAGAGTTGTTAAAAAAAGAGGTATTAGTAAATTCAATAAAATATTACAAAATAATAGTGAACGTCAACAAAACCTAATAAATGTTTTTAGCACAGATAACAATAATAACAATAGTCTTTTGGATGTTAACAACAATTTATGGTTCAAAAATTTAACTAACATAGATGTTCCTGACAATGTGAAAAATGTACTAAAATTGGGACCCAAACATGCACTTGATGTCTCAAAAAAATACATTTCATCTCCTCAATTCATAGCAGCTATTGGAACAGGTCTAATGAAAGTCACAGATCATAATAATATACAATCTCAAACCAGAATAAGATTGATTAATAAAATATTAAATTTCACTACACATCCATACAATACACATAATAAATTGTTGTCAAAATCCGATATAAAAGAAGTAAAACAATTTTTAGAACATAATGATAATCTGATAATGCTGAAGTCGGATAAAGGCAATACAACTGTGTTAGTCGATAAAGAAACATATAACAGGGAAGTCTTAAACATGTTAAATGATACAGACACTTACATTGTTAGTAGATTTCAATACACCAGTACGTTTGAAAGAAAAGCCAATTCCATCATTACAGAATTAGTTAAAAAAGACCAAATGGAAGCAAGTACTGGAAAAAGACTGAAAACTTATAACGCTCTCATACCCAAAGCTTATGCGTTACCTAAAACTCATAAACAAAACCTATCGTGGCGTATTATAGTTTCATCAATAGGTGGGCCCACCTATAAACTATCTAAGTTCTTTACTAACATTTTATCCAATATAGTAGGGAAAACAAGTTATCATACTGTTGACAGTTGGACTTTTGTCAATGAAATTAGGAATAAAGTGATTCCTGATGAATCCATTAGATTAGTTTCCCTAGATGTGACTGCGCTATTCACTAATATTCCAATTGATCTAGCATTACAGGTTTTGGAAAAACGTTGGGATGAAATAAAAGAATACACCACTATAAATTGTAATGAATTTTTACTTGCTGTCAAATTTATACTGGAGTCTAACGTTTTCAGTTTTAATGATGTCTACTACAAACAGATATTTGGTACTGCAATGGGTTCTCCCATTTCACCTGTCATTGCAAATCTGGTAATGGAGGAATTAGAAAAAGTTTCTATTTCTAAACTACCGTTTCAATTATTCTATTATAAAAGATATGTCGACGATATTTTCACTTGTATTAAGCCTGAACAGTTGCAGATATTGTTGGACACTTTCAATAGTTTTCATCCCAGACTTCAATTCACTCATGAAGTTTTCTTGACACCTCTGTAATAAGGACAGAGAACAAATTTAAAACTAATTGGTTCCACAAATCGAGTTGGTCTTGTAGATATGTTAATTACTACTCTTACCACCCTATGCAACATAAAATAGGTCTAATAAAAGGCTTGATTGATCGTGCAATTCTTTTAGCAGATCCGGAATTTCGGTCTGACAATCTGTCTTTATATAGTTATTAATGCTTTAAAACGTAACGGTTATCCAGGTACACTTGTTTCTAATATCATCAAGAAACGAGTCGTTGAAATTTACCATCCTTGGTCTGTACAAAAAGAAAAAGAACAGAGAATTTCAAAAACTGGCCCAATTAATAGAAAAAACACAGTAGTCATCCCGTACGTTGAGGGCATTTCTAATGACATAAAAAGAATTTTCAGGAAAGCTGGTATGCACACGATCTATAAGATACCACATTACCTTAAAGATTTACTTCCTAAAATCAAAGATAAAGTACCTTTTTTAAAAACTTGTAATGTGGTATATTCAATACCTTGCAAGGGTTGTAACCAATCTTACATTGGACAAACAGGTAGACATTTAGATAATAGAATCAGAGAACACAAACATAACATCTTTTTACCACCAACACAACATACTGCTTTGACGCGACATTCGTTGGAATTTGATCATGCTTTTGATTACGAAAATATTAAAATTGTTGATAAAGAAACAAATTTACACCGTAGGATTTTATTAAGCGTAAACCTTAGGTATGAAACACCTAATTTACATGAATACTACGCGACATTACTGAATCGGTAATGTTTTATGATGAATCAATTTTTTCCAACAAATAGATCCTATGAATTATAACAAAAGCAAATCGAATGTCAATTATTTCATTACCAACATATTTTGTTTTGGTATCTTAACAACTATGCTGTGTTAAACGGTTCATAAAGTTCGTAATTGCCGCCTATTATAGATTGGCCAATAGATTGATCTGTGCTCTCTTATTCACTAGTAAGATTTGTAATTTCATTGCTTACTCAGTTCACCTGTCACCGGCATGGAACCAACATGGTTTTAACAACACTTGGAAATATATTTTGAAAATTTGTATTTAAGCAAGTGAGTTCTATACATAAAATTCTTGGTCATTCTTTTTCTTTTTAGTTTTCTGTTCCTACATTGGGCTTATAAACCTGATGATGTTTAATTGATAACATAAATTGTTCACAGACGCAATTACACTAAGTTATTCTTGAAGATGGTCTAAATTTCAGACCGAAACGTCGAAAACTAATTGATGTAACAATTTGCAAAATTGCTTAATTAGTAACTAATGATCGTACCGGTGCGCCAATAACATCAATTTGAATTATTCAACATTGTCGATCGAAATAAAGGAAACCGTTAATTTAAGCAGTATAGCTTACCTTTCCGAAGCAAATCAGCTTGTATAAGCGTACGGTTTTTTCTGCGACACTCGGTAGCATGCTCCACGCGGTACGCGGCAGCGGTAGTGGTAAGAGTGGGAGAAGCGAATCATACATCATACGTATCTATCATACATTGCTCAGTTTTCAACGCAAATTCATAATTTTAAGTAGTGATGGGCACCATCGAATAATTTCAACTATCGAATAATTACTATTTAGTTGCGATATACTATCGACTAATTATTCGATAGTTTTCAATCGATAGTTTCCTAGTTACTCCCGCAGATGGCGCTGCAGCGCCATCTGCGGGAGTAACTAGGAAGTTTCGTCAAGCTCCCTACAACCAACTATGTTCTCGATACACGGAAAGAATGGACAGAATAATTTCTACATAAGGATTATTTATACATACATAAGGAATACAGGATTATTTTTACATAATTTACATCTACCTCGTTTGTGATTTAGGAGTTATTAATGAAAAACACGGACCAATCAGAGCATGCCCTAGACGCTCGTTGGCCAACCGCCTGCCGGCTCGCCGCGCCACGCTGAACGTGCCAACGAACGTCTAGGTCGCGCTCTGATTGGTCCGTGTTTTTCGTTAATAACTCCTAAACAAAGCCGCGGGCGCTATTTTTGTTAAGGAAAATGTTGCTTCAAATGACCCAAGGAACCTCCCAAAATCAGTCGATAATTCAGTCGACTGAAATAGTAACCCCCTCCATGGCTAAAATTATTCGATGGTTTAGTAACCCCCTCCACGGCGAAAATTATTCGATGGTTTAGTAACCCCCTCCACGGCGAAAATTATTCGATAGTTTAGTAAGCCCCTCCACGGCGAAAATTATTCGAATGATTAGTAACCCCCTCCACGGCGAAAATTATTCGAATGTTTAGTAACCCCCTCCACGGCGAAAATTATTCGAATGATTAGTAACCCCCTCCACGGCGAAAATTATTTGATAGTAACCCCCACCACGGCGAAAATTATTCGATAATTTAGTTACTGGTTACTGCCGTTAGTGGATAGCAGTGGCTAGTGGTTTATTCTTCTCTCTATGAATCATATGAATACATAAAGATGGCGCTGTAAACAGTCGACTGAAAATCCCCACTGAAAAATTTATTCGATAGTTTAGTAAAAGCAGAGAGTAATGAGAGTGCTCACGCCCGGGGTTTGGCCGTGCCACTTTTGGGTACCATCATCTTCTAGTCCGGACAAGAACCATTCTCCACACTCAGTCCGGACAAGAACCATTCTCCACACTCAGTCCGGACAAGAACCATTCTCCACACTCAGTCCGGACAAAAACCTATCTCCACACTCAGTCCGGACAAGAACCTACATCATATTTGGCCTTGATCAGAACGAAAAGTTTATATATCGTTTTATATAAAATATGTAACTAAGATATAGATCTAATATACACATCTCTAATTAATATAAATTAAATATAACATTAATTATAATGATAGAAGTATTTTAATTTTTTCCAATCTTTTATAGTTACAAACTCTAGTTGTAAAAAATAAAAAACCCAGAAGAATTCGAAAAAATACAGATTTCATATCGTGGCTTAATGCGATCATCTTGAATATTATTAATTTAGTAATGAGATATTGTCATCATCACTATCTCCGATTTTTTCATATTTTTATTCTACTCTACACCACTAAAAAAATTGATTTTTTATGTTTTGCATTTTCTTTAAATCACCTTTAAATTAACATAATTTTTTTATGAATGGACGAAACGACACCATTTCTCTGTAAAGCTAGAAGAAATAGTTTAGTCAATGACGTCTCAAAAATATGTTGAAAAAATGCATTTGCTCGGAATTGCGAAAAAGAATAGTGAAACCTGATGTTTTCAACTTTTTAGCAAGGCCAATAACGAAAGTTTAAAAGATGTGTTTGGTGAGCTCGTATAAATTATATGCACTCTGAAAATTTAATTGGTTTAGGAGTTATAAAAGATCAGAAGTGGTGAAGTGGCCGAAAATCATGGAAAATTGCAATTTTTATTCGAAGACTTCGAATAAATCCGCCATGCACAGTCCAAATCCTATCGAGTTTAGTCTTTTTTTTTAATCGGATGAACGCTACGAAGTAGCTAACGTCACTTCCGTGAAAGAATCATGGAAAATAAACAAGTTTAGGAAATCACTTGTTAGTGGTTCCATGCCGATATACCTGGCTCCCCGTGGGGTTGCCCGGCTGTGTTTATTGCACCACGTGTCCACGGAGACCGAGGCTCTCATCGCCTCGTCGCCTCGTTACCCTAGCATAAGAGAAAATTATATGAAGGATCTATTCGAATACAACCAGTAGACATAGTTCAAATCCTATCGAGTTTAGTCTTTTTTTAATCGGATGAACGCCACGAAGTAACTAGCGTCACTTCCGTGAAAGAATTTTGACAAATAAACAAGGGCTACGTGTTCATTGGAGCCTCGAGCAGGTCAAAATTATTCAGTCGCCGATTAATAAATAGAAATAATAGATGAAAATTTTATTCGACGTTTTGAATAAATCCGCTTGGAATAAAAATTTATCTATTATTCGTCGAATAAATTCTCGGCGAATAAAAAATTATTTAAATAACGAGTCGAATAAAGATACTGGACCGTTATAATTAAATGAAAAACGTGTAAACATCATATGTAAAAACACCAATTTTGAAGATGTCAAAGAATTCTTTGAGATACGTTCATATTTCACTGAACACTGCAACATATGCAAATTCGAACAAAATTCGAAACAGCAGTTCTATTTTGCATTGAAGGATTCATGTGCATTAATGGTATGTAGATTAACGATCATGGAAGTGTGGGAATTTGAAAATAATAAAAAATTAAAACAATTATAAGAAACTGCGATTTAGATCATTAGTTGTTTACACTTCTCGGCGTTCGGTAAAACTCAAAGAATAGTATCCCTGGCGTATAAATCACCCTCGGCAGCAGTGATGGGATATTCGTGGGCCACGGCCCTGAGCGGCTGAGTTTCCCCACTCTGGAGTATCGTCGCCTCACTGAACACGCGCTACGCGCTACACACAGACGTACCTCTACTCTACTCGTGTGAGTGCCTGTTCGATTCAGGTCCGTGGTTCGATTGCGCGGGCGCTACACACACAAGCATACCTCTACTCTGTCCGTGTGAGCTGCCTGTTCGACTGCTCGAGCCTCGTCGCGTTACTCCGAATTTCACGTTACCGAAGTTTCGGACGCATGAGTCGCAACCTGGAGATAGCGCGCATTCGATTCCCGGCGCGGCGCGGCGCACATTTTGCTATAACTTTTGATTTAAAAAAGATATCAAAGTGAAATTTGGACTAAATTTTTTTTTAAAAATCGGGTTTAATGATATATACTGAAATGTATTTTTAAAATTATATTTTCATTGATTTTTAAGATATAGCTGGATAAGATGGTCAAAAGTGCCCATCCACGTTGATTTTTAGTCACACCATGCTCAACAAATAGTTACGAAAAAATTCATGAATATTCCACCTAATAACATACACGACTGAGACTTTTTTCAAAATTTTTCGTTGCGAAATCGATTTTTATTCAATTCGGAAAGCATAAAATAGCCGATTTTATATCGAAGTTTTCAATTGACCACGTTTATATTATTATGTTACTTTTGTCTTATCGTGATTATTAATGTGTATTTTTTCAGTTTTTTCGGATTATGTAACCATGTTTAAAAAAATTGGAAATCTCCAAACATTCTAAGAAAATGCACATTTCGTATTCAAGTTTTAGAGATACCAGTTTTATAACAATTCAGTTGTTAGGTATTATTGAAACAAACGTTATTAATTTTTTATAAATTGCATCGCGGTTAAGAAAAATCAAAATCTAATACAAATCTTTTTTATATTCGGAAAAATTATGTATAAACTTAAAACTGCAATATAAAATATTTTATTTGCTTTATATGTCAAGACATGAGCGTGCCTCTCAAAAATATCGGTTGGCGCATCGGTAAGGTCTCCACCTGAGAATCCTTTACTCCCCGGATCAAATCCCGCAGCGAATGATTTCTTTTTTTCGGTAAACACTTATTGCTTTGGGTTTAATCAAAAGTTTAACCAATAACACTTTGTAATTGTCGACATTTATTTTCAACTTAAAGGATTGATGTAATTCGCGCTGTCAATTTCTGTCGGGTCGTGGGGTTTTTCGAGGTTGCAGGTAACTAACTGTTTCCTTAAACGTCGTTCTCCACCTGTTCCCCGATCTTCGTTACGGCAGTAGAATATAGAATATTTTTTCCTTTAACGAAATATAGAGCAGTTCAACCATACACCGTGAGCCGCGGTATATGACGTGGGGGTCTTTCGAGTCGGAAGAGAATGAAATGTTTGCTAAAATTCAGTAGTTAGATATTATTAAAACAAATCGGCCTTAATTTTTATAAATTGCATTGTGGTTAAAAATATTCGAAATTATAGGTGTATAGGTGAATAACGTAATAATAAACATTTTTATATCGAAAAAATTGATTTTGATTTTTTTTAACCGCGATGCAATTTATAAAAAATTAAGAACGTTTGTTTCAATAATACCTAACAACTGAATTGTTATAAAACTGGTACGGTATTTTATCGATAATCGTCCGAAACACGGGTCCGGCCAGGGACGATTATCCGACAGGGACACTATTCTTTGACTTTTGCCGAACGTAGAAACTTGACACCGATGCTCGAGAGGCCTCGGCCGCCGAGAAGTGTAATATGATACGGGTCGAGTATATCGGTGTGAGACCAGGAGATCGCTACTAATCCAATGACAAAACTTCTTTATTTTTCATTATTTTTTTATGGGACTTTGACCAAAATATTCGTGGCATTTTTCTAATAAAAATGAAACCAAAAATGATATAATTCCGATGATATTTACGTGTGTAATGGACGATAGGAGTGTCGTGCGCAAGGAAAGATAGCGTATGGGAAAGAAAAAGACGCGGAGAGTCGCAGTCGCCGGGACAGTTCAAAGGCCCGCGGCGTCCTCACAATGTAATTCCAATAAAAAACTTTTTTATTATTACTTATTTTTGTATGAGAATTTCACCAATATATTTGTAACATTTTTCTGATTAAAATGATACTAAACATGATATAATACGCATCATATTTACATTAATTGTCGCTCATATAATTTGAATGAGAAGTTACGCGGGGTCGTCCATTACACACGTAAATATCATCGGAATTATATCATTTTCATTAGAAAAATGCCACGAATATTTTGGTCAAAGTCCCATAAAAAAATAATGAAAAATAAAGAAGTTTTGTCATTGGATTAGTAGTGGTCTCCTGGTCTCACACCGATATACTCGACGCGTATCATATTACACTTCTCGGTGGCCGAGACCGTTCGAGCTTCATGGCCCCTTACGGGGTATACCCCGCAGGAGTGGGGATAGTTCTGAGTCATTTAACCGCCAGACTCTTGGGACATTTATCGATAAAATACTGTATTTCTAAAACTTGAATACGAAATGTGCATTTTCTTAGAATGTTTGGAGATTTCCAATTTTTTTAAACATGGTTACATAATCCGAAAAAACTGAAAAAATACACATTAATAATCACGATAAGACAAAAGTAACATAATAATATAAACGTGGTCAATTGAAAACTTCGATATAAAATCGGCTATTTTATGCTTTCCGAATTGAATAAAAATCGATTTCGCAACGAAAAATTTTGAAAAAAGTCTCAGTCGTGTATGTTATTAGGTGGAATATTCATGAATTTTTTCGTAACTATTTGTTGAGCATGGTGTGACTAAAAATCAACGTGGATGGGCACTTTTGACCATCTTATCCAGCTATATCTTAAAAATCAATGAAAATATAATTTTAAAAATACATTTCAGTATATATCATTAAACCCGATTTTTAAAAAAAAATTTAGTCCAAATTTCACTTTGATATCTTTTTTAAATCAAAAGTTATAGCAAAATGTGCGCCGCGCCGCGCCGGGAATCGAATGCGCGCTATCTCCAGGTTGCGACTCATGCGTCCGAAACTTCGGTAACGTGAAATTCGGAGTAACGCGACGAGGCTCGAGCAGTCGAACAGGCAGCTCACACGGACAGAGTAGAGGTATGCTTGTGTGTGTAGCGCCCGCGCAATCGAACCACGGACCTGAATCGAACAGGCACTCACACGAGTAGAGTAGAGGTACGTCTGTGTGTAGCGCGTAGCGCGTGTTCAGTGAGGCGACGATACTTCAGAGTGGGGAAACTCAGCCGCTCAGGGCCGTGGCCCACGAATATCCCATCACTGCTGCCGAGGGTGATTTATACGCCAGGGATACTATTCTTTGAGTTTTACCGAACGCCGAGAAGTGTAAACAACTAATGATCTAAATCGCAGTTTCTTATAATTGTTTTAATTTTTTATTATTTTCAAATTCCCACACTTCTATGATCGTTAATCTACATACCATTAATGCACATGAATCCTTCAATGCAAAATAGAACTGCTGTTTCGAATTTTGTTCGAATTTGCATATGTTGCAGTGTTCAGTGAAATATGAACGTATCTCAAAGAATTCTTTGACATCTTCAAAATTGGTGTTTTTACATATGATGTTTACACGTTTTTCATTTAATTATAACGGTCCAGTATCTTTATTCGACTCGTTATTTAAATAATTTTTTATTCGCCGAGAATTTATTCGACGAATAATAGATAAATTTTTATTCCAAGCGGATTTATTCAAAACGTCGAATAAAATTTTCATCTATTATTTCTATTTATTAATCGGCGACTGAATAATTTTGACCTGCTCGAGGCTCCAATGAACACGTAGCCCTTGTTTATTTGTCAAAATTCTTTCACGGAAGTGACGCTAGTTACTTCGTGGCGTTCATCCGATTAAAAAAAGACTAAACTCGATAGGATTTGAACTATGTCTACTGGTTGTATTCGAATAGATCCTTCATATAATTTTCTCTTATGCTAGGGTAACGAGGCGACGAGGCGATGAGAGCCTCGGTCTCCGTGGACACGTGGTGCAATAAACACAGCCGGGCAACCCCACGGGGAGCCAGGTATATCGGCATGGAACCACTAACAAGTGATTTCCTAAACTTGTTTATTTTCCATGATTCTTTCACGGAAGTGACGTTAGCTACTTCGTAGCGTTCATCCGATTAAAAAAAAAGACTAAACTCGATAGGATTTGGACTGTGCATGGCGGATTTATTCGAAGTCTTCGAATAAAAATTGCAATTTTCCATGATTTTCGGCCACTTCACCACTTCTGATCTTTTATAACTCCTAAACCAATTAAATTTTCAGAGTGCATATAATTTATACGAGCTCACCAAACACATCTTTTAAACTTTCGTTATTGGCCTTGCTAAAAAGTTGAAAACATCAGGTTTCACTATTCTTTTTCGCAATTCCGAGCAAATGCATTTTTTCAACATATTTTTGAGACGTCATTGACTAAACTATTTCTTCTAGCTTTACAGAGAAATGGTGTCGTTTCGTCCATTCATAAAAAAATTATGTTAATTTAAAGGTGATTTAAAGAAAATGCAAAACATAAAAAATCAATTTTTTTAGTGGTGTAGAGTAGAATAAAAATATGAAAAAATCGGAGATAGTGATGATGACAATATCTCATTACTAAATTAATAATATTCAAGATGATCGCATTAAGCCACGATATGAAATCTGTATTTTTTCGAATTCTTCTGGGTTTTTTATTTTTTACAACTAGAGTTTGTAACTATAAAAGATTGGAAAAAATTAAAATACTTCTATCATTATAATTAATGTTATATTTAATTTATATTAATTAGAGATGTGTATATTAGATCTATATCTTAGTTACATATTTTATATAAAACGATATATAAACTTTTCGTTCTGATCAAGGCCAAATATGATGTAGGTTCTTGTCCGGACTGAGTGTGGAGATAGGTTCTTGTCCGGACTGAGTGTGGAGAATGGTTCTTGTCCGGACTGAGTGTGGAGAATGGTTCTTGTCCGGACTGAGTGTGGAGATAGGAGCTGATCCAGGCTAAACACTAGAGTAGGGGGTAGCACTATAATGGGCACGGCCAAACCCCGGGCGTGAGCACTCTCATTACTCTCTGGTAAAAGTAATCGAATGAAATTAGTTACAAAAACTATCGAATTATTCGATAGTTTTTATTCGATGGTGCCCATCACTAATTTTAAGTTACGTTTAAGCTGTACAGCGCGCTCCAAGCACAGCGGTGCTCACTCCGTACTGGCACGCAAGTCCGATCATTTCGTACCTCCATTAGGGGGGAGTATGTAGGGACTTTCCCTAGGTTTTCCGCTTGCGTCGAGCGACGCGCTCAACAGTTGGTACTGCCCCGCGGAGTGGGGGTAACCAGCTCCCGCGCGACGCGATTACGTGCGCCATTTTTGCTCTTGTTCGTTCGTCCACTATCGAGAAAGCACGTCGTTCCCGCGCTCGAGGTTACGCATCCTAACCTCCTCATCGACGCATGTGCACGCGTGTGCTTTTGTACCAACCGCGTGCCTGGTTAATAAAAACGATCTCATCCGATCTCATCGGGAATTGTGTTTTCACTTCGGACCTTCCTTCGCGTTGCGTGGCCAACCACGTGGAGCGGTTATATCGGTGTCGGTAACCGCGGCACAAGGGCTTGCTTCATTACCGACCTGAATCTCCACAGTCCTTATGATTACGCGCCATCTCGTCTAAACTAGATGAACTAAAGGGTATAGCCGGATAAGGTAGTAAAAAATGCCCTTGAACCGAATTATATCGACGATGGGTCATTCGATAGGGCACCCAGAAAAAACATACTGTGCAAAGTTTCAACCCTGTATCTCGATCCGGAGGGTAGTTATGGGGTAAAATCGAAAAATCAGTTTTTGGCCTATTTTCCCTAGTTAATGATATTTAGAAATTCTGAAAAAAATCTGACACATGTCAAGAACCCAATTACATACTTTGCAATTGGTTTCAGATTTTTAAAGTGAAAATCCTGCTTGTAAAAAATCAAAAACCTCAAAAAAATCGAAAAAATGCAGATTTCACATGGAAATTCTGGAGCGTCCAGATTTATATTTTTACAGTAGCAATATATTGTTATGGGTATTGTTCATGAATTTTTTCAGATTTTTTGGTTTGGTGCGCCGTTGTTAAAAAAAATAAAAACCGATTTTTTCGACGTTTTCTCCGCGAAGAACTAAGCTAACCTTAAAATTGTTACGTTCTATTTATTCTGTAACTCTACCAGGCACTGATGAACCTTGAACACTTGTCAAAAATAATTAAACAATGAAATCAGCTTCATTAGTATTTTTACTATGTCAGCGTATTACATCTGAAAGTATTAACCACATTCCCAACAGCTCGGTTGGCTCAACGCGTCAGGCGTTCGACTGTTGACCTGCTTATACTAGGTTCGCGCCCGGCATACGTATAATTTTTTTTTTACTTGATTATTTCTTTTTTTTATGTCTAACTATATAATAATCAATGGTATTTTTGTAGATTTCTTTTAGAATCAATATTTAAATATTTAAAAAATATTTTAAGCTAAAATGCGCAAAAAAAATTTTGGAGTAATTGTTATTATCATCAATTTTTATGTATGCATCTTCTTAATTCTGGTAGTATTAAATATTTTCCGACAACACTCTCCTCCCCCCGGCTCGCCGCACTGACCGAGCCACCGAGCGACTAGGCGCGCTCTGGTTGGTCCGTGTTTTTCGTTAATAACTCCTAAACAAAGCCGCGGACAACATTTTGCAAAAGAAAAATGTCGCTTCAAATGACCCAAGGAACCGCCCATTTCCGGGAGCTGAAGGAATTTTGAGACACCCTGTATACCGTCCTCAAACACGAGGTAGTACTTCACACGTTTACAAAAAATATTGTCAACAACAACAATGCACGCTAACAACAATTTAAGTACTTATCTTCAGCGTTGTTGTCAAACAACGCAAGTGGATAGGAATCAAAAGGAAGTAATGCTTACAGGTGTCTCTTGACCGAAAATAAATATGGCGAAGGACGCTACATCTCTGATCAAACAAAATCCTAAAACCGTAAAAGTACTTAATACGAATTTACGTATTCGTATGTATTCTACATAATATATTTTACTATTTATTTAAATGTTTTACTTATATATTCTTATACTTTCGCCTATTAAAACTCTGATTGAGCACTACAAATAGTTGCAGGCATGACTATATTTGCTGTTACAGAAAACTGTTATTTCATCGTAATTTTAGAAAAACTTAGATCTCACACAGACATAAGTGCAGACACTGCATCTTAGGGGTTTTCTGTCTAGGCCTCTGGGGGCCCTAAGAGGGGCGCGTACCATTTCGGTGTCGTGCCCCATGTTACCGATAGTTCGCGAATTTTGGCGTATTAGCAGAGACAGAGAGGTAGTATACAGGGTGTCCCAAAAGTACTTCAACTCCGGGAAATGGCAGGTTCCTGAGGTCATTTCAAGCGTCATTTTCTATCCTTCTTTTAGAAAGTTTCTTAAGAGAGGCATAGGACAATAGGGTCCCTAAAACGCCACGCGAACCTGACATTTTTAACTCTTGCTGGGTAAAAGGACGGACGACGTTTTCGAACAGTTACCCATCGACTCTGCGTACCAATCTGCAGGAAAACCGAAACATGTAATTGCCATAAATTCTAGTCTTACGTTCTCTCTCGTATCCTTTTTTATCGTCTGTCCACCCCGTCGTTTTCGTAAGCGTGCTACAGCGTGTATTTTCAGAAAAACTAAACTTTTCAGAAAAATCTTGGGTAAAATCAGTGTCGTTCGAGCCGCGGTAGAGAGAACACCTCCAAAGACTTGTCAATGCATGAAATCCGCAGTCTACTGATCGCATTACCTCATTACTGTGATTTGTGCAGCACTACAAGAGATATTGGAATTGTTATTAGCGCATAGCTATGTGTTGACAAATGTGGACAGTGATCGTGAGTGTGGAAAAATTTCATGGCATCTGTATGAAACAAACATACGATTTATTTATCGTTTGGAAAGTGAAGGTGAAAGCCCGGATCGTTTACTTGACCGCACAGTTCGTCACCGAGTGGCCCAGTGACACACATTTTGAAGCAGCAAGTGGATTTACGGCTGAATAAGTGAGTTTTTAATTCCATACGTTCAATTTCTACTCCTTCTCTTGTTCGATGCATCGTCGCGGGTCATCGCTAACGCTGTCCGAGTAGATACTCTTGGCGCGTCACACGAAGTCAGCCATCGCGGGTCTAGCTCGCGCTCTGATTGGTCCGTGTTTTTCGTTAATAACTCTCAAACGAAGCCTCGGACAACATTTTGCAAAAGGAAAATGGCGCTTGAAATGACCTCAGGAACCTCCCATTTCCGGGAGTTGAAGTACTTTTGGGACACCCTGTATAGCAGTATATAAGTTCTGCCAGAGAGGGCAGATCAGGCAGGTTGAACTTATTTTGAGGTTCTTGTCCGAGACAGAGTGTTTGTAGGAGCTGTTCCAGGCTAAGAAATGAGACCAGTGGCAGCACCAAAGCATGACCACCTTGTGGTAACAAAGAAGTGAGCACTCTCTTATTCCTCTCTAATAGGTTCGACCATTACAACAACGATTCTACACATGTTGAAGTTGAAAGTCGATACTTCTCGATGACATCGTTGTTGTTAACCAGTGTTAACTTAGAACCACGATTGAACGAAGCTCAAGGTTTTATTTTATTTACGAAACAGACACAAAGTGGCATAAACATGATATCTCTTCGATTTTAATGTTTCTATACAAAATGGCGTTTTCCCGGTCTGGGTTCCTCATATTAGATATTGTATTTCGTTAATTGTAGAGAAAAGAGTTAGGTTTATGCCGATAGATCAGACTATTTAGTTATGGAGTTTATATTAAATCGACTGAATGCTCTCGTAGCACTTCTTCTAGGGGTATTCAGACGAGCTATGTGTTGTCTTCGACATCGACGTAGGTCGTCCTGCGATTCCATCCCTTTGTCAGCAGTCGATGTGGTACCCAACAATACAAACAACACAGTAGTGAGTTTCATATGTTACCTTTTTTCCTTTGCGTATCGTATCTCACGATATCAAGATCATGTAAACCCTATTGTACCACTGACTTTGATGATAGTAATCACTGGCGATACTTGCTCAAGGAATCAGAGCAGTGGGATCAATTTACTGTTTTTGTGTTTTAGTCCTTCCCTCCGCAGTGTGTCTGTAAATTTCTTATTCCATTGTACGGGAGCTTGTTTGAGCCCGTACAAGGCCTTTTTTAATTTGCATACTTTTCCATGTTCTTCTTTGTATCGTTTCGGCAGATACATATAGATGTCTTCCTGTAAATCACTGTACAGGAAAGCAGTTTTTATGTCGAACTTTACTATGTGATAGTTTCTCGCAGCAGCTAGTGCAAGCATTATTCTCAAGGAGCTACTATTTATCACTGGGCTGTATATGTCTTCGTAGTTGAATGTTCCCTCCTTCTGTTCACAACCTCGTACAACAAGGCGAGCTCTGTAGCGTCCGTTATCTTTGATTTTAAATATCCACTTGCTGCTTAGTATTCTTTTTTCTTTAGCTTCTTTCCGATCCACTAGTTCCCATGTCTTATTTCTTTTTAGAGCTCTTTTTTCCTCTTCTAATGCTTCTTGCCACTTTATTTTTTCTTCTCCGTTTACTGCTTCTTCATGCGTTAATAGAACGTAGTCATTGTATTTCTGTGGAATTTTTCTAATCCTTTTTATCTTGTCGATATTTTCTGTTTCAGTTGACTCATTTTGTGTTTCAACTACTTGGTCATCTGTTTCTATCTTCTTTTTTGCTCTAATTCACTTTCATAATTTTCTTCCAGTGCCATCTCATATGAATCATCAGTATCTTCATTTTCGCTCTCAGAAGAACACTGATTTCCCATTGTGTTTTCATCTTGCTCTATTTTTGTTTCTATTATGTTTATGGACCGCTTCTTTTGTGTGCTTCTGTTTTCTATTTCCGGCTTTGCAAATATTACATCTCTGGACACTATCACTTTTCTTCTTTGTTGATCCCAGAGTCTGTACCCTTTTTGTGCGTAATCTACTTTATATTCATCACATCTTTTATCTAGTTTTTTAATTTGTCCTAGCCTTTCTGCATAAGCCGTAGTTTCAAATACTTGTAAGTTCTGTATGTCGGGCCTCTTGCCATTCCACATTTTATACGGTGTTTTCTCTGGATTTACACCAGTTCCTCACGCAGTGAATTGTATATTCACCACTGTTGTCACACCGTAACTTTGACATCCTTAGGTTCCATTTTGCTTCTGCTGCTTGAACATATTCTTTCAGCTTTTCAAATGTCTCTGTTTTTGATTCCATTAGATAAATCATTACAAAGTTGGTTTAGTCATCTATAAAGATTATTACATACCTTTTTCAGTCCCACGTTATTGGGTCTATTGGGCCACAAACGTCCGTGTGTACAATTTCCAAATGTCTTGTTGCTCGACTTCTTACTTCTCCAAATGGGATTCTTGTCTGTTTTGCCTCCGCACAAATTCTACAAGTCTGTGTCTTCGCTTTTATGGATTCTTTCGAGACATTCATCCCAGTTGTCCTTTCCAACAACTTGGCCATGTTTCCATAGCTCATATGTCCAAGCTTTTTGTGCCATTCTTGTACCTTACTTTGTTCCACAGTCAGCATCGCTTCTGTTCTCTTTAGTTCTGCTCTGTTTTCTATGTAGTACAGTCCATTTTTGCATCTCTTTCCTTTGCGGACTTCTTGGTTATTGTTGTTAATTTTTACATGCCTGTCTTTAAACAAAACTTCTCCTCCTTTTTGGGTTATTGCATCTACCGATATTAAGTTTTGTCTTTTAGATTTGGATCCAATAGAACATTTTTCAGTGTGCAACTCCTCAGATCCACTGCTCCTTTTGCTACTGCTTTCATGGAAGTATTTTTCTTCGTTGCTCCCACTTCAACTTCTGCTTCTTCCCAGTCTCTCAGCAGTCTATGGTCATTCACCATGTGACAGGTTGATTCAGAATCCAGAACCCATGTCTCTGAGTTCATACTTCCCGTCAAGAAGCATACCTTCTTGTCTTCTCTTTTATCATCTCTCTGTTTATTAAACCTAAAATAACAGTCTTTTTACAAATTTTACATCCCGAATATTCCGTTCGAGTTTCCACCTTTCTGTTCCTGCAGTCTTGTGCCATATGACCCGTTTTGTTACAAACGTAGCACCTCATCTCTTTACCTTTTCGCCATTCACTGTGGGTACCTTTTTTACACATGTTAGCCAAATGTGTTGTTGAACCGCATTTAAAGCATTTCTTTTCCATAGCCTTAAATGCCACTGGTTCTTCTTATTTCTCCTCTGAATTTCTCACTTCTTCAGCTAACAATCTTGCCTCAAGATTGTCTACTGTTTTTTCTGCTGCTGGGGTTGTATTCCACGCACTTACAAAGATTCTATATTTGTTTGGTAGCCTGGTTAATATTTTTGTCATTAACATTTTATCCTCTATTCCATTTCCTAGTGCCTGTAACTTAAATGCTATGTTTCTTATATTATATGTGACGCTACGTCGACATCACCCTTGTGTTTATATGAGAACAGTTCCTGCATTAACGAGCATTTTTGCTGCTCATTGTCCCTCTCAGAGATCGCTTTTAATTTTGTCCACATCTCAAAACTTGTGTTACATGTTGTTATCTGTAAGAAAGGACCATTTTCTATAGTTATTACTATTACTTTTTGTACTTTTGCATAATTTTTATTCCATTCCGTTGTCCTGTTTTCTTCCTTCGGTGGTTCAGTATTCGCTACGTTGAACAAACCTAGTGCTTTTAGCATTATGGACACTTTGAATTTCCATATCTGAAATCCATCCGCATCCTTTAGTTTTTCCAAGTTTTCAAACTCTTCTTTCATTTCTGTCGGTTAAGACATTTTACTTCTTTCTTACTATTACTTTATTTTTTTCTTTTTTAAGTTTTAGTTTTAAGAGTTTTATATTAATACGTGGCAGTTGGTCTGTGCTCGGGGCCCAAAACCTGTGGAATTTTGTTCTATTTACGTTGCACAGCCACAACCAGTGCTCTCTTGTACTAGGACAGGTCCTGTGCTTACAACACCCCGTACTCTAATACTGTTTCTGATGTCCCAACTTTGTGTACACCCTCGATCACGCTCGGAGTCCCTCTAGAGTAAGTGGCGGTCTAAATTCAATTGGCTTATTTGTTACATTTAAACTGTTCCCATGTTCATCAGATGAACCAGAGTCTCCCACATTTATTTTTATTTCATTTTTTTGTAACTCCAATGTAGTATTACTTGTTTAAATGTAACAAATAAGCCAATTGGTTTTGAACGCCATTTTCCTTAGAGGGCTCCGAGCGTGATCGAGGGTGTATACTGCTTTGTGTATTATGTACAGATAATACCAGTGGATGTATACTACTGTAAAATGTAATTACTCGTTTTTCTTTAATAGATTGTTACATTGTTTAATCGATGCGCTTTATACCTAATTTTTAATAAGAAAATATTACGGATTTGTATAAAATCAGTAGTTTTAAAAATAGTTGCTTTTTCGCGCTAATGTTACGATTATGCCGGGCAACGACATCTACTTAAATGGCGCTGTAGTAACTACATAGCATTCATCAGCAGTGATGCCAGAATCGTGGAACCGAGGAACTTTCCTCTCCGGCGGCTCGGCCGGCTGAGCCCCTCACTCCGACGTACCATCGTCGCCTTACGTTGCTTCTACTGCGCACGCGCTACACACGCAAGCGTACCTCTACTCCGGTCGTGTGTGCTGCCCATTCGACAGTCGAACACACGGGGAGCGAAGAGGCACGTGCGTGTAGCGCGTGCGCAGTAGAAGCAACGTAAGGCGACGATGTTACGTCGGAGTGGGGAGCCCAGCCGGCCGAGCCGCCGGAGGGGAAAGTGCCTCGGTTCCACGATTCTGGCATCACTGATCATCAGTTAAATTTATATACATATATACCATATTACCACGTGTAGGAAGATGCTATCCGACAACAGCGTTTATGAATGTACGTATTTCGAGCACCCGAAAATATTAATTTAAAACTTACTTTTAGAATATTAACGATGTAACCAACATACATAAGAACAATGATCGGAACGTTGAATTATGAATCTACTTATGGAATACATTTTTCATTAATCATGTTGAAAAAAATTGTAATTGGAATAAGAGTGTCAGACACGTATCAATCAACACAATAAAAAATGTGAGTTCGTCATTATAAATAATATACTTCTAGGTGATATTATATTAGAAAAAATATGAAAAACAGAATACAGAGCACCCTTAGTGTAGTATAACATTTTTTGAAAGATTTTATTCCTAAATACAATATAACTTGTGTTTCCACACAATTAATCTGTATTGTTTCACCTTTGTTCTTACATTGTGTATTCATTCTATTAGTTATGGTAAAAATAAACTAACTACATAAATGATAATAATATTCATACCTATGAAAAACCAAAAATTTGAAGAAATAGGAAGCGCACATTGCGCAGATATGCCATAAATATAAAAGTCATTGTCATAGCCATTGACAGAATCTCTCTTGGTGCTCCTTGCAACCCCAACTTCTTCCACTTTCTTAATACAGCTTGAATAATAAAAAAAGGATTATTCAATTCTCTATTCAGCACGTTCATGAGGTAAGTATTGCAACAAATACATGAATAATGCCAACAGTTATATTCTACCTGAGTAAAATGAAACGAGCATCCATGTATGGTAACCCTGGGGAATTGTGCTTGCACACTTTCCAGAGCAGCTCTCTCGTAATCACACATGACAGTTTCTAAGTTGTCTTGCAATCGTGGAACAAGAGAAACTATTTTTCTCCATATTGGTTTGTACATTGTCTTAGTACGACATTCACACAAAACGAAAATGGTAGCGATTCCCTGTAAATTAACATCATTTTATAATCTGATAATGTGAGATAAGCGTAACAGAAATTATCAACAGTGTTATACCGTGTCATTGTAACGTATGTGTACAGTGTAGAGTTGATGAAAAGGAGGCATTCGTGGTACCACCTAATAAGAGATAAAATATGATCAAAATGTAGAGACTTTCTTTACTTGAAAGGTATTAATCATATAAATGGTTTATCTTAAATACTTACGGAAAAAGTACCATCCATATACAGGGTGAATTCGATAAAGCAGGACACCTAAATATCTCCGTTACTTTTCGTTGTACAAAAAAACTTCGTAGGACAAAGTTACATTGTTTGAAGGGCCACATATAACGGTGTAAGGGAAAAAGAAATTTCAAGGTCATTTTTATGAGATTTCAAGGTTATCGATGTTTTTTTTAATGGAATAATATATTTTCGTTAACGTAATGTTGTAGCTGACAAAATAACGAATTCATGCATGTAACACAATATGACCTTCAAATGACCTTCAACCCAGAAAAATGGTATTCTAATGGTATAAATAAAATTCAACGTGTAAGATTCATTTGATGTATTTCTGTTACGCCAAATGTTCAAAAATATTCCCTTGAGCTGCTATACATTCAAATGTATCGCAATACACAACATAATAACAGATTTGGTGTTGACAGGAGGACAATTACGATATACCTTCACCTATACGTTCGTACAGAATCGTGTTTATCCACTAGTAATTACTCAGAAGACCTTCTTGCTATCAGATTTCCACAGTTTCTAAGATTTCTCGATCAGTTTATCGATGAACGTTTCACAATGCGTTACTCGAAGGAAGATACGATTGATATGATTTTCATTTATGGAGAAAGTCGACAGTGTTTAAGAGAAGCCGTGCAGTTGTACAAGGACCGATTTCCTAATCGTAATTGTCCATCAGTTTCCGTTGTGACGGTTACATCCATTATGGCGCGAGACTTGCCCCTACACCCCGGCAACCACTAGCCCCGCGAACCGCGAAACCGCGAACAACACCGCGAGACCGTGACTCCCGCCGCGACCGCGAGAGGGCCGCCGCGACAAGCGGACTTCTCGCGAGCAAGACCGGGCGCGATCGGGTATGTATACCTCCGAGGAACACCGAATCGGCAGTCAGCGCACCACCGTCGCCAGATCTGGAAATCTTCCGATAACCGATCACGAGACACCGAGTGCCAGACTACTTTTGTGCTGATGCGATACTGTCCGCTACCGATCCCTCCCGCTCCTCCGACCGCACCAACATATTCCCGACCAGGCCCGAGTGGTGAAAGACCGACGGGAATCCCTCCACCTGAGTGGCGAAAGCCGAACAGGAACCAACCCGGCCCGAGTGGTGAAAGACCGACGGGAATCCCTCCACCTGAGTGGCGAGAGCCGAACAGGAACCGACCAGGCCCGAGTGGTGAAAGACCGACGGGAATCCCTCCACCTGAGTGGCGAGAGCCGAACAGGAACCGACCAGGCCCGAGTGGTGAAAGACCGACGGGAATCCCTCCACCTGAGTGGCGAGAGCCGAGCAGGAACCGACCAGGCCCGAGTGGCGAGAGCCCACGGGAGTCCCTCCACCCGAGCGGCGAAAGCCGAGCGGGATACATAGACCCGAGTCCGCTCAGCGACTCCACCCGGCCACCGCGCCGAAACACAGCGACGCTTAGCGCCCGTCCTCAGAACTACCGGTCCTCCGCTCGAGGCTCCGGAAGCCTGGACAGCCGACTGACGCGGCAACAATTCCTCCGCCCCGAGCAACCGTCACACCGTTTACTCCAATTTGTTAAATAAATTCCGTGAAACTGGTAGTGTCGAAAATAAAAAACGTACAAATGTGAGGACTGTAAGGAATGAAGCAAACACAATTAATGTTCTGGCAGCAGTGAATACAAACCCTCATGCTAGTACGAGGCAAATCGCACGAGGAAGTGGCGTTAGTCAAAAATGTGTAGTGCAAATACTCCAAGAACACAAATTTCACCCCTTTCACCTATCAATTCATCAAGAACTTCATGGTAGAGACTTTGTAAATCGTGTAAACTTTTGCCAGTGGGGATTGAGACAATTGATAAACGATGGAGCATTTTTTAATAATGTATTATTTACCGATGAAGCTTCGTTTACAAATCACGGGCAAATAAATTTAAAAAACCTGCATTATTACAAAGACCATGGTCCGTCAATGTTTGGTGCGGAATTTTAGATAACCAAATAATTGGGCCTCACTTTATTACCGGAACACTAAATGCAGAAAAATACATTGCATTTTTACGAGAATCGTTACCAATTCTCCTGGTAAATACACCCTTGAACATTCGTGAAAATATGTGGTATCAACATGACGGATGTCCGGCCCATTCTTCCCGTGTCGTAACACAATTCGTAAATAACAAGTTTCCAAATCGTTGGATTGGACGTAACGGACCCGTATTATGGCCAGCTCGCTCACCAGACCTTACACCCCTTGATTTTTATCTATGGGGAAAACTGAAAGACGATGTTTATAGTGAACCACCAACGTCTATAGACAACATGAAAGAAAGAATCGTCCAGGCTTGTGCGTCGATTTCCTCAGAAATGAATTACGCAGCAGTACGTTCTGTAACTTCACGGCTGAATGAATATGTAGCAGCTCAAGGGAATATTTTTGAACATTTGTCGTAACAGAAATACATCAAATGAATCTTACACGTTGAATTTTATTTATACCATTAGAATACCATTTTTCTGGGTTGAAGGTCATTTGAAGGTCATATTGTGTTACATGCATGAATTCGTTATTTTGTCAGCTACAACATTACGTTAACAAAAATATATCATTCCATTTAAAAAAACATCGATAACCTTGAAATCTCATAAAAATGACCTTGAAATTTTTTTCTCCCTTACACCGTTATATGTGGCCCTTCAAACAGTGTAACTTTGTCCTACGAAGGTTTTTTGTACAACGAAAAGTAACGGAGATATTTAGGTGTCCTGCTTTATCGAATTCACCCTGTATATTTCTTTGGCATTTTCTAATGCAGTTGGCTATGTAGTATTAGAGAAAATTAGTGCGTATTTGTTATCAACTGAGATTGCACATCCCTTGTACTCTCTGCACAGTTTTTGGCAAACCTGGTCGAGATTTTCTCTTCTCTCTGGACATTATCGATTTCATACTATTGTATGAAATATATGTTGCTGTATCAGAATTTGTACGACAAATATTGTCAAAGATGTCTTTATTATTTACTGAAGGATTTTTACTACATTCGTCCAGCATGGCTGATTTTAATTTTAATACTTCTGTACAACGTGGTTCGTTAGGATGAGTGTGTGGTTTTTGCACAAAATAATGATCATCTTTTTGAATTAATGCTCCTGTACATTTGTTAGTTTGACGACCAGAACAACGGCAGATCTTCGGATTCTTAGAATCTTTGTTATAAGAATATCCTTCGTAAACGTATACAAAAGTGTTGAGGATTCCAACCGTTTTCTATATTTACTCTTTATTTTCAAACTGATTGTACATTGTATATAGTTTTACAAATTGCTAAATAAATCTACTACGATCTAGCGATCAGTTCGGCGCGCCGTCGTCCCCGCGAGCTTCTCGGGTGGATCGAGCAGCTCGAGCCTCGTGGGCGCGACGGGGGGAACGGACGCGGTGGATCGACAGGCCCAGCTGATCGTTCAGTTCGACTTTGACAACACGACACTCGTTTTCGTATTGATCTGCTTTCCGCATCACGTTCGTCAACGTTTCGTCGACCCGTCAGCCGACTCTTTCAATTCAGTTTTCGTGATCCTAGAGTCCCGGTATCGATCCGATTTCCCGAATCGACCGAGAATCTAAAACATTCTTCCTTCTAGCCGGATATAGGTCGTTCACGTTCATCGATCATACGCGGAGACAAGGGATCTCGACCTTCGTGCGTGCCGTTACGATGACGTGATCGATTTCTGTAAATTCGAAAGTGCAGCGTCGAGAAGAAAAGGAATCCGCAATCCTTCAGCCGATCGTGCTTCCGAATTACCGTTTTTTACCGAGTTGGTGTCCAGATCAGAACTCCAACGGTTACGTACAGTTGAACGCGCTAACGGACTTCTTTGTCCTCGCCGACCGCGCGCGATCAAATTGAGGTGCGTGTGGCCTCGTCACGCAACGTTCGCGAGCAGTGCTTTTGTTTGGTGTCGTTTCTTCCGTCGTTTCAAATTTAACGGTGCTTGACATTCTCCTCGTTCCAAAATGTCGACCGAATTGAAAAAACTCGTCGCCGAACAAAAGGACTTGGGACGCCTCATCTCCCGAATCCTCCCCAACTTAAAAAAGATGGGGAAGGATAATGTGACGAGTGAGATGCTGCAGATTAAACTGGCCAGACTCAACGATTACTGGAAGGAATTCAGAGACCTGTGCAGCAAGTTGTCTTCGCTGGAGTCGTATAACCCTGAGTTCTTCGACGACATCGAAATCGAATACGACAACCAGGTTCTAGCGGTGCCCGCGGTGGTCCAGAAGCCGAACAGGGATGCAGATCCGGATCTGGATGCAGAGCCGAAGCAGTCGTAGCTTCTTCTGCCGATCTTCTCCGGTGACCTCTTGTTGTGGGAGAGTTTTCGTGACCAATTCAAGGCGTCCGTCCACAATAAGACGCGTCTGTCGAAAGTATCCAAATTAAATTATCTAAAGTCGTGCCTGACCGGAGAGGCTGCCAAAATGCTCGCCCGAACGCCGGTTACGGAGAGCAATTACGACGGGGCCTGGAAATCGTTGGAGCCTCGTTTCGGTAACCCGCGCGTGCTCACGGCGACGCCTATGCAACGGTTGATCAACTGTCCGTCAATATGAAAGCCGTCACCTGCCGAATACAAGCGTCTCATCGACGACTTTCGACAGACGCAGAAGTCATTCGAGGCGCTCGAAAAACCCGTCAAGGAGTGGTACGAATGGTTCGTCTTCTTGCTGACGGAGAAGCTGGACGAGACGACAAGATTAGCGTGGGAGGCCACTCTCGCCGGCCCTACCGCTATTCCATTTCTAGACTCGCGGGAGAACTTCCTAGAGAACTGCTCTCACTCCCTCACGTCCATGCGAACCATAGACGTCCAAGGCTTCGAAGGCAGACGGTTCTTGAGGTCGTGGTGAGTCTTCCCCAGCCAGCCGTCAACTGTTGGCCGTCAAAGCGGAGGAAGCCAAGTCGAAGGTGAAAGGCGGTCGCAAGTGTCCGCTCTGTGCTGGAAATCATGCCCGGGGATCCTGCAAACAATACCAGGAGTTACCAGCTAC
This sequence comes from Lasioglossum lativentre, assembly GCA_916610255.1. NCBI lineage: Eukaryota > Metazoa > Arthropoda > Insecta > Hymenoptera > Halictidae > Lasioglossum > Lasioglossum lativentre. The sequence continues at coordinate 19,571,678 of OU744359.1, read as the reverse complement.
GAAACGACGGGATCAAGTCGTCAGCAAGGGACTCTGCCTCTCGTGCCTCGAGATTGGACATCGGCTTCCGCAATGCCCCTCCACCTACCGGTGCTGGGTCTGCGGTCAACAGCATCACACGACGCTGCACGATGCCCTCAAGGAAGGAACCGCTCCGGGTTCGTCCGACTGCACGGCTATCCATGACTGCACGACCCCTCTTGGACTCCGGTTCTGAGTCGTCCTTCCTCAGCGAGTGGGCCGCATAAACCATGTAACCGTACCAATTACATATTGTGTGAGAGTGAGAGAGACGGGCGTGAATCCCCACCACAGTGAGCAGCGACAGGATCTGCTATCCTTGTTAATGTAAAGGACCGCAGATCATCCCGCTGATTAGGTTGCGCGTGCACCGACCCCACTCGATCCCGATCGAAGGAGGTCGATGCGCGAAGCAAATAGATCACTCTACGTCTGGAAGCGGAACTGATAACACGCGATTCTGAAAGCTCCGGCGACAACCGGTACGGGTTCGAGAAGGCAAACCGACTTCGCAATTCTAGTCAAACCGCCTAGATTGTCATCGTCTCGTATGCGCCTCAAACCGAGGAGTCACTGATGCAAACTGCACAGGGGCACTGCCAAGTGACTTCGAATAATTAGTGTTGAAGAGCGTAACCACGTAGCAATCATTCGTTAAGGTACATTCGAGACGACGGAAATAGGTGTTACAACTAGAATCGTGTGTTATCCGTCGCGTGTGACGACTAGACTATGTACTGTTCAATTTCACTATTCTAGAACCGGAGAGTATTTGGGCCCGCCGCACGGCGTAGAAAGATACCCTCTTTTGGTAAAGCATAGTAATGCGAATTTCGTACGCGTCGGCAGGCGGAATACCTCTCTGAGAAATCAGCAGGGTATCTGTGTGTTTCGACGGTCATTTGTCGTTCGGGTTTCACGCGTATAAAGATACAACTAGACCAAGTACTGTTCAAATTCACTATTCTAGAACCGGAGTGTATCTGGGCCCGCCATTTGGCGTAGAAGGACACATTCTTTTGGTGAAGCATAGTAATGCGAGCTTCGTACGCGTCGGCATACGTTTCGACAGTCGTTTGTTGTATCAAGGAGCGCAGAGAAAGACGTAACGATCAATAGAATCTCGAGCTATCTTCTCTAGACCCGGAGTACGACTAGACTCACTTAATAGTGCGGAAGGTTTCACACTTTTGGGGAAGCGAGGTAGTAAGAGATTGTATGTGTCATCCTGGATGCTATTCCTCCGAGTGATCGGCAGAATGCATACATGTTATGACAATCGAATACGTCGGACGTCTCGCAATAACATCATGATTGAATCCGCTAACATCTAAGCGAACGAGAGTACGAATTTCAGACGTAGCGTCCTAGGCGACTATTAGATTCTGCGTGCGACGTATAGAGAGTATCGCGCTATCGCGACCGTATTTGAAAGTAGGAGTTTTCGGTAAAAATTATACCTTGCGTTGAGCAAGTTTTTGTGAGAGTATCGCGCTATCGCGACCGTATTTGCAAGTGGGAGTTTTCGGTAAAAATTATACCTTGCGTTGAGCACGTTTTTGTGAGAGTATCGCGCTATCGCGACCGTATTTGATCGTTGGAGTTTTCGGTAAAAATTATACCTTGCTTTGAGCAAGCCTTTGTGAGAAAATCGCGCTATTGCGACCGTATTTGATCATTGGAGTTTTCGGTAAAAGGTGTACCTTGCTTCGTCGATCGAGCATCACCGATTTTTTTGTCATTAAGTAATCGTGTCTATCCATTCAAAGAACACCATCGGTTCAACCTCAAGAAGGCATACAACGACATGTGTACACGAGCATATCGGCGATTTGTATGATGACAATTGGTAGATTATAGCCTACTTTTACCTCCTAACCGATTCTCAATTTATTTATCAGTTAGTCTAAACCTCTCCGCTTTCCAGTGCCTGGAGGCACGAATTCACCATTTCGATCCTTATCATCTGCAGAACAAGATTATTACAAATAAAGTAAAATATACGGTTACAACCCTTCGGCTGCGGAAACGGGCGGTGCAGGTGTCGTTGACAGGGTGTCAAGGTACCAACGTAGGGACGGCCCGGTCAGAGGTACAGGTAAGCCTACGTTCCCCGATCGAACCTGAGTTTCATGTCAATTTGGAGGCTTTGGTGACAAGCTCACTAGTCGCCCCTACGCCCTCGAAGCACGTGGTGCTGCAGGACTGGGCCCACATCCAAGGACTACCATTGGCTGATCCGGACTTCGCCGAACCGGCGCACGTAGACGTTCTTCTCGGAGCCGACGTGTGCGTATTTCTATTCCGGGAGAGAAAGGTCGGTCCGGCCGGAACCCCGGTCGCCGTGCAAACGCCGTTCGGCTGGACACTGATCGGTCCGGTTGGCGAGGAACAGCCGTCGACAAGAAGGACGCTCATACATCAGGTCAGCTGCCAGGAACCACTTCCAGACCTTCGACGATTTTCGGAGATCGAGGAGGTACCGTACCGTCGCTGCCGCTCTCCCCGGAGGACCTGCAATGTGAAAACCTATTTCAGGCTACAACGTTTCGAGATGTTTCGGGACCGTATGTTGTTAGGTTACCTTTCAGGGGGGAGGAACGACCACCGATAGGAAGGTCGAGAGTGGTCGCATTTGGGATGCTTCTCAGCGCCGAGTCCAAACGAGCACGAGACCATCAGTTGCGACAAAGCTACGTGGAGTTCATGCAGGAGTACCGCCGACTCGGACACATGATTCCCGCACAAGCTCCTCTTCAGGGTCGAGATCCGGGATCCTATATTCCGCATCATGCAGTCTGGAAGGAGACCGATGGGAAGAAGAAGATCCGGGTGGTCTTCAACTGGGTCTCAGCTGGGTCGATCGCAAGTCACTCCCTCAATGACGAACTGTTGACGGGACCGAAGCTGCACCTCTTGGCGATCATAACGCGCTGGCGCCTCATCAGGGTGGCATTCTCGATGGACATCGTCAAGATGTTCCGACAGATCCGAATCCATCCTGAAAATCAAGATTGGCTCCGTATTGTATGGCGAGACGACTCCTCTCAAGCGGTCTCTGATTACAGGTTGACCACGGTGACGTATGGAACTGCACCTGCTCCGTATCTCGCGCATAGGGTGCTGCAACAGCTGGCGTCAGATGAGGAGTGCCGATTTCCGTTCGGTGCCAGGGCTCTACTACGTCACTCCTATGTCGATGATATATTGGCCGGCGTAGACAATCTCCACCAGACGTGGGAAGTCCGTCGACAGCTGACCGACATGCTTGAATCGGCAGGGTTCCCGTTGGACAAGTGGGCCAGCTCGACTCCCGAGCTTCGATCGACGGACTCGGCGCTGAAGACTTTCCAAGATAAAGAGATTCATGGAGCGCTGGGACTCCAGTGAGAGACGAGAAGCGATTCGTTGTCTGTGCGGGGGCTCCAGTCGCCAACTCCACTAGCCAGGTCGACCTGGACGAAGAGGACGATCCTATCCGAGATCGCCCGCCTTTTTGACCCGTTGGGATGGCTGGCACCAGTGTTAATCCGAGCGAAAATTCTGATGCAGGATCTCTGGTTGGCAGGAGTAACCTGGAACGAGACCGTGGAACCATCTCTTGGTCATTGCTGGGCCAACTTCTGAGGAGAGCTCAACCAGTTGGAAGAAATCGCGATTCCAAGGTGGACCCAGCATTCTCCGGACAACTATGAGGTGGAACTCCACGATTTCTGTGACGCCTCGGAACGCGCCTACGCCGCCGCCGTGTACATCACCGTTCGTCGAACGTCCGGAACGAAGACATCGCTACTGCTGGGAAAGTCTCGAGTCAATCCGATCAAGATGCAGACAATCCCACGACTAGAGCTGTGCGGGGCCGTGCTTCTCGCTCGTCTCTTGTCGTCACTGATTGCAGCTCTGGATCTAGGGGGCACGACAGTGCATTGCTGGACTGACTCAACGGTCGCCCGAGCCTGGATCCGGTCACATCTATCAAGGTGGAAGACATTCATCGCTCATCGAGTAGCCGAACTGCAGACCATCCTACCCGGAGCATCATGGAGACACGTCGGCACGGTGGACAACCCAGCACACCTGGCGACGAGAGGAATCTCAGCCGGCGAACTCCGAGCAGCCACCCTCTGGTGGAACGGGCCCTCCTGGCTTCAACTGCCCCACTCCGACTAGCCGACCACAACGGCGAGTGCCGCACAAGGGAGACCTCCAGAGGAACGTCAAGTCTCAGTGGTGTTGGCTCAAGTTCCGGAATCGGAAGCGTACTCTATACGCTTCTCATCGCTGTCTCGGCTGAACAGGATCACCGCATACATTCGCCGCTTCGCAGCCAACGTCCGGGCCTCAAATGCCCGAACAACGGGCCCCCTGTCGACGTCCGTACTACGAGAGGCGCTCCAGACCGCATTTCGAATTGACCTCGACGCTCTTCGGCAAGATAACGCTGTTCCCACAAGACACTGGCGCCGTTCGTCGACGACGATGGAACCCTCAGGGTGAGCGGCCGCTTGCAACACTCCGAACTGTCGGAGCCACGTCGTCACCCCATCATCTTGGACCGGAACTCTTACTTGTCGACGCTCATTTGAAGACGCTTCACGGTGGGATCAATGCCACGATGACCTGGATTCATCGAGCATTTTGGATCCCACGACGACGACCTCGAGTGAAACAGATTCTGCACGAGTGCGTCACTTGCGCGAGGATGCAAGCAGTTACCGGACGCCAACAGATGGGGGGTCTTCCACCGGCCAGGGTGCAACCTTCGAAACCCTTCTTGCACACAGGGGTTGACTACGCCGGTCCGAGTCCGCTCCGTACCACTAAAGGAAGACGACTTAAGAGTTACAAGTCTTAAGCTAAACTTAAGAGTCTAGCCACCAAGGCTGTACAACTGGACGCTGTAAGCGATCTCACCTCACCTACCTTCATTTCTGCTTTCCACAGATTCACGGCGAGACGTAGTCACTGTCAACACCTGTACAGCGACCATGGTACGACATTCACGGGCGCCGACTCGATCTTGCGACAGATGTTCAGCGCAGCCTCGCAGTTCTATTCCTCAGTCGCCGAGGAACTGGCCAATGCCGAAACTGAGTGGACGTTCATCCCACCGTACTCGCCGCACATGGGAGGTCTGTGGAAAGCCGCGGTGAAGTGTATGAAAGCGCACTTGAAACGGGTAATAAGCGATGTCACGCTTATCTACGAGGAGATGGCCACCCTGCTGAGTCGGATCGAGGCGTGTCTTAATTCCAGACCGTTGACATCGCTGTCCGAAGACCCACAAGACTGCGCCCCCCTTACCTCGGGTCACTTTCTTGGGCTGAACTTTCTCTTCGGAACCCGGAAATTTTCGATTATTATATGTCTTATCTTGATGATTTCTGCTAGAAAACTCCTATATGGAAGTCCCAGACCGCGGAAACAACTCGTTTTTAAGTTATGAGCATGTACGTTTGAGTAATTTAACACTAATTTTCATTGTTTTACCTCAGAAAGTGACAGGTATGGGCGCCGCCATATTGGTAAGTAAGGAGCTCCTTGCGTGTAGTGACTCGGTGGCGACGCTAGATGGCAGCACTAGCGCGCAACCTGATAGTAGCCTGGGCATGTGAGGGGGGAATTCTAATTTCTAGTATTACAGTGTACCAAAATGGCTACCGCAGAGTTTAATTTTTGTTCTGGGTTAGTTCCGGTTAGGTTGAGTCTGAGTGGAAAATACTTCGAGATAGTGTTTAGAAGTGTGAATAGTTAAATTAGTTATATTATTACTATTTTTCTTTTAGTTTAGTATTAGATTCTATTTAATGGGTATTCGGTTAAGGCAGTGATGGGCACGGTAGGGGCCCCTGCGTTGCCTGCTTCTCCCACCAACCTCGTCGGCTATGGAGGGACGTATGAGGGAGGTGTTGAAATAAATGTTTGACCTATTACTAGATAATATGAAAAATATAATTGAAATATATAAATGATATGGAATGATACACTGTGACTGAAACGATTTTACACGTGTGAGCATGAAAGGCGTTTTCTACAGAATGATACAGAAGTCAAGATGACGAATACAGAAGACCGGTTGGCGTGTCGCGCATGCGCTCTTATCTATTACTAGAGTCGACCCATAGATGTTTCACGCAACCTTGCATACATTTAGCATCATTTACAGCATATAATATTATAAATGTAATACAATATGTCAACACTTTCAACAGGAGGAAACGAAGACACTGGAAGGCACGAGGCATCGTTGCGCAGCGAAGGTACGCGCTGCACGAAAGAGTAGTTGGTGGGGGAAGCTCCGCGGTTCTTCTTGACTGCGCCAGTCAAAAATGCCCATCACTGGGTAAAGGGTTTCTTTTAGTTGTAACAGACCTGTAACATGGCAGGCCTGTAACTAGTTAACTGCATTCCGCCGAGAAACACGAACAACACTGACCAAACACCAGTATCATTAATCGCCCGCCAGGTGGCTACAATGCCCGCAAGTGAAAGTATGCACATCACACCTTCGGGAATCCGCCGCTAGGTGGCCAACGCCGCGACTACCGATTCCCGCTGGTAAAATTGTCCGGCCGCGGGAATATAGCGACCGACCGACGCGCGACGCAACGATTGGGGAGTACGATTTCTATAACGTAACCTACCGCATAGTAAACCGGTACAGTACGCGATTACACGATCGATGAAGCGAATGAACGCCGAGTCAGCTGCACCAGTTATCCTGTAAGTACCATTCTCAGTCTGTTGTTCCTCCTGCTTCGACTTCGAGTTCCCGAGTCAACGCCTCGTTGTGACAACGAGACCGTTTGGCTATCCCGCACCCGCGGCTTCGTCGTGACGGCGATTTCCCGTCTCCGCGTCGGCGCCTCGTTGTGATAGCGAGACCCACCGACGGCCCCGTACCCTCGACCTCGTCGTGACGACGATTTCGACCCTCCGCGTCGGCGCCTCGTTGTGACAACGGGCTCCACCGACGGTCCCGTACTCTCGACTTCGTCGTGACGGCGGCCTCGAGCTCCGCGTCAGCGCCTCGTTGCGACGACGAGCACGTACGACGTTCCCGTACCCTCGAACGCGTCGTGACCGCGATCTCGAGCCCCACGTCGGATTCCCGTGGCATAATCGGCGCGTATAACCCCCGATACATCGCCGCCGTTGCCGAAGCTCCGGTACCCGGAATATACGCGCCCTGAAACCGCCGTGATTTCGCGTCTCCGCGAGCGTGCGAACGACGAGCATTAAACTACAACGGTACAGACTTATTTCCACCACCGTCACCTCGTCCACCCTGGGCCGCCGACCGATTTCCGCACACGACCGCGAACCCTGGCACGGCGAGCCTACTCCGGCACACGAAGATCCCGTTGCAACGAGCAGCCGACTTTCGAGCTCTTTACATAGTTTATTGTGTTTTAGATATTAATTATAGTGTAAATATTAGTTCGCAACGCCGCACAGTGGGACGAATGGCCATTTTAGGTGGAAAAAAGTCATGTCAGAAAATAGATATAATATTCATATATACTTCTTTGGGAATGTTCACTGACCCTAATTATACCTATAATAATTTATTTAGCAGCGATATAAGCATTGAAATCAATACGTGAAAACTTCGAACCGTAATACGGCGAAATCGTACGTTTATATTCGTTACAAAGAAAATTGTGTCAGAGCAATAAATAAGAATCTTTAAGCTTCTATGCACGATTTTCTATGTTAATATAAATAAATGTTTACATTAATGTTCAAAAAGTTCGTTAGTAAAGTCCTTTACAATAATTTTTAGACATTGTTTAAGTACCATTTTTCTATGTCATTTAGTTGACTTTAAGAGAGCAGAACTAGCAGATCAAGACGGGTCAAGCTTTGAAACTTTCTTTGTAATAAGTTCAAACTATACAGAAGAGATTCTGACAAAAAACACCTGCGGAAAGCTGCGGATGCGCCTCCCACAATTTTTTAAAGTTGTTGTATCACCGTACGGTAAATACGTTGCGCCGCGGTGCACGAATGACTATTCTCGGTGGAAAAACTCCTACGCCTCAATTGAGGCTAGTGATTGTCAACGTATGTGGTGTCGTTGTAAAGAGGAGATCTGAATCTTTAAGTTTATGGTAATTTTAACCGCAAAAAAAATTTTTGAAAAAATTTTTTGAATTATATGTAATTTCTTATGGATAAAGTATCATCAATTTAGCACTCAATTGTTAATATAAAGGAAATTTTAAAAAAAATTTAACTATGGAAAAAAATCAAAGATCACACTTCTTGGAACCGATTCAATTTTTGTGTTAGGTCAAGAAATTAGATTTAACATATGTACAGCCTTTAAAAATAGTATTTATGTAAAAAATATTATATAAATTACATAAACAAATTCAAAAAGAAAAAATAAATGCAATAATAATATTAAATAAGAAATAAAAAATGTAATAATAATATTAAATAAGTATAACACTAATATCTAAATATAACAATAAACTACAAAAAAATATAACGATAGTTATTTGCTAACATTGGCCACACAAGGAAGAATTCGCGAGTAAATACAAATTACGACTTAATGGCAATGCTGTTAATTACTTCTGATCCCATCATAAATAAATATAGAGTGATGCCACAAAAAGACAGAAATTTATTACCAAAAGGTGTATTAGATCTTACTATGACCGGAACTTCCGTCTAATACCACAAGTATTTTTAGTCGACAGCGACGACAGTGATATTAGCAAATAACTATCGTTATATTTTTTTGTAGTTTATTGTTATATTTAGATATTAGTGTTATACTTATTTAATATTATTATTACATTTTTTATTTCTTATTTAATATTATTATTGCATTTATTTTGTGTTGAGGATATGTTATTGAAGGGCGCTAATTTGTATTTGGCGCGTGTAGTGTGCGGAGTGCGTGTGTGCGGCGCTGCGAGCGCGAGTTACCAATTTTGAAGCGGCGGCGTTACCGAGCACTTCCGCAATCTTTCTTCTTCGCCAGGCGGCTTTCATGATCGGACGTACACGAAGTTTCTCAATCAAAACGTTTGTTAAATTAGTAAAATATACCTGCGCATAAATCGAAATACTTCAACAGGTTATGGGCCCAGTGTCCTTGAGGTGCCGCGAGATAAGTTTTCTTCGAAGCACGTGTGATCTAAATAAGGATTACGGAAAAGAAATTCGAATAATAAAAGTGGCAACAGACTGAGTGTGCCAACACGTGGAATTCTTCTTTTCAAAATGGAACGCTCGACGATTGAGACTATCTCAAGAGTGGAGAAGCTACGAAATGCTGAAAACTGGCAGCAGTGGAAGTTCATCATGGAAGTCCTACTAGAGGATGACGATTTGCTTGATATGTGCAATGGTACGGTTACGAAGCCAGGGACGGGAACTGTGAACTACGAAGAAAAGTTAAAGCAATGGACGAAGGCCAATCGAAAAGCCAAGAAATTACTGGTAACTACGATTGAAAGCGAGCCATTGAGGCTAATAATGAACAGTGAAACCGCGTGTGAAATGTGGCAAAAGTTATGTACGGTTTACGATTTGAAAAGCGAAGAAAGTTTGTCCTTGACACAAAAGAACTTCATCGATTTCAAATGGGACGCGGCAGTTGGTGTTGCATCGAATTTCTCAAGAATCGAACAATTAGTGAGAAAAATGAAATCACTTGGTGGTGAGATCTCAGATTCGATGGTGATCTCGCGAATTCTTTCGACATTGCCGACGAAATATATAGTCATTTCCATAGTGCGTGGGACAGTACGGAAAGTTCGACAAAAACGTTAAAAAACCTGTTGGCTCGGGTAATGACTGAAGAATCGCGCGCTGAAAATGATAAAACGGAAAGTGAAACAGTTGCGATGTGGTCGAAAAGAAAAACCAGTGAACAAGTGCAAAAGAACGAAAATGTGAAACGGTTTCCAGAACCGCGTGGCGACGATAACAAATCAAGGTCGACGCGGTGCTATTCGTGTGGCAGAACAGGACATAAACAAAGCAACTGCCACGGCTGTTATACGTGTGGTGTAAAAGGACATTTTTCAAGAAACTGCCCACAAAGACAAACAAAGAACGACACGAATCGAAAAGATAACGATACGAAGCATTTATCGCTTATGGTCAACAAAGACGACGATGAAGGATGTCAACAAGAAGGTGACTCTACGAACGAACATTGGGTGATCGACTCTGGAGCGTCGGATCACATGACCCATCACGACGACTGGTTTGCAGAAACACAACGATTCGAGGTACCTCTACCGGTTCGAGTCAGCAACGGCGAGCAGCTGATGGCGCTTTGGAAGGGAAGTATAAACATCAGAACTCATGTCAAAGGAAGGTGGATGTCAGCCACGCTACACGATGTATTGTATAATTCAAATTAATGTTATTGGCGCACTGGTACGATCCTTTATTACTAATTAAGCAATTTTGCAAATTGTTACATCAACTAGTTTTCAACGTTTCGGTCTGAAATTTAGACCATCTTCAAGAATAACCTAGTGTAATTGCGTCTGTGAACAATTTTTATTATCCATTAATTATCATCTGGTTGATTAAGCCCAATGTAGGAACAGAAAACCAAAAAGAAAAAGAAAGACATTTTCAAAATATATATTACTTCCAAGTGTTGTTAAAACCATGTTGGTTCCATGCCGGTGACAAGTGAACTAAGTAAGCTATGATATTTCGAACTTACTAGCGAATAAGAGAGCACAGATCTATCTATTGGCCAATCGATAAAAGGCGGCAATTACGAACTTTATGAACCGTTTAACACAGCATAGTTGTTGAAATACCAAACAAAATATGTTGGTAATGAAATAATTGACATTCGATTTGCTTTTGTTGAATTTCATAGGATCTATTTGTTGGAAAAGATGATTCATCATAAAACATTACTGATTCAGTAATGTCGCGTAATATTCATGTATATTAGGTGTTTCATACCTAAGGTTTACGCTTCGATGTTTAATCACGTGAATCGTTTCCAATAATATCCTACGGTGTAGATTTGTTTCTTTATCGACAATTTTAATATTTTCAAAATCAAAAGCATGATCAAATTCCAACGAATGTCTCGTCAAAGCAGTATGTTGTGTTGGTGGTAGAAAGATGTTATGTCTGTGTTCTCTGATTCTATTTTCTAAATGTCTACATGTTTGTCCAATATAAGATTGGTTACAACCCTTGCAAATAACATTAATTTGAATTATTCAACATTGTCGATCGAAATAAAGGAAACCGTTATGATGTATTGTATGTTCCGAATTTAAATGTAAACTTATTTTCTGTTAATAAGGTCGCAAAAAAGGGTATAGATTTTTCGATTTCAAATGAAGAAAAAGAATGTATTTTTAAAAGAAACGGTAGAATAGTAGCAACGGATTTGGAACACGGTCAACTTTATCGAATCGATATGCAGGTTTTGTTGCCTAAATTCGCGAATGCGGTAGATTCTCTGCAATTATGGCATGAGCGACTAGCGCATCAAAACAAAAGACATGTAAAAGATTTCTTAAAAAATCTTGGAATTAATGTAGAAGTAGATAAAGAATATTGCGACGCGTGCGCGATAGGAAAATATCACCGATCTACCTTCGGACAAAAAGAGAATAAGGTATGTTGTAGTGTATTTTGGGCGTCGAGCCTCGGCTCGCCCGGCCGTACCCAGGCAACTGATGCCTATACCGGCCCTCATCGAATTGGTTCCTCCTACTACCTCCTCTTCATTGCCTGAGTGGCAAACACTGCGAAGTGCTTGAACGTCTCTTTTGCTGTTAGATCCCTGAGCTCACATGGCCATGTTCTGAGAGTCTCCCTAGTTGCACCTCTTAACTGCTCCCTTTCCCTCCAGTGCATCGGGCAGTCGTATATGACGTGTTGTACCGTATCCCGCTCACCGCAACTGCAGTTTTCGGATTCTGCTCTTTTGTAACTGTATAGTCTAGTGTTAAATTTTCCATGTCCTGTTAGAAATTGTGTGATGTTGTAATTCGGTCTAATGTGTCTTTGTGCCAGTCTGTCGGGTATGCTCGGGAAAAACAGTTTGGTCGTTGCCCCCTTCCTGGTGCTGTCCCACTGCCTCTGCCATTCCTCGATGGTCCTCTCTTTAATACGATTCGTGACCTCCTCTCTCTCCCCCTCCTCCGCGCGGAACCTGTCCCCGTGCAGCGTCGTCTCCCCGTCTTTCCTCAGCTCAAACAACGCCCTACGCTCCTCCAGCAACAGCTCGATCGGAGTCGCCGCCGCCACGACTCTGATGGCCTCGTGTGAGACAGACTTGAAGGCCCTGGTTACTCTGATCAGAGCCAGTCGTTGCGCCCTCTGCAGCTTTTGGATGAGAATAAGGTATGTGCACCAAGAGAAAGGGTGTACTCTGACGTTTGTGGTCCGATGGAAACGCATTCATTAGGTAAAAGTAGGTATTACATAGTATTTAAAGATGAATATACCAGCTTTCGAACGGTCCAGTTTATGCGTCAAAAATCAGAAGTTATAGAAAAAATGAAAATTTTTTGCAATGAGATTTGGAATCAGTTTGGCAGAGACATTAAAGAGCTAATTACCGATGGAGGGAAAGAATATGTGAACAAAGAAGTAACCGATTTCTTGCGTAAGAGAGGGATAAAGCATGTTGTGACGGTTCCGTATACGCCGGAACAGAATGGTGTTGCCGAAAGAGAAAATCGGATTCTCGTAGAAGCAGCAAGGTCGATTTTGTACGCAAAAAGTGATCTACTGAAGATATTATGGGCAGAGGCGATAAATTTTGCAGTACATGTGTTAAATAGAAGTGGACCCACAAAAGTTGCGTACAAAACACCGTACGAACTATGGTTCAAAAAGACTCCTTCTGTAGATCATTTTAAAGTTTTTGGTACGGAATGCTTTTTTCATATACCTAAAGAAAAGAGGCGTAAGCTGGACAGGAAAGCAATACGAGGTATTCTTGTCGGATTCAAGGAGGACTTGAAAGGTTATAGATTGTATATCCCAGAAAAACACGAAATAGTTGAGAGTCGAGATGTTGTATTTAAGGCAGAAAAGTTATCGTCTTGCTATGTAGACATTGAAGGTAAAAGCGAGATCGATAAAAATACAAAAATAACGGAAAATGTAATTGAAAGTTCAGATGATCAAAATAGAGTAAAAGTACGAAGAGAACTACGCGATAGAACAAAAATTAGGAAACCGGAATTTTATTCATATCCAATATCAAATTTTGTAGAAGCAATTCCGCGAAACTATGTAGAAACAGTCAATTCCAGAGATTCAGATGATTGGCATAGGGCAATGAAAGATGAAATGAATTCTTTAAATGAAAACGAAACATGGTCTCTGGTAAAAAGGACGGAAAATGCAAAAGTTCTAGATAATAGATGGGTATACAGAATAAAAGAAAACGATGATAATAAAACAGGAAAAACGTACAAAGCGCGATTAGTTATAAAGGGATGTGCACAACTTGAAGGGACCGATTTCTATGAAACGTTCAGCCCTGTAGTCAGGTACGATACACTAAGAATTGTGTTAAGTCTAGCAGCGCTGAAGAATTTATCCATGCGACAGTTCGATATCAAAACAGCTTTTTTGTACGGAAATTTAAAAGAAGAAATCTTCATGCGACAACCACAAGGGTTCGACGACGGCTCTGGTAAAATATGTAGGTTAAGAAAAAGTTTATACGGTCTCAAACAAGCACCAAGGTGCTGGGGTGAGCATTTCTCAAACTTTTTGCGAAGTTACGGTTTAAGGGAGTGTTCGGCAGACCCTTGTTTGTATTGTCGTATGAAAGATGAAAGTATCTTGATGTTAGCACTGTGGGTTGATGACGGCCTAATAGCTGGGTCACGTGAGACTGAAATAGATGTTTTTATAAGAAAACTGAGCGAGAGATTTAAAGCGAACGTTTATGTAAACATTAAAAGGTATGTTGGTATGGAAATTGCGAAAACGAAAGATGGTTTAATTTTTGTAAATCAAGAGAGTTATGCGAAAAAGGTAATCGAAAGGTTAGGATTGAATGAAGCGAAAACTGTATCCACACCAATGGAAATTGGATGGAATGCGTTGAATTCCGAAAAAGTAGACAATAAAGTACCCTATCGTGAAGCGGTAGGAAGTTTAATGTTTCTTCAGATTGTAAGTAGGCCGGATATTGCGTTTGCAGTGAATTTTGCGTCTGGAGCGCTAGAAAAGCCAACGTTGAACCATTGGAACTTGGTAAAACGAATTATAAGATATGTAAAAGGTACATATAATTACGGGTTGTTGTACGGTACTAATTCCGATGTAGTGACATTGTCTGATGCTGATTTTGCCGGTGATAGTGAGACACGAAAGTCAACAAGTGGTGTGCTGTGTATGTTTACGGGTGCAGCAGTAAGCTGGCAAAGTAAGAAACAACAATGTGTGGCACTCTCGACAACAGAGGCCGAGTTTGTCAGCGCGGCTATAGCAGCAAAAGAGAATGTATGGATGATGAGAATATTTAAAGACTTAGATTTTGAAGTCGGAAACAATGTATTGTATGTGGATAATCAAAGTGCGTTAAGGTTAATAAAAAACCCGGAGTTTCATCAACGTAGTAAACATATAGACGTAAAATTCAATTTTGTGCGTGATCTGTATCAAAAAGGAATGATCGATGTAAAGTATATCAGCACTGAAAAGCAGCTAGCTGATATTCTAACGAAACCTTTAAGTAAAAATAGGTTTGAATTCCTTCGGGAAAAGATCGGAGTAATTTGTAAGTTAGACGTTATTAAAAATTGCACCCTTCAGGGAGAGTGTTGAGGATATGTCATTGAAGGGCGCTAATTTGTATTTGGCGCGCTGCGCCGTGTAGTGTGCGGAGTGCGTGTGTGCGGCGCTGCGAGCGCGACTTACCGATTTTGAAGCGGCGGCGTTACCGAGCACTTCCGCAATCTTTCTTCTTCGCCAGGCGGCTTTCGTGATCGGACGTACACGAAGTTTCTCAATCAAAACGTTTGTTAAATTAGTAAAATATAACTGCGCATAAATCGAAATACTTCAACATTTTTTCTTTTTGAATTTGTTTATGTAATTTATATAATATTTTTTACATAAATACTATTTTTAAAGGCTGTACATATGTTAAATCTAATTTCTTGACCTAACACAAAAATTGAATCGGTTCCAAGAAGTGTGATCTTTGATTTTTTTCCACAGTTAAATTTTTTAAAAAATTTCCTTTATATTAACAATTGAGTGCTAAATTGATGATACTTTATCCATAAGAAATTACATATAATTCAAAAAATTTTTTCAAAAATTTTTTCAAAAAGTTTTTTTTGCCGTTAAAATTACCAAAAACTTAAAGATTCAGATCTCCTCTTTACAACGACACCACATACGTTGACATCACTAGCCTCATTTGAGGCGTAGGATTTTTTTCCATCGAAAATAGTCATTCGTCCCACTGTGCGCCGGTACGGCTTTCCTCTTTTATTTTCTTTTATATTAATAGTGCTAAATTGTGTTTTGTTGTTTAAAGTTAAGCGTGGTTTAAAACTCACGCGTGTTGTATACGCGAGAGTATAGTTTATTAAATAAATTAGTTAAATTAGAAGGATTAAGGGATTCTTTTCCACTCGAACGTCGGTGACTAGTGGGAATTATTAGTATTATTAAGGTGTGTATAGCTATTTTATTTTATTGTAAATTCAGTTATTATACAGTTGTTCGTGCTTGTTTATTGTTCAGTGTGTTTCTCGCGTGCTCTGCAGTGAGGTGGAAATCGATTGAAATTTTTCCAAGTCCCTCTGTACGTCATCGGCAGGGGTGACGTCACTGGTCTAGTGACGCAATAGCTTGCTCGCCTAACGGCCATCTTGATTTCGATCGATTCCTACGTCATCAGGGCTGCTTGAAAAGCGCGGGATTTTATCTGCTCTCTGTTCGGCGATCAGCGGCCATTTTGTGGAGGAGGTAACCGGGCAGAGAGTAGATAAAAGTATTGAGATAATTGGACTTAGAGAGATTGCCAGCTTCGCCGGCTGTGTGCACCGCACGCGGTCGCTTCGTCGGCGCGAATTTCGAAAGCGAAATTTTGCCAAAAGCCGGCAGTTCTCTTTAAGCGCCACTGCGGGGAATCGAACCCCGATCCGCGGAATTGCTGGTGCGGGCACGTTCAAGGTGCGCCAAACGTATATTTCTAAGTAAACGTGCTAATTGCGAATTTAAAATTCTTGGAAACGACGTATGAGTAAGAGAGGGAAGGAGGGAACATAGTGTCTCTCCTTCGCTCCCTGTATGCGTGGAGCCAGCGAGAGCGGTAATTACATCGCCTGCTCCCTCACTCTTTCGGTCCTTATGTGGCACTCCAAATAAGGACTGAGTTTAAAAATTAGCGGAGGTGCCGAAAAAGACGCACTCCCGGGGTAGTCACTAAATATAGAGAAATTACCCCCCAACCCCTCGGCGTAGGGAGCAGGGGTGAGTTTTCGATTTCGTTAACGAAGACCCAAGTGTGGGTACTTGTTGGAAAGCGCAAAACGCGGGCAATACGAAACCAAGTAAATAACAAGGGATTAATTACCAAAAAATATTTTTTATTATTTTATTGTGTCTCCCTTGGAATCTTTTGATTAGCTGATTATATGTAAGCAATGCGAGTTTAGAACTGAGAATATTTTTGCACCATTAAAGGATGAATCTTACGAAAAAAAGTTCCGGTTAGGTTGTATTTTGATTTTGTAATTGTAATTCTAACAAATTTTGATATCTTTGTTGTGTGAGTTGTGAATGTTAGAGCTTTGAAACTTTTGTGAATAAAAAATAGTTGTAATTAATTTTATAGAATTGGGAAAGAGAGTAGTTGTAGTTGTTTGTTCCAAAGTTGCACAAATGTTTGTTAACCGCCAATATTGTCTTCATTTCGCTATAACATTGTAAAAAAACAACATAGCAAAAATGTAAAAAAGAGTATCTGATACTAGAGGTTGCACGCTTTCAAACCATTGTTTAACGATATCGATACAGCAATTTTGGCCGGAGTTATGATCGTGTAAACTGGTAGCAATTTTTCGGATCCGCAGAAGTGATTCCTTAATTCTTTTGAGGAGTTTTTCCGTAATACGTTTTTTTCTTTGAGATACGTTCATGTATGACTAAAGACTGCAACATATACAAATTTGAACAAAATTCGAAACAGTAGTTCCATTTAATATGGAATGATTCGTGTGCATTAACACTCATGGAAGTGTGGACACTTGAAAATAATTAAAATTTAAAACAATTATAGGAAACTGTGATTTAGATCAATCGTCAGCCCATAATTCAAAGATTTTAACATCTTTCAATGCGTATAGCTTTCTTATGATTCAACTGATTTCCATGATACTTTGTGCATGTATATAACTTACTTGATTCTACAGAAAGCATATTTTTCATTATAGACACAGATAAAGAAGTTAAAAATCGTAAGCTTCACATTTATCTTCGAAATTCTGACCAATATTAATTTTTTAAAAAATGTTCTTAAAGCCGTTTGGTTCAATTATAAATAGGATATTAGTTTTTAAAGAGTGTTCACTTAATTTAGTACCCGACTGTATGTGTTATTATTCCCATTTTTCATAACCCATCCCAACTTGTCCACCATGGAGGTGGAAGACAGGTCAAAGAGTCACACTGCACACAGTGTACAGGTTGTCGGGAAAACACCAAATGATGAATAGCTGCAGCTCACAAATGACCGTGGAGGTCTGCAAGGTTTATAACACATCATTCCTATTGAGACATAGGAATATGTCCGAGTCTTTCTTCGTGGCACCGACAATAAAGTAATAAAGAACTAAATGCATTAAGGAAAGGCTTTCTCTCAAAAATAGCAAGGGAGTCACGTCCGTAAAAACAGGTATATTTTCCATTTATTCCGCTACGTTGTCAAACTTTCGATGCCATGGGTGTGAACACGTCGAGGAAAACGACCTGATTGGTCGGTTTACCTGAAAATCGTTGACCAATTAGCAAAGTTTTGGGGAAATTTACACATTGAAGAGTTTTCCTCCTAGAACGCGGAAATGACGCAATGTCGCGAGGTCAGATGTCTAACACTATGAATTGGACGCGCTAAAAACAGCTTTATGAAAAATAGCTTCGCTGTCGCTCGCCCAATAATGACCTGCCCATTTGCACGCCAAATGTTTTATTGCACGTGCCGATAGCCGCTACGCTATCACAGAATATCATAATTTCTACTATAGAGTTTCTAGTATAGAGACGACGCGACGCACAGTGGGACGAATGTACCAAAATGCTGGACATCGCGTTTAGCACCCCTTTCAATTTTTATATCGCCTTGAGATTTTAAGGGGCTGTGCGCACCCAAATACCATCACACCCATACCACTCACACATCGATAGATCCGTATATACGTATACGCAAATGCAAGGGTTTACGGGAAAAGAAACTGACGCCTCAATATTGCAATTACAAGTTCAGAACTGGTTGATTATGTTTCCCAAGAGTCCTGGCCAGGGTCGTTCAGAGCCCAAATTTCATATTTTTACGTTGTTGAAGAGTAATTTGTAATAATCGGCAGAATACTGCTTGCCACGAGTCGCGAATACGCAAATGCAAGGGTTTACGGCAAAAGAAACTGACGCCAAAATATTGCAATTAGAAGTTCAGACCCGGTCGATTATGTTTCCCAAGAGTCCTGGCCAGCGTCGTTCAGAGCCCAAATTTCATATTTTTACGTTGTTCATTGAGTAATTTGTAATAATCGGCAGCATACTTGCTTCCGAAACAAGTAAAATGTCACAAGATGGCCGCCACTGACACCGCTTCACAGTTCCGAAATTTTCCACTAGTAGCGTTAGTGTCTCTGTCCCTTGCATTTGTATAGGGTAACTGCGAAAGCGACCATACCCTTGCATTTGTATAGGGTAACTACGAAAGCGACCATACCCTTGCATTTGTATACGGTAACTGCGAAAGCGACCATACCCTTGCATTTGCGTACAGTTTCTTTTGCCGTGAACCCTTGCATTTGCGTATACGCGACTCGTCAAGCCGTGCCGCGCTTTCTTCGGACGGCTCGTGGCGGCACTTTGCTGCCGATTATTGCAAATTATTCAATCAACAACGTAAAAATATGAAATTTGGGCTCTGAAGCAACCTGGCCAGGACTCTTAGGAAACATAATCAACCAGTTCTGAACTTCTAATTGCAATATTGAGGCGTCAGTTTCTTTTGCCGTAAACCCTTGCATTTGCGTATACGCGACTCGTCAAGCCATGCCGCGCTTTCTTCGGACGGCTCGTGGCGGCATTTTGCTGCCGATTATTGCAAATTATTCAATCAACAACGTAAAAATATGAAATTTGGGCTCTGAAGCAACCTGGCCAGGACTCTTAGGAAACATAATCAACCAGTTCTGAACTTCTAATTGCAATATTGAGGCGTCAGTTTCTTTTGCCGTAAACCCTTGCATTTGCGTATACGTGACTCGGGACGTCACGTATTTAAAATTGTTTACTTGGTACTTATTTAGTACTTTTGCACATAATTTAAATCACTGATGTATTTGGCTATAAAGTCTGTATTTCTGGAAATATTCATGATATGAAGGATAAATGTCAAGAAATATAAGAAAATTTATAACCAAAGACATCGGTCATTTAAATTGTCTACATAAATACTAAACAAGTAACAACTAAGCAACTTTAAATAAATTTTAAGACAATAAAATTTAAACAAAAATATATATTTATTACAATAATTATCAGTAGATAGAAATAATTTATTAATGAATTTTTTGCGAATTTCATCCCCGTATGTCTTACGGTTCATGAGTTGAAGTAAAAGATCACCTTTCTCGATCCAGCCCACCGTGTGCGCAGAGTTGGGCAAAATGTTTATCTAAATTAAAATTTCGACTAACGAATGAAGGATAAAATAATTTTTATTTGTTATACAGAGGTTCGAATACAAAATGTATTTTTAGTCGACGAGTATCGAAGAAATAGTTTTATTCGACGAGATCCGTCGGATAAAGATAATTTTTTTATTCGAAGGCTTCGAATAACTCTAATGATAAAACCACTAGATACAGTCCAAATTATATCGTGTTTAGTGTCATTGTAATCGGAAAAACGCCAGGAATCAGCAGGTGCAATTTCTATAACAAGATTATGAAAAATAAAGAAGTTTTGCAACTGAATTAGCAATGGTTTCACACCGATATACCTGACCCGGTGTCGGGTCGGGATACCCTGCTGTGTTTATTGCACCACTCGGCGACCGAAACAACTCGTGCTACTGGGCCTAAACAGTCGGTGCTCGTCGCAGTTTTTTCGATCTAGTAGAAAATTGTTCGAAGCCTACGTATAGCCCCAAGTATAAAAGCACTAGATACAGTCCAAATTATATCGTGTTTAGTGTCATTGTAATCGGAAAAACGCCACAAATATATTGGTGAACGTCTCATACAAAAATAAGTAATAATAAAAAAGTTTTTTATTGGGATTACATTGTGAGGACGCGGCGGGCTTTGAACTGTGCCGGCGACTGCGACTCTCCGCGTCTCTTTCTTTCCCATACGCTGTATTTCTTTGCGCACGAGACTCCTATCGTCCATCACACAAGTACATATCATCGGAATTATATCATATTTGGTATCATTTTCATTAGAAAAATGCCACGAATATTTTGGTCAAAGTCCCATAAAAAAATAATGAAAAATAAAGAAGTTCTGTTATTGGATTAGTAGTGGTCTCCTGGTCTCACACCGATATACCCGACCCGTATCATGTTACACTTCTCGGTGGCCGAGGCCTCTCGAGTTTTATGGCCCCTCACGGGGTATACCCCGCAGGAGTGGGGATAGTTCAGGGACAATTATGTGCCAGACATTTGGGACATTTATCGATAAAATACTGTATCAATCAACCTTATCTTATATGCGTATGCATAAAGACGTTAGCTACTGTTCGGGGAAGGCCTTTGAACCAATCCCCGCGGATACGGAGGTCTTACTCTATCTTCTATCATATAGATTTTAGTTGTTTCACATCCCCTCCAGGCGGTGAACAATTTGTGTAAGTATTATTAGGTAAGTAACGAAATACACAAAATTTGTATACAAGAATAATAAACAATTATTCTCATCGCTGATGATATTTTGATTTCTGACACTCGTGCCGCGGCCAACGGTCGCGGGAAATTCCAAAGACGAACATCGGTCAAATTCTAAAATCGTTGGATTCTCCGTGCATGGCGCTGCTGGGTCCGATACGGACCGCCTGAGTGCCGAGAGCTCATTTCGACCTCCAACGTGTAAGTACAACATACTACGTTAGTATTGCTGCGTGGCAAGTCAAATTCATAGATTCAAATAAATTTCTTTGATTCATTCGAATTATTGCACACCTGCAGTCACTCACAATCTTTACTCGAGAGTCCTAACCCGATATTTTGGAGGTGTCGCAGAACCTCCATGGAGTAAAATTTTTTCTTTTTTTCCAGAACGATGGAAGAGACGCTACGGCAATTGGAAAAGCTCCAGGTCGACAAAGAGGAGGAAGCCGCGGCAGCGCCGGTGTCGGAGGCGCTACCCGAGGGGCCAGGAAAATCGAACCAGCCCGGGAGATGAGTGTTCATCCCAAATGTAAGTAAATGATGAATACTTTCGGTGAATATTTGCAAAAAAGTGTTTAGATGATCGTAATAAATATTTTTATGTTACAGGAAGAAAACACCACACCGGCCGCGGCCCCTCCCCAAAGAGGGGCAAACGAGGCGGGCCCCTCCTCGAACCCAGTTCGTGAGGAACTTGGGATATCCAATGTAAGTAAATGGATAAGAATTTATAAAAATCCGTTTGTCGCCCGGCCGCGATTATAATCCGGGCAATAACCCGATACAATATTCTCAAAAGTCTGGACGATAATAATCGAATACCCCGTGAGGGGCCGTAAAACTCGAGAGGCCTCGGCAGCCGAGAAGTGTAACATGATACGGGTCGGGTATATCATTTTCATTAGAAAAATGCCAGGAATATGTTGGTGAAAGATCCATAAAAAATAATGAAAAATAAAGAAATTTTGTCATCGGATTAGTAGTGGTCTCGTACCGATATACCCGACCCGTATTATGTTTACATTTCTCGGCGACCGAGGCCTCTCGAGCTTCCCATTCCATTTCTATGTTCGGCACAAGTCAAAGAATAGTATCCTTGGAGGACAATTATCGCGAGAATACTGTATTTATGTTTCTTTTACGCTTCATCGGTTTTGGGGGTTTTTGCCCACCAGCGAGCTCAGCCGTTTGTAAACAGAGCTTCAACTGAAAGGTTGAAGTCGTTGCGTGGGCCACCGTATCATATCTTTCATAAGTAAAATCGGTTGCCTATGTCTCCCTCGCAGCACCGTTCCTTATCTAAATTATGTAATAACGCCAAATTTTCCTGTTACAGGCGCAGCTCAAAAAAATATTTAAAAAAATAATATATAGAAAACGCCACCGCGGACAAAAAAGGGGTGGCCGCGGCGGCCGCGGCCACGGCTACGACAGGGGTGGCGGCGGCGGCGACGGCCGCACCATTATAATAAATATGTAATAAAAAAATTAAATAAAAGAAATAATGTATAAAAATGAATTTATTTGTCGTTCGTTATTCGAAATTTTCATTTACCTATACATTTTGCCCAACTGCGCACACAGTGGGCTGAATCGAGAAATTTGGCGATCTTTTACTAAATTTTATTGTCTTGAAATAATATTTAAATTTGTGTAGTTGTTACCTGTTTAGTATTTTTGTAGACAATTTAAATGACCCATGTCTTTCGTTATAAATTTCCTTATATTTCTTGACATTTATCCTTCATATCATGAATATTTCATGAAATACAGACTTTATAGCCAAAGACATCGGTGATTTAAATTATGTGCAAAAGTACTAAATAAGTACCAAGCAAACAATTCGTGACGTCACGAATCACGTATACGCAAATGCAAGGATTCACAGTCAGACAAACTGACGCCTCAATATTGCAATTAGAAGTTCAGAACTGGTTGATTATGTTTCCTAAAAGTCCAATCTAGGGTGCTCCAGAGCCCAAAATCCACATTTTTACGTTGTCGGGAAGTAATTTGTAATAATCGGCTGAATACTGCTTGTCACGTGGCGGCTTGTGAAAAATCCTACCTAATTGTAGCTCGTCACAGAAAATTAGACCCACACCATCTATCGGGCGAAATTCTTACTAATCAGCTTCGTCTATCCCATCTATCGGTCGAAAATCGTACTACTCAGCTTCGTCTAATCTCCGTTCGTACAAATTTAGCGTGACGATCAACTCCGTCAAGGTCAAATCTGCGCGCAGCCCCTTAAATATCCATGTTTTCAGTATTATAGAATACGAATCTGAAGTCAAAAAATTTTTTTTTCAAATTGTTAATAATTGTTGTTAACAATTGGAAATAAGGAAAAAATGACTCATATCCTATAATTGTTCCGACATTAATAAATAAATGTATAAATTAATATTATAATAATAAATAAATATGTAAATAAATATAATATTAATAAATAAACTAAAATAAATTATATTCGAAATGAAATAAAATTAATTAGATAATTGACTAATTAAGTCAAAGACGCTACCAACTCAATAATGATTGTCGATCTCCATTTCATCGTCTGTTTCACCTTCTCCATGAAATTCTTTCTCTGTTGCTTCTGGTACATGTTTAAAGAGTTTTAATGTTTCCGAAAATAAAGGCATGCTAGATTTCTGAATTCGACGTGGTCTCAATGTTGAAATTCTTGGATCAGAGTTGATCAATAGATTGTGGACGATATCTTCATTTGTCGCCTTCCTACTCATTTTCCTAGATCTGAATTCTCGGACCTGCCGAAACACTTTATTTAGAGCCTCTTGAGCTTCTTCGGAAAATGTGTTAATGGGGTGGTGTATAAAGTACTCCATGATTTTTTCTCCATGAAGAAGGACTTTATGCACGGTTGCCGACATGTAGTACCATGATTAGTACTTCAAATATGTTTCAGCTGTTTCTCTCGCAAAAATTCCGAATTTTTTTGGGCATATTTCCTGGCTTGAGGATATTGCTTGTAAAATGACAGCAAATTTCCTGACGACCTGTTCCTGTAGTCCTGTAATTCTCGCAGTTAATTTGGGATTTTTAAAAAATTTTCTTGCTGTGTTTCCATCATTATATGTCCCAGCTCCTTGTTTTATGCGATCAACGTGAATACCTAATTCTGCCCGGAATTTATTTTGTAGTTCGCTCTTTCTCTTCTTTTGTTGCTCCTTGTACATTTCAGTGGATGCCGACCATTTTTTGAACTCCAAATTGTAGGCAACATGTAGCAGGAATTAAAAAAAAAACGAATTTTTGCATGTAACGGCGAAATGCCAAACTTATAATTATTTTCGTTTACAAAACGTTTTTCAACTTCTTCCAAATTGTTCATTATTGTGGGCGTTGCACCGCAAATATAGCAGCGCATACTAGATGCAGTATCAGTCACCATGTTAATAGTTTTTCCGTCGATCATGGTCATATGGAGTTCGTGCGTTATTTGCACCTCATCAATTTGTGTTGGGACGAGTGAAGCAATAGCATACTCCATACGTTTATTTTCTTCTTTTATTACATCTTTCGTTACTTTGCAAAATTTAAACCTTACAGGCCTGCAAAAATGGGTGGACGAAGGTGTCGGGTTTTCCCAAATAACCGAAGAATCGTTTGCATTGATCAATTTGATTGGAACTTGTTCGGTCTTACGCCGACCGAACGGGAGATATAACCGTACCGTACCGTACCGTCCCTTCACGTCACAAAGAGACATACCTGAAAGGGATTTTGTAGCCATAAAAATCACGTGCAAATAAGCTGCAACCCAACCGGGGAAATTCTTTAACGGCCGCAATAAGACAATCTCGACCCCGACAGACGGACAGCACATGCGACCGAATCGACAAACGGCTAACAGACCTTTTTTACCATAAATCACACCATTGACGAACGTAGACAATACCTGACAGTCTCCCACTTTCCTCAACTCAAAACTCCTCCCTACGCACCCACGTCCAATTAGAAAACTCTACATTTTCCCACCTAAATCCACAAACATCCAATCACGAGAAAAACTGAACCGACGATGGACAAGACACGACGAAGTACAGACAGAACTCATCAATCGCTCGAACTCGACACATCTCTGCCTCTAAACGTTGTTATTTTGTTACTGTTGATTATTTATTAAAATATACCAAGTTTTAAAAATATAAAGGTGTTGTAAGTGTCGGACTTTTTTTCAACTAGTCGTTGTTAACCTTAACACCGACAAAGCCCCGAACATCGTCGCGAGCAAGCGAAGCGGGATTTACGACCCCGCGAAGTCCGGTAAACGAACTTGCGATTTTCGGACGCTTCAGGACTAATGCAGTCATATAAACGGAAGAGTCATCAAAGTTTTGGTCCGTAGTCGAAGGAAGCGGTTTTTTATATACGCTTTGGCTTGATGACCCATCACAGCCCCATTTGGAAATTAATATAAGATTTTGATTCGAGGTTCCTGAAGGTAGATTTAGAAATATCCTGGTCACTGTATGGTCTAGGAGAGCCTGAAGAAAAACCATGGGTCCTTCTTCAGTGACTTCCACGTCTACTGGATAGCATTCTTTTTTGTCAATGCTCACATTGTAATAAGAGGGATAAATCTTTAACCCTTCCTTTATAACAGCAACTCTCAAGGTCATATATTGCGATCTTGAGAGATTTAATGCGGTAATTAAGGAAAGGGTTTTCTCGTTAGAAAATGTCACCATCTCACTTGGCTGCTGTACACCGCCCATTTTTCTTATTTCATCAGAATCTTCAGGGTTGTTAAGAATTTTTTCTATTATTTTCGCTTTAAGCGTTTGGCCTTCGTTCCTTAAATTTATTTTAGCCGCAAAAAGGAGTTCTTCGCTCGAAAAATTTCTTAATTCGTCTACTCGACGCATTTTGTGTCTCATTGAGCACTCGCCAAATGACTTGGGTGCTGCTGTATGTTCCGAACATAGCTGGGGAAAAGAGTATTTGAAATAGTAAATATTAAATAATACTATTTATTTTAGAGTATGTGCATAATTTTAAAAATAAAATATTTTATTTGATGTATCGAGGTTCAGATTGTTCAAATAAAATACTATTTTCTTTAAACAAAATAAAATCTAAAATATTAAATAGTATATGAAATATCTGTTTCGACAAATAATGCCCACCTCGGGTTCCGAACCACCAAAAAACCCATCAGGATATGGAAACATTTGCGACAGCCATTTGTCATGTTTCTTCAAAAAGCGTTCTTTTTTATTATAGCAATCTGTCCATTTAGCTTTTAAATGCGCGCAGAAAGTTGATAATTTCCTATCCAGAATTGTGAGATGTGTTTCACTAACCTACATTTTTTCCAAAATAACCTCTTTTAGGATTTTCTTATTGTTAGGGTCCGAAGGTTTTTTTAAGACGTCAAACAAATCTCTGTTGGTTCTCAACATTTTAACGTGTTCAGGACAAAGGATAATATAAAAAAAAACAATATAAATATATAAGACAGAATATAAATAAATAAGACACAATATAAATATATAAGACACACTAAGATACAATAAGACAATACGAAATCGTACACTCTTCTCACCGATTACTCGACTTAGAATATTAGACTTAGTTAGATAGTCGAAGCCGATTTCTGGGCTACCGGTCGGTAAGCATAGGGAACAAAAAGTCGATAGATAGGCTACCGGTCGGTAAAGTGTTATCGACCTATCAATAAGTACCCATATCAAATTTAAACCCGATCGGTGCCAGTTATGCCAGTATTAAAAGCAGTATTGCTTATTTGGAGGTTCCCGCCACTTTTTCAAACCCAAATGCCGACCGCAGCCGGGCCTCGCCGGTTGTTTTCGCAACGAGATTCTCTCACATAATACCAAAGGAAAAAGTCCATGAAGCCCGTTTTTCGGCAAACCTCGGCAGTCATTTTAAAAATGAAAAAAAGACCATTTTCAAAAAATAAAAAAAAGTTTTCAAAAAATAACAAAAAAAAATTTTTATTGCTTTATAGACGAAGAACAAAAATATTCGTCACAGTTTTTTTTTTCCTTTCAATTCACGCTTACTGAAATCTAAACGTAAGAAAAATATAGAATTTTTCTTTCTTCGTCTATAAAGCACATAAAAATTTTTTTTTTCGATTTGCTATATGTGAATGACGCTGGTCAAGGTGCACTAAAGCAAGTATATATGCCACCAAAGCCTTATAACAAACTTCAAATTTTAGTCAATGTCGCGGGATTTCGTACATTCGTCCCACTGTGCGACGCCTCGTCCCATGGAGACCCTTCTTGAAGCACTTGAAAAGGTTCGGCTATCGCGGACCTCGACCGTTTCGTCCGATATCGGGCCCACTGTGAGCACATCGGCCGACGAATCGGCCGTAAAGACACCAATACAGGCGTTCGAAACACTTGTGCGTGTGTGCCGAAGTCGGACGTTGGACGAAAACGGCTCCACTGTGATCGTACCCTAAGAGTCATATAAAGGTCAACATTGTTTTTATTAAGTGGTATGAGGTATTTTTTAATTCATCAATCGATGCAGCTGGACATTCGTTTTAAAAAAGAACAAATAGCTATGTATGTCGAAAAGTTTGTAGTTCGGGAGATACAGTAACTCCCACTAATTCGGACACTCTTAAAAAGACGATATCTTTTTTAATATTGTACTATACGATTTGAACTTTTTTTGGAAAGCCAGAGCAATTTGTTTGCTACAGGATCTGTAAAAAGTTTTTCCAAAAGTAGCAATTTATCGAAATTGTAGAAAAAAGACTACAACTTGCATTTTATAACTTCTTTTTATGTGGGCCTATATTGAAAATTTAAAAAATACGTTTTGTCGATTTGTGTCAATTAAACATATTCCGAAAATTTCGTCAAGATCTTGAAATATCTCCTGAACTATTAACTTTTAGACATACGTGGGTTGGAACTCTTTCATAAGGACTGTCCAGCTGCACCGATTGATGTATTAAAAAATATCGTATTTGGGAGGAGAGCATCTGGAAGGTGTTTGGCTTAATGTTTTATTTTTCAATTTTCTGATGCTACGATAACAACGCACCTGTTTAAAAAACAATTGAAAATAAACTATGAAAACAAATATTTTTTCAACTGAAATAATTTTTATGAAATACTTTTTTTATTAAATACTTCTTTCTTTAGGAGCTCTTGTGTATATGTCAAAGCATCCTTTAACTGCTGCTTTTCTTTTTCTAATTCATGAACACTCGCGACAGGAATATTAATTAAAGAAGATTTCGATGTAGAGGCTTGCGGATTCATTCTGACTTTTTGCTACGACTGTAGAAAGAACCTGATTGACGAACGAAAGATGCATTTCGAGGCATAGCTAATCTGACGATAACGTAAACTGCTTACAGAAAATTCTCAAGAGCGCGAGCCCTATCGCCACATCGTAGCCGATAGATCTCTACACCGAAATTTTCGTCGAGTAATATTTCTGTCTTTTACGATGAATACCATTGTTGCACATAACATATATATACTACAGTTGTTAGCATCTTTTTATCCATAAACAAATAGTGACAAGTTTACGCGTACGGATTGGTGGTACAGTGTGTAAGAAATATCGAAATAACGGGACAGAGTGCGGCTCGACAGCCCGAGTCGGGGAAGCGAAGGCAGGTTTTACGGAGCATCTAGGCGAGAGACGGAAACGTAAGGGGCCTGGCGGGACCCGCATATGGCAACCCTGAGCCCGACCCGTACCCATCCCGGTAAAACCCCAGAGCACCTAGAGGGGGTCCAATTATTAACGAACCTGCTGGCAATAAGGGGTACGTTGGGACTAGAGTTTACCTGAGCGATCATTGCACCAGTGTCTATCGGAGTGTTTAGTACATATTGTGACAGTTGATGTCTCATCATTGGCGTCTCAGGTAAAGATTTACGTATTACCACGTTTTTATTTTAGCTCGCTTTTTTAATATTACTTTCCGTAGATTGTAAGATGTCTCGAAAAATGAATATAAGAAAATATTACATGCGTGCAAAAAGATCGCGTTCTTTGTACGAAGCTTCTCATCAAGAAGCTTCTACTTCATCTGGCATAAGTGCCATTACAAACAATGAAGTTCCTCTAGATTTGTGTGCTTCATCAGACATAAGCACCAATGAAATCAATGTAGTTTATTTAGATTCGTCGTCGGGAAGTGAAAGTGAAGACGAACTTTCTGTACCAAATCTTCAGTGTGAAGAAACTGCAGAAAGTTCGAATTTCACCGATTCAATGCGCGGTTCATTATCAGACAGTAGTGTGTTACGTCGCACGTGAGGACTACGAAGACGTTACGTTTTTACGCGTACGAGTTTCTTTAGGTGTCCACGGTTCGTCGCGACGTAGGGCGAGTCACGTCGTTCCGTCGCCAGAGAGAGAATGTCGGGATGGGACCCAGGTCGGTTAGACCTAGTCCGCCTGGCCGTGAATTGGAGTACACACACGCAATCAGCTGGACCTAGTCCGCAAAGATTGTAATGAGTACGGTAGACCGAATGGCTAGACCCAGTCCGCCTAGTTCGAGGAAAATTAGAGACTACACAATCAGCTGGACCCAGTCCGCAGAGATTGTGGTGGGTGAGGGAACTTGAAAGGCTAGACCCAGTCCGCCGTGTTCGAGGAGAATTGAAGGACGCACAATCAGCTGGACCCAGTCCGCAAAGATTGTGGTAGTGGGGAGCTCGAAAGGCTAGACCCAGTCCGCCTTGTTCGAATGTATAGGTATGGGACAGGGGCGAAAGGTGGTTGGCGACTCCTCTCACGACTTTGGTTCTCGAGACACGCACATCCGCACACGCAAGTGAATCAATTCTTTGCTGGTCCGCGCGCAGCAATATCGACGTACAAGGGGATTAGAAAGGAGGTGGTATATCCTCTCAGCTTGAAGGCCAGAACTACAAATAGTTCAAAATGCCCTCAGCTTCATCATCGAGAACGATGGAAGTAGGTAAATGGTTAAAAGGTTTGGGTTGAGGAAGGTGAACGCGAACAATCGTTGCACTGGATGGTGCACCGAAGAATACTGGTGATGACTTGATTCGTTGGTGGACCTCGAAATCCAGTTGCTTTCTGCGGCTGCGTTCATTGTTGAAATCGTGCAGAAATTCAGTTCTATGGCTGTCAGCTGTAGCTTCAGAGGTCTGGTATATACTGACTTCTGGCTTGGAATGCTTCTGACTTTGACTGACTTCTGACTTGGACTGCTTCTGGCTTCGACTGATTTCTGACTTCGACTGCTTCTGACTTCGACTAACTTCTGACTTCGACTGCTTCTGACTTCGACTAACTTCTGACTTCGACTGACTTCGTAGGTATCCAGCTGCTTCCTTTATAGTCCAACGTTGGTGGAAGGGGGTAGTCCCAATCACGTGTCGAGTTGTTCCAGTAGCAGTGGTAGCGGATCACTGGAGGTGATTTTTTATCGTATTTCGTGAAATAATTCAGCTTCAGGAGTGGTGTTGTCGGTTTGAACTGTCGACTACTAATGATCGATTTGATCCGCTGTCTCGATGATTTCGACGTCTGGTGGGGGGCACTGTGACGTAGCGGGTGCACTAGACTAGAACGGACCGTATCGATAGGGAAACGGTCCCTTGAAACGTTATTCTTACGAGATTTAATGTAGTGTCGTGTGAATGAGGGGGCGAGCCCCTCGCAGATGTACTACAGGAACGGCCTGTGCTTGTGAGAACAAGACGGACTGTGGTGACGGACGTTACAAGTAAAAACTAGTGAGCCGAATAATTGTTGTTCTCTGAGAAATGATGATACCATTATTGTAGAAAATATAATATTTACGACAAATCTTTTCAAAATATAATAGTTGGTAGAAAATTTTTAAATTTAAAAGATTTTTTTGAGAGTCCCTGGAAATCGTCTGCTTTTGGAATTTTTTCAACAGAATCTCCTTCTTTGGGACCTTTGGAACTTTTCAATATTGAGGATGTTTCCCACAAATATGTCAGATTAGAATTTCAAAGTAATATTATTCTCTTACCATTGCTACATTGTTCTTCATGAGTGCATATGTTCGGATATTTTTCTATTGTATTGCAAAGTCTAGCTTCTGTGACGTGGCAGATTTTGCCTACGTCTTTCCGAACCCTCAACGAAGGACCGGGTCAGTAGGTAATCGAAATCGGCCGTGCGATCGATCTCCCTGGACGTCCGAGTTCCAGCGGAACAGAATTATCGCGTTTGAATGTTGCGCCGCTGGGCGCGGCACGAAGTTTCAGGGATAGCCGGAGTCACTAGGAACCTGGTACCTATCGCCTGCCACCGATTGGCGCAGAGTCTCGAGAAGAGACGCTCGGAGCACCTATCGCAGCGCGTCAATTGCGAGCAAGGCGATCGAGTCGGGATCGAGCCCGGATTCACCAACCCGGACATACCGACGAGGATACGGAGAAAACGAGACGTATAGCAGCCCAACCTCGACTCTCGTTCAGGAGATGCCCGGAGAACACCCTGGAATGGCTCGCCCCACTCGGGCAATCCTCGCAGTCGCGTACCGCGTAGCCCCGGGAAATCGACAAATTACCGGAGGCATGGGCCCGAGGACAGGAAGTTCATCCCTGCTGCGAGGAACCACGCGATAGGCCCGAGCGTCGCTTAGGAGTAGATAGTTGAGGGAGTAGGGGGACGCCTCGCTTCCGCGTTCCCGAGCCGGCTCGAATTGGGTCACTGGGTCAAAGGATCGCGAATAGGAAAGAAGTGCCGTCACTTAAATCGCGAAACCACCGAAATTCAAATATTAAACCGTGCCGTTCGAGGGATAGCTCCGTTGCCGTTTGGTAAGTGCCGATCCGACTTATTTTGCGAACAATAAGAGTGTAACTAATTAGTGTTGGCTCAGGACGTTTTTGCGAATCTCTGTGTCGTGTCGCGCACCACGGGTCCGCCGGCGTTTCCGAGGACCAGGAGTCGCCCTCCTGAGAGGAACGCGAGGCCGTGGGTCGTATCGCCGCCGATTGTCCGGGAAGCGGAATATTCGGGGCGTACGATTTTCGACGAATATATAATAGCTTATCTTGAAACATTCCACGGTGGGACGACGCGACGTGCCGATTTCGTTCGTCTCGCGACTTTGCCGTGACCTTCGCCCAGTCCACGTAGAAAATACGCGTCTGTCATCGGAGCTCGGCAGAATTCGTGCCGTAAAGGCTGGTTCATCACGCGAAGTCCTGTGACTACCGAGCTCAACGCGAAAGAGTAAATTACGCGCGATCGGTCGAACACCTACCGAAAAGTATTGTCTTCGCGCCGGCAAATTTACGTTGCCGCCGGCACTCACCGGCGGCCGCTATCTTGTCATCTCGTTAATAAACGATCCTTATTGCCGAATTCGGCGTGAATTATTCTTGCTACGAGAAACGTTCCTGTCACGGGGAATGCCCCGTTCCTTCCTGTCACGTGGAACCCTGACCGTGTTCGCGGCTATTCCAGGTTATCGCGCAGTCCTCGCGGAGTCGAAATCGTCTTGTCGAATTCGCGCCTCGTGAACATTTCGCGCGACACTCTACCGTGTCTGGCGCCCGAATTTCGTATTGTCCATCGTCGCAGTCATCCCGATTCGATTCCGCGAACGATTGTTTGTCCCGGGAGGACCACGTGTCGCGCGACCGAGCGTGGCCCGGTCTCCAAGCCGTAATTTCCCGTGTGCGGTTCCTTCCTCGTTATCGAGAAGGGAAACGACGTGACACTTCGTATTAAAACACATTCAGCACATACATATATATGTAGTCTATAATAAGTATGGTAATTATATTGCATGAAAGTGATGCACCTTACTGATTTTGATGAAATTTAAGTAAGTTGTAGGCCCATATTGAAAATTTAAAAAATACGTTTTGTTTTGTCGGTCTGTGTCAATTAAGCATATTCTGAAAATTTCGTCAAAATCGGTCGACGTTGCAATGAGCTATAAACGTTTAAAGATGGTCAAAATTGCAGATTTTCACGATTTTCGCCCAATATCTAAGATTTCTTACATCTTTCATTGCCTGTCGTTTTTTCTGCATCAGTCGATTTCGATGAAACTTTCACAGTGCATATAATTGATACAGACCTACAGAACGTACATTTTAAATTTTTTAAAATTCCCACTGTTCCAATGAATTGCAATTTTTGAAAAAAAATCCTTTTCACATCCTATAGTTAACTAATTGCTCTAGCTTCCCGAGAATGTTCAGATAGTATAGTACAATATTTGAAAACTTATCGTCTTTTTTAAAGCGTCCGAATATTAATCCGAGTCACTGTATCTCTAAATCTGAACTAGTAACACATTTAAGAATCATTGAAATCGGTGAGGTGTAACTTTCTGCACGTACACTTACTATAATTATGTACATAAAGTCTGTCAGATTGTGGGACGATAGGGCTACCGGCGAACTACCCACATTAAAAAAACAGTATAACGTGCCAACAGGTGACACCTCATTTGGGTGGTATGGAATTTTACCCATTTTATTTGAATCGGGGAGTGAAAAGGTTCTCAAAATAACTGTTTCAAATTGTTATTTATCGGTTCTGTTTGAAACAGTTATGGAGAACCGAAATAATATATATCATAATGTTACATTAGCGGTTACCGTTACGTTTTTATAACTATTGTTTTTTGTTTTTGCAGTTTGGTTCGGGTTTTGGTTGTACTTCGTTTCTGTTCTTTTGTTCGACCATGTAACATGCAATCAGTCCCATCCATAATTAATAAATGGCACACACCTCAGTTTTTCTTCCAAGCTTGTGACCGCGTCGATCACATTTCAATACTTCGTGCGACGAGAACAACAATATCGATTCCCACCACGACAACTTGCTGTGTCACCCGCGATCCTTGTCGTAGAAAAGGAGTACAGGATCAATCCACTTGAGGGATGCGCGCGCATCGATCCCCTCTCGATAGCGATCGAAGGAGGTCGATGCGAGCATCAGATTGATCACTCTGCGTCTGGACTAGCTCCGATAAGCACGCAAGAGTTACCGCGAGACTAATTCGCGATTAACGCCAATCGTGTAGGCCCAGAGTGGCCCTCTTTCAAATATAGAAGCTCGCATTTAGTGAGTAAATCGTTGTTTTTACAGATTGTCTCTGTATAGCCCAGAGAGGCTGCCGTTCAAATATAGAAGCTCGCGTTTAGTGAGTAAATCGTTGTTTTACAGATAGAGTCTGTATAGCCCAGAGAGGCTGATGTTCAAATATAGAAGCTCGTGCATCGTGAGAAAATCGGTAATAATTCGTGATCGCGTGCATCTACTGCCAGGAACACGGGGCAAGCTAGAAAGGATTTGTGATTGTGTGTAGGGGTTATGGAATTAAGGATGTAAATACATCCGTCAAGTAAGATTTATTGTCATATGGTATCACGAATCCTCGCATAAATTGTAACAAGTGAGACACCTTGCGTCTTGCGCCGTGTAGCAGGCAAACAGTGTGGCCGCGAGACTGTCGAGTGGTCAAACGTGACTCTAAGCAAGCGCATTGAATTTCCAAGAATTTCTATCGTAGACAGTACACACGGACGGGTGCGTTTCGTGACTCCCGTGAATCAAGGCATAGGATCTTGCGTGTATCCTATTGCATGAAGCTAATGAGAGTGTCCGGGGATCGAGGAGTCGCTCAGGCCACGTAAACGTGCCCTGCTGACAATTCGCTATCTTCCGCATATGCTCTTGTGAGTTTTGTAAGGGATAGGTACCGCTTGCTCCTCCCGTATATTCCGGCAGAAACGGACGTGCATTCCGTGTCAGTGTGTATCATGGTCAATATCGAGTCTCAAGCGATCACAAGGGGCTTATAAGGTCGTCCGGGGATTGAGGAGTCGCCCAGGCCACGGAATCGTGCCCTGCCGACAATTCGTTATCTTCCGCATACGTCTTGTGACCGTCCTAGCGAGTAGGTGCCGTTTTCTCCTCCCGTGCTGCGGCAGGAGGAACGTTGCATTCTATTTCGTTTGTGACACTTAAAGCGAGAGCGAGTCGGAGACGGTCGCGAGGTATCTAGGTATCGTCCGGGGATCGAGGAGTCGCCCAGGCCACGTAAACGTGCCCTGCCGACAATTCGTTATCTTCCGCATACGATATCCTGGATGTCCTAATATATCAATATAATATAAACTTGCTGTGAATTTCAGTCGGATCACTCGTTGCGTCCTGTCACGCTCGGAAATTGGCAAGGCGACCACACTGGGTCGAAAGTATTGTTGAATCCGATTACGCGTACGGATTCATCACGTTATAAACATACCGAGATTTGGTCGCGGTTTCTTACACGCATTTCTTGTGTGACGTCAAATCACTTGGCGTACGAATTAGACACGTTATAAACATACCGAGATTTGGTCGCGGTTTCTTACACGCATTCCTTGTGTAACGTCAAATTACTTAGCGTACGGAATAGGCACGCTGTAAACATACCGAGATCTATTATTAGATCACAGCTGATACCAATTACGCTTGTACCATACAAGATTACCAGAATATACAAACGTTGTTTACACCTATACATCAAATTCTCCAACGTTTACTCGTTTCGTCTAAGCCTTTCCGCTTTCCAGTACCTGGAGGCACGAACCTCCGTTGTCTTACAGGACATAATAGTAACATCGGATAAAGTAACCGATCCGGTATACTTAATAATACTTAAATATCCGGTAAATAAAGATCGTATAATAGTTCGGTTACAAGCTAGATGAATTGGAAAATTTTGATAAAGAGTGTTCATATAGTCTGAATAACAAAACAATTTTTAAAGTTCCGTTTCATAACTTTGTTTGTCTTGGCTTGAAACAGAAATTTAAAAAACGTAATTTGTAGATTCATATCAGTTTCGGTATTGCAACCATTTCGGTAATCATCCGAAGGCTACACCCACTTGACCCAGCCGCGCGTCTCGGCTCCTTATACTGCAAGTTATTTAAAACTGCTTTCAGATGCTTGTGCAAAGGCAAGGGCCAAGGCAAAAGAATTGCAGTCAGAATGAGTAGAAGAGACTCAATTGAGCAAAAGAAAACTTAAAGCAATGAATTGTTGGAACACGATCATTGTCCACGTGTAACTAATCGCGACATCTCTCTGTTAAGTCAGTCATCAACTATTTGTATTTATTGTATGATGGCGCTCGTATATATATGTGTGTATGCGTATGCGTGCCTTTTGGGGGTACGCGTGTCGCCGCTCTACGCGGCTTCCTTCTTCTCGATTCGTACCTCGAACTGTAAACAAGAATTATTAAAAACGCAGTCAATTATATCGGCGCACTCTCGCTTATACATTATTTGCGTTAACCAAAGTAATCACCCAATTCCAACATGAATGATAGCGATGACGAGTCGAATTCGATGTTGCCTCCGCCTTCGGCGTCAAAACGACTGAACGAGTTAGATATGTGAATAAAAAATTGAATATGCTACTAATTGTGCTAATTGTTTAGTTATATTCAATTAATAATCATTGTATCGGTGTGACAACCATGATTATTGTTTTCAGGTACATGCAGCGGCAGGGCTGTAGATGCGTCAAACAATATCGGACAAATGGGGCTCCGAGGAATTCTGTAATTGTTGGTAAGTTAATAGAACTATGTAAACGAATCTAAATATGGTAGTACGCATTTATAAATACGTCATCTAATAAAAAATTTTTATTTTTAGGAAACCCGCCGACCCAAAAATGCAAGTGCAGTGTTTTCTCGATAATTGCCCAAGGCAGAGTTGGGCAGTATGTATGTATGTATGTATGTATGTATGTATGTTTATTCCTGTTCCCTTACGGGTTACAAGAGGAACCCGTTCCCTTTACAATATTACATCATTTTTACATCAATATTTTTTCTTTTGCTTTTACATTCACTCTCTCTCTCTCTCTCTCTCTCTCTCTCTCTCTCTCTCTCTCTCTCTCTCTCTCTCTCTCTCTCTCTCTCTCTCTCTCTCTCTCTCTCTCTCTCTCTCTCTCTCTCTCTCTCTCTCTCTCTCTCTCTTTCTTTCTCTCTCTCTCATTCATCCATTCCTCCCTATCTTCCTGTTCCTCTCTCATTCATCTATTCCTCCCTATCTTCAAATTCTCTCTCATTCATTCGTACATTCCATCCTGTATTTCTTTTCTCTCCCTGTCTAATTTTTTCATCCACTCCTCTCCCCTCCCGTCCTCAGCCAGTATTTCATACACCTTCTCTTGTATCCCTACTTCCATTCCTTGTTCTCCTGTGCATCTTTTCATCACGTGCTCCCACGTCTCTTCTTCATATCCACACCTTCTGCACCGTCTCTCTTCTTCTTCCTCCCAGTACCTTCCTCCGTTCATTTCATTCCCTAGCCTGTACCGTGCTATTCTTCTCCATTTCTCTTCCTTCGTTCCTTGCTCCAAGTACTTCGGTAAGCCCTTCACTCTTATTCCTTTATACCACTTGTTATACCTCGAGTCCATTGCTGATTTCCTGTTCTCCTCTTTCTCTAACCCCTTCTCTCTGTTCTCTATTCTTCCCCACTCCTCCTCTCTTCTTTCCTTATCTTCCACCTCTAACTCTCTTCTACTCCTCCTCTCTTCTATATATCTCTTTCTTCCTTTTTCCCACTTTGATATTTTCTGTCCTCCTCTGGCTCTCTCTTCTATCTCTTTCAAACATTGTCTGGCCCATTTACTTCCCTTTCCACTTCTTAACCTTTCTTCAAACTTCCATGCCCTCCTCGCACCCCTCGCTCTCATTTTCTCTCTTTTCGTTTCCTCCCTAATCATATAACCTGGCGTCGCCCAATCCAGCCCTAGCACCCAGCTCCCAGCCCCATATCTTCACGCCGTATGCCATCACTGGCCACACCAGCGCGTCGAAAAACCATTCTCTCCTCTTGTATTTGTCTTTAAAATATCTTTTCCCTATCCCCCACGCCTTTCTCATTACACTTCCCCCCTTTCTTGTTCTGTCTTCTACCTGTCTTTCTTGTCCTCCATTCTTCTTGAAAATGTATCCGAGGTATTTTATCTCTTCTACCTCTTCCACCGTTACATCTCCGAATCTCCATGTCTTTTTCTCTTGTCTTCTCTTTTCGAACCTTATGATCTTCGTTTTTTCCCTGTTCACCTCCAGTCCTTTTTCCCTTATGTATTCCCTAAACTCGTTGATCATCATCTTCATCCCGCTCTCCGCCTTCGCCAGTAGCACAAGATCATCCGCGTATTGCAGCGTGTATATCTTTCTTCCTCTTATCTCCACCCCTCCTTTCCCTCTCTTCTTCATCCTTTCCTCTAAGTCCGCCATCAGCAATATGAACAGCTTCGCACTTAGCGGACATCCCTGCCTTACCCCTCTTCCTACCCAGAACTTCTCCCCTATTACCCCTCCCACTTTCACTTTTACTATCGTCTCTCTATATACCTCTTCTATTCTTTCTCTTATTCCTTCACTCACTCCTCTTTCCTCTAGTGCCCTCCATAAAATTCTTCTGTTGACGCTATCAAACGCTGCTTTCAAATCTATGAAACATCCTATCATTCTTCCTTTCTTCTTGGCCAGTTCCCTATTTATTACATAATTTAATACATATATGTTATCCATCGTCCCCTTCTCCTTTCTAAATCCCGTCTGGTTCTCTGGTATCATCCTCTTCTCTTTTACCTCTCTTTCCAGCCTCTCCTCTAGCACTATCGTGTATATTTTGTACATAGTGTCCAACAGCGTCACTCCTCTGTAACATTCTACTGACCTTCCATCTCCTTTTTTTTTTAATTGGTACTACTACTCCTGTCTTCCATTCTTCTGGCCATCCTTCAACCTTCCATACCCTATTGCATATTTTCCACACCTCTCTCTTTATATCCTCCCCTCCATATTTCCATATTTCGTTTCCCATTTCATTCTCTCCTGCTGCTTTCCCGTCTTTCAATTTTCTTATTACTCTTTCTATCTCATCCATTCCTATCTCTTCATTCTTCTTTTCATTTCTCCTTCCCCTGCCACCTCCTTCTATCTTTGTTTCCACTCCTCCTAGCAATCTCATAAAATACTCCTTCCATTTGTCCATTTCTATCTCCTTCTCCAATCCTTTTCCCTTTCCTCCTCCCATTTTCCTTAGAAAATCCCAGACCATTCCTTCTGTATTCGCTTTCCCTGCTTCTAGTAATATTCTTTCTCTTTCCTGCTCTTTTTTCTCTTCACATAGCTTTTTGTATCTGTTTTTCAATATCCTATATTCATCTCCTTCTTCTTTCCCATCTTTCCATCTCCTTAACGTTCTTCTTAGCTCCTTCTTTTTCTCTATGCACTCTTTATCCCACCAGCCTCTCCTTTTCCTCCCTTCCTTGCTCTCCGTGCTCTTTATTTCTTCCATTATTGCCTTGATCTTCTCTTCTAGCTCTCCTAATGTTTCTCCTACACCGTCTCCTTTTATTTCTATTCCCTCTGTTCTTCTTCTAAATTTTTCTTTTACCTCTTCCCCCCATTCCACTTTTTGTACGCTTTTCTTTTTCTTCTTTCTTTCCTCTCTATCATCTACTTTCCACCCTTTCTTTATTGTTATTACCAACGGCAGGTGATCCGAGTCTACCCTTTCTTCCACCACCATACTTTCTAACCCTTCCCTCGTTCTTTCGTCTCCTATCACATAATCTATTACCGTTCTTCCTCTGTGTCCTATATACGTGTGCTCTCCTCTCTCATCTCCTTTTATCCCTCCATTCATTATTTCCAATCCCAGCTCTCCTAACGTTCTTAGTAACTTCCTCCCATCGCCATTTACTTTCTTGTCTTTCGACTCCCTGCTTCCTTCTCCTTCATCTTCTTCCTGTCTTACTTCTCCTCCTTCTTCGCCTGTCCTTGCATTAAAATCCCCACCAACTATTATGTTTTCTTCTCTTCCCAAATCCCACCAGTCCCTTAATTCCTTCATTTTCTTGTCTATATCTTTGTTCACATACACCCCTAGTATTTTCCATTCTTCATCTTTTATAGCTATTCTTCCCTCTATTATTCCTTCTATTCCTTTTACTTCTCCCCCTCCATTCTTCTCACTCATAGCCTCTTTTCTCATTCCCATCAACATTCCCCCCTTCGCTCTCCCCATTATATTATCTCTAACTGCCCATTGTTTCTTCCATACATATCCTTGTGGTAGTCTTCTTTCTACTTTTTCCCATCTCTGCTCTTCTACCCATGTCTCCACCAACACCATTACATCCCATTGTTCTAGGTCCTTCCAGAATCCTTCATCTTTTCCTATCATTCCTGCCACATTCCAAAATCCAATTCTCATTCTTTCTCCTTCCCCTCTTTCTTCCTTCTTCTTTTCTGTTTTCTTCCTCTCTTCTTTCCCCTTCTCCATTATTTCTGTCTTACTTTCTCCTTCTCTCCCCATTCGTTTCCCTCTCCGTCTTTCAGTACTTTCTCTCTCTCATCCCATTTCCACAACTTTCCTTCTATCCATATCTTCATATAACCCACTGTAACCATTTTCCCATTCCCTCTCTCTTTCTCCATTATCTGCCTTATCCTCCATTGTATGTTTCTTTCTTCCCATGTGAGATCATCCTCTATCCTTTCCCGTCTCCCTGCTAATTTCTTCTTTTCTATCATTACTCTTCTTTTCTGTTGTGTTGTCGACATTTTTACCACTGCCCATTCTCCTTTTCCTATTCCTTTTTTGCCTCCTCTCTTTACCTCTTCAACTGCAAACTTTCCACCTATCACATCTAATAGTTTCTGCACTTCTTCTCTTCCATCTCCGCCGTCTTTTATCTCTAAACCTTTAACTATTATGTTCTTTCTCCTTATCTCCCT
Organism: Lasioglossum lativentre; assembly: GCA_916610255.1. Lineage (NCBI taxonomy): Eukaryota > Metazoa > Arthropoda > Insecta > Hymenoptera > Halictidae > Lasioglossum > Lasioglossum lativentre. The sequence goes on along the minus strand of OU744359.1, from coordinate 19,530,756 downwards.
TTCCTTTCTTTCCCACTTCACCTCTATCTCTTTCATTCTTCTTTCTATTTCACCCTTTTCCCTTTCTCCTTGTTCTCTACCTCTCTTCTTTTCTAACTCTTCGAACCTTTTGTCTATTTTGTCCTCAACTTTCCCGTCCAGCTCTATCTTTTTTACTCTCTCCTCTATCTCTCTCCACGCTTTTCTGTCTCTCTCTCTCTTTCTTTCTCCCATTCTTCTTTCATTTCTTTCATCTCTCTCATTGTACTTTTCAACTCTTTCCATCCGTCTGACATTCTAATGCCCCCTTTATCTCCTCTCTTATTATCTCTCTAATGTCTTCTTGCGTCCCTATTCTTTCTTGACTGTACTCTCTCTTTTCCTTCTCCGGCGATTTTCCTGTCTTTCTACTTTTTCTGAACGGATCTTTTTCTTTTTCTTCACTTTCCTCACCTCCCCTCTCCTTTCTCTTCTTATCTAACCACTTTCCTATGCCCTCTATATTTGACAGGCTGTTACTTCTTACCCTTTCCTTCCCTCTCATCATCATTAGCTCTCTTGCCATTTCCTTTTCCTGATTATTTGCTTTCTCTTTATTCATTTCTTTTTCTTATTTGTTCGTCTGCCTTCTTTACCTGCCTTCCTGTCACCCGCCTCTTAATTCCTTCTTTTCCTGCAAGGTGGCGCTCTCCGCTCAGCTCTCTTTCCTCTGGACACCTTTCTATTGTGTTCTTAACCTCACTTTCTTCTCCTTCTCTCTTTCTCTCTTTCTCTATTCTCTCTTTCTTCTTGCTCACCACCCCTTCTTACTTCCCGCTACTCCGCTTTTCTTCCTCCACCCACACAACACACTCACTCCACCTTTCTTTCACTTTTACTCGTTATTTTCTCCTTTTTACCTACTACTCTTACAATCGCGTCTTTTCTCTATGTCACCTGAAACGGTTCCCCGAGTTGGGCAGTATTTAAATACGAAAGTATCTAAATCCGGATTCAACTAAAAGATACGTAACTATTATTCGTGATCCGAGTGTTCGGATCCAAAAGTATCTTGTATCTGACTTTGAATTAGATACTTTTGCATCCGAAGCAAAAGGCTCCGAAGCTACGGATACATTTGTAACTAGTATCTATATCTGATTCAGAACACAATAGTAATGCAATAAACACGGGTCACCCTACGGCCAGCAGAAGATAAGTAAAAGGATCTTTTCGCACCTACGGATCCTTTCGGAATTCTATCGAGTTTAGGCTTGTTCAAATCGGAAGAACGCCGCGGACCCTACTAGCACCACTTCGTGAAAGAATTATGTGAAATAACCAAATTTAGCAATTGCATTTTTAGCGATTTCACGCCGATACACCTGGCTGGCCGTAGAAGGTTACCCGCGTTTATTGCATTACTATTGTGTTCTTGGCTCAGGCCGACTCTCGGGCTTCGAAACGTGTTCATTCAAGCTTCGAGCTGGCCAAAAGGATCTTAAAGGATCCGAAAAGATCTGTGAATCAGACACAGGTACTAGTTACAAATGTATCCGTAGCTTCGGATCCTTCTGCTTCGGATACAAAAGTACCTAATTAAATGTCGGATACAAGATACTTTTGTATCTAAATCTTCGAGTAATTAATTAAAAATTTTGTATCTATTATTCGTGATCCGAAATTTGTATCTAAATACATATTTTGCCCAACTCTGGCCCAAGGCATTTTCAAGGGAAACTCACTTCTCCCGGCCGCACGTCCGAGTACTATGGCCGCTACGGGGAGCGAGACGCGCGGCCGGAAGAAGTAGGAGAAGTGTATTATGTCACATTTCTCGGCCACTGAGGTCTCTCGAGCTTACTCGGTTCCTGACGGGGTACATGGTAGTGGGGACAGGCCAGATGACTTTGGGACATTTGTCGAGAAAACACTGTGAACAGCATTGGAAAACGATCACCGACAAACAGCGTGTACTACGATTTTCACCACTTTTGACCCTGTGTAACTCGCGTCTGAATCGATTTCAATGACATTTTTAAGACGTGTTTTTAAATATTCTACTATACGATTTGAACTTTCTTGGGAAGTTATAGCGATCAGTTTACTACAGGATATGAAAAGAAATTTTGATCGGGATAGTATATACAGTTATTTCTATAGAAATAACACTAAAAGTTGCATTTTATAACTTTTTTTATGCGGGTCTATATTGAAAATTTAAAAAATACGTTTTGCAGATCTGTGCCTACTAATTAAGCATATTCGGAAAATTTCGTAAAAATCTGTCGACGTTGCAATGAGCTGCAAACGTTAAAAGATGGCCAAAATTGCAGATTTTCACGATTTTCGGCCTCTAACTGCAATAAATCTAAGGATTCTAACATCAATGCCTGTCGTTTTTTCCCGCATCAACCTATTTTGATGAAACATTCTCAGTGTATATAATTCACACAGATCTACAAAATGTATTTTTTAAATTTTCAATACAGGTCCATCTTAATAACTTATAAAATGCAAGTTTTAATATGTTTTTTACAACTCTGATTAATTGCAATTTTCGAAAAAATTTCTTTTCACATCCTGTAGTAAACTAATTGCTCTGGCTGCCTAGAAAAGTTCAAATCGTATAGTGCAATATTAAAAAAGTTATCGTATTTTTTAGAGCGTCCGAATATTAATCCAGTTCACTGTAGGCCGAAAATCGTGAAAATCTGCAATTTTTACCTTAAACTTTGTAGCTCATTGCAACGTCGACCGCGCGATTTTGACGAAATTTTCAGAATATGCGTTTAATTGACACGGACTGACAAAACGTATTTTTTAAATTTTCAATATACGCCCACGTAAAAAAGTTTTAAAATGCAACTTTTTTAGTAATTTAAATTGCTATAATTACTTAATGAAATGTTACATGCAATTATCTGCAATCGTAAATATCTATATACAGGGTGTTCATTTGAAAACTTTCCAGCCGAATATCTCGAAAAGTATGAAAGATATTAAAAAAGTGTAAAACACGTATCCAAGGATTTCGAGGGGGAAAGGGAGGGCAGTATCAGTTTTTTATTTGGGTGGGGTTTTCAAGATCATTTGAAGGTCAACTTTGTTTTTCAAATAGAAACCTATATTTTTTATTATGGTGTGGTGGGATCGAGGCATGGACAATAAAAACTCAGATTCTAACAGAAACTTGCTTTATTGCAAGAGACGGTCATACAGCGCGTAGCTCGCGCGACCGCTCTCAATGAATCCTGTAGCCGAACTGAACTTACAAACTAGCCGTTCGCTCTCAGATGCATTCCCACGAAAATCATTCTTTCTCATTTGCACAGTTCGCTTTCACTCTGAACTAAACTAAACATTCTCACCGTAAACGAACACTCGACCCAATCGCCCAAGCATCTACTCGACACTATCGCGCAGCACGCAACCCGATACATTCATCCCAAACATACTAAACATATGACGGAGACGTGGCGTCAGCTAGTCGCCGCCACATCACCCCCCCCCCCCCCCCCCGCCAGTGATTAACTCAATCACGATACTTGAAGACGGTACGGGAATCGTACCCTTCTTCCCGACCGTGTAGTGCGTACGCCCGCATTGGTTGCTGTTAGGATAGGAGGCGGCAACGCCGGCCCCCGCGATGATGATGAGCGGAGCGGCTGCCCCGTGCTCGCGATCGGTGTGGGTGACGGTGGTCCCTCGGACCGTCCAGGTGACGCTGGCCGAGATGCCCCAGTTGTCGTCAACGGTGCTGGATCTGCAGCCAGCAGGTACGCTGGCTTCAGACGATCCACGGTGACGGCAACTGGCTTGCCCCGGATGTCCAAAGTAAAAGTCCGATCCCTTCGATTGAGGACCCTGTATGGACCGTCGCACAGTGTTGCAAAATGGCCAAAAAGCGGCAAAAAATCCGTAAAAACGAATCTATCCAACGGATTTGATTGAAATTTTGTGGAAAGATTGTCACAAGTACAACACTTATTTGGCAAAAAAAATTTTCTAAAAAAGTTGTTAAACATTAAGTAATATGGGCTAATCGGAAATCTCTGTTTTCCGCTCATTTTTTATTTATGGAAGCATATCTAAAATCTGTTAAGCAGAGTCGGTCTGGCACTAATCGTTTTAGCAAGGTATAATGTTGATCCAACTTTGTGTAAAAAATCTCGGCCTACTTCGAACCACTTTGGCCGCAATTTAAGTTTAAATATCAACTTTTAGAATTTCCAAGAATGAATTCTTGCGATGGTTACGGCGTATTTGATGTTTTAGGTGAATTGTTTTAGGAATATTTCTAAATAATAAAGAAAAATGTGAAATGCATATGATTTATCAATCCTTTATGTATAAAAAAATATTTAATTTTTTAAAAATTTATTTAACATAAAAAAATTTTTATTAAATATTTTTTATAAATATGAATTTCATATTTTTCTTTATTATTTAAGATATATCTCTTCAAAATTTCACCTAGAATGTAAATGTGCAACCTCCTCGTGGTGTACCTTGGGTTATTCTAATGCCGGCGGTACACTTTCCATTTAATGTACGATAAAACGGTAACAAATTTGTTGGATAGTTCCATTTTTACGGATTGTTTGCCACCTTTTGGCCAAAAACAGTGACCTAATGCACGAAAACTTGGTTTATTTAACATAAAAAAAATGATTATTAAATTTTTTTTTTATTTAAACAATTGATTCTAACTAACTATTTCACATTTCGCTTTATTATTTATGATATATCCTTAAAAATTTTCACCCTAAACATCAAATAAAAGTAACTTCCGCGCAATTCATTCTTGGAAATTCTAAATGTTGATTTTTAAACTTAAATTGCGGCCAAAGTGGTTCGAAGGAGGCCGAGATTTTTTACACAAAGTTAGTTCAACATTACACCTTGCCAAAACGATTAGTGCCAGACCGACTGTGCGTAACAGATTTTAGTTATGCTTCCATAAATAAAAAATGAGCACAACGCAAAGAGGCTTCCGGTTAATCCATATTCCTTAATGTTAAACAACTTTATCGAAAAATTTTTTGTGCCAGTTTATAGTTTAAACTATGCGTAATAACCCACATAATTTGTAGAGCCCTAAGTATTCAATTGTAAGCGGAATAATTAAATAACTATGGCACTGAAAACTGATGAATTCGCAAGATAGAAGAAAAGGTAATTTCCGATGCCTATATCTCCGTAAGAAAATTTTTTTAAAAAAATCGGACTTTGCCACATTATGCATTGATTCTTTGGCAATACGAAAGTAATTTTTTTTTTTTTGAAAATCGAAAATTCATAAAATTGATTTTTTGCCGCCGATGCAACACTGTGCGTCGTACGGCGGCTGGAGGATTCCCCGGACAGCGTCGTGGCGCAAGACAACATGCTCCGCCGTGGTAAGGTCCTTGAAAATAAAAACTTTCTTCGCGGAATGGTTGCTGCCAGTCGTCGGAGCGAGGGTTGCGAAATGCTCGCGCAACCTCGCGACGAAATCCCCTGGCAACGGCTGCGACTCTCCGCCTCGTGGTGCCAGGAATTCCCCTGGTAGGCGCAGCGTCTCGCCGTACACCAGCTCTGCAGCGGTGGACTTCAGATCTTCCCTCCAGGCTGCGCGGATGCCCAGCAAAATGGATGGAAGAATCTCCGTCCATCGGACGTTCTGGTGGCAGCGGATTGCTGCCTTGAATTGGCGGTGAAATCTTTCCACCATCCCGTTTGCTGCCGGGTGGTTGGCAGGGGGTGTAAGCTGAAATGGAAATAATTCAACCACTATGTTTCTGTCCTGGGACTGCGGCGGCGTTGGTGTAGTTCTACAGCGCATGCGCAGAACGCTTGCTTTGTTCTGTACCCATGCCACGCTGATCCCAGCTGATGGTAGCGTCTATGCGTCCATGCGTCCAACTTACTTTACAAACGTGCTTTACAAACGTGCTTTACACATATAAAGATATATCTTTATATCCATTTTATATACATTTTTTATATACATTGTTATATTATCTTATTGTTAAATATTATTATATTATCTTATTGCTATATATTATTATATTATCTTATTGCTATATATTATTATATTATCTTATTGTTATATATTATTATATTATCTTTATATACATTGTTTTGTAAAACGTGTTTTCAAAGTGAGTGCAGTGTAGTGAAAAGCTATGGTTGCGAGACAGTGCGTCGTTCCAAATTGCCCCGGCAATTTTACTAAATTATATAAATTGCCTAAGGACAGGAAAAACGACGAAAAAAGAATTTCGAAATGGCTCTCTGCGGCTGGGAACACCAAATTATTGCATTTGCCGGAGAGCAAACTTTTAGAGCAGGCAATATGCAACCTGCATTTTGAGGCCAAATATTTTTTTCGTCGAGGTGTTTCTCCATCTGCAATACCAACTTTAAAACCAGGTATTTATATATTATTTATTCATAATCTAGTTAAGAAATAATGGTATAAATATGTGCAATAATATATCTTGTCTTTATATTCGCAGACCCTATTCAAGTTCCGCGGGATCATTTCTCATACGTTGAAGCTGAAGGTGATGAAACTCATGGTTCCAGTGAAATCAGAGACATCAATGAACCTTCAACAAGCGAAAATGCTCACATAACTGAAGGTTGGTAGGAGCAGTCTGTTCTTATTATTTATATCAATTTGTGTTAAGCTTTAGTAACAAAAAATTTCTATTAGGTGTTCAGGTGCGTAGAAACTTGAAGCGTTCCATGGAAAAGACAAAAAAAGAGCAGTATCAACAAAGATACAGGCAAAAGATAATTATTTTATTTCAAAATTAAAAGAAAAGTATAAAATATTCAAATGTTTTCTTATTCAAGAACATTCCTTCTGCTCCATTTCAATGAGGAAATATATGAAGGAAAAGAATCCTTTAAGAAACTAAGTAAGAATTCTTGTATACAAAGGTGTTTTGTGTGATGCATTTAAGTCTTATTAAGCTTGTCTAATTTAAGCTACATATTTCATACTTAATAATTCTTGTATACAAAGGTGTTTTGTGTGATGCATTTAAGTCTTATTAAGCTTGTCTAATTTAAGCTACATATTTCATACTTAATGCTTGAATTGCCAACTTTTCTTACTTCAATTAATTTCTGTTAAGTTTTGTTTGCAATTATGGTGATATTTTCTGCATTTGTACTTTAGTATATGAATGCAAAAACGGTGTATGCGGTGATTGTCTTTAGTAACATATAATTTAGCACAAATACAATAATTGTACTGTATTTTTCAGGGTCTATTTTGAAAATCTTCAACGCAACAGCTGCCAACTACCTATCGGAGGAAGAGAAGAAATATTATAAGGCAATGGTGGAGATGCAAAAGAAGATTGTACAGTGCAACATACATAAACAAAAATATAAAAAGAGACTAAAAATGGCAGATAATCTTTTAAATAACAATTTAAAATTAATAAAAGAAACATAAGTAAAAAGCAGAACAAAAGATCATTTACCTTGGAAGAAAAAATTATTGCATTATCCATTTGGAAGAAGAGTCCCAAGAACTATAGGTTCTTTCAAAATGTACTATTATTGCCCTCTACGGTAACATTGAAAAAGTTAATTACGCAATTAGACATCAGTCCAGGAGTATCCAACAGTATTTTCGAAGCCATGCAAAAAAATATTAAATCCTTCTCTGCCAAAGAAAAGTATTGCATATTGATTTTTGACGAAATCCAATTATCGGCGGGAGTGCATTACAATGCAATAATGGATAACGTTGAAGGAATATACATTGACAGACAAGGCAATTTGCAATTCGCAGTCCATGCGAATTTGTGGATGTTAAAAGGCGTATATGGCGCAAGGCCTTGGAAGCAGGCTGTCGCATATACATACAGCAATAGCAGTAGTACTTATTTAGATATTACAAAAATGTTCAAAAAAATCACAACAGCAACAGAAAATATTGGTCTTCATATCATCGCTTGTGTTTGCGATCAGAATTCGAATAATGTAAAAGCTGTAAACTCATTGCTAGACAATTCACCAAATCAGACTAGTTGTGTCAATAATCGCGAAATAATTCCTTTGTTCGACATACCTCATTTAATGAAATGCGTAAGAAATAATTTATTGAATAAAGATTTACAGTTCTGCCTCGATGGCATTAATCAATTAACAGCGAAGTGGGAACATATTGATGGTATATATGAAATTGACAAAACAAATGGACCCAATCGCCTTTTGAATAAAATCACAGACCAGCACGTAAAAAAGGGATATATCAAAAAAATGAAGGTGGCGTGCTGCACACAAGTGTTTAGCGCAACATTTGCCAAAGTAATTCATTTCTATGTTAATTACAAACCTATCCAGGGAGAACACAGCGTAGCGTTACCAACAGATCCGACACATACCGCCAGCTTATTACATTTTTTTAATCAGTTATTCGACAGTTTGAATAGTTTTTATAGTGAAAGCTGTAACAGCAATACATACACAAGAAATATCGCCACTTGGAATAACGCAATTAAAATCATTTCATCTATGAAATACATTTAAAAAAACCAAAAGACAGGGCCCATCCTGTTGTTTTAAAAAGTTGGATACTCACACTCAATAGTGTTATTAAGTTGATTTACAAATTAAAGCAGTTAGGTATTAATTTTGCGGGGAGAAATTTCAACCAGGATGCCATCGAAAACTTTTTTAGTTTAATCAGAAGTCACGGAGGGAGAAATGCCAGTGCAACATGTTCTTCTATCAGTCATTATTACAAGAGCATTTTCATAAATAATTTTGGCAGGAGAATATCGAACAAAGGTAATTGTGAAGACGATCATTCCGAATATTTTATATACACAAAGAACATTATCGATATGAAAAGAAAACAGGATATAGAAATAGAACGTACTTTCACTAATTTTAAAATATTTTAATTGCTGTTGCAAATAATTTAAAGTCCGATTGTAAAAATTGTAATTTATTATGTACAGTTGTGGAATTAAGAAAATTATTGGACACTAGTTTAATAATAGATATTTTGCATTCTATTATTGTCGATAATATATGCGAAACTAATTTAAAACAAAAAACCATGCAGTACCTGAAAGAAAATATAATTTTCAATATAACTACGCATATGGAACATGCCGAAAAATTAAAAAACAATATTTTCCAGAAATTGTTTCACAACATTTTACATATGTACATAAAACATATCAACCAGATATTGACAGGACATTTTGAAAAATATTGAAGCATCCGAAATACCACTGTTCAATATAGCATGTCAATATTATGTTAAACGTAAGCGTAATTGTAAATAATATTAGATTAAATAAACATTTCATTTTACTTGAAACTGTATAAATTTCTACCCTTTTCCCTTGCTACATTAATTGTACGCGTAGACATTAAAATACATATAGCTAGGGTATATAGAGTTGTGTGAGTGACGCGAGTATCTGTGTATAAGTGAGTTAGCGTTTATATCTATATATACTGTTATTAGTTCTATCTTCGGACGCAGAGAGCGCTGAAATACTAGTTTCATTTTTAACACGGCAGCTTACAACCCCTGGTGGTAGGCCGTTGTCCGCCAGTGGGTTGCACCTGTCAGCTGGGACAACGCTTGAAACAACCGGGACTCGAACTGTCGACCTTGGTCGGTCGTGACGCGCAGAGGGGTTCCGAACCGGGAAATCCATCCCTCGTAAAAGGCGCGTGCCACGGTCGAAGCCTCTTGGTCCCCGATTGGGAAAGCCTCAGGCCAACGCGTAAACCGGTCGACGCAGGTTAGGCAGCACCTAAACCCCTCTGAGACCGGAAGAATTACAATGTCTATGTGCACGTGCTCCAATCTTCCGGTCGGCACGTTAAAACTTCCCAGCGGCGCGGAAACGTGTCTTGTAGTTTTGGCGCGCTGGCACGGAACACAACCGCGAGCCCAATTCCGGCAATCGGCTTTAACGAACGGCCACACGTATCGTCCCGTGACAAGTCTTACCGTCGTGTTAACCCCTGGGTGCGCCAGGCGATGGACCGAGTCGAATGCGGCTCATCTGAAAGGTCCCGTGACGAACGGTCGCGAAGTTCCCGATGACACATCACAGGCCACTTCAGTGTCCGAATCGGGCAGGCGTATCCATTCCAGGTGCAAATTGTTAACAATCTCTCCGCGCACGTACGCCTGAAGCTCCGCGGCGTGCCGCTGAGACTCCGCCAAACCGGTGTAGCTGAAAGGACCTGCGACCTCCTCCAATCTGGATAGCGCGTCAGCGACGACGTTCTCCTCCCCGGCGATGTGGCGGATGACGGTGGTGAACTGCCCGATGAAGTCCAGGTATCTGAATTGCCTGGGAGAACATTTCTCGGGCTTTTGCTGGACGGCAAACGTTATTGGTTTGTGAACCGTGTAGACCGTGAAGGTTCGCCCCTCCATCATGTGCCTGAAATGTTTAATTGCTGAATAAATAGCCAACATCTCTCGGTCGTATGCACCGTAATTCCGCTCGGTGGCACTGAGCTTCTTGGAGAAGAACGCCAACGGCTGCCAATCCTCTCCGATACGCTGCTGCAGCGCCGCTCCGACTGCAAAATCGGACGCGTCGCAGAACAGAGCGAGCGGCACGTCGTCTCTCGGGTGCGTCAATGACGCCGATTGCTGTAAACATGCCTTCGCTTCGGCGAAGGCCGCGACGGCTTTCTCGGTCCATTATATCTTGGCGCTACCCTTGACGTTGTCATGCAGCAGGTCATTCAAGGGCGCTTGTACCTGCGCAGCCCTGGGCATGAAACGTCTATAAAAGTTTAGCATGCCCAGGAACTGTCTTAATTGCTTTGCGGTGGTCGGTTGCGGGTAGTTGGCAATTACCTCCACCTTCGATTCCAACGGGCTGGTGCCTCCGGACGATACGCGTATCCCAGGAATTTGACCTGCGCCTGGCCGAAACAGCACTTTGCCGCGTTGATTGTTACGCCGTGCTTATTGAGGCGCGTAAAAACTTTCGTCAAGTGACGCATGTGCTCCTCTTCTGTCGAAGATGCCACCAGTATGTCGTCGATGTACGCGTACACGAAGTCTAAACCGCGTAGCACTTCATCGATAAAACGTTGAAACGTCTGTGCCGCGTTTCGTAACCCGAACGACATACAGGGGAACTCGAATAGTCCGAAGGGAGTTGTTATCGCGGTTTTGGCAATGTCTTCCGCGGCCACGGGAATCTGGTTGTAGGCACGCACCAGATCCAAGGTAGAAAACACTGTTTTTCCGTGAAGCGCTTGAGCAAAGTCCTCAATGTGCTTCACGGGGTACCTATCAGGGGGTATAAGCTGCCGTGTTAAAAATTTGTCCAGTATTTTAGCGCCGCCTGTCTCCCGGGGGGAAACTAATGACAGTATATATAGATATAAACGCTACTTACTCATACACAGATACTCGTGTCACTCACACAACTCTATATACCGTAGCTATATCAAGCTATATATACTTTAATGTACACGTGTACACTTAATCTTACATGTGAAAAGGATAGAAATTGATACAGCTTTAACTGAAATTAAGTGTTTATTATATACTTATTTTAATGTACAATGTTTTGTATAATGAGACGCTATGTCGAACATTGGTATTTCCGAATTTTGGACATTTTTTAATTTTTTAGTGAGAATTTGATTCACGTGTTTTATATACATATTTAAAATATAATTAAATATATTATGGAAAATTTTATGTTTTAATGCGTCGGTATGTTCTGTGTGATCTGTATGAAAAATGATATTTTCCTCTAAATATTTTAAAGCTTTCTGGCTTATATGACTTTCGCATATATTATTAATTATAATTGAATGACAAATATCAATTAACAAACCTGTGTCAAATAATTTTTTAAATTCCGACAATTTTAATAGGGCTTTACAGGTTTCGCATTTTTCTGTTTTCATATTTTTCGTAACAGCAACTAAAATATTGTTTACATGTGCATCACTTATGCTGTTAAAACCTACATCTACACTCGTAAAAGAGTGGTTCGCTTCCACATCTTGCTGTTCTTTCATATTAATGATGTGCTTTGTATGAATAAAATAGTCCGAATGGTCATCTTCGCAATTTCCTTTGCAGGATATCCTTCTCCCAAAGTTGTTAATAAATATACTTTTGTAATAATGGGTAAAGGACGAACATGTTGGATTTGTATTTCTTCCTCCATGACTTCTAACTAGACTAAAAAAGTTTTCTACAGCATCTTGATTGAGATTTCTCCCAGCAAAATTAATATTTAAACATTTAAATTTATAATTTAATTTAATCATGTTTTTTAATGTGAAAATCCAATTTTTCAAAACTATAGGATACATCTTATCTTTCGGCTTCCTTTTTATGAATTTCATAGAATTGATTATACGAATTCCTTCGTTCCAAATATTAATGTTCCGGGAATAGGTGTTACTTTCCAAACTTTCAGTATAAAAATTGTTTAAACTATCAAATAACTGGTTAAAAAAACGTAACAAGTGTGCAGTGTGCATAGGATCCGGTGACAGTACCACACTGTGATTTCCCTGAATAGGCCTATAATTGGCGTAGAAATGAATTATTTTAGAAAACGTAAGACTAAAAATCTGCGTACAATATGCCACTTCCATTTTTTTGATGCATTCTTTTTTAATATGCTGGTCTGTGATTTTGACTAAAAGACGGTTCGGTCCATTTCCGCGATCAATCTCATATATTTCGTCAATATGTTCCCACTTTGCTGTTAGATGGTTGACATCATCGAGGGAGAATTCCAAATTTTTTGTTAATAAATTATTGCGAATGCACTTCATGAGGTGCGGGACATCGTACAACGGAATGATCTCCTTATTGTTAAGAGAGATGGTCCCGTTGGACGAAGTTTTTATGAGTTCGTTTATTGCTTTTACGTTATTAGCATTTTGATCGCATACACAAGCAACCACATGTAAACCAATATTTTCTGCTGCTGTTACGATTTCTTTAAACATATCCACAATATCTACATATGTGGTACTGCTATTACAAAATGTAAAAGCCATAGACTGCTTCCAAGGCCTTGTGCCGTGTATGCCTTTTAACATCCACACCGTAGCATGGTCCGCATATTGCAAGTTGCCCTGCTTGTCAACATACACTCCTTCAACATTATCTACTGTTGAGTTATAATGTATTCCTGCAGACAGTTTCATTTCATCAAATATCAGAATACAGTATTTCTGTTTTGGTGTGAACGATTTCATATTTTTGCTCATGGTTTCAAAAACGCTACTACATACGCCTGGTTTTATGTCCAACTGTGTTATTAATTTTTTTAAAGTAATTGCTGAAGGTAGTAAAAAAAGATTCTGGAAAAATCTATAATTTTTTGGGCTTTTCTTCCAAATGGATAAAGCTACTATCTTTTCTTCCAGCGTGAATGATCTTTTCGATTGGGTTTTGTTCATATTTCTCTGGTAACATACAAATAAATTTTTTATATGGCCAGGCACAAGTTTCCAGAAATTATTATTAATGAAACTATCTGCAATTTGTAATCTCTTTTTATAGTTTTTCTTTTGTATGTTGCACTGTTTAATTTTCTTCTGCATGTCCAGTATTGCCTGATAATACTTCTTGTTTTCAGTCGATAGGTGGATGGCAGAAGTTGCATTGAAAACCTTCAAAAGAGACCCTGAAAAATATAATACAATTATTGTATTTGTGCTGTTTAAATTTTATGTTACTCAAGCCAATCACCGCACACACTCCATTTGTGCATTCATTTAGTACAGTACAAATCTAGAAAATATCACCACAATCGTACACAGAACTTGACAGAAATTAATAAAAGAAAGAAAAGTTGGAAATTCAAGCATTAAGTGTGAAATATGAAACTTAAATTATACAAGCATCTATCACTATCATGCTGCATATGCGCACAAACCACCTCTGCACACAAGAATTCTTACTTTGTTTCTCAAAGGATTCTGTCACTTCGTTTATTGCCTCGTTCAAATGAAGCAGACGGAATGTTCTTGAATAAGAAACCACTAAAATATTTTGTATTTTCCATGTTCGTTTATACAATACTAGTTTTTAAAATAAAATAATTACCTTTTTTCTGTATCTTTGTTGATACTGCTCTTCCTGTGATCTCTTCCCTTGAACGTTTTACGGTTCTCTGCATCTGAACACCTAATAGAAATTTTTTGTTACTAAAGCTTAACACAAATTGATATAAATAATAAGAACAGACTGCTCCTACCAACCTTCAGTTATGTGATCATTTTCGCTTGTTGAAGGTTCATTATGTCTGCTTTCACTGGAACCATGAGTTTCACTGGAAGCATGAGTTTCACTGGAAGCATGAGTTTCACTGGAACCATGAATTTCATCACCTTGAATAGGGTCTGCGAACATAAAGACAAGATATATTATCACACATATTTATAGCACAATTTCTTAACTATATGTCTTTATGAATAAATAATATATAAATACCTGGTAAATGTAAACTGGGTACTGCAGACCGAGAGAGGCCTCGCCGAAAAAAATATTTTTCCTCAAAATGTATGTTGCATACTGCCCGCTGCAAAAGTTTATTCTCCGGCAAATGCAATAATGCTTCGTTCCCAATCACAGATAGCCACTTACAAATTCTTTTCTCGAATTGTCTGTCCTTTGGGATTTTGTATAGTTTCCTACAATTGCCGGGGCAATTAGGAACTATGCACAATGTTGCAACCATAGCTACTGTTTTCACTACACTGCACTATACTCACTTTGAACGTTAGAAAGCACGTTTTACTCAACGATACAAATGGATATAATACAATATAATAGTAGTTTATATAAAGCACGAGGACCAACGAAGACGCTCCAATGTACAAGACGCTCCAATGTACAAGACGCTTGGATCAGCGTGGCGTGGGTGAAGGTGAAGACCAGTGAAGACGCTCCAATGTACAAGACTGTACAAGACGCTTGGATCAGCGTGGCGTGGGTAGGCACACGTGGGTACAGAACAAAGCAAGCGTTCTGCGCATGCGCTGTAGAACTACACCAACGCCACTGCCGTCCCGGGGGAGAAACATAGTGGTTGAAATATTTCCATTTCAGCTTACACCCCCTGGTACCTATCCGCCACTGTACGCGCATTTAGAGCCCGGTAATCCCCGCACGGACGCCAAGCGTCCTGACCCTTTTTCGGCACCATGTGGAGCGGCGAGGACCACGTACTTTCCGACGGTCGCGTGATGCCGAGACGCATCATTGTCTCAAACTCTTGCCGCGCGAGCCTCAAACGGTCCAGCGCGAGACGGCGGGGTCTGCACGCTACAGGCGGTCCCGGCGTTGTGCGAATATAATGCACCGTACCGTGCTGCACTTCCGCGGGTGTTCCCACAGGTCGCGTAATGTTCGGAAACCGCTGCAGCAACTCGTGGAACCTCGAGTCACCAAAAATTGTTTTTACCGAGGGCGCCGACGGCCCGCACCCGCGCACTGAGCGTCCTGGCACTGTCATCGACGTCACCTGATCTAATAGTCTGCAATTGCCGACGTCCACCAGCAGTTCGTAATGCGCGAGAAAATCGACGCCTATTATCGGCCTCGACACATCGGCCACCACGAACCGCCATACGACGCGGTTGTACGACGAAGCATAGTATGCCCTTTCCCCCTCGAAACCTTGGACACGTCTTTTACACTTTTTTAATATCTTTCATATTTTTCGAGATATTCGGCTGGAAAGTTTTCAAATGAACACCCTGTATAATGATTTCAATCCATATACATGTAAAGCCTGTACGAGGATCATTTGCAGAACCAATTGAAAACCGATAACGAATAATTTTTTGATGTTATATTTCGTATGTAACAAAGATTTTAAATCAACTAAATCATTTGGAGATTTTAATCATATCTATAATATATGCTATGCAAAATAAACATTTCTTACCTTAAATTGCAACAAACAGGAGTGAAATAGAAATTTATTTTTTCTCCATCAGAATGATATAAATAGTATATTTCAATGTTTCTAATATTTTTGCTATTTTAAATTACATACCTGTACCCATGGGGATAGTAGATTTTCTTAACATTTACAAAGCAATTCGTGCGTTTTTAGGACGAATAATTAAAAACTAAATTATTTACAACAAGTCTACATTTTCCGGTAATAGGCTCGTACGTTTCGAAGTAACAATATTGCCAGCTGTGGAAAATACTCGCTCAGAGCTGGCCGATGTTGACGGTGTACATAAATATCTTTTAGCGATTTTTGCTAATCTTGGATATTTTCCTTCTCTTGTTTTCCACCACTCTAGTGGAGATAAATTGTGATTGATTTCAGTATCTTGAACATACATTTTTGATTCCGATTTACTATCACTAATAGAAACTTGTGAATTATGAAATATGAAATCTAGAGAACTATTTGATACGGAATTGACATTTTCAGTAACTTCATTTCTTTCGAGGTTTTCTATCATATTACCAATTGCTGTTATAATCAGGTTCTTCTTTTCGTTGGTTTCGAATGTAATTTGTTTACTTCTTGGGTCCAAAAAAGAAGCAAGACTATCTGTAAGAGATAGTACCAAAATGTTTTTGAATTGTTCCGTTTCAGGTCTACCCGTAATATCCATATTGAGATGGCTTTCAATAATATTGTGAATAATGGGAAGCACCAAAGAAATGGTTACTTCATTCTCAGAACATAATGCTGTAGTAGCTACATTTAATGGTTTTAAAACGGTGATTATATCACCCATTAATACCCATTGATGTTCTGTCATTTCAAGTTTTAGTGCTATATTCAATTTTGTGATTGTTCTGTCTGTTAGAACAGACATAATTGCATTTCTGTTCTGGATTAGTCTTTCGCACATATGATAATAAGATCCCCATCTTGTTGGGCAGCTCTGAATTAGTTTTTGTTTTTGTAGACCTAGTTGTTGTAAGGATGTTTGTATCACCATGTGAATGACTGAATGTGAGTGTGCATGCAGTGGTTCATGTCATATGTTTAAATGTTATATATGTTTTTATTGATTTATGCGTTGCGTTAACGTTTTGTTAACAAATGTACGTTACGATATGATTTTGTTACTAAAACGTCATTAATCAGTTTCCCGCGAGCGAGCAACCGATTGACAACGATCACGCCGTTATCAGGCCTCCTTATATTGTTCTTGTTTCTCGTTTAAAGTACTTGTAGCAATATTAGAGTGGCTAAAATGTTGTACAATTTTACTACCTTTTTTAATAATTTCCTGAATTGCATCTACATCATTCAGAGCATCTTTTATGCTTAATTGTATGTTATGTGCTGCACAAGAAATATTGTACATTAACGAAATTCGAAGCTAATGTTATATTAGATGCATTGTCATGGACCATAGCATTTATTTTATTACTAATGTTTCAATCTTCATTAATCATATTGAACATTATAGCTAAATTCTCCCCTGAATGACGGTCTTCCATAAATTTTGTACAAAGTGTATAATTTTTCAAAACCCACTCTTCGCTAATAAAATGTACCGTTGCTGAAATGTACGAATCTTGTGATCTCGAGGACCACCCGTCATTCATGACAGCTATATCAGAGGCCACAGAAAGCTCGTTTTCTATTCTTTTCCGTTTTTCGTTATACATAGCTTGTAACCGTGTTGAAATACTTTTAGGGCAAGGGCATTGATATCCAGGTTCTAATACAGCCATAAATTCTTGAAATCCACTACTATTACAGAATGAAATAGGCATCATATTTGTGGAAATCATACGTGAAAGTGCTTGTGTGATTTCTTCTTGTCCTTTTGATTTACACGTTCCTAATTTTTGCTTCTTGCAGGAATTGCATTATTTACATTTATATGCGATGGCCCTGGTTCTAATATCAATATCGATGGTTCATCATTGTCAAAATCTAATGCAATTGATGAATTAAATACTTCTCGATGCTTGCCTCGCAAATGCTTCATTATTACTGATGTCGATCCATTAAAAGATAATGTACTATTATATATGGTACACGTAACACATTTTCCATCTTCAGATGAAGTGCTATAGTTCCACACCCAACTTTTACGCGGAGCCATTTATTTTATATTTTATACTTTATACAACCGAATCGCACGAATTTCAAACAGAGACTAAAGTGACTAAGCAATATGGGTTCATTTCTTGCGGTAGCATTTGTCAAAAACAAATGCAGTACGATCAGCCGGGTTTTGTTATGCATGACCGGCCGGTATTGTTACAATAAGATTGCATTTCTCAATACATCAACTGAATTTTTGAACGTTGATACTAATAAACCATCAACAACAAAATCTTCATATTAACTTAATTAAGACAATTCTTGAAAAATACTTACAGTTACTAATATTATAATTATATAACTTTATTTCGTTCCCCTTGAGGTTACAAATCCAGAAAAAATAACTCCTCCTTTCTTCTCGCCGCTCTTACAACTATACCTTAAATCTACCTTACCAACTAACTTACACCGAAACTTAACCTATACTTAACCTATGCCTTGTCTTAATAGAGAGAGAGAGAATATATATACACATACATACATACACATGTACACACATACGCAGCCCTATAACTGTGACGTTGATACGGCCACACATGTGTGCGCACATACACACATACCACCCCTGTCCCCCTATTCCCCCTTTATCCAATCCCCTCTTCCCCAGGACCCCCTCTTCCGGTCGTACTTCACTCCCTTCCACCCTGACCTTTCATTTCATCATTCACACCTCTAGCACTCATTTTCTCCCTCCATTCTTCCACCAACCTCATCCACTCCTCCCCTTCCCCATCCTCTCCTAATACCTTCCACACCATCTCCTGCCACCCCCTTTCGTCTTCCCCTTTCATACAAACCTCCCACACGTGTTCCCACGTTTCCAACTCCCAACCACACACTCTGCACAATCTCTCTTCCTCCCCTACCCAGTATTTCCCCCCTCTCATCCCATTTCCCAGTCTGAATCTCGCTACCCTTTGCCACCTACTCTCTCTCCACCCTTTCCCTAAATACCCTGGCAGCCCCTCTCCTTTCACCAATCCGTACCATCTGTTGTATCTTGCCCCCCTTATCCTGTCCCATCTCTCCTTCCTCTGACTTTCCTTCTCCCTTTTCATAATCTCCTCACTCACTTTCCCACTCCTCTCCTCCATCATTTCTTCCGCTTCCTCCACTGTCCATCCCCTCTTCTCCCAAAAATCCCTTCTTTCCTTCTCCCACCCATCCACATTCCCCCCCTTTCATCCCTAGCCCTAACCTCCTCCCAGCATAGTCGTGCCCATTCCCCCCCTTTGCCCTCTCTCAGCTTCTTTTCAAACCCCCATGCCCTCAATCCCGCTCTCCCCCTCAGCAGCTCCCTCTGTACCTCCTCTCTGACCATATACCCCGGCGTACACCTCTTCACCCCCAACACCCACCTCAGACATCTTTCCTGCATCCTTTCGAGCTCTTCCCTCTCCTTCCAACCCCAAATTTCCACCCCATAGCTCACTACCGTCCAAACCAACCTGTCAAAGAGCCAAATCCTCCTTCCCCAGTCATCCCCAAATCTCCTTTTCCCGATCCCCCACACCTGTCCCATTACCGCCGCCCCCTTCCTCATCCTGTCCTCCACCTGTCTTTTCTGACCCCCGTTCCTCATTACTATATACCCTAAATATCTATACTCCTTCACCTCCTCTAGCACCTTTCCCTTCCACCTCCACGACACTTTTTTCCACCTCCCCCCTCCTCTTCTGCACCTCATCACCTTCGATTTCTCCGCGTTCAAACACAGTCTCCTCTCTTCCAGATACTTTTCCAGCACCCCTATCATCCCCCTCATCCCCTCTTCATCCTCCGCCATCAGGGCCACATCGTCCGCGTACGCTAAGGCCACTATTTTCTTTCCCCCCACCCTGATCCCTCCCCACCCACTCTTCTCCAGAAGCGGGCTTAGCGGACACCCCTGTCTCACCCCCCTTACCGTCCAAAAACTTTCCCCCTCCTCTTCCCCTACCCTCACCTTACTTTTCGTCTCTCCTAACAACTCACTACACCTCTCTACCAGCCCTTCCCTTACCCCCCTCTTCCTCATTGCCCCCACTAACACCTCTCTGTCTACCGAGTCGAACGCCGCCTTAAGGTCCACGAAAAATACAACCATCCTCCTGTTCTTTCTCCTCACCTGCCTATTTATTAAATAATTTAAAACATATACATTGTCCATGCATCCCACCCCCTTCCTAAAGCCCGTCTGGCTCGCTGGCAGCAACCCCTTTTCCTCTACTTCCCCTCTTACCCTCTCCGCCAAAATCGCCGCGTATATTTTGTACGCCGTCTGCAGTAGTGTCACCCCCCTATAGTTCTCTACTTTCCTGGTGTCCCCTTTCTTTGCTATTGGTATCACTATCCCCTCCGTCCAGTCCTCCACCCACCCCTCCCCTCTCCATACCCTATTACACACCCTCCACAACCATTCCTCCACCTCGCTCCCTCCATACTTCCACACCTCGTTCTTGATCTCGCCCCCCCCCGCTGCCTTCTTCTCCTTCAACCCCTTTACCACCTTTGAGACCTCCCACCTCTCAATCTCTTTCTCCCCATCCTCCTTCCTTCCGCCCTCCACTTCCCTCCTAACCCTCGAGTCAACTCCACCCAATAGCCCTCTGAAATATTCGTCCCACTCTTCCATTCTTATTCTTTCATCTACTCTGACTCTCCTTCTCCTTTCCCTGTTCACCACCTTCCAAACCTGCTTCTCCGTTTTCACCCCCTTTAGTTCCCTTTCCCATACTTCCCTCTCTTTCTTCTTCTTCTCTTCACAAAGAACCTTGTAAGCCCTCTTCTTTGCCCTGTACTCCCCTCCTTCCCCTCCCCCCTTCTCCATTTCCTCATTTCTTCTCTTACTTTCCTTTTTTCTTCTCGGCACTCCTCATCCCACCACCCTCTCCTCCTCCTTTCTACCTCTTTCCCCCTCCCCTCTAACGCCTCCCTTATCCTGTCCTTCAGCCCTTTCCAGTCCTCTTCCACATCCTCTTCCCCGCTTTTCCTCCTCCCAAACTTCTCTCTAAATTCCTTTACCCCTTCCTCAGACCAATTACCTTCCCCCATCCCCTTACTTCTGCCTTCCTTTCTTCTTTTTCCTTCCCCTGTCCCTTTTAGCCATACCCATATTGGCGCGTGATCCGAATCTATTCTTTCCCCTATCTCCATTTTCTCCACCCCCTCTCTTGTTTCTTCATTTCCTACTATATAATCTATCACCGAGATCCCTCTTCCCCCCGCGTACGTCCACTCTCCTTCCTCGTCCCCCTTCACATTTCCATTCAAAATACTCCAGCCCCTCTCTCCCAAGAACCTACACAATCTCCTCCCTTCCGCATTAACTTTCCCATCTTTTGAATTCCTGCTCCCCCTTCCCCCTCCCTCCTCTTCCTCCTCCACCACTACTCCCCCTTCCCTTCCTGTTCTTGCGTTGAAGTCCCCCCCTATTATCACCTTTGTTCCATCCTCCCTCCCCTCTATCCATTCCCCTAGCTCTTCGAATTTCTTATCCCAATCCCTATTTACGTATACCCCTGCCACCCTCCACCAACCTCCCCCTAACTTCATCCTCATCGATATTATCCCCTCCTTCCCTCCTGCTCCTCTACTTTCTGTCACCGTCTCTATCTCTCTCCTCACACCCATGACCATTCCCCCTATCGCTCTGCCTTTCTTACCCTCCCTCCTTGCCCACTGTGTCTCCCATAAGTACCCCCCCGGCAGTTTCTCTCTAATCCTGCTCCATCCCGTCTCTTCCACCCAAGTCTCCATTAAAACTATCACATCCCACTCTTCCAACTCTCTCCAAAACTCCTCATCCTTGTTCCCCAAACCTGCGACGTTCCAGAACATTAACTTGTGCCCTGACTTCCTCCCCTTTCCCCCCCTCTCTCCAGCTCCTCTCCCTTTCCCCTTCCCTCGTTTCCCTGCACCCTGCACCAGTCTTCCTCTACCTCGTCCCATCTCTTCATCCTTCCATTCACCCACATCTTCATGTACCCTACCTGAACATTCTTCCCTTTCCCTCTCTCTTTCTCCGCCTCTCTTTCAATTTTCCATCTCGTCCTTCTTTCCTCCTCCGTCAAGTCATCATCCAATCTTTCCCTCCTTCCTGTTAGATTTCTTCTCCTTTCCATCACTTTTCTTTCCTCTTCCCTATCTCTCATCTTAACCAGAACCATCCCCCTCCCGTCCGTTCCCACTTTCCCTATCTTTCCAACCTCTTTTATTCCCTCCTCCTTCACCCCCAAGGACTCCCATATCTTCCTTACCTCCCCTCTCAGGTCTTTTCCCTCTACCTGAATCCTTCTTATAATAATGTTGTTCCTTTTCTCTTCCCTTTCTCTCCTGTCCTGCGTGACCTCTAATCTCCTTAGCCTCCTCCTGTTCTCCTCCATTAGCTCTCCCCTTGCCCCTCCATCCATTCCGTCTTTCCCTACCTCCGTCTTTTCCCTCGTCACTTCTTCAATCTTCCCCTCTACTCTCCTTACCCTCCCTTCTATTTTCTCCAGCCAACTCTCTAGCTTTTCCCTTTTTATCTCTTCCTCCCTCCTCTCTTCCCTGCACTTCTCCCTTTCCTCCCTCCACTCCTCTCTCCATCTCTTCCCTTCCTCCCTTTCCCTCCTCATCTCCTCGCTCATCTTCCGTATCTCTCCTATTAACCCTTCGAACATTTCCTCCATTCCCATATTGACTCCCCCTCCTCCTTCCTATCCTCTTTTGGAGACCTTTTCGTAACCTCACTCCTTTTGAAGATAGCGTTTGCCTCCTCCCCCCCATCCTCCACCTCCTCTATTCCTCTCTTCTTTCCCAAACTCTCCACATTTTCCGCACTGAACCAGCGCTCAATTCTTTCCTCCCTCCCCAGCTTCCCCACTCTACCCTTCACTGCTTTCCCAACTTCCCTCCCACTCCCCTTGACATCCTCCACGCTCTCCATATCTCTCGCCTTTCCTTTTCTCCTACTGCCCCTCTTGCCCCTTTCAAATTTTCCCGCCTGACCACCCGTCACTGACCCCCACTAGGCCGCGCCACCTGCTGCTCCTTCTCACTCTGCCGCGCCACCTGCTGCTCCTTCTCACTCTTCCTGCCTAAAACGCACCTCTCAGCGCCGCCCTAACCTGTTTCCTCCGCTCACCTCACCCTTCTCTATTTCGCCACTCCCTCCGTTTCGCCCTATTCCCTTCACTTTCAGCCTATTCCTACCCCTCACACACCCTTTTTCCACCACACACTCTCCACTCACACCTTGTACTCTCTACTTTCTCACACTGAAAATCTCACAGCTCTCTACACACTTCTGCCTCACCGCCAACCGGAAAAGGAAGTCCTACTAATATTATAATTATAAAATGTATATTACGTTTCATAATAGTCAAAGATTTAAAAGATTTCATTTCTAATTCCTACATACTGTACATATGCATACTGAAATTAAATATTTAAATTCAAGATAAACCGGTTTCATTGCCTGAAGTATTATACAGAGTGTCTCAAAAGTACTTCAACTCCGGGAAATGGGAGGTTCCTTGGGTCATTTGAAGCGACATTTTCCTTAACAAAAATGGCGTCCGTGGCTTTGTTTAGGAGTTATTAACGAAAAATACAGACCAACCACAGCGCGCCTAGTCGCTCGGTGGCACGGTCAGCGCGGCGAGCCAGGGGGAGGAGAGTGTTGTCGGTACGCCGCGATGTCGTAACAAACAGCAGTTTCTCGATTATGTCCCCGATTTCGATGAGCTTTGGATATGTTGTAAAGACTATGATTCTGAACAACATTTCCCTTTAGACTTTTTGCCTCGCGGCTTTAGTTTACGAGATGATCGTGAAGGACTTTACTTGTCAATTCATATCAGTATTCATGATAGCGGATACGGCTTGCTAATATCTCCGAAAGTAAAGCCGACCGCCAACTATTTCAAACGTGGAGTTTTATAACATATTTCAAGGTCATTGAAATCGGCGAGGATCCACATCATCTTTACCCGACTTACGGCAACTTTACCCGAACGAGAGAAGAAGCAGAAACTGATTGCATTAAAAACTCACTTATTCAGCCGTAAATCCATTTGCTGCTTCGAAATGCGTGTCACTGTCACTGGGTCATTCGGTGACGAACTGCACAGATGTCTTCAGGTGTACGACAGTACCGAAAGCTAAGGGTTGTACAGTACGGTTGTACAAAAGGTTGTATACAATGGTTGTAAATTTTTCCACACTCACGATCACTGTTCACATTTGCAATATCACTTGTATTGCAGCACAAATCACAGTAATGAGGTAATGCGATCAGTAGACTGCGGATATCATGCATTTGTGTCAAAAATGCGTAAGTGCATTTTAAAACAGTAGAGAGATTAGAATAATTTAAAAACACCAATCTATTTTTTTCAACTTGATCAAATGATTAAAGTAAAAGTCAACTATCCGTCTGGCATCTGTCCCTTGCAATAACAGCAGCCAACTTTCATTTTGCATAAAAATCCGCAGTCTAGTGACTAGTTTAAATATTACTACTAAAAACACGCATTTCAGCAACCGTGAACTTAGAATTGACAAGTCTTTGGAGATGTTCTCTCTACCGCGGCTCGAACGACACTGATTTTACCCAAGATTTTTCTGAAAAGTTTAGGGAGGACATTATGCGTGTCGAAAATGCACACTGAGAAAGAACCTCCCATTTCCCGGAGTTGAAGTACTTTTGGGACACCCTGCATATAGCCATTGCAATTTGATATACATTGGATGGTGAGAAAGAAAGAAAAACACATTTTTCGATGTTTGATACATGTACATAGCCATTGAAAGAAAATCGTTTTTCTGAAGGGAAAAAAGAATTAAACTATATTATATTAAAATTGTTAGACACGAACAATTGTAATTCGCGCGATAAGCGAGCTAGACAATGCCGTCACGCGTCATGCCCGCAAACGGCAACTTTCGGCAGCTACGATATACGAGCGCCTTTGTCTCCACGGTACGGTTGTATGTATTCGTGATGGGGACACCCCTCACCACGCCCGATTTCCTCGAAAACGGTTACGCCGAATTTAGATCACCTGTTACCTCCTTAGCGAGTACACGCGATAACCGTTTTCGGAACATTAACGCGACGTGAAAAAGAATTGCCATTGTGCCGTACAGCATCGCGATTCGTAGAAACAATTGCATAAATAAATGTGAAACTGAAATCGGAGAAACCCGGTTTTAATCTTTACACGCAGTTCTTTATTCCGATTCATCACGATCGAGAACCTCCTTCGCTTACTTCCTATCGCTCGATCCCGGTACCTTTCCTGATCATCATTTGCTCCAACGCGATCGGTGTAACAAAAATACTAATTCAAATAATAAATATAGAAACAAATTTCTAATTTCTATACAATATAAAAATTCATTTATTTAAACAATTATTTTAACAATAAATTATTATTGACATAATGATTCAAATAATGAATATAGAAACAAATTTCTAATTTCTGTTGTTACGCGCCTACCGCATAACGTTAAAGAGCTGTTACGCCCTTGCGTTACAGGTGGATTCCAAAGGCGGAACGAAATAAATATTGAAGGAATTCTCATACGATGCAATTGATTAGGAAAATATGGATTACGAATGGTAAAAGTAATAACGTACGCGTGGCTTCCTAATAACGAAAATAAAACATAAATAGTGTCCTTTCGACACACGAGAACAATAGATATTCGAACTATAAATATACCCGACTGTGTGATGATACAATATGTGAACGTATTTCGCGTCAACCGCGAGGCACGAGGTGATACTCAATTAGGGAAATCCCACAGCCTATATAAGCTATTGAATATCGTTCGCCCTTGGCAACGTGATGAAATAATGCTTTTAAATGTTCAATTAGGAGTCAACAGAAGACAACTTACCCTAGAGAAACTATTCTCTATGTAATATATGTAAATATATATATATATATATATATATATATATATATATATATATATATACAGGGTGTCCCAAAACGACTGCGTAAGCGGGAAATGGGAGGTTCCTTGGGTCATTTGAAGCGACATTTTCCTTAGCAAAAATGGCGTCCGCGGCTTTGTTTAGGAGTTATTAACGAAAAACACGGACCAACCAGAGCGCGCCTAGTCGCTCGGTGGCACGGTCAGCGCGGCGAGCCGGGGGGAGGAGAGTGTTGTCAGTACGCCGCGATGTAACAGACAACTAACAGTTTCTCGATTATGTCCCGATTTCGATGAGCTTTGGATATGTTGTAAAGACCACGATTCTGAACAACATTTCCCTTTAGACTTTTTGCCTCGCGCTGAACAGCCTGGGAGAGCTCATACTCGGATACCCCGAGTTCCGCGGTCCAGTCAAACTGGGCCGCAGTGGGCGGGTCAATCCCCCTGCCCCCCGAAGGGGGGAAGAGGGTGGATATGACCCGCCCCAGGAACTCGGGGTCCAACTGCTCCGTAACAGGGGCACCCATGGGCGGAGCTTCCCAAGCACCGCCTTATAAGGGCGCCCCCAACGGTCCCTATCCAGGGTCCGCAAGAGCTCATCCCAGGCCTTGGCCTTGGCAGCGGCAATCGCACGCTGGAGAGCCATTCTGGCCGCCCTGTACACACAGTACAGGACGGCCACTCTCGCCTCGTCGCCGCCTCTCCTCGAGAGCGCGGGTAAACTGGCGTCGGGCGCGGACACAGGTATTCCTCATGTCCGAACTTTCGCCCGACCGCCAGTAAACTGACCGCTTCGGGGGTAGTCAACCGGTCCGGGGCATTGCCGCGTCGCAAAGCGACTCTAAGATGCCCCGGAACCACGACACCCCCTCGTCAGCCCCGCGCTCCCTGGCCACCAGCCAGGAGTAGGCGAGAGAACTGATGCCATCTCCAGGGGTCCTGCCCGCTGCCGATTCGGCCGCCACCATCATGGTGACGTGGAGGTGGTCCGACAGAGTCTCCCGAGTCCGACAGAGTCTCCCGAGTCCGACAGAGATCTCGATTCCCCCTGGCATTGTCCTAACCCTAGATATTCTATGGCCGGTGCTATTTCCACGAGGTTCCTAATTGCGGATGGTCGGATGGAGGTTGCTGACAAATCTATATTTTTTAATTTCGGACATCCTTTGATAGTTATTGCCAGGATTTGCGGCTGTAATCTTTTAGATAATCCCTTATCGGTTATCTTAACAGAGACAATATTGTCTGCAGCTGACTAGGGAAATCCCACAATGCTAACGCATTATCGAACTGCAGCACCGCTAATGGAAAAGGAATAAAATATGAATAATTTGTTCGGAATGTAACACTATACATTATAAAAATTCATTTATTTAAACAATTATTTTAACAATAAATTATTATTGAAATAATAATTCAAATAATGAATATAAAAACAAATTTCTAATTTCTATACATTATAAAAATTCATTTATTTAAGAGATACAACCGAAATGGTTTTATTATTTTATACACAAATATGAACCAGTCGTGAGACCTCATGAGATACTCGGGTTGTACCTCTTGTAACCAGTTGTGAGACCTCATGAGATACTCGGGTTCGCGGGGACACGGCTTTCTTATGAGATACCCCGGGTACCCGGATGCTCGGTTACCTCACGAGATACCCGGGTAGTTTTGCTCTACCCGGGTGTCTCATGGGTACCCGAGTACCCGGGTATCTCATATACTCGGGTAAAGGTTCTAGCTCTAATTTAGAGTACAATGTAATTGAAATATAATGTAATGGAATTAGTGAACCAGGACTCGAAAACTGTTATAATATCAATTTCGGTTCTTCAAACAGTTATGAAGAACTTTTATTTCGACTAAATGTTTTACGAAGAACCGAAAGGGTCTAGCAGGATTAGCATGGTCCAGCGGTCCTCACGATAAATTTTTATGCATATCGTGTGCAAAACAGTGCTTTAGGAAAATACTCGAACTTACCTCGTGCATTTCATATATCTTTTTCACAATTGTGAGCAAATTATAAAGAGTAGGAAAAAGAATTTTTTACGGGTGGGGTTATAAGCAACCCCTTGAGTGACACCTATCAAAAAATTCAAGAACAATGTTGTGTTACCTATCTAATACATACATCTGAAAGTTTCTATTTTATAGTTAAATATGTTACGTTCCGAACAAATTATTTTATTTCATATTTTCTTTTTCCATCGGCTGTGCTGTATTTTCTTGTGTAATGAACGATGAAAGTTTTGGGCACAAAGAAGTACGCTGTTCTCCCTTGCGTCCAAATCATTCATCGTTCATAACACGAGTAAATATCATCGGAATTATATTTGGTAACATTTTCATTAGAAAAATGCTACGAATATGTTTGTTGAACCTAACCCAGACCCCGTATCGGGTTACGCAGTATGTTTACGGAATAATCAGCGACCGAGGCAGCTCGCGCTTCTGAGCTCGACGTTCGGCACGCGTTTATTCCAGCTGGAAAAAGTTATTCGAAGCCCCCGCATGAAGATACAAGATGAAAATTTCATTCGGCGCTACGAATAAATGTGCTTCGAATAAGGCCATCTTCATTTCCTTCTTTGAATTATTGCTACAGGAAGGAATATTAAATCACCCATAATTAAGTAATGCCAGAGTAATGCGGTTGCTCAGAGTATTATGACGACGCAGAAAGTAAAATATTTTATTTCGCATGCCTCTGCGTCCGGACTGTTTCCGAAGCAGTGCGTCCAAAAGGAATGGCTGTTCAGGCAAATTCTAGCCCTAAGGACGCCTTGTTGGTTTTCTCCGGAAGGGAACGTGTCGAGCTGTCGAGTCGCACGGTGCCAAGTCTCGACATTCCTTCATTCGAATTTTCTCACACTATCCTCATCTACGTCCAAAACTTGCTACATGCCCGTCGGACTTGTATTCGCGAACGGCTGTCTCTATTTCTTTTCGCGTTTTCGTGTCTTTAACGTGGGAGAGGTCGATCGCGTCGTGCTCGAGTTCGCGGCCTACGTATAAAATTTCGGGCGTGATGCTCTGCTCGTTTGCTTGTTTTGTTAGCACCATTGCACCGTCTTTTACCGTCCATTCCCCGACGTTTATGAAATCGTAGCCCAGCAGAACCCCGTATTTCAAAACCGCGTTTTCCACGACGTGCAACGTAGCTTCCCGTATTTCGCCGTCGATTACGGTCTCCGCGTTGCACTTCCCGAGAGTTCTATATTCTTGGGAGCCTATTCCACGGAGCCGCGTTTCTTCGTTCGTTAACGGAGGTGCCCCGATGTCGCAGTATACGTTTTCGCGGACCAGCGATACGTCGCTACCCGTATCAAGGACGGCTACCGCGGCGCACCCGTTCACGCGAACATCTTTACGGTATTTTGTTTGCGTCGAATCCGCGACAACGATGACGTTCTTCACGTTTGGTTTTTTCGTCGGGCAATCGCGGGAAATATGACCATATTCGTTGCAATGGAAGCACTTACGACCTTTATCCTGCGCGGGGCATTTCGGTGTGGGGTGTCCTCGGTCGCCGCAGTTAGTGCACCTCCTTGTCGTCGTCGCTGGACCCATAGCGGTATCGAATCTGGCCCTCGACGTCGGCTCTCCTCCCCTGAGCGTCGTGGAAGGCTTCCAGCAGGTCGGCGTTCGTTTTGAACCTCTGGATGCGTGCCTGCTTCTGGAGGGCCTAGTCCGGTATCCCGTCGATGACGCAATCGATGAATTCCTCCCCATCTATGGCGATACGATTCGCCAGGATTACCTTCCGATGGAGTAATCGGCGAAGGTCTCTCCTCGATGCCACGTCCTTTCCTCGAACCGTCGCCTCTCCATCAACTTGTTCGGCCATCGGTAGAACATGGACTCCATGTTCTCCAGAAGAGTCTCGATTACCATTACCATGTGCTCGGGTCGAGAATGGAACCAGTGCAGAGCCTTTCCCCGGAGCCTCGACGCGATGAGGATGCGACATGCATCGTCTCGCAGTCCGTAACCGTCGCGTAGGAGTCGAAACTGCTTCATCCAAGTCTCAAAGGCGCCTCCCGAACCATCGAAATGGTTCAAAAGGTCCGCGATGGCCGTGATGCTCATTCGAAGGGGTTCCGGTGTCGCACCCGTGACCCCTGTTCTCGTTGACTGCTGGCTGCTGTTACCTGGTGCTAGACGCGTTAATTCTAACTCTCGTCTCGTCAGCTCTACTTCTCGGATGGCCAGCTCCCTCTCCTTCTCCAGCAGTTCGACCCGGCGCCTCATCATCTCCATCTCCGTGGTCTGGTCTGAGATGACGGATATCGGGTCAATTTTCGTGTCGTCGGCGCTCAACACCTCGTCTCCGTTGAAAACGTCGTCCTCCACGAAGCCGTCTCCGAGCAGTCTTGCGACTAGCTCGATTTTTGTTCCGCTGGTGGAGAGAGTTCTCTCTCGCAGAATCTCTTTCAAACGCGACATGGTGAGATTCTGCAGATTTCTGTCCGTTATTTCGTCACAAGCCGAAAATCACGCATGTACCGTTAACTGTCTCGCGTAGCGTTAAAAACCGTCATGCACTCTCTGGTCGTTGTCGAAATCCCGGACGAGCCCCCAATGGTAGGAAGTAAACTGTTTTAAATAATACTGTCCTTTATTATAAGAGGATACAGGACGAGTTTTAACTAATACAACAAGACAATTATACTGTACAAATACACCGAATAATATCGTAAATCGTAATCCGTGAATCGTAAATCGTAAACCGTAATCCGTGTTCGTAAGCCGTGTCGTACTCGTGGTCTAACCGTATCGTATCGTCTCGTATCGTGCGTCTAACCCTTAACGTTTACTCGCTCGTTCGTTAGTCCCCGGCCGCGGCGCGGACGCGTCCTTTTATCCGCGCCGCGATCGAATGTTTTCGATTGTTTCGGTTTGAATTTCGAACGTTTTAAGGTAAACGGCCTAACGCCCGCTGTTCCGCGGCCGCTAAAGTTTGTTTTGTTCTCACCGCTGTGTCAATACTCGCGGCGCTCACGCATACACACGTTCATACCAAATCGGTCGCACGCGTCTATCGGGCGCAGGAGAGTTCAAGAACCTCGGTCAGCTGTTTTGCCCGTGTTTGGCTTTAACCGAGTTCTTGAGCTCTCCTTTTGATGCCTATCTCCTACATTATTTATGACAATTTCGCATTCATCACAAGAAAATTTTAAAATGCTGCAGCGATAGGATTTTATCGCCGCTCGGTAGTAGGATCAAATGAAAAGGTTAGGGTACATATTTACTTTAGGGGAGGCATCTCCGATGAACTTGACCTTGACATATATTGTCAAGGACAACATTCTGAACAACTTTTGTCATTACAATTACCCGGCGCTCGGTCTTAGTTTTCGAGATATTCGCGAAAATAGAATGATTGGAGTAGGTTTCATTGGGATGGATGGAATTTCACAATTCCGTTAGAATGGTCGGGCCGGCCGCCAGGCCGGCCCTCTCCGTCCCTCCACGACCTAGATAGATAGATAGACAGATAAACATGTTACTGCCGGGGAAGGGTGGCCGTGTCGCCCTTCGCTTCCATAAGGCACACCGGATCTTTAATCACCAGTATCACAATTGGCGCCACCGGCACTCGGCCCCTTCGGGTTGCGTTTATCCTTCGTTTTTCGGTCACGTTTCTGTTTTATATGGCCCGGGTCGCTTTCAGAGTCGTCGACGTACTGGACGGGACTCGGTGCGACCGTCGGGCCATCCCACCTTCAGACCTTTTTTTTTTCTTTTTTTTTTTGTTAAGGAAGAGAGGTAAATGCATTTACGCACACCCCCGGCTGTTAGGCCGAGGGTAGTGTGGGACTCGCCCGACCAAAAGGGCCGGGAATACCCACTAACCTCCTCTCTCCCGGGACGCCCAATGGGACGCCCCTCTACACAGCCAGAATCCCGACAACCGGCTAGACCCGGGGCTCCGCTTCTGGCAATTCTCCCGGGTTCCACCTTAATGCCAGGTGATCCAAGCGTCATAAAACGCACCCTCCGGTAATATCTCGCTATTTACAATATTATAGTCATACTATTATGTACATTATCCAGACATACTGCTCACACTTTCCTTTATTTACAGGTCACGCATGTCACCGAGGTCACACATACTACGCATTCACACCGTGTACGGAGCATACACATACTATATACACAGGTAACACACACTACACACACACGACCAATACCCACACTATACACGTAAGGTAAGTATAATCTCCTCTGCATAATTCCTAAACTCTCTTCTTTCAGGCATCAAAACCGAGTATCATCAACACGGTAAGTATACCTTCGTTAACAAAATACAAATTGATCAACACATAATTAATCAGTATTTCCTTCTTTCAGGGCCAAAATTCAAGACTCACACCGATGGACATGGATAGCGCGCGCAAATACTATGTGCATCTTCACACTTCAGACAACATACACCTAAAATACATACACACAACCACGCAGTATCTACACATACACTCACACACGTTCACACCTGACTATACCCTAATACAAGGTAAGTACCGCAAACCTAGCATAAACTACGCTATATACAACTATATACAATTTAATTATTTACAACTACTAGGGCATCGGATCCAACTCCATCTCGGTGTCGGACCTCTGGGGCCTCGGTACAACCTGCGGCTTTAATTTCGCTTTCGCGTGAGCAGTCCTCAAAAACTTCCTATGCTCCTCCTTATGCCTAGCTGTATACTCTCTATACTGCTGACACGCCATCGACGCAATTAGATGGCCATGTGGAAAGCCCATCTTTTCACAATCTTTACATTTTAACGCGTTAGGACAATCCGCCATGATATGTCCACATTCACCACACTTACGACATCTTGACGTGCCGTCCATTTCTGTCTTACAATTGGCACTGATGTGACCAATTGTGTTACACCGGTAGCATCTTACAAATTTGGGGGCGGCGCTCATGTGAGCGTACGTCATCCCCAACTTTATCCGACAACTCTCCCCGATAGTCATAATTGTCCTAATCGGGGCATTAACCACCGCCAACTGTGCACCCTGCGACATTCGCAATGTCTTAAGGGAGACATCCTCCACTTCCACACCCAAATGTGTCGCCACCGCATCGAGAATAGTAACCCTATCTATTGTAGGGCATATATCTCTAATCTCTAAATCGAACGCTTTATGGAGGGTATGCACTTCCACGTCGGCGCCCACAGCGTCGCTAATCAAACGACGAAGTTCAGTCGTGTCCGCCTTCGGGGACAGTTCGAACACTAACTGCCCGGTACGTGATTTCCTCACTTTCCTGATTTTATCAGGTTGATTTATCTTTCGGCTAATTCGACCGTAGACCTCCTTAAGTTCAGGCTCATCTTTCACCTTTACCAAAATCGCATCCGGACGGGGAACAGACCATCGCGGACGCGAAACCTTTGCGGCCGGCGCGATAATCTTATCTGTTGCTCCCGTTACGTTCGTGATCCTCGTGATCACCGGAACTCCTTTCTTCTTTCTAACCACGGTCGACCAGGAAGGTTCCGTAGTCCCTGTCCTCGCCGCAGGTGGCACCGCTAACGGCGAAATCGCTATAGGCGCCGTTGTCGTCGTCTTCGCAAAAGGGCCACGCCGCAGGTCCGCGCGCATAGCCCTTGAGACCGCAGCCGCGGTACCCAACAGCTCGGCATCCTCAGCCGACCTGGCAGTACCCTGTTCCCGAACCAGGATTTTATCCACACCATCCAAATAGCCATCCATAGATCTCAAGGCCTCGAAGTGTTCCTTGATCTTTTTCCGTTTCACGATTAGCTCTTTCAAGAGCTCCTCCACCGGGTCGTGTTCCTCAACCGAAAACATCCGACCGACAGCCGGATCCATCTCTGAGACTGCATTACTGTCGTAGCTCATGTCTCTAGTCTTCTTCTGGGCCAAGGAAGCACCAGCATCCTTCCTTCTCTTCCTAGACCCCCGTTTCGCCACGGCAACCGGTCTACCTTCAAATGTAAAGGGGACATTCCCACCAGAGGTCCGCAACGGTGACCGCCCGTCCGCGGACAGCGCCAACAACGAAGACGCATCGTCATCAACCCTCATCGGAGAGACCGCGGTATCCCTCAAAGGAGAGGTCATCACCCCGGCCTCTACCGTCTCAACCCTGTCTCCCCGATTCTCCTTCAGGTGTTTCCGTCCTTCCTCCGCCGACCCCAGGATCTTTCTCAACTGGCACATCTTATCCATAAGCACATTGATATGTTGTGCCTTCTGCTTATATTCGACTCTAACATTCTTATTGTACTTCACGTACTCCGTCAAATCTTCCATGTCGACTCGAACGCAATTCATATCCTGGGTGAGCATGCTAAACACCTTGTCGAACATGGTCTCCATATCGCATTCTGCCAAGGACCTCTCCAATGCTGCCACAGGAGACAGTGACCTCTCCTCATCCGGAACCGGGGTCGACGCCGACATCGGTTCATCCTCCCCAAGAGCAGGAGCCCCCCGCGAAGGCGTCGCGGACCTCGACCTCGTCACACGAGCCCCAACAGGAGGATTCATCGTCTCCCGATCCGAGCCGCCATACAGCCCGGGTGCCGTAAGCACCTGCCGCGGGCTCAGAGGACTCACCGGCTCCACAGCTACCAAAGGTAAGTGCTCCACAGGTAAGTATACAACCTTCACAACCGCGTCACATGAGCCCCCGGACTCACCCCCACCGGGGGGAGAGGGGGGGTCCTCTTCTCTTCTTCACTCTTCCGTTCCCTGGACTCACCCCCGCCAGGGGGAGAGGGTGGGACCTACTCTTCCTTCTTCTTGAGGCCCTCAGACTCACCCCCGCCAGGGGGAGAGGGGAGGATCTCCTTTTTCTCTTCTGTCTTCTTCTGATCCCCGGACTCACCCCCAACAGGGGGAGAGGGGGGGATCGCCTCTTCTTTCTTCATGACGCCCTTGGACTCACCCCCTCCCGGGGGAGAGGGGAGGGCACCACCTGCCTTTTCAGGACCGCCAAATATGGACAACCCCTCAGTCTTCTTTTCTTCCATCTGCCGGTAATATTTTTTACGCCTCAACCGTTCCAGTCCTTTCCCATGGGCCTTAATCAATTGGCCACTCGAGTGAATCTCAATTCCAAGCAACCTCTTCTTCTCCGGGCACCTCTCCACCCTCCAGGCGCTGCGGATCTCCGCTTCCCTCTCGGCCGCACCAAGGATGATCCTTTTCTCTCGCCCCATCTCAGAGTTCGTCGAAACGTCCAAACTGGAATGGGGGGGGGGGGGGGGAGAACTCGCATCCAAATCCTCCTCGGGGTAATCCTCTCCAGGCTTCGGATCCCACGATGGCTGCTTTCCACGCATCCCCTTCCTGTCAGACAACCCGGGTCCCTCCCAACCAAACCGGTCCTCATCGGGATAATGTCCGTAGGGCAAAAATCTCCCAGAGACCACCCGATCCGAACGATCGTCACTCGACAAGTCCGAGAATTCATCCGACGGTGTCTCCACCCTCGCTTGTCTCGGCCTCCTCTTCCCTCCAGACCTGACTCCCACCTCCTCCATAGATTCTTCCTTCTTCCGCTCCGAATCCATGTCCTTCTTCTGCTTCTTCCCTTTCTTCTTCTTCTTCTTTGTTTCTTTTTTATTTAAGTCCATCATGTTTCATACTGGCCTTGGTTACAACACCATGTTGCCATGGTGCTTCACTCATCAGCCATTTAATAAATCTGCGGGAGGTCAACGTCCACCGGCCCAGAGCCGCTTGTACCGGTAAGCCCTGAATACCACCGTGGGGCGGGCAGGTTCCACGGGGTTGGTGTGCTAATGGCCGATGCGCTCACCGACCCACCACCCGGTGTCTAACCCGGGGGTGCTCTCTCGCCGCACACCAAAACTTAGAGTTAAGGATTTTTTAAGAGCTTGTCATCCTCGCGGGCCGGCCGGTGAAGGCAAGCCCCCCGTTCCGGCAAGCCGGTTTACGGTATGGGGCCTTGAGCAATCAACAGGTTGCTCAAGGCCGGAGAGGGGGCGCGAGGCCGACCCCCTCTCTGCAAGGAGATTGGCCTCTAGGGGACGTCCCCCTAGAGGCCGGCGGCCCCCGGTGAGGGGTCGTAGGCGTGATGGCGGTGGTGGGACTAATTAGTTGTTCAACTCCCACCACCGCCATTGGGGGACTGTGGAGTCCCCCAAGGGGTTGGCCGGCTGGTGGGTGGGCTGGGTGCCTGTTTGCACCCTGCCTGCCCGCTCCGCCGGCTTCACCCCACATTAGGGGTGTACTGGGGGGTGGGATTGGGTTGGGGTTCGTGGGGGGGAGCGCTTGCTCCTCTCCCCCTTCTTCTTCTTCTTTCTTCCTTCTTTTAGCGCGTGCGGAGACCTCCTCCCTCGGCCGGGTGGGGCCCCTTCGGGCCCGCCCCTCCGAGCGAGGAAGGGGGTCTCCGGGGGTCGCGGGCGGCCAGAGCTGGGGCTCTGGTCGTCCAGCCGAGCGACCCTTGGGATGGGGGACGCTGTGTGGGTGGCCCGCACGGCGTCCTACTAGGGGTTTAGGTTTGTTGGGGGGAGCTTCTCTCCCCCCCGGGATGGGGCTCATTGCCAAGAGGTGGGGGTGGTCGGTGGCATTCGTTCATGAGATCCCGACCACCCCCAATTAGCTCAGGGAGGCCACCGTGGGGTCGTTAGTGGGTATGGCTCGATCCGGCGTCCGCCGGGTCGGGGAGAGTCCCACATAACCCCGCTTCCCCCCAGGGGGGCGGGGTATGCGTAATGCATTTTCCCCACGTTAAAAAAAAAAAAAAAAAAGGTTGCTCAAGGCACTAGGTACCCCTTGCTCCGTTAGCACACACCGAAGTGTGTCCCAGGGACCACCACGAGGAGGTGGAGCAAGAGGATTTAGGTAAGTGACACCCCTCAAATAGAGAGGACGGCTCTACAATGGATCTGAGTCACCATTGTAGAGGCCACTTACCCTCGGTCCCCCCCACCTTCAGACCTGCAGGGTGTCTCGCTTGCCCATTTAGACTCCCCCCACTTCACCATATTTCCATGTTGAGTACATCAAGTTTTTATTACCCGTCCCTATTCTGTTTCCAGATATTCCAGAAATTTACCGTCTCCCCTCCCCTGAGACCCCTGGGTTAGATCTCAAACCTAGACTGTGATTCTACAGCGGGCTGCAAGAGACAAGGGACCGCGAGGGACTTTATCGAAATCGCAACTAAGCCGAGATATCAATTCCATCCGGTCTTCACCTGCCGAAAACTTACGACACGATAGGATGAAAGAGGGATCGTTCGCCGACTTTACCGAAATTTGTCTCCCTAGAGATCTAATATCGGTTTCATCGGGTTTTCCCTCTTGTAATGGGCATGACGCATTCTAGTAAATATGGCTGATTGTTTGGATGTGACCACCATCCTCGGTTAACAGTCGGCGTTCAAGAAGTAGTTCCGTCCGCCAGACTTTCCCCTTAAAGGTTTTTTTTTCTCCACTCCTGTTGACGTTACTGCATAGTTTTACGTAAACCTTGTTGAAGAGATGGTTGGTTATTTGGAATCTATTAGACTGTCTCTCTTTCTCTCGTCTCTTTGTTTGCCCCTCTTCGAGGCACATTTCATTAGCTTCAGTTTAAATGGCGGTGTCAACTTGTTTTGCTTTTGTTGGAAATAATCTGGTTTATGTTGGAAATACTTTTACTTTATTTAAACTTATTTAATAATCGTTAGGCTTTACATGTGTTGTTCTGTGAACAGTGCTACGAGAACGACTGGCTGACTATAGTAATATCTGTAAGATATCAACGTGTGTTTCTATGTGCGCTCGTCTCTCTAGGCTCGTTTACAACTAAACTGAAAAGGGCGCCACGGGTATCGACATAGACGATTGGCTGATGTTGCAAATATTCAATATTTACAACAGCTTTTGATCTTTTAAATCACACCGAGAGTTTACTTCCCTTTAATTTTACTCGTCTCTCCGGGTATTTTGTATACCCTGCGTTTTTGTTGTTTGTGGTTCTGTTATATGTAGTGTTATTTCTAATTTTTCCCAGATTGTCCAGGGTGGAGTGTCGGTTAAAGAGGACTCCAGTTTGACAGGTGTGTGTCATCACCGACATTTACAGTCTCAGAACACCTGTTAAGTCCCTTAGTGTTCGTTCACTTTTTCCTGTTTTCATTTTAATTTTTCCATGGATTAATATCCTCCATGTATCTTTTTATTTTCCTCCATTCTATTTGTTCCAGAATGTCTGTCTGTTATTAATAGGAAAAGAATAAAAAGTGCTACCATCAGCAGATTGTCTGCTGTTAATACAACAGTTACTGTGAGAACACTTTTTATAGCGAATTCTTTTATCTTTATGATGCTCCATTGTATCAGATAAGCGCTTTTATAACTACTATGTTTGACACAAAAAATGTATTATTTTGGTTACCTGTGTTCACTGTTCAGCGCACAACACTCACACTTTTTATTAAAAACAAAAAGATATTTATGAAAAATTAAAAGCCCCGCTCATCTAACAGTAAATTAACCCTACGCTACAATCGTCACGAAAGCACTATCCCTGTTGAGACTTAGGCCGCAACTGTGCCGTAGTAATCCGAATAATAGCGGATTTCCCCGTAATATGGAAATTCCGTCACCATGCTGTATGGTAGCCTCGCGCATCAACCCCAAGCAGGTACCCCTCGAGCGTACCCCTCATTGTCGCTCGATCGTGGGCTGAACGGGAAAACATTTATGCCGAGAACCTGTGTTCCAAGATACACAAGAACACAACTTTGTGTTCGCAATAAATTAAAATTAAAAAATAGTCCGGAAAATTGTGTATAACATTGCAAATTATTGTTAAATTTTTTAATTTTATACATCACTGCATTCTACGCATTGAAAACAGAAAAAGTTTCAAAGGAACCGTACGCCGTACACGAACCGTTTGGTTACGAAAAATTGTAAAAAATTTCATTATGTTCTCAGGTACAAATGCACCTTGCTAGATTTTCTGTCCCTTTAAACGTCGTATTGTGTTCATGTAAGGATACGCACGCAAACCATTGGGCCAAGCCTCACCGTCCAGGTAGCTCCTACCCAAGCAGCAGAGTAGTGGTAGGCCCATGCCTCTGTGTAACTCTACACTCTACACTCTACACAATCAAAACGTTATGAAATCCTTAACAATTTTTCCTAATTAAACGGTTCGTTTGCAGAATATAATTTCTCTCACACTTTTTCTGTTCTCAATGCGTAGAATGGGTTAATGTAAAAAAAAATTAACATTACTTATCAATGTTATAAACAATTATGCATATATTTTTTTTTAAATATCCAACGGCCCAAAGGTGTAGAATCCCACTGTGGCGGTCTTTAGGTATAACTGTTATATGTGTAGCTCCAAAATCAAGTATTAATTCGATTATATACAGCTGAGTAGTGAAACCAGTTGTAACAATAAACATTATACTGTAACTAAAACTGCCCCGCGATGAAATCAGTTACATGATCTCAAAGTTGATTATTCATTTTTAAATCTTCATGAGAACGTGCTGTGTCGAATTGAAATTCCAACGTTTTACCTTTCTGTCATTATTTAATAAAGTTATTTGCATACCAGCGCTTAATTAAAAAAAATAGAATTCACGTAACTTTCTTATTTTGTAAGTAAAGTATTAACATACTTGCTTATAATTTAGTTTATTACTTAATATCTTACAATAAATAAAGTTATTGTAAATAATCTGTGCGTATTATATATATATATATCTGTTTATTACATTTTGATGTAATTATATGATGAAATGTAATAAAAAACCTATAAAATATGCATATTATATCAACCTGTAATAAGAAAATTATAAAAATGAATACATTAGGAAGGCGTAAAACGTAACATTAATAAATTGTTCGTTAACGATGCATATAGAATAAGTAATTTTTGCAATAAGTAAAAAAAGGCTTTAAATGTCATATTCAACATTTAAACCGAAGAATCACGTATGTTTATTCCCGCCAAATCATATTAAATACACGTAATGCGAATGGAGTATAAAATTTTCTCTACGAGCTAACAGACATACTTTCTGGTGCTAATAATGTTCAGAAATCGTGTTTTATCGGTAACGTTGGGTGTTGACACTGAATGGTACTGGGGTCACTCTGGGGTGCTAGCACCCCAAACCGACGGCCGCCAAAATACATTGGGTGTCAGGTCTATTCCTATATCTCGTCGGTGATACCATCTCGGCGTTGACAGCAGTCACTGTATCAGCTTTAGACCATATATACTTATAGACCCGGCATAGGTATAGTATGTGCATACAATGCCGTGTTCCGAGATTAAAAAATATCTGGTGCCCACATGTCACGGAACGAGATAATTCAAAATGGAGGATAGTGTATGAGACGAAGCACCTGGCTGTTGCGGTATATGTATATTGTTCTTACTATTCTTTTTTTAAATAAAATAAGTTGTGAAGAAGTAAATACAGATTTTATATTATCAACTTCTACATTAAAATTTAACTTTTTCCAAATTATAATCGACAAATCGAGTTAGCCATATTTAAAATAATAAGAGTAAAGTAAAAATGAACGAGTAATAAAATAAAATACATGTATATATGTATATTACAGTTACAGTTTCCATAAATATTTATACAGAATGAGATGCGATGACGATTCCCCTTTCCCCTCTCCAACTTCAGCTTCGTGGTACTGCGATTTCTTAACATACTATAGCACTTTGCCCACATAAATCGTCTGCTAGCCGGTTTAATCTTGGAACATGGCAGACTTATCTGCACCGGGTCTATAGGTATATATGGTCTAAGGTATCAGCACTGTATCAGTAAAACAGAGGAACGGAGAAAATGTGTTGCCGGTAAGTTAGACTTCATAAGCAAGCGCGACGTCACGAGGTGGCTGACGATGACGCAGAATCGCTGTGTTCGAGTGAAAGTGTGAGGCACACTTAGCCACAACGCTCGGTCAGCGTGTACATGTGGGTACAAGTGATCGCAAGGATTCGGGATGCAATGCAAACCAGTACATTGCTCGATAATGCAAAGTTGAGACTTCTACATAGTAACAATCGCTAGATAAAAGATCAATCTATTTCAGATGTATCCCAAAGTGGCTTTTCGTTTTCGAGAAATGGTTTGCAATATACGGCAACATGCAGCTGTATGAACATGCGTAACTCGACAGCTCCAGCACTGTAGCGCCGCCAGCGGTCCGCTACATGCTGCCAAATAATGCAAATCACGCCTCGATAACGCAAAAGTGAGCCACTTTAGGATACATCTGGAATAGATTGATCTTTTATCTAGCGATTGGGACTACGTACAAGCCCCAACTGTGCTTTATCGAGAAATGACATTACATTTCGTGGACCCTCGCAATCGTCGGGTACGTATATGTCTATCTAGCGGTGTGTGAGTGTGCCACCACATTCGCGGCGAAGCAGACTATACCCTTAACTTCTTATTATACTCCAAAAGAATTTTTTATTTCTTTAGTTTAAATTTAAACTAGTATCGAGTTACTTAAATTACATTAAATTATTTTTAACATTGTTCTGAACTTTTCAAATTTACTTTTACCCAGTGACTTGGTAAAAATATCTGCTATATTTTCTTCGGAGTCAATCTTTTTGACAAAAGATGAATGTGAAAAACAAAATGATAATGTGTTTCGATGTATTTAGAGTTCTTCGTGAAATTCCCAAATTTAGCTATGTTTATTGCTCCAGAATTATCTTCATGTATATTTATTGGTTTATCTATTTCGATTCTAAAGTCGCTCAATATATCTTTTACTAATTTTAATTCACTTACAGCTTCTGACAGGGCTACATACTCAGCAGCTGTCGAAGACTTCTTCACACTTCCTTGTTTCTTCGATTTCCAATAGATCACATTTCCATACATTTTTATGACATATCCAGTTGTTAATTTCCTATCTACTATATCGCCGGCCCAGTCTGCATCTACAAAACATTCTAGTACATCTACATTGTTATGTTTTCCAAAAACTAATTTTAAGTCGCGTGTATAGTATAAATATTTTAAAATTCTCATTGCATATTTGAAGTGAGTATGATCATAACTGTTTTGGAATCTACTTAAGTAATTCACACTATAACTTATGTCTAATCTTGTACCTGGATCCCCGGGCCCTCCCCCCACTCGCCCCCCCTACGGGGGCACGCGCGGACGCGGAGGGCGAACCCCCGGCCTCACCCGCGCCCGCAACCCCCCCCGCTCGGGGGGGCCTCGATCCGCCGCGCGGGGACGACCCACGCGCCGCGTCTCCGTCCGACTCCGCCCCCCTCCTCCGTGGAGGGGGGGGCACACGTCGGCGCGAGGGACGCCCCCGCGCCCAGACCCTCCTCGCCGAGCCCGGGTCCCTCTTCCGGGCTCGCTCGGCGGCCTCCTTCTGCGAGATCACATCTTCACAGAAGGAGACCGCCGCCTTCCACGACCCCTCGCTCGAGACCATGTGGTCGACCATGGCCGCGAGCGAGAAGTCCCACCCCTCCACCGCGGCTCTAAGGACACGGCGCGGCTCTGCCCATGCAGGGCACTCTTCGAGAGTATGCCGCGCCGTATCCACCTCCTCGCCGCAGTGGTGGCACTGCGCCGTCGGCTCCCGCCCCATCCTATGCAGGTACTCCCCAAAGCACCCATGGCCGGAGAGCACCTGCGTGAGGCGGAAGGTCAACCTTCCCCGCCTCCTGCACCACGTATCAAATATGGGCAGGAGGGCCCGGTCAATCGGACGCGCCGATGGGGCGAGCTGTCGCCGCCATCCGGCAAACGTCTCCGTCCGGGCCTGACGCCTCGATTCCTCGAACTCGTCTTCCTCCTCGCGCGTGAGTTCCACCCCCGGGGGGCGGCGGATCGAGCAGGCGACGTGGTATAGCGTCGCCCGCTCCGCCGCCACCAAAACGAAGGGTGGAGACATGGCGAGGAGGCCCGCCACCTCGGTCGAGATGGTGCGGTACCCCAGTATGGCCCGCAGGGCCAGCCGGCGCCGCACTCTTTCCATGAGTGCTTGGCTGCGCCGGCCGGCCTCGAGCGAGCGGTGCCACACGGGGGCCCCATAAAGGGCAATGGACCGCACCACCTCTGCATAGAGGCGGCGGACTTTCAACTGCGGCCCCCCTCTCTAGCCGGGGGGCCAGGAGTTCGAAGTGACCTTCGAAGCGCCAGCGGCCGTCGATGATCAGCCCCAAATATTTCATTTGGGGCCCGACCTCGACGGAGGTGTTGACGACACGAATCCGGAGATCTTGACCACGGGGCGGCCGCCGTAACCGAGACGATCCGTACATCCAGATCGCCTCGGTCTTCTCGGCGGCCACGGTCAGCCCCATCTCCCGGATTCGCCCGACGACGCAGTCCAGGGCGGACTCTACCAGGTGCCTGGTCCCGCTCCAGTCCCCCCCCCTCTGCATAAACCAGGGTGTCATCCGCATAGCAGATGGTTTATGCCCCTTGACCGCCCCGGAGTATCTCCCCGTCACCGTCACCGACGGGGCACCCTGCCGGCCCAGACGGAGCTCCGCGCGGATTGCCACGAATTTCGCGTCAATCAGAGCTCCTATCTGGGCCAGCAGGACCGCCCGGTCGTCCGACGCGCCGAAAAGCGGCGCAGCCGGGATCCCCGCAGTGCCCCGATCTCCCCGGCAGGGGGGGAAGGCGATGATGGGGAAGAGGGGGCATCTAGCCGCCTCTTCATGGCCATCATCTCCCCCCTGACCGCTTCTATGGTCTCGCGGAGACTCGCAATCTCGCGACCCATCCTCACGTTTTCTCCCCTAAGGTCCCGGTTCTCCGCCTGCACCCTGTCCCACAGGTCTGCAGGCGGCCCACCGGGTCCCACGGGGTCAGCGCCTCTGTGGGAGGGGGCGGGGCTTCCCTGAAAGCCCCGCCGCTCCAGCTCCCGCACCGCCGCCACCATGGACCTCGCCGCGTCCTTTAGGTCGCGGATCGAGGTCCCCTTCAAGTTGCCGCTCTTGGCGGCGGTTTCCTCCACCGCCTCACTGGCCTCCACCGCCAGAGCGACAATCTGCCCGGGGAGAAGACCCCGCATCTGCAGCTGGCGTTGGCCAGCTGTCGGTGCTGGGTCCCGATATCGGTATCGGGACTTCTTCTTCTCCCCGGGCGCCTCTATGGGTGACGGCGACGCAGGTCGCTTACCCGATGTCAAGGACGACGCAACCGACGTGATCGCGCTCCGCGGGGGAGCCGCCGAGGGTACTACCCCTCGAGCCGCTCAGAGATGCGGCTCTCAGCCGCGACCTCGTCCTTCCGCTCACGGAGCGCAACTCCGAGGAAGGGCCAGAGGCCCCTCCCCTCACGCTTGGTCTCGGGCTCCGTTGGGAGCCCGAGGCCAAGCCTCCTACCTCCTCCGCTTCCGAGCGCGGTTGCCCTTTCCTCCGAGGCACGTCGTTTAGGGATTCCATATTTCATAAGCGGGCCTGGTTACAACACCCCCATCTCTGGGGGCGCTTCACTCGATACCCTCTGATACCAAGCGGACATAACGGTCCACCGGGGCAGAGCCGCTTACCCCGGCAAGCCCAATACGACTGGGGGGCGGCAGGTACCCAGAAGTTGTACAACGCTTGAGAGCAGATGCATCCATCGCCCACCCCCGGCGCTTACTCCGGGAGTTTCCCATCGCCACGTTACGATAGCTTGGGATAGAGACTATTTATAGAGGTTTATCCTCCTCGCAGGCCGGCCGGTTAAGGCAAGCCCCCCGTTCCAGTGGACCACGTCCACTGGTTTACGGTATGCGGCCCTGGACAGGCAACTTGCTGCCCAGGACACGTGTGCAGCGGTTTTCACTCCTACTCAGTGTGAGCCTTACCGGCAAGGGAAGCCCTGCCAGGATCCGAAGATCCCGCCGGCATCGCCTCACACATCACAGGAGCTACTTCCCGCCGCGTACCCCTTGCTCCGTT
The DNA here is from genome assembly GCA_916610255.1 of Lasioglossum lativentre. Classification (NCBI taxonomy): domain Eukaryota; kingdom Metazoa; phylum Arthropoda; class Insecta; order Hymenoptera; family Halictidae; genus Lasioglossum; species Lasioglossum lativentre. The sequence goes on along the minus strand of OU744359.1, from coordinate 19,485,856 downwards.
AGCCACTCACCGCACCCCGAGGGGATTAGTGAGTGCCCAGGGTCCACCACGAGGAGGTGGAGCAAGAGGATTTTAGGTTACGGACCACCACCACTGTGGTATATCCTCCAATGGATCCGAGTCACCATTAGAGAACCCCGTAACCCTACGGACCCCAGGAGGCTGCCACCTTTTTTTTTTTTTTTTTTTTTTTTTTTTTTTTTTTTTTTTTTTTTTACGTGGGGAAAAATGCATTACGCATACCCCGCCCCCCTGGGGGGAAGCGGGGTTATGTGGGACTCTCCCCGACCCGGCAAACGCCGGATCGGGGCATACCCACTAACGACCCCACGGTGGCCTCCCTGAGCTAATTGGGGGTGGTCGGGATCTCGTGAACGAATGCCACCGACCACCCCCACCTCTTGGCAATGAGCCCCATCCCGGGGGGGAGAGAAGCTCCCCCCAACAGACCTAAACCCCTAGTAGGACGCCGTGCGGGCCACCCACACAGCGTCCCCCATCCCAAGGGTCGCTCGGCTGAACGACCAGAGCCCCAGCTCTGGCCGCCCGCGACCCCCGGAGACCCCCTTCCTCGCTCGGAGGGGCGGGCCCGAAGGGGCCCCACCCGGCCGAGGGAGGAGGTCTCCGCACGCGCTAAAAGAAGGAAGAAAGAAGAAGAAGAAGGGGGAGAGGAGCAAGCGCTCCCCCCCCACGAACCCCAACCCAATCCCACCCCCCAGTACACCCCTAATGTGGGGTGAAGCCGGCGGAGCGGGCAGGCAGGGTGCAAACAGGCACCCAGCCCACCCGCCAGCCGGCCAACCCCTGGGGGACTCCACAGTCCCCCAATGGCGGTGGTGGGAGTTGAACAACTAATCAGTCCCACCACCGCCATCACGCCTACGACCCCTCACCGGGGGCCGCCGGCCTCTAGGGGGACGTCCCCTAGAGGCCAATCTCCTTGCAGAGAGGGGGTCGGCCTCGCGCCCCCTCTCCGCCGCCTCCTTCTGCGAGATAACGTCCTCGCAGAAGGAGGCGATTGCTCTCCACGACCTCCCGCTGCCGACCATGCCATCAACTATGGCCCGCAGCGAGAGGTCCACTCCCAGCACCCTTCTCAGGACTCGGCGCGGCGCCGACCACGCCGGACATTCTTCAAGCGTGTGCCGCGCCGAGTCCTGTTCCTCCTCACAGTGATGGCACTGCGTCGTCGGTTCTTTGCCAATCCGACGCAGGTACTCTCCAAAGCACCCATGGCCGGAGAGCACCTGCGTCAGACGGTAGGTGAGCCTTACCCGCCCCCTGCACCAATCTCCCAGAATGGGCAGGAGGGCCCGGACAATAGGCCGGCCCGAGTTGGCGGCAACAACCTGCTGCCGCCAGTGGGCCAGCGTGTCCAACCGGGCCTGGTGCCTAAGCACTTCGACCTCTTCCCCCTCCGGATCAAGCTCCCCGCGGCGGATGGAGCAGGCCGTCCTGTAATGGGACGCCCACTCCTCCGCCACCATCTCAAGGGGAGCCATCCCCGCGAGGAGGCACGCCGCCTCAGCGGAAATGGTGCGGTAGCCCCGTATGGTCCGCAAGGCCAGTCGGCGCTGCACGCGATTAGTATTCGCTAGGCTGCGCCGACTGGCCATTAACTGCTGTGACCACACTGGGGCTCCATAAAGGATTTTAGACCGCACCACCCCCGCATAGAGGCGACGTGTCCTTCCATCGGGCCCCCCGATATTAGGCAGCAGCCGCCCAAGGGCAGCTGCCACCTTCTCTGCTCGAGGGGCCGCACGGTCGAAGTGCTGTTCAAAGCACCAGCGGCTGTCGAGGGTCAGGCCGAGATACCCCATCTCGCCCTTCACCTCGACAGAGGCATCACCCACCTGGATCCGGAGCTGGGGAGGCCGCCGGCCCCGAGGCAATGCATGCAACCACATCGCCTCGGTCTTGCCGGCGGAAATCTCCAAACCCAGCCTCCGGATCCCACCGACGACGCAGCCCACCGCTGCAGTCGCCAGGCTACTGGTCCTCCTCCACGTCTCCCCCTCGACGACAACTAATGTGTCATCCGCATAGCAGACAACGTTGACGCCAAGGGGGAGAGAGGCCCGCAGCACCGCGTCATAAGTGAGGTCCCACAGAAGCGGCCCAAGGACCGACCCCTGCGGGACACCGCGGTGCATCTCCTCCCTCCTCATTACACCGTATCGGCCCGGATACTCAAACCACCTGTCCCTCAGGTAGTCCCGAAGCACAGCCCGGAGGTAGGGGGGCACCTGGAAATAATCCAGCGCCCCCACTACCTCACCCCAGGGCAGGGTGTTGAAGGCATTGGTGATGTCAAGACTCACCGCCAACAACACCCCGCCCCGAGCGACAGCCTCACTCCGGTGGGTGGCAAGACGACCAATCGCATCGATCGTCGAACGCCCCCTCCGGAACCCAAACTGGCTGTCGCTCAGATCGGGACCACCACGGGACAGGTGCTCGACGAGGCGATCGGCAATGATCTTCTCAAAGATCTTAGCCGCCTCGTCGAGGAGACACAAGGGCCGATACGCAGAGGGAGAATCTGCGGGCCTTCCATCCTTACGGAGGAGGACCAACCTGGCGACCTTCCACTCCCGGGGGAAGGTGCCCCGGCTCAGACAGGCATCCAATACCCGTCTGAAAGCCGGGGCTAGGACGTCCAACACCAAGGCCAGCACGCGTCCGGGAACCCCATCTGGTCCGGGGGCCTTACGGCCCCCTTCCCGGACTCGCTGAACAGCCTGGGAGAGCTCATACTCGGAGACCCCGAGTTCCGCGGTCCAGTCAGACTGGACCGCAGTGGGCGGGTCAACCCCCCCGCCCCCCGTAGGGGGGAAGAGGGTGGATATGACCCGCCCCAGGAACTCGGGCTCCAACTGCTCCGTGACAGGGGGCGCCCATGGGCGGAGCTTCCCAAGCACCGCCTTATAAGGGCGCCCCCAACGGTCCCTATCAAGGGTCCGTAAGAGCTCATCCCAGGCCTTGGCCTTGGCAGCGGCAATCGCACGCTGGAGAGCCATTCTGGCCGCCCTGTACACACCGTACAGGACGGCCACCCTCGCCTCGTCGCCGCCGCTCCTGGAGAGGCGGCGACGAGCGCGGGTAAACTGGCGTCGGGCGCGGACACAGCCATCCCTCAGGTCCGCAATTTCGCCCGACCACCAGTAAACTGACCGCTTCGGGGGTAGTCGACCGGTCCGGGGCATTGCCGCGTCGCAAAGCGACTCTAAGATGCCCCGGAACCACGACACCCCCTCGTCAGCCCCGCGCTCCCTGGCCACCGGCCAGGAGTAGGCGAGAGCTCCGGCTCTCAGGACGTCCACGTCCAGTCGCTTCAGCGCCCATCTCTTGGGCGCCGAACGGATGCTACATCCAGGGGGGCCTGTCCGCTGCCGATTCGGCCGCCACCATCATGGTGACGTGGAGGTGGTCCGACAGAGTCTCCCACTCTGTGGCCACCCTCCAAGCGGACACACGGCGCACGGCTGCAGGGGTGGCCCAAGTCAAATCGACTATGGACCACCCGTTCCACCGCACGCACGTGGGAACGGAGCCCCGGTTAATCAACCGGAGCTCCATGCCCCCAGCCCAATCCTCAAGGGCCTCGCCACGAGGGGTGGTCCGGGGGTTACCCCAAGAGGGGGACTTCGCATTGAAGTCCCCCAGGACCAAAACTGGACCGGATATATAGGGGGCGATCGCCGCCCCTAACCGGTCCAAGAACCCCTCGAACACTGTGAGGCCGCAATTGGGCGAGATGTAGCATCCCGCGACCAGACACCTTCCCCATCGCACCAGGGCGTACCCATCGCCCCTCACTACCACCGTACAGGGGGGGAATTCCGCCCCCTGACGGTGCCAAATCATCACGGAGCCCTCCGTGTCCCCTACCCAAGGGGGGGAATCAGGGACAACGTAGGGCTCCGTGATGACAGCCAACCCGACCTGCCGCTCGGCAAGGCCCTGGACTAACAGGTCCTGGGCCCTGCGCGAGCGGTTCAGGTTGGCCAGAAGAGCCAGGAGCATCTGGGGCATTAATCGGCCATAGATGCTCCCGGCTCTGCCACCTCAATTGAGGTGGACGGTGGAGGTGGAGCATCCACCTCCATCACCCCCTCGGGTATTGGGGAGGGTGCAGCAGCTGCCGCACTCCTCCCCTCCACCGCCGGCTTACTGGGGGTCCCCTCCCCCCCAGGTTTCCGGCTCTTCTTCGGGGCGGGGGGGCAAGAAGCGCCCCCGCCTTGTGCCCGGCAGGCCTCCCCAACGCGGTGCATATGGGGCACCGAGGGGCCGCCGAGCACATGTTCGCCCGGTGGTCGTCCGCTCCACACCTGTAGCACTGGCCGCTACGGTCTACGGTGCTAGTGCACCGCTGCCTGACGTGTCCCACAGCCAGGCAGCGGAAACACTGCAGCGACCTCGCGGCCAGCAACTCAACTCGGGCGGACGACCACCCGACCCGGACCTTGCCGGCGTCAGCCAACTGGCGGGCGGCTGCAGCGGGGCACTGTACCCATACGGTGCCCAACCCGTTGGCCGGGAACTTAATGTCCCCGACCTTTAAGGCCTCGGGTGAGCACCGAGTGGCAGCCACAACCGCCGCCTTCACCTCGTCGGGGGTGACACTGTCGTCCAGGCCCCTCAGACGGAGTTCCGCCGTCTTGACGGGCCTGGCGACTCTCACCCCCGTGCCGCTCAAGGCGGTCACCATTTTGGCAGCCAGGGCGTCCGCCCTGTCTGCCCCCTCGGGACCGGGGACCTCCAACAGGAGACCCCCGGTCACCGCCCTCTTAACCCGAAGGTCGCTGACCCCCACCGACGCCAGGTCAACGGACCTCTTGACGAGGACCATGGCGTCGGCGATGGCAGTCTTACATCCCTCCGGGACGGTCAGCGAAATCGCCGCCGTCTTCGGAGGGGGAGCCACCTTCGGGGAGGGCTTCCCTTTCCCCCTCCCCCCAGACGCTCCTTTAGGAGCCTTACCGGGTGGGGGCGCCGCAGCCTTGGCCCCGGCTTTCGCCCCAGCCTTGGCGCGTCGGCCCACTACCGTCACCCAGGACTCTCCCGGGGGTTCGGCAGCAGGCCGAGTAGGGGCCGGGACTACCGGAGCGGCCGGCACGGGCACCCGAGAAACCGGGGGAGGGACCGGATCTGTCGGCCCCTTTCCTCCCTTCTTCTTCTTCTTCCTCTTCCTCCTCCCACCCACCCCGTCAGCAGAGACGGGGGCAGGGGGGGGAAGAGGAGGTGCTGTCTTCGCGGCGGCCGAGGCCGACCCCAGGCCCTCCCGCCGCCGCTGGGAGGCAGCAGGCACCGGAGATGCCCCGAACACCGCCGCCCGGAGAGCTGCCTGCTCCCTCCTAATGGGCGCCAATTTGGCGTCCAGAAGGGCAGACAGCTGCTCCATAAGGCCGCGGGGAGGACAAGGCGCCTCCTCCCGTGAGACGGGGGGAGGCATCAGCTCGGCCTCAGACGGAGCAGGCCGCGGCGCCTCCGCCACCCGCGGCCGCAACGGCCGGTCGCTGGTGGCGGGAGGCGATGGCGACGAGTGAGGTAGCAGAGGCATCGGCACCTCTCTCCTCCTCATCGCCATCAACTCCCCCATGATGGCCACATTGGTGGCCCTCATGCTCTCCATCTCCACCCGCAGGTCCGCATTCTCCCCCAGGAGACGGTCGTAGGACCGCGGGTTAGGAGCTGGAGATGAGGGGAGGCCCGCTGCGGCAGCAGCGTCCCCGCCCCCCCTCCTACACACCTCCATGAACGCCGCCTCGGCGAAACGTGCAGCGAATTTTAAATCGCGCACGCTTGTGCCCTTGAGGTTCGCGCTCCTGAGCGCTGTATCCTCCACCGCGCGGACTCTGTCCAGGAACTCCTGGAGAATCTCGCCAGTGCTCAGGGCTCGAACCTGTTGAGCCATCTCAACCACCCTCGGGGTGGGGTCCTTGGAGGGGCGCTTACCACGTCCCGCCAAGTCCTCCGACCCCGCGTCAGCCTTCCTCTTCAGCCTCCCAGCTGACGCAAGGGACTCTCCGTCCGACCCCGAAACCCGGGACGAAACGGAGAGCCTCCTATCCCCCATCGGAGACGGCGGGACGCTGCCATGAGTCGCGGACTCATGGGCCGTCACCGCCGCCTCGAATACCTCCTGCCGCAGGCTCCTAACAGAGCCCGCGACAGAAGCCTGCGACGGGGTTGTACACCCCGCCGCAACGCCAGGCGACACAGAGCGCCCAACGCGCTCGGTCGTCCTGGCCGGCGACACAGAGCGCCCAGTGCGCCCGGTCGTCCCGGCCGGCGACACAGAGCGCACAGAGCGCCCGGCCGCCAAACCCGACGACGCAGAGCGCAAAATGCGCCCGGCCGCCGGGCGAGGGCCCTCCCCCTCCACCAGCTCCAGCTGCGTGCTCTGTGAAGAGCCCGCAGCAGGGCATCTCGGTAGCACTATTCGTGCTACCGCACCCCCCACCAACCCCGCTTCCGGGCGCGGTGTCCCCTCCGTCTCGGAATTGTTGTTCCGAGGCTCGTTGTCGTCAACCATTATCATGTCATAATTGGGCCTGGTTACAACGCCCCCATTTCTGGGGACGGTTCACTCGATGCCCTCGAATTCTAGGCGGACATAAAGGTCGACCGGGGCAGAGCCGCTTACCCCGGCAAGCCTAATACGACTGGGGGGCGGCAGGTACCCAGAAGTTGTACAACGCTTGAGAGCAGATGCATCCATCGCCCACCCCCGGCGCTTACTCCGGGAGTTTCCCATCGCCACGTTACGATAGCTTGGGATAGAGACTTTTTTATAGAGGTTTATCCTCCTCGCAGGCCGGCCGGTTAAGGCAAGCCCCCCGTTCCAGTGGACCACGTCCACTGGTTTACGGTATGCGGCCCTGGACAGACAACTTGCTGCCCAGGACACGTGTGCAGCGGTTTTCACTCCTACTCAGTGTGAGCCTTACCGGCAAGGGAGGCCCTGCCAGGATCCGAAGATCCCGCCGGCATCGCCTCACACATCACAGGAGCTACTTCCCGCCGCGTACCCCTTGCTCCGTTAGCCACTCACCGCACCCCAAAGGGATTAGTGAGTGCCCAGGGTCCACCACGAGGAGGTGGAGCAAGAGGATTTTAGGTTACGGACCACCACCACTGTGGTATATCCTCCAATGGATCCGAGTCACCATTAGAGAACCCCGTAACCCTACGGACCCCAGGAGGCTGCCACCTAACCCAGAACTAACCCAGACCTAACCCTAACTAATTCTGATTGCATGATTTTTTCATTACTAGTTCAAATTCTGTATGAAGGCTATGTAGAATACAAAAATTATGCGATCAGAATTAGTTAGGTTTAGTTGGTGGGGGGCGCAGAGGGCCGGCCGCCAGGCCGGCCCGACCACGCTTGCGAAAATCCAGAAGTAGTCTTTCAAAATTGAAAGCTCACCCTATATAGAGTGACACTCTGTTCTGATCCCCACAATGTGTTTACAAACAGAAAATAAACAGATGCCGCCCGGGGAACAGGCTCACGTTGCCACGGAGCTTGGAAGAATACGTAAAATTCAATACAGTATTAGTAATAGTTTTTCGCAAATATCTCGAAAACTAAGACCGAGCGCCGGGTAGTTGTAATGACAAAAGTTGTTCAGAATGTTGTCCTCGACAACATATGTCAAGGTCAAGGTCATCGGAGCTGCCTCCCCTAAACGTAAGTATTACCTTAATATCTACTGATGCTGACTGCGCTGGTTCACATTTCAAATTTTGTTCCATTGATGTTGCATATAATTTTGCGTTCTCAATTTCATATTTTTTCGCTAAGGATTCAATATACGCCTTTTGATCTAATGTCATTACATTTTCCTTATAATTATATTCAATGTTTATTCCTAAATAAAGTTTAATTTCTCCATTTTTCCATTAACAGACCTTTTATATAATCTAACTGTTACGTCCCACGGTTCGGATTCGTTGTTTGTAACGAATAGCGAGTTCGCGTATTAAGACGTAAAGATTATTTCAGCTTTGGAGTCCACACGGCGAGTATAACCGTGTCTAACTCGGGTCACGACGCAACGGTTTACACGCGATTTACAGACAAGCACTCACCGGCCTGGTCTCGAGGGTTGGATTAGCCTTTCAGGCCCGACTAGTCTTTAGGAGCAGGATATGCAGCGTGCTCGGCCGACCTGTACTGCGATCGGTCTCGATGGAGGTTGACGGGGGCCAATGAAAGCCGGACTGGCGTCTTCCACGGGGTTTGCTCCTGCTGGACCGAAATAACACGGACCGTCTCCGTGAATACCGTCTCACGAACGATACTCGGGACGACGCGCACGCCGATGGCCTGGAGACGGAAGGCTGCGTATGGCTGTTCGCGAGAGTACTCGCGAAAGAGCTTTCGTAGCTGGTACTTCCGACCGGCGCGTCGGGGCATGTGGCATTCGCGGAGCACAAGCGTGAATCTACTTTAATAATCAAAGAAACCAACTGGCTTCGAATAGAGTCAGTAGATTGTACCGAGCGACCTGGTGGGCTACAGACGTACAGAGTACTGAATCAGGAGGAACGAAACGTAGAGTCCGTAGATTGTACCGAGCGACCTGGTGGGCTACAGACGTACAATGTAGGGAGTCGGAGTAACGAATTAATACCACATGCGGTGAATGTGAGGGTGACGGAAAGAGTAAAGATGTAGATTGCTAATAATATGGACTTTAATATATATATATATATATATATGCTTATAGAGTAATACAAAACTAAACTACGCTTAAAACTGAGACTTAGAACGCAAGATATATATAAGACGCGAGATTGAAAATGAGGGAATGGCTCCAGGAGACGACGAAGTGTCCTGCTGGAGTCCACGAAAGAACTGCTTAAAAAGAATTGGTTCATTGAGCTCCTGAGGTGTGGAATATGTTAATAGAGTGGGGTAATTAGTAGTGGGAGTGGGCGGAAGATTAGGGAACGCTAGGGCAAGGAGTAGGGATCGCTGGGCGCGATGACGTACTGCCGAGCGTCGCGCTGCAGCGTGGATGGTTGACGGGGTTGGACTTGAGGTAGAATTGGGAGATGCAGAATGAAGATAGAGAAATAGAGTTTGAAATAGAAGGTATTGTGATGATGTGTGGATCGAGCTTATCGTGTTTGTGTTACAAAGGGTAGTGTACTTACTGCTAATGGTATCTTAATAGTAATTATCTTATAACTACGCAATACGTCACAGGACGTAACAAACTTTTGCTTATTCTTACAACAGATTAATAAGTCGTCTACAAACATTATTAGGCAAACTTCATCGTCATGATCGTACATTGAGTATAAGCAATAATCAATTTTGCTGCGCTGAAAACCCAAACTTCTTAAATAACTATCTAAACACTCATACCACGCTCTAGGACTTTCTCTCAATCCATACAGCGCTTTATACGACTTGCACACTCTATCAGTGCCATCCTCGTAACCTTGTGGTTGTTTTACGTATACTTCGGATATAACCTTCCCGTTCAAAAACGCCGTTTCAACATCCATCTGCATGATAATTAGACTATTTTGTACGCAATAAGACAATAATAATTTCAATGTTTGCATCCTAGCAACAGGCGAATAAATATCTTCGATTATTTCCTTTTGTTGAAAGTCCCTTACTACAAGTCTAGCTTTATAGACATCTTCCGACTTTTTTGTGTAAACCCATTTTAAATCTAATGCTTTTTTATCCTTTGGTTTTTCGATTAGCAGTCAATTTCTCTATTCATTGCTTTCTGCCACTCTTTGGAATATTCGTTATTCACAGCCTCATTATAGTCTTGAGGACTATTTGCTCTTACATAATTTACGTATATACAATATGCATAATTTCTATCACTATATCTATCTGGCTGTGTTCTGTTCCAATTCATCTTTTCTATTTTTATTATTATCGAGGGACTGCCCTTGTTTATTTGAATCTATTTCGTTATTTTTATTAACATTATTCCTATTTTCAGTATCTGTATCAAACTCATTTTCATTGGTATCACCTCTAAAACCTACCAGATTCACATTTTCTTTCACAATGTCAACATGTCTAGCAATTACTATTTTACCTTTATTCAGTACTCTATAACCTACCTTTTCATAGCCTACTAGTATACCTAGTTCAGATTTTACACCCCATTTATCCTCTCTTTTATTTTCTGGGACCCTTATAAAAATTTTACTCCCATACAGCCTTAAGGGTGCGTGGTAGCCAGTCTGGTGACTCTATCGGCGTAGAGGTTGTCATTCTATGTTCTTCATAACTTTGTGCGACATCCTTATCTCTCCTACAAAGCTGAGACAGAGAGGGAGATATGTCACTCACAGGAGAGACAAAGACAGAGTAACCGCGAGGCTTGATTTTTCGATGAAGCCCAACCAATTTTTTGAAGCGAAGAAGCAATATTTTCTCACGTTTCTTTTTTTAAAATATTCTTTGTTCTATTTCGGGTAACCGTACAGAGCCGTTTTTTGCAATTTGGCTCTTGAAACTTTATAAATAATAAAAGTGTACGTTTTTATAGAAGAAATTTTTTTCTGTACACTTTTTCCAAAAAAGGGCTCTGTACGGTTACCCGAAATAATATTCCAAATATTTCCACTTAAAAATTATTAAGAAATATTGCATCTTCGCTTCAGGAAATTGGATGGGCTTCATCGAAAAATCAAGCCGTGCGGTTACTCCAGGTTACTCTGTCTTTGTCTCTCCTGCGAGTGACAGACTCCCTCTCTGTCACAGCTCTGTAGGAGAGACAAAGATATCACTATCCTTGTCCTAGTTTATTTTTAGTTCACCTCTACGCCGATAGAGGCACCAAATGCCCCCACATTGGCTACCACGCATCCTTAAGAGGGAAGGGTAGTCACGTGACTTTTCAGGATTTGTCCCTAGAATTTCCCTAGAATACCCTAGAAATCTGGCCGAAACTTGGGTTTGCCAAATTACGTTTTTCGTCCTTATACGAGCATATTTTGGGCTGGGTGAGGGCTCAATCGAAAGAGGAAGGTTCAGCGCATGGTGCGCTGGTTATGACAGCAGTCAAAAACTCTTTTTGTAACAGAAAAATACATTGGGATTCTGCGGGTGATTTCTCGACTTTTTTCCCTACTTTGGACACTCATATTGTTAGATATCAACATAATCTCGTTACGTCATGACCAGCGCACCATGCGCTGAACCTTCCTCTTTCGATTGAGCCCTCACCCAGCCCAAAATATGCTCGTATAAGGACGAAAAACGTAATTTGGCAAACCCAAGTTTCGGCCAGATTTCTAGAGTATTCTAGGGAGTCTCGAGGGTACACTTCCCCCTTAAGGCTGCGCAGGAGCCAAAGTGGTGCCTCTATCGGCGTAGAGGTGAAGTAAAAATAAACTAGGACAAGGATAGAGAGATCCTTGTCTCTCCTACAGAGCTGTGACAGAGAGGGAGATATGTCACTCGCAGGAGAGACAAAGACAGAAAGATAACCAAGCGGCTCATTTCCTGAACTTTAGAACAATTTTCTGAAGCGAAGAAGCAATATTTTCTCACGATTTTTATGTAGAAATATTCGTGGTATTATTTTGCATTGCACTGCAGAGCCCTTTCTTGGAAAAAGTGTACAGATAAAAATTTCTTCTATAAAAACGTACACTTTTATTTTTTATAAAATTTCAAGAGCCAAATTGCAAAAAAGTTCAAAAAAAAGTGCAAAAAATTGTTGAAAAGTTCAGGAAGTTCATCGAAAAATCAAGCCTCGCGGTTACTCTGCCTTTGTCTCTCCTGTGAGTGACATATCTCCCTCTCTGTCTCAGCTCTGTAGGAGAGACAAGGATGTCGCACAAAGTTATGAAATACATAGAATGACAACCTCTACGCCGATAGAGTCACCAGATTGGCTCCTGCGCAGCCATAAGGAGTTTTTCTTTCGATTGTGTTCGCTAGTGTTCTATTCTTTAAATATACTGCTGTTTTTACTTCCTGTGGCCAATATTTCTTATTTAACTTTGATTCAGCTAATAAACATCTAGCAGTATTCATTACAGACCTATTATATCTTTCTGCAGTTCCATTTAGTTCATGGATATACGGTGGACATGGTTCAATGAGGATTCATAAATGTTTTTATTCATATATTCTTTTCCATTGTCGCACCTCAGTCTTTTTACCCTTTTCCCTGTTAAATTTTCAACCAGACCTTTAAAGTTTATGGTGTATACCTTCGTGACTTTGCTAAAATCGTCTATGAACGTTAGAAAATATCTTTCACCTCCGTATCCTACAGTGCTATGTGGCCCATTTAAATCTGTATGTATAATTTCTAGAATATCCCTAGTTTTGTGCCTATTGTTTTTGAAAGGTATATATTGTGCATTTTGTTCTGCACACACGTTCCACATTTCAGGTGTTCATCTACTAATTCTTTTGGCATTCCTTCAACTAAATTGTATTTACATAAAGTTTCTAAATAACTAAAATTTACATGACCTAGCATTCTGTGGAATTTCTCTTTCAAAGTCATATTCTTATTTTGATCTATAGTCACATATGCTTCCTTTGGTTTTTTGTTATACTATTTACTTTATACAAATCGTTCTCTTTATATGCAATAACTATCAAGTAATTTTTTTCGTTAAATACTTTTGCCGTGTTTCCTATAGCAACAATTTTATTTCTACGAGTGACCTTTGCAAAACTAATCAAATTTCTATCCATTTCCTTCACAAAGAATACATCTCTCAATTCTATGTTTACTTTATTTCTATATACTACAGAATTAATGCAAACGTTTCCCATTTTTGTAGCTTTCAAAATTTTTGCATCACCTATTTTGACGTCAACAGGGACTTTCAAATCTATAAAGTTTGAATAATAACGGTCATTATTTATAATGTGGTCTGTGCATCCACTATCTAGAACCCATTCAATATTATTCTCGCACATTTTTACTTCTACTTTATTTCTCATACTATTGCACCTACCACTGTACAAAACGTATTACGCTCATTGTTGTCGGCGACATGAGAATACATCGCGTCTCGCTGCTCGTAGTGTTGATACCTGCTGATTCCACTCTGAGCGCCACTGGCCGCGAGTTTGCGTACGCCATGTGGCTCGCGCGCCTCTCTGCTTCTGCTGGCCCCATCCTCTGCTATAGGTGTTGCTCCTGCATTGGTATTGCAGGTGCCCTTCCTTACCGCATTTGTAGCACGTTGCATTTTTCTTCTTTTCATCACTGCAGACCTTTTCGGAGAGATGGTTGGTTATTTATAACCTTTAAACTGTCTCTAATTCTGTAGTATCTTCGCTTGCCCCTAGTAGAAAGCTTGTCAATAATTAGCCAGGTTAGCTTGTTAGGTTATTCTTTCTTTCCTTTGTGTCTTTCTATATATGATTTACCTACAGTAGTTATATTGTCGTCATTTTTTTTTCCTCCCATATGGAGTAATCCACCCAGTCTAATCCCATAGACTAGTGATCTACAGTTATACTAGGAAGACTTTTCTTTATTTTTATTATTTCATTATATTCCTTTTTCTTTTATTGTGTGTATGTTTCTCTTTTACAGTTATTAATTGTGTTCTGGTTGTTTTATGCCACTTCCTTGCAGTCTCAAAACTACAATAGTGTATTCTGTTTTTATTTTAATATTATTGTGGCAAGGCGGTCAGGGTGTCAAGACCCTTCCTTGTCGACAGGGATGAATTCAGTGTTCCAGTTTACTTCCTTTCCACCCGTGGGTAGATTGGTGTGTTCTATCACATATTTCTCGTATGTGGATTGCTCCATGGAGTCTATTCCTGGAAGCCTTAAAGACTTTGAATTCAGTACGACTTTTTATTACAGCCATGAGATTGTATTATTGTATTTCTCTACGTTCTTTTTCCTATTAGTGTTATCACGGGTAGTTTACCGAGTGCTACGGCTCTATCGTATAGATGAGCGAGCACTCCGTTTACCCCCCATGTGAGTGCCACTGATAGTTCATATGTGGTAGTGTTGGCTTTATTACATATTATAATTTTTGCTTACGCCCCTCTTTTAATTTATGCATTCCTCAGTGCCTTTTATTTGTCTTATAATTTATTGATGTAGGTATTGTTATATGCAGCATTGTTATTGCATGGTTTTAGGATGATTAGGACGGAGTATCGGATAAAGAGAATCCAATACGACAGGTGTTTGTCATCATTGACTTTTACCGTCTCAGCGCACCTGTGCGTCTCCTAACGTTCATTCCTCCTAGAATGACATTTTCCTTTTTCCTGTTCAGTTTTTCCATGGATTAATATCTTCCATGTATCTTTTTATTTTTCTCCATTCTGTTTCTTCCAGAATATTAGCTTCTATGGAGTGTTTGCCTAGCAGTGTTATCCTTTTTTGGACCGTTGCTGGACAGTTCCTTACTATATGTTCAGGCGTTTCGCCTTCTTCCTCACACAATGTGCAAAGGTCGTTGTTGCTTTCCTGATTTTTTCTAGATTATAGTTTAGCGGTGCAAACCCAGTTATTGTTTCCACCATTCTTCTGGTTTCTTTCTTACCGAGACTAGTGATGCCTCTTACTTTCTTAGCTGGCCAGTGTTCATATCCTAGGAAACTTTTACTGTGTTTCAGGCCTCTTGTTTCCCTCCATTTATTGTCTTTTTTTGATCTTGACCATCTGTTGACTTACAGATCGAAATTTGCCATGGGTACTCCTATCATGGGTTGTGGACCTTCTGGATGTGAGTCGGAGCCCAGATTTGCCAGACTGTCCGCTTTTTCATTTCCCATGTGTCCAGAGTGAGCTGGAATCCATGTGATTTTAACATTTCTTCCTGTCTTACAGAGATCGTTCAGTGATTCGTGTGTTTCCCACAGTAGTTTGGATCTGCTTTCCATTTTCAGCAGGCTTTTGATCACAACCTGACTATCCGAACAGATAGTGATTGTTCTGCAATTTCCATTTTGTCTCTTTATTTCCATGGCGTACATTTGCACGGCCAGCATCTCTGCTTGGAATACTGTTGGATACTCTCCTAACTTCAGGCAGTTATCGATTCCTTTATTATTTGTCCATGCTGCTCCCGTTAGATTCTTCTTTCTGGAACCATCCGTAAACCAGAGTTCCGTAGCTTTTATATCTTCGGGCATGCCCTTTTCCCATTCTTCTCTTTTTCTTATTTCCGGTTTGTATGATTTGTGATCTAGGTATCTCTTTTTCTCACTATCCTTTGGCATTTGAGTCAGGTTTTTAATTTCCTCATTGCCCTCTACTTTAATTCTCCACGACCTAACCCAGACCTCACTCTGTTCGCATGATCTTTGCATTATAGTTGTCCAGAATTTGAAATAGTACTGGAAAAATATTGCGAACAGAGTGAGGTCTGGGATAGGTCGTGGAGGGGGCGGAGAGGGCCGGCCGTTCGCAGACGAAATTGTGAATATCTCGAAAACTAAAAGCGACCTCCCTATATTGGAAAAGAAAAAAGTTGTTCAAAATGTATCTATAACATATTTAAATTTGTTAAATATCTATTTGAAAATATATCAATGAAAATCCGGAAAATTCTAACGAAGTTTTTTGCAATTTTCTCGAAAATTAAGACCGAGCGCCGGGTAGTTATAATAACAAAAGTTGTTCAGAATGTTGTCCTTGACAACATATATCAAGGTCAAGGTCATCGGAGATGCCTCCCCTAAAGTAAATATTTACCGAAAATTTGAAAATGCTGCAGCGATAGGATTTTATCGTCGCTCGGTAGTAGGGTCAAACGAAAAGGTTAGAAATGCATGGTTATGTTATGACACCACGTGCAACTACGTTTACATTAATTAAAGTCAATATAATTAATTATATTACAGAGAGAAGAACACTGGACTATAGCATAATTTACATATCTATGATTTTCAAAACCTACCGTGTGTGGAACAGAATAAATATCTAGTATTATTAGTAGTTTGACTACTGCCTAAAATACACTTTCGTAATATCCAATCTTAGTGTTCACCATATACACGTACTGCTTCCCTTATAATTCTATGACATTCACCATAAATCAGAACCATTTCCACTTTCTCTGCTATCGTATAACATATTTTTGAAAATTGAACACTAAGATTGGATATTACGAAACTGTATTCTACGCGGTAGTCAAACTACTAATAACATTCGTTGATATAAACAAGCTTACATGGTGATTGAATGTTTGTTTATGTTCTGTGACCCTTATTAGTAATTACAAGAGCGATATGCCAACAACTACGGAAGATACAAAAGTGTTCGAAGTGTGCTTTGAGATAATCAGTTTTCTCTTGCAGTTGAACTTGAGTGACCTTGAATGACCTTAATAATAGGTCATTGTATTCGTCTTGAAACACTCTTTCAGAATGTAGGTAAAAAAATATACTGTTCTATTAAAAAAAACAGAGTTGACCTTCATATCTCCTTGACGCCTCCATCTATAAAAAAAACTAGTAACAGCAGATGATCAGTCCTTCGATACCAAATAAGTTTGGTCTGAGGCATTTTCTTCTATCTCCAAATCAAGCGAGTTATTCAGGTGTCCGTCTTAAGTGCCCCACCCTGTATATAAATTATAAAATTACATTTAAAAAACATACGCATGGAAGACCACGCGCGGCAGAAGTGAAACTTCTTGCAGTCTAGTAATATTTAAAAGTAAATTAGGATTGGAAATGGTAAATAATCCTAATGAAGCGACAACAAGGTCAGGAACAACTCTCGATGCAGTGTTTGTAAGACATTTAGACAAAATTGAATCAATAATATTTATATCATATTTTAACTATCACAAGCCAATTGTTTCAATGATAGAATCATAGAAAATCATAGAAAAAACAATGAACGATCAAAATTTGCAACGCAAAGAAGGAGAGCGTATGGGAAAGAAAGAGACATAGTTCATAGCATTTCTCATACGCTCTCCTTCTTTGCGTCGCAAATTTTGACCGTTAATTATTTTTTCTATGATTTTCTATGATTCTATCATTGAAACAATTGGCTTGTGATAGTTAAAATATGATATAAATATTATTGATTCAATTTTGTCTAAATGTCTTGCAAACACTGCATCGAGAGTTATTCCTGACCTTGTTGTCGCTTCATTAGGATTATTTACCATTTCCAATCTTAATTTACATCTAAACATTACTAGACTGCAAGAAGTTTCACTTCTGCCGCGCGTGGTTTTCCACGCGGATGTTTTTTACTTTAATCGTTTGATCAAATTGAAAATAATAAATTGGTGTTTTTAAATTATTTTAATCTCTCTATTGTTTTAAAATGCACTTACTCATTTTTGCTACAAATGCATGACATCCGCAGTCTACTGATCGCATTACCTCATTACTGTGATTTGTGCTGCAATACAAGTGATATTGCAATTGTTATTAGTGCATAACTATGTGTTGACAAATATGAACAGTGATCGTGAGGGTGGAAAAATTTCATGGCATCTGTATGAAACAAACATACGATTTATTTATCGTTTGGAAAGTGAAGGTGAAAGCCCGGATCGTTGACTGGACTGCACATCGCGTAGGTTGTCATATACCTACTATTTGCCACCAGCTGTGCAGTTCGTTGACCTGACCGTACGTCCCTTATTGTTCGGAACAATGCCGTATACCTGAAGCCAGCTGTGCAGTTCGTCACCGAGTAGCCCAGTGACACATATTTCGAAGCAGCAAGTGGATTTACGGCTGAATAAGGGAATTTTTAATTCCATGCGTTCAATTTCTACTCCTTCTCGTAGTAGTAAAAACTCCTGGCGCGTCAGACCAAGGCAGCCAACGCGGGTCTAGCTCGCGCTCTGATTGGTCCGTGTTTTTCGTTAATAACTCCCAAACGAAGCCTCGGAGGACATTTTGCAAAAGGAAAATGGCGCTTCAAATGACCTCTGGAGCCGCCCATTTCTAGGAGTTGAAGGAATTTTGGGACACCCTGTATACACTTTATTAAACTATGTACAAGAGTCGCGATTTAGTCTCTAGGGTTGGAGTGGCTAATTTGCCTTAAAGTTATATGAAGATGGAGATTTAGACGAGTTCCTCTCAAAGTTTAATGATTTAGTATGCTGGATAAGGACAAGCGGTATAGAGGTAAAGAAGGAAGATACAATATGCAGTCTGCTGATGTCGTTACCAAAATCATATGAAAAGGTGGTGTCCATATTGGAAAATATGACAACCGAGGACTTTAGTTTTGATATTGTAAAATCCAAACTGAGAAGCGAGGTAGAAAAGAGAAAATGGCATAAAGCATCGAACCTCGAAGAACATCACAAATCAACAGCATTCACATCTCATCGTTCAACGATTTGCTGTGGTTGTGGTGAGCGAGGACACTATAGAAAATATTGTAGAAATCTGAGTGATGAAAGAAGACGGCAAGAGTATTTGATTCATGAGTGACTGTGGACAAAAAAGACAAACTGTAAGTGAAAACAAAATAGTATTCTTTATGGACTCAGGATGTACAGACCACCTAGTAAATAAGAGAGAATATTTCACAGATTTAATGATGTTAAGAAAACCAATAGTAATTGCTATCGCCAAAAGCAATAGTTTTATAAGAGAGGTAGGGATAGGCAATATTAGAGTGTTAAGTTACGTTAATGGCGAAGGGATAAGTTGTCCTGATATTTTCCTTGCTGATAGGGACTTTTATTTGAGTGTGTGTATGGCATGAGCGTGAGCGAGTAATGTATGAAAAGTGAGATAGAGTGTGTGTGATGGCGTGCGAACGAGAGAGAATAGTTCTGTACGCTGGATTTATATAAATATACATAGAGCAGAGGAAAAGGAGAATTGTGTGTTTTATTAATAAACAAATAACACTTTTATATTTAGCAAACTTCCGCAGAAAAAGGGTGCGTTATACAACTGTCAGTAATATTTCAAAAATATGGAAATAAGAATTTAAGAAACAAGTTACCTAAATACTCTGGCATTACACATTACGCGACTTTCTAGAAAAGTCCATATCCAAAAATTGTGATATCTTTTTAACCACGGATTATTATTGCGGATGAAAATTTTTCCAAGTAGTTAATACATTGAAATTTTGTATATATACATAAAAAACTGTGCTTTAAGCCTACAAAAGTATTAATATGAAACCTTTACAATACTTGCAAATTTAACATTAGTACAATATTCTCAATAATCAGTCATAATTTGTCCAATTTTGTGTTTGAAGTTTAATTTAAAAGCGCTACGAACTTTCGTTCTATAAGAATACTTTCATGTTTTTAGATAATGTCAATAATTAGAGAATTTTTGATAATGGTCACACCTGTGTGGTAGGACTCTATTGTTGCCAATTATCTTTGTATCTATACTGGATAATAGATATTTAAATATCACGTCATATATATTCTTTATCATCATTACATCACAGACATCAAACTATAAAAGAACGACGTACTTGACAACTATCTTCAATTCGTATAGATAGTTATAGAAACTTTTATTAATTCCTAATTGCTTATCAATAGTAACAGTATTTAAAAAAATAGTCACACAAAATGCAATTATTTAATTTTTTTACGGTCCGAATTAACTATTTGTTTATCTACTTTATCCTTGCAATTGCCTTTGGAAATATCGTCTTGTACTTCTGTAATACCAGCATCCTGTTCCTTTCCATCGATTTCTTCTAAGTAATCGTACAACTCTAATGGATCTTTAGTCTCGTGCACTTTGTTTAATTCCCTTTTTAACATCTCAAGGCATTCTCTACGCTCTTTCCACTGTTCTGCCATTGACGGGTCCATCGGCGCATCTTCACCTCGCAATTTTTGTTCTGCCATTTCTCGTTCCTCACACTCTCGTATGTACTTCTCATAACCTTCAACCTACGAACACATTAACATTTTACATATTCTTAGAGAATGAAAGCAAACTTATATATGTTGTTTCTCATTCCCAATTTAATTACTACATTATGATTAACAACTAAAAACGAAAAATGTGGAATAAAATTTCTTCGTGTGAAGCTTTGTTTTCGAGAAAATCGATGTTTAATATTAGCAGGGCATACGTGCTGGTTATATTTTTCTATGCGCGTTTTTAAACATGTTTTGCTATTTCAATTGATTGAATGCGACATTAATTTTGACGTAAAACGTCTTTAAAATCGGAACGTTCAGACCGCAACGAAAACGTTATGTTCAGACCGTAACGAAATGTTTAAGATCGATGAAGTCAGGTGCAATTCAACCTTTCGGTACACGAAAGTGCGGGGATTCGTGTGTTTCTGTATAGACCGCGGTGATTCGTGTGTTTCTGTATAGAGTTTGTAGATATCGATCGATTTAAGTAATAATATGTGTATTAAAGAATAAAAACGTTTCACGAACGGCCGTGCGCCCCGACACAGCCACACCCGATTAATTTTTTCCTTTAATTGATCGAAACTTGTAATTTTTTGGTAACATGGAACTGATTTAGTGTGACTCTATGTATAAATCAAATTTGAATGATGTGAAATCAAGAGAGCGTGGTGGCCAAGTTATTAGTTCACAGTCAATCGAAACTTGATATTTTGTATTAAAAAAGCTTCTTACTTGAATATAAAAATATTCCGGTGCTTCATCTTATTTGAAAATTAAATTTTTTTTTATTACGAGAAATAAATCTTTTAATGTTTTGGGCTATTTGTTCTATAAAAAATTCAGAAGGTTTCGCATTTAATAAATTAAAAGAGCAAAACACTAAGTTAATATGCTGTTTTGTTTTGTTTTCTTGATTACGTGTACCTTGTCCAACGAGACAAGGCAGTAAACGTAAACGTAGCCGCTCGAGTGCGACAGAGTTGATGCCTACCTTTCTCAGGCTCATTGTCAGGTAGGTAGCAAAGGACGCACGCTCGTACTTTACTGCCTCGCCTCGTTGGACTAGGTATAGTTCCCTACGTAAAGCCGAGACAGTCAAGTACATGTATACCCGACAAACATTAAAAGTTGATTTCTTTGAAAACAAAGCCTCACATAAAAAAATATTATTCTACATTTTTCCTTTTTCTATATAGAATTATTCGCTTTCCGGCTATATCGCCAATTACCGATCGCCCTGTGTAACTGGCACAAATCTATGGAACGGATGCCTTTACAGTGTAGGCCAATATAAAAAAAAACATTGTAAAAAGGAACTATAAGGATTAACAGACGAAACAGTAACATTCTCAGTTTGTATGTTTTTGTTAATTATTCCCCTCAGGGTTATAATTCTCCATGCCAACACACACACGCTGCTCCACACCCCTTTTTCCACCTCCCCCACTTCGCCTATCTAGTTGGACCTACACACAGTTTATTATAGGTGGGTTCCGAACCACCCGGGCGCCACAGTTTTGTATCACTTGAGAAAAATCTTAAATGAGTCTGACAAATGGTAATTTTTAAAAAATTTCTTTTACGCGTCATTTAGTAAACTAATTCTTCTAACTCTTTAAAAAAATTCAAATTGTTTGGTTCAATGTTAAAAAAAGTTATTCTATTGTAAAGAGTGTCTCAATATGAATTCTGGCCACTGTAGGTATTCCTGCCTCGCCTCGGTTTACTGCCTCTATCTACTAGCAAGAGTTCCCAATAGTAAATCTCAATAATTAAGACATGCACTAGTACAATTTCAAGTAAGGGTACTTCAATTGTAAGTTGATTCCAATTAAGGGCGAAACTGTAGAACAGCTGTCTACCCCCCAATTTCGATGATTTTTGGATATGCTGTAGAAATCGATATTTTGAACAGCATCTTCCTTTGCATATTAACCGCGGTCTCGCTTAGTTTCTGAGATATTCGCAAAAAACTATCGGTATCGCTACATTGACTTCTGCCTATACTTGTGCGCCTGTGACACCGCATGCGTCGGTAAATTAAGCAAGACCGCAACTAACTTGCAAAGGAAAAAGTTATTCAAAATGTCAAAATTTATAACCTATAGAAATGTGTTTGAAATCGGAGGATAGGTGGCTGTTCTGCAGTTACACCCAATTAAATTATGTTGTAATTATATAGCCATGCTAGCTTATACAAAGAAAGATTGCATTTTCATTGCACACTTGCCGTTGTCACATCCACAACAAAAAACGTACCTTTTCTCGTAACACTCTTCGCATATCAGTTTGTCTCTTCAATTGACGCGGTAAACAAAAGCACGCCTGGATCAGTCTCAATAACACCCAAACAGCAGCGGCAAGGGCCACATACGTCCACGTAGTGTACACCATAGTTATAAAATCAACCGAGATCTGTTGATACTTCATATTGACAATTTAGTTTTTTTCAATAACGTCTGTAATCGAAGAATAAAACACAATAATAAACTTGTAATGGTATGGTTAGTATGTAACTATCATTATATGGGGTATTGTTGACAACAGAAAGGAGAAAATTTGAGGAATAATTCTTTATGACAATAGAAGACGAAAATTAATAATCTTTTTTAGATTTCTTTCCTGTGTCTTTGCTTTTTACGGTACGTCACTTAACGATTACCTCTTAACACTCTTGGGATGATTGTTCACTTTTGTCAACACTGTTAAATTCAAATAGGTCGTAGAAATATCAAACGTGAAGGTTTGAAAGGCGCGG
This sequence comes from Lasioglossum lativentre, assembly GCA_916610255.1. Classification (NCBI taxonomy): domain Eukaryota; kingdom Metazoa; phylum Arthropoda; class Insecta; order Hymenoptera; family Halictidae; genus Lasioglossum; species Lasioglossum lativentre. The sequence continues at coordinate 19,463,257 of OU744359.1, read as the reverse complement.
ATCACTTTTCTTTACAGCCGCTTTCCATTTCCGCTCTCAGGCTTATTTAATAAAATATTAAATTTTCTCCCACCTATATTGTAGACAACACTCTGTGTAAATATAACATATCTATAGTATTTAATACAGCAACCCTACTACCTTCCCTCATCCTTTTCCTAGCCCTTTCCCTAGTTCTTCTCGTCCCTAGCCCATTCCCTAGCCCTAGGATTCTCGATCCCTTCCATAATTCCTTCCGCAGATCTTTCTCTCTTCGCTAGTCAACATGTAAATATGATCCAAATTATGTCGTCGTTGATATCATTTTAATCGGAAAAATGTCAGGAATGTGTTGGTAAAAGTTTGAAGAAAAAATAATAAAAAACAAAAAAGTTTTGTCATTGCATTAGTATTGCCTCACCGATATACTTAACTCGTATCATTTTACATTTCTCGACCGGTTGAGCGGTCAACCTTCGACGGCGCGGCGCCTCGAGGGGCATACAGCGTAGTATTGGGGATATTTTTTCACACTCATCAGTGTAGAAGATTGTCACACTTATCGCGACACTACCGTAGAGTTATTTTAGGTGCTCATAAAAACCTAATAACAGTTCTGTTTGTACTTAATTTACCAAATTTGAAAGTACATAACACCGCGTGTGCGTGCATGCACGTGCGAATAATGTTTACCACTATACGTTCTTCGTGGTAAAAATTCAAAGGTTGTTTACCATCTGTACTTGAAAGTTTAGTACGACGAGCATTTACGCGTTCCTGTCGCTTTTAGTGTCAAAGCATCTATAATCCATAATGTCGTACTAACAATTAAATATAAATTTTTTAATGCGTTACAGACAGCTCTAATAACTCAAACTGTATATGTAACATTTGGACTGTATCCATAACATTTGGAAAAGGAGTATGAATTAATACCGCAACGCTTGCGCCTGTTTTTGATGTTTCCAACTTTCGAGCTTGGTTTGCACAACGCGCGCGGCGCGGCATCCTTTTAAAGCTTCACGCTTGATATTTTTACAACTGCTTTCAATCTAACTATTACTGCATCAACGATCGTCCCGGAAGTGTTAATAATTAATAGATGGTACATCTTACATTTTTTACAGTTTTGTAATAAAAATTGGTAAAACTACATTTTCCATGTCATTACCCAGATAGCAGCCAGACGTCCTATGAACGTCCGGCTGGACATATTCGGAATGTTTACAGGCCGTCTACAGGTCGTTTGTAGAACATTTAAAAACCTAACCTCTTCAAAGATGTGTACGAAATATTTTCCGAATGTTTAAAACTACTAAACAACGTTCATATACGTATATAAGGTTAAATTAAACCAAAATTTAATTTATTACAAACACATGGATTAGGTACATAGTACAATAAAATCGCATATACGTATAACACAAATATATACAGTAATATACATGTAATATATATATTTATTTGTTTATAACAATAGTGATAAATACGTACATAAAACTATTTTGTTTTGAGGGAGACGTAATCTATAACGTTAATGTAGTTTTTTTGTTGGTTTAATAAATCATTCGTTAAACATATTCCACCAGAAACGCGTCTTGTTTTGAAAATTTCTATTTGCCAGCATTGTCGCTTTCTTTTTTCTCCTAACGCTATCTTCTTTTATTACTAAACATGTAGCTGATAGAAGTAAAAGATCTTCTACAGACATAATTTATAATTTTTCTGTGTGCACCCGCCGGCAAGTTCTACAACGAACTGCTCGCAATAACCAAGCCAACAAACCTGGATGGAACTGCTAGCGAACAGATGGCGAGCTGCTCGCGAGCGGCTCGCCAACAGCAATGTGGATGCGATCCAGTTTGTGTTGGCGAGCAGTTCTATCCAGTGTGGACCTTGCATAATGTGTCATCGATTCAAGGTGAAGGATAAGAATCCTTTTTAGTTACATTATTGAGTTGACGGTAATCAATGCAAAGTCCAAGAACTACATGATCTCTCAATAACTCTGTGCTTTTCTATTTCAGAAGTTAGTCCTCGAACTTCATCCTTACGATTAACAGGGACCCTACGAGGAGCTTGTCTTGGGCGAACGCGTGTTTAAAAGAAATCAAGAATTGTCTAAAATCAACTTTCTCTTCCCTGTTCAAAGTTCAATTACTCTCAAACATTAACTCCAAACATTCAAGCAAATCAGACTATACATCAATATCAGCTACAATCGACTCATCAACTTTCAAGACTTCGACATTTCAAAGTTACATAAACCAAAGGATCTAATTACGACAACTACATGTATAATAAATAAAAATATGTTCTAATAAGGTTTAAGGGGGGACATACACCTGGGAGGTCGGAAAGTGAGCTTGAGTTTTCGACCTCGTAGGTGTATGTCCCCAGTATAAGGACACGTAGTAAATGTCAATAACTTCGTTACACCCGTTACTCGCTGTCAATACACCTAGTGGCTGTATCGATTGCAGTTGCTCCGTTACAACGAAAGAAGTGCATTATGCAGAGTGAAAATGAATATCAGTGACTTCCATTATAAAAATTTTCTTGCAAATTTATAGTAACATGTGCAATTGATATTCGTATTCATTGAAGAACATGTGTTTTATAACAAATAGAAGTTCACATATAAACGGAAATAAAATTACTATCTTCCACTCACCATATTCGAATACAAATTGATGTAAGATTGTTATTGAAGAGTAAATCGCAGAAATGTAGTATATCGGTTATTATGTAAAAAAAGAAGAATATTACTTTTAAATGTACCTGAAGAATAATGTTCAATTAAATGCTACGGTCAAAAATTGAATGAGTAGAAAATTATAAAATAATTAAAAGTGACAATTTGTTTAATTATTTTTACAGCAATTAAGTAAAGCTTTATTTTCCAAATTTAACACAATTGTGAATTATGTTAGTCTTCTAATATGACCATTTATCTACCTGTATTAACAAATGTACTTGAAAATGAATTTTTCTTGCCACTTTTTACGTTTTATTTAACTTGACACTATTTTATAAATAAAACAAATTAATGTTTGAAAGGTACATAGTAATCAACGGTTATAATTGTTCTTCGTATATCAGAAGAAAAATATGGCAAATCATGAATTTCTTTTTAAATCAGTTTAATATATGGAGTAACTAACGTATAAGAATAATAGATAAATATTTACTGGTACAATTATTTTAATTGTTGCAAAAGGGGTGCAATATTTTTTTGAGGTGTTGAAATAGAAAAATTAAATATTCTCACACTATAATGTAATAATTATATGCACCATAATGAAACACGAATAGTAAATAATAATGGTTAAATAGATAATAAGGAATAAAACATGTCAATGTCACAAAATATGTCCGTGATTGCTCTAGAAAATCAATTTCACTCGCAGCTACTGCGCTTCTAAAATTCTCCGTACAATATGAATGTACGAACATAAGTTGTAAACAAAAATTCAAAATGGTGTAAATTTGAAATATTAATTCATTATTTACTCATTAATATAATAGATTTTTAATTTCTACCATTCCAGGGAATATAATTAATATTCGAATACGCCAAAATAACAAAATATTTAATCCATGAACGATATAAAAAATAATAGTTACCGCAATGAATAATACATAAACATATAAATAAATATGAAAACATTTAAAATTTTCGTTTTATGGATTTGTGGAATTGAAACGAAGTTTTAGTATTATATTCTTTTTTAATACCAATTATAACTTTTAATGATAATGAATTCAATTAAAAATTTGCAAAAGATAAGACTGAATATGAAATCAAAATTGAGAATACACAATTGTTTATATACAATGTAAGTTTCACTATTCCCACCGCGGAAATTTAATTTGAACAAGTAGTTTTAATACAACTAAATCCCTTACATCTCTTTTCCTCAGGTAACTTACCTTTTTTTTTTTTAAAAAAGTACTGACACGACCATATTCACACTAAAGAAAAAGGGGCAGCCACGGAACGAAGCGTGTGACGCGAGTAGTAAAGTAGAAGAAACTGTAATATGTCAAGCTAGCAAGTGAAGCAAAACTATCCACTACTGACCCCTATCGAAACAATCGATATATGTACATATATAGTCACGTATGATCAAACTGACATCCTGACATCCGACGAATATTTTAGCATAGACAGGACTCCCCGTAAAATTAATAATTTGTGACTAGTACGAGCCTTGTTCTACTATTCCCAATATTCCTTATTGTACAATCACATTTCAATGCATTACGATGTATTCTAAACTACATTTAGAACCATACCTTATAAACTACATTTAGCACCATGCATTTTATTCAATATTACTCATCAATTACGTTTATTGTAGCAACTAAGTTTACAATTCCGCGTAGACACACCCGTACAAATAATCAATAAAACATGTTATATGTATTGTAATATAACGCATCTGTATTTAAACATGTGAAAGTTAAAAACATTTACTAACAGACGATTCAACGCAGACATGTTATAAAATTATGTCCGAACATATGTCAAATATTTCAAGAAATGATAGCCAATCTAAGACGAAAACCAAGAACAACGATTATGTTACAACAGCTTCGTTTTCAAGTTATTAACGATCAATAGCAGAACACGAGATATATATGTATAGAGTGAGCAGCCTAATATTTTTACTTGAAATATCATCGTTGTTTTGAATGATACGGGAAAATGTGTAAGAAAAAAATATATACAGCCTTTCATGAGTTTGTCTACTATAATAATACTCTTCATACAATATTCAAAAAGTTATTCGCCGCATCGATTTACGAATAATGTCAATTGTTGTATTGGTTCAAATTGCGGTAAATGTTCGTGGCCGCGAAAGCGGCCGATTGAAATGAAAGGAGGTTTGAATTTCGTTAAATGTTAGTAGCTCGGAAAGGGACCGATTGTTATCAAAGCAAGTGTTCGATGTATCCGCCTTGTTTCTCCACGCACAGTACAAGAACCACCACAATAGATATGTGCTAAATAAGCTCTCGGACGAATCTACTTCAATTTTAAATATATACGATTAAATTCCCCACTTTCTTCTTTATCATCATAAATGATTCTTGGTAAAAATATTTTCGGCAAACACGAGCTTTCGAAGTCTTCGTGACTACATTTCGATATATACTAAAGAAAAAGTAGCGTGTTTGTTCCTCGTTGCTATCCTCTTAACTATAAACACGCACAGCACAGTTCTCCTCTACGCTACAATCACCTCGCCGCTCCACTATAATCTCGTACTTAATCAGATGTGTTGGAAGGTAAGACCGAACGACACGACAGTAAACAGTGAACTACAGTTTATTATAGATATAAAATATATATAATAGACTATATTAAACAATATGTATATATGTGAATGTTAATAACAATACTTTTATATGTACGGGGGGATACGACACGTGTTAGCTCTTTGTACTTTCAGAGACGAATGAGTCTCGGCTGGGTTCGGCAACGCTCGGGTTGCTTCGACATCCCTCTCGTACTCTCATACAGAGATTACTCTATTAACAAGATGAAAACCAGCATTTTTAGAATATATTTGTTATAGGTTATAGTACAGCTCGATGTATGACTGTATTCGTGAATTATTTTCGTGGAAAATGTTTATGGTAATATGGCTTGTGCGGCGATTTACAATTGCATTTAACGCGAGCGAGGTCATTATAACAACGCCCTGCGGTCGCTGTAAAAGAGCATGTGCTATCACACAGATATTTCGGAGCAATCATGTTTTTAAAATTTGGTTAAAAAGTACTGTAGTTAATCTAAAATCTAAAACAAATATGTGTACACGTTGCAAGAAATGTATGTAATGCAATGGATGTATGCACAATGCAACGGGTGCGCCGAACTGTGCGTGGAGCAAGAAGGCAGATACATCGAACACTTGCTTTGATAATAATCGGTCCCTTCCACGGTCACCAACATTTAACGCAATTCGAACCTCCTTTTATTTTAATCGGCCCATTTCGGGGCCACGAACGTGAAATACGCCAACGCCAATGCCAACGCCAACGCCATCCGCCCGCCGCGCCGGCTCGCCGCGCTGAACGTGCCAACGAGCGTCTAGGTCACATTCTGATTGATCCCTGTTTTTGGTTAATAACTCCTACACAAAGCCGCGGACGCCATTTTTGTTAAGGAAAATGTCGCTTGAAATGACCCAAGGAACCTCCTCCCATTTCAATTTAACGCAGTAGTTTTGGGACACCCTGTAGACAATAAAACTATTTGTTGGTCTATTATAAACTCGTTTCTTACGTAATTTCATTCCCTCCCACTCCTTTTGCATGAATCATTTTATATGCATATTTAATTTAATTTTAATTAACATTTATGAACGTCCGTAAGACGTCAAAAACGCTTCTCTGAGACGTCTCTAAGACGTCTAAAATGCGTCTCTGAGACGTCTAAATGCGTCCCTAAGACGTCTTAGAGACGTCAAAAAGTCGTCTTAGAAACGTGTTAAAGACTTACCGTTTAGTCACAAAAGACGTTCAGGAGACGTTCGAAAGCCATTCAGAAGCCATTCGGAGACGTCTTGAAGACGTCTCAACGTTCAAAAAGAGACGTCCTTAAGTTGTCTCAACGGTCAACAAGAGACGTTTTTAAGACGTCTCTGTGCCATCTGGGAAATGTGTATGACATTAAAAAACGATGAAATTAATCAGATTTATTAAAAATTGTGATTAGAACAAGCATTTAAAAATCAACATTTTATGAATCCTATTTGTCACCGAAAACATTACCTCTTTTCTTATCGGTACCCTGGAGATATTTAATGTTATGTATTGTTTCGGAGAAGAAAGGGTAGAGACGAGCGATTCACAGGAAATGAACGTTACTTTATTTTTCCCGATTCGAGAACGTCGAACTTTAACGGTCTTGATAATACTTGATGTAAATACACCGCACAATAAATGCTTTCTGTAGAAACCGCTTGTACAATGTTATTTCCAGGATAATTCCGGAACCGGAGATTTTAACGGAGATAATCTCTACTTTAAAACCGGTCAAAGAGACGCGCGATTTTTGATAGAGCGAGAGTAAAGAGCGAGATAAACGTATGCGAATGCGATCACTTGCGAGAGTGCGAACGAGGCGAGAACGATCGAACTGCTGGCCGTCCGTTGCCACCGCCGAACGAGTGATTGGTGGATCGATCGGGAGATCCGCCAATCGGATTTTTGCTCCGTTTGAAGCGACAATCGATCGTAATCGATCTCCGACGGTGGCCCATGACGCGCCGAGCTGCCGATCGATTCTCGATCTCGCTGTTACTCGCCAACCCGACCAACCGCGTGGCGGCGATCCGGGTCGATACTTTGACGCTGTCGACACACGCAGCCAATCCCAAACATGTGTCCATTTTTGTTCCAAATGAATAGTATATCTTTTGAATCCCACATCGTCCCCCATTGTATCAATGTGCATTATTTTCAGCGTACTTTTCTCTATGAAAACTTCCGTTTCCGGTGACTGTGTGTATGGACAGTGTGAAAGGTGTGCAGAAGTTTCTAGCGAGTGGTAGTAGAAAAATAGAAGTGAGAAAGTAGTGAGGTAGAGTAGTTGGTAGAGTGAGCAAGGGGCTGTTGAGTGAATAGAGAGGGTAGGGACAGGAGTGAGTAGGTGAAGAAAAAAATTGAGTGGAAGAGAAATAAGATTAAGGTTAGGAATGAGCACGTGCTGAGGGAGAATAGGTGGCGCAGGAATAGTACTAAGCGACAGTGGTAACTGTTAAGAAATGAATAAATTTAACTGTACTATGTAGTATGTATGTATGTATACGAGGGAGAGAGTTGAGAGGACGGAGTGTAGAGGAAAGAGAAAGAGGAGACGCTACGCAAGCGCAGTCGCTCAACAGATCGCAAGCGTAGAGAAGGCATGCGAAAGATCGGCAGTTTGTAAGAGCGTGAAATGTTATATTAAATAAATGTTAGTGAGAAAACAGTTACAGAAAAGTCAGTGTATTATGATTCTTTACATGGTAGCAGAGCGTGGTTCATGTGAAAAATCCGTTCTATGGAAGAAAGTTCGAGAAGTGTGACTAAGAGGTTATGAAAACACGTGGCGGTTCGAAACGTGAATCGAAGAGTAAAGTAGAAATAAATGTTGAAAAACTAAGGAGAAGATTTCTGCAAATTGCAACAATTGTAATAATTCTAAAAAAGGTGATATTTGAAAACTACGAAAGTGAAAATTTATAAGAAAATATGGCTGACGAATTCAAAATGATGCTACCTGTATTCGTCTGTAACGACTACAGTACATGGAAGAAAAGAATAACGATATTTCTAAAAATGAAGAAATGTGAGAAAGTTATTAGCGAGAGAGAGCTGAAACAGAAAATGAAGCCACGTGGAATGAAGCTGACTTGAAAGCAATGAATTACATGTACAGCGCTTTATCAAACAGACAAATGGAACTCATAGATGAAGAGCATACAAGTTATGCCATAATCCAGAAATTAGATAAGATGTATTTACGTGAATCAACTGCAGATATGTGTGAGAAACAAGTTGGAAAAAATAAAATTGAAAGATTATACTGAATCGAGTCAATTTTACGGTGATTTTGAAAAACTGATAATTGAATTGAGGAATGCCGGAGCTAAAGTGAGTGAAAAGGAAAAGCTGAACTATTTACTAAGAACGCTACCAACCTCGCTAAGTCATATCGGGGATTTGATCGATGTGTTAAATGAAGAAGATCAAACCGATGAGTTTGTAATTAATAAAATCAAAATATATGAAGACAAGGAAAAGGATGAAAATGACAATACGAAGAACAAAACCGGATATTCAAATGTATTCAAAACTGAGAAGAAAAGGGACAGAACGTGTTATAAATGTGGAAAACCCGGACATGTTCAATTCGAGTGTACGAGCCAAAGCAGCGCAGGAACCTCGTAGAGGGGCGCGAGAGGAAGAGGACAGCAGTACGCGCGAGGAGGCGCGCGCTATCAGCCTCAACCTCAACAGCATCGAGATGGCGGTAACACTGGTTACTACAACAGAGGCACTGGCAACTACAACAGAGGCACTGGCAACTACAACAGAGGCAGAGGCTCATACCAATAAGAAAGGCTGACGTTCGCCACAGAGGTGGTCAGTAGAGTAGGTTGTAATATTGAAGTAAATAATTGTGAAAATAGACAATGTATAAATACTTTGTTAAATCTAATAGACTAGATGTGCAAGACCTTACTTTACGAGCAAAACAAGACAGGGGCTTTGCTGAGACATTAAGAAAGGCACAGGATTGAATGCACGAGAGTAAAAGAGATAGGACAGTTGGATGAGTGAGAGAATGGCGAATGTAAGGGATGTATGACTGGTTAAAGGTTGAATTTAAATGGAAAAGAAGTGGACTGTATGAATTCAGAAACTATGAGCACGAATCTACCAATAAATAAATGTATTTTCACTTATGTAAAATTGTCAAAACTGAATGTACATGAGGTGAATAAAGACAGAGTGAATAACGCGGCTTTAAAGACTTTGCTTTCGAGAACAGCTGATCGCACGTGGTCGTCTAGACTGAAAGAGAGAGAAACGGTCCCTCTCTCCTTCTTTTATTATCTCGATCCTTCTGGAAGTTCGTCATGCGTCGATGCTTCCGGTTGAGCAATCAGGAGCCTTTCAGAAGGATCGAGAAGAGGTTCAGCCAATCGCGAGCGCGATCGCTCGCCCGCGCAAATCTCGACGGCAGGCGCTCTCGTTGCGTTTCTGGCAGGATCGCGTGAGGCGTTGGCGGGAGAGTGCTGTGTCTCGAGACAAACATGGCGCTCGCACGCGCCAATCACAAACACTAGAAAATCCCATTAATGTTAAAATAGGGGATGGTAGAACGTTAAAGGCAACTAGAATAGGTGACATAATAACGAAATTTATAACAAACAATAGCGAGGTAGAAGTGAAACTTCAAGACGTGTTCTATGTAAAAGAAATGAGTGGAAATTTGTTGAGTTTTGGAAAAATTGCCGATAAGAATAAAATAGTATCAATTGGAAGTACTTCGAAGATTTATTCTAGAGAAAATAATTTAGTGGCAGTAGCAAATAAAGTGAATAATTTATACAGAATAAGTAGTTTTGTTGATAAAAAAGAAACATATGTAACAGAGAATATAAATATGACATTGAAAGAAAAATATCATGGAGTTCTAGGTCACGTAAATTTCAAGTATTTAAACATTTTGACCCAGAATAACTTAGTTCATGGTTTGCCAGACAAACTAGAGGGTGATTATTTAAAATGTGGTACCTGTGTACAAAATAAAATGCATAATGTAAGTTTTGAGAGTAATAGAACTAGAGCAAAAGATATAGCTGAAATTTATACACGCATATCTAAATGGACCACACAGTACAGTAGGTTTTATGGGTGAAAAATATTTTTTTGTTTTGATAGATGATTATAGTAAAGTTGGAAAAGTTTATACGATTAAAGGAAAAAATTAAGTTTATTGAAAAGAACAAAAAAGTTGAGATGCGATAATGGTAGAGAATTCTTAAATAAAGAAATATATAATTTTGCCAAGGAAAAGGGAATCTATATTGAACCGTGCCCTCCGTACGTTCACGAATTGAACGGAACTGCGGAGAGGTACAATAGGTCAGTAATGGATACGGCGCGATGTCTATTGGCGGATGCAAAGTTACACAATAGATTTTGGCCAGAGGTAGTCAAAACAGCTGTTTATTTGAAAAACAGAACCTTGGCAAATACTGTTGTGAAAAATTGTTGAAAAATTGTGAAGTAGAGTATTTGTAAGAGTACCAGAGGTTAATAGAAGGAGTAAATGGGATAGAAAAGCTGACGTGGGGATTTTAGTAGGATATGAGAATGTAGGCTACAGAGTGTTGATAAATAATAGAGTAATTATAGCTCGACATGTGGATATCGTTGAAGAGAATGTAAATTTAATAGGATTTAATGGTAATGAAGAAAATGGTTCAATAGAAAACAATGAACATGAAAATGACGTTGAAATTGAAAAGAAAGAAAGTGACTCTGATAATGATAGCGTAACTCCTAAGGAACCAAAAGTAATTCCTGATCTAAGAAGGTCTACTAGAGACAGAAAACCGCCAGATAGATACAACCCGCAGATGAATGCTAATTGTATTTATGTGAACTATGTTAGTGCAGACACTCCAGAAAATTATAATGAAGCAATAAGTAGTAGTGATAGTGAACATTGGATAGAAGCGATGAATAAAGAAATTGAATGCTTAAATAAAAATGATACATGGAGATTAGTCAACAAACAGAAAAATAAGAAGATATGTAAGAAACTGCCGGCAGAGTCTGATTGTATTGTAAGAGACTGTATCGGCGGAGTCTATAGAAACCTCACCGGTTTCTATAGACGGCGAGGAGGTTTACGAAAGCCTTATCGCCTAAAAACAACAAACGGCGAGTAACCGTTCCTGCCGATCCGCGGCGGTCCTCGGGATCATTCTTGGTGCGGTCGAAGAAGGCAACGGACGTATTCATTTGTGCCGGTTACGGTTGAAATAAAGAAACTAGTTCCTAACACCGAAGTATTTCCTATTTATTAATAATTATTTTCCCTACAAATTCAGAAGTGGGATGTGATCTTGGAAAGCTCGACGATTAGGGTACAAGTAACATTGTTCTATGCGGCATTATTCTGAGTGACATTGTTCGAAGTGACATTGATTCTGAGTGAGATTATTCTGGGTGACATTATTCTGAGTGACATTATTCTGAGTGATATTATTCTGAGTGACATTATCTTGAGGGATATTATTCTGTGTGGTTTTATAATTTCTGTGTGCTGATCCTTTTTTTTCCTGAGGAAAAGAAAAAAAAATTTTTTGGTTTTAATCATGTCTAAAGCAACGAGGAAAGGTCAAGGTGAATTTCTGCTTAACGACCTGAAAGAGATCCTACGGCAGTATGGTATGGCGACAACTGGAAACAAAGCCGAGTTATTACAACGGCTTGACGATAGATTCCCAGATCGATCGTGGGTAAAGGATTTTGCAGGACCATCTGAAGAAGAAGAGAACGACGAAACAACGGAGAATTCTGTGCGTTTAAATACGTCAATTGTATCAAACGTAAGGACTGAAACTGCATAAGAGGATCGGTTACTGCGTATGGAGCTTGAGCTGGCTCGCCGGGAGAGAGATGTGAAGGCACGAGAGATGGAGATATTACGACGGGAGAATGGCGTATTACGAAGCTCTCTTGGATCAAGTCGGGGCTCTGAATCAAGAAATTTGAGTGTAAGTGTGAAAACGATCAGTGAGCTTCTGGGCGAATTTGATGGAAGTGATCGATATTTTGAAAATTGGAAGAAGCAATTTAAGTTACTGGTCACGACTTACGAATTAGATGAAAATTTGTCGAAAATACTAATTGGAATCAAATTAAAAGGAAAAGCATTGGCCTGGTTTCATTCAAAGCCGGAACATCTGGAACTTGAAATAGATCAATTACTTGATCAGATGAAAGTTATGTTTGGTCAGCGTGAAACTAAACTGGAGGCGCGCAGGAAGTTCGAGAAAAGAGAGTGGAAGATGGATGAAAACTTTAGTGAATATTTTCACGATAAACTCATTCTCAGTAATCGTGTTCCCGTGGACGCAGATGAAGTCGTCGACAGTTTAATATATGGGATTCCAAATGATGGTTTACGCAACCAAGCGCGTATGTGTGGTTTCGCGTCGCCGACGGCAATGTTGAAGGCTTTTAATAATATTAAGCTGCCTTCTAAGTTGAAGCCGGGTCTACCAGCTGTGCCACCGAAGGTTTCGAAACCTCCACCACAAGTATCAGCGATCAAGGGGTCCGAGGAGAGAGGTCTACAAGTACGCTGTTATAACTGCAATCGGATGGGTCACCGTTCTTCGGAATGTAATCAGCCAAGAAGAGAGAAGGGTTCGTGTTTCGGTTGTGGAGAAATGGGACACCTATTGTATACATGCCCCAAAAGGACGGGCTCGGAGATCGCCTGTGTACAACCGCCACCGAAACAGGAGGATGAATTTCATCGAGATGTTGTTTACGTAATGGACGAAAAAAAAGTTAAGCTAGAGACGCTGTTAGATACTGGAAAATTATGGATATTATTAAAAACTGCGTATTTAAACGTTTTGTAGGAATAAATGGATCGCCGCTAAATCCGATTGGAATGGTACATACCACAGTTAATTTTAGTAATACCTTATGCGGAAATGTATCACTTTTAGTAGTTTTAGACAATACCATGGCAGCGTCCGTAGTGTTAGGCCGCGATGCTCTTAAGTCGCTTGGAATATCACTTTCGATTCCCGAGACCGATGATTGCGCATGTGAAATTATGAATATTTTGTTACATTCCGAAGTTGATAGCATTACCGAGAAATTAGATATAAATCCGGAAACAAACCATGATGTACGTGTGAAATTCGAAAATGAGTTTATAGAGGGATACCTAAAACCGCCTCGTCCTGTTTTACCTCAAGTTAATGAAGAGTTGAAATTGATTTTAAATGAAAACAAGCCGTTTCACACTACACCGCGTAGAATTTCTTATGCGGAAAAAGAACAGTTACGACAAAAATTGGACGAACTCTTAGATAAGGGAATTATAAGACAGAGTAACTCGGAATACGCGTCGCCTATAGTTTTCGTAAGAAAAAAAAACGGTGAGCTTCGAATGTGTGTTGATTTTCGAGTTCTTAATAAAGCTCTTGCACGTGACAATTATCCGATGCCGTTGATCGAGGACCAGTTGGATGTCTTAGAGGGAAAAAGATATTTTAGTTTATTGGATTTGAAAGACGGGTTCCATCACATTCGTGTGTCGGAAGACTCAGTAAAATATACCTCATTCATTTGCATTTGCAATACAATATTGCAAAATTATTGGTTTCCCAAGTTAAGGGGCTGTGCGCACCCAAATACCATCACACCCATACCACTCACACATCGATAGATCCGTATATACGTATACGCAAATGCAAGGGTTTACGGGAAAAGAAACTGACGCCTCAATATTGCAATTACAAGTTCAGAACTGGTTGATTATGTTTCCCAAGAGTCCTGGCCAGGGTCGTTCAGAGCCCAAATTTCATATTTTTACGTTGTTGAAGAGTAATTTGTAATAATCGGCAGAATACTGCTTCCCACGAGTCGCGAATACGCAAATGCAAGGGTTTACGGCAAAAGAAACTGACGCCAAAATATTGCAATTAGAAGTTCAGACCCGGTCGATTATGTTTCCCAAGAGTCCTGGCCAGCGTCGTTCAGAGCCCAAATTTCATATTTTTACGTTGTTCATTGAGTAATTTGTAATAATCGGCAGCATACTTGCTTCCGAAACAAGTAAAATGTCACAAGATGGCCGCCACTGACACCGCTTCACAGTTCCGAAATTTTCCACTAGTAGCGTTAGTGTCTCTGTCCCTTGCATTTGTATAGGGTAACTGCGAAAGCGACCATACCCTTGCATTTGTATAGGGTAACTACGAAAGCGACCATACCCTTGCATTTGTATACGGTAACTGCGAAAGCGACCATACCCTTGCATTTGCGTACAGTTTCTTTTGCCGTGAACCCTTGCATTTGCGTATACGCGACTCGTCAAGCCGTGCCGCGCTTTCTTCGGACGGCTCGTGGCGGCACTTTGCTGCCGATTATTGCAAATTATTCAATCAACAACGTAAAAATACGAAATTTGGGCTCTGAAGCAACCTGGCCAGGACTCTTAGGAAACATAATCAACCAGTTCTGAACTTCTAATTGCAATATTGAGGCGTCAGTTTCTTTTGCCGTAAACCCTTGCATTTGCGTATACGCGACTCGTCAAGCCATGCCGCGCTTTCTTCGGACGGCTCGTGGCGGCATTTTGCTGCCGATTATTGCAAATTATTCAATCAACAACGTAAAAATATGAAATTTGGGCTCTGAAGCAACCTGGCCAGGACTCTTAGGAAACATAATCAACCAGTTCTGAACTTCTAATTGCAATATTGAGGCGTCAGTTTCTTTTGCCGTAAACCCTTGCATTTGCGTATACGTGACTCGGGACGTCACGTATTTAAAATTGTTTACTTGGTACTTATTTAGTACTTTTGCACATAATTTAAATCACTGATGTATTTGGCTATAAAGTCTGTATTTCTGGAAATATTCATGATATGAAGGATAAATGTCAAGAAATATAAGAAAATTTATAACCAAAGACATCGGTCATTTAAATTGTCTACATAAATACTAAACAAGTAACAACTAAGCAACTTTAAATAAATTTTAAGACAATAAAATTTAAACAAAAATATATATTTATTACAATAATTATCAGTAGATAGAAATAATTTATTAATGAATTTTTTGCGAATTTCATCCCCGTATGTCTTACGGTTCATGAGTTGAAGTAAAAGATCACCTTTCTCGATCCAGCCCACCGTGTGCGCAGAGTTGGGCAAAATGTTTATCTAAATTAAAATTTCGACTAACGAATGAAGGATAAAATAATTTTTATTTGTTATACAGAGGTTCGAATACAAAATGTATTTTTAGTCGACGAGTATCGAAGAAATAGTTTTATTCGACGAGATCCGTCGGATAAAGATAATTTTTTTATTCGAAGGCTTCGAATAACTCTAATGATAAAACCACTAGATACAGTCCAAATTATATCGTGTTTAGTGTCATTGTAATCGGAAAAACGCCAGGAATCAGCAGGTGCAATTTCTATAACAAGATTATGAAAAATAAAGAAGTTTTGCAACTGAATTAGCAATGGTTTCACACCGATATACCTGACCCGGTGTCGGGTCGGGATACCCTGCTGTGTTTATTGCACCACTCGGCGACCGAAACAACTCGTGCTACTGGGCCTAAACAGTCGGTGCTCGTCGCAGTTTTTTCGATCTAGTAGAAAATTGTTCGAAGCCTACGTATAGCCCCAAGTATAAAAGCACTAGATACAGTCCAAATTATATCGTGTTTAGTGTCATTGTAATCGGAAAAACGCCACAAATATATTGGTGAACGTCTCATACAAAAATAAGTAATAATAAAAAAGTTTTTTATTGGGATTACATTGTGAGGACGCGGCGGGCTTTGAACTGTGCCGGCGACTGCGACTCTCCGCGTCTCTTTCTTTCCCATACGCTGTATTTCTTTGCGCACGAGACTCCTATCGTCCATCACACAAGTACATATCATCGGAATTATATCATATTTGGTATCATTTTCATTAGAAAAATGCCACGAATATTTTGGTCAAAGTCCCATAAAAAAATAATGAAAAATAAAGAAGTTCTGTTATTGGATTAGTAGTGGTCTCCTGGTCTCACACCGATATACCCGACCCGTATCATGTTACACTTCTCGGTGGCCGAGGCCTCTCGAGTTTTATGGCCCCTCACGGGGTATACCCCGCAGGAGTGGGGATAGTTCAGGGACAATTATGTGCCAGACATTTGGGACATTTATCGATAAAATACTGTATCAATCAACCTTATCTTATATGCGTATGCATAAAGACGTTAGCTACTGTTCGGGGAAGGCCTTTGAACCAATCCCCGCGGATACGGAGGTCTTACTCTATCTTCTATCATATAGATTTTAGTTGTTTCACATCCCCTCCAGGCGGTGAACAATTTGTGTAAGTATTATTAGGTAAGTAACGAAATACACAAAATTTGTATACAAGAATAATAAACAATTATTCTCATCGCTGATGATATTTTGATTTCTGACACTCGTGCCGCGGCCAACGGTCGCGGGAAATTCCAAAGACGAACATCGGTCAAATTCTAAAATCGTTGGATTCTCCGTGCATGGCGCTGCTGGGTCCGATACGGACCGCCTGAGTGCCGAGAGCTCATTTCGACCTCCAACGTGTAAGTACAACATACTACGTTAGTATTGCTGCGTGGCAAGTCAAATTCATAGATTCAAATAAATTTCTTTGATTCATTCGAATTATTGCACACCTGCAGTCACTCACAATCTTTACTCGAGAGTCCTAACCCGATATTTTGGAGGTGTCGCAGAACCTCCATGGAGTAAAATTTTTTCTTTTTTTCCAGAACGATGGAAGAGACGCTACGGCAATTGGAAAAGCTCCAGGTCGACAAAGAGGAGGAAGCCGCGGCAGCGCCGGTGTCGGAGGCGCTACCCGAGGGGCCAGGAAAATCGAACCAGCCCGGGAGATGAGTGTTCATCCCAAATGTAAGTAAATGATGAATACTTTCGGTGAATATTTGCAAAAAAGTGTTTAGATGATCGTAATAAATATTTTTATGTTACAGGAAGAAAACACCACACCGGCCGCGGCCCCTCCCCAAAGAGGGGCAAACGAGGCGGGCCCCTCCTCGAACCCAGTTCGTGAGGAACTTGGGATATCCAATGTAAGTAAATGGATAAGAATTTATAAAAATCCGTTTGTCGCCCGGCCGCGATTATAATCCGGGCAATAACCCGATACAATATTCTCAAAAGTCTGGACGATAATAATCGAATACCCCGTGAGGGGCCGTAAAACTCGAGAGGCCTCGGCAGCCGAGAAGTGTAACATGATACGGGTCGGGTATATCATTTTCATTAGAAAAATGCCAGGAATATGTTGGTGAAAGATCCATAAAAAATAATGAAAAATAAAGAAATTTTGTCATCGGATTAGTAGTGGTCTCGTACCGATATACCCGACCCGTATTATGTTTACATTTCTCGGCGACCGAGGCCTCTCGAGCTTCCCATTCCATTTCTATGTTCGGCACAAGTCAAAGAATAGTATCCTTGGAGGACAATTATCGCGAGAATACTGTATTTATGTTTCTTTTACGCTTCATCGGTTTTGGGGGTTTTTGCCCACCAGCGAGCTCAGCCGTTTGTAAACAGAGCTTCAACTGAAAGGTTGAAGTCGTTGCGTGGGCCACCGTATCATATCTTTCATAAGTAAAATCGGTTGCCTATGTCTCCCTCGCAGCACCGTTCCTTATCTAAATTATGTAATAACGCCAAATTTTCCTGTTACAGGCGCAGCTCAAAAAAATATTTAAAAAAATAATATATAGAAAACGCCACCGCGGACAAAAAAGGGGTGGCCGCGGCGGCCGCGGCCACGGCTA
This sequence comes from Lasioglossum lativentre, assembly GCA_916610255.1. Classification (NCBI taxonomy): domain Eukaryota; kingdom Metazoa; phylum Arthropoda; class Insecta; order Hymenoptera; family Halictidae; genus Lasioglossum; species Lasioglossum lativentre. The sequence goes on along the minus strand of OU744359.1, from coordinate 19,445,141 downwards.
CGACAGGGGTGGCGGCGGCGGCGGCGGCGGCGACGGCCGCACCATTATAATAAATATGTAATAAAAAAATTAAATAAAAGAAATAATGTATAAAAATGAATTTATTTGTCGTTCGTTATTCGAAATTTTCATTTACCTATACATTTTGCCCAACTGCGCACACAGTGGGCTGAATCGAGAAATTTGGCGATCTTTTACTAAATTTTATTGTCTTGAAATAATATTTAAATTTGTGTAGTTGTTACCTGTTTAGTATTTTTGTAGACAATTTAAATGACCCATGTCTTTCGTTATAAATTTCCTTATATTTCTTGACATTTATCCTTCATATCATGAATATTTCATGAAATACAGACTTTATAGCCAAAGACATCGGTGATTTAAATTATGTGCAAAAGTACTAAATAAGTACCAAGCAAACAATTCGTGACGTCACGAATCACGTATACGCAAATGCAAGGGTTCACAGTCAGACAAACTGACGCCTCAATATTGCAATTAGAAGTTCAGAACTGGTTGATTATGTTTCCTAAAAGTCCAATCTAGGGTGCTCCAGAGCCCAAAATCCACATTTTTACGTTGTCGGGAAGTAATTTGTAATAATCGGCTGAATACTGCTTGTCACGTGGCGGCTTGTGAAAAATCCTACCTAATTGTAGCTCGTCACAGAAAATTAGACCCACACCATCTATCGGGCGAAATTCTTACTAATCAGCTTCGTCTATCCCATCTATCGGTCGAAAATCGTACTACTCAGCTTCGTCTAATCTCCGTTCGTACAAATTTAGCGTGACGATCAACTCCGTCAAGGTCAAATCTGCGCGCAGCCCCTTAAGGCAAAAAGTTGGCGAACGTATAACAAACTGTTTAAAATGTATTTCATATTCATCAATGGCGGAGAAGGTTGAAGGGTCATTACACAATATACCGAAGGGAAGAGTTCCATTTGCTACACTACATATAGATCATTTGGGTCCAGTTGATAAAAGAATTACTGGAAAAAGGTATGTTTTTCCGGTAATAGACGCGTTTACTAAACACGTAAAGTTGTATGCGACTAAGTCGACTACTGCTAAGGAAGCAATTCACTGTCTAGAAGCATATTTTTCATATTATAGCAGACCCGAGTTGATTATTTCGGATAGGGGCAGTGCATTTACATCCAGAGACTTCGAAGATTTTTTGTCGTCTAACAATATTAGACATGCAAAGATAGCTACCGCATCACCGCAAGCGAATGGTCACGTAGAGAGAATGAATAGAGTGGTTATCCCTGCAGTTGCAAAGTTAAACGAAAATCGTTCGGGAAGACAATGGTATGATGTGTTAGAGGAGGTAGAGTATGCGTTAAATAATACTGTTAGCAAAGCTACGGGCGAGACACCGTGTAAACTACTGTTCGGGATTAACCAAAGAGGAAAGGTCCCAGATGTACTTAGGAATTATATTGAAATAGAAACGGGTGGAGATGTCATAGATTTGGAAACCTGCCGACGCAAAGCTGAAGAAGTCAACGCGAAACTTCAGAGCTACAATAAGCTGCGATACGATAGAAAACATAAGTCTCCCCATGAATATGAAGTCGGAGATCATATTATGTTGCGAAACTTTGAGTGTACACCGGAGCACCCCAGAAATTACGTACGTAGTAGCTGACATAAAAGGTTTCCAGAATAGTCAGAGACCCTACGAGGGTACATGGGCATCGGTAAACGTGCGACCGTGGTATTCCGTCGGTTGAGTTTTCTTGTTAAGAAAGAGTATATATGTAAAGTCATGTGTGTTAATATAGTGTGAAACATGTTTGTAATTGCGAGTGTATGTAAGCGTAGCACGTAAGATAAAAAAAAATAATAATAATAAATAGATAGGTAGAAATAATGAAAATAAAGCCCGAGGGCGGGCTCGGGGGTCAGGAGTGGCCGAGTTGTAAGAAACTGCCGGCAGAGTCAGATTGTATTGTAAGAGACTGTGTCGGCGGAGTCTATAGTAACCTCACCGGTTTCTATAGACGGCGAGGAGGTTTACGAAAGCCTTATCGCCTAAAAACAACACACGGCGAGTAACCGTTCCTGCCGATCCGCGGCGGTCCTCGGGATCATTCTTGGTGCGGTCGAAGAAGGCAACGGACGTATTAATTTGTGCCGGTTACGGTTGAAATAAAGAAACTAGTTCCTAACACCGAAGTATTTCCTATTTATTAATAATTATTTTCCCTACAGGTATTAGACTTAAAGTGGATATATACTAAAAAGGCGGACAATAAATTCAAAGCTAGAATTGTTGTAAGAGGGTTCCAACAAAGAGAAGTGTTGGAAGATATATACTCGCCAGTAGCGTGAACACAAACCTTAAAAATTATGTTAAATTATTGCGTGCAAAACGGTTTAGAGGTAAATCAAATGGACGTAGAGTCTGCCTTTTTAAATGGAAAAATAAAATCGGAAGTGTACGTGAAACAGCCTCAAGGTTATAATGACAATACAGGGAAAGTATGCAAACTAAATAAGGCTCTGTATGGATTGCAGAGAGAGCCCTCGAGCGTGGTACGAGTGTTTACATGAATATCTGAGAACATTAGGATTCAATCGTAGTAAATATGATTATTGTTTATATTTCATGAATAACAAAGATGATAAGATTTATTTGATAATGTTTGTAGATGATTTGTTGATATAAAAACTAGAATACATTAAAAGATTACTAGCAGTAAGATTTCGAATGAAAGATATGGGCCAAATAAAAACTTATTTAGGTATAAGTATTGAGTATGACTGTGAACGGAAAAGTATGACACTAGATCAAAGAAATTATATTGAATCACTCGCGAAAAAATATGGAATTGAAAATGCAAAATTATACGCTACTCCAATGGAACAAAATTTAAGATGTGAACCTGCTCTGTCAGCATCTAATGATATAAAATATAGAAACTTAATTGGAACATTGTTGTACATAGGCTCTGGAACTAGACCAGACATATGTTATTGTGTAAACTACTTAAGTAGATTTCAAAATTGTTATGATCAAAGTCATTACAAGTATGCTCTAAGAGTCCTAAAATACTTGTACTATACTAAAGATTTAAAATTAAAGTTTGAAAGAAACATAAATGCGGATATATTAGACTGTTGTGTTGATGCTGATTGGGCAGGAGATGTTGTGGATAGGAAATCGACCACCGGTTATGTAATAAGAATGTATGGTACTACTTTATTTTGGAAATCTAAAAAGCAAAAAATTGTAACAAAATCGTCGACTGCGGCCGAGTATGTAGCCTTATCCGTGTGCGTAAGCGAAGTAAAATTAATAAGAGACTTATTAAAGGATTTCGGAATTGAAATTAAAACTCCAATACGTATTTATGAGGATAATGCAGGAGCAATATGTATAAGTAAGTTTGGGAATCTTACAAAAAACTCAAAGTACATTGAGACACATTACCACTTTGTTAATGAAAATTACATGAATCGAATTATTGATGTAATAAAAATAGACTCGGAAGAAAATCCGGCAGATATATTTACCAAATCTTTAGGAAGGATTAAATTTGAAACTTTTCGAGAAAGTTTGAAGATATGTTAGTCTTGGTGAAAAAAATAAAACATACACAACCAAATTAAAACTATGTAACCAAATGTAAGGGTAAGATGTAAGTTAAAATTAAGGAGGCGTGTTAAGAACCGAATAAATTTAACTGTACTATGTAGTATGTATTGTTACGATCCGACTCCTAGATCGTAGAGGGCTTACGAGTTTAATCAACGATCTGTAACCGTGTTGGTCACATATAGACGTTCCCGTGTATCGATAATAAATATCGATCCCACCACGGCGATCCGCGATGTCGCGTACGGTCCTTGTCTCAATAAAGGACCGTGAGATCGCCCCACTAATTGGGTATGCGTACGCATCGATCCCCACTTTCGATAGCGATCGAAGGAGGTCGATGCGGATCGTTGATAGATCACTCTACGTCTGGAAGCGATCAAGTAAGCACGCGTTCGCGAAGTGTTCCGTTCGACGAAAATCGGTGCGTAGTCGGGAGGACAAACCGGCCTGTTGGAATCGACAAACCGTCGATCCAACCTAGGTACGTGCGCGCCTCAAACCGAGGAGTCGCGATTGCAAACCGCGTCGTGGCATAGTCGAAAAACGTTTAATTAACAATTCGGTAAGAACGTAACCGCGTAGTAGTCAACTGCGTAACGTAAATTTTGTAAAAGTATCCGACTTCTGTAACTTGCCATGAGCATGCCGCGAGTTACGCAGTGAAAGCACGAGCGTAAGAAAGAACGACGCGTCGGTCGAGGAATAAACACAAGCGCGCCGTTCTCGGAAAATGATCGTAAATTCACCGAACGGAACGGATTTTACCTTTATAAAGGCTTCAGTCGTGCTAAACATATTCAAAATTTAAACGATTATACACTCACAAATTCGTTAGTACAATCGAGATTCCACTCGGATCACCTCTGTGTGCCCCGCTGGTGTCTCGTTATTGCTTCCTCTCGCCTTTGAGAGCAATCACAGATAGACAATAACTACGTCCATCCGAGAAATCGGCCGGACCGGTTAATGTTTCTATTTATGTGATCACAGACAAATTCGCGAATATTGGTTGAGTAAATACTCTCACAACTCCGTTAGGACAATCGAGATTCCACTCGGATCACCTCTGTGTGCCCCGCTGGTGTTTCGTTATTGTTTCCTCTCACCTTTGTGAGCGAATCGCAGATAGGCAATAACTACTGTGACCGTGTTGGCCACATATCGATATTTCGTGCGACGTGAGAACGGACATCGATCCCCACCACGACAAGTGCTGCGTCACGCGTGATCCTTGTCTTAGAAAAGGATCACAGGATCGATCCACTTGTAAGATGCGCGCGCATCGATCCCCTCTCGATTACGATCGAAGGTGGTCGATGCGAGCAGCAGATAGAGCACTCTGTGTCTGGACGCGATCCTGTCAGGACGCAGCAGTCACCGCGTTAAACTCAGTCTTAGCGTAGGGCCCATGAGTGGCTAAAATTCAATATTCAAACTTGTACATTACAAGTCTTTTTCTAGTTTACAGACTAATTCTGTATTAGCCCAGGAGTGGCTGAAATTAAAAATTGTAACTTGCCGGATGCAAGCTTTTTCTAGTCTACAGACTAATTCTGTATTAGCCCAGGAGTGGCTGAAATTAAAAGATTCGTTCACGCGTCGCGAGTAAATCGCGGATTATTAGACGGAATCCGAGATCCGTAAACGTAGTAATTAATACCCTCACAATTCCGTTTGGCAATTGAGATCTCACTCGGATCACCTAAGTGTGCCCCGCTGGGATCTCGTTATTGTACCACTCGCTATTGTGGGGCACAGGCAATAGGCGTAAGCTGCGTCCATCCAGAGAAATCCGGCCGGACCAGTACGCGTTACTATTTCGCCTCAGTTCGATTTGGCAAACTGACTAAACACGATCACGGTCACTCTACCGAAGCCAGAGGTTACTCTAAGTCCACATACGTGCTGAGGAGTACCTCTTAGGCGGAGCGGAGAGACTGGGGTTTGGTGAGCGTCTCTATCTGTGCGTATCATCTGGAAACAGCCGAGCGCACGGGTAGTAAGACCGGCCAGTGTATTCTTCGCGTGCGATAAATGTGCAGTAACATAAAGAATCGGTAAACTCGTCAAAGGAGTCACTCAGAAATATATATATATATATATATATATATATTGTGACGTGGCAAGTTTTGCCGACGTCCCGCGACCCCGAAAAAGAGAGGCCGGGCCGACCTCTGGCAATGCCCATGCGAAACGGCCGTTTGCGAGCGCTCTCCCTGGGCATGCCGATTTGCCAAGGGCGAGTATTAACGCGTTTTGAGCGTCGCGCCACTTGGGCGACGCGAATTTCACAGGACCGAAACCGGGCTCCAGGGGAGCCCGGCCCCTATTTCTCGCCGTACGAGGCTTAATCGGAACTGGCTCCGGAAGGATTTCGTGCTGAGACATCGGAGGAAGTACCGAGCCCGGGTCGACGAACCTGGAGGCACCGACGAGGGAAAGTGGACACGAGACGAACACCTCCTCGACCCCGTCGCTGCCTCGCCCGGAAAAGAAGGTGTCCACGACCGGAGCGGCTAGGACTCTACTCTTCACGAACCGGCGCCGCACCAATCAGAAAAGCGGCGAATGCGATTAGGAAAATCCGCGAGCCAGGGATCCCGTGCGACAGGATGCGATCCTGCTAGGAGATACCGCGCGATAGGTCCGCGAGTCTCAAACGGGAGAAATAGGGTAGGGAGTAGGGGGACGCCTCGCTTCCGCGTTACCGAGCCTGCCGAAAGTAGGCCACTGGGTCGTTGGCCACATTCTCGAGCAGTCGCGAAATTCAAAATTAAAAAACCAAATAATAAGTAAGAAGTGCGTGCCTAAATCGAGGGACGAAGGACGAACTACAGTCAGGCTTCCTCTTTATCGTAATTTAACGATCATTTCGTGTTGGCTCGGTAACGTTTTCGCGAGGTCCTTATTCGCGTCGCGAAATTACGACGCCGTTTCCGTGCCGCGTGGTCGGCCATATTTCGTGAACGGAGGAACGGTCGTCGATCGGTTAACGTGCGAGCCGGTTGGTAACGCGAGGGCGCGAACTCGCGGGGGGCCGTATCGTTGCCGATTTTTCGAATAAATTGTACGCTATCTTCGAGACGTTCCCCGGTGTGACGTCGCAACGGTCCGTATCGTGTCCGACGGCGAAGCGCGAGCGATCCAGCAATTATACCGCGTATTCCATCGGAATTCGGCAGTTATTCCGCGCCAAAAGCGCTTTGTAAAATTGCATCTCCATCCTGTACAACTGCCGGGTTCGACGCGATCGAAAGAGAAGAGCGCGTGCGACCGAAAATCTGTCGCGTAATTATCGTGAACGCGCCGGCTTGTAAAGTTCCGCTGCCGGCTCTCACCGGCAGCCCCGTCGTGTACAACGGACAAATAAATTATTACAGCCGATTCTATCGTTCCTTATTTCCGTCGAGAAACCTTTCCGCCGCGGGAAATGCTCCGTACTTCGTCCACGTAGAATCCTGTGCCCATTCTAGAGCTATCCAGAATATCGTGTGGTTCTCGCAGTTTCGGATAGGTCGTTCGCGCCTCGCGCCGTTATCTCGCAATTTGCGTGACACTGCCGAGTGTCTGGCGCCCGAAAGTAGATTCCATTAACGGCTTCTTTCGTGACAAATCCGAATCTGCGAGATACCTTTTGTCCCGGGTGGACCACGCATCGTGCGGCCGAGCGTGGCCCGGCGTTTCGCCTGTAAAATCCCGGAGTCGCAGGCTTCTGTCCTTCCGACGGAGGCGTAGAATTTAGGCGACGTGACAATATATATATATATATATATATATATATATTGTGACGTTGCAAGTTTGCAGCGTCCCTTCCCTACCCCAAGAATAGCGAAAAGAAAAACCGAATTACGTATGGACCGGGCCGATCCTGTCTCGAACCACGAATCCGCACGCGGAAAAGCGAGCGTTCCCCGAGGAAACAAAAATACCGAAATTCCAGCTGACGCCCGATACGTTTGCCGAGTACGGCTAAGTTGCAGGGGCGTATCATTAGGGCGACGAGACCGCCGAAAACTCCCGAAGCAGGAAACCAAGGCAAGGAGCGCCCGAAATCTGAGAAAGGCCGAACAACAATAGTCCGTGCACGGGCGAATATAAAAGGAGTCAAAACACACGGGCCAATCAACCCGGAGGCGCCGACGTGGGACCAGAACCCCTACCGAACATCGTTCTTTTCGCGATCCCGTCGTCGCCTCACCCCGCTTAAAATGGGGTTCTAGCGTGGGTGGTGGAAGAGACACCTGAGAGGGAACATCCTCACCGGTCGTTTATCGCAACCGGTAATTTCGCGAGTAATTCTCGGGCTCCTAGGTTCCGTAAGGACACGGCCCTGCGTAGCGCTAGATCGCCAGCGTGAAGTACGCCACTAGGGAATTTCGGCTAGGTCGCTAGAGTGGGGGGAACCAGAATCGATACGCGCCGTGGCGAGAATCGAAGGAGTCACTGTCGTGCCGGCTCGCGTCGCGAGAGTGCATAGCTGTTTTTGTACCGAAAGATCTCGTACATTAGATTCCGCGTGCGGAGAGTGCCGATGTCGAAAATCCCGATTATCGAGGGAAGGAAGCACAGCCGCCCTACTAGTTCCGAAGGACACCGATTCCGAGTCACGGTAAGTCGACAGTGATTCCGTAAACTCGTCTACGAGCGAGCTCGTTAATTTCGCGGGGGGGCACGAGCCGATCGTCGACTCTGTCCCCGATATTCGCGCGTGCCGAGGCGCTTCCCGCCTCGTGCCCAGGGCTCGTACCGATCCGACGGTACTTTGAGCCGATTCAAGAGGTTCCCTCCCGTTAGCATATCGGAAGTTTTCCTCGGGAGAACCAACGCCGTCGGTGAGATAGTTCCTTTTCGCGAACATTACAGTAAGCGTTTCGCGAAGGTAGGAATAGCCATTTCGCGGGAATTAGATATCGCTTAGATCGCGCGAGCCGTTACCATCTCGTTCGCGGAAACTCTCGAATTTCCCGAGAACGATCGCGACAGTCGCGACCCGTGCGACGAACGTCTTCGCAAGTCGACAACCGCGCGCTGCGAACCTCCACCTTATCGCAATCCTGTACAAGGAGCGCGGGCTCCCGGTTGCGGCCACGTGGCCGCGCGCCTGTAATTACTGACGAATAATTAAATGACTGAGAGCGAAAATAGAATTCGTTAATTTCGCCTGTGAGATCCGCCCCGCCGTGAGGGCTGTCCCCGCTATTCCCGTGTCCGAACTTCCGACTCCTCGCGCCTCCCTCTCGACCTCGCGCTTCTCGATATTCGGCCTTCGCGTCAGCTGACCCGCGAGCAAACCGAGAGAACGTTTCGTGCGGTACCCTTCCGGTACCTGGCGCCCGAACTTGTCGAATCACGTCAATCTTGATCGAATTTCGGCCGTGCGGACGCGGTCCACCCGGGACAAACGCACCTCTCGAAATTCGATCAAGATTGACGTGATTCGACAAGTTCGGGCGCCAGGTACCGGAAGGGTACCGCACGAAACGTTCTCTCGGTTTGCTCGCGGGTCAGCTGACGCGAAGGCCGAATATCGAGAAGCGCGAGGTCGAGAGGGAGGCGCGAGGAGTCGGAAGTTCGGACACGGGAATAGCGGGGACAGCCCTCACGGCAGGGCGGATCTCACAGGCGAAATTAACGAATTCGATTTTCGCTCTCAGTCATTTAATTAGTCGTCAATAATTACAGGCGCGCGGCCACGTGGCCGCAACCGGGAGCCCGCGCTCCTTGTACAGGATTGCGATAAGGTGGAGGTTCGCAGCGCGCGGTTGTCGACGTGCGAAGACGTTCGTCGCACGGGTCGCGACTGTCGCAATCGTTCTCGGGAAATTCGAAAGTTTCCGCGAACGAGATGGTAACGGCTCGCGCGATCTAAGCGATATCTAATTCCCGCGAAATGGCGATTCCTACCTTCGCGAAACGCGTACTGTAATGTCCGCGAAACGGAGCTATCTCACGACGCTGTCGGTTCTCCCGAGGAAAACTTCCGATATGCTAACGGAAGGGAACCTCTTGAATCGGCTCAAAGTACCGTCGGATCGGTACGAGCCCTGGGCACGAGGCGGGAAGCGCCTCGGCACACGCGAATATCGGGGACAGAGTCGGCGATCGGCTCGTGCCCCCCGCGAAATTAACGAGCTCGCTCGTAGACGAGTTTACGGAATCACTGTCGACTTACCGTGACTCGGAATCGGTGTCCTTCGGAAGTAATAGGACGGCTGTGTTTCCTTCCCTCGATAGTCGGGATTCTCGACACCGGCACTCTCCGCACGCGGAATCTAACGTACGAGATCTTTCGGTATCAAAACAGAGCGGCACTCTCGCGATGCGAGCCGGTACGACAGTGATTCCTTCGATTCTCGCCACGGCGCGTATCGATTCTGGTTCCCCCCACTCTAGCGACCTAGCCGAAATTCCCTAGTGGCGTACTTCACGCTGGCGATCTAGCGCTACGCAGGGCCGTGTCCTAACGGAACCTAGGAGCCCGAGAATTACTCGCGAAATTACCGGTTGCGATAAACGACCGGTGAGGATGTTCCCTCTCAGGTGTCTCGTCCACCACCCACGCTAGAACCCCATTTTAAGCGGGGTGAGGCGACGACGGGATCGCGAAAAGAACGATGTTCGGTAGGGGTTCTGGTCCCACGTCGGCGCCTCCGGGTTGATTGGCCCGTGTGTTTTGACTCCTTTTATATTCGCCCGTGCACGGACTATTGTTGTTCGGCCTTTCTCAGATTTCGGGCGCTCCTTGCCTTGGTTTCCTGCTTCGGGAGTTTTCGGCGGTCTCGTCGCCCTGATGATACGCCCCTGCAACTTAGCCGTACTCGGCAAACGTATCGGGCGTCAGCTGGAATTTCGGTATTTTTGTTTCCTCGGGGAACGCTCGCTTTTCCGCGTGCGGATTCGTGGTTCGAGACAGGATCGGCCCGGTCCATACGTAACTCGGTTTTTCTTTTCGCTATTCTTGGGGTAGGGAAGGGACGCTGCAAACTTGCAACGTCACAACTCCCCCCCCCTTAAAATGGACCGGACCGACAACGGTTCGTCGAACCTGTGATTCCGAGCTCGTTGTCGAAAGAGCGTTCCCTTCGGAAGTTTTCCCCTCACACCTGAAAACCTGCAACCTCGGACAGACACACGCTCCCCATGCAATTTTTCTTATTCGACTACTTGTCTTTATTACGTGATTCGGACGAGATTCCTCGCGAAACCTTAACCTACTTTGTGGCGGGTATGAAATAAGTTTGTAGCTTTCTTTCCTTTTTGTTTTATAAAAATATTTAATTTTCAGTCGTTCTTATAATCGCTGGTACTGTATTTACTGACTAGAAATAACGAGAAACGTGGTTCCTAACCAACCACCGGAACGGTAACGAAACTGAGAGAAAAAAAAATTTTAGGTCGGTCCCGGGATTTTACGGGACTCCACAAAAAAAAATCAAATGCGGAGCCGGTACCCCCGATCTTGGGGCCCTCCGATAACTGGAGCGACCTTTTCTAACGAGAAAAAACACAAAACGATAGCGGAACCGGAATGTGCGGAATGTAACCGAGAAGACACACAAACAAAAAAAACGGTAGCGGAACCGGAATGTGCGGAATGTAACCGAGAAGACACACAAAAAACGATAGCGGAAACGGTAGCAGCTCGGCTGGCTCGATAGACGCGGGCGGAAATAACCGGAACGACACGGGGCCTATTTTCTGCCCTTGATGTCCCGCCACTGTTCTTTCTGGGGTTGAGGGGGCCCCACGAAAACCCAATTCGGTCCACAGGACTCGCACGTCCTTACCGACCGGTCGGGCCTTCCGCAGCGGTAGCAGTGCGGGCGTGACCTCCTTGGACATTCGGTACGGCGGTGTCCATATTTCCCGCAGTTCCAGCAGGCGTCCGGGTCCCGGGCTGCCTGCTTCTCGCCCCTTTCCCTCCTCTCGTACTGCGCCCAGGAGGCCGTCGCTTCATTCTTCGGGGTGCAGTACTTAGATGTTTTGGTGAGTCGGGACGGCTGTTGCATCTTTCCCGCGGTAAATTCCTCCTCTTCTCCCTCTCCCTTTCGGGGTGGTTCGGCCTGCGGTAATTTCGTCTCCAGGCAAATGAGGTCCCCTTTTTCGCCTGGGACATATGGCCCTTTTTTGCCCTTCTCCTCCTCCGGGAGGTGATGTTCTGGAGGAAGTACCACTAATCCGACTTCCTTCTTCGCCTCCGGGAGGGGTCGGTTCGGCTCTATTGGCGGCGTTATCGCCGCTGCTGCCTCGTCCAATGGGCCTAGCAGGTCGCCCACGGGAACTGCGCAGACGACTCTCTCCACGTCCTCTGCCTCTCCGAGGACGAAATTCCTCATCGCGATTATCGTCTGCGCCACCATCTCCAGATTTTTGGCGGCATCGGCGTAGCGCTCATTTACCTCATTGAGCTTCGGCATCTGTAATTGTTATTTCGTTGTTGTTGTGTTCTTTCCCGCATTTTCTACCGGTGGTGTGTACGTTTTTAGGTCCGAGATATGGGCCTTTCCCGCGTCCTTCCCCTCCTTGGTACTCAATCGGTACACTACGGGGGATAATTTCGCGTCGATTTTAAACGGACCGCTAAATTTTGGGCAAAGTTTGGCGGCGATATTCTGTGCCGCCGACGATAGGACGCGGTTTCGTTTGAGGACCCATTCCCCTATCTCGAACTGTGCGTCTTTTTTATTGCGGTTATAATACTTTGCTTGGGTTTCGTAAGCGCGATCTAAATTTTCTACTATCCAATGCCGTAACGTAGCTAAATGCCCCATCCTCTCTTTCCATTTCTCGTTCGGGGTTACCTCGATATCTAGGGGGTTTCCGTGCTCGTCCCGATGGCACGATGCAGGTTTCGGTTCTCGTCCGAAATTCAAAAATGCGGGAGATGCCTGTAGTACTGTGTGGTATGCGGTATTATACGCGAAGCGGAATTTCGATAAATTCGCGTCCCAATCGCGATGGTCTTTTCCGATAAACGCAACTATCATGGTTTTTAATACGCGATTAACCCGTTCTACCGGATTCGCCTGCGGGTGATACGGAGGTGTTGTCGTAATTTTTATCCCGTAGGTTTTCGCTAGCTCGTGAATCGCTTTATTAACAAATTCGGTACCGTTATCGGTTAGTAATACTTCTGGGGTTCCCCAGCGCGAGAAAATTAAATCTTCCAGGGCTTCGGAAATTTTTACCCCTGTTGCCCGGCGGAGGGGACAGCATTCTACCCATTTTGTAAAAAGATCTTGCATTACTAGCAAGTAGGAGTACCCTGCACGACTCGACGGAAACGGGCCCATTATGTCCGCGGCGACGACAATCCACGGAGCTTCGATACGACGCCTTCCCATGAGCCCGGAGGGGAGAGTTTGTTCCACCTTCGTTACTTGGCAAATGGGGCAGCGTCGCACGTACTCGACCACGGTTCGAAACATACCCGGCCAATAATATCTGGTCGCGACTCGGTGGTAAGTTTTTTCTACGCCAAGATGACCCGCTTGCGCTTCGTCGTGCGATTCTTTTAGAATCTCGGGTCTCCCCTCTACTGGTACGACTAACTTCCATTCATTTAAGTCGCCCCCGAGAATCTCGGCCATTAATGGGTCGGTACGGCGATGGAAAAGCTGCCCCCCTCGGCTCGACCAGTCAGGGTGTTTTTCCGGGGAACTTTCTACTGCCCGAAATTTTTCCTCATACCAATCTAGTCGTATCGCGGCCACGGTCTCTTCCGCGTTTTCCCCCTTTTCGGTATTTTCAAACATTCGCGAAAGGGCGTCCGGTACGCGGTTTAATGCGCCCTGTCGATAAACGATTTCGAAATCGTATTCTAGCAGTTGTAATGCCCAACGAGCGAGCCTTCCTGATGGATTTCGTAATTGTCGTAACCACCGTAAACTATTGTGATCCGTGATTACCGTAAAACGGTAACCCTCCAAATACGGTCGGAATTTCTGTACGGCCCACACGATAGCGAGACATTCTAGTTCCGTCGCGGAATATTTTCGTTCGGCGTTGTTTAAAGACCGACTCGCGAATGCGATAACCCTTTCGACTTCCTCGATCTCCTGCACCAGTACTGCGCCCAGACCAACGGTACTCGCGTCGGTTTGGAGAACGAACGGTAACTCGAAATGTGGGCATGCAAGGGTCGGGGCTGTCGCGATCAAAGATCTTACTTTTTCGAAAGCGGATTGTTGTCCGCTTTCCCACTTCCATGTTTGTCCCTTCCGAAGCAAAATGTTCATCGGTTCCGATACCGTTGCGAAATCCGGAATGAATCTTCGATACCACGAAGCCATTCCGAGAAATCGTCTAAGTTGTTTAATATTTCTCGGAACCGGAAAGGACAGAACAGGCGCGACTTTGTCTCCGTCGACTTTTAGCCCCTCCCTGCTGACCACGAATCCCAAATACCGTACCTCCTCCCTGCAGAATTCGCATTTATCCGGGTTTATTATCAGGCCGGCCGTTTTTACTCTATTTAGAACCCGGCTGAGCCACTCGAGATGTTGGTCGAACGTCGTCGTCGCGATAATAATATCGTCCAAATACGCGAACGCATGGGGCTCCATTTCCGGTCCTATTAGGCGATCTAATAAGCGTTGAAACGTAGCCGGGGCTCCCGTGAGTCCGTACGGCATACGTTTGAATTGAAACAACCCCTTCCCCGGAACGGTAAACGCGGTAATCTGCTTGCTCGATTCTTCGAGCGGTATTTGGAAGTACGCCTGGCTGAGATCGAGGGTCGAGATATATCGCGCGGCCCGTAATTTATCTAGAATGCTCGTCATAATCGGTAGCGGATACGCGTCTTTTTTCGAGACTTCATTGACCTTGCGAAAATCTAAACAAAACCGATAGGTACCATTTGGCTTCTTGACCATGACGATAGGGCTTGACCATTCACTTTCTGACGGCTCGATAATTCCGGTGGCCAGTAACGAATCTACTTCTTTATAGATCGCTTCCTGAACTTTCGGTGAAACCGTGTAATAACGTTGTTTAATTGGCTTATTATCGCCAACATCAATTTTGTGCATGGTCAAGTCCGTTACGCCCGGTACTCCCGCAAAATCTTTCATTTCGCGTTTTAAAAATTTCCGTAGCCGCTCCTTTTCGTTGACCGTTAAAATCTGTAGGCCACAACAGAGCGGCTCGCTCATTGTTCTGCCGAAGGGAAATTCGACACGTGGTCGCGACGCGAAGTACCACACGGCTCGATGGTATTCGACTACGATACCGAATTTTGCGATTACGTCAATTCCCAATAATACGGAATTGACTAAATTATCGAGAACGCGTACGAGAATTTCGTGGGTCTGGTCTCCGATTCGCAATTTAAAACGTGCCTGTACGGTCGCGCGATCGACTGCCCCCGTGGCCAAAAGAAAATAACACGGTCGCTCAGCTGCTGATATCTGGGCTGCATCTCCGATTAAATTTAAAACGGCGCGACTTACGAACGATATCGAAGAACCGGAATCAATTAGGGCTTTTACGACATGTTTTCCGATACGCGCGTCGATTACGAGAAGCGACGGTCGAGGCGCGCGGTCGCGCTCGACACTTTGTTCGCTTACGCGCGCCGAAATCAAAACATACGGTACCGATAATTTTTCGTCCGAGAGAGGTAATAATTCTCGCGACGCCGACAGATGTTTTTCCGGAGCCGTTAATAATTTTGGCGAAGCCGATCGGGCTCTTACGAGCGGCTCCCTCGTTCGTTTCCCGCGTTCCGATTGCACCGACGGCATTGCTTCGAGGTTACCCCCTGTTCGCCGCATCGGTAGCAATGGATTCGCGGTCTTTCACGACAATTTCGCGATCGATGGCCCGGCTTTTGACAGTTCCAGCACGTGTCGTCAGCCGTCGGTTGGTTGTCCGGCGACTTGACGGCGCGACCGGTACCTGCAACCGTCGGGCCTTCCCAGCTGTTCTCGCCGCGCGTCATACGCGCCGGTTTCGGGCGCGGTCGGTTGGTCGAGCGTTCGGTGGTAGGGGCTCCGCGGGAACGAGAGGGGCCGGCGCGGTATCTCTCTTCCTCGCTGTCGGTACTCTCGGCTGCGGCGATACGATTTACGGTCTCATATTTCGACGTCCAATGGGCTTTTTCCCGACCTAGGTTTTTCGTTTTCTTCGTGTATCTCCGCGGATCGTAATCAAATTCTTTATTCGCGAGGAACGGAGAGCGATAAACGTCAACGGTTCCGGGAGAGAGATGCCGCGCGGCTTCTCGCATGTTTATTTCTAATTCGCGTACCGTATTTAACGACGCGAGCGGTATTACTGCCCGCAATTCATCTCGCGCGCCCCAATAGATTAATTTCATTTTCTTTTCTTCCGGCCACGGTTTCTGCAATCGCTGCATCATAACCTTCATGTACGTGAGGTAATCGCGTACAGGTTCGTCCGGACCCTGTTTCCGCACGCGGAGATCGTGCTCGAGAAGTTCTTGGTAATCCGGATCGCGGAAATTTAGACGCCATTCTTCGGTAAATTCGTCCCACGTGGTCATTACGGGGCAGGTGGAGTACCAGAGCGCTGCAACGCCCGAGAGACAAACCGGCAAACAGCGTAGGAGGTCCTCGTCTTGAAGGTTCGAAACCCTTCGCAAATCC
This sequence comes from Lasioglossum lativentre, assembly GCA_916610255.1. NCBI lineage: Eukaryota > Metazoa > Arthropoda > Insecta > Hymenoptera > Halictidae > Lasioglossum > Lasioglossum lativentre. The sequence continues at coordinate 19,428,918 of OU744359.1, read as the reverse complement.
GTGAGTCGGGTGAAGAACATTTCTGAATCTTCCCCCGCCTCTCCGGAGAATTTGAGCTGCCATTTTCGTACCACCTCGTAGGCCGTTAGCGGTTTCTCTCTCTTTACTACGGGGCTCGGCTCTTCCTTGGTACTCGGGGGCACGGAAACACCGGTTTCGAAACCTTGGGTCGGACGACGCCGCGGAGTCGGTATTTGCAGGGTCGTTACAGTTCGGTGCGGGCTGAGGTCCACCGGGTCGCTTTTTACAGTCGGCCCGGTGTACCCCTCTCCGTCGCACTCGCTATATTCCGACCGATCGTCATCCTTCCAAACCTTCGAGCTGGTGTACATCTTTCCGTCACCCGGTATGTCGTTCGAAACTGCGAAGTTTGTTTTTCTTCGCGTCACGGTTAATACCAGGTCCCCCTTGACTCAAGGCCTTTTAACGCGAACTATACAGCGCGATGTTTACGCGACTTGTCCGGACACCTTAGTTCGCACGGAACCGTTGTTCTCTGTTACCCGTAACACGAAACCCGATTTCTTCGACCTACACGAATTCTCTTACGCGTGTTTTCCGAACGCGTACCACATAGCGCTATCGACAACGCCTATTATTGGAGCAATAACAACTCTAATGCTACAGGAATCTCCCGTACGACAATACGCGGTACACGACAATGTCACTAACAATTACAAACGTTAACGGTTTCTCGGATGGGAATTTTGGAAAGGGCCACGATATTTGCCCCAACACCGAAAAACGTACACACCCTTACATAATTTACAAATTTACAAAATTTTCCAAATTATACAATTTATTTTACAATAATACTGTCGAGCTGGCTCGTTGTAAATTTTCCTCCGTCGAGAGGTACGCACGGAGAAAACGCTAGACGTTACGAAACGTGGTTGAGCGTGGTCTCCGAGCACAGCGTCGGAGAGATAGTCCTTTGTATTTCGTCGAATACGCGATTCCCGAAAACTGACCGCGACCTTTCTGTGAGAGTCCCTAGCTATTACCGTGCCTCTCTCTGTTCTCGGAAAAACCCTTACAAGAGAGAGGTCCCTGTTCGGGCGCCAATTTGTCACGTTGCCCTTTTTCCGTCGGACCGAGTACGGGGAAGAACGGCAACTTCCGGGATTTTATAGGCGCTGAGGCCGGGCCGCGCGCGGCCGTGCGGACGCGGTCCACCCGGGACAAACGCACCTCTCGAAATTCGATCAAGATTGACGTGATTCGACAAGTTCGGGCGCCAGGTACCGGAAGGGTACCGCACGAAACGTTCTCTCGGTTTGCTCGCGGGTCAGCTGACGCGAAGGCCGAATATCGAGAAGCGCGAGGTCGAGAGGGAGGCGCGAGGAGTCGGAAGTTCGGACACGGGAATAGCGGGGACAGCCCTCACGGCAGGGCGGATCTCACAGGCGAAATTAACGAATTCGATTTTCGCTCTCAGTCATTTAATTAGTCGTCAATAATTACAGGCGCGCGGCCACGTGGCCGCAACCGGGAGCCCGCGCTCCTTGTACAGGATTGCGATAAGGTGGAGGTTCGCAGCGCGCGGTTGTCGACGTGCGAAGACGTTCGTCGCACGGGTCGCGACTGTCGCAATCGTTCTCGGGAAATTCGAAAGTTTCCGCGAACGAGATGGTAACGGCTCGCGCGATCTAAGCGATATCTAATTCCCGCGAAATGGCGATTCCTACCTTCGCGAAACGCGTACTGTAATGTCCGCGAAACGGAGCTATCTCACGACGCTGTCGGTTCTCCCGAGGAAAACTTCCGATATGCTAACGGAAGGGAACCTCTTGAATCGGCTCAAAGTACCGTCGGATCGGTACGAGCCCTGGGCACGAGGCGGGAAGCGCCTCGGCACACGCGAATATCGGGGACAGAGTCGGCGATCGGCTCGTGCCCCCCGCGAAATTAACGAGCTCGCTCGTAGACGAGTTTACGGAATCACTGTCGACTTACCGTGACTCGGAATCGGTGTCCTTCGGAAGTAATAGGACGGCTGTGTTTCCTTCCCTCGATAGTCGGGATTCTCGACACCGGCACTCTCCGCACGCGGAATCTAACGTACGAGATCTTTCGGTATCAAAACAGAGCGGCACTCTCGCGATGCGAGCCGGTACGACAGTGATTCCTTCGATTCTCGCCACGGCGCGTATCGATTCTGGTTCCCCCCACTCTAGCGACCTAGCCGAAATTCCCTAGTGGCGTACTTCACGCTGGCGATCTAGCGCTACGCAGGGCCGTGTCCTAACGGAACCTAGGAGCCCGAGAATTACTCGCGAAATTACCGGTTGCGATAAACGACCGGTGAGGATGTTCCCTCTCAGGTGTCTCGTCCACCACCCACGCTAGAACCCCATTTTAAGCGGGGTGAGGCGACGACGGGATCGCGAAAAGAACGATGTTCGGTAGGGGTTCTGGTCCCACGTCGGCGCCTCCGGGTTGATTGGCCCGTGTGTTTTGACTCCTTTTATATTCGCCCGTGCACGGACTATTGTTGTTCGGCCTTTCTCAGATTTCGGGCGCTCCTTGCCTTGGTTTCCTGCTTCGGGAGTTTTCGGCGGTCTCGTCGCCCTGATGATACGCCCCTGCAACTTAGCCGTACTCGGCAAACGTATCGGGCGTCAGCTGGAATTTCGGTATTTTTGTTTCCTCGGGGAACGCTCGCTTTTCCGCGTGCGGATTCGTGGTTCGAGACAGGATCGGCCCGGTCCATACGTAACTCGGTTTTTCTTTTCGCTATTCTTGGGGTAGGGAAGGGACGCTGCAAACTTGCAACGTCACAATATATATATATATATATATATCAATCCCGAGGTACGGTTCGTATTGGGTACCCGGCCCTTCGCGGTGGAGCTGCTTCACCAGCTTCTTTAACTGATACGCACGTCCGGCGCGTCGCGGCATGTGTCACCACTACAAACAATTCAAGCGTGCGAACGGAAAGAAGGTTTCAATGGAAGGCTTCTGTCTTCCCTCGTACCGAGCAACCGTAAGGGCTCACGACGTACGACGGAACGCAGAATTCTTTGAGGAACACGAATAACACCTAAGGGTCACACACGCTCGCGAACACGACGGCACCAGCACTGTTGCGGAAGAGAACCGTTGAACGGCCAGTTTGAAAAACACGGTGTTCGGATTAGTAACGAAATAGCACTAGTAAGAGGCGTCAACAGTGATATAGCGTGATGAAACGACACGTGGCAAGGTAGTAAGCACGATGTAGGCAGGAAATGAGAGTTAGAATAGCCATATAATATAATAAAGTAATAGACACGATACAATAATGAAGTAATATAATAAAATACAGAAAGAACAAAATAATGCAAGGTAAGAATAAGCAGTATAATAACGCAAAGAAAGAATAAGATAACGTAAGGTGAGAATAAGCAATATAATAACGCAAAGAAAGAATAAAATAACGTAAGGTAAGAATAAGCAATATAATAACGCAAAGAAAGAATAAAATAACGCAAGATAAGGATTAGTAATAAAATAAAGAATGAATAACGCAAGATAAGGATTAGTAATAAAATAAAGAATGAATAACGCAAGATAAGGATTAGTAATAACATAAAGAATGAATAACGCAAGATAAGGATTAGTAATAAAATAAAGAATGAATAACGCAAGATAAAGGTATTGAAAGTAAAGGCAAGGATAGAGAATCGCTATATGACTGTTTCGACCGAATACGAACCTGGAACTGAGAGGACGAGGCCCTGTTCCTTGCCTTATTTATATCGAGCGCGCGAACCATCGAAATCCGAAAACGTGCGTACTTAGTCGCGTAGGTCGCGACAGTTTTTCGGATTGTTTTCGCCAAAGTCGAACGCTCGTTGTTTTGTGTAGGACACGCGGCGCGGAGGCCTGTTGCTAGGCCGCGGTACGCGTGTACCGATGGCCATCGTCCGCCACGGCGCGGCGTTCGCAGTATACGATCTATGTGTTTTTGGCGCGGCGCGGATTTGAACGTTTCGTAACCGCGCGCGTGTACGCGCGGGAAGTTTCAAAACGTCGGTACGACGTTACAGTATGTATGTATACGAGAGAGAGAGAGTTGAGAGGACGGAGTGTAGAGGAAAGAGGAGACGCTACGCATGCGCAGTCGTTCAACACATCGCAAGCGTAGAGAAGGCATGCGAAAGATCGGCAGTTTGTAAGAGCGTGAAATGTTATATTAAATAAATGTTAGTGAGAAAACAGTTACAGAAAAGTCAGTGTATTATGCATTTATACGATCTAACCTCTGATTCTTTACAGTAACGTCTGACGGGGAGCGTGGAAAGTACATAGGGCGCGCGAAAATTCAAAGTAGGAGAGGATCCTAAGAGGAGTGAAGGGTAGGTGGGGAAAGTATCATCAGAGGGGTAACAAGATGGAGAGAGAAATAATGGTGACAGGTAGGATAGGGAAGGGGGAAACCGGGGGGACATAAGTGGAGGAGGGGAAAAGAGGGGGGAGACAGACGAGGAGAGAGGGTTTGGGTAGGGAGAGGAAGGGCAGTTATGAGAATATAGAAAAAATGTTGTGCATGGGAAAAAGAAAGGAGAGAGGTGAGGAAGTGGAGACAGAGGTAGGGGAGGATGTGGAAATTTTTAAAAGAGGTAGAAAAATGGAGAGAACCCCAGAAAAGTTGGGAATAGAGATAGGGGAGTTGGAGAGAATGTTAAAACAGATGAGCTAGGGGATGAGAAAAGATATAAAGAGACTAGGGAAGGAGATGGAGGGAGGGAGAGAAGAATTTCCAAGATATTTGAGTGAGATGAGATATAGCTGGGAAAGAGAAAGGGCAGAATTACTGGGGAGGATAGAGGTGCTAGGAAAGAAGGTAGAAAAGATGGAGGGAAGGGAGAAAGAGAGAGAAGGAACAGGGGGAAATGAGGAGGGGAGAAAAGAGATGGAAAGGAAAATTAGAGAAATAGTAATAAGAAAAGACAGAAGGGAGAGAGAAGAGAAGAGAAGGAATATTATAGTAAAAGGGGTAAAGATGGAAGGAAGGGAGGATAAAAAAAGTGATAGGTTGATAAGGAAAGTAGGTGATTAAGGAAAAAGTAGAAGAAGTAAAAAGGGTGGGAAGGGACGATAGAGAGGGGAGAAGTATGATGCTGGCGAAGATGGAGGGAATCGAGGGAAAGTGGAGAGTAATGATGGCGAAGAAGAAATTAAAAAGGAGACATGAATGAATAGAACACGACTTGACTGAAGAAGAGAGAAGGGCAAGATGGAAGATAGAGAGAGAAGCTTGAAAGGGAGAGAAGGGAGGGAAAAAGAGTACAAATAGGTTGCATGAGGATGTGGGTAAACAATAAAATGAGAAAATGGCATGAAATAGAAGAGAAATGGATTGGGGAACAGGGAAACGAATAAAGAGGGGTACAAAACAGGGAGGAGAAGCGGACGAACATGCAGAAAGAAAAGTAGAAGGAAGGATAGGAGAGAATAGGAAGTTGTACAAGGTGGCGTTTTGAAATGTGGCGGTGTGAAGAATAAAGATAGGGATTTTTGGGAGGGAATCAAGGAATGGGATGTAGTCATAATTAGTGAAACTTGGGTAGGCAGAAAGGAATGGGAAGGAGTGAGAAAGGCGACGAAAGGGTATGTCTGGGAAGTTCTACATGCAGAGAGGCGAGGAAGGAGAGGGAGAGCGATGGGAGGGATGATAATAGGACTAAGGGAAGGAATAACGGGGAAAATGAAGCAGAGGCTAGAAGATCGAAGGATAAGAAAGTAAATAGAGAGGGAAAAAGATTATGTAAGTTTTTGGGAGAGTTGGGGTGGGAGACAATGAATGGGGATACGAAAGGCGATGAAGAGGGAGAATTTACATATATAGGTAATAGGGAATCGGTGATAGACTATATCATAGGTAATGGGGAGACAAGGGAAAAAGTTCAAAGGATAGTGGTAGAGGGGAAAGTTGATTCGGATCATCAGCCAGTGGTAGTGTGGACAGAAGGAGAAAGGGGAGAAGAGAAGAAAAATAGGGTGAAGGGAAGAGGGAGAGGAAGGAGGAAAGGGTGGAGGACGGAAGAAAGAAGGGAGGAGTTTGCGGAAAAATTTGGGGATAGTGAAGGTAAGGGAAAGGAAATAGACGAAGACTGGGGAGAGTTAAAAAGCAAAGTAGTAGGGGTGTTAGAAAAGATGGAGAAGAAGAAGGAGAAGAAGGTAAAAAAAGGTTGGTGGGATGAGGAGTGTAGGGAGAAAAGGAAAGATGTTAAGGAAGAACTGAAAAGATGGACAAGAGAAGAGGGAAATGGGAAAGGATATAAGAGGGCGAGAAATAAGCTAGGCGCGTTGTGTAAAGAGAAAAAGAGGAGGGAAAAAGATAGGTGGGAAAAAGAGATAGAGGGGGTAAGAACAGAGAGAGAGAGGTATGGAAGATCATCAATAGAGGGAGCAAGCGTAGGAAGAGAGATAATGAGGAAATTGAGATAGAGGTATGGGACAATTACCCTCAGAGGTATGGCAAGGGGAGTTAGCTGGAGGGTCAGAGGGGAAGAAGGAAGAGAGAGAGGAGAAGGAAGAGGAGGAACTAAGTAGAGAAGAAGTAGGGACAGTAATAGCAAGGTTGAAAGAGGGGAATGGGATACCAAATGAAGTGTGGAAACATGGAGGGGAAGTAATAAGAGATAGAATATGGGAGATTTCTAATAGGGTGTGGAGAGGGGAGGGTTGGCCAGAGGACTGGTCAGAGGGGGTGGTAGTGCCCATAGTTCAGAAAGGGAAAGGAGAAAAAGTGAAGGAGTACAGAGGAGTGACGCTGACGCAGACAGCATATAAAATATATGCGGCGGTGTTAGCGGAAAGGCTAAGGAAAGAGATAGATGAAAAGGGGGTACTCCCTCCAAATCAGACGGGGTTCAAGAAGGGGCTAGGGACAATGGACAACATATATGTGCTGAACTATGTAATTAACAGGCAGATAGCTAAGAAGGGAGGGAGGATGCTAGTACTGTTTGTAGACATGAAAGCAGTATTCGACTCGGTAGATAGAGAGGTGTTAGCAGGGTCGATGAGGAAGGCGGGGGTAAGAGAAGGGCTGGTGAAGAGATGTGTGGAGATTTTGAGGGAAACGAGGAGTAAGGTGAGGGTGGGGAAGAAACAAGGGAAGAGCTTCTGGACGGGTAAAGGGGTAAGGCAGGGTTGTCCATTAAGTCCAATCTTGTTTACGATGCTGATAGCGGATATAGAGGAGGAGTTGAAGAAAGGAACACGTTAGCGTACGCGGACGACGTAGATGTCGGAAGTGTAGCGGAGCCCAGTGTTGGCGGAAGACGAAAATGGGATGAAAGGGTTAGTGGCGAGATTGGAAATATATGTAGACGAGAAAAAGCTGAAGGTGAATGTGGGAAAAACAAAGATGATGAGATGTAAAAACGGAGGTGGGAGGAGAGGGAGGATGAAAGGGTTGTGGAAGGGCGAAGAAATAGAGGAAGTGAAGAGGTTTAAGGGGCTGCGCGCAGATTTGACCTTGACGGAGTTGATCGTCACGCTAAATTTGTACGAACGGAGATTAGACGAAGCTGAGTAGTACGATTTTCGACCGATAGATGGGATAGACGAAACTGATTAGTAAGAATTTCGCCCGATAGATGGTGTGGGTCTAATTTTCTGTGACGAGCTACAATTAGGTAGGATTTTTCACAAGCCGCCACGTGACAAGCAGTATTCAGCCGATTATTACAAATTACTTCCCGACAACGTAAAAATGTGGATTTTGGGCTCTGGAGCACCCTAGATTGGACTTTTAGGAAACATAATCAACCAGTTCTAAACTTCTCATTGCAATATTGAGGCGTCAGTTTGTCTGACCGTGAACCCTTACATTTGCGTATACGTGATTCGTGACGTCACGTATTTAAAATTGTTTGCTTGGTACTTATTTAGTACTTTTGCACATAATTTAAATCATCGATGTCTTTGGCTATAAAGTCAAAATAAATATAAAAAATAAATTAAATATCATATTCATGATATGAAGGATAAATGTCAAGAAATATAAGAAAATTTATAACCAAAGACATCGGTCATTTAAATTGTCTACAAAAATACTAAACAGGTAACAACTACACAAATTTAAATATTATTTCTAGACAATAAAATTTAGTAAAAGATCACCTCGATTCAGCCCACTGTGTGCGCAGTTGGGCAAAATGTATAGGTAAATGAAAATTTTGAATAACGAACGACAAATAAATTCATTTTTATGTATTATTTCTTTTATTTAATTTTTTTTCAACACATATTAATTATAATGGTGCGGCCGTCGCCGCCGGTGTCACGTAATAAACTTCGAAATTATATATATATATAATTAGCCAGTAGTTGAACCGTAGCCCAACTGACTATACTTTATTTTATAATATAAGAATAATTACAACAATTACAATAATGCGTTTATGTTTAAATACCGTAGCGATTGATAGCGAGGTCAAGACTGAAGATTGTGGGTTAGAGGCGGTCTTTTTATATTAATTGGGAAATGCTTAGTATTACAGAAATGGTCGGCGGAAATTCTAAGAGTGATAAGTCAGCGCTGGGTCATCGAATATTTGGGCTGTTGCAATCTTTCGTGCTAATTGTGAAATGCTTAGTCTTACGGAAGTGGACAGCGGAACGTCTAAGAATGATGAGTCATCAATGGGTCATCGAACCTGTTGAGCTGTGACACCGGCGCCACCCCTGCCGTAGCCGTGGCCGTGGCCACCTCTGCCGCCGCTGCCACCCCTCTATTGTCCGCGGTGGCGATTTCTATAAATTATCCTTTTTATTTTTTTGAGCTGCGCCTGTAACAGGAAAATTTGGCGTTATTACATAATTTAGATAAGGAACGGTGCTGCGAGGGAGACATAGGCAACCGATTTTACTTATGAAAGATATGATACGGTGGCCCACGCAACGACTTCAACCTTTCAGTTGAACCTCTGTTTACAAACGGCTGAGCTCGCTGGTGGGCAAAAACCCCCAAAACCGATGAAGCGTAAAAGAAACATAAATACAGTATTCTCGCGATAATTGTCCTCCAAGGATACTATTCTTTGACTTGTGCCGAACATAGAAATGGAATGGGAAGCTCGAGAGGCCTCGGTTGCCGAGAAATGTAAACATAATACGGGTCGGGTATATCGGTACAAGACCACTACTAATCCGATGGCAAAATTTCTTTATTTTTCATTATTTTTTATGGATCTTTCACCAACATATTCCTGGCATTTTTCTAATGAAAATGATACTAAATATGATATAATTCCGATATACCCGACCCGTATCATGTTACACTTCTCGGCTGCCGAGGCCTCTCGAGTTTTACGACCCCTCACGGGGTATTCGATTATCGTCCAGACTTTTGGGACATTTATCGCGAGAATACTGCATCGGGTTATTTCCCGGATTATAATCGCGGCCGGGCGACAAACGGATTTTTATAAATTCTTATCCATTTACTTTAGGCATGTGCGGGCCGCCCGATTTTCGGGCGCCCGAATCGTCGGGTCGGGTCGCAGACTGTCGGGCGGGCTCGATTCGGGCGCCCGATACTTCATGACACATCGGGCTACCCGAGAGTTTCGGGCCGCTCGAGAGTTTCGGGCCGCCTGAGACAGTGACTCGACTTCGTCGGGCGGATTCGGAAAGAATCGGACAAGTTCGGGCGAGCGAGTTATCGCGATACCCGAGACTCATAGAGAACGTTATATACTTGGTTTCTTTTTATAATTACAGTAGGTGTATTTGGGGAACATGTGCATAATCTTTATTTGTATGAACAAATTCGTCAGAATGCCAGAAATATTGTCTTTTAAATTTTTCACATGTACGTGCGTTATTTCAAAATTTAATACAAATATAGATTATGCACATGTTCCCCAAATACACCTACTGTAATTATAAAAAGAAACCAAGTATATAAAGTTCTCTATGAGTCTCGGGTATTGCGATAACTCGCTCGCCCGAACTTGTCCGATTCTTTCCGAACCCGCCCGACGAAGTTGAGTCACTGTCTCGGGCGGCCTGAAAATCTCGGGTAGCCCGAAACTCTCGGGTAGCCCGAAACGCTCGGGTTGCCCGAAGCTCTCGGGCTGCCCGATGTGTCATGAAGTATCGGGCGCCCGAATCGAGCCCGCCCGACTGTCTGCGACCCGACCCGAGCCCGAATATCGGGCGGCCCGCACATGCCTAATTTACTTACATTGGATATCCCAAGTTCCTCGCGAACTGGGTTTCAGTAGGGGCCCGCCTCGTTTGCCCCTCTTTGGGGAGGGGCCGCGGCCGGTGTGGTGTTTTCTACCTGTAACATAAAAATATTTATTACGATCATCTAAACACTTTTTTGCAAATATTCACCGAAAGTATTCATCATTTACTTACATTTGGGATGAACACCCATCTCCCGGGCTGGTTCGATTGTCTTGGCGGCTCTTGTGGCGCCTCCGACATCGGCGCTGCCGCGGCTCGCTCCTCGGCGTCAACATGGAGCTTTTCCAATTTTTTCACTGTATCTTCCATCGTTCTAGAAAAAAAGAAAAAATTTTACTCCATGAAGGATCTGCGACACCTCGAAAATATCGGGTTAGGATTCTCGAGTAAAGATTGTGAGTGACTGCAGGTGTGCAATAATTCGAATGAATGAGAGAAGTTTATTTGAATCTATGAATTTGACTTGCCACGCAGCAATACTAATGTAGTATGTTGTACTTACACGTTGGAGGTCGAAATGAGCTCTCGGCACTCAGGCGGTCTGTATCGGACCCAGCAGCGCCATACACGGAGAATCCAACGATTTTAGAATTTGACCGATGTTCGTCTGGAATTCCCGCGACCGTTGGCCGCGGCACGAGTGTCAGAAATCAAAATATCATCAGCGATGAGAATAATTGTTTATTATTCTTGTATACAAATTTTGTGTATTTCGTTACTTACCTAATAATACTTACACAAATTGTTCGCCGCCTGGAGGGGATGTGAAACAACTAAAATCTATATGATAGAAGATAGAGTAAGACCTCCGTATCCGCGGGGATTGGTTCAAAGGCCTTCCCCGGACAGTAGCTAACGTCTTTATGCATACGCATATAAGATAAGGTTGATTGATACAGTATTTTATCGATAAATGTCCCAAATGTCTGGCACATAATTGTCCCTGAACTATCCCCACTCCTGCGGGGTATACCCCGTGAGGGGCCATAAAACTCGAGAGGCCTCGGCCACCGAGAAGTGTAACATGATACGGGTCGGGTATATCGGTGTGAGACCAGGAGACCACTACTAATCCAATAACAAAACTTCTTTATTTTTCATTATTTTTTAATGGGACTTTGACCAAAATATTCGTGGCATTTTTCTAATGAAAATGATACCAAATATGATATAATTCCGATGATATGTACTTGTGTGATGGACGATAGGAGTCTCGTGCGCAAAGAAATACAGCGTATGGGAAAGAAAGAGACGCGGAGAGTCGCAGTCGCCGGCACAGCTCAAAGGCCCGCCGCGTCCTCACAATGTAATCCCAATAAAAAACTTTTTTATTATTACTTATTTTTGTATGAGACGTTCACCAATATATTTGTGGCATTTTTCTGATTAAAATGATACTAAACACGATATAATTCGGATCGTATAAAGGTACATATGTATATGTGGGGACATTTATAAGTCGAGTACATCGGTGAGGCAACTTGTCCCATCAACTCCTATCGTCCATTACACAAGTAAATATCTTCAGAATTATATCATATTTGGTATCATTTTCACTAGAAAAATGCCACGAATATTTTGGTCAAAGTTCCATAAAAAAATAATGAAAAATAAAGAAGTTTTGTCATTGGATTAGTAGTGGTCTCCTGGTCTCACACCGATATACTCGACCCGTATCATGTTACACTTCTCGGCGGCCGAGGCCTCTCGAGCTTCGGTGTCAAGTTTCTACGTTCGGCAAAAGTTAAAGAATAGTATCCTTTTCCGATCATCGTCCCTGGCCAGACCCGTGGTTGGGACAATTATCGATAAAATATAAAATTTGAATTTTTCTTCGTTTAGCCGAAGACCGAGTATTTCTTGAAATATTCAGTATGTGAAGAAGAAATACAGATAAAGTTATAATCAAACCCATCTGTGATTTGAATTATCTGGAAAACTACTGAATGAGTAACAAATAAACAATTTCAAATTTTATTTTAATTAATTAAAAAATGATTACAAAAAATATAAATTTATTACGATAATTGTCAGTAGATAGGAATAATTGTTATTGTTGGAAAAAATGAAAACCACTCTTTCCGGCGTTTTTCCTAAGTTATACTTATCTTTTCGGAACTTTAAAAATATATTAAATAATATTAAACATTCCGATGTTCAGAGAAAGATTTTCCAGACTCTAAAACTTGCGTAATACAAAAGCGAAATAATAGTATGTATGGTGCATGCAAATATTTCGAAGATAGTTTCAACGGTATTGGTTGGTGTACCGGCTATGGTCTACGATTGCGGAACCGCTCTTGACTTTTTGGCCCATGTTTGAATCCCGCCCGGGTCAATTTTTTTCAGATGTTTTGTCGCTTCCAAACCATATAATTGTTGTTAAACCATTGTAAAAACATTTTTTTAACTATGTTTAAACTATTTTTTAATAACATTTCGGAAAAATATTTTTGGAGTACTAACAATATTATTATTTTCTTCTAAATAACGGAAGCTAAATGTAATACTAGAGTTTCCAACGGAAAAATCTGAGAATGATACCTACTATGTGGCTTGGTATCCGAAACGTGTCAGAATTTTTTCAGAATTTTGAATTGTCAATAAATGGGGAAAATGGGCCGAAAACTTATTTTTTAATTTTCCTCAATAACTACCCGTACAGGTGGAATGTGAGGCTGTAATTTGGCAGAAAGGAGTCTTTTTGGGTAGTAGACTATCGAATGGCCAAAGGTCGAAACCCGTCGGGGGCGAATGTCACCACCAAACGCGGGTATGGCCTTTGTATAAAATTCGAGCAGTACTCCAAAAGTCGCCGATTTCGCGTGGAATGACCCAATTTTGTGGTAACATTATTTTATTAGTTTATAATCCTACATAATGTTATTGAAATAAAAATTGTACATAAATTCTGAAATTTCTAAGAACGTAACGAAGCAACACTCGTAGGCAGTTGCCAGAGCACCGCCACTACCTGTGTGCGGCCGTTCCCCCACTCTCGACTGTGGTGAACCGCCGTTGTTGCCTTTTTTTTTTATTATTGGATTACTGACGGATAGAGACGGATAGTGAATGCTTCTCTAAAAGTAATCTCACAAAACACGATTTTTATTTAAAGTTTCTATTATTTGTAGTCTATTTTATTCTACTTTATTATATTTTATTATATTTTGTCACACAAAATGACAAAAATTGTGGGAAACAGTGGGGAAGAGGAAGTGTCGACACTGCATGTGAAGCAACATGCAGTAAGAAAACCTTGACTTGGCGGATGGAGACTCAGTAAAAAGAAAATTATGAAACAGAGGTAAGTGTACATTTCCATTACTACTAATAAACTGGCTTGCTTGTACAGTGTTTTATCGATAATTGTCGTTGAAAATGACAGCGCAGCTCGAGGGCCTCGGTCGCCGAGAAAAATCCTTTCAGATTCGTTCATAGGTCACCCATATACAAATGACTACATGTTATCAACGTCTTTTTATGTTTCGTACTTTTAGAAGGATGCAAACTTTGGCAAAAAGGGTTGCAGCGCTAAGAGTCGACGAAGAAGCAGCTCTTCAAGAAATGCTCGACCAATCAACGGAAGATGTTGGCAATAAGTCCGAAGAATGTGAACCAATGGTCACCGACACAGAGCGTGCAACAGCAGAAGGGGTTGCCAAGCCAGGGTTCGACGAAGAAGGAACTCTTCAAGAAATGCTCGACCAATCGACGGAAGATGTTTGCGAGAGAATCGAAGAGTCTCAACCCATGGACACCGACACAGACTGTTTCGTCATCGAGTCAGCAACGCGAGAGGAAACTTGTGAAAAATTCACCATCGCGGGATTGTGCATCGTCGACCTACAGCACGTCTTCGAAGAGATGAAAAAGATTGGGAACCATTCAAGGACTTTTGAATGTTCAACGGCCCATTTGGAGATCACCGGCATGAGGCGATCGGGCCTGAAGACAACAATGCTGGTGCAATGCAAGATGTGCAACTACAAAGCGGAGATAAACAGCCAATCCGCAGAAAGCAAAGGAATGGATTTAAATTCCAGTGCGGTCGCCAGTACGCTGACCACTGGAGGTGGTTACATGCAAATGAAGGAAATGTTCTCAGCCATGAACATTCAATGCATGTCAAAGCAGTATTACCGGAAGCATCACGACAACATTGTGAAAGACTTCATCAATGTTGCAGAAGCAGAGATGCTAGCAGCGGCTGAAGAGGAGAAACGATTAGCCATTGAAAGAGGCGATGTTCTGCCTTCCGGGATTCCATTTATCCCCGTCGTGGCTGACGGTAGTTGGATGAAGAGATCATACCGTACGGGAAAATACGACTCCATGTCCGGTGTCGGTGTAATAGCTGGATTCCACACGAAGAAAGTTTTATTTATTGGAGTCAGAAATAAGATGTGCAAAATTTGCCACAATGCGTCCAAAAGGAAGAAAAAGCCAAAAAGTCATGCGTGCTTCAAGAACTGGAGACGAAATCAAACGTCGACGAAAATGGAGAGCGACGCAATTGCTGAGGGCTTCGAGACCAGCGTAGAAAAAAGAGGTCTTGTGTACGCGACTCTAATTGCTGATGGGGACAGCAGCGTGTATAAAAGGATTTTGGATTGTGATCCATACAAAGCGGAGCTGGTTCGTGTGAAAAAGATTGAATGCACGAACCATTTGCTACGAAACTTCTGCCAAAAAATGAAGGATGTTGTGAAGAAAATTGAACCCGGCAGACACAGAAAAGCAGTGGAAATAAGTATTCGCAGAATGCGCACGGATGTTCTGAAAGCTGCAGATTATAGATCGCAGGAAAAGGTTCAGATTATCCACAAAATCAACAATTTAAAAAAGGACATGCTGAATATTCCCAGCCACGTCTTCGGGGAGCATAAAGAGTGCCGAAGACTGGGATATTTCTGCAACCGCACCGCAAATCAGGACGAGGAAAACATAGTGCCGCATCTGAAGGAAGTCGGAACGTATAATCAGATTGAAGAGATCTTCCGCCCATTGATGGCTCACGCAGAAAGTCTGTTATATAACAGCAATAACAACTCAGTGGAGAGCTTCAATTCGGTCATTGTTAAATATACTGGCGGAAAGAGGATCAACTGGAGTCAGAGAGGATCGTACACCGCGAGATGTGCCGCTGCTGTCGTCCAATATAACACGAAGGAAGCATTATCCCGCCTAATGATGGCCAAGGGAAGGGAGCCGCCAAAATGTCTGGAAAAACTGGAGAAATAAAGGAAAGAAAACTGCGAGAAAAGTAACAAAAAGCGAAGATGTCTACCCAAGAGCGAACGAAAGCTGGTTTCCCAGACGAAGGACAAGGATTACGGACCCAGCGCAGAGAAACCGGACATGGAAGAACATGTGTTCAATGCAGAAAAGGAGAGGCACATGGAGATTCTGCAGGATTGGCAGAAGAATAGAAAAATTATTGAAAAGGAGACCACAGATCAAGCAAAGAGCCAGAAGTGGCAATTGCACAGATCTAAATTACTCACGGCATCGAACTTCGGGATTGTGTGCCGCCGACTGAAGAAAACACCGTGTGGTAAATTGGTAACGTCACTGCTATACCCAAGAGTGCTGAATCTGCCCAGCATTGAATATGGCCGGCAATGTGAAGAAATTGCCCGAGAACAACTCGCGAAGAAGGAAGGTTTGAAAATAAGGAAATGTGGCCTCTTCATTGATGCCTCAATCCCATTTTTGGGAGCAACTCCAGACGGCGTGATCGACGATAACGACGGTATCGTCGAAATAAAATGCCCAAAAACGGCAGAAAAGTTATCGCCAGAGGAAGCGATAAAAACAGTTCCGCGAATAAGGAAAATGTTTGAGGATGATGCAGGTACTGCGCTACGCAGAACGCATCCATATTTTTATCAAGTGCAGGGACAACTGCACATAATGCTTCGTACAGACTTGAACATTTCGGCGCGCATCGCGCCGCGCATTGCGCCGAACGACGAACCGAACGGCGAACGGAGCGCAAAATCGACATTGCGCCGAATAACGAACCGAACGGCGAACGGAGCTCAAAATCGATATTAATTTCGGCGAACCGAACGACAAACTGAATAGCCAACGGAACGGCGGCGCAAACTGGTCGACGCGCTCGATCTAGCTGTTCATTACTATTTTAGCACTATTCGAAAGTTTAAAGGTATAATAATGTAGGTCGTTGGATTCGTTTCGATATCAGCTACAATATTATGAAGTCAAAAATACATATTGACTTTTAAAAATACAAGGTGACTAATTATTTATGCATTAAAAATTTCTTTTTTAATTTTTTGGATTGAAATTTGTAGACTGCTGAATGTTGATTAAGTTTTGTCTAAAACGTTTTTTTCTCAGATTATCGGACGTGTCTGATAAATCAGGTTCAAGTTTTAAATAATGGATTTTATAAACATAATTAAAAATATTTTATTTCAAACTGTGCAAAAAAACAATATTAATTCTAAAAAACAAAAATATAATTTTTATAAACAAAAATAACAATTGACATTACATCACATTGACAAATCATTATTGTTAACATCTTTCAACATTAATTGTCCAACTTCATCATCAAAATTTCGTTTGTTTGTTAAATTTAAAAGTATTGAATAAAATTGCCGCGCCAGAGGTTCGGCCGCAGTTCAAGCGACACATACGCTTTAAACAATAATAACTTGTGTAACTGGACCGAATTAGATGTGATTCTTGCATGATTTCATAGAGAAAAGTACGCTGAAAATAATGCACTTTGATACAATGGGTAACGATGTGGGGAACTCAAAAGATATCCTTTACCAAAGATAGAAAACTTTGAAGATTCTCTTTAGTTTATTGAGCATTGTTATTTCAATAAATTATAAATATTAAATCTTAGTACACAAGATATACCCTAAATATATACATATAGACAAATACTTTTCGTTTGAAACAAAAATAGACACATAATATTAAATTGATTCCCCAGGGTATCGATAAGAAAAGAGGTAATTTTTTCGGTGACAAATAGTCTCCCCTTTACGGACCTGTTTTTAAAAAGCAGACACTTTAAAATTGACGAAATTAAAATTATTTGAAGTCAACAATGCCCCGCGTTATACAACCTTGGACGGCCGCACACACTGGGCTGGATCAAGAAATTTGGTGACATTTTACTATATAACTCTTGAACCATAATTATGAGATATCGGGATGAAATTTGCACTAAAATTAATTTAAAAAATGATTACAAAAAATATATATTTGCAACCGATAATTATATCAGTAGATAGGAATAATTTTTCAATGAAGATTATATTAATATATATATATATATATATATATATATCACAAAAAAAACAGCGAATATGCGAACGTGCTAATCTTCATTGAAAAATTATTCCTATCTACTGATATAATTTATCTATATATATATACATATATGACCAACCCTGCGAACAAATTCGCGCGCATTCCCTTTGATGTATACGAAAAACCGACAACTGATGGATCGACCGCGCGCACGAACGCGCGCACGAACGTGCGCCCGAATCGCCGAACCGGTGGGAGTTTCAAATCTGTTCGCAGGACAGAGATGTCTACAATACATAAAGAATAAATGTCAAGAAATACAACAAAAATTAAACAAAGAAATCGGTGATTTAAATTATCTGAAAGAAGTACTAAATAAGTAACAAATAAATCATTTCCAATATTATTTTAATACAATAAAATTTTTAAAATTATATAAAAAATTATTTTAAAAAATATTGTAGCATGTATAGAAATTTCGAGAAGAAACCAGTAAGACAAAACGCGGAACGACAAGCTTCCAGAAGCTTCCAGAAGGTAGTTTGTAGGCAAACACGCGGGGAAGCGACGCGAGGGGAGCGCGCGAAAAGTCGAATCACGCGTAACGACGGGGTTGTTGATTTCACGTTCGCGGATAGTAACGAATTCACATAAATAGAGGCTTCACAGAGGGCCTCGGTCTATTTGCTATTCCGAGAGAGAGGACGAGGTAAGGACCACGGCCGCTCTTGGTTAGCACTAGCACCCCGACAGGAGAGTACGGCGATAATACCTGGACGCCTGTCGGGAGAACGGGAGAGGACGGGAGTCTGTTCCTGGTCGCTCGTTCGATATGGAGAGTACGGCGATAATACCTGGACGCCTATCGAACGAGAGAGAACGGGTCAGCTCCTGGCCGCCCAGGGCTCGGCAGGAGAGTACGGCGATAATACCTGGACGCCTGCCGAGTAGGAACGGGAGAGTGTTCCTGGCCGCTCGTCTCGACAAGGAGAGTACGGCGATAATACCTGGACGCCTTGTCGAGCGAGAGAGGACAGAGCACTTTCTGATCGTTTGCGTAGAATACCACGGAACCTAGCTAGAGTACACGTGTGATGAACGAGAGAGAGAGTCTGCATGTTTGCAATTTATAATTGGAAGAGTTGAATGATAGATTATTCCTGTATCCATTCCTGTATCCATGTTCCTAACCGAATAAACCTTGTTTGTCCAGCAATTCCCTGTCAATCCTTTATTGAAATGGCTACAATATATATTTATAACGACAATTACCAGTAGATAGGTATAATTTTTCGCCGAATGAATTAAAAAATCGGTAACAGATGGATCGATGGCGCGCCCAAATGCGCGCACAAAAGCGCGGAGAAATGCACGCGGCGTTCGAAGCCCCGTCGAAACTGGTGTTCCGTACGCCGTTCGGCGCGATGCGCGGCGAAATGTTCAAGTCTGTACGAAGCATTACAGGTAAAAAGTATTGCCTGATTTGTCCCTGGACACCCAAGGGCTTGAGATCGGTAAGAATAGACAGAGATGACGAATTTTGGCAGCATGAAATGCTGTCAAAATTGTCGAGATTTTATATTCACTGTATGCTGCCAGAAATAGTGGACAGCCAATGCAAGAGAAGCATGGCTATTCGAGAGCCCTCTCGTCTTGAACAATCAAGACCAATAGTAATCAGCTTGCGAATTATTAGAATCGCTGGAGCTTCCCGACGCAATGTCGGGCCGCACACTGCGAAATAGTGTGCGGAATCGCTGATTATTTCAGCGATTGAAAATTGTTAATTTCTCAGCTCGCGAATCATTAGAATCGCTGGAGCTTCCCGACGCAATGTCGGGTCGCACACTGTGAAACAGTGTGCGGAATCGCTGATTATTTCAGCGATTGAAAATTGTTAATTTCTCAGCTCGCGAATCATTAGAATCGCTGGAGCTTCCCGACGCAATGTCGGGCCGCACACTGTGAAACAGTGTGCGCAATCGCTGATTATTTCAGCGATTGAAAATTGTTAATTTCTCAGCTCGCGAATCATTAGAATCGCTGAAGCTTCCCGACGCAATGTCGGGCCGCACACTGTGAAACAGTGTGCGGAATCGCTGATTATTTCAGCGATTGAAAATTGTTAATTTCTCAGCTCGCGAATCATTAGAATCGCTGAAGCTTCCCGACGCAATGTCGGGCCGCACACTGTGAAACAGTGTGCGGAATCGCTGATTATTTCAGCGATTGAAAATTGTTAATTTCTCAGCTCGCGAATCATTAGAATCGCTGGAGCTTCCCGACGCAATGTCGGGCCGCACACTGTGAAACAGTGTGCGGAATCGCTGATTATTTCAGCGATTGAAAATTGTTAATTTCTCAGCTCGTGAATCATTAGAATCGCTGGAGCTTCCCGACGCAATGTCGGGCCGCACACTGTGAAACAGTGTGCGGAATCGCTGATTATTTCAGCGATTAGAATTTCATTATTTCCAGATTCGCCTTCTTTTGATGCAGCAGCCAGGATGTATCAGATCGACGTAGAGTACCAGACGGTAATACTTACGTTTAGGGGAGGCAGCTCCGATGACCTTGACCTTGACATATGTTGTCGAGGACAACATTCTGAACAACTTTTGTCATTACAACTACCCGGCGCTCGGTCTTAGTTTTCGAGATATTTGCGAAAAACTATTGCTAATACTGTATTGAATTTTACGTATTCTTCCAAGCTCCGTGGCAACGTGAGCCTGTTCCCCGGGGCGGCATCTGTTTATTTTCTGTTTGTAAACACATTGTGGGGATCAGAACAGAGTGTCACTCTATATAGGGTGAGCTTTCAATTTTGAAAGACTACTTCTGGATTTTCGCAAGCGTGGTCGGGCCGGCCGCTAGGCTCTGCGTCCCCCACCAACTACCCCTAACTAATTCTGATCGCATAATTTTTGTATTCTACATAGCCTTCATACAGAATTTGAACTAGTAATGAAAAAATCATGCAATCAGAATTAGTTAGGGTTAGGTCTGGGTTAGTTCTGGGTTAGGTGGCAGCCTTTCCGGGAACCGAGGGTTTCGGGGTTCTCCAATGGTGGCTCTGACCCATTGGTAGGATTCCGAGACCTAAAAGTCCTCTCACTCCACCTCCTCGTGGTGGTTCCTGGGGCGCATTGCGGTGCGTGCTAACGGAGTTGAGGGGTGCAGGAGAGCGTGCCTGTGGCATTACTGTGCCTGTTTATGCACCGATGGGCAAAGCTCTCCTGTCAATGTGTTCTGGGCGACCTGTTGTTCGTCCAGGACCCCAAACCGTAAACCGGTGGTCATGTTTTACCGGAACGGGGGGCTTGCCTTAACCGGCTGGCCCGCGAGGAGGATAAACCTCTATAAAAAAGTCTCTAACCCCTGTGCTATGCGCAACGTGGCCAGAGGGGCACCCCCGGAGTCGGCGCCGGGGGTGGGCGGATGGATGCATCCGTCATCAGCGTTTGACGACCTCCCGGTACCTGCCGCCCCCGGGAGTGTAGTAGGCCCACCGTCGGGACTCCGATACCGGCGGTGGAGCACCCCCTATCGGTAGCTTTGGAATTGGGTGATGAGTGAGGCCCCCCCAGAAATGGGGGGGTAGTAACCAAGCCCGCTATGCTTATGAAAATGTTTGCTAATGAAAAGTCTCGGAGTGGGGTGCCGTGCCCAGAAGCGGTAGTAGTGTTGGGTGAGAAGGTTCAGGTGTCTCGTACTGGGACACCTGAATCCACCGGGGTGGAGGTAGTCGGGGGTCACCTGAGGACGCGGCGGAGCTCGGGCGCCGTCTCTCGAGATTCCTCGAGAGACAGCCGAGTCAGCGGCGTCTCTCTGGCGCGGTTCCTCGGTGTTGGCCCCAGTGCGCTGGGGCAGGAAGAGGATGCAGGGTCTGGGGCCTCCTTGGCCCCCAGAGCGTCGGGGAAGCGTTCTGCTTCGTCGCTACCGCCGGAAGAAGGGCGGAAGCAGAAGCGTAAGTCGCGCGACCCTTCTGCCTCTGTTACCGAGAGGCAGTTGGGCATGCGCGGGTTGCTTCCCGGCCAGATTGCCGGCCTGGTAGCTGAGCAATGCTCTCTGGTAGAGGGCACAGCTGATAGGGCCGGTAACCTTAAAGGGACGGCGGTCCGGGACCTCCGGGAAGCGTCCCGGGACATTATGGCGGCAGTGAACGAGCTGGAGAGGAGGGGGTTCCCCCCCGCCCCTGTCCTGCCGCGACGGCAGCAGGAGGAGGACAGGTTGCAGGCGGAGAACTATGGTCTGCGTGCGGAAAACCTGGACCTCCGCCGGCAAATGCGGGAGCTGGGTGAGACGGTGGAGGCCTTGCGGGGCGAGTTGATGGCGGTGAAGAGGAGGCAGGATGCCGCCTCTGCCATTCCGCCGGCATCGCCCCCGCCCCCTGCCCCTGGTGCCGGGGTGCTGCAGGAGGGGGGTGGGGCCCTGCTGGCCCAGATTGGGGCCCTTATAGACGCGAAATTCGCGGCTGTGAGGAGGGAACTCCGACTGGGTCGGCGTGCCCCGCCCATCCCGGGTGATGCGGGGGCTGTGGTGGAGCGCGGTACTGCCGTCCCCGTCGTGGTCCCTCCTCCGGAGAAGAAAGGGGAAAAAGAAGAAGAAGAAGAAGAAGAAGAGGGGGAAGAGTGGCGGGGAAGTCGGGGCCACCGAAGCGGCTCCGGTTGTGTCCCCCGCTGCGGCTCCCTCTTCGGCCGCGACCCGTCGAGCCCCTCCCCAGCCTCCGGTCGTGGGTACCTCCAATGAGGTCCCATGGTCGCAGGTCGTGGGGAGAAAAGGGCGCCGGAGGGTCGCGGTGGTGAGTAACCCCCCCTCGCCACCGGCCAACAAGGCCAAGGCCAAGGCCGGTGGAGCCAAGGGAGCGCCTCCTCGTGTGGCGGCCCCTCCCCGGACGGCAGCGGTAACTATTACCGTGCCTGAGGGGAGTAAGGTCTCCATAGAGGAGGCGATGAAGAGGGCTCGCCAGGGAATCGATCTGGATTCCCTGGGTATCGGGTCCCTCCAGATGAAGAGGGCTGTTACCGGCGCCCTGATCCTCCAGGTTCCCGGTGCGGAGGGGGCGAAGAAGGCGGACGAGCTGGCCGCCCGAATGACCAACGTCCTGCAGGGGACGGAAGTTAAGATTTCGAGGCCGGTCAAGAAGGCGGAGTTCCGCCTGACCGGCCTTGAGGTTTCCGTCACCCCTCAGGAGGTGGCGGCGGCGGTGGCGCTGGTCGGGGGTTGTGCCCCCGAATCCGTCCGGGTGGGGGAATTGAAAATTCCCCCCGGGGGACTCGGCACCATATGGGTGCAGTGCCCTGCGACGGCGGCCATCGCCGTTGAGAAGGCCGGCTCGATCCGGGTGGGGTGGTCCGCCGCCCGAGTTGTGGTGTTGGCCGCGAGGCCTCTGCAGTGTTTCCGCTGCCTCGCTCTTGGGCATGTGAGGCAGCGGTGCACTGCGGAGGTCGATCGCTCCGGTCATTGTTACCGGTGCGGCGATCCCGGCCATCGGGCGGTGGACTGCCGATCTCCCCCGCACTGCGTGGTGTGCGCGGCGGCGGGCAGGCCGGCGGCTCACAAGGCGGGGAGCAAAGCTTGCTCCCCGCCTTCCAAAAAGAAGAGACCCAAGGGGGCGGCCGGTGCGGGGCCGTCCTCTGGGTCGCCGGAGGGTAGTGGGGGAAGTGGCAAGAAGACCCAACCCCCCACTCCCTCCGCCTCCGCGGAGATGGAGGTGGAGCAGCCTGCGGCGAGTCCGCCACAGGCTGCCGTATCGGGAGGGCCTTGAGCTGTTAAATTCTCGGCTCACAGGTCCTCCTGGTTGGTGCTCCAGGCCAACCTCAACAACTGCCGCCAGGCGCAGGACCTAATGGTCCAGCACATGGCGGAGTGGGAGGTTGGCCTGGGGGTGGCCGCGGAGCCCTATGATGTCCCCCGCCAGCCGCACTGGTTTGGGGATTTGGAGGGCTCCGTGGCGATAGTCAGCCGCCGGGATAGGGCGGCTCCCCCCTGTACCGGGGTCGACCGGAATAGGGGGGTGGTGTTGGTCAAGTGGGGAAGGTACTTGGTCGCTGGGTGCTACTGTTCACCAAATTGTGGCTCCGATGAACTCGGGCGATATCTGGACCGGTTGGGGGACATGTTGTCCCCCCACCGCCGTGGTCCTGTATTGGTCCTGGGGGACCTCAACGCCAGGTCGGCGTTGTGGGGTAACCCTGGGACCAACGCCCGAGGAGGAGCTGTGGTGGACTGGGCGGAGGGGATGGAGCTCCGACTGTTAAATAGGGGTTCCGTCCCGACCTGCGTGAGGTGGAATGGCTGGTCGATAGTGGATGTATCGTTCGCTACAGCCTCCGCCTCGCGCAGTGTGTCCAATTGGCGGGTCTGGGAGGGGGAGACCCTCTCGGACCATGGCTACGTCCTGATGGACGTGGCGGGGTCCGTGGACCCGCCTGGACACCTCCGCCGTGGCACCCTGGCAGCGCCCAGATGGGCGTTGTCGCGACTGAACGGGGACCTAATGAGGGCCGCTATTATTGGCTCCGCCTGGCCTACGGCCAGGGAGCGCGGTGCAGAGGGGGGGATCGCCTGGTTCCGGGAAACGTTGCAAATGATTTGCGACGTTGCGATGCCCCGGATCCATGGTGCCCCCCCGAGAAAGGCAGTGTATTGGTGGACGGACCGGCTGGCAGAGTTACGTGTGGTCGCTGGCCGTGCCCGTCGCCGATACACCCGCGCTCGGCGCCGCCACTTTTTAGGCGGTGACCCGGAGTCGAGGGTCGCCGACCTGTACGGGGTGTACAGGTCGGCGGCTAAGGCCCTCAAGCGTGCAATAGCCGCAGCCAAGGCGGAGGCATGGGATGAGCTCCTGCTCACCCTCAGAGACGATCCGTGGGGGCGCCCATATAAGGCGGTGCTTGGGAAGCTCCGCCCTTGGGCGCCCCCGATCACGGAGAGGGTGGACCCGGAGTTTTTGGGGCGTATCGTGGACACCCTCTTCCCCCTCGCTGATGGGGGGGATGAGGGGGTGGAAAGCGCCCCTCGTCCGGCCGACTTAGGTTGGTCGGACGAACTCCGGGTCTCTGAGTGGGAGCTGTCCGAGGCCATTCGGGGACTCCGGGAGGGGGGCAAGAAAGCCCCCGGTCCCGATGGAGTCCCTGGCCGTATAATAGCCTCTGCCTTGGGGGTCCTCGGCCCGGCCTTCAGGGGCGTATTGGATGCGCACCTGAGCCGGGGTACCTTCCCCAAAGAATGGAAGAAGGCTTGCCTGGTTCTCCTCCGCAAGGAGGGTAAGCCCGCAGAGTCTCCCTCTGCTTACCGGCCGGTTTGTTTGCTCGATGAGGCGGGCAAGCTGTTCGAAAGAATAGTAGCCGCCCGCCTCCTTGAGCACCTGTCGCGGGGTGGTCCCGACCTCAGCGACGGCCAGTTTGGATTCCGGAGGGCGCGCTCCACGCTAGATGCGCTGGAGCGCCTGCGTCTCCTCCGGGAGTCGGCTGTCGCTCGGGGCAGGGTGTTGATCGCTGTGTCGTTGGACATTTCCAACGCCTTCAACACCCTGCCCTGGAGGGAGATAGAGGGGGCACTGGAGTATTTCCGGTTCCCCCTCTATCTCCGGGAAGTCATTCGGGATTACCTCCGCGGCAGGGAGGTGGTGTATACCGGCCGGTGTGATGTTAAACATCAGAGGGAGATATACCGCGGGGTTCCGCAGGGGTCGGTCCTGGGACCACTCCTGTGGAACCTCGGTTACGATGCGGTACTGCGGGTAAGCCTCCCCCCTGACACGGGTGTCATCTGCTATGCGGATGACACCCTGGTATATGCAGAGGGGGAGGATTGGAGGGGAACCGGGCGGCTTGTGGAGTCCGCCCTGGACCGCGTTGTTGGACGGATCCGTGCAATGGGCCTGACCGTGGCCGCCGCGAAGACCGAGGCGGTATGGCTGTATGGCCAACCGCTTCGGCCGCGGCGGCCTGCGTTTGGTCGGGACCTGCGGATCCGTGTCGCTGAGGTAACTGTCGATGTTGGGCCCGGTATGAGATACTTGGGCCTAACTATCGACAGCCGCTGGCGCTTTGATAGGCATTTTGACCTCCTGGTCCCCCGGTTGGAGAGGACGGCGGCCGCGTTAGCGCGGCTGCTGCCTAATGTCGGGGGACCTCAGACGAGAGTCCGCCACCTCTATATGGGGGTGGTGCGGTCGATAGCCCTATATGGGGCCCCCGTGTGGTTCCGGTCGCTCGAGACCAGCCGGCATTGCCAAGTGCTCTTGGAAAGAGTACGGCGCCGGCTGGCACTCCGGACCATACGGGGGTACCGCACCATCTCCGGTGAGGTGGCGGGACTCCTGGCCGGGATTCCTCCCTTACATTTGGAGGCGGAGGAGCGGGCGATCAACTACGGCGTCGCCTGCTCCTTCCGCCGTCCGCGGGGGGAGGAACTCTCGGTCAGGGAGATGGAGGAGGTCGATGCCGCTAGGCGTCAGGCCCGGGCAAATACACTGGCGCGGTGGAGGCAGTCGCTTGCCTCGTCGCCGCGCCCGGTAGTCCGGGCACTCCTGCCCATCTTTGAGAGATGGTGCAGGGGTCGGTTCAGCTTGACCTTCCGCCTCACGCAGGTGCTTACCGGGCATGGGTGCTTCGGTGAGTACCTGCACCGTATGGGGCGGGAGCCGGCAGCGCGGTGTCACCACTGCGGCGAGGAGGAGGACACGGCGCGGCATACCTTAGAGGAATGCCCTGCGTGGGCAGGGCCGCGCCGGGTCCTGAGAGCCGCAGTGGGAGGGTGGGACCTCTCGCTTGCGGTCATGTTCGACCACCTGACTGCTAGCGAGAGGTCGTGGAAGGCGGTGGTCTCCTTCTCCGAGGCTGTTATGTCGGAGAAGGAGGCCGCCGAGAGAGTACGGGAGGCGGACCCGGGCTCTGCGAGGAGGGAGTGGGCGCGGGGACGACCCTCGCGTCGAAGAGCCCCACCTGTTTGGCGCAGGAGGGGCGCAGTTGTGGACGGGAGGGCGTCGGGGTCGTCCCCGCGCCAACTTGTGCCCCCACGAGGGGGGGCGGTGCTGGGGTCGCCGCGGGGGGTCACACCGCGACGGGGTAGTTCCTCGGAGGAGGAGGAGGAGGTAGAAGAGAGGGGTTCGTCGCGGGGTGTCCCCCCGCGGCGTCGGTTGCCCGGACGGCGGGCGGAGAGTGGGGGGGATCGGGGGGTGAGCTGACCCCGGTTCTCCCGGGGGGGAAGTTAGATTCCCCCCCCGGGATGGGTCGACTTCCTCGAGGGAATCTCGATGCTGGGGACGTCGGCCCGTCCCCCTGTGGAGCATCGAGCTCTGGGGGGCGAGGGATGGGTGGGGTGGGGAGGGTCGGGGCGTGCCGGATCACGCCTCCGACGACCCTTCCTTACCGGTAACGGCGTCTTCTTGCCCTAGCCTGAGGCGGGTGCCTTCAGGCCACCCGGACCGGGCGGGGCACGAAGACGCCGAGGGGCCGTGGGTGGACCGAGCGGGGGCTCGGGAAGCCCATTCCGACGGCTCCAGGGATAGGGATGGGGACACCGGGCGGGTCCCTCCGCCCGGGGTCTTATAGAGTAGGTAGTGGGGGAGGCTAACCCCTCCCCCCGGGATTTCATGATAGCTGGGAAGTGTCCTGTTGAGTACTCGCGTGATCCAGGCACTTCCCATTTAGCTTAGGTGGGTGTGGGGTTTTAGTGGGTAGCCACTGGGGACGGGCGCGCCTTCGGCGCCCCCCTCCCCGGTGGTAGTCCCACATAACCTCGGTTCCCCCCCGGGAGCCGAGGTATGCGTCATGCATTTCCCCACAATAAAAAAAAAAAAAAAAAGGTGGCAGCCTTTCCGCCGCCTCTATACAGAGGTGGTGCGGTCCATTGCCCTTTATGGGGCCCCTGTGTGGCACCGCTCGCTCGAGGCCAGTCGGCGCAGCCAAGCACTCTTGGAAAGAGTGCGGCGCCGGCTGGCCCTGCGAGCCATACGGGGGTACCGCACCATCTCGGCTGAGGCGGCGGGCCTCCTCGCCTCCACGCTATACCACGTCGCCTGTTCGCTCCGCCGCCCCCCGGGGGTGGAGCTCACGCGCGAGGAGGAGGAGGAGTTCGAGGTTTCGAAGCGTCAGGCCCGGACGGACATGTTTGCCGGGTGGCGGCGTCAGCTCGCCACCTCGGCCCGTCCAATTGTCCGGGCCCTCCTGCCCATATTCGACATGTGGTGCAGGAGGCGGGGAAGATTGACCTTCCGCCTTACGCAGGTGCTCTCTGGGCATGGATGCTTCGGGGAGTACCTGCATAGGATGGGGCGGGAGCCGACGGCACAGTGTCACCACTGTGGCGAGGAGGTGGACACGGCGCGGCACACCCTTGAGGAGTGCCCTGCGTGGGCAGAGCCGCGCCGTGTCCTTAGAGCCGCAGTGGAGGGGTGGGACCTCTCGCTCGCGGCCGTGGTCGACCATATGGTCTCGAGCGAGGGGTCGTGGAAGGCGGCGGTCTCCTTCTGTGAAGATGTGATCTCGCAGAAGGAGGCCGCCGAGCGAGCCCGGGAGAGGGACCCGGGCTCGGCGAGGAGGGTCTGGGCGCGGGGGCGTCCCTCGCGCCGACGTGTGCCCCCCCCTCCACGGAGGAGGGGGGCGGAGCCGGATGGTGAAGCGGCGCGGGGGCCGTCCCCGCGCGGTGGATCGAGCCCCCCCCGAACGGGGAGCGCGATCGACGTGGATGGCGCGGGGGGTTCGCCCCCCGCGTCCGTTCGTGCCCCCGTGGGGGGGGCGTGTGGGTGGAGGGCGCGTGGAGTGTTCCCCTCTCCGCGCCAATTGATGCCCCCTCCTTGTGGGGGGGCGGGTGTTCCCTTGGCGGTGCGGCGGGTTCTCCCGTCGCGCCGCCGTGTGCCCCCACCCCGGGGGGCGGAGGACGATGGGGGCCGGGGAGTGAGCTGACCCCGGCCCCCAGAGATGGGCTAGGCTCATCTCGGGGCGGACCGGCTGGCTTGAAGCCGGCCCGCCCCGAAGCGACCACCGGGTCGCTCTGGGGTGCGTGGGGGGTGGGGTGGGGAGGGTCGGGGCGTGCGGGATCGCGCCTCCGGCGGCCCTTCCTTACCGGTAACGGCGTCTTCTTGCCCTAGCCTGAGGCGGGTGCCTTCGGGTCACACGGACCGGGCGGGGCACGAAGACGCCGGGGGGCCGTGGGTGGACCGAGCGGGGGCTCGGGAAGCCCGGTCGACGGCCCTAGGGATTGGGATGGGGACACCGGGCGGGTCCCTCCGCCCGGGGTCTTATAGAGTAGGTAGTGGGGGAGGCTAACCCCTCCCCCCGGGATCTCATGATAGCTGGGAAGTGTCCTGTTGAGTACTCGCGTGATCCAGGCACTTCCCCTTTTAGCTTAGGTGGGTGTGGGGTTTTAGTGGGTAGCCACTGGGGACGGGGGCGCCGAAGGCGTAGTCCCACATAACCTCGGTTCCCCCCCCCGGGGGCCGAGGTATGCGTAATGCATTTCCCCACAAAAAAAAAAAAAAAAAAAAAGAAGGTGGCAGCCTTACGTTGCCACGGAGCATGCAAGAATACGTAAAATTCAATACAGTATTTGCAATAGTTTTTCGCAAATATCTCGAAAACTAAGAGCGAGCGCCGGGTAGTTGTAATGACAAAAGTTGTTCAGAATATTGTCTTCGATAACATATGTCAAGGTCAAGGTCATCGGAGCTGCCTCCCCTAAACGTAAGGTTTACCTACCAGACCATCCGTCCGCACATCTCAAACCAGATATTTACACACAATTATACAAATTTATGTATTATATGTTACAACTGTTTATTCATTTTTACTTTTGTCACGTTACAGATGAGATTCATGCGGATTAGGTGGAACGTCGAGCTATATCGGTGTTTGCACTAAATAATGTATTATAAATATAATTTTTGTTTTGTAAATGAATACTGAGAAGGTTTTTGCAGTTTTCCTTATCCTTGCAGCGAATGTTGGTATTCTTTGCTTCTGCCAAATAAAATATTTAATTTTTTCAATGCATATTTTGCAGTTCCACATCCCCAAAATAAAGGATAAGTATCGCGTATACATATAACACTATAGGGGCAGATAGTCAATAGTTTATATTTGATTATTATATCATCAAGGATTGAACCACTGGCCAACGCCATACTATTCCGGTACTCTACCGCCACGCCACAAAGGCACTTGGTATACCATGGGAAAACTGTATTCATGGTAATGAAAAACCTAAAAACTATTGAGTAACTGCCCTTATAATGATAAACAGGGTCATTCTGGAAACTGGGTCAAATCACTGCTCTTTTTTAATTAAATACAAATTTTAAAAAATTAAAGAGGAAGAAACCATATGTCACAATACGACCTACACACGGCCCGGTAACCCGACACCGGGTCAGGTACGTGGATGTGAATCCACTACCAATCCAATTCCAAAACTTCTTTATTTTCAATTTTTTTTTATCAGAGCTGCATCAACTAATTCGTGGCATTCTCATCATGTAAATGACACTAAACATGATATAATTTGGACTGTATGTAGTGCTTTTATACTTGGGGCTATACGTAGGCTTCGAACAATTTTCTACTAGATCGAAAAAACTGCGACGAGTACCGACTGTTTAGGCCCAGTAGCACGAGTTGTTTCGGTCGCCGAGTATTGCAATAAACACAGCAGGGTATCCCGACACCTGGTCAGGTATATCGGTGTGAAAGCATTGCTAATTCAGTTGCAAAATTTCTTTATTTTTCATAATCTTGTTATAGAAGTTGCACCTGCTGATTCCTGGCGTTTTTCCGATTACAATGACACTAAACACGATATAATTTGGACTGTATCTAGTGGTTTTATCATTAGAGTTATTCGAAGCCTTCGAATAAAAAAATTATCTTTATCCGACGGATCTTGTCGAATAAAACAATTTCTTCGATACTCGTCGACTAAAATTACATTTTGTATTCGAACCTCTGTATAACAAATAAAAATTATTTTATCCTTCATTCGTTAGTCGAAATTTTTATTTAGATAAACATTTTGCCCAACTCTGCGCACACGGTGGGCTGGATCGAGAAAGGTGAT
Organism: Lasioglossum lativentre; assembly: GCA_916610255.1. NCBI lineage: Eukaryota > Metazoa > Arthropoda > Insecta > Hymenoptera > Halictidae > Lasioglossum > Lasioglossum lativentre. The sequence continues at coordinate 19,398,360 of OU744359.1, read as the reverse complement.
CTTTTACTTCAACTCATGAACCGTAAGACATACGGGGATGAAATTCGCAAAAAAATTCATTAATAAATTATTTCTATCTACTGATAATTATTGTAATAAATATATATTTTTGCAATAATTTTTTAATCGATTGTTTAAATTTTATTGTCTTAAAATTTATTTAAAGTTGTTTAGTTGTTACTTGTTTAGTATTTATGTAGACAATTTAAATGACCGATGTCTTTGGTTATAAATTTTCTTATATTTCTTGACATTTATCCTTCATATCATGAATATTTCCAGAAATACAGACTTTATAGCCAAAGACATCGGTGATTTGAATTATGTGCAAAAGTACTAAATAAGTACCAAGTAAACAATTTTAAATACGTGACGTCACGAGTCGCGTATACGCAAATGCAAGGGTTCACGGCCAGAGAAACTGACGCCTCAATATTGCAATTAGAAGTTCAGAACTGGTTGATTATGTTTCCTAAGAGTCCTGGCCAGGTTGCTTCAGAGCCCAAATTTCATATTTTTACGTTGTTGATTGAATAATTTGCAATAATCGGCAGCAAAGTGCCTGCCACGAGCCGTCCGAAGAAAGCGCGGCACGGCTTGACGAGTCGCGTATACGCAAATGCAAGGGTATGGTCGCTTTCGCAGTTACCGTATACAAATGCAAGGGTATGGTCGCTTTCGCAGTTACCCTAGACAAATGCAAGGGACAGACACACTAACGCTACTAGTGGAAAATTTCGAAACTGTGAAGCGGTGTCAGTGGCGGCCATCTTGTGACATTTTACTTGTTTCGGAAGCAAGTATGCTGCCGATTATTACAAACAACAACGTAAAAATATGAAATTTGGGCTCTGAACGACCCTGGCCAGGACTCTTGGGAAACATAATCGACCGGGTCTGAACTTCTAATTGCAATATTTTGGCGTCAGTTTCTTTTGCCGTAAACCCTTGCATTTGCGTATTCGCGACTCGTGGCAAGCAGTATTCTGCCGATTATTACAAATTACTCTTGAACAACGTAAAAATATGAAATTTGGGCTCTGAACGACCCTGGCCAGGACTCTTGGGAAACATAATCAACCAGTTCTGAACTTCTAATTGCAATATTGAGGCGTCAGTTTCTTTTCCCGTAAACCCTTGCATTTGCGTATACGTATATGCGGATCTATCGATGTGTGAGTGGTATGGGTGTGATGGTATTTGGGTGCGCATAGCCCCTTAAGTATCTGGAATATGTGATGATGGCGAATGGAAGGCAAGAAGAACAAGTAGATCAGAGGGTGAGGAAAGGGGCGGTGGCTATGAGGCAAGTGTGGGGAATAGGAAACAGGAGGTTTGCAAGGGACTGGGGTAGAAGTATATGGTTCTTTGATAGATTAGGATGGGCAGTAATGGGTTACGGGGTGGAAGTATGGGGATGGAAGGAGGGGGAAAAAATTGAGAGAATACAAGAGAGGTATTTGAGATGGGTGTTGGGAGTAGAAAGAAGTGTGCCAGGGTATGTGATAAGAGAGGAATTACAGAGGGAATTACTGGCAGGAAGGGCTGGTATGAGGGCGTGGGAATATGAGAGGAAGCTAAGTGAAGGAAAAGGTGGCTATTTAGAGAGGAAATGCTGGATGGAGGTAAGAGAAAGAGCAATGAGAGGTAGAGCGTTGGAGGGATGGGAGGACGAGAGGAGAAGGTTTTACGAGAGGAAGGGGTGGAGGGGACAACTCTGTTACCCGGGTGCTTCCTGCCGTAGATAGCTCGCCGAGCCGGGGTTTGAGTTACCGGTAAGGAAGTGATCGGTCGGGAAAAAGGCGTGTGAGAAATAAACGAGCCGTGTGTGTGCTGAAATCAAGTCTCGCCGGGCGGTGTTTCGCGGTGTCGGTAGGCGCGAGGTTTTCGCGAGGCACGGTACGCGTTTTGCGGGCGGACAAGCGATACGCGGTAAGCGGGCGGGCGGAGGTTCTCGCCGTCTCAGCGAACGGTACGGTGGCGGAGGGGCGGTCGGTTTTCGTCGTCACGACGACCGGTACGGTGGTGGGTGAACACTTACCTACTTTTCGTGCCTCACAAGAAGTCACTTGCGACGCCTGAGGGGCAAGGAGACTCTCTTGCTCGCTCCGTAGTGGGGATGGGTGGAGCGAGCGAGAGAGTCTCCTTGCCCCTCAGGCGTCGCAAGTGACTTCTTGTGAGGCACGAATTATACGCCACAACGATTCGGAGAGGAGTAGTCGGGAATGTACTGTCACAGTATATTACCGGCTGGAAGGCAGTCGTTGTCACAACGACGGGAAAACGGTGGTTTCTCTAGCTTTGCCGGGCCTTATATACAATCGGCTCGGTGGTGAAGGGTGGTGGTGCGGCAGGGTTTAGGGGTAGCTACGTACATCCTGTTGCCGCCAAAATGTGAGGAATTTCGCATTCGGTTCCCGCCAAATTGTGTTTCTAGAGGTGCGGTTAGTGCGGGGTATTATCTGTCACCGTGACAGTTCCTTGACGTGGGGGTTGCGCGGTGAGGGCAGTGTCGGGGCTGATGACGCGGCACAGCTGATTCGTTACTCGATCGGTTCGGGCTTTTCCGGTGTCGGTCGGTGGGATTCGGTACGCGGTGCGTTAGTAACAGGCCTGCTGTTGCAGGTATGGGAGGTACCCATACCTCCATACTCCATCAAAAAAATTGAGCACAATACTTATAATAATATCTCATTTCTGAATTAAATCTGGAGTAGTGCTCTTTCGATTTCTATATGAAATCTGCATTTTTTCGATTTATTTCGTGTTTTTCGCGTTTTACAACCAGAGTTTGCAACGGAAAAATCTGAAAATGATACCTAATATGTGGCTTAGTATCCAAAATGTGTCAGAATTTTTTCAGAATTTTTAACTGTCAATAAATAGGAAAAATGGGCCAAAAACTGGTTTTTCGATTTTCCTCAATCAAACTACCCTTACAGATGAAATATGGGGCTGTAATTTGGCAGATCGGGGTCTTTTTGGGTGGGCTATCGAATAGCTAAAGCTCGATGAAAAACTCGTCGAGGGCGAATTTTACCACCAAACCCAGCTATAGCCTTTAAATCTCTAAGTCAATTTGTTATCGCAATATTCCTAAACCCTAAATAATCATACAAAAACGAAAAAATCCAAAAATAGTAAAAGAAAAACAGAAACGAACAGAAAAAAGAACGTCAAACATGAAGTTAAAATACACTTATTATACTATCGCTATTATCTTAATTTAAAAACTATACTATACATTATAGTCTAAATTCCTTTTGAAAGGACCTATATATCTGGACCCCGAAAATGGAACGTCCAGTATCCGTTTTGGTTCGTTCCCCTCTATTGAGGTTTCGAGTTTCGGCTGCAACCTGTTCGGCTGCTAGGCCGTTGGGAAGGCCGGAGACTATCTCCACACTATTCTACTCTATAGTCTGTCCTTCTTTTTCCTATAGGCTAAAATCGAAGCACGTTTCGATATTTTCCGTCCCTGTCATTTTCATGGGTTTCTACCTAAGTGTGCAAGACCTTACTTTGCGAGCAAAAGGAGGCAGGACTTTTGATGAGAAGAAAGGAAATGCACAGGAATGGATGCGCTAGAGTGAGCGAGAAAGGTTTGCTGTGAAAGTGAGAGAATGGCGGATGTATGAAATGACTGAAAGGTTTAGATAAATGGAAAAGAAGTGGACTGTATGAATCTAGGAGAATGTGATGCACGAATCTACTAATAAATAACTGTATTTCACTTATGTAAAAGTTTGTCTGAACCACATGTACATGAGTTGAATAAACTTGAATAGCTTACAGAGGGCTTTAAACTTGTAACAGCTGATCGCACGTGCTAGGCTGACGGAAAAGAGAGCGAGTAGGCTGTTGTCTCCCTCTTTTATTATCTCGCTCCTTCTGGAAGTTCGTCACGCGACGACGGTTCCGGTCGAGCAATCAGGAGCCTTCCAGAAGGATCGAGAAGAGATCTGACCAATCGTAAATGCGATCGCTTGCCCGCGTGAGTCTCTACGGCAGACGCTCTCGTCGCGTTTCTCGCGCGATCGCGTGAGGCGTCGCACAGTGGGACGAATGTACCAAAATGCTGGACATCGCGTTTAGCACCCCTTTCAATTTTTATATCGCCTTGAGATTTTAAATATCCATGTTTTCAGTATTATAGAATACGAATCTGAAGTCAAAAAATTTTTTTTTCAAATTGTTAATAATTGTTGTTAACAATTGGAAATAAGGAAAAAATGACTCATATCCTATAATTGTTCCGACATTAATAAATAAATGTATAAATTAATATTATAATAATAAATAAATATGTAAATAAATATAATATTAATAAATAAACTAAAATAAATTATATTCGAAATGAAATAAAATTAATTAGATAATTGACTAATTAAGTCAAAGACGCTACCAACTCAATAATGATCGTCGATCTCCATTTCATCGTCTGTTTCACCTTCTCCATGAAATTCTTTCTCTGTTGCTTCTGGTACATGTTTAAAGAATTTAATGTTTCCGAAAATAAAGGCATGCTAGATTTCTGAATTCGACGTGGTCTCAATGTTGAAATTCTTGGATCAGAGTTGATCAATAGATTGTGGACGATATCTTCATTTGTCGCCTTCCTACTCATTTTCCTAGATCTGAATTCTCGGACCTGCCGAAACACTTTATTTAGAGCCTCTTGAGCTTCTTCGGAAAATGTGTTAATGGGGTGGTGTATAAAGTACTCCATGATTTTTTCTCCATGAAGAAGGACTTTATGCACGGTTGCCGACATGTAGTACCATGATTAGTACTTCAAATATGTTTCAGCTGTTTCTCTCGCAAAAATTCCGAATTTTTTTGGGCATATTTCCTGGCTTGAGGATATTGCTTGTAAAATGACAGCAAATTTCCTGACGACCTGTTCCTGTAGTCCTGTAATTCTCGCAGTTAATTTGGGATTTTTAAAAAATTTTCTTGCTGTGTTTCCATCATTATATGTCCCAGCTCCTTGTTTTATGCGATCAACGTGAATACCTAATTCTGCCCGGAATTTATTTTGTAGTTCGCTCTTTCTCTTCTTTTGTTGCTCCTTGTACATTTCAGTGGATGCCGACCATTTTTTGAACTCCAAATTGTAGGCAACATGTAGCAGGAATTAAAAAAAAAACGAATTTTTGCATGTAACGGCGAAATGCCAAACTTATAATTATTTTCGTTTACAAAACGTTTTTCAACTTCTTCCAAATTGTTCATTATTGTGGGCGTTGCACCGCAAATATAGCAGCGCATACTAGATGCAGTATCAGTCACCATGTTAATAGTTTTTCCGTCGATCATGGTCATATGGAGTTCGTGCGTTATTTGCACCTCATCAATTTGTGTTGGGACGAGTGAAGCAATAGCATACTCCATACGTTTATTTTCTTCTTTTATTACATCTTTCGTTACTTTGCAAAATTTAAACCTTACAGGCCTGCAAAAATGGGTGGACGAAGGTGTCGGGTTTTCCCAAATAACCGAAGAATCGTTTGCATTGATCAATTTGATTGGAACTTGTTCGGTCTTACGCCGACCGAACGGGAGATATAACCGTACCGTACCGTACCGTCCCTTCACGTCACAAAGAGACATACCTGAAAGGGATTTTGTAGCCATAAAAATCACGTGCAAATAAGCTGCAACCCAACCGGGGAAATTCTTTAACGGCCGCAATAAGACAATCTCGACCCCGACAGACGGACAGCACATGCGACCGAATCGACAAACGGCTAACAGACCTTTTTTACCATAAATCACACCATTGACGAACGTAGACAATACCTGACAGTCTCCCACTTTCCTCAACTCAAAACTCCTCCCTACGCACCCACATCCAATTAGAAAACTCTACATTTTCCCACCTAAATCCACAAACATCCAATCACGAGAAAAACTGAACCGACGATGGACAAGACACGACGAAGTACAGACAGAACTCATCAATCGCTCGAACTCGACACATCTCTGCCTCTAAACGTTGTTATTTTGTTACTGTTGATTATTTATTAAAATATACCAAGTTTTAAAAATATAAAGGTGTTGTAAGTGTCGGACTTTTTTTCAACTAGTCGTTGTTAACCTTAACACCGACAAAGCCCCGAACATCGTCGCGAGCAAGCGAAGCGGGATTTACGACCCCGCGAAGTCCGGTAAACGAACTTGCGATTTTCGGACGCTTCAGGACTAATGCAGTCATATAAACGGAAGAGTCATCAAAGTTTTGGTCCGTAGTCGAAGGAAGCGGTTTTTTATATACGCTTTGGCTTGATGACCCATCACAGCCCCATTTGGAAATTAATATAAGATTTTGATTCGAGGTTCCTGAAGGTAGATTTAGAAATATCCTGGCCACTGTATGGTCTAGGAGAGCCTGAAGAGAAACCATGGGTCCTTCTTCAGTGACTTCCACGTCTACTGGATAGCATTCTTTTTTGGCAATGCTCACATTGTAATAAGAGGGATAAATCTTTAACCCTTCCTTTATAACAGCAACTCTCAAGGTCATATATTGCGATCTTGAGAGATTTAATGCGGTAATTAAGGAAAGGGTTTTCTCGTTAGAAAATGTCACCATCTCACTTGGCTGCTGTACACCGCCCATTTTTCTTATTTCATCAGAATCTTCAGGGTTGTTAAGAATTTTTTCTATTATTTTCGCTTTAAGCGTTTGGCCTTCGTTCCTTAAATTTATTTTAGCCGCAAAAAGGAGTTCTTCGCTCGAAAAATTTCTTAATTCGTCTACTCGACGCATTTTGTGTCTCATTGAGCACTCGCCAAATGACTTGGGTGCTGCTGTATGTTCCAAACATAGCTGGGGAAAAGAGTATTTGAAATAGTAAATATTAAATAATACTATTTATTTTAGAGTATGTGCATAATTTTAAAAATAAAATATTTTATTTGATGTATCGAGGTTCAGATTGTTCAAATAAAATACTATTTTCTTTAAACAAAATAAAATCTAAAATATTAAATAGTATATGAAATATCTGTTTCGACAAATAATGCCCACCTCGGGTTCCGAACCACCAAAAAACCCATCAGGATATTGTAGGATCTGGCCGTCAACGACGATGATATTCCGTTGATTCGGACGAGACAAATTAATATGACAACACGAACGATTAATGACGATTTATTACGATTAACAAAGGACGTTAACAATTAACTCTCGCACAACACAATGTTTTTCGTATCTACTCTATCTGCTCGCTACGACTCTTTTCGCTAGACTGCTTACAATTCGAATTGTCGTCGGTTACCGGCGCGGCGTTTTTTGCCTCCGCAACGGCCGATGACACTCCTTCGCGCCGCCGAGCGACAACCTTACTGTTTGTTGTCGCTCGCACATGCACACACACATTCATACGTCACACAACACGCAACATACAGTTTGGGGGGTCTTTGACCCGCGCTCACATCCTACACTCGGCCGTCCTGACCAGTGGCACCTGGCCTCAGGTGTCTATGCAACGTCGTCGCCCGATTCATCGCTACTTTGGTTTGCGTGTAAGTCGTTGCACATCCACGCTTTCATGTGGTCCGCCGACGAGGATGTTTGTCGTGGTCCCTCGTGTTCGCCTACCTTTCCCACGACGTAGCGATCGTTGCGAAGTACCTTTTCGACGGAGTAGGGCCCTAAGAATTTGTCTGCGAATTTTAGTCCAGGTCGCATTTGCGTCCTTTGGACCGCCACTAGATCGCCGACTTTATACCTCGTGGCTGCTTTTCTTCGTTTGTTGAAGCCTTTTCTGTTTTCTGCTTGAGTTTTGGAGATGTGGTCTTTTGCATCTCTCCGCAACTCGTCTCGGTTCTCTTTGAACAATGTTGTCCATTCTTCGTCTATTAACTGCCTGATTGATAGATCCTCCGCTGCCCTCATGTCGACGCCGAAGAGCAGTTTGAAGGGTGTAGTCCCTATACTCCTATGTGGCGTGGCATTTAGAAATTTTTGTACTGTCTCTAAGTGTTTATACCACTCGTCGGGTTTCGGGTTTGACAGCTTCGCGATGAGTGGTATAAGGACCCTGTTCACGCGTTCTACTTGGCCGTTTCCCCTTGGAATTCCGGTGGCTATTGTTACGTGGGATATGTGTTCGCTCTTACAATATTCTGTGAACGCGTGCGAGGTGAACGCTGAACCCCGATCTGAAATTATTCTAGCGGGATTTCCGAACAAATAGACTCTAAAGCGTTTTAATGATTTAATTATGGCTAAGACTTCTAGTTCGTAACTGCTGTATTTGCTTTCCGCTTCTGTCGTCTTGCCGCTGGCGTAGTACACGGGGTGTAACATACCGTCGTTATTATCGCGTTGTAAAAGTATGGAGCCGTATCCGTCTTTCGATGCGTCCGTGTGTAGCTCCGTCTCCGCATTCACGCTGTACAATCGCAGGACCGGCTTTTCGCATAACACCGCTTTTAATTTATTGAACGCTCGCAATTGTTCCTCTCCTATGTGAAACTCCACGCTCGCTTTGGTTAGGTTCGACAGTGGTCGCGCTATTATCGAATAATATGGGATGAATTTTCGGAAATATCCCGTTAGGCCTAAAAAGCTCTGGATTTGTTTGAGGTTTCGCGGCATAGGAAATTTTTTAACCGCTTCTGTCTTTCTTTCGGATGGTTGGATGCTGCCGTTTTCGATAATATGTCCCAAAAACTCTATTCGCGTTTGCAGAAAACAACACTTTTTCCAATTGATTACGAGTCCGTAATCACTCGCCTTGCGTAGGACTGTTTTCAACTTTTCTATCGCGCTATTATGGTCGACGGAGGGTATTATTATGTCGTCCATGTATACTATGGCGGTTTTTGAATTTATTAGGTCCTTGAATATCGCGTTAATGAATTTTTGGAATATTGCGGGTGAATTACACAATCCAAACGGTACTCTCAAGAACTCATAGTGACCATCCGGCGTTACGAATGCGGTGTATTTTCTACTGTTTGGGTGTACTAACACGTGAAAGAATCCGTTTTTGAGATCGATTGTGCTGAATACCTTAGCCCCCTGTAGCAAATCCAGTTGGTCTTCAATTAGGGGTAACGGGTAGCGGTCTTTCACGATCTTTTTGTTGAGTTCCCTATAGTCTACACAGAGTCGCTTAGTACCGTCCTTCTTTGCTACTAATACCACGGGACTCGCGTAATCTGAGAGGGACGGCTGTACTATTCCTTCGCTCAACCACTCGCGAACCTGATCGTTTACCTCCTGCTTTTCGAATTGTGATAACCGTCTCGCTCGCTGATATATGGGCTTATCATCTGTTACTACTATGTTCATTTGGATGTCGAGATCGTATTTTTTTATTGGTTTGTAGTCGTCCATTAACTTTTGCACGATACGTCGATGTTCTTTATCGGCCACGTACGACACGTCTACCTCGTTTACTTCGCGACAGCACTCTATTTTGTAAATTTCGGGGATGTTCGCGGCGTTTGGCTCTTTCCCTCTGGAGATCGCGATTTGCCCTTCCTTGAGCGTCAGCTCCGTTTGTCGGATAAAGTCCGTCCCTACCAGCAATTGATGTTGCATCATATGGTCGGCCACGACGCGGATAAGGATCGGGTACTCGTTACCGTCTACTGATGCCGTGGTTCTAAATTCGCCGTACGCGGTGTTTTCGGCCGACCCTACACCGCGAAACTTAATTGCGCTTTGTTGCAACCGAGGTGCGCCGATCTCGAAATATTTGCTCGCCCGCATCAGACAAATATCGCTTCCGGTGTCTATTAGCGCGGTTACCGCGTGGCCGTTAATCGCGAAATTTTTATAAAATTTGCCGTTTTCTGATTGTATTACGGTACAAGTATCTCTGATTTCTGCTCTGCCCTTAGGGCATTCTTGCGCCCTATGTCCATATTCCCTACACGCGAAACATTTCGAGCCCCTGTCTTTATTCGGACAATTCACGTACAAATGGTCTCGCGCTCCGCAATTATGGCACCTTCTAATGACGTCCCGACGCGGTGTCTGTGTTATTGTCGCCGTCTCTTCTCCCCGCTGCGCCTCGCGGCTTCCCCGATTACCATCGACACGATACCGCGGCGCCGAGTCTTCCCGAAGATGGCCGACTCCCCTCTGCCCCTGCCAGCTCGCTCCTTCGCCGACGTGCCGTGTGTTCCGCTCCGTGGGTGAAGGCGGCAATGTGATGCCCCTGAACCCTTCTATCAGCGCTGCTCTAGTGCGGAATCTCTGCAGTTTTGCGTGCAGTCGCAGTTGCTGGTCCGGTATCCCCTCGATCACGTACTCTATGAACTCGGCCTCGCTGGTGGTGATGCGGTTCGCCAGAATCGTCTTTTGATAAAAGTATTCCGCGAATGTTTCGTCCCGTTTCCAAACCCTTTTCTCGAATGCTCGACGCGATTCGAGGATGGTGTTTTCGTTGTAAAACGTGCTTTCCAACTCGGCCAGTAGATCGTCCGCAGTCATTAACAAATATTCGGCTCCCGAATGGAACCATTCGAGGGCCTTTCCTCCTAGCCGCATTACTATTAGCATTTTCGATGTAGCCTCGTCGAGCTCGTATGTGACCCTTAAGAGCGTCACTTGCCTTCTCCAGGTTTCGAACTTCTCGTTCTGCCCTTCGTAGGTAGGTAGCATCGCGGCTAATGATTTGGCCAGCTTCGGTGGCCCGTTCCGTTGCGGCGGGGTGATCGCTTCCGTTGGTAGGCCGACGGGCGGTTGCATCCGACGCAACGTATCGAGTTCTCTCCGTAAGAGCACTGCTTCGCGTTCGGCTAGCTCTTTTTCTCGTCGGAGCAATCGTATCTCCCTTTGGTGGATTGCTTCCTCTTGCGTCGGTGGTGGAAACGGCCTGTAGTCATCGTTCCCCTCTGGTTTATTTGCATCGCTTTGTTCTTCGGTGGTCCGATCTATTGCCCACTCGCATGTCGGGTCGTGGGTCACCAGACGGCTTATTAATTCCGCCTTAGTGCCACTCGAACTCAGTCCCAAAATCCTCAGCTTCTCCTTCAACTCTAGCACTGTAAAATCAGTGAACGCTGCCGCCGCGTTATCCATCTCGCAACACTTTCAACTCAAGATTTGTACTTATTCCGTCACTTGAACTTCACTTTGCGCGTAACCCTTCTTCACCCCGATTTATCGACTCGATCACTCGACTCTTTATTCGACCGATGGCTCGACAGATCCCGGACGAGCCCCCAAAATTTGTAGGATCTGGCCGTCAACGACGATGATATTCCGTTGATTCGGACGAGACAAATTAATATGACAACACGAACGATTAATGACGATTTATTACGATTAACAAAGGACGTTAACAATTAACTCTCGCACAACACAATGTTTTTCGTATCTACTCTATCTGCTCGCTACGACTCTTTTCGCTAGACTGCTTACAATTCGAATTGTCGTCGGTTACCGGCGCGGCGTTTTTTGCCTCCGCAACGGCCGATGACACTCCTTCGCGCCGCCGAGCGACAACCTTACTGTTTGTTGTCGCTCGCACATGCACACACACATTCATACGTCACACAACACGCAACATACAGTTTGGGGGGTCTTTGACCCGCGCTCACATCCTACAATATGGAAACATTTGCGACAGCCATTTGTCATGTTTCTTCAAAAAGCGTTCTTTTTTATTATAGCAATCTGTCCATTTAGCTTTTAAATGCGCGCAGAAAGTTGATAATTTCCTATCCAGAATTGTGAGATGTGTTTCACTAACCTACATTTTTTCCAAAATAACCTCTTTTAGGATTTTCTTATTGTTAGGGTCCGAAGGTTTTTTTAAGACGTCAAACAAATCTCTGTTGGTTCTCAACATTTTTACGTGTTCAGGACAAAGGATAATATAAAAAAAACAATATAAATATATAAGACAGAATATAAATAAATAAGACACAATATAAATATATAAGACACACTAAGATACAATAAGACAATACGAAATCGTACACTCTTCTCACCGATTACTCGACTTAGAATATTAGACTTAGTTAGATAGTCGAAGCCGATTTCTGGGCTACCGGTCGGTAAGCATAGGGAACAAAAAGTCGATAAATAGGCTACCGGTCGGTAAAGTGTTATCGACCTATCAATAAGTACCCATATCAAATTTAAACCCGATCGGAGCCAGTTATGCCAGTATTAAAAGCAGTATTGCTTATTTGGAGGTTCCCGCCACTTTTTCAAACCCAAATGCCGACCGCAGCCGGGCCTCGCCGGTTGTTTTCGCAACGAGATTCTCTCACATAATACCAAAGGAAAAAGTCCATGAAGCCCGTTTTTCGGCAAACCTCGGCAGTCATTTTAAAAATGAAAAAAAGACCATTTTCAAAAAATAAAAAAAAGTTTTCAAAAAATAACAAAAAAAAATTTTTATTGCTTTATAGACGAAGAACAAAAATATTCGTCACAGTTTTTTTTTTCCTTTCAATTCACGCTTACTGAAATATAAACGTAAGAAAAATATAGAATTTTTCTTTCTTCGTCTATAAAGCACATAAAAATTTTTTTTTTCGATTTGCTATATGTGAATGACGCTGGTCAAGGTGCACTAAAGCAAGTATATATGCCACCAAAGCCTTATAACAAACTTCAAATTTTAGTCAATGTCGCGGGATTTCGTACATTCGTCCCACTGTGCGTCGGTGGGAGAGTGGTGTCTTGAGAGACACATGGCGTTCGCACGCGCCAATCTCAAACACTAAGCGATAGTGACTTTCATGTGACTCTTTCCTATCTCAACGGATTTTCATATGAAACTTCCCTATCTTAACCCTTATATATCTTCGGAGTGGGTTGTAACTGTGCCAGTGACATATCGGTTAGGGAGGACGCCGCATGATCGACGCGGATCCCCACCACGACACCTATGGTCGAAGTGAGATCCGCGAGATAGGAAGGGAGTAAGACTCCCCACTAATTATTGTGCGCGCGCATCGATCCCCACTCAATACGCATCAAAGGAGGTCGATACGCGAGCAATTGGAATCACTCTACGTCTGGGAGCGGCTCTGAAAACACCGCGAATTCTAACAACCGGCGAAAACCAGTGCGACGCCGAGAAGTCAAACTGACTTGGCAGCTTACGTGTCAAACCGACCGAGTTGTCCTCGCCTCGTACACGCCTCAAACCGAGGGGTGGCAGTAGCAAACCGCTATGTAGCACAGCATGGATTGTTGGAACTCTTCCATAAATTAACCGTAACCGCGTAGTAGTCAACAAGAGGAAGTGTACGAGACGGAGACAATAGTTCGTCTCGCCAAGGTTGTTATTGTGGGAGGAATTCGAGGGGTAAAAGCGGGAATAATCGGGAATACAGTTAATAAACGCGCCTGGGCATAATAAGTGTTGGTGGGCTCACGTACGCGTGTCTCTCCAACGACTTCTCATTGTGTTCACGCGCGTCTGCGGGCCGCATATCTTTAGTGGATTTAAATACAGTGGAAATCGTTCCTCCATCACCACAGTGTAATCGAACCCACTGCAAAGTGACGACGGTGGTACTGCTCTGGTGTGGCCGTCCGATCGAAGCCTTGTATAGATCGCGCGCATATATACAGGGTGTCCCAAAAGTACTTCAACTCCGGGAAATGGTAGGTTCCTTGGGTCATTTGAAGCGACATTTTCCTTAACAAAAATGGCGTCCACGGCTTTGTTTAAGAGTTATTAACGAAAAACACGGACCAACCAGAGCGCGCCTAGTCGCTCGGTGGCACGGTCAGCGCGGCGAGCCGCACAGTGGGAAAAACCGTTACAATCTGTGTCAAAATCAAAGAACTTTCGATAGAAATGAGATAGAGCAATGAAGTTTTTTTTTTAAATTAAAGCTTAAACTTTGCAGAATACGAAATAATTATGGAGATTGTTGTACGAACCTTTTTTAACCTTGAAATAATTCGTTAAACTTGCACAATTTCAAGAAAATTGTGGTTTTTCTAAGACCACGGGCGGAAAAAATTTTTTTAGAACATGCTATACATCATTTTCCGTAGATTTTTTTACGCTGATTTCAAATCTGGTCTCAAAATGTATCTACGACTTCAGAAGTTTTCAAAAAATCGATTTCTGTGAAAAAAACCAATGTAATCATCATTTCTTCGTTGAAATGATTCGATAACCTATTGATTTGAAGGTATAACTATTGATAACTATTTATATTGTATAACTATTAATGGAACACAATAAAAATAAACATAATGAAATATTTGAAAGGTCAGAGTTACTTACGAAGCATGAAACACTTCAACCCTCGTGAGCGCTTCACGAATTGCTGCTATCGGGGCTGGCACTACTTGTAGGCTGTGTGTGGCTGTAATGTAATTTAAATTAGATATCTATTTTCCATTATTATGTTTTCATTTACACAGGAGGTAAGGGAAGTATTTAATCTTTTTAACTACTATCCAAAAAGTAGCGGTAGGTTAGCCTTTTTTTTTTGTTTTAAGTGTGGGGAAATCCTTATGGATACCCCCCGGCCTCGCCTGAGAGGAGGGAAAGGTTATGTTGGGCTCTCTCGGCTGAAGGCTGAGCATACCAACTAAACCAACACTAATCCGTCCCTGGGCTTAATGGGGATGGGCCGCGAATCACCAAAGGTATGCAACCGTAACCGCCCCCGCCCGTTTGAGCGCACTCGGGGGGAAGTGGAGCTTCCCCCAACCAAGCTAACTTGGGGCTGGGTGACGGATTGCGCCGAGCCCCCCTTCCCTCGGGACCGCCCGATGGGAGAGTGGTACAGGCCACTCACCCGGTCAGTCCGTGATGACGCCACCCCTCCGACGCCCACGCCAAGGGACGGACGGATGACGTCGCCCATTCCCGGTAAGAATCAGTCCGTTAAGAGGGGAGCTACTGCTCAAACCCTCCGGAGTGATCCCCCCCCTGGTGGGTGTGGCCAAGACCACGCCCACGCCCCCCTCCGGCGATCCGGCTCGGCCGGATCGCCGGTGGGGGGTTTTTTCCCCTTCTTCCTGGGCACCGCCCCCGTAGGCGGGCCCATCCTCCTTCCTCCGCCGACACCTCCATGGGTGACGCCCCCCTCCCCCGTAGCGGCGACCTCAGCAGCCGCTCCGCTTTTGGCCCTCTCGCCCAACTTTCCGCCCCCGGGCGGAACATTGGGCAAACCCGAGACCCCGAGCGATGCTCAGCGGGCTTACCAAGGTCCCCTCAGAGGGGGCACTGGGGCGACTGCGTACACGCAGCCACCCTGTGCCTCTCATCCCCGCACGGGTAGCAGCGACCGCTCCGGTCCGCCTCCTCGCTGTGGGGGCACTTGGCCCACACATGGCCCCTCCTCAGGCACCGGAAACATTGGGAACCTGAGGGTTCCGGGGTCCTCTAATGGTGACTCTGATCCATTGGAGGATATACCGCAGTGGCGGTGGTCCGGAACCTAAAATCCTCTTGCTCCACCTCCTCGTGGTGGTTCCTGGGCACTCACCTTGGTGGTGAGTGGCTAACGGAGCAAGGGGTACGCGGCGGGAAGTAGCTCCTGTGATGTGTGAGGCGATGCCGGCGGGATCTTCGGATCCTGGCAGGGCTTCCCTTGCCGGTAAGGCTCACACTGAGTAGGAGTGAAAACCGCTGCACACGTGTCCTGGGCAGCAAGTTGTCTGTCCAGGGCCGCATACCGTAAACCGGTGGTCATGTTTTACCGGAACGGGGGGCTTGCCTTAATCGGCCGACCTGCGAGGAGGATAAACCTCTATAAAAAAGTCTCTATCCCAAGCTATCGTAACGTGGCGATGGGAAACTCCCGGAGTAAGCGCCGGGGGTGGGCGATGGATGCATCTGCTCTCAAGCGTTGTACAACTTCTGCGTACCTGCCACCCCCAGTCGTATTAGGCTTACCGGGGTATGCGGCTCTGCCCCGGTGGACCGTTATGTCCGCTGAGCTGTAAGAGGGTAACGAGTGAAGCGCCCCCAGAAATGGGGGCGTTGTAACCAGGCCCGAAAATGTAAAAATGAATACAACAAACGATGAGCCTCGGACGAAAGGGCAACCGCGCCCGGAAGCGGAAGAAGTGGGAGGCTTGGCCTCGGGCTCCCGTCGGAGCTCGAGGGCAAGCGAGTTAGGGTCCGTTAGCGGACGAACGCGGTCGCGGATGGGGGTTGCCGCTGGGAGCGGCTCGGGGGGCGGTCCCCCCTGCGGCCGCGCCGATGGACGGGGCGTGGAGGACGACAGGAGGTCGGTGGCATCCGCCGCGTCGTCGTCCTGCGCGCCAGGGAAGAGGCCTATGTCGCTGTCTCCCTCGGAGGTTTCCGGGAAGAATAAAAAAAAGAAGTCCCGATACAGGGACCCCGCTCCTTCGGCTGGCGAGCGCCAGCTGGCGATGCGGGGACTTCTCCCCGGCGAGATTGCCGCCCTCGCGGTGGAGGCCTCCAGGCGCGTGGAGGCCACTGCCGCGAGGAGCGGCAATCTCAAGGGGACCTCCGTCCGCGACTTTAAGGACGCGGCGAGGGTCATCGAGGCGGCGGTAACGGAGCTGAGGAGGCGGGGCTTCCCGTGCCCCGACCCCTCTCGCGGTGGTGACAGCTACGGGGGGCCCGGACCTTCGACTGTGGACCTAGGGGGGCGGGGACAGCTTTTAGGCTCTCTCATGGGTTCGAGAAGAGCGCCTCTGGCAGTCCACCAGAAGGTACATGATCTCACTGAGTCGCGTGGTGCAGCGATGATGACCAAAAGTGAGTGCGACCAGCTTTCGCTCGGTTTCGCAGCTGGTACTTAAAAGAGCGATGCGTACCAGCGTAGTGGCGTATACGCTATTGATGGTAAGCGAAGGCGGAGGTGCCGAAGCTTATCATTTTTGATTTCGCTTTTGGAAACCAATACGCCGCTGCTACTTAGAAGAAAACCAGCAACGCCACTACAAAGTCATGTATGCCTGTATAGGACTTGCTAAGGGATGGGCTCCTATCCCCGGAGAGGCCGGAGTTGTAAAGGGGCACTAGTTGCCCTAGCTGCGCTTGAGCCTCCACGTGGTCCCGCTGGATGGCATTCTCTTCGGAGTCTAGCGAACTAAACGAAGCGCAGTGGAGTGGAGGAGATAACCACTCAAAGTCCACGTCTCCCACGTGTTTGCCGTGCGTGGCGACCCTTGTCGCAGGAAAAGGGGATCCTGGGATCTGAGGAGGCCCACTCCTGCGGGAGTGACGTCTCCAACACGTACCTTTGGCCTCTGCTTCGGCTAGATGGGTGGCTAGGCGAGAAAAGTAGCCCTGTGCCTAGTCAATCGGCTTGGAATACCATTAGCGTTAGCGAAGTGGGTTCCGCTGGGTGAGGAAGTGGAGGTGGTTGAGTAATTGGCCACCAATTCCGCGGACTATATTCTGGGTGATGCACCAACCTAGCTGGATGGCAGGTTCCATTTGAGGGTCCGAGGAGGCCGGTGCACGCAGCGGAATGAAGTTTATTCTAATTCCATGGATCAAACAAAAGAATTGAGAGTCAAGTCGACGAGACCAGCGCGAGGTTGTAAAACCGAGCGTGAAGTCGTCGCAGCAGAGGTGGTTGTAGTTGACGACAACGAAGCTGCCTCTGTGTCCGTTAAAGTCGAGAGGACCGAGGAGGAGGTTTATCCCTCCCCTAGCGTGACCCTCGAAAGGTGCGATGCACCCAAGGGTAAGGCAGCAGTGCCGAGCCCTAAAAAGAAGCGGAGCTCTCCTCGGTCCGGGGAGAGCTCGGGTCAAAAGGAGAAGAAGGGTTCCGTCCCTTCCTCCGAAAAGGAGAAGAAGGGTACCGTCCCTGCCTCCAAAAAGGAGAAGAAGGGTCCCGTCCCTTCCTCCGAAAACAAAAAGGCACTCGAAGGGGATAAAACCCCTGAGAGTACTACGGCCCATGAAGGAGAGGCATGGAAACATGTCCCCTCCAAAAAGGACAAGCGCTCCGCCAAGGCAGCACCAGCTAAAGCGGCGCGCAAGAAACTGGGAGGGAAGTCGTTGGAGGCGACTTCTGGGCCCAGAGGACGGCCTCTCGACCTCGTAAGAGGAGAAGCCTTTCAGCATGTTGCGGCTGTCACCAAATGGTGCACGAGCTAGAAATCGCGAATCACCAAAGAGGCGGCGGCCAAGATATGCGGCTGTACGAACGCGCTCAACGAGCTTGTCCAGGAACTAGTTCAACGGAACGGGTTCCTAGAAGGACAGCTCGCAGCGGTCAGGGCCGATCGGGCTAGACCGTCTTTGCAGAGCGCGGCGACTGTGTCGCGGACCGCCCCGCGGTCCATGCAGACCGGTCCACCAGGACAGCATGCACGCACGACCTATGCCGTGCGGCTAAGGTCGAGTGCCGGAGGGTCACCCCAGACGCGGTGAAGCCACCACAACATGTGGTAAGGATCTTCCCGCCGAAGGGCAAGGAGCAGAGCAGCGACGCAACTAAGCGGACTGTTCTCTCCATTGTGAAACCTGCGAAGGAGAAGATCCGCGTGAGGTCTGTGCGACTCATCCACTCCGGTGGCATAGTAGTCGCGACCGAGCGCAAAGAGGACCTTCAAGCCTTCACAGGGAGTAAGGGCCTTAAGGACAAGGGACTGTCGGTCTCTATGCCGACTAAAAGGAACCCGTCACTGATAGTGTACGATGTTCCTAAAAAGATGGCTAGAGAAGAGGTAGCTTCCAATCTGTGGAAGCAAAACCTCAGCGAGATGACTCAGAAGGAATTTGCCTCTAACCTAAGGGTCGGTTATCAAACCGGTCCCAAGGGCAGGGAGGCGGTCAACTGGGTCATCGATGTCAGTCCGCAGGTTCGCCGGCGGCTGCAAAGTGGGGAGGCTCGGGTTTACATGGGCTGGTCGTCCTGTCGAGTACAGGACTACGTCTCGGTAACCCGGTGCTTCAAGTGCCAGAAGTTTGGCCACACGGCCAAGCGATGCAAGTACAAAGAAGACGTATGTGGTCACTGCGCCGAAAAGTCCTGCGCCTGCGTCCTATCAGGCCGCGCTTCAGCAGACGATAGCTCGAACCTGTTATGGATAAGAGCGCCGAAGACAGACCATATCAGAGGATTGTCCGAGTTGTGCAGCATAATATGCAGCGCGCTCGGAATGTGTCCGATGAAATGACATCTTTGCTGCATGCCAGGAAGATGGATGTGTTGTTAGCACAAGAACCGTACAGCTGGAATGGCATACTGCCTGGGCTGAAGCGGGCGCAAACGAGGGTGATCGCGGAAGGGGACCGGCCAATGTCGGCAATAGCCGTCACGAACCGGAATCTGGACGTGGTCAAACTTTCACATCTGTGCGACACGCATCTCACCTGTGTTTGCGTTAAGGGCAATTTCGGTAACGTCAACCTGGTCAGCCAGTACTTTCAATGGTCTGAGGATATTGAACCAAGTGTGGCTAGACTGGAAGAGGTGCTTGCAGCACTTAACCATAACCAAGTGGTGATCGCAGCGGACGTCAACAGTAAATCTCCCCTCTGGGGTAGTTTGAGGACGGACGCGAGAGGCCGGAAACTCGAAGAGTTCGTGGCCCGGCACAACTTGGTTGTTTTGAACGAGGCTGGCAGTATGCCCACGTACTCCAGCCCGTCTGGTGAGTCGTACATCGATGTCACACTTGCGACGAGCGACATGTCCGACAAGGTGCGGCGCTGGAAAGTCCACCGGGACTTAACGTCCAGCGACCACCGAGTCATAGAGTTTTCGTTACAGTTCGCTACTAGGAATGAGAGTCAGCCCCGAATCGGGCGATTCCACCTACGTAGTGCGAACTGGCCGAGATACGTACAAGCGCTGCAGGAGAGCAGGAGGAGTCTAACCCTCCGGCCAAATGGCCGAGAGGAGGTCGAACTTCTGGCACTCCATGCGAACCAAGCAGTGGCACTCCAAATCTGTCCCGTGGTGGACACCAGAGTTGACGAGGTGGAAGAAGAGCGTCAACAGATGTAGGCGCTCCTTCCAAAACCCGAGATGTTCGGAGGAGGAGCGAGCGGAACGTAAGGCCGATTATCTTGTCCGGAGAAAAGCCTACACGACCGCTCTGAGAGCTGCAAGGATGCAGAGTTGGAAAAACTTTGTAACCGAGCAGGGGAATAAAGAACCGTGGGGTCTTGTTTACAAGATCAGGTTTCAAACATTCGCACTTCGCAAGGATACACGATGGACTGGGAAGCCACTGCGTCAGCGCTGCTGGAGGCGTTAGTTCCGGACGATACGTCTGTGAGCGACACCCCGGAGCAAGCGCAGCTCAGATTGGAATCCGTCACCGAGCCAGCGAGTGAAGACGACCGTGCCTTCACTCGCACGGAGCTTGAAGAGGCGGTGAAAAGTCTGAAGCGACGCAAGTGCCCAGGCTTGGACCGTATAGAGCCAGAAGTTATGAAATGCTCAGTCGGAGTAATCCGTACCGAGTTACTGGGGCTCTATAATAGTTGTCTAGAGCACGGGGTCTTTCCCTCCAGGTGGAAAGTCGGCTTGATCAGAACCATTCTGAAAGGGCCTGACAAACCGGAGATGGAGGTGAAGTCCTATCGTCCCATCTGCCTGCTATCCGTAGTAGGCAAAGTTCTTGAGAAGCTAATCGCCCGGCGATTAGCTGATATATTCCTAAGTCCGGAATACGCCTCTAACCGGCAATACGGATTCAGACCTGGACGATCCACGGAAGATGCCGTGGTAAAGCTGAGGGGTCTGGTATCCGGCTGCGAGGAGAAGTATGTCCTGGCGCTCGCCTTCGATATATCTGGAGCATTCGACAATCTCTGGTGGCCGAGCATTCTCAATGAGTTGAGGAGGCGAGGCTGTCCCCGCAATCTTTATCGGCTGATGGCCGACTATTTCGCCAACCGTGTTGTGACCATAAGGTCCAATCACGGGGAAGTGCGGAAAGTCGTAACCAAAGGCTGTCCGCAGGGATCAATCCTTGGTCCGAGCTGTTGGAACTTAGTCTTTGACGGAGTTCTTCAGCTCTTATCGAACACCGGGCTCGCGTGCGAGCCCATTGCCTATGCGGATGACCTACTCATGCTTGTGAAAGGCAACTCGAGGAAGGAACTCCAGCTTAAAGGGCAAAAGGTAGCGGATGCGATTTCTGCGTGGTGCAAATCACAAAAGTTGTCGCTATCTGCTCCTAAGACCGAGATGATTCTCCTGAGAGGCCGTCTCCAGATGGAGAGGCCGCCCGTGATAAAGATAGATGGAAGAAGTATCGTCGCGAAGAATACCGTAAGGTACCTTGGCGTGTACTTCGATAAAAACATGGGAGTTGCGACCCATGCTGAGTATGTGAGTGCTAAGTCCTTGCGAACGTTTAACGCGCTAGCGAGGATTGCCTGTGCGAACTGGGGATTGAGACATCGGGCCATGCGTGTAATGTACCGTGGACTGTTTGTCCCAATCGTGGCGTACGCTGCTGCGGGCTGGGCAGACCTTTTTACCTCTAAGTCGAGACTAGTTCTCCTTAGAGCGCAGAGGAGAGTGCTGCTTGGCTGCATCAAGGCCTATAGAACGGCATCGACAGATGCGATCGCAGTGATCGCTGGTCAAGTGCCGATAGACTTGGTGATAGCGGAGCGAATATGCGCCTATAAGATACGAAAAGGACTAGACACAGAATATGGAACATGTCGTATAAGTCATGCCGATCTGGCAAGCGGGGCTGTAGATCATGCCGAAGCATTAGCTGAGGTAAGACAAGCGGCCCTGGCAGTGTGGCAGCGAAGATGGTCGTCATCGCAGGTCGGAAGAACTACCTTCCAGTACTTTAGCGATGTATCAGACCGTCTCAGTGCGCGCTGGGTGATCACTGATCACTACGTGACTCAGTTCATGAGTGGACACGGAGACTTCCGTGCGAAGCTCAAAACTTTCTCGCTGGTAGAGGACGAACACTGTGAGTGCGGCGAAGTGGAAACACCGAGCCACATCCTGTTCGTTTGTCCGAAGTACGTTCGAGCGCGGGAACTCCTACGACAGGAGGCTACTGCAAAAGGCCATCTTGAATGGCCGCTGCAGGAAGCAGTCCTTGTCAGTGAACAACTGTTCAGGAGCTTCCGGAATTTCGCGCGAGACGTACTCAAGCAGAAGGCAAGTCGAACGAGAGAAGTCACGGAGTAGAGGCAAAAGGAAACCTCACTCCGAGACGTCACAATGAGTACCAGCGACAGATCAAGGTCATCCGGACCTTGATCCCTCGGGCCGGGAATCCGCCCCTCCCGCTTACAGCGGGAGCTCCTGGAAAGGGTTGGACTCGAGGTGGCGGTGGAGTCGACATTGCTGTCCCTCCAAATATAAGGCAGCGATGGCAGAGAGAGTAGAGCCATACCATCTGGCATGATAAAGAAGTAGAAGCCGGTATGAACCGAATGTTCGAGGTACGGCGTAGTCGGGGTCCCCTCCGACTCACACACTACACACTATTTGTGGACCTAGGGGATAGGTCGCAGTCGGAGAGCCGGATCCTCAGGGCCGAAAATTCTCGCCTGAGCAGCGAGATAGAGAGTCTGAAGGAGACCCTCGGCGCTTTATGGGGGGAAATGATGGCGATGAAGAGGAGGCTCGATGCCCCCCTTCGGCCATCACCTCCCCCCGATACCCCGACCCGTGAAGGCCGGGACATGGGTACACCGGCTGCGCCGTTGGTGGCGCCGGCGCCGGTGGACGGGGCCACCCTGCTGGTCCAGATCGGGGCTCTGATCGACGCGAAGTTCGCGGCGATCCGCAGGGAGCTCCGGCTGGGCCGGGGAGGGGCCCCGTCCGGGAATGGGAATGTCAGTTATGCGGGGTCGGTTGGGGGGCGGGTGGCCCCTGCGCCGGCCCCGCTGGCGGGTCTTCCGGCTTCTTCCCCTCTGGCTGTTGGTGGGGTATCCCCCCCGCCGACACCTCCAAAGCTGGGGGGAAGAAAAAGAAAAAGAAGAAGAAGAAGAAAGGAGGTGGGGGGATCCCACCGCCAGTGGCCCCCCAAGTGGCCCCTCCTCCCGCCCAGACTGCGACAGCCATGGCCCCCCCGAATGGGGAGTCCTGGTCGCAGGTGGTGGGGAGGCGGGCCAAGAAGGCGGCCAAGGCGACCCCGGCCGGGCCCGTGGACGTGACCCTCGGTCCCGTCCAGAAGGGCAAGAGCCGGGGGGCCGGTGCTAAGGCCAAGGCCCCTTCCCGCGTGGTGGCCCCTCCCCGGTCCGCGGCGGTGACGGTCACCGTCCCGGAGGGGAGTAAGGCCACCTATGAGGAGGCCATAAGGAGGGCCCGCCAGGGCGTTGAGGCCCTCTCGTGGAAGAGGGCCATCACCGGGGGCCTGGTCATACAGGTCCCCGGTGCTGACGGGGGCTCGAAGGCCGACGTCTTGGCGGCTAAGATGGTCGCCGGGATGGGGGATTTAGAAGTTAAGATATCCAGGCCCGTCAAGAAGGCGGAGTCCCGCCTGACGGGCCTGGATGTCTCCGTGACCCCCCAGGAGGTGGTCAAGGCGGTGGCGGAGGCCGGGGGCTGCACCCTCGAGTCCGTAAGGGTGGAGGAGCTAAAAATCCCACCCGGCGGGCTCGGCACCATTTGGGTACAGTGCCCGGCCGTGGCGGCCCTCGCCATAGAGAAGGCCAGGAGGGTGCGGGTGGGGTGGTCCCTCGCCCAAGTGGCAGTGCTCGCGGCTAGGCCGCTGCAGTGCTTCCGCTGCCTTGCCATTGGGCATGTGCGGCAGCGGTGCACTGCGGCGGTGGACCGTAGCGGGCACTGCTATCGGTGCGGGAGCCCCACCCACAGGGCCGCGGAGTGCACAGGGTCTCCCCATTGCGCGGTATGCGCGGATCTGGGGAGGCCCACTGGCGATAAGGCGGGGAGCAAGGCGTGCTCCCCGCCTCCCAAGGCAAAGAAGGGGAAGAAGGGGGGGGCAGGTGCGGTGCCTCCCCCTGAAGCATCGGGTATAGGCAAGGGGCCTTCCCTCGCCCCCCCGATGGAGGTGGAAATGGCGGCTGGGCCGGCTGGAGGGATTACCCCTCCCTCGCCGTCGCAGCCGCCCAACGATGGTGAAACCGTAGCGCCCAATTAATGGCGCACGGGGCCACCCTGTTGGTGCTGCAGGCCAACCTGAACAACTGCCGCCGGGCGCAGGACCTTATGGTCCAATGCCTGGCGGAGTGGCAGGTTGGCCTGGCAGTGGCCATGGAGCCGTTTCAAGTCCCCGATCATCCGCACTGGTTCGGGGACGAGTCGGGCTCCGTGGCGATATGCCACCGTCGCCCTTCGGCAACGGTACCCCCCTGCTCCGTGGTCGAACGGGGCAGAGTGATGGTGTTAGTTAAGTGGGGAAGGTTTCTGGTCGCTGGATGCTACAATTCACCCAATTGTGGCTCCGCCGAATTCGGGAGGTATTTGGACCGGTTGGGGGCCATGTTGGCCCCTTATATGACCGGCCCGGTGTTGGTCCTGGGGGACCTCAACGCGAGGTCTACCGATTGGGGGAACCCCAGGGCCAACCCCCGAGGCGGAGCCCTTGTTGATTGGGCGGAGGGGCTGGAGCTCCGGTTGCTAAACCGGGGCTCCGTGCCGACTTGCGTGAGGTGGAATGGTTGGTCGGTCGTGGACGTGTCGTTCGCGACCGCCGCCGCCTCACGCCGTGTGTTCAACTGGCGTGTCTGGCAGGGTTAGACTCTGTCGGACCACTGCTACGTCCTAATGGAGGTAGCGGTGGTCTCAGACCCGCCGTTGGACATGCCCCTCCACAGAAGAAGTGGCATCCCTTCCGCGCCGAGATGGGCGCGGAAGCGACTAGACGAGGACCTGTTGAGGGCCGTGATTATCGGTTCCGCCTGGCCTCCGGCCAGGGAGCGCGGTGTTGAAGAGGGGGCGGCTTGGATCCGGGACACGTTGCAAATGATTTGCGACGTAGCGATGCCCCGGATCCGAGCTCAGCCCCCTAGGAAGTCAGTGTACTGGTGGTCGGGCGACTTGGCCGAGCTGCGAAGCTTGGCTGGCCGCGCCCGACGCCGGTACACCTGCGCTCGGCGCCGCCATTTTCTTGGCGGCGACCCGGAGCCGAGGGTGGCCGAGCTGTACGGAGAGTACAGGTCGGCGGCCGTGGCCCTCAAGCGAGCGATAGCCGCTGCCAAGGCCAGGGCTTGGGATGAGCTCCTGCTCACCCTTCGTGACGATCCGTGGGGACGCCCGTACAAGGCGGTGCTAGGGAAGCTCCGCCCCTGGGCGTCCCCGGTCGCGGAGAGCCTTGACCCGGAACTCTTGGGGCGCGTCGTTGATACCCTCTTCCCCTCCAGCGATGGGGTGGGAGGAGGGGTTGAACGCGCCCCGGTGCCGACCAGCGATTGGTCGGACGAGCTCCGGGTCACCGGGTGGGAGCTATCTCTGGCCATCCGGGGTCACCGGGCTAGGGGCAAGAAAGCCCCTGGCCCTGATGGAGTCCCCGGTGGTATAATGGCCTTGGCTCTAGGGGTCCTCGCCCCGGCTTACAGGAGCGTCTTGAACGCTAGCCTGAGCCGGGGAACCTTCCCCACGATTTGGAAAATGGGTTGCCTGGTCCTTCTCCAAAAGAAAGGTAAACCCGCAGAGTCTCCCTCTGCATACCGGCCGGTTTGTCTGCTCGATGAGGCGGGCAAGTTATTCGAAAGGATAATTGCTGCCCGCCTCCTCGAGCACCTGTCGCGCGGTGGTCCCGACCTCAGCGACAGCCAGTACGGATTCCGGAGAGGGCGCTCAACGATTGACGCGTTGGAGCGTTTGCGCCTTCTCCGGGAAAGGGCTGTCGCTCGGGGCAGGGTGTTGATTGCCGTGTCATTGGATATTTCCAATGCATTCAACACCCTGCCCTGGAGGGAGATAGAGAGGGGGATGGAACATTTCCAGTTCCCCCCCTATCTCCGGAAGGTGGTTTGGGACTACCTCCGCGGCAGGGAGGTGGTTTATACCGGCTGGTACGGTGTGACGTACACGAGGGAGATGCACCGCGGCGTTCCACAGGGGTCGGTCCTTGGACCGCTCCTGTGGAACATCGGTTATGACGCGGTGTTGCGGGTTATCCTCCCCCCTGATACGGGTGTCATCTGTTATGCAGATGACACCCTGGTTTATGCAGAGGGGGAGGATTGGAGAGGGACCAGGCACCTGGTTGAGTCCGCCCTGGACTGTGTCGTCGGGCGAATCCGGAGAATGGGGCTGACCGTGGCCGCCGATAAGACCAAGGCGATCTGGTTATACGGATCGTCTCGGTTGCGGCGGCCGCCCTATGGTCAGGACCTCCGGATTCGCGTCGTCAATACCACCGTCGAGATCGGGCCCCAGATGAAATATCTGGGGCTGATCATCGACGGCCGCTGGCGCTTTGAGGGTCACTTCGAACTCCTGGCCCCCCGATTAGGAGGGACAGCGGCCGCGCTCGCGCGGCTGCTGCCTAATATTGGGGGGCCGCAGTTGAAAGTCCGCCGCCTCTATACAGAGGTGGTGCGGTCCATTGCCCTTTATGGGGCCCCTGTATGGCACCGCTCGCTCGAAGTCAGTCGGCGCAGCCAAGCACTCTTGGAAAGAGTGCGGCGCCGGCTGGCCCTGCGGGCCATACGGGGGTACCGCACCATCTCGGCTGAGGTGGCGGGCCTCCTCGCCGTGTCTCCGCCGCTCCCATTGGTGGCGGCGGAGCGGGCGACGCTATACCACGTCGCCTGTTCGCTCCGCCGCCCGCCGGGGATGGAGCTCACGCGCGAGGAGGAGGAGGAGTTCGAGGTTTCGAAGCGTGAGGCCCGGACGGACACGTTTGCCGGGTGGCGGCAACAGCTTGCCACCTAGGCGCGTCCAATTGTCCGGGCCCTCCTGCCCATATTCGACATATGGTGCAGGAGGCGGGGTAGATTGACCTTCCGCCTTACGCAGGTGCTCTCTGGGCATGGATGCTTCGGGGAGTACCTGCATAGGATGGGGCGGGAGCCGACGGCACAGTGTCACCACTGTGGCGAGGAGGTGGACACGGCGCGGCACACCCTTGAGGAGTGCCCTGCGTGGGCAGAGCCGCGCCGTGTCCTTAGAGCCGCAGTGGAGGGGTGGGACCTCTCGCTCGCGGCCGTGGTCGACCACATGGTCTCGAGCGAGGGGTCGTGGAAGGCGGCGGTCTCCTTCTGTGAAGATGTGATCTCGCAGAAGGAGGCCGCCGAGCGAGCCCGGGAGAGGGACCCGGGCTCGGCGAGGAGGGTCTGGGCGCGGGGGCGTCCCTCGCGCCGACGTGTGCCCCCCCCCTCCACGGAGGAGGGGGGCGGAGCCGGATGGTGAAGCGGCGCGGGGGTCGTCCCCTCGCGGTGGATCGAGCCCCCCCCCGGACGGGGAGCGCGATCAACGTGGATGGCGCGGGGGTCGCCCCCCGCGTCCGTTCGTGCCCCCGTAGGGGGGGCGTGTGGGGGGAGGGCGCGGGGAATGTTCCCCTCTCCGCGCCAATTGATGCGCCCAACCTGGGCGAGGATGCCCTCATCGACGGCAGGAGCCCCCCCCCCGGAGTCCGACCGCGCTCCCGACCCCGGAGTCGCGCCCAGACCCATGCGGGCCAATTTGTTGGTTGGGGGACCCTCAAGCTGGTCCCGCAGCTTCGCGGCTTCCGCCTCAAACTTCCGGGCCCGGGCCCGAGCTACCATCAACTCGTTTTTGAGGTGCTAGATCTCCTCCGCTTCTGAGGCATCCCCCACCCTCCCCGCGCGCTCGGTCAGCTCGAACGCTGCCGCCTTAATAGAGCGGACGGCCCTCCTCAAGTCGGCCTTGAGGTCCCCCTTCAGACCACGCGACACCAAGGATACACTATCCACCGTGTCGCACATGTCTTTGGCCTGATTGGGGAGCTGATGCGAGGACGACGTCCTTGCAGACGCCGTCAGCTCCTCAACCGAGGTCATGGCCACCCTCGACTCGCGACTTAAACGCGTGGCGTGTTGGTCCTCAAGCGCGTCCCGCGGTCGCGGCCTACTAGTCGTAGCCCACGTCGCCATCGTCGGAACCGGACGCTTGATGGCCCCTCTCGAGGAGCCGCTGGAGACAGACACTACGGATCCTGCGTCCGAATCGCGCCTGCCCCTAGTCGACATCCCCGGGATTGGGGACTGAGCGCCCGACCGCCCAGCCCCGAAATCCCCCTAGTCCCTACCCGGCGGACTATCCGCCGGGGAAAAGACATACGGAGAGGGCGGAGAAGCCGCTCCACTCCGCGGAGGCGCCAACGACGGCGCCTCCACGTCCATCCCCGCCTGGTTGTCCACTCGGGACCCCAAGTCGACAACCGGCGTCAAGGCTTAGCCCGTGGTGTGGAATTCCTCCGCCCCCGTGGCTCCACCTTCCCCCCTCCACTCGGCCCCGCCGAGCCCCCCTTCCCGCCGCGCCTACTCGCGCCTTTACCCCCCCGTTCCCCAAAAATTTTAGAAAAATCCATAAAATTCCCACGAGCGTGGTAGGAACGTGGTCCGTCTTGGCGAAGCCTCCTTACCGAGATAAGCCCTGCATACTCCGAGGGTCGGGCAGGTACCCCGGAGGTAGTGCGCTGGACACCGACGCATCCATCAGCCCTCCCCCGGCGTTTAAACTGGGAGTGCTTCCTCGCTCCGCACCAAAAACTTGAAGTTGAAGACTTTTTATAGAGGTTTATCCTCCTCTCTGGCCGGCCGATTAAGGCAAGCCCCCCGTTCCGGCAAGCCGGTTTACGGTATGGGGCCCTGGACGAACAACTTGTCGCCCAGGACACACTACGGGTAGGACACTGCCTTACTGCGCGGAAGGCGCAGTACAAAGCAACAGGCAGTGTCCGCCCGCACCCCTTGCTCCGTTAGCACACACCGCAGTGTGTCCCAGGATCCACCGCGAGGAGCTATAGGATTTAGGTGTGTGACATCCCTCAAATAGAGAGGACGGCTCGACAGTGGATCTGAATCACCACTATAAAGGACACACACCCTCGGATCCCGGGCGGTAGGTTAGCCTACCTCGCCTCCTACACCATTCTCCCAGGATGGGTAGGAGGGCCCGAACGATAAGCCGGCCCGAGTTGGCCAAGCGGGCCAGCCTGTGCTGCCGGGCCTGGCGCTTCTGCACTTCGACTTCGTTCCCCTCGGGGTCGAGCCCCCTCGGCGGATGGAGCACGCAATCCGATAGCCGGTCGCCCGCTCCTCCGCCATAAACAGCAAGGGAGCCATACCCCCGAGGAGGCACGCCGCCGCAGCGGAGATGGTGCGATAACCCCGTATGTCCGCAAGGCCAGCCGGTGCTGCACGCGAGACGCGTGCGCCAATCTCCGCCGGCTAGCCATTAATTGCGCGGATCACACGGAGGCCCCATACAGGATCTTGGAATGCACCACCCCCGCGTACACACGACGCGACCGTACATCGACCCCTCCCATATTACGCAGTAATCGTCCAAGGGTGACCGCTACCTTCTTGGCTCGGGGGGTCATACAGTCGAAGTGTGTTTCGAAGCACCACCGGCTGTCGAGGGTCAGGCTGAGATAACCCATCTCTTCGTTCACCTCGACAGTGGCATCACCTACCTGGATCCGGAGCTGGGGGGCCCGCCGGCCCCGAGGCAACGCGTGAAACCACATTGCCTCGGTCTTGCCGGCGGAAATACTCATCCCCAGTCGCCGGATCTCACCGACGACGCAGCCCACCACTGCTTGCGCCAAGCCTAGGGTGCTCCTCCATCATTCACTTGATGGCGGCGGAGCGGGTGGCGATGTATCAAGTCGCCTGCTCCACTCGCCGCCCTCCAGGGGTGGAACTCGCGGCCGTAGAGGAAGAGGAGATCGAGGTGCGAAAGCGCCAGGCCCGGCAGCGCACGCTGGCCCGATTTTCCGGGCCCTCCTGCCCATGTTTGAGACATGGACTACCTTCCGCCTCACGCAGGCGCTCTCTGGCCTTAGTTGTTTTGGAGAGTCCCTGCACAGGATGGGGCGCGAGCCGACGCGACGGCGCAGTGCCACCACTGCGGAGAGGAGGTGGACACGGCGCGGCATACACTCGAGGAGTGTCCGGCATGGGCCGAGCTGCGCCGTGTCCTTGGAGCCGTAGTGGAGGGGTGGGACCTCTCACTCGCGGCCGTGGTCGACAACATGGTCTCGAGTGAGAGGTCGTGGAAGGCGGCAGTTTCTTTCTGCGAAGATGTGATCTCGCAGTAGGAGGCCACCGAACGAGCCCGGGATAGGGACCCGGGCCCGGCTAGAAGGTTGTGGGCGCGGGGACATCCCCAGCGCCGGCGTGTGCCACCCTCTCGGAGAGGAGTGGTGGACGGGGGGAGCGGGGGATGACCCCGCGTCAACTTGTGTCTCCACATGGGGGGACGGCGTCGGGGTCGACGCAGGGGGGATCCCCGTGTCGTAGTGTAGCTTCCCGGGTCGGGGAAGGGGTAAGGGTGGCGACGCAGGGATCACTCCCGCGTCGTAGATTGCCCCAGAGGGGAGTGGAGGATGTGGGGGCACGGGGTGTGAGCTAACCCCGGCCCCCAGAGGGGAGCATGGCTCCTCTCGGCGCGGGCCGTCTTGAATAAGTCGGCCCGTCCCCCTAAGACCACCGAGTCTTTCGGGGGCTCGTGGGGGGTGTGGTGGGGAGGATCGACGCGTGCCGGATCTCACCTTCGACGACCCTTTCTTACCGGTGACGGCGTCTTTTTGCCCTGGCCGGGGCGGGGACCTTCGTCTCACCCGGACCGAGCGGGGCACGAAGACTCTGGGGGTCGTGGGTGGACTGAGCTGGGGCTCGGGAAGCCCATTCCGACCGCCCCGGGGATGGGGACACCGGGCGGGTCTCCAGTGGGGGAGGCTAACCCCTCCCCCCCGGGATGCATGAAAGCTGGGAAGTGTCCTGTTGAGTACTCGCGTGATCCAGGCACTTCCCAATTAGCTTAGGCGGGTGTGGGGTTTTAATGGGTAGTTACTAAATGGTAGTACTACCTCCCCGATGGTAGTCCCACATAACCTCGGCTCCCCCGTGAGCCGGGGTATGCGTAATGCATTTCCCCACAAATAAAAAAATGGGTCCTGCTCCATGTCTCCCCCCACACGACCACCAGCGTGTCATCTGCGTAACAGATGACGCTGGTGTCACGTAATAAATCGCACAGTGATATAAAAAAAGGCAGTCTCTGAGCCGTGGCCCAGCTGACTATGCTTTATTTTACAAGATTGCAATAATTACAATAATACGTTTCTTACGTTTTAATACCATGGCGTTTGATAACGAAGTCAAGACTGAGAACTGTGGGTTAGAGGCGGTCCTTTTATGTTAATTGTAAAATGCTTAGTCTTATGGAAACGGGCAGCGGAAAGTCTAAAAATAGAGTGATGAGTCATTGCTGAGTTATCGAATATTTGATCTGTTACATTCCCCTCGTTTTAGATTGACCTTGATCCTCCAAGTTCTTGGCTATTTTCTTTTGAGGATGGATCGGTGAAATTTTACGCTTGGGTTCAAAGGCGATGGTTTTGTTCAATGGGTGATAGATCACAGTGTCCTCTGTGGTGTCGCTGGATCCTGAAGAATGTTGAGGTGTTTCGGTGTTTGGCGTGATGCTTCTATTCGATTTTCTATAGTGTTTGACTTGGTGCTGCAGCAAAGTAAATGTATACATAGTTTGTTGGGTAGATATGATTTTATACAATTCAAAATTCGTATTTTGTCTAATCCCCATCTGGTTATTACGGCTAAGGCTGTGTACCCCATTATCTGTAATATTGATATTCCCCAAGATTTAATGTTCGATATTCTGTGTGAGAAATTGAAAGAGTTAGTTTGTTCGGCTATTTGGTCTAAGTTACTTCGATATCCGTTTAGGGTACTCATGATTTTTGGCGTCTTTTCTAATCGTGTCAAGATTGTATCGAAAGCTATGTTGTTAGGAGTAGAAATATCTTTTCGTTGTATTTCATATGAAACGTTGTACTTAGTTTCTCCGATTCGCATATGGCTATTGTTATATATTAAATCGCAACTCTTATTAGATCTTAATAGTGTAGGGCCGTGTAAGTGAATGATTTTGTGTTTCGTTCCGCAAATAGGTTAAACTTTCTAGTCTTGTAAAAATGTCACTAACAACTAATCCTATATAAATGTCTATTTTGTTATTATATAAATATGCTTTTTCTAGTTCCTCGTAAAATATAGAATTTTCTTTCAATGATACCATCTCTAGTCCGTTCGAGAGGTGCCAGGTAAGGTGATAAAGTTGAACGTCCTGGAAAATAAAGTTTCAATCTATTTCAATCTATTAAAATTTCATAATACGGTGTATTAACTTTATCTATTACGTATGGTCATCGTTTGACTTCGAACTATCCGTCGTTCTTGGTCTCGTTTGTAACGTTGTTTGCTTTCTTGTAAGGTCTCTCGTGCTTTCTGTAAACTACTGTCCCATTCTCCTTTCCTAAACTGTACTTCGTCCGCGTAGGTACGTTGTGAATGTAAGGATATGGAAGAGGGTAGGTTTGCTTGTTGTCCAAACGTTAATTCGAACGGTGTGAAACCCGTAGATTCGTGTATCATGATGTTGTAGGCTAAACAGCAGAAATTTAGGATCTCGTCCCATTCTTCATTTTTCTCTTTTTGCGTAGTGCGTAACATATCTTTTATTACTGCGTGAGTTCTCTCGAATGATCCGTTACTCTGGGGGTGGAAGCTCGTAGTCTTTATATGTTTTATTTTAAAGGCTTCTTCATATTGTTGCATGAGCTGGCTAATGAAGTTTTGGCCTTGGTCTGTTAGTATTTTCTTTGGTGCTGAGAATATATAAATATAATGATTTAACAAGGCGTTCCATATGCTCTCGGTTTGTTGGGTTTTCAGTGGAACTAGTATTAAGTATTTGGTTAGTTCGTCATGTATAGAAAGTATGTATTGGTTTCCTTGCTTAGTCTTTGGTAGAGGTCCTAATAAATCCATTGCGACCTTTTCGTTAGGCATTGTCGGGGTGTCTGGTATAATTGGTTTTTCCTTGCTTCTAATTCTCGTTAATTTTTCCGTTTGACATATTTTGCATTCTTTGATTTTCTGTTCCACCTTCTCTATTAGCTTAGGGATTTTATACTTTGTTTTGATTCTGTCGTACGTCTTTTGTATTCCGGGGTGTCCTATTAAATCGTGATTCTCTGTAAGTATCTTGTTTATTTCTTCTTCTGTTAATGGACATACTGATTCATTGGCGTACGTAATTTCTTTTACTTGGTCGTTGTAGTACATGAGCATTCTGTATATGGTGTTCTTTTCAGTTACGTTAAATTCTTCTGCTACTATGCCAATTTTGTTGTGAGCTTGTAAGGACCTAGAAGTTCTTTAGTTATTTGAAAGAATGAACTGTGATTGGGTTTGATCGTAAGTTTCTTAGGTAATTTGTCACTCTTTTCCCCTTCGTTAAATTTTATTTCGTGACTGATCTGAACTTTACCTTTAAATATTTCATTTCTTGTTATTGCGTGAACTCGTGATAGTGCGTCTGCGGCTGTATTGTCTTTTCCATTAGTATATTCTATTTCGTATTCGTACTCCTCGAGTCTTAATCTCCATCTCATTACTCGTGAAGAGGGGTCTTTACAATTATGTAACCATTTTAAAGCTTGATGGTCTGTTCTAATAAGGAATCTTCTCCCGAGTAAATATTGTCTTCAACGTTTAATTGCCCATACTATTGCCAGTAATTCTTTCTCTGTGGTGGAATAATTCTTTTCACACTGCGACAATGCGAAACTAAACATTCTTTATGGGACCAGACAGATACGAAACTAACGAGTGTCTAAACATCAAATTGCATGATAAGACTAACACATTTTACATTGTTAATGAAAATTTCCCTTTAATAGAAGACGGTATATTAGGTTTACCATTTCTTGAAAATTATGAATACCAACTCACTAACAAGACGTTAACATTAGATGGGAACATAATTCGTTTACGGGAGAAATCGATCATCTCACCCGGCGAAACGAAAACCCATACCATATACCTCGAAGGAAAGCCAACGCGAGTAAGTTTTATCAACTCTGGTAAGCAAGATTACGTGATAACTAACGATATTTCCAACACGAAAGACTTTGAACAAACTTCAAAATTTGAAGAACTAATACGTACATCACATATAGAAAAAGGAGTGATGCCCGTTTGGACTCCCACCGATTGGACACGTCCCGATTGGACTGTCCCGATTGGACTGTCCCGATTGGACTGTCCCGATTGGACGCGTTCCTTTTGGACTCCGTGCCGATTGGACTCGTACCATTTGGACGCCGTGCCGATTGGACTCGTACCGTTTGGACGCCGTGTCGATTGGACTCGCGTCGTTTGGACGCCGTGGCGGTTGAATTCATGACGTTTGGACGCCGCAAATTTTATAATCATTGCTTTTCGAAGTCTATATACATATGGTGATATTGTATTGTGAAATATATGGTTAAATATGATTTGGAATATATTAAATTTGCATCTGAATTTTAATTATTATGTGGTTTCTATGTGTTTCTTGTGTGTGAGGATATAACGTGTTTTTGCAAAAGAGAATAAGTAATAAGAAATCTTCCGTGTCGTTGTCAAAAAATATATATAAAAATGGTGTTTGAGTGTGAATATCATAATACAAATTTACATAAATATTAATTTTGTACAAATAAGAAAATTGTATATATCGTTTGACAGATATAGGTTAGGGTGAGGAATAGCTGGACGATAATTATTAAGACGGTGGAAGAAAATTCCACCAGATATTGGAAGAAATAATGCACAAGACACAGTAATGTTGCCTTGTAATACGTGTGTGCACGCATTAGAACCATAATAGTTTTTAGCAGTACGACATGACATGGTACCTACGTAGCGCTATCTTTGGAAAGTGGTATGTATCTGTTTACGACAAGAAGAGGAGCATTCAACAGAGATTCATCAATAAAAGAGTAAGTAAACTCCACAATGAATTGATGAACAGATTGTGTTTCCCATTATTTGATAAGTAGTTTTGTGCGCTTAAAGTATAGGTACTACCGTTGCAAATCCTTGTGTGTTTTCTGTTCCCACAGTCTTTGATTGATCTAAACAGCTACAGTCATCCCAACAAGAGGAAACGAAGGGATGAATTGCTTGTTTCATGAAGCAAATAATTTGTTAAGAAATAATTTATTTCATGAAGCAAAAGTATTTTTGTGCATTCCAAGTATAGAATATCTGGAAACTAGTTATTAAAATTGGCCAGTTAAAATACCAAGCCCTAATAGAGTGTGCAATTAAAATTATAATTGTATGCTTTTTTGCTTTCAGTCTTTATATTTGAAACTTTGCTGAAAGTAATGAATATTTTACATAAGCACATAAGGCGGAAATTTGATAATAATCAAGGAGAAAATTTTTGATTTTTCAAGGAAGATTAAGAAGATAGTAAACCTGATCAACCAGAGAACTTTTTTTAGTGGGATGTTATGTTTCAAGTTCCCATTACTTGAGTCCTGCGATATGTTGTTGATGATCAGCCAGAGTCTAACGGTGATTTACAAAAAAAAATAATTTCACACTTTGATCTATATTAATAGCTAGCATTTAATGAGATGCTTTAGTTATTACATGCTTTAATTGGTGTTACGCTTCTTCAATGCAAATCGTTGTTCTCACTTTAGGTTTTTCTATATGTTGAAAAGTTTCACAATATCTAATAATGTATTTACTTGCAGAGTACATTATTGTAGTTGTAATTATACAGTAGTTATACTTATACTGATTAAACACACTTCTATGTAATTATATGCTTTAATAGTAATTTTAATGTTGCAACAAAACTGGAGTAACAGGACATAGAGAAAACGTACAGTTTCCAATGAAATACTAGGACAAATAGCAAAAATATTGAATATAGAGACGCACTTACTTTGTCGCAAGATAGATCTGGAAATATTGTAGGAAGTAAACTTTTTAAATAATACTACCCTTTATTATAAGAGGATACAGGATGAGTTTTATACCGTGTTCGTAAGCCGTGTCGTATTCGTGATATAACCGTATCGTATCGTCTCGTATCGTGCGCCTAACCCTTAACGTTTTCTCGCTCGTTCGTTAGTCCCCGGCCGCGGCGCGGACGCTTCCTTTTATCCGCGTCGCGATCGGTCGTTTTTGAATGTTTCCGTTTCAATTTCGAACGTTTTAAGGTAAACGGCCTAACGCCCGCTGTTCAGCGGCCGCTAACGTTTGTTGTGTTCTCGCCGCGGTGTCAATACTCGCGGCGCTCACGCATTCACACATTCGTACGAAATCGGTCGCACGCGTCTATCGGGCGCAGGAGAGTTCAAGAACCTCGGTCAGCTGTTTTGCCCGTGTTTGACTTTAACCGAGTTCTTGAGCTCTCCTGTTGACGCCTGTTCCGTCGCAAGGAACCAAATCTCGAACGGGACATACGGTCCTCGGATTCGAAAGATTTATTCGGAGAATGTCAGGGTTGCCCGTTTCTCTCCTTATGGCTCTCTTCGTCCACTTAAAGGTTGCTCGAGACAACTGTGGAAATCACCAGTCATCAAGGATGCGTTGAGCGGGGAATGCAGCGTTTGGCATGACCCAATCAACGCATCGCCTTACATTCACCAACAAGGGTGCGTTGAGCAGGAAATGCAGCGTCCGGCATGACCTAATCAACCCATCGCCTTGCGTCTACCAATGAACATCATTGGATTGTCCATAGACTATGAAGGAGCTTTCTTCACGATGAAGAAAGTCCCCTTAAAACATCTGCTATCGACGTCGAAATTGGCTGTTTCTTCATAATTGATTTTTCGTAATCAATTTTCGTTGTCTTGACAATCAGGGGAAACAAGCCAATTCGTTCATCGTTCTTCACTTCTCGCAAAACGGTTGGACGGAGAACATCGTACGAATCTTCTGGAAAACCGTCGCATTTCCTACGCGTAAATCTTCTGGAAAACCGTCGCATTTCCTATGCGTGAATCTTCTGGAAAACCGTCGCATTTCCTACGCGTATAAGGCAGGGTCTGCTAGGTGAGCCTTACTGACGAATCCTCTAGCAGATCCGGGATGAAACGCGGCTCTTCCATCAACTAGTTAGTTATTAAATATTAGTTAAAATAGATTGCCCAATATCAATTTGGCGGGTAATACGTCGACGGATTCGGATAACGACGAACCCGTACGCGACAAAACAACGCCTATCTCCTACAATATGTTTAAGGTAAAAGAGCTATTAAATTTTTTATTTCAAATTAAAGTTGTAAAATTCTATGTATCAGTTGTCACATCGCCTAATTTTCCGTTGCCGTCGGAAGGACGGAACGCGTGCGACACCGGGTATTTACGAGCGAAACGCCGGGCCACGCTCGGCCGCGCGATACGTGGTCCACCCGGAACAAAAGTTATCTCGCAGATTCGGATTTTTCACGAAAGGAGCCGTTTATGGAATCTGCTTTTGGGCGCCAGACACTCGGCAGTGTCACGCAAACTGCGCGAGAACAGCACGAGGCGCGAACGAAAGCTCCGAAACTGCGAGAACCTCATGATGTTCTGGATGGCTCTAGGACGGGCTCAGGATTCTACGCGGGTCAAGCACGGAGCATTTCCCGCGGCGGAATGGTTTCTCTACGGAAATAAGCAACGAAAGAATCGGCTTGAACAATTTATTCGTCCGATGGACACGACATGGCTGCCGGTGAGAGCCGGCAGCGGTGAATTACAAGCCGGCGCGAGAATCTACGACGGATTTTCGGTCGCTCGCGTTTCCTTCTTTCTGTCGCGTCGAACTCGGCAGTTTACGAAAACTAGGCCTTTTTACAATACGCTCGTTGCGCGGAATAACAGCCGAATTCCGATGGAATACGCGGTACAATATTTAGGCCTTTCGAACTTTGCCGTCGGACACGAAACGGAACGTTGCGTCGTCACACCGGGGAACGTCTCAAAGATGGCGTACAATTTACTCGCGAAATCGGCAACGACACGGCCCCCCCACGAATCCCCGACTTCGCGTTACCAACCGGCACGTACGTTAACCGATCGACGACCGTTCGTCCCTTCCCGATAATATAGCCGAACACGCGGCAACGAGACGGTTTCGTCGTTTCGCGACACGAACTAGGACACCGCGAAAACGTTACCGAGCCAACACGAAATAATTTCTTAATTACAGTAATTAAGGGAAGCCTGGCTGGCGCTTACCAACGGCAATGATGGCGACAGCAGATGGGCGGCTTTCGTCCCTTTCTCGTCCCTCTATCGGCACGCACTTATTCAATACTTTTTGGTTTTTAAGCAATGGTATAGCGACTAATTTGTTCTACGGCCAACGACCCAGTGGCGTACTTTCGGCAGGCTCGGTAACGCGGAAGCGAGGCGTCCCTCTACTCCCTACCCTATTTCTCCCGATCGCGACTCTCGGGCCTATCGCACGCTATTTAGTTTCAGGATCGCATCCTGTCGCGCTGGCTCCCTGGCTCTCGGAAAATCGCTATCGCGTCCGCCGCTTTTCAGATGGTGGCGGCGATGGCTCGTGTAGAGGAAGGTCCTGGGCGCTCCGGTCGTGGACACCATCTTTCCGGGCGAGGCAGCGACGGGGTCGAGTAGATGGTTGCTGACCCGGGCTCGGTCCTTTCCCCGGTGTCTCCGCACGAAATCCTTCCGAAGCCAGTTCCTAGTTCGCCTCGATAGGTGAGAAATAGGGGCCGGGCTCCCCTGGAGCCCAGTTTCGGTCCTGTAAGGTTCGCGTCGCCCAAGTGGCTCGACGCTCAAAACGCATGATTACTCGCCCCTGGGAAATCGGCATGCCCAGGGAGAGCGTTCGCAAACGGCCGTTTCGCATCGGTACTGCCAGAGGGCGGCCTGGCCTCTCTTTTTCGGGATCAAGGGACGTAGGCAAAACTTGCCACGTCACACAATATATAACACTACGATATCTTTTTCTTTATATTCTGCGTTTGTCCAGACATTGATGAGAAAATTACAGCAAAAAATTGTGGTATTGTCGTAATATGTACTGTCACGTCGCTCGGCAGCCGTGTATCGCCTGAGGGGCGAAACACGTTGTGACACCGGGTATTTACAGGTGAGAAGCCGGGCCACGCTCGGCCGCACGACGCGTGGTCCACCCGGGACAAAAGGGCGATCGTAGACTCGCGGTTTCCGGCAACTGACGCGAATTATCGGGCGCCAGACACTTCCACGTGTCGTAGGAAATTTCGAACGTTGCGAGTTGATTCTACGCCGCGAAACTACGAGTCTAAGATGACCGTGATCGGCCAGAGATAGCTGTACGAGGGTCCAGGATCGACACGGGAGACAGGAGGCATTCCTTGCGGCAGGAAGGTTTCTCCGCAATAATGGAAGTCGAGAGTTTCGGCAATGCAAATCGTTTATTCAACGCGGCGTTCTAACAGAGCTGCCGAGAAGCTCGGCAGCACGTAAAGATGATTGCCGGCGCGTCACAGATGATTTCGCGACGGATGTTCTTCGCACGCGCTTTGTCCTCCGAGGACTTTCCTCCTTCTTTCGCGTCGAATTTGGCAGCACTTGATTTTAACGGGCTCGTACCATACGCGGGGAATTTACGGTGCCGAATTCCGGTCTACTACGCGATCCTACTCAAGCTTCGTTCGTCGGTCGAATTTACGGTATACGAATCGAGCACGTCGCGGCGTCCCACCGTGGAACGGAACGAGGTTGGTCAGGGTTGACGACGACACCCGGTATTTTATTCGGATCCCACGTGGGATGCGAATTCGCTAAAGAATCGTTTCCGTTGCACAGAGGAATCGGGCCCCTCGCGACACTAGTTCTCCGTGATTCACGGCAGCTCTGATCCCAAGTCGTCAACCCTCACGACGCGAACGCGGACCCGCCAAAACGCTAGACGAGCCACACACGCAAAATTCAGAGATTCGATAAATAAGCCTGATCGGCGCTTACCAACGGCAGCAGCTGAGAAGCGGCAGCTCTACGGCAGCTTTCTCTAGAAGGCTTCTTCCCTCGTGCCCGGCAGCGGTCGCAAAAGACTAATCCTTAACGCGGTTACAATGGCGTCCGGTGGACTCTAACGATATCGAAGCAATGGCTTCCCGTGCGGTGGCTCGGTAACGCGGAAGCGAGGCGTCCCCCACTTTACTATTTTTCTCTCTCGCGTGACGCATCGGCCTATCGCTAGCTAAGTTTCGGACGCCACACGACAGGCCCTGGCCTCCGGTGATTCGCGGGTTCGTCGATAGCGGCCTCCGATGATTGGCTGCTTCTCGCATCGACGATCGGCGTCAGCCAATCCGGCCGCTGGCCAGGCGCTCTTCCGGACGATGCGGCGATCGGGTGAGGTAGATTTTCCTGGGGTTGTCCTCAACCTGCGTCGGCGCTTCCAGGTTGTTTGTTCTGAGCCGCGTCGATCTCCTCCTGTTCTTTTCCTTGTCGTGTTCCGGAACCAGTCCTCTCGGTCTTTTCTTGTAGGAGTCTGCGTCCTTCCTGGCGGGAGAGAGTGTCGGGTCCCCCTGGGACCCGATTACGGTCCTGCAAGATCGCGTCGCGCAATTCGGCGCGACGCTCAAAAATATGAGTTTTGCGTTCCCTGGGTCTTGCACGTGCCCAGGGAGAACGCTTGCACCGGTCTCAATCGTATCTCGCTGCCAGAGGGCGACCCGGTCTTCCGATTCCCGGTTCGGAGGGACGCTGGCAAAAATGCCACGTTACAGTACTCACTCTTCATCATCATATGTTTTAAAAAGTTCACGCGGTATATAGATCGTTCAACAATCGTAGTGATACATCTGTAAAAACAGTTGATGAACAGTCGCATTATGCTCACGCACACACACAGCATGGACGTACACGTATACACAAAATTCAATGTATGGTAGCTGCAGTTTTTCACGAATATCTCGAAAACTATTCATTTCCGCCAAAAATGACAATTAGATTTCGTGTTCGGCATGTCAAAACGAATAGAATGACGTTGTTCGATACCGTCGTTGCCACAAGCGCGGTAGTCAAGTGGCACGGCTCGGCGAAGATGATCACCGCTGTTTACGCCAATTCGGTGTCGCGAAACACAGCTCGGATCCCCAACGAAGATCCACTGTTGAGGTCACTTTTTTTGAGGATCCCCACCTAACGAGAAATGATTCTCGATATTCCGCGCGCCGTCAATCGCGCTCTTGCTTCCCGGATCGCGAACAAATAGCATCGATCGTTTTGTGACTCCGAACCATCCGTGACCGTGTCGGCGTTGTTTTACCGATCACGTCTCGATCATCGACGCAAATTGAACCCGCGATCTGCGTACACCATTCAGCGAGTGCCTCGCATTTTCGAATAAGGGCTCGCGAGAAAGTTAAATAAATCGTACTTGTGAACATCCACCCGTGGCCTTTCTCTCACACACGTGGCAACCATCTCACTATCTCCTCATCCGAATCCACCAGCTTCCAAACGAAACAGACGTATATCCTGTTTGGAAAGGACGGGGGGGGGGAGGGGATTCCGAAGTTCAGCCAAATTCAGATCCAAATTTAATAGATCCCAAATCATATTTAACCATATATTTAAAAGCTAGATTCTTGTCCAACAGCCGTGTTTTTCATGGACAACAATCGTGCCCAGAAGTGCTTTTTGATATATGACTGCGTCTAGATACCGCGCCGAACATAGGGAAGGACAGAATGAAATACTGTTCGCGTCTCTTTCTTTCCAATGCGCTGTTGTTCGTTGCCTTCGAGACTTTAATGGTCGATAAAACCACTTTATACAGTTCAAATTATTCGTGTTTGGTGTCCTTATAATCAGAACAATGCCAGAAATATGGTAGTGAAAGTCCCATAAACAAATAATGAAAATTAAGTGATTTGTAAAATCGATTCCTCGAGTCAATGTCGTGGTGATTACACCGATAAACCCGAGCCGACATCAATCGTCGCCGCCCTGCGGAGCGACTCGGC
This sequence comes from Lasioglossum lativentre, assembly GCA_916610255.1. Classification (NCBI taxonomy): domain Eukaryota; kingdom Metazoa; phylum Arthropoda; class Insecta; order Hymenoptera; family Halictidae; genus Lasioglossum; species Lasioglossum lativentre. The sequence goes on along the minus strand of OU744359.1, from coordinate 19,356,527 downwards.
GTTGACAGGCAGTGGAATGGGTAGGCTCTGGACAGGAATCGTGTCCACGCTCTTTTTTTTGTGGGCAAATGCATTACACATACCTCGACCCCCGGGAGGAAACCGAGGTTATGTGGGACTACCACCGGGGAGGGGGGCGCCGAAGGCGCGCCCGTCCCCAGTGGATACCCACTAAAACCCCATACCCGCCTAAGCTAAATGGGAAGTGCCTGGATCACGCGAGTACACATCAGGACACTTCCCAGCTATCATAAATTCCCGGGGGGAGAGGTTAGCCTCCCCCACTACCTACTCTATAAGACCCCGGGCAGAGGGACCCGCCCGGTGTCTCCATCCCTAGGGCCGTCGGAATGGTCTTCCCGAGCCCCCGCCCGGTCCACCCACGGTCCCCGGCGCGGCGTCTTCGTGCCCCGCCTAGTCCGCGTGACCAGAAGGCCCCCGCCTCAGGCCAGGGCAAAAAGACGCCGCCACTAGCAAGGAAGGGTCGTCGGAGGCGTGATCCGGCACGCCCCGACCCTCCCCACCCCACCCATCCCCACGCCCCCCAGAGCTCGTCGCTCATTAGGGAGGACGAGCCGACATCCCCCACACCGAGTTACCTTGGGAATGTCGACCCGTCCGGGGGGGGGGGAACTAGCTGCCCCCCGGGGGGACCGGGGTCAGCTCACCCACCGGTCCCCCCACTCTCCGCCCGCCTTCCGGGCAACAGCCGCCGCGAGGAGACACCCCGCGGCGAACCCCTCTCTTCTGCTATCTCCTCCTCCGAAGAGGAGGAGCTACTCCGTCGCGGGGTGACCCCTCGCGGCGACCTCGACTCCACCCCCCTCGTGGGGGCACCAGTTGGCGCGGGGACGGCCCCGACATCCTCCTGTCCATAACTGCACCCCTCCTGCGCCAAACAGGAGGGGCCCTTCGGCGCGAGGGTCGTCCCCGCGCCCACTCCCTCCTCGCAGAGCCCGGGTCCGCCTCCCGGGCTCTCTCGGAGATAACAGACTCGGAGAAGGAGACCACCGCCTTCCACGACCTCTCGCTGGCGGTCAGGTGGTCGAACGTGACCGCCAGCGAGAATCGTGTCCACGCTGGACAAGAATCAAGCTTTTACTGTACTAGCGATACAAAAAAATAGAGTAAAGTGAATATGTTAAATAACCACTCCGTTATTACAGCTTTTTGTATAGTTATGAACTTTAATTCATCAAGAATTTATTTAAAGGTAGAAAAAGATAATGTGAACCGTAACTTAAACTCAATAATAAAGAAATGAAATTAAGAAATTACAATTTAACGGTCTCATTTTCCTATATTAATTTATTTATTTAAAATATGCTGGCATTACATTATTTTTAAGGTCTACGAATACAAGACGAACTTATGTAATTTAATACTCGTCTTGTTTGGATAATCTCTTCATTGTATCTATTCAATTTGTCGACTCCAAAATTTTTTGCTGTAATTTTCTCATCAATGTCTGGACAAATACAGAAAATAATGAAAAAGATATCATAGTGGTATATATTGATACATAGAATTTTACAACTTTAATTTTAAATAAAAAATTTAATACCTCTTTTACCTTAAACATATTTCCAGATCTATCTTGCGACAAAGTAAGTGCGTCTCTATATTCAATATTTTTGCTATTTGTCCTAGTATTTCATTGGAAACTGTACGTTTTCTCTATGTCCTGTTACTCCAGTTTTGTTGCAACATTAAAATTACTATTAAAGCATATAATTACATAGAAGTATGTTTAATCAGTATAAGTATAACTACTGTATAATTACAACTACAATAATGTACTCTGCAAGTAAATACATTATTAGATATTGTGAAACTTTTCAACATATAGAAAAACCTAAAGTGAGAACAACGATTTGCATTGAAGAAGCGTAACACCAATTAAAGCATGTAATAACTAAAGCATCTCATTAAATGCTAGCTATTAATATAGATCAAAGTGTGAAATTATTTTTTTTTGTAAATCACCGTTAGACTCTGGCTGATCATCAACAACATATCGCAGGACTCAAGTAATGGGAACTTGAAACATAACATCCCACTAAAAAAAGTTCTCTGGTTGATCAGGTTTACTATCTTCTTAATCTTCCTTGAAAAATCAAAAATTTTCTCCTTGATTATTATCAAATTTCCGCCTTATGTGCATTGATACTTACATCCAGATTAATATTTAAAATGTATAATACCCAATATTAATATAAAAATTATTATCTAAAATATTCATTACTTTCAGCAAAGTTTCAAATATAAAGACTGAAAGCAAAAAAGCATACAATTATAATTTTAATTGCACACTCTATTAGGGCTTGGTATTTTAACTGGCCAATTTTAATAACTAGTTTCCAGATATTCTATACTTGGAATGCAAAAAAATACTTTTGCTTCATGAAATAAATTATTTCTTAACAAATTATTTGCTTCATGAAACAAGCAATTCATCCCTTCGTTTCCTCTTGTTGGGATGACTGTAGCTGTTTAGATCAATCAAAGACTGTGGGAACAGAAAACACACAAGGATTTGCAACGGTAGTACCTATACTTTAAGCGCACAAAACTACTTATCAAATAATGGGAAACACAATCTGTTCATCAATTCATTGTGGAGTTTACTTACTCTTTTATTGATGAATCTCTGTTGAATGCTCCTCTTCTTGTCGTAAACAGATACATACCACTTTCCAAAGATAGCGCTACGTAGGTACCATGTCATGTCGTACTGCTAAAAACTATTATGGTTGTAATGCGTGCACACACGTATTAAAAGGCAACATTACTGTTTCTTGTGCATTATTTCTTCCAATATCTGGTGGAATTTTCTTCCACCGTCTTAATAATTATCGTCCAGCTATTCCTCACCCTAACCTATATCTGTCAAACGATATATACAATTTTCTTATTTGCACAAAATTAATATTTATGTGTATTATGATATTCACACTCAAACACGCACGTAAGACAGGAACGGAAGATTTCTTATTACTTATTCTCTTTTGCAAAAACACGTTATATCCTCACACACAAGAAACACATAAAAACCACATAAAAATTAAAATTCAGATCCAAATTTAATAGATTCCAAATCATATTTAACCATATACAGTATTTCATCGATAAATGTCCCAAATGTCTCGCACATAAATGTCCCTGAAGTATCCCCACTCCTGCGGGGTATACCCCGTGAGGGGCCGTAAAAATCGAGAGGCCGATGCCGCCGAGAAGTGTAACATGATACGGGTCGGGTATATCGGTGTGAGACCAGGAGACCACTACTAATCCGATGACAAAACTTCTTTATTTTTCATTATTTTTGTATGGAACTTTCGCCAAAATATTCTTGATATTTTTCTAATGAAATTGATACCAAAAATGATATAATTCCGATGATATTTACGTGTGTAATGGACGATAGGAGGCTCGCGCGCAAGGAAACACAGCGTATGGGAAAGAAAGAGACGCGGAGAGTCGCAGTCGCCGGCACAGTTCAAAGGCCCGCGGCGTCCTCACAATGTAATCCCAGTAAAAAACTTTTTTATTATTACTTATTTTTGTATGAGACTTTCACCAATATATTTGAGGCATTTTTCTGATTAAAATGATACTAAACACGATATAATTCGGATCATATAAAGGTATGTACATATATGGACATTTACAAGTCGAGCGCATCGGTGAGGCAACTTGTCCCTTGCGTACCAGCTTCGTATCGTCCATTACACACGTAAATATCATCGGAATTATATCATTTTTGGTATCAACTTCATTAGAAAAATATCAAGAATATTTTGGCGAAAGTTCCATAAAAAAATAATGAAAAATAAAGAACTTTTGCCATCGGATTAGTAGTGGTCTTAACACCGATATACCCGACCCGTATCATGTTTACATTTCTCGGCGACCGAGGCCTCACGAGGTTCCCATTCCATTCGGCAGTGACTATATGTCCTAAGTATTCAAGTTCTGGTTTTAAGAATTCACATTTGTCTAGTTGTATTTTTAGTCCCAGTTCTCTTAGTCTCTGTAATACGATGGCTAAATTCTTATTATGTTGTTCGATTGATTGTCCAAAAATTATAATGTCATCAAGATATGCGAAACAGTGATTATTAATTAGTCCCCTTAATGCTGTGTCCATCATTCTTTGGAATATAGCTGGAGCATTTTTTAATCCAAATGATCCAAATCCATAGGGATTTGGTGGAATCCAGAGGATAGGTCTAAGGCTGAGAAATATTTGGAATTTCCTAATTGTGAAAGGATATCGTCGATTTCTGGAAGTGGGTATGCGTCTTAATCTGTAAGTTCGTTTAGTCGTCTGAAGTCTATAACTATTCTCCATTTTTGTTTTTGTGATGCGTCACTTTTCTTGGGTACGACCCATACTGGTGAGTTGTAGGGTGACTGATTCTTCTATAATATTCTTATCTAACATTTTTTTCATTTGACGATCGATCTCATGCTTATGGCATTCGGGAGGTCTGTATGATTTTGTCTTCCTTCAAAGTTATAGTGTGTTGTGTTAAGTTAGTACACGGTAACAAGTCATTAGTAACCAGTTAGTTATCACGTAATCTTGCTTACCAAAGTTGATTAAACATACTCGCGTTGGCTTTCCTTCGAGGTATATGGTATGGGTTTTCGTTTCGCCGGATGAAATGATCGGTTTCTCCTGTAAACGAATTATGTTCCCATTCAATGTTAACGTTTTGTTAGTGAGTTGGTATTCATAATATTCAAGAAATGGTAAACCTAATATACCGTCTTCTATTAAAGGGAAATTTTCATTAACAACGTAAAATGTGTTAGTCTTATCATGCAATTTGATGTTTAGACACTCGTTAGTTTCGTATCTGTCTGTTCCCATAATGAATGTTTTAGTTTCGCATTGTCGTCCACAGTATGTGGCTTTCGTTTTACTAAATTTATTCCTGATCGTGAGTCAATGAGAAATGATTCTCGTTCTCCATTTGTTCGTACGATGAACATGGTTGGTAGTCGTCCGGTTATGGTGTTGACTCGTATTCGTACATCTCTTCCGTGTGGCAATCTTGAGGTTGGCCGTCGGGCATGTGATTCACTCGTGTTTGTGGTGGAAGGTTTTGTTGGCTGGGTACGCGAAAATTTGCGCATTGGTTGGCCAGATGTCCCAGTTGGTTACACTTGAAACATTTCATCGTACGGCGTTCTATTAGTGATTTCTGTTCGTGTTGTTGGAACGTCGGGTTTGGTCTACTCACTGGAACTCTTGCTCTTTCAATTATTCTTGGTGGGACAGTTGGTAATGTTCGTATTTGTGATGTGCGTAGACGTTTCTTCTCACTGATGGTGGTTTCTGCTTGGAACGCTGCTTCTTGTGCTTCGATCAGGTCTTTGGGTGATGAGGCAGATACTCCCGTTTCGATGTCGTCCTTGAGGTTAAGAACGTAGATTTTGACTGCTCTTCTGTTTTCTAGATCGATGGCTACTCTTGTCTCGATTGCTTCTTTATGCTCGTACTGAAGTGCGTAGGTTAATTCTTTTAATGATCTTCTAAATCGTATAGTATAGCTGTGTACGCTTTCTGCAACTCCTTGTCGTACTTGTCGTAATCTGTCTCTTGCACTGTCAGCTGTAGTGGGTATACTCACGAATTGTCGTAGGGCGGTGTATAATTCCGCGTAACTTTCGATTTGCAGATGTCCAGTACTGCGTTCTGCATCCTCGGTAATGCGTTGTGCGATGATCAAGTCTAATAATTCTGCTAGTTGTCTGCACTTTGTTCTCGCTTTGCGTACTTTCTTGATAAACCTTTCGACCCCTAAGTCGTCTCGTCCTTTCAGTATGATATGAACTGGACAGAGAGTTTGGCCATATGTTCTGGCGTTTCGAGATCTTCTCGAGTTTGCATTTCTTCTTCATCGGATTCATCGTCCGTGATTGCTCTTGCTGGTTCCATTTGTCGTGTACGCTGATCTCGAATGCACTCTCGAGAAGATGGTAGATTGCGGAGAGGAGAAATCACACGCATACCAACATCATAAAGTATTTAGCATTGCATACTATGTGCATTGCGCACACGATGCATCTCTATCGGTGTATCGATGTCGCCGCGATACGAATTGCGTCTCATGGTTCGTTGAAGAATTAGAAAATTTGGCACATCGTGTTAAATCCACTCTATCCAGTAACATACATATGACGCAGTTATCGAATGAACGGTCTGATGCATTTATCGGTGCAACACATTGCCACATTTGCGAAAAACCATTTGAGGAAAACGATATACGGGTGCGCGATCATTGCCATTTAACGGGGCGTTATAGAGGTCCAGCACATCAAGACTGCAATCTAAATTACAAAATTTTGTTTTGTATTCCCATAGTTTTCCACAATTTATCCGGGTACGATTCGCATTTTATTATCGAAGAAATAGCTAATGCGTTTGAAGGTCGTGTCGACGTATTACCCATAACGAAGGAAAAGTACATTTCATTTACAAAAAATGTTGAAGACCGGCAATCAGAGTCGCGTAATTGTATTAAATTACGATTCATCGATTCGTACAAACTTTTGAATACCAGTCTCGACAAATTAGCATCTTTCCTCGATACAGACAAATTGACAATTTTACGTTCCGAATTTCAAAATCTTTCCGTTGAAAATTTCAAGTTGTTGACACGAAAGGGTATCTTTCCATATGAATACCTCGATTGCGTAGATAAATTAGACGATTAATGTTTGCCGCCACTCGAGTCATTTTACAGTTCGCTGACAGGCGAAACCGTATCCGATCGCGATTATGCACATGCCGAGAATGTGTGGAAGCGATTCAACATAAAAACCTTGGGTGAATACAGCGATCTGTATTTGAAAACTGATGTACTGTTATTGGCTGATATTTTTGAAAATTTTCGTGATAGCTGCATTAAGAGCTACGGTTTAGATCCAGCATATTATTACACATTACCCGGATTCACGTGGGATGCTATGCTAAAGCATACAAAAATTAGATTTGAATTATTAACTGATATCGATATGGTGATGTTTATTGAACGTGGTATACGCGGCGGTTTGAGCCAATGTTCCAACAGACATGCAGAAGCCAATAACAAGTACATGCAGTCGTACGATCCATCCAAACCATCATCATACTTAATGTATTTTGATGTAAACAATTTGTACGGATGGGCAATGTGTCAACCTTTGCCATATGCCGAATTTCAATGGGTTAACGACATTGAAAATTTTGACATAGCTTTGATTGCCGCTGATTCACCCATAGGCTACATTCTCGAGGTTGATCTAGAATATCCGCAACGTCTGCACGATATTCACGTCGACCTGCCGTTCTGTCCGACGCGTGCCAAACCACCTGGCAAAAGAGAGGCCTAGTTGCTTGCAACGTTACATGATAAGCAGCGATATGTTATCCACTATTATAACCTGCAGCAATGCCTGCGCCACGGTCTTCGTATTACAAAGATTCATCGCATCCTCCAATTCGCACAATCTCCATGGCTCCGCGAATACATAGAATTAAATACGCTCTTTAGAACACGTGCGACAAACGATTTTGAAAAGAATTTATACAAATTGATGAACAACGCGGTATTCGGTAAAACTATGGAAAATGTTCGGAATCATGTAGATGTAAAACTCGTAACACATTGGGATGGAAGATATGGTGCAGAGGCAATGATCGCGAAACCAAATTTCCACAGTCGTTGCGTATTTTCTGAAAATTTTGTGGCTGTGGAATTGCGCAAACTCAGGGTGAAATTCAACAAGCCCATCTATGTGGGTATGTGTATATTAGATATATCTAAAACTTGCTTGTATGAATTTCATCATGAGTACATGTTTCCTCAATATAGTTTCCACAGATAGTTTAATTTATCATATTACGTGTGAGGATATTTATGAAACCATGAGGCGCGATATTAACCGATTTGACACGAGCGATTATCCGATAGAGAATAAGTATAATATCGATGATTACTTGCAGTGTCTACAAAATGAAATTGTTATGACTCGTACTCAGGCATGCATAAGATCGAAATTACATGAAGTGTATACTGTATCAGAACGAAAAATTGCTCTGAGTCCATACGATGACAAACGATATATCATACCCAACTCGACGGAAACATTGCCGTGGGGTCATTATCGAATTCCTTTATTGTGATTGAAGATGTATCGTTTGTGAGTTGAAAATAAATAAAGATTTTTATGAAATTAGTACAACAACCTAACAACTGTAATCTTAGATTCATAACCCTCAATCAAACTATGTAAGTGTTAATTGGATTGCTATAATTTTCATCTCCTAACTACAAATGTTTCAAGTAATTGGATAATATTGAGAATTTCATTTAAAATATTTTTTCATACTAAATGAGGACTAATCGTGCAGCATCATAAGAAATAGATTACTGTGAGGATTTCATGCTCCGTTTCAAATATCGCTTTGGACTGGAGTCATGTGCAAATTCATTATAGAATTGAGAATAATAATCGGTCCTCGCCGGCTTGATTGCGATTTCTAAGACAACACTCTATTCGCAGCACGCCTTCAAACGCGTCCTCAAGAGTTTTCCATTCAAAATATATTTATAACGTCTTGAAAGAAGTTATAATATTTCGCTGGATGTATCGAGATTCCCTGACTCCTATCCTTACAAAAAAACTGATTACTCAACAAACTTATTTCTTCGTCTTAAAAGAAGTTATTACCGAATAGACCTTGGAATATTTACTTTCTTAGAACCTTTAAATTCTAATTGTCACTTGTATCTAGATGCAATAACGAATGAGCAACGGAGCAATTTCTATTTTGTGTTAAGTACTGATGCTCTATCGTATCGTTTCTACGCTGATACGAAGATTGCAACTTTGCATTGACGCAAACGGTTACCAATTCGAGCATCTCCTGTAAGGTAATAAATAATTTAGATTGGTTGGTGGCCCTGAAAAGGGCCGATTGCTAAATTATTATGGTTCAATTGTTAAATTGGTATGTTTCCACGTTAAAATTTGGGGGCCCTGAAAAGGGCCGATTGCTCCGCAGTGCCTCACCACTGCCTGAATGTTACGTCATAAATCCGTCCCAGATGTAGCCCCCACCACTGGTTGAGTGTTAGATCGAAGCTTTGTTCGATACATTCTGGGCAATCAGCCGCGGGTCTCGCCGATGCTATATGCGCTCCGCACAAATAACATTTTATTATATCGTCGGCGGTTGACACATGACAAATCATATGACAACCTTCTTCGATATAATAATATGCTACTTCTTCGGTAGCAGCATAATGACATGCTTCACAGATCCGCTGTTTGTTGTCGGTGTAATGCGTGTATATTGCGCCCTCCCACAGCACCAACACACATGACATCTCCAAGAATTGGCTGTAGGTCCCAGGGTGATCGCTGGGCCTCACTCCATCGAAGGGTCCAATATACCCCTCCACCAGCTGGTATGGCTCTTCTAAATGTGTAGTTGGGATCGGCATGATTACAACTGACTGTCCCGTGAAAGGCTGTCTCCTCTTATATTTGCATCAATCCTTTGTCCTAGGAGTGGTATGTGCTTTTTAGTTCTTTGTCAGCATCTTTTTCTTTTCTCAGGCTTCTGCGTGATGCCGTCCAGGCTAGGATTCTGTACTCAGCAAACTTATTTCTTCGTCTTAAAAGAAATTATAATATTTGGCCGGGTATGTCGAGATTCCAAAGGGAGGTATAACATTACAACAAACTGATTACTCAGCAAAGTGTTCAGTTGCAAAATGCGAGATTCCCTGATGTCAAAGGTGACATACAAACTGATTACTCAGCAAAACGATCTGTAACACCATCGCTGTGACGTCACAAAAATCCACCGATCTCCACTCCTACTGGCGTGCACGTGTTTATGCATGCGCGTCGTCGTGCGATTCTTTGCTTCATATATATCAAAATCAACGCTGTGTTTATAAGATTGTTGGTTGGTCAAGCGGTTAATGAGATGGTCTACCAAGCGGTAGACCGGGGTTCGAATCCCGTCGGAGCTAGAAATGTTTTTCTCAGTTGAAAAAAAATGACTCAGCAAAATGTTCGGTTGGAAAGTTTGCCGAGATTAGGTTAGGTCTGGGGGGTGGCCCCGAAAAAATTCGCGACCACCCGACAATCCGCGGACCCCCCCGAAAAAGACCGCGGGCCCGAAAAAAGATGGCGCCTGGGGGTGACCTCGAAAAAAGATGGCGCCTGGGGTGACCCCGAAAACCGGTTAGGTCTGGAGGTGACCCCCGAAGAAAAGATGGCCCGGTTAGGTCTGGAGGTGACTCCCGAAAAAGACTGCTCGGTTCGGTCTGGAGGTGACCCCCGAAAAAAGATGGCCCGGTTAGGTCTGGAGGTGACCCCCGAAAAACCCCTTCCCCAGGGGGAGGGGGGGTCAATGAACTTCCCAAGGAGGGAGGGGGGGGGGAAGCCCTCGGGTCAAGGTCATTTTGGTCCAGAATGAACATTGTGCACGACCGCGAACCCTGGCACGGCGAGCCTACTCCGGCACGAGAAGATCCCGTTGCAACGGGCAGCCGACTCACGAGCTCGTTACATTACTAATTCTCTCATTTTCGTCTCCATCTCTTTTCTCCCCTCCTCCTTTCCCCCTGTTCCTTCTCTCTCTTTCTCCTTTCCCTCCAACGTTTCTACCTTCTTTTCTAGCACCTCTATCCTCCCCAGTAATTCTGCCCTTTCTCTTTCCCAACTATCTCTCATCTCACTCAACTGTCTTGTCAATTCTTCTCTCCTTTCCTCCATCTCCTTTCCTAGTCTTTTTATATCTTCACCAATATCTTTTCTCATCCCCTCTCTCATTTCTCTTAACATTCTCTCTAACTCCCCTTTCCCTATTCCCAACTTGTCTGGGGTTCTCTAAAATTTTCTACCTCTTTTAAAAATTTTCTCTTCTTCCCCTACCTCTGTCTTCTCTTCCCCACATCTCTCCTTTCTCTTTCCCATGCACAACATTTCTTCTGTATTCACATAACTCCCCTTCCTCTCCCTACCCAACCCATCCCTCCTCGTCTGTTTCCCTCCTCTTTTCCCCTCCTCCACTTTTGTCCCGCGGGTTTCTTCCTTCCCTACCCTACCTGCCACCATTATGATCCTCTCCTACTTTTAATTTTCGCGCGCCCTATATACTTTCTACGCTCCCCACCAGACGTTACCACTGTCGCTTACAACTATCCCTGCGCCACCTATTCTCCCTCAGCACGTGCTCACTCCCCACCTTAACCTTATTTATCTTCCACTCAATTTTCTTCTTCACCTACTCACTCCCTTCGCTACCCTCTCTACTCATTCCAGAGCCCCTTGCTCACTCTACCCACTACTCTCCCTTACTACTTTCTCACTTCCAGTTTTCTCCTACCAATCGCTATAAACTTCTGCACACCTTTCGCACAGTCCATGCACACAGTCACCGGAAACGGAAGTCAAGTAGCATTGATTATTACATAGTTAGAAATAAAGAAAAAAGAATTAATCAAAAGAAAAAAAATGTAGGCATGTGACGGGACGCGAACCTAATTTACACAGGTTGAGAGACAAGCGCCTACCTTTTGTTTTTTTAAAACATGTTTATTGATATGACGGTGCAGTCTTTGGTGTGGAATGGTAACAATAAACATAGGAAAAAATTACCAGACTAGTAAATTGCGATGATTAACTACTTGTACGCTCGCTAGCGTTTCTCGCAGTTATTCATACTTTGGATATAGCTCATAGTTAATTACGTTCTAATTATAACTAGAGTAGTAAAGGAATCTCTAACAGTCGAGGGTTTACATAACGTGGGGAAAATGGAACATAAAACCCCCATGAACAATTTTCGTATGCTATACTTATGAACTACAGCTTATGACTAGTGAAAAATAAATAAACATTTAGAAAACTTAACAATGGGACGGGTGGGGGGGGGGGGGGGATTTACAGATGGGGTATAGGAAGGGCTGGATGCCTTAAAGTTAGTAGTATTGCAAATAATTATTGCTGTCAGTCTTATAGCTAAATCTTAGGGCTAATGTTGGCGGCGCGATCTTGCTCTACGGTTGTATAGTTCAGGAATGTGTGTGTCATTGTGTGACAACCACCAGAATTTTTTAATGTCGAGTCTGTGGAAGTCGTCGAAGTCAGTCTGGGGGATTGTGATTGAAAATTTGAACTTGTTGTGATTTGTGTAGTAGTCAGTGTGTTGGAACGCGATTCGTTTGTCGGCCTTGTTTCGTCTCCAATGGTATATTAAGTTAATGTTGTTTGCGTCTTGAATGATGCCTAGTTTGTCGCAATGGGTGAAGGCTTGAGGCGAGATGTATCCAGTTGCAAGTTGTCTATGTAAGATGGAAGGGTCTTGTGATGCTAGTGTCTTAATTGTGGCGTTGTCAATAAGTGGGAAGTTGCTGAAATAATTTCTGGTGAGTTTGATGATAAAAGAGTCGATCCTTGGTATGTTTGCTGTGTCGTATATGGTTTTATTCTTTATGTAATGTTTCCAGCCGGAGTGTTGGGATCTGTATAGATTTAAGCAAGATCTAAGGCACTTCCTCTCGAAACAGCGTATTTTTTCCATAACAGTGTGATTACAATTCCACCTAGTGGGGGCGGAATAAGTTAGGATGGGTCTGATGGGGGGCATGTATAGGATTATTTTTGTTCTGGAGGATAGGTGTCTATTTTAGAGTTGATGATAGCCTCAAAAACTTTGCTTATACTTGGAGTCAAACTTATTGGACGGGTAGCTGAAGGGGTCACAGGGGTTCTTGTTTTTTTTTAAGATAGGAAGTACTTTAGCTTTTGTCCAGGCTATGGGAAAGTAGTGATAGTTTAGTGCGTTATTGAATATTTTAGTCAGATCTAGGATGACTCGATTTGGAAGGTGCTTGAGTACTATGGGTGGGATGCTGTCGAGGCCACTATATGTCTTATTTGGGAGATACTTTAGTATGTCGTAGATTAAGAGTAGGGTAAGCGTTTGCCGGAGTCGGTTGCCGAGTGGTCGCACGTGCACGTTACATTGTAGCGCGGCCGAGACGTTTGATCGGCCGCGGCAGTTAGGATCGGTTTCTCTTACGCGCAGCCGAAACGTTTGATCGGCTGCGACAATCGGAAGCGGTTTCATTCCAATGCGTGCACGTGGACGGAGTGACTCTGCGGAGTGGGGAAAATACGAGGCAAGGCCCTCGATGGCCCGAGACCGGCCGGCAGATTTTGTTGAGCACTCGAACGGAAAAGATCAGCGCCTCCGCAGAGTCAATCGGTCAGATTAGTCGGCAGACAGACAGGTTAACAATGGGAAAGGGAAACGCAGAAGCGCCCCGGTCGCGTTCAACCGTTCGCGCCACGACATCAGAAGTGGGATCTGATCAAACCTCACAGTTAATTAATCCGGATATTTTACGGTCACTGTTGGAAATACAAAACCAGAACATGGTGCGACTTATCGAGTCCATCAAACTACCGTGTGTGCCTGTGGTGTCATTACCTCAGTTCAATCCGGAATTACCCGACTGTGATGCACGTGCTTGGTGTTCGACGATTGACGTGTGCCTGACGGAAAAGCCCTTAGATGGAGGAGCACTCGTCATCGCATTGAGCAAGGCATTGAAGGGATCTGCATCCACGTGGTTGTCGCAGGTGTCATTTGCTGGCATGACGTGGGCGCAATTCAAAGAAATTTTTCTCGCCCGTTACGGTTGTATCGAAACATGTGCCGCGACAGTGATCAACCTTTCGAACGGTCGGCCAAAAGACGATGAGTGTCTTGCTGCCTACGCTAGCTGCCTTATGACCACCCTTACATCAAGATGGTCGAAAAAAACTATTGAGGAGATCGCTGTGTCAGTTGTGCTCGCGCATACATCACAGTTTAATCGGCGTCTACACCACCTGGCTTTTACGAACAATATCACCACGAGGAGCAGACTGCAGCAAGAACTGAAGGCATTTGCCAGTTCTAAACGCAAACACCACTCTACTGAGCTGGAGAATAATTCTTCGGAGAATAAGCGGTATAAACCAACGTCTTCCAACCCCGTTCAGTGTCATTACTGTGGTAAGCTGGGACATAAAGCTGCCGAATGTCGCAAGAGGATGGCGCGAGGACAAGTGCCTGTTAATACCAGTTCGGCGAGGCTAGATTCGAAGAATAGTGTTACTTGTTATCGCTGCGGCGAGAAAGGACACGTCTCGACTCGCTGTCCGAATTCAGGAGCGACCAACAACGGCAGGGGTGCGACATCGTTCCGGACAACGAACAACAGCAGCAACGCCGCGCATGTCGAACGCCGAGTCGATGCATGCGAAGTCCGACCCGTAATCAGTCATCTGACACAATCTGGTGAGTCGTATTCATTTTGCTATGATTCCGGCGCCGAATGCTCACTCATTAAGGAAGGAACCGCGAGTAGATTTTCTGGTACGCGCCATAATACGGTAATTTCGATCGTAGGAATTGGTAATTCAAACGTGTATAGTACCTGTCAGATTCAAAGCGAAGTCTCAGTTAACGGATGCACGTTTGAGGTCCTATTTCATGTAGTACCCGACAACTGCTTGAAATATAATGTCATGCTCGGGCGCGATATTCTAAAACAGGGGTTTTCTGTCACTATGACCGCGAATAGTTTCTTGTTAACCAAGATTAAAGTGGTAGATTGTTGTAAAGTTTCTAAACCCTTTGACCTTGATACGATTGATACCGACGTATCTCCTGATCACAAGCTCAAATTATCGAACTTGTTAAATGAATTTTCTGAAACTTTTATCGATGGTTTGCCACGTACACGTGTGACTACCGGTGAGCTTAAAATACGGCTCGTTGATCCTACTAAGACTGTTCAACGTAGACCATACCGGCTTTCCCCTGACGAAAGACAATTAGTGCGCGGTAAAATAAAAGAAATGTTAGAGGCTCGTATCATACGACCCAGCTGTTCGCCCTTTGCAAGTCCCATCCTGCTTGTAAAGAAACGTGATGGATCGGATCGCATGTGTGTCGATTACCGCGAACTCAATCATAATACAGTCCCTGATCGGTTTCCATTGCCCTTGATTCAGGATCAAATCGCTCGCCTGGCTGATACTAATTATTTCACGTGTCTTGATTGCGCTAGTGGGTTTAATTTAATTCCCGTACACCCTGATAGTATCGAACTTACTGCTTTTGTGACACCCGACGGTCAATACGAATACCTGAAAATGCCTTTCGGCTTACGGAATGCCCCGAGCGTTTTTCAACGTGCTGTCACTAGGGCCTTAGGCGACCTTGTCTACTCTTATGTCATCGTTTACATGGATGACATTTTAATTCCCTCGCGTGATATAAATGAAGGGTTAGAGCGATTGCGCACTGTACTAGACCTTCTAACAAAAGCCGGATTTTCGTTGAACTTCTCCAAATGTTCATTCCTAAAAAGCTGTGTTGAATTTCTCGGATACAAAGTCTCCTCCGGGAAAGTCATGCCCAATCCGCGAAAAGTCGAGGCCTTGACCAAATTGCCGCCGCCGGAAACCATCTACCAATTGAGACAGTTTATCGGACTCGCGTCTTATTTTCGAAAATTTATCCCGAATTTCTCTCAAATCATGAGACCTCTTTTTCTTTTAATCAACAATGGTAAAAGTAAACTCAGCTGGACTCCTGAGCACGAAGTAATCCGTAAGAAAATTATCTTTATTCTCACGAACGAACCTGTCCTGATCATTTTCAACCCCGATTATCCTATCGAAATTCACACCGATGCAAGTGCTGACGGATATGGTGCAATTTTCTTTCTGAACGTGGACGGTAAACTTCATGTCGTTGAATATTTCAGCAAGCGTACCACAGGGCCTGAATCCCGGTATCACTCCTACGAGTTAGAAACCCTGGCCGTGGTAAACGCTATCAAACATTTTCGCCATTACTTAGAAGGACGTCAATTTACCGTAATTACCGATTGTAACTCCCTTAAAGCCTCACGCAATAAAATTGACCTCACTCCACGTGTTCATAGATGGTGGGCTTATTTGCAAGCCTTTGATTTTGACATTACGTATAGAGAGGGCACACGCATGAGTCACGTTGACTTTTTATCTCGAAACCACCTTCCCGAGCCTACAGGTTCAATTTCAACCCCACCTGCTTCGGAGAGGATTGAACAGGTTCGCGTTGATATAGCCACCCTTTCTGAAAACTGGCTCCTCGCTGAACAACAGCGAGATGATGAGATCCAGTCCATCATGGCAAAGCTAAGAACCAACGAACTTTCACTCGAAATCGCTCAAACTTATGAGATTCGATCCGGTGTCTTGCACCGCAAGGTACAACGGCACAATCGTACAAGATGTTTACCGATTGTACCGCGATCTTTCCGATGGTCAGTAATCAATCACATTCACTATTATAAACGATAAATTATACGAACACTATTGGTTTGAACATATGTCAAAGTACGTGCGCAAATTTGTTGACAATTGTATTACGTGTAAGGTATCGAAGCCCCAATCAAGTAGAGTCCAAGCCGAACTTCATCCCATTCCGAAGGTAGCGTTCCGTGGCACACCGTCCATATCGATATAACTGGAAAACTTAGCGGCAAAAATGACATCAAAGAATACGTCATAGTTCTCGACGCCTTCACTAAATTCGTTTTACTGTATCATACTTTACTTCCTTATTTACTTCCTTATCTACTTCCTTATTCCTTATTTGGATCCCCAAAGCGAGTAATCGCCGATCAGGGGAGACGCTTCGCGAGTAAAGACTTTAAAGACTATTGTGATTCTCGTAAAATTCAGTTACACTTGATAGCTACAGGTAGTAGCCGCGCCAATGGGCAGGTTGAAAGGGTCATGAGCACGTTAAAATCTATGTTGACGTCTGTCGAGACAGGCGAAAGATCATGGCAGGACGCGTTGAGTGATATTCAGCTTGCTTTAAATAGCACTACTCATCGGGTAACTAAAGCAAGCCCCTTAGAGCTCCTAATAGGACGCGTAGCTAGACCCTTGAATTTATTAACTTCAGATGATGCAGAAGTCGAAGTAGATCTTTCTGAGGTGAGAGAGTGTGCGGCGCGCAATATAACGAAAAATGCTGAATGCGACAAAACCAGATTTGACAGCACAAAGTCCAAACTAGTTAAATTTAAAACAGGGGACTTCGTGTTAATTCGAAATTCAGAAAGAAATCAGACCAAACTTGACCCAAAATTTAGAGGCCCATTTAAGATAATTGAAGTTCTTGACGGAGACAGATATCTTTTAAAATCCTTAACCAGTAATCGTACATATAAGTATG
Source organism: Lasioglossum lativentre (assembly GCA_916610255.1). Taxonomy (NCBI): domain Eukaryota; kingdom Metazoa; phylum Arthropoda; class Insecta; order Hymenoptera; family Halictidae; genus Lasioglossum; species Lasioglossum lativentre. The sequence continues at coordinate 19,339,219 of OU744359.1, read as the reverse complement.
CGCATGATCGAGTTCGAAAAATGCCCGAGTGCCAAGTTTCGAATGAGTTTAATGCGTCAGATTAACAATAATGTAAGATGTGTTGTGTGACCTGTTACGTCTATACTAGGGGTATAGACGGCGTTCTGTGTGAACTGTTACGACTATCAATATAGTCGGCGGTCTGTGTGACCTGTTACGTCTATACTAGGGGTATAGACGGCGTTCTGTGTGAACTGTTACGACTATCAATATAGTCGGCGGTCTGTGTGACCTGTTACGTCTATACTAGGGGTATAGACGGCGTTCTGTGTGAACTGTTACGACTATCAATATAGTCGGCGGTCTGTGTGACCTGTTACGTCTATACTAGGGGTATAGACGGCGTTCTGTGTGAACTGTTACGACTATCAATATAGTCGGCGGTCTGTGTGACCTGTTACGTCTATACTAGGGGTATAGACGGCGTTCTGTGTGAACTGTTACGACTATCAATATAGTCGGCGGTCTGTGTGACCTGTTACGTCTATACTAGGGGTATAGACGGTGTTCTGTGTGAACTGTTACGACTATCAATATAGTCGGCGTTCTGTGTGAACCCGTTACAATGCAAAATTTCCTCGAACTATTCATGAACTGATCGAAACTGGGCAAACTGTAATGAAAAGTCAATACTTTCTTTATGTCTTGTACGTCAGGAAGGCCGAACTACGAATGTAATATAGAGAAATTGTTCTGTTACAGATACACGCGAGGACGCGTGATATGTCAGTCCGGCCGTGTCGCTGCGACAATTGGAAGCGGTTTCGTTCCAATGCGTGCACGTGGACGGAGTGACTCTGCGGAGTGGGGAAAATACGAGGCAAGGCCCTCGATGGCCCGAGACCGGCCGGCAGATTTTGTTGAGCACTCGAACGGAAAAGATCAGCGCCTCCGCAGAGTCAATCGGTCAGATTAGTCGGCAGACAGACAGGTTAACAATGGGAAAGGGAAACGCAGAAGCGCCCCGGTCGCGTTCAACCGTTCGCGCCACGACAAGTATTTCTGCCACTTTCCGTGGGTTGCAGAAGGGATGCGATTGGTAGCTAATGGTCTTTGGGTTGATGGATGGGTTATCGTTGTTGAATTGGGTGTAGGTAGTGGAAGAATTTCTGTTTGATGTAAATAGGCTTTTTGGGTCGGTGAAAATGTAATTGTTGGTGTTTTTGTGTGCCTTAGATAGGTCGCACTTGCTTTTGGAAATGGTGGAGGTGTAGTTTATGTTAACATGAATTTCTTTGATGTTGGGGAGTTTTTTTGGCCCAAAAGATCGCGTTAATTTTGGGGAAGAAGGTATCTGAATTTCGAAAATCTATTTTTTTAATTTGATTGGTCCAGTATCGGTCTGTGGAGACTTTGATTTCCAAGTACAGAGCTTTGTTGGTGTTTTTGAGGGCTTCTTTAGAGATTATCGTGATTGCTCGGGTCGAGTGCGGGTCAGATATGTATAGATCATGGAGTATTAAACGAGGTAACTTTTTGTTTTTAGGAGTCTGCGGATATTGTGGTTTAGGTATCTGTGTGTGTTATTGTAGGGTTTGAATTTAGGTACGGTGCTTTGTATTGTGGCGGAAATTGTATTATTTATGTGTTCCAGGTTGCTGTCAATTTCTGGTATCGTCAGATTGCGGTTTGGGGGGAGGTTGTTGGAGTAGTTTGCTGCTAATTTTTTGGAGAATTTACACCAATTAGTGGCTTTATAATTGTAGCGATGGAATTCGGGGGAGGAGTTCCAGAGTGTTATGTTGTTACTGTTAAGGTCGAAGTTAAAGGAGAGTGCTGTGTGGTCGCTGTCGTATGCTAAGGTTTGTGATTTTCCGTTTATGTCGTTTGTCAGTTTTAGTCTTATGTCTACGAGGCAGATGTCGAGGTAAGAGTTGGCAGGTTTGAAGGTCGGGTAAGCGAGGGTGATTATTTTGAGTCTAAATGGGAGACCGAAGTTGCTTTAACATTGTTTTAGATATCTGCCTCGCTGATTGTCGATTCTGTCTCCCCAGACTTTCCGTCTGGCATTAAGATCGCCCGCTATTATATAGAGGTTTTTATTATTGTGAAGATTTAAGTTATTAAACAGATTGTATAGTTTGTTGTAAAAAAGTTTTCTATTGTCGAATTTTGCGTAGACACTGCCTAAGAATAAATTGCTGTTGTTACTTAACGCTACTTTGATGAGTGTATATTCTACGATTTCATTTACCATGGAGGAGGGGTAGGTGATCTTCTCGTGTGATATTTCTCTTTTGATGATGATGGCGGTTCCTCCTCCTTGTGTTGAATTGGGGCGGTCTGTCCTGATGATATAGTGGTTTTTAAAGGTGATGCTGTGTTTTTCATTGAGTTTGGTCTCGGATAGTAGTAGAAGTGTGTGTTTGAAGGAATTAGAGCAGGTCTAATCTTGTGGCGTTGGTTATTATGGACTTCACGTTGATGACGGCAACGCTGATTTGTCTTTTATGTGCGGGTGCTGAATGAGCCATTTAATTGGTGAAGAGGGAGTTTAATATTGTGACATGGCAGATTTGTCAACGTCCTCCGAAACCGAATATCGAAAGACCGGGTCACCTTCTGGCAATATTAATGCGAGATGGGCCGTGGCGAGCGGTCGCCCTGGGCACGAGCGCGACCCATGGGCGAGTACTCATGCTTTTGAGCGTCGCGCCAATTTGCGCGACGCGATTTCGCAGGACAGTAGTCAGGTCCCGGTGAGGACCTGAAAGACTGTTTCCCCCGAAGGAGAGGAACGAGGTCGGCTCCGGCGAAAACTCCGGCACCGGAAATCGAGGGATCAACGCCGCCCAGGATGGACAACCTGGAAGCGCCGAGGAAGGCATGCGGTGCCGAAACCGGAATATCCGCTGTCTCGCTGTCGCCTCGTACGGAGGAAAACCTGGCCAGTTTCCGGATAGACTCGCGTCGATCGCCGCAAGATGAGGCAGCCAATCACCGAATGCCGCTGCCGGGGAGCCGAGGAATCGCCGATCGCCAGGGACCGTCGCGCCGGGGCTAGGCCCCGGCCGAAAATCTATTCGCGATAGGTCGAATCGCCTGCGGGGGAAGAGCGCGGAAAGGGGGGGACGCTCCGCTTCCGCGTTCCCGAGTCATCGCGCCGGAAGATCACTTCTTCGTTGGCTCTACTGTACGACAGTCGCGATTAATTGCCGAAACAGTCTTAATTAGTGCGACCAGCTGCCGGAGAGAGGGACGAGCAGATCGAACGTTGCCGTTGCCGGGTAAGCTTTTTTCAGATTCAATTTCGATACAGTGATTTAGCTCGCGTTGGCTCGGTAAGCGTGTCGCGGTCGCGATCGCGTCGCCGAAACCCCGAAGCGGTTTCGAGGCTGCCGGTTTTCGCGAAACCGTCGGGCAACGAACGCGCGGGGAATATTATTTTGCGGGGGCCGTGCCCTATTTATTGTTAGCGAGGATCCGCGCGTCGTTGTCATTTTCACGCGAACCTCGGCTCGTTCCACGGTGCGTCGCCGCCACGTGCTCCCGCCGTATTTTCGCGACTTGTTCCGCTGACGAGAAACTAATTGTTACGCGTTTTCCATCTGAGTTCGGGCGTAGAACGCGAGTATCGCGTACGCCGACGCCATTACCGCGTTGCTACCGGATTCGACGCGTCTCGAAAGGGTTCGAAGAGGGCAAATAGCGCGTGTACCGATCTCCCGTCACGCGCCGGCTAACATAGAAACGCTGCCGGTCGTCGCCGGCATCGCCATTGTTAACGGGCCAAAAATAAAGAGTTGTTAGCCGAAATTCCGAGAGTTCTTATTGCGTTGGAAACCTTCCCGCCGCGGGGAACGCCTCGTGTTCGCCCCGCGTAGTACCCTGCGACCGTTCTCGGAAAATCGCGATCTAATATCGGTTGTCGCAGGCGCGTCTGAACGCTTCTCGAAAACGCTGGTGGCTGCAATAGCTTAGCGTGGCACCGTCCGTGCCTGGCGCCCGAAAATCTAGGCTCAGATTTCGAGGAGTGACGTGCCTGCGAACAACTTTTGTCCCGGGTGGACCGCGTCTCGTGCGGCCGAACGCGGCCCGGCCTCCTGGCTTATAAATACCCGGTGTCGCTAGGGTTTTCGCCCTCCTGGCGACGGCCAAATCCTAGACGACGTGACAATATAAATTCAATTTTCCCGGTGTTGGCGGCTATTTGGGCTGTAATAGTTTGTAATTGTGTGCTGAAATATATCGTTAGCTCATTTTTAAGCTCTTGGATCCAAGACGGTGGTTGTTGCTGTTGCTTCTGGTAGTTGGTGTTGCTGGTTCATTCCTTGGAAGTTGTAAGGTGGGGAGGTTCGTGATGGTGGTATTGGTTGCCATATACTATGGGTGCCGGTGTTGTTTCATAGATGGTTTGAGGTTGAGATCGTGTCGCTGCTTGTACGTATGCGAGGTTTTCTCGTACAGTTGAAGCTATATTTCGGACTCTGGTTATGGTGGTGTGGTGAGTGTTGGCGCTGTGAGCCTTCTTTTTCTCGAGGGTGAACTTGATGAATGGGCAGCCCTTGTAGGAGGCTGGGTGCCCCGTTTCGTTGCAGTTGACATCTGAGGGATGATTTATATTCTACCTGGGTAACGGTGCATTTCCCTGGTTCGTGCGACTGGGCGCATTTAACGCACCTGTAGTTTAATGCGCGGTTGTTACTCACGTGTCCTAGTCTCTGGCATTTTTTGCATTAAAAAATGGCTGGGCGCCTTAAATGCTCCCATCTGATGCGTTGGTGGGCTAGTGATTTTATTTTGAACAGATCGGTTGATTTGCTGTCAGCTGACGACTGGATTAGGTGATGGTGTTTGTCTGGTTGGGCCTTGTTAAAGATGAATTTGGTGAGTTTCATGATTTTAACATCTTATAAATTAAGCTCGTTAATTTCGTTTATCAGTCTTCAGAGCTGAAGTCTCCTTTCATTCCTTTGATAAGGATGGATTTAGGTTTGAGCGTCTTTGGTGTGAAGGTGTAGTGTTGTATATTATCGGCTTTCAATTTGTTAATTAATGCTTGATGGTGTTCTATGTGATTGGTGTAAATGGTGTGATTTTCTGGGTCTATTTCCTTAACGGTAGAATCAGCTTTGGGAAATTGCAGGTTTTTTGCCGTATTTATTATCGAGTAGAGATCCGATGTGATTTTGGGTGCTTTCTTCAGATTCACTTTTGATGGAGCGATGTCCATGAGTTCAACGTCTTCGGCGTCCGAGAGGATGTCGAACCTGTTGGTGCTGCAGCTTGGGGCCTCGGTCGATGCGTTGTAGGGGTCGCATTGGGCCTTCGTTGTTCTTTTAGGGGTTGTCCAATCTGTCGGTGAAGTAGGGCGCACTTTGGGGTTTGAGTCTGACGGCGTGGTCACTATGGGCGGTGGCGGTTTCGCTTTGCGTGCCGCTTTCAGGTTGGGGTGGGGGTAACTTTATTGGGAGCGATGACCTTGGCGATATGCATCGCTTAGAGCCATGTGCTCTATGGGGATCCATCGGCGTCTATTTCAGGTTCCAGAGGCGGAAAGCGTCTCTAGCCTGCTGTAGGCAGAGTGGACTGGTAAACACAACACCATGCACGAACACACAATAACTTTATCACTGTGAAAGAGAAAAATAAGAAAAATGGAATACTGCTGAAGTGAAGATAGCCGCTTTAGCGAGCTGGGCAAACGGTACGATTGCGGAGCTTTGATAGGGCACGTCCGTCGTCCATGCAGGTCAGCGCAAGACCAGACGAACGCCTACCGCGCTGACCTAACGGGGCTGTTGGAAACAAAGTGAATATTTTCAGATGTTATGCGCTGACGCAGTAGAATACTAATCAAGTTAACTTCATTTTTTAATCATTTCTGTGCAATGTTCATGGTTTATCAGTGCCTAATAGACTTAGAGAATAAATATAACGTAACAATTTTAAGGTTACCTTAGGTCTTCGCGGAAAAAACGTCGAAAAAATCGGTTTTTATTTTTTTTTAACTACGGCGCAGACAGCCGAAAAATATGAAAAAATTCATGAACAATTATTATGAAAATACATCGATACCGTAAAAAGGAAAATGTGGTCACTCTTGAACTTTCATGTGAAATCTGCATTTCTTCGATTTTTTTGAGGTTTTTGATTTTTTACCAGCAGGATTGCAGAGTATGTATTTGGGTGCTCGACATGTGTCAGATTTTTCTCAGAATTTCTGAACATCATTAACTAGGGAAAATAGGCCAAAACCTGATTTTTCGATTTTACCCTATAACTACCCTCCCGATCAAGATATAGGGTTGAAACTTCGCTGAGCATGTTTTTTCTTGATGCTCTATCGAATGACCCATTGGCCATATAATTCGGCTCAAGGGCACTTTTGACCATCTTATCCGGCTATACCCTTTACGAGAAGCTCGAACGATTGCATGATCGACCACGAGTATACTTCAACAGTCACTTTGAGTTTTCAAAAGTCAATATGTATTTTTGACTTCATAATATTGTAGCTGATATCAAAACGAATCCAACGACCTAAATTACTATACCTTTAAACTTTGAAATAGTGCTAAAATATTAATGAACAGCTAGATCGGACGAGTGGACAAGTGTGTGGCGGGCGACTATACCTGCCGTTCTTATACCATTTAATACTATTGTAGAATTAAAGACGTCAAAAGAATAATACGACCGTAAACACGAAAAAGTTTAACATTTAATTTGAAACACAACGAATACAATTAACTAAAATCTCCCGTCTAAATCTCCGTCTGAGATGACACACGTCTTTTCCTTCTCGCGCGTCGTACAAGAATAAATTGACATCGCATATTATAAAATGTGAAGAACGCAATCAATAACATTGATAATAGATAACGCATCGTCGCGTCGTTACCGTTAGTAACGACGAGACATTCGGCGAAATTCCTGCCGCTCGGAGACGGCATCTCCCTACACTATTATTAATTATTGGGAAAACTCATTGTTCGTCAATGATATTCATTGCTGGGAACGTTTACTATCAGTGTTGAAATTCCTGCCGCTCGGAGACGGCATCTCCCTACACTATTATTAATTATTGGGAAAACTCATTGTTCGTCAATGATATTCATTGCTGGGAACGTTTACTATCAGTGTTCAATGGACATCACGAGAAAGTGTTGAATACGTTCCATTGGACTGAATGTTTCGTTAGTATGTGGCGGTACTGACGGTGCACCGTTCACTTCAAACATTTTTAATTTTGCTAATTACAGTGTTTGAATTTAAAAAAAAACGGTTCTATAAAGAGAACACTTGCGGCCAACTTCGAATAACAATTATTCCCTAGGCGCGTGCCTAGGGAATTACGTTGTCCGCGGATAGAATCTCCGCATGCGTGTAGATCGTTTTGCGTTCTCGCGTGACGATCTATAGCAGAGAGTATATGAGAGTGCTCATGCTCGGGTTTTCGCCGTGCCCATTATTGTGCTGCCCCCTAGTCTTAGCCTGGTACAGACCCGGTTTCCACTTTAGCCTGTAACAGAGCCGGTTTCGACTTTAGCCTGTAATAGAACCAGTTTCGACTTTAGCCTGTAACAGAAGCGGTTTCGACTTTAGCTTGTAACAGAACCGGTTTCGACTTTGGCCTGGATCAGAACGTAAAGTTTAATTGTTTTATCTGGTTTTATATAAAATATGCTACTAATATGTAGATCTAATATTACAATCTTTAATTAATATAAATTCAATATAATATTAATTATAATGATAGAAGTATTTTTATTTTTTCCGATCTTTTTGTTGCAAACTCTAGTTGTAAAAAATAAAAAACACGGAAGATTTCGAAGAAATACAGATTTCATATAAAAGCATTAATTTAATAATGAGGTATTGTCATTAACAATATCTCCAATTTTTTCATATTTTTAACTACGGCTATTATTAATTAAAAAAAATAAAAACCAATTTCTACGAAAACCGTTATACACATTACATCTAAATGTTGCGAATGTACTTCCGAAAGCGTCGATTGGTGTAACTGTAGCGTACCCGACTGCGGAACCGATGGAAACTTTTTCGACATGGTTCGCGACCATGCGGGAACATACATTTTTTTCTTTCATGAGTAAATATTTTTTCCACCATCTAACCATAAGCTTTTTACTAGATGATTTTAAAAACATATTTGAACTACTTTTAAATAGTTTTGCACGAAAATTTGTGGCTTATGGGTTGCGTTACAGCTCTGTTATAAAAATTTTACTAAAATTAATTTAAATTTAAACCCTCACAATTTAAAATCAAACACTCTTTACAATTCAATACCACCCATAGTACCAGCCATATTTAAAGAAGAACATTTACGTTCGTAATGTTCAGAAACTTGGAAACCAATAAGGAGATCGATCAACAGTTGCTTTGACGCCGAAAATTCATTGCACTCTGTCCAGCCTGGAGGTGAGTAGGCAACATTTTCGCAGACGCGTGGGCTAGTGCAGCGATGACAGCGCGCTATTTGTCCACGAACAACAGGGCTAAAACGGGCTACGATATAAGGATATGCGTTCATTTCGTCTCGATAAATATCGTCATAATATGGGGAAAAAACATATGGTTCGATTTCCAAATTTGGGAACACAGAGATTTTCGAGTTGTATATGTTACGCCCCGGGGACGAACTTTGTTTAACGGTCTTCGACTCACGCAGTATGTGCGCCCGCGTCTGATCAGAACTCGAACCGGTCGCTTGCACACGATTTTACAACGTCTGGTCTAACGAAGTGTCGCTCGTGGACGTGGTTTGTTATCTATCGTTTACCGATCTAGTAACGCCGCTGCAGGTATTGGTGGTATCGACGGTCCTCGATCGAAATACCCTCCGGATGAGGGAGGCGGGGCACGAACTTGATTGGTCGGAGCGCCCACGGGAACTGGTTCGATCGCCCGATTGTCGGCTGGATGCAGTCAGCTCCCTTCAGGATACGGTCGGGGGTGACCCAGCACCGGAAGAGTCGCCTGGCTGCGGCGAAGACTTCCTCCAGGTAGCGGTCGACGGGGTCCCTGTCATCCGGGTTCGGAGCACGAGTGTTGCCCACGCGGTTGGCAACTCTGAACGGACGCGAACAGGCTATGTATATCGCGTGAATGCTATAGATCGGTCGTGCGATCCGGGCACGAGCAAACGGTTGACGAGTCGTCGTCGAGTACACGATACTAATCGCGTCACTTTCGAAACTAAAGGATATGTCGGAGGGAGGATGTAGTAAATCGGAACACTGAGTTTAAGTAATAATAGTAATATGAAATATATTCTAAAGGTTATAGTGGAATACAACTAGATTAATATACTTAATGAATAAGAACTAGTACAAAAAGACAATGCTCGGAGGCAGGATGGATACGCGTCGCGAGAGCCAGGCAGAGCTGGATTGTTTTTGGTTTTTTTTTTCGATGGTCGGAACAAGACTGACATCGTTTTAACGGTTCTGTATCTTGACCGTGGTGCCCGCTGCTTATCTTTGCTGACGGTGCATGTGATGGCTTAGCCGGCTCATCTCTCGAGCGACCTTGGCGTATGCATTACGTTGTAGTGACGGGGCCTAGTGGCGTATATACTAACATAATTCAATTAATTGTTACTTCACTTTAAGGAACTATCTGTATGTATGTGTGCTTAGATGCTATGCGCGTGTGTCAATGTACTTAGGAATATGTGTTTGCGTTACAGAGCTCGTGTACTTATGTTATGTTATTTATTAACCTAAATCTAATGTTGGTCGTCGCGGCCAACGTCACATATATGTCTAATCCTGTTCATTTTGTCGAGAAGATTCCAAATATCGAAGTCCCAACTTGCGGAGTTCACTCGTTAAAAAGTTATGGACGTCTAAAGTTCAGTAATTTTCATTGTTTCTGACAGGTGAGGGCGCCGCCATATTGGTAAGTAGGGAGCTGTTCCGTGTAGTGACTCAGTGGCGACGGTAGGTGGCAGCACCAGCGCGCCACCACATCGCGCATGTTGCGTGGACTTTATCGCGTGGCACCGCACATCGCGCCACAACTCTGCAATGCCGATAACGAACATTTACACACAAACAAAATATCTAAATTTTTCATACTTACAATTACAAAATCGAGATACAATCTAACCGGAACTAACCCAGAATTAACCCGGATCTTTTTTTTTAATTATTTAAAGTGTAGGGAGGTTTAATGCTTTATGCACTATTTTCGTGAGCCTTTCCAACCCATGAAAAGTGTGAGACTCCCCGGTAGTTTGTGCAAACCGGGTTTACGCACTACAACTCCTCCCTGCACTAGCACCCCCAGCAACACAGCATCATATTCATCCACACTATATTAGAATAAACACATAGTAGTCTTCAACTTCAGTTCTCTTCAACATACCCGTGCTACTATCAGGTAGGTCGCTAGTGGTGCCACCTACCGTCGCCACTGAGTCACTACACGGAACAGCTCCCTGCTTACCAATATAGCGGCGCCCTCACCTGTCAGAAACAATGAAAATTACTGAAATTTAGACGCCCATAACTTTTTAACGAGTGAACTCCGCAAGTTGGGACTTCGATATTTGGAATTTTCTCGACAAAATGATCAGGATTAGACATATAAAACTCGAAAATCTCTGGGTTCCCAAGCGCAAGTTCAGCCTATACCCCATCGTATAAAACAATTTTTATGTAAATATTTGGTAAATATTTACTTTAGGGGAGGCATCTCCGATGACGTTGACCTTGACATATGTTGTCAAGGACAACTTTCTGAACAACTTTTGTCATTATAACTACCCGGCGCTCGGTCTTAGTTTTCGAGATAATGGCAAAAAACTTCGTTAGAATTTTCCGGATTTTCATTGATATATTTATAATGTCTTATTTATTTCCTTCAATGTAGTTGTAAATAATAAGTAGAATTGTTTCTCTGTAATAACAAAGACTTTTATTATTTTATACGAAATACAATGTAGTAGCTTAAACTAATTATTAATCCTACCTGTAATAACAAAGAAACAACATTCAATGTTATTATTCACACCTTTGTTTCTTTATAAGTTTTATAAATTAGTTTTATAATTTTGGACTAGTTTTACACGTGCGCTTTGTGGCTTACATCGTATTCTGACACCACGTGTGAATTAATGAAATTCCCTTAGTGTCATAAGAAATCTGACTTACCGACCTAATTACGCGCTAAATTCAATAGGACTAAGGATACTTTCCTTACATATTTTCAAATAGATGTTTAACAAATTTAATATGGTACAGATTTCGACATTTTGAACAAATTTTTCCTTTTCCAATATACCGAGGTCGCGTTTAGTTTTCGAGATATTCACAATTTCGTCTACGTGGGCGGGCCGGCCCTCTCCGTCCTCTCCACGACCTAGTAGTAGTAGTAGTAATGCAATCGCCAGGGAAGGGCAGCCATGCCAACCCTCGCTTCCTTAAAGCACATCGTTCTTTCATCATCGGTTTCACAATTGGCGCTGCCGGCTCTCGGTCCTTCTTGCTAAAAGCAAGTGTCGGGTTGCAATTATCCTTCGTTTTTCCGCCGCGTCTCTGTTTTATATGGACCGGGCCGCTTTCAGAGTCGTCGACTTACTAAACGGGATGGTCATTATCGATGAGCCGGCCATACTACCTAATAATTTTTGAGTTTTTGAGCTTTTTAAGGCTCGGAGTGAATGTCGAGTCATCTCACCATCAGACCTGCAGGGTGTCCCGCCTGCCCTTTAAGACTCCCCCCACTTCACCATAATTACATATTGAAAGCGTCAAGTTAATTATTCCTGTCCCTCTACTATTTCTGGATATTCCGGAAATTTACCCTTTCCCACCCTTGGAATAGATTCCAATCCTAATCTGTGATGCCACAGGGGCATTCAAGCAAGGGATCGCGATAAGTTATACATTGGGAAGAAGTTAAGATGCAAATCTTCAGATCCAATCCGACTTTATCGAAATCTCGACTGAGCCGAGATATCAATGCCATACGGTCTTCACTTGCCGAAAACCTAATTCGCGTTGGGTTTAAGAGGGATCGTTCACCAACTTCACCGAAATTTATCTCTTGAAAAGGTTTAAATATCGGCTACATCGGGTTCTTCTCCTTGTGGTGGGCTTGACGCAGTCTAGTAAATTATGGCTGATAAAGAAGGATGTGACCATCATCCTCGGTTATCAGTCGGCGTTCAACCAGTGGTTCCGTCCGCCAGACCTTCCCCTTGAAGGTTTGTTTCCTTGTCTGTCTTTTTCGCTGCACAGTGGGTGCAGACCATTATCGTAGAGATGAAACGGTTATCTATGTAACCTCTCAAGCTGTCTCTATTTCTATGATCTCTTCGTTGGCCCCTTATAGAGGGCATTTTCCTTACGCTGCAGTTTCCTCGTCGATTTGGTCAATTCTACGGTCGTACTGTTTCGGCTAAGATCACGGTTTCTACGCCGGTCTTGCTTACCCATGTACGAACTAGCTTCTCAGCCCTTCGGAAACTGTTGTTCAAGAGTCTCTATTAACTAGTAGTTTTATCTTTTTGTTTCATATTTCCCCTTTCGATATGCTGTTATCGAGTTTTCTGTTATCAGTTATCTAATTTTGAGAACTAGTTTCCTCTGAATTTTATTCTATTACATCCGTGTTGGTCGCGGAAAATGAGGAATTCCCTATGTTTCCTGTGTCTGTTTTACTGTGTCGACCAATAGATTAATAGCATTACTTTTACTACCAAGTTCCATTTTTCGTAGAGATACAGATTTATTTTTTATGATTTCTGTCTGTCTCTTTTTCCCTAGTCTACTTGATTATCTTTTTCATATTTTATTTTGGTCTATATGACTTCCTGTTTTAACCTTGTCCTTCTTGGTTTGGGAAAAACGCCTCTCTCGGGTTGAGATAAGGATTTGTTCCACTTTGCCGTTTTTTCTGTGATCGTGTTGTTATAGTTCTTGGGGTAATTGTGACTTTTTTCCTCGATCTCTTTGTTTGTCACTATCTAAGACAGATATACTGGCTACAGCTTCCTCCTCGGGGTGATCCGTCTACGGTAGAGCCTGAGAGCACCGTCAGTTTACAATGATTATTGCGGTTACCCAGACTCGAACTAGATTCGCAGCCCTTCGGAAAACTGTTTGTTGGGGCTTTGTTCTCCTTTGGTCCGTGAAACTCCCTATGTTGCTCCTTTTTTGCTTTGGGAGGAGCGCTTCTCTCGTGCTTCAGTTCGGGGATTTTTCCTGTTGCCGTTTTTGTCATGATTGCGTTGACATAGTTTTTAAGTGACTGTGATCAGGGAGATCCCGCAGTTTCGTGTTTTCGGTCTCCACGACCTAACCCAGACTTCAATCTGTTCGCATTATTTTTCCAGTACTATTTCAAATTCTGGAGGACAACTATAATACAAAGATCATGCGAACAGAGTGAGGTCTGGGTTAGGTCGCGAAGAGCGCACAGTGGCTCAAGTGGATGACGCCGCGGCTACGATCTCGTGGTCCCGGGTTCGAATCCCGCCGTCACCTCTGAGGATTTTCGCAAGTGATACAAAAACTGCGGCCGCTCGGTGGTTCGGAACCCACCTTAATAAACAGTAGGTCCAAGCCTCAGAAAGATGCCAAGTAGGCGGAGGCAGGCTCAAAATTAAAAAAAAAAAAACGGAAAAAAACCTTTAAGGGGAAGGTCTGGCGGACGGAACTATTTGTTGAACGCCGACTGATAACCGAGGATGGTGGTCACATCCAAATAACCAGCCATATTTACTAGAATGCGTCGAACTCACCATAAGAGGGAGAACCCGATATAATCGATATTAGATCTCTTAGGAGACAAAATTTCGGCGAAATCAGCGTACGGGCCCTCTTAACCCCAACGCGTGTAGGTCTCGGCAGGTGAAGACCGTATGGAATTGATATCTCGGCTCAGTCGAGATTTCGATGAAGTCTGTTCGGATCTGAAGTTGCGGGCTAACTTCTTCGCAATGGACAATATATAACTCGCGGTCCCTTGTTCTTGCAAACCCCCTATAGAATCACAGAATAGGTTAGGTACCTAACCCAGAGGTGTCAGAGGAAGGGAGAGGGCAAAATTTCTGGAGTATCTGGAAATAGAGTAGGGACGGGAAAATTAAAAAAAAAAAAACTTGACGCATTCAACATGGAAATATGATGAAGTGGGGGGAGTCTAAAAAGGGCAGGCGAGACACCCTGCAGGTTCGAAGGTGAGATGGTCCCACGTCCACACCGAGCCGTAAAACAGCTCAAAAACACTAAAAACAAACTAGGTAGCATGGCCATCTCATCAATGACGACCGGCCCGTCTAGTACGTCGACGTTTCGGAAAGCGGCTCGGGCCAAATAAAATAGAGTCGAGGCGGAAAAACGAAGGATAAACGCAACCCGAAAGGGCCGAGTGCCGGTAGCGCCAATTATGAAACTGGTGATGAAAGATCCGGTGTGCCTTCAGGAAGCGAGGAGCGACCGATTCGTTCTTCCCCGGCGTACCCTTGAGAATTGTGATTTTTTTTATAGGTCGCGGAGGGGGCGGAGAGGGCCGGCCGCAAGGCCGGCCAGACCATGCTGACGAAATTGTGAAATTCCATCCATCTCAATGAAACCTACTCCAATCACTCTATTTTCGCCAATAACTCGAAAACTAAGACCGAGCGCCGGGTAGTTGTAATGACAAAAGTGGTTCAGAATGTTGTCCTTGACAACATATGTCAAGGTCAAGGTCATCGGAGATGCCTCCCCTAAAGTAAATATTTACCACAATATTTATTTAATAAGGCCAAATAAAAGAAAGGATTAAAGAAGTAAATACATTACGGAATAACTAATTTTATTTAAACAAAAAAGATCGAACAACATTCTAGTTTTACTTCAAACAAAATAGAAAATAAAGAAGGTACTGCAGTAAAGTCGCGATTATGCTCCCATCCCCAGTTCGGAGCAGGAAGAGACATTGTAAAGGGAAATTATTTTTTTATGACTGCGTAGATTGGATCCTACGCGTGAGGACAGGTCAGTAATTTGGACGCTAACGCTTGTGGCAGAAACTCTCTTTATTCGCATGCGTGCGTTACGCTAATCTGAGACCGACTAGTTTCAGTCCGTTAGGGACGCCGAGAGTGCCTCGGGTAAAATCCCCTAGCGCATCTCGACGTTTCTCTTATGCCAGTTACATGAAGGAAGAGTAAGGAGACCAAACTCGATACCGTCGAGAAGCAAAAAGTGGCACAGAATTCGTCCCAGTTGGGGAGGCGCTCGCTAAATTGAAGAGTTTTAACACGACAGTCGCCATCTTGAAATTGCAAATGTCAGTGTCAAACGATGAAACGAAAAGGTTAGGAATACATACATGGTTAGGGTATGACAGGAGGCGCAAATGTGCAAAATTGGAAGAAAAATAATGTTATAAATATTTGAAAAGAGATTTTCGAAACCTACAGTGTGTGGAACAGAACAAATATGTAAGTAAAAGAAGAAGAATATATATAAATTACAAAATTACATTTGAAAGGAATAAATCCCATTCTATAAACAACTACGTTGACAGTAATTAAAGTTAATATAATTAAATATGTTGCAGGGAGAAGAACACTGGACCAGAGAGTAATTTGCATATCGATATGGATATACATACAGATATAATCTGTATTCGACAACTTTAATATAAATAAATAAAAACAAAAATAAAAAAACGGATGCAGTAGAAAGATATGTACAAATGGAAGAGGGCGAAAATAAAATTCTATTGTATATATAATTCCTGTCTTTATTTAATAATAAAAAGTTTATACACTATGTATCTATATATATATATATATATTTGATGTCAACTTTTTTCGTAATTTACATAATATTCATAATAACTTCTTTTTCCGCTATTAGAACTGTTTTTCTTTTGTAGATTGGAGCGTATTAATGAATTTATTTAATGTAACTGTCAGTTATGTATATATGAAAAACTCTTCCAACAAAAGTTGTAGTATATAAGGAGGTAAATATAAAATCAGAAAAAAAATTTGTTCAAGGTCATTTTTTCAAGTTTTCAAGGACACGGATGTTTTGATATATATGGTTATTATGGATATATATATATGATTATGATATATATGGATTCTTACAGAGAAAAAAAGGACAAACTCAACGATATAAAAAAAAAAATTTCAAATTCGTTGCGCGCCGGTTTTCCATGACCCAATCGGCCCCAAATTTTTTCCAGATCATTTTTTCAACAGTTGTCACAATTCTGCGGGGTGTCAAGGAAAAAATTTTGCAAAATAATTTTCACCAAGTATAACTAAGGGCCACCCTAATATATATATATATTGGTTATAATAGGTGATATATACGGGGTGATTATATATATATATATATATATATATATATATATATATATGATTGTACATAGTGTATGAACTTTTTATTATTAAATAAAGACAGGAATTATATATATAATAGGATTTTATTTTCGCCCTCTTCCATTTGTACATATCTTTCTACTGCATCCGTTTTTTTATTTTTGTTTTTATTTATTTATTTTAAAGTTGTCGAATACAGATTATATCTGTATGTATATCCATATCGATATGCAAATTACTCTCTGGTCCAGTGTTCTTCTCCCTGCAACATATTTAATTATATTAACTTTAATTACTGTCAACGTAGTTGTTTATAGAATGGGATTTATTCCTTTTAAATGTAATTTTCCAATTTATACGTGTGCTCTCATGTACTCACTTTGATTTTAAAGTTGTCGAATACAGATTATATCTGTATGTATATCCATATCGATATGCAAATTACTGTCTGGTCCAGTGTTCTTGTCTCTGCAATATATTTAATTATATTAACTTTAATTAATGTTAACGTAGTTGTTTACATTTAGAATGGGATTTATTCCTTTCAAATGTAATTTTGTAATTTATATATATTCTTCTTCTTTTACTTACATATTTGTTCTGTTCCACACACTGTAGGTTTCGAAAATCTCTTTTCAAATATTTATAACATTACTTTTCTTCCAATTTTGCACATTTGCGCCTCCTGTCATACCCTAACCATGTATGTATTCCTAACCTTTTCGTTTCATCGTTTGACACTGACATTTACAATTTCAAGATGGCGACTGTCG
The DNA here is from genome assembly GCA_916610255.1 of Lasioglossum lativentre. Lineage (NCBI taxonomy): Eukaryota > Metazoa > Arthropoda > Insecta > Hymenoptera > Halictidae > Lasioglossum > Lasioglossum lativentre. The sequence continues at coordinate 19,322,122 of OU744359.1, read as the reverse complement.
TGTTAAAACTCTTCAATTTAGCGAGCGCCTCCCCAACTGGGACGAATTCTGTGCCACCTTTGAAGTATACAGTTTGGTCTCCTTACTCTTCCTTCATGGCCAGTTAGCAGCTGTGATATCCCGCTTGGTTTCAAAACTGCAAAACTCCTTCTAGATACGCCACGAGCAGATACAATGCTGCAGCTTTCACGGCAGGGATTCGTACGCCTTAAATACTGAAGTATAAATTCCCGAGCGCGGCTTCACTGATGTAGGAAATGGATAAATATTAAATAATGAAGAAGGAATTTATGATTGAAAAGGCTTTTCTGTATTTCAAACACAAGCTTTCTGGAGGCGATGTGGCAAACATTAATTAATTTTGTTTTTCTCCTTTTTTTTTCGTCAAGCTTCTGTTTCAGGATGCATCTTTGGCGGGGCGTCCAATCAGAAGGGTTGATGGTCTTCTTTCTTCTTATTCTCTCTCTCTACTCGAGTGACCTTCTAATTTTTATCACATTATTTGTTAACTACGCATTCACGGGACCATAACAACGGATCTACTCATTTCAGCATTCAAACATGCGCGGCTAACACAAATTTTAGACAGTACCACACCAATACGCAGGATGGCGCTCGTTTCAATTAGGGCGACATCACACCTTCCCCCTTAGCAGAAAAAGATGTTTCATGAAGAAACAACTTTTTATATACAAACATTTCGCATAACAAACATAAAACAGAATTTAACAGTAGTAACTAACAATTAGTATTGAACAATAAAATGTTGATCACTGTAATTGGTGATTAATAATAATGTTATTAGTGAGGAATAGTTATAGTAATATTTATTACACACGAGAATACTGGTATAAGAAAAAACATGTACGAATTAGTAGGGAAGGTAAATACGGTAATGTAATTATAATAATAACTATTAATTGTACACAAAGTAGAATGACGATCATAATAATGATCTCGATTATAATGATTATAGTTATAAAGGAATGTGGTAACGCTGAATATGAAAATAGATTCTACTAGCGACATAGCTTAAATATATATATAATTACACGTATTCGCCTACATTCTGCATTCATAGTATATGTTTCTAAGGGTACATAATTAAGCATTTTCGCTAAGGCGCATTGAATTGTTATCGTAAATACTATTAAATATCTTACGGGTCAGGTCGCGGATCAGGTATTAGTTCGGGCCTAATATGGGCTAGCTTTAATTTATTTGTATGAACTATCTTCCTATGGGATTGATTAATTGCGATTTCAGCATTGAGGTCATCGAACACACGGGTTATCTTGTACGGTCCGTCCCATTGGGGGTCAAACTTAGAAATTTGTGGTTCGTGAAGTAAGTACACATAGTCGCCGATCTCGAACTTGTGTGGGTTGACGTTCTTATCATAAAACTTTTTACATTTAGCTTTGGTCATCTCGAGGGTTTGGGCGGCGGAGGCTTGTACAGTAGTAATAGTGGAAAGTAAGTCGTCAAAATATTGAATGAATGTTCGGGGTACCTGTTCGTCGGCAAATTCTGAGGGGATACGGGCTTTCCTACCGAAAATGAGTTCATGGGGTGTAAATCCTGTAGACTCGTGAACTGACGTGTTGTAGGAGAACATGCAGAATCGTACCCATTTATCCCAATCTCTCTTGGTGCAATAATGTTTCAAATATTCTATGAAGACGTGATGGGCGCGTTCGAGTGAACCTAATGATTGGGGGTGATACGCGGTAGATTTGATTTGGTGAATTTTAAAAATACGGCAAAAGCATTTCATTATTCGGCTCATGAAATTGCTTCCTTGATCAGTGTGAATAGTTTTTGGACACCCGAAACGCGAAATAAATTGTTCTGCAAGTGCGGAAGCGACGGAGACTGCGTCTATTGTACGCAGAGGAATACCGTCCGAATATTTTGTTAAGTTGTCCTGAAGCGTCAGAAGATATCTATAACCGGATTCCGATACTGGTAGGGGCCCGACAATGTCCATCTGTACCTTATCAAATGCTTGTTGAGGGGTATCCGTTATACGGAGTGGTTGTTTAATCCCTTTCCTTACCAATTTAAATCTTTGGCAACTGGTGCAAGTACTGATAAGGCCCATGATGTCTTTTCTCATTCCCTTCCAATAAAAGTCTTCACGAATACGATTATATAATTTAGAAATCCCTTTATGCCCGCCTACTGCAGATTCGTGATATTCTTTAAGAATACGATCCTGGTCGGTCTTCGAAGGAAATTTTAAGTCATTCGAACATACGGTGATGGTATAGCCTTCCGTCGAGAAAACTGTTTTAAATATCCGTTCTAAGGCAACCCACGAGATTTGGTCCAAATTGTTGCGATTTTTAGACACACTACAGGTGAAGAGGCCGAGTCCCTCCATTAAATGCTTCAAACTACGAATACATAGTTCGATGTTTGCAACAGTAGTAGGTGAGTTGGGGGTTTCTTGGGTAATTAGATGGAAAATATATGTTCGACCACATTGAATAGCAATGGCTTCGCCTACATTGGCATCTATATTATATAATTCATGGATGGAGAATTTCCCTTGTTCGAGTAAGTCATTACTGATTGCGGAAGTTAGCTCGTAGTTAGCTGGAATAAAATGGATTATGTGATCTTTTCTTAGAGACAGGAAATCTTTACTGTAAGTAAAACATGAAGAAGCTAAAGTGTATAATTTGTTGGTGTCGGAATCTTGGGTAGGGATCTGCAGATCTTTGTTGTATTTGTCGTGTTCCTTTGAACAAGTATTAGTGTCAGTTTGGATTGCGTCCGAGTCAATCGTGTCCCATAAATACTTCCCTCGATGCGTGCACTGCAGCCTGTCCATGGAGACGGTACGGGAATTTGCGCGCGTACCGGAACTACCGACATAGCGTACAGGCGAGATTTCCCTCGTTGCGAGTACGGGTTGCATCATCGCTTCTCGTTGCACTGTAGCTTGTCCATGGAGACGGTCGAACATTGCGCTCGGACCGGAACTACCGACACAGCGTACAGGCGAATTTTCCAACGTTGCAGGGAAAAGGGTCCTCACTTTACTCCCCGGGACACGATTTGCAGTCTCGTCTAGTTTGGTGGTCATGCTAATATTGTAAGATTTTGGTGTGGTTCCCTCAACCGTTTGGGTGTTTGATGCAGGTTTATTGTTTGACAGGGACAGATTTCCTTTCTCCTCCACCGGCTTCTTGCTAGCAAAGAAGCAGGCGGCTACGAAAGCTTCACATTTCGAACATTGAGGTATTTTGCCAGGATTGCCGCTTACTTCGAAATCAGTAACCGGTAGCTTGTTTGCGCAGAAAAGCACCTTTTCCTGACGTCTCAAGTGACAATCCCTTTCGAGCTCTACTGGGGTTTGTTGCAAAACCTCATCAGGAATGTTACGAGAAAGAGCATCCGCGTTAGAATTTATACATCCCGGCTTGTATACAATATTATAATCATACTCGTTTAATTTGATTCTCCATCGCATCAATTTAGAGGTTGGGTCTTTGGCGTTATGAAGCCAAACTAGAGGTCGGTGGTCTGTAACAAGGGTAAATTTACGGCCATAAAGATAGGGACGAAAATGGTTGACGGCAAAGATTATAGCAAGTAGTTCTCTTTCGGTAGTAGAATAATTTATTTCAGTGTCGGTCAGTGTCCTTGATGCATAGGCGACAGGGAGGTCTTTGCCTATATTACCCTGACTGAGGACAGCACCGAGAGCATAGCTAGAGGCATCTGTGGTTACTACAAATGATTTACTAAAATCTGGGTATTGTAAGAGAGGTTGCTGACAGATCGTATCTCTTAGAATTTCAAATGCCTCTTGTGTGGCATAGTCCCAGAGGAATGGGGTGCTCTTTTTCAACAATCGGGTCATTGGTTTTGCGATTTTCGCGAAATCTTTAATAAATCTACGGTAGTACCCAATTAATCCTAAAAACGATTTAATTGCCTTTCTGTTCGAGGGGACGCGGAATGTTCTAACGGCCTTAACTTTTGCGGGATCTGGTTTCACTCCTTCATTAGTGATAAGGTGTCCTAAATAACCTATTTCTTTACGAAGAAATATGCACTTTTCGGGCTGCAGTGCCAACCCAGCATTTTGTAAGCGAGCTAACAGGGTATTTAGTTTTTTGGAGTGTTCCTCTAATGAACTGGCATAAATGACAATATCGTCCATGTACACGAATAATTCAATCCCTTGTAGGCCGACGAGGATATGATCCATGAGCCTTTGGAAGGTGGCTGGCGCGTTGCAAAGTCCGAAGGGCATTCTGTTAAACTCATAATGTCCAAAAGGGGTGGAAAATGCGGTTTTCGCTTTAGAAGAGGGGTCCATGGGAACCTGATGAAATCCTGATGCTAAATCGAGTGTGCTAAAATATTTAGCACCTCCTAGTTGATCGAGGATATCAGTAATATTAGGAAGGGGGTATGCGTCACTAACTGTCTTTTCGTTAAGCCTACGATAATCAATGACCATTCGCCATTTAGGTTTACCCGACGGACCCGGCTTCTTTGGTACAATCCAAACAGGTGAATTGTACGGGGAATCTGAATGTTCAATGATATTACCGTTAAGGAGATCTTGTACTTGGTTTTGAATTTCTTCCTTATGGATCTGTGGATATCGATATTGTTTGGTGTTGATCGGACTTTCATCGGTGGTGATTATCTTATGTTTCACGGTGGTAGTGGACTCTAATTTATCTCCGGGCAAATGAAATTGGAACGCATAAGTGGAGATGCTAGACAGGATGTTAATTCTCTCTTCCTCGTTCAGATCATTTAATTTGAGAAAGCTAGAGAGCTTCGCAAGCCTCTCGGCAGAAGTGCGTTGGCCGTCTATACCGGGATTTCCGATTCGAGCTGAACGAGCTAATGGGGGTTGGGCTTTAAAACTTTCCAATTCGACTGGGGGTAAGGTAATATTTACTTGTTCGTAGGTACTATTAATGGCGAACAGTTTTATGTGGCCTTGGTCTTGCGAAACAATAGCTTCTCCAATGTAGACTCCCGGCCCGCAATTTATTTGTCTAACATAGCCCTCCTTTAAATTTCGGGTTTTAGTGGCAATTTTAACTAATTTCTTAGTTCGCGGTGGTAAGTCGAACGAGGGGTGATTACAGAATGGGATTTCTTTATTCTTTAAAGTTATCGAACAGGGCATTTTTTCTCGAAAAGCTAAAAGAGCTTGTTGTTTAGTAAGGAATGCCATTCCAATAATTCCAGCCTGTTCTATGGGAAAATCATGGTCAATTACTTGAAATTTTATTTCGACGTCCAACATGTTGAGAGTGATTTCACCATAGGTTCGGCGAGTACCCGCCCCAATGCCACTCAAATGGTAAATGATATTAGTATTAACGTGAGCTTCTGCAGAAATCGCGTTTTCTTTAATCAAATTTAATTGCGAACCGGTGTCGATGAGAAAATACCCTTGACTATTATAGAAAAAGTGGTGATCTAAAATTATGACGGGGAGTTGTGTCGCTCGTTCTCGGCTAAGATTGTAGCTAACCTGGTAGAGTCGGGTCGCGCCTTTATAGCTACACCCTTCGTCGCGCCGTCCCGAAGAGCGAGGTTGGAGTTTAAATCGCGCATAGGTGCAGTGTATGATGCTGTATGGCCATCACGCCGTTCCCGATCACGTTTAGTAAAGCAATTAAATTCATTGTGGCCTCTCCGTTTACAATAACTACATGTAAGAACCTCTCGCTGTTTAAAATTACTGCAGTTGTCTGATATGTGGCCCGGTTTCCGACAAGTACGGCAATAAAGGGGCGAGCGACGATCACCACTGCCTCGTGTTGCCCGGATTTCGTTTACGCGAATCGTCTCTATATTATCACGATAGCGTCGCGTCTCGAGTCTACGTTCCTGGTCACGTTCTCGACGGTCGTGTTTCACGGTTTTTTCCCGACGAATGCGAGCTCTATTTTTTTGATGCTCTTCCTCGTCCATCGCCAAATCGATGGCTGCTTGAAGAGTCGCGGGTTTCCCTTGGCGGACTTGCGTCTCAATTGTGCTACTTAATCCCGTAACATAACAACTGCACGCATTATCTATGGCCCTAGTCCGTACTCCATGTGCGATATCTGACCTTTTTTCCCTATCAATTGTGTCAAGTATGTCGTCTAATAATTCATTGACTCGATTCCCGTAACGAAGTGCGGATTCTCCGTGTTCCTGATACATGTTAGACATCCGCGTTTGGAGGGTATCTAAAGTGTGTCTCGGGATAAATGCGCGCTCTAAAGATTTTAGCAACTCTTCCAGGCTATGCGTATCTCGTCGTCGTCGGACATGGCTTTTCGCGTCTTTAATTATCTTCTGTTCTATTATGTGGATAAGAAATTCGCGTTCGTTCGGTTTTACCGCCTTCCACATATCGCGACATATTTTCGTGAATTCTCGTACCGGTGGAGATTTCCCATCAAATTTAGGCAGTATCTCCGAAGCTAACTTTAAAGAAATTTGGCACCCGGCATTGAATTCGACGTTAGAAACAGAGGAGGTGGAAGGTGACTCTTCTATGCTTAAATTTTCGTACCGTTCAGGAACAAGCGATGGAGGTCGGTACCCCGGTGGTCGAACAAATGGTCTGTCGATTTCAAATGGTATGATCTGGGAATCTTGGCAAGGGTCGAGCTCAAGAGAAAAGTCAGAGGAGTTATCGGAGCGCGAAGTTCTCCGTGGGCACGCGACAATCCACGAGCTAGTCGATCGGCTACAGTTACTCATGTTGCTTAATCTAAATACAATAATTGGTCTAATCCTAACTGGTCACTCGAGATAGAAATGAGGAACGCGCGTCTTACGGTTGAGGTGACTTGACGATGTCCACTGGTGATGAATTCCGGGTGGGTAGGTTCGCTTAGGCGTTGCTCTCTTTTTCAAATTGGTGTTGGATGTGCAGCGATCAAGATGGCAGGTATAAGCAGGTATTCGTCTTTTTGCCAGTGATTTCAGGGTTGCTTTAGGCTAGCTTCCGTGGCCGCTGATAATCACCTCTTCCGGTATTCACCCGTCGCTCCTTGGGGAAACCACGAAAACCCAGGAGGGAAGAGTGGCACGATTATTAATTGAGTTCACGTTAAAGTTCACAGTTCACCTGATACCCTTTGTTCACCTGCTCTATTATTTCAGTTCGAATTCTGGTTTTGAATGTTTTCAATAAAAGCGCGCACTCGAAAATTGGCGTATCCCACCGCTGTCACCACTGTGATATCCCGCTTGGTTTCAAAACTGCAAAACTCCTTCTAGATACGCCACGAGCAGATACAATGCTGCAGCTTTCACGGCAGGGATTCGTACGCCTTAAATACTGAAGTATAAATTCCCGAGCGCGGCTTCACTGATGTAGGAAATGGATAAATATTAAATAATGAAGAAGGAATTTATGATTGAAAAGGCTTTTCTGTATTTCAAACACAAGCTTTCTGGAGGCGATGTGGCAAACATTAATTAATTTTGTTTTTCTCCTTTTTTTTTCGTCAAGCTTCTGTTTCAGGATGCATCTTTGGCGGGGCGTCCAATCAGAAGGGTTGATGGTCTTCTTTCTTCTTATTCTCTCTCTCTACTCGAGTGACCTTCTAATTTTTATCACATTATTTGTTAACTACGCATTCACGGGACCATAACAACGGATCTACTCATTTCAGCATTCAAACATGCGCGGCTAACACAAATTTTAGACAGTACCACACCAATACGCAGGATGGCGCTCGTTTCAATTAGGGCGACATCACACAGCAGTGCCAACTGCGCCATCTGCGGGAGTAACTAGGGAGTTACATGCTGCTCTCTACAACTGCGTCGACAGCGCCGAAAGTACAAAGGAACAAAAAGTAAAAGTGCGAAAACTTACTCCATACCGTCAATAAAACAACTAAATACAATTTGAAATTATATCGTGTTTAGTGTCATTTTCATAAGAAAAATGTCACAAATAAGTTGGCGAAAGTCCCATAAAAAACCACGTGCGACAGAAGTGAAACTTCTTGCACTCTAGTAATGAACAATCAAAATTTTCGACGCAAAGAAGAGAGCGTATGGGAAAGAAAGAGACATAGTTCATAGCATTTCCCATACGCTCTCCTCCTTTGCGTCGCAAATTTTGATCGTTCATTACTAGACTGCAAGAATTTTCACTTCTGTCTCGCGTGGTTTTCCGAATTCTTTATGAATGTTTCGATGAGCAATGATATCTGTGTATGGCATATCGATCGAATCAAAAGTGATCGATGGTTGAGCATCAATTCGCAAATCCGCGTTCCTTTGTCTATAATCCTGAGATCGCTGTTGACTAGATACGGCGTGTGGAATTTCTCTTGAATGATCCTGAATTTCCGCAATGTCACTGATATTATTGTCTAAAATGTCGCTAATGGGTCATTCCATGTCGAATCGATCACTTTTTGCAGGCACCATCGCCGATTTTGTTCTAATTGAAATATGTTGTAGTCCATGTAAAATTAGGGGGGGGGGGGGGGTTTAAGTCATCATTTTGCCGGGTTCGAAATTTTTTAGAAATGGCAGGCCTTCAAAGTTTTCAATTTTTGCCCATTTCGGCGAAAACGGACCTCACTTACGAATTTTTATCTCAAGAACTATTTGTCCGATTGAGCAAAATTTTTTTTCTCTTATTCGGAAAGGATTGGGCTATTACAAAATAATTTTTTCAACCTCGACAATCAACTTTATAATGTCGGAAAATTTAAACAAATTCTTCTTTTGCGTTTTTTTCGATGATGGGGCTCAGTGATTTAAATTTTCAAAAAAATATGGTTATATTCCTTGAAGTTTTCCCTTTAAAATGAGCCCTTGAAAAAGATGGTATCTTTAAAATTGGCGTCACTATGAGCTGGTAAAGGACGCCGTGTACCTCCGTTCCAGGTAGAGGCGAGTCCTGCGCGCCGCTATTATGGTCCGTTGTCTATACCGCTGGTCTCGAGAAAATACCAGCACACTGTATACGACTAAATAACCCTATTTATACCTCGAGAACAATATTAGTAACCACTCTTGGCCAACGACACCTTTTTAATCATGACTTCATTTATAGATATTAGTTTTTACACGAATTGTATATATGTTCTACAAAAAAGGTGTCGTTGCTCAATGGAAACCACGAGAAGGTGGTGGTTTTCTTCCATCGGGAAGGAATAAGGAGGGTTTATGGTAAGACGTATGGATAGGATCATTGTGTGGGGTGCACTTAAGGATTGTGGAAAAAAATATAAGAAAAATTATTTCGTTACACTGAAAACAGAGCCATCATTATCGCACGAACATGTTTTGCATAGCAGTTCTTTATATACCAAAGAACATATTCATAATATGTTCGTGCGATAATGATGGCTCTGTTTTCAGTGTAACGAAATAATTTTTCTTATATTTTTTTCCACAATCCTTAAGTGCACCCCACACAATGATCCTATCCATACGTCTTACCATAAACCCTCCTTATTCCTTCCCGATGGAAGAAAACCACCACCTTCTCGTGGTTTCCATTGAGCAACGACACCTTTTTTGTAGAACATATATACAATTCGTGTAAAAACTAATATCTATAAATGAAGTCATGATTAAAAAGGTGTCGTTGGCCAAGAGTGGTTACTAATATTGTTCTCGAGGTATAAATAGGGTTATTTAGTCGTATACAGTGTGCTGGTATTTTCTCGAGACCAGCGGTATAGACAACGGACCATAATAGCGGCGCGCAGGACTCGCCTCTACCTGGAACGGAGGTACACGGCGTCCTTTACCAGCTCATAGTGACGCCAATTTTAAAGATACCATCTTTTTCAAGGGCTCATTTTAAAGGGAAAACTTCAAGGAATATAACCATATTTTTTTGAAAATTTAAATCACTGAGCCCCATCATCGAAAAAAACGCAAAAGAAGAATTTGTTTAAATTTTCCGACATTATAAAGTTGATTGTCGAGGTTGAAAAAATTATTTTGTAATAGCCCAATCCTTTCCGAATAAGAGAAAAAAAATTTTGCTCAATCGGACAAATAGTTCTTGAGATAAAAATTCGTAAGTGAGGTCCGTTTTCGCCGAAATGGGCAAAAATTGAAAACTTTGAAGGCCTGCCATTTCTAAAAAATTTCGAACCCGGCAAAATGATGACTTAAACCCCCCCCCCCCCTAATTTTACATGGACTACAACATATTTCAATTAGAACAAAATCGGCGATGGTGCCTGCAAAAAGTGATCGATTCGGCATGGAATGACCCTAATATTAGCCCGTAATGCTATTTGTCGTGCTCTGTATTCGCGACAACGTTGGCGGTTAGATTTTGCTGACTGTTTACGTGGCTTGTTAGCACGTTTTCGATCACGAAACTCTTTTGCTCGTTCCGCCGGTGTTTTCGCAATAGCACCTTTTATTATTAAATTACACTTGCACAATTTACTTAATTGTACCACCACTTAATCACTTAAATCTTTTCAAACACTCCTCGTGGATAAGCTTAAGGGTGCATGGGAGAGAAAGTGGCTCTAAAGTCTGGTCTATCGGCGTAAAGGTGAACTATACGGGGTAAAGTGGCGTCTCTATCGGCGTAGAGGTGAACTATAGGAGGTAAAGTGGCGCCTCTATCTTCGTAGAGGTGCACTACAGGAGGTAAAGTATCGCCTCTATTGGCGCAAAGGTGACCTACGAATGAAGTAAGATAAGGATAGAGAGATCCTTGTCTCTCCTACAGGGCTGTGACAGAGAGAGGGAGATCTGTCACTCGCAGAAGAGACAAAGACAGAAAGATAACCAAGCAATTTCATTTTTCGATGAACTTTGAACAACTTTCAACAAGTTTCAAGAGCCAAAATGCAATAATGGGCTCTATACCTCGATGCGTAATAATACAACGAATATTCCTACACAAAACTCGTGAGAAAATATTGCTTCTTCGCCTCAGGAAGTTGTTCAAAGTTCATCGTTAACCAACATGCGTGGTTAACTTTCGCGCCGTCAACCGCAGCGATGTTGTCGTCTCCTCCACTGTTGCCGTATCCTCTGCTGTTGTTGTGCTGATCGTCTAAGACTAGAGTTTATGGCAATCACATGTTTCGGTTTTCCTGCAGATTGGTATGCAGAGTCGATGGGTTACTGTTCGAAAACGTTGCCGTCCTTTTAATCAGCAAGTGGTAGAAATGTCAGTTCCGCGTGGCGTTTTAGGATCCCTATTATCCTATGCCTCCCTTAAGAAACATTCTAAAAGAAAGACGGACGACGTTTTCGAACAGTAACCCATCGACTCTGCGTACCAATCTGCAGGAAAACCGAAACATGTGATTGCCATAAACTCTAGTCTTACAGCGGTCCCTCTCGTATCCTTTTTTTTCGTCTGTCCACCCCGTCGTTTTAGTAAGCGTAAAATCAGTGTCGTTCGAGCCGCGGTAGAGAGAACATCTCCAAAGACTTGTCAATTCTAAGTTCACGGTTGCTAAAATGTGTGTGTTTTGTAGTCATATTTAAACTAATCACTAGTGTTACACCGACCCTTTACTTTTTTCTGGAGTCGGGAAACTACAAATGCCGGGATTTTTGTGAGGGAAATGACTCGAGGATATGCCAGAATCAGGTATAAAGAACCGTTCCACTTCCCTTTGTTTGTTCCAAAACCGGGTTTCTGCGGCTTCACTGTCTCTTTTAATGTTAAAATACACTATGTTTAAACAACTGTGTGCGTACCGAGCGTTACGCGATACCGTCGGATAAACTTGTACTGTAGGCGAGATACAATTTTGTTCGAAACAATAAACTATTGAAAAACTGCGTTTGAGTTTCTTATTCTCTCAGAGGAGACTGTAACGACCCGCACTGCTCTCTCGCAGGAGAGCTGACCGTTTTACAATAAATCGTTGTTCGAATACTTGGAAAAGTCGCGTATGCTCACAGAGGAGATTACTCGGAATCAAAAACAAACCCGGCAGGGGGCCTACTTACGTACGTGGATAGATGCCTCATCACGTTCATACATGGGAGCTCGCTTCGTGGTGTCTTCTCGTGTCGAGCCGACGAGGGGGGTGTTGACGGTGCTAGGCATTCGAAACGACCGTTTAAACGCATCTAACAACTAGACTGCGGATTTTATGTAAAATGAAAGTTGGGGCGGCGGTTTAGTATAGTGACAACGCCGGAGGTGGTGGGTGTTAGGGGTGTATGGTGAGGGGGCAGGGGGTAATACGAAACCGAAATAATTTTTTTGAGGAAATGAACGGTTACCGAGATATTCGCAAAAAACTAGTACTGCTATTTACGTAAAAATATTGATTTTAGAGATAAATGAAGCACATAAAAAGCTCTACAAAAAAAGTTATATACATATTTTACGTAAACCTATTATGTTGACTGTTGTGACCCAAAATAACTTGGCGGGGGGCAAATTAACTCCGTGATACATCAATACCTTTCAAAAAACAATCGAAAATAGCAGTTTTCGTAGCATCAGAACCGGTTTCAAATCTGCCTAAACTATTCTCGCCGTGATAATTGTATCGGTAAGACTGTATCCGTTGGTGTGCAGCTGCTTTCCTTATAGTCCAACGTTGATGGTAGGGGGTAGTCCCAATCACGTGTCGAGTTGTTCCAGTAGAAGGGGTACCGGATCCCTGGAGGTGGATCGATGGTCTTGCGACTAAGTCCGTTATTCAATTGTGTGAAATATATCGCTTCTGAGACTGTCCTTTATAGTATTTCGTGAAATAAATCAGTTCTGAGACTATGTCCTTTATCGTGTTTCGTGAAATAATTCGGCTGCAGGAGTGATGTTGCCGGTTTGAACTGTCGATCACTAATAATCGATTTGATCCGCTGTCTCGATGATTTCGACTTCTGGTGGGGGCACTGTGACGTAGTGGGTTCACCAGACTAGAACGGACCTGTATCGATAGGGAAGCGGTCCCTTGAAACTTTATTCTTACGAGATCTGATACAGTGCCGTAGGAATGAGGGGGCGGGCCCCTCGAAAATGTCCACAGAAACGGCCTGAGCTGGTGAGAACAGGACGGACTGTGGTGACTAACGTCACATACGTAAGTAGCAGTACTAGTTTTTTGCGAATATCTCGGTAACCGTTCATATCCTCAAAAAAATTCTTTCTGTCTCGTATTACCCCTCTCAACCCTCAACATACGCCCCTAACACCAACCACCTCCGGCGTTGTCGCTATACTAAACTTCTGCCAAAGTTGGCTGCTGCTATTGCAAGGGACAGGAGCTTGACGGATAGTTGATTTTTACTTTAATCATTTGATCAAGTTAAAAATAATACATTGGTGTTTTTAAATTATTTTAATCTCTCTACTGTTTTAAAATGCACTTACTCATTTTTGCTACAAATGCGTGACATCCGCAGTCTACTGATCGCATTACCTCATTACTGTGATTTGTGCTGCAATACAAGTGATATTGTAATTGTTATTAGTGCATAGCTATGTGTTGACAAATGTGAACAGTAATATAACGACATCTGTGCAGTTCGTCACCGAATGACCCAGTGACAGTGACACACATTTCGAAACAGCAAATGGATTAACGGCTGAATAAGTGAGTTTTTAATGCAATCAGTTTCTACTTCTTCTCTCGTTTGGGTAAAGTTGCCGTAAGTCGGGTAAAGGCCGTCGCACACTAGGGCGCACCAGTACCGCCTCAGCACCGGCACGGCACCGCGCGCCGGCCTCGTTTTGGTACTGTTTGCCGCACACTAGGACGCACCAGCACCGCCTCTGCACCGCGCGGCGCACAATATACCGTCAATTAAACCACTAAATACAGTTGCAATTATACCGTCTTTAGTGTCATTTTAATCGGAAAAATGCTACCAATAAATTGGCGAAAGTCTCATTAAAAAAATAATAAAGAAGTTTTGTAATTGGATTAGTAGTGGTTCACACCGATATACCCAACCCGGCCGGGTTTATTGCACTATTCGGCGACCGCGGCAGCTCGAGGCTCGAGCTTCTTGGCCCCCCGCGGGGTATGTCCCCCGGTGATGGGGATAGGCGAACGGACTAACAAGGGAGGTTAGTAATAATAATCGTAACTCGCCAATTTTAATGAAATTTTGGTACGATATAGAACTCAAAAAAATATTTCACGCGTATTTTTTTTATACTTGTCGACATTCATATTAAGGGGATGGAAGTAGGCCTCAAAGTTGGGTGGAAACATCCATTTTATCGAATATCTTCGAAAGTATTAGGCCTAGACGAAAATTTCAAAATCCAATTTGGCGAATCTTTTCGTCTAAACTGATTAAAAATTAAAAATTTGTTTAAAAAATATGTTGCAAGTTAAATTTTATTTTATTTTATTTTAATAATATTTTATTTATCGAAATTTTTCGTTCTACTTAAAGTAGTATTTTATTTGAACCACATTAAAGTATACTATTAAACATAGTATTTTAAATGTTTTTTCTCGAAATTTTTCCCAGATCTGCTCTGAAAAGTTCTGAGGTTGCCGACTTCCAATCTCATCTTGTTCTCTCAGTAACCAGAACACATACAAATTAATATTTTAGAAAAACTAGATTTTCCGAATAACTTCTGTGAAATTCAACGATTACTGCCTTCTCTGTCATGAAATATGAACTTTTGATAAATTATTATTTTTATTAAATTTTTATAAAAACTTATTTATGGTCTTTTTATAACACCTATCGAAAAATTGGCAGTCTCTTCAAGTTATGTAAATATAATTTTTTTTTTAAATATTTAAAACTTAAAAATTAGCATAATTAATATTGTCATTTTTTGACGAATATACGAAATTGACGAACCAATTCAATTTTTTTATGCGAGGATACGACTCGTTACGATCATCTATCGAAAACTGTACGAACAGCACATCTAGCACCGGCAGAACATTCTCGCCGAGAATGTTTCTTCTGTCGAGTCGATTCGGAGGCGTGCCGGTGCTGTGCTGTGGCTACACAGTGTGCGCACTCCCATTGAAATACACAGGAGAAAGTCAAACCGTCGGTTGGTACGGTGCTTGTCAGGCGATGGTGCGTCCTAGTGTGCGCACATTTTGCCGAGGCGATACGGAGGCGTGTTGGTGCCGTGCTGCGTCTACTAAGTGTGCGCACTCCCATTGAAATACACAGGAGAAAGGCAAAACGATGCCGCTGGTGCGGTGCTGGTGCGTCCTAGTGTGCGATGGCCTTAAAGATGCTATGGATCGTCACCGATTTCAATGACCTTGAAATATAGGGTCTGTCCGGAAAGTAATGCGACCGCATTTTTTAAAACAAATCTATTGAACATATAAGTACAAATCTTTAAAATGCTTCAAAGTAGGACCCTTGGGCGTCGACACATTTTTTCTAGCGCGATTTCCATGCTTTGTATGCTCCTTGGAAGGCGTTTTCTGGAACCTCTCGTAGTACCCTCGTCACAGCCTCTTTGACGCGTTCCATGCTTTCAAAATGGCATCCTTTTAGCACATTTTTTATTTTTGGGAACAAGAAGAAGTCGGCGGGAGACAAGTCAGGACTGTACGGGGGTTGAGGAAGTGTTGTTATGTTATTTTTTGCCAGATATTCGCGGACTCGTAGGCAGGTGTGGCTGGGCGCGTTGTCGTGGCGAAGCACCCAGTTGGCGACGATCTCTTTTCTGACGCGTTGGACCCTTGGTATCGATCTTCTGAGCACTTCCAAGTAGAAACTATCATATGAACACTTAAGCGACGGTCCGAATTAAAAATTTTCCACACACGGATCACATTGCCCTCGGTTCTGCTCGTTGACGGGCGCCCAGAGCGACGTTAATTTTCCACCTCCTCTCGACCCTCCTTAAACATTTTGTGCCATTGCAAAACCTGAGATTTGGAGAGGCACTCATCCCCAAAGGCCTGTTGCAACATGGAAAATGTCTCAGTCCCAGATTTGCCAAGTCACTGACAAGATTTGATCGCGTAACGTTGCTCAATAGAAGTCTCCATGTCAAGTTTGTACCGCGTACTGAAAACACGTCTCAGTTTATTTACCATCTTGACCGAATGATAGCGCGGAGACGTACAAGTTTTTTCATGTTTACAGTTGAGACCCCCCCCCCGCCGATTCCCCCAGGCGTGCGCGCCCAGCGGTCAATAGGAGAGCCAAAAAAAATTCGGTCGCATTACTTTCCGGACAGACCCTGTTTGTTATAAAACTCGACGTTTGAAATAGTTGGCGGTCGGCTTTACTTTCGCAGATATTAGCAAGCCGTGTCCGCTATCATGAACACCCATATGAATTGAAAGGTAAAGTTCTTCACGATCATCTCGTAAACTAAAGCTGCGAGGCAAACAGTCTAAAGGGAAATGTTGTTCAGAATCATGGTCTTGACAACATATCCAAAGCTCATCGAAATCGGAGACATAATCGAGAAACTGTTGTTTGTTGCGACATCGCGGCGTACCGACAACACTCTACTCCCGGCTCGCCGCCATGAACGTGCCAACGAAGAACTAGGTCGCGCTCTGATTGGTCCGTGTTTTTCGTTGATATCTCCTATACAAAGCCGCGGCCACCATTTTTGTTAAGGAAAATATCGCTTCAAATGACCCAAGGAACCTCCCGTTTCCCGCTTACTCAGTCGTTTTGGGCACCCTGTATATGTATATTTATATACGAATTGTTAGCAAACATAATATTGTATGGATTGCAATCAATTGAAAAGATTGCTTTTCCAAAAAAAAAATATGGATAATACATAAAAGTAATAAGATAGTTGTAAACATCGGGAAGTTAGTTTAAAATCAATTGCAAAATTTGTACCGAACAGACATACAGACAGACAGACAAGAAAGCGGGCTAATAAAAACGTGGTAAAAAGTATTGAAATATTAAAATAAAAAGTTTATTTAAAAAAAAATTGTATCCAATGGAAATAATACTAGGAAATTTAATAATAGGAAAAACAATGTACATATTTATAAAAATGTTTTATGTTCTTATTTGATTTTTATATTAAGATTATTTCAGAATATGCGGAATTTTACAATAAAACAGGAAAATGTTTGTTTTGTCATAAAAGGATTATTACGAGGAATTATCTAATTTGAAATAAAGGATTGACAAATAGATAAGAAAATAATAAATTATTTATTGAATTATGCATTCTTCTGCGGTTGCGTTTTTGTACAGTGGCTTACAATTATCATCTTATAAATAAAAATGAGAAATACTAACAGAAACAATCAGATTTTACATTTTCTCTTGTTATAATTTATTGTTTACGTCATATAAAGTTTCGGGGTCGTATTTAAATTATATATTAAATATTAATTTTTGATCCAATCTTACCTAGGTATTTAGACAATACCATAGTAGCACAAAAATATTGGATAAATATCTTTTTCAAATATTGAAAAAATTTAAGGCACACTTTTTCATAGTGTGACAGTAACTTGAGGAGTTGCCGGCTCAGTCGGTCGTCCGGGATTCCGGTAGCATGAATAGCAGAAGTCGGTTGGGTTTACCACGGCTGGTTTATTCCTTAATACTATTATGTACAAATGGGGTGGCGCCGGCAAGTCGACAGACGGCAGTGATCGGCGGTGATTGGCGGTGATCGGCGATGATTGGCGGTGATCGGCGTTTTATCGCGGCGCGGTGGAATCGGCCCAAGTATTCGGCGGTAGAAGCGGCGTAACGGAGGCCCCGAAGTCGTTTTCACTCCTCCATGGGTCTGTGCCTGAAGGCCCCTAGCGTCCGGTGAGCTGACTACCGTCCACTACACCGGACAGGGCTAGGAGGTTGCCATCACTCGCAGGTTACGGCGGGAGCAGGCTGACACGCCGGGAGTCGCTAAACACGGCTCGTCGGATCGACCTGTTGGAGGTAAGGTAGAGTAGAGGTGTGTAAGACAGTCTCGAGATCGGAGCTGGTGGGTGTCACATCTGGCGATGTGTTGCGTAGTGTTAAGTTAGCATAGTTGTATTAGCAGTTAGTTACCACATGTATTCACCTAATTCTAGAGACTTAACTTATCTTATACTTACCTTGTAATACTTACCTTATACTTACCTTGTAAACTTATATTATCATCACATGTTAACCATTACCAACTAAGTAGATCCGTAGACATCACGTATATTATTAAGAACCTTGTATATACCGTCGCCGACCAGACATACTCGACGACGCTCGAGGAGGCGCGTGAGTACGTCATCGCACGCCAGCGATCCCCACTCTTGCGATCTCTCACTTATCACTCTTCGCCACCCCCCACTATAGTATCATCCCCACTCTGCGGCCACTTCAGACCGAAGGACATCAGAGCAGGGCCCAGAATCCTCACTCCGGTTCCTAGCTCTAGCGAGACTTCATCTTCTGGCAGCACTCTCTTGCTCGAACTTCGGTTCCTGGCTCCAGCGAGACTTCATCTCCTGGTAGCTCACTCTCGTTTCCATCCAGCCTTACTATTTCTCTCGATTACTATATCTTCCAGTTCCTACTATTTCTCGCGATTACTATACTTCGTCCCACGAGAGAAACGTAAAGCGTGAGAACCAGTTTTCGTTCGTCGCTGCGCATCTTCGCCCTGATTGGTACGTATACCCACTCCATACGCTCCCTTACCGATCACGGGATCCCAGGGCCGTCTCGCGATCAGTCGAGCTGCGTGAAACCTTAGGTTTCTCTCGTGGGACAAGGTGTATATCTTCCAGTTCCTACTATTTCTCGCGCCATTAAACCGTTTAGCTATATCGTAGTCAGTTAAGTTAGATACAATGACTAACTTCTAACTTAACTGATTATTCTTATTTTATATAAATCATTGTTATATCCACGTTTCGTATTTCGTTCATCCTATTCCTACGCCGAGTGTTCTACCAATTGATAGATTCTAATAATTAATATTAGACCGACCTGCGTATTCACGACCCGAGTCTAAGGTTGAGAAATAATTGATAATCAGTAGGGAGGTAATGTTCATTCTGGACCAAGTTCAATGACCATTCGAGGCAGTCTTAACCCGGGGGAGGGGGCTTGCCTCCGGGGTTGCCTTTCCCCACACCCCCTACCCTTTTTGGAGGGGGTTTTTTCGGGGGTCACCCCCCAGACCTAATCGGGCGGTCTTTTTCGGGGGTCACCTCCAGACCTAACCGGGGCGGTCTTTTTCGGAGGGTCCGCGGATTTTTGGGGGGTCGCGAATTTTTTCGGGGGTCAAGGCCTGATTTTTTCGCGAATGTTTTTCGGGAGAGTGACGTCACAAAGCATAGGAGTGGAGGTCTGTGGATTTTTGTGACGTCACAGCGGTATCCTCTCGCGTGAAAACCGCATACTTTAACGATCTAACCGAGAATGATGGAACAGACGCCTCTCAGACCCCGCCCGTTCTTTCCTGCAGTGGTGGGGGGAAACTCTTTTAGTCGTTTTGCTGATTAATCAGTTTGTTGTAATGTTATGCCCCTTTGGCATCAGGGAATCTCTGCACGTGGCAAACTGCGCATTTTTGCAACCGAATACTTTGCTGAGTAATTTTTTTTTTAACGGAAAAAAACTTTCTTACCCCAACAGGATTCGAAGCCCGGTCTACCGCTTGGTAGACCATCTCATTAACCGCTTGACCAACCGACAATCTTATAAACACAGCGAACATTTTGGTATATATCGCAAAGGATAACTCTCGCAGCTGTTGGGCGACAGGCACGCGCATGCATAAACACGTGCACGCCAGCATTTAAGACGCTATTTGATTGACCCTGACATTTTTTATGTAATATGATACCCATTAGGAACGAACAGGAATCTCGGGGACCTTTGGATTTTATTTTATTAGCATTACATCTAAGTCTAAAGCTAACAATTCGGTGTCTATTAATGAATTACGTTCAAAATCTTCATGTTCTGCAATGGCTTTTGCAAAATCATCGGTAACATAAGATATTATTTGCATAAACTTACAATATTTAGTTTGTACACAGAATAGGTTCTCGGATAGCCAAGAGTACATGTGATCGATACAAAATTCTAAATCAAACAATCTTCTCATCGTTTTCTGAGCAATCTGTATGCACTTAGACGAATTTGATAATTTTGCATTCATTACATCATCGTTTAACTGACAGAACTCCACAGTTATATCACCAACATGCACCGCATCCCCTGAGCTGGTAATGTTCCGCAGAATGTCTTCTCTCTTTCGTAGAAAATCTTTCCAGATAGCCATAGACAACTGAATTTCATTGCCGTGATTGTCTCCCATAGTCAACTCGACGTGACAGCAACCACCAATTCTGACTCCAATGTCAAGGTATTTGTAGAATGTATTCGTCAAGGGATATCTCGTGCCCAATATACGCACCGCGCGCACGATTCTCTGTTACGAATTATCAGCGCTGATAAGAAAAGAAACAATTATGAAATGCATTTTTTTTCAGTTGCAAAGAAACAATACTGAATAGCATTTTTAGCGGTTGCCGGAGTACTTACTGTGTGTGTGTAATTGCGGAGGATTGAACACATTATTCTGCAGCGTTGCGCGAGAGTTGACGGTTGCGGACCACATACTTTGTCGATCTAACCAACAATGACGTTTTATAGCCACTCAGACCCCCTTCTTCCCATTTTGAAAAGTGCAAACACAGCAAGAAATCTCGGCACGAGGCAAACACACCCCATGAAATATGATACCAAAAAATTCTTAGAAATAAGTTTGCTGAGTAATCCATTTTTTTGTAATGTTAGGAGTCAGTAACGATCAGGAATCTCGGCAAACACATCCTGTGAAATATTACTGTGTGTTATACAGCAAACTGCGCATTTTTTTGTCGGCAACATCGCAAATACATCGCGTGAAATATTATACCATTTTAAGAAATACGGAAAAAACTTTGTTAAATAATATACTTTATTCAAAATATGATTCTTGTTGATCATTATATATTTTACACAGTTTAAATACATTTTCTACGGCACATACAACGGTATGGAATGCGCATCTATGCAGCCCCTTTTGCTCTAGATCCACATCAAGAGCCTCGATTCCAGTTAATTTCCATAGCTATTTTTTCTTTTCCAATCCCTTGGCAATGACCTGCTGCGTATTTTCCAGAGCTAGTTTCAAACAGCTTCCAGCTTCTTTGTATGGAACATATCCGTCCATCCAGCCGATTCCATGATGTTTTCTCGTTAGCCATCGAACCTGACGTGCTTCGACAGCAGTCAATCGGTGGAACCCAAATGGTCGCTCGAATATCCAGTGCAATAGTTTATTTCCATCTCGTAAAATGGCCGCTTCTTTTACAACGAATTCGTTTGACTCGATCTTGAAGCCTTGCAGATGGACAAATGTTAAATGAGCCATCGCCGCTTGTTAAAGTATTCTGCGCACTACGTTGGTCAACGGACTGTACTCGACTATACGATCATGTATAATCAAGCAGTATGCATCTGTGTTGACTGGCACATTATCTCTGCATTCGAAATCTATGCGGACATCAATGGTTGCACTTTTAACAGACTCGTTTTGACGAGAGCAGTCTATGACCACAAATGGACCACGCGATAAGAACTCTAATTCGTCCAATAGTGGCTCACTGTATCGATCACCATAATATGACTTTTGAAATTTTGCGTACATATCGTGAAGTACTGCATACTTATTTTTTTCAAAGTCCAAGTTTAGGTCATCGTATGGGTATGATTCCGAATTTAGGTACAACCGTATGTTTGACAGTTTACAATCATCGAATTGATTAGCAGTCTTATGCAATTGATTCTTCCTATCATTCTGCTATGCGAATATGATGAAGCGAGGTTTCTCCAGTTGTGTTACAGTCTTGATGGCCCACGTATGCATCGTAGTTGTTTGTAAATGTGGATATTCATATAGATCCCAATAGCGAAAACTCATAGGTATCATTTGTCCTCTCTCGAGAATGCGTAGTAACGACAATTTGGTTACTTCTTCCAGATTTATGTGCGGCATTCGCCACTGAACTTTGAATAATTCGATTTTAGGTCTTAAAATACTAGAACCATTCAACGCGTTTAGATCGTTTCGTGATCGAATTAAGACCAACTCTTGACGCACGTTAACGGTTATCTTATAATCTTCACCGAAGCCAAAGAGCATATTGAATGGTATGCAGAAATTGAAATCTGCGCCATCCAGTTTACGATACCAGCCAGCGGTGGCCAATGCTTTACGTTTTCCGGGGGAGATGGACACGTGTGTTTTTAACGCAGTCGTTATTCCAGGATTTTTACAGCGATCTATTTCAACGCCATTCAGTTCATATCGAATTTCATCAAACATGAAAGCAGCGTTGTTCCTTCAGGTGGAGCCTCTGCTAAAATGACTTTTCCTTCAATGTAGAAGAAACTCTCGCACGGTAGCGTATACAGATTTTGCTGCTGTATCGGTATTCTTATTTCATCGCTATTTCCGAGAGTAGTATTTGCATATGGATTATACATGTGCACTTCTATCTTGGTTATACGATTATCAGAGGTCGGCGTATTGCCAATGGCTAAAATGTCAGACATTATTGCATTACAACAAATCCCAACGATTGTAGAAAACGCACGTTCTGCAAGCTCAGCAGGTTCTTCCTCGATGGTGTGGCACGATAATTTGCTCGACTTACTGTGTTGATGAATATATTTGTTGCAGCAGTCGGAATTAGAGGTTCGTTCGCTTTGTTATACACAAACATAATACAACATTTATTCGTAGGAGCGGGGATCTCGCCGTCTTAATGTAGGCTAACCGTGATTTCTTGTCCACGAAAATCGATCAGACGATTATTTTGGTCAAGCAGACGTATTTCTAAATCGTCTATTATCCGCACGACGATAGGAAGGTAAATGACTCGCGGCGGCGTTTTTGAGATCTTATATCCTGGAGGAACCCTAGGTGAAAATTCGTGAATAATGTGTACAGGTTTGTCATTACTGTACGAACCAGCTGTTATGCTGCATTCCACTCTGATCACGTTGATGCTTATGATGTTCACAGGAGCGTTAGAGTCATGCCACATTTTAGGTGGGAGAATACGGTTTGCAGAAAATCCAAGTAGCGACCCTATGTTATTAGGTTTCTCAAAATTAATCTTACAGGAGCAGTATATTTCACTCTTCATCGTATTATTGTTAGCACATATGACGAGAGGGTATTCATCGTTCCCCGAATCGTGCCTGTTGGGATATCTTCGCAGTATTTCCCGTTTCAAGTACTTATCGATTGCATCCAGTTCGTAAGATCCTTCGGGAATGACGATTTCTTCGTCATTTTCACCAAAATAAAATTTATTATTGCGGGCATCAACGTTCGCTATCGTGTTAAACGTTTCAAAATCCACGAGACCTAGTTCGTATTCATGATCACTCAAATCTATCGCGGGAAAGTATTGGACTGCGAGCATGCTGCTCTTACCCGTTAACGTCAGTGTCAACGACGAGGGCGTCATGTTTATGCGAAAGGGGTAAAGAATGTAATGAAATTGTACTTGTCGGTAATGTGCATTTATAATGAGTTTTCCTCGAGAAATTTTGCGCACTGTTGCCCGCATATGGTTTGATCGAAATTTTGAAAACGCGCATGATTGTAAGTAATTTTTGCGGATGATCCAAAGTATGCAATAAGTTCCACAGGTGGACATAGATTACCAAAGCTATCAAAATATTTTACGGTACGATTGCGTTTCACGTATGCGACCCAATGTGTGCCCGGACCGATACTATCGTCCAAGTTTACTATACCGCTCTCATTTACATTTGCTCTCGCCGGAAGACTATCGCGCATGTATACTCCGCGAAAATGTGGTATATTCTTTGTTCTATATCCTCAAGCTGAACATTTGTCATCGGCAGTGTCCCTAGTTTTTCATGGATTGAACTTTTTTTTTCCTTAATCCGGCACCCTTCTTGTAGGGTGCGAGATAAATTCCGCGACCTTCCATAGCATGGATATGACATTCACTACGCCAGCAGCACCGCCCGTCAACGCCCCTATAGCTGACAATGCAGGTAAGAGTAACGGTAGGAAACCACCTCGCTTTGCTATCGGTAGAACTCGCGTCTTCTTCTTCTTCTTACCACTGTTCTTTTTTTTCTTGAGCCCCATTCCAAGCTTCGTCTTAGTTTTCATCGCGGCCCAAACAGCTGTCGCAACAGTCTTCTCGCCTAACGTAGCGTCCTTCGCAGTTATGCGCTGACGTGCTCGATTAGCTAAGTTGTGATCCGCCTTGTGACAATTCGTCAAATCTTTGTTTTGAGAGTATGCAATTCGTGTTCTCTACAGGCCGAGTCTAATGGATTTATGCCACGACCGCCACGAGCCAAGCGTTCCTGCAAACGTGTGCCGGGTCCACAAATTTGATATCCTGGTATATGTAACTCAAACGGCAATTTATTTATTATGGTATTTAGAAGTCCTGCTGCCTGCCGCCGTATGCGTGAGTAACGATCCTTTTTCATAGGCGGTCCGTCAATATGTCGTCAGTACGAAAGTCATTTCTGGACTGATTGATATCACTGGACCGCGTTTGTATAAATATTCCCCATACCCCGCTTATATGTTATTGTTACAACAGCTGCGATGCGGTTCGTAAGGCAACCTGTGAAAATTCGAGTCTTCTCAGACAGAAAGTTTGATAATAATATCCATCATGTTCTGAAACATGGACCATTATTACCTAACATTGTACGCGGTATAGTGTGTGGCCCTTCCAATTGTGAGAAAACTAATGTTGTCATTAGCTTGTTGGAAAGCCCCAATGGTAAGCGATGCGAGAACGTGTATGTATATTCAAAGTCGTTGCAACAGCTGCTCTCATCCGTAGAGAATGTTGGCTACTTTCCTTTTTCAAACAATAGCGATGTCGTTCCACCTAACGAAGCTCGATCAAATTCTATATTTATATTTGATGATGTGGCATGCGACAAGCAGGATGTGATTAGAGAATACTTTTCCATGGGTAGACATTCAAAAGTGGACAGCCTGTATCTATGCCTGTTGGAAACTAGAGGGGGGTTGTTGCTCGCTCGCTTCGCGAGCTTCGCGGGTGGGGATGTTGTAGCTCGCTCGCTTTGCGAGCTCGCGAGAGGGTTGGTGGTACGGATGTTATTTTGTGTGTGACTCTCCACGAGCCACAGAAAGTACTTCCCGATTCGTTAGTTGCAGTATATTATTATCATTATTTATTGAACGTTTTAAGAAGATTATACATTCTCAGGGAAGTTCAATAGTTTTCTACTTATCAAAATGTTTGCTATATGGCGTCGCATTAAACCAACATCGTATGCTCGTTGCTCGCTTGGTTCCTTGTTATAGCATAGTAATGTTGCAAAATAAATTGCAAATGCTCCACAATCAAACTTATATAACTTAACTTCTTATATTTATAAAGGGCATTCAAATAATCTATTACATCATGGTTCAAATGATTAGCATTAAAACTATCATAAATGTGTACATTTCCGTTACCATCAGATCTTGTGCAAATCCAATGTCCTACTACCTTTTTTCCAATTTCACCAGTGTATATTATCTGAATATTCGTCTCATGTTCTGGGATCTCTTGTAAATTACTCAAAAAAGCTCGAACGTAACCAGTATCTTGAGCAAAGTTGTATATTCCACGCTCGTTTAGATTTCTGTTCATAATTTCGTGAAATAAATTAATATGTTTATCTTGTAAATAACAATCAGGTTTTATGACTTCTTTACATTCGGCTGTTTCTAAAGCATAGTTATAACCATCATTGAGGAAACAGTCTGCAGGCACTGCATATTCATGATTATGTTGCTCGATATGCTGGTCCGAGATCATTAAACATTCATCAAAAATTGTAAAATTTTCAGGATTCATTTGTGGATTTGTGATTGTTACATCTGTTTTCTCTACATTCTCTTCTTTTTTATATTTGACAACCTTCTTATCGAGGATTGCATAAATTGGCTTATGATAGCTGAAATATGTTTCATAAACACCGCAATCTACATCATCAACATTTGAGAAAATGACATCTATTTGCGTATTCAAGTTGGTCGTTATACTTTTGGATGGTAATTTAATTTTTAAATTGTACTTGTTCAAAAGGTTAATCAAATAATTATTACCATTATCCTTGCAATTTAATATATTGTAATTGAAATCACCTATCAAAATCTTTTCACTTTCAATTGTAATTTTATTCATTATTCGCTGTACAACGCTACCAAACATAGAATTAGTTGCTTTTGGTGATTTATAACAGTAGCATCAGTTTAAAAAAAAGTTTAAAAAAAAAAATTTTTTTTAAATCTAAAAAAAAAAATTTTTTTTTTAAATCTAAAAAAAAAAATTAAGAAAAAACATTTTATGTAATTGCGTTTGTTTCTTTGGTGGAAAATTTCCGTCCTCTCGTATAATTTTCATTGTTGAATGAACTTCTTTCGAAAAAAACTACTTGACCAATATGGACCAAAATCTAATCAGCTCTAAGTTACAGCGGGGCACATCGATTGCATCATTCATCATTCCGTTCGCGTAGTTACTTTTTCTGAAAACGTTAACGAAAAATTTGATACCATAGAAACGGACATACGCACACACACACACACACACACACACACACACACACACACACACACACACACACACACACACACACACACACACACACACGCACGCACGCACGCACACACACGCGCGCACACACACACACACACACACACACACACACATACCGACATTTTGATAAAAATAGTCTAAAATGACTCCAATGACCATGAAACGTGAAGATCTGCTAAAAATTCGATTTTCGATTTTCGGGGTAATTACAGTAACTTCCCTATGAATCGGGAAGTTAATAATCGGTTTAATGGTGGAAATAATTAGTTCTTTATTTTATACTTATTTAATATTCGTTAGGCTTTACGCACGTGTTGTTCTGTTAGAGTGACGACAACGACTGACTGTGTATAGTTAGATCTGTAGGATACAAACGTGTGTTTCTATGTGCGCTCATCTCTCTAGGCTCGTTTACAACTAAATAGAAATGGCGCCGCGGGTATCGACATAGAGATTGGCTGATGTTGAAATATTCAGTATTTACAACACGCCTCCTTGAATTTTCAACATCATGCTATATAATTTTACATTTTCAATAGTTGTACAGTAACGCTTATATGAATTGGCTAACTTGTATTCTTAACTTCCTATTGATCAACTTAAGTTTTCTATATTTTCAAACAACTCAAATTAATTTTAACGCTTTTCCATTCTTAACAAACTTCACTTTATCTAACCTTTTGTAAGTATATCTGCTAAGTTCGAATCTGAATCAATTTTTACAATATCTATTATACCTTTTTCGTAATTCTCATTGATAAAGTGATATTGCACTTCAATGTGCTTCGAGTCCTTAGTATAATTGTCAAATTTGCCTATAGCTATCGCGCCGGAATTATCTTCGTAAACTTTTATAGGTTCTGTAATTTTCAAATTAAAGGATTCTTTCAAAAGGTTTCTTAAGAATAGAATTTCGGTTACAGCTTCAGATAAAGCAACATATTCAGCAAACGTAGAACACTTAGTAACAGCATTTTGTATACGTGCTTTCCAGTATACTACATTTCCATACAATCTTATGATGCAGCCTGTTGTAGATTTCCTATCAATATTATCACCAGCATAATCCGAGTTTAACATGCAGTTTAAGCTATCATTTTTTATATTATTATCACAATAAGTTAGTTCAAGTCTTTGGTCTTGTACAGGTATTTTAAAACTCTTAAAGCATATTTGAAATGCGTGGCATTGTAGCAACTTTGAAATCTATTTAAATAATTTATGCTATATGAAATATCTGGTCTCGTACCTGTACTAATGTATAGTAGTTCACCTATCAAGCTCGCTTTCACTTCATCAATTTTATTTTTATTTTTACAACAAATTAGAAGATCATCAACAAACACTAGTATATATATTGGATATTTGCTCGTATTATTAACGTATAAACAATAGTCGTAATTACTTTTTACAAAATTTAACTTTTCAACACACTAATTAAAACAATCGTACCATGATGTTGGACTTTCTCTAAGACCATATAGAGCCTTTTGTAGCTTGCAGACTTTGTTTTGACCTGATTCATAACCTTTCGGTGCATACATATAAACTTCTGATTTTACTCTACCGTTCAGGAAAGCAGTTTCGACATCCATCTGATCAATGTATAAATTATTCGCACAACAATAGCTTAACAGGACTTTCAAAGTCTGCATTCTGCCTACAGGTGAATATACGTTTTCTAAATGCTCTTGCTGTTGGTAGCCTCTGACAACTAATCTAGCTTTATACGTATTGTCGTCCTTCTTTTTGTATACCCATTTAACATCGATTACCTTTTTATCTTTGGGTTTGTCTACACTAATCCAAGTTCTATTTTTTTTCAAACTTTCTATCTCTGAATCCATAGCTTTTTGCCAATTTTTTGACTCTTTGGAGTTTATCGCCTCCTCAAATGTACTTGGTACGTTTGCGTTTACATAATTAACGTAGATACAATGAGCAACAGGATTACCAAATCTTTCAATAGGTTTAACTATTCTGTGGCGGCCCGTGCAGCGAGCACGCCGTCGGACCGCCAACACATATTGTACGCGCGGCAACGGTCGTCTCCGGAAACCGTTGAGAACAATCGAAGATCGGTTCCGAGGACGATCGTCAGTTGCTAAAACAGTCGACTGCCGAGGGCGAGCATTCGGCAGTTGAGGAGACGCGATCGGGCATTCGCTTGCGAGCGTCCCAGCGAACCAGTCACGCGACGTAAAGAAACGTGCGAGCAAACTCTTCTTAATTATTCTCACCCGTGTCCCACAATTCTATTTGAACTTTTCCTTTGTATTAGTTCATTATTTGTATTTTGTGAATTTAGATTGTCATCAAAAACATCATCATTATTATCATCATTACTTGAACTCGATTCATTATCACTATCATTATTAGTATTTGATTCATTTTCTAAATTTAAACTTAAAGTGTTTTCATCATCATAACTTGAATCTTTGTTTTCTACAGATTTTTGTAAGCATATAAGCTCTTTACCATCCTCAATTACTCTTACATGTCTTGCATTTATGATTCTGTTATTTACAAGTACTCTATAGCTATTTTCGTTATAACCTACAAGTACGCCTATTTTCGTTTTATCATCCCATTTATTTTTCCTTAATTCTTCTGGGACCTTTACAAAGACCCGACTGCCATATATTTTAACATGCTTTACACTAGGTTTCTTACCACAGAAAATCTCGAAAGGAGTATGATTTTCATGTGTATTAGCAATAGTTCGATTCTTCAGATAAGACACCGTTTTCATAATCTCTGGCCAATATCTATGATTTATTTTGGCTTCTTTTGCTAAACATCTGCCCATATCCATTGCGGATCTATTATATCGTTCGGCCACACCATTTAATTCATGAACATATGGTGGGCACGGTAAAATTTCAATACCTTTGTCTCTCGCAAAATTATAGGTTTCGTTATTCATGTACTCTTATCCGTTGTCACATCTTAATTTCTTTATTCTTTTATTGAATCTATTTTCGACTAAATTGTCAAATTCTTTGAAGCAATCGGCTGTTTCAGATTTACGTTTTACACAATATATCTTAGCACACTTACTGTAATCATCTATGAATGTTAAAAAGTATTTTTCACCGCCATAACCTGTGGTTCAGTGAGGACCATTTAAGTCGGTGTGAATCAACTCTAAGATTTCACTCGTTTTAGATCTATCATTTTTAAATGGAACTTTTGACATTTTACTTTCAATACAATTGGCACAAGTAAGTACATCATTTTCTAATTTTTCAGGTAAACCTTCTACTAATTTAGAATTTACAAGTTTACTAAGGTATTGAAAATTTACATGGCCTAAAGCTTTGTGCCATTTTTCCTTTTCGGTAATTTTTGCTGTATTTGCACATAAATTTTTGATTTCATTTTCTATTATAGTACTTTTCATTTTATACAAGCCATTTACTTTATTAGCTACTGCTATCAACTTTCTATTGATATTGTATATTTTAGCAGTTTCATTTCTAGCTATTATACTACTATTTTCAGTTATTTTTGAAAAACTAAGCAAATTCTGTTTTATTCCCTCTGCATAATATACGTTTGTTAATTCAACTTTCACTTCATCATAATAATTTTGAAATATTGTATCAATAGTGCCTACTTTTGTCGCTTTTACACATTTGCCATCTGGCAGCTTAACGCTTATAGGAATTCTTAAAACTACATGTTTACAAAAATATTTGTCATTATTTACAATGTGGTCTGTACAGCCACTATCAAGCAACCATTCGATTTCATTCTCACCGATACTTTCTCTGTTTGTTATTGGCCTTTTCACTTCGCTAACACTCACTTTCAACACTTGTGTTGCCCATGCTTCATGAGCATCCTCGCTGAGTGGTCCGGCTGCTTGGTGATATCCATACGAGCTGCTTCGACCTCGTCCTTGTTGTGGAGTTCCTCGTTCTCGGCTTCGTCCTCGCGATGATCCTCGCCATGATCCTCGTTCCTGTGCCCTGGTAGCGTTGAGCCCCGCGTTCTGCCTCGTTGTCTCTGCTGTGGTTTCCAGCAGTTCTTCTGCAGATGTCCAGGTTCGCATACAGTCGTAGCATTCTCTCGTTCTCGCGTTGAACGTGTTTACGGTTGACCTTCTTTCGCTGTCATTTTTTGACAGGTTCGTCTCCTTTATCTTGGATTTTACGTATTCAACTGTTCCTTGTTCTTCTTTTATATAGCTATAACTAGGAGGTAGAGTTTAATCAAGTGTCTTAACTTTTTTTCTTCGCTCGGCTGTCCACCAGCTGATTTGAACTCATTGCAGGCCTTTCCGAAGTCCACGAAAAAATCTTCTACTGTATTATAATTTTTCAACTTTACTTCTTCTAGCTTCCCTCTATATATAATTTGAAGCGATGTTGATTTAGTAGTGTATATACTCTCTAGCTTAGATAACATTTCAAACGTTGTAGCGCATTCATTAATATACTTTAATTGTTTATCTGACACTGCACTTATCAGTATCGCTTTTGCTTTTAAATCACTTTTCTTCCAAGCTGCTTCATTCTCATCTGCATTCCTTGCTCTCTTTGCTTGTACGTCGCACTCTTTATATTCTAATAGAGTCAGCAATCTAAACTTCCAACCTTTAAAATTTGCTCCATCGAATACTGGAATACTAATATCGTCAATTTTTGCTTGCCTGGCCATGTTTTCTAACTCTTTATTCTTTATATTGCACTCAATATCACTTTTCAAACGTAACACCTTTTTGGTTACTTTTAAGAAACTTCTTCTTAGACAATTTCTATTTTCTTTGCTCACCACAAAATCTTCGCTTTTTAAGAGATCGCTTAATTTTTTATCTTTTGCAGCTTCAGCTACTGGATTTTTAAAGGTTGTTTCCAATTTAGAGAACATGTGCCTAGCCTCATGTACCTACCTTCAAAACGCCATGTGTTCGGCCGTTATACATATACCTGCCACGTGCTCTCACTTTTTAATCCTCGTGCATCGACTGTTTGCACTCATTTAATTTTTACTTTTTATTGTATCTTAGCATCTTTAACACTTGCGGCGTGTTTTTCCACTTACATTTTTGGCACTTCGCCTTTATTTATTTAATAGCACGCAATTTATTTTTACTCACTATTCTCTGTGAGAATGTTAGAACAACGACCAATTAATCAACCACTTAACCAACCAATTAACCAGCGAACCAATAGTTCAGGTAACCATGCTCTGCTACCATGTTGGAAATAATCGGTTTAATGGTGGAAATAATTAGTTTTTTATTTTATACTTATTTAATATTCGTTAGGCTTTACGCACGTGTTGTTCTGTTAGAGTGACGACATCGACTGACTGTGTATAGTTAGATCTGTAGGATACAAACGTGTGTTTCTATGTGCGCTCATCTCTCTAGGCTCGTTTACAACTAAATAGAAATGGCGCCGCAGGTATCGACATAGAGATTGGCTGATGTTGAAATATGCAGTATTTACAACAATGCCAATCGTATGCAAGAATTCCAAAGCACCTGATTCGCGATAATACCAATCTCGTACTACTATTCAAATAGGAAAACATGAATTTACTGATATGACGTTTGGACAATTTAACAAACTGTGTGCAAAATGTTGGCAACAAAACTATGGATTTGTGGTTATAGACAAGAATAGTCCTATGCATAGAGGTCGCTATCGACGAGGATTTAATGACTATGTCATATTATAACTACATCATTCGGCTGCCAACCTGTGACGTGATAGAACGGGTGTCGAACGAGGTGTTGAACGCCATCGAACGGTTGTCCGAACGGCATTTAACGGTTGTCGAACGTCATCGAACGGGTATCAAACGGGTATCAAACGGGTGTCGAACGGCATCGAACGGGCATCAAACGGGTGTCGAACGGTTGTCGAACAAGGTGTTGAACGTACACGTTGAACGTAGAACGGTTGTCGAACGAGCATTGAACGGGTATCGAACGGTTGTCCGAACGGCATTGAACGGAAATCGAACGGGCATCGACAGGGTGTCGAACGGCATCGAGCGGGGCGTTGAACGTACACGTTCAACGTAGAATGGCATTGAACGGGCATTGAACCGGCATTGAACGGTTGGCAAACGGCATCGAACGACATCGAACGGGGGAAGAACAGTGTTAAAACGTTTCTAATCGAGCATGGGTCGAAATTCTGTTGAACAAAAGAGGGAAAAAGAAATGTTAACAAAAGAGATTGCCAAGACGATCGAAGCTATACGAAAAAAATACTTAGCACTAAAGGCTGGAAAAATAGATATCGATGCAGCGTTGGAACGTAACTTACAGCCTGTGATTAGACCCTTGAAAGAATTGATTGAAAACACAAAACACAGCCCAATTTCTGAAGAGATGTCCCAACAGCAATTGCCCGTGTTTAACGCTACACCCCGACATCATGGAGAGACCTCTTCAGAGTCCCCATTGCATCAGCCGCCCATGCTTAACGCCACACCCCAATATCACGGATTGAAACCACCCCAACATCGCGGAATGAAGAGAGTACGTCCGGAAACATCAACACCTTTTAAATCTACACCGCGTCCGTTATCGAAAAGACTTTGCCCAGATCCCGAGCCTCCTGCAGAAGAAGTATGGACAGACGATGTAGAAACACCTGAACAAAATATTCTTGAAACGACAATGCGGGAGATTACTGAGAATCCTGAACAGCACACAGACGCCACTACTTATTTGAATCAGAATCTCGGACCGCTGTCACAGGAATATTTGACATTCTTTTTCACGGATAAGAAAAAACAGGCCGACCACGTGTATGGCGTGTACTATGATAAAAATGCTATGATGCTTGGGGATAAGAATTTCGACGTAGACATGGAAGATAATATAATTATTGATAATGTAAATTACAAGGGAACACCAGGTCTTTTCGAACTAATTTTCAAGAGAATTCCCGACGATACAATATACACTGATGTTGACAAAGAAAAATATAAATGTATACTTCTGACAACAAATGCACACAAACGCAACCATAATGCTGCAAATCCCCCATTTAGTAACAGAGAATACAAGTATAAACATGTCGTAGAAGGCCGGAAAATATGTTCACATCTGGAACTTTTATTTTCTTTTTCTAAGAAGGTCGGAGAATTTGCAAACATGTGGCAAATTCTTTTGTTCTTTGTTTCTGTTGTTTTTCCCTCGCGTCCGAGGACCCTTGGGCCATCGTGGGAAGGACCCTGCCCCCTCCTAACTGGATTGGTCGGAAGAAAGATCGGCGGACAGAGGACTCGCCGCGGGACGGATGGGCCCGCGGACTTGATGTTAAACCTTGAACCGAGACAGTCGAATTTTCTGACGTATCAAATAAAGAGACTTTTGTGCGTTTCGTGAATATTAGTGTTAAAGTTTAAGATCCTTTTCCCGATGGAGAAACCAGGAGGTGAGGGAACATCCGGGCTCTCTAGGAGAGAGATTTCCTGTTCTCCGACAAACATATAATTGCCCCGCTACTTGAAATGCGACCACGCAGTGGAAGAGGGTTCCCCCCGGAGCCTAATACATTGCCGGAACACATGATGGTTACCGATAATGCGATTAATTATGTACATTGGGATGACCCAAACGAGTTAGTGGATAGAATAAGATTGTTGGTATTATCGCGAGCTGCTGGACATACAAGCCATGATAACGAAATCATGTCAATCATAGAGGAGCTCCGAGAAGCGGGTCTGATTATAAATTAAAGATGGTTTTGAACGTGTTCAACAGTTTCACGATGTCAATCAACAAGTTCGGTGTTACGTTGCGAAACGAGTCAAATAAGGATGATGCAACATTAAAGAATTACATGAGACGGAGTGTGCTTTGTCTCAATGGCGACGCTTTCGACGCGAGGGACCGAAAGCTTGGAGGTTTGGCATACCCGACGAACGATGCCGATGCAGTGAATAAGGCATGCTTGGACAAGGAAATGGCACATATTCTCAAAACATTAAATCGATTGGAGGAGCGCATCTTCAAGGAAACACGTAAAACAATTTTAAAAATGTCTAATGAAGCAGAAAAAAAATGCAACGTTATGTGTTCCAAGCTGCGGCGAGAAATAATGGCCGAAGTCTTTAAATTGCACGGTTACATCGAATTAAATTTTACTCGGCTGTGACGCGCGCAAGACCCGAACAATTATATCAATATTTTTACATGATTATATTGTGCATGGAGGAGAAATAACAATTAAGATTTTTAATAAATAATTTGAAAAAATATACCATTTTTTTATTCCAAAACCCTCTTACAAACTATGTACTGTCACGCCGGCCGGCGATTCGTCCTCGTCAGAAGGACGAGAACGCTGGCGACACCGGGTTTTTACAGGCCCGAAGGCCGAGCCGCGTTCGGCCGCACGAAACACGGTCCACCCGGGACAAAAGTTGCTCGCCGGTTCGCCGTTCCTCAGAGTCTTCGCCGAGATATTCGAGCGCCAGGCACCAAGGTGCCACGCGAAGCTTTTACAGCTGCGAGCACTCTGAGAAACGTTCGAACGAGCCGGCGACAACCGATAATTGACCGAGATGCTTTCGCGAACGGGCACTGGGGACTACGCGGGGCGAACACGAGGCGTTCCCCGCGGCGGGAAGTTTCTCACGAAATAATTCGGCTCCAGGTTGCGGCTAACAATACTTTATTTTCTGCGAGGTAACAATCGCACTGCCGGCAGCGACCGGCAGCGTTTTGAGGTTAGCCGGCGCGTGACAGGTGTTCGGTAAACGCGCGAGTTGCCCTTCACGGGCCTTTCCTGAGACGCGGCGAACCCGACAGCTACGCGATGTAAGCGTCGGCGTACGCGATACCCGCATTCTATGCCCGAATTCGGATGTTCTGCGCGTCTATAATTTCTTCTCGTTGGCGGAATGGATTGCGAAAATGCGACGAGAGCACGTGGCGGCGACGCACCGTGGAACGACACGAGGTTCAAGAGAAAACTACGACGTCGCGCGCATTCTCGCAAACGAAATATAGGGCTTCGCCCTCGCTAAATATTCTTTTCCGCGTGTACGTCGCCCGACGGGACCGGGCCGTTCGCGAACGTACGATTTCGCGACCTCCGGCAACGTTAAACCGCGTCGGTGTTTCGACGACGCGAATCCGGACACGACACGCTTCCCGAGCCAACGCGAGCACGATCACTATTACGAAGGAAGTCGGACGTTAGCTTACCACGAATACCCGATCAGCGGCGGATGTCCGGCAGCTCCTTACGGACCCTCGATACGGCAGCAATTCACAATGATTTAATACTAATTTGATACTACAATCGATTCGACCTGTCGTTACTTCGGCCAACGAAGAAGTGTCGCTCGACGCGATGGCTCGGGACCGCGGAAGCGGAGCGTCCTCCCCTTACCGCGCGCTTCCCCCCGCAAACGATTTGGCCTATCGCTACTCGATTTTCGGACGGGGCCCTAGCCCCGCGCGACGGTCCCTGGCGATCGGCGATTCCTCGGTGCTCCGGCAGCGGTGCCCGATGATTGGTGGTTTTCCCGCGGCGACGATCGGCGCGAGCCACTCCGGCAACTGATCAGGTTGTCTTCCGGATGAGGCGACGGCGAGGTTGCGGAAGTTCCTGATTCGGTGCTGCTCGTCCTCGTCGGCGCCTCCAGGCTGTTTCTCCTGGGCCCCGTTGATCCCTCGTCCTTGGTGCAGGAGTTTCGCCGACGCCGCTCGTTCTTCCGTTCTTTCGGCAGGAAGGGTGCCTCGTCCCCCCCCCCCCTGGGGGGCCGGTTACGGTCCTGCAGACTCGCGTCGCGCAAATTGGCGCGACGCTCAAAAACATAAGTACTCGCCCATGGGTCTCGCTTGTGCCCAGGGCAAGCGCTCTCTACTGCCCATCTCGCATTATTACTGCTCGAGGGTGACCCGGTCTTCCGCTAATAGGTTTCGGAGGACGTTGGCAAATCTGCCACGTCACAGTACATATGAGATTTTTTTTTATTGTATGGGTTCTGGGCCACGGATGGGAAGAACAATTAAGTTTTTTAATAGGAGGCGGCACGGTATCCGGTTGCGGATAGAATTTTACTGCTTCGGCGGTTTCATGCCCCGTTTCAAATATCGCTTTGGAATGGAGTCATGTGACACTTAGCAGTGTTTGAAAATGCTGCATTCTAGACCGCGTTATGAATTTTGCTGAGTTAACTGTTTCGGGAGGCTATAAATGCGCCGCCCTTGAAGGTCAGGTCGATGTATTACCCATAACGAAGGAAAAGTACATTTCATTTACAAAAAATGTTGAAGACCGGCAATCAAAGTCACGTAATTGTATTAAATTACGATTCATCGATTCGTACAAATTTTTGAATACCAGTCTCGACAAATTGGCATCTTTCCTCGATACAGACAAATTGACAATTTTACGTTCCGAATTTCAAAATCTTTCCGTCGAAAATTTCAAGTTGTTGACACGAAAGGGTGTCTTTCCATACGAATACCTCGATTGCGTAGATAAATTAGACGACGAATGTTTGTCGCCGCTCGAGTCATTTTACAGTTCGCTGACAGGCGAAACCGTATCCGAACGCGATTATGCACATGCCGAGAATGTGTGGAAGCGATTCAACATAAAAACCTTGGGTGAATACAGCGATCTGTATTTGACAACTGATGTTTTGTTATTGGCTGATGTTTTTGAAAATTTTCGTGATAGCTGCATTAAGAGCTACGGTTTAGATCCAGCATATTATTATACATTACCGGGATTCACGTGGGATGCTATGTTAAAGCATACAAAAATTATATTTGAATTATTAACTGATATCGATATCGTGGATGTTTATTGAACGTGGTATACGCGGCGGTTTGAGTCAATGTTCCAACAGACATGCTGAAGCCAATAACAAGTACATGCAGTCGTACGATCCATCGAAACCATCATCATGCATGATGTAATTTGATGTAAACAATTTGTATGGATGGGTAATGTGTCAGCCTTTGCCATATGTCGAATTTCAATGGGTTAACGACATTGAAAATTTTAACATAGCTTTGATTGCCGCTGATTCAACCATAGTCTACATTCTCGAGGTGGATCTAGAATATCCGCAACGTCTGCACGATGTTCACGCCGACCTGCCGTTCTGTCCGACGCGTGACAAACCACCTGGCAAAAGAGACGCCAAGTTGCTTGCAACGTTAAGCCTTGTACAGACCTGAACATTTCGGCGAACATTGCGCCGCGCATTGCGCCGAACGGCGAAGGGAACAATAGTTTTAAATGCACGTGGCGTTCGTGGCCCCGTCAAAACTATTGTTCCCTTCGCCGTTCGGCGCAATGCGCAGTGCGATGCGCGGCGAAATGTTCAGGTCTGTACGAAGCATTACATGTTAAGCAGCGCTATGTTATCCTCTATTATAACCTGCAACAATGCCTGCGCCACGGTCTTCATATTACAAAGATTCATCGCATCCTCCAGTTCACACAGTCACCATGGCTCCGCGAATACATAGAATTAAATACGCTCTTTAGAACACGTGCGACAAACGATTTCGAAAAGAATTTGTACAAATTGATGAACAACGCGGTATTCGGTAAAACTATGGAAAATGTACGAAATCATGTAGATGTAAAACTCGTGACAAGCTGGGATGGAAGATATGGCGCAGAAGCAATGATCGCGAAACCAAATTTCCACAGCCGTTGCGTATTTTCCGAAAATTTTGTGGCTGTGGAATTGCGCAAACTCAGGGTGAAATTCAACAAGCCCATCTATGTGGGTATGTGTATATTAGATATATCTAAAACTTGCTTGTATGAATTTCATCATGAGTACATGTTTCCTCAATATGGTCAAAATTGCAAAATAATGTACACAGACACAGATAGTTTAATTTATCATATTAAGTGTGAGGACATTTATGAAACCATGAGGCGCAACATTAGCCGTTTCGACACAAGCGGTTATCCGGTAGAGAATAAGTATAATATCCCACTTGTAAATAAAAAGGTTCCCGGCTTGATGAACGACGAGAACAATCGGATGATAATGACTGACTTTGTCGGGCTGAGGGCAAAAATGTACACATTGCGTGTAGACGGGAAAAAGGATACAAAAAAAGCGAAAGGTGTAAAGAATAACGTTGTAAGGACGACAATAACGTTCGATGATTACTTACAGTGTCTACAAAATGAAATTGTGATGAGTCGTACTCAGGCATGCATAAGATCGAAATTACATGAAGTGTATACTGTATCAGAGCGAAAAATTGCTCTGAGTCCATACGATGACAAACGGTATATCATACCCAACTCGACGGAAACATTCTCTTGGGGCCATTATCGAATTCCTTCGTAGTGTTACGTTCCGAACATAATTATTGCTGTCCTTACAACATTATTCTTTACACCTTTCGCTTTTTTTATTGTGATTGAAATAGAATTGCTTCTACGTTAAAGTTTGGAAGCCCCGAAAAGGGCCGATGATCTCCAAAGGCTCACCACCGCCTAACCACATCGTATATCATCCCCCGATTAAGCCACCACCACTGATCGTTGGTGAGGCTAAAACTCTCTTCAATGCAATCGCTGCATTCGGCTGCCGGCCTCGCCTCCGCTATTTGTGACCCATATAAGTGGCACACTGTTGCTCTGGCACCTGGCGTGCGGCACATCACATGCCAGCCACCTTCCTCATAGGCCCAGGCCTCTTCTTCACTCACGTTACGATAACAAGTGCCACATATCCTTCGGATATTGTGCTGCATGTATACTTCGCCGTCCCACGGCGCCAATATACACGACATCCGCAGTAATTTGCGGTATGTTTCGGGGTGATCGGTGAGCCGCACCCCATCAAATGGCCCGATATAATCGTCCTGAAGCTGGTATGCTTCCAGAGGATTGTATGATGCTCTCGGGATCGGCATCTTTGCAGATAGATCTACTGACTGTCCCGTAAAAGGCTGCCTCCTCTTATATTTGCATCAATCCTTTGTCCTAGGAGTGGTACGTGCTTTTTCGTTCTTTGTCAGCATCTTTTTCTTTTCTCAGACTTCTTCTATCTTCGTGATGCCATCCAGGCTAAGATTCTGCTTCGCAAAATCTTGATGAGCACATTTTTGCAGGTGCTAGGATTCTGCTTCGCAAAATCTTGATGAGCACATTTTTGCGGGTGTTCCGTTTATATATTTTTTCTCACACGTGACATGTACATAGTTTGTAAGCTAGGCTCGATTCTGCTTCGCAAAATCTTGATGAGCACATTTTTGCAGGTGTTCCGTTTATATATTTTTCATTAAACAGGTTTAATTGTTTATAATAAATGTTTATGATAATAAATGTTCATAATAAATGTTTATTATAAATTGTCTTTATTTATCCATGAATTATTTACATTACTCAATCCTAACCATTTTACATACACCTTATTTCCTTTTCTGCGCAACACTTTCTCCACTAAGTATACATCTGGGTCGGCAACGCGATGCAGCTCATATTCGTAGAATCCTCCAGCAACGGGGTTTCCACGGGAATCTTGCAGCAGATATGTCGCCGGATTAGTTGCTTGTACCTTGACTATCTTGAACACCTCAGTGGTCCAATTTGGTGTGTAACCTTTATCAAAAACGGTTTTAAATTTTCTGACACGTACAGACTGACCCACACTGAATTTCGCAGGCGCAGCAATCTTTATGTAGTTATATACGGTGTCTAAGAGCCTGTCGGAAATGGCAGGGGTGACATCACACGGTCGCATACCAATAGTTCTATGCTTTTGCGCATTGTACTTTGCAACTAGTCGCAGTAGCGCATCGACCCATTTATAGGTTCCATTCAGTGTAAACTCTTTCCACATGTTATTCTTCAATGTACGATTGAACCGTTCTACGATGGAAGCCTTCATAACCGAATACGTAGAATAACGATTAATACCGTGTTTCGTCAAGAGTTTTTGCACCTCACTGTTGTAAAATTCCTTTCCTTGATCGGTTTGCAAATGTTTTGGACGTCGATTGCGAAATATCTTTGTGAACGCTTTAGCTACCTCGCCTCCACTTTTAGTCTTGAGTGGCATGCCCCAAGCATATTTGGATAGCACATCGATAACCGTTAATATGTACTTGTTACCGCCATTTATACGCGCGTGAGGCTGCATATCTACGAGATTGGCTTGTCATAGATCGTCATACCCATGCACTAAAACTCGACGTCGTGGAAAAATCCGTCTGGCGGGGGCATGCAGTTCGTCCACTAATTGCGTCTTCTCTTTGCTCATGTTCAGGATTTGAACAAAAGAGATATAAAATTGTATTAAACAAAATCACGATCCACGAACTGCGATTGGTTTCTCGTGAATGCATTCTCGCTAGAGACTGACATCTTTAAACATATGTAAATATATTTATAACGTCTTAAAAGAAGTTATAATATTTAACCCGATGTGTTTGTCGAGATTCCTGTACGTTCTTGACTCCTATCATTATAAAAAAACTGATTACTCAGCAAACTTATTTCTTCGTCTTAAAAGAAGTTATAATATTTCACCGGTTGTGTTTGGCACGTGCCGAGATTCCTGTTCGTTCGTAGGGGTATTATATTACATAAAAAATGTCAGGGTCAATCAAATAGCGTCTTAAATGCTGGCGTGCACGTGTTCATGCATGCGCGTGCCTGTCGCCCAAAAGCTGCGAGAGTCATAATTTGCGATATATACCAAAATGTTCGCTGTCTTTATAAGATTGTCGGTTGGTCAAGCGGTTAATGAGATGGTCTACCAAGCGGTAGACCGGGGTTCGAATCCTCTTGGGGTAAGAAAGTTTTTTTCCGTTAAAAAAAATTACTTAGCAAAGTGTTCGGTTGCAAAAATGCGCAGTTTGCCACGTGCACAGATTCCCTGATGCCAAAGTGGCATAACATTACAACAAACTGATTAATCAGCAAAACGACTAAAAGAGTTTTCCTCCCCACCACTGCAGGAAAGAACGGGCGGGGTCTGAGAGGCGTCTGTTCTATCATTCTCGGTTAGATCGTTAAAGTATACGGTTCGCGCGCGAGAGGATACCGCTGTGACGTCACAAAATCCACCGACCTCCACTCCTATCCTTTGTGACGTCACTCTCCCAAAAAACATTCGCGAAAAAATCAGGCCTTGACCCCCGACAAAATTTGCGACCCCCCAAAAATCCGCGGACCCTCCGAAAAAGACCGCCCCGGTTAGGTCTGGGGGTGACCCCCGAAAAAGACCGCCCGGTTAGGTCTTGAGGGTGACTCCCGAAAAAGACCACCCGGTTATTTCTGGGGGTGGCTCCCGAAAAAGACCGCCCGGTTAGGTCTGGGGGTGACTCCCGAAAAAGACCGCCCGGTTAGGTCTGGGGGGTGACCCCCGAAAAAAACCCCCTCCCAAAGGATAGGGGGTGGGGGGAAAGGGGGGTGACCTCGAAAAAACCCCCTCCCCTGAGGGGAGCGTTGAGGGGGAGGGTGGGCAAGCCCCCTTCCCCCCGGGTTAGGAGGCTTTCTGCCCCGAAAGGTCATTGAACTTGGTCCAGAATGAACATTACCTCCCTACTATAATCGTCTCGAGCCCGCGTGGTAATCGATCGTCGGACCGAAAATCAACCGCGGGACGTAACATGAGCGTGTGTATTTCGCTGGCTCGGTAGACTCGAACATCGGACTCCGTTTGTTGCGTTGGTCGGTCGCTATATCCCCGCGGCCGAACCCTTTTGCCCGCGGGAATCGGTAGTTGCGGCGTTGGTCACCTAGCGGCCTATCGCCGCAAGCGGACGGTGCGCACTTTCACCTGCGAGAATCGGCGGTTCGTGGCGCTGGTCACCTAGCGGTCGATTCTTGAAGGTGTGCCGCGCACACTTTCTCCTGCGGGTATCGTAGCCACCTGGCGGATGATTCACAACCCAGGGTAGCTCGTGCCTCGAGGACGACGTACTCGTTACATCCCCTTCCTACTTCGGGGCGCGAGACTTCCCGTGGATCGTGCATCGTGGTTATGTGGTTTGCTCTACCTTCTTACGACTAACTGTACAACTTATGCTAACTTAATACTACTTAACCTACGGGGCCCATGCGTGGCCGTCCTCGTCCGCGGCGTGGCGGAACCGGACAGACAAGTCCTGCCCCTGTAGTTCCCGGAAGTGGAACCACCCCCCCCCCCCTGGATCCGGATTCGGTAGCGGCGGCCCG
Organism: Lasioglossum lativentre; assembly: GCA_916610255.1. Taxonomy (NCBI): domain Eukaryota; kingdom Metazoa; phylum Arthropoda; class Insecta; order Hymenoptera; family Halictidae; genus Lasioglossum; species Lasioglossum lativentre. Next base: position 19,279,404 of record OU744359.1, on the reverse strand, counting down.
GTTGCAGTTCCGAGAGGTGCAGGAGGTGTCCCTCCGGGTGACCTGGCTTCGGGCGTACTGGTGGGTGTCCCCTCGTCGGTCCGGTGGCTGGTCCCGGGGCGGCCTCGGCTGGTTGCGTCGGTGACAGTGGCGGCTGTTCCGCTTGTCGAGGCGGCTGCTCGTGGCGGGCGGCCTCGACGGCGGCCTGAGGGCTGCTGGTCGGCCTCGCGATTCGGACGATTGTTGACAGGGTCCGGCTGCTCCGGACGATTGGGTGGCCGGCACGGTCGTTAACTGCCGTACCGCGGTGGCTGGCGATGCGGGGGCTTGGCTCAGCTGTGGCTGGCCGGTGGCTGGTGGAAGTGCCACTACGCTCGGCTCGTCGATCGCCGCGATCCGGAGCTCCCGGGCTGGTGGCCGCATCCTGGCCGGGGGTCCCCGGCTGACCGGTGTTCTGGCTGGTGGTTGTTGCCGGTGCGCCATGTTCAGCCACGATATTCGGCCTTCCCTCAGGCGTTGCCGTATGCGGGCCTCGATCGGGCGGTCGGCGGGGTTCCTCCGCAGCGGTATCGCTGTCGCCTTGCTCTCTGGTGGCGGTCGCTCTTGTCTCTTTGGCATTATAAATGTTATTTCAGTTATCGATCGTAAAATTGTTAAAAGCAAAACATGTATTAATGTTCTCGGCGCAACGGTTCGATCAAGTAAATACATTAAAGCAATTTTGCTAGTATGATTAAACTTTCAACGTTTCGATCCTAATATGGATCTTTCTCAAGAAAGAAGAAAACTGCGTCTGAAAATTTTAATAATTTTTTATTATAGTATTGTAATAAAAAACAGATTTAAATACAATGTCAAAATACTGTATTCAATTACTCACTTGCTTTATGAAAATTTGAAAAACGGAATTGAGATATATAAACACGTGTTGTTTCTATGCCGTTACACAAGTTACTGTGGCATAGACACGAGGCTAACAGAAACAGAACCAATCAGAATCAGAACGAGTCAGAAACAATGGATCGAACATAAACCAATCGATATTTGGCGGATATTTCAAACCGTGAACAGTCAAACACACAACAACTCAACTGCACATATACCAAAGTGTTATGGTGAAATTGAATAAACATCAATAGAGACCAACATAATGAAAAAACATATACATAAGATGTTATGCAGTTGACAAAACATAGGATAAACAATATTATTAGGAAAGGGATTCATCATAAAACACTACTGGTTTAGTAGTGTTGCGTAATATTCTTGAATCATAGGTGTTTCATACCTAAGATTTACGCTAAGATGTTTAATCATATGAATCGTTTCCAGTAGTATCCTATTACTTAAATTAATCTCGTTGTCAATTACTTTAATGTTGTCAAAATCAAAACTGTGGTCAAACTCTAAAGAATGTTTAGTTAAGGCAGTATGCTGTGACGGATTTAAAAAAATGTTACGTTTATGTTCTCTAATTCTTGTTTTTAACAGTCTCGACGTCTGTCCAATGTAAACTTGGTTGCATCCTTACAAGGTATTAAATAAACAATATTACAGTTTTTAGAAAGCGGTAACTTATCTTTGATCGGTGGAAACCAGTTTTTTAAATAATACGGTATTTTGAAGATGGTATGTAATCCGATTTTTCTGAAGATCCGTTTTATGTCTCACGCGGGGTCCGCGAAGACGTTACGTTTTTACGCGTGCGAATTTCTTTTGATGTCCACGGTTCGTTGCGACGTAGGGCGAGTTACGTCGTTCCGTCGTCAGAGAAAGAATGTCGGGATGGGATCCCCGGTCGGCTGGATCTAGTCCGCCTGGCCGTGAATTGGAGTACACACACGCAAACGGCTGGACCAAGTCCGCCAAGATTGTGGTGGGTACGGTAGATCGAACGACTGGACCCAGTCCGCCTAGTTCGAGGAAAATTGGAGACTTCACAATCGGCTGGACCTAGTCCGCCAAGATTGTGGTAGGTGAGGGAACTCGAACGGCTAGACCCAGTCCGCCTAGTTCGAGGGAAAATTGAAGGACGCACAAACGGCTGGACCTAGTCCGCCAAGAATGTGGTAGTGGGGGAGCTCGAGAGGCTGGACCCAGTCCGCCGAGCTCGAACGTGTAGGTATAGGACAGAGGTGAAAAAGTGGTTGGCGACTCCTCTCACGACTAAGGTTCTTGATACACGCACATTCGCACACGCAAATGAATCTATTCTTTGCTGATCCGCACGCAGCAATATCGACGTATAAGGGGATTAGGAAGGAGGTGGTGTATCCTCTCAGTTTGAAGGCCAGAACTACAAATAGTTCAAAGTGCTCTCGGTTTCATCATCGAGAACGATGGAAGTAGGTAAATGGTTAAAAGGTTGGATTGAGGAAGGTGAACGCGAACAGTCGTTGCACTGGATGGTGCACCGAAGAATTCTGACTTCAGACTTCAGCTGACTCGTGACTTCGACTGACTCCTGACTTGGACTGACTTCGACTATGGTTCTGACTTCGACTGATTCCTGAATTCAACTGACTCCTGACTTCGACTGCTTTCGACTGATTCCTGAATTCAACTGACTTCGTAGGTGTCCAGCTGCTTCCCTTATAGTCCAACGTTGGTGGAAGGGGGTAGTCCCAATCACATGTCAAGTTGTTCCAGTGGAAGGGGTAGTGGATCACTGGAGGTGGATCGACGTTCCTGCGTCTAAGTCCTTTATCGTATTTTGTGAAATCATTCTGTTGCGAGACTATGTCCTTATCGTATTTCGTGAAATAATTCTGTTCTGAGACTATGTCCTTTATCGTATTTCGTGAGATAATTCAGCTGCAGGAGTGGTGTTGTCGGTTCGAACTGTCGACTACTAATAATCGATTTGATCTGCTGTCTCGATAATTTCGACTTCTGGTGGGGGTTGCGACGTAGTAGGTTCACTAGACTGGAACGGACCGTATCAATAGGGAAACGGTCCCTTGAAACTTTATTCTTATAAGATCTGAAATAGTGGCGTATGAATGAGGGGCGGGCCCCTTGAAAATATACCACAGGACCGGCCTGGGCTTGCAAGAGCAGGAGGGACTGTGGTGACGAACGTCACAGTCATTTGAAATATTTTCAATATAAGGGAGAACGACGGTGTTCTTCCAGTTTATAGGTCCCATATTCTTGAATCTCTCCTCTTTTCGTTCAGTAACGAGAAGAGGGTGATAGATATCAAAAACACGTTCCTTTATTGTACTAGATGTGTAATTAACCGGATAACCGTTCCGCCTCAAGACATCTTTTATTAATTGTAAATTGCTAGATCTAAACTCAGGGTTTGCTAATAGAATAGCGCGGTCAATTAAACCCTTGATAAGACCGACCTTATGCTGTAAGGGATAGTGAGAATAAAAATTTACATATCTCCCCGACCAACTGGATTTATGGAACCAATTTGTTTTTAACATGTTACCGTCTCTCAACACACTAACATCAAGAAAATTCAGAAAAGAATCATTCTCAATCTCGTGTGTGAATTGAATTCTATTATGAAAACTGTAGAACGTGTCCAACACAGTTTGAAATTGATGCGGTTTTATGCAGGTGATAATGTCGTCTACATACCTTTTCTAAAAAATCAGTTCAAATGGTAATTTTGAAATCCAAACATGTTCCAGTTTTTCCATCACTAAATTTGCAATTACTGGAGAAATGTGTTTTCTCAAATTCCGGTACCAAAAACCTGCTCGTAGTAAATGCCGTTGAACATAAAGTCATTTGCTTCGAGAACAAACTTGACGGCGTGGAGGAAATTCTCACGTATAATGGTAGTATGTTCTTTGATCTCATCCCAACGAATCCCTAACACTTCTAATGCCAAATCTGTTGGAACGTTGGTGAACAAGGCTGTCACGTCAAGTGACACCAGCTGCATGGAATCCTCAGGGATTACAATTGTCGTAATTTCTTTGACGAATTGCCAACTCTCAACAGTATGGAAGGGAGACTTCCCAACGATTTTAGACAAAATATTAGCTAAAAACTTTGACAATTTATATGTGGGACCACCAATAGATGAGACAATAATTCTCCAGCTCAAAACAGTTTTATGTGTTATGGGTAATGCATATGCTCTAGGTACAACCCCATTGTAGGTTTTTAAACGTTTCCCCAAACACTCATCATTTTGCTTCTTTTTTACCAAATTGGTAACGATGGAATTGGCTTCTTTTTCAAAAGTACTCGTGTAGTGATATCTGCTAATTTTGTATGTGTTGTTGTCATTCAACATATTTATCACTTCAGTATTATAACTGTCTCTGTCAACCAATACCGTAGTATTACAAACAATGAATTGTTAGAACTTCGTGCATGTGCAATGTAATTAAGGATTTTATTAACAATTTTAATCCTAATTTCATTTTGTACATAAACCAATATCAGTAACTTTTATTAGACCTGATTCTACTGACGCAATGAATCTGGGAGACGAGATGTAATTTCTTTCAACTTCAAGTGCGTATTTGGGTCCCAATTTTAAAACCTTTTCAACACTTTTTGGAACAATAACATTTGTTAAATTTTCAAGCCAATTATCGGTATCTGTAGGGTTATTGTTATCATCATTGAAAATGTCAACAAACATGTTGTTCCTGATGTCCAACAGGTTGTTAACCTTTTTAATGCCTTTTTTCTTTAAAATCTTAAACATCTTTTTATATTTTTTATTTTCAAAGAAACAAAACTTTTCAAACAACTGTAAAGGCAATAAAAATCGTATTCCTAATTCAATTCTTCCAACTTTTGTAAAAGTGATTTGTGTAGATTATGTGTGTCTCTGATCTAAATGTTTAATAGTTTTTCATATATCTAAATTGTAAATGATGTAGTTTGTTGCACGTGAACGTGGAAGTGGTAAATATGTTGAGTCTGTTCAACACATTATTTCTGATGAAATTCGGAAATATATTATGTGATCTACATTTTAATAGAAATCATTTTCGGTTATGTTTTTTCGTGAATTGTAAAAGAATTGCACTTTGGTTAAATATATGCATTTATTCACTTTGTACAATTTGTTGCCGGCCGAATTATCTTTGGGCAACTAGTTTGTTGTAGAGTTCTTTGAATGATCGCGTACAAATTAGGGACGAGACTAAGAAACTCCTCCAGACAAGAGCTCGATGCTTGCTCTTCGAGGTTACGAACGATTCTGACTCTATATTCCGGGGTCCGATCGCTGGTCACCTCGTTGGTGTTAAATTCTTCGAGGGGATGGGCCCGATTCGTCAGGAGAATCATCCCCATTTGTTGATTGACTTGAGGGAGGAGGATCTTCCGGACAACCCTCACCGGTGGAGGAGGAAGTTCCTTCCTCAGGTCAATCGCGGAAATTTCGGGAAAAAAACTAACTCAGACCCCGGTGCTGCGCGACGAAAAAGGCCCAAGTGGCCTGCACATGTTGTATACTTTTATGGCTCCTTGTCCCGAGCGGACGGATGGTCATCAGGTTCGAACCTTGGGTCTAAGACCCTAGGTACCTCGCGTACGGTACCTTCGAAAATAACTGATGAAACAGCGCGTTTTGACCAAAAACAGATGGCCCAAGGGGGTGTAAATGCGTGCCTAAGAGCCTCACGGACCTTGAGGTTGACAAAGTCGTGAGAGCCAGGCGTGACGGTTATAATCGTAAAGTTAAAAATATAAAACGATTAACATTACGCTTATAAATGCCAGTCATAGTTCGTACAGTTACTGCTCGGATTACGTTATCCTTGCCGGTATGAGTCTGTGTAACCCTTCCAAGGTTCCACTGTAACGGTGGAAGGTGGTCCTCCTTCAAGACGACGACCGTTCCTTCCTTGATCTCGTGTGATCCCTTAGTCCATTTCGATCGTACGTTCAGGAACATATTCTTTTGACCACCTGGTCCAGAAGTCCTGTTTTACCTTATGCATATGCTGCCAAGTTGACAGCCGGTTGATCGCAGTAGCGGTATAGTTGGCCTCAGGTATGGTTGTCATTGCGCAACCAATTAAAAAATGGCCAGGAGTAAGGGCACAAATGTCGTTAGGATCGGAGGAGAGGGGTGTTAAGGGACGAAAATTTAGGATTGCCTCAATTTCCGTAATAAATGTGGCAAATTGTTCAAACGTGAATAACTCGTCACCGACAACGCGTCTCAAATGATGTTTGAAGGATTTTACTGCCGCCTCCCAAAGTCCTCCAAAATGAGGAGACAATGGAGGCGTAAAATGCCACGTAACTTCTTTATCGATAAGGAATTGATAAACTCTTTCATCTTCGCGCAAAGTCCGAAGGAGTTCCGTCATTTCATTATTGGCACCGACAAAATTCGTGCCGTTATCGGAATATACGTTTTTACAAATTCCGCGTCGCGCAATGAATCGTTTGAAGGCAGCTATAAAGGCATCGGTGCTCATATCACTGACTACTTCGAGATGCACGACTTTAGTCGAGAAACAAATAAAAATCGTAACTTAAATTGTTCGGCTGCGCTGGGCTAGGTTTATGGTAGGGATACCCTTATTGCGTACTGGGTCCGGTACGTGACTTTTCGTCGTTTGGCTACGGTGTTGGGCCTGTCTTCGCCAATTGATTGCCGTCCGTACCGGGTATCTTCGAGTCCGTCCTTACCATAAAAGACTTAAAACATTCGTTCCTTAGATCCAGCGCAACCGACGAGTGCTGCAGCGCATATGGCTTCCAGATGACAGGAAAATCGCAGGGTTTGGTCGCCAAATGTGCGACTTTGGCAAATCTCTGTTTTTCGTTCCGTTCACCCCCAAACCGTCTGAAGGTGGGGGTGAGTGTTCTAGGGGTTGGAAGGACCATTCCTATAAATAAGGGAACTTTCGATCCTTCCGGTTCAGTTCATTAGTAGAAGTTAAGACCATGCTCATAGACCGGTTACTATCCACCATATATCTCACACCGACTATATCAGTACACTTTTACATCTTGCTAACTGTTGAAAATATATCTTGTTAATTCAAATCATCGTGTTTCATGTCAACACCCTATTAACCCTATCCCTATAAACAGTGATAGGGTCCAACGCTATTCGCGACAACGAACAAAGTTAGAAACGGAAAGTTACGCCCTCCGTTTGACTTCGAAAAAGTCTAGTCGAGAATGCGTTCGCATAACATAAATCTTTATACGTTTGCGGTTGCGATATCGTCGTTCCTTTATGTAAAAAGGCCCGCAACAAGACAGGCTCGTCTGGCCGGCAAATTACCCATTAGATAGTTTGTCGTCGGAGGGTTAAATCGGAAACATTTCACGCACTGACGGATTATTTTACGCGTCGTGTTATTGCCGTCTATTGGCCAATACGATTGACGAACATTATACAGAGTGGCTGTCAACCCCGAATGATAATGTCGGATATGTGATTCGCGAATAAGAAGGTCAGTTATATGACTATTTTTCGACAAAAGAATCGGATATTTTTGACTGAAGGGTAGATTAGAATTCTGGAGACGACCTCTAACACGGAATATGCCCTTTTCGTCTAGAAATTGAGCTAATGGCATTAATTTGCTCCTTGAATTTAACGCGGATCCAGTTTTTAAGTGGTGTAGTTCTTCCGAAAACGATTTCCGTTGCGTTAAGACGACAATTTTTTCATCTGCGTGTTGTAATTCCTCAACAGAAAGTGGACCAGTATAACGAGGTTTTCGTATAAATCGTAAACAGTACGCAATTACTCTGCTTAAACTCCGAATGCAAGAGTACCGTTCTAATATGTCCAAAGGTTTTACGACCGTACAAGCCAAACACGTTAGTTTGCGTAACTCAGGTGTATCCTTTAGAAATTCAAAACGCGATTCTGGCCAAACGGATTCGTCAGACGCGAGCCAAGTTGGCCCGTAACGCCAGAGTTTGCTCGTAACGAATTGTTCTGTTGTAGAACCACGCGAAAGTAAATCTGCGGGATTATCGGTTGTTCGAATATGTCGCCCTGTTTTAACGTCTGTTTTCTCTTGGATATTCGTGACACGATTAGCGACAAAGGTTTTCAGCGTGTTTCGAGATTTCTATAACCAATGTAAAACAATTGTGGAATCTGTCCACAAAATTGTGCAATGGATTTCTTGATGAATTATTCGTTTTATGGACGTATATAGTTCGGCGAGTAAATTGGCTCCACATAGTTCCAATCGCGCCAAACTGATGGTTTTAAACGGTGCAACGCGAGATCTTGCACATATTAATCCAGTTATGGTGTTACCAGACATGTCTTCAGTTTGAATATAGATGTTAGCTCCGTACGCGCGTTCGCTAGCATTGCAAAAACTGTGTATTTCGAATCGTTTAATGGAACGTTAAGAAATGTGCCGTTCGAAGGAGAAATTTTCTAGTAAGCTCAATTGTGCCTGATAGTTCGACCATTCAGTTTGAATATTTGCTGGTAAAGATTCGTCCCAGTCTATCTGGAGTTGCCACAATTGTTGCATTAATATTGTTAGAGATCGGAAACGCGAATCAGTGGGATTTCGTCGTTGTAGGGAAAGCTTTGTACACTGGTTTCACAAACGTTTAATAAACACAATAAAAACAGAAATAACGAGTAATAGTACAATACGAGACGCGGCGAAAACAATGAGGGTGGACGAACGAGGTAACGCGCGACGTGACAACGCTTAACGCAATAGGCGGGTATCGATACAATATGTGTTGACGCGATTACTGTTGCTCGACGAGTGTCGATCAGCCGGTGCCTAACCGAAAATCACGCGTTGGGCGGCTAACGAGGTGAGGGGCCCGCGCGGAAGACGTGACGTCATCCGCGAGGCTACGCGACGACGGTGAGACGGATCCGTCGCTTGGAGATAGGCCGGAACAAATATTTTCGCGACAACGGTAACTGGTCCAAGAAGACCCAATGGATTGAAAATTTTCGCGATTGTAGAAAGAATCGTACGTTTGGTATGCGTTTGCCTTTGATCGATGGATACGGTATATCTAATGGAATCATCGCGCGGATTCCAGACAACGCCTAATGTTTTTACGATCGAGTCACCGAAATATTTCGGATGTATCTGATCCTCCGACAGACCTGATAGTAATTGTGGATCGTTCGATACCCACTGACGAATATTCAATCTTGCTCTTTTTAGTATCTCAATTATGTCATTACGTAATTGGAGAGCTTCGCGAAATGTAGCAGCACCAGTCAAAAGATCATCAACATACATGTCCTTTTTAATGACGTCAGATGCTACCATAAAACTGTTCGATTCGTCATCTGCTAGCTGGTGTAAACACCTTATTGCTAGGTACGGAGCCGAAGATAAGCCCAAAGTAACCGTGTTTAACTCGTATGTCGCGATTTCGTTTCTGTCATTTCTCCAGAGGATCCGTTAGAACGGACCGTTACATCCGTTAGAAATTGCCGATACATCTTCTCAATATCGTCAGTTAACACGTATGCATGCGTTCGGAATCGTAATAATAATGAGATGTCGTCCTGTATCGCCGGACCGATTTCGAGTGCGTCGTTTAATGATATTCCAGTGATCGATTTAGCCGATCCATCAAATACAACTCGACATTTCGTGGTCGAACTGGAGAGTTTGATGACGGCGTGATGAGGCAAATAGAAACCGTAAGAATGATTAGGTGCGTCTACCAGAGTCATATGACCTAATGCGAGGTATTCGTTTATGATGCTCGTATATTCGGTCTTTAGATCGAGATTATGCGTGAATCTTCGTTCTAAAGACAGAAATCGATTTAATGCGCGTGTATATGATTCTCCGATGTCTCGCTTCTTCTCATTGAACGGAAGCGCGACCACGTATTTCCCTGAATTTTCGCGAGATACCGTTTGTTTGAAGTGAGCCTCTACTTCATTTTCTGTTGGCGAGAGATGAACTTGTTGAGGTCCCTCTTCTACTTCCCAAAACCTTTTTAAATCGAAATTAACGTTGTTAACGAAAGTGCGCGCTTTGACAATTGAAACGGTGGTTGCACTCCCTCCGATTACCCAACCGAACTGCGTTTTTTGTAATATCAAGTCAGAAATTCGCGTTTTCGTGACGAAGACCTTATGATGATTCGCAACCTTCTGCGACGACGGTGGAGAATTTCGAGATCGAGTTGTTCGAACTGACTGGTTTTCACGATTATTGGCAACGGATTTAATCGAGTTATTTGCAACGGAAGGCTTATCAATATATGAGTCCGATTCATAGTCATTGGATTGATGAGCAGCGTTATACAAATGTTTAAATGTATCCCATGTTTTTCGCGTGTCGATACTCATTCTCGAAATCACAATGCCGGCAAGAAGATCATTTGCGATATCTTCCCAATTTCTGCCTAACGTCTGTAGCGAGCGTACGTGTAGTTGCACGTGATTCACTAAATCTAGAATTGCGGCGGACGAATCGTTCAGCATGACTGGCGTCTCGCGTAATAAAGCTGTGTGTTTCAAAATTATCGCGCATTTATTGTCGAAAATCTCGGTGAGGTGATTCCATGCAGGTTCATAATTGTCTTCGCTTATGGTAAAGGCTTCGATCGCGGTTCCTGCTCTCCCGGATGTTGATAATCTTAAGTAGTTTAGTTTTGAACCTTATTCAAACCGGCGTGTGAGTGTATCATTGTTAAAAATGCGTCTCGAAACGTTATCCATTTTCCGAGGCGTCCATCGAATTTCGGCAAGTTTATTTTCGGAAGATGAACTGGAATTTTTACGGTTGCTACATCTGATCCGCGTGACTCTGAACTATTATTTAGATTCGAGGTGGTTGACAGCGACTCTTATAACTCAATAGCTGTAGCAAGTGTGTCATCGTAAATATTTGATAATTCGTCGCGGATTTGCTTGATGGAATCGTATTCCTCCGTCAATGATCCTAATTCATCCTGTTCATCGTTGAACTTTTGGAAAAGGATTCTTATTCTATCTATCTTTTCGCGTAGTTTAATGCGTTCCTTAGGAGAATCCTCGAATGTGTCTAAGTAATGTCCTAGTGAAGTGAGCTGGCCTTTAAAATAAGAACGTTTCTGCTTCAGCGCGCGTATTTGCCTTTCGAATGCTTTGTCGTCTGAGTTTGCCATTTTTTAGTGGGATATTCGAGACAAGGTAGATGAAGGATTGAGACGGAATTTTAATTGGCGCGAAATTAAGAACGAGCCTACCTTCGCTGAAGATCCCAGGTAGCACTCGGATGTCCGATGGATGTCCTAAGTACGTCCGTAGTCGGACCTTCGTATGTCCCGGGGACGTCCGAATCATGTCCGAATGTCCGAGATATGTCCGATATATGTCCGATATACGTCCCAGAAATGTCCGAATGAGGTCCGTGTTACAAAGTGTGACGTACATAGGACGTCCCGTGCGGACCTATCTGGGACGTACGTGGGACGTATCTGGGGACATACGGACGTTATTTGGACGCTCCTGGTACGTACTTGGGACCAATTCTGGGATATAAGGACGTTATTAGGACGTACGGCTGGACATATTCTGAACGTTAACAGGACATTTACAGGACATTTATGAAATATGGTTTATGCATATTAAAAACTACTAAACAATATTCATTATTAATATTTATTATTAATATTAATTATTACAAGGACATGGTTTAGGTATATAGGTAATATACTTAAGTATAATACAAACATATATTTATTTATACCTATAAAAGTTTTATAACTATAAATATATACATTTATAACTAAATACATATATTTATAATTATAAATTATTTTAATATAAACTTAAAATTTATAACTTATTTAAAACTATATAAAAGGTCAAAATAAACTGACCAGCGTGTACAATCAATTTAAAAAGAAAAACACTGGCAAGTTTCTTCGAAACAAAAATGAAATAGAATTACAGTCGGTGTGAAAAGTATTCGTACACATTTTAAAAACGAATAACTTTTTCAAAATTTGACCCAACAGCTTGAGTTTTTTTGAGACGTTAGAAGGATTAGTTTACTAGCTAATATGTAAATAATTTTTTTTTATTATTATTGGTCGTAATTGCGAAAGAAAAAGTAAAGGTCACGATTTTTAAATTTTTTATCTGTGCCTGTAGTGAAAATTTATAAGGTGCATTTGGTAGGTATAAGTAAGTTATATACATGTACAAAGTTTCATCGAAATCGATCGAGGTTGTTATGAAATATAAATGATTGAAAATAGCAAAAATTGTAAGAATCCGCGATTTAAATGATTCGAAAACCCTAAATTCAAAGATTTTTACATGTTACAATGCCCATAGCTTTTGTATGCGTCAACCGATTTCAATGAAACTTTGTACATGTATATAACTTACTTATACCTACCAAATGCACCTTATAAATTTTCACTACAGGCACAGACAAAAAATTTAAAAATCGTGACCTTTACTTTTTCTTTCGCAGTTACGACCAATAATAATAAAAAAAAAATTATTTACATATTAGCTAGTAAACTAATCCTTCTAACGTCTCAAAAAAACTCAAGCTGTTGGGTCGAATTTTGAAAAGTTATTCGTTTTTAAAAGGTGTACGAATACTTTTCACACCGACTGTATATCTGGTCGATTGTCCTACTGCAGCGATGGGCACGGTAGGGGCCCCTGAGGTGCTGGCTTCCCCCACCAACTACTCTTTCGTGCAGCGCGCACCTTCGCCGCGGAGCGGTGCCCCGCGCTCTTCGTTTCCCCCCTCGTACGAAAGAGTAGTTGGTGGGAGAAGCTTCTTGACTGCCGCAGTCATAGCTGCCCATCACTGTCCTACTGCATGTACCTGAAAACAATAATCATGGTTTATACATGTATATAATAATTATTTATTGAAAGAAATTAAGCAATTATCATAAAAAAGCATAAAATCTTTTATTTACGTACCTAGCTCGTAGCGTCGTTTGAGCGCCGGAGACGAAGGCAACACCGATTCCAAGTTGTAAAATTTTGCGTTTCCCTAGTTGACTATCCTCAGCCACTTTCGCCTTGGTCCTTGCCCTTACATAATCATCTGAAAGCATTTTTAAATTATACATATGTAATTATTATAGTTTCACCATAGTATGAAATCTTTAACTCACCAAAAGTGCTATTTTTTAAATATTTAATTGCGTGTTTTGGCCAGCATTTGTTCACTTCCTTGTACGCTTTCATGCGGTAACGAGGGCCAATGGCAATAATTCCCTATCAGCCACGAAGAGGGTACTGCCTCCACCGTGCCGTCTTTTACGAACTCCACGATTTCACGTCGTCGCAGGATCTGCAAAATTTATAATTGATTAATATACAAGAAATATTTTTACAGTGTATGCCGCGGGGTTCATCACACACACTTTAAATCGGAATAACTTTTTTGTGAATTGACCAAACGACTTCAATTTCTCTGTAAGGCTAGAATTAGTTTAGTAAATGACGTGTAATAAATAAGTTGAAAAAATGCATTTGGTCGGAATTGTGACAAACCATAGTAAAAATTGAATTGTACAACTTTTTCAGCTAGGCCAATAACGAAAATTTAAAACATGTGTTTTGTAAACTCGTATAAATTATACAAATTCTGAAAATTTCATTGGAATTGGTTAATAGGTTCACGAATTATAAACGATCAAAAGTAGTAAAGATTGCAATTTATCATCATTTTCGGCCTATAAGTGCCATATTTATTACTTTTGTCCGTTTACAATTCGTAAACCAATTAACCAATTTCAATGAAATTTTCAGAATGCATATACAGAATGCCTTACAGAGAAATTGAAGTCGTTTGGTCCATTCATAAAAAAGTTATTCTAAGTTAAAGTGAGTATAATCAATGATGTGCGTAACTGTATAAAATAATTTAACGGAATGGCGTAAGCGAAAACACTAACGGTAACAAATAATAACAATGAAAATATTTACTTGTCTAAATATGAAGTAAATCCGATAATATGTATTACACGATGATATGGTAACGATGAATTTATCACAGGAGATTTCTGAAGCACGTTCTTGAAGCACTCGCACAAGACTGATTTGTCACGCAGCAACGCAACGGTGCGTTCTTCTCCCGCATTCGATCGTCGCTTGTTTCATCGATCGTCGCTTTTCTTACCGATCATCGCTTGCTTCGATGGTACCGTACAGCTGTACGACACAGCTGAACACAGCGAAGCAAGGACCGTATACATATATGTAAATAAATAAATATATGTATATAAGTAAATATATTGTTATAAATAGTTATAACAATATATATACATATAAGTGTATGTATATAAATAAAAAAAAGACATTGCTGTAAATACATATATGTATATTGTTGTATATAAATATGTCTCATGCATGAGAAGTGAGCATCATTGTCCGTACGAAAGCCCTGAGCACTTTACTGTGGACAACCAAAGTTCAAGTCCAACAGAAGTCCCGGCGACGAAAAAAATGGACGTCCCTGGGAAATCCGAAATTTTGGTGCCACGGATGTCCTTAGGACATAAAAAACGGATGTCCGTAGGACGTCCGAAATTCAAGTCCAACGGAAGTCCCTGGGACGAAAAAAATGGATGTCCCTGGGACATCCAAAATTTAGGTCCCCCGGACGTCCTTAGGACGTAAAAAACGGATGTCCGTGGGACATACAAAACGGACATAGGACGTATGGACGTAAACGGTACATAAAACGGACGTCCCGTGGACGTACGGTGCTACCTGGGTATATAATGTTATATCTTTCTTTTGTTGGTTAGGATTGACAAATGAACCTATCAACTATATTGTGTTGCTCTGAAAACAAAGTTTTTTATTTCATTATTTTACACATCTTATTTACACTATTTACAATGTACAATATCTATACCTGAAAACAAAGAAACGACATTTAAAGTTATTATATAAGATGTCAATTCCTGCTTTGTAATCTTAACTGTAATTCAGCCTTATTCTCCTCTTTTACTCTATCGGCTAAGACCGTCACTACCATTACCTACGGCCAGATTCACATTTAAAGAAATACATTTTCTTTTCATATATTGTTTTTCTCTTCGTTTCGTGATAAAATTTGATTATAATCTTCCATCAATTTAACGCCCCGTTCAGCTGTATCATTGACGACCTTCAGTCCTTGAACTATGTTCATCCCAATTTTGTAATCAGGGTCATTATTCCATGTACAAGGATCTTTTCCCAAAAATGATGTTGGTATTAAAAATTTTTCAAACAATCGTTTGGAATGTGGAGAAATGAAATGGTTAATTTTTTTGTCTATATATTTTTGTACATCATCTGGACAGATTGTAAATTTCTTTATACTTTCTTTGCCATCGCTCTCTGCACTGGCATTCATTGCTTCTACCATTTGTACTTTTGTTTCATGTGTTACATCACTATCAAAAAATGACAATGCAGCCGTTTCTGGTGCCAAATACCATAAATGATTAATTAATTTGTTCAGCGCAGTACGGCTTATTATTTTATCTTGATGGTAAGCGTACCAATTTTGTAGGAACTCCAAATCTTGCCGCGGAGCCTCTATTGCAAATGGAGCTCGTATCCAAGCTTTCAAGTATAAATTTGCAAGGAAAATACAAATGTCACGAATTCCAGTGGCATCTTCACTGGTCAAGGTAAATTCCTTCCTAAATAAATATATTTTCAAACAATATATTGCTTTGGCCATCATCGAGCGTGATGAAAAGCTCCCGGAGCTCGAAAAACGTAATTTTTGGCACAATTTCCGCCTAAGAAAATAATTACGAGTTCTATAAATTCTCGATAATCTTCCCGTGGTTGCTTTTCGTTTTTTAAAGTTTGCATTGCAAACTCCAGCACTTCGGTAACATTGTTAATAGATTGATGGACTCAATTCCTGCTACAAAATTTGATTTATTGATATCAGGCCAAACAGCTTGAAAATGTTTAAAAATAGGTACATTTGGCCCCGATGATTTTTCCAATTTCTCATCATATACACTTCGTAATATAATTTCGTATATATGATGCCAACAAGGAAAATATATTAATTGTCTTTCGAATAGATTTTCAAGAAGAACACATGTGCCTTGAAAACGTCCCATATTTGATGAGGTTGTGTCACAACACAGTGCTTGCACTTTTTCACCTAAATCCCATTCTTCTACTATATCATGTACCGCAGAGGCTTGATTTGAGAAAACTAACCATTTCATTTCTCCACATTCCAAACGATTGTTTGAAAAATTTTTAATACCAACATCATTTTTGGGAAAAGATCCTGTTGAGAGGTTGTGTGGAAATATAATTATATGAAGACGGTGGAAGAAAATATATTTAACTATAAGAAGATGTTGTCGGAAGGTGTCTACAAGACGAGCGCACGATTAGAACTGAACTACCCAAAAACGCGAGAGCGGCGGTACGTACCTTCATACCTGAAGGGAGGACGGCATACTATAAAAATGAAGGGGCGTCAGGTATTTCCCAATATTTCTAGGATGTGGGGTTTTCCACAAAGTACCGTAATGTTTTACTTTAACAGATCCTTGTACATGGAATAATAACACTGATTACAAAATTGGGATGAACATAGTTCAAGGACTGAAGGTGGTCAATGATACCGCTAAACGGGGCGTTAAACTGATGGAAGATTATAATCAAATTTTATCACGAAACGAAGAGGAAAAACAATATACAGGGTGTCCCAGCATCGGTGGTACAACCGAGGTGGGGATGATTCTACATAAAAAAACAAATCGAAAATAAAGAATAAAATTTTTTCATTTGAGGTTTCGTTCTCGAGAAAATCGGTTTTGAATAATCAGCGAGTACGCGTACACGTAACTATGGTTTAGATGGATGGATCCCGATACAAGTCATATGTCACTAAGTACATAGTACTAATATCATTAGTATCCAGATGATGTGCTGCATTACTCATTTCTGCCTATGGATTTAGAGTGAATTTAAATGAAAATAAGACATGTAATTTGGTTACTAACTTATTTAATTCGGCGAGTACAGTTGTGTGTGCAGCACAATGGGCAGCATTTCCAACAATTTTTTCCATTAATAAAGTAAGTTAGTATCTAAATCACATGTCTTATTTTCATTTAAATTCACTCTAAATCCATAGACAGAAATAAGTAATGCAGCACATCATCTTGATACTAATGATATTAGTACTATGTACTTAGTGACATATGACTTGTATCGGGATCCATCCATCTAAACCATAGTTACGTGTACGCGTTCTCGCTGATTATTCAAAACCGATTTTCTCGAGAACGAAACCTCAAATGAAAAAATTTTATTCTTTATTTTCGATTTGTTTTTTTATGTAGAATCATCCCCACCTCGGTTGTACCACCGATGCTGGGACACCCTGTATACTACAAACTGTGATGGAACATCGAAAGCAGTATTCTGACGCCACAAAACATAGTTTGTCAAAGGATTTTAAAAAACTTTTTAATATAGAGAGAAACACGTGATCAATCTCTTCATGATTAATTACATTTTTAAAACGCATTGAAGACTGTTTGTTAACTGAGAGTTTTTTGGAATTACTTCGAAAGGGTTAACACAATCGCGTCTAGGGCAGTATCTGCTTGGTCTTACCAAATGTCCACAAGCAGATCTGGGACGAAACGCTTAGTGATACATAATTTAAAAACTTACATGATTGTATCAAGAATTGAGGCAGGATTTGTTGAGCCCTACTGACGAGTCCGCCAGCAAATCCGGGACGAAATACTTTGATGTCAACTCTTTCCGTAATTTACGAATTCGTAATAACTTCTTTTTCCGCTATTAGAACTGTTTTTCTCTTGTAGATTGGAGCGTATTAATGAATTTATATAATATCTCTGTCAGTTATGTATATATAAAAAAACTCTTCAAACAAAAGTTGTAGTATATAAGGAGTTGAATATAGGATCAGAGAAAAAAAATTTTTTCAAGATCACATTTTTAAGTTTTCAAGATCATGAATATTTTTTCTATTAACAACAGATTATGCTATATATGGATTCTTGCAGAGAAAAAAAAGACAAATTCAACGATATATTACAACGTATATTTATGTCAAGATTTAAAAAAAAAAAAATTTCAAATTCGTTGTGCGGCGGTTTCCCATGATCCAATCGGCCCCAAAATTTTTCCAGATCATTTTCTTAACAATTGTCACAATTCTGGGGGGCGTCGGGAAAAAATTTTACAAAATAATTTTCATCAAGTATAGCTAAGGTCCACCCTACTGCACATGTTGTGTACTTTTATGGCTCCTTGTCCCGAGCGGAAGGATGGCCATCAGGTTCGAACCTTGGGTCTAAGACCGTAGATACCTCGCCTACGGTACCTTCGAAAATAACTGATGAAACAGCACGTTTTGTCCGAAAACAGATGAACCAAGGGGGTGTAAATACGTGCCTTGGACCCTCACGGACCTTGAGGATGACAAAGTCTTGTGAGACCGGCGTGACGGTAATAATCGTAAAGTTAAAAACATAAAACGATTGCCGCGCGGAATGGCAGATGTCTAAAATTCTATATCGCGAAACCGAACAGGTTACTTATCCTTGCAATTGATAAACATGTGTTCGACCAGTCCTTAAGTAAAGCAAAATTACTTTAATGTATTTACTTCATCGAACCGTTGCGCCGAGATCATTAATACATCTTTGGCATTATGTTTGGATATACCCGCTCCGGCCTTTTCGTCGCCTTCTATACCCGAGCCTAGCTCGGTTTCCAAGAATTCCCTTTCTTGCCTACTCCGTTTTAAGTCTTGGAGGCGGGCACGGTGGCAGGGCCCTCTACCAGCTTGTATCTCGACTTCCGTTGGCCCTAGGATCGTCCGTACCTGGTACGGGCCGGAGTATTTTGGCGCGAGTCTCGCGCAGAACCCGTCGGCGCCTTTTTTTGTGGGGAAATGCGTTACGTATACCTTGGCTCCCGGGGGGAAACCGAGGTTATGTGGGACTGCCACCGAGGAGGGGGGCGCCGAAGGCGCACCCGTCCTCGGCGGCTACCCACTAAAACCCCACACCCGCCTAAGCTAAATGGGAAGTGCCTGGATCACGCGAGTACTCAACAGGTCAATTCCCAGCTATCATACAACCCTGGGGGAGGTGTTAGCCTCCCCCACTACCTATACTATAAGACCCCGGGGGCCGTCGGAATGGGCTTCCCGAGCCCCCGATTGGTCCACCTACGGCTCCCGGCGTCTTCGTGACCCGCTCGGTCCGGGTGACCAGAAGGTCCCCGGCTCGGCCAGGGCAAGAAGACGCCACCACCGGTAAGGAAGGGTCGTCGAAGACGTGATCCGGCACTCCCCGACCCTCACCCCCACCCCACCCCGCACGCGCCCCTGAAAGACTCGGTGGTCTTAAAAGGACGGACCGACTTACTCAAGTCTGACCGTCCCGAAGGGATCCATGCTCCCCTCTGGGGGCCGGGGTTAGCTCAAACCCCGTGCCCCCATTCTGTGAATTTGTCCTGAAATATTGCTAACGTGGTGTAGCCCTGGCTAGATCTCGGGAGCGGTCCTACGAGGTCGGTGGTGATGACGTCCCACGGGCGGAGTGCGGGAGTGGTGAACATCTCCCCGGCCGGTGCCTGTTGCATCGCTTTGTAGCGGAGGCAGGTTTGGCATTACCGGACGTGTTGGGCGGCATCCCGTTACATTCTTGGCCAGTGGTATCGCTGGGCGAGTCGAGCTATGGTTTTTGCTGTCCCTAGGTGTCCGGCGGTGGGGTTGTCGTTTGCTTGCTGGAGGGCTGCGGGTCGCTGGTTTGACGGTAGGCACTTTTTCCACTCCCATTGCGGCCTGAGGCCGGCGTTGTCTGGAATGTGCCTGTACTGCTGGCCCTCGTGTTCGCGGTAGTCGGGGTGTTTTCCTGGCTATTCGGTTACCTTGGCTCGCATTCGTTCGTACCAGGCGTCCTGGGGTGTGTCCTATGAGGCCTGCCTCCTCGGGTTGACGAGAGGTTGTCTCCTGTGTTAGCACGGCCCCTAGTCCGTTTTGACTTGCGTCAGTTTGGAGGGTGAAGAGCCGGGTGAACTCCGGGCAGGCCAGGACGGGGCGGTGGCTAGTTGCGTTCGGAGGTTTTCGAATGCTCGATGTTCTGTGTCTCCCCAGTTCCACCCTTGTCGCTTCTGTAGTAGGCGGTGGAGCGGTTCGGCGGTGTCCGCGAAGTGAGGTATGTATCGCCGGTACCATGATACCATCCCCAAAAAGCGGCGTAGTTCCTTTGTGTTTGTCGGCGGTGGAATGCTTTGAATGGCTTGTACATTGTCCGGGTCGGTCCGAGCGCCTTGACTGGTGACGAGGTGTCTTAGGTATCGCAGCTCGGTTCGGCAGAAGTGACATTTTTCCGGGTTAATCCGGAGATTCGCTTGTCGCAGCCTTCTCAGGACTTCTCGGAGGTAACTGAGGTGATCCTCGAAGGTCTCTTCTAGGACGATTATGTCGTCCAGGTACGCGAAGGCCCGTGGTTCGAGCTGAGGTCCAATCACCGAATCGAGGAGTCGCTGGAAGGTTGCTGGGGTCGCGTGCAAGCCGAATGGCATTACTCGGAACTGGTATAGTCCGCGTCCCGGGACGGTGAAGGCGGTGATCGGACGGCTGGACTCCTCCAACGGTACTTGACAATACCCGTTGGCCAGGTCGATGGTGGAAAGATATCTGGCCCTTCGCAGTTTCTCCAGGGTGGCTTGGACCTGGGGTAAGGGGTATGCGTCCTTTTCCGTGGCGCTGTTCGCGCGTCGGAAGTCTATACAGTACCTTGGCTTGCCGTTGGCTTTGCGGACAATTACGACGGGGGAGCTCCAGAGGCTTTTGGATGGTTCGATGACCTGGTCCTGTAGAATACGGTCGACTTCTGTGTCGATGATGGCTTGCGTGGCCGGGTTAATGGGAGTGTACCTCTGTTCGATCGGCTCTGGACGGGTTAGCCAGATTCGGTGTTCGGTGAGATGGGTGGTTCCCCGGAGTGTTTCGAACGGCGGTAGTTCTTCAGCTAGGAGTTCTTTTAGTTGTTGGTCCTGGCACGGTGTGCACCCTGTGAGTCCCTCGGGAGGTTCCTGGCTGGTAGCTTCCGTGTGGAAATTCCACTGGTTTGAGCCTATTACGAGGGAGGCCCCCATCGGGTGCAGCGCGTCCATTCCTATCAATACGGCTTGCGAGAGAGTGGGTAAGGTAAGGCATTTTATAGTTATTTCCCTCCCCAGGACCTGTATTGGTAATTCTAGTTCGCCGCCGAGTTGTATCGTGGACCCGTCGGCAATGCGAGCGGACATTCCGCCGGGCGTCGTTTGGGCTCCCTGTTGACGGCACCACTTGGCGACGTCCTGGCGGAGATAGGTGCGGGTCGCCCCGGTGTCGATTAGTACCCGGTACTGTCGCCCGTACGCCCCTACGGTGACGAACACTCGGTTGTCGGCATTTATCTTTGTGGAGGCGTCGGTTGGTTGTTCGATCGGCTGGGTTAGGTCTCGTCCGCCGATCCGACTCGCGTTTCCCATTACAGTGTTACACGGGCAACGTATTGTGGTCCGGCCTTCGGTTCCGCAATATGAGCAGAAAAGTTGCGGTTCCCGTCGACACTCTTGTCGGCTGTGTCCGCGCTGTCCGCATCACCAGCAGCACGTGGTACGATCGTACCCGCTGGTGATTTCGGCGATTCCGCTTGGCTGTGGTGGGAATTGGGTGACTGGGTAGTTCGACCGCTGGCGTCGTTCTTCGGCTATACATACCTCGAGTTCTTCCGCCCGGTTTAGTAGTTCCTCCACAGTTTGTATTTCTGCCCGTCGGATGAATTTCTTGTGTTCTACTCGCATGTTTCTCGCATGTTTCTGGACCTCGCAGAAGGAGGCCGCCGAACGAGCCCGGGAGAGGGACCCGGGCTCGGCTAGACGGGTATAGGCGCGGGGACGTACCCCGGTGGTTGGGAGGGCGCGAGGAGTGACCCCCGCGCCGACTTGTGTCCCCAGGTGGGGGGACGGCGTCGGGGTCGACGCGGGGGGGGGGGGGGGATCCCCGCGTCGTAATGTACCTTCCCTAGACGGGGAGAGGGTGAGGGTGGTGACGCGGGGATCACCCCTACGTCGACGATTGCCTCGGAGGGGGGTGGAGGATGTGGGGCACGGGGTTTAAGTTAACCCCGGCCCCCAGAAGGGAGCATGGCTCCCTTCGGGACGGGCCGACTTGAGTAAGTCGGTCCGTCCCTGTAAGACCAGCTGGTCTTTCAAGGGCGCGTGGGGGGTGGGGTGGGGAGGGTCGGGGCGTGCCGGATCACGCCTTCGACGACCCTTCCTTACCAGTTGCGGCGTCTTCTTGCCCTGGCCGGGCCGGGGACCTTCGGGTCACCCGGACCGAGCGGGTCACCAAGACGCCGGGGCCCGTGGCTAGACCGATTGGGGGCTCGGGGAGCCCGTTCCGACGGCCCCTGGAATGGGGACACCGGGTGGATCCCTCCGCCCGGGGTCTTATAGTGTAGGTAGTGGGGGAGGCTAACACTTCCCCCAGGGTTGTATGATAGCTAGGCGGAGTTCCGTCGGGGTCCGTAGGGTTACGGGGTTCTCTAATGGTGACTCGGATCCATTG
Source organism: Lasioglossum lativentre (assembly GCA_916610255.1). Taxonomy (NCBI): domain Eukaryota; kingdom Metazoa; phylum Arthropoda; class Insecta; order Hymenoptera; family Halictidae; genus Lasioglossum; species Lasioglossum lativentre. Next base: position 19,256,905 of record OU744359.1, on the reverse strand, counting down.
GAGGATATACCACAGTGGTGGTGGTCCGTAACCTAAAATCCTCTTGCTCCACCTCCTCGTGGTGGACCCTGGGCACTCACTAATCCCCTCGGGGTGCGGTGAGTGGCTAACGGAGCAAGGGGTACGCGGCGGGAAGTAGCTCCTGTGATGTATGAGGCGATGCCGGCGGGATCTTCGGATCCTGGCAGGGCTTCCCTTGCCGGTAAGGCTCACACTGAGTAGGAGTGAAAACCGCTGCACACGTGTCCTGGGCAGCAAGTTGTCTGTCCAGGGCCGCATACCGTAAACCAGTGGACGTGGTCCACTGGAACGGGGGGCTTGCCTTAACCGGCCGGCCTGAGAGGAGGATAAACCTCTATAAAAAGTCTCTATCCCAAGCTATCGTAACGTGGCGATGGGAAACTCCCGGAGTAAGCGCCGGGGGTGGGCGATGGATGCATCTGCTCTCAAGCGTTGTACAACTTCTGGGTACCTGCCGCCCCCCAGTCGTATTAGGCTTGCCGGGGTAAGCGGCTCTGCCCCGGTCGACCTTTATGTCAGCCTAGAATTGGAGGGCATCGAGTGAAGCGTCCCCAGAAATGGGGGCGTTGTAACCAGGCCCAATTATGAAATGATAATGTTTGAAGACAACGAGCCTCGGAACAACAATTCCGAGACGGAGGGGACACCGCGCCCGGAAGCGGGGTTGGTGGGGTGTCCGGTAGCACGAGTAGTGATACCGAGGTGCCCGGCTGCGGGCTCTTCGCAGAGCACGCAGTCGGAGCTGGTGGAGGGGGAGGGCCCTCGCCGGGGATCGCGGACTATTCCTGCGGCCCGGCGGGGCTCGGTAGCCATCCCGGTCGAGACCGCAGAGGGCGAGGATCGGCACGACGACGGCGTGTTCGTTGTGTCGGGCGGGACGACCGGCCGCATCTTGCGCTCTGCGTCGTCGGGTTTGGCGGCCGGGCGCTCGGTGCGCTCTGTGTCGCCGGCCGGGGCGACCGGGCGCACTGGGCGCTCTGTGTCGCCGGCCAGGACGACCGAGCACGTTGGGCGCTCTGTGTCGCCTGGCGTTGCGGCGGGGTGTACAACCCCGTCGCAGGCTTCCGTCGCGGGCTCTGTTAGGAGCCTGCGGCAGGGGTTATCCGAGGCGGCGGTGACGGCCCATGAGTCCGCGACTCATGGCAGCGTCCCGCCGTCTCCGATGGGCGGTAGGAGGCTCTCCGTCTCGTCCCGGGTTTCGGGGTCGGACGGGGAGTCCCTTGCTTCAGCTGGTAGGCTGAAGCGCAAGGCGGACGCGGGGTCGGAGTATTTGGCGGGGCGTGGTAAGCGCCCCTCCAAGGACCCCACCCCGAAAGTGGCCGAGCTGGCGCTAGAGGTTCTAGCCCTGAGTACCGGCGAGATTCTCCAGGAATTCCTGGAGAAAGTTCGTGCGGTGGAGGAAACGGCGCTCAGGAGCTCGAACCTCAAAGGCACTAGCGTGCGCGATCTGAAGGTCGCTGCGCGTTATGCCGAGGCGGCCTTCATGGAAATGTGCAAGAGGGGAGGCGGGGACGCTGCCGCCGCTGCGAGCATCCCCTCATCTCCGGCTCCCAACCCGCGGTCCTACGAACGTCTCCATGGGGAGAACGCGGACCTGCGGGTGGAGCTGGAGAGCATGAGGGCCACCAATGTGGCCATCATGGGGGAGTTGATGGCGATGAAGAGGAGAGAGGTGCCGATACCTCTTCTACCTCACTCGTCGCCATCGCCTCCCACCGCCAGCGACCGGCCGGTACAGCCGCGGGTGACGGAGGTACCGCGGCCACCTCCGTCGGAGGCTGAGTTGATGTCTCCCCCCGTCTCACGGGAGGAGGCACCTTGCCCACGTGGCCTAATGGAGCAGCTGTCTGCCCTTCTGGACGCCAAATTGGCGCCCATTAGGAAGGAGCAGGCAGCTCTCCGGGCGGCGGTGTTCGGGGCCTCTCCAGTGCCTGCTGCCTCCCAGCGGCGGCGGGAGGGCCTAAGGTCAGCCTCGGCCGCCGCGAAGACGGCACCTCCTATTCCCCCCCCCCCCCCCTGCCCCCGTCTCTGCTGACGGGGTGGGAGGGAGGAAGAGGAAGAAGAAGAAGAAGAAGGGAGGGAAGGGGCCGGCAGATCCGGTCCCTCCCCCGGTTTCTCGAGTGCCCGTGCCGGCCGTTCCGGTAGTCCCGGCCCCTACTCGGCCCGCTGCCGAACCCCCGGGAGAGTCCTGGGTGACGGTAGTGGGCCGACGCGCCAAGGCTGAGGCGAAAGCCGGGGCCAAGGCTGCGGCGCCCCCACCCGGTAAGGCTCCTAAAGGAGCTTCTGGGGGGAGGGGGAAAGGGAAGCCCTCCCCGAAGGTGGCTCCCCCTCCGAAGACGGCGGCGATTTCGCTTACCGTCCCGGAGGGGTGTAAGACTGCCATCGCCGACGCCATGGTCCTCGTCAAGAGGTCCATTGACCTGGCGTCGGTGGGGGTCAGCGACCTTCGGGTTAAGAGGGCGGTGACCGGGGGTCTTCTGTTGGAGGTCCCCGGTCCCGAGGGGGCAGTCAGGGCGGACGCACTGGCTGCCAAAATGGTGACCGCTTTGAGCGGCACGGGGGTGAGAGTCGCCAGGCCCGTCAAGACGGCGGAACTCCGTCTGAGGGGCCTGGACGACAGTGTCACCCCCGACGAGGCGAAGGCGGCGGTTGTGGCTGCCACTGGGTGCTCACCCGAGGCCTTAAAGGTCGGGGACATTAAGTTCCCGGCCAACGGGTTGGGCACCGTATGGGTGCAGTGCCCCGCTGCAGCCGCCCGCCAGTTGGCTGACGCCGGCAAGGTCCGGGTCGGGTGGTCGTCCGCCCGAGTTGAGGTGCTGGCCGCGAGGTCGCTGCAGTGATTCCGCTGCCTGGCTGTGGGACACGTCAGGCAGCGGTGCACTAGCGCCGTAGACCGTAGCGGCCAGTGCTACAGGTGTGGAGCGGACGACCACCGGGCGAACATGTGCTCGGCGGCCCCTCGGTGCCCCATATGCACCGCGTTGGGGAGGCCTGCCGGGCACAAGGCGGGGGGCGCTTCTTGCCCCCCCGCCCCGAAGAAGAGCCGGAAACCTGGGGGGGAGGGGACCCCCAGTAAGCCGGCGGTGGAGGGGAGGAGTGCGGCAGCTGCTGCACCCTCTCCAATACCCGAGGGGTTGATGGAGGTGGATTCTCCACCTCCACCGTCCACCTCAATCGAGGTGGCAGAGCCGGGGGGAACCGGAGGGTTACGGGGTTCTCCAATGGTGACTCGGATCCATTGGAGGATATACCACAGTGGTGGTGGCCCGTAACCTAAAATCCTCTTGCTCCACCTCCTCGTGGTGGTTCCTGGGCACTCACTAATCCCTTCGGGGTGCGGTGAGTGGCGAACGGAGCAAGGGGTAACGGTGGGAGGTCATGGATGGATCCTCATGTGTCGGCATGGGGCGAGGTTCATGGCCTCCCTCCTTGGTTGAGAAATCCTCCGGCCGACACCGGAGGTGATGGCGACGACATGGGCACGTTCCTAGGAGATAAGAAAATATTATGGATTTTACGACTAATGATAAAGAAGTTTACGGTGCAGGGGGCGTCGGATCCCCCAGTACCGGCGTAGGCTGTGGTGGTAAAGCAGGCCCAGCTACGTCGTTATCCGACGACTGTGGCCTTTGTGGAATGGAGAACCAGGTTCTACCTAAAGGTTTAGCTACTGGTGAAGATATAAAACTAATATCTAGGATTGATGAGTCCAGTCGACGTTGGTCTGATATACAAGATGATTTATGTCAGGAAGAGTTGAATGTACAAGATGCGTGGATGACTCTTAATGGATTAATCACTTTATTTGAAAAAGTGTGGAGTGGTGAGGAAAAAGAGTTGCAAGAGAGAATGATAGAAGAAGAAGAAAGGATTAGAAAGAGATTAAGAAAGCTGTACAAATGGATGGAAAAGAGAGAAATGGAATATATTTTACGAAATGAAAAAATAAATGAGAGAGTACTAGATGATAGGAAATTGTTTAATGATATTCAAGATATTTCTTATGAGAATGAAGTATTTTGGAAGAGGAAAATTCTAGATTATGAATATAAAGAAATGGAGGCTATAATAGAAGATTTGGAGGATGAAAGACCAGGAAAAGATAATGAGATCGAGAGATTAAAAAGAGAAAAAGAAATTTTGGATATGAATATTGAGAAGAAGAAATGGATGGAAACAGTAAAGAAAATGAAAGCGGAAATAGCTTATCTAAAGAATGAAAATAAAGAAAAAGAAAAAGACAGAGAAACTAAAATGGAGGAAGAAAAGAAGAAACTGAAGGAAACTATACAGATGAAGGATGAAATAATAAATCTAAAGAACCGTAATGTTGGGAAAGATACATGGACAATGACAGATGCAATAGAAATAATAAAAATGAAACATGAAGAAACAAATACAGAAACAGTACTTACCAATGATAGAAGTGTGATGACGGAGGTGATTACACAGGATGAAAAGCTATCTGAAAAAAGTAAAGATGAAAAAAGTAAAGATGAAAAAAGTACAATGACAGAAGTTATAATTACGTGTGATGCTGAAGTTGAGTGTGCTGTTGCCACTTGTGATGCTGAAACCGAATATAATGTTGTTACCACTTGTGACGTAGGGGTTGAATGTGAGGTGCATACGGTTGAAGCTGAAACGAATACGAACGAAAGTAATGATGATCGATTAGGAAGTGAAAATAGTAATATGAAGAAGATACATACCTGTGAGAAGGGTATTATGACATACCCTTCTCGACGAGACAAGGATACTATGACGACAATCCAGATGGTGACATATGCGGATGCGATGAGAGGAGAGAAGGAATCTCTCTCTCTCTCCTCAAATTCCTTGGAGAAGTCGGTTGTTCCTAAAAAGAAAAAGAAAAAAGAAAAATTAGTGAAGAATAAAGTAATAGTTAAAGATAAAGAATTAAAAAGACAAGATGATACTCCCCTCCCCTCTTCCATTAATACGGATGAGTCCGAGGAGGAGCTAAAAGATATCATGGAAATAGTGAAGAAATATTTAAAGGAGAAGAAAGATAGAACAGAGCAAGATACAGATAAACAGAATAGTGAGAAAGAAGAGGAAGAAGAACAAAGAAAGATGGAAAATGAGAAAGATAGAAGGAAGCAAGAATTAATTAGAAATAGAGTGTATGATAAGAAGAAGGAAAAAGTAATAGTTCATCAGATGAAGATATGATATATTCGCAAATGATCAGAAGAACTATGGATTTGGATGCAATTATTATAAAAGTTAAAAATGAAGAAGAATTTAGAAACATATATAAGATTGTTACAGATAACTTAGAATGTAAAGAAGTTAAAAGAATTAGAAAGACTAGAGCTGGAGATTTTATGATTGAGATAGAAAAATCAGTGAATTCTCGGCTTGTTAAAAAGAAAATTGATTTATGCTGTAAAGGATATGTAATACAATTAAGACAGAATAATTTTGATTTAGAAATATTAGATATAGACCCGATTTCTCGGAAGGAAGAAATAGTTAAAGCTTGCGAAAGAGAATTGGGAATACCTGAAGAAGAAATTTTTATAAAAATGATAAGACATATTAGAAGAGGAACACAAATAGCGATAATGAGTATTCCTATGCGGTACTTAGAGAAAACGATGGAGAAAGAGCAGATTAAGATCGGTATTTCGATGGTTAGATGTATATCTCGACCAAGGTTTATCAGATGTTATCAATGTCATAGATCTGGACATTATAGTTTTAACTGCAAGGATAAAGAAAATAAAACACGATGTCGAAATTGTGGGATAGAAGGACACGAAGCTAAAAATTGTGAATCACAGACACGATGTTTAGACTGTTATGGTAACGGATCATCGACAGACCATATAATAGGAACAATGGCGTGCCCGTATGCTAGAATGGTTAGAATGAATGAAATATTTGATAAACAGTTAATGGATAAAAGAAAAAGAAATATGAGAATAGAGTAGACTAGAAATAGATGAAGATAAATGAAAAAATAGAATAAATGAGTGTATAAATAATAGTACAAGATGTAAATAGGTGTAATATGAGGAAATATGATAATAATGGAATAATGATAATAGAATAGATTACCGGAATAGTGTATGTCCTGTGCGTCAGCTGGCCCCGGCGTGATGCGTCAAGGTAGTCCTGGGCGAGGATGCGAATAGCGGGTCCCCAGGCTATCCCTCTGCCGGGCTACGGGCAGAGAGTGGGGTTTCAAGCCCCCCGAGAGGAGGAGTTTAGTGGGTATTACCGGTCCTTCTGACCGGTCGAGTCCCACACTACCCCGGCCTATGTTTTGGCCGGGGTGTGCGTAAATGCATTCTCCTCCTCTCGTTAAAAAAAAAAAAAAAAAAAAAAAAAAAAAGGTGGCAGAGCCGGGAGCATCTACGGCCGATTAATGCCCCAGATGCTCCTGGCTCTTCTGGCCATCCTGAACCGCTCGCCCAGGACCTGTTAGTCCAGGGCCTTGCCGAGCGGCAGGTCGGGTTGGCTGTCATCACGGAGCCCTACGTTGTCCCTGATTCCCCCTCCTTGGGTAGGGGACACGGGGGGCTCCGTGATGATTTGGCACCGTCAGGGGGCGGAATTCCCCCCCTGTACGGTGGTAGTGAGGGGCGATGGGTACGCCCTGGTGCGATGGGGAAGGTGTCTGGTCGCGGGATGCTACATCTCGCCCAATTGCGGCCTCGCAGTGTTCGAGGGGTTTTTGGACCGGTTAGGGGCGGCGATCGCCCCCTATATATCCGGTCCAGTTTTGGTCCTGGGGGACTTCAATGCGAAGTCCCCCTCTTGGGGTAACCCCCGGACCACCCCTCGTGGCGAGGCCCTTGAGTATTGGGCTGGGGGCATGGATCTCCGGTTGATTAACCGGGGCTCCGTTCCCACGTGCGTGCGGTGGAACGGGTGGTCCATAGTCGATTTGACTTGGGCTACCCCTGCAGCCGTGCGCCGTGTGTCCGCTTGGAGGGTGGCCACAGAGTGGGAGACTCTGTCGGACCACCTCCACGTCACCATGATGGTGGCGGCCGAATCGGCAGCGGACAGCGGACTCCTGGCCGGTGGCCAGGGAGCGCGGGGCTGACGAGGGGGTGTCGTGGTTCCGGGGCATCTTAGAGTCGCTTTGCGACGCGGCAATGCCCCGGACCGGTCGACTACCCCCGAAGCGGTCAGTTTACTGGTGGTCGGGCGAAATTGCGGACCTGAGGGATGGCTGTGTCCGCGCCCGACGCCAGTTTACCCGCGCTCGTCGCCGCCTCTCAAGGAGCGGCGGCGACGAGGCGAGAGTGGCCGTCCTGTACGGTGTGTACAGGTCGGCCAGAATGGCTCTCCAGCGTGCGATTGCCGCTGCCAAGGCCAAGGCCTGGGATGAGCTCTTACGGACCCTGGATAGGGACCGTTGGGGGCGCCCTTATAAGGCGGTGCTTGGGAAGCTCCGCCCATGGGCGCCCCCTGTCACGGAGCAGTTGGAGCCCGAGTTCCTGGGGCGGGTCATATCCACCCTCTTCCCCCCTACGGGGGGCGGGGGGGTTGACCCGCCCACTTTGGTCCAGTTTGACTGGACCGCGGAACTCGGGGTCTCCGAGTATGAGCTCTCCCAGGCTGTTCAGCGAGTCCGGGAAGGGGGCCGTAAGGCCCCCGGAGCAGATGGAGTTCCCGGACGCGTGCTGGCCTTGGTTTTGAACGTCCTAGCCCCGGCTTTCAGACGGGTATTGGATGCCTGTCTGAGCCGGGGCACCTTCCCCCGGGCGTGGAAGGTCGCCAGGTTGGTCCTCCTCCGTAAGGATGGAAGGCCCGCAGATTCTCCCTCTGCGTATCGGCCCTTTTGTCTCCTCGACGAGGCGGCTAAGATCTTTGAGAAGATCATTGCCGATCGCCTCGTCGAGCACCTGTCCCGTGGTGGTCCCGATCTGAGCGACAGCCAGTTTGGGTTCCGGAGAGGGCGTTCGACGATCGATGCGATTGGTCGTCTTGCCACCCTCCGGAGCGAGGCTGTCGCTCGGGGCAGGGTGTTGTTGGCGGTGAGTCTTGACATCACCAATGCCTTCAACACCCTGCCCTGGTGTGAGGTAGTGGGGGCGCTGGATTATTTCCAGGTGCCCCCCTACCTCCGGGCTGTGCTTCGGGACTACCTGAGGGACAGGTGGTTTGAGTATCCGGGCCGATACGGTGTAATGAGGAGGGAGGAGATGCACGGCGGTGTCCCGCAGGGGTCGGTCCTTGGGCCGCTCCTGTGGGACCTCACTTATGACGCGGTGCTGCGGGCCTCTCTCCCCCTTGGCGTCAACGTCGTCTGCTATGCGGATGACACATTAGTTGTCGTCGAGGGGGAGACGTGGAGGAGGACCAGTAGCCTGGCGACTGCAGCGGTGGGCTGCGTCGTCGGTGGGATCCGGAGGCTGGGTTTGGAGATTTCCGCCGGCAAGACCGAGGCGATGTGGTTGCATGCATTGCCTCGGGGCCGGCGGCCTCCCCAGCTCCGGATCCAGGTGGGTGATGCCTCTGTCGAGGTGAAGGGCGAGATGGGGTATCTCGGCCTGACCCTCGACAGCCGCTGGTGCTTTGAACAGCACTTCGACCGTGCGGCCCCCCGAGCAGAGAGGGTGGCAGCTGCCCTTGGGCGTCTGCTGCCTAATATCGGGGGGCCCGATGGAAGGACACGTCGCCTCTATGCGGGGGTGGTGCGGTCTAAAATCCTTTATGGAGCCCCAGTGTGGTCACAGCAATTAATGGCCAGTCGGCGCAGCCTAGCGAATACTAATCGCGTGCAGCGCCGGCTGGCCTTGCGGACCATACGGGGTTACCGCACCATTTCCGCTGAGGCGGCGTGCCTCCTCGCGGGGATGGCTCCCCTTGAGATGGTGGCGGAGGAGTGGGCATCCCATTACAGGACGGCCTGCTCCATCCGCCGCGGGGAGCCTATTGTGCCGGCCTATTGTCCGGGCCCTCCTGCCCATTCTGGGAGATTGGTGCAGGGGGCGGGTAAGGCTCACCTACCGTCTGACGCAGGTGCTCTCCGGCCATGGGTGCTTTGGAGAGTACCTGCGTCGGATTGGCAAGGAACCGACGACGCAGTGCCACCACTGTGAGGAGGAACGGGACTCGGCGCGGCACACGCTTGAAGAATGTCCGGCGTGGTCGATGCCGCGCCGAGTCCTGGGAAGGGTGTTGGGAGCGGACCTCTCGCTGCGGGCCATAGTTGATGGCATGGTCGGCAGCGAGAGGTCGTGGAGAGCAATCGCCTCCTTCTGCGAGGACGTTATTTCGCAGAAGGAGGCGGCGGAGAGGGGGCGCGAGGCCGACCCCCTCTCTGCAAGGAGATTGGTCTCTAGGAGTCGTCCCCCTAGAGGCCGGCGGCCCCCGGTGAGGGGTCGTAGGCGTGATGGCGGTGGTGAGACTAATTAGTTGTTCAACTCCCACCACCGCCATTGGGGGACTGTGGAGTCCCCCCAGGGGTTGGCCGGCTGGCGGGTGGGCTGGGTGCCTGTTTGCACACTGCCTGCCCGCTCCGCCGGCTTCACCCCACATTAGGGGTGTACTGGGGGGTGGGATTGGGTTGGGGTTCGTGGGGGGGGGGGGGGGGAGCGCTTGCTCCTCTCCCCCTTTTTCTTCTTCTTTCTTCCTTCTTTTAGCGCGTGCGGAGACCTCCTCCCTCGGCCGGGTGGGGCCCCTACGGGCCCGCCCCTCCGAGCGACGAAGGGGGTCTCCGGGGGTCGCGGGCGGCCAGAGCTGGGGCTCTGGTCGTCCAGCCGAGCGACCCTTGGGATGGGGGACGCTGTGTGGGTGGCCCGCACGGCGTCCTACTAGGGGTTTAGGTTTGTTGGGGGGAGCTTCGCTCCCCCCCGGGATGGGGCTCATTGCCCAGAGGTGGGGGTGGTCGGTGGCATTCGTTCACGAGATCCCGACCATCCCCAACTAGCTCAGGGAGGCCACCGTGGGGTCGTTAGTGGGTATGCCCCGATCCGGCGTCCGCCGGGTCGGGGAGAGTCCCACATAACCTCGCTTCCCCCCCAGGGGGGGGCGGGGTATGCGTAATGCATTTTCCCAACGTTAAAAAAAAAAAAAAAAAAAAAAAGGCGGAGTTCCGCCTTAAACCGGGGGTCTGAACCCACGTGCGTGCGGCGGAACGGGTGGTCAATTATAGACTTGGTCTGGGCCACCCCATCCGCTGTACGCCGTGTGTCCGCCTGGCGAGTGGCGACAGAGTGGGAGACTCTGTCAGACCACCTCCATGTTACTATGGAGGTGGTCCTCACTCGTCGGGTGGACCTGCCCCCCGAGGTGAGACGTGGCAGCCATTCAGCGCCCCCTGTGAGATGGACACTGAAGCGGCTGGACGAGGACGCGCTCTTGGCGGCGGCCCTCGCACTTACCTGGCCCTATGAGGCCAGGGAACGCGGGGCGGACGAGGGGGCAATGTGGCTCCGGGGCATGATGCAAGCAGCATGTGATGCTGTGATGCCCCGGACCGGTAATTGTCCCCGGAAGAAGTCCGCGTACTGGTGGTCGGGCGAGATAGCAGACCTTCGGGATGACTGTGTTCGCGCCCGACGCCGGTACACCCGTGCTCGTCGCCGCCCCTAAAGTGGCGGCGACGGTGCGAGGATCGACTCCCTGTACATAACGTACAGGGAGGCCCACATGGCCCTGCAGAGGGCCATCAAGTCCGCCAAGGCCAGGGCCTGGGAGGAGCTCCTGGGATCGTTAGACGACGATCCCTGGGGGCGTCCCTATAAGGTGATGTTGCCTAAACTCCGCCCTGGGACGCCCCCGATTACGGAGCTCTTGGACCCCGAGTTATTGGGGCGGGTCACGTCTACGCTCTTCCCCCCTAATGGGGGGAGGGGTGTTTCAGTGACTCCGCCCCTAGTGCCGACACGCTCGGGGTCCAGAAGGCAGAAATCTCCCAGGCAGCCCGGAGGATACGGGAGGGGGGCATTAAAGCCCCCGGTCCCGATGGTGTCCCCGGGCTTATCCTGGCAAGGCTAGTGAACGTCCTTGTCCCGGCTTTGAGACAGGTGATGAACACCTGCCTGAGCCGGGGAGTCTTCCCTGCGTGTTGGAAATCCGCCAGGCTGATCCTCCTCCGTAAAGAGGGCAGGCCCGAAGATTCTCCATCAGCGTACCGGCCCTTATGTCTCCTCGACGAGGCGGCGAAATTTTTCGAGAAAATTTTAGCCGACCGTCTCGTCGAGCACCTGTCACGGAGTGGTGCCGATATCAGCGACAGCCAATACGGCTTCCGGAGGGGGCGATCCACTGTTGATGCGATCAACAGGGTTGCCTCCCTCCGGGAAAGGGCTGTCGCTGCGGGCAGGGTGTTGATTGCGGTGAGCTTAGACATCACAAATGCGTTCAACACCCTGCCCTGGGGGGAGGTGGAGAGGGCCCTGGAGTATTTACAGGTTCCTCTCTACCTGCGAGCAGTACTGCGGGACTACCTCAGTGATAGGTAGTTCGAGTACCCGGGCCGGTACGGCGTGAGGAAGAGGGAGAAAATGACCCGGGGGGTTCCGCAGGGGTCGGTCCTTGGGCCGCTCCTGTGGAACCTCGGTTACGACCGGGTCATCCGGGCTTGTCTTCCCCTCGACTCTACCGTTGTCTGCTATGCGGACGACACATTGGTGGTGACCGAGGGTGAAACTTGGAGGAGGACGAGCAGCCTAGCGTTTAGAGGTGGCTGCTGGCAAAAGCGAGGCGATGTGGCTACACGCATTGCCTCGGGGCCAGCGGCCCCCCTCACTCCGGATCCGGGTTGGTGGATTCGCCGTCGAGGTCAGGCAGAAGATGAAGTATCTTGGCCTGATTCTCGACAGTCGCTGGTGCTTTGAACAACACTTTGAGGACCTGGCCCCCCGAGTGGAGAAGGTAGAGGTCGCCCTTGGGCGGCTTCTGCCAAATCCTGGGGGGGGGGGGGCCGAAGGTAGGGTCCGCCGCTTCTACGCGGGGGTGGTGTGGTCAAAGATCCTTTATGGAGCCCCTGTGTGGTCCCCGCAGTTAACGGCCAGCCGCAAATCCTGCATGCGAGTCAATCGTGTGCAGCGGCGGCTGGCTGTGCGGGCCATACGGGGGTACATCTCCATCTTATGGCGGAGGAACGGGCAGCCAATTATGGCGCTGTCTGCTCCGCCAGGAGGGGGGAAATAGACGGTGAGGAGTTTGAAGTGTTGAAGCACCAGGCCCGATGGCGTCAGCAAGTGGCTGACGCCAATTCGGGCCGGCCCATTACCCGGGCCCTCCTGCCCATTCTTAATGAATTGTGCGGGAGGCGAGTGCGGCTAACCTTCCGGATCACGCAGGTGCTTACCGGACATGGGTGTTTCGGTGAGTACCTGTGTTGGATCCGGAAGGAGCCGACGACGCAGTGCCACCATTGTGGGGAGGACCTGGACACGTCGATGCACACGCTGGAGCAATGCCCAGCGTGGTCGGCGCAGCGGCGTGTCCTTAGAGGTCAGATAGGGTGGGACCTGTCGCTGCCGGTCGTGGTCGACCACATGGCCGGTGGCTCGGGTCCCTGGAAAGCAGTGGCCTCCTTCTGTGAGGATGTTACCTCGCAGAAGGAGGCCCAGGAGAGGGAGAGGGCAGCCTCCATGACGATGGGGGGGGCTATTCCCCCCCCCCTAGTCACGGGTTTGGGAAGGGAAGCGATAGATTTCTCCGGCAGTGGGTGCAGGGGGCTGTCTATTGTCAGAGTGGGGGGGGGGGGTGCGCTAGAGAAGGCCACTACCCGCCCCCCTATTTGCACTCCGCCCGGTACCCTTGTCCGATCGCAGGAGGGGGACCTCAGGGTCCCCTCTCTGCCGTGTAGTGGGGGGACCCACGTCTTGGATCACTACTGTGATCCAAGTTGGGTCCCCCCAGGGGCCGCGGGCGACATGTCCTGGGGGGCGTGTCGTCCGTTCCGGCGGTCCCCGAGTGGGGGGGTATTGCGTGGGTGACCTGCGCAATGCCTTTATAGATGCAGTTGACGGGTGGGAACTGTATCCCCCCCTGAGATTGGGGCGGCGGCGCGCCGCCACAGCGGGGGTGTGGTCCAGTAGTTTTCGCTCACGAGTTCCTGGCCACCCCCCTGACGCTTAGGAAGGTCACCGCAGGGTTTTAGTGGGTAGTCCCCTCCCGTGGCATATGCCACGGGCAGGGGGGAGTCCCACATATCCCCGTCTCTGCCCCAGGAGGGGCGGAGAATGCGTAAATGCGTTTCCGTACGTTAAAAAAAAGAAAAAAAAAAGGCGGAGTTCCGCCTGACCGGCCTCGAGGTGTCCGCCACCCCCCAGGAGGTGGCAGCGGCGGTGGTGCTCGTCGGGGGCTGCACACATAACCCATTTGGGTGCAGTGCCCGGCGACGGCGGCCATTGCTGTAGAGAAGGCCGGCTCGGTCCGCGTGGGCTGGTCCGCCGCCCGTGTCGTGGTGTTGGCCGGGAGGCCTCTGCAGTGTTTTCGCTGCCTTGCTCTCGGGTATGTGAGGCAGCGGTGCACTGCGGAGGTCGACCGCTCCGGTCATTGTTACCGGTGCAGCGATCCCGGCCACCGGCCGGTGGACTGCCGGTCCCCTCTGCATTGCGCGGTATGCGCTGCGGTAGGGCGGCCGACTGCCCACAAGGCGGGGAGCAAAGCATGCTCCCCCCCTTCAAGGAAGAAGGGACCCAAGGGGGCGGCCGGTGCGGGGCCGTCCTCCGGGTCGTGGGGGGAACGGCAAGAAGGCCCAGCCCCCCACTCCCTCCTCCTCCACAGTGATAGAGGTTGAGCCGTTTGTGGCGGATGTGGGGGATACTGTTTCCCCCACTGCCCCCTCCCCCCGCCACAGGCGGCTGAGACCGGTGGATCTATGGGATCCAATAATGCCCCATAGGTTCTCCTGGTTGGTGCTCCAGGCCAACCTCAATAACTTTTTTTTTTTTTTTTTTTTTTTTTTTAACGAGAGGAGGAGAATGCATTTACGCACACCCCGGCCTAATAAAGTGGCCGGGGTAGTGTGGGACTCGACCGGTCAGACGGACCGGTAATACCCACTAAACTCCTCCTCTCGGGGGGACTTTAAACCCCTCTCCGCCCCTATTGCCCGACTGAAACGTCACTAGGGTCCCGCTTTGCGCATCCCCGCCTAGTGTCGTTTACTATTACTGTACAATATATACATTTATTACACTATTTAGCTTAAAATTATTATTTACAAATTTATTATTTACATAATTAGTACGTAAATTATACTGTCGACCCATCGACCCACCGTTAGCTAACGCCAACCGTCGATGAAAGCCGGGCTTGCCTATCTAATTCTCTCTCATACCATTCCTTTTCCTTCATTATATAATTTACAAAATCATTAACTTTTTTCCAGTAAAAATCACTTGTCAGCATAATCGGAATCATCGTTTCCGGTGTAAATAATCTTCCCACTTCCAACATCAATGACATTCTTTTAGCTTCCCATCGATCACATACAAAAATCGTGTGCTCAACCGTATCTCTCATAGGGCAATACCAACAAATATCATTTTCAGCTTTTCGAATTTTGAATCTGTACACATTAAAAATACCATGACCAGTCAATGCCTGAGTCAAACGATAGTTTAACACACCATGTTTCCTATTCATCCATTCCTCCATATCCGGAATCAACCTTTTGGTCCATGCACCTTTATTTAAATTTATCCAATGTTCCTTCCATCTTTCTAATGATTCTTTTTTAACCTTATCCATCCTTTCCTCTCTAACAGTGTCCTTCAATGTTTTAGTCTGATCGTCATCATATAATCCAAATTTTGTATCTTCCATTATCTTAAATAATTTAACTCTTTCTTCAATTAAGAGGTACCATGGCAAAATACCGGTTATTACATTCAATGCATCACAACATACAGTTCTATACGCTCTAGCTATCCTACCTAAACCAATACGCTGTATCCTTTCCATTATTCTTTTATTTTTTTCCAAATTTATCGCCATTTTTCCCCAAATAGGTGCCCCATACAAAACAACCGATTCAAGTACATAATAATATAACCGTCTACCGTGAGTCGATGGTCCATCAATATTATACATTAGTCTAGAAAGTTCCGAAATTACTATTAATCCTTTATTTGTACATTTCTCTATATGTTTAGAACAATTACTCTTTCCATCAACCATTATACCTAAATATTTAACCGACAAAGAGGGGGTCAAATTTACACCCAATACATTTAACTTAAATCCTACTGGTATTCTTTTCTTATTTAAAAACGTATATTGAGTCTTCTGTGCAGCCATCTCTAAACCAAGTTCTTCCAAAGATGTAGATATATCTTCATTGATTATTTTTTCTATTTCAATTTTTAATTTATTCAAATCACTATCCATCCCTAAAATCGCTACGTCATCAGCATATGAAATAATTTTAAAATTATCTTTTAAACTCATTTTTATCAAATTATCATACACAAGGTTCCATAATATCGGAGAAATGATAGATCCCTGTGGAACTCCCTTCTGCATCTTAACTTTTGTCCATCCGTCTTTCGCCTTATATTTAACAAATCTATCTCTTAAATAATCTTGGATTATTCTTTTTAAATATTCTGGTAATTTCCTTTCATACATTTCTTCAAAAATACTTTGCCAACTTAAACTATTAAAAGCATTTTTTATGTCCAAACTAACAATCATCGCAAACTTCTGTTTTCTTTTTGACATATCCATGAAATCATAAACACCACTCAATGCATCCAAAGTTGATCGTCCTTTAACAAATCCAAATTGATTTTTTTGAAAGGGGATGTCTCCAAGATGTTTAAACAATCTAGTCGCAATAACCATTTCAAGAACCTTATTTAGGGCATCTCCAATACATAATGGTCTAAAATCTGATGGCAACGTTGTTAAATTATTATTTTTTCTTATTAAAATAACTCGACTTGTTTTCCAATCTTTAGGAACATATCCACCTCTTAAACAGGAATTCATCAAATCACTAATCCTTTTTCCATCCATATATAATATAAATTTAATAATACTCGGTGGGAATGTGTCTAATCCAGGCGCTTTTTTAATTTTAAATGCATCTGCAATGTCCATAATCTCATTAACCGTAACCATTTCTGACTCATCTATTTCCACAGATCGAAATTTATCATAAACAATATATTCCTTTGAGCGAGGGAACAACGTTTTTAAGATATTACGAGCTTCACTTTTGTACAATATAGGTGCTGGTTGTTTTTGCTTAAATCTCTGTTGAATTACTCGGTAAGGTTTACTCCAAATATCCAATTTCAGTTCTTCTATGAATCCTCGCCACATCGCTCGCTTTGAATCATTAATTCTAAATTGAAATTTCTTTTTTAATTCTTTATATTCTTCTTTTTTTAAGGTACCATCATATCCACGTCGTAATAATCGTTGATATTCTCTACGTTTTTTACCCAACAATTTCCGAAGATCATTTAATTCAGCTGTCCACCATGGGTTCCACTTAGGATCATAATCACATACTCCATACTTCATCGTACTCCTACAGGTAAGTAAAATATTTCTAATGTACTCTTTTATTTTAGATTCATCTACATCTTTCAAATTTAAGTCACCATTCAACTCAACAAATGTCTGCATAAACTTTTCTTCATCTAGTTCTTTAGTATTCCATGACTTCATTCTAGCGTTTAATCGTGTTTTAATAAACTTTACATCTCTTTCAGTTTCAATCTTATGCAGACAATAATAGTGGTCCGATCCACTATCCGGTTTCTTTAAAACTCTACTATCAACACGATCTACCATCAGTCTGTCACAACATAATATATCTATTTTAGATTCACCTCTACCTTTTCTAAAAGTAACTCCACCTTTCGTTATAATCGGAATCAAATCCATCCTATTTACACAATCAACCAACAATCTTCCGCGATAATTCTGAATACGATCACCAAAAATCGGACTACGTCCATTAAAATCCCCTAACAATATCAACGGAGAATACCATAACGGGCGTTTGTTTCTCAACACATCCAAATAATTTGTATATTCCATCCAATCTCGTTTTGGTGGAATATACACATTAGTAAGTGAAAAACTTGAAAAACGTATATTAACATAATTTTGACCTCTATCTATATCTCTATTACTAATCAATAATTTTTTGTTTCTAATCCAGGTTGCTGGTTTTTCCGTCAACAGAACCCGACCAATGTTTCAAAATCTTATAGGGTTCCTGTATACATACAACATCAGCATTGCATTCCTCCGCCATACGTGAAAGTAGGTGTTGCGCCATCCCACTATGATTCACGTTAATTTGTAAGATAATCATTATATTTATATTGTTCTCGAATCAGTCTCACAGTGGACCTAAATATCGGACATGCCATCGAAGCCATCAAGTGTCCCGAAGGAGTTCGTCTTTTATGACAATCCATGCATCGTAACTCGTAAGTACAATCTCGCATATCATGACCATCCGACCCACACTTCCTACACCTAACTTCTCCTAAAATCTTTTCCGTACATCCTGCGCTATAATGACCGATGTTATGACATCTATAACATTTAATAATCCTTGGAACTGGAACCATCTTCGAAAAAGTGAAACCAATCCGAATACGTCCTATCCTTATCACCTCCTGTAAATGTTTAATAGGCATCTCTATCACTGCTATTTGGGAGCCCATCTTAGTTTGTCTTAACACTTTACATTTCATTTCTTCTTCACTTATATTCAAACTTTCCGACAATTTCTTTAAAATCTCATCTTTCTCTACCACAGGGTCAAGATCGCGAATCTCGCAATCGAACATCTTTTGTATTGTTCTAATTGCGGTCTTATCCTTTACGATCTTATTCAATAGATCCCTAGTAGCTCTAGTATCCGCATCATCCGTTAATTCGAGTAATAAGTGTCCAACACGTGTCTTACGTACTCTTCGAACATTTTCAAAATGACTCTGCTCGTTATAAATCTTTTTATATAATGCCGTAAATTCTTCGGCTTTCTCAACTTTTACAACCAACGCATCCGAACGTGGTGTCATCCATCTCGGAGGCCTGCTTGTTTTTCTCCGTTCCAATCCAACACTCGAGGGTACTCCTTCACTGTCACTTATATCTCTTCTCATTGGTATCCGACCTTTTCTTTTTGCAATCATCTTTCCCTCTATATCTGACCTCACATCACTAGTGAGTACTTGATTCCGGGGTAACAACCACCTTCATCGCCTGCTTCTTCTTACGTTTATTTCGAAACCTTTTCTGAAATAATTTTCTTATACCATCAATAACTTCTTCAACTGAGGAATTTCCTTCCTCATCAGATGTCGAAGGAGGTCTCTTGTCTTCTCTCATTATACCACGTTTTTTCCTAGGTGTAACTGCTACGGGGGGTGAAATCCTTCCACCCATCCTTTTCCTCGCCACATCCGCATAGGTACCTTGAGTTACACCATAAGAGGGCTCACCACCTGGCACATCCTCATCCGTAACCGATGGAAAATCCAATCTTCTAGCTTTAATTACATCTGGGGGTCTACTTCTCGGGGGGGGGGGGGGGCATCACTTCTCTATCTGTCATAGTACTAACATTTTTCATAGGTTTAGATACCTTCACACCCGTCCTAAACGCTTTTTCCACATCATACAATTTCATAGCATCATCCGAGTATCTCAAAATTTTATCCACTTCCGTAATTACACCTTTACAATATGTTCTCGTATCTACTCTGACATTTTTATTTTTATAAATATAGTCCATCTGCGGTTCCAATTTTTCTTTTAATTTTTTAATCGAATAATCAATTTTTCTCAAGAATTTCATCATCCTATCTTGTTTTTCTTCATCTTTATCCTTATCTTCATCTAATTTCTTTTTCTTTTCTTTTTCAGATGGAGTGGACCTCGGAGAAGGACTCCCCTTCGGAGAAGGACTCCCCCTCGGAGAAGGATTTCCCCTCGGAGAAGGATTCTCCCTCTGCGTTCCAGTCTTCCTCGATGTTCCAACAGCCAATCCAGATGTTCCAGCCGATGCACTCGTCGCGCCAGCCGTCTCATCATCATCTCCGGTAAGATTAGTCGAAACCAAAGTAAGTTTTTTACAAATCGGTCTTAAACTCTCTACAGGTTCAACCGCCTCCTCAGTCACAATAGGCTGGAAGGGGGAAGAAAAACCACTCAACCTTCGGGCCCACACTTCCGTCTCCGATTTAGTCGCCTGCCAATCGTCCGAATGTACCGAACCTCTTTCAGATTGTCGAGTATCAGCTTCTTCTATTTCTTCTAATAATGATCTTTCACCAGTATCGATAACATTAACTTCATCCTCTTTTTCCAGACGTCGTCGTTCCTCAGAAGATCTTTCCTCAAGCTGGGATACGTCAACAAAATCCGGACTTTCAGTCGAGTCCACATCTATTCTCTCTTCGTCCTCACCGGTAGCTATTACCACCGAAGGGGCCCCGTGGTCCACCCTCTCCGGTCCGCAGTTGTCGGATAACGACGTGTCGGGGCCTGCTCGCCCACCACCGATCACGCCGGCACTGAGGTCTCCCTCCTCTGCGCCGTAAAATTTTTCTTTATCCATTGTGTCACTCATAATAATTTTTTAACTCCCTACCTACTTGCCAAAGTCGTCAACCTTGCCTCCGTCATCGGCCAGAGAACTTAGCCATCCAACGATAAGTACATGGGTCTCCCCGCATGCCGATACATGCAGATCATTAACCGATGCACTCACCAGCGCCAGCCTACTCCGTTCGCATTCTGTTCCAGCCAAAGCCGAAGCAGAATCCCAGGAGCCCTACGAGGAGGTGGAGTAGGTGGACTTTGACCAGCATGGACCCTCAACTTCGCCGAAATTCTCCAACACCAGGCCTCTCTCCCGGACACTCACCGAAGGTAAGTATCAAGGTAAGTACCCAGTTCAGGAGAACATCAGCTCCATCAAGGTTTCCCTTCGGAACCGGAGACGCCCAAGGAGCAGAAGCTCCGAGGTCACGTCATCCGGGACCGTCAGGAATCCATGCCAGCCTCCCGCTCCCAGGCCAACCTCAATATCTGCCACCTAATGGTCCAGTGCCTGGCGGAGTGGGAGGTTGGCCCGGGGGTGGCCACGGAGCCCTACGATGTCCCCGGTCAGCCGCACTGGTTTGGGGACTTGGAGGGCTCCGTGGTGATTGTTAGCCGCCGTGACAAGGCGCCGTCCCCCCTGCACCGGGGTCGACCGGGACAGGCGGATAGTGTTAGTTAAATGGGGAAGGTGCTTAGTCGCTGGGTGCTACAGTTCACCGAATAGTGGCTCCGATGAATTCGGGCGATATCTGGACCGGTTGGGGAACATGTTGTCCCCTACTGCCGTGGTCCGGTATTGGTCCTGGGAGACCTCAACGCCAGGTCGGCGTTGTGGGGTAACCCCGGGACCAGCGCCCGAGGAAGAGCGCTGGTGGACTGGGCGGAGGGGATGGAGCTCCGGTTGTTAAACCGGGGCTCCGTCCCAACCTGCGTGAGGTGGAATGGCTGTTCGATTGTGGACGTTTCGTTCGCGACGGCCTCCGCCTCGCGCAGTGTGTCCAATTTGCGGGTTTGGGAGGGGGAGGCCCTCTCAGATCACTGCTACGTTCTGATGGACGTGGCAGTGGCCGTAGACCCGCCAGGACACCTCCGCCATACCACCCGTACAGCGCCCACATGGGCGCTGTCGCGACTAAACGGGGACCTGTTGAGGGCCGTTATTCTCGGCTCCGCCTGGCCGGAGGCCAGAGAGCGCGGTACAGAGGGGGCGGTCGCCTGGTTCCGGGAAACGTTACAAATGATTTGTGACGTTGCGATGCCCCGGAACCATGGCGGCGCCTCTAGGAAGGCAGTGTATTGGTGGACAGGCCGGCTGGCGGAGTTACGCGTGGTGGCCAGCTACGCCCGTCGCCAGTACACCCGCGCTCGGCGCCGCCATTTCTTGGACGGTGATCCGGAGTCGAGGGTCGCTGATCTGTACGTAGTGTACAGGTCGGCGGCTAAGGCCCTCAAACGTGCGATAGCCGCAGCCAAGGCGAAGGCGTGGGACGAGCTCCTGCTCACCATCAGGGATGATCCGTGGGGGCACCCATATAAAGCGGTGCTTGGGAAGCTCCGCCCTTGGGCGCCCCCGATCACGGAGAGGGTTGACCCGGAGTTTCTGGGGCGCTTTGTTGACACCTTCTTCCCTCTCGCCGATGAGGAGGATGAGGGGGTGGAAAGCGCCCCACGTCTGGCCGACTTAGGCTGGTCGGACGAACTCCGGGTCTCTGAGTGGGAGCTGTCTGAGGCCATTCGGAGACTCCGGGAAGGGGTCAAAAATGCCCCCGGCCCTGATGGAGTCCCCGGCCGTATAATGGCCTCTGCCTTTGCGGTCGTCGGCCCGGCCTTCAGGCGCGTAATGGATGCGCACCTGAGCCGGGGTACCTTCCCCATAGAATGGAAAAGAGCGTGTCTGGTTCTCCTCCGCAAGGAGGGTAAACCTGCAGAGTCTCCCTCTGCTTACCGGCCGGTGTGTTTGCTCGACGAGGCGGGCAAGCTGTTCGAAAGAATAGTAGCTGCCCGCCTCCTCGAGCACCTGTCGCGGGGTGGTCCCGACCTCAGCGACAGCCAGTTTGGTTTCCGGAGGGGGCGCTCCACGCTAGATGCGCTGGAGCGCCTGCGTCTCCTCCGGGACTCGGCTGTCGCTCGGGGCAGGGTGCTGATTGCTGTGTCGTTAGACATCACCAACGCCTTCAACTTCCTGCCCTGAAAGGAGATAGAGGGGGTATTTCAGATTGGTATATTTCAATTTTCCCCTCTATCTCCGGGAAGTCATTCGGGACTACCTCCGCGGCAGGGAGGTGGTATACACCGGCCGGGGTGATGTTGTACATCAGAGGGAGACGTACCGCGGGGTTCCACAGGGGTCGGTTTTAGGACCACTCCTGTGGAACCTAGGGTATGATGCGGTACTGCCCTTCACCCAGCCACGGGTGTCATCTGCATAGCAGATGAGACCCTGGTATTTGCAGACGGGGAGGACTGGAGGGGAACCAGACACCTCGTGGAGACCGCCCTGGACTGCGTTGTTGGACGGATCCGAGAAATGGGCCTGACCGTGGCCGCCGCAAAGACCGAAGCAATATGGTTGTATGGACCGCTTCGGTGGCGGCGGCCTCCATTCGGTCAGGACCTGCGGATCCGTGTCGCTAAGGCAACTGTCTACATTGGGCCCAGTATGAAATACTTGGGCCTGACTGTTGACAGCCGCTGGCGCTTTGACAGGCATTTCGACCTCCTAGACCCCCGATTGGAGAAGACAGCGGCCGCATTATGGCGGCTACTGCCCAATGTCGGGGGGCCTCAGACGAGAGTGCGCCGCCTCTATACGGGGGTGGTGCGGTCTATTGCCCTATATGGGGCCCCCGTGTGGTTCCGGTCGCTCGAGGCCAGCCGGCATAGCCAAGTTCTCCTTGAGAGAATGCGGCGCCAGCTGGCACTCCGGATCATACGGGGGTACCGCACCATCTCCGGTGAGGTGGCGGGACTCCTGGCCGGGATTCCTCCCTTCCATTTGGGGGCGGAGGAGTGGGCGACGAATTACGGCGTCGCCTGCTCCTTCCGCCGTCCATCAGGGGAGAGGCCTTCTTTTGCGCACAGACGATTGCGCACAATGATATGGCACACAGTTCTTTTGGACACGGTATGATTGGACACACGGATTTTTTGGACACGGTAAGATTGGACACAGTGGATGTTTGAGCACGCAAGGATTGCCCACATGGTAAATACACGCACGCTATGTTACGCACAGGTAGAAATGGACACATGATTGATTGCGCAGAGAAAGAATTCAAGCTGTTGTTTACCATCGTAAGTTGTGCTGTGTGATTACTCAGTCAGCACGCCGGCTCGATTTCGGCTCGACCACTGCAAGAGCCGAGTCCATGCCTGTGACCTGCAGAAACTCGAGCCCAGGGCCGGCCGGCCGGGCCGGTATTCTGCCCATTTGCAGGATTGCAAGGGTGCGTGATTCGCATTCTCATTTCTTGATAATACGAACACGGGTTTTTTCAATAGCCAATAACGCTAGATAAAAGATCAATCTAAGCCGCAATCGCCCTCAAAAAGTCTTATTTTTTCGTATACGAGGCGTAATTTGCATTATTCGGCAGCATATATGTTATGAAAATAGCTACATGCGCAGTTGTATGCTTCCGAATGATGCAAATTACGACTCGTAGACGTAAAAATAGGACTTTCGAGGGCGACTGCGGCTTAGATTGATCTTTTACCTAGCGTTATTGACTACTGAAAAATCCCATTTATGTATTATCGAGGAATAAGAACCCGAATCCCGCACACTTGCAATCCTGGAAAAAGAAGTCTACCCCGTAAGAGGGCAGCACGGTTGCATTAATTTGGCGATTGCCGTCATATACAATATTAGAAAATTTTTAATTCTGTGTAAAAATATATGCGGCATAACAAAATATTAATTTTGCTAACTAAAATTGAGTAGATGAAATTCAAAATTGTTGCATTTTCAATCGCGATGTTGATTTTAACAAAGTCTAACAATAATATGAATATGTTACGCGTTTCTTTTTTAGATGAAATAATAAAATTTAATTTGTTTGTAATCCATGTTCAAGCATTAAAATAAATATAACCGTACAAAAAATATAAATTTTCTTTTCACGTCTACGACACTTTTTTTCTTTTCTTTCATAAAGACGTTTTAATCATAGTGTAACTGTAAAGAAAATTGCACGGCGAGGGGTTAACAATAAACAAAATGTAACGTTATATAGGGTTTATTATTTCGTTTTCCCTCCTTGCATGCACACAAATATCCATTTAAAAATCATCAATGTGAATTTAAATAAATATTACTTTTGTCGGTAAAAAGGGAGACTGCTACGCATTTGCAGAATAGAAATTTACTTTAACATCTGCCACATTGATGCGACCCGCCCCGTATTCTGTATACCGGCATTGGCCACATTCGTGTAACTGTGCTGCCCTCTCAAATCTCGGCCTGGCCGGCAGGCCCTGGGCTCGAGTTTCTGCAGGTCACAGGCCTGGACTCGGCTCTTGTAGTGGCCGGGCCGAAATCGAGCCGACTCGGCCTACAGCCGCTCGAAGCGGGGTTCGGCCCGTAATCTGCAGGTCAGGGGCTCGGCACGCTGGGCTAGGCGGCCAGCCGTGCTATCTGGGTAGTTTATGGTTATATATTTTCTATGCATGAGTTGTGCTGTGTGATTGGTTTATGGTTATATATTTTCTATGCAGAGTGTGTCTATATTTAGTATTAAAATGATTAAAAAAAATGTGAGTAAATGCTACGGTTTTAAATCAAGAGGATTGAGAATACATGAGTAAGATAAATATTTCTATCTATAAAAAAGGTTCGGATGGAATAAACCAGGTACTGTTTATGTGACTTATTTTATTTTTTTTTTACTGATGATATAGTGAATGGCAAACAAGATTACGTAAAAATGCATGTATTAAGGGGGAAGTATACCCATCAGAAGTAACTAGAAAGGAACTAGAATCGGAAAAAGTATGCGGAAAAAGATTTTTCGTCCTTATTTGGGCAGATTTTGGGCTGTGTAAGGGCTCATTCTAAAGAGGAAGGTTAAACGCGGATCGCTCTACTCATTATTTGACGAGATTATGTTTATATCTAATAATATGAGTGTCCAAAGTAGAGGAAAACATCGAGAAAAAGAATCGCACATTCCAATGTATTTTTCTGTCTGTAAGAGATTTTTTTGACTGATTTGAGGAGTAGAGCGATCTGCGGTGGACTTTCCTCTATCAAATGAACCTTTGTGCAGCTCAAAATATGCCCATATAAGGACAAAAAATCTTTTGGCGTGATTGCATTCACATTAGCATAAATTTCCCCATGATGACAGAAGTCCTGGGTTAGGTCTCTGATGCAGAGCCAGTCTAGAGCCAATTTTAGTTCAGCTAGTTTAGACGAGATGGCGCCTAGTCAGGAGCACTGTTTCTTTATTCTACAAGTAAATAGAGATGGTGTTTATTTTCAATGATACACTGCATATTACGTTATATTGTAAGCTATTTTCAATAATACACTACAAATTACGTTATATTACAAGAATTCAGTACCGAGCTGAATAGAATATGGAAATGGCAAACAACTCCATCTCGCGCAACTGCCTAATAGCGTGTTTATCAATGTTACCAAACTTCTTTTCTGCACAGAGGTTGGTAACACTTCCTTTCTGGTTACTTCTGATGGGTATACATCCCCCTTAAGGGTGCGCAGGAGCCAATCTGGTGACTCTATCGGCGTAGAGGTTGTCATTCTATGTATTTCATAACATTGTGCGACATCCTTGTCTCTCCTACAGAGCTGAGACAGAGAGGGAGATATGTCACTCACAGGAGAGACAAAGACAGAGTAACCGCGAGGCTTGATTTTTCGATGAACTTCCTGAACTTTTCAACAATTTTCTGAAGCGAAGAAGCAATATTTTCTCACGATTTTTCTGTAGAAATATTCTTTGTTCTATTCTAAATCTCAACACAGAGCCCTTTTTTGCAATTGGGCTCTTGAAATTTTATAAAAAAAAAAGTGTACGTTTTTATAGAAGAAATTTTTTTCTGTACACTTTTTCCAAAAAAGGGCTCTGTGTTGAGATTTAGAATATAACAACGAATATTTCTACATAAAAATCGTGAGAAAATATTGCTTCTTCGCTTCAGAAAATTGTTGTAAAGTTCAGGAAATGAGCCGCTTGGTTATCTTTCTGTCTTTGTCTCTCCTGCGAGTGACATATCTCCCTCTCTGTTACAGCTCTGTAGGAGAGACAAGGATCTCTCTATCCTTGTCCTAGTTTATTTTTACTTCACCTCTACGCCGATAGAGGCACCACTTTGGCTCCTGCGCAGCCTTAAGGGTATAGATCTCTCTCACACACTCGAACTCACACACCGCTAGAAACTGTATACGTACACGAGATTGCAAGGGGTCCAGTTCTAGACGTGCCATTTCTCTCTAATGCACATTTGGGACCCCTACGTAGCACAATCGCTAGATGAAAGATTTCTCCATTGCGCGGGCTCACCCACATGGCCCACTTTTGCGTTTTCGAGGCGTAATTTACATTATTCCACACAATTTAGCGGAGCCACGAGAAGCATCGAGCAGCGCGACAGTGCTGCCACTGTCAAGAGACACACATTTTCTTAAATATCGAGAGAAGTGGGATTTTTATAGAAACGATCGATAGCTCGCGCAATGCGGGGGACACATACAATGTCAATGCAACGTTATTATGATAAAATAAATTAATTTAAAAAAATGGCACGTCTAGAACTGAAGCATATCTTAGAAGGGACGGTCCTCTGAAACTACAGCTCCGGCATTTTTCCGCTACGAGCGCTGATGTCGATTCTTAGCATTCGGTCACCCGGCAATTCCATCATTGTATCGGTAAAACGGAGGATGACAAGTGTTGCCGGTAAGTTAGGCTCACACGCACACGTGACGTCACTACGTTGATGCTCGTTGGTGTGCTCGAGTGAGAGTGTGTGGCACAGCTCACCGCTCGGGAAGCGTGTAGGTACGTGCGCCTGCTGTGCCTCTGAACCATTCTGTAAAAACTGTACCCAGCTCCCCTACTGGACGGAGCTCAAACTAATTTCGAGGTCAAATCCAGATCTACACCCTTAAGGGTGCGCTGGAGCCAGAACAGAATTTAGAATTGACTTCAGCGACAGATGCGGAGAAACTAAGAAGCTCCTGGACAAAGATAGAGAGATCCTTGTCTCTCCTACAGAGCTGTGACAGAGAGGGAGTCCGTCACTCGCAGGAGAGACAAAGAAATCGAGAAGACAGAATTACCGCGCGGCTTGATTGTTTGATGAAAAAGATGAAACCCCATCCAATTTCCTGAAGCGAAGAAGCAATATTTCTTAATAATTTTTAAGTGGAAATATTCGGAATATTATTTCGGGTAACCGTACAGAGCCCTTTTTTGGAAAAAGTGTACAGAAAAAAATATCTTCTATAAAAACGTACACTTTTATTTTTTATAAAGTTCCAAGAGCCAAAATGCAAAAAAAGGGCTCTGTACGGTTACCCGAAATAGAACAAAGAATGTTTTAAAAAAAGAAACGTTAGATAATATTGCCTCTTCTCTTCAAAAAATGGGTTGGGCGTCATTGTTATGAAAGAACCATTTGTATTTCAAGATGGCTGCTTCATTATCGCGCTCTCAGCCGCAACGCTGTCATCGTGTCTCGGAGAGAGGGAGATGTGTCATTCGCAGGAGAGACAAAGACAGGAAGATAACAGAGCAGCTTGATTTTCCAATGTAGTTTATGCCATTTTTTGAAGCGAAGAAGCAATATTTCTTAATAATTTTTGTGTTGAAATATTCGGAATATTATTTGGGGTAACCGTACAGAGTGTTTTTTTGGAAAAAGTATACAGAAAAAAAGTTCTTCTATACAAATGTACACTTTTATTTTTTATAAAGTTTCAAGAGCCAAATTGAAAAAAAGGGCTCTGTACGGTTACCCATAATAGAAGAAAGAATGTTTTAAAAAAAGAAACGTTAGATAATATTGCCTCTTCTCTTCAAAAAATGGGTTGGGCGTCATTGTTATGAAAGAACCATTTGTATTTCAAGATGGCTGCTTCATTTCCGCGCTCTCAGCCGCAACGCTGTCATCGTGTCTCAGAGAGAGGGGGATCTGTCACTCGCAGGAGAGACAAAGACAGAAAGATAATCCATCAGCCTGATGTTCCGATGAAGCTAAACCAATTTTTTGAAGCGAAGAAGCAATATTTAAAAATAATTTTTTGTTGAAATATTCTTTATATTATTTCGGGTTTATATTATATCTTCTATAAACACGTACACTTTTATTTTTTATAAAGTTTCAAGAGCCAAATTGAAAAAAGGGCTCTGTACGGTTACCCGAAATAGAACAAAGAATATTTTAAAAAAAGAAACGTGAGAAAATATTGCTTCTTCGATTCAAAAAATGGGTTCAGCTTCATCGTTATGAAACTGAACGATTTGTATGTCTAGATGGCTGCTTCATTATCGCGCTTTATTTTAAATTAGATAATTCCTCGTAATAATCATATTTTATGACAAAATGAACATTTTCCTGTATATATATCCCATCCTGTTTTATTGTAAAATTCTGCATATACTGAAATAATCTTAACATAAAAATCAAATAAGGACATGAAACATTTTTATAAATACATATTGTTTTTCCTATTATTAAATTTCCTACCATTATTTCCATTGCAGACAATTTTTTTTAAATAAACTTTTTATTTTATTATCTCTGTACTTTTTTACAATTATCTTATTACTTCTATGTATTATATCTATATTTTTTTTTGCAAGAACAATCTTTCCAAATTAATTCAAACCACACAACATAATGTTTGCTAACAATTCGCATATAAATATACATATATATATATATATACCCCGATAGCAAAACTTGGGGCCCAAGGGACGACACAGCAGTCTCGCAGTCTGGGCCGCAAGCCTGGCTGGAATGTCTGCGTTCCAAGATCCTGCGGCGTACTTTCTCCCGCAAGATGGCAGCACGGTGGCACTGATTAATGTGGCCACCGACGAGATACTATTAAGGGGGACAGCCCACTAATACCATCACCACTCACACATCGCTAGATCCCCATATACGTATACGCAAATGCAAGGTTTTACGGGGGCTCGTATTCACGCCTGAATATTGCAATGAGACGTTCAAAACTGGTCGATTATGTTTCCTAAAAGTCCAATCTAGGATTATGCAGAGCCCAAATTTTCAATTTCTACGCTATCGTGGAGTTATTTGTAATATTCGGCGATTTCATGCCGTTCGAAGCAAGTGTGACGTCACAAGATGGCCGCCATTGACAGATTTTCTTAAATATCAAGAGATTTAGCTTTCGTATCGAAAAAAACGCTCTGCATAATCCTAGAAAAAAAAATTACGAAGACGGTGGTATGCATTATCAGCTGATTACTTATTTGTTTAAACACGAAAAACGAGCCCTCCTAAAAACGGAATTTAGGCCTCCTGAAACAGCATCTCGAACTTACGACATTTATCACTACGAGCGCGACTGTCGCTTTCCCAGCAAAACTGTATGTGACGATAAAGTAAGGTCGATAATGCAGGTCGGTAATGCAGGTCGACAATTCAGGTTTCTCTATGTATCATTTGTATTCGACTTCGAATTATGCTTTAATTAAAGAAGTCTGTGGTTGAGACAAGGTACGTTGTTCAATGCGAACGTAAATTTATTCATCAGAAACTCTGGCAACAGGCAGATATCTCGAAACGTCACGCTTGCTTCGGATGCCTCGTGGCAAGACAGTATGCTGCCGAATATTACAAATAACTTTACGACAACGTAAAAATATGAATTTTGGGCTCTGCACAGTCCTAGATTGGACTTTTAGGATACATAATCGACCAGTTCTGAACTTGTTATTGCAATATTCAGCCGTGAATTTGGGCCCCCGTGAAACCTTGCAAGTTCGCGTACGAATCTCGTGACAGACAGTATGCTGCCGAATGTTACAAATAACTTTACGACAACGTAAAAATATGAAATTTGGGCTCTGCACAATCCTAGATTGGACTTTTAGGAAACATAATCGACCAGTTTTGAACTTGTTATTGCAATATTCAGCCGTGAATTTGGGCCCCCGTGAAACCTTGCAAGTTCGCGTACGAATCTCGTGGCAGACTGTATGCTGCCGAATAGTGCAAATAACTTTACAACAACGTAAAAATATGAATTTTGGGCTCTGCACAGTCCTAGATTTGACTTTTAGGAAACATAATCGACCAGTTTTGAACTTGTTATTGCAATATTCAGCCGTGAATTTGGGCCCCCGTGAAACCTTGCAAGTTCGCGTACGAATCTCGTGGCAGACTGTATGCTGCCGAATAGTGCAAATAACTTTACAACAACGTAAAAATATGAATTTTGGGCTCTGCACAGTCCTAGATTTGACTTTTAGGAAACATAATCGACCAGTTCTGAACTCGTTATTACAATATTCAGCCGTGAATTTGGGCCCCCGTGAAACCTTGCAAGTTCGCGTACGAATCTCGTGGCAGACAGTATGCTGCCGAATATTACAAATAACTTTACGACAACGTAAAAATATGAATTTTGGGCTCTGCACAGTCCTAGATTGGACTTTTAGGATACATAATCGACCAGTTCTGAACTTGTTATTGCAATATTCAGCCGTGAATTGGGCCCCCGTGAAACCTTGCAAGTTCGCGTACGAATCTCGTGACAGACAGTATGCTGCCGAATGTTACAAATAACTTTACGACAACGTAAAAATATGAAATTTGGGCTCTGCACAATCCTAGATTGGACTTTTAGGAAACATAATCGACCAGTTTTGAACTTGTTATTGCAATATTCAGCCGTGAATTTGGGCCCCCGTGAAACCTTGCAAGTTCGCGTACGAATCTCGTGGCAGACTGTATGCTGCCGAATAGTGCAAATAACTTTACAACAACGTAAAAATATGAATTTTGGGCTCTGCACAGTCCTAGATTTGACTTTTAGGAAACATAATCGACCAGTTCTGAACTCGTTATTACAATATTCAGCCGTGAATTTGGGCCCCCGTGAAACCTTGCAAGTTCGCGTACGAATCTCGTGGCAGACAGTATGCTGCCGAATATTACAAATAACTTTACGACAACGTAAAAATATGAATTTTGGGCTCTGCACAGTCCTAGATTGGACTTTTAGGATACATAATCGACCAGTTCTGAACTTGTTATTGCAATATTCAGCCGTGAATTTGGGCCCCCGTGAAACCTTGCAAGTTCGCGTACGAATCTCGTGACAGACAGTATGCTGCCGAATGTTACAAATAACTTTACAACAACGTAAAAATATGAATTTTGGGCTCTGCACAGTCCTAGATTTGACTTTTAGGAAACATAATCGACCAGTTCTGAACTCGTTATTACAATATTCAGCCGTGAATTTGGGCCCCCGTGAAACCTTGCAAGTTCGCGTACGAATCTCGTGGCAGACTGTATGCTGCCGAATGTTACAAATAACTTTACGACAACGTAAAAATATGAATTTTGGGCTCTGCACAGTCCTACATTTGACTTTTAGGAAACATAATCGACCAGTTTTGAACTTGTTATTGCAATATTCAGCCGTGAATTTGGGCCCCCGTGAAACCTTGCAAGTTCGCGTACGAATCTCGTGGCAGACTGTATGCTGCCGAATAGTGCAAATAACTTTACAACAACGTAAAAATATGAATTTTGGGCTCTGCACAGTCCTAGATTTGACTTTTAGGAAACATAATCGACCAGTTCTGAACTCGTTATTACAATATTCAGCCGTGAATTTGGGCCCCCGTGAAACCTTGCAAGTTCGCGTACGAATCTCGTGGCAGACAGTATGCTGCCGAATATTACAAATAACTTTACGACAACGTAAAAATATGAATTTTGGGCTCTGCACAGTCCTAGATTGGACTTTTAGGATACATAATCGACCAGTTCTGAACTTGTTATTGCAATATTCAGCCGTGAATTTGGGCCCTCGTGAAACCTTGCAAGTTCGCGTACGAATCTCGTGACAGACAGTATGCTGCCGAATGTTACAAATAACTTTACGACAACGTAAAAATATGAAATTTGGGCTCTGCACAATCCTAGATTGGACTTTTAGGAAACATAATCGACCAGTTTTGAACTTGTTATTGCAATATTCAGCCGTGAATTTGGGCCCCCGTGAAACCTTGCAAGTTCGCGTACGAATCTCGTGGCAGACAGTATGCTGCCGAATATTACAAATAACATTACGACAACGTAAAAATATGAATTTTGGGCTCTGCACAGTCCTAGATTGGACTTTTAGGATACATAATCGACCAGTTCTGAACTTGTTATTGCAATATTCAGCCGTGAATTTGGGCCCCCGTGAAACCTTGCAAGTTCGCGTACGAATCTCGTGACAGACAGTATGCTGCCGAATGTTACAAATAACTTTACGACAACGTAAAAATATGAAATTTGGGCTCTGCACAATCCTAGATTGGACTTTTAGGAAACATAATCGACCAGTTTTGAACTTGTTATTGCAATATTCAGCCGTGAATTTGGGCCCCCGTGAAACCTTGCAAGTTCGCGTACGAATCTCGTGACAGACAGTATGCTGCCGAATGTTACAAATAACTTTACAACAACGTAAAAATATGAATTTTGGGCTCTGCACAGTCCTAGATTTGACTTTTAGGAAACATAATCGACCAGTTCTGAACTCGTTATTACAATATTCAGCCGTGAATTTGGGCCCCCGTGAAACCTTGCAAGTTCGCGTACGAATCTCGTGGCAGACTGTATGCTGCCGAATGTTACAAATAACTTTACGACAACGTAAAAATATGAATTTTGGGCTCTGCACAGTCCTACATTTGACTTTTAGGAAACATAATCGACCAGTTTTGAACTTGTTATTGCAATATTCAGCCGTGAATTTGGGCCCCCGTGAAACCTTGCAAATTCGCGTACGAATCTCGTGGCAGACTGTATGCTGCCGAATAGTGCAAATAACTTTACAACAACGTAAAAATATGAATTTTGGGCTCTGCACAGTCCTAGATTGGACTTTTAGGATACATAATCGACCAGTTCTGAACTTGTTATTGCAATATTCAGCCGTGAATTGGGCCCCCGTGAAACCTTGCAAGTTCGCGTACGAATCTCGTGACAGACAGTATGCTGCCGAATGTTACAAATAACTTTACGACAACGTAAAAATATGAAATTTGGGCTCTGCACAATCCTAGATTGGACTTTTAGGAAACATAATCGACCAGTTTTGAACTTGTTATTGCAATATTCAGCCGTGAATTTGGGCCCCCGTGAAACCTTGCAAGTTCGCGTACGAATCTCGTGGCAGACTGTATGCTGCCTAATAGTGCAAATAACTTTACAACAACGTAAAAATATGAATTTTGGGCTCTGCACAGTCCTAGATTTGACTTTTAGGAAACATAATCGACCAGTTCTGAACTCGTTATTACAATATTCAGCCGTGAATTTGGGCCCCCGTGAAACCTTGCAAGTTCGCGTACGAATCTCGTGGCAGACAGTATGCTGCCGAATATTACAAATAACTTTACGACAACGTAAAAATATGAATTTTGGGCTCTGCACAGTCCTAGATTGGACTTTTAGGATACATAATCGACCAGTTCTGAACTTGTTATTGCAATATTCAGCCGTGAATTTGGGCCCTCGTGAAACCTTGCAAGTTCGCGTACGAATCTCGTGACAGACAGTATGCTGCCGAATGTTACAAATAACTTTACGACAACGTAAAAATATGAAATTTGGGCTCTGCACAATCCTAGATTGGACTTTTAGGAAACATAATCGACCAGTTTTGAACTTGTTATTGCAATATTCAGCCGTGAATTTGGGCCCCCGTGAAACCTTGCAAGTTCGCGTACGAATCTCGTGGCAGACAGTATGCTGCCGAATATTACAAATAACATTACGACAACGTAAAAATATGAATTTTGGGCTCTGCACAGTCCTAGATTGGACTTTTAGGATACATAATCGACCAGTTCTGAACTTGTTATTGCAATATTCAGCCGTGAATTTGGGCCCCCGTGAAACCTTGCAAGTTCGCGTACGAATCTCGTGACAGACAGTATGCTGCCGAATGTTACAAATAACTTTACGACAACGTAAAAATATGAAATTTGGGCTCTGCACAATCCTAGATTGGACTTTTAGGAAACATAATCGACCAGTTTTGAACTTGTTATTGCAATATTCAGCCGTGAATTTGGGCCCCCGTGAAACCTTGCAAGTTCGCGTACGAATCTCGTGACAGACAGTATGCTGCCGAATGTTACAAATAACTTTACAACAACGTAAAAATATGAATTTTGGGCTCTGCACAGTCCTACATTTGACTTTTAGGAAACATAATCGACCAGTTTTGAACTTGTTATTGCAATATTCAGCCGTGAATTTGGGCCCCCGTGAAACCTTGCAAGTTCGCGTACGAATCTCGTGGCAGACTGTATGCTGCCGAATAGTGCAAATAACTTTACAACAACGTAAAAATATGAATTTTGGGCTCTGCACAGTCCTACATTTGACTTTTAGGAAACATAATCGACCAGTTTTGAACTTGTTATTGCAATATTCAGCCGTGAATTTGGGCCCCCGTGAAACCTTGCAAGTTCGCGTACGAATCTCGTGGCAGACTGTATGCTGCCGAATAGTGCAAATAACTTTACAACAACGTAAAAATATGAATTTTGGGCTCTGCACAGTCCTAGATTTGACTTTTAGGAAACATAATCGACCAGTTTTGAACTTCTCATTGGAATATTCAGCTGTGAAAAATGTAAACATAATACGGGTCGAGTATATCAGTATGAGACGACTACTAATCCGATGGCAAAACTTCGTTATTTTTAATTATTTTTTATGGATCTTTCACCAACATATTCCTGGCATTTTTCTAATGAAAATGATACGAAATATGATATAATTCCGATTCCGATTATATATACGTGTGTAATGGACGACCCCGCGTAATTTCTCATTGAAATTATATGAACGGAAAATTATTGTAAATATGATGCGAATTATATCGTGTTTGGTATCATTGTAATTAGAAAAATGGCACAAATATATTGGTGAAAGTTCCATAAAAAAATAATTAAAAATAAAGAAGTTTTCTCATAGGATTAGTAGTGGTCTCCTGGTCTCACACCGATATACCCGACCCGTATCATGTTACACTTCTCGGCGGCCGAGGCCTCTCGAGTTTATTGCCCCCCACGGGGTATACCCCGCAGGTGTGGGTATAGTTCTGGAACAATTATTGTCCAGATTTTTCGGGCATTTATCGCGAGAATACTGTTTACACATTTTTTACGAAACCTATTATTTTGGCTGTTATAACCCAAAATAACTCTTTTATTAAATATGCGAAAAGTTTAAAAGGCTACATATATTTACGTAAACAAAAGTTACGGAGGTACTGCCGAGGGGCTCTATGCTCCAGGTGGGCAGAAGTTTTGGGAATAGGTTCTTTTTTGATGGGAGTGATGGTCTGGGTTAGGTCTAGGTGATAATAACAACTAAACGCGGGTAGTCTGGTTGGGAGAGTGAGACATGTGAGCATGTGTGGGAAGTATGTATGAGGGTGGATGAGGAAAGAGTATGGCAGGAGGTGATGAGGGAAATGAGGCAAGTGATTAGGTAATGAGGGGGGAGGGGAGCAGTGGATGAGAAAGGTGGAGGAGTGGAGAGAGAGAATGAATGGAAGGAGTGAAAGAGAAGGAGTAAAAGAGAAAGATTGGATTGAGAATGGAGAGGCCGGAAGATGGTTAGGGAATTTGGTTAGGGAAGGTGTGTGCGTGTGCGTGTGTGCGCAGGAAAAAGGGGAAAGCGGATTGTGTAAGGATTTGTAAGGATTGTAACCCCTAGGGGAACAAAATGAAGTACATATACATTTTATTTTAAAAAAATTATAAAAACTTTTATAAAAAAATATATATAAATTTTTATTTCCTAAAATACATTGTTTAATTATATATGTTTACAATGCACCCGCGGTGTCGTCCGCGGGATCCTTCCCGGGATTCTTCCCGGTATTGTTGGCGGTACCCCCCGCGGTATCCACCGCGGGATCCACCGCGGGATCCTCCGCGGGATCCTCCGCGGGATCCTCCGCGGGATCCTCCGCGGTATCCTCCGCGGTATCCTCCGCGGGATTCTTCGCGGTGCCTTGCGGGGTAACCTCCGCGAACTATAAATATATATATATTTGTACAAATACCTACCTTCCACGTACTGCGCCTAATCCAAGGGAATCACGTAACTCACGTCACTCACGTAATCCAAGTTGTCAGTCAAAAGCCGCAACGCAGACCGCACTCACGAGTGTAATGACAGAACATGTCCCGTGGGCTGTTCCGGGCCCAGCGATGGGATATTCGTGGGCCACGGCCCACGGTTTACGTTCCCCTGATAGGCTGAGTGTCCCCACTCTGACTACACACAGACGTACCTCTACTCTGCCCGTGTGAGTGCCTGTTCGATTGCGCGGGCGCTACACACACAAGCGAACCTCTACTCTGTTCGTGTGATCTACCTGTTCGACTGCTTGAGCCAGTCAAGCCTCGTCGCGTTCCTCC
Organism: Lasioglossum lativentre; assembly: GCA_916610255.1. Lineage (NCBI taxonomy): Eukaryota > Metazoa > Arthropoda > Insecta > Hymenoptera > Halictidae > Lasioglossum > Lasioglossum lativentre. Next base: position 19,220,684 of record OU744359.1, on the reverse strand, counting down.
GAATTTCACGTTACCGAAGTTTCGGACGCACGAGTCGGAATCTGGAGATAGCGCGCATTCGATTCCCGGCGCGGCACGGCGCACAGTGGAGTATTTGGCCCGAAAAGCTGGACAAAACTATAGCATCGTTATTTATAGTCTCAAGGTCATAATATTATATATCGTTGAATTCGTCTTAAGATCAGCTACAACATTATGAAATAAAAAATACATTTTAACAATTAAAAAATCAAAGTGACCTTGATTATTTACTGCAAAAAAAATATTTTCAAAATTCGATGTAGATGTCTGAACACTGTTTAATTTTTGTTGGAAACTCTTTTTTGTATAACATTATTTTATTTGTTTTTATTAGGCTAAAAGTACTTATGAATGATATAATGCCATTATTTTCTGCAATTTAGAAATATGTGTGGAATAAACAATTTGCAAATAAATTTATAATTGTATACAGTATTTTATCGATAATCGTCCGAAACACGGGTCCGGCCAATGACAAAACTTCTTTATTTTTCATTATTTTTTTATGGAACTTTCACCAAAATAATCCTGGCATTTTTCTAATGAAAATGATACCAAAAACGATATAATTCCGATGATATTTAATGAATTTACGAGACCTAACTTGTAAATGCTCATATACCTTTGTATGGTCCGAATTATGTATATCGTGTTTGGTATCATTTTAATCAGAAAAATGCCATAAATATATCGGTGAAAGTCTCATACAAAAATAAGTAATAATAAAAAAGTTTTTTATTGGGATTACATTGTGAGTTACTCTCCGCGTTTCTTAAGAAAGACCCATATCATGTTAAACTTCTCGGCGGCCGAGGCCTCTCGGGCTTCGCTATCCGTTTTTAATTTTTAATTGTCCCTGGCCGGACCCATGGTTGAGACAATTATCGATGAAATACTGTATATCTTAAACTATCTGGAAGAGAAGCGCATGGGGAAAAAAGAGAAGTAATTTTAATAGGAAAAACCCCCGCAACAATCTTAAACGTAGTTACATATATGTATACAATAGAAGAGGTAAAGAAAGAATAATCTGAAAGAAATTTTAGAACTAATTTCAATGCTTATTAACATTTCAGACGCATCGTCCAAAACGTATGAACGTTTGCAAGCCGAGCAGATATCAGACGACGTCATCGGAGGACGAATCGGTAATAAGAAAGCAAAAACTTACGTCGCTGCCGTTGCCGTTGCCGTTGCCGTTGCCGTCGTCGTTGCCGTTGCCGTTGCCGTCGTCGTTGCCGTTGCCGTTGCCGATGTCACGTAATAAACTTCGAAATTATATATATATATATAATTAGCCAGTAGTTGAACCGTAGCCCAACTGACTATACTTTATTTTATAATATAAGAATAATTACAACAATTACAATAATGCGTTTATGTTTAAATACCGTACCGATTGATAGCGAGGTCAAGACTGAAGATTGTGGGTTAGAGGCGGTCGTTTTATATTAATTGGGAAATGCTTAGTATTACAGAAATGGTCGGCGGAAATTCTAAGAGTGATAAGTCAGCGCTGGGTCATCGAATATTTGGGCTGTTGCAATCTTTCGTGCTAATTGTGAAATGCTTAGTCTTACGGAAGTGGACAGCAGAACGTCTAAGAATGATGAGTCATCAATGGGTCATCGAACCTGTTGAGCTGTGACACCGACGTCGTTGCCGTCGTCGCCGCTGCCGTTGCCGTCGTCGCCGCTGCCGTTGCCGTTGCCGTCGTCGTTGCCGTTGTCGGTCAATGACGACGTTCAACAATTTCAGCAAAGGCTGAGGAAGCAGCTGGAGCATGCGGGGCAGAAGGCGGACTACAACCCTAAAACACCCACCCACCTCTCCTACTACCCCTCCACCGCTCCTCTCGCCCCTGCAGACCCGCCTTCGACTCTCCCCTTGCCTCCTGCCACGCAAGCGACACCGCATGTGTGTCTGTGTGAACAGTAAGTTGCATACATATTTTTAAATTTAGTAATAATTATAATTAAATTTTATAGTACATGGTGTAATGTTTGTATTTGTTTTAGCAATCAACAGCTCATCCAAGAGCTACGAGAAACGGTGCGGGCACTGGCGGAAAGAGTGAAACAGCTGGAGTGAGTCATCCTCAGAATTTATTCAAATTTTATATTTCTGTAAAAGTTGTGTTTCATTGACTAATTTTTCTTTGCTCCCACCATCAACAGAGGCGAACGTGAAGCCACGGACAGCACGGGACGCCGACCGCATTTCCTCCCTCTAAAAACAGTGGAGGAAGTCCGCAGTTTCGAAGATTGTACTGTAGAGGAGTATGAAAGTGCGGTAAGTATATTGCCATAACTAGATCAGGAACAACTAATACAAAAAAAATAATGAAGCGACAACAAGATCAGGAACAACTAATACAAAAAAAATCATAGAAAAAGAAGGAGAGCGTATAGGAAAGAAAGAGACACAGTTCATAGCATTTCCCATACGCTCTCCTTCTTTTTCTATGATTTTTTTTGTATTAGTTGTTCCTGATCTCGTTGTCGCTTCATTATTTTTTTTGTATTAGTTGTTCCTGATCTTGTTGTCGCTTCATTAGGATTATTTATCATTTCCAATTTTAATTTACTTCTAAACATTAGAAACTAACTAAACATGTTTTTTTAGGTCTCCTACTTCGCCTCCCTGGGAGGATACAATTTGAAGGAGGCAGTCAATGCATCCTTCCGACAAGCGGTAACGGACGCGTGTGCCGACAGCTACACGTGGTTCGGGCAGGGCAAACCGCCCCTTTGTCCGACACGTATAATGATTGCCATCGTCGGTAAGCATTGTACATTATTCACTTTTCCGAAGCCGATTTTTCGCGCGACCGCTCCCCCAGGACGTTGAGGTGCGATTGATGGCGGCGCAGAAGTCCGCCAAAGAAAGATTCCGACAACGGCAACTCGCTGACGGAACCCGTCACCGCCGCAGCGCCTCCGCCGCCCCCATCACACACCTCCAGCATTACTGGCAGAACCGCGACGTCGTTAGAAGTACTGTCCGTCCACCACAAGAAGTCCCTCGAGACGGCTGAGGGGTCCGGGGGGATCTCTCGCTTGCTCCACCCCTCCCCACTATTTCCACTCCCGTATTCACGACCTCCAAGATCCTGACGTCACACGCTACACAGTAGTAGGACTTGTTTATTTTCGAGATACAAGTTTCCTGACCTATCGTCGATATTTAACGTTTAAGTGGACTTCAAAATTTACTTTAAAAATGCATTAATTCATTTAAATTACATTTAATGTTATATTTATATTTAATGTAACACATAATTCACGATTGACACGTCTTTCAATAAGTTACAACAAAAATTAGATAAAATTCATATAACTTCTACAAATGTTATAAATTGGTCGAAATTGCTAAAGCAGTCTGTTTGATCAGTATTGCAGAGGTTTTTGTATCTGTATCTACCGCGAAAATTAAACTTTAATTACCATTAAAAATAGGATGAATCTGCAGAACAGCTACAATCGATCTATTTTTTACTCTTCCGTATGATAGAAATGTGTTAAACGAATGATCGTTACTTATTCATTTTCAAGAAATTAATAATTTTAGTATTAGGGAACATATACATATTGGACAAAATTGAAAGCTGTAGTTCGAAAATATTTCTCATTTGTTCTGATCTGTAGCGTTAAATTAAAATTTTAACTGACAACGAGTTAGAAGTTTCTAATACAGAATATGCGTGAAGTCACGTTCCTCTTGGATGCTGAGAGTGGCTCAGCGCGGGGATGTTTAACGTCGTAGGATACATTTGATTCTGTCCTTACGCTACTGGATCGCTCGCTTCGCGTTATCTCACTCGGTTTGGAAGAGTCTATTCACTCTCTTCGTCACACGATCCGATTAGTGTGTGTGAGCGCTGTAGCCAATAGCTCGTTAGAACCGATAATGCGTGTGACGCGACTCGAGCCCCTGCCGCTCAGACCAATCGGACGGTTTGTTGTCCATTTGATGTGAAACTCCTACCAAGAGACTTCTTGTGGTGGACGGACAGTAGCAGTAGCAGCAGCAACAACAACGACAACGACGCCGCGGCGCAGTGACATTCTTGACAAGTGTCGTAAGTATATCATAATAAAAGTAAGTACATATATGTAATCTATTAATATGCAAACTAATGTTTATTTCTTTTTTTAGGTTCCCACTTGGTAGAGGAATGAATTCAGAATGTGGAATAGGCCTACTGGGGATACCACTTAAAAAAAAACGCATTGACAATAGTACCTCTGTGGTAATGTGGAAACCTATTGGAATCCAAGGAAGGAGGAGAAGGAAGCTGCGGCAACTGGGGAAGAGGAAGACCTCTGATTTCTGGTGTGGTAAATATGTATTAATTATGCCATTCAACACATGTATACCATACATATATTGTACATTAATGATTTTCCTTGTTTTTTTAAGTATCCCGCCTATACCAGAACGTGCTACAGGCCACAAGTTTGGGGAAGCAGAGGCAACAAAAAAAAAAAATATTTTTTAAATATTTAAATATTGGTTCTAAAAGTATTCTACAAACGTAGCATTGAATATTACATAGTTAGAAATAAAAAAAAAAGAATTTAAAAAAAAAAAATAAAAAAGTACGTATATGACGGAGCGCGAACCTAGTACACGCAGGTTGAGAGACGAGCGCCTACCGCGCTGACCCAACCGGGCTGTTGGAAACTAGATTAATATTTTTAGATGTTATGCGTCTGACGCAGTACAATACTAATCAAGTTAATTCCATTTTATAATTATTTCGGTGAAATGTTGAAGGTTTATCAGTGTCTAATAGGCTTACGGAATAAATAAAATGTTTCAATTTGAAAAAATCTCTCTTAAAAATCTGAAAAAATTCATGAACGATACTTATAATAATATGTCGATACTGTAAAAAAATGGTGATTGTCAATTTACAACTTCCATGTGAAATCTGCATTTTTTCGATTTTTTTGAGGTTTTTGATTTTTTACAAGCAGGATTTTCAATTTAAAACTCTGAAACGAATTGCAGAGTATGTATTCGAGTATTTGACATGTCTCAGATTTCTTTCAGAATTTCTACACATCGTTAATTAGGGAAAATAGGCCAAAAACTGATTTTTCGATTTTATCCCATAACTACCCTCTCGATCGAGATAGAGGGTTAAAATTTTACACAGTATGCTTTTAGATTTCGCCCCTGGCTCCCCCTGGGTACGCCACTGGACTGAATATTGTTGGTAAAAAGGAACTTCTTAATTTAAGTTATAGAATTTTTCATCGTAAATAATTTTCTTAAACGATCATCTGAATATTCGTTGAAATGTTCAACAATCATTTTTAATTTTTTTAATTGTTTATACAAATATAAAATTGCTAAATGTTTTGAAATTTTTTTATTTGTAGATTTTTTAATGAATACGTGGATACATCTAACAGTTCAACCAAGTATTATGCATAGAAATATCATACTGATGTTATCAGATCAAAATTAGAAAGATTAACACAAAATGAATAGGTACTGAAACAAAGTTTTTCTAAATAAATTTTTTATAATTTTATAATTAATAAAACTACTTACACGCATCAAAATAAAATAAACATACGTAAGGATATTTATGCTCGTGAATCTATTAATCTATGTTACTGCCAAACCATATTAAACTCCGTAGTAAAAATGAAGTATACGGAATATTCAGTTTTTACTAACACGCGAACATCGGTAATATTGAACACGAACCGCCTAGGTTCCACGAGGCTCTTAGAGCCTATAAAAGTCAATGTTACTCTCTTCACCGACGGTGCTGCCAGCTGTATACTGACTCTCCAGGAGCTTGCGACCCATCTGCGCCTGAAAAACTTGGGCTCCAAGGTCTGGATGGCTGCTGTGTCGCCATACACGTGTGGGTTCTGCGGCCCAGGCAAACACCTAGTAAAATCCTATGATCCCTACGCTCGTAGATGCGACCCAAGCGCCTGCGATTTCCAAGCTTGGCTATCGGGGTATATATATATATATATATATATATATATATATATATATATATATATATATGTATATGCAGGTATATACATGCATACGTAACATTGTAACAATAAAATGTATAAGCGCGGGCGCTCGGTAGTCTTATTACGCTACCATACGCAACCGAATCATGCTGAAAAGCATTTTTAGACGATCAGCACAACAACAGCAGAGGAGACGGCAACAGTGGAGGAGACGACAACATCGCTGCGGAGGAGAGACAAGGATCTCTCTATCCTTATCTTACTTCATTCGTAGTGCACCTCTACGCCGATAGAGACAGCATTTTACGTCATAGTTCCTTAGTATAGTTCACCTCTACGCCGGTAGACCAGATTTTGGAGATACTTTCCGTTCCATGTGGAAATTTTGGTGACTAGACTACCGAACGGCAGAGATACACAGCGGCGACAACCGCGTGTCTCGTAAACGAGGCGCTAAGCCACGTTTGAACCATGGATGGTTCGCAGGGTCAGCAGCTGCCTGATGGACAGCAATTAAGCAGGAGTCGACATCGACTTCTGTTGCGAGCGACCAGATACGCGTATTTTAACCGAGGGTTCCACTCGTCCCTCGGTCGGAACGTGCTCCGACTTCGGAGAGCACGCGGAGGTGAGGTTAAGAAACTACACCGAGCGTTTCACGGTACGACCATACCGTTGCACGATCCAGAGAAGAAGGAGGGCGAGCGAAGAAGGTAATGGCGGACAACGCCACGCCATCCCCACTACACCAGTATCGAGGAGTGGGGGAACAGATCCCCACAGCACTCCCCCCCAAGTGCAACGGTCATATTTATTTATCCATCAATAGATTACATTTATCCCGCGGGACCATAAGGCCCGTAAAACAAAGATCGCACTTAAACCACTAGTACCACCCACGAAGGTGGCATAATCGCGCGAAGCGCACAGGCACGGTAGACGCAACCACACACTGCAATATTGCGCGGCGCGCTACAATCGAATGACACTGCGCGTAACACTTCTGTATCGGGACATGCACACGCGACGGTTACGCATACATGGAAAGGCGCACGCCGGACGACCGCGCGATAACAACTAAGACGCGCGCAATACTGCACAGGTATTCTAATCGCTACATTTGATCACGCTAGATGCTAAGGAGACCGTTTTTTTGGAATACGTCCTCAAAGGAGGGCGGATTTGGCCAGATGGGCCAGGCACAGACAGATCAGCGGACGTCAGGGTTCCTGGATCTTCCGGTACAAAAAACGCCGGCTTTACAAGCTCGGTAGAAACCGTCTTTTCAGTGCCGTTTACGTCAATAGTGATGACACGGTCACTATCTCGCCTTATAACCTTGTGCGGTCCGGAGTACGGTTGTTCCAGCGACTTTTTCGCCATGCGTCGCAGGAAAACATGCGTGCAAGAGTCAAGCTCCTTAAAAACAAAAGCACGCGACCTATTACTATTGTGCACCACGGGCTCAGGACGCACGTCAAGCATGTACTTCTTGAACTCTTCGAGAAATACATTCGGGTCTGGCGCAAACTCGTCGTATAAAAAGAATTCACCCGGTAAGCGTAACGTAGTTCCGAACATAAATTCGGCCGGGGACGCATCCACGTCCGCGCGCGCGTGCGTGCGGAGACCTAATAATACAGTGGGGAGTACCCGTGACCACTCGGTACCAGTGTGGCACATAATCGCGGACTTAAGAACGCGGTGCCACCGCTCTATCATGCCGTTCGAGGCGGGATGATAGGGGGTTGTTCGAATCCGGTCGCAACCAATCAGCGACAACAAGGCCGAAAACAATCTCGACTCGAACTGAGCCCCTTGATCGGTGGTCAACACCTTGGGCGCGCCATATCGCGAAACCCAGGTCTCGAAGAACGCGCGCGCGACAACCATTGCGCTAATGTCCCTGAGTGGGACAGCTTCCACCCACCGTGAGAAACGGTCTATTAACGTGATACAGTAGGAAAAACCTTCTGAAGGGGGTAATGGACCAATGATATCCATGTGTACATGGTCAAACCTCCCGTCAGGAGCTATGAAATGCTCAGGGAGGAGACGGCAGTGTCTCGATACCTTTGACCGCTGGCACTTGATGCACACCTTGCACCATGAGGAAATGTCCTTGGACATATTGGGCCACACATATCTCTGACGAACCAGACGCAGAGTAACCCCCGCACCAGGATGCGCTGGATTATGGAAGAGATCGAAGATTCTTTTCCGCAACGCACCGGGAATGTAAGGGCGTAATCTCCGGTAATCTCGCAATAAATAGGAACATGCTGCGGACCCCAGAGGAGTTTCTTCATTTTAAGAGGAAAATCGGGATCAGCGCTGATGAGTTTGAGCTGTTCATCAGCGGACTGCTGAGAAGCAATCTCCTCGAGACTCATCTCGAGGGGCAACCTGAGGGCATCAACCCTGGACAGGGAATCCGCAACTACATTCTCGGGTCCGGGAACGTATTGGATCCGCGTCGTGAACTGCGCTATAAACGACAGTTGACGAACTTGTCTCGGGGAAGCTTTCTCTAGGCGTTGTACAAACGCATAAGTAAGCGGCTTGTGGTCTGTCAGGACCGAGAATTCTCGACCTTCCACAAAGTGCCGAAAATGGTTGACAGCTTCATATATGGCAGTCAGTTCTCTGTCGTAGGTACTATAGTTAACCTGAGCCGGAGAGAACTTTTTGGAGAAAAAAGCAAGGGGTTCCCATACGGAGTTAACCCCAAGCTGCTCTAGAACAGCGCCCATAGCGAAATCCGACGCATCAGACACAATACGCAATTCAGCACCAGCCCGCGGATGAACTAGAAGAGTCATCTTAGCAAGGGCTTCCTTTGCTTTCTCAAATGCATCAACAGCTGAGTCGGTCCAAGGGACCTCCCTCGTGTCATTTTTTTTAGAGTCTTTGAGAAACTCATTCAACGGCGCAAGTATATGCGCAGCACGAGGGGTATTTCGTCTATAAAAATTTACCATCCCCAAGAACCTGCGCAAGTCCATGACTCGCTTAGGCCTGGGAAACTGCAAAATGGCATCGACCTTCGACCTGAGCGGTTTGATTCCCGCCGAGATAATCGAGTAGCCGAGGAACTCTATTTCGGGAACACCGAGCGCACATTTGCTTGGGTTCACACGCAGGTTATGCTCCTGGAGCCGGGCGAGCACCGCTCGAAGGTGGCTTTCATGCTCCTCCTCAGAGGTTGACGCGATCAGGATATCATCAATGTAAGTGAACACGAATTCAAGATCGCCGAGTACCCGGTTCAGGTATCGCTGAAAGGTCTGACTGGCGTTCTTAAGACCGAAAGTCATATAAAGAAATTCAAACAGCCCGAAGGGCGTGGACACCGCCGTCTTCTGTACATCCTCGGGAGCCATAGGCACCTGGTTATACGCCTTGAAAAGGTCGAGGGATGAAAAAATCTTCTTACCATGAAGATTTGAAGAGAAATCATGAAGATGGGGCGTAGGATATTTATCCGGGATAGTGACACTATTCAGTTTGCGATAATCGCCGCAAATGCGCCAAGATCCATCTTTCTTGATTAGCATGTGTATGGGGCTAGCCCAAGGGCTGGACGACGGGCGACAAATACCCGCTTCCATTAGCGCCCCGAAATCCTTTTTGGCAGCAGCCAACTTTTCAGGGTTTAAACGCCGCGGCCTCTCTGACACCGGGGGACCCGTTGTCAGGATGTGGTGGAACACATCGGCCTTAGTGGGCGCACCGAGTTTCGACGCACCACTGACGCCAGGAAACTCAGAGAATATACCGGAGTACCGAGAAGTACCCATGATGGTACCAACTACTTCTCTCACCCCGCGGCGGGGAAGAGCAACCGTATAGATATTCGTAAGGGGATCTATTAAACGCCGAGACCGCAGGTCGACGAGTAGACCATAATGCTGAATCAGATCAGCCCCTATAATCGCGTGTGGCACCGCGGCGATACAAAAATTCCAGCGAATGTAACGCCGCAACCCCAAGTTCAAGGTACGGTGGGACTCACCGTACGTGTCGATCACAGAATTGTTCGCAGCCAGCAACTGAAATCCAGTTGGCTTACCCGCCACCAAGGGGTTGGCTGGAACCAAGGACAAGTCTGCACCGGTGTCAATCAAGTACCATACACCGGTCGTGCGATCACGCACGTGGAGACGAGGGGTGTCATCACACCCGTCCGTGCCCGCCTCAGACACGGAGGGGCGGATCAGTTTCCCGCCCGAAAGGTAGAGAACTTGGAGCACCAACTCCTGCAGGAGGTCGGATTGTCGGGATGCAATTGATGCGCCCGACACAACTTCGGAACCGATGGATCATGCGACCCAGAACGCGCGCGTCTCGAAGGCGTTACCGAACGCGACCTACGCCGCTGCAAATTACTTAAATCGGCTCTGAGTTTCGAGACCTCAACGGAGAGTCTCTTCAACTCCCTCTCTATCGAAGAGACAGGAGGAACAGGTCGCGAATTCGCGACAGGCAGTGCCACGGCTGATACCGAATGGTCCGACGGTCCCGCAGTTTCCGCGATCTTGTCAGCCACCTGTGCCAGCTTGTCTAAGTCAGTGACACCGGTGGCAGCTAGGATAGCTCGCTGGTTAGCCGGGAGGTGTTCCAAGAACACACTCCGAATGACGGCATCGTCGCACGTGCCGTCATTCAAGTTACGCAGTCGGTTCAGTATTAATGAGGGCTTGCCATCTGACAACACTTGCCCCTTTAACAGCCGACGGAGATGGGTCTCCGCGGATGGACCGTAGGTCGAAATGACCCTACGCTTGATTAACTCGTAGATGTCTGGGGGACGGGGGGACAGGAGAATTAAATCCTTTACACACGTCGCGACTTCATAATCTATCGCCGCTAGCACCGTGTCTGCCATTGTGGCCTCCGAGGTAATGCGGGCGGAGCGCATCGTACCCTCGGCTTCAGCGAACCAGAGAGCTGGATCATTTTTATAAAATAGAGGCATCTTCGGAACGCGGTACGTGTCGACGTGTTCCGCCCGCGGGCCCTCGGGAGGCCCCGAGGCAGACCCGCTAGCTTCATCAGCCATCACGACAACGTATAACCTGAAACACACGAAAAACCCCGTCGACAAAAATCCCCAGACCGAATGCTGAACCGACCGTTAACCAATAACGCAACTTACATGACTACGCAAAAATCGCACAGTACAAGGACGCATTTCTATATACAAAATTTTACGCCTAGAACAAACGCACTATAATCAACCGACAGCCCCGTAGGCATGTACGTCACAGGGGGCGACGGGAGGGAGAACGCGAGTGACGCAAATAATTGTCTCTGAAACTCGTAAACACGAACGATTTAGAACAACACGATCTCGCATGTGTTACGGCCTTCTTCGTATATCGTGTGTCACACAATGACACAGGTCGTGAGCGTCAACAACCACGACCGCCAGAAGGGCACGCAGTTCGCTAAGCGTACCTAACAACGTCGCGAACGCGGAAGAAAAAAAAAATCGTAAACAACACTGAAGCTAAGTAAAGTCGCGAGAACGTGGTTTACATACGGTTATAAAAACTATCAAATGCGTCGCCTGGCGCACCAACATAGCCACGAGAACAAAGTGCGATTAAACGCGAACAAGAGAATATCTTCAATTCGCAAGGAAAACGATCCGAGAAACACAGAAATCGACCGCGACGCGCGAATTTGAACGGGCCGCGTCGACTACGCACGCAAAATGACGGCGGACTACCGCGCACGCCACGTTTCCGACGCACGAAACGCACGAGCGTAAAGCGGCTAACGCAGGGACACAACGAACGCAATGAACGCTACGGCACGTGTTCGCACACCTACACTGCACAGCACTATTCGTTCACCAACAGCACAGCCGCTTCTCCGACGACATGAAAAGGCCGCATGGTGAAGGCGCCGGTGTCGGTGGCTTCACGCAATACATCCTTCCATCCTTCAATGTATTGGAAAGGACGGCTCCTCCGTGAACAGCAACCTGGCCCCAGCTCAGTTTCCAAGGTGGCCTCACCCGATCCAGGAACTCCAACGCTGACGACGTAATCACGTCGGGGTCACCAATGTGGAAATTTTGGTGACTAGACTACCGAACGGCAGAGATACACCGCGGCGACAACCGCGTGTCTCGTAAACGAGGCGCTAAGCCACGTTTGAACCATGGATGGTTCGCAGGGTCACCAGCTGCCTGATGGACAGCAATTAAGCAGGAGTCGACATCGACTTCTGTTGCGAGCGACCAGATACGCGTATTCGAACCGAGGGTTCCACTCGTCCCTCGGTCGGAACGTGCTCCGACTTCGGAGAGCACGCGGAGGTGAGGTTAAGAAACTACACCGAGCGTTTCACGGTACGACCATACCGTTGCACGATCCAGAGAAGAAGGAGGGCGAGCGAAGAAGGTAATGGCGGACAACGCCACGCCATCCCCACTACACCAGTATCGAGGAGTGGGGGAACAGATCCCCACACCCACGCACACTTAAGGGGCTGCGCCCAGATTTTGACCTCGACGGAGTTGATCGTCACGCCAAACTTGTACGAACGGAGATTACACGAAGCTGAGTAGTACGATTTTCGACCGATAGATGGGATAGACGAAGCTGATTAGTAAGAATTTCGCCCGATAGGTGGTGTGGGTCTAATTTTCTGTGACGAGCTACAATTAGGTAGGATTTTTCAGAAGCCGCTACGTGACAAGCAGTATTCTGCCGATTATTGCAAATTACTCTTCAACAACGTAAAAATATGAAATTTGGGCTCTGGAGCACCCTAGATTGGACTTTTAGGAATCATAATCAACCAGTTCTGAACTTCTCATTGCAATATTGAGGCGTCAGTTTCTTTGGTCGTGAACCCTTGCATTTGAGTATACGCGACTCATCAAGCCGCGGCGCGCTTGCTTCAGACGTCTTATGTTTTTAGTATGTATTTTGCAGTTTTTTTACCACCCTTCCGTTCTCCATCCCTAAAATTAGGTTTGGGCATTATTAAAATAGAAAATTATTTAAATAGCGATTCGAATAATCGCATCTTTATTCGTTATTCGAAGGTTAGAATAAGAAAAGTTTCTTTATTCGACGAGTGTCGGATAAATAATTTTATTCGACAAGATATTTATCCGACGTATAAGGATAATTTTTTTATTCGAAACGGATTTATTAAAAGGCTTCGATGCTACACTACCGAATAGCCCCACAGATAAAACGTTTAGATACATACCAATAATATATCGTGTTTAGTGCCATTTTAATAAGGAGAATGCCACGAATTAGTTGATGCAATTCAACGGCGACCGAAGCAACTCGTGGTACTGGGCCTAGGCAGTCGGTGCTCGTCGCCGTTTCTTCGATTTGGCAGAAAATTGTTCGAAGCCTACGTATAGCCCGCGGATAAAACCACTAGATACAGTCCAAATTATATCGTGTTTAGTGTCATTTTGATCATGATAATTCCACGAATTAGTTGATGTAGGTCTTACAAAAAAACAATTGAATATAAAGAAGTTTTGTCATTGGATTAGTAGTGGTCTCCTGTCTCACACCGATATACTCGACCCGTTACATTCATGTTACACTTCTCGGCGACCGAGGCCGCTCGAGCTTCTTGGCCCCTCACGGGGTATACCCCGCAGGAGTGGGGATAGTTCAGAGACAATTAAGTGCCAGATATTTGGGACATTTATCGATAAAATACTGTACCATACATACTATTATTTCGCTTTTGTATTACGCAAGTTTTAGAGTATGGAAAATATTTCTCTGAACATCGGAATGTTTAATATTACATAATATATTTTGAAGGTTCCGAAAAGATAAGTATAACTTAGGAAAAACGCTGGAAAAAGTGGTTTTTAATTTTTTTCAACAATAACAAATATTCCTATCTACTGACAATTATCGTAACAAAAAATATATATTTTTTGTAATCATTTTTTAATTAATTAAAATAAAATTTGAAATTGTTTATTTGTTACTCATTCAGTAGTTTTCCAGATTATTCAAATCACAGATGGCTTTGATTATAACTTTCTCTGTATTTATTCTTCACATCCTGAATATATCAAGAAATACTCGGTCTTCGGCTAAACGAAGAAATGCTGGTGTGTTTCCCATTATTGTACTAAAAATATTTTTACCACAGGCCCAACGATCTCGGAAATCCCCAAGCATATTGGCTATGGAAATGGCCATAAAAGACAATACCCATACAGCACGGCGTCGATGAGCGCCGCGTCACCCTTCGGCTACCAATAAAACAATCAGTGTCGTCGTAATTGACTCTAGGCAATAAAATCTTTGAAAACATTCATCGCGGTCATTGTACAGGTAAAAAGGTAAAATGTAATTTATTTTATTACCTGATCATTCGCTCATCTATTGTCGCCTATAGAGGAACCGGCATGAACTTTGTTCATGTAGGGTAGCGTGCGATAATTGAAATAGTAGACTAAAGCTCTTCAATTCTTGAGAACATTAGCAGGACAATGTAATAAATTTGTCAAAATTGGCAATTGATTGAAACGATAGAATGAAATCTGAAATTTCGGTGTTGATGTTGAAGCGCCGAGCTCGGCACTTCGGTGATTTAAACTAGTCCAATAATGAGAAACAGACCTGCATTTCTTCGCATACTTTGTTAGTCGAAAACGGAGTATTTCTTGAAATATTCAGGATATGACAAATAAATACAGAGAAAGTTATAATCAAAGCCATCTGTGATTTGAATTATCTGGAAAAGTACTGAATGAGTAAGAAATAAACAATTTCAAATTTTATTTTAATTAATTAAAAAATGATTACAAAAAATATATATTTATTACGATAATTGTCAGTAGATAGAAATAATTGTTATTGTTGGAAAAAATGAAACCCACTCTTTCCGGCGTTTTCCCATGTTATATTTATCTTTCCGGAACCTTAAAAATATATTATGTATTATTAAACATTCCGACATTTTCTGCCAGATCGAAAAAACTGCGACGAGCACCGACTGCTTCGGCTCAGTAGCACGAGCTGCCTCGGTCGCAGAGTAGTGCAATAAACACGGCCGGGTAACCCGACACAGGGTCAGGTACATCGGTGTGAAACCATTGCTAATTCAGTTGCAAAACTTCTTTATTTTTCATAACCTTCTTATAGAAGTTGCACCTGCTGATTCCTGGCGTTTTTCCGATTACAATGACACTAAACACGATATAATTTGGACTGTATCTAATGGTTTTATCATTAGAGTTATTCGAAGCCTTCGAATAAAAAAATTATCTTTATCCGACGGATCTCGGAAACTATTTATTCGATACGCGTTGACTAAAGATACATTTTGTATTCGAACCTCCGTATAACGAATAAAAATTATTTTATCTTTCATTCGTTATTCGAAATTTTTATTTAGATAAACATTTTGCCCAACTTTGCGCACACGGTGGGCTGGATCGAGAAAGGTGGTCTTTTACTAGAACTCCTGAACCGTAAGACATACGGGGATGAAATTCGCACTAAAATTCATTTAAAAAGTATTTCTATCTACTGACAATTATGGTAATAAATATATATTTATGCAATAATTTTTTAATTGATTGTTTAAATTTTATTGTCTTAAAATAATATTTAAAGTTGTTTAGTTGTTGCTTGTTTAGTATTTATATAGACAATTTAAATGACCGATGTCTGGTTATAAATTGTCTTATATTTCTTGAAATTTATCTTTCATATTATGAATATTTCAAGAAATACGTCACGAGTTGCATATACGCAAACGCAAGGGTTTACGAGAAAAGAAACTGACGCCTCAATATTGCAATGAGAAGTTCAGACCCGGTCGATTATGTTTCCTAAGAGTCCTCCGCAGCGTCGTCCAGAGCCCAAATTTCATATTTTTACGTTGTTGAAGAGTAATTTGCAATAATCGGCAGAATACTGCTTGTCTCGAGTCGCGAATACGCAAATGCAAGGGTTTACGAGAAAAGAAACTGACGCCTCTATATTGCAATGAGAAGTTCAGAATTGGTTGACTATGATTCCTAAGAGTCCTGCGCAGCGTCGTCCAGAGCCCAAATTTCATATTTTTACGTTGTTGTAGAGTAATTTGCAATAATCGGCAGTAAACTGCCTGCCACGAGACGCCTGAAGGATGCGCGGCGCGGCTTCTCGAGTCGCGAATACGCAAATGCAAGGGTCTACGAGAAAAGTAACTGACGCCTCAATATTGCAATGAGAAGTTCAGACCCGGTCGATTATGTTTCCTAAGAGTCCTCCGCAGCGTCGTCCAGAGCCCAAATTTCATATTTTTACGTTGTTGAAGAGTAATTTGCAATAATCGGCAGAATACTGCTTGTCTCGAGTCGCGAATACGCAAATGCAAGGGTCTACGAGAAAAGAAACTGACGCCTCAATATTGCAATGAGAAGTTCAGACCCGGTCGATTATGTTTCCTAAGAGTCCTCCGCAGCGTCGTCCAGAGCCCAAATTTCATATTTTTACATTGTTGAAGAGTAATTTGCAATAATCGGCAGAATACTGCTTGTCTCGAGTCGCGAATACGCAAATGCAAGGGTCTACGAGAAAAGAAACTGACGCCTCAATATTGCAATGAGAAGTTCAGACCCGGTCGATTATGTTTCCTAAGAGTCCTCCGCAGCGTCGTCCAGAGCCCAAATTTCATATTTTTACGTTGTTGAAGAGTAATTTGCAATAATCGGCAGAATACTGCTTGTCTCGAGTCGCGAATACGCAAATGCAAGGGTTTACGAGAAAAGAAACTGACGCCTCTATATTGCAATGAGAAGTTCAGAATTGGTTGACTATGATTCCTAAGAGTCCTGCGCAGCGTCGTAAAGAGCCCAAATTTCATATTTTTACGTTGTTGTAGAGTAATTTGCAATAATCGGCAGTAAACTGCCTGCCACGAGACGCCTGAAGGATGCGCGGCGCGGCTTCTCGAGTCGCGAATACGCAAATGCAAGGGTCTACGAGAAAAGAAACTGACGCCTCAATATTGCAATGAGAAGTTCAGACCCGGTCGATTATGTTTCCTAAGAGTCCTCCGCAGCGTCGTCCAGAGCCCAAATTTCATATTTTTACGTTGTTGAAGAGTAATTTGCAATAATCGGCAGAATACTGCTTGTCTCGAGTCGCGAATACGCAAATGCAAGGGTCTACGAGAAAAGAAACTGACGCCTCAATATTGCAATGAGAAGTTCAGACCCGGTCGATTATGTTTCCTAAGAGTCCACCGCAGCGTCGTCCAGAGCCCAAATTTCATATTTTTACATTGTTGAAGAGTAATTTGCAATAATCGGCAGAATACTGCTTGTCTCGAGTCGCGAATACGCAAATGCAAGGGTCTACGAGAAAAGAAACTGACGCCTCAATATTGCAATGAGAAGTTCAGACCCGGTCGATTATGTTTCCTAAGAGTCCTCCGCAGCGTCGTCCAGAGCCCAAATTTCATATTTTTACGTTGTTGAAGAGTAATTTGCAATAATCGGCAGAATACTGCTTGTCTCGAGTCGCGAATACGCAAATGCAAGGGTTTACGAGAAAAGAAACTGACGCCTCTATATTGCAATGAGAAGTTCAGAATTGGTTGACTATGATTCCTAAGAGTCCTGCGCAGCGTCGTCCAGAGCCCAAATTTCATATTTTTACGTTGTTGTAGAGTAATTTGCAATAATCGGCAGTAAACTGCCTGCCACGAGACGCCTGAAGGATGCGCGGCGCGGCTTCTCGAGTCGCGAATACGCAAATGCAAGGGTCTACGAGAAAAGTAACTGACGCCTCAATATTGCAATGAGAAGTTCAGACCCGGTCGATTATGTTTCCTAAGAGTCCTCCGCAGCGTCGTCCAGAGCCCAAATTTCATATTTTTACGTTGTTGAAGAGTAATTTGCAATAATCGGCAGAATACTGCTTGTCTCGAGTCGCGAATACGCAAATGCAAGGGTCTACGAGAAAAGAAACTGACGCCTCAATATTGCAATGAGAAGTTCAGACCCGGTCGATTATGTTTCCTAAGAGTCCTCCGCAGCGTCGTCCAGAGCCCAAATTTCATATTTTTACATTGTTGAAGAGTAATTTGCAATAATCGGCAGAATACTGCTTGTCTCGAGTCGCGAATACGCAAATGCAAGGGTCTACGAGAAAAGAAACTGACGCCTCAATATTGCAATGAGAAGTTCAGACCCGGTCGATTATGTTTCCTAAGAGTCCTCCGCAGCGTCGTCCAGAGCCCAAATTTCATATTTTTACGTTGTTGAAGAGTAATTTGCAATAATCGGCAGAATACTGCTTGTCTCGAGTCGCGAATACGCAAATGCAAGGGTTTACGAGAAAAGAAACTGACGCCTCTATATTGCAATGAGAAGTTCAGAATTGGTTGACTATGATTCCTAAGAGTCCTGCGCAGCGTCGTCCAGAGCCCAAATTTCATATTTTTACGTTGTTGTAGAGTAATTTGCAATAATCGGCAGTAAACTGCCTGCCACGAGACGCCTGAAGGATGCGCGGCGCGGCTTCTCGAGTCGCGAATACGCAAATGCAAGGGTCTACGAGAAAAGAAACTGACGCCTCAATATTGCAATGAGAAGTTCAGACCCGGTCGATTATGTTTCCTAAGAGTCCTCCGCAGCGTCGTCCAGAGCCCAAATTTCATATTTTTACGTTGTTGAAGAGTAATTTGCAATAATCGGCAGAATACTGCTTGTCTCGAGTCGCGAATACGCAAATGCAAGGGTCTACGAGAAAAGAAACTGACGCCTCAATATTGCAATGAGAAGTTCAGACCCGGTCGATTATGTTTCCTAAGAGTCCACCGCAGCGTCGTCCAGAGCCCAAATTTCATATTTTTACATTGTTGAAGAGTAATTTGCAATAATCGGCAGAATACTGCTTGTCTCGAGTCGCGAATACGCAAATGCAAGGGTCTACGAGAAAAGAAACTGACGCCTCAATATTGCAATGAGAAGTTCAGACCCGGTCGATTATGTTTCCTAAGAGTCCTCCGCAGCGTCGTCCAGAGCCCAAATTTCATATTTTTACGTTGTTGAAGAGTAATTTGCAATAATCGGCAGAATACTGCTTGTCTCGAGTCGCGAATACGCAAATGCAAGGGTTTACGAGAAAAGAAACTGACGCCTCTATATTGCAATGAGAAGTTCAGAATTGGTTGACTATGATTCCTAAGAGTCCTGCGCAGCGTCGTCCAGAGCCCAAATTTCATATTTTTACGTTGTTGTAGAGTAATTTGCAATAATCGGCAGTAAACTGCCTGCCACGAGACGCCTGAAGGATGCGCGGCGCGGCTTCTCGAGTCGCGAATACGCAAATGCAAGGGTCTACGAGAAAAGTAACTGACGCCTCAATATTGCAATGAGAAGTTCAGACCCGGTCGATTATGTTTCCTAAGAGTCCTCCGCAGCGTCGTCCAGAGCCCAAATTTCATATTTTTACGTTGTTGAAGAGTAATTTGCAATAATCGGCAAAATACTGCTTGTCTCGAGTCGCGAATACGCAAATGCAAGGGTCTACGAGAAAAGAAACTGACGCCTCAATATTGCAATGAGAAGTTCAGACCCGGTCGATTATGTTTCCTAAGAGTCCTCCGCAGCGTCGTCCAGAGCCCAAATTTCATATTTTTACATTGTTGAAGAGTAATTTGCAATAATCGGCAGAATACTGCTTGTCTCGAGTCGCGAATACGCAAATGCAAGGGTTTACGAGAAAAGAAACTGACGCCTCTATATTGCAATGAGAAGTTCAGAATTGGTTGACTATGATTCCTAAGAGTCCTGCGCAGCGTCGTCCAGAGCCCAAATTTCATATTTTTACGTTGTTGTAGAGTAATTTGCAATAATCGGCAGTAAACTGCCTGCCACGAGACGCCTGAAGGATGCGCGGCGCGGCTTCTCGAGTCGCGAATACGCAAATGCAAGGGTTTACGAGAAAAGAAACTGACGCCTCTATATTGCAATGAGAAGTTCAGAATTGGTTGACTATGATTCCTAAGAGTCCTGCGCAGCGTCGTCCAGAGCCCAAATTTCATATTTTTACGTTGTTGTAGAGTAATTTGCAATAATCGGCAGTAAACTGCCTGCCACGAGACGCCTGAAGGATGCGCGGCGCGGCTTCTCGAGTCGCGAATACGCAAATGCAATTGTCTACGAGAAAAGTAACTGACGCCTCAATATTGCAATGAGAAGTTCAGACCCGGTCGATTATGTTTCCTAAGAGTCCTCCGCAGCGTCGTCCAGAGCCCAAATTTCATATTTTTACGTTGTTGAAGAGTAATTTGCAATAATCGGCAGAATACTGCTTGTCTCGAGTCGCGAATACGCAAATGCAAGGGTCTACGAGAAAAGAAACTGACGCCTCAATATTGCAATGAGAAGTTCAGACCCGGTCGATTATGTTTCCTAAGAGTCCTCCGCAGCGTCGTCCAGAGCCCAAATTTCATATTTTTACATTGTTGAAGAGTAATTTGCAATAATCGGCAGAATACTGCTTGTCTCGAGTCGCGAATACGCAAATGCAAGGGTCTACGAGAAAAGAAACTGACGCCTCAATATTGCAATGAGAAGTTCAGACCCGGTCGATTATGTTTCCTAAGAGTCCTCCGCAGCGTCGTCCAGAGCCCAAATTTCATATTTTTACGTTGTTGAAGAGTAATTTGCAATAATCGGCAGAATACTGCTTGTCTCGAGTCGCGAATACGCAAATGCAAGGGTTTACGAGAAAAGAAACTGACGCCTCTATATTGCAATGAGAAGTTCAGAATTGGTTGACTATGATTCCTAAGAGTCCTGCGCAGCGTCGTCCAGAGCCCAAATTTCATATTTTTACGTTGTTGTAGAGTAATTTGCAATAATCGGCAGTAAACTGCCTGCCACGAGACGCCTGAAGGATGCGCGGCGCGGCTTCTCGAGTCGCGAATACGCAAATGCAAGGGTCTACGAGAAAAGAAACTGACGCCTCAATATTGCAATGAGAAGTTCAGACCCGGTCGATTATGTTTCCTAAGAGTCCTCCGCAGCGTCGTCCAGAGCCCAAATTTCATATTTTTACGTTGTTGAAGAGTAATTTGCAATAATCGGCAGAATACTGCTTGTCTCGAGTCGCGAATACGCAAATGCAAGGGTCTACGAGAAAAGAAACTGACGCCTCAATATTGCAATGAGAAGTTCAGACCCGGTCGATTATGTTTCCTAAGAGTCCTCCGCAGCGTCGTCCAGAGCCCAAATTTCATATTTTTACATTGTTGAAGAGTAATTTGCAATAATCGGCAGAATACTGCTTGTCTCGAGTCGCGAATACGCAAATGCAAGGGTCTACGAGAAAAGAAACTGACGCCTCAATATTGCAATGAGAAGTTCAGACCCGGTCGATTATGTTTCCTAAGAGTCCTCCGCAGCGTCGTCCAGAGCCCAAATTTCATATTTTTACGTTGTTGAAGAGTAATTTGCAATAATCGGCAGAATACTGCTTGTCTCGAGTCGCGAATACGCAAATGCAAGGGTTTACGAGAAATGAAACTGACGCCTCAATATTGCAATGAGAAGTTCAGAATTGGTTGATTATGACTCCTAAGAGTCCTGCGCAGCGTCGTCCAGAGCCCAAATTTCATATTTTTACGTTGTTGAAGAGTAATTTGCAATAATCGGCAGTAAACTGCCTGCCACGAGACGCCTGAAGGATGCGCGGCGCGGCTTCTCGAGTCGCGAATACGCAAATGCAAGGGTCTACGAGAAAAGAAACTGACGCCTCAATATTGCAATGAGAAGTTCAGACCCGGTCGATTATGTTTCCTAAGAGTCCTCCGCAGCGTCGTCCAGAGCCCAAATTTCATATTTTTACGTTGTTGAAGAGTAATTTGCAATAATCGGCAGAATACTGCTTGTCTCGAGTCGCGAATACGCAAATGCAAGGGTCTACGAGAAAAGAAACTGACGCCTCAATATTGCAATGAGAAGTTCAGACCCGGTCGATTATGTTTCCTAAGAGTCCTCCGCAGCGTCGTCCAGAGCCCAAATTTCATATTTTTACATTGTTGAAGAGTAATTTGCAATAATCGGCAGAATACTGCTTGTCTCGAGTCGCGAATACGCAAATGCAAGGGTTTACGAGAAATGAAACTGACGCCTCAATATTGCAATGAGAAGTTCAGAATTGGTTGATTATGACTCCTAAGAGTCCTGCGCAGCGTCGTCCAGAGCCCAAATTTCATATTTTTACGTTGTTGAAGAGTAATTTGCAATAATCGGCAGCATACTCGCTTCCGAAACAAGTGAAATGTAACAAGATTGTCGCCATTGACACCACCTAACGGTTCCGAAATTTTCCACTACTAGCGCCACTGTCTCTTTCGCAGTTACCCTATACAAATGCATGGGACAGAGACACTAACGCTAGTAGTGGAAAATTTCGGAACTGCAAGGTGGACTTTGTGGCGGCCATCTTGTGACATTTCACTAGTTTCGGAAGCGAGTATGCTGCCAATTATTGCAAATTACTCTTCAACAACGTAAAAATATGAAATTTGGGCTCTGGACGACGCTGCGCAGGACTCTTAGGAAACATAATCGACCGGGTCTGAACTTCTCATTGCAATATTGGGGCGTCAGTTTCTTTTCTCGTAAACCCTTGCATTTGCGTTTTCGCGACTCGAGACAAGCAGTATTCTGCCGATTATTGCAAATTACTCTTCAACAACGTAAAAGTATGAAATTAGGGCTCTGGACGACGCTGCGCAGGACTCTTAGGAAACATAATCGACCGGGTCTGAACTTCTCATTGCAATATTGGGGCGTCAGTTTCTTTTCTCGTAAACCCTTGCATTTGCGTTTTCGCGACTCGAGACAAGCAGTATTCTGCCGATTATTGCAAATTACTCTTCAACAACGTAAAAATATGAAATTTGGGTTCTGGACGACGCTGCGCAGGACTCTTAGGAATCATAATCGACCGGGTCTGAACTTCTCATTGCAATATTGAGGCGTCAGTTTCTTTTCTTGTAAACCCTTGCATTTGCGTATACGTATATGCGGATCTGGCGATGTGTGAGTGGTAGGGTGGTTGATGGTATTTGGTGGGCGCAGCCCCTCAAGGGGCTAGGGCCAGTGATGCCAGAATCGTGGAACCGAGGAACTTTCCCCTCCGGCGGCTCGGCCGGCTGGGCCCCCCACTCCGACGTACCATCGTCGCCTACGTTGTTTCTACTGCGCACGTGCTACACGCACATGCCTCTACTCTGCCCGTGTGTTCGACTGTCGAATAGGCAGCTCACACGAACAGAGTAGAGGTACGCTTGTGTGTGTAACGCGCGCGCAATCGAAGCAACGTAAGGCGACGATGGTACGTCGGAGTGGGGGGCCCAGCCGGCCGAGCCGCCGGAGGGGAAAGTTCCTCGGTTCCACGATTCTGGCATCACTGGCTAGGGCAACCACGTGACTTTGGCAGACACAGCAGGTCGGTAACTGCCGGTAATTGCTGCGTTGTAGAAATGGTATTTCCGACGAGACATCTGGTCGGCGATTGTATTAACTACAGATGTTTAGCTGCCTTATGAATACGAGATGGAGCCATCGGCGTGTGCTATTATGAGAGAAAAAGGAACTGAATTGACGTTACTACACAAGTGTGTGTGTGTGTCTGTGGAAGCTAGAAGTTACAGTATTGCCAGCTTTAAAAGTGCAATGTTGCCGAATTATATTCGTACAAACAACGTCGATGCTCGCATCGAAAGCGTTCGAGGTTCATTCCATGCCAAAACAAACACTTTTTCCCGTCACCATCTTCGATTTTGTTCTAATTGAAATATGTTGTAGTCCATGTGAAATTAGGGGGGGGGCGAGTTTAAGTCAACATTTTGCCGATTTCGAATTTTCTTAGAAATGGCAGGCCTTCAAAGTTTGCGATTTTTACCCATTTTTGCGAAAGTAGGCTTCACTTACAAATTTTTATCTCAGGAACTGTTTGTCCGATTGACCCATACTTTTTTTTGTTTTATTCTGGAAGGATTGGGCTATTGTAAAATAATTTTTTCATCCTTCATAATTAACTTTATAATGTCAAACAATTTAAACAAATTCTTTTTTTATATTTTTTTCAATTTTGGACAGTAATGTAAATTTTGAAAAAAATATGGTGATATTCCTTGAAGTTTCCTCTTCAAAATAAGACCTTTTACAAAATGGCGTTTTTCCTGTAATCGTCACAATATCCTGGAAAAGGACGCGGTGTACCCGCGTTTCAGGTAAATTCGAGTCGAGCGCACCGCTATTATGTTTAGTTTTTTTTTCCGGTGGTCTCTATTTGTACCTCGAGAACAATATTAGTAACCACTCTTGGCCAACGACACCTTTCTAATCATAACTTCATTTATAGATATGTAGTTTCTATACGAATTGTATATGTTTTACAAGAAAGGTGTCGTTGCTCAATAGAAACCACGAGAAGGTGGCGCAGTGCTGTGATTCTTGGCGCTTTTCACGCGCATGCGTGACAATTCTAGCCTCAGTCAAGTACGAAGATCGGATAAATTCGGGTACCTTGGCCGCTTTATTTTGGGAAAAAGGAAGGGAAGAGTACTAAAATAACTTTAAACAAAATATATAATAACAAAATTAAGTATTTTATTTGGCAGAAACAAATAAAGAATACCAGCTTTTGCGCCTCGTGCCGTAACGGTCGTAACGGACTCCGCTGGACGTTCCCGCTAATAACATTCCCCCACTCTTTTCTCCCCAATAGTCCCCCACAAACTTCGGACGTAGATACGTTCCTGCCAAAACTCGCGCATGCGCGTGAAAAGCGCCAAGAATCACAGCACTGAGGTGGCGGTTTTCTTCCATCAGGAAAGGATAATGAAGTGTCAGAAGTATGTATTGGTAGGATCACTGAAAACTATTTCATTACACTGAAAACAGAGCCACGAGCAAGTTTTACATAGCAGTTTATTATTTGATAATGGGGTAAAGCTATGAAAGCTTCTAGTGCCTATAATAGGTAATGCTGTTGCAAAGCGAGCTTGTAAACAATCAGCATGTTAAAAAAATTCGAAATCGGCAAAATGATGACTTAACACACGGACTACAACATATTTCAATTAGAACAAAATCGAAGAAGCAAAATTTTAAAAATATAAATTCAGTTTTAAAATGTAATATAAAATAGAATGTTTGGATATGTCATAGAAATCAACATCAACGGTACCAATACCTACATTGAATATTGTTTGTCCGTACATGTTCAGGAGAACATACATATAGTGCTACAAAAGAAAATATATATATATATATATATATAAATAATTTATACATTAATAAATAATTATATTACAGATATAATAAAATAATTAATTATATATTAATTAAATATATATAAATAATTAATACATTTTATTTATATATATATAAATTTCTATAATCACGAGCTGAAGCGAGAGCTCGTGCTCGCCAGCCGTCGACTTGGGCATGCCTGGCGTACAATGTAAACAGATGGTGAATCAAGCATTATTCACAATTTAAACTTTTATATTTTGAATACACATAATATTTTTAATACGAATAAGTTGTAGAGATTATGCCGATGAAAATGAGTCTAAACACGACATCATTTGGATTATCTTCAATACGCATATAATTTTTATCGTAACGAGTTTGAACTCATTTTCATCAGAAAAAGTACCTCAATTCACTCGTAATAATTTTATGCAGGTATATTGAAAAATCTAAAAGTTTAAACTTTCATTCGTGCGTGATTCTCCATCTGTTTACATTGTACAATGCCGTTTTTTCAGTCGCTGGCTCTTCGACGTTCAGAGCTCGATGCTCGGTAACGCGATTATTCGAGCTAGCAAAAGTTCTGTGGTTGTCAGAAAAAACTCAGCATGTCACAATTTCAAACAATTTGAGTTTATGCTGAGCTTTAGAGTATAGGATTTACATATTTACCAGAAAAAAAGTCATGAAATCAAATTCGAAAGGTTCAAAATATAACGCAATTTAACCGACGTCCTATACAAAGCATTAGTGATCAAAACTTTAAACGGCAATATCTCAATATTTTCAACCACAGTTTGAAACAAAACAGACAAAATTCTGTAATATATCAGAAAAGGCCTAGCGTTTATTTAAAAATGGTTTCATGAAAGAAATAAAATCCGACAAGTTACACAGTACATAGTAAATGCTTGATTCTTGTCCGAGGTCGTGGGCACGATTCCTGTCCAGTGCCTACCCACTCCACTGCCTGTCAACGGCGAGCTCAGCTGTTTGTGTTCGACAACAACCGACCGGGTGAACGATCGAGTTTGTAAACCTCGCTGCATCGAAGGTGCGTTCACCTCGCGATTATTGCCGCGTGGGCCATCGTATTCTATTTTCGATAGTAAAATAATGAGAAAGCAAAATAATCGATGAAATGTTAATTTTGCATAGAAATAGAGAAAATACCATTCCCCGATAAGATAATATGAGATAATTTTTTAATGTGTCGTCAGGGTGAAGATTCTGAACAAGTGTTTCCTATACATGTAACCGCCGCTCGGTCTGAGTTTTTGAGATATGCGCGAAAAACTGCAACTACTGCTATGTATGTATGTATGTATATTGAATTTTGCCTATACGTGCACGTCCGTGGCGTGCGGATGCGTCAGCATGTGGGACCGCTCGTCAACTATTTTTACAGTACATATATCACGACGATCGTCGAACGATCTATGTATACAGTGTTTTCTCGACAATTGTCCAAAACACTGATCTAAACGGGATAATTATCGGCCAGGAATACTACTGTTTGAATTCTGTCGAACGTGGAGAAGGACAGCGAAGCTTGATAGCCTCGGTCACCGAGCAATGTAACATTATACGGGTCGGGTATATCGGTGTGAGACCAGGAAACCACTAACAAAACTTCTTTATTTTTCATTATTTTTCTATGGGAATTTCACCATCATGTTCGTAGAATTTTTGTAATGAAAATGATACCAAATATGATATAATACCGATGATATTTACTTGTGTAATGAATGGAAGTTGCGAACGCAAGGAAGAACATCGGACGCAAGCGAAAGCCTTTGAGTTGTGTCGTCGCTCTGCGACTCCTCCGCTACTCTTTCTTTCCCATACGCCATACGCTGTCCTTCCTTGCATCCGAAACTTTCATTCATTACACAAGTAAATATCACCATTGCGCCCTTCCTTCCAAAACCAGTTTAGTTATTTAAAAAATGTATACTCAATAAAAAAATATTTGGATGTTCATTATTTCATTGCATTTTTCAATTTTTGTAGATCTGAAATAAATAAAAATCGTATGAAATTCTGTGGAATTTTCTTTTCTAGCATATATGTTCTCCTGAGCATGCACGCACAGACAATATTCAATGTAGGTTTGGTACCGTTGATGTTGATTTCTATGACATATCCTGAATGTAAGTTTTTAAATTTTTGCTTCTAAGCTAATAAGATAATATAAGGATAGGTTGAAAGAAGAAAATGTAGTGCGAAAATTTAGTTCAAAAGTTTGGTATAATAACATTTCGTAACTTCTCCAAATATAATGGGTTATATTATGATAGTTCCAAGCCAATTTCCTTTCCTTTTTTGTATAACGTGATACTGTATGAAATCTCAACGGTTACTTAGTATTTTGATTGCAATTATAGCGTATATGTATTGACAACTGCTCTTCGCTTGCATGCGTCCGAAATATCAAGTTACAGGATTCGCATGTGTAGAAAAGTTATATGTACACACACATATACAGTCGTATACAGCTGATGAGCGAATAGGCATCCAACATAACCATAATCTGTCACATCACGATCTACGCTTGCATCTTCCTCAGATTCCAGGTCGACAGTACTTCTGCTTAGGCGCCACCTGACGCGCACTAGTCGAACTAAACTTGTCACATTTTTGCTCTGTATTATCGCACATCATGAATTCTGACGCCATAAAATCATGCTAAAACGCGGTACCACTTTTCTGCCTTATTACTGGGAGAATCAAGACGTAATATAGCTCATTTTGTAGCTGGAGATATAATCTGTGCTGCTCAACTCACGATAGCATCCAGAAAACTCATTCAATGGCATAAAAATGGGTCGCTCTACATTGCTGAACATCGAATCAATTTTGGCCTACTTCCAACACTTATATTAGCAAATATATGCTTAATTCATATAAGAGACGAATTGAGCAGCACAGATTTAACCTTCCTCTTTCGAATGAGCCCTTGTCCAGCACAAAATATGGTCTTATAAGGACGAAAAGTGGTACCGCGTTAACCCCTAAA
Source organism: Lasioglossum lativentre (assembly GCA_916610255.1). Lineage (NCBI taxonomy): Eukaryota > Metazoa > Arthropoda > Insecta > Hymenoptera > Halictidae > Lasioglossum > Lasioglossum lativentre. The sequence continues at coordinate 19,192,366 of OU744359.1, read as the reverse complement.
ATGTCGGTAATTTCGTCGGTATTTTGTCACTCTACTTTATCGCGGTGGTACATAGCATAGGCCCTTAAAGGACTGTGCGTAAAGTAGATTTCTGGGTGAGAGGGGTGGCCCTGTGAGCGGGGGGGGGGGATGTTTTACTGCCACCATCTTGTGCAGCTGTGGAAATACTTGTGCGGTCCCTCGTATAGGGATACCGGGGCGCTCCACTCACCAATTCCGAGGATACGGTAACGGCAGGATAAAGGAAAAATACCAGATTGGACTTAACGTCCGTTCCACTTCACAGTCGTAACGGCAAGAAGGAGCGGGAGTCGGCGACGCAACATGGCGGCGCCACTCCCCACTCTCGGTGCGAGGAGTGGGGGAAACAGTGTCCCCACAGACTCCCCCCCGAGTGGAACGACTATTTATTTAACAACAAAAAAAAAACAAAGAACAAACATGAAACACTTAAACAATTATGTACAATATTTACAAAGGTGCACACACAGTGCACTGAGCGCGCGATTTTCCAGTATACGGAAACGCTCGTGGTCTTGGCGATTAAGACCGCGTGCCCGGCGCGAACGCGACAGTCTTACGCGAGTAAGTCCGCAACGGTGGACCATGCAGATTCGAAGAGTCTGACACACTGGGTGCACCGGGCAACCCAACCTCCGGAAGATCCGGGAGGAAAAACGCCGGCTTCAACAGGTCCGTGGAGACCGATCGCTCGACACCGTTTACCTCCAGCTTGTAAACGTGCTCGGAAATCCGCTCCCTCACCTTATGCGGACCGGAGTAGGGCTGCTCCAAAGCCCTCTTTGCCATGCGGCGCATAAAAACATGCGTGCAAGACTGCAGTTCCTTAAAACTAAACGCACGCGTACGGTCGTTATGCCTGACTGGTACAGGTCGTACCTCACGCATATATTTCTTAAATTCGTCGAGGAACACATTCGGCTCCGGCGCGAAATTTTCGTGGAGGAAGAATTCCCCCGGCAAACGGAGAGTCGTACCGAACATGAACTCGGCCGGAGACGCACCGACGTCAAGACGAACATGCGCACGTAGCCCCAACAGCACTGTTGGCAGCACGCGCGACCATTCGTTGCCCGAATGGCACATAATCGCCGCCTTCAGCACGCGGTGCCATCGCTCAATCATCCCATTCGACGACGGATGATATGGGGTAGTTCGAACGCGATCGCAACCCAAGAGCGACAACAATGCAGTAAATAGTCTCGACTCGAACTGCGCCCCCTGATTGGTAGTTAAAACTGCCGGAGCACCGTAACGCGAGACCCAATTGTCATAAAACGCCCTCGCGACCGACATCGCGGAAATATCCCGTAGAGGAACCCCTTCCACCCAACGCGAAAACCTGTCTATCAGCGTCAGGCAGTAGGAAAACCCTTCGGAGGGCGGTAATGGTCCGATGATGTCCAAATGGACATGCTCGAACCGCCCGTCCGGAGCAACGAAATGCTCAGGGAGGTGCCGGGAATGCCGCGACACCTTGGCCTGCTGGCACCTTATGCAGGACTGGGACCACTGAGCGACGTCCTTCGTCATGTTCGGCCAGACGTAGCGCTGCCGGATCAGCCGATCACAAACCCTCGCGCCAGGATGAGCGGGGTTGTGGAACAAATCAAAGACCCCCCTGCGGAGGGAACCGGGGATATACGGGCGAATTGCCTCCCCCGAGATTTCGCAAAATATCGCGACGTGCTCCGGGCCCCAAAGAAGCTTTTTCAGCTGCAGGGGAAAATCAGGAGAGCCGCAGATGAGCTTCAATTGCTCGTCCGCCGCCTGCTGGTTGGCAATCTCCTCAAGACTCACCTCCAGATGAAGTCTAAGGGCGCTTACTCTAGAAAGGGTGTCGGCCACAATATTGTCCGAACCCGGAATGTACGTAATTGAAGTCGTGAACTGAGCTATGTAAGACAATTGACGGCCATGCCGGGGAGATGCCTTCTCCGGACGCTGAGAAAACGCGTAAACGAGGGGCTAATGATCGGTCAGCACCGCGAAATCGCGACCTTCGACAAAATGTCGAAAGTGTTTTATGGCCTCATAGATGGCCGTGAGCTCTCGATCATAGGCACTGTACTTAGCCTGAGCGGGCGAAAACTTGTGGGAGAAAAACGCAAGGGGCTCCCAGTTCGAGTCGAGACTGCATTGTTCCAAAACCGCGCCCATCGCGAAATCCGACGCGTCGGTCACCACCCTTAGGTCGGCACCCAAACGCGGGTGAACCAGCAAGGTCGCCCCAGCCAGGGCTTCCTTGGTTCTCGCGAAAGCCTCCCTCGAACTTTCCGTCCACGGAACCTCCCTCGTATCATTCTTGCGAGAATCGCGAAGGAATTCGTTTAATGGCGCCTGCAAATGTGCCGCCCGCGGAATGTTCCTTCGGTAAAAGTTTACCATCCCGAGGAACCTGCGAAGATCCATGATCGTCTTCGGTTCCGGGAAACTCAAAATAGCATCGACCTTCGAAGCCAAGGGTCTGATGCCTGAGGAATTTATCACATAACCGAGGAACGCGATCTCCTCGACGCCAAACACGCATTTACTCGGGTTAAGGCGCAAGCTGTGCTCTTGGAGTCGCTTAAGGACCAGGCGAAGATGGTCTGCGTGCTCCTCTTCCGAGCTCGATGCAACTAAGATATCATCGATGTATGTAAATACAAAATCAAGATCCCCAAGGATCCTGTTGAGGAAACGCTGAAAAGACTGACCTGCGTTCATTAGACCAAAGGTCATGTATAGGAATTCGAAAAGCCCAAAGGGCGTTGTGACCGCAGTCTTCTCCACGTCCTCGGGAGCCATGGGAACCTGATTGTAGGCCTTAAACAGGTCCAGCGAAGAAAAAATACGCTTGCCATGCAGGTTAACAGAAAAGTCATGTAAATGGGGAGTGGGATACTTATCCGGTATAGTCTGCCGGTTCAAACTACGATAATCCCCGCAAATCCGCCATGTGCTGTCCTTCTTCAGAACCATGTGGATGGGACTAGCCCAAGGACTAGAGGAAGGACGGCAAATGCCCGCCTCAACTAATGTCTTAAACTCCTCCTTCGCTGCCCTTAATTTCTCCGGATTGAGACGACGAGGCCTCTCCGACACCGGAGGGCCGGTGGTCAATATGTGATGGTAGACATCAGCCGACCTCGAAGGTCGAAGCTTGGACGCACCCGACACGTCAGGGAACTCCGCGAGAATCCTCGCGAAACGCGAAAAAGGCAAAACCGTGCCCATAGGACGATACGGCACCGGACGCGAGGCGGCAACCGCGAAAACGTTCGTACAAGAGTCAGTTAACCGCTTCGAACCCAGGTCCACTACGAGACCGTAGTGTTTGAGCAAATCTGCCCCTATGATGGCATATGGCACCGCGGCTATACAAAAATTCCACTTAATGGGACGGCGTAGTCCGAGATCTAACGATCGAAACGACTCCCCGTACGTGTCGATCGCCGAATCATTCGCCGCGATCAACTTAAGACCCGTAGGCCTAGCGCGGATCTTGGGGTCGGCCGGCACCAACGAAAGGTCCGCCCCAGTGTCGATCAAAAACGACATCCCCGATATCCGATCGCGCACATGCAGACGAGAAGTGCCTTCCGAAGTCTCCGCGCCCGTCTTACCCACGGAGGGCACTATTAGTTTCCCGCAGAGAAACTCTTGTACTCATCGCACCATTCCCTACAGGACTTCGGGCTCTGAGGGTATTTCTTGTGCGCACAGCACAGCTTGGGACCCTTCGATGGATCCCGAGACCCGGAATGCGCCCGAGCGGACGGCGTCATAGAACGAGGACGCCGCCACCGCCGCATTTTATCAATGTCGACCCGAAGCCTCGCGAGCTCCGCCGACATGCGCTTTAATTCCTTTTCGACGGAGAAGGATGAGGATGAGGATGACTGCACAGACACAGCCATTATTCATGTCCACTGGCTCGGGCGCCACGTAGACAGGAACACTGACACCGGGAACACAACAAAAACAAATATGGCGCCAAGCCACGCCGTCGTCCCGCGTCGTTTCAGCGACGCTTCCTGGGCAATGCCCGGGTCCAGATGCAGGCCGGACGAAGAGGAACAGCTTGAAGAGCGTAGGGCCGACTGCAGAAAGGCGCCGGTGACGGTGGCTTCACGCAAAAATCCACGATGCTTGTAGAAAGGCGCCGGTGACGGTGGCTTCACGCAAAAAAATCCACGATGAACGCCAACAGCGGCGAAACCGCCGAAAGTCCGGAAATTCCCGGACAGGTTGAATCCGAACGGGTCCAACCGCGCCGATCGCCAACTGAACGATCGACGAATCACCCTTACCAAGAGGGACGACTGCTGTCTTTCAACGACGTCGATAATGCGACGCCGAGTTTCCCACGTGTGCTCGAATGGCCGACGCACACAATCCGCCGCAACCAGAGAGAAATTCTCGATTCGGATAAAAAAAATGATCACGTCGGGGTCACCAATGTGGAAATACTTGTGCGGTCCCTCGTATAGGGATACCGGGGCGCTCCACTCACCAATTCCGAGGATACGGTAACGGCTGGATAAAGGAAAAATACCAGATTGGACTTAACGTCCGTTCCACTTCACAGTCGTAACGGCAAGAAGGAGCGGGAGTCGGCGACGCAACATGGCGGCGCCACTCCCCACTCTCGGTGCGAGGAGTGGGGGAAACAGTGTCCCCACACAGCGCACATAGTGCTGCCATCTATATAACGTTGCGACAATATTTAAAATGTACAATTGAATCACGTATATTTTAAGTCAATTGCATCAATTGTGACTTGTGTAATAATTTTGTTTCTACGTATTTGTTATCATTAGACTTCGGATTTTCAGCATTTATGGCAAAATGAGTACGTGCAATTTAGAATAGTGTAAAGATTAGAAGACTAAGAGTATTAATATATTATTTTCACTATATTAAAATTATTAGTGAAAAATATCAATTTATATTTAGCTCCTATGTCTTCCAATTGATGCGCAAACTTTTTATTTTGCATAAAAATCCGGAGTCTAATTATCATAAAGGATATGTTTTGAAAAATTATCAGTGTTTTTATAAGGAATGTATAAAGTTTCGATGTGTAGGATTAATAACAACACAATATATTTAATGGCCAGAAAACAATACGAGTTTATTAAAATATGTTCTTTTGCTGTTAGCAGCATTATTTTTTTCCTTACATATATAATTATATCGAACTTTTATATACAAATTAATAATACATTTTATTAAGTGTATTCTATGATCATAAAGAGGCATTTGATCATTCGTATGTTGAATTAAATTTATAAATAAAATTTGTACATTTATTTCTCGTAGGATTGTAGTACTAATTTCTGCCTTCCTACAAATTTTAATAACATCGGAAGATGGATATGTGAGACCACCTCGACTTTTTAAAGTTATTAATTTATACATCGTATCGTTTTGATTGTTGGAGTGCAAAGTTGAAACACATATTGAGCACTTCAAAGTTAATAACAACTTTCGGCTTATCCATCCAGCAATACAGGGTGTTCCAAAAGTACTTCAACATCGGGAAATGGGAGGTTCCTGAGGTCATTTCAAGCGTCATTTTCCTTTTGCAAAATGTTGTCCGAGGCTTCGTTTGGGAGTTATTAACGAAAAACACGGACCAATGAGAGCGCGAGTTCGACGCTCGCTGGCACGTTCAGCGCGGCGAGCCGGCAGGCGGTTGGCTGAACATGCCAACGAGCGTCGAGCTCGCGCTCTGATTGGTCCGTGTTTTTCGTTAATAACTCCTAAACAAAGCCGCGGACAACATTTTGCAAAAGGAAAATGACGCTTGAAATGACCTCAGGAACCTCCCATTTCCCGATGTTGAAGTACTTTTGGGACACCCTGTATATATAACGATGCGATCTATAAATTCCGTATAAACAAATGAATTTTGTGATTCTAGTAATGCATAGCAATGCATTTCTAAAACATTATTCTCATTTTCAAATTGTTCATATTCTTTTCTGGAATTTTCCGTATCTGTATTTCCATGTATTGTCATATCTGTTACAGTGTACCACGACCGCGTGTATCCAGTGTATCCTACAGACGCTACACTAGTATTTAAAGTCGCCTATAGAGCGCACCACAGTGTGCGCCGTACAAGATGGCCGACAAGTTGGTACCCCTTCCGTCTTTTGAACGACCCCCTCAGAATCGTGCACAGTCCTTCAAGTCCGTGGTCTCGGTACAATTGACAGATCCATCACAAGAATTCCTACACATAGTTTTGACAGTTCAGATCTAACACACATAACACGAAATTATCACAACTTGGCCGCAATTCCACGTATGTCCAACTTGCAAAGAACATTGCTTACACCACATTCAAATTCCATGATACAGATTGTTACTTTATAAACAAGTACTTATGAATAAAAAACCTTTACAAAACATAAAATGAAATAAAGACAGAACTTTTCAGAGTCGAGTTTACTAAGATCCCATTTTTTATTGTTATAGAATCTTTAATTATTTGCATATTATAATTTTTCAAGTATATTTGAATTCTACGCAGCACTGCTTACTTAATCTTTCCTTTACTTATTTCCTACATGGAAACGGACAAATTCCGGAGCAGTGATGGCAATTTAAATTATATGAATTAAAGCTCAACCGTTAGGTGTACTTTTCACTGTATATTATGTAGTTAAAATGAATGAGAAAAGTGATTATGTGTCTATAATAAAGCAAGTACATCTGATTGGGGAAATTCAATCTCCGTTTACATTTATCATTGTAAAAGCTGCCGTGACATTACGCGCTGATTAACAGTTTTAAAACAAATTGTAAAAAGCACGATCATATACGTAACGTATAAAATTAAGTTATTAATGCTTTTTATCTGAGAATATAATACTTTTCACGATCACAAGTTACATGTCAATCACCGTTAAAACATTTGCTCGCAATAATCAGGATCTGACCAAGTTCAAATGAAAATAGTTCAGCTAATAGTTCTGCTTCGTACACCACCTGTAACAGATAAATTTGAAAAATCACAAAGTATCGTATTCATTCTTTACAAAAATGATTATAATTCATAGGCAGAATATAATTATCTAAATTATCATTTTTACACAGAATTATTCAGGAGCCGTGAAAGCAATTCTACACATTTGTATAATTTTGCAGTACTTCACTCTTCGTTGTCACTATTTTAATTCACAATCAGATTAATTTCAAAAATTTAATTATGCATGCATTTCGTTGGATGTATTATATTTACATTTAATTATTGTACTCTTCTTTCATAAACTTCATATTTCAATACAGACATTATCGAAAAAATATTACGAGTAAAATCATTATATCCTAACCTTTATTTTAGACTCTAAAAACTATTCAGTTGTGGACGGGAGGGTGCGCGTGTCATCTCGCGCCAACTTGTGCCCCCACGAGGGGGGGGGGGGGGCGTTGGGGTCGCCGCGGGGGGATTCCTCGCGACGAGGTAGCGCCCCCTCCATGGAGGGGGAAATAGAAGAGAGGGGTTCGTCGCGGGGTGTCCCCTCGCGGCGTCTGTTGCCCGGAAGGCGGGCGGAGAGGGGGGCGGGGATCGAGGGGTGAGCTGACCATGGTTCCCCCGGTGGGGAAGTTAGTCCCCCCCGGGATGAGTCGACATCCCCGAGGTAACTCGGTGCGGGAGATGTCGGCCCGTCACCCTTGACGAGCAACGAGCTCTGGGGGGTCGTGGGATGGGTGGGGCGGGGAGGGTCGGGGCGTGCCGGATCGCGCCGTCGACGACCTTCCCTTACTGGTGTCGGCATCTTCTTGCCCTGGTCGGGGCGGGGACCTACTGGTCACTCGGACCGGGCGGGGCACGGAGACGCCGGGGGCTGTAGGTAAACCGAGCAGGGGCTCGAGACGCCCATTTCGACGGGCCCAAGGATGGGGTCTTAAAGGGTAGGTAGTGGAGCAGGCTAAAATCTCCCCCCGGGTTGTATGATAGCTGGGAAGTGCCCTGTTGAGTACTCGCGTGATCCAGGCACTTCCCATTTAGCTTAGGTGGGTGTGGGGTTTATTGGGTAGCCACCTGCACTTATGTGGCGGTCCCACATAACCTCGGTTTTCCCCCGGGTGCCGAGGTATGCGTAACGCATTTCCCCACAAAAAAAAGGCTGACACTCCGGGAGTCGCTAAACACGGTTCGTCGGACCGACCTGTTGGAGATAAGGTAGAGCAGAGGTGTGTAAGACAGTCTCGAGATCGGAGCTGGTGAGCGTGTGTATTTCGCTGGCTCCGTAGACTCGGATATCGGACTCCCGTTTGTTGCGTCAGTCGGTCGCTATATCCCCGCGGCCGGACACTTTTGCCAGCGGGAATCGGTAGTTGCGGCGTTGGCCACCTAGCGGCCGATTGCCGCAAGCGGACCGTGCGCACTTTCACCTGCAAGAATCGGCGGTTCGTTGCGCTGGCCACCTAGCGGTCGATTCTCGAAGGTGTGCCGCGCACACTTTCTCCTGCGGGTATCGTAGCCACCTGGCGGATGATTCACGACCCAGGGTAGCTCGTGCCTCGAGGAGGACGTACTCGTTACAATATGAAATAAATATTGGATCTAAATATTGTATGCAAGAAATGTAAATTGAATGTTTAGAAAATGTTAGTTAAATATTCAGAGAATATAAACTAGATGTTTGAGTAAAAACCGTCAGCTGATCGGTATCGCTGTACGGATTCGTTCGCGCAATGCACCGCGTTGAGCGTGCACGTGTTTAGACGACTGCCGAAATGATATTGTGACGAGGACTCGGTAGTCATCGCTGCTCGTCTCTCTCTCCCCGCACACTTCGGGCGGACCGAGTTGTTTGAGGTGCGCGGTGGGGGGAAACGAGCTGCGACGAATATACCCGATAACGAGGAGCCTCTCGCTCTCTTTTCTCGGAATCTCCGTGACGAATCAGTTACTTTGAAATTCGGTATTATCAGCGCGCTCTCTCCGAAACTACAAGCCGATTCTTGTAGTCTCCTAGAATACGATTCCTGTTGTATCGCGAGTGGTGGTGGACAGGAAAAACCCTGAATAAACGCTCTCCCACAAAACACAAATATAATTCACTTTTTACATTTTCGGGATAAGAACAGAGATCCTAAATTCAAGCTTCCGCACAACGGAAGCCAATAAAGATCAAAACACTAGATATTTGAAAAATATAATCTAAATATTAAAATCTAGTTGGCATGCCGGGGGGGTCCGAGCGAAAAACCGCACCAAGTTGATCTTGCGCGCGCGTGCACCGGGGAGAGCGGGCGGGGAGGGTGTTTGGAAAGCGTCGCTTGCCTTCGCTTTGTTAGTGTAAGTCACTGTAAGTGGTCCGTATTTCGTACGGATCCCGGTAACGTGGGGAAAAAAGTAGCGTCCGTATTTCTGACGGAGCCCGGCGACGTATAACAAATTACTAGGTCCGTATCGCGTACGTATCCCGACACCGTGTGAAAATTCGCGGGACCGTACGGCGTACGTATCCCGTCGTTGAGGGGTTAAAGAAATGTGAAACCAATATTCGAGACATATAAATTTAATATTTAAACAACATTCAATAAAATCTTCAAAGGGTATAGCCGAATAAGATGGTCTAAAGTGCCCTTGAGCCGAATTATGTGGTCAATGGGTCATTCGATAAAGCATCATGAAAAAACATACTGTGAAAAGTGTCAATTCTATATCCCGATCGGGAGGGTAGTGAATCGAAAATCAGTTTTTGGCCAATTTTACCGGGTTAATGATGTTCAGAAATTCTGAGAAAAATCTGACACATGTGGAGAGCACCCAAATACATACTCTGCAATTCGTTGCACATTTTTAAATTGAAAATTCTGGTTGTAAAAATCAAAAAACTTTAAAAAAATCGAAAAAATTCAGATTTCACATGGAAGTTCTAGGACATTTATATTTTTTCGGTATCGATATATTGTTATAATTAGCGTTCATAAATTTTTTCAGATTTTTCGGCTGCCTGAAACGTAGTTAAAAAAAATAAAAACCGATATTTTCGACGTTTTTTCCGCGAAGATCTAAGCTAACGTTAAAATTGTTACGTTATATTTATTCTGTAAGTCTATTATTCACTGATAAACCTTGAACATTTCACAGAAATAATTAAAAAATGAAATCAACTTAATTAGTATTTTTACCAAGTCAGAGTATTACATCTAGAAGTTTTAACCATGTTTCCAACAGCTCGGTTGGCTCAATGTATTAGGCACTCGAATGTCAGCCTGCGTATACTAGATTCACGCCCCCGTCAAATACCTACTTTTTTTAAAATAATTCTTTCTTTTTATTTCTTACTATGTAATAATCAATGCTATTTTTGTAGAATACTTTGAGAAGCAATATTTAAATAGGGTTACAAATCGTTTCCACCTTACACACTCCAACTCTTTAACTCCCGCTATTACATAATATCCTTATTTCTAACTTATAAACTATCTTACACCTAAACTCAACCTAAATAGAGAGAGAGAGAGAGGAACATATATTTACAAAAGCTCTTATTGTATATCTTATCCTACCCCTCCTTCGCCCCTTCCTTCACCCTCTGTCTTACTCCCCTTTACTCCCCTTCCCTATCTTCGGACCTCCTCTTCCGGTCGCTCCCCTTCCACTCCAATCCTTTCCTTTCTTCCCTCTCTCCACTCATCCACCTTCTTCATCCATTCCTCCCCTCTTCCTTCGTCTTCCAACACTTTCCACATCCTCTCCTGCCACCCTTTTTCGGCTCCCATGTTTCATTCGCCCACCCACACACTCTGCATAATCTCTTAACCTCATTCATCCAATACCTCTCTCCCCTCATCTGTTCCCTAATCTATATTTTGCCACCCTTTGCCACCTATTTTCTCCCCATCCCTTCTTTAAATACCCTGGCAGTCCCTCCCCCTTCACCATTCCATACCACTTGTTTGACCTTGACTCCTCTATCTTATTCCATCTTTCCTTTCTCTGAATCTCCTTTTCCTTTTTAATTATTTCTTCACTCACTCTCTCCCTTTTTTCTTCAAACCATTCATTAATCTCCCTAGCTGACCACCCCCTTTCTTCAAAAAAGTCCCATCTATCCTTCTCCCAGCCATGTCTTGTCCCTCCCAACCTATCCCTCTTCCTTACCTCTTCCCAGCATAACCGCGCCAACTACCCCCTTTGCCTTCTCCCAGTTTCTTCTCGTAACCCCACGCATTCAATCCTGCCTTCCCCCTCAGTATCTCCCTTTGCAATTCCTCCCTCACCATGTACCCTGGTATTACCTTTCCCACTCCCAAAACACACTTTAATTATCTCTCCTGTAACCTTTCTATGTCTTCCCTCTCTTTCCACCCCAAATTTCCACTCCATAACTGATCACCGACCAAACCAATTTGTCAAACAACCAGATTCTCCTACCCCAATCCTTTGCAAACCTCCTTTTTCCTATTCCCCAAACCTTTCCCATTATCGCTGCACCTTTCCTCACTATTTCCTCCACCTGAACTTGTTGCCCACCATTCCTCGATATCACGTACCCCAAGTACTTGTATTCTCCCATTTCCTCAATCTCCTTACCCTTCCATCTCCACTTCGCCCTTTTCCATCTCCCCCCACCCTTCCTACATCTCATCATCTTTGATTTCTCCGTATTCAACTGCAGCTTTTTACCCTCCAAATATCGCTCCATCTTCCCCATCATCCCTCTCATCCCCTCCTCGTCTTCCGCTAACATCGCTATATCGTCAGTGTATGCCAACGTATACAGGGTGGTCCGTTTAAATAAGAACACCTAAATATCTCTTCAGGTTATTGTGATGCAAAAATTATTTGTTACGTAATGTGCATGGTGTCAATGGACCAAATATTTGGCACGAATATTTTTTTCCGAGGGTCATTTTTTTCGGAGTTGTCAAGGTCATCGATGTTTTTTGGTACATAACTACATTTTTTTTTTATTGCATCGTGTAACTAATGGAAAAATACATTCAGATATGTATAATAAGATGATCTTGAAATGACCGTGATCCCTCATTCTTTCCTTTCGCTCTTTCCTTCTCCGCTTCCCTTTCTATTTTCCATCTGGCCCTGCTTTCTTCCTCGGTCAGATGATCATCTAACCATTCTTTCTTTCCTCTTAGGTTTCTCCTTCTTCCCATTACTTTCCTTTTCTGCTCCAAATCCACCATTTTAACCCGTACCATCCCACTCCCATCCTTTCCTGCTTTCCCTATCTTCCTTATCTCTTCTATTCCCTCCTCTTTCACACCCACTAACTCCCACACCCTTCTTACTTCCTCTTTCATGTCTTTTCCCTCTATCTGAATCCTCTTTATTATTATGTTTTTCCTTTTCTCCTCTCTTTCCCTCCTATTCTGCAATATTTCTATTTCCTTATTCTCCTCCTATTGTCCTCTACAACTTCCCCCCTTAACCCTCCTCCTCCATCTTCCTTCCCCTCTTCCTCCGCCCCTCTCCCCCTTTCCTATATCCTTTCCTCTATTTTTACAACCCTTCCTTCAATGCTTTCTAGCCACTTCTCTATCTTTTCCCTTCTTATCCCCTCTTCTCTCCTCTCCTCCTTCCAACTCTCCCTTTCCTTCCTCCACTCCTCTAACAGCCTTTTCCTTTCCTCCCTCTCGTCCTTCAAATCCACCCTCATCCGCCGTAATTCCCCTATTAACCCCCTTATCATTTCCTTCATCCCTCCAAATTCTACTCCCTCCTCATTTTTTCTTTTCTCCGGCGACCTTTTTGTTTTGTCAGTCTTTTTAAACACTCCACCACCCTCCACCCCTCCCACTACCTCTTCTCTTCCCCTTTTCTTCCCCATGCTTTCCGCATTTTCCAGACTTTCTATGCTGAACCAGCGCTCCAATTTATCCTCTTTCATAATCTTCCCTATGCGTCCTTTTCCTGTCTCCCCCTCTACCCTTCCAACTCCCCTGTCTTCACCATCTTTCTCATCAATTTCTGCTGCACTTCTTTCTTTCCTCTAACTTTCTCCTTCTCCCCACCTTCTCAGTCTATCTGTCTCCCGCTAGATCGCGCCACCTTCCACTCCTTCCAGCAGTAATCCCTCCCACTCTCTACCTTCACACGAACCTAACCTTCAATCTCCTCTCTCTTTACCCCCACTGCTCTTTATCTCACTTCCTCGCCCTTAGCACTTTCTCTAAACCGTGCCCCTATCCTCAATCACCCTTCTCCTTACACTCTCGCCCCTCGCACTTCCTGCACTCCTCACTTTCTCTCAGAATTTTCACGTACACTATGTCGCACCTCACTCTCTCATACGACCGGAAACAGAATAAATATAACGTAACAATTTTAACGTTAGCTTAGGTCTTCGCGGAAAAAACGTCGAAAAAATCGGTTTTTATTATTTTTAACTACGTTTCAGGCAGCCGAAAAATCTGAAAAAATTTATGAACGATAATTATAACAATATATCGATACCGAAAAAATATAAATGTCCTAGAACTTCCATGTGAAATCTGAATTTTTTCGATTTTTTTTAAGTTTTTTGATTTTTACAACCAGGATTTTCAATTTAAAAATGTGCAACGAATTGCAGAGTATGTATTTGGGATTTCGACATGTATCAAATTTTTCTTAGAATTTACTACCATCCCAATCGAGATATAGGAATGAAACTTTGCACTGTATGTTTTTTCTTGATGCTCTATCGAATGACCCATTGGCCCATCGACTCAAGGGCACTTTTGACCATCTTATTCGGCTATGCCCTTTGAAGATTTTATTGAATGTTATTTAAATATTAAATTTATATTTCTCGAATATTGGTTTCACATTTCTTTAATATTTAGATTATATTTATTAAATATCTAGTTTATATTCTCTGAATATTTAACTTACATTTTCTAAACATTCAATTTACATTTCTTGTACAAGTATACAATATTTAGATGTAATATTTATTTCATATGAAAAAGTGTGGCTTTAATTTTTCCAATATTTTAAAAAGATATTTATCCAATATTTTTGTGCTACTATGGTATTGTCTAAATACCTAGGTAAGATTCGATCAAAAAATTAATATTTAATATATAATTTAATTACGACCCCGAAACTTTATGTGACATAAACAATAAATTATAACAAGAGAAAATGTAAAATCTGATTGTTTCTGTTAGTATTTCTTATTTTTATTTGTAAGATGATAATTGTAAGCCACTGTACAAAAACGCAACCGCAGAAGACTGCATAATTCAATAAATAATTTATTATTTTCTTATCTATTTGTCAATCCTTTATTTCAAATTAGATAATTCCTCGTAATAATCTTTTTATGACAAAACAAACATTTTCCTGTTTTATTGTAAAATTCTGCATATTCTGAAATAATCTTAATATAAAAATCAATTAAGAACATAAAACATTATTATAAATATGTACATTGTTTTTCCTATTATTAAATTTCTTAGTATTATCTCCATTGGATATGTTACGAATTGCCTACGTGTATTTCACTCTGATAGAATGTGATTGAGATACACGCGGATTCCCGTAGATAATGCCAGAAATAATTCTATTTTACAAATGGGTTCGGAATGACTCTACTCCCTCATGGGCAGTTTCACCTATTAGTTAAATGGGAATGGAAGGAGTGAGGGGTTTCGCAACGAGGCCGATGTTTAACTGGTATAAATTCACATATATTCTATATATATATATATAGTAAAATATATTTTATATATTATAGAAATATAATATATATATACATAATTACTTATATCGAACGACTGAATTTCGATCAGTTCGCTGATGATATTGCGGTGATAACAAGATTAAAACGGAAATATCCCAGTAAGGGAAAACCCCACAGTCTTAGGAAAAGACTACTGGATAATATTTGTCCGTGATCAAAAAACGTACCACATAACCTCGCAGTAAAACCGGTGAGGGAAAACCCCAAGCCTTAGAAGGACTACCGAATTTACATGCACGTGGTTATGTACGATACACACGAAAATCAATCGTAATATAAAGTAAAACTTACGTTTAGGGGAGGCAGCTCCGATGACCTTGATCTTGATATATGTTGTCGAGGACAACATTCTGAACAACTTTTGTCATTACAACTACCCGGTGCTCGGTCTTAGTTATCGAGATATTTGCGAAAAACTATTGCTAATACTGTATTGAATTTTACGTATTCTTCCACGCTCCGTGGCAACGTAAGGCTGCCACCTAACCCAGATCTTTTTTTTTAATTTATGTGAGGAAATGTGATACGCATACCCCGACCCCCCTGGGGGGAGGGGAGCTGGGGTTATGTGGGACTCCCCCGGCCTGGCGAGCGCGCGCAACGCCCGCCAGCCCGAGGGCTTACCCACTAAAACCTCACACCCAGGCAACCCCCCCATTTTTTTTTATAGTGGAGGGTGTTTAAATGCTTTTACGCACAACCGCCTTTTTTTTTTTTTTTTTTTTTTTTTTTTTTATTGTGGGGAAATGCATTACGCATACCTCGGCCCCCGGGGGGGAACCGAGGTTATGTGGGACTACCACCGGGGAGGGGGGCGCCGAAGGCGCGCCCGTCCCCGTGGCTACCCACTAAAACCCCACACCCACCTAAGCTAAATGGGAAGTGCCTGGATCACGCGAGTACTCAACAGGACACTTCCCAGCTATCATGAAATCCCGGGGGGAGGGGTTAGCCTCCCCCACTACCTACTCTATAAGACCCCGGGCGGAGGGACCCGCCCGGTGTCCCCATCCCTACCCCTGGGGCCGTCGGAATGGGCTTCCCGAGCCCCCGCTCGGTCCACCCACGGCCCCTCGGCGTCCTCGTGCCCCGCCCGGTCCGGGTGACCCGAAGGCACCCGCCTCAGGCTAGGGCAAGAAGACGCCGTCACCGGTAAGGAAGGGTCGTCGGAGGCGTGATCCGGCACGCCCCGACCCTCCCCACCCCACCCCCCACGCGCCCCGATCGACCCGGTAGTCTAAACGGGGCGGGCCGGCTTCAAATCAGCCGGCCCGTCCCGAGAGGAGCCATGCCCCTCTCTGGGGGCCGGGATCAGCTCACACCCCGACCCCCATCTTCCTCCGCCCCCCGGGATGGGGGCACACGGCGGCGCGAGGAGCGAACCCCTCGCACCGCCAAGGGACAACCCGCTCCCCCGCTAGGAGGGGGCATCAATTGACGCGGAGAGGGGACCACTCCCAGCGCCCTCCCCCCACTCGCCCCCCTACGGGGGCACGCGCGGATGCGGAGGGCGAACCCCCGGCCTCACCCGCTCCCGCAGCTCCCCCCGCTCGGGGGGGCCACGATCCGCCGCGTGGGGACGACCCACGCGCCGCGTCTCCGTCCGACTCCGCTCCCCTCCTCCGTGGAGGGGGGGGGGGGGGGGGGGGGGGGCACACGTCGACGCGAGGGACGCCCCCGCGCCCAGACCCTCCTCGCCGAGTCCCTCTCCCGGTCCCGCTCGGCGGCCTCCTTCTGCGAGATCACATCTTCACAGAAGGAGACCGCCGCCTTCCACGACCCCTCGCTCGAGACCATGTGGTCGACCATGGCCGCGAGCGAGAGGTCCCACCCCTCCACCGCGGCTCTAAGGAGACGGCGCGGCCCTGCCCATGCAGGGCACTCCTCGAGAGTATGCCGCGCCGTATCCACCTCCTCGCCGCAGTGGTGGCACTGCGCCGTCGGCTCCCGCCCCATCCTATGCAGGTACTCCCCAAAGCACCCATGGCCGGAGAGCACCTGCGTGAGGCGGAAGGTCAACCTTCCCCGCCTCCTGCACCACGTATCAAATATGGGCAGGAGGGCCCGGACAATCGGACGCGCCGATGGGGCGAGCTGTCACCGCCATCCGGCAAACGTCTCCGTCCGGGCCTGACGCCTCGATTCCTCGAACTCCTCTTCCTCCTCGCGCGTGAGTTCCACCCCTGGGGGCGGCGGATCGAGCAGGCGACGTGGTATAGCGTCGCCCGCTCCGCCGCCACCAAAACGAAGGGTGGAGACACGGCGAGGAGGCCCGCCACCTCGGCCGAGATGGTGCGGTACCCCCGTATGGCCCGCAGGGCCAGCCGGCGCCGCACTCTTTCCATGAGTGCTTGGCTGCGCCGGCCGGCCTCGAGCGAGCGGTGCCACACGGGGGCCCCATAAAGGGCAATGGACCGCACCACCTCTGCATAGAGGCGGCGGACTTTCAACTGCGGCCCCCCGATATTGGGCAGCAGCCGCGCAAGCGCGGCGGCTGTCCTCTCTAGCCGGGGGGCCAGGAGCTCGAAGTGACCTTCGAAGCGCCAGCGGCCGTCGATGATCAGCCCCAAATATTTCATTTGGGGCCCGATCTCGACGGAGGTGTTGACGACACGAATCCGGAGGTCTTGACCACGGGGCGGCCGCCGTAACCGAGACGATCCGTACATCCAGATCGCCTCGGTCTTCTCGGCGGCCACGGTCAGCCTCATCTCCCGGATTCGCCCGACGACGCAGTCCAGGGCGGACTCTACCAGGTGCCTGGTCCCGCTCCAGCCCCCCCCCCCCTCTGCATAAACCAGGGTGTCATCCGCATAGCAGATGACACCCGTGTCAGGGGGGAGGACCACCCGCAACACCTACGCACAACCGCCTGGGATCATCGCAACCCCGGGCAAAAAACTCACCCACCACTATCACCTCCAGTACGCGGAAGGACTGCCCGAAATACTCAAGGTTTTACTTCGGGCAGCCCGTATTGTTCCTCGTGTATTAGATCATTGAGTTTACGTTCTAAAATCACGTTTTGGTTTGCGGAAGGGTTGTTGTGGCGGTTTCTTCTTGATCTTTCTTTTTTTTGTTTTTGGTTTTCGGTGTGCTGTTTGTCTTTCATGATGACTGTGGCCAATGTTTGGAAATCGTCCCATGCCTTGTTGCTGTTGTGTAGTGGCTTGGAGAATTTCTAAATGCTGTATTGTTTCTGTATATTGTGTTTCGTGCAGTATGCGTCTCATTCCGAGGTCCATTTTGGACAGTCAGTTAATGTATGTGCCGGGTCGTCAGGGACGTCGCAACCGTACCAACATTTATTTGAGCTATATTTCTGAATTTTAAAGAGATATACTGCAAAGTAATTGTGCGGTGTAATGATTAATATTTGTTCTGTTGTTAACGTGCCAGTTTTTGAGTGTGGGGATCCAACGGTGTAGAAGTTTATTGTTAAATTCTAGAGTCCATTTGTCTTGAAGTCTGCTAATTGTTTTGTTTCTTAGTTGGTTTCTAACTTTTTTTCTTTCTATTTTCAGTGTATCTACGTCAACTGAG
This sequence comes from Lasioglossum lativentre, assembly GCA_916610255.1. Lineage (NCBI taxonomy): Eukaryota > Metazoa > Arthropoda > Insecta > Hymenoptera > Halictidae > Lasioglossum > Lasioglossum lativentre. The sequence continues at coordinate 19,174,097 of OU744359.1, read as the reverse complement.
GTGTCGAGCTGTATTTGATCGTCGGAGTCATTGCTGTTGCTGTCGTTGTGTGGTTCCGTATCGTCTGGAAGGTAAGTATGATCTATTGGTTTATTACTATTGGTACTGGAGGTCAGTTCACAGTAATTTATTCTGCGTCGATTACGTGCTTTAAGGTTGGATGTCTGGTCCCGCCGATCGATGATGCTGCGTTGTGCCAGCCTCTCCCATATAGCGAGTCTGCACCTATCTCTAATTATTTCGGTAATTTCCAGTATGCATGTAAGTATATTTAGGTATATAAATGGTGTTGTTTTATTTGCTCTAACTATTCTGAGGAGTGCCGATTTTTGTGTTTGTCTTAGTCTTTTTCTATTTTTTTCTATGTCTATTGCTGAATTCCAGGTTGTCGCTGCATACATAACTATGGACTCGTATACGTAATAATATAGGAACCTTGCCTTTGAGTTAGGACCGGTGTTGCGAGAGCGGATACGAGAATTCGGAGATGGTCGTGGGTGAAGAACGAAAGTATGTACTGTGTAGGGGTGTGCGAGAACCCGAAATATCGGGAACCCGATGGTCGGGACGAGTCGAGAAGAGGTCGAGTCGAGTCGGGTCGGGTTCCCGAAAATTTCGAGATTCCCAAAAATTTCGAGAATATGGCAGAAGACACTCTTGAAAAGAATTCGTGTTGGACAACATTCTTTCAATTTCTTCTGTCATTTTCGTAAAGTTATTGGAAACACGGATTCTAAGAATCGTGTGACCTGATGTAAACAAACGATGGACTGTGTGCTTAGTACTTGGACATTATGTACGCTGTTGAGCAGTATCGCTGAGAAATTCGGAAAGCTCAGACGTATATTTCAAAATCTGTGTGAATTCAATAAAGATTAAAAATCTTTTAAAAAAATGTCGAGTGAAAATGGGAGTGAAGTTGCGGAAGCAGGAAGTAGTACCAAAGATATCGTGCAAAGGAAGAAAGTAAGGAGAAGCTCTGTTTGGGAACATTTTCAGAAAAAAGACGATACAAAGGCGAAATGTACACATTGTCACCATGAATTTAAAACTAAGTATGCAAATACTACTGGTTTATTACGCCATTTGAAGAATATGCATCCAAACATAAGTATATGTACTAGAAACGAAACTAAATTGGTACAAAATTTGTTGCATACACAAAATAATACGCAAACGATTGTTAAACCAAAAGACATAACAGAAGGAATTGCTCGAATGATGGTTATAGATCTGTGACCTTTCGATATAGTTGAAGATGTGGGCTTTAACGAATTATTTAAGCTTGTTGCACCACATTATAAAATACCTAGTCGAACCACGTTTTCAAGGGAAAAAATACCACTCATGTATGATAGTTTGAAGAAGCAAATTTTAGATAAAATAAATGAAGATACTGAAAAAGGTAATAGACTTTATTGTTATTGAATTGTTATTATTATAAGAATTATTATTTTTTGTTACATTGATTACTGTTAAGTTTTTCTTAATTAGAAATTGATAGACACAGTATTGGCATTTACGACCGATGGGTGGACGTCACGAAGCGTTGATAGTTATCTATCATTAACAGTTCACTATGCAACAAAATACTATAAAATGTGCAATTATATGTTACATTTATGCCATTTGAAACAATCACATACTGCTGACAATATTAAAAATCAGATATTATTGTGTTTCCGTCTTCCCAAGTGCGCACCGTAGGCGGTCAGTTCGAGGGTCTGATCATAAAAATGACGATTGCCAGAACCTTGGCTCGATCGTTGCAAAGTCTGTGACAATGACGATGCCAGATGCTTTTTTCGGGAAGAAACTTTCTCCATGCCTTGTGGGGGTGGAGAGTTTCCTCCCCTTATTTTAACGGTTTTGGGACGTCGTCAAGAGGCCCACGGAAAAAGGTTTACCAGTGGGCAGAAAGCTACCAACTCTCATAGCGATCACTTCGTTTCTGAGGGTCTTACGAGTTGATCTCTCGTAGCGTTTAAAGTAGTATTTTTCTCAAGTTATTTTATTAAATCGTTTTTAATACAACACGTAGTTGAATGATTTGTTCTACCTTAATATCCTAAAATTGGTGACCCCGACGTGATCTTTTTGGGAAAATAGGATTCGTGTAGGAAGTGTCAACACGCGTGTGAAAATGGCCACCAAGGAGTCAAGTGAACCGGTTGTGGGAACGGCTTACGTTACTAACTCGACGCTTAAGGTTCCCGCATTTTGGCCTGAAAAACCAGTATTGTGGTTTAAACACATCGAGGCATTATTCGCTGTCAGTAAAATTACGGGCGATGAGACAAAATATAATCTTGTTGTGTCTCAACTAACTTCACGGCACATCGGAGAGGTGGAAGACATCTTGATGAAACCGCCGGAGGAGAATAAGTACGAGACTCTCAAGGCAGAGTTGATAAAGTGTCTCACGGATTCGGATACGATGCGGATACGGAAACTGTTGGAAGTGGAAGAAATGGGTGATCGCACGCCAACGCAGTTCCGGCGTCATATGCGGCAGCTTGCTGGTCCTGCAGTGGGTGAGGAGTTTCTCACTGAGATGTGGCGCAATCGTCTTCCGGTGAAGACACAACAGATTCTAGCAGCTATATCGATCAAGGAGGGGACAAAGCTGACCGAGATCGCTGATCGTATCCACGAGATCCCGGAAAATCGGGTACGAATTGCCGAAGTAAATCGGTCATCGTCGAGTGGTCCGTCGGATATTGACAGTCTTCGCGAGGAAATGCGTCAAATGCGTTTACAATTGAGCGCGGTTCTGCATGAGTCTCGCACTCGTCAACGAGGTTCTCGTCCGAATTCGCGTACGTCATCTCGCAGTTCAAGCCGCAACGATGAGGAAGGACAACGGGGACGACGATCGCCATCAGCGAGTCTCCTTTGTTGGTATCATCGCGTTTGGGGTGAGAAGGCCGCCAAGTGCAAGGGTCAGTGCGCGTGGGTTCAGGGAAACGAGGGAAACCGTCGACCGTAAGTGCGACAACTTTCGATGGTCCCTATCCTGGTCGCATTTTTGTCATCGACAAAAAGACTAAGGTGAAATTCCTTGTGGACACTGGGGCGGACGTGTGCGTGTTTCCGCGGTCGCGCATTAGTGGTCGGTTACCAAAAGACGAAATCGAACTGTTCGCGGCAAACGGTAGTCGTATTGCTACGTATGGCACAATTACGGTGCAGTTGAACTTATCGTTGCGACGTGATTTCGTGTGGTGTTTTATTGTGGCCGATGTGGATGGACCGATAATCGGGATGGATTTGCTTTCGCATTACAATCTACTCGTCGATGCGCGTAATAGACGTTTAATCGACGCGACGACGAAATTGTTCGCGATTGGGCATACGGCCGGTAATGGCCTCCCATCGGTAAAGACTATTGTTGGTGATACGGTGTATCATCAGTTATTGGCGAAGTTTCCTGCTCTGACGAGACCGGTGGTGTTCCGGAGGGAGGAGGTCAAGCACAACGTTGTGCACCACATCCTGACGACACCGGGACCACCTGTCTACAGTAAACCTCGGCGGCTTGCTCCCGATCGGCTAAAGGTGGCCAAGGCGTAAATCGACTTGATGTTGCGGCAAGGAATTATCCGTCCATCAAAGAGTCCACGGGCCGCGCCGTTGCACCTTGTGCCCAAGAAGGATGGCAAGATCCGATTGTGTGGAGACTACCGCCCGCTCAACGCCCGCACCGTACCTGATAGGTATACGCCACCTCATATCGAGGATTTTGCGCAATCTTTACACGGTAAGAGGGTGTTTTCGAAAATCGACTTGGTTCGCGCGTGTAACCAGATACCTGTTGCGACCACAGACATCGAAAAGACTGCGATAACGACGCCGTTTGGTTTATTTGAATTTTTATTTACACCGTTCGGTTTGCGGAATGCTGCGCAGACGTGCCAGCGTTTCGTGGATCAAATAACTCGTGGGTTAGATTTCGTGTACGCGTACATTGACGATTTTTTCATTGCGTCTGAGAACGAAGCTGAACATCGCGAGCATTTACGGGTATTATTCGAACGGTTAAGCCAACACGGGGTCGTTATAAACCTGGCAAAGTGCGTTTTTGGCGTCAACGAAATTGAATTTCTTGGGTTTAGCGTAAATAGCGAGGGGGTAAAACCCTTACCTGAACGGGTCGTCGCGATCAGGGAATTTCCTAAACCTTTGGTAATAAAAGTTCTACGCAAGTTTTTAGGCATGGTAAATTTTTATCGCCGTTTTATTACCGAGGCAGCCAGCTTAATGAAGCCATTGAATGATTTATTGAAGGGTTCCAAAAAAGGAAATTCGCCTGTAGTTTGGAACGAAACTGCAGAAAAGGCTTTTGCAAATGTAAAAGATGGCCTTGCGAACGCGGTCATGCTTGCGCATCCGGCGCCTGGTGCACCTATAAGTATTGTTGTTGATGCTTCCGATTACGCAGTCGGAGCAGCATTACAGCAACTTATAGGTGAAGATTGGCAACCGTTGGCACTTTTTACAAAAGCCCTTTCTGTCGCGCAGTGTAAGTATAGCGCTTATGATCGTGAGCTACTGGTTATATATTTGGCAATAAAGCGTTTTCGGCATCTTGTGGAGGGGCGAAATTTTGTTGTGTTTACTGACCACAAGCCCTTGACGTTTGCTTTCAAGCAGAAGTTAGATAAATGTTCGCCGCGACAATTTCGCCACTTAGATTATATTAGTCAATTTACGACAGATATTAGACACGTCAAGGGTGTCGAAAATACTGTGGCGGATGCGTTATCGCGGGTCGAAATGATAGCCGTTGTTCCCGATCATGTCGCACTTGCACAAGCTCAGGAAGATGACTCAGAACTGAAGGCGATCTTGGAATCGAACACTTCTGCTCTTTGTTTGAAGAAGACGTTTTTCCCTGGTTTCAACGTTAGTTTATATTGTGACTCGACGGACGAAACTATGAGACCCTTTGTTCCTATGCCATTACGACGGGCAGTTTTTAATTCGTTGCACGGACTTTCTCATCCTGGGGTCCGGGCAACACAAAAATTAATTACTCAACGTTTTGTGTGGCCATCAATAAATAAAGATTGCCGAGACTGGGCACGGCATTGCATTTCATGCCAGCGATCGAAAGTCACTCGACACGTCGCAGCCCCCGTCGGCAACTTTGACAATCCCGCCGGTAGATTCGAACATGTACATATCGATATTGTAGGACCGTTACCGATGTCGCAAGGATTTAGGTATTGTCTCACGTGTATCGATCGGTTCTCTCGCTGGCCGGAAGCAATCCCTATCGCGGAGATCGATGCAGAAACGGTCGCGAAAACTTTTGTAAGTACGTGGATTGTTCGTTTTGGCGTACCCTTGAGGGTAACCACTGATCAAGGACGTCAATTTGAATCACGATTATTTAACGAGTTATCGCGGATGATCGGTGTGTCTCATCTGCGTACGACCTCTTATCATCCTCAAGCAAATGGGATGGTTGAGAGATTACACCGACAAATGAAAGCAGCGATTAAATGCCACGAGACGGATAATTGGGTTGATGTATTACCAATTGTCCTACTCGGTATTAGCACAGCCCTTAAGGAAGATTTGAAAACTTCTTCGGCAGAAATTGTTTTTGGTACGGGCATTCGTCTCCCGGGTGAGTTTTTTGTCGTGAGCGGGAAAGATTCGCAAACGGATTTTGCCAAGCAGCTTCGACAATACTTCCGGAAGTTAAAGCCATCGCCAGCCTCGCGTCACGGTACGCGTAAAACATTTGTGTTTAAGGAGCTTTTCTCTTCTCCGTATGTATTTTTACGGCATGATGCGGTCAAAAGTCCGTTAGAACCGCCGTACGATGGGCCATTTCGGGTGTTAGAACACGGAGACAAAGCGTTTGTCATCGACGTCAATGGAAAGGAAGTTAGGGTCTCCATAGATAGGTTGAAACCGGCTTTTATTTTGAACGATGACATTAATGAAATTCCTTCGCAGACTATTGACTGTACATTGACTGACGATACTGTTGTAACGCACAGCACTACAGACACGATGGTAACACACGGTACTACGGACGTGACTTTAACACACAGTACTGAGGACAGACCTGGTTTACGACGGTCAGGTAGAAGGGTTCGATTCCCTGATCGCTTTCAGGCTGGTGGTCGTTAAACTGTGTTTGTAACTGCGCGGATGGATATGTCCGTGTATGTATATATAGAGATATATGTGATTTTTTTTTTTTTTTTTTTTGTTGATACATACAGTAATTCTTAGACTTTTGTATATAGTAGTAGTAATTTATATTTTAAGGTTTTGTATATAGTAACTTTAGTTGCTAGACATATTTTTTTTTTTTTTTTTTTTGTTTAAGCGTGTACAGTTAGTATTAGTATCTTGTATATATCATTTGTTTTATTTTTCTTACCTTTTATATTTTGTGTAGATTTACATTGCGTATCATAGGTAAGTTAGCTGAGTTTGGTACATACGACTACGGAAAGAAATAGTGTATTGTATTTCGCTCTGGCTATGTATATATTACCAGTTAGTTAGTTTTGTTTTTTTTTTTGTTTTTGTTGCGTTCTAACTGGTGTTCTCACTGGTAAGGGGGTACTGTAGCGGACATAGTGCGTGGGAACGAGGGGATTTTCGGACGCGGAAATTCCGTCTTCCCAAGTGCGCACCGTAGGCGGTCAGTTCGAGGGTCTAGTCATAAAAATGACGATTGTCAGAACCTTGGCTCAATCGTTGCAAAGTCTGTGACAATGACGATGCCAGATGCGTTGTTTTTCGGGAAGAAACTTTCTCCATGCCTTGTGGGGGTGGAGAATTTCCTCCCCTTATTTTAACGGTTTTGGGACGTCGTCAAGAGGCCCACGGAAAAAGGGTTACCAGTGGGCAGAAAGCTACCAACTCTCATAGCGATCACTTCGTTTCTGAGGGTCTTACGAGTTGATCTCTCGTAGCGTTTAAAGTAGTATTTTTCTCAAGTGTTATTTTATTAAATCGTTTTTAATACAACACGTAGTTGAATGATTTGTTCTACCTTAATATCCTAAACTTTTATAATAAAAAATTAAATAAGTAAAAACTAAAATCACATAATTTACCGAAAATATCTGGAATAAAAAATCCGAAACCATGAATGTATTCATTAAAACGAATACAAATGATTACTGGGTTCTCGGAATTTTCGAGAATCCCGATAAATTCGAGAATCCCGATAAATTCGAGAATCCCGATTCTTTCGGGAATCCCGATAAATTCGAGAATCCCGATTCTTTCGGGAATCCCGATAAATTCGAGAATCCCGATTCATTCGGGAATCCCGATAAATTCGAGAATCCCGATAAATTCGAGAATCCCGATTCTTTCGGGTACCCGTCCCGATCCCGAAAAAATTTCGTGTTCCCGACCCGACCCGATATTTCGGGTTCTCGCACACCTCTAGTACTGTGGTTAACAAACACTTTAATATAAGACTATCACACAAGATACAATAACTAATGAAACGCAAAACGAAATACGGTGATCGACAACGAATATGCGAAACGCGGATAAGTAACGAATAGCGGGTTTGACGAATATCTTGCGGAACAACGAGGTATACACCGAGCGTAATGTCAACAGATACTGACGATTCCTCGGGGTAATGAACCGGTGAGAATCAGCTGTTCGTTTATGCTTGGGGCAGACGCAAGTGGACGCCTAGACGTCGTGACGTCATTCACGCATCACGATCCCGGCGAGGAGGATCGGCCTAATGACGATTGGCCAACCGGAGATGTTGGAGACTACCTGCGTCGGAGAGCCAAAGAACCGACGACTCAGTGCCACCACTGCGGAGAGGAGCGGGACTCGGCGCGGCACACGCAGGAAGAATGTCCGACGTGATCGGGGCCGCGCCGAGTCCTGAGAAGTGTGGTGGGTATGGACCTCTCGCTGCCGGCCTTAGTCGATGGCATGGCCCGCAGCGAGGGGTCGTGGAAGGCAGTCGCCTCCTTCTGCGAAGACGTTATCTCGCAGAAGGAGGCGGCGGAGAGGGGGTGGGAGGACGACCCCCTCTCCGCGAGGAGATTGGACGTGCCCCTAGAGGCCGGCGGACCCCGGTGAGGGGTCGCAGACGTGATGGCGGAGTTGGGACTAGGTAGTTATACTACTCCCACTGGGGGAGCTGGCTGGCGGGTGGGATGGGTGCCTGTTTGCACCCTGCCCGCTCGCTGAGTCGGTTTCACCCACCTTGTTTAGGGGTGTATTGGGGGTGGGATTGGGGTTGGGGTGTTTGGGGGGGGGCGCTCGCACCCCTCCCCACTTCTTCTTCTTCTTCTCTCTCTTTTCCTTAACGCGTGCGGAGACCTCCTCCCTTGGCCGGGTGGGGCCCCTTCGGGCTCGCCCCTCCGGGCGAGGAAGGGGGTGTCCGGGGGTCGCGGACGTCCAGAGCTGTGGATCTGGTCGTCCAGCCGAGCGACCCTTGGGATGGGGGGCTCTGTGTGGTTGGCCCGCACAGCGTCCTACTAGAGGTTTAGGTTTGTTGGGGGGAGCTTTTCTCCCCCCTCCCCCCGGGATGGGGCATTTATGCCAAGAGATGGGGCTGGTCGGTGGCATTCGTTCACGAGATCGCGACCACCCCAATTAGCTCACGGAGGCCACCGTGGGGTCGTTAGTGGGTATGCCCGACCCGGCGGCCGCCCTTCGGGCGCCCGCGGGGTCAGGGAGAGTCCCGCATAACCTCGCTTTCCCCCAGGGGGCGGGGTATGCGTAATGCATTTTCCCCACGTAAAAAAAAAAACGACCGGAGATGTTAGGGGTAAGTCTAAACAGGTGATTTGTTGCGTTTATTGCTTTGAGTGTAGTCTTTTCTATATGTGTTGTGTATCTATTACTATTTTCTAGGTGTATGCCTAAGTAACGGGGACTGTCTGTGGCGGTTAAGGTAATATCATTTTGTAGTTTAATGCTGAGTGGTTCTGAGATTCTTTTCCTGTTTAATAAATCAATTTCTGTTTTTTCTGTTGCTAGATCTAAGCCTTGCATGCTCATCCAGACCTCAATTAAATTGATAGCTGTCTTCATATCATCACGAAGCACCTGTAAGTTTCTACCTGTCGCCACAAGAGCTACGTCGTCAGCATATGCTATAACATTTATACTTGTGACGTTGGCTCAAACGCCAACGTTTGAATTAGTAACGTCACCGCGTACCACCTTTGAACCACGCTGTAGAAATCCCCTGTAACATAAAACCTCGCCATCACATATACTATTATAAGTTAAGTCTAGGAAATTAATTACTCTTTTATTATTACAATTAACATTTAAGAAATTAATTGACTAATTATTACTCTTCTAATATTACAATTAACGTTCAAGAATTATTATTAATTATTATTATTAATTGGACTTCCGTTTCCGGTCGTAAGAGAGAGAGACGTGCGATTTGGTGTGAGCGAGAATTCTGAGTGAAAGTGAGGAGCGCAGGAAGTGAGAAGGGAGAGAGTGTGAGGTGAGGGGTGAGTGAGGATAAGGGGAGGTGGTAGAGGAAGGGCTAAGGGCGAGGAAGTAGGACAGAGAGCATTGGGGGAAGGTTAAAGGGAGAGGAGATTGGAGGTTAGGTTCGCGTGAAGATAGAGAGCGCGCGAGATTACCGCTGGAAGGAGTGGAAGGTAGCGCGATCTAGCGGGGGAAAGATATTGTAAGGAGGCGGGAAGTTTGAGTAGGAGAAAGGTAGAGAAGGTGGTGAAGCCAAGGGGGTGGGAAGGGTAGAGGGGGAAGCAGGAAAAGGAAGAGTAGGGAAGATTAGAAGAGAGGATAATTTAGAGCGCTGGTTAAGCGCGGAAAGTCTGGAAAGTGGGGAAAACGTGGGGAAGAAAAGGGGAAGAGAGGAGGATGAGGGGTGGGTGGAAGGCGATGGTGGAGTGTTTAAAAAGAGTGACAAAACAAAAAGGTCGCCGGGGAAAACAAAAGGTGGGGAGGGAGTAGAAATGGGAGGGATGGAGGAAATGATGAGGGGTTTATTAGGGGAATTCCAGAGGATGAGGGAGGAGTTAAAGGACGAGAGGAAGGAAAGGAAAAGGATGATAGAGGAGTGGAGGAAAGAAAGGGAGAGCTGGAAGGAGGAGAGGAGGCAAGAGGGGATAAGAAGGGAAAAGATAGAGAAGTGGCTAGAAAGCATGGAAGGAAGGATTGTAAAAATAGAAGAAAGGATAGGGGAAGGGGGGAGAGGGGCGGAGGAAAAGGGGAAGGAAGGTGAAAAAGGAGAGATGAGAGGAGAGGAGGAAAAACATAATAATAAAGAGGATTCAGATAGAGGGTAAAGATTTCAAAGAGGAAGTAAGAAAAGTGTGGGAGTTGGTGGGTGTGAAAGAGGAGGGTATAGAGGTGATAGGGAAGATAGGGAAAGTAGGAAAGGATGGGAGTGGGATGGTAAGGGTTAAAATGGTGAATTTGGAGCAAAAAAGGAAAGTAATGGAGAGAAGGAGAAACTTAAGAGGAAAGAAAGAGTGGTTAGATGATGATCTAACCGAGGAAGAAAGGAGGGCTAGATGGAAAATAGAAAGGGAAGCGGAGAAGGAAAGAGAGAAAGGAAAGAGCGTACAGGTAGGATATATGAAAATGTGGGTGAATGGAAGGATGAAGAGATGGAACGAAATAGAGGAAGATTGGTATGAGGAACAGGGAAACGGGAGTGGGGGGAATGGAGGGGGGAAAGAGGGAGCGGAGGGGGAAAGAGGAAGACCGCAGGTTACAAGATAGGTTTCTGGAATGTGGCGGGACTGAGAAATAAGGACGCGGAATTTTGGAAAGGGCTGGAGGAATGGGACATAATAGTGTTAATGGAAACGTGGCTGGAGGAGAGCGGATAGAACGGGATACGGAGAAAGTTGCCAAGGGGATATGTGTGGGAGGCGCAGTGGGCCAGGAAAGTCGAAAAAAGGGGAAGGGCAATGGGGGGCATGGTAACAGGGGTAAAAAAAGAGATAGAGAGTGAAAGAGGGGAAAAAGTAAATGAGGAGGGGCTGATGAAGTGTAGGGTAAAGATAGATGAGGAATGGTGGAGGGTGGTGGGGGTATATATAAATGGGGATTTGGAAAGGAAGTTAGAAAGTTTGGGGGAATGGGCAGAGGAGAAAGGGTATAAGGAAAGAGTAATTATAGGGGGAGATTTTAATGCGAGGACGGGGAGAGAAGGGGGGGAAGTAGTAGTGGGAGAGGAGGATGAGGAGGAGAGAGGGAAGAGGAGCAGAAGGTCGAAAGATGAAAAAGTAAACACAGAGGGGAGAAAACTGTGTAAGTATTTAGGAGAGAGAGGGTGGGGGATTTTAAATGGCAACATGAAAGGAGACGAAGAAGGAGAATTGACATATATAGGGGGGAGAGGGAACTCGGATATAGATTATGTATTGGGGAATGAACAGACAATGGAAGGGGTGGAAAGGATGGAAATAGGGGAAAGGACTGATTCAGACCATCTTCCACTGACGGTATGGATTAAGGGGGAGAGGAGAGGGGGTAGTAAAAAACACGAAAGAGGAAGGGGGAGAGGGAAGAAGGGTGGAGGATGGTCAGAAGAAGAGGTAAAGAAATTCAGAGAAATATTTGGGGTGGGGGGGAAGGGAGAGGAGGAAGTGGAGGAGGACTGGATGGGACTGTTGGTAAGAGTAGGGGAGGCGATGGAGGTGGTGGGGAAAAAAGATAACAGAGGGAGGAGGGGATGGTGGGATGAGGAATGTAGAAAATGGAAAAGGAAAGTGAGAGAGGCTTTGAGAGGGTGGAGGAGGATGGGAGGGGAGGGTAAGGAATATAAAGAATTAAAAAGAGGGTATAGTGTGCTATGTGAGGAGAAAAAGAAGATAGAGAGGGAGAAATGGGAAAAGATGGTGGAGAGTTTGAAGAGCGAGAGGCAGATATGGAAGGTGGTGAACGTGGGAAGGAAGGGGGGTACGACGGTAGATGAAAGGATAAGGATGAATGAATGGGATGAGTATTTCAAAAAGCTGCTAGGAGGAGTAGATGAGTGGGAGGAAAAGGAAGGGGCAGGTCGAAGGGAGAGGGATGGTTAGAAAGAAATAGAAAAGTGGGAGGTAGGTAGGGTGATTAGGGGGTTGAAGGAGGGGAAGGCAGCAGGGGGGACGGGGTCCCAAATGAAGTGTGGAAGTATGGAGGGAGTGAAGTTGAGGATTGGATATGGAGAATTTGTGGCAAAGTTTGGAGGGGAGAGGGATGGCCGGAAGATTGGAAAGAGGGAATAGTAGTGCCAATAGGAAAGAAGGGGGACAGTAGTAAGGTGGAGAACTACAGGGGGGTGACACTAATGCAAACAGCATATAAAATATATGCGGCAGTACTGGCAGAGAGACTAAGAGAGGAGGTGGAGGGGAAAAAGATTTTACCGGACAGTCAGACTGGATTTAGAAAGGGGGTGGGTTGCATTGATAACATATATGTGCTAAATTACTTAATTAACAGGCAAGTGAGGAGGAAAAGAAGGAGGATGGTAGTAATGTTTATTGATTTAAAAGCGGCGTTCGACACAGTGAGGGAAGGTTTAGTGGTAAGATGTGCGGAAATGTTGTGGGAAACTAAAAGTAAGGTGAGAGTAGGGGAAGAACAAGGGAAAAGTTTTTGGACGGAAAGGGGAGTGAGGCAAGGATGCCCGTTAAGCCCACTACTATTCACCTTGCTGATAGCGGATATGGATGAGGAGCTGGAGAGGGGAGGATGGGGAGGGGTAAAACTAGGGGGGAGGAAAATTTATACGTTGGCGTACGCTGACGATATAGCGATGTTAGCGGAAGATGAGGAGGGGATGAAAGGGATGATGGGGAAGATGGAGCGGTATTTGGAGGGGGAAAAAGATGCAGTTGAATGCAGAAAAATCAAAGGTGATGAGATGTAGGAAGGGTGGGGGGAGATCGAAAAGGGTGAAGTGGAGATGGAAGGGTAAGGAGATTGAGGAAGTGGGGGAATATAAGTACTTAGGGTACGTGATTTCGAGGAATGGTGGCCAAAAGGCGCAGGTGGAGGATAGAGTGAGGAAAGGAGCAGTGATAATGGGGAAGGTCTGGGGGATAGGAAAAAGGAGGTTTGGGAAGGATTGGGGTAGGAGAATTTGGTTGTTCGATAAGTTGGTATGGTCGGTGATAAGTTATGGAGTAGAAATTTGGGGATGGAAGGAGAGGGAAGAAATGGAAAGAATACAGGATAGATATTTGAGGTGGGTCTTGGGAGTGGGAAGGGTAATACCAGGATATAGGGTGAGGGAGGAATTACAAAGGGAGTTGTTGAGGGGGAAGGCAGGGATGAGGGCGTGGAGTTACGAGAAGAAATTGGGAGAAGGCAAAGGGGGGGAGTTGGCGCGGTTATGCTGGGCAGAGGTAAGGAAGAGAGATAGGTTGAGAGGGACAAGAGATGGATGGGAGAAGGAGAGGTGGGACTTTTTTGAAGAAAGGGGGTGGTCAGCCGAGGAGATAAATGAGTGGTTTGAGGAAAAAAGGGAGAGAGTTAGTGGAGAAATAATTAAAAGGGAAAAGGAAATACAGAAAAAGGAAAGATGGAATAGGATAGGGGGGTCAAGATCAAACAAGTGGTATGGATTGGTGAAGGGGGAGGGGCTGCCTGGGTATTTAGGGAAGGGATGGGGAGAAAGTAGGTGGCAAAGGGTGGCAAAATATAGGCTAGGGAATGAGATGAGGGGAGAGTGGTATTGGATGAATGAGGAGCAGAGATTATGCAGAGTGTGTGGATGGGCGAATGAAACTTGGGAGCATGTCTGGGAGGAGTGCATGAGAGTGGATGAGGATAAAGGGTGGCAGGAGAGGATGTGGGAAGTGTTGGGAGATGAAGGAAGAGAGGAGGAATGGATGAGGAAGGTGGATGAGTGGAGAGAGGGAAGAAAGGAAGAGATGGAATTGGAAGGGGAGCGACCGGAAGAGGAGGTCCGCGGGTAGGGTAGGGGAAGGGAAGTAAAAGGGAGTAGGGCAGAGGGTGAAGGGAAGGGGGAAAAGAGGGGTAGGCTTAGGATAGATGATAAGAACTTTTGTACTGTCACGTCGTCCAGAATTTGGCCGTCGCTAGGAGGGCGCAAATCCTGACGACACCGGGTATTTACAAGCCCGGAGGCCGGGCCGCGTTCGGCCGCACGAGACGCGGTCCACCCGGGACAAAAGTTGTTCGCAGGCACGTCACTTCTCGAAATTTTGCCTAGATTTTCGGGCGCCAGGCACGGAAGGTGCCACGCTAAGCGATTACCGCAACTAACGTGTTCGAGAAGCGTTCGGACGCGCCTGCGACAACCGATATTCGATCACGATGTTCCGCGAACGGTCGCAGGGTACTTCGCGGGGCGAACACGAGGCGTTCCCCGCGGCGGAAAGGTTTCTCACGTAATAAGACACTCGGAATTTCGGCTAACAAGTCTTTATTATTTGCCCGTTCACAATGGCGGTGCCGGCAACGACCGGCAGCGTTTCTAGGTTAGCCGGCGCGTGACGGGAGATCGGTACACGCGCGATTTGCCCTCTTCGGACCCCTTCGAGACGCGTCGAATCCGGCAGCAACGCGGTGGTAGCGTCAGCGTACGCGATACTCGCGTTCTACGCCCGAACTCAGATGGAAAACGCGTAACAATTGGTTTCTCGTCGGCGTAACAAGTCGCGAAAATACGGCGAGAGCACGTGGCGGCGTCGCACCGTGGAACGAGCCGAGGTTGGCGTGAAAACTACAACGACGCGCGGATCCTCACTAAAGAAATAAATAGGGCACGGCCCTCACCAAATAATATTGTCCCCGCGCGTTCGTTGCCCTACGGTTTGCGCAAATACCGGCAGCCTCGTGGCGGCTTATGGGTTTCGGCGACGCGATCACGAACACGCGTACCGAGCCAGCGCGAGAAAAATCACTTTACCGATATGGAATCTGACGAAAGCTTACCCGGCAACGGCGACGTTCGATGTGTTCGTCCCTCTTGTTCCGGCAGCGAATCGCACTAATTACTAGTTTATTTGCTAATTATACGCGACTGTTCTATCGTGGAGCCAACGAAGAAGTGATCTTTCGGCGCGATGACTCGGGAACGCGGAAGCGGAGCATCCCCCCCTGTCCGCGCTCTTTCCCCGCAGGCGATCCGACCTATCGCGAATAGATGTTCGGCCGGGGCCTAGGTTCCGTAAGGACCCGGTCCTGCATGCCGATAGATCGCGGGAGCGAAGTAGGCCAATAGGGAATTTCGGCTAGGTCGCTAGAGTGGGGGGAACAATAATCGATACGCGCCGTAACGAGAATCGAAAGAAGCACTGTCGTCCCGGCTCGCGTCCCGCGCACTGACTGTCAACGACACTTACCGTTTCCGGCAAATTCCGCGAGCTGAAAAGTATCGAGTGCGTGATTTCGTGCCAGCACCGAGCCGACCCTCGCCTGCATAGCGGCCATATCGCAGGACGGATTAGAACGAGTAACGGTGAGTCGACTGTGATTTTAGATTCTCGTATACGAGTGAGTTCGTTCGTTTCGCGGGGGGCACGAGCCGAATCCGACTCTGTCCCCGAGTTTCGCATACGCCGAGGCGCTTCCCGCCTCGTGCAAGGGCTCGTACCGGTCCGCTGGTACTTTGAGCCACGTTAGTGTTTCCCTCCCGTTAGCCTTTCGGAAGTTTTTCCTCGGGAGAACCGATAGCGTCGGTGAGATAGTTCCTTTTCGCGAACATTACGGTAAGCGTTTCGCGAGGGTAGGAATCGCCATTTCGCGGGGATTAGATATCGCTTGGAGAGCGCGTGAGAGCTTAGATCGCGCGAGCCGTTACCATCTCGTTCGCGGAAACTTTCGAATTTCCCGAGAACGATCGCAACAGTCGCGACTCGTGCGACGAACGTCTTCGCACGTCGACAACCGCGCGCTGCGAACCTCCACCTTATCGCAATCCTGTACAAGGAGCGCGGGCTCCTGGTTGCGGCCACGTGGCCGCGTGCCTGTAATTACTGACGAATAATTAAATGACTGAGAGCGAAAATTGAATTCGTTAATTTCGCCTGTGAGATCCGCCCTGCCGTGTGGGCTGTCCCCGCTATTCCCGTGTCCGAATTTCCGACTCCTCGCGCCTTCCTCTCGACCTCGCGCTTCTCGATATTCGGCATTCGCGTCAGCTGACTCGCGAGCAAACCGCGAGAACGTTTCGTGCGGTACCCTTCCGGTACCTGGCGCCCGAACTTGTCGAATCACGTCAACCTTGATCGAATTTCGAGAGGTGCGTTTGTCCCGGGTGGACCGCGTCAGCACGGCCGCGCGCGGCCCGGCCTCAGCGCCTGTAAAATCCCGGAAGTTGCCGTTCTTCCCCGTACTCGGTGCGACGGAAAAAGGGCAACGTGACAATATATTCATTACACCCTGAAGCATTCTGTATGAATGTCGAATCTTTTCAAAAGCGGTTCTTAGACCAAATATTATTACCTTTTTGTACTTAAATCTTGTTGTCATTTTTTACCTGTAACATTAAACAATGCAACTTAAAAGTTCTAGAAACCAATAGCTTTAGAAAATAAAATTATGAAAAGACGTGTGATTTTATTACACTGTGCAGGTGATGTTATGCCATATTACTTATTAACTGATAGATCCGTATAGATAAGTATAAATAACAGACTTACGAGAGCAAAAATGTTAAGTATTGATAAAAATATATTCACAAAATGCTTAACAGCAATACAGATTCTGGAAGATGTGTAATCACTAATAAATTCAAAATGAACATTACCATGTTTTATTCTTGTTTAGTAGGCGAATTGTCGCTGGGCCGAGTCAAGTTAGGTGAAACTTGACCACCCAAAGGATAGCCGTTCTATCCTGAAAAGGATCGGAGTGAATGGGTGCCGAATAAAAAAGCTCTCGTTGGTCGTCTTCGGTTTAACGGTCGAACTCCACTTTATTAACGCAATAGCGTCGCGATTAGAGCACGTATGGAAAAAAGCGGGCGTGAAACTGCACGCGTGATATATTCCGTCGAACGGCAAAGATTTCGGGAATTTTATACAAGGCCCGTTGAGCGAGAGCGAGAGAAACCGTTACGGCGATCGAACTATACTTGTACGTGGTAGACAAAGAACAGAGACGTTCGAACCTGTAATCGAGGCGATGATCGATAGATCATCGGTTATTGGTCGTTCGCCGTTACGATTATGTCAAGCGCTGGGCGACACGCATGCATGACTTGGTTACGCGTCGCGATTAATCGAATCGGACCAAGCCGCGTGCTCGCCCGGGTACTTTGATTCCGGAATATACCGCCCGCCTTGGATCTTTCCATCCGACGACCTTACCGGGGTACAGAGCGATTTTCGCAGCGCGAAGGGGGCATTGTTACATTTAACGCATTTACTTAATCTACCGCAATGTCTTAATCTACAATACACAGGTTGACTAGAGAATATGTACAGGTTTCGTTTTACAGTGGCACGCTTCCGCCCGCCATGAGGCGCTCACGAATTCTTATCTCAATGCCCTTTTGGGCCGCCCGCCGTGCACGTCGATTCCGCCTCCTCTTCGGTATTAATCTCGACCGGAAGAAAACATAATTGTACTCCCTGTGAGCGGTTCTGACGGTAACGACGCGCGATATACCATCATTTCCTGGATGACACTGCAATATGCGACCTAAGTCCCATTTACTGGGTGGCGCGAGCGAATTTTTTATAATTACCATGCGACCGGGTTTCGCGAGGTTAGTTGATATGCGCCACTTTGGTCGTTGTTGGAGAGTGTGCACATAATCTGTAGACCACGCTCGCCAAAAACTTTCCGACAACTGACTTAATAGTTGCCATCACGACAGTCGATTTTCGCGGACATCCAACAACGTCGGAGCGGCAACTGCGGTCAGCGCCGACCCGATCAAGAAATGACCCGGCGTAATGGCCGAATAATCGTCGGCATTATCGGACGTAGGTGCAAGAGGGCGCGAATTTAAACACGCTTCGATTCGACAGAGTATCGTTGACAATTCCTCGAATGTCAGCGTGTGAGAACCGATAACCCGTTTCCGGTGGTGTTTCGTGCTACGAACTCCCGCTTCCCAGAGCCCGCCGAAGTGTGGAGATATGCTGGAGGAATGAATTTCCACGAAATTTGATCTGTCGCAGGTTTGTTCAGAACGTTGGCGTCGCGAGTCGCGTCTCGAAATGATCGCGCAATTTCTTTATCGGCTCCTTGGAACGTGGTTCCGTTGTCCGAGTACATCGTATGCGGAAGGCCTCGACGCAAACAGAAGCGGTCAAAACACGCCAAGAAGGCCGCGGTTGAATAGTCACTCACCAATTCCAAATGAATCGCGCGAGTCGTGAGACACACAAACAGAGCGATGTACGATTTTCTCGCTTTATATCCGCGCCCGGCGGTAGTACGAACCAGAACAGGTCCTGCATAGTCCACTCCGGTATGGAGAACGGCGCGTTCAGCGCGGTTGACGCGCCGAGCAGGAAGGTCTCCATCAATTCGGATGCGATCGCGGCTTGTTCACGCGCGCATGGAACACAGCGGTGTAGAACTGCGCGAATGATCGGCTGCGCGCGGAGGAGCCAAAACTCTTGGCGAAGGGTGGCTAAAGTGAGCTGAGGTCCAGAATGAAGCGAGCGGATATGGATGGCATAGATCAGGAGGTTGACGAGAGAATGAGAGGCAAGTACGATTGAATGCTTCGTTATTTCAGGCATATTCGCGTTCCGTAGTCGTCCTCCCACGCGGATCAAGTCATCGGTATCCAGGAACACATTTAAGGGCAGTAGAGGGCTACCTCGCGGAAGAGGTTGCCTATTTCGCAAACAGTCCAATTCCGTTGAGTATCGACTTCGCTGAATATATTTCAGCCAGAATAGTCGTGCTCTCTGAATTTCCTCAGTCGTCAAGGCCCTCTGCGATGGAGTGAGCGGCTCCTCGAATCGCGGTTTTTGACAAAGTCGCGCAATAAAGCGACAAATATATGCCGTTACGCGAATTAATTTCGACCATTGCGAGAAGCGAGTCGCGAGATCCCAAGCTTCACCCGGAGTTACCATGTGCACGGAGACAGTGGGTCGTTCTTCAAGTTCAGCGGACGCGCTTAGGGTCGGTGTTCCGCGCGGCCAGCGCGACGGAGAATCTTTGAGCCACCTTGGCCCGGCCCACCAAAGCGAATGCGTACTGAACGTTGATGCGTCCAACCCTCGCGACGCACAATCAGCGGGATTGCAGTCGGTTGGCACATGGTTCCACTGACCTGTCGGCAACCGTGATTGTATTTCGGTGACCCGGTATGCGACAAACACCTTCCATCGCGATGGAGTTTGAGCGATCCAAGCGAGAACGATCGTTGAATCCGTCCAACAGTGAACCGGAATGGTCGAAAATCCGAGTGTGGTTCGAATGAATGACATTAGACGAGCGAGTAATGTCGCTCCGCATAGTTCGAACCGTGGAATGCTCAGTGATTTCACGGGCGCGACTTTTGATTTTGCCGCTAGAAGCGAGACGGCTACCTCACCAGATTGCATTCTAACGCGTAGGTAGACAACTGCCGCGTATGCCCGATTGGATGCATCGGTGAAGCCGTGCAGTTCGACGGACAGCGCATTGAATCCGTAAGTGATCCATCGCGGGAAGGATATTTGACGCAAACACGCGAGCTGCTGAAAGTAGTCCGTCCATTCGGCATGGATTTCGGGGGGAATACAAGTGTCCCAATCACAATTTAGTCGCCAAAGTTCCTGCATAAGAATTTTCGCGGTGATAACGACCGGGGTGACCCATCCCAGCGGATCGAATAGCTTCGCGATCGTCGATAGGATTGCGCGTTTTGACTGAGGAACCTTGTTCCCTAGCGTGACCTCGAAACGAAACGAATCCGTGTCCGGATTCCACGTGACTCCGAGGACCTTGATACTTTCGTCGGGCTGCAGCGATTTTCCTCCCGCGAGCCCATGATCGGTAGGATCGATGTCGGACATCAATAATGGAGAGTGTTAGATAGCGCGACACTAGATCGCGCTTTCGACGGCGTTACCAAAAATGTGTAATGAGCAGGCTTGTGCGAGAACCCGAAATCTCGGGTTCAGGTCGGGTCGGGAAGTCTCGGGCGAGAAATGTCGGGCTCCCGAAAGTATGATACGCTTCGGGTTCCCGAAAGTATCCGGCTGCCTATGTCACTTCGAGTTCCCGAAAGTATCCGACTGCCTATGTCTCTTCGGGACCCCGAAGCTATCCGACTACATACGAACGTATCAAGATCCCGAGAGGGAGAGCGAGTATCGAGAAAAAGAGACGGCGAGCGGCGCAGCGTCTTGGAGACGCCTAAACGATCTAATACATACATAGGACATACATCTATGTACACATACGGTGCATACAATGAATCCCACAAGTGCTACATATTATTACGAACATACAGGCATATATATTATACATATACATATAAATCATATATGTGCGAATTAAGAAATATTAACTAAATGCAAGTAGCGTAATGATATAATATTTATTGTATGCAAAGAATAGAGATAATTATTTTACAAAGTTTGACAAGAAAAATATAATCTACATAGTCAAATTATGCATTACTAATTAACCATAATTAAATTAAAAGTATATTATTCTAATGAGACAATAAATTTGTCAATAATTAACAAATGTTTGGTAAGTATGAAAATGTTGTACAAACGAGAACACATGTAACGTATTTAGTATTTATTTAGGTATTTATGTATATTTATTTTGTATTAGGGAATACAGAAGGAAATGTTTAAATGAAGAAAAAAAATGAAGTAATCACAAAAATATATGTTTTATTTCAAATTATAATAAAGGAAACAAATTTCCTCGATAGTTGTGGATAACAATCGGGTCCGACTGGGTGTAACGATGTTCCCAGCTGACGAAAACAAGCGTTCACTTGATGCTTGCGTCGCGGGAATAGCAAGATAATTTCTTGCTAAAATACTTACTAATGGATACTGAATTTGTTGGGATTTCCACCAATTTGCAATATTTGTATTTCTGTCTTTTGTATTGCGTCCTGCGTTTCTGGTCCTGTGCCTGAATTGCCAAGCTTCTGTTGGAAAAATAGAGAGAGTTTCGACTGTGGTGTTGCTAAAAAATAATAACATATCATATTTATGAGAATCGCTATGTAATTTTGGAAATTTCAATTGTTAATATTCGTTTTACGTGATGTGCTCGGAATACTTGAAATTTGATTTTCGTTGTCGTCTGTGATACAATTCATTTTTTGTTTTAATATTTCTATTGCTTGCTGCCGCATCTCTTCCGATAAAAACCGATCTTTGAATCGAGGGTCTAATACTGTCGCTATAATAATTAGATCACTTTTCGTAATAAGATCGAACCGTTCCTAATACGTATAATTTAGAAAATTAAAAGATTTAATTAAATTCTTTTTTTCTTTACAATTATAGTATTTTAATAAAGTATCACAAATACCTTTAATGCTTGGCAGAGATCTCTACAAATTTCTGCGTTCATATTCGTTTGCTCGATTTCGTCTTGTAATATAGTTATTAATCCTGTGTACATCGGTAAATATTGCGACTATGTAGGATATGTTTCCCCGCTCATAATGTCGGTTGCTTGCTTTAGTGGGTTTAACGTGTTAACTATTTTTTCTATTGTATTCCATTCATCGGTTGTTAAATTTTGGGGCATATTAGCTTGGTGCAATGTCTTATTTAACGATGCTTTTAGTGAAAGCAGTCTGTGCATCACATCATGCATTGAATTCCAACGTATGTCTATTTCTTTTACTAGCTGTAACGGTGTCTGGTGTGGTTGTAACAATTTTTGAATTTCTATAAATTTGTGCCGGGCTGTGGACGATCGTGAAAAATAATTTGTTATTGTTCTGCATTTCTTGCGAATGTCATTGTACTGTGGCAATTTTTGCAACGTCCAATTAGTAATAGATTCTTACCGTTATGCATATCTGCAGTACAGATATTTCATCTTGTACTTCTTTCCTTCTTTTTCCATACATTTCAGGTATCACACTTTGTGAAAATGTTGTACGACACGGAATTTGATACCGCGGTTCTGCGACAGTTAATAATTTGCGGAATCCCTTTTGTTGCACAGTATTATAGGAATGTAAAATGTAATATGTAATGTATACATATATTTATATATAAACACAGTTGCTTATGTATACTTCAACTTTAAAAGCCTTATAATCGTAAATTAAAAACGTAAATATTATCCAAATTTTATCATGTTTGGTATCATTTTTATTATGGTCACCATGTAACCATATGTCGTATGGGTGAGTGAGAGAGTGTGAGCAAGAGAGTGTGAGTGAGAGAGTGTGAGCAAGAGAGGCGATTAGCGACACCTAGCCAAATTGTATGTGCGTTACAGCGGTAATTGCGCGAGAGATACAGATTAACGAGAGCCATCGAATTGTACGTACGTTTCCGCGAATAAAGACATTAAGAGCACCACAGTTATCAGAAGTGGGATCATTACGTTTCACGCAATCGAGTGTAGTCGATCGCGATATTAGTATTTTAATCGATATTAGCGATTCGGTTAAGAACGCGGAAAACGGGCGGAGCAGTCGTAATAAGAAGTGCGCGAAACTTTGGAGCACGTGGCGCGTATTACGTCGTTAACGTGTCGGTTCGTTTGTCGAGGTATAGCAGGCAGGCGTGAGGCGCGAATACTGCAGCTGCATTACATTTCGGACTAAAATCGCGGCCAGTAGGGGCGAATACGCAATTTTATCCTCCGAAATGGCGACAAACGGGGAGTTTTACGAAGACGAGAGGAGTAGGCATTTTCGAGATACGACGAGTGTGCTGCCGGCGTTTGATCCCGTCACAAACGAGCTAACCATCGAGGAATGGATTGAGAAAATGGAGGAATATGGAGACCTGTACAACTGGGACGAGGTAGCGATACGACACTATGCTCTTGCCAAATTAAAGGGTGTAGCACGGAAATGGCGAGCCAGCCTACCACGTGTCCAGCGGACATGGGCACAATGGAAAGAATTATTAACAGACAGCTTCCCATCAGACGAGAGTGAGGTGAGTCTTAAATTGGGTGCTCAAAATTATAGAAAGAAACCAAGCCAAGATATAGCCGAGTACTTTTATGAAAAACTTGCGAAATGTAATCGGGCGCGAATGGGCGACCGCGAAGCGATCGAGTGGATCGCCGACGGGCTTAATAATCCCCGTTTTCGAGACTATTTAGGACCTTTGAGCCGGTACAAGAAGCCCAGTGAGCTTCTCGCAGACTTGCGAAGCGCGAGTCTGTATTGGAAGGAAGCAGCAAAGACGGAAGAGAGACGAAGCAACCCAGGGCCTCGTGACGACAACCAGGCGAGATGCTTCGCCTGTAAACAACAAGGTCACACCGTACGTACTGTCCGTCCACCACAAGAAGTCTCTTGGTAGGAGTTTCACATCAAAGGGACAACAAACCGTCCGATTGGTCTGAGCGGCAGGGGCTCGAGTCGCGTCACACGCATTATCGGTTCTAGCGAGCTATTGGCTACAGCGCTCACATACACTAATCGGATCGTGTGACGAAGAGAGTGAATAGACTCTTCCAAACCGAGTGAGATAATGCGAAGCGAGCGATCCAGTAGCGTAAGGACAGAATCAAATGTATCCTACGACGTTAAACATCCTCGCGCCGAGCCACTTTCAGCATCCAAGAGGAACGTGACTTCACGCATATTCTGTACTAGGAACTCTAACTCGTTGTCAGTTAAAATTTTTAATTAATGCTACAGATCAGAACAAATGAGAAATATTTTCGAACTACAGCTTTCAATTTTGTCCAATATGTACATATATGTTCCCTAGTACCAAAATTATTAATTTCTTGAAAATGAATAAGTAACGATCATTCGTTTAACACATTTCTATCATACGGAACAGTAAAAAATAGATAGATTGTAGCTGTTCTGCAGATTCATCCTATTTTTAATGGTAATTAAAGTTTAATTTTCGCGGTAGATACAGGTACAAAAACCGCTGCAATACTGATCAAACAGACTGCTTTAGCAATTTCGACCAATTTATAACATTTGTAGAAGTTATATGAATTTTATCTAATTTTTGTTGTAACTTATTGAAAGACGTGTCAATCGTGAATTATGTGTTACATTAAATATAAATATAACATTAAATGTAATTTAAATGAATTATTGCATTTTTAAAGTACATGTTGAAGTCCACTTAAACGTTAAATATCGACGATAGGTCAGGAAACTTGAATCTCGAAAATAAACAAATCCTACTACTGTGTAGCGTGTGACGTCAGGAGCTCGGAGGTCGTGAATACGGGGGTGGAAATAGTGGGGAGGGGTGGAGCAAGCGAAAGACCCCCCCGGACCCCTCAGCCGTCTCGAGGGACTTCTTGTGGTGGACGGACAGTACCTGTCCGAAAGCAACACAAAACATAACATGCTTTAAATGTGGGAAATCAGGCCACTATTCGCGGTCGTGCACAGAAAACATTCGCCCAAACACGACAATTCGTAGCGGTCAACGGGATACGCCCGCGAGAGTTCTTTATATAGAAGGCGATACTCATCAAAAGTATTTCAAAAACGCAATTATTAGTGGTCGAAGTGTGAAATGCTATGTTGACCTTGGCAGCAGCGTAACGGCTTTACGCCAAGATATCGCACATGAGCTAGGCATAACATACCATGAAACGACCCTAAACAGTTTTGTAGGATATGGAGAAAGTCGAGTACAGCCGTTAGGCGTGTTTACAGCGAATATAAGTATTGACGGTGTAGAGGTTAAATCAGAAATACACGTCGTTCCAAGCAAGAGCCAAGCGGTACCCCTGTTGGTGGGCCACCCGTACACAGAGCACCCTGACGTCGTCATCCTCAGCAGAGCTGGCGAGTTACAAATATTGAAGACTGATGACAACCCATTGCAGACCGTGCCGGGCAGTGTTACCAAGACGACATTGCGAGCAAGCGGTACGTATACCATCCCAGACAATTATCTAGGACATATAATTGTAGCAGGAGACCTGCCTGACCAAGGACTATGTGTGGAGGGGGGCCTCCGGGAGAAGGGCCCAGTCATACCAAGGTGCATCGTCTCCATGGACGAACAGGGAGAGACCATTCTGCCAGTGTTGAACATTACCGGTGAGGAGCTGACAGTCAAGGACGGAGACGTAGTATCGAGAGGAGAGGTGTACGAGGAACGAACGTGCGAACGAGAAATCAACGACGAACCAGTGACGTCAGACCAGGTGGACACCGATTTGGTCGGCGAAGAAGCGGATAACGTTCTTGCGGTACTAAACGATAATCGCGACATAATAGCGAATAATATATATCAGATCGGGAAAACGGATAGGGCAACCATGCGCATAGAACTCACTTCGGAAAAACCATTAGTTTATCGACGATTTGAAAGACGCGGACATTATAGAAGATAGCGCCTCGCCATACGCGAGTCCGGTATTGTTAGTGCGAAAGAGAAACGGCGAAGTACGAATGTGCATTGACTACCGCGGTATAAATAATTTAACGGTAAAGGACAGATATCCTCTACCACGAATAGACGATCAGTTAGATAGGCTACGGGGACGAAAACATTATACCAGCCTTGATCTCTTTAGCGGCTATTATCAAGTATTGGTAGATCCAAAATCGCGGGACAAGACAGCCTTTGTTACGCCGGATGGCCAATATCAATTTAAAAGAATGCCTTTTGGGCTATGCAATGCACCTTCGATCTTCCAACGAATGATAAATACGGTATTAGGCTCATTAAAGTACGATATAGCGTTAGCATATTTAGACGATGTTATAATCCCCAGTATGACGGTAAAAGAGGGCCTAGAGCGTCTAACTACGATTTTTAAAGTCTTCAGAGAAGCCGGATTGACAATTAATCTACACAAATGTCATTTCTTTAAGTCACAAATTGAATATTTAGGCTTCGAGGTATCAGCGCTAGGGATACAACCGAGCGAACGAAAGATAGAGTGTATTAAGTAATTTCCAACACCGAAAACAGCTCGCGACGTGAGGAGCTTCGTAGGACTAGCTAGCTATTTTCGACGATTCGTCAAAGGCTTCGCACTTATAGCAAAACCTCTGACGGACGTCTTAAAGAAGAACGAAAAATTTAATTGGGAGACAAATCAAAATAACGCATTTGAAACAATTAAAGGAATATTGATATCGAAACCAGTCCTTACAATATACGACCCCAGCGCGAAAACGGAAGTGCACACGGACGCATGTGCATCGGGCTTAGGTGCGGTGCTGTTACAACAACAAAATGAAAAGGATTGGCATCCAATTAGTTTTTATAGTCGCAAAACTACGCCTGAAGAGGCAAAATATCATTCTTTCGAGCTAGAAGCCCTCGCTATTGTTTGCGCTTTAGAACGATTTCGCGTGTACTTGATAGGAATTCATTTTGTTATAAAAACAGATTGCAACAGCCTAAAAATGTTAGGTAGCAAAAGGGATTTAAACCCTCGCATCGGTAGATGGTTCGTCAAACTATCGGAGTTTGACTATTCAATCGAATATCACACCGCCAAACAAAATGACGTAGCAGACGTGTTAAGTCGAAACCCGGTAGAGGAAGCACAGGAAACGGTTGTCACAGGACTTCCAGTTTTAGGTATAAAAATTAATACGGATTGGATAGCGGCGATGCAACGAGCAGACGCAGAAATTTTGGAATTGCGGGATCGTTTAGAAGCAGGCGAGCGAGACGCCCACGATAAATTTACTATGTACAATGTGCGAGTGTACAAAGTCACAAAAGGGCGTTGGCGATTGTACGTACCGACCGAACTACGACACGAGGTAGTAGCGGAAGCGCATAAGTCGTTAGCTCACTTGGGAATTGAAAAAACCTTGAGCAAAGTGAAGGAAACATATTACTTTCCGAAAATGCGCGATTTTGTTACACAATACGTAAATAGATGCATAAGCTGTTTGTATTATAAAAATCCCGGCGGCAAAAAGCCCGGATTTTTGCACCCACTAGATAAGGGTAATACACCGTTCCAGAGCGTGCATATAGATCATTTAGGGCCGTTACCGACCACCGAACAAGGAAATAAATATATAGTCGCAACCATATGCGGATATAGTAAATATGTGACACTACAGGCAGTAGTAGATGTCGGCGCGGAAACTACGTTAAAATTTCTATTAGGTTTCATGTCGCACTACGGGCGACCAGAGAGACTTATAAGCGACCGGGGTACGGCGTTTACCGCTCACATATTCGAAAAATTTTGTAACGAGCACGAGATACAACACATAAAAATTGCTACGGGTACGCCGCGCGCCAATGGACAGATCGAGCGATTGAATAGCGTGATACTTAACTGTCTTTCCACGACCACTGAAAATTTATTCGGCGAAGACTGGGATAGGCATATACACGAAGTCCAGTGGGCGCTGAACAGCAGCTAACACAGAGTAACGCGTACAACTCCGTACGATATTATTTTTAATTATAATGTTACCGGATGGCACGAAAGTCCATTGACACGCGAGATCCGCAAACTCAACGAAGAGTTAGGAACACAGGAAGAAGGAGCGTGCGTTGCTACACTTTTAGAGAAAAATAGAGAAACGCTCGCTAAGCAATTTAATAAGAAACGAACCAAAGCTAGACAGTACAAAATAGGCGATATAGTTCTATTGAAAAGCGAACCACCTGCGACGGGTGAAAGTCGAAAATTAACACCGAAATATCGCGGTCCGTATGAGGTAGAACAGACTCTTGAAAACGATCGTTACGTAATACGCGACATTGAGGGCGAACAACAAAGTCAGCGAGCTTACCGTGGAATTGTAGCAGTAGACAAACTAAAACACATCGGTATGAGCGCAGGAGATTATAAAAATCGAACACAAACGCGCGCTACAGTGTAAACCCCGCAAAATAGAAATAGAGTGAATATAAGATAAGCAGTAAACGTATATATGTACGGAACGAAATTGTTATTGTAAATGCATCGACGAGGGCGTCGAAAATGCAGGAATGGCCGAACTATGGTCACCATGTAACCATATGTCGTATGGGTGAGTGAGAGAGTGTGAGCAAGAGAGTGTGAGTGAGAGAGTGTGAGCAAGAGAGGCGATTAGCGACACCTAGCCAAATTGTATGTGCGTTACAGCGGTAATTGCGCGAGAGATGCAGATTAACGAGAGCCATCGAATTGTACGGACGTTTCCGCAAATAAAGACATTAAGAGCACCACATTATTAGAAATATATCACGTATATTTTGATATAAGTTCCATAACAAAATAGTTAATAACAAAAAAGACATTTGTCACTGGATTAGTATTGTCATTGTCTTACCGACACGCTGGTGTCGATGTTTTCTTAGGCGCTAAGCTGGCCGCTGTTATAGTTTCGTCTTCGGCTGATGGAAAGAAAATGCAAATAAAATATATCTTATCTTAATCTTCGAAGGTTGGAGTGCTAGGTGTGAATGATATCTTATAAACACTTGCATCCGCTAGTGCTTATATGGATTGGTTTCTCTCATCCATTTGAAATGAAGGGGTAGGCGATGCACGTTTCAAAGATTTTGAAGTCAGTCTTTTCTTGAACACAGTGGTGACAGCAACAGCATACATATATTTAATATTACTTTTTTATTTTGTGATTATTCAATATGTCCAGTTTTAATGAAAACGAAGTGAATGAAGTGCCTGAAGTGAATGTAATAAATGAAGTGAATGACGCGTGTATCAGAGAAATTGGGAATGAGGCAATCAACCGAAGAAATCGTATAAGGAGTGTGGGACCATTATGAAAAAATAGATGAAACACAAGCAAAGTGTAACATATGCAAACGCCTATTTAAAATGAAATATGGCAACACTAGTGGACTTTCACGACATTTAAAATCCATTCATCCAACAGTCATCCCATCTACATCTACATATACAAATGCACAAAGAGCGCCAACAATTTCTGCTATTACCGAAAATATGTGGTTACCGAAAGACTCGACAAGAGCACAACAATTAACGCGTGCAATCGGACGTATGATCGTTCTAGATTTACATTCGTATAATATTGTGCAACAGAAGGGATTCCGCGAATTATTAAGTGTCGCAGAACCGCGGTATCAAATTCCCTGTCGTACAACGTTTTCGTGAAGTGTGATACCAGAAATGTACGACAAAAGAAGGAAAGAGGTTCAAGACGAAATATCTGCAGATATGCATAACGGTAAGAATCTATTACTAATTGCATACATTTTCTACCAAAGAGTCTAGCAGAATAAGCATGATTAATTGGCCCCATTGTCATTTTGTATTTTTTTTGTTTGCTTACTTAAGGGAAATAATATGGGGATGAAAAATCTAAACTTTATCTGTTATTTTCAAAGTTATTACTTACACTTTCTTCTTATCATTATAACAAAATTATATATTCTTAACAGGCACTACTGTATTAGCGGTCACAACGGATGGTTGGACATCTAGAACTGTCCAAAGTTATTTATCAGTCACGTTACATTACACAACATCCAATTTCGAAATCCGCCGCTATATGTTAAATTTACGTTATTTACCAGAGGCACATACCAGTATATACATACAAAAAACTTTAGTAGATTTATTAAGTACCTGGGGGATAAATTCCATGGAAGAAGCAATTTTTTTCACCACCGATAATGGCCGAAATTTGGTAAAAGCCATTAGGCTAAATAAAAAATGGACGCGCATTCCCTGCTTTGCACATTGCCTGCAACTAGCAATAAAGTGCACGTTGCAAAAATTGCCACAGTATAACGACATTCGCAAGAAATGCAAAACTATAACAAATTATTTTTCACAAATTTATCGAAATTCAGAAATTGTTACAACCACACCAGACACCGTTACAGCTAGTAAAAGAGATTGACATACGTTGGAATTCAATGCATGATATGATGCAAAGACTGCTTTTATTAAAAACATCTTTAAATATATCATTGCACGAAGCTAATATGCCCCAAACTTTAACCACCGATGAATGGAATACAATAGAAAAAATAGTTAATACATTAAACCCACTAAAGGAAGCAACCGACATTATGAGCGGGGAAACATACCCTACATTATCGCAATATTTACCGATGTACACAGGATTAATAAGTATATTACAAGACGAAATAGAGCAATCAAATATGAACGCAGAAATTTGTAGAAATCTCTGCCAAGCATTAAAGGTATTTGTGATATTTTATTAATATACTATAATTGTAAAGAAAAAAAGAATTTAATTAAATCTTGTAATTTTCTAAATTATACGTTTTAGGAACGGTTCGATCTTATTGCGAAAAGTGATGTAATTATTATAGCGACAGTATTAGACCCACGATTCAAAGATCGGTTTTTATCGGAAGAGATGCGGCAGCGAGCAATAGAAATATTAAAACAAAAAATGAATTGTATCACAGACGACAACGAAAATCAAATTTCAAGTATTCCGAGCATATCAGGTAAAACGAATATTAACAATTGAAATTTCCAAAATTACATAGCGATTCTCATAAATATGATATGTTATTATTTTTTAGCAACACCACAGTCGAAACTCTCCCTATTTTTCCAACAAAAGCTTGGCAATGCAGGCACAGGACCAGACACACAGGACGCAATACAAAAGACAGAAATACGCACGTATTTAAGTGCCGAAGTTGTGTCGAGAGATATAAATATTGCAAATTGGTGGAAATCCCAACAAATTCAGTATCCATTATTAAGTATTTAGCAAGAAGTTATCTTGCTATTCCCGCGACGCAAGCATCAAGTGAACGCTTGTTTTCGTCAGCTGGGAACATCGTTACACCCAATCGGACACGATTGTTGTCCACAAATATCGAGGAAATTTGTTTCCTTCACTATAATTTGAAATAAAACATATATTTTTGTGATTACTTCATTTTTTTAATAATACAAATACGTTACACGTGTTCTCGTTTGTACAACATTTTCATACTTACCAAACATTTGTTAACTATTGACAAATTTATTGTCTCATTAGAAAAATATACTTTTAATTTAATTATGGTTAATTAGTAATGCGTAATTTGATTATGTAGATTACATTTTTCTTGTCAAACTTTGTAAAATAATTATCTCTATTCTTTACATACAATAAATATTAATATCATTACGCTACTTGCATTTAGTTAGTATTTTTTAATTCGCACATATATAATTTATATATAATATATATGCCTGTATGTACGTAATAATACGTAGCACCGTATGCATCGTATGTATACATAGATTCTATATCTATGTATGTAGATATAGATATAATGTAGGTAGTTAGATCGTTTAGGCGTCTCCAAGACGCTGCGCCGCGCGCCGTCTCTTTTTCTCGATACTCGCTCTCCCTCTCGGGATCTTGATACGTTCATATGTAGTCGGATAGCTTCGGGGTCCCGAAGAGACATAGGCAGTCGGATACTTTCGGGAACCCGAAGTGACATAGGCCGCCGGATACTTTCGGGAACCCGAAGCGTATCATACATTCGGGAGCCCGACATTTCTCGCCCGAGACTTCTCGACCCGACCCGAGCGTCGGGTTTCCCGAGATTTCGGGTTCTCGCACAAGCCTGGTAATGAGCCGATCTAGAGAAATGAGCTCGACCGCGGATTCGCGCCGCGATTACAGTCGCCTGTATGATCTTGAACGAATGCGGTGCGTGCTATGTATACGACAATAGGAGTGAATGTAATGACGAACACAGTCAAGTGAAATATATATATCCAGTTAAATACAAAAGTAAAATAGATTCTTGTTCCATACATAAGAAGAAGAATGGCGACGAGGATGGGATAGACGGAATATCCTGCAAACAATACGTACGTACCATACAAACTACGCAGTAGCAAATTCCGAAATTACGACGTACGCCACGTGGCCTACAGTCACGTTGAAATCTTACGATACATTGCTTAGAGGTACAGATTTACATTACTACACACGCCACACCGCAGAGATTTTCGTTGAAAATACATTCCAACGAGAATATCCGTTACATACATACGTAGGGGAAGGCGGGGTATTGTGAGCCACGGGCAATCGTGAGCCACGGGCAATCGTGAGCCAGCGCCATTTTTGTTTTACTGGTAAATATTGACAGCTGCGAACAACTGTTTTTGAGTTGTCTCATAATAAGGTAATATTTCCACGATCAGTTGAAGTACGCACCCGCATCATTACTTTGCTCTGTTAGCAGATACAAATTCGCTGCGCTCGAAGTATTATTTTCATTTCGTGTTTGGTCTATTATTGTTACATTTTTCTGTGGATCTAAGCAGGTAACTGTGTTTATAATACTCGTGTGACTTCAAGCTTTCGAAATAAATAAAGAAATTTGAATTAGGTTAGGTTTGTGTTATTTGTTTGTGGCCAAGTTGTAAAAATAAGGGTTCGGGGAATTATGAGCCACTTTTCTCGGGGAATTGTGAGCCACTCGATTTTTGACATTTAACGAGTCACCCTCAGGTGTTTGATGTTTCTCAATGATTGTTTATGCAATATTCGAGCAAGATATAAATTTTTTGGCAATATCTAATAGATATTTTATTTGATTTCTGCATAATTTGCATGGAAAATATGCCGAAAACGATGAACCGCCAAAACACCATTCATTGCAACGTCTGCGATCGTGCCATCCACTTGGAATGCGCCGGAATGACCGCAAGAAATTGGACTTGTGAGCTTTGCATTTCAGATTAATTGTGGTTATTTTTAACTTTTTTTCTTATTATTAAAAAATTATTTTGTCATTCAGATACATGAATAAACATTTCATAACAGAAATTGTAATTTTTATTTGATTTTGAAAGTGGCTCACGATTCCCCGAGATTTTGCAAATTCAAGAAAATGCAAATTTTTTGTAATAGTCTTAAAATCATCTAATTTGCAGATATTCGATTAAACTATTGTGTCTAAAAGAAAGGTAAATCTTTATACTACAACATTTAGCGTTGAAATTTGATGAAAAACTTAATTTAATAGCAGTTTTTTGGCAATAAAAAAAAGTGGCTCACAATACCCCGCCTTCCCCTACCTATTCCATACTTAAATTGGCGGAACCACGTGTACAAGCCACGTTCAATATTGAACCATACGAACCATCAATAAATTTTAAACGATGGGTAAAACGCCTGGAAGGGGCCTTCAAAGTCTTTAAAATACAGAAAGAAGACGAAGTTCCCTATTTATTGCACTACATTGGCGCAACAGCTTTCGACGTAATAAACAATAAATGTGCGCCCAGCGATCCATACGATTTTACATACAAAAACCTAATCGAGAAGCTAGAAGAATTCTATGCCTCGGCGCCACTGGAAATCGCCGAAAATTTTAGATCTCACCAACGGCGACAAAGAGACGGGGAAAGTATATTGCAGTATGTGGCAGCTCTGCAAAAATTGAGCATAAATTGCAATTTTCGTGCTTACTTAAAAACAGCACTACGAAACCAAATGGTTTTTGGTTTTTCGAACACGAGCATCCAGTCAAGACTACTTGAAACAAAGGATTTAACCTTCGACAAGGCCATCGAAGTAGCTACAAGCATGGAAATGTCCGAAAAAGACACTGATCAACTACACGGATCAACAGCAACAATACAAGTTGCCGATACAGCAAGGAAATTTCAAAGGCGTCCTTCAACTAACCAATCAAAACAGGCGGCGAGGACGACGCACAATACGCGTTCTATACATCAAAATACACAGTCAAATAATCAGAATTACAATAAAAATACAAAATCGTTCGATAGTAAGAATATTTACTGTTTCAGATGCGGCAAAGGTCACTTAAGCAACTAAATGTACGGTAAATCGGAAAGTGAGATGTACTGCTTGTGGGATCCAGGGTCATCCCCAATCGGTATGCTTTAAAAGCAAAGGTTATGCAAACTACATAGAGGAAATCCTGCATACAAAAGTCAGCAAAGAAGTATCTCAGCGAGAACAAGCGGAACACCGCGAAAAATTTGTTACGAAACTGCAGGTAAACAATAAGTCAATAACATTCGAAGTAGACAGCGGTGCAGCGGTTACAATCGCGAGTAAATCACAAATGTTAAAATTGTTTCCAAGTTCGACTATCCATCAAACCACTTTAAAATTAATTACGTTTTGCAATAATTCGCTCGAAACACTAGGTTATATTACAGTACGAGTAAAATACGGCGGTACGGAACATAAACTAAATATCTATCTTAGGGTACGCGTCCAGTGGATCCGTTTTCGTCCGACGTCCGACAACGGCCCACACAGACGAACGTTTCGAGCGCCTCGAGAGGCCTGTGTTGGTGCCGGTACGGCCGATTTTGTCGGAAAGCGTGCTTACAGTGGACCCGACGTCGGACGAATCGGTCACGGTCCACAGGTGGCCGAACCTTTTCGGGCGCTTTGAGAAGGGTATCAATGGTCAAACCCCATGGGGCCTCGACGTCTGACGATGTAGGAGGAAAACCAAATGATTTTGTTTTTTGTCCTACGTGACGGACGAAATTTCTATAGTACAAATTATGATATTTTGTGATTTGTAATGTAAAATTGAATACTAATTAATGGCGAAGGGATAAACAAGATAACAGTATTTTTAATTGTCGTTTATTTTAATTATTATTTCATTGATCATCTGATTCTTGAAAAAACTGAAAGACATCATTCGGATAGTGTTTTCATTTTCTTAGTTTTAAATATCTTAAGCTTAATAAATATGGATTCGAAAAAATCGTTTATCTCGCTCTTTTCAAAACCATTGTGACCTTATTTGTCAGAAAATCACAAAAAGTCGCAAACTTTTGGATTATAACTAAAGTAAAATCGGAAGGACTCAAAGAGTCTCAATAATATACAAAAAAATTAATAATTAGCTTTGTATTTTTTATAATTTGAAGTAATGTACTCACCTCACTGAATAATATCTACACTATGAAACTTTCGAAAATCAAGGAGTACATATACACAAAAACAACAAAGAAATGAGAAAAAATTTTTTTCTTCAAATGTATGTCGCAGTTGTTTCCAATGTCGGTGTTTGTGCTTAGGTTCTATTACAATCTATGATCGATGCATTAATACGTAATGTATTTCGATACACATAGATTTTTTAAAATGAAATAATAAACGAATTATTGCCATGCTTGCGGATTTTGCACCACTGTGCGACGTACGATAGCGTAGCGGCTATCGGCACGTGCAATAAAACATTGGGCATGCAAATGGTCGGGTCATTATTAGGCGATCGACAGCGAAGCTATTTTTCAGAAAGCTGTTTTTACCGCGTCCAATTCATAATGCTGATGATTTGAGGAGGTCAACACGCGTTGTCCGAGAAAGTGCTGTGACCGCGTCGATCACATATCGATACCTCGTGCGACGAGAACAACAATATCGATTCCCACCACGACGACTTGCGGTATCACGCGCGATCCTTGTCGTAGAAAAGGAGCACAGGATAAATCCACTTGTGAGATGCGCGCGCATCGATCCCCTCTCGATAGCGATCGAAGGAGGTCGATGCGAGCATCAGATTGATCACTCTGCGTCTGGACGAGCTCCGATAAGCACGCACGAGTCACCGCGAGTCGACTCGCGATTGACGCCGGTCGCGTATAGCCCAGAGAGGCTGACTTTAAAAGTAGAAGCTCGCGTTTAACGAGTAGATCGTTTTCCTACCGATCATTCGGTATAGCCCAGAGAGGCTGACTTTAAAAGTAGAAGCTCGCGTTTAACGAGTAGATCGTTTTCCTACCGATCATTCGGTATAGCCCAGAGTGGCTGACATTAAAATATAAATGCTCGCGTTTAGTGAGTAAGTTTTCCTACCGATTATTCGGTATAGCCCAGAGAGGCTGACATTAAAATATAAATGCTCGCGTTTAGCGAGTAAGCTTTCCTACCGATTATTCGGTATAGCCCAGAGAGGCTGACATTAAAATATATAAATGCTCGCGTTTAGTGAGTAAGTCGTTTTCCTACCGATTGTTCGGTATAGCCCAGAGAGGCTGACATTAAAATTAAATGCTCGCGTTCGTGAGTAATTCGTTCTTTCTACCGATCGTTCGGTGTAGCCCAGAGAGGCTGACATTAAAAATAAATGCTCGTGGTTAGTGAGTGAATCGTTTGTTCTACAGATTGTTTCTGTATAGCCCAGAGCGGCTGACATTCAAAGATAGTAGTTCGCGGATAGTGAGAAATCGGTAAAATTTCGTGATCGCGTGTGTCTATTGCCAGGAACACGGGGCAAGCTGGCAAGGATTTGTGATTGTGCATACGTGATACAGAATAAAGGATGTGAATACATCCGTCAAGTAAGATTTCATGTTATGCGCTATCACCGATCCTCGTTAACTTGTAACAAGTGAGAAACCGTGCGTCTTGCGCCGTGTAATAGGCAAACAGTGTGGCCGCGAGACCGTCGAGTGGTCAGACGTAATTCTCAGCAAGCGCGTCGAACTTCCACGAATTTCTATCGTAGACAATACACACGGACGGGTGTGTTTCGTGACTCCCGTGAATCAAGGCATAGGATCTTGCGTGCATCCTGTTCCACGAAGCTAATGAGGGTGTCCGGGGATCGAGGAGTCGCCCAGGCCACGTAAACGTGCCCTGTCGACAATTCGCTATCTTCCGCATACGCTTTTGTGAGTTTTCCAAGGGATAGGTGCCGCTTGCTCCTCCCGTATATTCCGGCAGAATCGAACTTGCATTCCGTGTTAGTGTGTATCATGGTCAATATAGAATCTCAAGCGATCACAGGGGGCTTATAGAGTCGTCCGGGGATCGAGGAGTCGCCCAGGCCACGTAAACGTGCCCTGACGACAACTCGCTATCTTCCGCATACGTCTTGTAAGTTTCCTAGCGAGTAGGTGCCGGTTTTTCCTCCCGCGCTGCGGCAGGAAGATCGGGCATTTTATTTCGTAGTGGTCGCGACCGTAATCAAGCTTTAGGTGGACACAAGGAGGTCTCAAGGTCGTCCGGGGATTGAGGCGTCGCCCAGGCCGCGTAAACGTGCCCTGCCGATAATTCACTATCTTCCGCATGCGTTTTGAGACCGTCCTTGCGAGTAGGTGCCGTTTTCTCCTCCCGTGCTGCGGCAGGAGGAACGTTGCATTCTATTTCGTTGTGACACCTAACGCGAGAGCGAGTCAGAGACGGTCGCGAGGTATTCAGGTATCGTCCGGGGATTGAGGAGTCGCCCAGGCCACGTAAACGTGCCCTGACGACAATTCGATATCTTCCGCATACGTTATCCTGGATGTCCTAAGCAATTAATATCATATACACTTTCTGTGAATTTCAGTCGGATCACTCGTCGCGCTCCGTCACGCTTGGAACGTGGCAAGGTGAACACATTGTAGCGAAAGTATTGTTGTGTACGATTCCGCGTGCGGAATCGGTGCGTTGTTACCGTGCTGAGATTTGATAGCCGGTTTGTACACGCATTTCTTGCGTGACGTCAAATCACCTGGCGTACGAAACTCAGCACGTTGTAAACATACTGAGATTTAGTCGCGGTTTCTTACACGCATTTCTTGCGTGACGTCAAATCACCTGGCGTACGGAATAGATACATTGTAAATCTATAAGAGTACCAGAATATACACACGTTAGTTATACCTATACATCAAGTTCTTCAGCATTTACTCTTTTCGTTAAAGCCACTCCGCTTTCCAGCACCTGGAGGCACGAATCCCATTTCGTCCTACAGGACATAATAGTAATATCGGATACGGTAACCAATCCGATATACTAATCAGATTTAACCATCCGATAAATAGAGAGCACATAATAGTTCGGTTACAGTGCCGACTTCCAGCTCAATAGTAATGACCTGTCATAAACCTCTTCACAAAGGACAGCCCCGGGAACGGCACATAAACAAATCGAGCCTATCATCGCTAGGTCTGCCTATCCCCACCACAGCCGCGCCCGTAGTCCCAATGTTTCGACTTCGACGTTGCTCGCTACATGGTATGTGTGGCTGCCGTAGCCAATATTTCGTCGATAGCCGAAAATGCGTGTGAAACGAGGTCTGCCTCCTCCGCTCTGATCCAATCGGCCACTCATTCGTACCTAAAGACAGGTCACCCTAGTCCTGCCTGGGAACCTTCTTCTCACGCTCGCATCAATACAATGTCACCAGTTCGGACCCATGCGAGATGGCGCCTTGCCACCCCCTACAATCGCATAATAGTGGGCGGTAACGGTTTAATATCTTAACCCATTGCTGTTCCGCTATCGCTAGTACGGGGACATGTATTGGACTACTTGTTGGACATAAACAAATTGAAAATGTTTTTTCACTACGTGAAAGGTGTCCCATCCCAACTTGGCCACCATGGAGGTGGAAGATAGATAAAAGAGTCACTATACACGGTGTGCGGGTTGACGGGAAACCCCAAAAATGAATAGCTGCAGCCTACAACTGACCGTGGAGGTCTGCAAGGTTTATAACACATAATTGCCATTGAGGCAAAGGAAGATTTCAGAGTCTATCTTCGTGGCTCCGACAATAAAGTAATAAAGAACTAAATACATTTAAGAGAGGCTTTCTCTAAAAAATTGCAGGGAAGTCACGTCCGTAAAAAAGACATATTTTTCAAATGTAAACAAATATTGTAATGTTATTATAAAAGATATTGAATTGTTCTTTGCAGCAAAAGATTCTGTACACTTTCCCAAATACAGTGATATCCAATATTAATACATTATGATTGTTTAAACATGTTTAAACAATGGTTTTGGGAAGAGCGAGACAAATTATTTTTTCGAATCCACATTTATTAAGCTTAACATTTTTAAAACTAATTGTAAGAAAATGATAACACTATCCGAATACCCAAAGTCACAAGTTTTTCATTAAATTATAACGGCTAAACTAACAAAACGATGAAACTTAGTTTTGGGTACTCATAGTGAATCCATCAGAGTATTTAATAAAAATTATTTCAGTTCAGAAAATATTTGTTTTCATATTTATTTTGCAATTGTTTCAAACAGGTGCATTGCTATCAAAGCACCAGAAAATAAAAAAAAAATAAAAATAATGATAATATAGCCCCAAGTGTCCTTTTTACGGACCTGTTTTTAAAAATACGGATACTTCAAAATTGGCGACATGAAAATTATTTGAAGTGAACGCTGCACCGAAATATATCGCGCGAGGGCCGTCCTGTCGGTTGATGTAGGAAGAAACTCGAAGGGTCACACAGACGGGCCTACCTACACATTGGAAATGTCGGACCGAAGCCTCTGACGTCACCAAGTCTGTCGGTCGTCGGATGCACTGGACGCGTAGCCTTACAAATACGGAAAGATTACCATTGTTAGGGCGTGAATGGCTACGCCAATTGTTATCCCGTACAGAACTGTGTGAAATTTTTTTAAACCAGGGTACAGTAAACACGTTGCACACGACAGGCAGAAAATTTCAATTAGATCAGATTTTACAGAATTACAAAGATATTCTTAAGCCCGGTTTAGAGCGCATAAAGAATAGGCAGGCACGATTGACAGTCAAAGATAATACAAAACCTGTATTCATAAAGCATCGTACCGTTCCTTTCAAATTATTACCCTTAGTCGAGAAGGAAATTGAAAATCTAGAGGCGGCAGGAATCTTAGTGAAGGTCAACACTTCTGAATTGGCTACACCCATAGTATCTATTTTAAAAAAAGAAGGAAATATTAGAATTTGCGGTGACTATAGTGTTACTTTAAATCCAAATCTAACGGTAGACGATCACCCATTACCTACAATTGATGAATTGTTCGCGCAAATGGCAGGCGGAACTAGTTTTTCGAAAATTGATCTCCGACAAGCCTATTTACAAGTAGAGGTTAGGGAAGAAGATCAGGCATTACTTACGTTAAATACCCATAGGGGATTGTACAGACCGACTAGATTAATGTACGGAATTGCTTCTGCTCCAGTCATATGGCAGCGAGAAATTGAAAATATTTTACAAGATATACCAGGAGTAACAGTTTTCCTAGAC
This sequence comes from Lasioglossum lativentre, assembly GCA_916610255.1. NCBI lineage: Eukaryota > Metazoa > Arthropoda > Insecta > Hymenoptera > Halictidae > Lasioglossum > Lasioglossum lativentre. The sequence goes on along the minus strand of OU744359.1, from coordinate 19,134,086 downwards.
GATATTAAAATTACGGGTACAAGTGATACAGAACACTTGCATAGACTAGAGTTAGTTTTTCAAAGACTACACGAGTACAATATCAGAATAAATCTAGAGAAAAGCACCTTCTTTACAAAGCAAATTGAGTATTGCGGTTACATTATAGACAAGGACGGTATACATAAAGATCGTAAAAAGATAGAAGCAATAGAGAAAATGCCTACACCCCGCAACGTATCAGAGGTTCGATCATTCCTAGGTTTCGTAAACTATTACGGGAGATTCATTAAGTACCTCAGTTCAATTCTATACCCTTTGAATAGACTACTACATAAGGAATCTAAATTCATATGGTCAAAAGAATGCGAAAACGCGTTTACAAACGCAAAGAAAGCTTTTCAAAGTAAAGAGGTGTTGGCTCATTACGATCCTAAGCTACCTTTAATATTAGCCACGGATGCAAGCTCTAACGGTATAGGGGCGGTACTGTCTCATGTTTATCCCGATGGGTGCGAAAGAGCAATACAATACGCTTCGAGTACACTCAATGATACACAAAAGAAATACGCGCAAATTGATAAAGAAGCTTACAGCATAATTTTTGGAATAAAGAAATTTCACCAGTATCTCTACAGGAACAAATTTACTTTGTACACAGACCATAATCCATTAGTACATATATTCTCGCCTTCGAAAAGTTTACCAATGTACAGCGCAATGCGCATGCAGCATTATGCGTTATTCTTACGAAGTTTCAATTACACGATAAAATACAAAATACAAAGTTACATAGCAATGCGGATTGCTTATCTAGATTACCAATTTCAAATCAAAATGAAACTACGTACGACGTAGTAGATGTACACCAAATAGATACAATACATTCATTGCCAATTACATTCGAAAATTTACAAAATGCAACAAAGCAAGACGTTCAATTAAGAAAAATACTACGGGCGTTAGAGAACGGTACAAAAATCCACAGTAAAGAGAAATCTGGCAGTGAGGAAGTAGAGTACAGCGTCCAACAAGGGGTTCTCTTACGCGGACATCGCGTAGTGATACCAAAATTATTACAAGACAGAATTCTAAAAGAATTATACAGCGAACATTTCGGCATCGTTAAAATGAAAATGTTAGCACGCAGTTACGTTTGGTGGACAGGGATAGATAGCGATATCGAGAAAATTACACGAAATTGTACGGAATGCAACGCTAATAAAAATAATCCACCAAAAAACAAACACATGTGGGAGCCTGCTACATTTCCATTCGAACGAATACATATAGATTTCGCAGGCCCGTTCAAAGGTCACAATTTTTTAATAATTGTAGATGCGTACACAAAATGGCCTGAAGTTTTCATAATCAAAAATATTACGGCGGAAACGACAATACAGAAATGTCGCGAAGTTTTTTCAAAATTTGGTTTACCGGTACAGATAGTATCAGATAATGGACGTACTTTTATATCTAATGAATTTCAAAAATTTTTGCAAAGTATAAATTCTTCTCGATCGAAAATTAAGTATATATTATTTTAAGTGATATCGGCGCCAGGTTCGATCATTAATACAAAAAAAAACCCAACAAATGTGCAATTATTTGCTCATAATTTCCAACGTTTCGATCCTAAATGTGGATCTTCTTCAAAGAAAAAAGAAATATTGCGTCTGAAAAATTTCCAATCTTTATTGAAATCTTTCCAATTCGTTTATTGAGTTTTCAAATTTTAGGGGAAAAAAAAATATATATAATTTTTTGTTCAATTATTTACTTCTCGTACAAACAGCTATACGCTGAGGTTCTTATAAATAAGTGTAGGTTACACCATGTTTTTTAAATTAATAAGTTTCTGTTTATTTTGTGGGTCATAATTCTATATAGTGTTTTATATATTCAGCTATAGTAATTAAGCTTTTCAAATGCTTTCGGTTTCAAATTTGCCGCCAAGCTTAGTCCAAAGTTATCATTGATCGATATTGATCAACCAATCACCGAACGTCAACCATATATATGTCATAGTCTTCTTCATGCCTCTGAAACAATGCACGTTTCAGTTACACATCTGCCAACATGTGATCAAGTGTTTCACGTGTAACCTCGTATAATTGTTTCAATGTTTTGTCCAATTTTTGATACAACAAGTATGTATTCTAAATTGTGTTTCGTTTACTTTCTATCTGAATTATATTAGTATACTAAAAATATAAAACATATTTCTCATTTGACATATTTTTCAGACGCAATATTTCTTTTTTCTTTGAAGAAGATCCACATTTAGGATTGAAACGTTGGAAATTATGAGCAAATAATTGCACATTTGTTGGGTTTTTTTTTTGTATTAATGATCGAACCTGGCGCCGATATCACTTAAAATAATATTTTTGCAAAGTAATGGTATTAGTCAGAAATTAACAGCGCCGTACAACCCAGCTACAAACGGGTTAGCGGAACGTTTTGTACAGACTTTAAAGAAATCCTTACGTACGATAGATATGCAAAAAGATAACTTACACGCAGCGTTACAACGTATATTAATGCGATACAGAATTGCTCCCCATTGTACCACAAAAATGTCTCCTGCAGAACTGATGTTCAACAGAAAAATTCGATGTACTTACATTAGATATAATGGGACCTAATACAAAGGAAGCTACGCGCATGGAAAAAGATACAGGTATCAAAAGTTTTGAGGAAGGAGAGAGAGTGAGCGTTAGAAACTATCGATACGGAGACAAGTTGTTATTCGGTAGAATTACAAAGCGTATAGGAAAACTACATTATACAATTAAGTTAGATGATGGACGAACTTGGAAATGACATATAAATCAAATGAGACTTATTGGAGAATACACACCACCACGTACACTTTCCAAAGATGGAAATAGTAGATACGCGGATTATTCAATCGATTTCGAAAATACAAGCGAAACGGAACCACAGCAAGCAGTCCATCCACTTACTCCAAATAGAGACTTACCTAGAAATACACCAATCCGTAGATCCGAAAGAGTTAAGTCAGTTCCTACGAGATACGGAAACGTCCGGGCCCATTAAGAGAAAATAATTGTTGCGTTATACTTACCATTTCATTTGTTTCTACATGCATTCTAGCCTTACGGCTTCTCTTTTTAAGGAAGAGGGGTGTTAGATAGCGCGACACTAAATAGCGCTTTCGACGGCGTTACCAAAAATGTGTAATGAGCCGATCTAGAGAAATGAGCTCGACCGCGGATTCGCGACGCGATTACAGTCGCCTGTATGATCTTGAACGAATGCGGTGCGTGCTATGTATACGACAATAGGAGTGAATGTAACGACGAACACAGTCAAGTGAAATATATATATCCATTTAAATACAAAAGTAAAATAGATTCTTGTTCCATACATAACAGAGAGTTACTTGCCCATTTTCTCAGGCGGAGCCCGGCCCCTTTCAACAACGCGATTAGTTGATCGCGTGTCTTGGCCGTCCAAAATAGAACAGGCCAACGGATATTTGAACTCGAAGAGCTAGATAGGGAGCGGGCGCGGTCCCGTAGGTAACCGTACGAAGTTGATAATGTCTAATGGGTTCCGCGGGAGTCCGACGCCAAACAATTCGTTGATAATCAACGTCGCGTGGAACAACCAATATCTGTCGAAACATTTTTGCAATATCGGCAATGTAGACGTACCGATGTAGTCTCCAACGTAGAACGACCGCGGGCAACTCCGTCTGAAGCTTTGGACCGACCCATACATGGTCATTGAGCGAGGTGCCATTTGACGATTTGCAAGACGCGTTGAATACGACACGAAGATGTGTGGTCGTGCTCGGGTCTCGAATAACGGCATGATGCGGAATGTAGACTGTTTGCGAAGAGATCGGCTCCGGATCGCGAAGTTCGGTCATGTGACCGAGATCGTCGTACTCTTTCATAAAATTTGAATATTCCGCCGCGAGTGTCTGATTGGACTGAAGCCGCTGTTCCTGGCGGGACCACATAATTTTAGCCGCGGGGAAGGATGACCCGATACCGATTGGGGGTCCTTGGACGAATGGCAACCGTACGCAATATTGCCCGTTCGATGCGCGAGTGTGCGTGGCGACGAAGTGGTCTTCGCACTCCTTTTCTGCGGGAGTAAGGTGTATTTGTGCGGGGAGCTCTTCAATCTCCGAAAATTCCCGCAGCGCGATGTCTAATGCATCGGAGGTTATAATGTGGTGTGTGTTTACTTCGCGACACGGTGTCGCGGGTTGATTCGGAAAAGGACCGGAGAGGATCCACCCCCGAGTGGTGTTCTGCGCTACCAGTTGAGTGGGTTCGCCCTTCCGTACCCCATCGAGCAAGAGGGATCCGTAAATGTCAGCTCCAATTATCATTTCAATTGGATCCTGACTGAAAGGTGCGTCGTCCGCGAGATCAAGACCCCGAATATGAGCTAAGTTCAAGTTACCGGTGACGCGAACTGGCAGGTAACTTGACAATGATTTGACGATCAATGTGTTAGTGGAATATGCAGACCCTGTTCAGCGGGTTGAAGTAATGGTCAAGTTTGTCGCAGCCGTACACCTTGTCTCACCATCACCGACGCCGGTGATTGCGATGGAGACGCGAGATTGCGGAGTTTGCAGACGCTGAGCGAGATTTTCGTTAATGATCGATACAACGGATCCTTGGTCGAGCAGAGCGCGAACGCGTTGCGTACGATTCGAACTGGATTGTACGTCGATCCGCGCGGTCGCGAGAAGAATTTGAGCCGAAAGTGCGGTCGTTTGGAACACGGAATGCGATGTCATTTGACTGGTGTTCGTCTCCGCGCTTGTGCTAGCAAGCCCTGCCTCGCGCTCGGTTCCCGATTCCGACGCGTTGTCAAAGTGAAGCAAGGTGTGGTGTCGCTTTTTACATGTATAGCACCTATAAGAATTTTGACAGGAACGAATATTGTGTTTCGCGCTCAGGCAGTTAACGCAACGGTTTCCTTGCTTCACATACTCGAAGCGTTGTGAGGCGGTTTTATCACGAAAGGTCTTACATCGGTAGAGGGGATGCTCCCCTTTGCACAATGGACAACTCCGATCTGCGTGCGTCGTCGTATGAACCGGAGCTGATCGCGCGGCACCTGATTTCGATGTTGAAGCGCGTGCAGACGGGACGCTGGTCGGTGAGATGGCCAGCGACAACGCCTCAAGAGACTGAATTCGCGCTTGGAGAAAATCATCGAGGTCTTTGTATTTTGGGAACTCCGTCGACGCTCTTAGTTCGAATTCCCAATCGCGGCGCGACGTTTCATCGAGACTATTGAACACGAGACAGACAAGTATTTCATCTCACAAGTGAACGGCTCAACCTAAACCGCCTAACGCTAAAATGGCCATGTTGGCACGGTCGCGAATGTCAGAGAGAGCGGCTTTGCTTTCGATATCGGCGCGCGGGAAATTTAACAATGTCTGTACATGAGCGGTTATCAAGCGACGCTTGTTGTCATACCGTTTTGTCAACAGCTCCCATGCGATGCTGAAATTCGCCTTAGTGACCGCGAGGTTACGAATGGTATCGAGCGGCTCCATCTGTAGGCACGAAAGCAAATATTCCAATTTGGATACCTCTGATTCGGATTGATTGTCAATAATCATCGCCGTAAATCGGTCGCCAAAACTCTCCCACTCGACGAGGGCGCCGCTGAAGGTGGGCAGGTGTTTTCGCGGGAGATGGTCGTTTGTTTTCGTCCATCCTTCGGTTGACCGAGTCCCCTTGTCGCCGCCGTCTGTTTTGCTGTCGGAGTCCGCGTTGGTTTTTTCCTCGAGTCGCCCAAGGACCTCCGCCATGACATCGGAGGTATCCATATACACCTCGTGGAGGCTCACAAAATTACTTTCCGTGAAGTATGTTAACTTCTTGTGCTGTTCGGCGGTTGCACTGGCGACGATTTGTCGATTGAGCGACTGGCACTCCTTGAACGCATCATCCAGCTTGACCATGCGATTGCGCACCGTCGCGATAGTATGATTAGCCTTGCCAAACTTTTTAAAATTGTCTAATGACCGGTTCACCACATGAGCGGCATCCCTTAGCTGGGCGAATAGTACGTCGAGAGCGTCCATATTGAATATTCAAATGTCCCGAGGTTTACTCGCACAATTCGGCACAAGATTCACACAGATCCGGCTCGAAGGACCAAAATGTTTAGTAGGCGAATTGTCGCCGGGTCGAGTCAAGTTAGGTGAAACTTGACCACCCAAAGGATAGCCGTTCTATCCTGAAAAGGATCGGAGTGAATGGGTGCCGAATAAAAAGGCTCTCGTTGGTCGTCTTCGGTTTAACGGTCGACCTCCACTTTATTAGCTCGATAGCGTCGAAATTAGAGCACGTATGGAAAAAAGCGGGCGTGAAACTGCACGCGCGAGATATTCCGTCGAACGACAAAGATTTCGGGAATTTTATACAAGGCCCGTTGAGCGAGAGCGAGAGGAACCGTTACGGCGATCGAACTATACTTGTACGTGGTAGACAAAGAACAGAGACTTATTATCATCGGTTATTGGTCGTTCGCCGTTACGATTACGTCAGCGCTGGTCGACACGCATGCGTGTCTTGGTTACGCATCGCGATTAGTCGAATCGGACCAAGCCGCGTGCTCGCCCGGGTACTTTGATTCCGGAACAAGAGTTTTTTATAATTAGTTGTTATTGCAATTTGTTGTCAACTGTATACTGTACAACTTTTGTTCGAAATATTTTTTAATTATATGGTTAAATTTAATTATATCTACTATAATGCATAATTATTTGACAATACACAACACCGTATTTTTTACTAGTATTAAGTAATGGTTAATACAGACTTCTAGATAAATCCAGAAATAAACTAAACGGCATATTACTCAGGAACCATAATACTTTTAATATAAATATAATATGTACATGTAAATAAAAAGTTTAATTAGATAAACAAAAACTATTTAAAAATTAAATTATTTGCTATTCTTAATATAAATATAAATAATATATACATGTAAATAAAAAGTTTAATTATTCGCTACATACTTCTTCACTACTATTGCTTCCTTTCAATTCTACATCATCTAAATGCAGCCCTTCAAAAATATTTTCTGTCTCAGCCACAATGTCAATATATTGTTCTATTCCTTCAAAGTTTCTAATTTGTTTACATGTTTTTTTCCTGAAATTTGATATAAGAGGAACCGAGGCGAGTAGGAGCCTATTCATTAAATCTCTATTGGTATCCTCTCTATTTGTCTTCCGGGTGAGATTTAGACGGTGTTTCCTAATTTCCTTATGGGTAGCTTCTAATGCCTCTTCCGAAAGAAGGCCTATAGGGAACTCAAAAGAATTTATTATTTCACACCCATGAATTAAAATTTTGTGGACAGTACAGGGCATGTAGTAATACCAATTGTATAATTGAATATATAAATCAAACGTCTCATTTAGTAAACATTTAAAACGATCAATGTGGATTTTTTTACTACATGATAAAACTCGCAAAATCAAGTGAAAATTATCTATTAATATTTTATTTATACCCGTAATTTTAGAGCTCATTTCGGAATTATCGAAAAACGTTCTCGACGTATTACCGTCATTTGGTGACCCGAAACCAGGTTTTGGTTTGTCTATTAGAAGCCCTAATTGACATTTGAATTCTTCCTGAATTCTCTTTTTATTATTTTTAAATATTATTTTATTTTCAGCCCCTCTTATTTGCCAAGACTTTGTAACGATTGCCGGTATAGAGAGAGTGCCGACTCAGCCGGCGGTGCAGGGTTCTTCTGGACACGAATAAATACGCCTGGATCTGGTAACTCGCAGCTTTTATTTCGTCGTAACAGTTCGTGTGATTCTCGGCTCGGTTTATAATTCGCGGCGGCTTATTTATCTACGGTTTTCTACGGCTTATGTACCTACGGTTTTGACGGCTTATGTATCTACGATTTTGACGGTCGATTAGTCTACGGTTGTCTATTGGCTTACGCCTTTTTACACTACGGTCGACGCGGTTCCTCTAGCGCGGTTGATTCGGAGCGACGCGACGGAGTCGTGCTCCATTGGGTGCGGATCAGGACTGCTCGCAGCTTACGCGGCTGAGCGGTGAGGAACCCCGGTGGCGTGTGCGACTCGGGCGGTAGGGCTCCGGATGCTTTCGCGTCACGGCTTTAAGGAGGACCCCGCTGTGTATACAGCTGGGGCTTGCGGATACTCGCGTATCTCGGCGGAGGGTCTCCCGGTCTTGTGTAAGACTCGGGCCTTGGGAGAGGTATTGTTGGAGGCGTTCGATACTTTGGCTTCGCACGGTATTCGTGTTTTGGCTGTCAGTTTCGGAACCCCTTTCCAGTGTCCGGCCGGCCGTATATATGCCGGACCGGTGCACTTTCTCTTGCGGGTATCCCCGTCGTCGCGGTCGCCACCTAGTGGCCGCCGCGGGAACTACCGCGTTCGCGCACGCTCGCGTACGGCGTTCAGGAGGGGAGTTGTCTCGCGCCAAGCGTGATCGTTACAACTTAAGTGGTAGTCGATAAGAGATATGAATCAGACATTCAAAAAAACGTATCCAGGCGTGTAAGCTGGATATACCAAAACGATAATTTTGAATATTTGGAGACTTTTCAGTAAGTCTCTTACTGTTCATCTCTTTTGGAGTTGCTCCGCAAATATAACACTTCGAAGACGAATTTGTGCCCGATAATATATTTATGACACTCCCGTCTACCATGGTAAAATGTAGTTCATACATAATGCTTGAATTGATATTATTAGGAAGGTCAAGTTTATAGGGAGAAAGTTGGCTGATCTGAGTTTTCATTTGAAGTTCTTGTTTCTTGTTTCTTTAGCAAAAATAAATTTCAGCGGTCTACTGTTCGGGACCCGGGACGAATATTGGAGGAGTGGACTGTAGGGGAAATCGAAAGGATCGGGTGCGGAACACAGAAGGGAGTTCGGATGGGGAAATCGTGTGGGAAGCGTGAGGAGACGGCGGTTAAAGAAAGACTTTTCAGAGACGATGCACGTTGACGATGTAACCGTGATTTATTACTTGAAATCGCGTAAACGAGATAGGGCGGCGCGATCGAGTCGATGGATATCGATCACGATTGGCAGTACGAAAGAGCGTAAAAGTAACTGGGCGCGATATAAAGCGTACAAAGCGTTTGGATGGTAGAACGAGTCTGATCGGCGAGGACATGAGCGCGATTAACGGTGGTTCTTTATTGCTCACGTGATCACGCATCGCGAGCGCGTTACCGGGAATCGCCAAAACCACGGCTTCGCTTACCGCTAATTGGCAGGCGCGTCAATCCTTGGTATGGGTAACGCGGGGGGGGGGGGGGGGGGGGCTAACAAAGACTGTGTCGCTCGACCTCGACATCTTAAAACTAACTTAATTTCTACGCTTAATCCTAAACATATTACAAAAAAATGTTGACGATGAGCGGGTGTTGACCCATAACTCTCTCTTATTTTCTAAATCTACTAATTTTAGTGGTACTAGGGCCGATACAAACATAAATTCGTCTGTACACATTGTGTTTTGAGTAAATTTCTGCTTGTAAAGGCTGTGGCTCGAACTACCATCGAAACCCCATTTACATATAAGTTTCAGGTTTCCATTCTTTTTAATTTCTACTAATTTTGAAAGGCTAAGGACAGTAATATTTAACAAAGTTTGTATCTCAACCTGAGCAGACACTTCGGTAATTGAGATACGTGGTAAAAAAGAATTTTTAATATTTCTGAAGACCTTGATACAAGGCAAACAGTTTTCATGTAGTTTGTTAACAAACGATCTTAGTATCTTGTATTTGTTTTCCGTAAGAGCTAAATCGAAGTATACTGCTAACAGTTCGTGAGGTAACATATTACTTGGGAAAAGATTGTTTACATCTAGTTTCTTCGGTTGTTTTACAACTGCAGCAAAATTCAGTTTTTCGCACGAATATGTGGATTAGAGATCCCCGTTTCACGTGTATGTAAATACTAGAGATCCCCATTTCACGTGTATGTAAATACACGTGGTACGTGAAACGTGTAGTACGAATTTAAGGATCCGTGAATGCGGATCCGTGAATGCGGATCCGTGTACACGGATCCACGAACACGTGAATACGGATCCGTGTACACGAATCCACGTACACGTGAATACGGATCCGTGTACACGTGAATACGGATCCGTGTACACGGATCTGCGAATACGAATCCGTGTAGACGGATATGCGAACACGGATCCGTTCGGCACGTTCCTTTCCAACAACTAAGGCGTTATTGTTTTTCGATCGAATTCTGTTCGACTGTTGATGTTAGAACTTAGAAGTGAGACAATAATAAAGTCGCGGTAAATTGTTCGACGTTAAATCACCGTACATCAAATGCACATGTAAAATAAATACGCGAATATTTGTGAAATTAATATACACGGGTAGCCGTATACTTAGTATTACGTGGATTAAAATTCGGATTCGTTTATTGCTCGTGAAGTACGGACCTATATTAGATTTTTTTCTGGAAACGGGTAGCGCAGAAGGAAAGAGATACTGAATAAATTAGAACAGGTGTTAGAGTTAGAAGAGCGATGCGTTTATTGCGAAATAGAGAGCGATAATGACGTGAAAGAGAACAATCCAAAGAAAAAGAAAGGATTACATACAGGGTGTCCCAAAATTACTGCGTTAAATTGAAATGTGAGGTTCCTTGGGTCATTTCAAGTGCCATTTTCCTTTTGCAAAATGTTGTCCGCGGCTTTGTTTAGGAGTTATTAACGAAAAACACCGACCAATCAGAGCGCGAGCTCGACGCTCGCTGGCACGTTCAGCGCGGCGAGCCGGCAGGCGGTTGGCGGTTGGCTGAACATGCCAACGAGCGTCGAGCTCGCGCTCTGATTGGTCCGTGTTTCTCGTTAATAAATCCTAAACAAAGCCGCGGACAACATTTTGCAAAAGGAAAATGGCGCTTGAAATGACCTCAGGAATCTCCCATTTCCCGGAGTTGAAGTACATTTGGGACACCCTGTATAACCAATGTAATTGCAGACAGAACAGTAACTAATTTAACCACGGCAAGAAATTTAGAAGTAACAGAATGTGAATGGGAAACAATAGAATATTTATTAAACGTTTTGAAATCGTTGCAAATTGTAAACACGCTGTTTTGTGGAGAAAAAAATGCATCATTGTCAATGGTTAGACCACTGCTTAAAAAATTAGTAGAAAATCATTTAAATACTAGAGAAACGGATAATGACGTTATTCGTATATTTAAAGAAACGGTACTTTCCGAAATAACGCAACGATTTCAGTTCAATTTTAATGAAGATAGCAATACTACTATAACATTGACTCAAATTTCTTCCTTCCTCGACCCCCGATATAAAGATTTAGAGCACGAATCTCCTCACACAAGAACTAAAATTCGTAGTATAATAAAAAACAAATTAGAAATTTTGCCCCATCAATCAGTAAATAGGAATTCGATAGAAAAATCATTGCAACAAACTGCTTTGCAATTTTTGTATAATGACGACATTGATGACATGTCGGATATAAATGTAGAATATGAAAAATATATTGTGGAACCGCAATTACGTTTTGATTTATGTCCATATGAGTGGTGGAAATCGCGGATAAACAAATATCCGACAATTGCAAAACTTGCAATGAAATATTTGGCGAGAGAGACAAATAAACTCAACAAACCAAACAGTTGAAAGATACAAGATACGGATAAATTCCCGCGCTTCATCTGACTTCGAATAAAAACAAAAAGATACAGTGTATTTTATCTAGAACTTATTTGAATAATTTTTTATTTAGATAGTACCCATCTCTGCCGCGGTGGTAGGCACGCACGGGTCGGTTGCGGCGATCGGCCCCTAGGTGGCCAACGCCGCGATCGCCGATTGCCGCTAGCCAAAATATCCTGCCGCGGGGATATAATGAACGACTGAGTCGGAAACTCCTCAATTTACCATCACAATATGGACATAAATCAAAACGTAATTGCGGTCCATTATACAAAAATTGCAAAGCAGTTTTTTGTAGAACAACATTGTAACTATGTCGTTTACGATATCCCAAGTTGCATTTGATAACTTCTGGGGCCTTTTTTGCAACGTTAGAATGTTTGAAATGCCCAACTATTTTTTTCCATAAGCGCTCTCTTGATTGCAAGCTGGAGAGCAGATATGGCATTATCTAAATAAAAAATTATTCAAATAAGTTCTAGATAAAATACTCTGTTTCTTTTTGTTTTTATTCCTATATTTGTTTGAAGTCAGATGAAGCGCGAGAATTTATCCGTATCTTGTATATTTCAATTGTTTGGTTTGGAGAGTTTATTCGTCTGTCTCTCCGAGAATTTTCTAATTATCTTCCACTTTTATTTGACGGTCGAATACAGCGCCACGATGTATCTTGCCAGTATCCGTCAGATTTTATTGGAAGAAATAGATTCGAAACCTTGTTGGGTTATTTGACTCCAGATGTCGCACGAGATTTATCTGTTATCTTTATCCGTTATTTGAGGCTCTATTTAGCCTCACCATTTATTTGACGCTTTTATTTGTGACGAGTATTTCGAATAGATAAAAATCACATGTATCTTTATTCGTTATTTTTATTTGATTTCAAATAACTGAGATTTTGATCCGGCGTTGCCATGTCGTAATACGTACGTAGTACGATTCGGAAACTCTTATTATTAGAAGAACGATAACTTTTGTAATATCCGACAATTGCAAAACTTGCAATGAAATATTTGGCGATACCGGCAACATCGGATAGTTACGAACGGTGTTTTTCAACTGCCGGAAATATTGTAACGCGAAAAAGAATGCGTTTACTACCAGAAAATGTAAACATTTTAGTCTTTTTATATCAAAATAGAAAATTGATCGATTAAATTTTATTACGTGAAATTGTGTTAATTATTTTTTGTTACCTGTAACCCAAAACTTTGTTTATCAAAATGAGTGTTAGCTCAGGACACTCGTTGTTCACGCTCACGCCTCAAGTAACGCAGGCGTTACTCAAATAGGTTCTCTGTTTATATTTGCGTTACCATTGCTGCCGTCTTTAAATGCATGCTTATATCTGTCTATGTAATCCTTTCTTTTTCTTTGGATTGTTCCCTTTCACATCATTATCGCTCTCTATTTCTCAATAAACGCATCGGTCTTCTAACTCTAACACCTGTTTTAATTTATTCAGTATCTCTTTCCTTCTGCGCTACCCGTTTCCAGAATCAAATCTAATATAGGTCCGTACTTCACGTGCAATAAACGAATCCGAATTTTAATCCACGTAATACTAAGTACACGGGTACCCGTGTATTTTAATTTCACAAATATTCGCGTATTTATTTTACATGTGTGCATTTTAATGTACGGTGATTTAATGTCGAACAATTTACCGCGACTTTATTATTGTCTCACTTCTAAGTTCTAATGTCAACAGTCGAAAACGGAACGTGCCGAACGGATCCGTGTTCGCATATCCGTCTACACTGATTCGTATTCGCAGATCCGTGTACACGGATCCGTATTCACATGTTCGTGGATCCGTGTACACGGATTAGCATTCACAGATCCTTAAATTCGTACTACACGGTTCACGTACCACGTGTACACGTGTATTTTCATACACGTCCAAATCCGCGGTCTCTACTGTCAGTTGTTTAATGCACCGTGAAGCAAGGTACGGTGTGCAGGCCAGCCCATACGTGAGGGTATTGACCTGATACGTTTTAACTGTCTCCCTTTCGTTACAGCTCCACAGAATCTGTTACGAGCACCGGTCATCCGGATGGATCTGGATCTGGCGGAAAATCTTCTCGACATCCGCAGTCAATGCTACCGTGTGTCGTCGCCACCGGAGCAACACATCGAACAGCGGGGGAAGCAGGTTCTGACCAGTATAGAGGTAGTCATTGAGCGACTTACCCGAAGATGTCGGCTTAGAGCCGTTGAAGACAACCCTTAACTTCGTTGTCGTACTTGACTCCTTGATGACCCCATGGTGCGGCTAGAAGTAGCCTTATTCTGAGGTGATCAGTTTCGTCCTCTGCATGTGCCCCAGCTGCTCGTACTCCGTCATGAAGAGCTGGTACGCTTCCCTCAACGACTCATCCCGGTGGAAACGATGCTGCATAGAATGCATTACGTGGAGCGCCTTCCGCGGGAGTCGCCCAGCTGCGGTGTTTCCTTGAAGGGTAGACGGACCACGAAGCGACCATCACGACCTCGGCGGTGCGTCGCCGCGAAGTGGTCCCCGCAGGCTTGGTCCTCACCACTCAGCGGTATGGTCGTGGTCACCTCCTCCTACTCCAAAAACCTGGAGAGTGCACTCACCAATTCCCTGTCGTCGGAACAATGATGGGCGAGCACCGGAGCATTCCGATCGGCCGCTGTGACAGCTTCGTTGAGGATCCAGCCTAATGGCCAGAAGTAGCTCACGCGGAGGCAAATTCATGGGAGACGCGTACCTATCGCATGACGTTTGCACTGTGCGTGGCACATTAGGGGGACTCTCGTACCCATAGGTTTCCACATCACCTATGAGGTACTATGGTTGTGACGGTTAAGTCTAATATCCCGACGCGAGACCTTCCCCGCCGACCGCCGCCGCTCCGCGCCCACTAGCTATACGTAGCCTCGCGCCACCGCCGCTAGATGGCCACCACGGTGAGCCGCACGCTCGCGAGTAAAAGCAAGTGGGAGCGGAGATAAGACTACCGATCCGGCACAAATCGGGGCAGTCAGGCAGCGAGCCGAAACCGAGTAACGACGCTTCGTCTCTCAAGCCGCCCAGGACTGCTCCATTACCAAAAATCGTACCTTTCCGACCAACCGACCGTCCGACCGATCTCTAGGGCTACACGGCTGAGAGATTCCCTCCGACCGATCTCCAAGGCTACACGGCAGAGAGATTCCCCTCCGACCGATCTCCAAGGCTACACGGCAGTGAGATTCCCTCCAACCGATCTCCAAGGCTACACGGCAGAGAGATTCCCTCCGACCGATCTCCAAGGCTACACGGCAATGAGATTCCCTCCGACCAATCTCCAAGGCTACACGGCAGTGAGATTCCCTTCAACCGATCTCCAAGGCTACACAGCAGAGTGATTCCCGCCAACCGATCTCCAAGGCTACACGGCTGTGGGATTCCCGTCCGGTCTCCAAGAGACGCTCCACCGAACACCGACAACGTCCGCGCCGCGATAGACATAAGCAACCTGTATCAGCAAATCGTTAAATATACACTCATCAAAACCACTGGCGTCTACTCTTTCACCGACCGAAGCCTGGACAACCGACTGAGCCCGGCACTCACTCTCCGCCTCGTAAATAACCGTCACAAGGTCAATGCGTTTTCTTTTGTCAGTGGTTTCCCCTATAGGCCTATTCCACTGTGTTGCACAATAATTTCGAAAAAATAAATTTGGAAAATAGTTTTTAAATATACTGTCAAAATTTTACTGACAATTAGGAAAGCTTGATTATTGAGCGATTCCTCGCTATCATCTTTGATTCGGCTATCAACGTCCAAGCTCCCTTTCGATCTTTCGGATTTGCCAAGCAGTTCTAATGAACGTGCGCAATAGTCAAGCTTTGAGTAGCGCAATAATCAAGCAACTGTCAACAGTCGAGACATTCCTTGCACCAGCGCTGAATGTCGCGATGCATATCAGGCCACACATACCTGTGTCTTATGAGTTTGTCAGTAACTTGCGGATCAGGATGCGCGGGCAAGTGAAAAATATTAAACGCAATTCGACGTAAACTCGCCGGTATATAAGGCCGGATGGCCTCCCCCGAATTCTTGCAAACGATTGAGTTATGCTCCGGGCCCCAAGATATAGCTTTGAGCACCAAGGAGTGACTTCACGACTTGCGTAGCTCCGCCAGTTGTTCATACTCCTTCTGAGCATTTGCAAGATAACTTAGGCTGATTTCACAAGGGAGTCGAAGTGACTCAACCCGAGAAAGGGCGTCAGCCACCACATTCTCCTGGCCCTTCACATACTCAATGTTTGTGATAAATTGTGAGAGCTGGCGCAACTGGCGCGGAAAGGCGTTCTCGGGGCGATGTTTAAATGCATATATCAACGGTTTGTGATCCATTAGAATTTTAAACTCGCGCGCTTCCAAAAAAGAGGAGAAGTAACGAATCGCTACGTAAATAGCGGTCAGTTCCCTATCATAGGCACTATAATTAAGCTGCGAGGGAGTCAATTTCTTCGAAAAGAACGCGAGGGGTGCCCAGACCGCGTTCAACGCATCGAGCCGAAGGCTCTTTTGTTCCAAGACTGCGCCTATGGCGCGATCGGACGCGTCGGTCACTAAGTGTAACTCGGCACCGGTACGTGGATGAACCAATAGAGTAGCTTTCGCAAAATCCTGCTTGATTTTATCGAAGGCCTGCTTGGCCTCGCAGGACCATACTACCTCTCTCCTATCATTCTTTTTAGAATGAATAAAATATGCATTCAAGAGAGCCTGAATGGAAACTGTGTTAGGAAGGTTCCTATGGTAAAAATTTACCTTGCCCAAAAAGCGTCGCAACTCGACTACAGTTTTGGGCTTAGCAAAATTTAGAATGGCTTCTACCTTGCTGGCCAAAGGGCGAACGCCCTCGGCATTGATTGTATTGTGACGGCCTAACTTCCTACTCGCGCCACAAGAGGAACAGATAAAAGAAAGAATTTTCCCGCTAGTACTCGATTCCTCAACGATTTGTATATAATGTGTATTATTCTATCCTGTGTTAATAATTAAACAACAGACTAAATTTGTTTCTCTGTAAATAAAGGTTATGTTTTATTAAATACTTATTAATTTACACTTTTTACAATTATTTACAAACTCACCTGTAAATAAAGAAACGACAATAAGAGTCTATTGTTCACTCTCCTTATCTACACTAAACTTATATTGCTAACTTATTCTATTAATTAACTATCTCTATCTTTAATTACTCTTTATGCACATGTGCTCTCTATATCTTTTTACTCTTTCTCCTCTCTCTATCTATCTCAAAAATGTCGGAACAGTTCAAAGAGTGCGCTGAGTATGCGACGCGCGCTCAATTTAAATTAAAGAAAATATATTTTCTTTACATGTATATATACCGTCCTCAAACGCCTTCCAACATCCCAACCATTTAAGGCAGGGCCCGCTAGATAGCTTTACTGATGAGTCCTCTAGCGGGTCTAGGACGAAACGCTCCTTCCTTTTTTCCTCCTCTCTTTCATTTATTTCATGTTCCCACAGTATACCCCAGGAACTCAAGCTCCTGAGCTGCAAAATTGCATTTATCGACATTGAGGCGTAGGTATTGATATACCTTCAACCACTGGAAAACCGTACGAAGATGCTTGAGCGCTCCCCCCGAGTGGAAGAAGCCACGAGTATGTCGTGGATGTATAAAAAGACAAAGTCTAAGTCTGCCAGCGCACGATTAATGTAACGCTGGAAAGACTGGCTCGCATTACGAAGGCCAAATGCGTATAACCCTGACCGGATAACGGGTCTCTGATTTGGAGACGTCTGGAATCACCTGAATCCTCGACAATTGTCGACGCGCGGGCAGCTGCAACTAGTTTTTGGAACTCATCAATTCAGCGAACTTGCCGCACCATTCCCTACAGGAAGTGGGGTTATTCGAATAACGTGTGTGCGCCAAGCACATCGAACGCGCATTACCAGAAGAACTCCTAGACTTGGAACTAGAACGCGATTTAGATCGCGGGCGAGATCTAGACGGGACAGAAGACGACTAGTTTTGGTTAAAGACCAAAGTCTTTAGAAGCGATTCTATGCGATTTAAGTGCGCCGTTAAAGCGACAGACCCATCTAAAGAGGGTACATCGGAAAAAATCCTACCAGCGGAGGAAGCACCAGCCAGCTTTTTGAACACCACCGCACTGACATTGGGCTTGGGACCATGAATGGCAACAAGCTTGTCAGCCACTCCAGCAAGAATATTAAGGTCCTTATGCTCAGTTGCTACCAGGATTTCCTGTTGATGATCTGTCAACTGTTCTAAAAAGATTGATCTCAGGACTGAATCGCTACAATTACACCGTTCGATGAGGTAGCCATGCTGACGGAGGATCTGGGTCGGCTTGCAATCAAAGTTCACCTTTTTTTTCTGTTGGGAAATGTGTTACGGATACCCCGGCTTCCGGTGGGAGCCGGAGTTATGTGGGACTCCTCCCGGCCTGGCGGTACGCGCAGAGCCCATTAAAACTTCACACCCATCCCTAAGCTATGGAGGGGGTGCCCGGATCACGCGAATATTCAACAGGCAACCCCCTCGCTTACAACAGAACTCGGCGAACGGGCTTGTTCGGCGAACATCCCCCACTAACCTCCACCAGTCGGACACCGGGCGGTATGCGAGCTGCCAGGTGTCCCCATCCCCAAGGGCCGTCGGAACGGGCTTCCCGAGCCCCAGCTCGGTCCACCCTGGGCCCCCAGGCGGCCACCTGCCCCGCTCGAAGCGGGTGACAACTCCGGAGAGGGGGCCCGCTCCGGCCAGGGCAGGAGGTCGCCGCACACGGTAAGGGGGGTCGTCGGAGGTGTGTTTCGGCACGCCCCCTCCCCCCTCCCCCCCGCGGTCGCCCCTGTCAAGAGGGGGACCGACCAGCACCCCCCGATCAAACTCCCTTCCGGGGCCGGGGTCAGCTGACCCCCCGGACCCCACCATCCTCCGCCCCCTCTCCGTGGGGGCACTCGTCGACGCGGGGGACACTCTTCAAGAGTGTACCGCGCCGTGTCCACATCCTCGCCGCAGTGGGGACACTGCGCAGTCGGCTCCCGCCCCACTCTGTGCAGGTACTCTCGGAAGCAACCATGGCCGGAGAGCACCTGCGTGAGGCGGAAGGTCGACCTTTCCCGCCTCCAGCACCATATATCGAATATGGGCAGGAGGGCCCGGACGATTGGACGTCCCGTGGAGGCGACTCTCATCTATCCTCTTTGTCGGGCAAAAGTGTCCTTCCGGGCCTGGCGTTTCCGCTCCTCGACCTCCAATGCCTCCCCGTCCGTGAGATCCACCCCCGGAGGGTGACGAGCGGAGCAGGCGACTTGATACATTATCGCCCGCTCCGTCGCCACCAACTGAAAGGGCGGAATCACGGCGAGGAGTCTCGCCACCTCCTTGGAGATGGCACGGTACCCCCGTATGGCCTGCAGGGCCAGCCAGCGCCGCACTCTTTCGAGATGTGCGATATTGTGCCGACTGGCCTCGAGTGAGCGGTGACACACGGGGGCCCCATATTGGGCAATAGACCATACCAACTCCGTAAGGAGGCGGCGGATCCGTAACTGCCGTCCTCTCTAGCCGGGGGGCCAAGAGGTCGAAGTGATCTTCGAAACGCCAGCGGCCGTCGATAGTCAGGCCCAGATATGTCATCGAGTGCCCGACTTCGAAGAAGGTATTCGCGACGCGAATCCGGAGGTTTCCCGACATGGGCAGCCGCCGACCCCGAGACGATCCGTACAACCAGATCGCCTCGGCCTTGTCGACGGCCACAGACAGCCCCAACCACCGGATTCGTCCCACCACGCAGTCCAGGGCAGACTCTGCAAGGTGCCCGGTCCTCCTCCAGTCCTCCCCCTCCGCAAACACCAGGGTGTCATCCGCATAGCAGATGACACCCGTATCGGGGGGGAGCACAACCCGCAGCACCGCGTACCCCTGCGGAACCCCGCGGTGCATCTCCCTCACATGCTCAATCCCGTACCGGCCGGTATACACCACCTCTCTGTTGCGGAGGTAGTCCATAGCCACCTCCTGGAGATAGGGGGGCACACGGAAATATTCCAACGACCCCTCTATCTCCTTCCAGGGCAGGGAGTTGAACGCATTGTATATGTCCAACGACACAGCGATCAACATCCTGCCCTGGAAGGAGATAGCTGGGGCGTTGGAATATTTCCGTGTGCCCCCCTATCTCCAGGAGGTGGTTATGGACTACCTCCGCAACAGAGAGGTGGTGTATACCGGCCGGTACGGGATTGAGCATGTGAGGGAGATGCACCGCGGGGTTCCGCAGGGGTCGGTCCTCGGTTCGCTCCTGTGGAACCTAGCGTATGACGCGGTGCTGCGGGTTGTACTCCTTCCCGATACGGGTGTCATCAGCTATGCGGATGCGACCCTGGTTTTTGCGGAGGGAGAGGACTGGAGGAGGACCGGGCACCTAGCCGAGAGCGCCCTGGACTGCGTGGTCGGGCGAATCTGGAGGTTGAGGCTGTCTGTGGCCGTCGACAAGACCGAGGCGATCTGCCTGTACGGATCGTCTCGGGGTCGGCGGCTGCCCATGTGGGGAAACCTCCGGATTCGCGTCGCATATACCTTTGTCGAAGTCGGGCCCTCGATGAAATATCTGGGCCTGACTATCGACGGCTAGGTGCGTTTCGAAGATCACTTCGACCTCATGGCCGCCCGGCTAGAGAAGACGGCAGCCGCCCTCGGGCGGCTATTGCTCAATATCGGGGGGCCGGAGTTACGGATCCGCCGACTCTATGCGGAGGTGGTACGGTCTATTGCCCTATATGGGGCCCTGTGTGGCACCGCTCACCCGAGGCCAGTCGGCGCAGTATCGCACATCTCTAAAGACTGCGGCGCCGGCTGGCCCTGCGGGCCATACGGGGGTACCGTACCATGTCCACGGAGGTGGCGGGCCTCCTCGCCGTGATTCCGCCCCTTCATTTGGAGGCGACGGCGCGGGCGATCATGTATCAAGTTGCCTGTTCCGCTCGCCGCCCTCCGGGTGTGGATCTCACGGACGGGGAGGCATTGAAGGACGAGGATCGGAAACGCCAATCCCGGAAGGACACTTTTGCCCGATGGAGGCGGCAGATGAGAGCCGCCTCCACGGGACGTCCAAGCGTCCGGGCCCTTCTGCCCATATTCGATATATGGTGCGGGAGGCAGGGAAGACCTTCCGCCTCACGCAGGTGCTGTCCGGCCATGGTTGCTTTGGAGAGTACCTGCACACAGTGGGGCGGGAGCCGACTGCGCAGTGTAACCACTGCGGTGAGTATGTGGAAACGGCGCGGCACACTCTTCAAGAGTGTCCAGCATGGGCAGGGCCGCGCCGCGCCTTGTCCTTTGTGCCGCGGTGGAGGGGGGGGGGGAGGTGTGGCGTGCCGGAACACACCTCCGACGACCCTCCCTTACCGTGTGCGGCGACCACCTTTTTTTTGTGGGGAAATGCATTACGCATACCTCGGCCCCCGGGGGGAAACCGAGCCCTGGCTAGAGTGGGCCCCCTCTCCGGAGGGGTCACCCGCTTCGACCGGGGCAGGTGGCCGCCCGGGGGCCCAGGATGGACCGAGCTGGGGCTCGTGAAGCCCGTTCCGACGGCCCTTGGGGATGCGGACACCTGGCAGCTCCCATACCGCCCGGTGTCCGACTAGTGTAGGTTAGTGGGAGATGTTAACCCCTCCCCCCGGGTTCTGTTGTAAGCGAGGGGTTGCCTGTTGCATACTCGCGTGATCCGGACACCCCCTCCATAGCTTAGACCTCGGAAATGGAAAAATTAGTACAATTTATTAAATATTATAGTTGTAATACATGTTGAAAGTTGGACATTTTAAGAAGAGTATTTTTCACGAGAAAAATTGCTTCACTTTGATGCGATGCCCTGACGTTCCTATTTAATATTTTCTCGCGCTTTTTTTTAAATTAAAGAGCAGATTTTTGCGATAAGAAATCGTATCTTTCATTATTAATTAGTCTGCATAATATATTAAAAGTCAATGCTGAACTAAATGGAGAAAATTTTAAAAATTCTTTATAATCGGTAAGGGATATCTTTCTTATTCCAGGTTATTCCAGGTCCTAACAAATTGGAATATTTTCAGTACACCTTCCGCTATATGATGGTACAAAAATCACTTCCGCTCTCTTCCGCCTTTACAAATTATATTAGTTTAAAACTGTCAATGTTACGTCGCGTCGCGTCCTCTTACGTTTTACGGACTAACTTGTATTCTCCGACCAAACTTCCAAAGGGATACGGAGTTCTTTTCAACGAACTGTTTCGATTAGAGATACTTGAAATGTTTATATTATGGTGCAGATAAGGCTTCAAATGAGTCTTCGACTTTCTGCTGCATTTAGTTTAGACAGAACCATTCGAGCTGCCACAGTGAGACCTCTCGGAGCATTTTTCCGCTATTGATTTTTATTTCGTTTTAATCATTTTATGTTTTGTGTTAATAGTATAAACAAATATTATTTTTTTATATTTCATGTTATTCGTTGTATGCTATTATTATTATATTATGAAACTATTATTGTTATCACATTTTTATCACAAAAGACTTACAAAAATGTTACTAAATTATTTTATATTATATACAATATTACAAATAATATCAATTATTATTAAAAATATCTTTTGAAACAGTTATGTGACGTTTTTACCTTACGCGACTCCTCAAATTTACATTTTGCCCATTTCATTAAACATTCCATGTGTGAAACATAAATATAAAATACACACTTAGAAATAAAAAAATGGTTTGGAAGATTGTATTTAAACAATTTTTTTTTAGTGAAAAATATCAATGAAAATTAATTAAAAATTATTGTTTAACAAATTAAAAAAATATTAATTTCTCTTTAGTTCAAATTGACTATTTTTTTAATGAATTTTAGTGCAAATTTCATCCCGATATCTCTTATGGTACAAAAGTTATAACAAAAAGTCACTGAATTTCTCGATTTGGACCACTGTGCGCCGGCCCCCCTCGAGGGGGCACAAGTTGGCGCGCGGACGACCCCGGCACCCGCCCGTCCACAACTGCGCCTCTTGTGCGCCATACAGGAGGGGCTCTTTGCCGCAGTGGTGACACTGCGCTGTTGGCTTCCGCCCCATCCGGTGCAGGAACTCACCAAAATAACCATGCCCGGTGAGCACCTGCGTGTGGCGGAAGGTCAAAAAGAACCGACCCCTGCACCATCTTTCAAAGATGGGCAGGAGTGCTCGAACCACCGGGCGCGGCGAAGAGGCAAGCAACTGCCTCCACCGCGCCAAGGTGTTCATGCGGGCTTGGCGCCGTGCAGCACCGACCTCCTCCATCTCCCCGGCCGAGAGTTCCCCCCCTGATGGACGGCGGAAGGAGCAGGCGACGCGACGCCGTAATTCGACGCCCACTCCTCCGCCCCTAAATACGATGTATGTTGTAACGGGGTTATACGATTTCATCTTAACTTTGAGATTTATTCGAAGCTCGATGGAGTAAGATGATTTATTCGGTTGTTGTATTCGTGACGAGTATTTCGAAGAGATAAAAATCACATGTATCTTTATTCGTAATTTTTATTTGGCTTCAAATAACTGACATTTTGATCCGACGCGATGTTGTCAGGTTATAATATGTACAAATGAACGGTTAATATCCAACAGAGTACCGACGGTGAAACCAAGTGACAGTTCCATTTATTGTAAAGACTTTTACTCATAGGAAAACGTGACTAAAATTGTTTAAATAATAAAAATTTATTTGTTTAAACAATCGTTTAATTAATGATGTTTGATTTATGCAGTTCTCCATTCAACTCTTCTAGATTAAACTCATTGTTCTAATTGTTCATAAAAGTTCAAGTCGTATAGTCCAATATTACAACCCTTTTTTTCATATCTTTTCTGCCGACTTGTCCACATAACATATGCCGTATCTTTTCCTCTAACAAATTCAATTTGTGAATCTCCCAAGCATTGTATTATGAGCGACTTACATTGATTATCGTCTTTCAACGTTTTCATTCTTACATCATCCTGCGCTTACTCATTTTCATTGAATTCCTTTTTTATCCATTCAATGACTTCCTTTTCGGTCAATCAAGTCTCAATCCTAATTTTCCACGTGTGGAAGTTATTTGCATTTAATATATCTGTATTATAATAGTTCTTCTTATCCATTTTTCTACCTTTTATTCTCCTTTATCTTGATATAACCTATCTTTTTCACCACTTCGCCACGTGCTACTTGTATGAATTTTTACCGTTACTGGATTACACACTGGGCAACATAATCTGTTGTTTTAATAGATAAGAAATTTAGGATTTGACTTGGTATAAGAATATAATTAACATAAGAGCTGAATTAGAATACAATATGTGCTAAGTTTTATAAAGTTAGCAACGTTTCTCTCTTGTGTGGCAACTCAGCGGAGTTGGTTGCGCTCACTCTCCACAAAGTTTCTCCGAAGCGAACGGACGTGCGATGTATCACGTAATGCAGTTGAGAAGTTCCTCAGTTATAGAAAGTTTAAAAGTTTAAGTTTTGTTATACATATTGTATTCCAATTCAGTTCTTATGTTAATTATATTCTTACATCAAGTCAAATCCTAAATTTCTTATCCATTAAAACAACAATATTTAACAATTATATATCAGTTAACAATATGGTTATCTTTGATGTAACTAAATCACAAATATCACAACGACTATCTAGGACCAAGTGCTCTGCATAACAGTTATAAGGAGACTAATCTCACATACGGCTCTCACACCTTGCTCACTCCTACATCCAGCTCAGTCGGTAACATAGGGATCAATTACACTAACCAACAAAGAATGCATAGTGACTTTTTTTATAGTTTATCCTACTACAAATTCCGCATATTTTCAATTATCAAATTTGTTCATTTTGTAAGACTTGGGCGGTGGGAGAGTAATGCCGGCTCAGTCGATTGACGAGGGTCGCGAAGCCACATATGAGCAACACGGTATATCTCCATATGACCCTAGTTTATTTACTTACTGACTAGGTCTTACTACTAACGGCGGGCGGTCCTGGCGGTGCAGGTCGATAAGTATTCTAGTACTTTTAGTACCGGCGAAAAAAAAAAGACCTCTTGTGATGAGTACAATAAGGCCCCAACAAAGGCGCAACGATATATCGTCGTTGGTATTTTTGGCAAGTGCACCGAACGACGATATATCGTCGTTCGGTACTAAAAGGGTTAATAACTAACGGCTTATCATCTAATTACTTATTTCTAACAGCTTACAGGCCATCAGTAATCACGGTCGTCGTTTGGGCCATCGGGGCAACGGCGGAGGTGCGGGTGCTCGGGGCTTTCGCCGCTCGAGACTTCGGGATTTCCGTAGGCTTTCACAGCCCGAGCACGGATCAATTCTAAGGGTTTTGCATCTCGAAGAAGGATGCTCAGAGCTTTCGTCGCTTGAACGGTTCGGCTACTTTCGCTTCCGAAGAAAGGGGTTCCTTAAGGCTTTCGCCGCAAAAGCCTCGGACGGTGGCAAGGTGGGAATGGACGGCAAAGGGCTGTTCGGTAAAACAGCCTGAGTTTTGAGTGTACCTTGATGTCGTTCATGGGTATCCACTAGGGTGGAACTTATTTTTTGACTAACGAATTTTTTCACGACGCCTCCCAGAATTGTTCCTTTAGGTGAGAAAAAAATTTGTGCAAAGTTTGAGATCGATCGGATAAAAGGATCACGTGGCGCATGTAAATTGAAAATTTTGAAAATTTTGAAATTCACCTTAACTATGGAGTATGACATATCGTTGGATTTGTCTTTTTTTTCTAAATAGGAATATTTAGCTCCGCAGCAGGATTTTACTTTTATTAAATCGTTATATAAATATAAGGAAATAAATAAAGATATGAGTTATGTAACGTTAGACAAATTTTGCAGGCACTTGTGGTATTTGACACCACAAAATGCTGCGTTATCGTTCTTCGATAATGAAATTTCGATAGAAACAAAGAAACGAATGGTGCAGATGTTAAATAATACTAATAGTGACGGCGATTATTATAAAAAATTCGTCATTCTACCAAGTAATGTAGCCGACCATATGCAGAAGGATATTTCAGATTTTATATCAGACGACAGTCGGAAGTTTTTTAGTAGATTCGGGATATCGGCAAAATTTTTAGAAAAAGATCCTATAGTTTCGCAGGATAAACCATCTTATAAAAAAGGTTTAGATATAATCAGAATTGGGCATTATCGGAATAAAAAATTATTCAAATAAGTTCTAGATAAAATGTACTGTATCTTTTGTTTTTATTGGAAGTCAGATGAAGCGCGAGAATTTATCTGTATCTTATATCTTTCAACTGTTTGGTTCAGAGAGTTTATTCGTCTGTCTCTCCGAGAATTTTCTAGTTATCTTCAACTTTTATTTGACGGCCGAATACATCACCACGATGTATCTTGCGGTTGTATCTGTCGTTACTTGGTCGCAGAGTATCCGTGAGATTTTATTGGAAGAAATAGATTCGTACCTTGTGTATAATCCAGATGTCGCGCGAGATTTATCTGTTATCTTTATCCGTTATTTGAAGCTCTATTTAGCCTGACGATTTATTTGACGCTTTTATTTGTGACGAGTATTTCGAAGAGATAAAAATCACATGTATCTTTATTCGTTATTTTTATTTGACTTCAAATAACTGAGATTTTGATCCGGCGTTGCCACGTCGTAATACGTACGTAGTACGATTCGGAAACTCTTAAGCCTCCTACAGACCTGAACATTTCGGCGAACATTGCGCCGCTCATTGCGCCGAACGACGAACCGAACGGCGAACGGAGCGCAAAATCGACATTGCGCCGAACGACGAACCGAACGGCGAACGGAGCTCCAAATCGACATTAATTTCGGCGAACCGAACGACAAACTGAATAGCCAACGCAACGGAGCACACTGGTCCACGCGCTCGATCTAGCTGTTCATTACTATTTGAAAATTTAAAGGTATAATAATATAGGTCGTTGGATTCGTTTTGATATCAGCTACAATATTATGAAGTCAAAAATACATATTGATTTTTAAAAATTCAAGGTGACTTTAATTATTTAGACTGCTGAATGTTGATTAAGTTTTGTTGAAAACATTTTTTTCTCAGATTATCGGAAGTGTCTGATAAATCAGGTTCAAGTTTTAAATAAACACAATAATCAATCATTTTTGAAGTAATGGATTTTATAAACATAATTAAAAATATTTTATTTCAAACTGTGCAAAAAAACAATATTAATTATAAAAAACAAAAATAACAATTGACATTACATCACATTGACAAATCATTATTGTTAACATCTTTCAACATTAATTGTCCAACTTCATCATCAAAATTGCGTTTGTTTCTTAAATTTAAAAGAATTGAATAAAATTGCCGCGCCAGATGTTCGGCCGGAGTTCAGTCGACACATACGCTTTAAACAATAATAACTTGTGTAACTGGACCGAATTGGATGTGATTCTTGCATGATTTCATAGAAAAAAGTACGCTGAAAATAATGCACTTTGATACAATGGGGAACGATGTGGGGAACTCAAAAGATATCCTTTACCAAAGATACAAAACTTTGAAAATTCTCTTTAGTTTATTGAGCATTGTTATTTCAATAAATTATAAATATTAAATCTTAGTACACAAGATATACCTTAAATATAGACAAATAATATTCGTTGGAAACAAAAATGGACACATAATATTAAATAGATTCCCCAGGGTATCGATAAGAAAAGAGGTAATTTTTTCGGTGACAAATAGTCTCCCCTTTACGGACCTGTTTTTAAAAAGCGGACACTTTAAAATTGACGAAATTAAAATTATTTGAATTCAACGCTGCCCCGCGTTATACAGCCTTGGACGGCTGCACACACTGGGCTGGATCAAGAAATTTGGTGACATTTTACTATAACTCTTGAACCATAATTATGAGATATCGGGATGAAATTTGCACTAAAATTAATTTAAAAAATGATTACAAAAAATATATATTTGTAACCGATTATTATCAGTAGATAGGAATAATTTTTCAATGAAGTTTAATAACCTAAATATCTCGGTTATTATTAGTCGTGCAAAAAATCTCCATAGAATAAAGTTGTACTGTTTCAAGGGGCGAATTTTATGATGGTAAAAATTTTTTCTCAAGGTCATTTTTTTACAAGATTTCAAGGTCATCGATATTTTTTTAAATGTAATCATATATTTTTTGTTCATATTCTTATAGAGAATAAAATGACAAATTCAACAACCTATCATAATGTATGATTCGGCTCATCTGATCTCAAGATGTTTACAATTTACTTACGTGTTCTGAAATCATATGTCGTGTTCAAAATTATGGCCATTGTCATTGATGCAGTACTAAAGTCTCGTAATAAACGATCTGTATGCGTTTTCTATTTCCTACAGCGTAAGTAAAACACATGCCCTAGTAATTCTTTGCCTCATATCTTGTGGCGTCGTAGGTTTTTCCTGGTAAAGAATGTTATTGGTTACGGAGTTACCGATTTGCTTAAACTGTTTTATAATAACAGAAAATGCGTGGACTGAGGGACAAATACAGGCTGGAAATCTTTCACTGTATAAACGAACTGCTTGTCTAAGGTATTTCTGGCTTTCACCATAAATGAAAAGCATATCAATTTTCTCTAGTACGGTATAACGCATTGTAATCACTTCGAAGTTTAGACTAGGATGAAGAAGAAATAAGGAGAAGGAATAAGATATATACTCGAATAATCTACGATACATCGGTTATCGCTGCCAATGACGCGTATCATAATAAACATAGGTTTCAGTATGAATTCATGAGCCAGTATCTGTTCCACAACGCTAGGACATATTAATGTAAATATCTTGAGATCAGATGAGCCGAATCATACATTATACATTTAAAAAAATATCGATGACCTTGAAATCTTGTAAAAAAATGACCTTGAGAAAAAAGTTCTACCATCATCAAATTCACCCCTCGAAACAGTACAACTTTATTCCGTGGAGATTTTTTGTACGACTAATAATAACCGAGATATTTAGATGTTCCCATTTAAATGTCGCACCCTGTATATGTATACGACCAAACCTGCGAACAAATTCGCGCGCATTCCCTTTGATGTATACGAAAAACCGACAACTGATGGATCGACCGTGCACACGAACGCGCGCCCGAATCGCCGGACCGGTGGGATTTGCACATCTGTTCGCAGGACAGAGATGTCCACAATACATAAAGAATAAATGTCAAGAAATACAAAAAAAAATAAACAAAGAAATCGGTGATTTAAATTATCTGAAAGAAGTACTAAATAAGTAGCAAATAAATCGGCTGAACTTTCTCTTGGGAACCCAGAAATTTTCGATTATTATATGTCTTATCTTGTTGATTTCTGCGAGAAAACTCCTATATGGAAATCCCAGACTGCGGAAGGCACTCGTTTTTAATTTATGAGCATGTAAAGTTGAGTAATTTAACACTACTTTTCATTGTTTTACCTCAGAAAGTGATAGGTATGGGCGCCGCCATATTGGTAATTAGGGAGCTCCTTGCGTGTAGTGACTCAGTGGCCCCGTAGAAGAGTAAAGTGCCCTTAATATCGTTGTGCTGACTTGTGCTAGGCTAGCACAACTCGGATATGAAATATTGTGTTCTTCGGATGACCAGAAAGCCCAATTAATGATATAGAATCCAAGCGCGAAGTGCCCCGTACAAGAGTAAAGTGCCCTTAAGGGGGTATACCGTTTCGCCGCGAATGTGGTGGCACACTCACACACCGTTAGATAGACATATACGTACACGAAGATTGCAAGGGTCCACGATATTCGATGTCATTTCTCGATAATGCACAGTTGGGGCTTGTACTTAGTCACAATCGCTAGATAAAAGATCAATCTACTCAAGATGTATCCCAAAGTGGCTTACTTTTGCGTTCTCGAGGCGTAATTAGCATTATTCGGCAGCATGCAGCTGTATGAACAGTATTACTCGACAGCTCCGACAGCGGCAGCACTGTAGCGACGCTCGCGGTTGCGCTTATTGCTGCCGAATAATGCAAATCACGCCTCGAGAACGCAAAAGTAAGCCACTTTGGGATACATCTTGGGGTACCTCGTCGATACATACTGTTGAGTGCTGATAAGAAGATCCCTGGCAGGAATGCGGTGACGTAGGCAAGAATGCACACCCGATTGGTTGGCTTGGAAGGGGCGCGGCTAGGCTCACACGCAATTTCGGCTAGAGCGTTCTATTGGCCGAAGCAGTCACACACACTACTCGAGTAAATACGGAAATCCTACTATTATGCGTCGTGTGACGTAAGCAGTCGAAACGGCGTGATCACGCGGCGACTACCGGAGCGTCAGAGGTGGCGATGGGCGGAGCTAGCTGGAGACCCCTCTTGCCTCTGTGCCCCCCCGGGGACCTTCTTGTCAGCACTCAACAGTACATAAAGTTTTCTGACATTAGAAAATTGGTAGAATTTCAATCTTGGTATTCCCGGGATTCTAAAACACACGATAGTTTAAACAAATAAATTTTTATTACTTACATGATTTTTTAAACAAATAAATTTTTATTATTTAAACAATTTTTGTCACGTTTTTCTATGTGTTCGGGATTCGAGACATGAAATTTGCCGGCTGTAACGCCAACCGCCGAGCGACGTTCGCTACGTCGGTTTTTCTTCATGTTTAGATTCGCGTAGCGATCACCCGTTACGGTCGCGCGTGAACGCGCAATCTTTGTCCGCATTCGCGCCACGTAAAACCGAATTCCATGACTTAAATCCGTTAAATTGCGGAAAACAAGGATCAGGCGATAGATCCTGAGCCAATCCCGAGCAACCACGCGTTCCGTTCGACTCATATTTAAGGGCTCCTAATGTCGGAGCGAGGTCTCTTCTTCTCCAGTTTAGCAACAACCTTCATCGCGTAACTTCAAAGCTACAAGTCATTTTTCGAAACCGAAACTCTCGCGGCTGTAATATTCGATCGAACGCTACTCTCGTTCGATCTGACGGTTCTCTCTCTCGTTTTCCCGAAATACGTCGCGTTTCGTGATTCTGCCCGCAGCAAGATATCCGTCGAGCGCGTAGAAGATATCCGTTCGTGGCTGCTTCCGGTAAGGCTGCTCAAGATCTCCGTCGCGCCACGACGGCAGAAATCCGGTCGGCAACGAGAGCGATTCGCGCGGTGAAGTTGCACTTTAGGCCCGAAAACGGAAATAAAGTGCAGTAAAAAGCTAATTCGTAAAGTTGGTTAAAGACTCTCTTTCCCTCACTCCTCTCGTTGTCCTCGCGCGTTCAAACCTGAACGGTCCCGGCATTCAGGCGAATTTCGACCGTCGGTCGACGCCGAACACTATGAGTCCTTACTATAAATGGAAATGTCACTTGGTTTCACCGTCGGTACTCTGCTGGATATTAACCGTTCATTTGTACATATTATAACCTGATAACATCGCGTCGGATCAAGATGTCAGTTATTTGAAGTCAAATAAAAATGACGAATAAAGATACATGTGATTTTTATCTCTTCGAAATACTCGTCACGAATAAAACAATCGAATAAATCATCTTACCATCGAGCTTCTAATAAATCTCAAAGTTAAGATGAAATCGTTCCATTGAAATCTCACAGATAAACATCCGTAGCGAAAATCTGACGGATTCACCGTAAGACATGGTGGCGCTACTTCGACTCTCAAATAATAGTTAAAGATAAGCTAAAAATTTTCAGCTGTATCTCACGGATATTGTCTCTCGATTAACTTCTCGCCGCTAGAGGCGTTGAATACGCAATACGCCGTTATTTCGAGCTTCGATAAACTGCAGATGACGAATGAAATTTCTGACGAGGATCTTACAGATTAACTATGTTGAATAAGTATTTGAGAAAAATAAGTACAAATAAAAGATAACCGAAAATTATTTTTTATTTAAAAATTTTAGATAAAAAATTGCCCATGTCTGATATAGGGTGCAAATTATGAAGCGTTATAGACGAATATCTCCAAAAATATTGATTATATGCAAAAATATTTTAGATGAAAGTTGTTCAGTACCGAGGGGTACATCAGGTGGTGGGACTTTTATTTTTCCCAGTGGACACTCAAAGGAGAGGTGAAGGTGAACTTTCTTTTTTTAAATGGAATGATATGTTTTTTTATCCACCATCAAGTAGTAAGTTTTAAGATGAGTTCAATGACCTATGAATCAAGGTCATTCAAGGTCAAACTTGCAGGGAAATGCAGAAAAGATGTGATTGTTTTATTTGTACTTAAGTTTCGTATGTGTTCAAAATTATTACCTCTTACTTCAATGCACATAACAATTCTTTGTTTAATTGATTCTCTAACTTTGCTCAACATTTCAATGGTCAACATTTTGATACATTTCCATTTTCACAACTTATTTAAGTACTATCGTTCAGCGAAGGATACCTTACCACGAATAGTAATGAACTAGTACTGACTATCTTGCAGAAGAGCACAGTAATTACTGTAACCGTGTCGGTTGCATATAGACACGTCACGAATATCGGGTGTAAATATCGATCCCACCACGACGCGACGGTCCGCGTTCTGTGGTTTCCACGTCATTAGGTAGGCTATGGGGATTCTGAACCAATGTCAATGACCTTTCGAGGCAGACCTAACCCGGGGGAGGGGGGAGGCTTCCCCCTCCCCCCTTCCCCTCCCTTCCCCCTTCCCTCCCTTCCCCCTTCCCTTCCCCCTTCCCTATGGGGAGGGGTTTTTTCGGGGGTCACCCCCAGACGCGGTCTTTTTCGGGAGTCACCCCCTAGACGCGGTCTTTTCCGGGGGTCACGCCCAGACGCGGTCTTTTTCGGGAGTCACCCCCTAGACGCGGTCTTTTTCGGGGGTCACCCCCAGACCTAACCGGGGCGGTTTTTTTCGGGAGTCACCCCCAGACGCGGTCTTTTTCGAGAGTCACCCCCAGACGCAGTCTTTTTCGGGAGTCACCCCCTAGACGCGGTCTTTTCCGGGGGTCACGCCCAGACGCGGTCTTTTTCGGGAGTCACCCCCTAGACGCGGTCTTTTTCGGGGGTCACCCCCAGACCTAACCGGGGCGGTTTTTTTCGGGAGTCACCCCCAGACGCGGTCTTTTTCGAGAGTCACCCCCAGACGCAGTCTTTTTCGGGAGTCACCCCCCAGACGCGGTCTTTTTCGTGGGGTCACCCCCCCCCCCCCAGACGCAGTCTTTTTCGGGAGTCACCCTCAGACGCGGTCTTTTTTCGGGGGTCACCCCCAGATGCGGTCTTTTTCGGGTGGTCACCCCCAGACGCGGTCTTTTTCGGGGGGGTCCGCGGATTTTTGGGGGATCGCGAATTTTTTGGGGGTCAACACCTGATTTTTTTCGCGAATGTTTTTCGGGAGAGTGACGTCACAAAGGATAGGAGTGGTGGTCGGTGGATTTTTGTGACGTCACAGCGGTATCCTCTCGCGCACGAACCGCATACTTTGACAATCTAACCGAGAATGATGGAACAGACGGCTCTCAGAACCCGCCCGTTCTTTCCTGCAGTGGTGGTGGGGGAACAGGTCGTTTTGCTGAGTAATCAGTTGTAACGTTATGCCTCTTTGACATCAGGGAATCTAGCATTTTGCAACCGAACACTTTGCTGAGTAATCAGTTTGTTGTAATGTTATACCCCCCATTGGAATCTCGACAAACACATCGGGTTAAATATTATAACTTCTTTTAAGACGAAGAAATAAGTTTGCTGAGTAATCAGTTTTTTATAATGATAGGAGTCAGGGAATCCCGACACATCCGGCGAAATATTATAACTTCTTTTAAGACAGCATTTAAGACGCTATTTGATTGACCCGACATTTTTTTATGTAATATGATACCCCTTGGGAACGAACAGGAATCTCGGGACAGGAAATGTACATCATGCATTAAATGTCGGAATATCCTTTTTTTATTTTATTTTATTAGCATTACATCTAAGCCTAAGGCTAACAATTCGGTGTCTATTAATGAATTGCGGTCAAAATCGTCATGTTCTGCAATGGCTATTGCAAAATCATCGGTAACATTAGATATTATTTCCATAAACTTACAATATTTTGTTTGTACGGAATATAGGTTCTCGGATAGCCAAGAGTACATGTGATCGATACAAAATTCTAAATCAAACAATTTTCGCATCGTTTTCTGGGCAATCTGTGTGTACTTAGTCGAATTTGTTAATTTTGCAAGCTTTAGATCGACGTTTAACTGACAGAACTCCACAGTTATATCACCAACATGCACCGCATCCCCTGAGCAGGTAATGTTCCGCAGAATGTCTACTTTCTTTCGTAGAAGATCTTTCCAGGTAGCCATAGACAGTTGAATTTCATTGCCGTGATTGTCTCCTATAGCCAACTCGACGTGACAGCAACCACCAATTCTGACTCCAATGTCAAGGTATTTGTAGAATGTATTCGTCAAGGGATATCTCCTGCCCAATATACGCACCGCGCGCACGATCCTCTGTTCCGAATTGTCAGCGCTGATAAGAAAAGAAGCAATTAGGAAAGACAATTTTTTTCAGTTGCGAAGAAACAATACTGAATAGCATTTTTAACGGTTGCCGGAGTACTTACTGTGTGTGTAATTGCGGAGGATTGAACACATTATTCTGCAGCGTTGCGCGAGAGTTGACGGTTGCGGACCACATAGTTGATACTTTGTCGATCTAACCAACAATGGCGTTTTATAGCCTCTCAGACCCCCTTCTTCCCATTTTGAAAAGTGCAAACACAGCAAGAAATCTCAGCACGAGGCAAACACATCCCATGAAATATGATACCAAAAATTCTTAGAAATAAGTTTGCCGAGTATGTAATTAGTTTTTGTAATGTTATACCACAAACTGCTCATTTTGTCGGCAACATCGCAAATACATTGGGTGAAATATTATACCATTTTAAGAAATACGGAAAAAACTTTGTTAAATAATATACTTTATTCAAAATATGATTCTTGTTGATCATTATATATTTTACACAGTTTAAATACATTTTCGACGGCACATACGCCAGTATGGAATGCACATCTATGCAGCCCCTTTTGCAACATCGACAATCTTGGAACATCCTCTAGATCCACATCAAGAGCCTCGATTCCAGTTAATTTCCACGGCCATTTTTTCTTTTCCAATCCCTTAACAACGATCTGCTGCGTATTTTCCAGGGCTAGTTTCAAACAGCTTCCAGCTTCTTTGTATGGAACATATCCGTCCATCCACCCGATTCCATGATGTTTTCTCGTTAGCCATCGAACCTGACGTGCTTCGGCAGCAGTCAATCGGTGGAACCCAAATGGTGGCTCGAATATTCAGTGCAAAAGTTTATTTCCATCCCGTAAAATGACCGCTTCTTTTACAGTGAATTCGTTTGACCCGATCTTGAAGCCTTATAGATCGACAAACGTCAGATGAATCGTCGCCGCTTGTTAAAGTATTCTGTGCACTACGTTGGTCAACGGGCTGTACTCGACTATACGATCATGTATAATCAAGCAGTATGCAGCTGTGTTGACTGGCACATTATCTCTGCATTCGAAATCTATGCGGACATCAATTGTAGCACTTTTAACAGACTTGTTTTGACGAGAGCAGTCTATGACCACAAATGGGCCACGTGATAAGAACTCTAATTCGTTCAATAGCGGCTCACTGCATCGATCACCATAATACGAGTTTTGAAATTTTGCGTACATATCGTAAAGTACCGCAAATACTTATTTTTTTCAAAGTCCAAGTTTAGGTCATCGTATGGGTATGATTCCGAATTTAGGTACAAACGTATGTTTGACAGTTTATAATCGTCGAATTGATTAGCAGTCTTATGCAATTGATTCTTCCTAAGCGAGGTTTCTCCAGTTGTGTTACAGTCTTGATGGCCCACGTATGCATCGTAGTTGTTTGTAAATGTGGATATTCGTATAGATCCCAAGAGCGAAAACTCATAGGTATCATTTGTCCTCTCTCGAGAATGCGTAGTAACGACAATTTGGTTACTTCTTCAAGACTTATGTGTGGCATTCGCCACTGAACTTTGAATAATTCGATTTTAGGTCTTAAAATACTAGAACCATTCTACGCGTTTAGATCGTTTCATGATCGAATTAAGACCAATAAATGTTCATAATAAATGTTTATAATACATTGTCTTTATTTATCCATGAATTATTTACATTACTCAATCCTAACCATTTTACATATACCTTATTTCCTTTTCTACGCAACACCTTCTCCACTAGGTATACATCTGGATTGGCAACGCGATGCAACTCATATTCGTAGAATCCTCCAGCAACGGGGTTTCCACGGGAATCTTGCAGCAGATAAGTCGCCGGATTAGTTGCTTGTACCTTGACTATCTTGAACACCTCAGTGGTCCAATTGGGTGTGTAACCTTTATCGAAAACGGTTTTAAATTTGCTGACGCGTACAGACTGAACCACACTGATTTTCGCAGGCGCGACAATCTTTATGTTGTTATATATGGTGTCTAATAGCCTGTCGGAAATGTGCTCATCAAGATTTTGCGAAGCAGAATCGAGCCTAGCTTACAAACTATGTACATGTTACGTGTGAGAAACAATATATAAACGGAACACCAGCAAAAATGTGCTCATCAAGATTTTGCGAAGCAGAATCCTAGCAGCTGCAAAAATGCGCTCATCAAGATTTTGCGAAGCAGAATCCTAGCCTGGATGGCATCACGAAGATAGAAGAAGTCTGAGAAAAGAAAAAGATGCTCACAAAGAACGAAAAAGCACGTACCACTCCAAATATAAGAGGAGACAACCTTTCACGGGACAGTCAGTCATCAACATGCCAATCCCGAGAGCATCGTACGACCTGCAGGAAGCCTACCAACTGGAGGAGGACTACGTCGGGCCCTTTGATGGGGTGAGGCCCAGCGACCACCCTGAGACATATCACCAACTGTTGCGGATGGCCTGTGTAATGGGACCGTGGGACGGCGCAATATACACACATAATGCCCGAAGGATTTGTGATACATGCTATCGTGCCGCTAGCGATGAAGTGGCATGGTATTATGGCGAAGACGGTTGGCATGTGATATGTCACACGCCAACAGCCGGCGCGGTAATACTGTGTCATTTGTGTGGATCACAAATCGCGGAGGCGAGGCCTGCGGTGGAATGTGCAGAGTGCATCGAACAGAGTCTCGACTTCACCCCCGATCAGTGGTGGCTGTTAACACATGGCACGATTTTTGAAGTGGTGGTTAGGTAGTGGTGAGCCACTGTGGAGCAATCGGCCCTTTTCAGGGCCACCAAACTTTAACGTTGAAAACACGACAATTACAATCACAACAAAGGAATTCGATAATGGCCTCATGGCAATGTTTCCGTTGAGTTGGGTATGATATACCGCCTGTCATCGTATGGACTCAGAGCAATTTTTCACTCTGATATAGTATACACTTTGTGCAATTTCAATCGTATGCATGTCTGTGTACGACTCATAGCAATTTCATCTTGCAAACATCGCATGTAATCATCGAACGTTATTGTTGTCCTTACAACATTATTTTTTACACCTTTCGCTTTTTTTTTGTGTCCTTTTTCCCGTCTACACGCAATGTATACATTTTTGCTCTCAGCCCGACAAAGTCCGTCATTATCATCCTATTGTTCTCGTCTTTCATCAAGCCGGGAACCTTTTTATTTACAAGTGGGATATTATACTTATTCTCTATTGGATAATCGCTTGTGTCGAAACGGCTAATATCGCGTCTCATGGTTTCATAAATGTCCTCACACGTAATATGATAAATTAAACTATCTGTATCTGTGTACACTATTTTGCAATTTTGACCATATTGAGGAAACATGTACTCATGATGAAATTCATACAAACAAGTTTTAGATATATCTAATATGCACATACCCACATAGATGGGTTTGTTGAATTTCACCCTGAGTTTGCACAATTCCAGAGCCACAAAATTTTCAGAAAATACGCAACGACTGTGGAAATTTGGTTTCGCGATCATTGCCTCTGCACCATATCTTCCATCCCAATGTGTTACGAGTTTTACGTCTACATGATTCCGAACATTTTCCATAGTTTTACCAAATACCGCGTTGTTCATCAATTTGTACAAATTCTTTTCAAAATCGTTTGTCGCACGTGTTCTAAAGAGCGTATTTAATTCTATGTATTCGCGGAGCCATGGCGACTGTGTGAATTGGGGGATACGATGAATCTTTGTAATACGAAGACCGTGGCGCAGGCATTGCTGCAGGTTATAATAGTGGATAACATATCGCTGCTTATCATGTAACCTTGCAAGCAACTTGACCTCTCTTTTGCCAGGTGGTTTGACACGCGTCGGACAGAACTGTAGGTCGGCGTGAATATCGTGCAGACGTTGCGGATATTCTAGATCAACCTCGAGAATGTAGCCTATGGGTGAATCAGCGGCAATCAAAGCTATGTCAAAATTTTCAATGTCGTTAACCCATTGAAATTCGGCATATGGCAAAGGTTGACACATTGCCCATCCATACAAATTGTTTACATCAAAATACATCAAGTATGATGATGGTTTCGATGGATCGTACGACTGCATGTACTTGTTATTGGCTTCAGCATGTCTGCCGGAACATTGGCTCAAACCGCCGCGTATACCACGTTCAATAAACATCACCATATCGATATCAGTTAATAATTCAAATCTAATTTTTGTATGCTTTAGCATAGCATCCCACGTGAATCCAGGTAATGTGTAATAATATGCTGGATCTAAACCGTAGCTCTTAATGCAGCTATCACGAAAATTTTCAAAAACATCAGCCAATAACAGTACATCAGTTTTCAAATACACCCAAGGTTTTTATGTTGAATCGTTTCCACACATTCTCGGCATGTGCATAATCGCGTTCGGATACGGTTTCGCCTGTCAGCGAACTGTAAAATGACTCGAGCGGCGGCAAACATTCGTCGTCTAATTTATCTACGCAATCGAGGTATTCGTATGGAAAGACACCCTTTCATGTCAACAATTAGAAATTTTCAACAGAAAGATTTTGAAATTCGGAATGTAAAATTGTTAATTTGTTTGTATCGAGGAAAGATGCCAATTTGTCGAGACTGGTATTCAAAAATTTGTACGAATCGATGAATCGTAATTTGATACAATTACGCGACTCTGATTGCCGGTCTTCAACGTTTTTTGTAAATGAAATATACTTTTCTTTCGTTATGGGTAATACATCGACATGACCTTCAAACGCATTAGCTATTTCTTCGATAATAAAATGCGAATCGTACCCGGATAAATTGTGGAAAACTATGGGAATACAAAACGAAATTTTGTAATTTAGATTGCAGTGTTGATGTGCTGGACCTCCATAACGGCCCCTTAAATGGCAATGATCGCGCACCCGTATATCGTTTTCCTCAAATGGTTTTTCGCAAATGTGACAATGTGTTGCGCCGATAAATGCATCAGACTGTTCATTCGTTAACTGTGTCATATGTATATTACTGGATAGAGTGGATTTAACACGATGCGCCAAATTTTCTAATTCTTCAACGAACCATGAGACGCAATTCACATCGCGGCGACATCGATACACTGATAGAGATGCATCGTGTGTGCAATGCACATAGTATGCAATGCTAAATACTTTATGATGTTGGTATGCGTGTGATTTCTCCTCTCCGCAATCTTCAATCTTCTCGAGAGTGCATTCGAGATCAGCGTACACGACAAATGGAAGCGGTTCTTTCCTGATACAGTTGTCGAAAGAGAGCCATTTATCGTCCTCGCTAGGTAGCACGATAGCGCAGTCATTCATTTTTGCACAGTCTCGTTCATGGATGTGCAATCTTTCGTTGGAATGAAAGTAATGCATGCACCTGCAAAAACATAATTTTTACACGTTTTTATGATATACCATGATACTTTTGTAAAAATGTTGTACCTACCGATCGCAGATGAATTTCTTGCGTTTGTTTTTGCTCAATTGTGCGCCAACGAGTCGGGACAGGTCCTTAATACACACATAATGTCCCATACTGCCAGCCGGGTCTTGTATGTACAGCAAGTTGACGTGTCGGTCCCTCTTCTGATTAGTGAGGCGAAGTGGAAAAAATACGATGGATTTTGCCCTATTCTTCTTCTCCCGGATGTCTTCAAAACCGTACACATTGACCGAAATATTGTTCAACTTTTCGAACCGTGTAATTTGATTCAGCAGCATGGGAAACTCGATGTCTTGGAATTTTAATACAGTTGTGTAATGCGCATTGCCTGTGGATTGCACATTAATTGTGGCATGCTTCAACGCTATTTCTCTCGGTATGTTGATCTGGCACCCCGCGTGCAATGGGTTATACTCGTTGATACCGACTGTAAGATTGAGTATTCGCGACAATGCCCATCCGCTATCCCGTTCCTGAAATTCTTCCAACGACGCTAGGATCGGCTCCACGAAGCACCGCTCGTACAACTCTGCGAGATCGGATGTGTAAAAGATTTCACAGTTCTTTGTGCTCATACTTTTGCGCGAGCGTTGATCACCCGTCACAAATTCACCATTAAACACAATGTTCACTTTTAAAGATCTATGTTTTTCCAATGCGTTTCGTACTTTTTCGAGCACAAGTTCCCTCGCGTCCTGGAGGAAGCTGCGTGGTTCAATGTAGTTGGAATTTATAACAGCACCAGTAAATATGCGGCACTTGAAAGCCGAGTCTATTTCACGCCACAAGAGTTCAGTGCTTGCATGTCCTGCACCTTCACGTACGAAACGTCTTCGCAAAGAATGTTTCAAACTCTCAAGACCGGCGATACGCGCGATCAATGATTGTTGAATACCGATCGATAATCGAGGACGTTTCACTCGACTGTGTTCTTCAAGCAACTCGAAGCATTCGTTGCACTTTTCCTCCCAGGCAAGGTATTCTTCCTGCGATCTCAAGCGATCAGACTGATCCCACAACTGACGTTCAGTTTCCTGAATTTCCTCCATGGCTGTGTCGTTTTGTTATTTGCGCGAACAATGATTGAGCGAGACTAACTAAGGGCAGCGCATTTATAGCCTCCCGAAACAGTTGACTCAGCAAAATTCATAATGCGGTCTAGAACGCAGCATTTTCAAACACTGCTAAGTATCACATGACTCCAGTACAAAGCGATATTTGAAACGGGGCATGAAATCCCCACAGCAAAATGCATAACGCAACCGAATACCGTGCCGCCTCCTATTAAAAAACTTAATTGTTCTTCCCATCCATAACACATAAAAAAAATCTCATATGTACATAGTTTGTAATAGGGTTTTGGAATAAAAAAATGGTATATTTTTCAAATTATTTATTAAAAATCTTAATTGTCATTTCCATGCACAATATAATCATATAAAAATATTGATATAATTGTTCGGGTCTTGCGCGCGTCACTGCCGAGTAATATTTAATTCGACGTAACCTTGCAATTTATGGACTTCGGCCATTATTTCTCGCCGCAGCTTCGAACAAATGACGTCACATTTTTTTTCTGCTTTATTAGACATTTTTAAAATTGTTTTACATGTTTCCT
The DNA here is from genome assembly GCA_916610255.1 of Lasioglossum lativentre. Lineage (NCBI taxonomy): Eukaryota > Metazoa > Arthropoda > Insecta > Hymenoptera > Halictidae > Lasioglossum > Lasioglossum lativentre. The sequence continues at coordinate 19,092,717 of OU744359.1, read as the reverse complement.
TGAAGATGCGCTCCTCCAATTGATTTAATGATTTCAGAATATGTGCCATTTCCTTGTCCAAGCATGCCTTATTCACTGCATCGGCATCGTTCGTCGGGTATGCCAAACCTCCAAGCTTTCGGTCTCTCGCGTCGAAAGCGTCGCCATTGAGACAAAGCGCACTCCGTCTCACGTAATTCTTGCATGTTGCATCATCCTTATTTGACTCGTTTCGCAACGTAACACCGAACTTGTTGATTGACATCGTGAAACTGTTGAACACGTTCAAAACCATCTTTAATTTATAATCAGACCCGCTTCTCGGAGCTCCTCTATGATTGACATGATTTCATTATCATGGCCTGTATGTCCAGCAGCTCGCGATGACACAAGCAATCTTATTCTATCCACTAACTCGTTGGGATCATCCCAATGTACATAATCAATCGCATTATCGGTAACCATCATGTTCTCCGGTAATGTATTCATCAAAGTTGACTTGGGGGCAAACCCTCTTCCAGTGCGAGGTCGTATTTCAAGCAGTGATGCAATTATATGTTTATACTTGAATCCTTTGTTACTCAATGGGGGATTTGCAGCACTATGGTTGCGCCTGTGCGCATTTGTCGTCAGCAGAATACTCTTATATTTCTGTTTGTCAGCATCGGTGTATATCGTATCGTCGGGCATTCTCTTGAAAATTAGTTCGAAAAGGCCAGGCGTTCCTCTGTATTTTACATTATCGATGATTATATTATCTTCCATGTCTACGTCGAAATTCTTATCCCCAAGCATCAGTGTATTTTTATCATAGTACACACCATACACGTGGTCAACCTGTTTTTTCTTATCCGTGATAAATAAGTTCAAATATTCCTGCGACAGCGGTCCTAGATTCTGAGTCAAATATGTAGTGGCTATATCATGCTGTTCGGGATTCTCAACAATCTCACGCATTGTCGTTTCGAGAATATTTTGTTCAAGTGTTTCTGCTTCGTCTGTCCATACTTCTTCTGCAGGAGGTTCGGAATCTGGGCAAAGTCGTTTCGATAGTCGATGAGGTGTTGGTTTTAAAGGTGTTTCCGCACGTACTCTTTTCAATCAACGATACCGAGGCGTAGCGTTTAGCGGCTTTAATCTGCAATTTTTGAGTGCAGCGTTAAGCATGGGCGGCTGATGCAATGGTGACTCTGAAGAGGTCTCTCCATGATATTAAGGTGTAGCGTTAATCACGGGCAATTGCTGTTCGGATGCTGACTCTGAAGATGTCCCTTCAGGAATTGGGCTGAGAAATGGTTTTGTGTTTTCAATCAGTTCTTTCAAGGTTGCAAGCTATGTTCCAACACCGCATCGGTATCCATTTTTCCGACCTTTAGCGCTAAGTATTTTTTTCGTATAGCTTCGCTCGTCTTGGCAATCTCTTTTGTTAACATTTCTTTTTCCCTCCTTTGTTCGACAGAATTTCGACCCATGCTCGATTAGAAACGTTTTAACACTGTTCAATGCCCGTTCAATGCCATTCGACAACCGTTCTACGTTGAACGTGCACGTTCAACACCCCGTTCGACAACCGGTTGACAATCGTTTTACACCCGTTCAATGCCCGTTCGATGTCGTTCGACAACCGTTCTACGTTGAACGTTCACGTTCAGCACCCCGTTCGACAACCGTTCGATGCCGTTCAATGCCTGTTCAATGCCCGTTCATTGCCGTTCGACAACCGTTCTACACCCCGTTCGACAATCGTTCTACACCCGTTCAATACCGTTCAACAACCGTTCTACACCCCGTTCGACAACCGTTCGACACCCGTTCGACAACCGTTCGACACCCGTTCTACACCCGTTCAATACCGTTCAACAACCGTTCTACGTTGAACGTTCACGTTCAGCACCCCGTTCGACAACCGTTCGATGCCGTTCGATGCCGTTCGACAACCGTTCGACAACCGTTTGACACCCGTTCAATGTCCGTTCAACACCCGTTCGATGCCGTTCGACACCCGTTCAATCACGTCACAGGTTGGCGGCCGAATGATGTAGTTATAATATGACATAGTCATTAAATCCTCGTCGATAGCGACCTCTATGCATAGGACTATCCTTGTCTATAACCACAAATCCATAGTTTTGTTGCCAACATTTTGCACACAGTTCGTTAAATTGTCCAAACGTCATATCGGTATTTACGTGATCGTCATACACATAGCGTAAATTCATGTTGTCCTGTTTGAATAGTAGTAAGAGATTGGTATTATCGCGAATCAGGTGCTTTGGAATTCTTGCATACGATTGGCATAGATACAGACTGTCCACTTTTGAATGTCTATCCATGGAAAAGTACTCTCTAATCACATCCTGATTGTCGCATGCCACATCATCAAATATAAATATAGAATTTGGTAGAGCTTCATTAGGTGGAACGACGTCGCTATTGTTTGAAAAAGGAAAGTAGCCCACATTCTCTACGGATGAGAGCAGCTTTTCCAAACAGCGGTATTTTGGCTGTTGAAGCGACTTTGTATTACAGTTTGATAAAGAGACGATGCATATTTTAAAACTTACATAAAAAAATTTTGACACCTTTTTTTAATAGGAGGTGGCACGGTATAGAAGCTGGAAGATTGTGAAGAGGAGAAATCACACGCATACCAGCATCATAAAGTATTTAGCATTGCATACTATGTGCATTGCGCATCTCGATGCATCTCTATCGGTGTATCGATGTCGCCGCGATGCGAATTGCTTCTCATGGTTCGTTGAAGAAGTAGAAAATTTGGAATGTATTTTGATGTAAACAATTTGTACGGATGGGCAATGTGTCAACCTTTGCCATATGCCGAATTTCAATGGGTTAACGACATTGAAAATTTTGACATAGCTTTGATTACCGCTGATTCGCCCATAGGCTACATTCTCGAGGCTGATCTAGAATATCCGCAACGTCTGCACGATGTACACGCCGACCTGCCGTTCTGTCCGACGCGGGCCAAACCACCTGGCAAAAGAGAGGCCAAGTTGCTTACAACGTTACATGATAAACAGCGCTATGTTACCCACTATTATAGCCTGCAACAATGCCTGCGCCACGGTCTTCGTATTACAAAGATTCATCGCATCCTCCAATTCGCACAGTCACCATGGCTCCGCGAATACATAATATTAAATACGCTCTTTAGAATACGTGCGACAAACGATTTTGAAAAGAATTTATACAAATTGATGAACAACGCGGTATTCGGTAAAACTATGGAAAATGTACGAAATCATGTAGACGTAAAACTCGTAACACACTGGGATGAAAGATATGGTGCAGAGGCAATGATCGCGAAACCAAATTTCCACAGTCGTTGCGTATTTTCTGAAAATTTTGTGGCTGTGGAATTGCGCAAACTCAGGGTGAAATTCAACAAGCCCATCTATGTGGGTATGTGTTGTGACGTGCAAGTTTTGCCGACGTCCCTCAATCCCTAAAAACAGAGGCCGGGCCGCCCTCTGGCAGTGCCGATGCGAACGGCCGTTTGCGAGCGCTCTCCCTGGGCAGGCCGATTTGCCAAGGGCGAGTATTAACGCGTTTTGAGCGTCGTGCCACTTGGGCGACGCGAATTTCACAGGACCGAAACCGGGCTCCAGGGGAGCCCGGCCCCTATTTCTCGCCGTACGAGGCTTTATCGGAACTGGCTCCGGAAGGATTTCGTGCCGAGACATCGGAGGAAGTACCGAGCCCGGGTCGACGTACCTGGAGGCACCGACGAGGGACAGTGGACACGAGACGAACACCTCCTCGACCCCGTCGCTGCCTCGCCCGGAAAAGAAGGTGTCCACGACCGGAGCGGCTAGGACTCTACCCTTCACGAGCCGTCGCCGCGACCATCGGAAAAGCGGCGAACGCGATTAGTAAAATTCGAGAGCCAGGGATCCCGCGCGACAGGATGCGATCCTGCGAGGAAATACCGCGCGATAGGCCCGCGAGTCTCAAACGGGAGAAATAGGGTAGGAAGTAGGGGGACGCCTCGCTTCCGCGTTACCGAGCCTGCCGAAAGTAGGCCACTGGGTCGTTGGTCGTAAATTGGAGCAGTCGCGCTTCCCGCATTGAACTACTGCCTAAAATCCAAAATCGAAAGTGCGTGCCGACTTGAGGGACGAGCCAGGACGAGAAGCCGACCATCTGCCGTAGTCCTCGTTGCCGTTGGTAAGCGCCAGCCAGGCTTCGCTATTATCGTATTTTAACGATCATTTCGTGTTGGCTCGGTAACGTTTTCGCGAGGTCCTTATTCGCGTCGCGGAACTACGACGCCGTTTCCGTGCCGCGTGGTCGACCATATTTTGTGAACGGAGGAACGGTCGTCGATCGGTTAACGTGCGAGCCGGTTGGTAACGCGAGGGCGCGAACTCGCGGGGGGGCGTATCGTTGCCGATTTTCCGAATTAATTATACGCTATCTTCGAGACGTTCCCCGGTGTGACGTCGCAACGATCCGTATCGTGTCCGAGGGCGAAGCTCTAACGATCCAGCAATTGTACCGCGTATTCCATCGGAATTCGGCAGTTATTCCGCGCCAAAAGCGCCCTGTAAAATCGAGTCTCCATCCTGTAAAACTGCCGGGTTCGACGCGATCGACGTAGAATAGCGCGTGCGACCGAAGATCTGTCGCGTAATTATCGTGAACGCGCCGGCTTGTAAATCTCAGCTGCCGACTCTCACCGGCAGCCCTGTCGTGTCCATCGGACAAATAAATAGTTACAGCCGATTCTATCGTTCCTTATTTCCGTCGAGAAACCTTTCCGCCGCGGGAAATGCTCCGTACTTCGCCCACGTAGAATTCTGAGCCCATCCTAGAGCCATCCAGAATATCGTGTGGTTCTCGCAGTTTCGGAATGTTCGTTTGCGCCTCGTGCCGTTATCGCGCAATTTGCGTGACACTGCCGAGTGTCTGGCGCCCGAAAGTAGATTCCATTAACGGCTTCTTTCGTGACAAATCCGAATCTGCGAGGTACCTTTTGTCCCGGGTGGACCACGCACCGTGCGGCCGAGCGTGGCCCGGCGTTTCGCCTGTAAAATCCCGAAGTCGCCGACGTTCCGTCCTTCCGACGGGTACGTTAAATTTAGGCGACGTGACAGTGTATATTAGATATATCTAAAACTTGCTTGTATGAATTTCATCATGCGTACATGTTTCCTCAATATGGTCAAAATTGCAAAATAATGTACACAGACACAGATAGTTTAATTTATCATATTACGTGTGAGGATATTTATGAAACCATGAGGCGCGACATTAGCCGTTTCGACACGAGCGATTATCCGATAGAGAATAAGTATAGTATCCCACTTGTAAATAAAAAGGTCCCCGGCTTGATGAAAGACGAGAACAATGGGATGATAATGACAGACTTTGTCGGGCTGAGAGCAAAAATGTGTACATTGCGTGTAGACGGGAAACAAGACACAAAAAAGCGAAAGGTGTAAAAACTAACGTTGTAAGGACAACAATAACGTTCGATGATTACTTGCAGTGTCTACAAAATGAAATTGTAATGAGTCGTACTCAGGCATGCATAAGATCGAAATTACATGAAGTGTATACTGTATCAGAACGAAAAATTGCTCTGAGTCCATACGATGACAAACGGTATATCATACCCAACTCGACGGAAACGCTACCATGGGGTCATTATCGAATTCCTTTGTAACTATAAAAATTGTTAATATTCAATGTATATAGAAGATTGTGTTTTTTATTTGAACAGGCTAAGTTGTTTAAAATAAATTGTCTTTGTTTATCCACGAATTGTTCACATTACTCAATCCTAGCCATTTTACATACACCTTATTTCCTTTTCTGCGCAACACTTTCTCCACTAAGTATACATCTGGATCGGCAACGCGATGCAGCTCATATTCGTAGAATCCTCCAGCAACAGGGTTTCCACGGGAATCTTGCAGCAGATAAGTCGCCGGATTAGTTGCTTGTACCTTGACTATCTTGAACACCTAAGTGGTCCAATTTGGTGTGTAACCTTTATCAAAAACGGTTTTAAATTTGCTGACGCGTACAGACTGACCCACACTGAATTTCGCCGGCGCGGCAATCTTTATGTTGTTATATACGGTGTCTAAGAGCCTGTCGGAAATGGCAGGGGTGACATCACACGGTCGCATTCCAATAGTTCTGTGCTTTTGCGCATTGTACTTTGCAACTAGTTGCGGTAGCGCATCGACCCATTTATAGGTTCCATTAAGTGTAAACTCTTTCCGCATGGTATTTTTCAATGTACGATTGAACCGTTCTACGATGGAAGCCTTCATAATCGAATACGTAGAATAATGCCTAATACCGTGTTTCGTCAAGAGTTTTTGCACCTCACTGTTATAAAATTCCTTTCCTTGATCGGTTTGCAAATTTTTTGGACATCGATTGCGAAATATCTTTGTGAACGCTTTAGCTACCTCACCTCCACTTTCAGTCTTGAGTGGAATGCCCCAAGCATATTTGGATAGCACATCGATAACCGTTAATATGTACATGTTACCGCCATTTATACGCGCATGAGGCCGCATATCTACGAGATCGGCTTGCCACAGATCGTCATATCCATGCACTAAAACTCGACGTCGTGGAAAAATCCGTCTGGCGGGGGCATGCAGTTCCTCCACTAATTGCGTCTTCTCTTTGCTCATGTTCCGGATTTGAACAAAAGAGATTTAAAATTGTATTAAACAAAATCACGATCCATAAACTGCGATTGGTTTCTCGTGAATGCATTCTCGCTAGAGACTGACATCTTTAAACATATGTAAATATATTTATAACGTCTTAAAAGAAGTTATAATATTTAACCCGATGTGTTTGTCGACGTTCCAAAGGGGGGTATAACATTACAACGTCTAACAACTGATTACTCAGCAAAGTGTTCAGTTGCAAAATGCGAGATTCCCTGATGTCAAAGGGGCATAACGTTACAACTGATTACTCAGCAAAACGACCTGTTCCCCCACCACCACTGCAGGAAAGAACGGCCGGGGTCTGAGAGGCGTCTGTTCCATCATTCTCGCTTAGATCGTCAAAGTATGCGGTTCGTGCGCGAGAGGATACCGCTGTGACGTCACAAAAATCCACCGACCACCACTCCTATCCTTTGTGACGTCACTCTCCCGAAAAACATTCGCGAAAAAATCAGGCCTTGACCCCCCAAAAAATTCGCGATGCCCCAAAAATCCGCGGACCCCCCGAAAAAGACCGCGCCTGGGGGGTGACTCCCGAAAAAGACCGCGTCTGGGGGTGACCCCCGAAAAAACCCCTCCCCAGAGGGGAGGGGGGGGAAGGGAGGGGAGGGGTGACTCCCGAAAAATCCCCTCCCCTCATGGGAGGGGGAAGGGGAGGGGAGGGGGCAAGCCCCCTCAGAATTCTCACTCGGATCACCTCTGCGTACACCGTTGCGCTGGTTACATAGTTACATAAATACGTTTGTTTTCATTTCATTGATAATGACTTTGATGTCGTCCTGAGTAATGCTGATATTGAAGTCATGTTATTGTTTTGTTATGCATACGAACAGAAACGTGTATGGACGATTTCTCTTGTACAAACAAATTTTCTTAAACTATTTAATTAAGGTGTTTTTTATGTGGGTACTCTCAAAGACTTTACATTAATTACACTAACATTTTATTCTCCATGTGCAAAAATCAAATTGACGTGCATCAAATGCGAATTGGTTGTGCGCGATTCTGGTAAACATTATGCATATGTGCATTTTTGAAAATATTTTCACTTACGTGGATTCCAATTATACAGGGTGTCCCAAAACTGCGCGGCGAGCCGGCAGGCGGTTGGCTGAACGTGCCAATGAGCGTCTAGGTCGCGCTCTGATTGGTCCGTGTTTTTCGTTAATAACTCCTAAACAAAGCCGCGGGCGTCATTTTTGTTAAGGAATATGTCGCTTCAAATGACCCAAAGAACCTCCCATTTCAATTTAACGCAGAAGTTTTGGGACACCCTGTATATATAAGTAATATGAATATTATTAGTATCAAAATCAATATCTTCTTTTCCTTTTCATTTTCAATTCATCGTCGAATTGACTATTTTGATGCATCTTCAATTTCATAATCTATAAAGGGCAATATTCAAATATTTATACATGCACATCGCCGCTACTATTGAACTACTATTAAACAAATATAAACCTCGAATGCGCGTTTCACTTCGGAGCGTGACGGAACCGACTCGTTCACTGTCAAGCAATAAAGAAGTTTTCACTGTTCACTTCAAAAAACATTGAGTGACAGAATGAATATATTGATATTCCCTTTCTGTTGGAAATTATTTGTAAGTCGGTGACAGATGTAGATTCTCTTCGACTATCAAAGAATTTGCGATTGTTATTTTTAGTCACAATATGAAGTCAGCGACGCACACCTGCCTGTTTCTCGCTCGCCCGGCTAGACTTGGCTCCCCCAAGTCTACCCGAATAGCGTTTCACCTCGGAGCGTGACGGATCAGACTCATTCACTGCCCAGCAAAAATTGTGTATGTGTTCCCAAAAAAATTTTCGCTTCAAAAATAATGAAAAATAAAGATTTGTTAGTGGATTGGTAGTGGTCTCATATCGATATACTTGTCTCGTATTATGTTTACACTCCTTGGCGACCAAGGCCCTCGAGATTCGCTGGCGTTTTCTACGTTCCGCAGGAGTTAAAGAATAAGAATAGTATATCCAGGCCGATAATTGTCCGTGCCCGGACCCGCGTTTTCGACAATTATCGACTAAACATTGTATTTTAAAAAACAATTAACAAAAATAAATGAAAATAATCGATAGTAGTTGTTCAGTTATCTTTTGTACTGGCGCAGTATCGCAAATCGTGCACAAAAATCGAAAAAGTCACTGCTTCATATCGATTCAAAACTATGTTCATACTATGTTACAATGTCCGGATAAGCATTTTTTGGAAAAAAAATTCAGTAGGATAATAGTTACAAGCGATTCTGTAAGCGAATATTAGGAAGATCAAATAGAACATCAGTTCATAGCGTAACTTGTTTACGTTGTGTTATGAACAAAAGACGTTTGTAGGAAATAATCATTTTAAAAAATGATGGCTAAGGGTTGGCTAATTGTAGTTCATCTTCAAGAATTTATTGGTTTCCCTAATCTTTAGCAGAGGATAAAAAAAAACGTATCGAAACATATCGGTGATTTTAGTTGTGTCTATTCGTAAGATAGTATATTTTGATATTATATAAGTTTGAACTGCTACTTCTGGCGATGATGAGAGTTATTTAACAAAATATGTAGCAAGAACCGGTCAGAAGCCAAGTATGCGGATATCCACTTGTAAATATATGAGATTTGACTACGGTTATGGAATAAATAAAAGAATTTTCAAATTTTTTCTAATAATCATTGTGATAATTATTTACAAGAACACCCTCCGATTGTTGTGCCCTGGATGAGGATGGGGAATCCAGCGAGCCTTCTCGAACACTGTAGCGGGTTTGACGGATTGAAAGCCGCGAAGATGCGTATAGTCTTTATTGGTGTAGTGATCTTCTGCTTTTTGGGTGGTGCCCAGTGCTTTTATACTGCGGCCTTGTTGCCGCTTCCGCAATTTAATGGTCATTGCCCCGCTGGGCATGTATCGCTGGTTTGCCAGTTCGTCAGCACGGACTTGCTCAATCGCTTACGAATGGAATTTCGGGCACCACACGATCACGCTGATTTTTTAATATGTTGTCCAGGTCATCACCTCGAATAATGTTGTAATGGTTTTACTCGTTACGCTTTGTTATAAAAAAAGTTATTAACAAAAAAAAATTAATCTACTTTTTATATATTTTAAAAACACGTTTCACATTTTCTTTCAGGCAGTTAACGTGTGTAAATTTTCTCGCAGTAAAATGAGTGTATTATAGGAATTTTGGTATCAGGTATGGGTTGCCAGGTTTAGAGGTGCACGCTCAGGCTTTTAAAACGAAGTTTCAGTTTCGGAAGAACTTTAAATATCAATTAAAAAACCCACTTTGTTTCATGTCTCTATCATAAACAGAACGAAAGTTATTGAATTTGGTCCAAAAAACAGGCATTTCGCGACACTGTATGGCGGTTCAACTAATTTTAAGCCTCTACTGCAAGGGACCTCAGTATACTCACAGTATATTACTGTTCTACAAAGAAAGAAAAACATTCGTAACGGGAACTGACTAATACAAGGTCTAAAGAAGAAGGAGAAATAGAAGTAAGAAGAAGAAAATATTAATGTAACGTTTCCGGACGGAAGTCCATAATTGACGCGAATTACGATCGATTTGAATAAAGAAGGGGGATAGTGCGAATAAAATATGACGTTGAGGTGAAGTCGGACGTTACCACAAGTACTGCATACAGACGTTCTTCAGTATTGTCATAGATGGACGAGTTTCGAAAGAATTATAGTCTTTATACTTCTGTGTTATGTGTGACTGCGCTCTGGCCCTACGATGAATCTCTATTAGCAAAGATACAAAGAATAGTTTTTTCTGTGCTAACTATCTGCCTTGTAGGGATCCAGGTAATCAAGATTCAATTTGCAATGAATATTTCTTTAATTTAAAAGTAAATTTTCTTTATTTTGACCGATGTAATGGTGTTAATTGTCCGCAGTCGATCCTAAATGATCGTTCGGACCTTGATTGTGTTTGCACGTATGTGCCGACTATAGAGAATTCTAACACTCGAAGGACCACCTTCCAAACTTGGAAGGAACGAAATGTACAAGTTGCTATTTCAAAAACTTTATTTAAACTATGTACAACGAGGTGACACTAGTACCATAAGTGAGCCGAGTCACTTCTATCTACCTAGAAGCACGCGAATCACACCGAACAACACCTTGGTTCTTCCTACCACTGCAAGGTTTCGCCCAGGCCGCACATTGCTTCGCACAATCCGCGTTGTAGTTTCAAGCAGCCAGATGCGCTGATTTTAAGCATTTTATGGCAAAGGATTGCATCGAAGGTACCCGGGTACGGACGGCAATACCATTAAGCTAAGTGGCGATTACAGACCCACCGCCGTAGTCAAACTACAAAAGGTTACGTACCGGGCCTACTACACAATAGCGATATCCTTGCCATAAAGCATCGCCCAACGCGAGTCGCTACAAATCGCACGTCTAGAGAAAAGACAACACTTACAATTGGAACAAAAATGAAAAGTGAAAATGCGATTCAAAGTAATCAAGATGTTAATAAAATGTGCATTACTCTTTGATAATGTGCATTACCGGCACTTTTGTAGAATCAATCATTAAAAAACTTTTCAATACTAAATAAGATAGAATAACTATCTTATTCGATATAAAAATTTGACATTCAAAAGTGCTTTGAACAATCGTGTACCTACACAACAATGTATACCTTACAATTTAATTATTGATTATGACTTGACTAATATATGCAACTATTGCATAGCCTATTTTTTTTGCGAATATTGATTTACTATACATATAGTACAGTATTTATCGACAAATGTCCCAAATGTCTGGCACATAATTGTCTCTGAACTATCCCCACTCCTGCGGGGTATACCCCGTGAGGGGCCAAGAAGCTCGAGCGGCCTCGGCCGCCAAGAAGTGTAACATGATACGGGTCGAGTATATCGGTGTGAGACCCGGAGACCACTACTAATCCAATGATAAAACTTCTTTATTTTTCATTATTTTTTTATGGGACTTTGACCAAAATATTCGTGGCATTTTTCTAATGAAAATGATACCAAATATGATATAATTCCGATGATATTTACTTGTGTTCGGTGTCAAGTTTCTACGTTCAGCAAAAGTCAAAGAATAATATCCCTGTCGAATAATCGTCCCTGGACGGACCCGTGGTTGGGACAATTATCGATAAAATACCGTAGCAACTTTTAACTGATTTAGCTGCATCGTCGACAATCAGCATACACCTACAATACACGTACTTGTACAGCAGTTTTATGAAAGATGCAATCTAGTTCTGGTCAACAATGTGAGGCTACATACAGTGACTCCCAAAAATATTCGGACACTTTACGATTTAGTAATTCGTTTGTTGATAAAGCAATCGCCCTGGGAACTGTTTCTAGAAATAAAACATTTATTAATGTTGATAAACATACATAGTTTATTTGCAAAATATACATACGTTTCATAATAAAAATTATTAAACCAAATAATGGACCGTTTGTGGCTCATAAAAATATTCGGACAATATTAATTTTTCTATTTAGATAATGTAATTTAGCATTACAAAATTTGTTTAATACTTCTTGGCATAACCATTTTGTTTAAGAACATGTCTTAACCTGTTTGGCACATTATTTGTAATTTTTAAAAAATATTCAACGGTTATATTCGACCACTCAGTTGCAAGTCTTTGTTTTAATTCGGCCATCGATGTAATTGGGGTTTTTCGAATTTTTCTGTGTAATTCATCCCACAAATTCTCGATAGGTTTAAGGTCCGGTGATTGGAGCGGCGGATGAACAATTTTGGGACAGCGGTATAATAAAAATTTTTGCACAATGCGTGACTGATGCTTAGGGTCGTTGTCCTAGTAAAACTTAAAATTATTATTAAACAAAACTATTTCGAAAGTGAAAAAAAATCCACGCTTCAGTGCTTCAAAACTAGTTAGTGAGCTATTAGAAGAAAGCTGCAAAAATGTGTCAGCCGAAACAGTTCGGAGAACGCTGAGGCAAGCTGGTTACAATGGAAGAGAAGCTAAAAAGTAACCATTTATCAACGAAATTAATAGCAATAAACGAAAAAGCTTTGGAAGAGAGCTAATTTCTAAGGATGAGACATGGTGGAAGGATGTCATATTTGCTGATGAAAACAAATTCAATCTGTACAATTCTGACGGAAGAACTATGGTGTGGCGGAAAGCGAATAAATAGTTTAATTTCGAAAATACAAGAGGTACAGTGAAACTGTTGTGTAATCTAGTGTTTATTAACGGTATCATGGACAAATATCATTATTTAAAAATACTCAAAAATAATTTTGTTCAAAGTACTGAAAAAATGGGGCTTAATAATAATTTTAAGCATTACCAGGACAACGACCCCAAGCATAAGTCACATATTGTGCAAGAATTTTTAGTATGCCGTTGCCCCAAAATTGTTCATCCGCCATCCCAATCACCGGACTTTAATCCTATCGAGAATTTCTGGGATGAATTGGACAGAAAAATTCGAAAAACCCCAATTACATCGCTAGCCGAATTAAAACAAAGACTTGCAACTGAGTGGTCGAATGTAACTGTTCAATATTTTTTAAAAATTACGAATAATATGCCAAACATGTTCTTAAACAAAATGGTTATGCAAAGAAGTATTAAACAAATTTCGTAATGCTAAATCACATGATCTAAAAAGAAAAATTAATTTTGTCCGAATATTTTTGTGAGCCACAAATTGTCCATGGGTAAACTTTCTCTTGGGAACCCAGAGATTTTCGATTATTATATGTCTAATCCTGTTCATTTCGCCAAGAAAACTCCAAATGTCGATGTCCCAGACCGCGGAGTGCACTCGTTAAAAAGTTATGAGCGTTTAAAGTTGAGTAATTTTCATTGTTTCAGCTCTGTTTTTGACAGGTATGGGCGCCGCCATATTGGTTAGTAGGGAGCTCTTCCGTGTAGTGACTCAGTGGCGACGCTAGATGGCAGCTCTAGCGCGCCACGTGTGGGAATTGTGGTGGTGGTGAACCATACACCTCCACCATAGGTCGACTATTGGTCCGTAGTCGACGGTCTAATCACCCATGCGTCCCACTTATCACACAGGTGATTAAATAACAATTACCAGAATGTGGTACTTGGACGAGGACTTTATTGCACAGTTAACTATTTACAATGCTCTATTATTCTACAGTGCACTCTACTCGCGACCGACATGTCGCGAGGTATTTCGCCACGAGGGCTGTATCAAAAGCGAGATTAAACTCGCGGAACGCTAACACGTGTGCTCGCAAGGCACGCCAGAACAAGAAGAAGGAGTCGACGACGCAATCGTCGACACCTGTCGCTAGGCGTTCCTACGCAGGCTCGGCGATTCCCACTCCGCCGCACGCGGAGAGGAGATCTCGACCCCACACACCATATCGCGCATATTACGGGTACATTACGCGTGGCGCGTGGCACCGCACATCGTGCCACAACTCTGCAATGCTGATAACATACATTTACACACAATCAAGATATCTAAATGTTTCATGCTTACAATTACAAAATCGATACACAATCTAACCAAAACTAACCCAGACATTTTGTTTGTTTTTTTTTATGTGTGTGGAAATCCTCCTTATGGATACCCCCCGTCCTCGCCTGAGAGGAGGAGAGGGTTTTGTTGGGCTCTCTCGGCTGAAGGCCAAGCATACCAACTAAACCCACACTAATCCGTCCCGGGGCTTATTGTGGATGGACCGGGATCACCAAGAGGTATGCGACCGTACCCGCCCCACGCGTGTGAGCGCACTCGCGTGGAAGAGAAGCTTCTCCCAAACCAAGCTACCATAGGGCTAGGCGACGGATTGCGCCGAGCCCCCCCCCCTCTTCCCTCGGGACCGCCCGATGGGCGAGTGGTACAGTCGCCCATTCCCGGTAAGGATCAGTCCGTTAAAAGGGGAGCCTCAGCTTAAACCCTCCGGAGTGATCCCCCTCCTGGTAGGCGTGACCAAGACCACGCCCACGCCCCGCTCCGGCGATCTGGCTAAGCCGGATCGTGGGTGGGGGGTTTCTTCCCCTTCTTCTTGGGTGCCGTCTTCTTGGGCGGCCCCATCTCCCCAGCGACCGACACCTCCATGAGTGCCGGCCCTCCCTCGGCGACCTTAGCCGCCGCACCGCTCTTCGCCCTCTCGCCCAACTTTCCGCCCCCGAACGGAACATTGGGCAAGCCCCAGACCCCGAGCGGTGCTCGACGGGCTTACCAAGGTCCCCGCAAAGGGGGCACCGGGATGACTACGTACACGCAGCCACCCTGTGCCCCTCGTCCCCGCACCGGTAGCAGCGACCGCTCCCAGACCTTCCCTCGTAAATAACCTTTAATTTAATATTTAAGAAATATTTTCAATCGGAGCCAAAGTTGCCACTCGTTAAGCTGCACATAAACAATCTAACCTAAAAATCCCTAAAATAAAAAAATCGCTTTTGAACACGTAAAAACATTTAAACCAGGAATGTCTTGCCGATTCCAACGAACCCTTACACGACCTAATTCGACCGATTTTAACAAAACCACACCCTAACTCCCTTATCCAGGGTGTTAGGGGGTTGAAAATACAAAATTCGGTGATGACACCCGGAGTGTTCTAAAGGGGGGTCGGAGAACCCGAATCTGTGGTCGGATTCGCCTGCGACCCCTCCTTCACCCTTTTCTAAGACTTCCTCCTGAGTGGAGTTGCTCTCTCTCTCTCTCTCTCTCTCTCTCTCTCTCTCTCTCTCTCTCTCTCTCTCTCTCTCTCTCTCTCTCTCTCTCTCTCTCCCTCTCTCCCTCCCTCTCTCCCTCCCTCCCTCCCTCCCTCCCTCCCTCCCTCCCTCCCTCCCTCCCTCCCACCCTCCCTTTTGTTTAAATTTTCACAGAGAAAATTTCAGTGCCGACGAAGCGACCGCGTGCGGTGCACGCAGCTGCGAAGCCGGCAAATTTCTCTAAGTCCAATTATCTAGAAAATTTTATGTTGTCTCGCCTGGCTACCCCCACCATAAAATGGTCGCCGGCCGCCGAGCGAGAGAAGATAAAATTTAAGCGCGAAAACCGCGAACTGGTGACGTCGGAAATTCGAGAACTTGCTCGCGAGTGGGCTGTGACGTCACCAGCGCAATGTCGTCACCCCGGCCGTGACGCAAGAGGGACTTAGAAAATTTGTCGAACTCCGAACGTGCACCAAGAGCAGGGCTCTCACACTGCACACGCACACTAAGGACTGCACACAGATCACACCGAAAACAGAAAATGAAATAAAATCCGCGGCACAGAATACAAGTCCAAAAATAAATTAAATTTAATTAATTAAACACACAAAGAATCCCAAGACAACCGCGACCAAGAGAGACACCGCAAGGCCCCGACGCCCGAGTGGTAAAAATCCCAAAAAGTAATACAAATCTAAATCTAACCTATGCTAATAATAATAATTAATTAATAATAGTAGATTATTCCTAAACCGAATACTTCTGAATAGAAGTTAAAACTAAATGACCAAATGAATAAAAGAAAAGAAAAGAATTTTTGCACAAATGGCACTTTCACAAAGCACACACGTTATATATAACACTAACAAGTAAATATATAATAAAGAAAAAACCCTACACCTTTATAAATTTTAAAACATTTACTAACTATATTTAAAGAACCCTAAACTAAGTAACTAACAATTTACACTATAATAATTGCAAAGTAACACTTTCCGAAAACACATGATTCTCAAAACGTTACACCACTCGGACTCAGAACTTTTTTTTTTTTTTTTAAATTTCCGCTTTATTCATAACTATCCATCACCCTTACATACTATTAAGATTCAAAAATAAAGAAAAATTCCATAAACCAATATAACCCGCTTTATATTAATCTAACTTAATCTATTCACACGCAAAAACCCTTAAAATGACGCCGCAAATACTATAATATCTAAAGAACAAAATTATTACCCCCCCTTTTTACCTGCTTTCCTTTCCTGATCCCGCCTCTAGATCCGAAGGAAGCTGGCATTCCCTTTATCACCTCAACCCTCTCCTTTTTTTCAGTTTAGAATAAATTAAAATTTCTGGCCACCTTTCTTGAAACCCCCTATACGTTGTCCCTTATATTCACGAATCCCCTCCTTTAAACACGCCGAAAAAACCCCAAAACTCTACTTAAAACCCTTCCCTTATAGCTCTACGCGAAAGAAAACCTGTCCCGGATTGTTACATCGTGTCAGGTCTATATACCGTCCTTCCTTTTCCTATGTGTCTATATCGAACGAAGTTGTCAACAGCAAATGACGTCTCAGCAGAAATGAACGGTATGCGACACCTTTACACTTAAAACACAAATAACTCCCAAACCACGGCCCCTACGAAAAATTTCCCCTCTTATAAAAAGATTTCACCGACACTTATAAACCCTAATCCTCTAACCCTTTCCCTTTTCGAGATAATTCTCTCTGAAGTTGGGAAGTTTCAAAGACAAGTGTCCATCGGCATGGGCAGTTTTCCTTGAAAATTCCCTTAACGATCAAGTGTGCCCGAAAGATCCCTACACTCCCCATTCACACCCTTTAGCCCTTCCCTGTGTGTTCTGGACCCTTTTTCTTACAAAAATTACACTTTCATCACACTAAAATTAACCAACTAAAAATTCAACCGATTGCTACGACACTTTAAACCGTTATGGCCGTTACCGTGTCCTCGCTTTCTTACGACCCCTATGCCCCCCACTCCTTTTCTCTTAGAGGTTCCCACTCGCTTGTTATTTATACTCGTCCTCTGCCCTCTCCGTCGTTTTTAAATATATACATACATACATACATATACACATACGGTCGCTTCCCTTCCCCCTAACTCTTCGTTCTCTTATTACCTCCTTCCTCCATTTTAATTTTCCTATCCTTTTGTCGGTGTACGCTTTCCTTTTTCTTCTTATCTATAACCAGGTTCCGAGAGTGCGTTTCCGTGGTCGGAAAAGTCCCGTTTATGGTTTGTACTTCTAGATCTTTAATCCCCCCTTATTTGCTGATTTCCTTATTTTTTTTTAAAACTAAATTCTATTTTATTTTTAGCTTATCTTTTCGTTCTTTTCCGTCCAAAGCTACCCACCTCGTTTACAAAGTTCACGCTTACTTGTACTTATTTTAATTAATTTGTTAATAATTATTACCAATCTTTATTCTTCAACTACAATTTCGGCCCTTTCCCTCTGGTATCCCGATTCTCTTGTTACTTCCCCCTATTTTACCTCGACTTTCCCCTTTCTTTTCTCCCTTGTATTATTTATTCTCTTTCTTATTCTCCGATTTGAGGTTCCTTTCCCTTCTTTCTTTTCATTTACCCTTCCTACCCCTCCTATTTTCATTTCCTTGTACCCTTTTCCTCGTAATAGGATTCTTTGCACGCCAGAAACTCCTTTTCTCGCGTCCTATAGCCTTTTCGAGTCTCCAATTTTGTCCCACTTCAAACCGCCAGAGTCTCACTTCAAACCGCCAGTGGTTTTTCGCCTCTATCTTTTTTACTTGCTTTAAGTCGCACGTATGTTTCTTATAATTCTCCGTCGTTTTCCTTCAATCGCTGAAATTGTGAATTTTGCAAATTTTCATTTCGGGTCGACTGTCGTTCCTATACGTTACACCGGCCTCTGTTCGGTCTTTTCGTTTCTGTTTACGTTTCCAGTCTTTCTTTCTCTGTCCGTTCCTTTCCGTTTACTCTACCCGTCCTTCTCGCTCCTATTACTCCTTCCGTCCTCGTGGTTTCCCTATCGGTAATTCTATTACCTGCCCGTTATTTGGTTTGCTTTATCTTTTTGGAACCGGAACTTCTACCCCTTTTTATACTGTCCTCTGGTACCTGTTTTCACGCCATCGTTCCTTGCGCTCGACACTTTGATCGCCCATTACACAAGTAAATATAATCGGAATTATATCATATTTGGTATCATTTTCATGAGAAAAATGCCCCGAATAATTTGGCCAAAGTCCCATAAAAAAATAATGAAAAATGAAGAAGTTTTGTGATTGGATTAGTAGTGGTCTCCTGGTCTCACACCGATATACTCGACCCGTATCATGTTACTCTTCTCGGCGGCCGAGACCGCTCGAGCTTCGAGGCCCCTCACGGGGTATACCCCGCAGGAGTGGGAATAGTTCAGCGACATTTATCCGCCAGACATTTGAGACATTTATCGATAAAATACTGTACAATCTAACCGGAACTAACCCAGATCTTTGTTTTATTATTTAAAGTGCAGGGAGGTTTAATGCTTTATGCACTATTTTCATGAGCCTTTTTACCCATGAAAAGTGTGACCTCCTAATTTCACGACAGTAGTGAAACTACGCTGCAATCGTGGTGCACGACATAGCCGTTTCGTCTCTTAACGACAAGTCACGGAATTCGTGACAAGCGTCGTCATAAGACATATCCCGCGCGAAACAGTATATCAATCTTAAAAATAACGAATCATTAAATTATATTGAACAAATACATCAAAACTTCAAAACTTCAAAACTTATTTTATCGCCTTGCATAACGGCAATCTTATGTCTTCGAAAAACGAATCTGCTGTAAACTGCCGGCACCGCTCCCGACCTTTCGGGCATGTTTTCCGTTTTGTATAGTACCATATCACACCGGTGAACACGACACTTTTTACATGCCCGCAAAAGGCCATTTTCTCGAGCCCAAACGATAGCTTCCTCTTCACTTCTCGGCAAACTCGAAAAATTAAACTCTGCGGTAGCCATTTTGGTACACTGTAAAACTAGAAATTCGAATTCCCCCTTCACATGCCCAGGCTACTATCAGGAGGCGCGCTAGTGCTGCCATCTAGCGTCGCCACTGAGTCACTACACGCAAGGGGCGCTCTACTTACCAATATGGCGGCGCCCATACCTGTCAAAAACAGAGCTGAAACAATGAAAATTACTCAAATTTAGACGCTCATAACTTTTTAACGAGTGCACTCCGCGGTCTAGGACATCGACATTTGGAGTTCTGTCGACGAAATGAACAGGATTAGACATATAATAATCGAATATAATAATCGCCAAAGTTAGTTATACCTAGTGTCCGAATATTTCTGGGAGTCACTGTACTTACAGTGTGGAACAAACTGATAGGCGAATTTCATTTTGTTTACCCTAAATATTTTGGTGTCTCCTTTAGAGATAACATGTCATGTCTTTTATTTATGTAATGTACAACACGAAGAATATGCGAAAAATGTAAAAATTTGGGAAATTTAGGTGGAAAAAGTGTTAGGACGTTAGGCGTATTTTCGATTCTTATGTTTCCTGGCAGTTGTTATTTGAAACCAGACGTGGGCAATATCCAAATAAATTATTTGAAAAA
The DNA here is from genome assembly GCA_916610255.1 of Lasioglossum lativentre. Classification (NCBI taxonomy): domain Eukaryota; kingdom Metazoa; phylum Arthropoda; class Insecta; order Hymenoptera; family Halictidae; genus Lasioglossum; species Lasioglossum lativentre. Next base: position 19,072,671 of record OU744359.1, on the reverse strand, counting down.
TAATAGTTAAGATAATATATTTTATTGCTTGCCTACACATTATTTGAAATAACCTTGTATTATTTTTTTCAACGGACAAATAATTTTTCTTTAGATTATGTATTTCGTTATTTGGAATTTATTTGAAATAATTTTTCATTTTATTTTTTATTTGAAGTTTATAATAAATCTTCAAATCAAATCTCAAATACACTAATTCTATCGTGTCAGCATCGCTGACTGTGTCTGCAATACAGATTTCTATATGTATCGTGTCTCAGGTATGTATCTCACACACAATTAATGCACATGAATCATTCCATGTGAATTGGGACTACTGTTTCGAATTTGGATATGTTGCAGTCTTTCGTCATACATGACCGTATCTCAAAGGATTCTTTGAAATCTTAAAAATTGTTGGTTTCACAGATGTGTAATATGAGGTGACAAACGTTTTCCATTAAATTATAACGGCCGAACTAACAAACCGATGAAAATTGGTTTTTGGTGCTTATAGTGAAAACATAAGAGTATTTATTAAAAATATTATTTAAGTTGAAAAAATATTTGTTTTCACCATTTATTGTGCAATTGTTTTAAACAGGTGCATTGTTATCGTACCACCAGAAAATTGAAAAATTAAAAATAATAATAATATAGCCCCAAGTGTCCTCTTTACAGACCCGTTTTTAAAAATACGGGTACTTCAAAATTGGCGACATGACAATTATTTGAAGTGAACGCTGCGCTGAAATATATCGAACGGCGGCCGACCTTTCGGCCGACGTCGGTCGAAACTTGAAAGGTCTCACAGACGGGCCTACCCACACATTTTAAATGCCGGACTGACCCGTCAGATGTCGTACAAAACGGGTCCACTGTGATCGTACCCTTACGCTGGTGCTCTACGGACACGGATGTTTTGGCGCGTACCTGCGGAAAATAGGCAGAGAACCGACGGCGCAGTGACATCACTGCGGGGAGGCCCGGGATATGGCGCGGCAGACGCTGGACGAACGTCCAGCGTGGTCGGCGCCCCGTCGTGCCCATAGGGGTATTATCGGTGGCGAGAGGCATTGAAATGCGGCTGCCTCCTTCTGCGAACAAGTAATGTCGCAGAAGGAGGCGGCGGAAAAGGAGAGGGAGGCCGACCCCCTCTCCGGCAGGAGAGTGGCCTCTAGAGGTCGGCGGCTCCCGCTTAGGGATCGCAGACGGGATGGCTTCGGTGGGACTAACTAATACTCCCATCGCTGCCATGGGGGACGAAGGCTTCCCCCCAGGGGTGGGCCGGCCGCAGGGGCTGAGCCGGAAGAACGTCTCGCCCCGTCCCGCCAATGCGACTGGCCGGTCGCCCCTCTGTTCGGGCATCACGGGTTGGGGGGGGGGGGGGGCGAGCCAGAACTAACCTAATACTCCCATCGATCCCTCCTTACCGCGTGCGGAGACCTCCTCTCTCAGCCGGGTGGGAAGCCCCTTGGGGTTTCTCAAGCCCCTGAGCGAGGGGGGGGGGGGGGGGGGTCACCGAGGGTCGCGGTTGACAGGAGCTGGGGCTCGTGTCGTCCAGCCGAGCGGCTCTCGGGCAGCATTACCATATTCTTGTCCCGCCAGGCCCCTTGCCCTTCCGCCCCTCGCCCAGCTTTGCTGCGGAGCCCGCCTTTGCTTCCCATACTCTTCCGCCTGTGGGAGCAGGCAGGGAAATTAACAGGTATTCTTTTGTTCTACGCGACATCACGGACGGCTTGGTTTGGGTGAAGTTAGTTTGTGAATTCAGTTTACAGCAGTTTACAGACGTTTGGTGTGCAGTGTAGCAAGAATCAAAGTTTTAGAGTGCCGTTTGCAGTATTTTATACTACACATTTTTTTTAAATTATTGAGAAATCAGGTTATGTATACATTGAATATTAGATCATTATAGTTCAAATATGTAATACAAATGATTATAAGTAGACTGCGGATGTTTACGCAAATTCATATTTTTGGGAACTGAAAGAAAGGAATGGAGCTGAAATAGAAATTTCTTGAATACTTCAAATACTATAATGACTAGTAAATACACATTTCTCAAACCTTAGCTTGTGTTTCTTTTGTATTTAATTAATAATACACGACTGAATTTATTTCATTATAGCAGTGTAGCCTACCTTTCCTAAACAAATCAGCTAATATAAGCATACGGTCTGCTTGGAACACTCATTAGCTTGCTCCACGTGGTACGCGTCAGCGTTAGTGGGAGGAGTGGGGGAAGCAAAGGCGGGCTCCGCAGCGAAGCTGGGCGAGAGGCGGAAAGGTAAGGGGCCTGGCGGGACAAACATATGGTAACGCAGCTCTCGGGTGGGGGCACTCCGTGTGGGTGGTCAGCACGGGGTCCTACTAGAGTAGGATCAAATGGGGGAGCTTCTCTCTCCCCGTGATGGGGCCGTAGATTCCAGGGTAGTGGGTGGTCGGTTCCATTCGATTTCGAGGTCCCGACCACCTCTCAGTTAGATCAGGGAGGTCATCGTGGGGTCGTTACTGGGTATGCCCCCTGGAGGAAGGTGGGGTATGCGTAACGTTTTTCCCCACGTAAAAGAAAAGAATGGTTTGGTTAGATTGCCAACCCTTTTCTTCTTTTTTGTTATGGGAGAGGAAGAATGCTTTTTACGCACTAAACTCCCCCCCCCCCCGGGAGTGCAGGATTCGAGCTGTTCTAGATGGAGGTGACCGGCGGCCCCTACCCGCTAAACCTCCTATCCCAGGATCCTTCTGTCCCTTTCCCTCCACCACATGGGCCCGAGTTCGTAGTGCTTCGGGGCGCCGCGTGAGCATATTTCCCGAACTACTTATTTCTCCGGGTCATCACCACTCCTGTCCTTGGATATTTAGATTACCAGACCTAACCCAGACCTGTCCCCCCCCCCCGGGGGGGGGGGGGAGCCGAGGTTATGTGGGCCATCGGCGCTCCCCTCCCCGATGGCTACCCACTAAAACCCCACACCCGTCTAAGCTAATTGGGAAGACCCTGGATCACGCGAGTACTCAACAAGACACTTCCCAGCTATTATACAACCCTGGGGGAGGTGTTAGCCTCCCCAACTACCTACACTATAAGACCCTGGGCGGAGGGACCCACCCGGTGTCCCCGTCCAAGGGGCCGTCGGAATGGGCTTCCCGAGCTCCCGCTCGGTCCACCTACGGCCCCAGCGAGAGGTCAGGCCTAGTAGTAGTAGTAGTAGTAGTAGTAATAATGCAATCGCCGGGGAAGGGCGGCCGTGCCACCCCTCACTTCCGTAAGGCATACCGTTCGTTCATCATCGGTTTCACAATTGGCGCTGCCGGCTCTCGGCCCTTCTTGTTAATAACAAGTGTCAGGTTGCAATTATCCTTCATTTTTCCGCCGCGTCTCTGTTGTATATGGTCCGGGCCGCTTTCAGAGTCGTCGACTTACTAAACGGGATGGTCATCATCGATGAGACGGCCATACTACCTAAATTTTTGAGTTTTTGAGCTTTTTAAGGCTCGGAGTGAACGTCGGGCCATCTCACCATCAGACCTGCAGGGTGTCTCGCCTGCCCTTTAAGACTCCCCCCACTTCATCATAATTACATATTGAAAGCGTCAAGTTATTTATTCCTTTGCCTACACTATTTTTGGGTATTCCAGAAATTTACCCTTTCCCACCCTTGGAATAGATTCCAATCCTGATCTGTGATTCTACAGGGGCATTCAAGCAAGGGATCGCGAAGAGTTATACATTGGGAAGAAGTTAAAAGCAAACCTTCGGATCCAATCCGACTTTATCGAAATCTTGACTGAGCCAAGATATCAATGCCATACGGTCTTCACCTGCCGAAACCTACATCGCGTTGAGGTAAAGAGGGATCGTTCGCCAATTTCGCCGAAATTTGTCTCCTGAGAGGTTTAAATATCGTCTACATCGGGTTCTCCCCCTTGTGGTCGGCTCGACGCAGTCTAGTAATTATGGCTGATAAAATAGGATGTGACCATCATCCTCGGTTATCAGTCGGCGTTCAACCGTGGTTCCGTCCGCCAGACCTTCCCCTTGAAGGTTTGTTTCCGTGCCTGTCTTTATCGCTGCACAGTAGGTGCAGACCGTCATCGTAGAGATGAAACGGTTATCTATGTAACCTCTCAAGCTGTCTCTGTTTCCATGGTCTCTTCGTTGGCTCCTCATAGAGGGCATTTTCCTTACGCTGCAGTTTCCTCGTCGATTTGGTCAATCTTACAGTCGTACTGTTCCAGCTATGATCACGGTACTGTGCCGGTCTAGCTTTCCCAAGCACGAACTAGTTTCACAGCCCTTCGGAAACTGTTGTTGAAAATCTTTTGTATTTAATGGTTCTGTTTTTGTTTCATGTTTTTCCATTTCGATATACTGCTATCGAGTTTTTATTTTCCAGTTTTCTAGTTTTTGAGAACTGGTTTCCCTCAGGTTTGTACTATTTCATCTTTGTCAGTCGCAGAAATCGAGGAAACACCTGTGTTTCCTACATCTATTTCCTGTATCGACTGGTTGATTAGTAGCATTGCTTTTTACTTACGGATATCAGTTTCCATAGAGACGCATGATTATATTTATAATCTTTGGCTGTCTCTTTTTCCTTAGTCTTTTCGGTTGCCTCACATTTAAGGCCTATTGTTTTATTTCAATTTCCTCATGAGGGTGGTCAGTCTACGGTAGAGCTTGAAAAGACCGTCATTGTTAATAATGATTATTGCGGTTTTTCAAGCTCGAACTAGACTCGCAGCCCTTCGAAAATTGTTTATTAATGCCTTGTTTATCTTTGGTCTATATGACTCCCTTATTTATTTCTTTTTGGTTTGAGGAGTTTTCCTCTTAAATTTAGATTGTTATTTTGATAAAGTGTTCCAGTTTTTCCATTATTCTTGCTGATTGGCTTACGATACCTATAGTTCTAAGAGATCCTATTTTTTCTTAGTACTAATTTAATGCCTAATCCGGCGAGATGCCTAATTAACTTCCCGATTCATAGGGAAGTTACTGTAATTACCCCGAAAATCGAAAATCGAATTTTTAGCAGATCTTCACGTTTCATGGTCATTGGAGTCATTTTAGACTATTTTTATCAAAATGTCGGTATGTGTGTGTGTGTGTGTGTGCGTATGTCCGTTTCTATGGTATCAAATTTTTCGTTAACGTTTTCAGAAAAAGTAACTACGCCATCGGAATGATGAATGATGCAATCGATGTGCCCCTAACTTAGATCTGATTAGATTTTGGTCCATATTGGTCAAGTAGTTTTTTTAGTTTTTTTAGTTTTTTTCGAAAGAAGTTCATTCAACAATGCAAATTATACGAGAGGACGGAAATTTTCCACCAAAGAAACAAACGCAATTACATAAAAAATTTTTTTCTTAATTTGTTTTTTAGATTTAAAAAAAAATTTTTTTTTTAGATTTAAAAAAAAATTTTTTTTTTTAACTTTTTTTTAAACTGATGCTACTGTTATAAATCACCAAAAGCAACTAATTCTATGTTTGGTAGCGTTGTGCAGCGAATAATGAATAAAATTACAATTGAAAGTGAAAAGATTTTGATAGGTGATTTCAATTACAATATATTAAATTGCAAGGATAATGGTAATAATTATTTGATTAACCTTTTGAACAAGTACAATTTAAAAACTAAATTACCATCCAAAAGTATAACGACCAATTTGAATACGCAAATAGATGTCATTTTCTCAAATGTTGATGATATAGATTGCGGTGTTTATGAAACATATTTCAGCTATCATAAGCCAATTTATGCAATCCTCGATAAGAAGGTTGTCAAATATAAAAAAGAAGAGAATGTAGAGAAAACAGATGTAACAATCACAAATCAACAAATGAATCCTGAAAATTTTACAATTTTTGATGAATGTTTAATGATCTCGGACCAGCATATCGAGCAACATAATCATGAATATGCAGTGCCTGCAGACTGTTTCCTCAATGATGGTTATAACTATATGCTTTAGAAACAGCCGAATGTAAAGAAGTCATAAAACCTGATTGTTATTTACAAGATAAACATATTAATTTATTTCACGAAATTATGAACAGAAATCTAAACGAGCGTGGAATATACAACTTTGCTCAAGATACTGGTTACGTTCGAGCTTTTTTGAGTAATTTACAAGAGATCCCAGAACATGAGACGAATATTCAGATAATATACACTGGTGAAATTGGAAAAAAGGTAGTAGGACATTGGATTTGCACAAGATCTGATGGTAACGGAAATGTACACATTTATGATAGTTTTAATGCTAATCATTTGAACCATGATGTAATAGATTATTTGAATGCCCTTTATAAATATAAGAAGAAGTATATATTTCACAGAGTACAATATCAAAACAATGCGTTTGATTGTGGAGCATTTGCAATTTATTTTGCAACATTACTATGCTATAACAAGGAACCAAGAGAGCAACGAGCATACGATGTTGGTTTAATGCGACGCCATATAGCAAACATTTTGATAAGTAGAAAACTATTGAACTTCCCTGAGAATGTATAATCTTCTTAAAACGTTCAATAAATAATGATAATAATATACTGCAACTAACGAATCGGGAAGTTCTTTCTGTGGCTCGTGGAGAGTCACACACAAAATAACATCCGTACCACCAACCCTCTCGCGAGCTCGCAAAACGAGCGAGCTACAACATCCCCACCCGCGAAGCTCGCGAAGCGAGCGAGCAACAACCCCCCTCTAGTTATTTATGTAATTAGTTGCTATCTCTTTTTTAGTCTCTTCATTTGTCCTTTATATTACGACAATTTGTGTGAACTGCAGTTTCCTCGTCGGGGTGATCATTCTACGGTAGAGCCCGAAAAGACCGTCATTATTAATAATGATTATTGCGGTTTTTCAAGCTCGAACTAGATTCGCAGCCCTTCGAAAACTGTTTGTTAATACCTTGATTTTCTCTGGTTTTTATGACTCCCTTTTTTATTTCTTTTTGGTTCGAGGAATTTTCGTTTTCCTGATTTTAGATTAAGGAATGTTCCAATATTTCTTTACTCAAAGGGGGGTGCGGGTTTCCAGCACCTTACAACCTCCCTTTTTATACGCCTTTTACGACAAGCAGAGGATACTGTTGGTGAATTCTGTCCCCATCCAACTGGGATTTTTATTTTCCGTTTGCCTCTTATATTAAGACAATTTGTGTGGACTGCAGTTTCCTCATCGGGGTGGTCAGCCTACGGTCGAGCTCGAAAATACCGTCATACCCTCAGCTCTTCGAAAACTGTTGTTGGTGATTTGCTTTGTTATCAGTTATCGTGACTTACCTTTGTATTCCGTTTTAAGGAGTTTTCCTTTATTTGGCTTATATTTTTATTTTATTATTCCATTTTTGTACGTGCCACGGTGATCGCAATGCGATCACTCACGTAAGAGGGAATAAGAACAGGGAATAAGACCAGGGAATAAGACCCTGGACCTTATAGGACCTGAGGTCAACCCTAACCCAGACCTAACACCATCTTGTGGTCGTCCAATTTCAGAGAATGTCTTCGATAACATACACAGTGTATCCGGAATGTAACGGAATTTTTTCAATAACAAGAAAAGAATTAGTTATTTTGCCTAAATTATTCCCCTATATTCAAAATCCCTTCCAATACACCGCTGGGCACGTTCAAGCAATGCTAGCATAGATTTTTTAATTTCATTTTGCGGAATCGCCTCAATGACTGTTAATTTCTCAACACAAGATAGAAACTGAAAGCTTTATGGTGACGAAGTTTTAAATTTATTTTATAACTCATTACAATTCTGTCGTGACGTTAAGAAGTCGCGAGGAGAGTACGATGCGGTCTGTTCCGCTGCTCGGAAAAAACTCCTCGAATTATCCTTATTAGTCCCAATTCGCAGAAGGGTGGTCACACCCTCCTCCTTGGGCCATAAACGGGCCTAGATCGCTGCTGTCAGCGACCTCACCTCGCGGCCTATACTGGTGTCTTTCAACCGATCGGTTGTCCAACACATGTTTCGCGATGCTAGCAGGAATCCCTACCTCAGGAGACTCGCAAACATAACAGACCTTCGCTCTCCCCGCGGCCCCTTGTACATTCATCATTCACAAGTAACAACGCACCACTTATAACTAACGCCGATACAATCGATAACTTAAACTACGAGGAATACAATAAACGCAATTCGGTCCGTAATAACATAGCAATCTTAAACAACTAATGGGAGCCCCGAAACACTACAATAAACCTTTTACGAGGGGTTACCCAATAATCCAAAACTCTACTTTGTCCGCAACAATGACCCTCGTCACGGCACTTTGGACTTGTATAACACTGTTATAAAACATTCCTTTCATGGCCAGTCGCATCACCAAGCCTCATCACCAGTTACAATCGATTCCAGGAATGTGCAGTTTCGTCTGGCTGTTTTAATAAGGTCCTTGCAATATTCAACGAGAACAATTTGTTTGTCCTCATTTAAGACGTCAGGAACAAGTTTCTTGAATCCTTTGTCAAAATTTCGTGAATCGTGTATTTGGTCGTATTTAATTCCTCCGCTATCCATCTCACAGTAGAATTCCCATCGTAGGCGATCATTTCACGCACTTTTTGCACCAACCCATAGCGATTGTTATTTTTTGGCCGGACTGACTTTGGGTCGTCTTCCAAAGTATCACTACCATTCTGGAATCGCTTATACCATTCGAACACACGTGTACGAGATAAGCAATCATCACCATAAACTTTTTTCATTAATTCAAATGTTTCTGTAAAAGTTTTATCGAGCTTGAAACAAAATTTAATATTTGCTTTTTGTTCCATAGTGTTTTTGCGACGAGGATTCTAACGGTACTATCACCTTATGCGCTATAACTTGACAATCCGTTGATCGATTGCAGTGATCGTGGTCTTGTTTTGTATTGGAAGGTTGCAGCTTTCAGGATATGTTTTGTTTCAATAGATGGCGTTAGTAGTATCATTTAAATTAAACAAGTTCCGTTACTTTCCGAACATACTGCGTATGTCAAATATAAAATCACATTCACGTAGATACTCACAAATTGCAATATGGTAACAACGGTATATTTTTGTTCATAACTTTTTAATAAAAAACGAGCGACAGCTATAGCCTCTTAGGGGTTACTTACAAAGGTGACCTTGATAACATATGTCAAGGTCAAAGTCATCCGAGGTACCTCCCCTAAACGTAATATTTACCAAAATAATAAATCATTTGAAATGGTTCGATATGTGAAATGCTTTGTTGTTATCTTATATTAAATAAAGTGTGTCCAGCCCTGTTTGAAACTCGATGGAAACAGAAGTTTATAAAATAAACAACGGATCGAGGACGAATGAGCAGATAAAAATGAAATAATAATGGATATAATACTATGATACTATAATATGGATAACATGTAGATCTCTACTCTACCTATTTACTCTATTCTACGAATTTACCTTCTATTTCAACAATTATAAAAAAAATCCTAACCGTAATATACCAGATATATAATTTCCTAAGGAATCCAAAGACGTATAAAAAAAGACATGAGGAAGATTTCGTACCATATCAGAACGTGATAAACGTGAAATTTTACTTCTATTTCAATGAAACTGCGAGACATATTTGTTGAAATACTTTTAGTGACCAAAAAAAGTTCGATTTTAATAGCAGAACTTTTCAGAATTGGACGCTATATCTTACACTTTTGTCTAACCGATATTAATCCATTTTTACATTTTGTGTAGAACATTTATGGGTAAATGTTGACAAAAGGGAACCTAGCACCAATGACCTTGGCCTTGCAATATGTTGTCAAGATCAACATTCTGAGAAACTTTGGCGGCGGTTTAGTATAGTGACAACGCCGGAGGTGATGGGTGTTAGGGGCGTATGGTGAGGGGTGCCGGGGGTTATACGAAACCGAAAGAATTTTTTTGAGGAAATGAACGGTTACCGAGATATTCGCAAAAAACTAGTACTGCTACTTACGTAAATATTTTCGAAAATATTGATTTTAGAGAATAAAGTTTCAAACAAAAAATTCATAAGAGTTCATAAAATGCTCTACAAAAAAAGATATACACTTTTTTACGTACACCTATTATTTTGGCTGTTATGACCCAAAATAACTCGGCAGGGTCAAATTAACTCCGTGATACATCGATACCTTTCAAAAAACAATCGAAAATAGCAGTTTTCGTAGCATCAGAACCAGAACCGGTTTTAAATCTGCCTAAACTATTCTCGCCGTGATAATTGTATCGGTAAAGCAGGGAACGACATCAAAATGATAAAAAAACCTTTCTCGAGCCAACAAAAATCCCCCCCCCCCCTCCGCAACCATCACTAAATTTTGCACATAGACATGATTTGCATTAAAATAAATGGTTTCCAAAGCGATTTTTGGTGACTCGAAAAAAATGTCTCATCATTTTAGTGTCATTTTCTACCTTACCGGGATTACGTTTAATTAAAATTAAGTTAAGACTTCGGAATCCCCACCCCTGCTTTCGACAGATGACATACGTCATACTATTCGTTTTGAAACGCTGAACACAAAATGTATGTGTCGTTTTTGGCGCAAATGAATAGTTTCCAAGATATACGTGAAAAAATGCAGCTACCATACAATGAATTTTGTATATACGTGCACGTCCGTGCTGTGCATATGCGTGTGCATGATGCGACCGTTCGTCAATTCTGAGCATGCACGACTTCGGAAATTTAGCCCAGATTAACAACAACGTCAGTTATCTAGCCAAATCTAACCCAGACTAATGTAATTTCCGCTCGCTCTTAAAATAAACTTTTCGGAGTAAGAATTCGGACCCTCCCCCCCCCCTCAACGCACTCCTTTCGATTGTTTTTTGAAAGGTATCGATGTATCACGGAGTTAATTTGACCCCCGCCGAGATATTTTGGGTTATAACAGCCAAAATAATAGATTTACGTAAAAACTGTAAATAACTTTTTTTGTAGAGCTTTTTATGAACTTCATTTTATGTTTGAAACGTTTTTCTCTAAAATCAATATTTTCGAAAATATTTACGTAAGTAGCAGTACTAGTTTTTTGCGAATATCTCGGTAACCGTTCATTTCCTCAAAAAAATTCTTTCGGTTTCGAATTACCCCCCTGCCCTCACAGCATACGCCCCTAATACCCACCACCTCCGGCGTTGTCACTATACTAAACTCCTGCCGAAACTTTTCCCTATAAATGTATCCGTCGCGCCCCTCGGTCTTAGTTTCCGAGATAATTCCAAACACTTTCGTTCTAGGTAACAAGTACACATTATTCTTGTACATGCTGTCACTGAACAGTAGTTAAAATATACAGAATCATATACAAGATTTCGAAGAGGAGGTATAGTCTAAGTTGGTTGTTGGTTAGGCTGCTGGGAGCGGCTACGCTTGTAATGTTCCGCGTATCTCACAGATTTTTATACAGGGTGTCCCAAAAGTACTTCAACTCCGGAAAATGGGAGGTTCCTTGGGTCATTTGAAGCGACATTTTCCTTAAAAAAATGGCATCCGCGGCTTTATTTAGGTGTTATTAACGAAAAACACGGACCAACCAGAGCGCGCCTAATCGCTCGGTGGCACGGTTCGCGCGGCGAGCCGGAGGGTGGAGAGTGTTGTCGGTACGCCGTGATGTCGTAACAAACGACAGTTTCTCGATTATGTCCCCGATTTCAATGAGCTTTGGATATATTGTAAAGACCATGATTCTGCACAACATTTCCCTTTAGACTTTTTGCCTCGCGTCTTTAGTTTACGAGATATTTGTAAAAACTTGTAATTTAAAATATATCGATGTGCATACTACTATCTCCTCTCCGATTTCGATGAGCTTTGGATGTGTTGTCAAGACCATGATTCTGAACAACATTTCCCTGTAGACTACTTGCCTCGCGGCTTTAGTTTACGAGATGATCGTGAAGGACTTTACTTGTCAATTCATATCGGGATTCATGATAGCGGATACGGCTTGCTAATATCTCCGAAAGTAAAGCCGACCGCCAACTATTTCAAACGTCGAGTTTTATAACATATTTCAAGGTCATTGAAATCGGTGAGGATCCACATCATCTTTACCCGACTTACGGCAACTTTACCCGAACGAGAGAAGAACAAAAACTGATTGCATTAAAAACTCACTTATTCAGCCGTAAATCCATTTGCTGCTTCGAAATGTGTGTCACTGTCACTGGGTCATTCGGTGACGAACTGCACAGATGTCTTCATGTGTACGAAAGTACCGAAAGCTAAGGGTTGTACAGAACGGTTGTACAAAACGTTGTACACAATGGTTGTAAATTTTTCCACACTCACGGTCACTGTTCACATTTGCAATATCACTTTTATTGCAGTACAAATCACAGTAATGAGGTAATGCGATCAGTAGACTGCGGATATCATGCATTTGTAGCAAAAATGAGTAAGTGCATTTTAAAACAGTAGAGTGATTAAAATAATTTAAAAACACGAATGTATTATTTTCAACTTGATCAAATGATTAAAGTAAAAGTCAACTATCCGTCTGCCATCTGTCCCTTGCAATAGCAGCAGCCAACTTTCATTTTGCATAAAAATCCGCAGTCTAGTGACTAGTTTAAATATTACTACTAAAAACACACATTTTAGCAACCGTGAACTTAGAATTGACAAGTCTTTGGAGATGTTCTCTGTACCGCGGCTCGAACGACACTGATTTTCTCCAAGATTTTTCTGAAAAGTTTAGGGAGGACATTATGCGTGTCGAAAATGCACACTGTAGCACGCTTACGAAAACGACGGTGTGGACAGACGATAAAAAAGGATACGAGAGGGACCCCTGTAAGACTAGAGTTTCTGGCAATCACATGTTTCGGTTTTCATGCAGATTGGTACGCAGAGTCGATGGGTTACTGTTCGAAAAGGTCGTCCGTCCTTTCACCCAGCAAGACGTAGAAACGTCAGGTCCGCGTGGCGTTTTAGGGTCCCTATTGTCCTATGCCTCTCTTAAGAAACTTTCTAAAAGAAAGACGGACGACGTTTTCGAACAGTAACCCATCGATTCTGCGTACAAATCTGCAGGAAACCCAAAACATGTGATTGCCAGAAACTCTAGTCTTGCAGCGGTCCCTCTCGTATCCTTTTTTTCGTCTGTCCATACGGTCGTTTTCGTAAGCGTACTACAGTGTGCATTTTCGACACGCATAATGTCCTCCCTAAACTTTTCAGAAAAATCTTGGTTAAAATCAGTGTCGTTCGAGCCGCGGTAGAGAGAACATCTCCAAAGTCGTGTCAATTCTAAGTTCACGGTTGCTAAAATGTGTGTTTTTAGTAGTAATATTTAAATTTGTCACTAGACTGCGGATTTTTATGCAAAATGAAAGTTGGCTGCTGCTATTGCAAGGGACAGATGGCAGACGGATAGTTAACTTTTACTTTAATCATTTGATCAAGTTGAAAATAATACATTCGTGTTTTTAAATTATTTTAATCTCTCTACTATTTTAAAATGCACTTACTCATTTTTGCTACAAATGCATGATATCCGCAGTCTACTGATCGCATTACCTCATTACTGTGATGTGTGCTGCAATAAAAGTGATATTGCAAATGTGAACAGTGATCGTGAGTGTGGAAAAATTTCATGACATCTGTGTGAAAGTGAAAAGTCCGGATCGTTGACTTCACCGCACATCCTCCGGGCTGTCGTATACCTGCTATCTACCATCAGCTGTGCAGTTCGTTGACCTGACCGTACGCCCCTTAGCTCTCGGTACTGTCGTACACATGAAGACATCTGTGCAGTTCGTCACCGAATGACCCAGTGACAGTGACACACATTTCGAAGGAGCAAATGGATTTACGGCTGAATAAGTGAGTTTTTAATGCAATCAGTTTTTGTTCTTCTCTCGTTCGGGTAAAGTTGCCGTAAGTCGGGTAAAGATGATGTGGATCCTCACCGATTTCGATGACCTTGAAATATGTTATAAAACTCGACGTTTGAAATATTTGGCGGTCGGCTTTACTTTCGGAGATATTAGCAAGCCGTATCCGCTATCATGAATACCGATATGAATTGACAAGTAAAGTCCTTCACGATCATTTCGTAAACTAAAGCCGCGAGGCAAGCAGTCTAAAGGGAAATGTTGTTCAGAATCATGGTCTTTATAACATATCAAAAGCTCATCGAAATCGGGGACATAATCGAGAAACTGTCGTTTGTTACGACATCACGGCGCGGCGTACCGACAACACTCTCCTCCTCCCGGCTCGCCGCGCGGACCGTGCCACCGAGCAACTAGGCGCGCTCTGGTTGGTCCGTGTTTTTCGTTAATAACTCCTAAACAAAGCCGCGGACGCCATTTTTGTTAAGGAAAATTTCGCTTCAAATGACCCAAGGAACCTCCCATTTCCCGGAGTTGAAGTACTTTTGGGACACCCTGTATGTCTCGTCGGGCTGGCCTGACGGCTGGCCCCATCAGCCCCCTCACGAACCTAATCCCAACCAATTGCAAATCAGTGAGGACGTAGCTTTTTGACAAATTCAACAAAAATTACATTTAATTTCATGTATTTTTTTAAATAATGTGTAGAATCGATTCAATAAACAATTTATTCAAGCTTCAAGTTTTTACGAATATGTCGGAAACTAACCGAGCGACGGATAAATGTATAGGGAAAAGTTGTTCAGAATGAGGACAACATATGTGAAGATCAAAGTAATTGGAGCTGGATCCCTTTTTGTCAACATTTACTAGGGGTGAGCGAAAACCCGAAATATCGGGAACCCGATGGTCGAGACGAGTCGGGACGAGTCGGGTCGGGTTCCCGAAAGAATCGGGTTTCCTGAAAATTTCGAGAATATGACATAGTATGACACTCTTGAAAAGAATTCGTGATGGACAACATTCTTTCAATTTCTTCTGCCATTTTTCGTGAAGTTATTGGAAACACGGATTCTAAGAATCATGTGACCTGATGTAAACATGTTCTCGGAATCTTCAGAAATTCCAATTTTTCCGGGAATCCCGATAAATTCGAGAATCTCGAAATTTTTGGGAATCCCGATAAATTCGAGAATCTCGAAATTTTTGGGTACCCGTCCCGATCCCGAAAAAATTTCGTGTTCCCGACCCGACCCGATATTTCGAGTAATCGCACACCCCTAACATATACCTATTTTTGCTACATATCATAAAAATCTAAAATTTTAAGTGTTTACGTATTTATATATTTTGTACATTTCGAGGGAGAAAATGTACACTCTATGCAACCTTTAGGTCGCATATCATCTTCAGAGTAAAGTGCCTTATTATTTTGACGAGAATTGTAACATTCAATATCAACAATACCATGCATATAGACTTCCGTTTCCGGTCGTAAGAGAGAGAGAGGTGCGATTTGGTGTGAGCGAGAATTCTGAGTGAAAGTGAGGAGCGCAGGAAGTGAGAAGGGTGAGAGTGTGAGGTGAGGGGTGAGTGAGGATACGGGGAGGTGCTAGAGGAAGGGCTAAGGGCGAGGAAGTAGGACAGAGAGCATTGGGGGAAGGTTAAAGGGGGAGGAGATTGGAGGTTAGGTTCGCGTGAAGGTAGAGAGCGCGCGGGATTACCGCTGGAAGGAGTGGAAGGTAGCGCGATCTAGCGGGGGAAAGATATTGTAAGGAGGCGGGAAATTTGAGTAGGAGAAAGGTAAAGAAAAGAAAGAAGTGAAGTTGGAATGGATGAGAAAGGTGGTGAAGCCAAGGGGGTGGGAAGGGTAGAGGGAGAAGCAGGAAAAGGAAGAGTAGGGAAGATTATGAGTGAGGATACTTTAGAGCGCTGGTTAAGCGCGGAAAGTCTGGAAAGTGGGGAAAACGTGGGGAAGAAAAGGGGAAGAGAGGAGGATGAGGGGTGGGTGGAAGGTGGTGGTGGAGTGTTTAAAAAGAGTGACAAAACAAAAAGGTCGCCGGGGAAAACAAAAGGTGGGGAGGGAGTAGAAATGGGAGGGATGGAGGAAATGATGAGGGGGTTATTAGGGGAGTTCCAGAGGATGAGGGAGGAGTTAAAGGACGAGAGGAAGGAAAGGAAAAGGATGATAGAGGAGTGGAGGAAAGAAAGGGAGAGCTGGAAGGAGGAGAGGAGGCAAGAGGGGATAAGAAGGGAAAAGATAGAGAAGCGGCTAGAAAGCATGGAAGGAAGGATTGTAAAAATAGAAGAAAGGATAGAGGAAGGGGGGAGAGGGACGGAGGAAAAGGGGAAGGAAGGTGAAAAAGGAGGGATGAAGGGGGAAGTGGTGCTGGACAATAGAAGGAGAATAAGGAGGATAGAGGTAATGCAGGATAGGAGGGAAAGAGCGGAGAGGAGGAAAAACATAATAATAAAGAGGATTCAGATAGAGGGTAAAGATATGAAAGAGGAAGTAAGAAAGGTGTGGGAGTTGGTGGTGTGAAAGAGGAGGGTATAGAGGTGATAGGGAAGATAGGGAAAGTAGGAAAGGATGGGAGTGGGATGGTAAGGGTTAAAATGGTGAATTTGGAGCAAAAAAGGAAAGTAATGGAGAGAAGGAGAAACTTAAGAGGAAAGAAAGAGTGGTTAGATGATGATCTAACCGAGGAAGAAAGGAGGGCCAGATGGAAAATAGAAAGGGAAGCGGAGAAAATGTGGGTGAATGGAAGGATGAAGAGATGGAACGAAATAGAGAAGATTGGTATGAGGAACAGGGAAACGGGAGTGGGGGGAATGGAGGGGGGAAAGAGGGAGCGGAGGGGGAAAGAGGAAGAACGCAGGTTATAAGATAGCTTTCTGGAATGTGGCGGGACTGAGAAATAAGGACGCGGAATTTTGGAAAGGACTGGAGGAATGGGACATAATAGTGTTAATGGAAACGTGGCTGGAGGAGAGCGGATGGAACGGGATAAGGAGAAAGTTGCCAAGGGGGTATGTGTGGGAGGCGCAGTGGGTCAGGAGAGTGGAAAAAAGGGGAAGGGCAATGGGGGGTATGTTAACAGGGGTAAAGAAAGAGATAGAGAGGGAAAGAGGGGAAAAAGTAAGTGAGGAGGGGTTGATGAACTGTAGGGTAAAGATAGATGAGGAATGGTGGAGGGTGGTGGGGGTATATATAAATGGGGATTTGGAAAGGAAGTTAGAAAGATTGGGGGAATGGACAGAGGAGAAAGGGTATAAGGAAAGAGTAATTATAGGGGGAGATTTTAATGCGAGGACGGGGAGAAAAGGGGGGAAAGTAGTAGTGGGAGAGGAGGATGAGGAGGAGAGAGGGAAGAGGAGCAGAAGGTCGAAAGATGAAAAAGTAAACACAGAGGGGAGAATGTAAGTATTTAGGAGAGAGAGGGTGGGGGATTTTAAATGGCAACACCAAAGGAGACGAGGAAGGAGAATTGACATATACAGGGTGGGGAATTTTAAACAGGTCACCTGAATAACTCGCTTGTTTTTGAAGATAGGAGAAAATGCATTAGACCAAAATTACTTGGTATTGGGGGGCTCATAATCTGGTATTACCAATTTTTCTGTAGGTGGAGGCGTCAAGGTGATATAAAGGTCAACTCTGATTTTTTAAACGGAACAGTATATTTTTTTGCTTACATTCTGATAGAGTGTTTCAAGACGAATACAATGACCTATTATGAAGGTCATTCAAGGTAACTCAAGGTCAACTGAAAGAGAAAACTGATTATCTCAAAGCACACTTCGAATACATGGATACTTTGATACTGCTACTGCAGGTGTTCAAAATGGCGACCTTGAACATGGATACATAGTCTAAATCGTTGCAATACTGTTGACACTGATGCTTCCCTCATAATTCTATGACATTCACCATAAATAAGAACCATTTCTACTTTCTCTGCTATCGTGTAACGCATTTTAGAAAACAGACTCAATAAATATTACGAAGCTGTAGTCTAGTCGGTAGTCAAACTATTAATAACATTTCTGGATACCGGGGTAAGCATACAATGTGATTGTATGTTTATTTACGTTCTGTGATCCTCATCAATACTTACAAGAACGGTATGCCAACAACCAGAGAAGACACAAAAGTATTTGAAGAGTGCTTTCAGACATTTTATTTTCTATTGCAGTTGACTTTGGGTGACCTTGAAGGACCTTCATAATAGGTCATTGTATTCGTCTCGAAACACTCTATCAGAATGTAAGCAAAAAAATATACTGTTCCGTTTAAAAAAACAGAGTTGACCTTTATATCACCTTGACGCCTCCACCTACAGAAAAATTGGTAATACCAGATTATGAGTCCCCCGATACCAAGTAAGTTTGGTCTAATGCATTTTCTCCTATCTTCAAAAACAAGCGAGTTATTCAGGTGGCCTGTTTAAAATGCCCCACCCTGTATAGGGGGGAGAGGGAACTCGGTTATAGATTATGTATTAGGGAATGAACAGACAAAGGAAGGGGTGGAAAGGATGGAAATAGGGGAAAGGACTGATTCAGACCATCTTCCAATGACGGTATGGATTAAGGGGGAGAGGAGAGGGGGTAGTAAAAAACACGAAAGAGGAAGGGGGAGGGGGAAGAACGGTGGAGGATGGTCAGAAGAAGAGGTAAAGAAATTCAGAGAAAGATTTGGGGTGAGGGGAAGGGAGTGGAGGAAGTGGAGGAGGATTGGAAGGGACTGTTGGAAAGAGTAGGGGAGGCGATGGAGGTGGTGGGGAAAAAAGATAAAAGAGGGAGGAGGGGATGGTGGGATGAGGAATGTAGAGAATGGAAAAGGAAAGTGAGAGAGACTTTGAGAGGGTGGAGGAGGATGGGAGGGGAGGGTAAGGAATATAAAGAATTAAAAAGAGGGTATAATGTATTATGTGAGGAGAAAAAGAAGATAGAGAGGGAGAAATGGGAAAAGATGGTGGAGAGTTTGAAGAGCGAGAGTCAGATATGGAAGGTGGTGAACGTGGGAAGGAAGGGGGGTACGACGGTAGATGAAAGGATAAGGATGAATGAATGGGATGATTATTTCAAAAAGCTGCTAGGAGGAGTAGATGGGTGGGAGGGAAAGGAAGGGGCAGGTCGAAGGGAGAGGGATGGGGAGAAAGAAATAGAAAAGTGGGAGGTAGGTAGGGTGATTAGGGGGTTGAAGGAGGGCAAAGCAGCAGGGGGGGACGGGGTCCCAAATGAAGTGTGGAAGTATGGAGGGAGTGAAGTTGAGGATTGGATATGGAGAATTTGTGGCAAAGTCTGGAGGGGAGAGGGATGGCCGGAAGATTGGAAAGAGGGAATAGTAGTGCTAATAGGAAAGAAGGGGGACAGTAGTAAGGTGGAGAACTACAGGGGGGTGACACTAACGCAAACAGCATATAAAATATATGCGGCAGTACTGGCAGAGAGACTAAGAGAGGAGCTGCAGGGGAAAAAGATTTTACCGGACAGTCAGACTGGATTTAGAAAGGGGGTGGGTTGCATAGACAACATATATGTAATAAATTACTTAATTAACAGGCAAGTGAGGAGGAAAAGAAGGAGGATGGTAATAATGTTTATTGATTTAAAAGCGGCGTTCGACACAGTGGACAGGGAGACGTTGATGAGGGCAATGAGGAAAGTAGGGGTGAGGGAAGGTTTAGTGGTAAGATGTGCGGAAATGTTGTGGGAAACTAAAAGTAAGGTGAGAGTAGGGGAGGAAGAAGGGAAAAGTTTTTGGACGGAAAGGGGAGTGAGGCAAGGATGCCCGTTAAGCCCACTACTATTCACCTTGCTGATGGCGGATATGGATGAGGAGCTGGAGAGGGGAGGATGGGGAGGGGTAAAACTAGGGGGGAGGAAGATATATACGTTGGCGTACGCTGACGATATAGCGATGTTAGCGGAAGATGAGGAGGGGATGAAAGGGATGATGGGGAAGATGGAGCGGTATTTGGAGGGGAAAAAGATGCAGTTGAATGCAGAAAAGTCAAAGGTGATGAGATGTAGTAAGGGTGGGGGGAGATCGAAAAGGGTGAAGTGGAGATGGAAGGGTAAGGAGATTGAGGAAGTGGGGGGATATAAGTACTTAGGGTACGTGATTTCGAGGAATGGTGGCCAAAAAGCGCAGGTGGAGCATAGAGTGAGGAAAGGAGCAGTGATAATGGGGAAGGTCTGGGGGATAGGAAAAAGGAGGTTTGCGAAGGATTGGGGTAGGAGAATTTGGTTGTTCGATAAGTTGGTTTGGTCGGTGATAAGTTATGGAGTGGAAATTTGGGGATGGAAGGAGAGGGAAGAAATGGAAAGACTACAGGATAGATATTTGAAGTGGGTCTTTGGAGTGGGAAGGGTAATACCAGGATATAGGGTGAGGGAGGAATTACAAAGGGAGTTGTTGAGGGGGAAGGCAGGGATGAGGGCGTGGAGTTACGAGAAGAAATTGGGAGAAGGCAAAGGGGGGGAGTTGGCGCGATTATGCTGGGAAGAGGTAAGGAAGAGGGATAGGTTGAGAGGGACAAGAGATGGATGGGAGAAGGAGAGGTGGGACTTTTTTGAAGAAAGGGGGTGGTCAGCCGGGGAAATCAATGAGTGGTTTGAGGAAAAAAGGGAGAGAGTTAGTGGAGAAATAATTAAAAGGGAAAAGGAAATACAGAAAAAGGAAAGATGGAATAAGATAGAGGGGTCAAGATCAAACAAGTGGTATGGATTGGTGAAGGGGGAGGGGCTGCCTGGGTATTTAAGGAAGGGATGGGGAGAAAGTAGGTGGCAAAGGGTGGCAAAATATAGGCTACGGAATGAGATGAGGGGAGAGAGGTATTGGATGAATGAGGAGCAGAGATTATGCAGAGTGTGTGGATGGGCGAATGAAACTTGGGAGCATGTCTGGGAAGAGTGTATGAGAGTGTATGAGGATAAAGGGTGGCAGGAGAGGATGTGGGAAGTGTTGGGAGACGAAGGAAGAGGGGAGGAATGGATAAGGAAGATGGATGAGTGGAGAGAGGGAAGAAAAGAAGAGATGGAATTGGAAGGGGAGCGACCGGAAGAGGAGGTCCGCGGGTAGGGTAGGGGAAGGGAAGTAAAAGGGAGTAGGGCAGAGGGTGAAGGGAAGGGGGAAAAGAGGGGTAGGCTTAGGATATATAATAAGAACTTTTGTACATAAATGTTTCTCTCTTTCTCTCTATTTAGGTTAAGTTTAGGTTAAGTTAGTAAGTAAGTAGTAATAAGGATAGATGTAAGAGCGGTGAGATGACTGTGTGGAGTAATGGTAAATGGATTTGTAACCCTAAAGTACTTAATACCATGCACATTCTCGGCGGTTAAATAGTTCTTTTATCTAGCAAAGAATTTTAAAGATTCTCGGCGATCTTGCAATCACGAAAAGTATACAGGTACAAGATTACGCGTTGTGCTCTCTTTGACGTATTAGACGACACAAACCTTTCGAACTAGCAACCGTTAGCTCAGAACCGACCGTCATAATCGTTACGGCCGAACTAGGAAGAAATAAGATAATTAGATCCTTCCTAGACGGAACGTCATGTACGGATCGATATATTAATAGATAAGTTTGAATTCGGAATAGGAACAATATAAGTGTATTTAATTGTAGGTAAATTAACATTTTCATTTAGAACCACAACAAAGAATTCTTGAATTAATTATTTAATTTAAGTTTTAGTCCCAGAGAGAATCTTTATGAAATTCCCTGGGCACGCAATGTTTTAATTCGGTATGGTAGAGAAAGATCGGATCTACAACAGTAAGAAGAGTTCCAAGTTCTACAGTCAAGGTATAACGTGACAGACATGATATATTGCAAGTAGAGCTCACTTACAGATTTCAACTAATCTGATACTCCAACGAGGTGGCAATGGTTATGAAGCGGCTACATCTTATGCTCGCCAACAGATGGAAAATTAGCCGACACCTCTCCTGCTACTACCTGACCCGACGCCGATCTGCATACAGCGTGTTCCAAGATGTATTGAGAACCCTGAACTGGGTGATTCCTGAGGTGATGCTAAGCACCATTTTCTTTTGCGATTTCGCGCTGGTTGTGACAGTTAATTCGCAAAGAAATGGTTGTAAAATTGGAAGGGATGGTAGACATTTTTCGAGAAGCATTTAGACAGTTTTCTGCGTTTCACCGTCGATGCCGGAAAGAAGAGGGGAATAACTGTAGAAGCTCAGCGTCACCACATCGCTCTGTTCCAGTCACACTAATACGCGCATTTGCTGTCTTTGTCAAGCGATTCGGCCAATCGCGGAAGACGTGTAGCGCGTAGTGGGAATATCACGTGGTACCTACGAGTTTCTCTGTGCCAACTCTCGGCGGACGTATAAAGGTCGATTTATACTATCAGCACAGACACGGAACGTATCCGATCAGACAAATATTCTTCAAAGCATTTGGGTACAAATGTTTATACTATCCGCATCCGAACGGCACAGACACGTACCGGCACCGGTCCGACCGTCCAATCATGTCGAGTACGGTGTCTGATCGGATACGTTCCGTGTCTGTGCTGATAGTATAAATCGACCTTAATACGTGTCGCCACGCGTTGAGGTTTCGGGGCCCACGGTTCACCGTGACGTAGGGTGTGTCACGTCGTTCCAGAGAGAGAATGTCGGGATAGTCCGCCTGGCCGTGAATTGGAGTACACACACACACACACACACACACACGCACACACACACACACACACACACGCACACACACGCACGCACGCACGCACGCACGCACGCACACGCACACGCACACGCACACGCACACGCACACGCACACACACACACACACACACACACAATCAGCTGGACCCAGTCCGCAAAGATTGTGGTGGGTACGGTAGCCCGAACGGCTGCACCCAGTCCGCCTTGTTCGAGGTGAATTGAAGGACGGACAATTTGCTGGACCCAGTCCGCAAAGATTGTGGTGAGTGTGGGAATCCGAGTGGCTGGACTTAGTCCGCCTTGCTAGAGCTATAGGTATGGGACAGGGGCGAAATGTGGCTCTGACTTTCACTCAAAGCTCGAGTCCCTATGACACACACATCCACATCCACAGGTGAGCCGATTCTCATACTGGCCCGCACACTAAAATATCGACGTACGAGGGGATTAAGAAGGAGGTGGTGTATCCTCTCAGTTTGAGAGGCAGAACAACAAATAGTTCAGGATGTCCTCGGCTTCATCATTCAGAATGATGGAAGTTGGTTGGTTGGTGAGAGGTTTGGGTTGAGGAAGGTGAACGCACATAGTTGTTGCACTGGATGGAGCACTGAAGCCTCCGTGGTTGCTCACGAAATTCTTCCTGCACCAATGGTGGTCCGATCGTGTTGAATGCTGAATTTGAACTGTCCTTCTGTAGATCAGGTTGGTTGATCGACTTCGTGATCCAGTTGGCTTCTGTGACTGAGCCCATTGTCGAATTTTGCGAATTAATTCGGTTCTAAGACTGAGTCCGTAATCGAGTTTTGTGAAACAATTCGATCTACGACTGAGTTCGTTATTGAATTTCGTGAATTAATTCGGTAACAGGAGCGATGTTGTCTCTGCGATATGTCGATCACTATTGATTGATTTGATCTGCTGTCTTGACGATCTGGACTTTTGCTGGGGGCACTGTGACGTAATAGATTCACCTGACTGGAACAGACCGTACCGATAAGGAGACTGGCCCTCGAAACTTTATTCTTACGGATTCGGGATCCGAAAATAGTGCCGTATAGATGAGGGGGTGGGCCACTCAAAAATGTCACGCAGGAACAGCCTGAGCTTATGAAATCAGGACAGACTGTGGTGCCGAACGTCAGCCAGAACATAAGCCAGATAGATATTTCATCCTTATTTTAATCATTTGAACAACTTTAAAAAATACAATGGTGTATTCAAATCATTTTAATCTCTCTATTTTTAAAAAATGTCGTACTCATTTATATGTACTATAAATGCATGAAATCCGCAGTCTAGTGATTACATTACCTGATTGCTGTGATTTGTGCTGCGATGCAAGTGATATTGCAATTGTTTTTAGTATTGTAGCGGCCTTGCCGCTGCCCTGTCTATACCTCCAAACTAGCCGATCCCTAATTTCCTTTTTTTTTAATGTGAGGAAATGCGTTACGCATTCCCTGACCCCCCTGGGGGGAGCCGGGGTTATGTGGGACTCCACTAAAACCTCACACCCATCCCTAAGCTATGGAGGGGGTGCCCGGATCACGCGAGTATTCAACAGGTAACCCACTCGCTTACAATAGAACCCGGGGAGGGGAGGGGTTATCCTCCCCCACTAGCCTACACTAATTGGACACCGGGCCGTATGGGAACCGCCAGGTGTCCCCTTCCCCAAGAGCCGTCGGAACGGGCTTCCCGCGTCCCAGCTCGGTCCACCCTAGGCCTCCTGGCGGCCTCCTGCCCCGCTCGGAGCGGGTGACCCCTCCAAAGAGGGGGCCCACTCCGGCCAGGATAGGAGGTCGCCGCACACGGTAAGGGAGGTTCGTCGGAGGCGTGTTCCGGCAGGCCCCGCCCCTCCCCACCCCACCCTCCCACGGTCGCCCCAGTCAAGACGGGACCGGCCGGCACCCCACATCCAACACTGTCTCCGGGGGCGCCGGCCCGTCCCGAGGGAAGCTAAACTCCCCTCGAGGGCCGGGGTCAGCTGACGTCCCGGCCCAGCCGATCTCTATTTTCCTGGGTTTTCCCCAAGGTTTCGGTGCGGGCCTGGCTACCGCAGTTGTTCCACATCTGGTAGACAGATTTTCACGGGCCCGGTAGTTTTCCGTTGGTGAAAACGGACCTTTCTCCGTATCCGTTATCCCGCGCTCAAGACGTTTCTTCCGCCTTTCTCTAAGGCCTTTTATATTGCCCTCGCGAAATAGCAGCGAGGCTCATTACCTAGTTTTCCAGCTTCTAGACGACTTGTTAGTCGTCCTAACGTTCTGTAGTGCGTGATAGGTGACGAGGTCGCTTCGCGTTCACGATTTGTAAATATATATGTAAGTTCTGACATTGCAAATATTGCGACGTCCGGATAGACCGGACCGCCCTAGATCGGATCGCACGACCGCTCACAGGATTTGAGAGCGCTCCCGGAGGAAATTCCGTATCGATTCTTGATCGATGACTGACATCTATTACGCGTGCTGAGTATGGAAAGTTACAAGAACGTGCCATGAGCACTAGCGACCCTTACGACCTTTCCGAAGGGCACGTCGCTTCGTGGGACCGTCCGGCCACAAATAATTGGCCAACGGAGAAAACATCCCGCGTGCACGGAGTACAGAATAAGAACCACACAAGCAGAACAATCCGGAGGCATAAGGGTGGGACAAGAACCTTATTCGAATATCTAATTTTCGCGGTCCTGCCGCCGCCTCCTCTCACCTACAATGGGGTTCTGGCGAGGGTGGTATGGGTGACTCCTGGGGAGATCGAACCTCCCCACGGTCGCGAATGCGCCCGCTAACACTTCGTGATTAGGGCCGGTGCTCAAGGACACCGCCAAAGTACGGTCCTGCGACTTGGTATGTCGCGCGCGCGAGGCGCGCCAATAAGGAAAATTCGGGAGAAGGCGTCAGGTGGGGAGAATCAGGATCGACGCGTTGCGTTAATGGAAATCAAAGGAAAACTGAGAGAATCAGGATCACTGTCGCGATTGCTACCGTTTAGTTTAGACCGTTCGCGAACTACGGACTACTGAAGTCCCGAAAGTATCGCGAGTGCGTCCGTGACCCCGAAGATCAACTCGAGTACCGAGGCCGAAATTCAGAAACCGGAGCGGTAAGTCAACACAGTGATCCTCCGTAATTTCGTTCGTGAGGTAGCGAGATTAGAAACGCTTGAAAAACGCTTCACGTCTCGTGCCTTTTGCTCGTGTCCTTATGTTATGGGAGTTTCCCCTACGATCGAAAGTCGGAACTTTTCGTCGGAGCAGTTGCATACGTCAGGAGAATAGTTGTTAGTCTTTGTTGTGTATGTGTGCGTGCCGTCGATGTGAGTAACGCGAACAGCGGCGCACTCTAGCCGCGCACGTATAGTGTGTGTACGTTATTGCGTTTTGCGTTCGGGCAAGGCAGAGACCGTATGGCCGATAACGACGAGTTATTTAACCTGACTCTAAATACATCACAGTCTTGATTTTCGAATCGCGTAGAATTGCGAGAAGCGGACGTCGAATTCCGTCGATAGTCATCGCGGCGAAACTCGTGCTCTCGCGAGCACGCGAACTCACGTATCGAATATCGTGCACGTAGAATTTCGTTCACCCCGGAAACTATCGCGTCAGTCCCGTATAATAGTGTCATTCATCTACGCGCCGTGAAATCTCGTCACGACGAAACGTCCGTAAGGTACCATCGTACCTTACGTTCGCGGCATTTCACATTCTGGCAACTACGCGCTGCGAAACAACACCTTTCCAATATTGTATAAAGATCGCGGGCTCTCGGATGCGGCCACGTGGCCGCGTATTTTGTGACCCTTGGCGAATTAAAGGATCTAGAGCCAATCAAGTTGTTAATTATTCCGGCCTGTGAGATGCGCCTTGCCGTGAGGGCTGTTCCCGCTATTCCCGTATCCGAAACTTCTGCCTCTTCGCGTCCTCGTTATCGTACCGCGTTTTGCGAGGTTTGACACTCGAGCTCGGTCTTCCCCGACCCCGAGAACATCGTCACGTTTCTGGTGCCTGGCGCCCGAACCTAAGGTTTTCACGTATAAGGGCCGATTCATAGTGGAGTATCCGCGGACAAACTGTCCGCGAACATTTCCCATAAATATCGAGCGGGTTGACAAGTCCCACTGTGCCCCTGCTGAGCGTGGCAGAAAAGAAGGGTCTCTATGGGCTTCACAATTCCTTTAGGGTGGAAATAGGAAACGTTCCGGCCACTTGGTATGAATTGTTCTTAAATAATAATTTAAAATAATTGTTAGAAAATATATTAGACACATCTTTGTTCTGCAAATTTTTCCACTGGTTTAAGTGTGTGAAAAAGTTTTTAAAAATGTGGTCGTATTCTACGACCTTATCTTTTTATTTATACTTTATACCTTATTCTTTTATGTTTATCATTGGAAGTTAATAAATTTGTTGATGCGAAGTAAGTTAAAAAGATTGAATACTTACCTTCCTTCTTGTGTAAATGAAAACATACTCCAGATTTATCACTACAAGTTAAAATCTCCCTACTTTTCCCATATTCCGCAAAGTTTCAGCTTTAATATGAAAAGTAAATCGAAATGACAATTGGTTTCCCTAAAATGAACATTTTATTATTTTCCGTTGTATCCGAAATAATTTTTGATACCACATATATGTGGTTGAAAGAAAAGTTCTGTCGCATTTTAAATAAGCAAGTGATTTTGCTTGTACATCGAAAACACATGTTGCTAGGAGTCATTGGGATACGGGAATTGACAGGTTACCTGAAAGATGGCAACAAGTTGTTATAAAAAGGGGGGAAAACGGAATTTCAAACAGGAAGAATCGTAGAATACGACCATATTTTTAAAAACTTTTTCACACACTTGAACCGGTGGAAAAATTTGCAGAACAATGCATAATTTATTATTTAAGAACAATTCACACTAAGTGTCAGGAACGTTTCCTATTTCCATGACGTCTTAAAGGAAAGCTATCGGTAGTTTACCTAAAGGAGTTGTGGAGCCCATAGAGACCTTTTTTTCTGCAACGCTCAGTAGGGGTACAACGGGACTTGTCAACCCGCTCGATATTTATGGGAAATGTCCGCGGACACTCCACTATGAGTCGGCCCTTAGTCGAATCTCAGAAGGTCGCGTTTGTCCCGGGTAGACCACGTCCGTACGGCCGAGCGCAGCCCGGACTCGGAGCCTGTAAATTCCCGGAGTTTACCGTTGTTCCCCGTCCTTCGAAACGAGGAAAAAGGGCAACGTGACAAAGTATGAGTTATTGAATAATGACGAGATTCTTTTAAGAATTATGATGAAAAAACGACGGACACAAATAAAAATCGAAATGATGAGGTTCATTGGAACATATTAATAGAAAACCATTTAGATTGGATAAAGAACAAGTGGATTTTGTTTTGTATCTTGTTGGTAATAATTTAAATAAACCATCATCAGAGAGATTAAAAAATTCCTTTTCACGAAAGGACGAATTGCTCCTAAATGGTGGGCGGGTGGTACCCTGTACTCGTTGAAGTGGGAATTTGTGTTTTGGAGAAACTGTCTATGGCCGGAAAACTATTACTTAGGATTTTTCAGAGAGCGCCGTGTCGATGAAGTATGGACTGAAGTTTGACACAAGCGGCTAAAATCCAATACACACGATATTTTTAACCTACTTGTAAACTCTTTCAATTAACATTGAAGTCAGGCCTCTGGAAGTTCTGAACGTGTGCGCTTGTAGGGCTTTGCACGTCTGGCTTTCAACTCAACTACTACCGTGTCATAATTCCTTAATGACGATACAGGACAGAGATAGGTTTGCTAGGTCCGCGACCATCCCCGGATTCAGTGCATCTTGAGGCCACTTTCTTGGGGTTAGTTTCGTTCCCCCAGTCGTGTGTGCTCAACTCTTCGAAAATAGCGGATTTTTTCGCCGGCAAATATATTTTAGGACTTAATTAATAGCATGCATCATACAAGGAACAATGGTTTTTCCAAACCTTCCGGTGAATAGCGGTCGATCGGCCGGTACAATTACCTGAATCGCCGGACATGGCGCCCTTTGTTGGCCTGTTCCGTTCGCACGTATTTGAGCGTCCGCGAATTAAAAAATGGAATTTTAAAGAGAAACAATCAAAGAGTGTGGTCACATTTTTCCACAATTTTTCAAAAGTTTTCTACAGAAATATTTCTACATTTTTTATATTTTTGTACCATAAATTTACATTTGCAAGCAAATAGATAAATTATTTAAAACGAACAGTCTTTCCCGCTGGTGATTCAAAAAATAAAAATGTTTCTATTCTCAATAATACCCGCGATATAAATTGGTTTATAGAGGTAGTTTTTGTAAAAACTCATTTTCATCGGTTTGTTAGTTCAGCCATTTTAATTTAATGGAAAAAATTATGACACTAGTTTACATGTCTGTAAAACCAAAAATTTTTAAGCTTTTGAAAAATCCTTTGAGATACGTTCAAGTATCACTACAGATTACAACGTATCCACATTTGAACAAAATCCAAAACGGGTCGATTTCGTGTGCAGTCGTTTGCATCTAGACAGTGGGTTGAAAAATGCGTGCGTTGCGTTTTGACTGGTTCTGAAGCAGAGTAAAAAAAAACGCATGCATCTGCGTCGAGTGCAACATTTAAATGTTGCACTGTGCGTGGAACGCCTACAGGAAATCGTTTGGATGATGCTCTTTCTTCTTTCTTCTCAAGTGAGAAAGAAGGAAAGACGCATAGCAGGAAGTTACGACGAATGGAGTCGATATCACAAAACGCAGCGTCGCGTGTCGCGTCGCGTCGTTACGCGCTTAGGAGATCCCACCTTTAGCATGTTGTATACCTACTATCTACCATTAGCTATGCAGTTCGTTGACCTGACCGTCAAGCTTTAGCTTTCGGCATTGCCTTACACTTGAAGTCAGTTGTGCAGTTCGTCTCCCAATAGCCCAGTGACACACATTTCGAACTAGCAAGTGCATTTACGGCTGTATAAGCGAGTTCTAATTAAATCTGCTGCAGAGCCGGACACTTTCTGCCAACAACCGCCTAGGCCGCGCTCTGATTGGTCCGTCATTTTCGTTAATAACTCCTTAACATAGCCGAGGCGGACATTTTTGTAAACGAAAAAGTTACTTCACATGACGTTAGGAACCGCCCCTTTCAAGGCGATCCGACATTTTTGGGACACCCTGTATAATAGACATCGTCACAGCGTCTAATATCTATTATTGTCATTCGAGGAGTAAGGAACGATGATGAACTCGAGATTAATTGCACGTGGCAACGCAAATGTTTTATTTGACCACAGACCCGCTATTGCGTTGCCAGCTCCAATTTCAGTCTGGGTTTACGCTACGGTCGCATTAGCTGAGGTAATTTTTGAGAAAGTCTCCTATTGCCTCTTTAATAAATTTATTGCTTTACGACCAGATCACGACTGGCAAGTGTCAGCGGATTTTCATGGGAAAATCAGCGCGACCGTACCGCTCTCGATGGCACGTGACGTAGCATAAACCCACTTGTAACGCCAGAGAGCCCGTAATTTATGGTACGGCTTCGAGTTACGAGGGACTTGGTGTGGTCTTCCTCGGATCGACTCCGCCAAATATTTACCTTGAAAATAACGTACTGTCCGTACGCCACAAGAAGTCTCTCGAGACGGCTGAGGGGCAAAGGGGGTCCTCGTACGCAGCCAATGGTTATGTTTGACGTCACACACTTTAGCCAATAATTCGGCTAGCGAAAGTTCGTGTGGAATGACCGAATCGGACGGTTTGTTGTCGAATTCCTCCCAGGAGACTTCTTGTGGCGTACGAGCAGTACCAGCTCGTGGGCGTTGCATAATGCCGAAAACTGCCCAAAACGCGTTTATTGGTCCCCACTATTCGAACCCTATTCGTGGAGGGAATTTTTCTAGTGTAACATTTTTCCGATTCTTTTCCATTTTTGACCTAACCCAGACCTAAGGGGAACCAAATAAAGTTACATATATCGAACTCGCGCTCGTTTAACATCGCTCTCTTATCTCTAGCGTCAACTCTTACGAACGCATGGGAAACGGTCGCTAGATCTTTATAGACAAAGATCTTTTTGTGTCCGCATAGCGAACCGGCGACCGGCCGAAGGTCGCGAAAATGGACACGAAGTTGTTTCGCCATGTCTATCGGTTCCGTATTATTTGCCGCAGCGCTCGTCGAAAAGAATTTCGCGGGCAAACGCAACTGTTCGCCATAAACTAATTCTGCGGTTGACGCTTGCAAATCGTTGCGAAATGCTGATCTTAATCCTAATAAAATTACTGGTAACGCGTCGGACCAGCGTTCATCATCGTGACATTTAATCGCGGCTTTTAATTGACGGTGGAAACGTTCCACTAGACCATTCGCAGACGGATGGTACGCAGTTGTTCGCAAGTGTCTAGTGCCTAATATGGCACTAAATTGCTTAAACAACTGTGACACGAACTGTCGTCCTTGGTCAGTCGTAACGCGTAAGGGTGTACCGAAACGTGCAACCCAGCCCGCGACACATGCTCTCGCGACGGTTTCGGCTACGATGTTCTCGATCGGGAACACTTCTGGCCATCGCGTAAAACGGTCTATGGTAAGGGCCCCACTAGGTCGATATGAACATGTTCGAACCTAGTGGATGGTAACGCAAAATTACCTACGGCGCTCGTAACATGCTTATTTATTTTTGCGCGTTGACAATTTAGACACGCGCGAATCCATTCACGGCAATCCTTATCGATTGACGGCCACACGAAACGTTGTTTCGTCAGTCGCACCGTGGCTTTAATCCCGGGATACGCGAGTCCATGCGTGGACAGAAACGCTTGCCGCCGAAAAGGTGTCGTCACGAACGGTCGTACATTGCCCGTTGCAATGTCGCAAAATACGTCATTGTTAGTTCCTATTAAACTAACACGTTTTAATAGCAATGAGGTCCCACACGCCGATAAGAGCTTCTTTAACTCTTCGTCAGACTCTTGAGATTTAGCTAAAGCGTCGTAATTTAGCGACGTGGCAATTGACTCTACTCGCGATAGAGCGTCTTCTACCTCATTGTCCTTACCGCTAATGTGTCGGATGTCGGTAGAAAACTGTCCTATAAAATCCAGATATCTGAACTGTCTCGGCGTGCATTTATCCGACTTCTGTTTAAAAGTGAAAACTAAAGGTTTATGATCGGTGTATACTGTAAAGATTCGACCTTCTATCGCGTGTCGAAATTGTTTTACCGCGGAGTAAATGGCTAGAAGTTCCCGGTCGTACATGCTATATTTGCTTTGCGCAGGCGCCAAAGATTTCGTGTGAAAAGCCAAAGGCTGCCACGAATCTCCTTGACACTGCGAAAGAGTCGCGCCTATCGCGTAATCCGACTCATCCACCATGATTGCGAGTTGCGAGCAATCACGTGGATGTGCGAGTAACGTAGCGTTGGCTAACGCTTCTTTCAACTGCTTAAGCGCGGTTTCGGCTTCGGCTGACCAAACATTCGACAGGTCGCTTTTAGCTTTCTTGCCCTTAAGCAGCTGATTGAGTGGGGATTGTAAAAACGCGACGTTCGAAATGAATCTTCTATAGAAATTTATCATACCGAGAAATCTCCGAAGTTCTTTGCATGTACGCGGTTTGGGAAATCTAGAATCGCTCGAACTTTGTCTTTAAGCGGTTTCGTGCCTTGATCGTTTACAGTATACCCGAGAAATTTCACTTCTTTCGCAGCGAATACGCAATTATTCGGAATGACGACGATACCATATTCGTTGAGACGCTCGAATAGCTGTTTGAGGTGACCCTTATGCTCTAGTTCGTTCTTTGAGGCTACTAATATATCGTCGAGATACGCGTAGCAGAAGTCTAACTCCCTTAAGACGGTGTCGATGAATCTTTGAAACGTTTGAGCGGCGTTCCTCAAACCGAATGGCATCGCCGTATATTCAAATAAACCGAATGGTGTCGTAACCGCGATCTTAGCTATGTTTGCCGGATGGACATATATCTGGTGATAGGCCTTAACTAAATCTAACGTGGAAAATATCGATATTCCATCCAACATCCGCGAAAAGTCTTCGATATGCGGTATCGGATAGCGGTCAGGAATCGTCCGAGCGTTTAGAGCGCGATAATCTCCGCACGGTCTCCATCCGTTGTCCTTCTTCGAGACCATATGCAGGGCTGAAGCCCATTGGCTCTCCGAAGGTCGTGACCTTGGCTTAAAAGATTCTCAAACTCTGCTCTCGCGATCTTAAACATTTCCGGAGACAATCTGCGCGGTTTGCAGAATGTCGGCGGCCCGGAGGTTGTGTCGACATGGTGTACCACGTCGTGTTTTACCTTTCGGGCGATCGCTGTTGGTCTCGTTATGTCTGGATATTCGGCCAGCAACTGGTGATAAGATGAGTCTCCGGATATGGTTTTCACCGATTCGGTGTGCTCGGTGACTATCCTACCAGCAACAAACAGCGACGTTGTCAGATCGTGAAGATGTCGACATCGTAGGTCCAACAGGAGTCCAAAATGACTCAGGAAATCCGCGCCGATGATGGGCTTCGTGACGTCCGCGATGACGAACTTCCAATCGAAGGCTTGGCGAAGGCCGATGTCCAATTACAGCATTCGTACGCCATACGTGTTGACCACGGACCCGTTAGCTGCAAACATCTCGTATGTTGTCTTCGTGAGTCGGCCTGCTACTTGCGTGCGAGGATACACCCACAGATCCGACCCGTGTCGACCAGGTATTCCTCCTTCGTTTTCTGGTCCACTACGAAGAGACGGCTAGATATCGGGTGGTCATTGACAGCCGTTTTCAATGCCGCTTCTATTCGATTCCCGACTTGTTGCTGCAAGGTGAACGGCATTTCGTGGAGTTGTTCCCGAACGTCCTGTGGTACCAGCAATGTTCTTTCTCCGCTGGCGACAATGAATGTCTTCTTCTTCTGCTCCCAGAAGCTGCTCGGCGGTGTCCACTACGGGATCTCTCGTGTGGACGTCCTCTCGCTAGCTCGAAAATCCTGAGCTCCATGCTCTCCAGCCTCTTCAGCAGTGCCTCGTTGACGCGGTCTTGCGATATGGCTGCTACTTGCGCCTGGGATTTTGAGCTTGCGAAGATCTGATCGGCGATCTCCGCAAGCTTGCTCAGCTCTAGATCGGATTGAGCCGTGACGATTGCTCGTGTCATTTCGGGCAGGCGACTGACCCAAAGCGTGCGCAGAAAATCATCTGCAACCGTCTTTCCCGCTAACGTTCGCATATGCCGGAGAAACTGCGACGGCGTTCTGTCACCCAGCTCTTCGTGTTCCAGCAGCTGTCGGATGCGCTGGGACTGAGATTTCAGATCCTATGATCGTGATCCCATTAATGAAGAACTCGGCTTCGATCTGGTTGAACCACATAGCTGGCTGTTCTGGCAACCACGGCGGAACACGAATATTCATACGTAATCCTTCCGGCACAGTCGAAGTCGCGGCGGCGGTACTACGCGTGGTTGCCATTTCACTAGGATGCACTTGAACGTCGAAAATATCTTAATAAAGTACTTCTCGCGAAATCCCGAACTTCTACTAACGTCGAAGGTCACCAATGAAGAAACTTACGTTGTTACGTGTTCGCTAAATAAATTAACACAAGTTAAGGCTTTAGGTACTTTATCTAACTCTAAATGAACGATCTCTTTAGGCGTCGTAGGAGCTTCTCCTTCTGCGTTTTCCGCGATCTTTAAGGAAAACTCCGCAGGGCGTGTCCTTGACGGAAAAATAAGCTTATTGGACAGCCTCGATAACAATCGCTGTCCAATCAGGTTTCTTATTTTGGGCCCGATTATCCCTACCATTCCTTGCGCTCGAGGCGCACTTTTTCGGGAATGACCATGCATGACCAGGGGGTTTTACGATATAGCGGGTTTTTCCTTCGGGCCCGCGAGGTGAATACCGCGGTCAGCTGTGGGCCCTCGAACCTCGGTCGGCGCGACCCTTCGGAAACTCGGGGGGTTATGATACAAGCATTTGCTATTGAGGCCAGAAACAAAATATTCTAAAGTACGAGACATGCATTGTCTAGAACATTCTAAATTGCACGCGCTGAAAATGGCTTTCTCAAAAATAGCTTCGCTGTCGCTCGCCTCATTAACCGACCCGACCATTTGCACGCCAACTGTTTTATTGTACGTGCCGATGGCCGTTACATAATTATTTATTATTTTATTAAAGTTTCTTTTGTTCACGAAGTAACTGGTATCTCCTACCACCTCTGTTCCCACACAAGTTTCTGCTTACATAACGCTTTAGTAAGTGGGTCCGCTTCACTTCTTCAGATCTTTACTTTTCGCACGTATCAATGTATTGCGTTTCAATACGCTTCGATCGTTTCGATATGACAGGATTGTTGACCAGTCTAATAGCGGCTTGATTATCACAATGAATCGTTGTAGGTAATCTCTGCAAATGGTCTAATTCATTTAGCAACCTACGTATCCAAACAACTTCCTTTGTTACCGAACAAAGAGCAACGAATTCAGCCACGGTGGCAGAAAGTGCAATACTAGTTTGTCTTTGCGATGACCATGTTACTGAACCTCCATTCAATAAACACATACAGCCAGTAATACTCTTTCTTGTATTTAAATCACCAGCCCAATCAGAATCACTGACAACATAATCATCTTTAGTGTTTCCATAGGCAATTCCACAATCGTGTCCTTTAGATAGAGTAAAACTCGTTTGACACCGCTCCAGTGATTCTCGTCAGGCTTCTCTGAAATTTGATTCAACACACTTAACATATAGGCCAAGTCTGGTCTAGTCAACACAATGAGGAACATTAAATTAGCGCCGTCACATTCATCTGTCTGTAAAATTTTTACATTAGGGTGAGCTGGGATAGAGTGACACGAGCAATTTTCATGATTAAATCTCATTGATATTTTTCGAGCATAAATAATTCTAATTGTACTGTAGTTCATATCAAGGGAGTAGACTTCGGTGTAATCGACAACGTCCTTTTGTGAAAAACCTCTAACAACGAGACGAGCTTTATGTTTATCAATCTTGCCATCAGTAGTGTATTTTCGTTTGAACACCCAACGATTAGAAATTACATTTTTATCTTCAAGTCTCTCAAGGACAACATTCTGAACAACTTTTGTCATTACAACTACCCGGTGCTCGGTCTTAGTTTTCGAGATAATTGCAAAAAACTATTGCTACTACTAAATTGAATTTTCCGTATTCGTGCCCGCTCCGTGGCAACGTAAGCCTGCTCCGACGCAGCGTCGGATATATATGTATACAGGGTGAGTCACCAAACGTTAGCACCTCAAATATCTTAGTTGTTTCTAAAGATATGTAAAATATGGTAAGGACAAAGTTAAATGGTACAATGGGGCTGACACGATGCAAAAAAAAAATTTAGTTTTTATGTCATTTTTTTGGAGATATCAAGGTCACCTTGACTTTTTTAAATGGAACCACCCTTTTTTAAACACCTACAATGATAGTCCCTTTCATTAGGAATTCAGTGACTATAATTAGTCCAAGGTCATTCAAGGTCAAGGACAGAAAAAACGTATAAAACTAAACTATGGAAGCAGAATACCTGTATTTTATAAATGTTCGAAATGATGGCCGTCTGCGTCGATACACTGTTGTAAACGAGCTCTGAAGGAATGTTGAATTCCGATAAGTGTATCCGACGTGATATTCGTACATGCTGTGATGATACGCTGACGCATATCTTCAACTGTTGTTGGAGCATCCGTGTACACGGTCTCTTTTAGCAGACCCCATAAAAAGAAATCCAGTGGATTTAAATCAGGCGAACGTGCTGATAGTAACATACTGATATTTAGTAAATAAGAATGCTGAATAACATTGAAGGACCTTAGTATATTTACTTTAACTACGACCATAGTATGTTTACTATTTCCTACAAGTCTCAACCATGATAAACGTATATTCTGGACGAGGCGGAACAGTTTCATGGCCAGCACGTTCGTCTGATTTTGATATGCAAGAACGTATAAAAAGAGCTTGCTCTGTAATAGATATGTTACGAGCCAGGGCCGCGAGTAGCGCGTGTGGCTGGCGAAGGGTTATTACCCTTGGAATAAGGTTACAATTTGTTAGTTTGAGGAATAGAATCAAGCGTAGACGAACCTGAACAGTAGTTACTACGTGAACAGGGAGCTACTAGGATGGTGTAGGAAAGACGTGCAGACGAACCTGATGCGTAATTGCGTAATCAGGGAGCTGCTAGGAGGTTGTAGAAGGGCGCGGATAAACCCAATACAAGATTAGGTAGCCGCTAGGAGGATCGTACACTATCTGCTGTAGCCAGCTAGTCAATAAACTATATCTAAAACAATAATTCGCATTTTCTATTTTATTATTTATTAATTTCACTTTTGTAGGCTCTGTATAGAGGGCCCCCAAAAATGAAACACCCTCTACTCGCAACAGTATCCTTTACTGATCGTCTGCACCGAGTTTGAACGAAATCGGACGATTTGTTTTGGCGCTATGGCCTCAACAAGCTTCGGCGGGTGGGGGGGGGGGGGGGGGGGGAGAAAGACGAACTGTTGTGTAGCTATTCTTGCCTCTAGTTTGTCCTTGTCTCCCTTGCCCATTTCGATATATCTCGAAGTAAAGGAATTTTCAATTTTCTGAGCCTAGTCGTGTGGGTAGGAACAGATGAATGTTCCTTTTCATATGAACATTCCTTTCTTTGTTTCCTTACTTCCTAATCTTAATTCTAACCTTAATACTAACGTCACCACCACCTAAAAACCTCTTATAAACTAATAACCTACTAAATAATTAATTTAAAATTTTACATAAACTATTAAACTACTAGATAATCGCTTTAAACTTTACTAATATTAAATTATTATTTTTGTTTCTTATCTCTTTTTCCTCCGTAGTCCTTCGCTTAGTTAGTCCTATTCTTCTCCTTGCTTTTTCCGTTCCTTTCTTCCCTCTGGATGGGTTGTGCCCTCCTGTGCTCTGTTCCTTCCTTTCCTGTTTATTGTCCTTCTTCGGTCACTTATTTTATTTATTTATCTATTGTCTACTAACTTTATTATTATACTAACTAAATAACTAACTTGGAATTATATACAACTAAATTACAAGGTAACTCTCTTGATA
This sequence comes from Lasioglossum lativentre, assembly GCA_916610255.1. Classification (NCBI taxonomy): domain Eukaryota; kingdom Metazoa; phylum Arthropoda; class Insecta; order Hymenoptera; family Halictidae; genus Lasioglossum; species Lasioglossum lativentre. The sequence continues at coordinate 19,034,982 of OU744359.1, read as the reverse complement.
TAACTTTCCTCATTCAATTTCAAAACCGAACTGGCTTGGCCCGGTAATCGTTCCTCTTTTTTTCCTTTGTGCTTGGTTTTCCCTTCTCTTAGCTCTTCTGGTTTGGGTATTCCCACTCGTCCTCCAATGTATATTGCCCTGTTTTGTGTTTTCGGGCTGCCATTGACCTTCCTTTGTTGGGGGGGGGGGGGGCTTCTCCATTTCGGTTGTCCCCTGCTGTTCTCCTTCAGCTTGAGTGCCTCGTTGTTTCCCTCGATTAAGTGGGCACGGGGGTACGAAGGCCGCTGGTGGTGTTTATTTCAGCCGAGAGCCTTCAATACTTTTTAGAGGTGAACGCTTTTAATTTTTCTACTATCCCTTCTTTTGCTTTTTAGTAGATACTTGTTTCTTCAGCTTGGCTCGTTATGAAGATTTATTTTCTCCATCTCAATGCCTTCGCTTAGCCTCGTTCTCTCCTTGTGCTTCTCCTCGCTGCGCGCGTATTGGCGCCTAATAGTGGTCGTCGCGGGTTTGCTCTCTCTCGCGCTTGAGGCAAAATTGTCAGCCTCGTCACACCTGTCTCCCTCTAACCAATGCTTCTCTCAATTCCATATTTTTCTCTATAGCTTCGTTAATAATTTTCCTAGGAAAATTTCGTTTCGGCTATAAGGAGTAGGATGTCGGAACACAACTTTTCTATTTTATGTAATTTTTTGTGAAAATTAGTTTGGAAGCGGTATGGCCTTATAAGTAGTTATGAGGCATACTCAATCTCTGACCGCTGTTTTCACAACCTGGTCTGGTCGTTGGCGGTTGTGCCTCTATCATCTCTCTCACCCTCCTAGTTCTGACGTCATTTGTACGCATACCGATTCTCTCATTGACGACCGTCGGCGCATGCGAACCGCTCTGTTCTCAGTTTCTCCTCTTGATATCTTTGTTATTTTTGCAGTTTTCTAAATTCTGTTTTCGCTGGTGTCCTTTTTGGGGCCCTTTTACTCCTAAAATAAGCGACATTACTCCCAATAATTATGAAAAATAGATTCTCTATAGGGTGTCCCAAAACGACTGCGTATTCGGGAAATTGGAGGTTCCTCGGGTCATTTGAAGCGACATTTTCCTTAACAAAAATGGCACCCGCGGGTTTATTTAGGAGTTATTAACGAAAAACACGGACCAATCAGAACGCGATCTAGACGCTCGTTGGCACGTTTCAGCGCGGCGAGCCGGCAAGCGGTTGGCTGAATGTGCCAACGAGTGTCTAGGTCGCGCTCTGATTGGTCCGTGTTTTTCGTTAATAACTCCTAAATAAAGCCGCGGGCGCCATTTTTGTTAAGGAAAATGTCGCTTCAAATGCCCCAAGGAACCTCCCATTTCCCGCTTACGCAGTCGTTTTGGGACACCCTATATACTTACCCACTAAAACCTTACACCCAGCCCTAAGATATGGAGGGGGTGCCCGGATCACGCAAGTATACAACAGGCAATCCCCTCGCTTACAATAGAACCCGGGGGGAGGGATTAACCTACCCCACTAGCCTACACTAATGGACACCGGGCGGTATGGGAACCGCCAGGTGTCTCCTTCCCGAAGGGCCGTCGGAACGGACTTCCCGAGCCCCAGCTCGATCCACCCTAGGTCCCCCGGTGACCCCTCCAAAGAGGGGGCTCACTCCGGCCAGGGCCGGAGGTCGCCGCACAAAGTAAGGGAGGGTCGTCGGAGGGGTGTTCCGGCACGCCCCCCCCCCAACCCCCCACCGTTGGTCGCCCAGTCAAGAGGGGACCGGCCGGCACCCCGTGCGAATCCGAAACCTTTTTTTTTTTTCTTTGTGGGGAAATGCGTTACGCATACCTCGGTTCGTGGGGGGAAATCGAGGTTATGTGGGACTGCCACCGAGGAGGGGGGCGCCGAAGGCGCACCCGTCCTTGGCGGTTACCCACTAAAACCCCACACCCGCCTAAGCTAAATTAGATTGTTACTAACAACAGGACACTTCCCAGCTATCATACAACCCTGGGGGAGGTGTTAGCCTTCCCCCACTACCTACACTATAAGACCCCGGGTGGAGGGACCCACCCGGTGTCCCCATCCCAGGGGCCGTCGGAATGGGCTTCCCGAGGCCCCGCTCGGTGCACCCACGGCCCCCGACGTCTTCGTGACCCGCTCGGTCCGGGTGACCCGAAGGTCCCCCCGGGCCAGGGCAAGAAGACGCCGACACCGGTAAGGAAGGGTCGTCGAAGGCGTGATCCGGCACGCCCCGACCCTCCCCACCCCACCCCCACGCGCCCCTGAAAGACCCGGTGGTAACCCTTTGCGGACGAGGGCGACAGGTATTGGAACGCGCAGTAAAGAAAATGTTCACGTCGCACGTTTGCGTTATAAAGTCTAAAGCTTTATTCAAATAAAATTTTTGTAAAATCCAATAAAATCATAAAGAAACAATTTAGTCGTCTTTACATAGGAGATGTTTTATATTCGTGCTTTGTGTGATATAGTTCGAAACAATCACCTATGTGCAAGGCCGGCTTAGCCGAACAAGTAGCACAATAGTACCTCGACTCTCTCCTTCCGTGTTTTATTTTTCGATTAGAGCAGACGAGGCAATCTTTACTTCTTCCTGTCTCATCTCGCCTAATAATGTGTAGAAGGCCGTTCAGCCTTTCTGCTGTTCCAGAAATCGCAGGAGCCTTGGGATTAGCGTCTCGAAAATCTCCAATCAATTGACCTACCAAGTGATGTACAACTTGTAAATGGGATAACTTTTTTATATTGTATGTCTTGTGATGTTCTTGATATAATAGATAGGAATTTATCACTGAAACTTCTAATCCCCAAAAAAATAATTTTCGCCACCATTTTTGAGACTTTCTCATGAAACAGTACGTGCCTGTGTACTGATCTGCTTTATCTACCCCACCCATATATTTATTATAATTTATAACCACGTCTAGCTTCACAATATGTGTTCTTCCTTCTTTGCGTGATCTTTTAGTAAGTGTTCAGTCGCAAGGAACCAAATTCAGAACGGGACACACGGTCCTCGGTTCAAAGAATTTGTTTCGAGAATATCAGAGTCGTCTGATTTCTCTTTCTGTCTCTCTCCCTCCACTCGAAGGTTGCTCGAGCCAACCGTGGAGGAAGACTGTTCCGTCGCAAGGAACCAAATTCAGAACGGGACACACGGTCCTCGGTTCAAAGAATTTGTTTCGAGAATATCAGAGTCGTCTGATTTCTCTTTCTGTCTCTCTCCCTCCACTCGAAGGTTGCTCGAGCCAACCGTGGAGGAAGACGAGTCATCAAGGGTGCGTTGATCCGGTAATGCAGCGTTCGGCAAAACCCAATCAACGCATCGCCTTGCGATCACCAATGAACGTCATTGCATTGTCCATAGACAATGAAAGAGCTTTCTTCACGATGAAGAAAGCCCCTTCAAAAACAACGACTATCGACGTCGAAAACGCTTTTCTTTTCGAAATCAAGTTTTCGTTTACTTGACAACCGAATAAACAAGGCTATTCGAGCTTCGTGTTTTTCGGCATTCCTCATTAAGAAAGGCGACAAGGTTGTTGTTTCCTGGGAAAACGTCGCGAATTCCCCGCGTTTAAGACAGGGCCTGTTTCAGTCTTACTGAGGAGTCCTATAACAGGTCTGGGACGAAACGCATTTAAACGTTATATCTTTAAATAATTATAAAAAGGGATACCTAATATTAAGTTGGCGGGTATCAGTTCACGAAGATTCAAATCGCGACGCCGTGAGTCTTCTCGGAACATATTTTTGGTCCTTCGAGCCGGATAGCGGCCTATCGAGTGCAGTGCGCGTACAGACATTATCGCAGTGTTTTCTTGCATCATCCACACAATCGGCCCGTCGATAGAAGAAGAAGCCGTTTCAACCAACCTGTACAACATAAACTGTCGTCCTTACTGGAGAATCATCCAAGTCCGCAGTAGCCACGCACCATCAAGTCAAGGTAGGCACGTTGTTTTTGAGTTACCAATCGGCCCGGTTCTTCGTCAATTCTTTCCTTTCGCATTTCCGAAACAAATATGTCTACTTCACACGACACAAATCAACGAATTCGCGCTTTAAAAGCCAAACGACGGGTCTTCAAATTTCAACTAACTAACTTCGCGAAATATATTGAAGAATATGAAGATTCTGCGAAGGAACGGATCAAAATTCGCGAACGTGTTGATCGCTTACGGAAACTATTCGAAACATTCAACGAAATTCAAGACGAACTCGGTCAACACGAAGATTTTGACGAAACCGAGATTGAACGTGGATCCGTAACCGATTTATACGACGAGGCTATCGCTAGCGCCGTTACACTAATGAATTCCTTCGATGCGAATGTCACCCGACCTTCAGCCGCGAGAATCGCGACTGACTCACCCGTGCCGTCTACTTCTACGTCTTCGAGCATAGTCGGAATTCATCTTCCAAAAATTAATCTCCCGCATTTTGATGGTCGTCTTGAAAAATGGATTTCGTTTAAAGACGCATTTCTTAGCATAATTCATTCGCATACTGGACTTACTGACATCCAACGTTTGAATTATCTAAAATTATCGCTATCCGGAAAGGCCGAAGCCGCCATAGAATCATTCACCATATGTGAAGAAAATTACAAAGCCGCGTGGAATCAGCTAGAAGAAACATATGACAACCATCGTGCGCTCATTCTTCGCCATACTTCATTGCTATTAGACTCTCCCGCGATGCCGGACGACTCGCCGGAGTCAATTAGCGACCTTATTAGCCATATGCAATCTCATATTCGATCCTTGCAAGCTCTCGGTCGATCTTGGGAGGACATTGCAAATGACATTATCACGAGCGTGGCGATCGACAGAATGGGGCCTGATACACGCAAGAGTTGGGAACAAACCCTAACAGATACACGCATGCCCAACGTGACAGATATTTTCAAACATTTACGTAACGCTTCGCATCAAAGTAAATCGTACTCCGTAGCCACGAATGCGAAGCGTAAAATACACGTCTCACCAGAACCCTTGAGAAAAACCACGGACTACCGGTCTCGCGCGCTAAAACGGAGTAGAGAAATCGCGACTTCGTCTAGAGGAAAATTATCGTCACCACATGCCAAGGCGCGAACATTTGCAACAACTATCTCGACGCAAGGTTGCCGAATCTGCAAATCAGCTGATCATAAATCGTACGCTTGCCCGAGACTCACGAACATACCGGTCAATGAACGTTGGACAGTCGTGCGAACCGCCAAATTGTGTCCGAATTGTTTAGAACCCGATCATGTAATCGAAGCATGCCTAGCAGGTCGATGTCGTGTGTGCAAAGGAAAGCACAACACTAAACTCCATCAGAACGCGAAACCGCAAAATGACAAGAAGGAAGCATGACTGACACAGACTACCATCGACCAACAGACGCTACAACATCGAACTTTTATTTCAAATGGACTAATAAACGGTATATTGACAACAGTGACGCTTTACGTATTAGATCATAATCAACAACCACAACTATGCCGCGCATTGATAGACACGTGTTCGAATGTCAATCTCATAACAGACGAATTAGTCAACCGATTGCGATTACCGACAACCCGACAAACTGCTAAAATTGAAGCATTGAGTCAAATGAATACGACGACTACCAAACTCGTAACGGCCACCATCAAATCGCGACTGGGAAGGTACACACGCACCCTGACCTTCTGCATGATTCAGCAAATAACGGGCCCGGTACCCGATTGCCAAATAGATCGAACAACACTTAACATTCCGGCGAATCTACGCTTAGCAGATCCGGAATTTCATCGTCCAAGCAATATCGACATGCTTCTCGGAACCGGTCCAGCATTATCGTGTCTAAGTGTTGGACAACTAATTCTTTCGAGGCAGCGCGATATCGAGTTAATTTTACAAAAAACTCAATTCGGATGGATTTTGGGAGGCGGAATTCCTGCTACGTCACGATCGAGCCGCAAAACCTTTGCCACGACCGTACAATTTGATTTACAAAAATTTTGGGAAGTCGAGGAAGGGCCAGAGAAACATTTCCGTTCGTCCGAAGACCAGGAATGCGAAAATCATTTCGCCGCAACCGTGCAACGTCATAAGTCCGGACGATATATCGTGGCTTTACCATTCAATGAAAAGAAAGAACAACTCGGAGAATCGCGATCGCGCGCCTTGAATCGGTTATTGTTGCTCGAACGAAAATTGGAACGCGATCCAGAATTAAAGCAACGATACACGGAAGTATTAGACGAATATGTCACACTAGGACATATGAGACAAGTAAAGTCCACCGAAACGCCTGGTTTTTACCTACCGCATCACGCGGTCATAAAAATGTCAAGTTCAACAACGAAAGTCCGTGTAGTTTTCGACGGTTCCGCGAAATCAAGCTCGAACATATCATTGAACGACGCTTTAATGATCGGCCCCACGCTACAGGATGAATTGTTCGCACTTTTGCTACGTTTTAGAATGCACGCATACGTAATCACCGGCGACATTGAGAAAATGTACCGCCAATTTCTTGTTCGACCGGAAGACCGCGTCTACCAACGAATCTTGTGGCGAGATTCCAGGGGCCAGATAGCAACTTTCGAATTAAATACCGTCACGTTCGGACTCGCATCGGCACCTTATCTCGCCATACGATGCTTGCATCAACTCGCGAACGACAAGCAATTCAACACTCCGGAAGCTTCTGCACTTCTCAAAAGAGATTTATACGTAGACGATCTACTTACTGGCGCCGAGTCAATCACAGAAGTAAAAGTCCTACAACGACAGATTACTACATTATTGAAAAAGGGTGGTCTCAACATTTGACAATGGGCATCAAACGAACCGGCACTTCTCGCGGGACTACACAAAGATCTGATTCATCCAAAGATCTTGGGCGACGAGGCTTCGATGAAAACTCTGGGTATATCGTGGGACGTACGACACGATACCATTCGGTACTTAGTGCAGTCTGTGGTAACTAACGTAGTTACCAAACGAAACATTCTGTCGACTATTGCCAGGATATTCGATCCACTAGGGCTGCTCGGACCCATCACAATCGTCGCAAAAATCTTAATGCAACGACTCTGGGCATTGAAAATAGATTGGGATGAATCGCTTCCTGCCAACCTCCATACCGAATGGATCACCTTCGAGAAAGATTTACGGTTGCTGAACGACGTTGAATTTAATCGTCATGCGAAACTTAAAAACGCGAAACGAATCGAACTCCACGGATTCTGCGATGCAAGCGAAAGAGTGTTGTTGCTTTGCGCAAAATCACGCGTCGCACCACTAAGCCAAATCACCCTTGCTCGTTTAGAATTGTGCGGCGCCGCATTAATGGCCACACTATATCAAATAGTGCAAAACGCTCTCACACACCGCTTAGACGAAATATTTTTCTGGACCGATTCAACCATATTGTTGAATTGGTTGACCAAACAACCCTCGACTCTAAAAACTTTCGTTGCGAACCGCGTGGCCGACATCCAACGGAAAACCGACATAAACTCATGGCGTCACGTCAAATCATCCGACAACCCGGCCGATCTCATTTCACGAGGAATAACACCCGCAGAATTCAAACAAAATAACTTTTGGCGTCACGGGCCAAACTGGCTCGCTGAGAAACAAGCAACATGGCCCATCTCTCGTTTCGCGATTAGCAATGATATACCGGAGTTACGAAAAATGACGTGTCTCATTAGTTCGATCACTCAAAGCGATGAAATCCTTGTGCGCTACTCCTGTATTCGGAAGCTCAGACGAATCGTCGCGTATTGTTTGCGTTTCCTGCCGAAATATCGCTGCTCGGACCCTTTGACTGTAGAAGAATTTCAGGAAGCTAATCGTCGCATAATAAAACTTTTACAAGCCATTTCTTTCACACACGACATTCAAGAAATTAAAACTGGCAAGATGTCAAATAAAAATAAACTCCAGCCGCTGCATCCATTCCTAGACCATCATGGAATCCTTCGCGTAGGAGGACGATTACAAAATGCCATGTTACCGTATGAACGGAAACATCCAATATTGTTACCTCGGGGACATCACATCACAAAACTTATCATCCGCGAATCTCACTTAAACAATCATCACGCCGGAATTACAACTACACTATATGACGTACGACAACTGTATTGGCCGATAGACGGGAAAAATACCACACGTCAGATCGTTCGACAATGTGTGCGATGTTTCCGAATGAAACCGCCACAAGTCGAATACATTATGGGAAATTTGCCCACGGCACGCGTTACCGAAGGCCGACCTTTTATCAACAGTGGCGTGGATTATTGTGGTCCATTCTTTATAAAAGAACGTCGTCATAGAAATCGAGCTCGAGTCAAAGTATACGTGGCGGTTTTTACATGTTTCGCGACAAAGGCTGTACATCTCGAGGTGGCCGCTGATTTATCAACTGAAGCATTTCTTGCCACATTCAAGCGTTTTATTGCACGACGGGGACTTTGCCGAAATATTTATTCCGACAATGGCACAAACTTCGTTGGAGCGAACAACGAACTCATAGAACTGTATAAGAACTTATCGACTAACGAGAAGTTACAACAATTCCTCACACCCAAAGGCATCACTTGGCATTTTATCCCAGCATTAACACCTCATTTTGGCGGATTGTGGGAAGCAGCAGTCAAGTCCTTCAAACACCACGTCAAACGGGTTGTTGGCGAAGAATTGTTTAAATTCGCGTCCTCTCACTCCTCTCTCGTCCGATCCAAACGACATTTCCGCGTTGACCCCAGGCCATTTTTTGATTGGTGACTCTTTAACGTGCTTGGCCGAGACTGATTTCAGCGACACACCGTCAAATCGCTTGTCTACTTGGCAACACATCCAGAAGGTCAAGCGAGATTTCTGGGCCAGGTGGCACAAAGAATATATTCATCACCTCACTACCCGTTCAAAATGGACCAAAGGGTCCCACAATATCTCCACGGGAACTATCGTCCTTCTGAAGGATGATAACCTCCCACCATTATGCTGGCACTTGGGTCGTGTCGAACAAGTGCATCCAGGAGCTGATGACATCATAAGGGCAGTAACAGTTCGAACTGCTACCGGGGTTTACAAACGCAACGTGAAAAACCTCGCCCCTTTACCAAATGCAGAATCACCATCGATTGGTGACAAGACATCAACTTAATCATCAAGTAAGATTGAATTTAACTGTCAGTTTTTTTTTTTTACAATTGATCGATCGAATCGATCAACGGGGGGAGCATTTTAGTAAGGGTTGTCGAAGATGAGGTACCACAGCTGCTGAGCATGGTCACAATACGCTTGTCTCTCCAAGCCAGTAATAGTAAATTGTTCCGTCTGTATGCAACGATTTCATTTTTTGCAATCTTTGGATTTTATATTTCACATGGAATAAATTTCCTATTCGCCTGGATAGTTCCAGTTACATTACATTTCATTTTCAGTAGTGCATCTGCCAAAGGAATGCTTGTGAAGTACCGGTCATTGAAGGTATGGTATCCTACAGCGCCAGGATTGGATTGCAATAAATTGTGATATAGTTGTAAGACTATTCTCGTGCTTATTGGCAGATCTGGTCTAACTAATTTCTCCGTAGTAAAACTGCCATAATATGGTAAAATTGTTTGTATATAACCAATATTGGCGTCTGCAAGAACATAAATACGGATACCCCACTTGGTTGGTTTCTGTGGGTTGTACGTAATAAAACTTATTCGCCCTTTGAATTTGACGATTGATTCATCCTCTGATAACTCCGCCCCGGGTACAAAATTTTCACGACATTTACTATCAATGTAATCTAAAAAATTGCTAATTTTTTGCGTCCTTGTTGCCATGTTTCGTGTACCTACAATATTTTCATTTGTGTGCAGCATCCAAAATACTTGAAAGAATCGGCTTCTCCTGAATATTTCGGCAAAGTATGGGATCCTACATTTCTTGTCAGTGGTCCAATAATCTTTCAAGCTCGGAAGTGGCATTGTCCCCATAAGCAATATTATGCCGAGAAATGCTCGCATTTCTTTTGGTGTGACATTAGTCCATGTACGCCATGTGGACCGCTTTTTTAGATGTTTTCCTTGTATCATATGATTTGTGTACCGATTAGTCTCCTCAACTATTTTTCTGATCAACTCATCTGTCAAAAACGAGTTGAAGAAATCTAATGGTTCTGTGTGAGTTGAATTTAGTTGTGAACCAGGGGTTCGTGATCCAGAACAAAATTGTATTTTTTTTTTTTTGAAGATGTCGTGATTTGTGACATTAGTCCATTCGTTATCACTACTGCTATCACTTTCCTGAATATTCACTTCTTCGTGACTACTACTATCACTGCCCACATTGAAATGCCTGAGTGCATTCTTTGTTGCAAGGATTTCACTTCCACTCGATAAAGCAATGTCGTCATCATCTGTGTTGTCAGATTCAAATTGGAACTCATCACTACTGTCATTATTGAACGTATCGTCTCTGGATCTTTTAGCCATCGTGTGTAGGATGTTATAAGATGTAAAATATGTGAAAAAATATGTGAAAATATATAAAATGTATGAAAACTTTGCTGGTTTCTCTGGTAATGACACTGAAAGACTGACTCGGCAGACTGAATTTGTTCTGAACCTACCATGGTCTCGCATCGTAAGTTTACACTATACGGAAGATAAGATCTTATCGATACAAAGACTATAGGCCGACACTTGTCCGCAAAGGGATACTCATGCGTATTTTATTGTTCAGAACGATAAACATACGCCAGCCGCAGCGCGAGAATTGGGCGGCTATATGCCGACACGCGTCCACAACGGTAAAAAGACTTGAGCGTCTATTTGCCGACACTCGTCCGCAAAGAGTTAAAGGGACGGACCGACTTACTCAAGTCTCACTCAGACCTAACCATTCATTTCCGTAAAACAATTTTTTGGGTTTCGTATTACCCCCCTCGCCTCTCACCACACACCCCAATCACCCGCCACACCGGACGTTGTCTCTATACTAAACTTCAGCCCGCGTCTGTAGGTGATGTATTTTGAAGCGCCGCTTTATGCAAGCCAGACACACCGATGAGTTAGTATTAAAGACTGCCAGCCGCAGCCGCTATGCTATTCAGCGGCACGAAAAGTGGGCACAGATGAGCGCGGGGATAACGTGAAACTAACAGTGATCTGAAATACCAACATCACTAAAAATTCCAGTACCGACGAGATACTCGTCGGTGGTTCCGTGCTCTCTATCTGAATAGAACATTTGTTCGTGCACTATGTAAGACTGCGTTATTTCCGCCATGGTAATTTTTTTCGGAGTTGTCAAGGTCATCGTTGTTTTTTGATACAAAAATGCATTTTTTTTATTGCACGGTGTAGCTGAGCGAAAAATACATTCGGATATGTATAATAATATGACCTTCAAATGACCTTGATCTGTGAAAATTAAAGTATTATGATACTATTTATATTGCATTAAAAATATTCGGTATGTTGAGATGTTGCACACTGCACTCACAAGGCATCGCCGGGGCCCAAAAGCCACGGCGAAATCACGCACGAGCATAGTGGAGCATCAGGAGATGCCACACGCACACCCACCTCTATAGTTTGAGCCTACGTGGAGCAGGCGTTCAAGGAATAGGAGGAGACGGACGCGTACTGTGAGAAAGACCGCGTGGCGCGCTCCACCCGGGACAAACGGTTGTTCTCAGACTTGGTTTCGACACGAAGAACTTACCATCGGTATCAACGAGCTGCGGTGGCTCTACGGCAGCTTTTCTTCGTCTCGGCTGTTCCTCGAACTTCGGCAGCGCAAAATGACTGGGGCTAATCCCAACTACGGCCAACACAGGAATGACCTACTTCGCGGTAACTCGGAAACGCGGAAGCGAGGCGTCCCCCACTTTCCTCATTTCTTTCCCCCAGCGCGGCGCTCTAGCCTATGCTCGACGTTTCGCGACAGGGACGGACCCCGCGCGACGGGGTACTGGTTTCCGGCGAATTTCATATACTTCGGCGGTCGTCGTGTTGATTGGCCGCGTCCCGAGGAGGTTTTGAGTTGAGCCGCTCCGGCATTGAACCTTTAACTTCTCTCCGAGCGAGGCGGCAATAGGGTCGAGTCGATGGTTTCCTCGTGGTCCATCGTTGTAATTGTGGCAAATGATTAAACAACCTCGTGAAACCGCAGAAACCCGGTTGGAGTTAATAGAGTCAGTCGGTTCGAGGAGTTTTCATTACGCCTGATTCCCGAGCATTCCCTTAAGTCATTGCCCACGGTTTACCCTTATCTCACCGACAATTACTTCCCCGACAACCATTTACCCTATAGTTATTTCACCCACAATATCGATTCTCGATATCAATGAAAACGTTTGTCGATGAAATGACTGTAGAGAAAATGATTGTCGGGGAAATGACTGTCGGTGATCTCAAAATGTCGGTGAGTTAATATTGTCAACGAAGTGAGATGTCGATGAAGTGGTGTCGGTGAAACGATTGTTGTTGAAGTAATTGTCGGTGAGATAAGGGTAACCCTTTCGCGCACCTCGATCCTGGCGCTTGTAATTTTCCTGACTCTCCAAAAAGTAACGGGTCGGTGAAACATATGTAAAGAAATAATATATTTGATTGAAAAGATTTAGAAACTTTGTTTTTACTCACGCGTTATTAATTCTTCTTAAAATTTTATCACCGTGACCAGATGATTTATTATTTCTATTTACGTTTCTTCTCGATTCAATTCCAAATATTCATCCATTATACATATATTTAGCTACGATGATTCTTATGTGTGCTAAACCAAATTCCGCAAGCAACAGTTGTCACGTACATGCACTAATACATTCATCGAGCTCAAGACTTTTCAGATTCATCGGATCCCATATACAGATTTTGTCGCCGGAAGTATATCGCATGATACTTCCCAATACAACCTGGCTATATTATTATCCGACTTACATGTATGCCGTGTTTAGGCTTATTTTGTTCGGGAAAACATTTTCAATCGATAGGTGATATCATTATGATAACGTTAATAATATATAATATTGGATTCGTAAGTAAATGTCGCTCTGATGCTGAATTACGACAACATCGAACGTCGTATGCCTCCTGGAGACATCAATGTAAGCGCTTCACCATCACTTATTAATAGCAATACAATGTTAGTTAAAGTTCATAATTTTGCCATGGAAACATTATCAATCGATTCCAAGATGGTGCCAGCATTGAAACGTTTCCTTCGAAGTTCATCAACGAACTTTATTTGCGGATTTCTTTAAGCACGGGGAATTTCTCGCGGCGGAAAGGTTTCTCGCACGAAATAATTGAACGATGGAATCGGCTAGAACAATTTTTATTTGTCATATCTCGGCGACAAAGCTGCCGGTGTAGGCCGGCAGCTTGCGGTTACAAACCGGCGCGTTCACGATAATTCAGCAACGGATTTTCGGTCGCTCGTGCTCTTCTCTCTCGATCGCGTCGAACCTGGCAGTTCACGAGATGTTCTACGTGCTTCAACCCGCTCTTTACGCGGAACAACTGTCGAATTCCGATGGAATACGCGGAACAATTACTCTGGTCGTTCCACTTCGCCGACGGATACGATACGGGCACACTGCGTCCTCACACCGGGGAACGTCTCGAAGATGGCGTACAAGTATCGCGAAATCGGCAACGATACGACTCCCCGTGAATCCGCGATTCCACGTTAATACCGGCGTCGCGTCGCACAGCGGTTCGAACGCGGAAAAAAATCAATTTTTTGAATGTTAGGTATATAGGTTTATCATTACGATTTCATTTATTAGATAGTTGGAGTATTTAAACCAACAAAAATTTTTTATAAATACCAATTATTTCTTGGAATATTATGACATAAAAGTTAGGAAACAGGAAACCTGCGATTTGGGCTTATAAATGCGTCTACATACAAACGCAGCCACAAGTATATGATTTTAGAAGCTTATAAATATTATAATTTGATTATGTTTATAATCGATGAATTATTTAACGTAGATAAAGTTAATGTGAGTGTCATGCGTTTACCTAAAACACAAATTGAAAAAAAGAGGTATTTTGAATAATAGAATTCACGTTTAATTTGACATAACTTTCTTACGATATAAAACGACATGATAAAATTGTTGCTAATTGTGCAACATACTTTCAAGTACATATCCTGCAAGTTTTGGCTGCGAACTCGTGCGAACTTGGCACTGAGACTATTTTTTTCCAACTATAGTCAGTCCCATAAATCTTCGTACGCCCTTTAAAACAGAATAACTTTTTTACACTATTACCAAACGATCCGACTTTTTGTGAGAAATAGAAGCATTTGTTTACGAAATAATTTGCAAAAAAATTTGGAAAAAAATTTTTTTATTAGACCCCGTAAAGAAAATTAAAAATATGTTCGTTTTGTAGATCTATGTTAGATATATGTATATATACCTATATATACTCTATATATAGGGTATCCCAAAACGACTGCGAAAGCGGGAAATGGGAGGTTCCTTGGGTCATTTGAAGCGACATTTTCCTTAACAAAAATGGCGCCCACGGCTTTGTTTAGGAGATATCAACGAAAAACACGGACCAATCAGAGCGCGAGCTAGACGCTCGTTGGCACGGTCAGCGCGGCGAGCCGGCAGGCGAGTGTTGTCGCTACGCCGCGATGTCGCAACAAACAAGAGTTCCTCGATTATGTCCCTGATTTCGATGAGCTTTGGATATGTTGTCAAGACCATGATTCTGAAAAATATTTCCCTTTAGACTGTTTGCCTTGCGCCTTTAGTTTACGAGATATTTGTAAAAACTTGTGATTGAAAATCGATCGATGTGCATAGTACTATCTCCTCTCCGATTTCGATGAGCTTTGGATGTGTTGTCAAGACCATGATACTGAACAATATTTCCTTTTAGACTGTTTGCCTCGCGGCTTTAGTTTACGAGATGATCGTGAAAGACTTTACTTGTCAATTCATATCGGGATTCATGATAGCGGATACGGCTTGCTAATATCTCCGAAAGTAAAGCCGACCGCCAACTATTTCAAACGTCGAGTTTTATAACATATTTCAAGGTCATTGAAATCGGTGAGGATCCACATCATCTTTACCCGACTTAAGGCAACTTTACCCGAACGAGAGAAGAAGCAGAAACTGATTGCATTAAAAACTCACTTATTCAGCCGTGAATCCATTTGCTACTTCGAAATGCGTGTAACTGTCCCTAGGTCATTCGGTGACGAACTGCACAGATGTCTTCATGTGTACGACAGTACCGAAAGCTAAGGGGCGTACGGTCGAGTGAACGAACTGCACAGCTGGTGGTAAAACGACAGCCCAAGAGATGTGCGATCAAGTAAACGATCCGGGCTTTCACCTTCACTTTCCAAACGATAAATAAATCGTATGTTTATTTCATACAGATACCATGAGATTTTTCCACACTCACGATCACTGTTCACAATTGTCAACACATAGCTATGCACTAATAACAATTGCAATATCACTTGTAGTGCAGCACAAATCACAGTAATGAGGTAATGCGATCAGTAGACTGCGGATGTCATGCATTTGTAGCAAAAATGAGTAAGTGCATTTTAAAACAGTAGAGAGATTAAAATAATTAAAAAACACCAATGTATTATTTTCAACTTGATCAAATGATGAAAGTAAAAATCAACTATCCGTCTGGCTCCTGTCCCTTGCAATAGCAGCAGCCAACTTTCATTTTGCATAAAAATCCGCAGTCTAGTGATTAGTTTAAATATGACTACTAAAAACACACATTTTAGCAACCGTGATAGGTCTTTGAACCCAAGAAAAGTTCAGAGTGGACATTATGCGTGTCGAAAATTCACTCGACGGGATGATCAGACGAAAAAAAAGGATACGAGAGGGACCGCTGTAATACTACAATTTATAGCAATCACATGTTTCGGTTTTCCTGCAGATTGGTACGGAGAGTCGATGGGTTACTGTTCGAAAACGTCGTCCATCCTTCTTTTAGAAAGTTTCTTAAGAGAGGTATAGGACAATAGGGACCCTGAAACGC
This sequence comes from Lasioglossum lativentre, assembly GCA_916610255.1. NCBI lineage: Eukaryota > Metazoa > Arthropoda > Insecta > Hymenoptera > Halictidae > Lasioglossum > Lasioglossum lativentre. The sequence continues at coordinate 19,018,942 of OU744359.1, read as the reverse complement.
CACACGGACCTGACATTTCTACCTCTTGCTGAGTAAAACGATGGAGGACGTTCACTCGTCTACTCTCCACCGCTCCTTTCGATAACTCGATTACGACTGACTCCTGATCCTTTTCATTTTGGCCGTTACGCCTCGACCTTTCTCGCCTATTATGTATTACTAGCTTTCACCCGCCACGCGTTGCTGTGGCTCAGTATTTTTTAAAAGCATGTTTTTACCTGACACAGATGTGACATTTATTGGAGGCCGCGAGATTCCTCTCTTTATTTTTCCCCCTATCTCTGCCTCTCTCTCTCTCTGCCTCGCCGTCTTCCCATCCCCCTCTGACTCTCTCACTCTACCCCCCTCTCCATCACGCTCTATCTCCCCCCTCTCCCTACTCTCCTCCCCCCTTCCCCCTCTCTCACTCTCTCTCTCTCTCCCTGACGCCCTCGCTCTTTCAAATTGAATATAGGTGGAACCAGTCAAAAGTTATAAGCAGAAACGTGCCCAAAAGAGGGCGAAAAAGTGGTCTTTGATCACTAATGACGTCACAACTTTTGAACGAATGGACTTGTAAGGAGTTGACACGGAATTGACACGGAATTGACACGACGTGATATTTCGTCAATCGCTTGTAGAGGACTGTTTTTATTTTAACAAAATCACAACGTGTAGAACATTCATTTAACAAAACATTAACACAACGTAAATCAATAAAAATATATATAACATATAAATCAATAAAAACATATATAACAGTTAAACATACATGCACACTCACATTCAGTCACATGGCATGCATACTTATATTATTCTTACAATTCGGCCGTCCTGACGACAAATCGTCCCGATTTATTGGAATATGTATAATAAATATATCGGATGGCGCAACACGAACAATATAATACCTGCGGACTGTCGATTTACAGTTTACAACTTTTGATGGCGCAACACGAACAATATAATACCTGCGGACTGTCGATTTACAGTTTACAACTTTTACAACTCGGCCATCCTGATGACAAATCGTCTCGATTTATCGAAATCCTGTGTCTTAAAGATACTCGCTAATTACACTTGATGTAAAATAGAACAATTTCAAACATGAACATAACGCATATAACTGAAAATATAATGTTAATTATTTTAAAGTAGAACAATTCCGAACATAAAAATAACGTACAAAGTGAAAATTTAATGTGATGGTCGCCACGGTCGCATGTTAGCGGCTTCCCATGTCCCACGGTATGGCGTTTGCGATAACTGGAAGCCCTCTACTTCTTTGATTATATATCGATCGTTTCGCAATACGCGATCGATCTCGTACGGTCCTTTGAATCGCGGAATCATTTTTAATGATACTCCTGGAGTGGAGTTGTAATTCCTGATAAGCACCTTATCTCCAACCCTATATTTATTTGGGGCCTTATGTTTTTTATCGAAAGTGCGTTTTTGCGACTCCTGATTTTTTCGAATCTGTTCACTAGCTTCTTTTCGGAGCCTGTTCAAATCTCGGGAAATAATACTAATCTTTTAATACTCAACACACCCGGACTCTTGTCGGTAGACTTACAAACAGTATTATTGCACGCAAATTCAACATCTCGCAATACATTGTGCCATACCACACCACGCTCACTCATTAATTTAGCGATCATCGGCAAAATTGTGCGGTTATATCTTTCTACCTGCCCGTTCGCCTGAGGGGAAGCGGTCGCACTTATAACGTGTCTTATATTATATTCTTTTATGAACTCTTCGAATTATCGGGATGTAAAACAACTTCCTCATCCGAAATGATACGCAGTGGTCGACTATAATGCTCGAAATACGACTTAAGACATTTTATAAGATCGGTGGTATTTGTTGTTTTAGTGGGATATATCTTTATATATTTGGTAAATGCGTCGACTATAACAAATATATAATTGTAACGCGATTTGTGCGATCTCGAAACAGGAGCTAAATGATCGACATGCAACGTATCAAAAGGTGTATCCCCTTTCGGTATACAGTGTAAGGTACCTTCTAACTTTCCGTAGTTCGGCGTATATGCGATACATTTTAAACAGCCGCGAATGTGTTTCTCGATCTTGGATTTCATATTTGGGAACCAACTCTATCAACAATAACTATCTGTAATGTTCCGAAGTGTTTTCTCAATTCCGACGTGTCCCATCTCGTTGTGATATTTATACATAATGCTCGATTCTAAAATACTCGGTACGTAAAACAAAATTTTATCCTGATGCTTTCGATACACCAGACCGTTCCTCATTTCGTACAATTTACTTTCCGAGGTTTCTAGCTCCGTACGGATTTTCTCGATTTCTTTATCGTCGTCTTGGCATAGCGCTAAGTTTCTATCGAATGAATTGTCTTCAACCACCAAAATCTGACGACTTAAGGAGTCTACGTGGAGCATACGCGAGCCGGCCCTATGTTCTAGCACATAGTCGTAATTTTGCATTTCAAGCACCCATCGTGCTATTCGAGGATTGGTCTCTTTTTTATTTAACGTTAGACTAAGGGCTTGGCAGTCTGTAAGTATCTTAAATTTTATTCCTAGTAAATACGTTCGGAAACGGCGGAGGGCAGAAACGATTGCTAGGGTTGTTAACTCGAAACTGTGATAGCGCGATTCAATCTCGGTCGTTCGTTTAGAAAAATAAAAGACTGGCTGTAGCTTTTTATCGGTTTTCCTTTGTAATAGGATAGCACCGAACCCCGACGCGCTCGCATCACAATGCAACTCAGGAGTTGACACGGAATTGACACGGAATTGACACGACGTGATATTTCGTCAATCGCTTGTAGAGGACTGTTTTTATTTTAACAAAATCACAACGTGTAAAACATTCATTTAACAAAACATTAACACAACGTAAATCAATAAAAATATATATAATGTTACGTCTCACGCGGGGTCCGCGAAGACGTTAAGTTTTACGCGTGCGAATTTCTTTCGATGTCTACGGTTCGTTGCGACGCGACGTAGGGCGAGTTACGTCGTTCCGTCGTCAGAGAGAGAATGTCGGGATGGGATCCCCGGTCGGCTGGACCTAGTCCGCCTGGGCCGTGAATTGGAGTACGCACACGCAAACGGCTGGACCAAGTCCGCCAAGATTGTGGGTGGGTACGGTAGGTCGAACGGCTGGACCCAGTCCGCCTAGTTCGAGGAAAATTGGAGACTTCACAATCGGCTGGACCTAGTCCGCCAAGATTGTGGTAGGTGAGGGAACTCGAACGGCTAGACCCAGTCCGCCTAGTTCGAGGGAAATTGAAGGACGCACAAACGGCTGGACCCAGTCCGCCAGGAATGTGGTAGTGGGGGAGCTCGAGAGGCTAGATCCAGTCCGCCGTGCTCGAACGTGTAGGTATAGGACAGGGGTGAAAAAGTGGTTGGCGACTCCTCTCACGACTAAGGTTCTTGATACACGCACGTTCGCACACGCAAATGAATTTATTCTTTGCTGGTCCGCACGCAGCAATATCGACGTATAAGGGGATTAGGAAGGAGGTGGTGTATCCTCTCAGTTTGAAGGCCAGAACTACAAATAGTTCAAAGTGCTCTCGGTTTCATCATCGAGAATGATGGAAGTAGGTAAATGGTTAAAAGGTTGGATTGAGGAAGGTGAACGCGAACAGTCGTTGCACTGGTTGGTGCACCGAAGAATTCTGACTTCAGACTTCAGCTGACTCGTGACTTCGACTGACTCCTGACTTGGACTGACTTCGACTGACTTCTGACTTCAACTGACTTCTGACTTCAACTGACTCCTGACTTCAACTGACTCCTGACTTCGACTGCTTCTTGAATTCAACTGACTCCTGACTTCGACTGCTTTCGACTGATTCCTGAATTCAACTGACTCCTGACTTCGACTGCTTTCAAGTGATTCCTGAATTCAACTGACTTCGTAGGTGTCCAGCTGCTTCCCTTATAGTCCAACGTTGGTGGAAGGGGGTAGTCCCAATCACATGTCAAGTTGTTCCAGTGGAAGGGGTAGTGGATCACTGGAGGTGGATCGACGTTCCTGCGGCTAAGTCCTTTATCGTATTTTGTGAAATAATTCTGTTCTGAGACTATGTCCTTATCGTATTTCGTGAAATAATTCTGTTCTGAGACTATGTCCTTTATCGTATTTCGTGAAATAATTCTGTTCTCAGACTATGTCCTTATCGTATTTCGTGAAATAATTCTGTTCTCAGACTATGTCCTTATCGTATTTCGTGAGATAATTCAGGTGCAGGAATGGTGTTGTCGGTTCGAACTGTCGACTACTAATGATCGATTTGATCCGCTGTCTCGATGATTTCGACTTCTGGTGGGGGTTGCGACGTAGTAGGTTCACTAGACTGGAACGGACCGTATCAATAGGGAAACGGTCCCTTGAAACTTTATTCTTGTGAGATTTGAAATAGTGGCGTATGAATGAGGGGCAGGCCCCTTGAAAATATACCACAGGAACGGCCTGGGCTTGCAAGAGCAGGACGGACTGTGGTGACGAACGTCACAATAACATATAAATCAATAAAAACATATATGACAGTTAAACATACATGCACACTCACATTCAGTCACATGACATGCATACTTATATTATTCTTACAGACTTTTTCGAAACGCCGCGTCTAATGGTTCAAACCCCAGCTTTCTACGTTCAGCCGTTCTCAGTTGATAGTGTTACACACAGACAGACGGACACGATTTTATTATACAGGGTGTCCCAGTTTTTTATATGAACGTTTGCTCTTAAATGTTTTATGAAGGAATTATAACTAATTATACAAAATGATAAAGAACTGGCATTTCATCGACACAGCGTACGTTTGTTCCCCTGCATTTACATAAAACGTTAATAAAAAATGTCTTCTGAAGTAAACATAAGAGTTTATGTGAACACTAATAGAGATATTCATAAAATGTTCGTACGCTCACGCTGTGTCGACGAAATGCCAGTTCATTATTATTTTATATTATTAGTTATAACTCCTTAATAAAACATTTAAGAGCATATGTTCATATATCATTTTTTTCTTACTTTTGCGTGTGCAACATGCTGGTGAAGTTTGGCCAGAATAAAACTGGGACTCCCTGTATATAGAGATGGAGATAGAGATGTATTGTTGTCTTTCCCGCGCCTCGATCGCTCGCACCGCTGCCGGGTCGGGGACCCGACGAAAACAGCCACACACCCGCTTATACACACACACCCACTCGTCCCATTCGCACACGCTTGATTTTCGCATCCTACATTAAATACATGTAATAAAATAAAAATAAAAAATTAAATAAAACAAAATAAAAACAGGCTAGTTGCTGTCACATGTCACATGTGCTTTTTCTATACAAATTTTGTCCACTATGAAGTTCAAGATGCCGCGAATCTACTTCGAAATGCCCTAGGGGTGTAAGCATAGTGAATTTGCCCTTGAAAGATGTCGGCACGATACTGAGAGGATTTTTAGGTACTAATGAGATAATAAGATCCTGAAAGTTTCAGATCTCTAACCCATTTGGTTTTTGAGAAAAAGCAATATATGTAAAAATCAGAAAAAATGAAAATTCTCTGAAACGCTATGTTTTGGGGGTTGATGGTAGCTTCTAGGAAAAAAATTATGAGCTATATCGGTTGATAAAAACCTCGAAAAAAATGACGCTTTTGTTTTAATTTTGATTTTTAACTATGATACGATCCTGGCACAATTATGAAACCATTTTTTTCGAATTCCTCATCCATTTTTCTATGGATTTATGAGCTTTTAAGATTTTTAAAAAAAGTACGCCATATTGCAAAAAAATAAAAACCATTTTTTATGCAAATATTCACTTTATTTATGTATTTTATGCCTAAATCTTTATTTTTGTCGTTCATATATATCTTTTAACCTCATTTCAAATAGTCATTTCTAAATCAAAAATTAAATTTTAAAATATCAATGAATATTAACTAAAATATTTTAAACATTGTGCGCTTATAACATAAGAAACAGATTTTAGTTGCTAAATTATAAATAAATAACAACAAATGTTTGAAAGGTATATTTGGAAGAAAAAGTTTATGATCATATTTTATCAGTCTTCATCACTATCATCTTCGATCACCGGCGCAACATTGTCTCTATTAAATAATTCGCTTAGTGTTTCAGCAGGCCTCAGAATTTTTGTCAAATATCTTCCGTGTGACAAGTAATAAATTATAGCAGCAACGTGAGAGCAACATCCAATTGTTCTAAGACCATTTGCACACTCACAACTATGCCTCAATATGCTTTTGGGACCAATAGCGTTTTTTTTATACTCAATAAAACATCTATAAACCTTCTTATTGATATGACGGGATTGAACTTGAGCTTTGAGTATGTTTGACTGGTCTTTTACATATTGAATAGTAAGATTACCTGTTTCATCAAGCATTTCTGCTAAATACGACACAGCCTGCTTCAATTGATAAGAACCGGTGAAAAAGATTCGCAGATCTTTTTCCGTCATTTCTGGAAAGTCTTCTAGAGCTTCAGATGAAATAGTTTGAAACGGCAATTTTTTACGTTGCCAGCCATTTTGTTGAACTTCATTAGCTAACGTATTTTCTACACTATTTTGTGATTTCATTGTTTCGACGACTTCATCCAAAAACTCTGAGTCGGAAGTAAGACGCTTACTGTACGTATTATGTAGAAATGAGGCAATTTTGAAAAAACTTCCAATTCTCGGAAGCATTTTATTGTCAATTCTTTGATCAAGTAAATGATATTTTTGTTTTAACATTCCATGAGTTGCCTCTACGGGCCAACGAATTTTAGTTACATATCTTGAAGCATTAGACTCGGCTGTTGTTAATTGATTTCGTTTTCCCTTAAGTGCTGGCATTAATACTTTATAATTTTTACTTTCTAAGTATTCTTTAACATCACGGAATCCACGATCAACCACAAATGCATCGCCAGGTTCTAATAAATGACATATACCATCAGGATTATCTATAATATCCCGCATTATAGTAGCATCATTTTGGTTAGCATAATACGGTCCCAACATATCCACTATATATCCATCAGTTGTGCAAATCGTAAATGGCTTACACAAAGGAACTTTTTTTTGACCAGAATACGACTTTCTCTGATACTCATTATTAGAACTTTTTTCATGACGAGCATAGGTCCCATCACAAATCAAAATGAGTTTGTCATTCAAATCATCATGAAGCTTTTTAGAAATTGCAGATGTATGATTTTGAATGAGATCATTTCTAGACACTCCATTTAAACCAAAGCGCGAAGGTAAAACGTCTTTTTCAAAAGATTGGATGACTTGCTCACAATACTTTGACACTAACTGCTCTTCATCAATCTCCAAAACTGTGGATATTAACTTATTTGAATTACCTGTGCGAAGCTTGACTAAAAACACTATTAGTGCTTGAATTACACTTCGAGTGTCAGTATTTCTCATTGACACTAACCAATTCCGCAACTCAATCACATTTTCCCATTTTAAGCCAGTTAAAACACGAAGTTTTTCATCTGACATACGATAATCATCCATTTTATCCAGTAACGTTGAATCACATTCAACGGCAAAATTCTCCATCATATTACTTAATTCTACGGATGAAATTCTAGTCCAGTTAGAATGAACTCTTATGAGATTTAGAGCTTCATCATAGAATCGTTTGTTTATCAAATGACTCCGACAGCATCGATTTTCATCGGGTATGAAAACTCGTTGTTTGATAAATGACTGCGTTCGGGCTTTTTGAGGTATAACGGTCAAATCAATAGTATTGTTGCAAAGACAACAGTATCCATGGGTTGAAATAGTTCTTTTAATTGAAACCTCAATATACTCTGTATCGTTATCGGTAGAAGTGATGTTAGCTCTGAAAGAAGGATCATCTGCACTTGACTGAGACAATGTCATGTGTGACAAACTAGACTCCGTTCGTTCTAACATTAAGCTAACGATAGATTCCGATTCATCATCAGAGCCATTTGCACCCGGATCAACTCTTCTTTTTTTATACAATTCCAAACGACATTTGCCACAAACAATATCACCAGTGAAAAAGTCAATGTCAAATGCTGCCAAAAACTCATCAATGTCTTGTTCTGTTAACAGGGTTTTAGGAGTTCCAGAAACTTTCTTTACTAATTTTGAGCAAATGCAACACTTATCATTAACGGTTTTACTTGAAGACATTTTATTAGATTAATTAATAAAATATAAACAAACTATCTCTCTGATCATATACAACACATGTGTCAGCTGTTGCGTGTGCGACCAAATTCGCAAGTGGGCGCGTCGGTCGCACAGATTTTTTTTGACGTAAGAGGACTCAGTCGATAACGTACCATACGCGACAACTAATAGCGGCAATTTTCAAAAATATTCTCAATATCATCACAAAATAAATCATGATTGAATATAAATGATTAAATACTAAAACAGTTTTTTTTTAATATAACTTTGATAAAATTGTTTAAAGATTTATTGATATTAAAATATCTAACGTTTGACTTAGGCAAAAAAAAAAAATAATTATTGTTAAAAGTAGAGAAATGACTATTTAAAATGAGGTTAAAAGATATATATGAACGACAAAAATAAAGATTTAGGCATAAAATACATAAATAAAGTGAATATTTGCATAAAAAATGGTTTTTATTTTTTTGCAATATGGCGTACTTTTTTTAAAAATCTTAAAAGCTCATAAATCCATAGAAAAATGGATGAGGAATTCGAAAAAAATGGTTTCATAATTGTGCCAGGATCGTATCATAGTTAAAAATCAAAATTAAAACAAAAGCGTCATTTTTTTCGAGGTTTTTATCAACCGATATAGCTCATAATTTTTTTCCTAGAAGCTACCATCAACCCCCAAAACATATCCAAAATTCAAATAAATCGATTCACGCGTTTCAGAGAATTTTCATTTTTTCTGATTTTTACATATATTGCTTTTTCTCAAAAACCAAATGGGTTAGAGATCTGAAACTTTCAGGATCTTATTATCTCATTAGTACCTAAAAATCCTCTCAGTATCGTGCCGACATCTTTCAAGGGCAAATTCACTATGCTTACACCCCTAGGGCCTTTGTACAATTAACATTTTTGGCTTGGAAGTTAGAACGAACTACGCAAATAGAAGATATTGTTTCCGTATTTAAAAGATTTCTTTTTTTAATTTTAACATCTGTTACTATAGAAAAAACGCGCTCGGCTTCAGTATTTGAGTGGGGTAGAGAGAGAACTATTTCTGGAGGCAATTTATTGCAAGATTTACTAGCTATAATCGCGGAAGTGTGGCAAAGACACCTTAAAGTTACTAAATACGGTACTTCTGCTTGTAAATGTGTCATGAAAGAATTGTTACATCCAATCATGACAGATGCATTGTCGCACGCCATTCCGACAATATTTGTAATAGCAATACTTTTGTCATCTAAAAATTTTTTTAAAGTTTGGAATATACTACTCGCGGAACAATCAGCACTGTCTAACGGCATTAAATCTAATAGCCGAGTGGTTACTTTCTAGTTTAATGGAGATACGAATTTGACTAAAATACATATAATTTTTCCATCTGAAATATTAGTTGTTTCATCTACTAAAATGGAGAATTTGCAGATTTTTAAATCTTCAATTAAATGTTCGATTTCGGGTTGGGCAATTACATTCTTAACAATACTGCCACACTTAGTTCGAGCAATTGTAAGATTTTGCACAACTTCGGGATCCTTGCAAACATCTTGAATTAAAGGAGTTAAGTGATCACCTGTTTGAAAAGCCACATTATGTTCAGCAAAAAAGGCAGATAATTTAATTTCTGCACGTTTCACTTTATCTTGGAGGTATAAAATTGGGATATTAGACATACTATTACTATTATTACTGCAGGTGGTTTACTCGTTTCATTCCATGCAACACAAAGTTGGTTTGTTAAAAGGACTTATTGATCGTGCGATCTTACTTTCGGATCCTGAATTCAGAGCCAATAACTTAACGTTAATAAAGAACACATTAAGACAAAACGGTTATCCAATTAGCCTGACATCTAGTATTATTGAGGAACGTATATTTGACATCTATCACCCTCTTTTAGTTGGCAAACGAAAGGAAGAGAGATTTCAAAAAACGGGACCCATAAACTGGAAAAACACTGTAGTTGTTCCTTATGTCGAAAGTATATCTAATGACATAAGAAGAATATTCAGAAAAGTAGGAATACACACGATTTACAAAATACCACAGTATCTAAAGAATTGGTTTCCAACCATAAAAATAAATTGCCCTTACTACAAAGCCACAACATAGTTTATTCAATTCCGTGCAAGGGATGTAATCAAGTCTATATTGGACAAACGTCCAGACATTTGGGAACACGTATTAGAGAACATAAGCACAATATTTTTTCACTTCCTACACAACACACTGCATTGACGAAACATTCAATAGAATTCGACCATTGTTTTGATTTTGAAAATGTAAAGGTAATTGACCATGAGGCTTTACACCAAAGGATACTTTTAGAAACAATTCATATGATTAAACAACCAAGCGTAAACCTTAGGTTTGAAACACCTAAAATACACGAGTATTACGCGACTTTACTGAACCAGTAATGTTACATGATGAATTCTTCTAATAATTTCCTTGATTATGCCTTGTAAATCGCATTTAACTTTTACATTATACCACATACACTTAGGTATATGTAAAATGGTCAGAATATAAATTGAATGTCAATTAATATAAAAATTTACCATAACCAACATGGTATTACTGCAGTTAATAGTAGGTTCATATGAAAGTTTATGTTTTGAATTTACCGCCTAATATTGATTAGCCAATATGGCGATCGATGATACGGTACGCTCGTTTCAAATGACTTTACGTTGCCTCACTATCCTATAAACCGGCTTGACATCAACATGTGTTTATACATAGTCAAAGAAGTTTTCGTGTACACTCAGCAAGTTAGTAACAGGTTTTTTTCAATTTTCCATCTTAATTTACAACAAACATAAAATAATTATTATTGTTAATTTATAGACGCAATTTTGCTAATTTTTCTTAAAAATGATCTAAAGTAAGATCGAAACGTAGAAAATATCATTGTGGTAATTTGCAAATAGTGTATTCTTGTAAAAATTGATCGAACCAGTGCGCCGAAATGATTTGAATTTCCATTTTACAACAATTTATGATCGACATAAGTAAACATTTAACAATCCCACAATATCATACTACTACACTACTGCCACAGAAACTAGCAGGTCACGCACTTACTCACTACTCACTGAACTCACTCACTCGTCTCGTTCCGCGGAGAACTTATCTAGCTGGCGTTGCTCTGAAGACTGAAGACATTTTGTTATTTTGTTTTACGAATCCCCCCAGGGTGAATTCTTTACCCAAAACTGCACTGGTTGGACAGCCAATGACAATTATTGCTGGCGATCAGGTAGTTTACTTATTGGCCAGTTCACCCTCATCCCCATCCTACCCTCCGCTTACTTTGGGAATCGCGGAAGTGACCGTGGGGTATTTTTAGTATACAGCGAATTACCGCGGATTATAGCGCTATTTTTCGCCGGACCGCCAAGTACTATCATAATCATAAAGCCTTGGCCTTGTGTGCAAGACCCTTCGGAAACTCGGGGGTTTACGATTACCATTACCCACTACCCATTACCCATTACTCAAATTTATTAAGGCCGGAAACGAAGGATTTTAAGGGACGGGACGTCGGGACATGCATTGTCTAAAACATCTAAATTGTATGCGATAAAATCGTCTTTCTCAAAAATATGTAGCTTTGTTGTCGTTTGCCTCGTAAATAGTCCCGAGCATCTACACGCTAAATGTTAATAGATGTTTTTATACTAAAATTTTATATCAATTTGAAACGGGAACTACGAGTGGCAGCTACATTAGCTGTATATTCCATTTCTAATATTTATGCAAAAATTAACGCGAATACGAATATGGGTGACTATCATTACTAGGCTTCGGATCTTTATGCATTTATAGGAAAATTCAGCAGACGAAATTCGAAATTGTTGGAAAATTTTAAAAATAGAAGACGTCAATATACGATTAAAATCATTAAGGGAAGAAACAACATTCAATTTAGTTTCTATTTCCTGCAATCGATGCAGACAATTTTTATTTTGCATAAAGATCCTGAGTCTAATCATTACTATTTCCTACAACCAACTTAAAAAATAAATTTCTTAATATTTCCTTCAGAAGCGTTATTTAAACACTTCCTAAAAATCGTTTCATTTTATTTTTATATCTTCCTAATACTTCTGAACACAGCTATTATAATTAGAATCAATATTAACGTTTTAAACAATAAATTACAGGTGAAAAGGATGTCCTTTATTTCGATAAAATTTTTCATAAAGCTACTTTCAACGTTTGTTACGCTTAACAATAATTGATTTGAGAAGTAAAATTTGTCGATGTTGACTTCTACAGACATGCGTGTTGATATAAGAAATAGTATTAAATGGCTACTCTATATTTGGTTCTTTGACTTTTGCACTCCTAAGTCGTCCATTCGTAGCACTGTGCGTCCCGTCAATTATACCGGCACATCCCGCCGATATAGCTGCCTCGGGGCTCTGCTATATAATATAATCGACTCATCATAGAGATCCGTTACTGGTTTGGACGCGCATGCGCGAAAAAAGGTGTCCACGTTGGCATCACTGCACTCGATCCGTAGTTGATCCATCGGGGAAAGGATATTTGACGCTAACACGCGAGCTGCTTAAAGTATTCGAATGGGTTCCGGGGGAGTCGGACGCCAAACAATTCGTTGATAATCACCGTCGCATGGATCAACAAATATCTGTTGATACATTTTCGCAATATCGGCGATGTAGACATACCGATGAAGTCTCCAATGTAAAACGACCGCGGGCAACTCCGTCTGAAGCTTTGGACCGACCCAGAGATGGTCATTGAGCGAGGTGCCATTTGACGATTTGCACGAAGCGTTGAACACAACACGAAGATGTGTGGTCGCGCTCGTGTCTCGAATGACGGCATGATGCGGAATGTAAACCGTTTGCGAAGAGATAGGCTCCAAATCGCGAAGTTCGGTCATGTGACCGAGACCGTCGTACTCCTTCATAAAGGCCGAGTATTCCGCCGCGAGTGTCGGATTTGACTGAATCCGTTGTTCCTGGCGGGACCACATAATTTTAGCCACGGGGAGGGATGAGCCGATACCGATTGGGGGTCCTTCGACGAATGGTAACCGAACGCAATACTGCCCGTTTGACGTGCGAGTGTGCGTTGGGACGAAGTGATCTTTGTACTCCTTTTCCGCGGGAGTAAGGTGTGTTTGTGCGAGGAGCACTTCAATCTCCCAACATTCCCGCAGCCCGATGTCTAGTGCATCGGAGGTTATGATGTGGTGTGTGTTGACCTCGCGACACGGAGTCGCGAGTTGATTAGAAAAAGGACCGGAGAGGATCCACCCCAGAGTGGTGTTCTGCGGTACCGGTTGATTGCGAGCAAGAGCGATCCGGAAATGCAGCTCCAATGATCATTTCGATTGGATCCTGACTGAAAGGTGCGTGGTCCGCGAGATTAAGACCCCGAATATGAGCTAAATTAAAATTACCGGTAACGTGAAGTGGCAGGTAATGCATTAGTGGAGTATGCAAACCCTGTTCTGCGGGTTAACGTAATGGTCAAGTTTGTCGCAGCCGTACACCTTGTCTCACCATCACCGATGCCGGTGATTGCGATGGAGACGCGAGATCGCGGGGTTCGCAGCCGCTGAGCGAGATTTTCGTTGATTATCGACACAATGGATCCTTGATCGAGGAGAGCGCGAATGCGTCGCGTATGATTCGAACTGGACTGTATGTCGATCAGCGCGGTCGCGAGAAGAATCGGAGCCGAAAGTGCGGTCGTTTGGAACACGGAATGCGATCTCATTTGACTGGTGTTCGCCTCCGATGTATTGCTAGCGAGCCCTGCCTCGGGCTCTTGTTCCCGATTTCGCCGCGTTGTCAAAGTGAAGCAAGATGTGGTGTCGCCTTTTACCAGTGTGGCACCTATAAGAGTTTTGACAGGAACGAATATTGTGTTTCGCGCTCAGGCAGTTAACGCAACGGTTTCCTTGCTTCACATACTCGAAACGTTGTGAGACGGTTTTATCACAAAAAGTCTTACATCGGTAGAGGGGGTGCTCCCCTTTACACAGTGGATAATTCCGATCTGCGTGCGTCGTTGTATGAACCAGAGCTGATCGCGTGGGACTTGATTTCGATGCTGAAGAGCGTGCAGATGGGACGCTGGTCGGTGAGGTGGCCAGCGACAACGCCTCGAGAGACTGAATTCGCGCTTGGAGAAAATCATCGAGGTCTTTGTATTTAGGGAATTCCGTTGACGCTCTCAGCTCGAATTCCCAATCGCGGCGCGACGTTTCATCGAGACGTAAACGGCGCAGCCTAAACCGCCTAACGCTAAGATGGCCATGTTGGTACGGTCGCGAATGTCGGAGAAATAGTACTTATTTTTAAAAATTAATTGAGGGATGGCTTTGCTTTCGATATCGTTGCGCGATAAATTTAACAATGACTGTACGTGAGCGGTTATCAAACGACACTTGTTGTCATACCGTTTTTTCAGCAGCTCCCATGCGATGCTGAAATTCGCCTTAGTGACCGAGAGGTTACGAATGGTATCGAGCAGCTCCATCTGTAGGCACGAAAACAAATATTCCAATTTGGATACCTCTGATTCGGATGGATCGCCAATAATCATCACCGTAAATCGGTCGCGAAAACTCTCCCACTCGACGAGGGCGCCGCTGAAGGTGGGCAGGTTTTTTCGCGGGAGATGATCGTTTGTTGTCGTCCATCCTTCGGTTGACCGAGTCCCCTTGTCGCCGCCGTCTGTTTTGCTGTTGGAGTCCGCGTTGGTTTTTTCCTCGAGTCGCCCAAGGACTTCCACCATAAAATCGGAGGTCTCCATATACACCTCGTGGAGGCTCACAAAATGATTTTCCGTGAAGTATATTAACTTTTTGTGTTGTTCGGCGGTAGCACTGGCGACGATTTCTCGATTGAGCGACTGGCACTCCTGGAAGGCATCCTCCAGCTTGGCCATGCGATTGCGCACCGTTGCGATCGTATGATTAGTTTTGCCAATTTTTTTTAAGCGACTGCTTCTGCTTCGTACAGCACGTGATGTGCGCCGAGTGATAACTCGAAGGATCACCCACACGTAATGTGGAAAAATTGAAACAATTGATAAAGAACCGAAAAACCTTTATGTACAAGAGCACCTTTATTCACAAGACAACTATACACAGGAACGAAATATTACAAGTCCCGTAACTTGATTGACCCGGTTGGTCTTTTGAGTACCAGTATTTTGGCGGAGCCTCAAAAATGTTCTAAAAGTTCAGAGCGCGGAATAAACGGTCTACGCTGCCTGAGGCCCGATTCCCTCTCCCTCGCGCTCTTCTTCGCGTGAAGGGTGGGAGTTAGGAAAGCCCTCTTTTTGGAAGAGGGGTGGAAATGTTGCAATGTTGCAATGTTGCAACCGCGCCGAGGGACTCCAGGTCGGAGGTCCGCCGGTTGTCGTAAACCGTTACTTCCTACCTTCGTCGAGACTACGGTTTATGATACGTCGAAAATACCCGTAAAAACCCTTAAAACGTGCTGCGGAATAATTTAAACATCTGCGTCGCAAACGTCGACCGGTTCGAAGGACCCAAAAGTAAATCCGCGTCTGTGTCATAAACCGTTCCCAATTGCCTAGCCTCGACAGACCGGTTCACCACATGCGCGGCGTCCCTTTCCTGGGCGAATAGAACGTCTCGAGCGTGTCCATCTTGAATATTCAAATGTTCCGAGTTTCAATCGCACAATTCGGCACAAGATTCACACAGATCCGGCTCGAAGGACCAAAATGTTTAGTAGGCGAATTGTCGCCGAGTCGAGTCAAGTGAGGTGAAACTTGACCACCCAAAGGATAGCCGTTCTATCCTGAAAAGGATCGGAGTGAACGGGTGCCAAAATAAAGGTGCTCGTTTTCGTCTTCGTTTTAACGGTAGAACTCCACTTTATTAGCGCGATAGCGTCGCGATTCGAACACGTATGGGAAATAGTCGGTGTGAAACTGCACACGCGAGATATTCCGACGAACAACAATGATTTCGGGGATTGTGGTACAAGGACCGTTGATCGAGAGCGAGAGAAACCGTTACGGCGATCGAACTTTACTTGCACGTGGTAGACAAGGAACAGAAAGAGTTCGCACCTGTAATCGAGGCGATGATCGATAGATCATCCGTTATTGGTCGTTCGCCGTTACGATTACGTCAGCGCTGGGCGACGCATGCGTGACTTGGTTACGTGTAGCGATTAGTCGAATCGGACGAAGCCGCGTGCGCGCCCGGGTACTTTGATTCCGGAACAACAACTATTTCCTTAAATGCTTAAAACTATTAAAAACGATTAACAATATTTTTCAGATGTCGACGCTAAGATCGGTGGAAGTATCACTGTACAATGTACTTATAGTGTTATCATATGCTGGCATATTGTTATTGTATGTGATACGATATGTTAGCTTTGTGGCCAACTTTTCAGTAGTAAGTCAGAGAACATGTCACTCATGTTTTTTATTACATCGAATAAAACAAACATTGATGTAATTGTTATACCAGTTAATCACAATTTCCGTAATATTAACATTGTCTTTTTGTATGATTGTAGATAAAATTTGTGTTTGATAATATGATAAACGACTGGGCTGTAACAAAAAATCCTATTGAAACGGGTATATTCTTGAAGCATATAATAGTTGCGAAACGCGTAATCGTAACGTTTATAGGTAAAAGTATTCAATAGATCAATATGAACTACGTAGCAAATGAAAAAAATATTTGATCAATGTTGACAAAAGACCTAGATCTTGACATATGTTGTCAAGCTCAACATTTTTAACAACTTTTCTCTGCATCCGTCGCTCGGGCTTAGTTATCGAGATATTCCTAGAAAATTTAAATCTTGAATCAATTGTTTATTGCATACATTCTGCTCATTATCTAAAAAAATACATGAAATTATAAACTTGAACTTTATCGAAAAGCTATGTCTTCACTGATTCGGTGTTGTTTGGGATTAGGTTCGTGAGGGGGTGAAGAGGGCCGGTCCGTCGATGAATACAGAGATCCATCTAAATTGCGGAACATTGCAAGAGTAGTCGAGTCGGCCTGACGGCCGGCCCTCTCCGACCCCCGCCCCACCGGCCTAACCACTAACCAACGTGGACTATACCTTCTCTTCGATATCCCGTATATGATTCTGTATATTTTAATTACCGTTCAGTGACAGCTTGTACGAGAATAAGGTGTACTTGTAACCTAAAAACGAAAGTTTCTTGAAATTTTCTCGGAAATGACCAAGCAACGTATAGGGTTGTTCAGAATGTTGATCTTGGCAACATATTTCAAGGATAAGGTCATTGGTGCTGGGTCCTCTTTTGTCAACATTTACTAAATATTTGATTACATGATTTTTGATAAATTGTATAGAATAACAGTATGATAAAGTCGAACAAGTACGTTAGTGCGAAACCGTATTGTGGAAGTATGTATCTTCATAATAGTAAATTGCCAATTAATATCAGATATAACAAAACTATGTTGCTATTGTGTATTTTGTGACTTTCATTACAATAAAGTTCAGATGTTATTTCAATGAAACTATTTTGCGAGACAACAAAACTAAAATAACATTTCGTTTTCTAGCATTAGCATGTTTAGTAGGAGCCTTTACAACGGTGACAATAGCAGTTCCTACACTGTGTCACTCAAAATTGCAGCTACGTTATTTACGTTTGTATGGATTTTTTTACAATGAAGGAAGCCAGCCATCTGATTTAGTTTGTGTTCATCTTGTCTTGATAACCGTGATAGGTGTCTTATCGATAGCAGGTACAGAATCGGCAATCGCTGTCAATTGTGCTTACTTATGTGGTCTGCTTGAAATCGCCAGGTATCTTTGAAATAATTTTTCACTCATTCTGTGTTTCTCCACTTATACTATATTATATCTTCTAAAAAATTTGATTTTCCGAAACTGTTTTCTTTCGTCCTGCACATTGTAAATACGAATTCATCCAACCCATCACACAGCACAAAAATCGGATGTGGCTATGTTGGGGCGCACGGACGTTGGTTTAACGTGAAACGTTTTTGTCCTTTAATACACTTATTATTACTTAAATCGATTGATATGTACAAAAAGTAAACAAAAAATACATACCAGTGTTATGTACAAGGCAAAGTCGTGTATTCGCCTCAGTAGTTGCTACACCATGTTGTTCACATCGACGGCTACTTGATCACCTGACCGACTATACCGTAATTACCTTCGTAGCGTAGACGACGAACTTTCATAACCGAACACTGATCGGGTCAAGCGGCGGCAGGCCGTCCGGCTTCGGGGATATTGAAATCCGTTAAAGCGCGACAGCGCACAGTGGGTTATTTGACCGATTTCAGCAGCCAAAAGTCGATTTTAAAAATTTTACATAAATTGTAAAATTTTTGTTGCTTGAGTTAATTAAATATCTGAGGAACAATCTCCCATCATTCGTTTTCCCATTCATCCATCCATAAAGCAGTGACATTTGTCTGAAGTTTTATATTCTGTTATACGCTTCAATTTCTCAACGAATTCACCTATTAGTAATTTTTACCTTATTTACATAAATTAAATAGATTTTTGTTCTATCGAAGTTTTTTTTAGCTAAGTATAAGGTATACTTTTAAGAGAATTTCACTTTTGTACTATATACATTTTTGTAGTTATTAATATTTAAAGATAACCAACGGTTCAGTCACTCTTTTAAGATTCTAAAACTTTGGTAATGATTTTGTTATACTTCGGGGTGCGTCCGAGTGTTCATTTCTGTGCCATTGTATTCTGTGAAGTTTTATGATTTAGATGCAAGAAAAATCGGTTCCAACTCTTTCTAACTTCGTGTTTTATAGTTAATCTATGAAAAAATGGCCATCGAAAATCGCAGCATTTCTCACATACCAGCATGTGAGCATCCGCTATATCTCCGTAAAGTAAGTACTTACTAAGGAATTATTTGAAGGAATTGTTTAATTTATAAACGCTCATTGCATGCTGTAGAATACTTTAGATAGATCTTTGTCTCTACTTGTTTATTGCATTTAGTTGAATCAGTCACTTTACGCTAAAAAGGCAAAAAATTACCTTTGTATGGATATCACTTAATGAAGGAAACCCTGTGTTTTTATTAGTTTTCATCGGAACATGCGTCACAAAATTCTTCGCCGGAGAATATGTACTTCCTCTTATCTGATGTCGTTTCTTCTTTTCCTTCGTATTCTTCTTCCTCTTCTTCCTCATTATCATCATTATCACCATCATCATCATCTTCTTCTTCTGATGCTTGTTCTTCTTCAGTTGGTGGATGTTCAGTTTAATGTCTCATATTGGATATCAGTGGATCGGAAGTAATTAAAAGTCTATTGTGTAACATAAACATCTCGCGAGTCCGTAATCTAAACAGTTCCTTCGATGGGTCTCATAGTATTACAGAGCCTCAGCATCATCAAATAACAAGTGGGTGGAAAATGCATACTTTTCGCCATGGCTATATATTTTAAAAACAGCAGTCTTTGTAATAAGTATTTTAACAAAATATTTTAAATGTAAATGATTATATTTTTCGATTGTGTACATAAAATAGACGAATAGCATAAAAATATTGATTATAATCCGTAGTGCTTGATTGAAAAATAGCAACAAACTCTACAATCCGATATGCTCCTCTTTATGGACAGATTTTGCAATTTAGTCTGAAGAAGAGGAATGTTTCGAGCCTTCGCCTTCTTTAAATCTCTGTCGAACCAAAGTCGATCACAAACGCGGAAAGTTAGACCAAACGGATTGGTTTTCTTTACCGTTTTGAAGTGAACTTCCGCTGCGCGCCAATGGTCGTGCTTTGCATGAATTCGAGTAATGTTGACAGATGTTGGTTACGTTACGTTTGTAGAGTTTGTCGATCGATTTAAGTAATAACAAGTTTATTCACTGGCAGTCCGCAAACTTCATCCGTAACGCGTTTGCGTAATAGTCTGAACGTTGCATTTTCTGCACTGGTATCCGATTTTAAAAACGTTTCACGTCAAAAATTACCGTAGCATATTATGCTAAAATAGGTTTTGTATAATACGGTATAAATACCGCTTATACTCTTATACACTGTGTTCCACGAACTCTCTTCCCAGATAGCACAAAGACGTCTTGAATGTCCTGCGAACGTCTTCCGAACAGTCTTCAAACGTCTTCTGAATGGCTTATGTTACAAAACTGTACGTCTAAAAGATGGCTTTTAATAGATAAAAAAAAGTAGACGTGTACCGGGCGCGAACCTAATATACGCAGGTTGACAGTCGACCGCCTAACTTTTTTTTTCTTTTTTTTAATACATGTTTATTGGTCAAATTAGTACAGTCTTAAGTTAAGGTTAAGTATCAACAAACATTTAAAAACTACCAAACAATATTGCATTTGATACTTATATGCTCGCTCGGGTGCGAGTCTTCTAGGTCTACGAGTCTGGACGGTGCTGAGATAAAATAGGAACTTTGGTAACTATAATTAATAGGTAAGAATATGTAGTATCTGGAGGGGGAAGCGCATGGGGGAAAAAGGAGTAATTTTTATTAAGAAAAAAAAACTCCCGCATCAGTCTTAATCAGGTTTGTGTTATCCAAGTCTTGTATTAATCCAGCTTGATCGCAGTATAAGAAAGCCTGTGGGGTGGTGTAACCATTGGCGGGTTACCTCCGGGAGACTGCTGGGTCTTGGTGGATTATTGACCGGATGATGTCATTATCAATGGAGGGTAATTTGCTATAATAATTACGGACTATTTTTATAATAAAGGACTCGATCCTCGGAATCTCGGCCGTGTTATATAGTGTTTTTGGGTACTGACGTAATGTTGCCAGTCGGATTGCTGGGTATAGTAAAGTGTGAGGCATGTGCGGAGGCATTTTCGTTCTAAGGAGGGGATTTGGTAGTTATTACATTTAGGGGAGGCAGCTCCGATGACCTTGACCTTGACATATGTTGTCAAGGACAACATTCTGAACAACTTTTGTCATTACAATTACCCGGTGCTCGGTCTTAGATTCGTCTTTTATTACCCTAACAAACGGTTTTCCATCTCGGGTTTTACATTGATCATCAGACAAATTAATTTCATCTATGCTTTGAGGTTCTTGAGGTTTGAGACTATCTGTATTTCAACAATTACATTCCTAACTATTGTATACGGTTTCTCGTCCGTAAGTTCAGCTAACTGTTTTACTTTGTATTCAGTTTCTATCACTAGAGATCGAGATGCTTCTGGAGCATGATTGTGTTTGAACGTGTCGTGAGAACGAATGATGTGTTTTGTCAATAAGCTTTATATTTGCTGTTCCCTTACAGTTACAGCTGTCACCTATCTTTCCTTTCTTTTCGCACGCCCAGTAGTATAAATCGTCCCCGTTTCTGGATTTATTATACATATACAAAACGAACGATGCAGATTTTTGATTCTCCGCGAATAGAGCAGAGTTTGAACTTCGTGTTCCACAGCATTACGACTCGATCCAGAATTCATATCGTTTAATACTTAGGCACACAGCACGTCTATACTGCACAATCATAAGACGAATACTGTATTGAATAGAAATTGATGGTTTGTTTGCAAACATTGCCGGCGAAACTCTGTATCAATGGAAACGTTTTCGGTGAAATGATTGTCGGTGAAATGATTTTCGATGAAATGATTGTAGGGAAAATGATTGTCGGAGAAATGACTGTCGGTGAGTTATTATTGTCAACGAAGTAAGATGTCGATGAAATGGTGTCGGTGAAACGATTGTCGTTGAAATAATTGTCAGTGAGATAAAGGTAACCCAATAATATATGTGTTCAAAACACATTTAATTTATGATAACTTCGCCTTACCCATTTGGAATTATTGTTATTTTAATTTTTTGAAAATTATTCCATAGCCACGTGCCCCAGCATATCCTTCATCCCTTACCACAGTTATGGGCACGGTAGGGGCCTGCTTCTCCCACCAACCTCGTCGGCTATGGAAGAACGTATGAGGAGGAAGGGTCATTCCATGCCGAATCGATCACTTGTTGCGGTCACCATTTTCGATTTTGTTCTAATTGAAATATGTTGTAGTCCATGTGAAATTAGGGTGGGTGTAAGTCATCATTTTGCCGATTTCGAATTTTTTAAAAAATGGCAGGCCTCCAAGTTTGCGATTTTGCCCATTTTGGCGAAAATAGGCCTCACTTACGAATTTTTATCTCAGGAACTGTTTGTCCGATTGAGCTACATTTTTTTTTGTTTTATTCGGACAGGATTGGGCTATTACGAAATAATTTTTTCAACGTCGGAAATCAACTTTATAATGTCGAAAAATTTAAACAAATTCTTTTTTTACAATTTTTTCGATGAGGGGCCAGAGTGATTTAAATTTTGAAAAAATATGGTTATATTCCCTG
Source organism: Lasioglossum lativentre (assembly GCA_916610255.1). Classification (NCBI taxonomy): domain Eukaryota; kingdom Metazoa; phylum Arthropoda; class Insecta; order Hymenoptera; family Halictidae; genus Lasioglossum; species Lasioglossum lativentre. The sequence continues at coordinate 18,996,356 of OU744359.1, read as the reverse complement.
AAGTTTCCCCTTTAAAATGAGATCTTGAAAAACATGGAGCCATAAAAATTGGCGACACAATGAGCTGGTAAAGTACGCCGTGTACCTCCGTTTCAGGCAGAGGCGAGTCGAGCTCACCGCTGCGCTGCACAGTGGTTCGAAAACGCCAAAACGTGGCCAAAAATCGAAGACATTCTTCAATTCAGTTGAAAATTGGTATTCCGTGGGTTTGCGGATTGCTGATTATATATTTTATTTCAAAATTTCAAAAAACAAAATGGCGGATTCAATATGGCCGATGAGTTACTCAAAAAAATTGTCGGATTTCCTTCAAATTTAGTATTCCCATATTTTTGGGGTTGCTGATTATGAATCTGATTTCAAAATTTCAAAAACAAAATGGCGGATTCAATATGGCAGGTGAGTTACTCAAAAAATTACATATAAATGAAGTCATCATTAAAAAGGTTTTCTTGGCCAAGAGTGGTTACTAATATTGTTCTCCAGGTATAAATAGGGTCATTTAGTCGTATACAGTCTGCTGGTATTTTCTCGAGACCAGCGGTATAGACAACGGATCATAACAGCGGTGCGCTCGACTCGTCTCTACCTGAAACGGAGGTACACGGCGTACTTTACCAGCTCATTGTGACGCCAATTTTTATGGCTCCATCATTTTCAAGGTCTCATTTTAAAGGGGAAACTTCAGGGAATATAACCATATTTTTTTTCAAAATTTAAATCACTCTGGCCCCTCACCGAAAAAATCGTAAAAAAAGAATTTGTTTAAATTTTTCGACATTATAAAGTTGATTTCCGACGTTGAAAAAATTATTTCGTAATTGCCCAATCCTTTCTGAATAAAACAAAAAAAATGTAGCTCGGCAAAATGATGACTTAAACCCCCTCTAATTTCGCATGGACTACAACATATTTCAATTAGAACTAAATCGAAGATGGTGACCGCAAAAAGTGATCGATTCGGCATGGAATGACTCGGAAACGAACGCACTGGAAGGCACGAAGCACCGTTGCGCAGCGAAGGTGTGCGCTGCACAAAAGAGTGGTTGGTGAGGGAAGCTCCGCGAATTCTTCTTGTCCACGGCGGGCAAAAGTGCCCATACCTGCCTTACCACTATCCATACACTTTAAACTATATCATATTAGTAATTACACATTGCATATTCGCTAATAATTAATAATAATAATGGTGGTTATTACATACGAAGTACAAGTATGTTATTGATCAAATAATGTTAATATACTTTTATTTTTCAGTTACCGTATAGAGAACGCAGTTAACATTATGGTAAATTCAATTACGTCGGAACAAATAGACATACAATCAGCTGTGGAATTACACCAGCGAGCTATTGAGTTGGTATCTTTATTCATATATTTGAGTAACAATGGTATTCATTTCATTATACTTTTATTGCATCTTTTATTTGTTTTGCATCTGCCGATGGTCAACACACTGGAACATTACAAATTCGTGAACGGAGGTTGACTGGCAATCTTTCGACCAACTTGATGTATTCATATTTAGTGTCCATCATAGCAGTTATCCTCTCATTCTCTGTCAATCTATACCGTGTAAGCTATCCGTATAAAATTAAGAGTGATTTTCTGTTAAAGGAACGTAATGAAGCAGTTGGTAATTATTTATAAAAGGAGGCTCCTCTTCGATTTTGATGACCTTGAAACATGTTGTCAGAGACATCAATCTGAACAACATTTCTTAATACACGTTACTAGTGCTCGGTCTTAATTTTCGAGATACTTGCAAAAAAATTTGGTAAGTCCAATTATTTTGATAGATCTTACGTATAGGGGAGAATGCTCCAAAGGCCTGACCTTGACTTATTTTGCCAAAGATACTCTCTTGAGTAACTCCCAAGATGTTTTGGTCGCCACTCGCAGTTTATTAAAAAGTGATTAACAAAACAATTTATTATCGAATGGCGAATTCCCTTTGCTACTATAATCTCCCCAAAGAGACGAGGGAGAAGACGTAAACAAAAGGTTCACGTGATCGATAGCTGCGACTGCAGCTATTGGTTGCCGGCAAGTGTCACCCGTTGGTCCTCAAGCGCGGAGTGGTACTCCTATTTTAGGGCTCCTACAGGAACCACGTTCTTCCGAATTGTCTTAAATTAATAATCGCTAGGAATGAGACTGGAATGAATCACTCCTCATGATAATTTGCTTACGCAATATATTTACTGCATATATAATTATTGAAATATTTGCACAGAAAATTAAACAGGCGTTTGCACATAGACAGGTGTTTGCACGTCGACAACTATTACAAGAGAAGGCAGATGGCCGATGTGACCGTGTATATACATATACAAACAGTGTTGTTCTTCCTGATCGACCTTTTCCAATTAGTCGGTGTTATTTGCCTGCCGTGTCATAAGATGTTGCGTATTCCAACATGATAACAGAGCGTGGTTTTCATGAATACGGATTTTTTTTCTTCACATGTTAGAACGACTAACCTTTTCATAATTTTTAATAATTAGACTCCGGATCATTATGCAAAATAAAAAGTTTGGGCATCAATTGCAAGACACAGAAACTAAATATAAATCTATATTTGTCACTAATAATTTTAATATAGTGAAAATAATATATTAATACTCTTCTAATTGTTTCACTGTTCTAAATTGCACGTACTTATTTTTGCCATAAATGCATAAAATCCGGATTTTAGTAATAATGAATTGTTGAAAAACATTAAAAACCACGAAGCTATTCCAATCAGTGTGTTGGATCATGTATATTTTTCACAATTTTTTCACTGTTCTAATTACATACTACAATCACTCGCAATAATATTCGCACACTCGATCATGTGATCGTGAGTGTGGAACAGTTTCATGGCATCTGTATGAAACAAACATACGATTTATTTATCGTTTGGAAAGTGAAGGTGAATGCCCGGATCGTTTACTTGACCGCACATCCCTTAGGTTGTCGGTTTACCACCAGCTGTGCAATTCGTTGACCTGACCGTACGTCCCTTACCGTTCGAGACAATGCCGTATATCTGAAGCCAGCTATGCAGTTCGTCACCGAGTGGCCCAGTGACACACATTTCGAAGCAGCAACTGGATTTACGGCTGAATAAGTGAGTTTTTAATTCCATACGTTCAATTTCTACTCCTTCTCTTGTTCGATGCATCGTCGCGGCGCACCGCTACGCTCTTCCAAGTAGAGACCCCTGGCGCGTCACACGAAGCCAGCCATCGCGGGTCTAGCTCGCGCTCTGATTGGTCCGTGTTGTTCGTTAATAACTCCCAAACGAAACTTCGGAGAACATTTTGCAAAACTAAAATGGCGCTTCAAATGACCTCAGGAACCGCCCAGTTCCGGGAGCTGAAGACATTTTGGTACACCCTGTATAACATAATAACATCAAATAAAAAATATAATTTGAACATGTAGTCATAACATCGCAGACACAACTCATTAGCCATTTGTATTTGATCGTTTTCGTGGATCTAGTTCCAACATTTATCGTTCGTCAGCATAGATGGCGTAAGAAAACTAGTTGTTATTGTGTGAGACGCGAAACCCCATGTGGTGATTGGACTACTCTTCTACCTCGTCTGTCGTACAGACCACAGATTTAAGATAAGTACAGACATTGCATGCAATGCATTTTTCTGTCTACGCATAACTTTTGAACCACTGATCTCCTAGGATTTTGTTTTTTGCGTAGCGAGGCTGATTGGGATAGTGGTACTATCCCGACAAGGATATACAGCGGTATTTGGGATTTAAAGAATTTTCACTTGTTTGGTCACAAAAGAATCCCTTTTTTTATTTCACGATACCAGACGTTCACTCCGGAGACGATAATCCCGTGAGAGGCACAGTAGATACGCGTCGAAGCCAGAATGTTTTTCGCGAGACATATACAATAATGCGATAAGTGCGGAGACAATGTGCGTGTTCATCGTTCGCTTTCTCGAGCAGGAAGACGAAGTACAACGGCAGGATCGTTTGAAATCGTAACGTGGCTCTATCGATCGAGGCGCGTGATCGATATGTAAACTCGCGCCCGATTACCGGAAATTTGAAACGTTGTAGTCCTGAACAGATTTAAACTTGGATTTTAGACATTTTGTGGCCAAAATCTAGAGGATTACATAAGTGTTCGGGAGTCATTGCTAAAATTTCTGTAAAGATGTCGCGAGAGCATAATCCGCTACCATACAAGCCCCTATGGAGCTGCAAATTGCCACGCACCTGTCACCTCCCCTACAAATCAGGATATCGAGTACAACCAATAAGAGCACGCGGTATCGGCTCGCGATCGACTCCCGAAATCCAGAATCGTCTTCGCTCTCTTTGTGTTCGACCGTCAATGCGACAAGATCACAGTTTGTCAACCATCTCTGCTTTGTACCGTTTATACGCTGTTAGTGCGAATAATGGTCTCGTACGTCCGACATGGCATAGAACCATCCGCGCTCCCTCAGCGCGACCAAAGGGGTTCGGAGTGAATCACGACCCGAAATAACGCAATATCACGTGGTGCGAGATGTATTGTACAGTGAAGTCAATAAAGGACCACTGACACGTGTTCGTTGTGTGGTGTTTAAACAAAGATCAAAATTCATCCGATCACTTTCTCCCGGCTGTCGGCACCCACCGCCTCGATCTCCAACCTTCTGACAAGGTTCCATCAGCCACCGGAATCACGAGATTCCCCAACAACAAAAAAGAGGCAAAAATTTCTGGTTTCGGGAGGTACACATTAAACTCGCAATCCATTAAGGATGCTCTGAGCCATACATGATTAAAAATGGCCAAAATTTCGAGGAACTGCGATTTAAATGAATCAGAAAACATGAATTCAAAGATTTTTGCAACTTACAATACCTATAGCTCTTTTAAGCGTCAACCGATTTAGATGAAACTGTGTACATTTTAGCGTCAACGTGTTTTAAGCCAGGTCAATGGCTGATGCCGAGGCAACTTATAGGATTGGAAGTATTTATGATAGGGTCTTGACCTACGTGACATCTTGTATAGGGATGCATGAGACTAAACAGAACTGTCGTCGGGCAATGCTAGCTGGGCACGTTGGCCCATCCAGCTATCGTTCGGCCAGGTCATGTTTATGAGGGTGTGACGATTAAAACTCGCCAGGGTATGCAACCCAAAGTCGCGTTGCCATAAAAAATTGGGAGTTTGTTCCAAGAAGATCTGGCTACGGAGCAGCGTTGCCATATGCGAGTCCCGCCAAGCCCCTTACCCACCCGCCCCCAGCCCAGCTTTGCTGCGGAGCCCGCCTTTGCTTCCCCCACTCTTCCCATTAACGCTGACGCGTACCACGTGGAGCAAGCTAACGAGTGTTCCAAAAAGACCGTATGCTTATGTAAGCTGATTTTTTTAGGAAAGGTAGGCTTGTAACCTACCCATTATATTTATCTTAGATTTACTGAGTATTACCATTTACGCGTATCGGATCGGTTACCTTATCCGATGTTGCTATTATGCCCTGTAAAACAAAAGAGATTCGTGCCTCCAGGTACTGGAAAGCGGAAAGGTTTAGACGAAGTGAAGTAACAATTGAATTATGATGTGTATGTGTAAACAACGTTTGTATATTCTGTGAATCTATGAGAATACAATCGTGATCCGCATCCGTGGTGATCTAATTATAGATCTCGGTATGTTTACAACGTGCCGAATACGTACGCTAAGTGACTTCACGTCTGGCGCAAGGAATGCGTGCAAAAAACCGCGACTAAATCTCGGAGTGTTTATAAAGTGCCGAATCCGTACGCTGAATCGGATTCGACAATACTTTCGACTCAGCGTGGCCGCCAGGTCAATTTCCTGCACGTGCCAGGACGCACCGAATGATCTGACCGTAATCCACAACAAGCGTAAACAATATCTATTTATTAGGACATCCACAACAACGTGTGCGGAAGATAACGAATTGTCGGCAAGGCACGGTCACGTGGCCTGGGCGACTCCTCAATCCCCGGATACTCTCATCAGCTTCATGCGATAGGACACACGCAAATTCCTATGCCTGGATTCACGGGAGGCCCGAATGGCACCCCTTCGTGTGTACTGCTCACGAGAATTTTAATGGACGTTCTTAGAAACTCAACGTGCTTCCCTAAAATTACGTTTGACCACTTGACAGCCTCGCGGCCACACTGGATGCCTGCTACACGGTGCAAGACGCAAGGTTTCTCACTTGTTACAACTTGTGTGAGGATTAGTGATACCAGCTGCTAATAAACTTTACTAAATGGATGGATTCACATCCTTAATTTTAAATACACTTGCACGAGATCACAAATCCTCGATAGCTTGCCCCGTGTTCATGGCAAATGATTTATACTTTATAGCAGATGCAGGTTATCACGAACTATTACCGATCTGATCACAATCTCGTACGAAATTATCAAATTATTTACGAGACGCGAACTTCTATATTTTAACGAGAGCCACTCTGGGCTATACAGTGTCACATTGCCCTTTGTCCGTCGTACCGAGTACAGGGAAGAACGGCAACTTCCGGGATTTGACAGGCTCTGAGGCCGGGCTGCGCGCGGCCGTGCGGACGCGGTCCACCCGGGGCAAACGCACCTCTCGAAATTAAATCGAGGCTGCCGTGAATCGGCAAGTTCGGGCGCCAGGTACCGGAAGGGTACCGCACGAAATGTTCTCGCGATTTGCTCGCGAGTCAGCTGGCTCGAGGGTCGAACCCCGAGAAGCGCGAGGTCGAGAGAAAGGCGCGAGGAGTCGCAAATTGGGACACGGGATTAGCGGGGACAGCCCTCACGGCAGAGCGGATCTCACAGGCGATATTAACGAACTCTGGTTTCGCTCTCAGTCATTTAATTTTGCGTCAGAAATTACAATAACGCGGCCACGTGGCCGCAGCCGGGAGCCCGCGCTCCTTGTACAGAATTGCGATAAGGTGGAAATTCGCAGCGCGCGGTTGTCGACGTACGAGGATGATCGTCGCACGGGTCGTGACTGTCGCGGTCGTTCCCGAGAATTTCGATACGTTGTACTAACACGAGGTGACGAGCTTACGCGATCGAGATGTTCACGCGTACTTCACGCGATAATTGATTTCCGCGAACGGACGATTACGAACCTCGCGAATGGAATATCTTGATCTTCGCGAAAAGGACTATCTCGACAACGCTGGCGGTTCTTCCGAGGAAAACTTCCGATATGCTAACGGGAGGGAACCTCTTGAATCGGCTCAAAGTACCGTCGGATCGGTACGAGCCCTTGGCACGAGGCGGGAAGCGCCTCGGCACACGCGAATATCGGGGACAGAGTCGGCAATCGGCTCGTGCCCCCCGCGAAATGTATCGAGCTCGCTCGTGTACGAAAATACGGAATCACCGTCGACTTACCGTGACTCGGATTTTGTTAGCCGTCGAAAAGATGGAAAGGCGGCTCGACGGATTGTAATTCGGACTGACGGTATTCTCTCGTGACGAGAGCCGGCACGACAGTGATCCTTTCGATTCTCGCCACGGCGCGGCGCGTATCGATTCTTGTCCTCCCCCCCCCCCCCCCCCACTCTAACGACCTAGCCGAAATTTCCTAGTGGCGTACTTCACGCTGGCGATCTAGTGCCACGTAGGGCCGTGTCCTGACGGAACCTAGGAGCCCGAGAATCGCTCGCGAAATTACCGGCTGCGATAAACAACCGGCGAGGGTACGCCCTCCCAGGTGTCACCCACACCACCCACGCTAGAACCCCATTTTAAGCGGGGTGAGGCGACGACGGGATCGCGAAAAGAACCATGTTCGGTAGGGGTTCTGGTCCCACTTCGCGCCTCCGGGTTTATTGGCCCGTGTGTGTCGACTCCTTTTACATTCGCCCGTGCACGGACTATGGTTTTTCGGCCTTCCTCAGATTTCGGGCGCTCCTTGCATCGGTTTCCTGCTTCGGGGAGTTTCGGCGGTCTAGTCGCCCTGGTGATACGCCCCTGCAACTTAGCCATACTCGGCAAACGTATCGGGCATCAGCTGGAATTTCGGTATTTCGTTTCCTCGGGGAACGCTCGCTTTTCCCGCGTGCGGATTCGTGGTTCGAGACAGGGTCGGCCCGGTCCATACGTAATTCGGATTTTTCGTTATTCTTGGGGTAGGGAAGGAACGCTGCAAACTTGCAACGTCACAACAGATACAATCTGTAGAAACGAAATTTACTCGCTATACGCGAGCTTCTATATTTTAACGAGAGCCACTCTGGGCTATACAGATACAATCTGTCGAAACGAAATTTACTCACTTTATGCGAGCTTCTATATTTTATAGGGTTAATGATGTATGTGTGTATCGTATGTATGTACGTGTGTACATACATAACGCAAATAACAAAAGAATTGTAAAATTACAATTGCCAACGAATTGAAAAAGAAGGCAGATCGAAACGAGCGCGCCCGCGACAAACATGTCTGTCAATTTTACAAATAAATACGGCTTGTTCCTTACAAATATCAGATGTGGGATTGCCACCGTGTTCGACAACGTGTATTTATCGTGACGTGTCGCGTGTTACGGACTTTTTGTGCGGTGATTTGATTTAAGTTGTGACATCTCACGTAAGAATTATCTCGCAAATATGGTTATGGTGTCCGAGCTTAAAGAAATTCTGAAAGAAAATGGCTTGTCCACTACGGGGACGAAGAACGAATTGGTCAAGCGGTTGATGGATGCGGGGATTCCGATTTCGATACCGACCCCGGTCGAAACATCGCCTATGCCCGAGATGCAGGCTACCGCGAGTGACATCCGCGAGGAACCAGACGTGTCACATCAGTTTCGCGAGATCGAGATATTACGAGCAGAAAGAAATTTAGCGGCTCGCGAAGCGGAATTGCTACGACGAGAACTCGATTTACTAAGGACGACGCAGTGGTTGGAAGAATATAAAGTTTTGGCTGCGGAATTTGACGGAAATAATTTAGATTACGACAAGTGGGAGAGACAAGCGAAGAAATTGCTCTCCTCGTACGAGCTCGACCAACACGAGAAGAAGGCATTGCTGTGTAGCAGACTCGTCGGCTAAGTGTTGAGATGGTATCACTCTAGAATTGATTGTGTCGATTTAAACTGTGATGACTTGTTGCGAGGAATGAGGAAATTGTATGGTCTACGCCTCGATCCACTGGTACTACGACGAGAATTTGAGAAAAGGATCTGGAGAACCGGCGAAACTTTCTCAGATTACCTACACGATAAAGTAACGTTGGGTAATCGCGTGCCTGTAACGGAAACTGAGATGATTTCCTATGTCATCGAAGGTATACAGAACGAGGCGTTACGTACGCAATCAAAGATACAGCGTTACGAATCCATCGAGGCATTCGCAAACATACCAGCACCAAGGGAGACGTTACGACGACCGTTTACACAACGGGAAAGAATGATGCAGCCAAGCAGGGAGCAGCAGGCACTTACATCAGCAGACGCGGAAACAGTCAGAGCCCGGTACGCGGAAATGTTATAATTGTAACGAAGATGGACACGTCGCTTACAACTGCCCGAAGCCAAAGAAGCCGATGGAGCCCGGTACGCGAAGGTGTTACAACTGTCACGAGGGTGGACACATCGCGTCCGACTGCCCGAAGCCGAAGAGGGAAAGAGGTTCCTGCTTCAAATGTGGAAAATTTGATCATCAGGCAAACCAGTGCAGTCCATCATCAAACATCAATTACGTGGGAGAACAAAGAGGTGACGATGACGACTTCCGACGTCGGGTGGAACTGCGTATTAAAGACAAGGACGGTATTTGTAGAATTTCTGTTAATGCGTTGATTGATTCAGGAAGTCCCATATGTTTTATTAAAGAACGTTACGTTCCTAGGGATTGCGGACAACCGGTTTAGATGGGAATCGGTTTTGTGGTATTAATGGCAGTAATTTAAGTGTTTTACGTTACACCGAGGCGGCGGTTATTTCAGAAAATACAAAGTACGATGTAGTTTTACGGGTTGTACCGGATCGGACAATGCAAAGTCCAATGATTTTGGGTCGTGACTTCTTGAAGCTGGCGAGATTGTCGTTGACTAATAAAGAGGAAATGGCCGAGATCATGAATATAGAAATAGATAAGCACGACAGTGACAGTACAACGACTTCGCAGGATATGAAAATTAATCCAAGTATTCCTACTGAAGTTCAAATGCAATTGCGCGAATTATTTGAGACACATTACGTTAACGTTCAAAGACCATCGGAACCCGCGGTAGACAACGTTATGAAATTAACACTCGTGGAGGATAGACCATTCTCGTACACTCCACGTAGACTATCTTTTGACGAGAAAAATAAATTATGAAATATTTTAGACGGATTACTTGCTAAGGGTATCATTAGAGAAAGTACCTCTGAATATGCTTCTCCGATAGTCCTAACTAAGAAAAAGAACGGCGAAACAAGGTTATGCGTGGATTTTAGAACCTTGAATAAAATTACAACGCGCGATAACTTTCCACTTCCATTAATAGAAGATCAACTTGATCTACTGAGAGGGAAAAAATATTTCACAAGTTTAGATCTTAAAGACGGTTTCTTTCACATCAAAATGCACGAGGAATCGATAAAATATACTTCATTTGTCACGCCTTTCGGCCAATACGAGTATACGAGAATGCCTTTTGGGTTAAAGGGAGCCCCTCTGAAATTTCAATGGTTTGTCACACAAATTTTTAGGAAAGAAATTGATAGAGGCGAAATATCGGTATATCTAGACGATTTTTCAATTATGACGGAAACGATGGAACATCACTTGCAACTGCTGGAGCACATCTTCAAACTACTCGTAGCTAACAAACTCAAATTACGACTTGACAAGTGTAATTTTTTTCAAACGAAATTATATTATCTGGGCTATACAATTAGCGACAAAAGAATTCGTCCGACGGTACGAGGTCTGGAAGCGGTAGCGAATTTCCCGTATCCTCGTAACCTACGAGATGTTCAAGGATTTCTGGTATTATGTTCGTATTTTAGAAAATTTGTTGAGGGATTTTCGATTATCGCGAAACCTCTTTATGATTTAGTTACGAAAAACGTGAAATTTACATTTACGGAAATAGAAAAACAAGCGTTCGAGTCACTTAAAGAGCGTTTACTTCAAGCACCGATTTTAAGTATATATTCACCACGAGATGAAACTCATTTACACTGCGATGCGAGCACAAAGGGGTTTGGAGCGATCTTACTACAAAAAAAGATAGATAAAACGTTACAACCAGTATTTTATTTCTCGAAAAGGATGACAGAGACTGAATCGAAGTACCATAGCTTCGAAGTAGAAACTCTAGCAATAATTTATGCGTTATGTCGTTTTCGTACATATTTACTTGGAGTTAAATTCAAAATAATCACGGATTGTCAAGCTCGAAGCCTCACATTGAATAAAAAAGAAACAAACCCACGGATCGCACGCGCGTTGGGTTTTAGAATTAGAAAATTAGGATTATACGTTGGAGCATAGATCAGGAGCTTGAATGCCCCACGTCGATGCTTAAGGAGGCAAGTACTCGTAATAGAGGACAATTCTTTTGATCATAACCTCGCATTATGCCAAAAAAAGATCCAATAATAATGAAAATTCATACAGAGTTAGAACAGGCAGAGAATAAATTGTTTGAAATGAGGAATACAAAAGTCAAGCTTTGTTTTATGTTCCTACGGCATTGGAAACGAGTATAATGGACAAATATCATAATGAAATATGTCATGTCGGAATGGAAAAGACCATGCGAAACATACTAAACAGCTATTGGTTCCCGAAAATGAAAAGCAAAGTGGATAAACACATAAAGAACTGTTTAAAATGTATCGCATTCTCACCAAACACGGGGAAATCGGAAAGATCTTTGTATAATATACCGAAAGGCAATGTACCGTTTGATACATTACATATAGATCATTTAACCCCAGCCTCTAGATCATCTTCCGGAAAAAACCGTCACATTTATGTAATTGTAGATGCATTTTTGAATTCGTGAAACTGTATACGACCAAAACAACTAATTCGTCGGAAGCCATAAAATATCTGAAAACATATTTTGAACAATATAGTCGTCCAATACGAATTGTGTCTGATCGTGGAACATGCTTTACGTCTAAAGAATTTGAAGATTTTGTAAATGAATATAATGTACAACATATAAAGATAGCTACAGCCTCTCCGCAAGCCAATGGTCAAGTAGAAAGAGTAAATCGGACAATATTGCCGATGATTGCCAAATTATCGGACGAAACTAATTCTTCTTGGCATAGTGTTTTAAAAGACGCCGAGTTCGCATGTAATAATACGATATCAAAGACAACAGACGAGTGTCCTAGCGTGTTACTGTTTGGCGTACGGCAGCGCGGAAGAGTAATTAATGAGTTACGAGATGCGTTAGTGTTGTGATACTCAGCTCTACGTTGTTAAACGTTTAATAAATATACAACTTTTAATGTATATAATATATTTTAATCAAACACAAATTACATATCACGTCTTTCCACATTCCCAGAACATTGACAACGCGACTCCTTTTTTTTAATAACAACGATCGTTCTCTGTCTTTCTACTAATTGAACTTGTCGCGTTATTCAATCGACGGGCGCATTCCCATCTATAATCTATTTAAATTTTATCCCTATCGTAATGCCAACTTTAATACAATAATATGTCTACGCGAAACATCATCAGTTAGAACTAAGCGAACGAATTAATGTACTACGCCGAGAAGTATCGCAGTTGCGCGAGCAAGCCAACGAACAGATTCTATAGAATCAGAAATTAAACAAACGTATATTCGACCGAAAGCACAAAACCGCAAAAAACTACAAAATCGGAGACAAGGTTATGATAAGGAATTTCGATTGCTCGTCGAGTGTTTCAACAAAAATGATACCAAAATTTAAAGGACCTTATGAAATGGACCGTATTCTTAGAAATGATCGATATTCCTTAAAAGACATTGATCGATTTCAATTGTCCAGAACTCCTTATCGGGGGACATGGGAGGCATCTAATATGCGGCCATGGACACCGGGTTAAATTAAAAATTCGATCATTGTTTCGTATGGTATTTTGTATCGTATGTATGCACGTGTGTACATACATAACGCAAATAACAGAAGAATTGTAAAATTCCAATTGCCAACGAATTGAAAAAGAAGGCAGATCCAAACGAGCGCGCCCGCGACAAACTCGTCTGTCAATTTTACAAATAAATACGGCTTATTCCTTACAATTTGAAGGAGAGCCACTCTGGGGTATACAGATGCAATCTGTAGAAACAAAATTTACTCACTATACGCGAGCTTCTATATTTGAAAGAGAGCCACTCTGGGGTATACAGATGCAATCTGTAGAAACAAAATTTACTCATTATACGCGAGCTTCTATATTTGAAAGAGAGCCACTCTGGGCTATACAGATATAATCTGTAAAAACGAAATTTACTCACTATACGCGAGCTTCTATATTTGAAAGAGAGCCACTCTGGGCTATACAGATACAATCTGTAGAAACGAAATTAACTCACTATACGCGAGCTTCTATATTTGAAAGAGGGCCACTCTGGGCCTGCGCTATTTGCGTTAATCACGAATTAGACTCGCAGCGACTCTTGCGTGCTTATCGGAGCTAGTCCAGACGCAGAGTGATTTATCTGCTGCTCACTCGCATCGACCTCCTTCGATCGCTATCGAGAGGGGATCGATGCGCGCGCATCCCGCAAGTAGATCGATCCTATGATCCTTTTCTAAGACAAGAATCGCGCGTGACGCAGCTAGTCGTTGTGGTGGGGATCGATATCGATATGAGATCGACGCGGTCACAGGCTATACTGCTACAATGAAATAAATTCAGTCGTGTATTGTTAAATAAATACTAAAGAAACACAACCTAAGGTTTGAAAAATGAATATTTACTAGTCATTATAGTATTTGAAGTATTCAAGAAATTTCTACTTCAGCTCCTTTCCTTTCTTTTAGTTCCGAAAAATATGAATTTGCGTAAACATCCGCAGTCTACTTATAATCATTTATATTACATATTTGAACTATAATGATATAATATTTAATGTATACATTACCTGCTTTCTCAATAATTTAAAAAAATGTGTAGTATAAAATACTGCAAACGGCACTCTAAAACTTTGATCCTTGCTACACTGCACACCTGTCTGTAAACTGCTGTAAACACCCGTTAGTTTCCCTACCTGCTCCCACAGGCGGAAGAGTGGGGGAAGCAAAAGGCGGGCTTCGCAGCAAAGCTGGGCGTGGGCGGAAGGGTAAGGGGCCTGGTGGGATATCGCATATGGTAACGCTGCCACGGGGAAGGTGAGGGTGCCGTTTTGTGAGAGGACTGTGTTAGACCGCGGAGCACTTACCCCAGAACTTTCAATGCGAACGGGCCTCAACCGATTTTTAACATACATGTACATAACGTACTTAGATCTACAAAAGGCATCGTTTAAATTTTCATTACAGGCACCGATAAAAAAGTAAAAATTCGTTACCTTTACTTTTTTTCACAACAATTCAGATCAATAACAATTTCAAAACAAAATTATTTACAAATTACTTGATAACCTTCTAAAATATCAAAAAAGTTCAAGTCCTATGGTTCAATTTTAAAAAATTTATTCATTTTGGAAAGGACTACGAATAGTTTGTACAACCACTATAAATACAGGGTGGGGCATTTTAAACAGGTCACCTGAATAACTCGCTTGTTTTTGAAGATAGTAGAAAATGCATTAGACCAAACTTACTTGGTATCCGGGGGCTCATAATCTGGTATTACCAATTTTTCTGTAGGTGGAGGCGTCAAGGTGATATAAAGGTCAACTCTGTTTTTTTAAACGGAACAGTATATTTTTTTGCTTACATTCTGATAGAGTGTTTCAAGACGAATACAATGACCTATTATGAAGGTCATTCAAGGTCACCCAAAGGCAACTGCAATAGAAAATAAAATGTCTGAAAGCACTCTTCAAATACTTTTGTGTCTTCTCTGGTTGTTGGCATACCGTTCTTGTAAGTATTGATAAGGATCACAGAACGTAAATAAACATACAATCACATTGTATGCTTACCCCGGTATCCAGAAATGTTATTAGTAGTTTGACTACCGACTAGACTACAGCTTCGTAATATTTATTGAGTCTGTGTTCAGTTTTCTAAAATGCGTTACACGATAGCAGAGAATTATGAGGGAAGCGGTACGTGTGTATGGTGAAAGATTTCCCGATCGTAATGGACCTTCACTTTCTGTCTTTACAAACATTATAAAAAATCAGTATCAAAGTATCCATGTATTTGAAGTGTGCTTTGAGATAATCAGTTTTCTCTTTCAGTTGACCTTGAGTGACCTTGAATGACCTTCATAATAGGTCATTGTATTCGTCTTGAAACACTCTATCAGAATGCAAGCAAAAAAATATACTGTTCCGTTTAAAAAATCAGGGTTGACCTTTATATCACCTTGACGCCTCCACCTACAGAAAAATTGGTAATACCAGATTATGAGCCCCCCGATACCAAGTAAGTTTGGTCTAATGCATTTTCTCCTATCTTCAAAAACAAACGAGTTATTCAGGTGACCTGTTTAAAATGCCCCACCCTGTATACAAAGTGTCCCAAAAGTGTCGGATGTCCTTGAATCGTCTCGGCTTTGTTAAAGAGTTATTAACGAAAAACACGGACCAATCAGAGCGCTACCTAGATGCGTTTCGGCAAAGATGGTCCGGCGCCCCAGGAGACTGTACTGAGTTGAGCGTTAGTCCTGCGCCGCGACGAGGCATCGAACAAGAGAAGGAGCTGAAATTGAATGGATTGAATTAAAAACTTACTTATTCAGCCGTAAATGCACTTGCTGCTTCGAAATGTGTGTCATTGGACCACTCGGAGACGAACCACACAGCTAACTTCAGGTATACGTCAGTGTCGAAAGCTAAATGACGTACGGTCAGGTCAACGAACTACACAGCTGGTGGTAGATAATAGGTTATCACGCCGCTTACTTTCCGGGTCTCCTACGGAGAGGCGGAAGGACAAGCCGCTCCGGGTTTTTACAGGTTCGAATGCCGGGCTGTGCTCGTCCGCGCGTAACGCAGTTACGCCTGGGACACAACGTGTGCTCGAAGGCTTTAGTAACGGACGGTATGTATTACGTTCGTTGATTCGGGCGCCAGACACCACTTGATGTCACACGAAATTATGCGAAACGAACGAAGCCTCCATGGACACGGCCACGAGAGCTGGACGAGCTCGTAGCGGGCACAGGATTCTACGCAGGATCGGATGGGACGTTCCCCGCGGCGGGAAGGGACGTCTTAAATAAATTCAATTCGTTTTTGGAAAGCTCGACGATGCTTATTGAGACAGTCGGTGCGATCTGCCGGCTGCAAGGCTAAATATGGACAATTCGAGCGAAACGCAACGTCACAAGAAAAAACGCACGCGGTAGATGATCGGCTCACTCACGCTTCGAATAACAATCTACAATCGAGTCTAAATCGGCAACACGCCGACTAGTTTGGTGGATAAAAGGTTCTCGCGGAACAGCTACTGATTTCTGATGGCATTCGCTGTCGTCGGGACGAATCTAGTAATCTACGTCGCGTCGGCAGTAACCCGAGTTCTTAGCCCGAACGCGGAGGTCACTATGATCTCGACGACTAGATTTCTCGACTGTGCACGGCACGTCCGAAGGTCGTAAGACGACGTGAAAACACACGGAGATTCGTAGATTCGCTCGTTCGTCACTCTCACGGGGAAACACGCTTGAGAAACGCACACAAACGCCGTTCTTGCGACACGCGAAATACCGAATCGTAATCAAATGATGAGCCATCCCGAACGCTGCTCGAGCCACTTAAGAAATTCGCAGACTAAACAGTCAACGGGAGGGAAAAGACTCAGAAATGGAAATGAAATCGAAAGCCTGGTCGGCACTTACCACCGGGAGTAGCAGTTCTGGACTCTTATACTCCGCACACGCAGTTACAAAAGTCGGCAGTTTACGCGTCTCGATTTTACTACGGCTAACGCAGCATTGTCCGCCGAATTTCGGAGACTCGTGGATGCGGAAGCGAGGCATCCCCCACTTTCGCATGTTTTCGCCTGCCAATCACTGTCGTTCGCTAAATAGGGCCGGATCACGACTGGAGGGCCCCTGACCACAGCCGATTTCCCGATTTCCCTTAACGGCCGTGTTTCCACGACCAGGAATGTCCGGTGACAATGGGTCGATGGGACGATACTTCTGTTGTAATTCAGGTCCCATGGTCACTCGTCGGCGCCTTCCGGTTGCTTGGCTCGGGCTCAACATCCTTTTATTTTCTTCTCCAGGCATGTTCTGGTGGCTAGGCGTTACGGGTGGCCCCAAGGAACGGCAGCGTGAGAGTTTCCTCTTGGTGAAAAGGCATCCAGGACCCTTGGATCCGGACTACGGTGCTATAACTTTTCGTCGCGCCAACGAGCGCGATGTTCGACATAGGTTACGGTATCGTTTCTTAAATTTCTGGACGCCCCAGTGAGAGCGCTCACGTCTACTCTTCTCGCAAGTGCCCTGCCACAGGGCGGTCCGGTCCATACGATTTAGAGATTAGAGATTCCTCTCTAATCTAGGGGGACGTGGTAATTTTTCCACGTACAAGGTATACGACAACCTAAGGCCTAAGGGATGTGCAGTAAAGTCAATGATCGCTTCAATTTCCAATCGATAAATAAATCGTATGTTTGTTTCACAAAGACGCCGTGAAATTTTTCCACACTCACGATCACTGTTCACATTTATCGCGCATATTTCGAAGCACCAAGTGCATGTACGGCTGCATAGGTGAGTTTTTGATTCTATCAATTTCTGCTCCTTCTCTGGTTCACTGCTTCATCGCGACGCAACACCAACGATTCACTCAGTAGAACCTGCTGCCGAGCCGGACTTTCCTTACCAACTGCTCCGAGGGCGCGCTCTGAAGTGGTCTGTGTTTCCGTTAATAACTCCTTAACAAGCCCGAAGCAGACATTTTTGCATAGGAAAATGTAATTTCAAATGACCTCAAGAACTACCTCTTTCAAGAAAATCGAACATTTTTGGGACGCCCTGTATATCGAGGATGGGATACGCGTCTTGATATGTGATTTCTTTCAATATCCTAAAGTCTATTACTATCCTCATTTTCTCTTTGCTGATGCATCTACTTTTTTTGGTACTACCCATACTGGTGATTTATAAGGGGAATCTGAATGTGTATGTCTTTGTCTAACATTTCTGATATCTGTCTTTTAATTTCTTGGTGATAACATTCTGGGGGTCCATATGATTTTATATTGATAGGTTTTTCTGTTTTTAATTCTATTTTGTTCGACGTGAGTTGAGTGCACGGGAGTGGGTCGATTTCTAATGCAAAGATGTCGGCGTATGAAAGGATTAGTTTCTCTACCGAGTCTTTATATTGTCACGTTGCGCTTTTCTTCCGTCGTACCGAGTACGGGGAGGAACGCCAACTTCCGGGGTTTTGATAGGCACCGAGGCCGGGCCGTGCGCGGCCGTGACGACGCGGTCCACCGGGGACAAACGCGCTTCGAGAAGATTCGACACGGGCACGAAAACCAAGAGTTCGGACGCCAGGTACGGAAGGGTACCGCACGAAACGTATTCGAGATTCGCTCGCGAGGAGACGGACTCGAGGGTCGAACCTTGAGAAGCGCGGTATCGAGAAAAGTCGCGAGGAATCGGAAATTCGGACACGGGAATAGCGGGGACAGCCCTCACGGCAAGGCGGATCTCACAGGTAGAATAAACGGACTCGCAATTCGCTCTCAGTTGTTTACTTCGTCAGATATTATAAACGCGCGCCGCGTCGCCTCGACCGGGAGCCCACGCTCCTTATATAAGGTCTGCAATTAGATGGAGGTTCGCAACGCGCGGTTGTCGCCGTGCGAAGATGGTCGTTGCACGGGTCGTGACCAGCGTTACCATATGCGAGTCTCGCCAGGCCCCTTACCCTTCCGCCCCTCGCCCCGCTTTGCTGCGGAGCCCGACTCTGCTTCCCTCACTCTTCCGCCTGTGAGAGTAGGTAGGGAAACTAACGGGTGTTCTTTTGTTCCACGCGACGCCACGGACGGCTTGGCTTGGATGAAGTTAGTTTGTGAATTCAGTTTAAAGCAGTTTGCAGACGTTTGATGTGCAGTGTAGCAAGGATCAAAGTTTTAGAGTGCCGTTTGCAGTATTTTATATGTATACATTGAATATTAGATCAGTATAGTTCAAATATGTAATATAAATGATTATAAGTAGACTGCGGATGTTTACGCAAATTCATATTTTTGGGAACTAAAAGAAAGGAAAGGAGCTGAAATAGAAATTTCTTGAGTACTTCAAATACTATAATGACTAGGAAATATACATTTTTCAAACCTTAGCTTGTGTTTCTTTTGTATTTATTTAACAATACACGACTGAATTTATTTCATTATAGTAGTATAGTCTACCTTTCCTAAATAAATCAGCTTACATAAGCATACGGTCTTGTTGGAACACTGGTTAGCTAGCTCCACGTGGTACGAGTCAGCGTTAGTGGGATGAATGGGGGAAGCAAAGGCGTTCTCCGCAGCAAAGCTGGGCGGGGGGCGGAAGGGTAAGGGGCTTGGCGGGACTCGCATATGGCAACGCTGGTCGTGACTGTCACGATCGTTCACGGGAAGTTCGATAATTTTCCGGAACGAGATGTCAGGCGTCCACGTGATCGAGATTCTCACGCGAACTTCGCGCGATACGTTATGCCCGCGAAAGGACTATCTCGCCGACGATGGCGGTTCCTCCGAAGGAAACTTCAAATATGCAAACGTAGGGGAAACTCTCGTATTGGCTCAAAGTACCGGCGGATCGGTACAAGCTCCTGGAACGAGGCGGGAAGCGCCTCGGCACCAGGGTTGCCATACGCGGGTCCCGCCAGGCCCCTTACGTTTCCGTCCCTTGCCTAAATGTTCCGTAAAGCCTGCCTTCGCTTCCCCCACTCTTACCACTACCGCTGCCGCGTACCGCGTGGAGCATGCTACCGAGTGTCGCAGGAAAAACCGTACGCTTATACAAGCCAAGCCGTCCGTGGCGTCGCGCGGAACAAAAGGACGCCCGTTAGTTTCCCTACCTGCTCCACAGGCGGAAGAGTGGGGGAAGCGAAGGCAGGCTTTACGGAGCATCTAGGCGAGGGTCGGAAACGTAAGGGGCCTGGCGGGACCCGCATATGGCAACCCTTCTCGGCACATGCAAATATCGGGGAGCCAGTCGGAAATCGGCTCGTATCCCCCGCGAAATTAATTGAACTCGCTCGTGTACGAGAACTTGTACGAGCACTTGTTCCCTCCTCACCGGAAATTCGGAACACTTAATCCGTACGCGGTACTCGATATTGGGGTTTACGCCACGGAAACGGTTATACAGTGATCCTTCAATTCTCGCTACGGGGCGTATCGATTCTTATCCCCCCCCCCCTCTCGCGGCCTAGTCGAAATTCCCTAGTGCCGCACTTCTCGCAGGCGATCTATCGTATCGCAGGACCGTGTCCTTACGGAACTCTTAGATCCGAGATTTATTCACGAAATTAACGGCCGCTCTACACGACTGGGGAGAGTGCGCCCTCCCAGGAGTCCCCCAAACCACCCACGCTAGAACCCCATTTTAAGCCGAGTGAGGCGACGACGGGATCGCGAAAAGGACGATGTCCGGTAGGGGTTCTTGTCCCACGTCGGCGCTTCCGGGTTGGTTGGCCCGTGTGTGGCGCTCCTTTTTAATTCGTCCATGCACGGACTGTTGTATCGGCCTGTATCAGATCTCGGACGGTCCTTTCTGCTGCGTACTTCTTCGGGAAGTTTCGGAAGGTCCGGTCGCTCCGTTGATACGCTCGTGCAACTTAGCCGTACTCGGCGAACGTACCGGGCGTCAGCTGGTATTACGGTACCGGTTTTCCTCGGGTAACGCTCGCTTTTCCCCGCGTATGGATTAGTGGTTTGAGACGCAAACTTGCAACGTCACAATTCTTAATTTCTGTATCAACAGTTGCATTCTATCTAATTTGGAAGGTTTGTCTAATTTCATTTGGTCTGATTAAATGTCTCTCTCACATGTGTTAATGAAGCGAACCTAAGTTCTTTGGTTGCCAATGAATGTTTCCTTGATAGTAGTCTCGCCTGGTTGTAGTTTGATGTCGGATCATAGAGATATGAGTGTTGTAACCGTGCCAGTTACATACCGGCCAGGCAGGGCGCCGCATGATCGGCGCGGGTACCCACCACGACACCTATGGTCGAAGTGAGATCCGCGAGATAAGAAGGAATAGTAAGACTCCCCACTAATTATAGTGGGAAACCGACCGAGTTGTCCTTGCCTCGTACACGCCTCAAACCGAGGGGTCGTAGTAGTAAACCGCTCTGTGGCACTGCTGTAGTCAACGAGAGGAAAGTGTACGAGATGACGACAACAGTTTGTCTCGTCAAGGTTGGTATAGTTCTGGTATAGTGTAAGGAATTCGAGAGGTAAAAACGGGGATATATTGTGAGTAGTCGTGATAAAGACGCCTGTGCATAATAAGCTTTGGTGGACCCACGTACGCGTATCTCTCCAACGGCTTCTCATTGTGTTCACGCGCGTCTACGTGCCACGTGTCTCAAGTGGATTTAATACAGTGGAAATCGTTGTCCCATAACCACAGCACCACCGAATCCACGGTATGTGCCGACGGTTGCGCTGCTCTGGTGTAGCCGGGCGAGTAAAGCTTCGTACGTGTCGTCACACGTGCATATCAACTGAGGAATCAGCTGTATGCCCGAGTGTTACGTCAGTCATCCGTGGTTAGGCGCGATCAACGGGGTGAGGCGGTAAAGTAATAAATCAGAGACTGCGCATACGTAAAAATTAAGTAGATCCCAGACGTGGAGTCTCGGAACAGGCTCTTGTACAGACATGATCGAACAAACGGACTTTGTACATATAGCAACGTAACAGAATATACTAGAATTCTACCTCCCACATCGTCTACAACTCATTCAATTCCGAAATGACGCTTTTCCGTCATCCAGTGCCTGGAGAGTCGAAATGTAAAATAAAAATAACGGTTACAGTGTCTCACCTAAAAATGTATAATCGTTAGCAATTTTATATTTGTATTTCTGTAGGAAGGGTATACCTATTATTCCGTCTTCAGAGATAGGAAGGTAATCGGGTACAATTTGAAATACATGATATTGTTTTAGTATTTGGAACTGTGTGCTAAATTTGAATTCGTATTTGTTGTTGCCCATTAGTATATTTTGGGTTTTATTCTCCTGTTGCGTGTGCAGCCATTTTCGGTTACTCTTGACCCTTCCGGAGATATGTGGCGGAACAGAGGGCCTATTCAAGAACAAAGGACTTAATTAAAATTGAAAAGAACTAGGGCTTTTTTGACGATGCAGCGAATTGCATAAATTCCATGAATCCCCACTATCGTTTAGGCCAATTTTGGTCCTATATAAGGGACATATATCCTTATATTAATTGTGTGTTTCAAGTGAACTTAACGCAGTACAAATCGTATCACGTCGTGAGTCAGTTCGACAAAGATCGGGTAATCAAAGCCCTTTTCAAGCTGTTTTACGAGACAGTGCCTATAACGTCAGTGATCGCCTCCGCATTTTTCGGTGCGTTAAAATTGAGTGTTAGATATACAAACCGGGACAAACTACACAAACCAATTGTATTTCCCGTAGTTTAATCAAGAATATAATATCACTCCCTATTAATATATAGAGTCAATCTTTATTATTCACATCCTCTTCGAAGTTCCAGTAGTTGGTATTCTACGACGATACACCTTTGCCGCTCGAGGTGTATCTAGTTTGCCTAGCATAGCTTGCCTAACCCTCGGCTCGTAACACTCCCTAGGATTCCCACCGTTAAAGACAAACTACCGTTATTAAAGAGCCATAATATAGTATATTCTATACCTTGCAAAGGATGTAGTCAAGTATATATAGGACAAACGTCTAGACGTCTGGAAACTAGAATTAAAGAACATAAACCTAACATTTTCCTTCCACCCATTAATCATACAGCTTTGACTAAGCACTCGATGGAATTTGACCACCCGTTTGATTTTGACAACGTTAAAGTAGTGGACCATGAAACCAATTTACACCAAAGGATATTGTTAGAAACAATTCATATGATTAAACAACGTAGCGTAAATCTTAGGTATGAAACGCCTAAGATACATGACTATTACGCGGCTTTACTGAATCGGTAAAGTTTTATGATGAAATTTTCTAAATGAATCCTTTTTGTTCTGGTCACTCTTTAATTGATTCTATATATACATTTATATGTATATTTTTTGTGGCAAACCATTTTATGTGTGTATTTCACTTAATTACCTAAAAAGGTTTATTGAGGTTTATTGAGGTGAATGGTTGTAGTGAAAAATGAAAGTATTACGTTTATACTATGTTTGAAATTGTCGCCTTATTTTGACTCTAGCCAATAAATCGATACTTGATCAGCCATTGGTTTTCCCGAGTGTCTATACGTTTTCCTTACGTTTATACTTTCTTCACTACCGTGATGACTGTCCAGGCAGCAACATGTGGTCATATTAATTTTTGTAACCTTTCTAATTTGAAGTTTGTTTTGTAACACTACGCAAGTGAGTAACTTTTTTCTTTCTATAATATGGTTCATCGTTTGTTTTTTGATGTTTAATATAAACTGAAATGATTTTCTTTTGTTTCATTACAGACACAAATTTATTTTTGTAAATCTCTTGAAAATGATCTGAATTTAGATCGAAACGTCGAGATAAAATGTTGTGATAATTTGCAAATAGTGTTTTTAAAGTTGTTAACTGATCGAACCAATGCGCCGATAACATTAAAATTTTGCTTTACTCCCTAGGATGTTTGAATAATATACTACTATTTTTTATGAGGTTAATTCCTGCTGCAGTGTCCAATAGGAATCTTGTTGGTCTTCTGCTGAGTCCTTGGAAACCTCCGTGTATGTTCTGTAGTCATCCTTTTATGCTGCATATTCTACAGATTTGGGAAAGTCCTGTTGTTCTGTTAGCGTCTCGTTTATGGTGTAGTTGACTCGTGGTGGGATTTTGCCTTGATGAAATGACCGAAAATTCGTGTAGTTGGGTGTGATATGTCCGTTTTGTCCATATTTTAAGCATTTGGTGTTAAGATTAATGGGTGTGGGCATCGTTGTAGGTGGATTATTCAGTCTAAGATGTTGTGGAACCATTCGTCGTTGCGATGGTCCTCTTGAGTCTCGAAGCCAATTCTCCATGCCCCCAATTAGTGATTGAGCTTCTTGTAGTGTCTTGGGTTGCAATCGGATAACTAGAATTCCTAAATCTCGTCTCAAGTTGCTTATATAGGTAGAGATGGCCGTGTCTTCTTCTTCATTGATGACAATCTTCCTTACCGTTGGGTTGTTGTATTGGACGGCGTATTTCGCTTCGATTAGAGATTGTCTGAATGATAGATTGAAATTCATTACGGTCTCTGTTTGTCCTTGTCGCGTGTTTTGCAGCTTATTCCTACTGGCATTGACGGTATTGGGCGAGGTAATATAGTTCCTCAGGGCCACGTAGAGCTGTTCATAGATATCTATGCGTAGGTATCGGATGGCTCGCTCTACTTGATCCGTGGTTTTCTCGGCCATTATGAGTTTTAAGGGCTTATGCTTGTCTCGACATATGGATCTGGCGTACCTGACATCACTTATGAAGTCTTCTACTCCAAAGTCGTCTCTTCGTCTCAGTGTGCGAATGATGCGAATTACTTTTGATGCAGTTTGTCCAGTTGTTTCGTTGGAAGTTACCATTCTTTCAGGTTCGTCATCTTCCGAGTTGCTCTCTGGTGGATGCTCCTCGTGTCGTCTTGGTGTGTCCCTTAGGGTTCCGGCCTGGGATGCGCTGTCATCTGTCGAAGTAGCAGTGACGTTCACTAGTTTTTATAATTATACTATTTCTTTCTGTCGGTTTTCATTCTCTTTAGCAACAGTCTTGCTTAGAGTGTTAACCACAAATTGCAATTCCTTCATTGAGTTAAGTATTTCGCTAACCATTTTAGTTGGTTCGTTGATACCGATGTATTGCTTCAGAAAGGCTCTCATAGTCCGTCTTCATATTCAATCAGCCGTGGTTGGTTGCCGTTAACGAATTGTTTCCAACAGATTTAACAATATCCTGGCAGGATCGCCAAAATGTCACGCTTAATTTCGTAAGTTTTTAATTAGTGATTTTGATTCTAAGATTTTTATTTATCGAAAACACAAAAAGATAACGTCACTTTATTGAGACTGCGTAACGTACCGTAACAGAGGTTTCTGACAATTGACTGCGGATATTTCGGGGGTTTTATATACTAATCTCATATTATAGGAACTAAGTTTTGGGACGCTGAATCATACTGATGAACTTGGGTCTGGTGACGTGTTGCGAAGATCGGAATCTTGGTTTTTTCGGGGACCGCGGGTCGCTGCAAGCTTGTCACCTCTGCCCTAAAGGACGAATTCGGTCATTGGGAAAGGGCCGAGTTTGGTACAGTGATCCTAACAGTTTTTTCGGAATATCTAAAACACTAAGGCCGAGCGGCAGGAACATGTATAAAGAAAAATTGTTGAGAATGACGATCTTGACAACACATATCAAGGTCATCAAAATTGGTGATGAGGACCGATTCTATAATATAATTATTGTGGTGCTTCTCGATAAGATTTATTCTTACGTTCGTACAGTTTGTTATCTCGTCTCGCTCTCCTTCTGTACTCTCTCGATAACCGGTGTAATTATTCGGTTAGATGTCGCTAATGATCATCAGGCGGCACCGGCCGCGATCCCCACTCTTCAACGCTCTTTATTTCAATCTTTCACTCCTACAATATCTCCCTCTCACTCATGCACGCGACCATCAGTCAGAGGTCACAATAATATACACTACTGAACGGTTACTTTATTACCAACAATACTTTTCAAATAGCCAAAAATCGTTCTCAGGATTATCATTTTAGTCGAAAAAAACCTATTTCCAAAATTTCATTCAATTCGGAGCATTAACGATTTCGGGAGAGGAACCCCCATCTCTACTAATGACCATAACCTGGTTAGGTTTTCCAAGTAGGGGGAGGCCCACCCCCAACCTAAAGTAGCAATTATACACCATATCGTTGTATGATCGACCGATTCCAAATTCTAAACAAGATGTTCTCTTCTAAACTCGAACGAAAACGCAACGTTCGAATAAAGAAGCATAGTCATTTATCGTTAAACTACGACGGTCGGGGCACACAAGCGAGATACAATCTGAGAAAACGGAAAATCAAAATGATATTCATCATTTCGACGCTTGTCGAGGTCTCGCCTCTAAAATTTAATTAAATTCACATTATTAAATTGGAGAACCTAATTCGATGTTCGAGCAACTCAAAGATCGAACGTTTTCCTGGAAAGGAAGATGTTCAAACTTATATAGGGAAAGTTGTCCAGAATCATGCTCTTGACAACATATTTCATGGTCATGAAAATCGAAGAGGAGAACCCATGTATAAATAATTACTAAACATTTCTTTTATATGTATGTTACAGCTTCTTCTAGCAACCAAGGATATGGGAAATGTGGAAAATCTTTTCTTCTCTGTCACTCTGGTTATACTGCAACTTATAGTTATGTTTTTGAATAATTATTCCGGACAGAAATTAAAGGACACCAGTCGTGACGTTTTTCATAAAACGTGAGTTTACATTTTTGTTTGTACAATGTTCCAACTTTAAGCGATAAGATTAAATTCACCCCCGACGGGTTTTTAATCGATCTTTGGCCACTCGATGGCATACCCAAAAAGACCCCTCTCTGCCAAGTTACATCTCCATATCTCATCTGTATGGGTAGTTATTGAGGAAAATCAAAATACCAGTTTTTGGACCATTTTCCCCATTTATTGACAGTTCAAAATTCTGAAAATATTTTGACACATTTTGGATACTAAGTCACATATTAGGTATCATTTTCAGATTTTTCTGTTGCAAACTCTGGTTGTAAAACACAAAAAAAAAATCGGGAAAATATAGATTTCATATAGAAATCTAAAGAGCACAATCACAGATTTAATTTAGCAATGAGATATTATCGTAATTTGTATGCCCAAATTTTTTAAAATTCCTGAGTGTGGTGCGTCATAGTTGAAAAAAATAGAAACCACTTTTTTCGGCGTTTTTCCTAACTTATACTTATCTTTTCTGAATCTTAAAAATATATTATGTAATATTAAACATTCCTACGTTCAGAGAAATATTTTTTAAAGTCTGGAAACTACTACTTCCGTAGTAGAAAAATCGAAAATAATACTATGTAGGGTATATTCAAATGTTTCGAATGTACTTTCAACGATGTCGGTTGGTGCAGCGGGTATGGTCTCGGACTGTGGAACCGGTGATGACTTTTTAGACCAGGTTCGAATCCCGCCCGGGTCAATTTTTCTTTTTGTGAATCAGATGTTATTTCGCTTTCTAACAATATGATTGTTGTTAGACCATTGTAAAAACATTTTTTAAGTACTTTAAGACTTTGAGATATGGAAAGATGTATGAATCTTTAAATAAAAATCTTTCATATCTCTGTCAGTGATGTATACAGTCTACTGTATGATGTATACTGTCTCAAAATGTCTTCAACTCCCGGAAAAGGGCGGTTCCTAGACCCGCGATGGCTGGCTTCGTGTGGCGCGCCAGGGGTCTCTACTTGGAAGAGCGTAGCGGTGCGCCGCGACGATGCATCGAACAAGAGAAGGAGTAGAAATTGAACGTATAGAATTAAAAACTCACCTATTCAGCCGTAAATCCACTTGCTGCTTCGAAATGTGTGTCACTGGGCCACTCGGTGACGAACTGCATAGCTGGCTTCAGGTATACGGCATTGTCCCGAACGATAAGGGACGTACGGTCAGGTCAACGAACTGCACAGCTGGTGGTAAAACGACAACCTAAGGGATGTGCGGTCAAGTAAACGATCTGGGCTTTCACCTTCACTTTCCAAACGATAAATAAATCGTATGTTTGTTTCATACAGATGCCATGAAACTTTTCCACACTCACGATCACTGTTCACATTTGTCAACACATAGCTATGCACTAATAACAATTGCAATATCACTTGTAGTGCAGCACAAATCACAATAATGAGGTAATGCGATCAGTAGACTGCGGATTTCATGCATTTATAGAAAAAATGAATAGGTAAAGAGATTAAAATAATTTAAAAATACCAATGTATTATTTTCAATTTGATCAAATGATTACAGTAAAAATCCAATATCCGTCTGGCTCCTGTCCCTTGCAATAGCAGCAGTCAACTTTAATTTTGCATAAAAATCCGCAATCTAGTGATTAGTTTAAATATGACTACTAAAAACACACATTTTAGCAACCATGAACTTAGAATTGACAAGTCTTTGGAGGTGCTCTCTCTACTGCGGCTCGAACGACACTGGTTTTACCCAAGATTTTTCTGAAATGTTTAGGAAGGACATTATGCGTGTTGCAAATGCACGCTGTAGCACGCTTACGAAAACGACGGGGTGGACAGACGAAAAAAAAGGATACGAGAGGGACCGCTGTAAGATTAAAATTTATGGCAATCACATGTTTCGGTTTTCCTGCAGATTGGTACGCAGAGTCGATGGGTTACTGTTCGAAAACATCGTCTATCCTTCTTTCAGAAAGTTTCTTAAGAGAGGTATAGAACAATAGGGACCCTAAAACGCCATGCGGACCTGACATTTCTTCCTCTTGCTGGGTAAAAGGACGCACGACGTTTTCGAACAGTAACCCATCGACTCTGCGTACCAATCTGCAGGAAAACCGAAACATGTGATTGCCATAAATTTTAATCTTACAGCGGTCCCTCTCGTATCCTTTTTTTTCGTCTGTCCACCCCGTCGTTTTCGTAAGCGTGCTACAGCGTGCATTTGCAACACGCATAATGTCCTTCCTAAACATTTCAGAAAAATCTTGGGTAAAACCAGTGTCGTTCGAGCCGCAGTAGAGAGAGCACCTCCAAAGACTTGTCAATTCTAAGTTCATGGTTGCTAAAATGTGTGTTTTTAGTAGTCATATTTAAACTAATCACTAGATTGCGGATTTTTATGCAAAATGAAAGTTGACTGCTGCTATTGCAAGGGACAGGAGCCAGACGGATATTGGATTTTTACTGTAATCATTTGATCAAATTGAAAATAATACATTGGTATTTTTAAATTATTTTAATCTCTTTACCTATTCATTTTTTCTATAAATGCATGAAATCCGCAGTCTACTGATCGCATTACCTCATTATTGTGATTTGTGCTGCACTACAAGTGATATTGCAATTGTTATTAGTGCATAGCTATGTGTTGACAAATGTGAACAGTGATCGTGAGTGTGGAAAAGTTTCATGGCATCTGTATGAAACAAACATACGATTTATTTATCGTTTGGAAAGTGAAGGTGAAAGCCCAGATCGTTTACTTGACCGCACATCCCTTAGGTTGTCGTTTTACCACCAGCTGTGCAGTTCGTTGACCTGACCGTACGTCCCTTATCGTTCGGGACAATGCCGTATACCTGAAGCCAGCTATGCAGTTCGTCACCGAGTGGCCCAGTGACACACATTTCGAAGCAGCAAGTGGATTTACGGCTGAATAAGTAAGTTTTTAATTCCATACGTTCAATTTCTACTCCTTCTCTTATTCGATGCATCGTCGCGGCGCACCGCTACGCTCTTCCAAGTAGAGACCCCTGGCGCGCCACACGAAGCCAGCCATCGCGGGTCTAGCTCGCGCTCTGATTGGGCTGTGTTTTTCGTTAATAACTCCCAAACGAAGCCTCGGACAACATTTTGCAAAAGGAAAATGGCGCTTCAAATGACCTCAGGAACCGCCCATTTCCGGGAGTTGAAGACATTTTGGGACACCCTGTATATGAAAAACTCTTCAAACAAAAGTTGTAGCATATTCGGAAATAAATATAATGGCAGGAAAAAAATTTTTTCATGTTTTGAAGGTCACAGATTCAACGATATGTCTTAACGTCTATTTATGTCAAGATTAAAAAAATCCAAAATTTTCAAAATCAATGAGGGTTCATTTCCCATGATCCAATCGGTCCCAAATTTTTTCCAGATCATTTTCGCAACACTTATCATAATTCCAGAGGGTGAGACTAAAAATATTTTTTGATAAAAAAATAAGGTCGACCCTAATGTATACAGGGTGTACCACTAGGGTGGCTATTATTTTCGACTTTTGAATTTCTTTTACAGCACTCCCCAGGATTGTTCCAATTAATAAAAAAAATCTGTGCAATGTTTGAGCTCGATCGGATAACAGGAAACCGTGTCCCAAGCCCCTTAAATATTAAAATAATTAATTAAATGCTCATAAAAAAATTTTTCTCGAATATTTTCTAAATTATTGACCTCATCGAAAAATATATTAGACAATACCGGTAGACCTGGACAGGCTGCGTCTTTTATGTCGTATTACTTTTTTCGTAAAACAAACGGTTTATGAAATAATTGAGAGAAATTTTGGACCAAATCAAAAAATTTTCTGAAATTTAAAAACTGAAGTGTATTTTTATTATCTTTTATCAATAAACATTAACGAAAAATGTGTATTTTTTCCTTTCAAATTGCGAAACTTACTTTTTTTTAAATTGCATATTATTTTGCAATAAATTTCATATATTTCTTTTATTAAAAGTCAAAAAAATTTTCTAGTTCCACTTTATCACGGCTAAAAATCTTATAAAGAGAACTACGTTTCGCACCTCGATCGAACGTTTTCGATGTTGGTCATTTAAATTTCGTACGTTGAGGGAAACAGCCTCAACGCCCGCTGCTCGTTCTCGCGGCCGCTAACGTTTTTATCGCAATATGCCGCGGTCACAACACCGTCAGCGCTCGCATACGTACATACTGTTGCGGAGACTCCTGTCTCGCCTCACTGGTGAACTCTTTATTTCGTGTCAACGGACAATGTCTTAGAAAGATGCAATGAATATGTGTGCTCTCGCTTCAACGATTCGAGAGGTTCTGTCGTCTTTCTTCTTGTCAACAACAACCCCATTGGCCGGATACTACAATATCGATCCGACGGCCAACTTCTCTCGTTCTCCGCGATATCTTCAGAATATCGCGAGAGAAAGCAACTTCATTTACCTCCCCCTCTCTTAAAAGCGGGCGTCCCGACCGCGGCTATAGTGTCCGTGGTAACGTCCCAGCCTTCATGCCTCTGGTCAGCTTGCATCCTCAGTATTTCCAACCAATGTATTTCCCTTTACCCTCCAATGTGGTTACTCGGCCGACTTCTCGCCCTTTCTCTTGACTCTTGTGCCTTGAGTGCTTCTTTCATGACGTTTTTCCGGGTGCTTCCTCCTCCGCATGCCCACCGCGCCCTCCCCAGGATGCACCTCGAATCACCTCAGAAATCCTTCCAATTTTTGTGGACCAATAGGAAAAGGGGGTACCCTCCTGAGGACGTATTCACGCGAGCATACCACTTCCTTCCCCGAATCCCTAATATTGTATCTTCCACAAATGGAAAGTGGTCGAGGTACCGGAACGGGGTTACACCCTTGCCTTCTTTCGACAAAGCGTCCTCTTCGTGGGCGAAAAGTGTCCAAATTTCTTCCTTCAACCACTGTTACATGCAAGCCGATTCACGTGAACAACTTTCGGTTTTGCCTTAGGAGATCGAACTATACGAAAAACTAATTCGTTCAATCGATGCTTGACAATATACGGTCCTTCCCAGTTAGATTGAAGTTTTGGACACCGGCCTCTTGTACGCCGTGGATTAAATAGTCAGACCTTGTCACCCGAATTTAAGGAAACTGGATTTGCGTGTACATCTTACCAAGACTTCATTTTGTCACTATTAATCTTCATCCGTTGGCGCACAAAGTCACGGACTTCCAAGATTTTAGCTCTCGTTTCTCCAATGTAAGCTCCCTCTTCCTTCCTCTCAGAAGCGTAGTTACTTCCTCTCAGGAGATCCAAAGGAAGTCGTAATTCTCGACCCATGAGTACCATTGCCGGAGTATTTCATGTTACCTCATGTTGAGACGTCCGATATGCTAAAAGGAATGTCGGTATCCATTCGTCCCAGTCTTTTTGATGTTCTGAAACAAACTGTGTTAGATACTGCAACAGTTGTCGAATCATCCTTTCAACGAGTCCGTCCGATTGAGGATGCAG
The DNA here is from genome assembly GCA_916610255.1 of Lasioglossum lativentre. Lineage (NCBI taxonomy): Eukaryota > Metazoa > Arthropoda > Insecta > Hymenoptera > Halictidae > Lasioglossum > Lasioglossum lativentre. Next base: position 18,964,073 of record OU744359.1, on the reverse strand, counting down.
AGGCGTTGAACCGTCCCTTGGTTCATCCCAACCATTCGCACGAGCTATCGTGTCGAACTGAATTCGATACTCTTCCCACGAAGCTTTGCCGTCGAACCTAGGCGGTTTCACGGTGTATCCCAACTCCGAAACACTACGAAACACGCCAACCGTATCGCGCGGAGGAACCTGCTGCGAAGGCAGAAGAACCTGAACCGCGGACCCGTTAGGAACTGACATGTTTACATTTTGAAGTTCACGGTTCTCGGTAGAATGAATTAAACGTGGCTGTACAAAAGTGTGCAAATTTTGGGATAGCACCTAACACTGTGCCTCCAGGATTCCAAATCGTCCTTCCAGGGCAGCTTCCTTTGCAGCTTGAGCAGCTCTGTTTGCTGCCTCCCTCTCTTCAAACCGGGCCCACTCCTGTTCCCATCTCCGCTCCGAGATCTTCCCTTGCTCTTGGAACTGCCCCGAAATGTTACTCTGGAGCAGAGTTGGCCATTAATCGATTAAAATTTTAATCATGATTGATTGATTAATGTATACTATTGTATACGATTAAAAAAAGAAATCGTCGAAAAATCGGCGATTGATACAATCGATTAATGAAGTTAATCGTCAATCGTTCATTAAATGAAGAAATCGTCGAAAAATCGGCGATTGATTCAATTGATTGATTTAATCGTCAATCGTTGATTTAAAAAAGGAATCATCGAAAAATCGAGTTTACATTTTTTTCAGTATTCATACAGTTCTGATTACGTATTTCATTTCGAAATTTCAGCAATAATCATTAATCAATTATCCGATTGACGATTAATAATCGTTAATCGCAACTAACGACTAAAGTAGAAAAATCGTTAACCGCAATTAACGACTACACTAGGAGATTAATTATTAATTGCGATTAACGATTGAAGTAGAAATTTAGTCGTCAATCATTGATTAAGTTTTTGCCCAACACTGCTCTGGAGTCCTTCGAACAGCGTCTGCAACGGGTTACCTTTATCGCACCGACAATTATTTCAACGACAATCGTTTCACCGACACCACTTCATCGACATCTCACTTCGTTGACAATATTAACTCACCGACATTTTGAGATCGCCGACAGTCATTTCCCCAACAATCATTTTCCCTACAGTCATTTAATCGACAATCATTTCACCGACATACGTTTTTATTGATACCGAGTTTCGCCGACATTAGTTTCAACGACAATTTATGATAGTTGATGTAGATTGTTATTTTCATTCAGCTAGTGATAATCTATTTACATGCGTGTAGTTATCCTCACACAACAATGTATCATGATAATATACTGTTTTTTTATTCACAATGAGAGAAGAAGAAAACTTGGAAGACGTCTATACGGTTTGAAAGCCAGAACTAAACTAAAGTAAAAGGAGAAAGTCTTGGGTGAAGAACACACCCCTCATTGGGTCCACTCGAGAAAAAACTAAATATAGAAATCCCCATAGTTTTATTACTCAGGCCGTCTTAAGACTGGGGACTGCAGGCCTGACCTGAGGACCGTTAAAGCAAACAAAGACACTGTCAGTATCCTTCGGCACTCGGTTTATTTTTGCAGCCAGATATTCCAACGCATGACATTTATATTTATTTCCTTATATAGATATAATATGTGGAATGGGCTATTGAAGCAATAAACACACACCTTGATTCGTCTAAAAAATAAGAGAATAATTTATTTTAATGAAATGAATTAGACTAGGGTTACACTAATTGCACGTGGTTGACTAACCTAAAAAATAAGAGAATCAACAATTAAATGTTTATGCTCCCACTCCTCTGTCAGTCAGTGCTTATTGAACAAATCTTGACCTAGTGCTTAACACTGATCTCACAATCCACAATTTCTGGAGGTTGTGGAGGTAAATTATTTACGCAACAAATTCTCTATTTCTCTATATCTCTCTATTATCTCGACAGCTGCTTCTCTTGTCCATATCCTGGCGCCACCTCCCAAACGTCTAATCATGGAAGACGCATGCGTGTACATGTACACAAAGCTTACATAGATAAATAGCAATGCTACTGATATACCATTAGTTGTTGTTACGTATTAACAATTTCGTTTTATTAATATCAATAATAATAAAGGATAATAATAAATGAATATATGAAATAAATTACCGTTTAAATAAACATTACTTTAATCGTCATATCTATTTATTTTTATTACATACTGTGACGCAAAGGGTTCGCAGTGGTAGGTTTGGAATAATCAAGGATATCTGGGAACACAGGATATATTTTCGGAATTGGATTAACAAACATTAGGTAGTTTGTTCTTTGTACTAAGATTAGTTTGGACAAAGGTTAGCAACGAAATAATACAATGACCCTACATTTTAAATATTACACGATTCCACCATCAGGCGTCCGGTTTGTTTCAACCGTACTCTCCTTCTGGGGAATCGGTGAAGACTCAGAATTCCCCGAATTCTCCTATCCGTTCGGCGGCCGGCCTTCATGGCCGTCCTCTCCGAAACATTCAGAGGACCCGGGTGATCCTACTCTCAGGCGGCCAGGAAGCTACCCTGTACTCTCCTGGGCTGCTGGGCGTCCGATAGCATTGCTTCGTACTCTCCCAACCTATGGGCGGCCGTGGTCTTACCTCGTCCTCTCCCACAGGCGCAGCGAAAGTGCCCACTCTGCCGGTATTTATACTAGTTCGTTGCTAATCCTATCAACAACGCGTTACTAGGGATTTGGAAGGTTCTCGACTCCGGAGTCTTCTAGAAAATTCGGCAACGGCGCGATTCTTCTGTCCTTCAGGGTGGTGTCGAGGCGCCCCGGCGCCCCTGGGATTATCTCGTTCCTCGTCGCGTTACAATACATTTTTACATAAATAAACTCAAAATAACTATATTAATAATGTAAAAAAATATAGCATCTTACTTGATTAATTCATAATTAATACAAAACATGAGAACTGAATCACTATGTACATACATTATGAACTAGTGCTCTCACAAAATTTATTCCTGTATATGTTGCTCGCTTTTCTATGATTCTTTGCAATTTTTCTTCTCTCATTCTATCTTTCTTTTTCTTTTTTACTGGTGGTTCACCGCGTAATACTCACTCAAGTGTATTTTGTACCATAATTTGCTCCTTTTTTATGTCGTTTATTATTTTAAATAATGAAACATTATGGCAATCAACTATACATTGTCAATGCCGATACCACGATTCAATGCAGTTTTGCGTTCGCTGAAAACCGTTTACTTCGTTGTCATATACTGACCACATATTGGAAAACGGGTGGAAAAAGTGGTTGTTGAATTACTAGTCTCCCATTAGGTTTTTGTTTAATAGTACTGTTGACATAATATTTATTGAACCAAGTAAGGATATGCTCTGCTTGAGAGGAGAATAAAGTCTTCAAACTATTGTACTCTTCGTGCCTCACAAGAAGTCACTTGCCCCTCAGGCGTCGCAAGTGACTTCTTGTGAGCAACGAAGTATACGTATCCGGAATTTCTGCAGGTTGTAGGTATGCAAGACATGGAATACTTCGTATTAGTTCGCTAAATGATTCGTCTCTTGCATATTTATTTACTAATCCATTCTTTTGTATTTTCCTATATACTGTTTGACAAAGGTGAAAGAAACATCCTTTTATTTTAGTGGATGGGAAAGTGGATTTGACTGCAGTTATTACTGCAGTTTCGAAATCTGTAAGAATAAATTCTGGACCTAAAGTTATGTCCAATGTAGCAGCTAAATATGAAATTTCTTTCAGTAACAATTTATAGGTTTCCTGTTTTTAGATGGCAATAAAGCATAAATTAAATGCACAGCTGCATGTTCTTTATCGATATGGCCATGTATAGTATATAATTGTTTTAAAAAAGTAGGAACCATTTTGTAGGAAATTGAGGTCGGGTGAATTGAAATCGATGATTATGAAAACGGTACGTTTATTTAAGTCTAATTATACGACAACGGCCGGTTTCTCTAGGCTAACACGCGCTCTTTATTTTCCGACTCACACGCACTCTCTCTCTCTCTGTCTCTCTCTTTCGATCTCTATCTCGACTCGCAATTTTTACTCTCTCTGCCCGCGACCGCGACCTACCTCGCATATATAGTCCTCTCTCTCACATTCACGGTCTCAGTCTCTCACGCTCGATCGCTAGGGCGTTCACCTGTCGCCGTGTTTGTTATTTCGGCGATCCGCGGGCGACCCACTCGGCAAACATGCTTACCGTTTTTGCCTTTCCGAGGCGTCCGCGTCCTCGCCGCCGATCGTACCTAATGGCTCGGACCCCTACAATTTTAAAAGTTGCATCTATGAACCATGTCTTCATTTTTGATAAAACTTTAATATTGTCGTCTGTAATAATAATAATAATAATAATAATAATAATATTTTATTCCCTTTTCTCCACTTTTCTTTACCTACAACTCTTCCATCGAGAGAGAAAGAGAGAGCGCACACCATTCACTCATTCACCACATATTTATACATTCATTCACTGGACCCCTGATTCCGCTGCTCATCCTGTCTCTCAACTCTTCCACTCTCTTCATCCATACTTCCCCCTCTCCTTCCTCCCCTAACACCTCTGCCACCACTTCCTGCCACCCTTTATCTCTTCCCCAATCCGTACATTCCTCCCATACATGCTCCCACGACTCTATCCCCCTTCCACATATCCTACAACTCTTTCTGTCTTCCTCCTCCCAATACCTTCCCCCTTTCATTTTACTCCCTAATCTATATCCCGTCACCAATTGCCACCTCTTTCCCTCCCAATTCTTCTTCAGGTACCCTGGTACACCTTCTCCTTTTACCACCTTATACCACCTATTGTACCTCGACTCCATTATCCTTCTCCACCTTTCCTCTCTTTATATACTTTTCTCCTTTCTTATTAACTCTTCCCCCCTCAGCCGACCTTCATCCCTCAACTCCTCTACTTCCTCTATACTCCACCCCTTCCTCTCCTCCTCCCATCTCTCCAACGCCCTACCTCTCCTTGCTCTTTCTCTTACCTCCAACCAGCATTTCCTTGCTAAATACCCCCGTTTTCCTTCACTCAGCTTCCTCTCATATTCTCACGCCCTCATACCAGCCCTTCCTGCCAGTAACTCCCTCTGTAATTCCTCTCTTATCATATACCCTGGCACACTTCTTTCCACTCCCAATACCCACCTCAAATACCTCTCTTGTATCCCCTCCATTTTTCCCTCTCCTTCCATCCCTATATTTCCACCCCGTAACCCAGTACTGCCCACTCTAGTCTATCAAATAACCATATTCTTCTACCCCAGTCTCTTGCAAACCTCCTTTTTCCTATCCCCCACACTTGCCTCATAGCCACCGCCCCTTTCCTCACCCTTTCATCTACTTGTTCTTCTTGCCTCCCATTCGCCATCATCACATATCCCAGGTACTTAAACCTCTTCACTTGTCGTCCATAGTAAATAGTATTATCTTTTCAGATTCATCTTTCATTATCCTAATAAACGGTTTTCCATCTCGGGTTTTACATTGATCATCAGACAAATTAATTTTGTAACGAGTCCGTATCGTCGACCGTCACAACGGTATTTCGGTGGTTTCCCCGTGCTGGTATAGCTCGCCGTGCCAGGGTCGTCGGTCAGCGGGGAGAGGGGTTTATACAAGAATGAGACAGTGTTGGTGTCGTTTATGTGCTCGCGCTCATTTGTCGTGCGTCCGGGCTTCGCGGTTTTCGCGGTGGTCGTGGTGTCTCGGTACAGTCGGTGACGCGTTCGCGGCGGTATCGTCGGCGTCTAGTGCAGGGCCAGGGTAGACGAGGGCGGGGAAGGTACGGTTCCGACCTGGAATACAGGGGTGTCGGAGGAGTCGGGATGATTACAGGACCGAGCTTCTGGTTGTGAAGGTTTTACGCTCGACGTGGAGGATATTGCACCTTCCGTGTCGAGTGACCTCGACGGAGTCGAAGTTCCCCGAGACTCGCCGTCTCGGGGTTTGCCGATGACTCGCCGTCGTCGGACTAGAGGTAGTGACTCGCCGTCACCTGGAGCGGAATGGTAACTCGCCGTTACCTGGATAAGGATTGTGACTCGCCGTCACCTGGAGCGGAATGGCAACTCGCCGTTACCGGATAAGGATTGTGACTCGCCGTCACCGGGACTAGAATAACGACGCGCCGTCGTTGTACGGGAAAAGGTGGCTCGCCGTCACCTGGACCGGGGAAAGATACGGTGCTCGTGAAGAACGTCAGGATTACTTACGGAGAGTGGTACGGCGGAAGTGTTCTGGGCGGAATCCCAGCTGGAACAGGAGATCGAGTCGTGTCCGCCGCGTCTTATATAGCTCGCGGTTGGTGGTGAGGGGCGGTGGTGCGGTGCGGTGCTGCGTGTTGGTTTTCCCGCCGAAAGTGCGGGCCGCGACATCCGGTTTGTGCTAGAATTGTGTCTCGTTGACGTCCGGTTCCCGCCAAATACGCGAGCGACGCGGTTGTGGGAGCGGGGTGCGCGGCGTGCCGGCGGTGCGGCGCTCGGCTGTGTTCGGGTTCGGTCGGTCGTATTTCGGCGTTTACTTTTAGTGACAGGCCTGCACGTTGCAGGTCTGTTACAATTTCATCTATGCTTTGAGGTTTGAGGCTATCTGTATTCCAACAATTACATTCCTAACTATTTTATACGGTTTCTCGTCCGTAAGTTCAGCTAACTGTTTTACTTTGTATTCAGTTTCTATCACTAGAGATCGAGATACTTCTGGAGCATGATTGTGTTTGAACGTGTCGTGAAAACGAATGATGAGTTTTCCATCAATAAGCTTTGTATTTGCTGTTCCCTTACAGTTACAGCTGTCACCTTTCTTTCCTTTCTTTTCTCACGCCCAGCAGTATAAATCGTCCCTGTTTCTGGATTTATTATATACAAAACGTTTGATGCAGATTTTTGGTTCCTCGCGAATAGAGCAGAGAATTTGAACTTCTTGTTCCACAGCATTATGAGTGGATCCAGAATTAATATCGTTTAATACTTAGGCACACAGCATGTCTATACTGCACAATCATAAGACGAATACTGTATTCAATAGAAATGAATGGTTTGTTTGCAAACATTGCCGGCGAAACTTTGTATCAATGGAAACGTTTGACGGTGAAATGATTGTCGATGAAATGATTTTAGGGAAAATGATGTGGGAATAAACTCGGAGATTTGCTACACAGCGTTTATTCACGGATATGGTTTAACAAAACGATACAATACACCAGTGATGGGCAGCTATGACTGCGGCAGTCAAGAAGCTTCCCCCACCAACTACTCTTTCGTACGAGGGGGAAAACGAAGAGCGCGGGGCACCACTCCGCGGCGAAGGTGCGCGCTGCACGAAAGAGTAGTTGGTGGGGGAAGCCAGCACCTCAGGGGCCCCTACCGTGCCCATCGCTGCAATACACCGATATACTATAATACTTAACTCTAAAAACGACACGACCACGAACGATATACCACGACTATAAACTATTCTCCCACCTTTTCTCGCCTAAGATATACTAATCGACTTTCGACTCGACTTCGCTACTCAAAAATGTGTCGCCGCGCGCTCGCTTGCCCTGTTTTATATCGTTCGGCTTCTTTGTCCGATCGCCCGGGCCAACGGCCGCTTGCCCTAGGCGCGCAACGCTCTCGCGTTTTTTCCCGCGATCGGCAAAACATTACATTTCTTTTGTGCGCTGTTTTTGTCGCACGCACAGCTGCCTCGCGCGACATCGCGCAAAGGTGATGCGCGGGGCATTGCCCGCTCTACCCAAACATCTAACGTCTGCCCCTTGTTTTCGCCCATCGTCCTCTCTCTCTCTCACCCATCCATCCACGTATCCATCTCACAATGATTATCGGGGAAATGACTGTCGGTGAGTTAATATTGTCAACGAAGTGAGATGTCGATGAAATGGTGGCGGTGAAATGATTGTCGGTGAGATAAAGATAACCCGTCTGCAACATCGTCGCATCTGCTCTCGAAGTGGATGCCGTTGTTGTGGAATCGTCCCCACTTCTGACACCAATGTTGCGGATACTCCTGCCCCGCCTCGCCTGTGAACACATCACAATCAGGGACCAAAAATAACAGTTATTCTAAAATTTTCCACGATAAAAATCATTAATAAAAAGTTGATTATTATTCATATTTAAGATAATCTACACAAAATATAAAGAAAAAACATCGAAGAACAAAATGGTTAAAAAATAACGATTTTTATACTTTTTGGTTACAAGTAACAGTTATTAATGAGAGAAATTTATTTTGATCGCTCATAACAGTTATCGATGAGAGAAATTTATTTCGATCGCTCATAACACTTAAAGATGAGAGAAATTTATTTCGGTCGCACATAAGAATTATCAATGAGAGAAATTTATTTCGATCGCTCATAAGAATTATTGATGAGAGAAATTTATTTTGGTCTCTCGCAGATTCGGATTTTCTCGAAAGAAGTCGATGCTGGAATTTACTTTCGGGCACCAGACACTCGGCAGTGTCACGCAAATTGCGCGATAACAGCAGGAGGCGCGAACGAATAATCCGAAACTGCGAGAACCGCGCGATATTCTGGATGGCTCTAGGATGGGCTCAGGATTCTACGCGGGTTATGCACGGAGCATTTCCCGCGGCGGAAAGGTTTCTCAGCGGAAATAAGAGAACGATAGAATCGGCTTGAACATTTTATTTGCCTGATGGACACGACATGGCTGCCGGTGAGAGCCGGCAGCGGTAAATTCCAAGCCGGCGCATTCACGATAATTCAACGACAGATTTTCGGACGCTCGCGCTTCCTTCTTTCGCTCGCGTCGAACCCAGCAGTTCACGAGATGTTTTCCGTATTACAACCCGCTCTCGGCGCGGTACAACTCCCGGATTCCGGTGGAATACGCGGTACGCTGTCTAGGTCATTCGAACTTTTCCGTCGGGTGCGATACGGAGTGTTGCGTCGTCAAACCGGGGAACGTCTCGATGATGGCGTACAATATATTCGCGAAATCGGCAACGATACGGCCCTCCGCAAATCCCCGACTCCGCGTTAATCCTGGCGACGTGCTACCGCCTTACGACGGGCATACGGCCCCCGCTATCCGACCGGATTCGCGTTACCAACCGGCACGCACGTTAGCCGACCGACGACCGTTCGTCCTTTTCCGATAAGATGGCCGAACACGCGGCAAGGAGACGGTTTCGTTGTTTCGCGACGCGAACGCGGACTTTACGAAAACGCTACCGAGCCAACACGAAATAATCTCTTAGTTACGATAATTAAGGGACGCCTGACGGGCGCTTACGAACGGCAACGATGGGCGACGGCAGCTCGTCGGCACAGTCGTGCGGACTCGTCTCTCTCGGACCGGCAACGCACAATTACTTTTCTTTGGTTTTAGGCAATCGTTTAGATGACTATTTCGGCTAATGGCCAACGACCCAGGGGCCTACTTTCGGCAGGCCCCGTAACGCGGAAGCGAGGCGTCCCCCTACTCCCTACCCACTCTCGGGCCTATCACGCGCTATCTATTTGCAGGATCGCATCCTGTCGCGCGGTTCCCCGGGCTCACGGATAATCGCGATCGCGTTCGCCGCTTCTTAGGTGGTGGCGGCGACGGCTCGTGTTGAGGAAGGGCCTGGCCGCTCCGGTCGTGGACACCTTCTTTCCAGGCGAGGCAGCGACGGGTCGAGAAGATGGTCATCTCGTGTCCACGTTCCCACGTCGGTGCCTCCGGGTTTGCTGACCCGGGCTCGGTCCTTTCCTCGGTGTCTCGGCACGAAATCCTTCCGGAGCCAGTTCCGATTTCGCCTCGTTCGGTGAGAAACAGGGGCTGGGCTCCCCTGGAGCCCGGTTTCGGTCCTGCAAAGTTCGCGACGCTCAAACGCGTTAATTTTTCGGCCCCTGGAAATCGGCTTTCCCAGGGAGAGCGCTCGCAAACGGCCGTTTCGCATCAGCACTGCCAGAGGGCGGCCCGGCCTCTCTTTTTCGGGATCGAGGGACGTCGGCAAAACTTGCCACGTCACAATTCATAATAATTATTGACGAGGGAAATTTAGTTGTCTACTATTTTTCGGATGGAACAAGCCTGTGAAATTCATTGGGAAGGTTTCGTAAAACTAGACGAATCAAAAGACCCTAACAACAACACAAAATCTGTTTGTTGACTGTCTTTGTTCACTGACGACTCTGTTCCACTCATACGTGCAGGGAGAACTGTTTACATTTTCCTGTCTCCTATCGTTAGACGCATAGCAGATGTGTATCAGGAAACCAAGCAATGTATTGCGTCAAGTTTGTGCTTCTGTTTGAATCAGCAATTTCGTTGCGTTATTTTTCGTCGTTGTGATTGTGACGATTGTGTTACAGTAATAGTTACAATATTTTTCTATATTTCCGCAATGGGAGTCAAGAGGAATGTGTTAATACGATACTTTTTTCACTTCAATGCCGAATTAAACAAAAGCGAATGTAAAATCTATGGCATCTCATTTGAAGCGGAGTACCTCACAAATTTAAGGAGACACATGATATGTAAACATTCAGAAATATATAATGAAGAAGTAAACAACACGGAGGAAAGAGATAGTGTGAACAAATCCTATAAAGGAACGAAGACTCTTTCGGTCAAATTTTCGAGGGAAGAAATCACAAACGCTTGCATAGAATTCGTGACACGGGAATATCAACCTTTTTCATTATTAGTTTCACATGCATTCAAAGTTCTCACTGATCAAATATTTAAAGAGCTACACATGTCTCCAATTAGAGCATGATCGATCAGTCTTGGGTATAAATATCCAATTAATAAAAAATAACAAAATTTGTATATACACATTGTCAATTAAACAGTTGACAAGAAGGCATACAGCGGATTATTTGAAAGACGAAATTGCAAGCGTCTTACAAGAATTTGATATTTAAAAAAATCAAATTTATACTATAACCACCGATAATGGACGAAACCTTTTGAAAGCTGTGGAGTTATTATCTGATTTGAATCTAGCAGATGAAGAAAACGAAGAGACATTACTCAGCATTGACACGAATATCACAAATTATGAACGGTGTGTTGAAGACGCGACGCAAAATTTTTGTCGCGAAAATCGAAATATTATAACCGTCAAATGTGCGGCCCATACTTAGGACAGAATAAAACTGAATTAATTCAACGGGCACGACAAGTTGTAAAAATGTTGAGAACATCAACGTTTCGGTAAACTTCAAAGTAAAAGAATTATTAAAACTTACTTATGTAACTGTTTTTCTAAAAGCTGCAACATACTATTATATTTTTTCAATTACTCATTGCAACACGTACAATTAAAGAAACCGCAACTGGATGTTCCGACGCGTTGGAACTCTACTTTTGACATGTTGGATAGGCTTCTAGTATATAAAAACTTTTGTTCAGAAAATCTGAAGGAACCTTTGGCCTTGAAGGAGGAAGAATGGACCGAAATCGAACAAATGATTTTGGTTTTTAAACCCCTAAGCTAAACAACATTAAAATTGCAAACAGAACAACTGTTTCTTGGCGATTTTTACAAATATTGGCTGAACTTAAAAATTCAATTACAATCCCTATCGTTAATGTCAGAAACCGCTAGGATGGTTTCGTTGAAAATAGAAGCCCGGGAATCGCAACTATTGTCCAATGACGTAGTTCATTCTGCGATATACTTAGATCCGCGTCTGAGACGGCTCTTACCGCCGGAAAAACAGTAGATGCAAAATGACACATAAAACACCTCGCTACTCACATGATTTTCTTAAAACAGTTAGGTATACAATGTCGTAGTAAAAATATAGCAATCAAAGAAATAATCGAATAAGAAAAAATAGGAGTCCGCAGATCAAAATAATCTTATACGATTGATTCGTTAATATTGGTATGTTCCTGCGATGATTTTAACTACTCTAACTGACTCTAGCTACTGTAGTAATTATCTACCGACTCTAGTAATTATCACTAGTTTACAAAATGAAATTGATTTCATGTACATTTGATGAGAGGTAACTTTTCTTATGGATTTTCTCCCGCTGAATTCGAAAATCAAGGTTAAAATTTTATTTATGGAATAGTTTTTAAGATTTTGTGATTTTTTCAATTTTTTTACCTCTTTTCACTTTAAAAACCATATCTGGAGCTACATGTGTCCGATTTGGTCGTTCTTGGTACCAAATGAAAGACATTGAAATGATGAACAAATATGTATAATGGGTACTTTAATTGATTAAGCGGTTCAAAAGATATTGACGAAAATAGTCCAGATTTTTAAAAAAATTTTAACCTTCATTTTCGAATTCAGCGGGGAAAAACCATAAGAAAAGTCTCTAAGGAAAGTCCATAAGAAAACACATAAAATGTACATGAAATCAATTTCATTTTGTAAACTAGTGTTATATACTTCACTAAGAATTTCACAACACAAATTTTCTGTAGGACGGTAACAGAAACACAGATGCAATTCAAGAGTTGAGGGAGCAAGAGGAATCAAATCCACTTAATTTAAATTTACAAAATGATGGAATTCTCCACACGCGACTGCTCACATTTCCCTGCAAAATTCTATAAGAGCAATGGAAGTGGATTCAACCTCCTCCGACGATGAATTGAACAATATGAGTTGTCCCGAAATTAGTAAGGCATCCGTTGAAATTGAAAACTATCGGGAAAAACGTATGGATATAAATCAGAAATATAGACTCCCATATTTATCAAAACTAGCGTGCATAATTCATGCTGTGCCAGCAACTCAGGTTAGCGTTGAACGAGCCTTTTCTGCTTTAAAGTTAACGCTAGACGATTTGCGGTGTAATTTGTCAGGAGAAAATTTGGAAAAATTCATGTTTGTCACATTAAATTTTGATTGTAGCAATTAATTTTATGAATAAACAATTTATGAAATAACTGATTGTCTACCATTTGAAAGTTGTACTATTTAATAATAACGATTATAAATTTCCTTCATCAATAACTGTTATGTGCGATCGAAATAAATTTCTCGGATCGATAATTGTTATGAGCGATTGAAATAAATATCTCTCATTGATAACTGTTACGAGCGACCGAAATAAATTTCTCGTATCGATAATTATTATGAGTGATCGAAATAAATTTCTCTCATCGATACTTGTTATTCCATGACTTTTTTCATTTTGGTTATAACAGTTAGGGTCCCTGATCACAATAACTAATTCAGAACACTACTAGCAACTGCACAACTCTTTATTTCGTGTCAACGGACAATGTCTTAGAAAGATAAAATGAATATGCGTGCTCTCGCTTGAACGACTCGAGAGGTTCTGTCGTCTTTCTGCTTGTCAACAACAAACCCGTTGGCCGGATACCACAATATCGATCCGACGGCCAACTTCTCTCGATCTCCGCGATATCTTCAGAATATCGCGGAAGAAGGCAACTTCATTTAGTGCTGTCGTAACAATACACATGCTTGATCGCACGCGTCTATCGGGCGCAGGAGAGTTCAAGAACCTCGATCAGGTGTTTCTGTACATGTTTGGCATTATCCGTGTTCTTGAGCTCTCCATTTCACGCCTGCGTCCAACATATCTTACGGAGTTTCGTGCTTCACAGTTCACTGCCATAGCGATTGAAAATGAAGCAAATTAATGCACAGCCATACAGACAATGCAATGTATGGAAGTTTTTGTCTAGCTCTGGATGAGGTACAGTAAAGTCTTGATCTAAGCCGGATCCTCGGGTCCGTGCTCTGACATAGATGGGGGTAGGCGAACTGACTATGATTTTACAGCTCCGTCTTGTTTACAAAAGAGGGCATGGTCGACGGGAAACGGATGTTCCTAAACCTCACAGTATTTAAAGTTGTCGTCTCCAAATTTAATTTGGCAAAGCAGTAGCGCGCACCTCCCGAGATTTTCCGAGAAAATTGCAGTTGAAAATCACTTTACTCGGTTATAAGGAGTTAACGAAGAACAACAAGCTGAGTGGCCGAGGGCACAGCGAGAAATACTAGTAATCAGTAGGTTGCTGGTTTGAGCCTCGTTTTCGATATTTTTTTCTTTCAATTGATACTTACCTCAATTTGAAGTCTAAAATTTATGAAAGCTGCCAATGAACATGTTAAGATAGGTCATTGTAGAATGCGTGAGAGTGCCATCTAATTGTACGCGGCGGCGAACACACAAACTGTCGACAGTGTGAGAAAGCGTACGTGAAATACACGTGATTAGTAATCAGCCTTTATCTTATTAATCCTTTAAACATCCTACCATCAAAAGGACACGACTAAACAGAACAGTTATTTTTATTTTTTCAATAGAAAATGTATCTGAAGTGGCAGGTTACACAATAATTAAACTCATTTACCTACCGACACTCTAGTTTTTACACGAAGTTTATTTAACAAGGAAACTATTTACAAAAACTATTATAACGACTATTTACACGAAAGTGAACATAGAGAGAGAGTCCTCTATCGTCAACCTCTCTCGTCAACGTGAGGCCAAGTAATGAGACCTTCCGACGCCTTCGGAGGGCTATTTATTGGGTCCTTGAAAAGGACAGAGTGTCCCGCAGAAAAGAGATGGACGAAGGCTAGTGGAAAAATCCGCCAGCCACGAAAACGTCCAACGAAAAAGTCCCTTGGTCGTGCGAGGCCAGCTATCAGGTATGTATGAGTACCTGAGGTAGCTGGGCTCGTCACGGACCAAGGGCACTCGCTGGCGGGACAGTATCGGCCCGAAAAAGTCTGGCTGACAGATGAGTCGGGGGCTGACACTATGAGCAGGCACGTACCGGGCCCAGGTAAAAACTCTAAAGAATAACTTTTGCAAAAGTGGGATGCCGAATTCCCCGGGACATGGTAGCGACGACGTCGCTACATATCTTTTTCATTTGTGGGGATTGGGAAATAAATCGAACATTAAATTACATTAATGAACATTACTGGAACATTACTGAATGTTATATTTACTTTATTATTGCACATTCTATTTTTTACTTATATGCGTATGACACGAGCCAGAGTGATATTCATTGTAAAAGCATGGGAAACAATAACTTTTACGGCATCTAGCACACACTGTAAATGCAGCGTTCATACAAGAGTACGCCTTTTAGAGGACGTCTGTCGGAAAACATACTTCATTAACATTCATAAATATTTATCTAGTATCATAGAGTTTGGACGCAAACCACGCATACTGTAACAAAAATTAAATATCTTTATTCTGCGCGAGATAACAAAAAGAAAAACCGCGTTCACTCGCGCACATTCCACAGCGGGGACGACAGCATCCTGTCCAGTATGGACTCCGTGGAAAGCAGGCTAAGGAGGTCGTGCGGGTCCAGCATGGGAATCTCTACGAGCGGGTCCCTGTCGAAGTGCCCTTCGTCCCACGATAGGTCGGACTCGGTTTCGGTGGCAACCAAAGTCCGTCCTGGTCCTGGTTAAGGGATGACCTCCCAGGATTGCTCAATCTTTTTCTGGACTGGGCCAGCCACCTCGGACGATGGTCTGGGTTCTGAACTCCGTCGACGCCTCGCTGATCCTGGGCCTCCTTTCGGTGTCTGGGTTTTTACAGAAACCATTCGGACTCTCGCCTGGGTTGCCACACCCCGTCTGCACTGCTGGTCCTGGTGCTTTTCGCTCCGCCATGGGCCCGCAGTGCGTGGAAATGTAAATCCACACCCGTTTGAGTTGGTCTACTGATCATTGCCCACCCCGCGTAGATTTGCACGCCAACTTGTTAACCGCTGGCTCAATAGTTTGCTGTTCATCAAGAACGTGAATGCCTTAGTATGTGGTTACAGTGGAGCTGCGAGGAGAGCGTAGCGTCGATGAGAGCTGTGCGGTGAGCAAAGCGGTGCGGTGCGCGTTTATAGTGGAGCGGCGAGGTGAGCTGTGGGTTAAACAAAAGCGGATAGTAACGAGGAACAAACAAATTACTTTTTCTTTAGTATCTATCGAAATGTCACGAAGACTTCGAAAGCATATATTGGCCGATAATATTTTTACAAAATATCATTTATTAACTTCAAATTGTGTGACAAAAAGGATTAGGAAGTGGTCAGTCCATCCTGTTAATAATGATAGAGAAGTTACTGGGGAATTTAATCGTTTATATTTAAAATTGAGGCAGCATCCCGATAAATTTAAACAATATTTCAGAATGTCGATCGTAACATTCGATCGTATTTTAGAATTGATACGTCCAAAAGTCAATGTCCAATGGACTAATTTTATTAAAAAACCAATCAGTGTGGAAGAACGATTAGTTATTACGATAAGATTCCTTGCGACTGGTAGAAACTTCCGAGATATTGCTGTGACATTTAAACTCGGCCATTCTACCGTCAGAAAAATTATAGAGTCAGTGATACATTTATTATGGGAATGTCTACAGACAATTCACATGAGACCACCAACATCAGATGATTTTTTGAGAACCACAAGTGATTTTTATAATATTTGGAATTTTCCAAACGTAATTGGTGCAATTGATGGGAAGCACATACGCTTGAAATGTCCACGAAACTCTGGGATAATGTATTATAATTATAAACATTTTTTTTCAATCGTACTACAAGCGGTTGCAGATGCTCATGGAAAATTTATGATTGTGGAAATTGGTGGATATGGAAAACAAAGTGATGGTGGTACTTTTCGGTCATCAGAAATCTTTAATTTAATGGAAAAAGAAATTTAAATATTCCTCGAGATTCACCATTACCAGGAACATCAGATCCAATGCCCTTTGTATTTATTGGAGACGAAGCTTATCCACTATTAAGGCATCTGCTAAAACCGTATAATCGACGAAATTTAGACCTAAAAAAAGAATATTTTAACTCTCGCTTTTCTAGAGCGAGACGTATTGTAGAGTGTGCATTTGGAATTATGACATCGAAATGGAGAATTCTCTGGCAGCCAATAGAAACTTCACCTGATTTTGCCGACAAAATTGTTAAATGTATATGCGTTTTACATAATACAATTATTGATATAGAGGGAATCGAAAGTCTGGAAACATACAACGAGCATGTAGAAGAAAATGGAAATGCTATTCAAGTGAAGCCAATAAGCAAAGGGACGCCTTTACAATGTTCCTTTGGCAGAATAAAATCTGAGCCACCGTTTTCGTATAATATACATATTGTGTATATACATATAGGTTTATGTTCTAATAAATTAAATAATAACAACAATATAATCACTCGCTTAGATTTATTATAATACATACAATCATTCACACACTCCCTCTTTCACTCTCTCTCTTGGCTCCGTTCCATACACGTGCTGGAAAACAGTTTTCTATAGTTCCATCATTAGAATCATTTTTCTTTTATCAGAAAGTTTTTTAACGTGTGGAACGAGGCTTTTAAAAAAAAATACATCTTCATCTTCCTTTTCCTCTGATATTATTCTTAACTTTTTTTCTTCTATCTCAATTAATTGAGATGCAATTAAATCATTATTGTATAAAGAATTTGTTCTTTTATTTGATTTTCTTGTGTTGCTACAGCCAGCAACAGATGAAGCTGGTGAAGGCGGTGTAGTTGATGGCGGTGTACTTGATGGCGGTGTACTTGATGGCGGTGCACTTGATGGCGGTGTACTTGATGGCGGTGTACTTGATGGAGGTGAAAATATAATGATGTCTTCATTATTAGACAGCGATGTAATCGTAGTACTAAACGGTTTTTCTATATTTCCTTGATTCCTACGTGGAGTGAACTGATCTTTTAAAAATTTCAAAGAATCAAAATATTGCCATGAAGATATATCTCTTTGAGAATCCTCCTCATCCGTGTCATCATCGTACTCATGCGTTCCAGCCCCTGATCTTGGTGTAATTTTTTTTTGTAGCTCTAATCGAAATTTGTCTCGTAAATGTTTCCACTTCCCTCTGACAATTTTACCTAAAATAAAAAGAATTAATATTTATTTTCTGAAGAACTCGCTTTTACTACTCTGATTTCACCTGAATTTACTGACAATATTGTCAAATGTATATGCTACGTTTACTTACTTGTCGATTTCATTTAGTTGGCTACATCTTCCCAAAGTTTGTCCAGAACAAATCGATTATGATGATTTCTCTCTCGTCGGTCCCATAATGGACGATTTTTAAAAATCAAACTTATTAATAGTTCAACCGACATAATTGACACGATGGCGTCCGACAGCAGAATACTTCGGAATCGCGATTGTCTCCGCTTCTATCAGGAACAAACATTTTCGTTTCTATGTGCACCATTATCTGCGCCGCCTTGCTCACAGCTCTTATTACCACTACACTATACAAGGCGAGTCTCCTAACATGACGACCTCAAATAATTCGTAAGGTATTCGTTGTACGAAAAAATGTTTCAAACAAAAGTTGCAAGGTATCTAGGGGGACATACAGTGCTGTAATCTGTTTTTTATTACCTTACTTTTTTATTGAGATATTAGGTTCACCTTCAGTTTTTTAAATGGAATGTGTAATATTTTTTTTAGAATTCGGATAAATCATCAAATTTTGCGTAAAAAAGTATTGACCTTCATATATTCTAAATCTAATACATTAATACATAATCTAAGACATTATCGAATTAACTTTACATATGTACCTACCACCTGGAAGCTAGTCAATGCTTGAAACGATATTCCTCAACTGGAATATGCTAGGTAATAGTCTCGTTAACTATAAGATTTAGAATATATGAAGGGCAATACTTTTTTACGCAAAATCTGATGATTTATCCGAATTCGAAAAAAATATTAAACATTTCATTTAAAAAACTGAAGGTGACCCTAATATCTCAATAAAAAAGTAAGGTAATAAAAAACAGATTAGAGCACTGTATGTCCCCCTAGATACCATGCAACTTTTGTTTGAAATATTTATTCGTACAACGAATACCTTACGAGTTATTTGAGGTCGTCATGTTAGGAGACACCCTGTACTGTTGAGTGCTGACAAGAAGGTCCCCGGGGGGGCACAGAGGCAAGAGGGGTCTCCAGCTAGCTCCGCCCATCCCCACCAATGACGCTCCGGTAGTCGCCGCGTGATCACGCCGTTTCGACTGCTTACGTCACACGACGCATAATAGTAGGATTTCCGTATTTACTCGAGTAGTGTGTGTGACTGCTTCGGCCAATAGAACGCTCTAGCCGAAATTGCGTGTGAGCCTAGCCGCGCCCCTTCCAAGCCAACCAATCGGGTATGCATTCTTGCCTACGTCACCGCATTCCTGCCAGGGACCTTCTTGTCAGCACTCAACAGTATACAGTTTACAGTGGTTTGTTTTTGCCGCGCTGGTCGCCGCGCTGGTCGCCGCGCTGGTCACCGCGCCGCTATCATCGCTGCTCGCAGCTCCACTATAACCGCACCCTTATGGTCAGTTAGTAGTAGGACTTTTGCCAAGTAGAGATATGTTCTGAATTTTCCCAGCGCCCACACAATTGCCAACAACTCTTTCTCGGTGGTGAAGTATGCCAGTTCTGGGCCCCTTAACGTACGGCTTGCAAATGTGATTGCTCTTAGTTCTCCGTTAGCATCACGTTGTTCGAGCACTGCTCCGAGCGCAGATGAGCTTGCGTCCGTTGACAGGAAGAAGGGTTCACGCGTGTCCGCGTAACGTAGAGCGACCTTTTTGCAGAAACCATCATTTCCATCGATTTCCCTTTTTTAGCAATGCGAGTAGCGGAGTTGTTTCATAGTTCACTAATCCCAGAAATCCTCGCAGCTGTCTCACTTTTTGCGGTGGTGGGAAAGCGCGAATGAGCGTTAGCTTTACTGGATCCTGTTTTAAACCGTCTGCCAACAGTATGTGCCCAAGGAATTTGATTTCACGTCTCATGAACTTGCATTTTTCCAGGTTGAGCGTGATGTTATTTTCTCGCAGTCTTTTAAGTAGCATAGTTAGATGTTCGAGGTGTTGTTCGAAAGTTGCCGAGAAGCATAGGATATCATCAATAAAATTCATTATGAATCCGTCCATTCCCTCCAGGACACGTCTCAGGCCTCTCACTAGGCTTGCACTGCTCGTCTTGAGTCCAAATGGTGTTACTACATACTTATAACATCGTCTGCGGTATAGGAAGGCGGTGTACTTTCGAGACGACTGTGTCAACGATACCTGACAGAAGCTGTTCGTTAGGTCAAGGCTCGTTAGGTAGTCCACCTTTTTGAACCGCTGGAAGATAGTGTCCGGTGTTTCTGACATTTCATGGCCATCCACAAGAAATTCGTTCAGTTTTCTCGCGTCCAGGCATAATCGTAATGATCCATTTTTCTTTAGTACTGACACCACCGGGTTTAGGTACAGGCTATTGCTTGGACGGATGTCGTTTTCCAGCATCCTTTGGATCCCAGTATCTACAGCTTCCATGTATTTTAGAAGTATTGGGTATGTTCTGCTGCAGTATGGTTTCGTAGGTTTCACGTGTAAGTGATGTTTGTAACACGTTACACGTCCTATTTCGTCCCTCCATACCTCTGGGAATGCCTCGATCACATTTTGGAATGTAGCCTTTTGTTCTTTGGTGGCCAGAACATTTTCCAGTAGAGACTGTCAAATTTCTCTTCGTGATCCTTTCAGTCGCTCGCCCTGTTTCACTGTTCCGTCTAACACCCTGTCGTGTTCAATAAAAATGATTCCTCCTTGAAGTTAACTATGGCCTTTGCTCGTCTTACTGTATCGACACCAAGAATGACGTCGCATATTAAACCTGGTACGACAATAGCTGTTGTTTTAATCGTTTGATTATTATGACTGAGCGTCACCCAGATTTGTTTTTTTAAACTCACGGACTTACTTCCAGTCGCTCCGATTATTACCGCCCCCGTTACCGGTAGTGTTGGGCACTTAAGCATCCTGTCTTGGTGTTCGTCGTACCACGCTTCTGACACGGCCGTCACCATACTCCCTGTGTTAACGAGGGCCTTAGTAAGAATCCCTTCAATTTTTATTCTGACTTCTGGGCATCTATTTATTTCTTTACATGGAGACGGCAAACTTCCTTCGTCCTGAAGTTCTTTGCGCACATCCGAGAAAATCGAGCCAAAAGTTAGGCGAATCTCTTCCCCGAGTTGTTCGGAGGAGAACCCTCTCGCCTGAGCGGGGAAGTTGCCCAGACGTGTCTCTGAGCTTCATCTTATTCGTTTCCCGTGCTGGCCACTGGTTTGGCAACCTCAGGCTCGTCCTCCGACGTTTCCTCTTCCAGGTGGGCCATCCGTATGCGATCGGGAAAATTGTCTCGTGGGCGCTATTGCGTGCGACGGTGCTCTTGCTTAGTTGCTCAGCACTTGGTCGTTGGTTTTCGGCGGTCTGTCACTGGCTGTCTCTTGTAAATCGTGGTTGTGCCGAACTCATAGTAGACGGACGTGGAGTGTTTGTTATACAGGGTGTTTTGTATAAAACAGGACACCTCAATATCTCATCTATCTCTGAAAATATAAAAAATGTTTCTGACGTAATCTAAATGGTTTCAAAAGATGAATCAGATGGAAGAATGGTTTTTTATAAATTGTAATTTTTTAATCGTTTTTTCAAGGTCACTCGTGCTTTTTATGTATATACACACATTTTTTGTTGTTGTTTGTTGTAGTAAACATTATTGTGCATTCAACCATGTTTAATAGCACGACCTTGAAATGACGATGTTCGGGACCGTCACCGAGCGGCACAGTTGCGTTAAAATCGAATTCAACCGTTTGTTAGCAAACGAACGTCCCTCGCTCCCCTTGTTTCTCAACCACGCGCACACTGGCGCGAAGGTGAGAAACGGTAAGGCGAGTTAGTTCGAATTGAGCCTCCAATACGTCCAGTAGCAAATGGTCGTTAATCCATCGCTTTCATTTCGAGCTCATTAAACTATTGTTTTACGAGGTCGCGGCAATATAAGCGATTATACGTCGCTAGTCCGTTATACTTAAAGCCGCTGATAACTAACGAATAAACCG
This sequence comes from Lasioglossum lativentre, assembly GCA_916610255.1. Taxonomy (NCBI): domain Eukaryota; kingdom Metazoa; phylum Arthropoda; class Insecta; order Hymenoptera; family Halictidae; genus Lasioglossum; species Lasioglossum lativentre. Next base: position 18,942,147 of record OU744359.1, on the reverse strand, counting down.
TGATAATTGACTCAGTGTTCAGTGTCAGTTTATTAGCCTCTCTTAACTCGAGTTAATTTATCTTTTCCACACGTCCACAAGTCGTTCTCCTTCCTGATTCCAAAATCCGCTAGCCTGCATCCGAAACAGACCGTGAACTCTAGCTAATTAATGCAGAATTTTCAGAATACTTTCAGCAACATATCACATTTCAACGGTAACAGAAATTCGACCATGAACTTGAACTTGTAAATAATCACATTTATTACTGCAATAAATGTTCGAAATACAGAGGAATGATACAATGTGTTTATTTACAAGTTCAAGCTCATGTTTGAATTTCCGTTACCGTTGAAATCTGATATGTCGCTGAAATTAAGTTCTGCATTAATTAGCAAATTGTAGAGTTCAAGGTCATTTGAAGGTCATGCTATTAAACATGAATGAATGCACAATAATGTTTGCTATAGTATACTACAACAAAAAATGTGTGTGTTTCGGATGTTCCAGTCACGAGTATAATTGGGGCGCTCGTCTTGTCTTTGCCGATTATTCGTTCCGCCATTTTTGTATCGCTACAACAATGCTAAGAAGTACACACAGAGTGTAGTGCCGAGCCAAGATTTGTACGATCTCCACGTCTGATGGACGTGGTATGAAGTCGCATGCCGTTCCTATCATTTTCATCGCGTACGCCGCTCTTGATATACCAGCATCCGACCGGTGTACCCCTATGTTGAGGTTATCTCTGATCTTCCGTTGGATGGCGTGGCTCAAAAATCGGTCGGTGATGGTTCTCGCGAACTGGGCCGAAGTCATGACTTGGTCGGACACGATGTCCCACCATTCGCCCGCAGTACCTCGCAGCGACTGCGTTATTATGAACTTCATTTCCTCATCTGGTAATCGAGCTGCTTCGACGAAACGCTTTAATTCGCGGAGGTATTTAGACGGTCTTTCCGTGGCTTTACCCTCAAATGTTGGCATTTCAGGTTTCACCATGAATGATCGCGCACATGATGCCATCGTCGCGTCAAAACGCGGGGACTCCTGGTGCGCCCATGTCAATTCAACGGAGAAACGTCGCAACCGATGCGTTGTGTTTGGATCTGTAAAGTCCGTTCGGCGTTCTTCAGGCCGGACACTAGGACCCGCTCGTTCCTCGACCTCTGTTGATTTGAGTGGTCATTTGTTCCTTATCATGCACGGAGGAAGCATGCTCTGAGAGTCCTCGGCTGGCGCTCCGCGATTTTCCTTCACGGTCCTGACGGGTGTCCCTGTCGGTGTCCGCATGACGCGTGAACTCGATAACATCGGTTCAACCGGTTCATCACCGGCTGTGGTAGGGCCCGCAATTTTATGGTATTTATGATCCAACACTTTTCGATCTCCTAAATCAAACCGCCCCACGTTGGGCGCCAATATGTAACCAGACTATTTACTCTATCTTTAGATTATTGAATATCTAGTCTCAATATCGTTTAACTACACCGGATCGGTTACCTTTTCCGATACTACTACTATGCCTCGTAAAACGGGAGGGATTCGTGCCTCCAGGCACTGGGAAGCAGTAAGGTTTAGACGAATTGAAATATGTGTTGGAGAGTGATGTATATGTAATAAAGTTCGTATATTCTCTTGGACTTTAGTTGTACAGATCGCGAACCATGTCGGCAGGGATCCGATTCTGAGTCTCTGTGTATTTATGACACGTCGAATTCTTACACAGAACAATATCACGTCACACAAAGGAATGAGTGCAAGAAATAAGACTACCAACGCTCATTGACACCTGTCTCTTGTCCTGGATTGTAAACGCCGATTATATCGTCGCGTTGATCTAGTATTCGGAGCTATCCTTTATATCAATGTGGCCGCGTTGCCAATTTCCATAACGACACAGGATGCAATGAGTGATCCTACCGTGATGCACTGCAGGATCAGACGGTACCTATTTGTTAGGACGTCCCCAACAGCGTGTGCGGAAGATACTGAATTGTCGGCAGGGCATGAGTACTTGGCCTGGGCGATTCCTCAGTCTCCGGACGTTACTATGGACTCGCCCGACTCACCTCGTACCGTGTCCTGCCGGATACGGGAGCAGGGAACGGCACCTACTCGCTAGGAAACTCACAAGAGCGTGTGCGGATGATAACGAATTGTCGGCTGGGCACGGGTACGTGGCCTGGGCAACTCCTCAATCCCCGGACGCTCCTATCAGTTCCTTGTGATAGGACACACGCCAGATCCTGCCAGGACTCACGGGAGCCTCGAATGGCACCTGTTCGTTTGATTGCTCACAATAATGTGAACGAAAATTCGACTGACTACTTGGCACGCCTCGCGGCTACACTGTTTGTCCGCTACACGGTGCAAGATGCAAGGATTCTCACTTGTTACAACTTTGTGAGGTTTCGTGATACTATAAGCCGTTGAACGATATTTGAATCGAATCGTTCTATTTATTTATTTACAATATACCAGCACAAATCACCAATCCTCTGTAGCTTGCCCCGTGTTTATGTGATGTACTTCCTAATAAACGCGGATTATCGCGATACACTCCAGATTCACTCACGAACTCGATGCTCGAATTTGCTAGGCGCAAACGAAAATATTTGAAAGAGAGCCTCTCAGGGCTTTACGCATTTCGCGTTAGAGACGATTATTTATCGCGGTGACTGCAGCGTGCTTACAGGATCGTGTCCAGACGCAGAGTGATCTATCTGCTGCTCGTATCGACCTCCTTCGAACGCTATCGAGAGGGGATCGATGCGCGCGCATCCCACAAGTGGATAGATCCTGTGATCCTTTTCTAAGACAAGGATCGCGCGTGACGCCGCGAGTCGTCGTGGTATGGATTGATATCGGTGTTTCCGTCGCACTAGATATCGATATGACCGTCGCGGTCACAGGATCCAGTCCGCATAGATTGTGGTGGGTACGGTAGCCCGAACGGCCGGACCCAGTCTGCCTTGTTAGAGGTGGATAAGAGAACACACAATCAGCTGGACCTAGTCCGCAAAGATTGTGGTGAGGGTGGGAAGTCGACCGACTGGACCCACTCCGCCTTGCTGGAGCTACAAGTATGGGACAGCGAAATGTGGCTCTGATCTTTACTCACAGCTTGGGTCCCTGTGACACACACATCCACATACACAGGTGAGCCGATTCCCTTACTGGCCCGCACACTAAAATATCGACGTACGAGGGGATTAGGAAGGAGGTGTTGTATCCTCTTCGGTTGAGGGTCAGAACATCAAATAGTTCAAGATGCCCTTGGTTTCATCATCGAGAATGATGGAAGTTGGTTGGTTGGTAAGAGGTTTGCACTGGATGAAGCACTGAAGCCTCTGTGATTGCTCCCGAATTTCTTCCTACCAGAACTGTCCGTCTGTAGATCAAGTTCGTTGATGGACCTTTGGAGTTCGTGAATTAATTCGATTCCACGTCCAAGTCCGTTAGCCAATTTCGTGAATTAAATCGATGGCAGGAGTGATGTTGTCTTTTCGAAATATCGATCACTATTGATGGATTCAATCTGCTGTCTTGACGATCTGGACTTTCGGTGGGGACACTGTGACGTAGTGGATTCACCAGACTGGAACGGACCGTACCGATAAGGTACCCCTAGGCGGCCCCTCGAAAATCTAACACATGGACGGCCTGACGGTCGATGACGCGTACTCTTGAATAAGAATCGTCTGACGTGCTTGATCATGATCAACGTATTTCTACTTATTTTAGCAAATAGAATTGGCTTATGCTCGCTTGTACCACACATCCTGAGACGCACAATATATGTATGTTACGTTTAATTCTTTTTGAAATTAGTTTTTAGAGTAGCAACAGTTTATGGAATAAGTACATTTATTGTTAGATCTATTCTTCCATATCGTATGGATTAGACCCCACCTCCCAAACAGGGCTACAAAATCCATTGAATGTTAAGTTTATTTCTATATTTCATCTATTTTTAAATAAATATTCGCAATTTTAAATGAGTTGAATGAGAATTAAGAAAAACAGTCAAACGTAAAATTATCGATATTTAATCGACAATGTATCTGTAATAAGAAAATATATGTAATGAGTAAGTAATAAAATGTCACTGATTAATCAAACAGATACAATACGTCGTGGTACTGTATACCACCGAGATCGCAAAAAATGTTATTACTCATATTGACGAGAAGCTTGGACGAAGTACAGTTTGATCTGGCTGGTTTGTACACTCCATGTTACGAAGGTTTCTCAATGGTAATTCATTACGTTTATATCTTATTAACCTATTACTAAATTCAATCCCTTACTTAAGATGTTTCTGTTCCAGATGATGAGCTCTTCTTTTTCATATTTTACTGTCTTGTACTCGACCCAATAAAATATTTCTAAATGTTGGCTATAGCAATATTCATAATAAATGATAAAGTTTGCAGAACATTATAAATACGTGACTTGATAATTTAACTGATATTATTGCACTTCAAAAAATGATTGGTACACTATACGTAAATTTAAAATTGTTTAGGATCAAGCTTAGGACTAAGTTAGTTTTAAGATATATTCGAATTGCAAAATTTGCCGGTTGTAACGTCAACCGTCGAGCGACGTTCGCTGCGGTTTTTTTATCCATGTTTAGAGTCGCGTAGCGATCACACGTTACCGTCGAGCGAGAACGTGAAGTCTTTGTCCGCGTTCGTACCAAGCAAATATGTGTCACAACAATTTGTCTCCCAGGAATCATGCGATCGATTCCGACCCATTCGCGTTCGACCACACATTCCGCGCTCAGAATATTTAAGGACCTTCCCGTGTCGGAGCGCGCCTTGCCAGTTTTGCTTTCATCCGGTAACCACGTCTTAAGTTGGCGATCAACATTTTAACGCGAAATCGCATATCTCCCGTAGTTCGTTCAGGACTGTGGGATTCCCCGCACTGGCGATTTAGCGATCGTTGTTTTAACGGAGTCCTCTGCATTCGCGTAGCGAGTCGTGCATCTGCCCGCGGTGAAGATTTTCAATCGTGACGGCTCTCTCTCTCTCTGGCGCCGTTCAAGATTTCTGACGCGAGTCGACGGCAGAATACGAGTAGGTAGTGTATGTTCATTCTGGATCAAGTTCAATGACCTTTCGAGGCAGTCCTAACCCGGGGGAGGGGGGGCTTGCCGCCCCTCCCCCACCCAACCCCCACCCCTCAACCCCCTCCCCCACCCAACACCCACCCCTCAACCCCCCTCCCCCTCCCCTTGGGGAGGGGTTTTTTTTGGGGGTCACCCCCAGACCTAACCGGACGGTCTTTTTCGCGAGTCACCCCCAGACCTAACCGGGCGGTCTTTTTCAGGAGCCACCCTCAGACCTAACCGGGCGGTCTTTTTCGGGAGTCACCCCCCGACCTAACCGGGCTGTCTTTTTCGGGAGTCACCTCCCCCCCCCCAGACCTAACCGAGCGGTCTTTTTCGGGGGTCACCCCCCAGACCTAACCGGGACAGTCTTTTTCGGAGGGTCCGCGGATTTTTGGAGGGTCGCGAATTTTTTTCGGGAATCAAGGCCTGATTTTTTCGCGAATGTTTTTCGGGTGAGTGATGTCACAAAGGATAGGAGTGGAGGTCGGTGGATTTTTGTGACGTTACAGCGGTATCCTCTCGCGCGCGAACCGCATACTTTAACGATCTAACCGAGAATGCTGGAACAGACGCCTCTCAGACCCCGCCTGTTCTTTCCTGCAGTGATGGGGAGAAACTCTTTTAGTCGTTTTGCGGAGTAATCAGTTTGTTGTAATGTTATGCCCCTTTGGCATCAGGGAATCTCTGCACGTGGCAAACTGCGCATTTTTGCAAACGAACACTTTGCTGAGTAATCAGTTGTTAGACGTTGTAATGTTATACTCCCTTTGGAATCTCGGCAAACACATCCGGCGAAATATTATAACTTCTTTTAAGACGAAGAAATAAGTTTGCTGAGTAATTATGTTCAGGATTGAGCGAGCGGGTCGACAGCGTCAAATGGACGAGAGCGAGACAAGCAAACGCTCGTCTCCGTAGAGGTACAGCGTAGACCATCTACCACCGAAATTACATATTTCGGTGCGTGACGTCACGCCGAATCGGCGATTCCTCTGCGGCGACGGGCCGTTGCTTCGCGCTCGCTCTCACCTGTTCCGATCAAATCGTCACCGCGCTCGGTCACGCTTCTAAGAACGGTATCTCTCTCGCGCTCGTTACCGTGCTCGGTACGAACGTCTTCTACCAAAGGCTTTTCACGAGACCGCGCTCGGTCCGCGAATAAACTCGCGATCTCGCGCTAAACTAGACCGGCGGTCTAGTTTTAGTTAATAGTTTATTTAGTGAATAAGGATAGTAATAAGTGTATATAACCGTTAGTTCTTAAGTTCGTTTTACTTGTTCGTGTATACATACTGTCGACATTGCGGAGGTCGCCGCAACGGCCACGTTCGAATAAAACAATCTGTTCGTTAAAACCGAAATACGCGTGCTCGCTTATTTCGCGAAACATGTTTGCTTAAACATTTTGGTCCTTCGAGCCGGATCGGAACAGGTGAGAGCGAGCGCGAAGCAACGGCCCGTCGCCGCAGAGGAATCGCCGATTCGGCGTGACGTCACGCACCGAAATATGTAATTTCGGTGGTAGATGGCCTACGCTGTACCTCTACGGAGACGAGCGTTTGCTTGTCTCGCTCTCGTCCATTTGACGCTGTCGACCCGCTCGCTCAATCCTGAACATTCCCGCCCGCCTCGTCAGTGTAATTGACGAAGGTACAACGAAAGTGTGTATTGCGACGCAATGTGTCGGTCGCCGGGCGAAGTGCATAGCAGGTAGCAGTGAGAGAGCGAACCGCCGACGTCAGATGTTTTGCCGCGGAGTGTGTCAGTGTACGTGCGTCGGTGAAGTCGGATAACCTCTGCAAGAACGTGGTATTAGTACACTGACCTACGCAATGCAACGCAGGTAAGAAAATCTTATAATTAAACGCGGACAAAACGAAACAGAATAATAGTAAAATTAATAGAACGCTTATGATAAATGATTATAATTCAAACGTGACGTTTGTAGGTTAGTTTCTCAAGGCGAGTTGAGAAGCGTCTTCGAATCCGTGGAGCTCCACGGCAGTCGTTCGCTCTGCTACGCCGAGCCACCGAGGTATCCTGACCCTGACGCCGTCCAGCTCCGGCAGCGCCTCCCTGAATCGGCGCCATTGAGCCTCCTTCTGGGCCGGAAGTGGTGAGTCCCAGTCCAGGCCTGGATCCGGATCTTCGCGGCCAGTGTGATGGGGAGGAACGGGAGCTCGAAGGAACAACTGCGCCGTCCTGCTGAGCACCGAACGTCGAGTGGTGGCTAGGTGTGGTGACGCTGCTACGGTCACCTGAAAACAATCGAAGCTGGGCAGCCACTTTAGCCCAAGTACGCCATGGGAGGACTCGGCTTCCAACGTGATGGAACTGCCCGGACCCTCGATACCATCTACGAGATCGTGTATGTTGGATGCCCATTTTCTGAGGATGCACCCGCCCGCCGTGAGGAGTTCGTTTAGCTCCTGTCGCAGTCGGCGTGCCCCCTCAACGGTGGATTCTCCTGTCAGGACGTCGTCCATATATGTGTCCCGCATCAGGACAGCGGAAGCTACTGGGAGGCGCAGTGCTTCGTCGTGCGCCAGTTGCTTGATGCATCGTGTAGCAGGGTACGGTGCACGTACCAGCCAATACGTGAGTGTATTGAGCTGATAAGTTTTGACTATCCCCTCTTCGTTACAGCTCCACAGGATCTGCTGCCAACGTCGGTTCTTAGCATGAATCTGGATCTGGCGGAACATCCTTTCGACGTCCGCAGTGAAGGCCGAAGATGTCCGTCCACGTCGCCAGAGGTGACACGTCCGTAAAAACCAGGGGAGGAGTCTGCTTGTACGGCAGCGCCCCACGTTGGAGTCCTCGGCCTCGTTCATGTGAGGCAGCCAGCAGGCAAGAGAGCTGACCTGAAAGTAAGCCTGAGAATAGGCGAGAAAGCAGGCGAGAGAGTAGGCCTGAGAGTAAGCCTGCGACCGGGCAAGACAGCAGGCCTGAGAACAGGCCAGAGAGTAGGCCTGCGACCAGGCAAGAGAACAGGCGAGAGCGCAGGCCTGAGAGCAGGCGCGAGAGCCGGCCTGAGAACAGGCCGGAGAGGAAGCCTGCGACCAGGCAAGATAGCAGGCCTGAGAGCAGGCCAGAGAGTAAACCTGCGACCAGGCAAGAGAGCAAGCCTGAGAGCAGGCGAGAGAACCGGCCTGAGAGCAGGCCCGAGAGCCGGCCTGAGAACAGGCCAGAGAGTAAGCCTGCGACCAGGCAAGAGAGCAGGCCTGAGAGCAGGCCAGAGAGTAAGCCTGAGAGCAGGCGAGAGAGCCGGCCTGAAAGCAAGCGAGAGAACCGGCCTGAGAGCAGGCGCGAGAGCCGGCCTGAGAACAGGCCAGAGAGGAAGCCTGTGACCAGGCAAGAGAGCAGGCCTGAGAGCAGGCCAGAGAGTAAGCCTGAGAGCAGGCGAGAGAGCCGGCCTGAAAGCAAGCGAGAGAACCGGCCTGAGAGCAGGCGCGAGAGCCGGCCTGAGAACAGGCCAGAGAGGAAGCCTGCGACCAGGCAAGATAGCAGGCCTGAGAGCAGGCCAGAGAGTAAACCTGCGACCAGGCAAGAGAGCAAGCCTGAGAGCAGGCGAGAGAACCGGCCTGAGAGCTGGCGCGAGAGCCGGCCTGAGAACAGGCCAGAGAGTAAGCCTGCGACCAGGCAAGATAGCAGGCCTGAGCGCAGGCCAGAGAGTAAACCTGCGACCAGGCAAGAGAGCAAGCCTGAGAGCAGGCGAGAGAACCGGCCTGAGAGCGGGCACGAGAGCCGGCCTGAGAACAGGCCAGAGAGTAAACCTGCGACCAGGCAAGAGAGCAAGCCTGAGAGCAGGCGAGAGAACCGGCCTGAGAGCAGGCGCGAGAGCCGGCCTGAGAACAGGCCAGGGAGCCGGTCTGAGAACAGGCCAGAGAGGAAGCCTGCGACCAGGCAAGAGAACAGACAAGGAGCGGGCCTGAGCGCGGACTCGGCCGCGGATAGAGGTGACCAGAGAGCAGCCACTTTAGTCCGAGCACGTCATGGGCTGATTTGGTGGTTTCCGTTTTCGGCGCGTTGCCAGTCTTCTTCTGTGAGGCACCATCCGCGAGATCGCGGACATTTGTTGCCCATTTTCGGGGGCCGAACCCGCCCGCCGTGAGGAGCTCGTGTAGCTCCTGCTGCAACCGACGTGCCTCCTCCACGGTGGGATTGACTATCCAAGCTTCGCTGCTCGCAATCGGCTTGCTGAGTTCCACTGAGGACTCATTGGCGACGGCTGACATCTCCCTTATCGTGGTCCGCGGTTCATGCACCACGATTTGGCGGTTTTCGTACCGTTGCTTCAGCATGTCCCATGCGCGTTCGAAGTTCCGCTCCGTTGTCTGAACATTGCGCAGAAGAGCCGCTGCCTCCCCCTTCAAGCAGTATTTTAGGTAGTGGAGCTTCACGACGTTGTCGAGTGAGGTGTCCCCCATGATGAGGGTCGTAAACACGTCGTGGAACTCCCGCCATTCGTTATGGCAACCGTTGAAGGTCGGTAGTTGAACCTCGGTTGTTGTTGAATCGTCGACCGTTGGATTCTTCCGCGTTAAGGACGTTAGGAGAGCCTGCAGCTCGTCCGCCTGTTCGAGGTAACTCTCCTCCATAGTATCGTAATGTTCCTCGACAAGGTGCGGGAGCGCTCGAATCCTTACGTCTTTAACAGCGGCATCGCGTAACGCTCTATCCCCAGCCGCGTAAGCCTTCCACAGATCTTCAAGCATCTGAAGCCTGTTTTTTACGGCGGCTTCTGTGATAGAGGCGATGACCTTCTGTTTTAGATTCGCCACGATCCGCGAGATGCGATGGGCTATTGTCGGAAGAGTTGCCGCGATTTCTTCCATTCTAACGTTCACTTCCACGTGCACGAAATTAACGGTACCGGTTTTAGACGCGTGTAACGAACCACACTGTACCGATAGTTTATAACGATAGTTTTAAGTATCCGGCTCGAAGGACCAAAATGTTTAAGCAAACATGTTTCGCGAAATAAGCGAGCACGCGTATTTCGGTTTTAACGAACAGATTGTTTTATTCGAACGTGGCCGTTGCGGCGACCTCCGCAATGTCGACAGTATGTATACACGAACAAGTAAAACGAACTTAAGAACTAACGGTTATATACACTTATTACGCAGACCGCCGGTCTAGTTTAGCGCGAGATCGCGAGTTTATTCGCGGACCGAGCGCGGTCTCGTGAAAAGCCTTTGGTAGAAGACGTTCGTACCGAGCACTTTTCACGAGACCGCGCTCGGTCCGCGAATCAGTCAGTGACGGGTTCGCGGCGGTATCGTCGACGTCTAGTGCAGGGCCATGGTAGACGAGGGGAGGGGGAGGTACGGTTCCGACCTGGAATACAGGGGGTGTCGGAGGAGCCAGGGTGATTACAGGACCGAGCTTCTGATCGTGGCGTACACCATGATCTTCCCTACCACGGGTCTGTTTGGTCGGATCCGCGACGTCGGTGTGGTACCGGCGTCGAGGCCTCCCGTGGCGGTTTTACGTTCGACGTGGAGGGTATTGCACCTTTCGCGTCGAGCGACTTCGACGGAGTCGAAGTTCCCCGAGACTCGCCGTCTCGTGGTTTGCCGATGACTCGCCGTCGTCGGACTAGGTATAGTGACGCGCCGTCGCTGTACGGAAAAAGGTGGCTCGCCGTCACCCGGACCTGGGAAGGATACGGTGCTCGTGGAAAAACGTCAGGATTACTTACGGAGAGTGGTACGACGGAAGTGTTCTGGGCGGAATCCCAGCTGGAACAGGAGATCGAGTCGTGTTCGCCGCGTCTTATATAGCTCGCGGTTGGTGGTGAGGGGCGGTGGTGCGGTGCGGTGCTGCGTGTTGGTTTTCCCGCCGAAAGTGCGAGCAGCGACATCCGGTTTGTGTTAGAATTGTGTCTCGTTGACGTCCGGTTCCCGCCAAATACGCGAACGACGTGGTTGTGGGAGCGGGGTGCGCGGCGTGCCGGCGGTGCGGCGCTCGGTTGTGTTCGGGTTCGGTCGGTCGTATTTCGGTGTCTACTTTTAGTGACAGGCCTGCACGTTGCAGGTCTGTTACAACCTGAGCAGGTAATGTTCCGCAGAATGTCTTCTCTCTTTCGTAGAAGATCTTTCCAGGTAGCCATAGTCAATTGAATTTCATTGCCGTGATTGTCTCCTTCAGCCAACTCGACGTGACAGTAACCACCAATTCTGACTCCAATGTCAAGATATTTGTAGAATGTATTCGTCAAGGGATATCGCCTGCCCAATATACGCACCGAACGCGTGATACTCTGTTCCGAATTATCGACGCTGATAAGAAAAGAAACACTTATGAAAGGCATTTTTTTCAGCAGCTATCTTGTAGAAAATCATGAGTACTTACTGTGTGCATAATTGCTGGGGGCTGAACTCATTATTCTCTCGCGCGAACCACATACTTTAACGATATAACGAACAATGATGGATCAGACGAATCTCAGACCCCCCTTCTTCCCATTTTGAAAAGTGCAAACACAGCAAGGAATCTCGGCACGTGGCAAACACATCCGGTGAAATATTATACCAAAAATTCTTAGAAATAAGTTTGCCGAGTAATCAATTTTTTGTAATGTTATACCGCAAACTGCGCATTTTGCCGGTAACATAGCTAATATATCGGGTGAAATATTATACCATTTTAAGAAATAAGGAAAAAACTTTGTTAAATAATATACTTTATTCAAAATATGATTCTTGTTGATCATTATATATTTTACACAGTTTAAATACATTTTCGACGGCACATACACCGGTATGGAATGCGCACCTATGCAGCCCCTTTTGCAACATCGACAATCTTGGAACATCAACTAGATCCACATCAAGAGCCTCGATTCCAGTTAATTTCTATAGCCATTTTTTCTTTTCCAATCCCTTGACAATGACCTGCTGCGTATTTTCCAGAGCTGGTTTCAAACAGCTTCCAGCTTCTTTGTATGGAACATATCCGTCCATCCGGCCGATTCCATGATGTTTTCTCGTTAGCCATCGAACCTGACGTGCTTCGGCAGCAGTTAATCGGTGGAACCCAAATGGTGGCTCGAATATCCAGTGCAATAGTTTATTTCCATCCCGTAAAATGGCTGCTTCTTTTACAATGAATTCGTTTGACTCGGTCTTGAAGCCTTGTTGATCGACAAACGTTAGATGAACCATCGCCGCTTGTTAAAGTATTCTGCGCACTACGTTGGCCAACGGGCTGTACTCGACTATACGATCATGTGTAATCAAGCAATATGCAGCTGTGTTGACTGGCACATTATCTCTGCATTCGAAATCTATGCGGAAATCAATGTTCTCACTTTTAACAGACTCGTTTTGACGAGAGCAGTCTATGACCACAAATGGGCCACGTAATAAGAATTCTAATTCGTCCAATAGCGGCTCACTGTATCGATCACCATAATACGAGTTTTGAAATTTTGCATACACATCGTAAAGTACCGCATACTTATTTTTTTCAAAGTCCAAGTCTAGGTCATCGTATGGGTATGATTCCGAATTTAGGTACAACCGTATGTTTGACAAAGGATAAATTCTTCTCGATCGAAAATTAAGTATATATTATTTTAAGTGGTATCGGCGCCAGGTTCGATCATTAATACATAAAAAAAACAACAAATGTGCAATTATTTGCTCATAATTTCCAACGTTTCGATCCTAAATGTGGATCTTCTTCAAAGAAAAAGAAATATTGCGTCTGAAAAATATATCAAATGAGAAATATGTTTTATATTTTTAGTATACTACTAAACTTCAGATAGAAAGTAAACGAAACACAATTTAGAATACATACTTGTTGTATCAAAAATTTGGACAAAACATTGAAACAATTATACGAGGTTACACGTGAAACACTTGATCACATGTTGGCAGATGTGTAACTGAAACAAGCATTGTTTCAGAGGCACGACGAAGACTATGACCTATATATGGTTGAAGTTCGGTGATTGGTCGATCAATATCGATCAATGATAACTTTGGACTAAGCTTGGCGGCAAATTTGAAATCGAGAGCATTTGAAAAGCTTAATTATTATAGCACACTATATAGAATTATGACTCAAAAAAAAATAAACAGAACTTTATTAATTTAAAAAAAAAAAAAAAAAACAACATGGTGTAACCTATACTTTTTATAATAAACGAATTGGAAAGATCATCATAAATAAACATTACTATCTCAGTAATGTCGCGTAGTAGTCATGGATCTTAGGTGTTTCATACCTAAGATTTACGCTTTGTTTTTTAATCATATGAATAGTTTCCAATAATACTCTACGTTGTAAGTTAGCTTCCTTGTCTATAATTTTAACATTTTCAAAATCAAAACGATGATCAAATTCTATTGAGTGTTTTGTCAGTGCAGTATGTTTGACAGTTTACAATCGTCGAATCTATTAGCACTCTTATGCAATTGATTCTTCCTATCATTCTGCAATGCGAATATGATGAAGCGAGGTTTCTCCAGTTGTGTTACAGTCTTGATGGCCCACGTATGCATCGTAGTTGTTTGTAAATGTGGATATTCATATAGATCCAAAGAGCCAAAACTCATAGGTATCATTTGTCGTCTCTCGAGAATGCGTAGTAACGACAATTTGGTTACTTCTTCAAGACTTATGTGCGGCATACCAGACCAACTCTTGACGCACGTTAACGGTAATCTTGTTATAATCTTCACCGAAGCCGAATAACATATTGAATGGTATGCAGAAATTGAAATCTGCGCCATCCAGTTTACGATACCAACCAGCGGTGGCCAATGCATTACTTTTTCCGGGGGAGATGGACACGTGTGTTTTTAACGCAGTCGTTATTCCAGGATTTCTACAGCGATCTATTTCAACGCCATTCAGTTCATATCGAATTTCATCAAACATGAAAGCAGCGCAATTGGTATCGAGAGTATTATTGTCGCTTGTTCCTTGAGGTGAAGCCTCTGCTAAAATGACTTTTCCTTCAATGTACAAGAAACTCTCGCACGGTAGCTTATACAGATCCTGCTGATGTATCGGTATCCTTATTTCATCGTTATTTCCGAGAGTAGTATTTGCATAGGGATTATATGTGTGCACTTCTATCTTGGTTATACGATTATCGGAGGTCGGCGGATTGCCAATGGCCAAAATGTCAGACATTATTGCTTCACAACAAATCCCAACGATTGTAGAAAACGTATGTTCTGCAAGCTCAGCAGGTTCTTCCTCGACGATGGTGTGGCACGATAATTTGCTCGACTCACTGTGTCGATGAACGTATTTGTTGCAGCGGTCGGAATTAGAGGTTCGTTCGTTTTGTTATACACAAGCATAATATAGCACTTATTCGTAGATGCGCTGGGTCCCGCCGTCTTACATGTAGACTAACCGTGATTTCTTCTCCACGAAAATCGATCAGACGATTGTTTTGGTCCACCAGACGTATTTCTAAATCGTCTACTATCCGCACGACGATAGGAAGGTAAATGACTCGCGGCGGCGTTTCTGAGATCTTATATCCTGGAGGAACCCTAGGTGAAAATTCGTGAATAATGTGTACAGGTTTGTCATTACTGTATGAGCCAGCTGTTATGCTGCATTCCACTCTGATCACATTGATGCTTATGATGTTCACAGGAGTGTTAGACTCATGCCACATTTTAGGTGGGAGAATACGGTTTGCAGAAAATCCAAGTAGCGATCCTATGTTATTAGGTTTCTCAAAATTAATCTTATAGGAGCAGTATATTTCACTCTTCATCGTATTATTGTTAGCACGTATGATGAGAGGGTATTCATCATTCCCCGAATCATGCCTGTTGGGATATCTTCGCAGTATTTCCCGTTTCAAGTACTTATCGATTGCATCCAGTTCGTAAGATCCTTCGGGAATGACAATTTCTTCGTCATTTTCACCAAAATAAAATTTATTGTTGCGAGCATCGACGTCAGCTATCGTGTTAAACTTTTCAAAATCCACGAGACCTAGTTCGTATTCATGACCACTCAAATCTATTGCGGGAAAGTATTGGACTGCGAGCATGCTGCTCTTACCCGTTAACGTCAGTGTCAACGACGAAGGCGTCATGTTTATGCGAAAGGGGTAAAGAATTTAATGAAATTGTACGTGTCGGTAATGTGCATTTATAACGAGTTTTCCTCGAGAAATTTTACGCACAGTTGTCCACATATAGTTTGATCGAAATTTTGAGAACGCGCATGATTGTAAGTAATTTTTGCGGATGATCCAAAGTATGCAATAAGTTCCACAGGTGGGCGTAGATTACCAAAGCTATCAAAATATTTTACGGTACGATTATGTTTCACGTATGCGACCCAATGTGTGCCCGGACCGATACTATCGTCCAAGTTTACTATACCGCTCTCATTTACATTTGCTCTCGCCGGAAGACTATCGCGCATGTATACTCCGCGAAAATGTGGTATATTCTTTCTTCCTATATTCTCAAGCTGAACATTTGTCATCGGCTGTGTCCCTAGTTTTTCATGGATTGAACTTTTTTTTTCCTTAAACCGGCACCCTTCTTGTAGGGTGCGAGATAAATTCCGCGACCTTCCATAGCATGGTTATGACGTTGCAATTCCTCCAACTGTTTTCGCGCAGCCTTTGCTACGCCAGCAGTACCGCCCGTCAACGCCCCTATAGCTGACAATGAAGGTAAGAGGAACGGTAGCAAACCACCTCGCTTTGCTATCGGTAGAACTCGCATCTTCTTCTTCTTACTTCTGTTCTTTTTTTTCTTGAGTCCCATCCCAAGCTTCGTCTTAGCTTTCATCGCGGCCCAAACAGCTGTCGCAACAGTCTTCTCGCTTGACGTAGCGTCCGCTGGCGTGCTCAATCAGCTAAAATGTGATCTGCCTTGTGACGATTCGTCAAATCTTTGTTTTGAGAGATAGCAATGTCGTGTTCTCTACAGGCCGAGTCTAATGGATTTATGCCACGATCGCCGCGAGCCAAGCGTTCCTGCAAACGTGTGCCGAGTCCACATAATTGATATCCTGGTATATGTAACTCAAACGGCAGTTTATTTATTAGGATATTTAGAAGTCCTGCTCCCTGCCGCCGTATGCGTGAGTAACAATCCTTTTTCATAGGTGGTCCGTGAATGTGTCGCCAGTACGAAAGTCATTTCTGAACTGATTGATATCTCTGGATCGCGTTTGTATAAATATTCCCCATACCCCCTTATATGTTATTGTTGCAACAGCTGCGATGCGGTTCGTAAGACAACCTGTGAAAATTCGAGTGTTCTCAGACAGAAAGTTTGGTAATATTATCCATCATGTTCTGAGACATGGACCATTATTACCTAACACCGTACGCGGTATAGTGTGTGGCCCTTCCAATTGTGGGAAAACTAATGTTGTCATTAGGTTGTTGGTAAGCCCCAATGGTATGCGATTCGAGAACGTGTACGTATGTTCAAAGTCGCTGCAACAGCCAAAATACCAATATGTGGAAAAGCTGCTCTCATTCGTAGAGAATGTTGGCTACTTTCCTTTTTCAAACAATAGCGACGTCCTTCCACCTAACGAAGCTCTACTAAATTCTATATTTATATTTGATGATGTGGCATGCGACAAGCAGGATGTGATGAGAGAGTACTTTTCCATGCGTAGACATTCAAAAGTGGACAGTCTGTATCTATGTCAATCGTATGCAAGAATTCCAAAGCATCTGATTCGCGATAATACCAATCTCTTACTACTATTCAAACAGGACAACATGAATTTACGCCATGTGTATGACGATCACGTAAATACCGATATGACGTTTGGACAATTTAACGAACTGTGTGCCAAATGTTGGCAACAAAACTATGGATTTGTGGTTATAGACAAGGATAGTCCTATGCATAGAGGTCGCTATCGACGAGGATTTAATGACTATGTCGTATTATAACTACATCATTTGGCTGTCAACCTGTGACGTGATTGAACGGATATCGAACGACATCGAACGGACATCGAACGGGTGTCGAACGGGTTTAGAACGGGGTGTTGAACGGTATCGAACGGGTGTAGAACGCGGTGTTGAACGATACGTTCAACGTGGAACTGGTGTAGAACGGGGTATCGAACGGTTGTCGAACGACTATCGAACGGGTATCGAACGTACACGTTTAACGTAGAACGGGAGTAGAACGGGTGTAGAACGGGTGTAGAACGGACATCGAACGTGTGCTGAACGCCATCCAACGGGCATCTAACGGAAATCGAACGGGTGTCGAACGACATCGAACTGGTGTCGAACGACATCGAACGGGTATCGAACGGGTGTCGAACGCCATCGAACGGCCATCGAACGGGCACGAACGGGTGTTGAACAGTGTTAAAACGTTTCTAATCGAGCATGGGTCGAAATTCTGTTGAACAAAAGAGGGAAAAAGAAATGTTAACAAAAGAGATTGCCAAGACGAGTGAAGCTATACGAAAAAAATACTTAGCACTAAAGGCTGGAAAAATGGATATCGATGCAGCGTTGGAACATAACTTACAGCCTGTGATTAGACCTTTGAAAGAATTGAGTAGAAACACAAACCACAACCCAATTCTTGAAGAGACATCTACAGAGTCGACATCCCAACAGCAATTGCCCGTGCTTAACGCTGCACCCCGATATCACGGAGAGACCTCTTCAGAGTCACCATTGCATCAGCCGCCCGTGCTTAACGCTGCACCCCAATATCACGGATTGAAACCACCCCAACATCGCGGATTGAAGAGAGTACGTCCGGAAACATCAACCCCTTTTAAATCTACACCGCGTCCGTTATCAAAAAGACTGTGTCCAGATCCCGAGCCTCCTACAGAAGGAGTATGGACAGATGATGCAAATACAGAAACATCCGAACAAAACATTCTTGAAACGACAATGCGGGAGATTACTGAGAATCCTGAACAGCACACAGACGCCACTACTTATTTGAATCAGAATCTCGGACCGCTGTCACAGGAATATTTGACATTCTTTTTCACGGATAAGAAAAAACAGGCCGACCACGTGTATGGCGTTACTATGATAAAAATGCTATGATGCTTGGGGATAAGAATTTCGAGGTAGACATAGAAGATAATATAATTATTGATAATGTAAATTACAAGGGAACACCAGGTCTTTACGAACTAATTTTCAAGAGAATTCCCGACGATACAATATACACTGATGTTGACAAAGAAAAATATAAAAGTATACTCCGGGTAACAAATGCACACAGACGCAACCATAATGCTGCAAATCCCCCATTGAGTAACAGAGGATACAAGTATAAACATATAATTGCCGCGCTACTTGTAATGCGACCACGCAGTGGAAGAGGGGTTCCCCAGGAGCCTAATACATTGCCGGAACACATGATGGTTACCGATAATGCGATTTTTTTTTTTTTTTATTTTTAAATCTTAGAAAAGATTTATAACCTCGTTAGGTTAAAACAAAATACAGTAACTGTAGGATAACACCTAGACACACAGGTTACAATTTTTAAGAAATGATACAATATGGTGACAGACACCAATATTTGGCCCTGCCAAAAACAAGGAAACATCCAAAGGTAGCTGGAATTTAAGTTTATGGAGTTTATCCAAGAGCAACGATCTTTGGGCGTTATATAAGTCGCACTGCCAAATGACATGGTTCAATGTTTCACTCTCAGAGTTACACTTACATAAATGATTATCAATGAAACCGACACGAGCAAGAGAACCCGCTAGGTGGTAATGGTTCGCCATAATTATATTATAAGCCATAAACTGATTAAATTTCTTTTTAATACTTAAAATATGTGAGTTAGTCCTAGCCGCAATTTTGGTAGACTCAAGACTCTGCAGAGCACTCATAGAATCAGAAAAAATACAATAATTGTGAGGATCGTTATCAAGAATAATATCAAGTGCACTGCTTAAAGCAGCACATTCAGCCGTAAAAACAGACGCATTATTGTCAATACCAAAATTGGTATGAACATCCAGGTCGGGACAGTAGCAAGCAGCGCCCACACAGCCCGCATTAGACACCTTACTGCCATCCGTATATATAGCAAACGCAGAACAATCCCTAAGGAGATCATCCACTCTCAGTGAAGGGTCACTCGAACCTCTCAGACCCAGACCAAATTCATAATTAACGGGGATTGAAGTAAAAACGGTTGAAAAATCATGACAGAAGACGTTAAAATGGATATTGGAATCAATCATGTTAAACGAGCCGGAGAAAGACAAGGCACTAGATAATAGAATACAGTTTGAGTTGACATTTAAATTTATAGCCCTAGCTACATCGCAATAGTCAGAAATAGCTTGGAGACAAAAGGAGCTTTTGTTAGATGAAACTTTAGCAAGGAAACTGTGACACAAGTAGACAGCTCTATCTTTAAGAAAGACCAAGCCAGCCTCAGCAAGCAAAATGTTAGTGGGAGTGCTTCTTCGATAACCTAGTGCCAATCTAATGGCAGAAAATTGAAGCTTCTCGAGTTTATCACAAAGGTTAGTCTTCTTGGGAAAGTAGATGAAGATACCGTAATCAAGAATGGAACGAATGAAGCTTTTATACAGAGTGATTAGGGTGTCAGGATCAGAACCCCACCAAGTGCCACGAAGAAATTTAATCAAATTAAAGGCATTAGAGCATCTCTTAATTACCCTTTGAATATGGGAAGAAAACGACATATTGTAGTCAAAAGTAATGCCAAGAAAACGGGCAGAAGCACTGGATTTAATAATCGCATCATCGATCATAATTTCAACAGAACCGGGAAGAATTCTCTTGTTGTTGAAGTGCAGGAGAACAGTCTTGCTGGGAGCTAAGTTGAGTCCAAGATCCGAGAGATTTAGTTTGATTACTTTTATAGTATCTTGAATGACGTCAACACCAATACTTGGAGGAGAAAATTCATGAAAGACGGCAATGTCATCTGCAAATTGAGATACAGTAACCAAGCTAGAAACGTTATCACAAATGCTCGCAACATAAATTGTGTAAAGAAGAGGGCTGAGAACGCCACCCTGAGGGACACCTTTGTGAACCACCCGAAAATTGTTTCCAGTAGTAGCAGAGGAAACGAATTTCTCATGAGTGAGGAACTTAATGAAACTAACGATATTGAGAGAACAACCGATATTGGCCAGCTTAGAAAGAAGAATATCAACACAAACATTGTTAAATGCTCCCTGCACATCGAGAAACGCAGCAAGAACCTCCCCCTTAACAGAGAAAGCCCGGCCAATCCTGCACGTCAAATCCACCAAATTATCCTGACAAGACCTACCACATCTAAAGCCATGTTGCTCGCGGGGAAGTAGATTATTGCTCTCAACCCACCACTGAATCCTATTTTTTACCATTGTCTCAAAGAGTTTGCACAGGCAAGAGTTGAGGGAGATCGGGCGAAGACTAACACCATCCGATTTACCGATAAAGTGTATGAAAGAACACTTCCAAGAGGGCGGATAATCACAAGACAGGAACATTTCATTGAAAATATCCAGTAAGAGAATTTTATATTTGACAGGAAGCTTTTTTAGGATCTCAAAATCAATACCGTCCATACCAGGAGCTGAAGATACTCTTTTTTGAGCCAAAGCAGCCTTAAATTCAGCAAGAGAAAAACTAGAATCAAAAAAAGAGTTGGTCTGACAGAGAGGAAGCCAGAGGGGATTCGTTTGAGCCCAAGCTGGACTTATTTTATCCAAAGCAGTTTCAATTTTTTTGACATTATCAGGACTGTCTAGAGAAAAACGGGGAGTTATCTTAACCCATTTGTTTTGGAAGATCCTGCACTTGTTCCACACATGAGTGGGATCAGTATGCAGGTTAATACTTTCAGCAAATCTTTTGAAACAGTCCTTCTTTTTAGTTTTGAAAGTTTTAATGGCGAGGGCACACAATCTTTTGTATTCAATCAAATCGACCATATTGAGCGTATGCTCCCATTTCCTGTAGGAAGCTTTTCTGAGTCCAATAATCCTGTCACAGTCGGCATCCCACCAAGGCACAGGATTCCCCCTCCTCAGACGTGAGACAGATCTCCTTGTAGGAGTGCAACTTTTAACTGTATCAGCCAAAACGCTAGCAAAGAAATCATATTTAGAACAGGCTGACAAAGCAACAAAAATCGGAGAATCAAAATCTGTAAACGAGTTCTCAAGAGATTCCTCGAATTGCTCCCAATCTGTACGAACCGATTTAATTTTAAAAGAACGTTTTTTGTAGTGGAACTTATAACCAACATTAACACTAATATGAACAGGAAAGTGATCAGATCCCCAGGTCTCATCAGATACTGTGACATCAATCTTATCAGATAAATTAATAGAAGAAAACACTAGGTCAAGGTTAGATTTGAGAGATCTGTACAAATCAATGTGAGTATAAGTATTGCCATTGTGCAAAAATAAATTATAAAGTTCCGCCGTGGTACTGAGCCTAACCCCGTTACTGTCAGAAAGCGCACAATTCCAGTTTATATTGTGCGAGTTGAAGTCACCAACAAGAATGCAATTTCCACTGCCAGTCACATTACTGACAATAGCATTCCATTGAGCCTGAGTAAGAGTGAGACCAGGGGTTCTGTAACAAACAATTAAATCAAACGGAACCATAAGGTTAGAAAAGGTAATCCCACACATCTCAACGGATCTGTTGGGAATTGTAATATTGCCGATTTCGGAGAAAACAAGACCGTTGCGAATAGCAATAAGGATACCCCCACCTCTAGAGTAAGTTCTGTCTTTCCTTATTATAGAGAAACCAGGAAAGTAAATATTGTCAGTGTCAGATAACCACGATTCCACACACACAAAAATGTCAATATTGTTGAGACGAGCACGTAATTCTTGATCCCTTCTCTTGATACTTCTCGCGTTCCAAAATAGAATTTTGAGCAGTACCATGGACAGTAAAGTAGTCGTGTTAAGCTTCTTGTGATTCCTTAATGGATGAATCCGTACTGGAACCCTCATCCGGGTCCAAATTAGAATTGAGAATCAGTTTCTTGATAATCCTAGAAATACGGTTCTTCAAACACCGCTCGGAGAGTAGGTCTTTAATGTCGGATAACATGGAGGCAAAAGCAGAGATGTCATTGGTGTATTTAGTAGCGGTATCCAATATCTTGGGATTATCATAAGATCGTTGAAGGAACTCCACAATATTTTCAAAACTCACCGGGTATTTATGAGCGTTAGCCGAAATTACCCCCTTAGCTGGCTGCAATTGAGCTGCCAGCTCAGCACCGGAAACTTCCGACCTTTTCATTTTTTTGCGGTTGACTTGATTTTAGGAGAGATTACAATGGAGGGAGCATCACCAGAGGCACAACTGACGGCTTGACTAGCGGATGAGGCGCTAGAAAGCGGACGCTTACTAGTTGGAGGAGGCAGAAAGATCTTGTTGACAGGAGAATCAACAAGATCCTTCTCTTCTGATGCGGAAGGACGAGCGTTAAGAACGTTAGCGATAATAGTAGGAGAAATCAAGGCGGGGATTTCTTCCTTACCGACAGAAGGTGGTAAAGTAGGCTGGCGAGTCGAGGCTTCAGTATTCTTACAAAATTTGGCGAGGTGCCCTTCCTCCTTGCAAAGAAAACACGTGAGTTTTTCAGTGGATAAATAAATCCAGTAGCTTGTGCCATCATAATTTAGTTGAAGGACCTCAGGAAGCTTACAAACGTCCTCGGGGTGAATGTACACTTGTCTTCTGAAGCACATGATGTGAGAGAATCCGTTATCACCTATACTAGCTCTAATAAATGACACCTGCGAACATGAGCGGATATTCAAATCCTTCAATGAATCCGCCACAACGTGATGCGGAATTACTGGGTTCACGTTAGAAAGAATTATACGTTTAGTCTTAGTCAGTAAGGGACGAATCTCCAAAACATGATCTTCAATAGTGACCTTCGGGTGGGACTCAATGAGTCTATCCGCTGTTTCCTTGCTATTTAGGAATAAACACACTCTACCGTGAGAAATTCTTGAGATGAATCTTATGTTAATTGGAGTAATTATTTTAGCAATAGCAACTGCATAATCACGCACTGAGATGCCATCCACAGCATCTAGTACAATAGCTTGTTCCTTGGTTGGAAAAACTGTTTGTTGTGCCACCTTGGCATACGACAACGTAGAGGAAGAATTTACAGCTGGAGTATTCATGTTTTTTTTTTTTTTTTTTTTTTTTTTTAAATACAGAACGATGTGGGTTGAGTAGAAGGCAAGTGCCCCTGTAATCAGAGACACAAACCAAACGAACACAGAAAATGAAGAGCCAAAACGGCTCTTCAAAACACTCTTTAGCACGAAACTGCGCAGTATACTACTGACGGACGGACGTAAACACGCGGAACGAGAAACACGTCTGCTCGTGTCAACGTCTCCCGGCGAACTGCGATAATGCGATTGATTATGTACATTGGGATGACCCAAACGAGTTAGTGGATAGAATAAGATTGTTGGTATTATCGCGAGCTGCTGGACATACAGGCCATGATAACGAAATCTTGTCAATCATAGAGGAGCTCCGAGAAGCGGGTCTGATTATAAATTAAAGATGGTTTTGATAATGTTCATCAGTATCTTCTCACGATGTCAATCAACAAGTTCGGTGTTACGTTGGGAAACGAGTCAAATAAGGATGGTGCAACATTAAAGAATTACAACATTAAAGCTTTGTCTCAATGGCGACGCTTTCGACGCGAGACCGACAGCTGGGAGGTTTAGTATACCTGACGAACGATGCCGATGCAGTGAATAAGGCATGCTTGGACAAGGAAATGGCGCATATTCTGAAAACATTAAATCAATTGGAGGAGCGCATCTTCAAGGAAACACGTAAAACAATTTTAAAAAGTCTAATGAAGCAGAAAAAAAAAAAATTCGACGTCATGTGTTCGAAACTGCGGCGAGAAATAATGGCCGAAATCTATAAATTGCAAGGTTACGTCGAATTAAATTTTACTCGGCTGTGACGCACGAGACCCGAACAATTATATCAATATTTTTACATAATTATATAGTGCATGAAGGAGAAAGGACGATTAAGATTTTTAATAAATAAATGAAAAAAAAATCTACCATTTTTTAAATTCCAAAACCAGTTTTTTTACTGTTTTATTGTACAGATGTCGCGGACGATCGAAACGCGTTCAGCCGCGGGTGGCGATGCGGTTATATCAAGAGGAAAATGTGATGAGGAGTGACAGCGATTGCGTTTTTTTTTTTTTTTTATTATAAGCTCTTCCCTTAAATGGGTCCATTACAGTTGGTGTTACAATAAAATACATGTTAAATATAAATTAAATCTTACAGTTTTTTCGAAAAAAAAGTTATGGATATGCCATTGCAATAAACATTTCAACACTCGGGGGGGGGGGGGGGGGGCCGGTGGTGTCCCATTTTAAAGATGAAGCCTTTGCACATCGTATAGATCGCACTGCCAGGTGATTCAAGGATTCTTCACGAGAGTATTATTTTTTACGAGACAATTGGTAAAAAATTAAAATAATACTTTTTTTCAGTGGTCCGGTCTCCCTTTTATCCTATTTAAAAAATATTTTCATTTAATAAATATTACAAAATCGTTTTTATTCATTTTTCTTTAAAAAATTTTTTTTTACCTCGATTTCCGCACACGTCTGTACCTCGCGGTTGTGACGCGATTGTGTTAGGATAAACTCCGATCGACACGTTACCGCAGTTCGCCCCGTGAACGTATCCGCAGCATCTCGACCAGATGCGATGTTCATTCATGGGAACGTCGCCCTCTTTCCATCGATGCAGCTCTATGCCACATTCGAAGCTTTTGACGAGATCTTTATAGCACAAGGAGAAAAATCCTGCGGTTGCGAGGTCCTTGGGTTTGACGATGTCCGAATAACGCCAGAAACGGAAAGTTCGGAGTCTGTCGCGCTCGAGATGAAAATCTGGGAAGTCCTGTTCACCGTCAGGTGTGACTGCGGCAGTGAGATCTGTCTCCGGTTTCCCAATCATTTTTTAAATACTGGTGGAAATATTGATGGATAATCAGCATGTATCTTTTAAATAATCGATTAACCATGCACGAAATGTTTGTATTTCGCGGAGACAACAATGGTGTGGTTTTGTAGAGTGTCGTTTAGTGTAACAGTGAAGTCGACATGGTACGCCATAATCAATTTGGTACACGGGATCGCGAACTAATACATCATACTTTGGACAGTCAAAATTTTCTAAATTTATTGAGGTTATGTCCAATTTTTCAAAGAATGTCTCTCTCGAAACACCCGCCTTTGTACGCTACGACGGAGTTCAAGTGATCGCGCACAAAATTTTTTATAACATTGAATATGTAGAGAGCGATTCTTTTAATTTTAATGTTGCAGCCCGTTAGTAAAAATGAGAGAGATAATACGCGATTCTGTTACCGCGAAGTGGACAGACAAAGAGAGTATACAGAATTTTGAGGTTGATCCGTTTATTATGACGGTGCGAACTGTACTGCCTCGTCTGAGGACAATACAGACATACAGAGAACATACAAGATATACATCGACATATACATTTAATCAGAACGAGCACAGGTGACGAGAAAACAAAACAAGTATAGCGCGAATTACAAATTACATAGAGCATACGCGTTCGCGTTAACATTTCCGCCCGCCTCGACGACGTTCAAACGACGTCGAAATAACAGTTCTTACTAAACTAAGAGTCACTCTTTCTCGGCTGATACGTTTACTGGCAAACGACAGAGTTTAGCAATAGGTCTTTTTAGAGTAGCGAATTGCGTCCGGACGGTAACAACGCGAACGAGACCATCCTTGCCAGGATGAACTGCAGTCACTCGCGCGAGCGGCCACTTCGACGGTGGGTATCGTTCGTCAGCAACCAGCACCAGTTGGTTGACCTTGATGGCATCTTGTAGTTGGTGCCATTTACTAGATATTTGGAACCGCTGGAGATACTCAGTGGTCCACCTTTGCCAGAATCTTTCGAGAAATTGACGGAGAAGTTGCCACCGAGAAAGACGCGATTCTGGTAGATGAGCGAGTGACGGTTCAGGAACCGTGTTGATGGCTTCTCCAACGATAAAGTGACCAGGAGTCAGAGCTTCGAGGTCGTCGGGGTCGTCGGACAGTGGGCAGATCGGTCGAGAGTTGAGAACAGCTTCGATTTGCACCAAGTGCGTCGAGAATTCTTCGTAGGTGAGAATAGTCTCACCGACGATGCGTCTGAGGTGAAATTTCACGGACTTGACGGCTGCTTCCCATTTACCACCGAAATGGGGCGCGGCTGGAGGGTTGAACGACCATTTCGTACCGTCGTTCGCGAGGAGGTTCGCAAGATCGGCGAGTTCGCGTGAGGACGAATCCAAGAGACGGCGGAGCTCGCTGTCTGCGCCTACGAGATTGGTGCCGCAATCGCTTGTCAACGTAGCGCAAATTCCGCGACGGCCTGTAAACCTTTTGTAGGCGGCTAAAAAACCTGCGGTCGAATAATCCGTCGCGAGTTCGAGATGGACTGCGGAAGACGAAAAACATACGAACACGACGAGATAACTTTTGTACGTTTTAGCTGCCCTCCCTCGCCATGTGTTGACAGTGAAAGGGCCGGCATAATCCACTCCGGAGTGGAGAAACGGACGCGACGGTAGAGTGCGAGAGATGGGCAATTGCCCCATTAGCTGCGTCGCGGTAGCAGCTCGCTGTCGAGTACATGTAACGCACCTAAGGACGAAACTACGAACAGGGACGCGGCCTCCTACGATCCAGTAGGAGCGCCTCAACGTGGCGAGCATGGCTTGCGCTCCTCCATGCAGGGTTGTCCTATGCACGTGATCGAGTAAGAGATGTGTAAGCTGCGAATCTTGCGGTAAAATGAGGGGGTGCTTCACATCGTGATCTAAAAGCGCGTTGTGAAGCCGCCCGCCGACGCGGAGCATTTCGTCCGAGTCGAGGAACGGTACGAGACGGATCAGAGGACTCGATCGCGAAAGCACGCCACCCTGCGAGAGTTGTTGCATTTCTTTTGAAAAATAGCTTTTCTGAGTCGATTTTATCGAGTAAAGACGCGCGTTTTCGATTTCTTCCGGTTGTAGAGGCGAGGAGTACACGGTGGTTCGATCGCGACGGCGAAACCGCTCTACGACGCGAAAATGCAACCGTTTTTTGTCGTTCTTCGAGGTCGACGTCTGGCAGAGGCGGTACAGAAGAGGGCCAGAACGTCGAATGTCGACCGAGCCATGGTGGACCTTGCCACCAGAGGGGATTTTCAGCGAGTTGCTTGGGAGACAAACCCCGCGACGCGAGATCCGCGGGATTTTCTTCTCCAGGTACATGGTGCCACCGAGCGTTTGGCAAGTTCTCCTGAATTTGAGCTACGCGATTTCTAACAAAATCCTTCCAGCGCGAAGGATGACCTTGGATCCAGTGGAGTGCAGTCGTAGAGTCAGTCCAGAGGTGGACTGGAGCGTCGTCGAGCTTGAGAGCACGTTGTATCTGCAACAAATGTCGAACGAGCAGAACCGCCGCGGAAAGTTCGAGACGAGGAGTGGTTACGCGTGTCGTACGAGATCGCTTAGCGGTAGACGATTGTTTTTTGATTGGCGCGACTTTTGTTTTGGCGGATACAAGAGTGACTTTCGGATCATCGACATCGTAGAGCACACGCACGTAAACAACGACGCCGAGAGCTGCATGAGACGCGTCGGAGAATCCATGTATTTCGACTCCGAGAGCTGAGGGCGTAAGACCGAGCCATCGCGGCACAGAAATGGACGTTACATCTTGAAGTTGTCGCGCGTAGTCCATCCAGCGAGCGGCGAGATGCTGTGGTAGAGGTTCATCCCATCCGAGATGAGCAGACCAGAGTTCTTGCATGAATATTTTAGCGCGTACCACGACGGGAGCGAGCCATCCAAGCGGATCGAACAACTGAGCGGTACGCGACAATACCGTTCGCTTTGTTGTGACAGCGGGCTCACTTGTATGCGCGAGCGTAAACACGAACGAGTCTGTTTGTTGTCGCCACGTTAGACCGAGTGTACGAAACGAAGGCCCGTTGTCGAGAGAGAGAGAGAGAGTGAGCAGTTTCGCGATCAGCTGTCGAAATGCTTTCAAGCATGTCATCGTGGTTGGCAGTCCATTTCTTCAGCGGAAAGCCGCCCGCCTTGAAGAGATTTGCGACTTGCTCAATTTTCTCACGGCCTTGTTCGAGACTGTGCGCACCGGAGAAGACGTCGTCCACATAGGTTCCTTCCTTGATCACTCCTTCGGCTAGAGGGAAGCGATGACCTTCGTCCTTATCGAGTTGCCGTAGAGTTCGGTTCGCGATGAGAAAGGGCGTGGACGATAGGCCGTACGTTACTGTGCACAAGGCGAATTCTACGAGTTCACCGCGGGAGTTACGCCAGAGGATTCTTTGAAAATCTTGATCATCTGGGTGAACAAGGATTTGTCGAAACATTTTT
Source organism: Lasioglossum lativentre (assembly GCA_916610255.1). Taxonomy (NCBI): domain Eukaryota; kingdom Metazoa; phylum Arthropoda; class Insecta; order Hymenoptera; family Halictidae; genus Lasioglossum; species Lasioglossum lativentre. Next base: position 18,913,579 of record OU744359.1, on the reverse strand, counting down.
GACACGTCTGCCGAGAACACGAACTTGAATACGCGCCAGCGAGTGATGACGTCAGAGAGATCCGTCAACAACTTCGGACCTTCATGCAGACAGTCGTTGAGCGAGATACCGCGATCTGTCTGTTGAGATCCGTTAAACACGACGCGATACTTCGTAGAGGAGCTTGATTCGCGGATTACACACAAATGCGGAAGATAATAAACGCGATTCTGGTCCGTAGTTGTGTCTGCCGCGCGATGCATGTGTCCCAGCCTCTCGTACTCCTCCATGAATGAGACGTAGGCGTTTTGCAGGGTAGAATCCTTGGAGAAGCGCTTTTCCTGGCGTGTTAACACCCTGAGAGCTTGCGATCGAGAATTCCCCAGATTGTCCGGTATCCTTTTGAAGGGTAGACGAACTATATATCTTCCCTCCGAATTTCGCGCGTGAGTAGCGGCGAAATGAGACTCGCACTGAGTTTCCTCAGGCGACAATTGATCCGGAACTACTAAAAACGCTTCTTCCTGCATCCAGAACCTCTGTAAAAGCTCGAGAAGTTCGCGATCAGGTGCACATTGAAAACTCTGAGGTATTGTCTGAGACGATGTTGCACTCGCTGCGGGGACGACGCTCGATAGGATCCAGCCGAGAGTCGTATTCTGAGCTATCGGAGCTGTGACTGGACCTTTGCGAACGCCTTCTTCGAGAAACAAGCCGTAGACATCCGCTCCGAGCACGAGATCGATGCGTCCTGGTTGTGCAAAATTCGGATCAGCCAATTCGAGATCCTGAAGGTGCGGCCAGCTATTGTCGGATACTTTCGTTGAGGGCAAGTATCCGGTGAGTTTCGACAAGATAGAGGCGTTTACCTTGCACGTGAACGTTGGTCGAACGTGAGACTGCAGGTTCAGTGCGACGGAGCCATGCGACGGACGCGACGATTCCGCCCCGATACCGACGATAGGAATCGACGAACGCGAGCGCGGGAGTCTGAGACGTTGAGCTAAAGACTCCGTAATAAGAGAGATTTCCGATCCCTGGTCGAGAAGCGCGCGGGCTTCGAGAGGTTCACCGCAACACGAAAAAATTTTGACGACGGCTGTGGCTAAGAGAACCGGCGGTCGTTCGAAGCTACCAACTTGAGCGACGTTGCTCGTCGCTGAGCCGCTCGGTATCGTCGGATCGCGGCGCGGAAGAAATGACGCGGATGCTGCAGGATCAGTAGTCTTCTCGGGATGCTGATGCGCTGGAGCTGCTGTGAGAGGAGTGTCTCCGCTGTGTATCGAGGTGTGGTGTTGGGCTCCGCATTTTAGACATCGTTTTCGCGTACGGCACATCTTGCGTTGATGCGGACCTAGACAATTATAACAGAGTCTTTTCTGCGAAAGAAATTCACGACGCTGCTCCGGTGACCTTCCAATGTACGTTGGACAGAACGAGAGGTAATGCGCAGCGTCGCACAATGAGCACTTCGTCGTACTTGTTGAGGTTGCCGTATGATGCGATTTCGCACTTGCTTGACGAGAATTATTGGAGGTTTGAGGCTCTGGGCGCGGCTTTCCTTTAGCTCTCTCGTACGCTTGCAATGATCGGATTCGCGAAATCATGAACTGAACAAGTTGTTTCCAGGTTGGAGGTTCTGTACTGGCACCAAGTTCACTTTCTCATTCTTTAACCGAGGTTGCGTCGAGTTTCCCAACTACCGTAAAAACTAGTACATCATCCCAGTATTTGACAGGTCTGTCGAGAGCTGAGAGCTTGCGAGGTTTCTGAGTATAGTCGCTCGAGATCGGACGCCGATTCACGAGTTAGCGATTTAACGGAAAAGAGCGATTCTAACGCGGCGCCCACAAGCATGCGCTTATTTTCGAAATACGACACGAGATCGTCCCAAGCGTTTTGAAAATTACTCGCTCTCACAGCGACATTCTTCAAACGTAGACCTGCGTTTCCTGAGAGACACATCTTGAGGTATGTTAGTTTTTCTACGGGCTCCAGGTCAGTATTGGAGACAACCATAGATTTGAACAGATCGTGAAATTCTGCCCATTCCGAGTAATCACCGTTAAATTTGGGCAGATCGATTTTCGGAAGTCGAGCTTTCTTGCTTTTCGTGCTCTGTTGGCCCTCGTTATCCTGGTCTTTCGATTTCTGACAGTTGTCATTGTCCGTGAGGTTGTCTAGCAGGATTTGAATAGCTTCTTGAGCATCAAGAAAGTTCTCTTCGCAAATTACGAAGAGTTCTTCTGAGAAGTACGGAACTTTTCTAAGTTGTTCCCGTGACTCAGTGTTGAGTGTGGCCTTTGTAGCACAAATCTGATCATTATTAGCTTCGAATTTCCCCCAATTTTTTCGAAGAGCCTCCAGGCGTCCTTGTGCGCGCTGGCGAGTGATTTTTTCGGATCCGACCTTTTGAAGGTTTTCGACGGACCGAGAAATGTATCCGAAGAGAGTTTGTTGTTGCTCGAGAAGATATTCGAAGTTCGCGGCACTCATGTTTGAAATCTACACGGTCACAGTCACCCACAACAATAAGAGTCACTGAGTTCACGAGGTTCGAAATTTTATGCCAACGGTCAACGGCAACGGTTTCCACTCACACACGAGAAAGAGTTTGAGAGAGTCCAGTTCTTTCGAGAAGATTTAAATTACGCGTTCCAGAATGTTTAAATCACGAGAGATGTCCACTCACGCACGATACATATCGAGATCGCCGAGAATCGAGAAACTAACAAGAGAGGCGCGAGATACGCGACTACGTTTAGAGCGCGGTAACGTCCTGTTCCTTTTCACTAACGTTATAACTTGCAACAATCCGGCTCGAAGGACCATTAATGTAGAGAGCGATTCTTTTAATTTTAATGTTGCAGCCCGTTAGTAAAAATGAGAGAGATAATACGCGATTCTGTTACCGCGAAGTGGACAGACAAAGAGAGTATACAGAATTTTGAGGTTGATCCGTTTATTATGACGGTGCGAACTGTACTGCCTCGTCTGAGGACAATACAGACATACAGAGAACATACAAGATATACATCGACATATACATTTAATCAGAACGAGCACAGGTGACGAGAAAACAAAACAAGTATAGCGCGAATTACAAATTACATAGAGCATACGCGTTCGCGTTAACAGAATACGTCGTCCTGTTGGTATCTTTCAAAGCCGAAATCCGTAAATGGAATCCCGTGTACGAAATTGCTGACATACCGTGCCGACTTTTTGTCAGCCTCGCATAAACGATGAAAGTTTATCCCCAGACGAAATTCGGCGAGTTCGAATGAGCCGTCTCAAACATTAATCATGGCTAATTCTTTGAGGAAAAATTTTTTTTCGACAATGAACCCATCCATGTCGATGATTTGTGTGAATTGTGCCATCTAAATAAAAAAAATGTTTCCGACCATTGATTTCGTTTTAAAAAATTTTTTTAAATTTATTGTACTTACGGTTGAGTGTACTATAAATCCGCAGACGCTGGTATAACTTAGCATGGGACTGCGAATAGCATTTTATAACAAACTTCCCTACCCGATACAATTACTACTACTACTACAGCGACTCGGTTAAAAGTGCAAACATTGTTGCCCGGATAGATTTCGGTAGCAGAGATAATGTGCCAGTCAACAAATCTGCATACGATATATCATTGCAGTTTGTCACGTGTCGAGATTCCCTGTTCGTGCCATACTATATTTCATTACATTTTGATCCTGCCTTCCGTGGCCGTGAAGATCGTTAAAGGGTATAACATTACAAAAAATTGATTACTCAGCAAAACGACTAAAATAGTTTCCCCCCACCACTGTAGGAAAGAACGGGCCGGGTCTGAGAGGACATCGACGAATGCGAAGAGCTTGGTCCCGGTAAGAGGGTACGATGACTACGTTCTGTGTCCACTGATTTTTTTTTTATTTGAACAGGCTAAGTTGTTTATAATAAATTGTCTTTGTTTATCCACGAATTGTTCACATTACTCAATCCTAGCCATTTTACGTACACCTTATTTCCTTTTCTGCGCAACACTTTCTCCACTAAGTATACATCTGGATCGGCAACGCGATGCAACTCATATTCGTAGAATCCTCCAGCAACGGGGTTTCCACCGGAATCTTGCAGCAGATAAGTCGCCTGATTAGTTGCTTGTACCTTGGCTATCTTGAACACCTCAGTGGTCCAATTTGGTGTGTAACCTTTATCAAAAACGGTTTTAAATTTGCTGACACGTACAGACTGGCCCACACTGAATTTCGCTGGCGCAGCAATCTTTATGTTGTTATATATGGTGTCTAAGAGCCTGTCGAAAATGGCAGGGGTGACATCACACGGTCGCATACCAATAGTTCTATGCTTTTGTGCATTGTACTTTGCAACTAGTCGCGGTGGCGCATCGACCCATTTATAGGTTCCATTAAGTGTAAACTCTTTCCACATGTTATTTTTCAATGTACGATTGAATAGTTCTACGATGGAAGCCTTCATAACCAAATACGTAGAATAATGATTAATACCGTGTTTCGTCATGAGTTTTTGCACCTCACTGTTGTAAAATTCCTTTCCTTGATCGGTTTGAAAATTTTTTGGACATCGATTGCGAAATATCTTATTGTGAACGCTTTAGCTACCTCACCCCCACTTTTAGTCTTGAGTGGCATGCCCCAAGCATATTTGGATAGCACATCGATAACGGTTAATATGTACTTGTTACCGCCATTTATACGCGCGTGAGGCTGCATATCTACAAGATCGGCTTGCCATAGATCGTCATACCCATGCACTAAAACTCGATGTCTTGCAAAAATCCGTCTGGCGGGGTCATGCAGTTCCCCCACTAATTGCGTCTTCTCTTTGCTCATGTTCAGGATTTGAACAAAAGAGATTTAAAATTGTATTAAACAAAATCACGATCCATGAACTGCGATTGATTTCTCGTGAATGCAGTCTCGCTAGAGACTGACATCTTTAAACATATGTAAATATATTTATAACGTCTTAAAAGAAGTTATAATATTTCGCCGGATGTGTTTGCCCAGATTCCAAAGGGGGGTATAATATTAAAACGTCTAACAACTGATTACTCAGCAAAGTGTTCGGTTGCAAAAATGTGCAGTTTGCCACGTGCAGAGATTCCGTGATGCCAAAGGGGCATAACATTGCAACAAACTGATTACTCCGCAAAACGACTAAAAGAATTTCCCTACCTGAGCGACTAAAAGAATTTCCCAAGAACGGGCGGGGTTCTGAGAGGCGTCTGTTCCATCATTCTCGGTTAGATCGTTAAAGTATGCGGTTCGCGCTAGCGGATACCGCTGTGACGTCACAAAAATCCACCGACCTCCACTCCTATCCTTTGTGACGTCACTCACCCGAAAAACATTCACGAAAAAATCAGGCCTTGACCAGAGAAAAAATTCGCGACCCCCCGAAAATCCGCGGGCCCTCCGAAAAAGACCGCGCCTGGGGGTGACCCCCGAAAAAGACCGCCCGGTATTGGTTTATAAGGCAATAAACTAATAAACTATTGAACATTAATGAAATAGAATTTATTCAATTAACTTGGAATACGCGGAAAGGCACGTCTTTTCGTTTTAACTAATATGACATGAATGAAGAAATAATTGAGAGTTTCATGTCGTTAACAACACGTACATAGATTCGATATATCTTCAAGAATTTCGAGAGACATAAACAATAGAATATTTTTGAAGATATTCTCGAAGATTTATTTTTTGTAAATTTATTATTTTTAAATATAAATTCTAACACGCTCCTTCAAAAATAAATCTATTATTTTCAAGACGTGCCTTCCTTGTGCTTCGTCTGGGGCTAACTACATATGGTCCAACATTTGTTGCTTAGGATTAGGGAAACCCAGAAAAACCTAATCAGACCATTTAATATACAATATATATAAGATCAAAGAATAATTAATTAACAATATAGAATAATTAATTAACAATATATGTAAGATCAAAGAATAATTAATTATTTGAGATTCGTTTTCGTCCTGAATTCTAAAAATTTCACTGCTGGCAGTGGTTTTGTCAGTGCATCCGCTACTTGATTTCCTGTAGGTACAAATTCAAGTTTTATTACCTTTTTCTCAATTTGTTCCCTGGAAAAATGATATTTTATATCAATATGCTTTGACCTCTTGTGATTGCATGGGTCGTTTGCTATACTTATACAACCATTATTATCTTCATAGATTACTATTGGCTGTAGAACATCTACATTTATACTTTCTGCCAAGGATTTCAACCAAAGAGCTTCTCTAACAGCTTCAAAAAGAGCCATATATTCAGCTTCTGTTGATGAAGCTGCTACAGATGCTTGCCGTTTTGTGTTCCAGCATATTGTGCATCTTTCGAATAATTTAAATAGATATCCTGTTGTACTTTTTCTATCGTTTGAATCACTACCTCCCCAATCTGAATCAACATAGCCGCTCAGAAGATTACTATAATTTCCTCTTTCGTAAGTTAATTTTATATTCTGTGAACCTTTCAGATATCGTAACACACGTTTTAAATTTTGCCATACTTCTTTGTTATTTTTACTTGTATATCTACTTAAAATATTTACAGCTATACTTAAGTCAGGTCTTGTACACACACATCTGATTAGATTTTTACATGGTGCATCATACGCTTCATTAGAATTTAAAGCTAGATAATCTAATTTACTTGGAAAAGGTGTGTTAACCGTTTTACAATCGAGCATATTAAATTTCTCTAATACCTTTTTAATATAGACACTTTGATCCAATGTTATTTTCTCATTATGTCTTTCAATTTTTATTCCTAAGAATAGCTTAATATCTTTCAAATCTACCATACAGAATTTATTCATTAAATAATCTTTAAAACTTTTCATTGTCTCATTTTTAGCAGTCGCAATCACAAGATCATCAACATATAAAATTACATATATATTTTCAGATATATTTCCTCTATCTAAAATATACATGCAACGATCAACAGCTGAATTTCGAAAACCTTTTTCTACTAGGCTTTTCTCGAATTTCTCAAACCAACATCTTGCCGCTTGCTTCAAGCCATACAAGGCTTTATTTAATTTGCAAACTTGACCAATTTTGCTTTCAATTCCTTGAGGAACTTTCATGTAAATTTCCTCTTTTAGCTCACCATTTAAAAATGCTGTTTTGACATTGTTTTCTCGTGTAGCGAGGTTGATTTTGATAGTGGAACTATCCTGTCAAGGATATACAGCGGTATACGGGATTTAAAGAATTGCCACTTGTTCGGTCACGAAAAGAACCCTTTTGTTTATTTGTAACTAACAGATGTTCACTCCGGCGACGATAATCCCGCGATAGGCACGGTAGCGATAAGCGTCGAATCCGGAAGGTTTGGCGCGAGACGTGTACAAAACTGCGATAGATACAATGTACGTGTTGATCGTTCGCTGTCTGGATCAAGAAGACGAAGGACAACGGCAGGAACGTTTGTAATCGTAACGCAGCGCTATCGATCGAGACGCGTGATCGATATGTAAACTCGCGCCCAATTACCGGCAATTTTGAATGTTGTAGTCCTGAACATACCGCCCGCCTCGGATATTTGTATCCGATTACAAAAGGAGGGAGGTACAACGAAACGGTTTCGCTGAAGCTCGTTGCGAAATGCGTTCGCTCGAGATTAGACTTTACGTAGCGCGTCTTAGCCTATGTATAAAGTTTATGACCGCCCGCCGTGACGGAGCGGTTGTTTGTTTTAGAGCTGTGTCTCGTCCGCGTTTTTCGCATCGAGGGTTTCAGTTTCGTGGATATCAACGGGGAGGAAACACAGCTTGACGATCGGCCGTTTGTACTCTGAGTTGGCAGTCTTAATCGTTACGACGCGGGTAATGTTATCCTCTCCGGGATGACATTTGATTATCCGCGCAAGTTCCCACTTACACGGAGGTGCAAGGGCGTTTCGGAGAAGGACGATGCGACCAACCTTCGCGAGGTGACTCGCGGTGCGCCATTTCGTGCGTTGTTGCGACGAGTGAATATAGTCATTCGACCACGCTTTCCAAACACTTTCGTACAATTTCTTTAAGAGCTGCAAACGAGTCAAGCGCGAATCGTTTACATCGAGCCGAGTTACGGTAGGAATGGTAGTAATCGCCGTGCCGATAAGAAAGTGACCCGGGGTCAGCGCTGTATAATCGTCGATATTTTCCGAACTCGGAGCAATCGGACGGGAGTTCATGCAAGCTTCGATCTGACATAATACGGTAGTCATCTCTTCGAACGTTAGAGTGTGCGAACCGATGACTCGATTAAAATGATGCTTCATGCTTCGAATTCCGGCTTCCCACAGTCCGCCGAAGTGCGGAGCTGAGGGAGGGATGAAGTGCCATGATACCTGATCGCTCGCGAGTTTGTTAAGGAGATTCGGGTCGCGCGTGGCGGCTCGAAACGCCGTGGTCACTTCTTTATCGGCACCCTGGAACGTGGTTCCATTATCGCTGTACATGGCGACCGGTAAACCGTGACGCGAGATGAACCGATCGTAGCACGCGAGAAATGCATCCGTGGTATATGACCCTACCAATTCGATGTGTACGGCACGAGTCGTCATACATATAAAAAACGCGATATACGCCTTTGTCGATTTATGTCCGCGACCGGGAGTCGTTCAGACTGCTATAGGGCCCGCATAGTCCACGCCGCAGTGTAAGAACGCTCTTTCTGAGCGGGTAATGCGCACCGACGGAAGCTCTCCCATCAATTCGGACGGAATTGTCGCACGCTGTCGCGCGCAGATTACGCACTTATATAAAATTTGGCGAACCGTAGGACGTGCCCGTAGGAGCCAAAATTCTTGTCGCAATTTCGCTAGCGTTAGTTGAGGGCCTGCGTGTAGCAAGCTACGGTGCATGTGGCTGATGAGAAGCGAAACGAGAGGAAGCGAGGAAAGGATACTCGGATGTTTGGTTTCCTCGGGTAATGCCGAATTCCGAAGCCGCCCGCCAACGCGAATCAGTCCCTCGGAATCGAGATACGGGTTTAAAGAGAGCAATGGACTTTGTCGCGGGAGTGGAAGCTTATCGTACAACCGTTGAAATTCAACCGGAAGTACCGTTTGTTGAATATGTTTCAGCCAATACGTGCGCGCTTGTCGAATTTCTATCGGAAACAGCGCGCTTGGATTTGGACATTTTTTCGAGTGACCTTCCGTGGTCGAGATTGACGATTCGGAACGGTTATGGTGTAAATGCAGTTTTGCGATGAAGCGCAAAATATATGCAGTCACGCTTGGGCCAACTCGAGAATCGCGTAGCTAGATCCCACGGTTCTGGCAAAGTGACTGCGTGAAGAGCGACCGGTACCCGCTCCTCTAAGGACGTTGTTGCCTTGAGCGGAGGTGTCTCGCAAGGCCACGAGGTAGATGGCGATTTGAGCCACCTCGGACCGTGCCACCATAGGCTATGGTTCACAAACTGAGGGACGTTTATTCCGCGAGAGGCGCAGTCGGCAGGATTGTCTTCCGATATCACATGGTGCCACTGACATTTTGGCACTAGTTCCTGAATGTTTGCGACTCGATTCGCGACAAACGTTTTCCAGCGAGACGCTGGTTGACTTATCCATGCGAGTAATGGTGGAATCGGTCCAACCGTGCATCTCGCACGCAGAGTCCCCGAACGACGTTCTTATGAACGACATTAGACGAGAAAGGAGTACAACTCCGCATAGCTCAAGGCGCGGAATTGTGAAGGATTTGAGCGGAGCCACTTTAGACTTCGCAGCGAGAAGAGAGACTAGAATCTCGCCGTTGTTAGTTGTAACGCGAGAGTAAACAACTGCGGCATAGGCGTTTTGCGAGGCGTCGGCGAAGCCATGCAGTTCGGTTTTTACAATGTTCAACCCGTGTCCTGTCCACCGAGGTAGAACGATAGATCTGAGCATGGGAAGTTGCGTGCAATACGTGGTCCACGTTTCGCTGAACTCGGTCGGGATGGTCTCATCCCAACCACACTTCTGCAACCAGAGACGTTGCATCAGAATTTTTGCCACGATAACAACGGGAGCAGCCCATCCCAGCGGGTCGTAGAATCGAGCGATTGTCGAAAGAATTTCCCGTTTCGTAGCCGGAATGACGTTTTGAATCCCTATATCGAAACGAAATGAGTCGTTCCCGGGATTCCAGTTGATACCAAGGACCTTTAAATTATCGTCTGGTAACAATGGTTTGCTGGCAGCAAGACCATGATCTGAGGGATCGATATCGGCAATTAATGCAGGGCAATTGCTAGCCCATTTGCGCAATTTAAAGCCACCCTCTTGCATCAGGGCAGTTACGTGGTCACGTGTTTTACGTGCTAGCCGTGGATCGTCCGCGCCGAAGACGCAGTCGTCCACATAGATTTGGTCGCGAAGAACGAGCTGCGCGAGAGGATATTTCGACCCTTCGTCCTTAGCGAGTTGTTGGAGGACCCGTAAAGCAAGATAAGGAGCTGGACCGGTACCGTACGTAACGGTCAAGAGCCGATAATGTCGCAATGGTTCTGAGGCAGAAGATCGCCACAAAATCCGTTGATAGTCAACGTCCTTGTGGTCGACAAGGATCTGCCGGTACATTTTAGCAATGTCGGCGATAAAGACGTATCGATAGCGGCGCCATCGAAGAATTACAGCGGGTAAGTCCGTTTGTAATTTGGGACCGATCCATAAGTGATCGTTTAGCGATGTCCCGTTCCCCGTTTTCGAGGATGCGTTGAAAACGACACGAAGACGTGTTGTAGCGCTATGTTCACGAGTAACCGCGTGATGCGGTATGTACACGGTTTGAAGTGACGGAACCGTTTGCGAACCGGTGACTTCGACCATGTGACCGAGGGCCTCGTACTCGCGTAGGAACTGAGCATATTCCGCTGAATGCTCCGCGTTTCGTTGCAACCGATTTTCCGGTCTTAGGAACATGGTGTTCGCCGCGGAGAGTGAAGGCCCAATATCGATGGGACGTCCTTCAATAAACGGCAAGCGAACGATATACTGTCCATTCGGAAACCGAGTGTGCGTGCGTTGAAAATGTTCCTCGCACTTTTGTTCCGCGGGAGAGAGACGCGTGACGAACGGTAACTCCTCGACTTCCCAAAATCGTCGAAGTTCGGCGTCGAGATTCCGCGAAACGTTGCAGTGGAAGCTTGCAACGGAAGTAGGAGCATTGGACGCGGAAGATGGAACGGGACCGGAAAGGATCCAGCCCTTTCGCAAACCTTCTAAAAGAAGCAACCCGTACTGATCCGCACCGATAATCAGTTCTATCGGAGCCGAGTCAAAAGGGTTGTCGTCCGCCAATTCCAGATCGCGAATATGAGAGAGCCTGACGTCGGTAGACACTTGATTTGGCAAATAGTTCGACAATGAGCGTAATACGTAAGCGCTCATGGAGTATACGGACTCGGTTTTACACGAGGCTACGGTAAATGTTGTCGATGAGCGACAAGCAACCGCGTTATTACCGATTCCGGTAATGCTGACTGAAACGCGAGAACGCGGTAGTCGGAGTCGTTGTGTTAAATTCTCGGCAATGATAGAAATCACCGAGCCTTGATCGAGTAACGCGCGAATTTTCTCTGAACGGCCCGGCGGTGACCGCAGTTCGACCCATGCAGTCGCGAGCAAGACTTGCTGTGTGGCAGTCACGCGCGGAACAGAACAAGACGTGAGCGGCGATGTGACATTCTCGGTCGGCAACGTAGAGTTAGTCGATGACGCGGTACCGGTTGATGACGCAGTCGCGTTGTTGATATGTAACAAGGTGTGATGACGCCTTTTACAAATGGAACAACTATATGAACTCGTACATTTTTTCGTCGAATGGTACGGACTCAAACAGTTCATGCACCGGTTTGTCCCTTTCGCGAACTCGACCCGTTGTTCGACAGATTTACTTTTAAACAACGCGCATTGTCCGAGTATGTGATTTGCTTTGCATAACTCGCACGGGCTCTTGACGGCAGCGGCACCGTGTAACGAAGTCGCACGAACACGGCTCGATTTGGTTGCTGCCGAGTCCGCGATCCGAGAGGCCGATCCCGACGGGGCCGGCTTAATTGTTTGTAACGCGCGTATTCGCGATTTTAAAAATGTATCAAGCGCGTCAAATGTCGGACAATCTGTGTTGTCGCCGAGTTTCAACTCCCAAGCCTTCCGCGACTCGGAATCTAATTTCGTTGTTACGAAGAAAACGAGTAAGTCGCCCCAATGTTCGACAGGACGATCGAGATTTTTCAGGGCTTTTATTGCCTTGTTGGCTTTGTCGCGAAGGCTTCGCAGCTGATCGGCAGACTCGGAACGAACTTGTGGAAGGTCGTACAGAGTTTCTAAATGCGTTGTCACTAACAGCCGCTTGTTTTCATAACACTCTATCAGGAGGTCCCACGCGATCGCGAAGCCCGCATCGGTTATCGCAATGTTCTCGATGAGATCACTTGCCGCGCCTTGCAAACGCGCTAACAAATATTCGAACCGAGATACGTTTGACAGACCTTTACGAGAGATGACCATCGCTGTAAAGCGATCGCGGAAGGCTTCCCACTCACTGAAGGCTCCAGAGAATTTCGGCAGGTTGAGCATTGGCATTTGACTCTTGTCGTCATCAGGTTGCGAGACAGGTCCTGCTGGCGACGGCGTCGAGTCAGTACCAGATGAGTCGGCAGCTGCGAGACGAGAAAGAGTTTCCGCCATGTAGTCCGATGTTTCCATGTAGATCTCGAGCAAGTCCATGAATCGATCCTGGGTGAAATCACCCACGGTGGAACGTTCCGCGTCCGTTGCAGCAGCAGAGAGCTGCTTGTGCAGACTTTGGCACTCGGCAAAAAATTCGTTAAATCTTGCGATTCGATTTTTAACGGTGGCTACCGTTAATTTTGCTTTGCCGATCTTCTTGAAATTTTCAAGGGTACGTTCGACAATACGAGCGGCATCGATTTGTTGTTGAAGAAGCGTCTTGAGGTCACCCATTGTGAACTGTTATGGACCGACTAGTTCTTTTGTCCTTCAACTTTGAATGTCCAACGGATCACTCAACCGTCGTCAAATTGCCGAACGAGATCTTTTCACCTCACAAATGTTCTTTCTTCACCTAACTCACTGCAATCTGGCTCGAAGGACCAATGTTTTCTCGTGTAGCGAGGTTGATTTTGATAGTGGAACTATCCTGTCAAGGATATACAGCGGTATACGGGATTTAAAGAATTGCCACTTGTTCGGTCACGAAAAGAACCCTTTTGTTTATTTGTAACTAACAGACGTTCACTCCGGCGACGATAATCCCGCGATAGGCACGGTAGCGATAAGCGTCGAATCCGGAACGTTTGGCGCGAGACGTGTACAAAACTGCGATAGGCGCGAATACAATGTACGTGTTGATCGTTCGCTGTCTGGATCAAGAAGACGAAGAACAACGGCAGGAACGTTTGTAATCGTAACGCAGCGCTATCGATCGAGGCGCGTGATCGATATGTAAACTCGCGCCCAATTACCGGCAATTTTGAATGTTGTAGTCCTGAACAGACATCCATTTGGTGTATTAATAAATTAAATTGGTTTGCAAAAGCAATTAAAAATCTGAAACTTGCAATCCTTGCAACAGGTGCAAATGTTTCATTATAATCGACCAAATACTCTTGACTAAAACCTTGATCAACAAGACGGGCTTTGTATTTCATTGGATTTCCAAATTCATTATTTTTAATTGTAAATATCCATTTACAATCAACAATATTTTTATATTTAGGCATTTGAACCAATGTCCAGGTTTTGTTTATCAAAAGAGAATTTATCTCGTCAGTAATAGCTCTCTCCCATTGTACTTTATCGTCTCTAGTTTTAATTTCATCAAATGAATTTGGAATTTTACAAACAAAGGGTTGGGCACACATAATATAATCTTTACAGTTATCACATTCGACATATGAAACAGGGGAAAGTTGTTTAATCCTACCACTCCTTCTAGGTTGAGAATTTTCTTGTATTTCATTGGTTTTGTCTTGAGATAAAGATTTATTATTCACATCTACTTCAATCGTAGATTTATTAGTTTCATCACCTAATTTTTCGTCAGAGCTTACTTTTGTACTCGGCCTAGCTATATCTGATTCACTACTATCAGATTTATGACTATTTATTGTATCTGATTTATCATTATCAGATTTACTATTTTTCATCATATCTGATTTATCATTACCAGATTTATTAATATCTGATTTATTATTACCAGATTTATTATACCATTCCACTGATTTCGACTGCATTTCAGATGCAACAGTGTTCTTGTATCCTTTTTCAGAATTTATCTCATCAAGTCTCATTATAGGCCGAGATTGCAAGTAAGTTGCTTCATCCACTATCACATCTCTAACTGTAACAAATTTTACATTTTCAACATCACATACTTTATATCCATTTGGTTCATATCCCACTAATATACCTTTCCAAGACTTTTCATCAAACTTTGTTTTCCTAATCTTGTTATGTACATAAACAGTTGAACCAAAAATCCGTAAATATTTTAATTTAGGCTTTTTGCTATGCCACAATTCAAATGGTGTCTTTTCCTGTTTTAAAGCTTTAGTTGGGGTTAAATTTATTAAATATGTAGCAGTTAGAACTGCTTCTCCCCAAAACACTTTATTTAAACTGGCACCGCTTATCATTGTGCGCGCTTTTTTCGGTTATTGTTCTAACCATTCTTTCCGAAACACCATTTAATTGAGGAGTTCGTGCGACTGTTAAATGATAGCTAATGCCTCTTTGGGTGCAATAATCTTTCATCTCTTTAGATAAATATTCTCCACCATTATCGCAATACAAGTTAACAACTTTTGAATTGAAATGTGTTTCACTTTTAGCAATAAAATCTTGAAATACCGAAAATACATCGAATTTATACGTAATTAAATACGTGACACAATAGTAAGTATAGTCATCGACAAATAGCACAAAATAATTTTTATTATTGACAGTTGAAGGAGTAATAGGACCACAAACATCTGAATGAATAACAAACAATGGTCGTTTGATATAATTTTTGTCTTTTGCCTTTCCAAATGTCAGCCTTGTTTGTTTACCATTTATACAGGCTTCGCATAAGTTGTCATTTGGTATGATTTTATCAATATAGTTTATATCATCAACCATTTGTTTATTTTTCAATTCTAAAAATTTTGTTTTTCCTATGTGGCCTAAACGTTGATGCCACAATTTATAATTATCATTTATGCTTCTATAAATTTGAAAGTTATTATTCTTTACATTTCTGCTATTAATTTCAAAATCTATAGCAATTAAATAGTTTAAGGTCTTACCTTTCATGATAGGTTTACCGTTTTTACCTATTTCTACTCCGCTTTCGTTGAAAGTAATTGTCAGACCAGCCTCTTGCATCCTCCGTACTGATAATAAATTATACGGCACTTCTGAACAATATAAAACGTCCTCCAGTACACCTCGTATACCCAAATCACTGATTACTCGAATGTTCCCTTTCTTTGTTGCTGTTACGTAGGTTTCGTTCTTTGCTACTGAAATCTTTATCGGTGGCTGCAACTCCTCGGAATTCAAGAATACGTCATCCTTATTAACTATATGGTCTGATGCGCCCGAATCCAAAAGAAAAGTCAATTTTCCATTTCCGTCAGTTTCAAATTGATGATTCCCAGCCATGAAAGCAAAACTAGATGAACTGTTCTCTGCTGTTACTGGTTCTGAAACTTGAACTGTTTGAATAGTCCTTTTTCGATCTGGATTGTATTGATTGTTTCTCTTGAAGTAATAGCAATCATTCATCTTATGACCCTTCCTTTCACAATAATGACACTTTAAATATACATTGTCTCTAGGCTTTTTAAACTTTCTTTTATTCAATTTATATGGTTGTTTTTTGTAACCCATTTGTGGCTCAAAATTATTTGCATTACGATTGTTCATATTTGAACGGTGAACATGAATCACGTTCGCACTTGGTGAATTTATTTCTGATTTTAGTTTTACTTCGTGGTCAAGTAGCCTGGTTTTTACAAAAGCTACTGTTATGCTGTCTTCTGATAGTGTTTCAATTGCGGTGATAACACCGTCATATATTGTTGGTAGTGTCAATAAAAGATGCGAAACTTTGTCGGTTTCTTCTAGTTTCGCACCGGCTCCTGTCAATTCTGTTATAAGAACGTCGAAAATTGCGAAATGTTTCACTAGTGGTGTTTTACTTTTTAGTTTTAACATCAAGAGTTTCTTTTGAATAGCCAGTTGAGTGGCTAGACTCTTCCGCTCATAAACTGCGTCTAAACTCTGCAAAATTTCAGCCGCAGTACTTTCTGGTTTTGCAAATCCAAGAAAAGAATCAGACAGATATTCGACGATTAAACCTTTTGCTATCCTTTCAGCCTTTGCCCACGCATCAGTTTGTCTCTCGGGGGTTGGATTATCAATCACCCGGATCACATCAAGTTCACTTAATAAAGCACGTAGTCTAACCTTCCACACACTGTATCTATCACCTTCGAATGGTTTAATGTTTCTTTTAGCTTTCAAAGTTTCCATTATTTTGTCACTCGCGCACACGGTTCAATAAAGTTATAACAATTTAATCACTTGAAATTACTAAATATATTATTAAAATTTAACAATGTTAATAAGAGCAACTAACTGGGCCCATAACCTATTGGTTTATAAGGCAATAAACTAATAAACTATTGAACATTAATGAAATAGAATTTATTCAATTAACTTGGAATACGCGGAGAGGCACGTCTTTTCGTTTTAACTAATATGACATGAATGAAGAAATAATTGAGAGTTTCATGTCGTTAAATATTCTTGAAGATATTCTCGAAGATTTATTTTTTGTAAATTTATTATTTTTAAATATAAATTCTAACACCCGGTTAGGTCTGAGGGTGACTCCCGAAAAATACTGCCCGGTTAGGTCTGAGTGTGACCCCCGAAAAAGACTGCCCGGTTAGGTTGGGCGGGTGACTCCCGAAAAAGACCGCCCGGTTAGGTCTGGGGGTGACCCCCGAAAAAGACGACCCGGTTAGGTCTGGCGGTGACCCCCGAAAAAGACCGCCCGGTTAGGTCTGGGGGTGACCCCCGAAAAACCCTGCCCAAGGGGAGGGGGAGGGGTGGGGGAGGGTGGGCAAGCCCCCCCCCTCCCCCGGGTTACGTCTGCCTCGAAAGGTCATTGTGCTTGATCCAGAATGAACATACACTACCTACTAATACGCACGATCAAGATCTCCGTTTCATAGGTACGCAATACGCGCTGCGATATTACAATTTTCAATAAAGTGCAGAGTTAACTCACTGTGACTTGGTTTTCTCTTCATCTGACTCACGTTTCCCACGCGCTTCCCCATTCCGGACTTCCGTCTGTGTTCGCACCCAATCCTTTAACATTTCCATACAGTCCACTCTCCAAACAACTAGTCCCGGGTTCCCGAACAAAAATTAATCAAGAATACAGTTGTCTATGCTGGCTCACCTAAGACATATGCTCGTATAATACCCTGATCACCATTTGTTGCATACACTGCACACATCTTGCTTAAATCATACAATCTGCCACGTTGCCGTTTTTCACCGCATTGGAAAATGGGAAATCGGAAAAGTCCGGGATTGAGACCGCCCCGTTATGGCCGTACGAGCGCGGTCCACCTGGGACAAACGTGGTTCTCGAAGGTTCGACGCTAAAAAGAGAATCCATAGCTCGGATAGCGCTTAACATCGGAAGAATGCCACGCGAAACACGACGACTTTTCGAATATCGTGAGACGCTAACGATCACGCTCAAGGTTCCCATGGTTCGAACACGGAGATAACGGGCATGGCGGGTCTCGGAGGTCGAAATAATAATTCACGATATTGGCTCGAGTTCTTTAATTGGAGTCAAGTGGTACAAAATACGCGGCCACGTGGCCCCACCCAAGAGCCGCGCTCTTCGTACATATCTGGTAGATTGAGATTTCTTTGCAGCGCGTAGTTGTCAAGAATTTAAATGTCGCGATCGTACGGTAGGGCAGTACGTTACAAGAGTCTCGTCAAGACGAGATTTCACGAAGCGCAGATGGCCGAAAACGTGCTTTGACGTATACTCGAAAAAGCACGATACCGGTCGCCGCGATAAGATTCGGCCGGATTCCGATGTACGATATTTAATATGATCCGCGGAACAATACTACGTACAGTTCTCAAGGATATTCTCGAGATCGTACCCTGGAACCGAAACTGAGGAAAACTTCCGGATCACTAACTCACGGGAAACTTCGCCGAATGCTCAAAGCGCCTTCGATTTAAAAACTTCGTCGTTTAGACATTCAGATCCCGGAAAAATATATTGTCGATATTGTGATCGGATGTATTTCGGGTGATACGCTGGCACACACGATCCGTTTAGCCCAGTATAAGGACTACAACGATCTAGCATTCTTAAATACGTTGGGGAAAACTGAACGAGGACTCCCAAAAGGACACGTTCAAGATAGCTAAAATTTTGATTGCCGTTTGTTTTTTTAGAAAATCACAGAATTCGATTACAAAATAGGCAAGGCATCGGACACTGCGATAAAATTTACAACGAAGTTATGGGAAAGCTGACTGAGGAGGCATTTAGTCCGGTCACAATAAAATCTATTACAGCGTCTACTGGTCACAGTACGAACGAAGATAAGGTCCCTAGTGGTATCGATAGTTGCCTATAGCTTATGTTCTAGCTAAAATGAAATCATTTAGATTCCAAGTCTCGGACCTGCGGTTCCGGTGCAGAGCACAGCCTTAAAAATATGTAATATAAACGTCTTACGGCCCTACGCAAGAGACATAGACGAAAGATAAAAATATAACTCCATGGAACGGCCCGTTGCACGCTGGAAAAGGTTAAATCAGTTAAGAGCTACTGAAGATGACCAGAGTATGAAATAGGAAAAAGAGAAAGAAACTACTATTGTAATAAAGAAATAGGTAGAAAACAGATCAGGAGAAGAACTATAAATAACAAAATTGAAAAGAAAATGACTAGAACTTAATAATATGTAACGGTTACATTCCTCGGGCGCGAAACTGTCCCCACCAGCGGAAAACGCGGCGCGCAAGTACCACGCGCGACCGCCAGAGGGCCAAGGCATTGAACGCCGCGAGATCGCGACTCGCGCCGCAACTCACGACCGCCAGGTGGCCATCGCGCGGAATCGGTTTCTCGCGGCTGTTCATCAGCACGCGCGGGTATAATTACCACCGTTAAACGCCGTAGAGACAAGACGCGCTGAACCCGTAGAGCGGAGTAACCCTAGTGGCGAAACCTAAACCGGAAAGCCAGTCTTTTGAAAGGCCGAATGAGAGTGTGCAGGAGCGAGTGGGAGTTCGAGAGACCCTCCAAACCTCCAACCGAACCGTCCGATCCTCCGACCGACCCAGTATCCCTGACCAGGCCCGAGTGGTGAAATACCCACGGGAATCCCTACCTCCTCAGTGGCGAAACGCCGACTAGGATTCCGATCTAACCAGCCGCTACTCCGAGCGATCCCTGTCGCCAAACGATCGCTACGCCGACCGCCAGTACCGGACCGTCCAGCTAAAGGTCCACCTCTCCCTCTCCGAGGTACCGCGACCCTGGACAGCCGACTGACGCGGCAAGACCTTCCACCGCCCCGAGTAACCGTCACAAATAAATAAATTAAAAGTATCAAAACGTGCATAGTGCAAGTAAGTGCAACGGCATTATAACATATTCTAAAGAAAATACCATATTGATAGAAGCGGCTTAGCATTTATTCTGACACAAATAATGTGGAAAAGTGTGTGTCGCACACACCCTTTGTAATTTCGAACTCGCTAACGGTTTGTAACCGAACTATTATAAGATCTTTATTTACCGGATATTTAAGTATTATTAAGTATACCGGATCGGTTACTTTATCCGATATTACTATTATGTCCTGTAAGACAAAGGAGAATCGTGCCTCCAGGTTCTGGAAAGCAGAGAGGCTTAGACGAAATGAGTAAAGGCTGGAGAATTTGATGTATAGGTGTAAACAACGTTTGTATATTCTGGAAATCTTGTATCTTTACAGCGTGTCTATTCCGTACGCTAAGTGACTTGGCGTCAAACAAGGAATGCGTGTAAGAAACCGCGACCAAATCTCAGTATGTTTATAACGTGCTGAATCCGTACGCGTAATCGGATTCAACAATACTTTCGACCGAGTGTGGTCACCTTGCCAATTTCCGAGCGTGACAGGACGCAACGAGTGATCCGACTGAAATTCACAGCAAGTGTATATTATATTGATTTATTAGGACATCCAGGATAACGTATGCGGAAGATAACGAATTGTCGGCAGGGCACGTTTACGTGGCCTGGGCGACTCCTCAATCCTCGGACGATACCTGGATACCTTGCGACCGTCTCCGACTCGCTCTCGCTTTAAGTGTCCCAACGAAATAGAATGCAACGTTCCTCCTGCCGCAGCACGGGAGGAGAAAGCGGCACCTACTCGCTAGGACGGTCTCAAGACGTATGCGGAAGATAACGAATTGTCGGTAGGGCACGATTACGTGGCCTGGGCGACTCCTCAATCCCCGAACGACCTTGAGACCTCCGCGTGCGCACCTAAAGCTTGATTACGGTCGCGATCACTAACGAAATAGAATTCAACGATCCTCCTGCCGCAGCACGGGAGGAAAAACCGGCACCTACTCGCTAGGAAGCTTACAAGACGTATGCGGAAGATAACGAATTGTCGGCAGGGCACGATTCCGTGGCCTGGGCGACTCCTCAATCCCTGGACGACCTTATAAGCCCCTTGTGATCGCTTGAGACTCGATATTGACCATGATATACACTGACACGGAATGCAAGTCCGATTCTGCCGGAATATACGGGAGGAGCAAGCGGTACCTATCCCTTAGAAAACTCACAAGAGCATATGCGGAAGATATCGAATTGTCGGCAGGGCACGTTTACGTGGCCTGGGCGACTCCTCGATCCCCGGACACTCTCATTAGCTTCATGCAATAGGATACACTCAAGATCCTATTCCTTGATTCACGGGAGTCACGAAACGCACGAGTCCGTGTGTACTGTCTACGATAGAAATTCTTGGAAATTCAACGCGCTTGCTTAGAATCACGTCTGACCACTCGACGGTCTCGCGGCCACACTGTTTGTCTGCTACACGACGCAAGACGCAAGGTTTCTCACTTGTTACAAATTGTGCGAGGATTCGTGATAGCATATGACAGTAAATCTTACTTGACAGATGTATTTACATCCTTAATTCCACAACACGTACACACAATCACAAATCCTTTCTAGCTTGCCCCGTGTTCCTGGCAGTAGACGCACGCGATCACGAACTATTACCGATTTTCTCACTATGCACGAGCTTCTAGATTTGAATATCAGCCTCTCTGGGCTATACAGAGACAAACTGTGAAAACGCAATTTACTTACTATACGCGAGCTTCTATCTTTGAATATCAGCCTCTCTGGGCTATACAGAGATAATCTGTGAAAACGCAATTTACTCACTAAATGCGAGCTTCTATATTTGAACGGCAGCCTCTCTGGGCCTACGCTATTGGCGTTAATCGCGAATTCGACTCGCGGTGACTCTTGCGTGCTTACCGGAGCTAGTCCAGACGCAGAGTGATCAATCTGATGCTCGCATCGACCTCCTTCGATCCCTATCGAGAGGGGATCGATGCGCGCGCATCCCTCAAGTGGATTGATCCTGTGCTCCTTTTCTACGACAAGGATCGCGCGTGACACAGCAAGTCGTCGTGGTGGGAATCGATATTGTCGTTCTGGTCGCACGAAGTATCGATATGTGATCGACGCGGTCACAGGTTTTCTCATCGTCACACACATCACGCGGCATATCGGTTGATCGCCAGAAATCTTCCGGGCCTACATTTCCATAAAATATTTTTATACCATCATACATAGCTTTCTGATATTACTACTTTTGAAAGAACTATGGAAGCCCTACTAGGAGGATTACGTGGAATAAAATGATTCGTATACATAGACGATATAGTCGTTCACGGACGCTCACTCAAAGAACATCAGTAAATATTAAGACAAATTTTTGAAAGAATAAAGGAAAGTGGCTTGAAATTACAATCAAATAAATTCCAATTCTTGCGTAAGGAAACAATTTCTCTGGGTCATGTCATCACTGAAGACGGTGTTCAAGCAAACATTTAACTCGGGATACGCGAGCACTTAGTATTCCGTTTTTAACTGTAACGATGTTTCATTCAACCGTGGCCGTTGCGGCGACCGCCGTAATGTCGACGGTATGTACAACGCGAACAAAATAAACTAGCTAATAGTAACTTAAGAACTAACGGCTATATACACTTATTTATCCTTATTCACTAAATAAACTATAATTAAAACTAGACCGCCGGTCTAGTCTAGTGCGAGATCGCGAGTTTATCGTGGGCCGAGCGCGGTCTTGTGAAAAGGACGTTGGTTGAAACGGCCGTACCGAGCACGGTAACGAGCGCGAGAGAGTAAAACTGATGATGCGTGACCGAGCGCGGTGACGATCAGATCGGAACAGGTGAGAGCGGGCGCGAAGCAACGGCCCGTCGCCGCAGAGGAACCGCCGATTCGGCGTGACGTCACGCACCGAAATAGGTAATTTCGGTGGTAGATGGCCTACGCAGTACCTCTACGGAGACGAGCGTTTGCCTGTCTCGCTCTCGTCCATCTGATGCTGCCGACCCGCTCGCTCAATCCTAAACAACGGTATTAAACCGGACCCGTCAAAATTAGAAGCGGTAAAAAAGTTCCCAGATCCTAAAAAAGCCAAAGACGTACAAACCTTCCTGCGATTAGCAGGTTATTATAGAAAATTCATACAAATTGTTTCAAGTATAGCGAAACCACTCACACAGTTGTTGAAAAAGTAGACGGAGTTTAGATGGACTGTTTAGATATTAAAGGAAAAGCTGACATCAGCACCACTGTTACATGGCGCGCAGTGGCTTAAGTGGATGAGGCCGCGGCTACGATCTCGTGGTCCCGGGTTCGAATCCCACCGTCACCTCTGAGGTTTCTCTCAAGTGATACAAAACTGTGGCCGCCCGGGTGGTTCGGACGGAACCCACCTTAATAAACAGTAGATCCAAGCCTGAGAAAGATGCCAAGCTGGCGGAGCCAGGCCCGAAAGGAAAAAAAAAGCACCACTGTTACAATATCCTGATTTTTCACAACCGTTCACGTTAACGACAGATGCGTCAGGTAAAGCTATAGGGGCGATACTATCACAGTAGCAACAAGGAAATCTACCAATAGCATATGCAAGCAGAGTACTTAACAAAGCTGAAATTAATTATGGCACAACGGAAAAGGAGCTAGTAACTATCGTATGGGGAACCCAGCACATTCAACCCTACCTATGCGGGAATAAATTCATAATCATCACCGACCACAAACCCCTCACATGGTTATTCAACGAAAAAGATCCGTACACCAGACTAATCAGATGAATATGACTACGAGATCCGCTATAAGGAAGGGAAGTCAAATCAAAACGCTGACGCGCTTAGTAGGATGTATGTCATCAAACGCGGACGCGGAAGACCACGAAAGGTACCACTAACAGACGACCTACCGGCGCACAGTGGTCCAAATCGAGAAATTCAGTGACTTTTGCCCGAAAACGAACTTTCTTGTATCGATACCTGATCAATGAACATTGCTTCCCAAATGTCCATAGACCTCGGAAATGGAGAAATTAGTACAATTTATTAAATATTATAGTTGTAATACATGTTGAAAGTTGGACATTTTAAGAAGAGTATTTTTCACGAGAAAAATTGCTTCACTTTGATGCGATGCCCTGACGTTCCTATTTAATATTTTCTCGCGCTTTTTTTTTTAAATTAAAGAGCAGATTTTTGCGATAAGAAATCGTATCTTTCATTATTAATTAGTCTGCATAATATATTAAAAGTCAATGCTGAACTAAATGGAGAAAATTTTAAAAATTCTTTATAATCGGTAAGGGATATCTTTCTTATTCCAGGTTATTCCAGGTCCTAACAAATTGGAATATTTTCAGTACACCTTCCTCTATATGATGGTACAAAAATCACTTCCGCTCTCTTCCGCCTTTACAAATTATATTAGTTTAAAACTGTCAATGTTACGTCGCGTCGCGTCCCCTTACGTTTTACGGACTAACTTGTATTCTCCGACCAAACTTCCAAAGGGATACGGAGTTCTTTTCAACGAACTGTTTCGATTAGAGATACTTGAAATGTTTATATTATGGTGCAGATAAAGCTTCAAATGAGTCTTCGACTTTCTGCTGCATTTAGTTTAGACAGAACCATTCGAGCTGCCACAGTGAGACCTCTCGGAGCATTTTTCCGCTATTGATTTTTATTTCGTTTTAATCATTTTATGTTTTGTGTTAATAGTATAAACAAATATTATTTTTTTATATTTCATGTTATTCGTTGTATGCTATTATTATTATATTATGAAACTATTATTGTTATCACATTTTTATCACAAAAGACTTACAAAAATTTTACTAAATTATTTTAT
The DNA here is from genome assembly GCA_916610255.1 of Lasioglossum lativentre. Taxonomy (NCBI): domain Eukaryota; kingdom Metazoa; phylum Arthropoda; class Insecta; order Hymenoptera; family Halictidae; genus Lasioglossum; species Lasioglossum lativentre. Next base: position 18,889,019 of record OU744359.1, on the reverse strand, counting down.
ATTATATACAATATTACAAATAATATCAATTATTATTAAAAATATCTGTTGAAACAGTTATGTGACGTTTTTACCTTACGCGACTCCTCAAATTTACATTTTGCCCATTTCATTAAACATTCCATGTGTGAAACATAAATATAAAATACACACTTAGAAAGAAAAAAATGGTTTGGAAGATTGTATTTAAACAATTTTTTTTTAGTGAAAAATATCAATGAAAATTAATTAAAAATTATTGTTTAACGAATTAAAAAAATATTAATTTCTCTTTAGTTCAAATTGACTATTTTTTTAATGAATTTTAGTGCAAATTTCATCCCGATATCTCTTATGGTACAAAAGTTATAACAAAAAGTCACTGAATTTCTCGATTTGGACCACTGTGCGGCGGCATCAGACAGCACCGGTACAAGCGATAAAAAAGAGAAGGACGAACTATCATCAGAAACTGGAGAACTATCGTCTGAAACAGATGAAGGAATCCCAATAGTTACAAAAGATGACAAGTACACAGAAGAGGAGAAGAACCAAATCCTATATGAATACTACCACGTCCCTTTTGGTGGACATATAAGGATGAAGCGGACTTTAAAACGCATACAACTAAAACACTCATGGCCAGGTATAAGACAAGACGTAAAAAATTACATTTCAAAATGCGAAAAATGTCAAAAAAATAATCTGTTCAAGACAATCAGAGCGGCTATGGTAATTACGGGGAGATTACGATTTCCGTGGCCCCTCGTTTTGAGGTTATATTTGTGTTCTTGGGGTTATTTTAAGAAAAAAATGTATATATAACATGGTGTCGAATCAGCCTGGTTTAGCCGGTAAAGTAGATTTCTTGTTTTTTATAAATCTGCAAATATCTCGGTAACTATGCAAAATATGGCAAAATATCACGAGACGTTTTTTGTAGAAAATTAAATTTTCAACAATTTATGTCCTATGACATTTTTCTATCAGCTGCGCAGTTTCCGAGTATATTTATATTTCGGTGAATTTGCAGAACAACTGCCTCTCCCCTGAAATAATGGTCGGGAGAACGTAAGGGCTCCGTTCTGAAAAGATCAAATTCTGGCAGATATCTACAATGGGAAGATTATGTGAACAGAGTGAGTTATGGTTAGATCGTGAGAGGGGGCGGAGAGGCCCGGCCGTTAGGCCGGGACGACCACGCATACGAAAATCCAGGGGTAGTCTAGTAGTAATTTCAAATGAATTACTTTATTTTTAGTATATTTTTCGTGAAAAATGGAATTTTAACATCATTTTAACGTTTTTTATAGGAAATTTAATTTCCTACAAAAAAGGTCTCTTGATATTTTGCCATATTTCTCATATTTCCCGAGATATTTGCAGGTTTATAAAAGACAGGAAATCTACTTTACCGGCTAAACCAGGCCGATTTGACACTATGTTATATGTACATTTTTTTCTTCAAATAACCCCAAGAACACAAATATAACTTGAAAACGAGGGGCCACGGAAATCGTAATCGTGCCGTAATTACGGACACGCCAACAGTACCTTTCGAAAAATGCGCTCTAGACATAGTAGGGCCACTACCCGAGAGCAACAACCAAAACAAGTACATACTAACATTTCAGGATTTGCTAACAAAATGTAGTAAAGCGGTACCTGTACAAGACCAGGAAGCGAATGCGATAGCCAAAAAATTCGTAACTAAAATAGTGTGCGAGTACGGAATACCCAAAAAAATACTTACAGACCAAGGAGCTAACTTTCTTAGTAAAATATTTAAGGACACATGCAAATTGCTTCGAATAAACAAAATAGCACTGGAGAGGAGCCATAGGACACTAGCGGAATATCTAAAAAATTTTATTAATGAAGACCAATCGAACTGGGATGAATGGCTCTCCTACGCAATGTTTACATATAATACAACGCCACATACAGCGACAGGTTACACTCCTTACGAACTCGTATTTGGAAGACAAGCTGAACTACCGACCTCGCTCGCACTCGCGCCGCAACCTAACTATACCTACGATCAGTACGCACACGAACTATAACAACGACTACGCTCAACCAATACACTTGCACGAGACACCATAAATAACCAAAAACTAGGATCTAAACAATACTATGATAAAAAGACGACAAATATAAATGTTTTAGAATCCCGGGAATATCAAGAATTGAAATTCTACCGATTTTCTAATGTCAGAAAACTTTATGTATGTGTCGACGAACCGCTTACGAAATAAACACACGTGTGAAAATCAATGTAGAGCGTTGTTGTGTAGTGTCAAAGACGAACTGATCAATCAGCTGGGCGCGTCGATCCACCGCGTCCGTTCCCCTCGCCGCGCCCGTGAAGCTCGAGCTGCTCTATCCACCCTAGGCGCTCACGGGGAGCGAGGGGCATGGAGCGGGGACGACCGCGCGCTGAACTGATCGATAGATCGATGTCCTTTATTCGTGTTATATACAATGTTGTACAGTTTAAACATATGGTAATTTTGATACGGAGAATATTTGTTTCGTTTGCTGGTTAGCGGATTTTAGAATCACGAAGGGGAACGACTTGCGGACGTGTGGAAAAGATAACTGTACTCGAATCAACGGAGTCCAATAAACTGACACTGAACACTGAGTCAATTGTCACGGTTTATTCGTTATTTATCAGCGGCTTTAAATATAAGGGATTCGCAACGTATAAGCGTTTATATTGTCGCGACCTCGTGGAAGTAATGGATTAATGAGCTCGAAATGAGAGCGATGGATTAACGATCGTTTGCTACTCGATGTATTGGAGCCTCAATTCGAACTAACTCGGCTTACCGTTTCTCACCTTCGCGCCAGTGCGCGCGAGGTTCAGAAACGAGGGGAGCGAGGGACGTTCGTTTGCTAATAAACGGTTGAATTCGATTTTAAAACGCCACCGTGCCGTTCGGTGACGGATTCCTGAACAATATTCAACAATACATAAATTTCAAACCAAATGACCGAGTACTAGTACGCGACAATACCGTCAGACGAGGACGAGCAAATAAATTGACACCGAGTTGGATAGGACCCTACACGGTAATACAAACACACGATAACGAAAATTACACTATAAAGAAGGGACGTAGCTCTCTACGAATCTACAAACTGCCTAAAACACTTCGTAGACTAAAAAAAAAAAAAAAAAAAAAAAAAAAAAAAAAAAAAAAAAAAAAAAAAAAAAAGTGTGTCCCAAAACGACTGCGTAAGCGGGAAATGGGAGGTTCCTTGGGTCATTTGAAGCGACATTTTCCTTAGCAAAAATGGCGTCCGCGGCTTTGTTTAGGAGTTATTAACGAAAAACACAGACCAACCAGAGCGCGCCTAGTCGCTCGGTGGCACGGTCAGCGCGGCGAGCCGGGGGGAAGAGAGTGTTGTCGGTACGCCGCGCCGCGCCGCGATGTAACAGATAACAGTTTCTCGATTATGTCCCGATTTCGATGAGCTTTGGATATGTTGTAAAGACCACGATTCTGAACAACATTTCCCTTTAGACTTTTTGCCTCGCGTCTTTAGTTTACGAGATATTTGTAAAAACTTGTAATTGAAAATGCTTCGAAATGTGTGTCACTGTCACTGTCTTCAGGTGTACGACAGTACCGAAAGCTAAGGGTTGTACGGTCAGGTCAACGAACTGTACAGCTGATGGTAGATAGCAGGTATACGACAATCACATGTTTCGGTTTTCCTGCAGATTTGTACGCAGAGTCGATGGGTTACTGTTCGAAAACGTCGTCCGTCTTTCTTTTAGAAAGTTTCTTAAGGGAGGCATAGGACAATAGGGGCTCTAAAACGCCACGCCGACCTGACATTTCTACCTCTTGCTGGGTGAAAGGACGGACGACCTTTTCGAACAGTAACCCATCGACTCTGCGTACAAATCTGCAGGAAAACCGAAACATGTGATTGTCGTATACCTGCTATCTACCATCAGCTGTACAGATCGTTGACCTGACCGTACAACCCTCAGCTTTCGGTACTGTTTTTACAAATATCTCGTAAACTAAAGACGCGAGGCAAATAGTCTAAAGGGAAATGTTGTTCAGAATCGTGGTCTTTACAACATATCCAAAGCTCATCGAAATCGGGACATAATCGAGAAACTGTTGGTTTTTACGACATCGCAGCGTACCGACAACACTCTCCTCCCCCCGGCTCGCCGCGCTGACCGTGCCACCGAGCGACTAGGCGCGCTCTGGTTGGTTCGTGTTTTTCGTTAATAACTCCTAAACAAAGCCGCGGACGCCATTTTTGTTAAGGAAAATGTTGCTTCAAATGACCCAAGGAACCTCCCATTTCCCGCTTACGCAGTCGTTTTGGGACACACTGTATAGTAGAATCTGATCACAATACTGTTTTGGAAATTGATTCCTCAGAGATTGAAATATCAGAATCAGAGGAGACATATATTTCCAATGAAGAAAACGTAAGTACTTATTCGTTATTTTCAAGATACATTTCTAATCTGAAGAAAATTTATAAGTACATTTTGTGAAAAAATAGATACAAAATATGATAAATTATTGGTGTTGTGAAAAACTAAAAATCAAGTTTTAAATTCAAATTGATAAAAGGACACTATACTATTATATGTAAATTTTGCATTCTCAAAATTTTGTGTATAATATTTTATTTTTTAATTTAATTACAATGTATCATTTGCATAAAAATAAATTTTCCAGAACTCTACAATCCATTACATTGGCAAAGATAAAACAACTGTATGGTCTAAACTACCACCTAGAACCAAAAGTAAAACTAAGAACGTCAAGGAGTAAGACCTACTGCTAAGAATGCTAAAACGTCTATTGATGCATGGAGACTTTATTTATCTGACGATATTACACATTATTTTTACTATATTAGTCATTTTATTAAATTATTTATCATTATATTAGCATCGGTCGAAATGACCGACGCGCGCCTACTAACGTAACTGCTGGTGGCGCGCGTACTCCCGGGTTAATCGTAAAAATAACACATGGGATACCACCGGACGAAACCGTTAATATTCGAAGGTTCGAAGATCAACCAGGCATCTATTGCGAAGAACTCGGTAATTTACATAGGGGAAGGCGGGGTATTGTGAGCCACGGGGAATCGTGAGCCAGCGCCATCTTTGTTTTACTGGTAAATATTGACAGCTGCGATCAACTGTTTTTGAGTTGTCTCATAATAAGGTAATATTTCCACGATCAGTTGAAGTACGCACCCGCATCATTACTTTGCTCTGTTAGCAGATACAAATTCGCTGCGCTCGAAGTATTATTTTCATTTCGTGTTTGGTCTATTATTACTCGTGTGACTTCAAGCTTTCGAAATAAATAAAGAAATTTGAATTAGGTTAGGTTTGTGTTATTTGTTTGTGGCCAAGTTGTAAAAATAAGGGTTCGGGGAATTATGAGCCACTTTTCTCGGGGAATTGTGAGCCACTCGATTTTTGACATTTAACGAGTCACCCTCAGGTGTTTGATGTTTCTCAATGATTGTTTATGCAATTGTTACGATATGAGAAGAAATTCCGTTGACTTTCTCATGGGAATCTCTTCAAGATCGTCTCTGGCAGGAAACGTCCTAGATAACAGGCCCTTCTAAAATCTACCCTCTTTGACGGAGATCGAGCTCTGGCCCGATTTAATGGAAACCCACAAAAAACGAGAGTGCAGTCCCATGTAACTGCAGATTAAAATCAGACTACCCCTCCAGTTTTGGGGTATATAAACCCTTGCATTTTTACTCTCGTTGGTTAGTACTATTCTGGACACGAGTAGTGTCACGTCGTGTTGCAGTCGTTAGAATCCACGTCTAGTGAGATCGGGCTAAAGTTCCCCTTCGATCAAAGTTAACCTTAAAGACTCCGCGAGTTCGGTTTAAAGTCTATTTGGCATTATTAGTACTATCAGGCCCCGCATTGCCAGTGCGTCAACACCGAGCATCTTAGGTAATAATATTATACATACACATTATTCAATTCAGTCGCGACACCACCATTGTACATATACATTCTTTATCAGAATATATTTGTGTTATTTTGGTACATCGTGCAACTTTCTTAAACCCTTAATTATTGACCAAAATCCTAATCTAGTAATTGAACGTTCCCACACGATACAATCTTACCGCTCAGATTGTATCAATTAAATTATACTAGTTACGAGGCCTACTAACAATCCTAGCGACTCCCTGATTACGCATCAGGTTCGTTCGCGCCAAACCAATAGTCCAAACAAAGATTTATCCAACCTAGTGGCTCCCCACTTTCGCACTGGGTTCGTCCACGAAAACTATACTATCCTTGTGGCTCCCTGTTCATGTAGTAACTACTGTTCAGGTTCGTCCGCATCCTAGCAGCTCCCTGTTTACGCGATTTCGCATCAGGTTCGTCTGCGCTTTATCCAACCTCCTAGCGGCTACCTAATCTTGTATTGGGTTTATCCGTGCCCTTTTTACAACCTCCTAGCAGCTCCCTGAATACGCAATTACGCATCAGGTTCGTCTGCACGTCTTTCCTACACCATCCTAGTAGCTCCCTGTTCATGTAATAACTACTGTTCAGGTTCGTCTACGCTTGATTCTATTCCTCAAACTAACAATTTGTAACCTTATTCCAAGGGTAATAACCCTTCGCCAGCCACACGCGCTACTCGCGGCCCTGGCTCGTAACAGAACTGGTGACAGCGGTGGGATACTCAATTATTTTAGGATCACTTTAATTTTGGGTTTATTATGTTAAATTACTCGTAACTGAGTACTGACAATATACTAGTTTTCGCTAGTTACGTTTTGAATATTAATATACTAGTTTTCTCTAGTTAAAAAATTTTTTTTTTGAAAAAAATGCCGAATTCATCAGCAAATACCTCTTCTGTTGACATGATGAACTTGACGGTTTCACTTGCAAATTCTATGTCGCTGTTGACGCAAAAGACATGCTTACAGAATATTACTTCGACAATTCCTACCTTTAACGGGGAAGACCCACCTTTGATTCGTTTCGCGCAAACTATAGAGGACGGGTTAACTTTGATTCCGGAGGGTACGGAAACCGAGTATCTGGCAATTGTTTTAACTAAACTCGTCGGACCGGCACGTAGAAGTACATTAGAGCACAAGTTTACAACCGTAAAAACATTGGTTCAACATTTGAAGAAACGGTTCGCTCCCGGCAAGAGCTTGTCATATTACCAAGTGGAAATCGCGAAGTTACATATTCGCGAAGGAGAAAGCCTACGACAATACATCGATAGGACAAGCCATTTGGTTTATTGTACGCGCGGAGCCATGAGGGAAAAATACGAGGTCCATGCCGAAGAATTCATCAGATTGATGGAAAACGATGTCATGGAAAATTTCATCGATGGTTTACCGGATCGAGTTTCCTTTAAGGTGTCGGCTCTCTCTAAAGATATTAAAAATCTGGAAGAAGCTTACGACATCGTGCTACAGATAGACAAGAAATTAAGGAATCGGCGACAGTCGCCACGGAATGAATCACCATCAAGGTGGTCCCGCCGAGACTCTTACGACCAGGACACTCATCATCACGACCGACAAGTGTCGTATCCTCTATCTCCGAGTAGATATGACCGAAACAGGGATCGACACGCTAGGCCATCTGGTTTTGAGGATGAAAGAGGAGGACGAGCTTCTGCCTGGACCTTGCGTCACAGGAGCCCTTCAAACTCCCCCTCCAATCGTTCCGACACTTCAAGTGTAAGGGACGGAGGAAAAAGGTATACGATACTAAAAAATGCCGACAAAGAACGTTTTTCAAAGTCGTATTGTTGGCATTGCGGAACATCAGGACATGATGGTAAATTCTGTAAGAATCGTCCACGCAATCCGAAATTCCGACGAGATTCGCGAGATTCATCGGTCGAATCAAACAAATCTTTAAACTTCGATCGCGCTCACCGTACCGGCGACACGATGAGCGAAACCAAAGAAGTTCGCCCAAGAACTGTCCGCTTCGAGGAAAAACCCTTCTCAAGGAAGCACCAGCCCCGCGAATCAACATCAAAATTCCAGAACTGGAATCAGGAAAGGGAGAATTTTTAATTGATGGCGGAGCATCAGTCAATTTAGTAGTCCTTAACGCTTTGGGTACAGGAGCAGAAATTATCTCACGCGAAGAAATTGAGATAACGGGACTCACGACTACTCCAATTCGTACCTTAGGAACTACGATTTTACATATTCATGAAGCTCCTGCGTTTTTCTACGTAGTAAAGCATCTTACAATTGAAGCAGATGGACTTATAGGAAGCCCATTTTTGAAACAGGAACAAGCAGAAATTTCTTATTACCATGGGACAGTGGTACTAAGAAGTAAACCTACCAGACCTATTCGATTCTCCAATTACCAGCATGAATCGGAAACACCCACCAAACATCGCATAGATGCCCGAACGTCTCAGCAGATTGCAATTACAATAGCTAATCCCAAGGTTAAGGAAGGATATTTACCACGCATAAAAACACATGATCAACTATACATAGGAGAAGCTGCAGTCATGAATGACAGAGGAAAATGTCATGTTATGGCAACTAACACAAGTGAAGAAGCATTGGAAATAGAAATAGAACCGCAAATTTTGGAACCTTATGATATTTTTAGTACTTCGGACGAAGATATTTATTCAGAAGCACGACACCATTCCGGTTTTAAAACTAGAGAAGATAGGATACAGGGAATCACTAAAATATTAAACTTAGACCACCTGAACAAAGAAGAAATGTGTAGTATCACCACCTTGATAAAGGAATTTCCAGACCGATTTTACCTCCCTGGAGATAAATTAGGGAAGGCCTCCGATTTCAAGCACTCTTTACATACAACTGACGAGGTCCCTATCAACACGAGACAATATCGCTACCCTCCTGTACATCAGGATGAAATAAAAACACAGATTAATGCCTTGTTATCTGAAGGAATAATAACTCCATCGAAATCTCCGTACAATTCACCCTTGTGGATTGTACCTAAAAAACCAGATGCACAGGGAAACAAACGTTGGCGTATGGTAATAGATTTCCGCGCGCTTAACGACAAAACCATTTCTGATAAGTATCCACTACCTCAAATTACAGAAATATTAGATCGTCTCGGTGGAGCCAAATACTTCTCCGTTTTTGATCTTGCTAGCGGTTTTCACCAAATAGAAATGGATCCGAAAGACCGACAGAAAACAGCCTTTACTACACCTAATGGGCATTATGAATTTTCACGAATGCCGTTTGGTTTGAAAAATGCACCACCTACTTTTCAACGCCTGATGGACCAGGTATTAACTGGACTTCAGGGAACAGATGTTTTCGTTTATTTGGATGACATCGTGGTTTACGCTTCATCACTACAGGAACACAACATTAAAGTCAGGAAATTGCTGAATCGCCTACGAGAACATGGCTTGACACTTCAGACCAATAAATGCGAATTCTTACGGAAAGAAGTCACATATCTTGGACATATCATTTCAAGAAAGGGAGTAAAACCGGACCCTAAGAAACTAAAAGCTGTTCAGAATTTTCCAATACCCACCTCTCAGAAGAATATTCAACAATTTTTGGGGCTAGTAGGATATTACAGAAGATTCATATCAGATTTTACCACAAAAGCAAAATCATTAATCGATCTTTTAGGAAAGGGCAAAAAATTCAAATGGGCTGAAGAACAAGAAAATAGCTTCAAACAATTACGAGAAGAACTTTGTCAAGCACCTATATTACAATATCCGGATTTCAGCAAACCATTTATCATTACAACAGATGCCTCTGAATATGCCATTGGAGCTGTGCTTAGCCAAGGTGAAATAGGCAATGATCTACCGATTGCTTACGCATCACGCAGCCTAAATAAAGCAGAAAAAAATTATTCAGCAACAGAGAAAGAATGTTTAGCAATGGTATATGCCGTTATTTATTTTCGACCGTATGTTTATGGAACAAAATTCACGCTGGTTACCGATCACCGCCCGTTGGTTTGGCTACATTCTGTAAAAGATCCGACATCAAGACTTATGAAATGGAAACTCCGACTTTTAGAGTATGACTATCAAGTTCTCCACAAATCTGGAAAAACTAATAAAAATGCGGATGCACTGTCGCGTAACCCGACTACCGTCTGCCTTCCACTTATACCAAAGGAGCTCCAGGACCCCGACTTCAAGACACGGATACCGAAATCGGACGCCGGCGGCGATGCAATTGGACAACGAATTAGGCAACTACATCGAGACCGACAAAGACGGCCGACATACCAGGATTCAAGCAGTTCAGATGAAATAGAAGAACCTGCCCTTGGAAGAGTGCAACACTCGCCAATAATAGACAGAAACAGATCCCTTCCGAGTTTGTCTCGAGAAGTGTCGATGCCGGATGAAAACCAGGACACCGCACACCATTTTTTACCCGCGGCAAACTCCACAGAAGTTTTTTCTACGGATAAAAATACGAATTTGTCCGAGGACTTGATTTCCTTTGAGGAACCGCTTGGGAACACCGTCATAGAGAATATAAACAATCCACAGGAGGTTTTACCCAATATACGAGGGGAATCATTTCATGAAACAGATGGAATTTTACAGCCCACTGTAATTCAACTACCAAACAATACAATAGGCGAAGCAAGTGCACGACAACTACCTGACCGCACAACCGACCCTTACCCATTCTTCGACGCCGCTTCGGATAGCTCTTTTTCCGAAACTGACCTGGAAGAACCACCGGAACCGAAACAAAGGATCACCATTTCTCCAAACACCCTTACCGCTGAGGAGGACAATTACGTACATTTTACATCTGCTGATTGCAACATAATAACCACGGTCGGAAAACTATTATTGGATACCGGATTAATAAATAAACAAGAACTTTTAGCTGCACGACCGCAAAAGGGACAAGTTTTAATTTCAAACAATGGGTTGTTTAAAACATTTAGTATTATAATATCCGATAACTTTCATGACAAAGTGAAGAAAGCAGATATAATTAGTGGTTTGAAAATCCTTCAATCAACTTTGGAACAAAAACAAGTAAAATCCTTTCGAATATCTGCCACCGGAGATCATCATAAATTACCATTTTCTGAATTTTTCAAAACAATGGAAGAAGTTTTCATGAATTCAACTCAACAAATTACAATATGCAATTACATTATTACTACACCTTCTATAGAAGACAGGCAAGAAATCATCCAAGAAGCACATGATAGTTTAATTGGAGGACATAAAGGGGTTACAAAAACTTACAACCGCATTCGATCAAGATTCCATTGGCCACATATGCGCAACGAAATTCAAGATTATATTCGGAAATGCACAAGTTGTCAAGAACAGAAACTAGTCAGGATAAAAACTCGTCAACCTATGTTGATCACCGACACACCCCTGAATGCATTTGATAAGATTTCTCTGGATACCGTGGGACCATTACCGATTACACCTAATGGAAACCGACATATTCTTACCATGCAGGATAATTTAACTAAGTATTGTATTGCAGTAGCAATATCCAATATCCGAGCCACTACCATTGCAGATGCCTTTGCACGGCATTTCATTGCAATTTATGGAACACCCCGTGCAATACTCACAGATAAGGGAACCAGCTTTATTGGAACTCTGATGACAAATCTTTCGGAAATATTTAAAATTAAACAAATCACCACTTCTGGATACAGACCACAAACTAATGGATCACTGGAACGGAGCCATATTGTTCTCACAGAATACCTCAAACACTACATGGAAGATTATGAAGACTGGGATTTATTAATACCCTTTGCCATGTTTTCCTATAATACATCGGTTCACGAAGCCACCAACTTTACACCATATGAATTAATTTTTGGCAAACAAGCTCGAGAACCAACCTCATTTCCAACCGGTGCAAATTTAAGAACATATGGAGATTACTTAACGGAACTCAAAGCAAATATAGGAAAAATTCGCAACATAGCAGCAGACAATTTAACTGGGGACGACCAGGAAGGATGGATGCATTGAGGGACGACTCTTTTTAGACCGACTTCTTAACCAACCACCACACGATGTCGCTCACGGATGGGTCCAACTGGGCTATGCAGTTTCAACATGAACTCCATTCATCTAGCGTTTAAGTACACTCATTACACTACACTCGACATTTTTCACATTAAATAGTATTTAGGACGTTTCCTTCCTAATGAGAAAGCATCACGCGAACCGCGATGTTTCTTCTTGGTGGGGAGATGTTACGATATGAGAAGAAATTCCGTTGACTTTCTCATGGGAATCTCTTCAAGATCGTCTCTGGCAGGAAACGTCCTAGATAACAGGCCCTTCTAAAATCTACCCTCTTTGACGGAGATCGAGCTCTGGCCCGATTTAATGGAAACCCACAAAAAACGAGAGTGCAGTCCCATGTAACTGCAGATTAAAATCAGACTACCCCTCCAGTTTTGGGGTATATAAACCCTTGCATTTTTACTCTCGTTGGTTAGTACTATTCTGGACACGAGTAGTGTCACGTCGTGTTGCAGTCGTTAGAATCCACGTCTAGTGAGATCGGGCTAAAGTTCCCCTTCGATCAAAGTTAACCTTAAAGACTCCGCGAGTTCGGTTTAAAGTCTATTTGGCATTATTAGTACTATCAGGCCCCGCATTGCCAGTGCGTCAACACCGAGCATCTTAGGTAATAATATTATACATACACATTATTCAATTCAGTCGCGACACCACCATTGTACATATACATTCTTTATCAGAATATATTTGTGTTATTTTGGTACATCGTGCAACTTTCTTAAACCCTTAATTATTGACCAAAATCCTAATCTAGTAATTGAACGTTCCCACACGATACAATCTTACCGCTCAGATTGTATCAATTAAATTATACTAGTTACGAGGCCTACTAACAATCCTAGCGACTCCCTGATTACGCATCAGGTTCGTTCGCGCCAAACCAATAGTCCAAACAAAGATTTATCCAACCTAGTGGCTCCCCACTTTCGCACTGGGTTCGTCCACGAAAACTATACTATCCTTGTGGCTCCCTGTTCATGTAGTAACTACTGTTCAGGTTCGTCCGCATCCTAGCAGCTCCCTGTTTACGCGATTTCGCATCAGGTTCGTCTGCGCTTTATCCAACCTCCTAGCGGCTACCTAATCTTGTATTGGGTTTATCCGTGCCCTTTTTACAACCTCCTAGCAGCTCCCTGAATACGCAATTACGCATCAGGTTCGTCTGCACGTCTTTCCTACACCATCCTAGTAGCTCCCTGTTCATGTAATAACTACTGTTCAGGTTCGTCTACGCTTGATTCTATTCCTCAAACTAACAATTTGTAACCTTATTCCAAGGGTAATAACCCTTCGCCAGCCACACGCGCTACTCGCGGCCCTGGCTCGTAACACAATATTCGAGCAAGATATAAATTTTTAGGCAATATCTAATAGATATTTTATTTGATTTCTGCATAATTTGCATGGAAAATATGCCGAAAAAGATGAACCGCCAAAACACCATTCATTGCAACGTCTGCGATCGTGCCATCCACTTGGAATGCGCCGGAATGACCGCAAGAAATTGGACTTGTGAGCTTTGCATTTAAGATTAATTGTGGTTATTTTTACCTTTTTTTCTTATTATTAAAAAATTATTTTGTCATTCAGATACATGAATAAACTTTTCATAACAGAAATTGTAATTTTTATTTGATTTTGAAAGTGGCTCACGATTCCCCGAGATTTTGCAAATTCAAGAAAATGCAAATTTTTTGTAATAGTCTTAAAATCATCTTGTAACAGACCTGTTACTGCAGGCCTGTTACTAACGCGCCGCATCAGTACCGCGAACCGGCCGCGAGATGGCTACGATTCCCGCAAGGGAAAATGGGCACGCCACACCTTCGGGAATCGGCCGCCAGATGGCCAACGCCGCGAATACCGATTCTCGCAATCGAAACTAACCGGGCGCGGGGATATATCGACCGGCCGATCCAACAAACGGGACCAGAGGTTACCCGCCGAGCCGACGCCGCCTCGACTAGTAGAAATACCATACCAAAGCCTAAAGAGTCCATTACAGTATTTTTCACTCACCCCAGAGGTAAGTCTTCCCCCCGTTCAGAGCAGCTTCGCCGAGCCAGCGATCTTCTCTCTCTCTCTCTCTCTCTCTCTCTCTCTCTCTCTCTCTCTCTCTCTCTCTCTCTCTCTCTCTCTCTCTCTCTCTCTCTCTCTCTCTCTCTCCTTTCTTTCCATCGCAATCGATCGTCGAGCCAACGATCGAACTGCTCTCCGCCGATCGATCATCGAACCAACGATCGATTGCCCTCCACCCACCGAGCGCCGAGCCAGCGACCGGGTACCGTACAGACCATCCTCCACCCTAGTAACGTCTGCCCTGAACACGCTCCGTATCTCCCGCGATCGCGTACCGCGCTCCACCGGGATCCAGTCGTCGCGAACACCAAGGGAATCCATTGCAGCGAGACTCACCGTCTCAGATAACAAAGAGAGTTTTATTTAACCCTGTCGATTAAACCATTTCCTCCTCCGTACGAACTCCGGCACGACGAGCTATCGACCGGGTAACAAAACTGTTACAATCTAATTTGCAAATATTCGATTAAACTATTGTGTCTAAAAGAAAGGTAAATCTTTATACTACAACATTTAGCGTTGAAATTTGATGAAAAACTTAATTTAATAGCAGTTTTTTGGCAATAAAAAAAAGTGGCTCACAATACCCCGCCTTCCCCTTCTTATAGAAGTATTTGGAAATTAGTAATTCATATAGACATAACGTCATTAGCTATTAGACATGCCAAAATACTAACTGCGCTCACCGATGCTACGGAACAATGTTCAAAAATAGCTGACCACAGATTAAACAAACTTTGTAAACAATTTTACAATATATCGCGCAAAGAATTAGAACAAATTTCAGCAAATCTCGATTATGTACATCAAATGATAGGAACGACTACGCGCGAACGCCGAGGACTAATAGACGGAATCGGACACTTAGGGAAAGCATTATTTGGTACAATGGACGCAGATGACAGACGAATGATAAATAGGCAAATAGCCATACTTAAACGCGAAGTTAGTACAGTACGAACATTATTGTAAGAACAAATGCAAGTCGTAGCCACAAACATCAAACTGTATAACGAATCCATCTGGAACATAAATCATAATGAACGTACACTATTAAACGCAACAACCACACTCAGACAATTACTGGAGACGGAGCTCCACCGGATCATAATCTCCAAGCCGCAATAGACGAACAGGACATAATTTTCGAAAGTATAATCAGGGATCTAGCCGAAGACGTGAAAAACCTATTAGAATTCACAAAAGATATCAGAAAAGGAATTCTGAATCCAAGTGTCCTACCTCCTAAACAGATTATGGAATACCTAAATTCAGCCTTACCTCACTTACCAAAGGGTTTATATTTCCCGCTACCGCTCATAATCGATAACACCCATTCTCTATACCAATTAATGTATCTAGCAGCTTATTGCACATCCCATTCTATCACTACAGTTATCGAGGTACCGCTACTCAATGCAAAATAATATAAGTTAAGTAAAGTATATCCGGTACCCACAAAGGTAAACGGATCGCTCTATGCATACTTAGATACCACCAACACATATGTAACAATAGATGTAGCAAATTTAGATTACGTCCATATTAACAACGAAGATCTAAAAAAATGTAAATTATTAGACAACAACTAAAAGGTCCATGTGAGGTACAGATTTTTACAAAATTAGTACAACAACCTAGCAACTGTAATCTCAGATTCATGACCCTCAATCAAACTATTTTGATCGAATTAAATCAGCCAGGAACATGGATCTACAGGGTGTCCCAAAACTACTGCGTTAAATTGAAATGGAAGGTTCCTTAGGTCATTTGAAGCGACATCTTCCGTAACAAAAATGGCGCCCACGGCTTTGTTTAAGAGTTATTAACGAAAAACAAGGACCAATCAGAGCGCTACCTAGACGCTCGTTGGCACGTTCAGCGCGGCGAACCGGCAGATGGTTGGCTGAACGTGCGGAGATCACTCGTTTTTAAGTTATGAGTATGTAAAGTTGAATAATTTAACACTAATTTTCATTGTTTCACCTCAAAAAGTGACAGGTATGAGCGCCGCCATATTGGTAAGTTAGAAGCTCCTTGCGTGTAGAGACGAAGTGGCGACGCTAGATGGCAGCGCTAGCGCGCAACCTGATAGTAGCCTGGGCATATGAAGGGGGAATTCTAATTTCTAGTTTTACAGTGTACCAAAATGGCTACCGCAGAGTTTAATTTTGGTTCTGGGTTAGTTCTGGGTTAGTTCCGGTTAGGTTGTATTTTGATTTTGTAATTGTAATTCTACAAAATTTTGATATCTTGGTTGTTTTCAAGTAATGAAAAGAAAATTATTCAAGTTTACATGCTCATAAATTAAAAACGAGTGGTTTCCGCGGTCTTGGACTTCCGTATAGGAGTTTTCTCGCAGAAATCAACAAGATAAGACATATAATAATCGAAAATTTCTGCGTTCCCAAGAGAAAGTTTACCCTCCGGCTGCTTCCCTTATAGTCCAACGTTGGAGTAGGGAGTAGTCCCAATCACGTGTCGAGTTGTTCCAGTAGAAGGGGTACCGGATCACTGGAGGTGGATCGATGCTCCTGCGACTAAGTCCGTTATTCGATTTTGTGAAATAAATCACTCCTGCGACTAAGTCCGTTATTCAATTTTGTGAAATAAATCGCTTCTGCGACTAAGTCCTTTATCGTCGCACCTTTAGACGGTCCATGCGACACAGCATGTTGGCGAGGTCTCTGTTAGGACCTTCCACCAGAGCTTTCGTGTGTCGCAGGCCTGGTTCGGAATTTCATAAATGGGCAAGTTGTTTTCTCATCCATTCTTTGTTCCAGTTTTTAATTACACTGGGTGCCAGTTTTAGAGGTCTGTAGATAGTTGCGTTCTGGCATCGGGTGCCTTCACGTGCTAATCTATTTGCCTCCTCATTTCCTTTGATTCCAGAGTGACCTGGAACCCACCAAAGGCTAACATGATTGTATTCAGTTAGCTCTGTTATGAATGTAACACAGTCACGGACAAGCTTAGATCTGGTCAGAACTTTGCCCAAAGATATAATTGCCGCGCGGCTGTCGCTGCATATATATACAGGGTGGTCCACATAACTCTGAACAGCTCAATATCTCGAAAACTATGCCATCAATTTTAAAGTTCTTAGTCTTAAATTGCATGGTACTGAAGAGCCTTTCTGACTACATAAACGTGAAGTGCCCTCCCTTCCCCTTTAACGGGGGAGGGGAGGTACCTTTATAATTTTAAATGGAACCCCCTATAAAATGTTACATATTTAGATTCTACAGGAAAAAACAAGTCAATTTTGTCTGAAACATTTTTTTGTCAGATACTTCCATGATGAGATATAACAGTTTGAAGTTTCGAGTTGTAGGTACTTGAAGCTCTCGGAAATAGCGTTATGGAATTATACGCGCTTGAGTCCTTTGCTTATTCATGAAGAAACACAAACAATAATATTTACAATTCTTGAGTTTGACTCACTTACTGTCCGTATGCCACAAGAAGTCTCTCGAGACAGCAGAGGGGCAAAGGGGGTCCTCGCTCGCAGCCAATGGTTATCTTTGACGTCACACAGTTTAGCCAATAATTCGGCTAGAACCGAAAGTTCGTGTGGAATGACCCAATCGGAGGGTTTGTTGTCGAATTCCTGCCAGGAGACTTCTTATGGCGTACGAACAGTATCTATGAAAACGTTTTCAGTTTAGAGCTGTTATTCAAGCAGTAACATTGTGATTATGGCTACTTTTGACACAGAAGTGAATATGTTATTAACGTTAGGTGAATGCCAAAAAAATTATCGGCGTGCAGCAGTGATGTTTTTTGAACGTTATGGGATCAAAAAATGTCATGCAACATTTCATAATTTAGAAAAGCGGCTTTGCGAGCACGGTGAATTGTGTAAAAAAACTCGCAATAAACCTAAAGCTGTCACTAATGAAAATAATAGTGCCAGTATTCTTGCTGCAATTACATTAAATCCTCACATTAGTCAACGTACACTTGCACAAACATCACATATTAGTCGTTCATCAATTCAACGAATTTTGAAACGGCAAAAGTATCATCCATATCACATGGTTTTATCACAAGTGCTTTCGATAGCAGATTACGATCACCGCGTAAGATTTTGTGAGTGGCTGCAGGGTGTTGTGGAAAATGACTTTTTGTGCAAAATACTTTTTTCCAATGAGGCCACTTTTATGAATTCAGGGCATGTAAATAGACATAACCTGCATTATTGGGCCGTGGAAAACCCAAATTGGATGCGATGTGTTCCCTTTCAACATCGATGGTCTTTAAATGTTTGGTGTGGCATAATAGGAGATTTTGTGATTGGACCTTGTTGTAAATACTGAATGTTTGCAACATCAGCCAATCGTCTATGTGCGCTCGTGGCGCTCTCTTAAGTTTAATTGTAAACGAGTTTAGAGAAACACGCGCCGATATTATATAGTAACTACGACAGGTAGTCGTTCTCGTAGCACTGTTCTAGCACAACGTACATATGTAAAGTCTAACGATAAGCTTAAATAAGATTATTTCCAACATGGGAGCAGAGCGTGGTTACCTGGTTAATTGGTTGATTAATTGGTCGTTGTTCTAATATTCTCGCAGAGAATAGTGAGAAAAGAAGGAAAAAAAAATAAATTGCGTGCTATTAACTAAATAAAGGTGAAGTGCCAAAAATTTAAGTGGAAAAACATGCCACAAGTGTTAAAGATGCAAAGATACAATAAAAAGAAAAAATTAATGTAGTGCAAATAGTCGATGCACAAGGATTAGAAAGTGAGAGCACGTGGCAAATATAAAACGACCGAACACATGGCGGTTTTGAGGTTAGGTACACGAGGAAAGGCACATGGTCTTTAGATTGGAAACAACCTTTAAAAATCCAGTAGCTGAAGCTGAAAAGGAAAAAAAATTAAGTGATCTCTTAAAAAGCGAAGATTTTGTGTTGAGCAAAGAGATAAGAAACTGTCTAAGAAGAAGTTTCTTAAAAGTAACCAAAAACGTGTTACGTTTGAAAAGTGATATTGAGTGCAATATAAAGAATAAAGAGCTGGAAAACATGGCCAGGCAAGCCAAAATTGATGATATCAGTATTCCAATATTCGATGGAGCAAATTTTAAAGGTTGGAAGTTTAGATGATGACTTTATTAGAATATAAAGAGTGCGACGTACAAGCTAAGAGAGCAAGAAATGCAGACGAGAATGAAGCAGCTTGGAAGAAAAGTGATCTAAAAGCAAAAGCGATACTGATAAGTGCAGTATCGGATAAACAATTAGAATATATTAATGGATGCACTACAACCTTTGAAATGCTAGCTAAGCTGGAAAGTATATATTCTACCAAATCCACATCACTTCAAATTATAAATAGAGGCAAGCTAGAAGAAGTAAAGTTGAAAAATTATAACACAGTAGAAGATTTTTTCGTGGACTTCGAAAAGGCCTGCAACGAGTTCAAATCAGCTGGTGGACAGCTCAGCGAAGAAGAAAAACTAAGACACTTGATTAAAGCTCTACCTCCGAGCTACAGCTATATAGGAGATTTCATTGATCTGGTAACAGAAGAACAAAGGACCGTTGAATACGTAAAGTCCAAGATAAAGGAGAAGAACCTGTCAAAGAATGACGGCGAAAGAAGAACAAACGTAAGCACGTTCAACGCGAGAACGAGAGAATGCTACGACTGTGGCGAACCTGGACATCTGCAGAAGAATTGCTGGAAATCACAGCCAAGTCAACGAGGCAGAGGGGCTCAACGCTACCAGGGCAGAGGAACTCAGTGGAGCCAGCGAGGATCATGGCGAGGATCATGGCGAGGATCATCGCGGGGACGAAGCCGAGAACGAGGATCTCCACAACAAGGACGAGGTCGAAGCAGCTCGTATGGATATCACCAAGCAGCCGAACCACTCAGCGAGGACGCTCATGAAACATGGTCAACGCAAGTGTTGAAAGTGAGTGTTAGCGAAGTGAAAAGGTCAATAACAAACAGAAAAAGTGTCAGTGAGAATGAAATCGAATGGTTGCTTGATAGTGGCTGTACAGACCACATTGTAAATAGCGTCAAATATTTTTGTAATCATGTAGTTTTAAGAAATCCTATAAGCGTTAAGCTGCCAGATGGCAAATGTGTAAAAGCGACAAAAGTAGGCACTATTGATATAATATTTGAAAATTATTATGATAAAGTTAAAGTTAAATTAACAAACGTATATTATGCAGAAGGAATAAAACAGAATTTGATTAGTTTTTCAAAAATAACTGAAAATAGTAGTATAATAGCTAGAAATGAGACTGCTAAAATTTACAATACCCAGAGAAAATTGATAGCAGTAGCTAACAAAGTTAACGGCTTGTATACAATGAAAAGTACCATAGTAGATAATGAAAACAAAAATGTATATGCAAATACAGCACAAATTACCGAAAAGGAAAAATGGCACAGAGCTTTAGGCCATGTAAATTTTCAATACCTTAGTAAACTTGTAAATTTTAAATTAGTAGAAGGTTTACCTGACAAATTAGAAAGTGATTTACTTACTTGTGCAAATTGTATTGAAAGTAAAATGTCAAAAGTTCCATTTAAAAATGATAGGTCTAAAACGAGTGAAATCTTAGAGTTGATTCACACCGACTTAAATGGTCCCCACCGAACCACAGGTTATGGCGGTGAAAAATATTTCTTAACATTCATAGATGATTACAGTAAGTGTGCTAAGATATATTGTATCAAAAGTAAATCTGAAACAGCCAATTGCTTCAAAGAATTTGTCAATTTAGTCGAAAATAGATTCACTAAAAGAATAAAGAAATTAAGATGTGACAATGGAAAAGAGTACATGAATAACGAAATATATAATTTTGCAAGAGACAAGGGTATTGAAATTTTACCGTGCCCACCATATGTTCATGAACTAAATGGTGTGGCCGAACGATATAATAGATCCGCAATGGATATGGGCAGATGTTTAACCAAAGAAGCCAAAATAAATCATAAATATTGGCCAGAGATTATGAAAACGGTCTCTTATCTAAAGAATCGAACTATTGCTAATACACATGAAGATCAAACTCCTTTCGAGATCTTCTGTGGTAAGAAACCTAGTGTAAAGCATATTAAAATATATGGTAGTCGGGTCTTTGTAAAGGTCCCAGAAGAATTAAGGAAAAATAAATGGGACGATAAAGCGAAAATAGGCGTACTTGTAGGTTATAACGAAAATAGCTATAGGGTACTTGTAAATAACAGAGTCATAAATGCAAGACATGTGAGAGTAATTGAGGATGGTAAAGAGCTTATATGCTTACAAAAACCTGTAGAAAATGAAGATTCAAGTTATGATGATGAAAACACTTTAAGTTTAAATTTAGAAAATGAATCAAATGCTAATAATGACAGTGATAATGATGATGTTTTTGCTGACAATCTAAATTCACAAAATACAAATAATGAACCAATACAAAGGAAAAGTTCAAATAGAATAGTTAAACCTATTGAAAGATTTGGTAATCCTGTTGCTCATTGTATCTATGTTAACTATGTAAATGCAAACGTACCAAATACATTTGAGGAGGCGATAAACTCCGAAGAGAAAAAAAATTGGCAAAAGGCTATGGATTCTGAGATAGACAGTTTGGAAAAAAATAGAACTTGGATTAGTGTTCGGGATTCAAACGAAGGAATTTAGCCGTTGGGACCCACTGACAAACATCGCTCCACATCGGTTTTTCTGTATGTTGCTAAACGCGTGAAGAGCACACGCTGTTGTCATCGCTTCGCCGCGCTCGCGACGGTTTGCCGTCGTGACCCGTGGACCACCTTCGTTTGAATCCCGCAACAATCGACTCTGCGATCGATTTGCGCCAATCGCGTAACACCGCGTTCGCCTAATCGATTTCTATTTAGGGACCCTCACTCGGCGGAGCGATTCATTCGCACATTCCGTTCGCATCCGCCTTTGATTTTTCTTACCACGCGCTCTTACCGTTCAGTACCGTGTCATCGTTCTCGTCACCGCGCTCCGACGGTGACGAGCCCTGTAAAAACGGTGTGGTCGTCTACGAGACAATAAAGTACGCGAAAAAACTCAATCCAAAGTGCACCGTTTCGCTCCGAGTAAAATTATTCTCCCGTTCTCAAATTCCGCTTTCCTCGCGCGCTCAAATCTGAGCGATCCCGGCGCTCTGGCATCTCTGACCGACGGTCGACGCCAAACATCTGGTCCTTCGAGCCGGATCGCGAGAAAGTGAACAGTTCCACAAACGGAGTGTATTGTGAACATGGCGGATTCACTTGAGGGTCAGCTCCAACTCAAACGTGCCATTGACCGCAGTCTCGTGAACCTGCGGAAGCTGGGGAAGGACAACTGGACAAAAGCGACGCTGCGAACCAGGATCGTCCACCTGCAGGATCAATGGCGGAAGTTCGATGCGGGAAACGCGCGGCTCCGCGCTACTATCCCTGCAGCGGACCAGGACAGGATCCCGTACTTCTCCGAGGACCAATTTGAGGATACAGAGCAGACGTACTTGGAGAATCTGGCCTTCATGACCGCTCAGCTCGACGGAATGACCACCGTCGCCGTGAGTCCTCTTTCTGATACGTGCGGCGGACAACCGAGTCCGACGGTGCCGGTCGACCAACTTCCCCGTTTAGACTTGCCCAAATTCGATGGACGGTACGAGGCGTGGGAACCGTTTCGCGACCGCTTCACTGCCCTCATTATAAAAAATGACGCGCTTCACGACGTATTGCGCCTTCATTATCTCATATCAACCCTAACGGGTCGCGCGCTCGAGTGTGTAGAAGACATTCCCATCACCGAGGATAATTTTTCAGTAGCCTGGAAGGCCCTGACGACGCGATACCAAAATCCGCGACGTTTCGTTAGCGCGCACCTCCAATCGCTGATCAACCTCCCTGCGCTCTCTCACGAGTCGGCGTCCGATTTACAACGACTTCGCGATCGCGTCGGCGTAATCACCGCGGCGCTTACGAATCTAGGGCGGAAACCTGACGAACTCTGGAACGACGTACTCGTCCATCTCGTATCCCAGAAGCTGGACGCTTCGTCGCGGAGGGCCTGGAAATTGAAAATTAGCGACGACGTCACACCGCCGGCCTTCGAATTTCTGTCGAGTTTCGTCGATTCACGCGTGCGCGGGCTCGAAGAGTTTTCGGAAAGTGCGCCCGCGATTCTCTCGACACGCCCCGTCGCGACGTTTCGACCGGCCGCCGGTCCTTCTCGCGTGCATGCCGTAACCGCGTCTCAAACGCGTGTGGAGCATCTCATTTTTTCAGAACATGCCCACAGTTCACTTCGCGGAACCCTCACGGCCGGCGCGAGCTCGTAAATAAATTCAAGCGATGTTACAATTGTCTGAGCCACGCGCATACTAGTCGAAATTGTACAAGCAAGTATTCGTGTCGCGTGTGTCACCGGCGGCACCACTCGCTCCTACACGAAGACGCGGCATCGTCCGCGTCCGGAAACTCTACTCCTGCAGCGGCAGCGGGTTCAGAAGTGAACGCTCATCTCACGTCTACCGTCGCAGAACCGGGCTCCACGATATTGTTGGCCACCGCCCTCGTAAAATTAAGCGTACCTTCCGGGCGATGCGTCACCATTCGAGCCCTGATCGATCAAGGCTCCGAGACAAGTTTTGTGACCGAAGCCATGGTGCATCTCCTGCGAGCAAAACGCACCCACGTCACCACGTCGATCTCAGCGGTCGACGGCGTCCACGACGGAACCGTGCGTCACGCCGTGCGTCTCCAAGTGGCCCACCGCTCGTCCGCGACACCCGCACTGTCCACCGTCGCCCTCGTGCTCCCAGCGCTTTCAACGTACGCGCCGAAACGTATCCGCGACCCGCGGGCTCTAGCGCACCTCGCGGATTTGGAATGGGCCGACCCCGATCCGTCAAGCCGAGCCGCGATCCACTTAATTCTGGGCGCGGACGTTTACCATAGCCTTATTCTAGATGGGGTGCGTAAAAGTCACCTCGGACCGCCGGTAGCCCAAGAAACGATTTTCGGATGGGTCATTTCCGGACCCACCGCGTGCCAATCCGCCGAGGCGGAGAACATCTGCGCCGCTCGTGGTCATGCTCGCGAACGCTCATCCATTTCCATGCACCATTGCATTCAAGAAGACCCTCTCGCCCACGACCTCAAACGGTTTTGGGAACTAGAAGAAGTTCCCCGTCGCTCTCTCCTCACTCCAGACGAGGAGCGTTGCGAGTCGCATTTTCGCGCGAACACAACCCGTACCGCCGACGGTCGGTACGTGGTCCGTCTCCCATTCCGTGCCGGCCCTCCGATAAACATCGGGCAATCACGCCCGTTAGCTGAAAGAATTCATCGCTCATTGCAGCGAAAACTCCACCTGAACGCCTCGCTTGCCTCGGAATATCGGACGTTCCTTCAAGAGTACGAAGATCTCGGTCACATGCGTCGCGCGCTCTGTTCCCCTACTCCGTCGACGCAAGTGGTGTACATGCCCCATCACCCCGTGTTCCGAGAAGGCAGCGCGACGACACATCTCCGCGTTGTATTCAACGCGTCCAGCGCCACCTCAAACGGAACATCTCTTAATGACCATCTGCTCCGTCCTACTTCGATCAGATGTTTGGCGTCGACCGTCGGTCAGAGATGCCAGAGCGCCGGGATCGCTCAGATTTGAGCGCGCGAGGAAAGCGGAATTTGAGAACGGGAGAATAATTTTACTCGGAGCGAAACGGTGCACTTTGGATTGAGTTTTTTCGCGTACTTTATTGTCTCGTAGACGACCACACCGTTTACAGGGCTCGTAACCGTCGGAGCGCGGTGACGAGAGCGATGACACGGTACTGAACGGTAAGAGCGCGTGGTAAGAAAAATCAAAGGCGGATGCGAACGGAATGTGCGAATGAATCGCTCCGCCGAGTGAGGGTCCCTAAATAGAAATCGATTAGGCGAACGCGGTGTTACGCGATTGGCGCAAATCGATCGCAGAGTCGATTGTTGCGGGATTCAAACGAAGGTGGTCCACGGGTCACGACGGCAAACCGCCGCGAGCGCGGCGAAGCGATGACAACAGCGTGTGCTCTTCACGCGTTTAGCAACATACAGAAAAACCGATGTGGAGCGATGTTTGTCAGTGGGTCCCAACGGCTAAATTCCTTCGTTTGAATCCCGAACATACCGCCCGCCTCGAAACACAGTTTCGAAACGAAACGAACCGAAAGCCTTAAACGGTAAAGGGAGTGCGTTGTACAATACCCGATAACGCTAAACCCAAGAACGCACGCATGGGAGGCAACCCGCTGTCGCCGAGTTCGCTTGAACAGATACACACAATTTTTTTTTTTTTTTTTTTATATACTACGCTGGTCGCGGAGGAGAACGCGTGAACGCCGCCCGCCGTGACGGAACGGCTCGGGTTGCAATGTGACTCGCGGTTGCGCGGAGTTGCAGTTCGCACACGGGGCGCGAGACAGACTAGAGTGGGGTTGACGCGCCCGACATCGTCGAACGGAACCGCATTTATATCGCCGATGATGCACTTTTGACGGGTAACACGCATAATTTTACCAATGGGCGCTTGAACGAGGCCGTCGCCGTCTTGACTGTGACGACTCGAGTGTGACCGTCTTGGTCGGGATGCAACTGGGTTACACGGCCGAGTTCCCACTTGCACGGAGGGAGCGCGGGATTTCGAAGGAGCACTAGTTGTCCGGTGGAGATGGGAGGGTACGGTTTCCGCCACTTGCTACGCTGTTGCAGGGTGTTTATGTAGTCGTCCTGCCACAGCCTCCAGAAACGTTCTGCCGCGTGGCGAACTAGCTGCCAGCGGGAGAGGCGGTTTTCGCCGAGGTCCAGATATGAGGGCTGGGGCGGTACCGTAAGCGCGGACCCGACCAGGAAATGTCCGGGTGTAAGGGTTTCGTACTCATCGAGGGTATCGGAGAGCGGAGCCAGTAGTCGGGAGTTGAGGCAGGCCTCGATCTCACAAAGGAGTGTGGTGAACTCTTCGAAAGTCAACTTATGATCGCCGAGAACGCGGCGAAGGTGGTGCTTCACACTTTTAACCCCTGCCTCCCACAAGCCTCCGAAATGCGGCGCCGAAGGGGGGATGAAGTGCCAAGACGTGCCATCAGCGGCCGTTTTATTTAAGAAATTCGGGTTTTTCACGGCGGCACGATAGGCAGCGGCGAGTTCCCGACATCCTCCCACGAAGTTAGTGCCGTTATCGGAGTATACGGATTCCGGTAGACCACGGCGAGAGCAAAACCGAAGGTACGCGTTTAAGAACGCCGGGGTGGAGTAATCGACGGCTACTTCCAGGTGAACCGCTTTCGTGGCCATGCAGACGAACAGTACAATGTACCCCTATCGTGAGGTGATACCGCGACCTGCCGAGGCGCGGATTTGGAAGGGTCCGGCGTAATCCACACCGCAGTGGGCGAAGCTGCGGGCTGGCGGGGATACGCGGGCTTCGGGTAAATTTCCCATGATTTGCTCGGGGACGGCAGCTCTTTCCCTAACGCACGTAACGCACGAGCGTATGACGGATTTCACCATGTTTCGGGCGCGGAGGAGCCAATAGTCCTGGCGGAGGGTGTGTAGAGTTAGTTGCACGCCGCCGTGCAATATTCGCGCATGGATCTGCTCAACTAGGAGCCTCACGAGGGGGTTCGGGCCTAACAGAATGGGATGTCTCACTCTGTGTGGGAGAGGGGCATTACGCAATCGGCCTCCGACGCGAATAACGCCGTCAGCATCGAGAAATGGGCTGAGTGATATTAGAGGGCTCTTCGGCGACAGAGCCTGAGCTTTCTGGAGCGCGCGAAGTTCTTCGGGGAATGTCGCGGACTGGAGGCGCTTCATCCAGAACAGTCGAGCTCGGAAGACGTCCGAGGTCGAAAGCGCTTGTCCGGAAGGTCGACTAGGAGTTTCGTACGTGTCATGGCGGCAGAGACGGATGAACCTGATAATATAGGCTGTGACTCGTAGAAGTTTAGGCCATTTGGAAAATCGGGATGCCAAGTCCCACTCGATTTGGGGGGAGGCCGCGCTGTGGAACGACACTTTGACCTCCGTCAGGTCGTTGCCTTCCGGGAGGGGCGCCTGAGGCGGCCACGCGGAAGCATCGAGCCCGAGCCATTCAGGTCCGTGCCACCACAGACGATGTCGAAGGAGATCGTCGCTCAGGAGGCTGCGGGAGCCGCAGTCGGCCGGGTTTTCTGCAGTAGGCACATGCTGCCAATTTGCTTCCGGAAGTCGGGTCTGGATGTCCGCTACGCGGTTGGCAACATAGGGTTTCCATTTGGATGGGTGCGACCTGAGCCATGCTAGTACGACGGTTGAATCCGTCCAACAAAAGTACGGGATATTGGCGCTCTCAAACGTCGCAATGACGAACGCCATGAGACGCGCTAAAAGCGCTGCGGCTTGCAGCTCGAGACGTGGGATTGTCACTGGGGTGAGGGGCGCGACCTTGGACTTGCCTGCAAGCAGAGATAACGTGACTTGACCGGTCGTGGAAATGCAGCGCGCATAGACGACGGCGGCATATGCAATATTGGATGCGTCTGCGAATCCGTGGAGCTCGAGATGAGAATTGGAGGAAGAGTAGCCGGTCCAGCGGGGAATTTGAACCTCAGCCAATGATGGCAGGCGAGTATAAATCGCGGCCCAGTGATCGAGTGCAGGGCCTGAGATCGGAGCGTCCCATTCGATTTTGAGGCGCCACAGGTCCTGAATTAGAACCTTGGCGGATATAATGGCCGGGGTGACCCAGCCCAAGGGGTCATACAATTTAGCGATAGTTGACAATATCGTTCGTTTCGTCGACGGGAGGGTGTCGGAAAGCGAGACTTGAAATTGGAAGGCGTCGCGAGAGGGATTCCAACTGACTCCTAGAATTTTAATCTCGTCGTCGGGTGTGAGAAATTTTGAGCAGGCGAGGCCGTGATCCGACGGATCCACGTCTGTGAGGAGTTCGGAATCGTTGCTCGCCCATTTTCGGAGTTTTAAATGACCGCAGTGTAGCAGGCCGTTCAGTTGATCGCGGGACCGGCGTAGAGACGGGATGTCGTCGCCGCCGAATAGTACGTCATCGACGTAAATATTTGACCGTAGGATGGGACGAGCGAGGGGAAAACGAGAGCCTTCGTCCTCGACCAGTTGTTGCAATACTCGAAGGGCTAGGAAGGGGGCGCAGGTCATTCCGTAAGTGACGGTCAGTAGCTGAAAGGGGGTGGGCTCATCGCCTGGTGAATCTTGCCAGATGATACGTTGATAGTCGAGGTCGCGAGCATCGACGCGGATCTGGCGATACATTTTCGCTATATCGGCGGTATACACGAATCGAAAATTCCGCCATCGAAGTAGGACGGAGGGCAGATCGGATTGCAACTTGGGACCGGGGAGCAGATGGTCATTAAGAGATGTTCCGTTTGAGGTGGCGCTGGACGCGTTGAATACAACGCGGAGATGTGTCGTCGCGCTGCCTTCTCGGAACACGGGGTGATGGGGCATGTACACCACTTGCGTCGACGGAGTAGGGGAACAGAGCGCGCGACGCATGTGACCGAGATCTTCGTACTCTTGAAGGAACGTCCGATATTCCGAGGCAAGCGAGGCGTTCAGGTGGAGTTTTCGCTGCAATGAGCGATGAATTCTTTCAGCTAACGGGCGTGATTGCCCGATGTTTATCGGAGGGCCGGCACGGAATGGGAGACGGACCACGTACCGACCGTCGGCGGTACGGGTTGTGTTCGCGCGAAAATGCGACTCGCAACGCTCCTCGTCTGGAGTGAGGAAAGAGCGACGGGGAACTTGTAGACAAACCCAAAGATAAAAAGGTAATCGACGTTAAATGGGTATACAAAAAGAAGGGTGACAATACCTATAAAGCCAGATTAGTTGTAAGAGGCTACCAACAGCAAGAGTATTTAGAAAACGTATATTCACCTGTAGGCAGAATGCAGACTTTGAAAGTCCTGTTAAGCTATTGTTGTGCGAATAATTTATACATTGATCAGATGGATGTCGAAACTGCTTTCCTGAACGGTAAAGTAAAATCAGAAGTTTATATTCATGAACCAAAAGGTTATGAATCAGGTCGAAACAAAGTCTGCAAGCTACAAAAGGCTCTATATGGTCTTAGAGAAAGTCCAAGAGCATGGTATGATTGTTTTAATCAGTGTGTTGAAAGGTTGCATTTTGTAAGAAGTAATTACGACTATTGTTTATACGTTAATACTACGAGCAAAGATCCAATATATATACTAGTGTTTGTTGATGATATTTTAATATGTTGCAAAAATAAAAATAAAATTGATGAAGTGAAAGCAAGCTTGATGAAAAAATTTTCCATGAAAGATTTAGGAAAAATTAAAAATTATATAGGAATAAATATTGAATACAGTGATGATAGAAAAAGAATGTCATTAAATCAAACAAAATACATTGAATCTTTGGCTGTAAAATATAATATAGAAAGTGCAAAGTTGTACGATACTCCTATGGAGAGCAATTTAAAATTAGAACAGGCAAATGAAATCGACGAAAGAATTAAATATAGAAATTTGATAGGTGAACTACTATATATAAGCACCCGTACGAGACCAGATATTTCATATAGCATAAACTATTTAAGTAGATTTCAGAGTTGCTACAATGCCACGCATTTCAAATATGCTTTGAGAGTTTTAAAATACCTGTACAAGACTAAAGACTTGAAACTAACTTACTGTGATGATAATATAAAAAATGACAGCTTAGACTGTATGGTAGACTCGGATTATGCTGGTGATAATATTGATAGGAAATCTACAACGGGCTACGTCATAAGACTGTATGGAAATGTAGTATATTGGAAAGCACGTAAACAAAATGCTGTTACTAAATGTTCCACGTTTGCTGAATATGTTGCTTTATCTGAAGCTGTAACCGAAATTCTATTCTTAAGAAACCTGTTGAAAGAATCTTTTAATTTGAAAATCGCAGAACCTATAAAAGTCTACGAAGATAATTCCGGCGCGCTAGCTATAGGCAAATTTGGCAATTATACGAAGAACTCGAAGCACATTGAAGTACAATATCACTTTATCAATGAGAATTACGAAAAAGGTATAATAGATATTGTAAAAATTGATTCAGATTCAAACTTAGCAGACATACTTACAAAAAGTTTAGATAAAGTAAAGTTTGTTAAGAATAGAAAAGCGTTAAAATTAATTTGAGTTGTTGAAAAAAAGAAAAAAATAAAAAAAAACGTTACTGTACAACTATAGAAAATATCAAATTATATAGCATGATGTTGAAAATTCAAGGAGGCGTGTTGTAAATACTGAATGTTTGCAACATCAGCCAATCGTCTATGTGCGCTCGTGGCGCTCTCTTAAGTTTAATTGTAAACGAGTATAGAGAAACACGCGCCGATATTATAAAGTAACTACGACAGGTAGTCGTTCTCGTAGCACTGTTCTAGCACAACGTACATATGTAAAGTCTAACGATAAGCTTAAATATATTAAAATTAATTTCCAACCTAAATAAGATTATTTCCAACATTTATTTATTTTTTTTAAGAAACTGTAACATCTGCAAGTTATTGTGATTTATTAAAAAATCATTTGCCTGCGCTTTTGGAAGATGTGCCACTGCACGTTAGAAGAGAATTGTGGTTCCAACAAGAAGGCGCTCCTCCACATTTTGCAGTCATCACCAGGCAATTTTTGAACGAAAAATTTGGGAACAAATGGATAGGTCGTGGGGGACCTCATCAATGACCTCCTCGATGCCCCGATCTAACACCATTAGATTTTTTCTTATGGGGATATGTAAAGGACAAAGTTATGTTTGAACCACCGACGACAAAAGAGGATATGAAACAAAGAATACGTGACGCTTGCGCTTCAGTGACTCCCGAAATGTTAAAAAATGTTAGAACAACTTTGGTGTTTCGAGTAAATAAATGTTTACAAGCCCGTGGTGGACATTTTGAACATTTAATTTAAAGTACATTTTATTTCTTCACGAATAAGCAAAGGATTCAAGCGCGTATAATTCCTTAACGCTATTTCCGAGCGCTTCAAGTACCTACAACTCGAAACTTCAAACTGTTATATCTCATCATGGAAGTATCTGACAAAAAATGTTTCAGACAAAATTGACTTGTTTTTTCCTGTAGAATCTAAATATGTAACATTTTATAGGGGGTTCCATTTAAAATTATAAAGGTACCTCCCCTACCCCGTTGAAGGGGAAGGGCGGCCACTTCACGTTTATGTAGTCAAAAAGGCCCTTCAGTTCCATGCAATTTAAGACTAAGCACTTTAAAATCGATGGCATAGTTTTCGAGATATTAAGCTGTTCAGAGTTACGTGGGCCGCCCTGTATATATATATATATATATATATATGTATATATGTGTTTGTTCCTGTAACCTTTGCTGAGGTTAAGTTCTGCGCAGGCCAAGATAGCACATCCCCCCGACTGGAGGGGACAGCGGCAGTGCTCGCGCGGCTGCTGCCCAATATCAGGGGGCCACAATTGAGGGTACGCCGCCTCTACGCGGAGGTGGTGCGGTCGATCGCCCTTTATGGAGCCCCCGTATGGCACCGTTCGCTCGAGGCCAGCTGGCGCAGCCAAGCACTCTTGGAGAGAGTGCGGCGCCGGCTGGCCCTGCGGGCCATACAGGGATACCGCACCATCTCTGACGAGGTGGCGGGCCTCCTGGCCGTAGTTCCGCCCTTTCATTTGGTGGCGGCGGAGCGGGCGACGATGTATCAAGTCGCCTGCTCCGCCCGCCGTCCTCCAGGGGTGGAACTCGCGGCCGTAGAGGAAGAGGAGATCGAGGTGCGAAAGCGCCAGGCCCGGCAGGACACTCTGGCCCGATGGAAGCAACTACTTGCTCCATCGGGTCGTCCGGTTGTCCGGGCCCTCCTGCCCATATTTGAGACATGGTGCAGGAGGCGAGGAAGGTTGACCTTCTGCCTCACGCAGGTGCTCTCCGGTCATGGTTGTTTCGGAGAGTACCTGCACAGGATGGGGCGGGAGCCGACAACGCAGTGTCACCACTGCGGCGAGGAGGTGGACACGGCGCGGCACACACTCGAGGAGTGTCCGGTATGGGCCGAGCCGTGTCCTTAGAGCCGCAGTGGAGGGGTGGGACCTCTCGCTCGGGGCCGTGGATCATGGCCCAATCATTCGCGGAACATGGTCTCGAGTGAGGGGTCGTGGAACGCCGAATGAGTCTGGGAGAGGGACCCGGGCTCGGCTAGACGGGTGTGGGCGCGGGGACGTCCCCCGCGTCGGCGTGCGCCACCTCCACGGAGGTGGGCGGTGGTTGAGATGGCGCGGGGGGTGTCCCCGCGCTGACTTGTGTCCCCAGGTAGGGCGACGGCGTCGGGGTCGACGGGGGGGGGGGGGGGGGAATCCCCGCGTCGTAATGTACCTTCCCTAGACGGGGAGGGGTGAGGGTGGTGACGCGGGGACCACCCCCGCGTCGAAGATTGCATCGGAGGGGGGTGGAGGATTTGGGGGCACGGCGATTGAGCTAACCCCGGCTCCCAGAGGGGAGCATGGCTCCCTTCGGGACGGGCCGACTTGAGTTATTCGGTCCGTCCCTTTAAGACCCCCGGGTCTTTCAGGGGCGCGTGGGGGGGTGGGATGGGGAGGGTCGGGGCATGCCGGATCACGCCTTCGACGACCCTTCCTTACCGGTGGCGGCGTCTTCTTACCCTGGCTGGGGCGGGGACCCTCGGCGCGCCGGGGGCCGTGGGTGGACCAAGCGGGGGCTCGGGAAGCTCATTCCAACGGCCTCTGGGATGGGGACACCGGGTGGGTTCCTCCGCCCGGGGTCTTATAGTGTTGGTTGTGGGGGAGGATAGCACCTCACCCAGGGTTGTATGATAGCTGGGGAGGGTCCTGTTGACTACTCGCGTGATCCAGGCACTTCCCATTTAGCTTAGGCGGACGTGGGGTTTTAGTGGGTAGCCGCCGGGGACGGGTGCGCCTTCGGCACCCCCCTCCCCGGTGGCAGTCCCACATAACCTCGGTTTCCCCCCGGGAGCCGAGGAATGCGTAACGCATTTCCCCACAAAGAAAAAAAAAAGGCCAAGATAACACATACTTCAGCTTGAAAGACCGAAGCGTGTTGCCCAAGTGCTAGAGACAAGCTAATCCTTGGGCTGACACCGCAGACACCTGCTCCTGCTCCGGTTCTATTCTTTGAGCCGTCTATAAACCAGACCAGGCCTTGCGGAGGGAGAAGCTCTCCAGCATTTGACTCCCAGTCACACCTATTAGGGAGGCGAGTTTGGTGTTTAACCGTAAAATTATAGTGCGGCTCGCGTCTACCCCCCCCCCCCCCCCCACCCCACGCAACATGATTCATTGAAGGTCCTGTGCGTCCAGTAGGGTCGAGTGGGCGTACCTTGATTTGATTCATCGGTTTTCCAGATGGAGTCTTAAGGCGGAAGTTCTCGATAAGTTCTCCGCCACTATGTGCGGGGGAGCGAGGTTAAGGAGAACTCCCAGCGACAGGGTGAGCGTGGTGTGGAAAGCGCCCGTAATACCCATTAGCGCCAGACGGTAGGCCCTTCCCGTTAGTCTTCTGTGTGTGGCCTTCTTCATGAAGGTCCACCAGACAAGGGAGGCGTACGTCATCTGTGGTACCATGATCGCAGTGTAGATCCATTTGACCACATGAAGTTTCAGACCCCAGGTCCTGGCAAACATCGACTTGCAGGCCCAGTAAGTATTGATAGCCTTCTGGGATAGCCTGGCGACGTGCCTTTTCGACGTGAGCCTTTTGTCTAGGGTGACACCTAGATAGCGCACCTCATCCGAGATTCGTAGTTCGGTACCGAAAATGGAAGGGGCTTTAAAGTTAAAGCGTCGCTTCCTCGTGAAGAGTACTGTAACCGTGTCCGTTACATATAGACGCTCCCGTGTATCGATAATAAATATCGATCCCACCACGGCGATCCGCGATGTCGCGTATGGTTCTTGTCTTAATAAAGGACCGCGAGATCGCCCCACTAATTAGGTATGCGTACGCATCGATCCCCACTTTCGATAGCGATCGAAGGAGATCAATGCGGATCGTCGAGAGGGCACTCTACGTCTGGAAGCGATCAAGTAAACACGCGTTCGCGAAGTGTTCCGTTCGACGAAAACCGGTGCGTATTCGGGAGGCCAAACCGGCCTGTTGGAATCGACAAACCGTCGAACCAACCTCAGTACGTACGCGCCTCAAACCGAGGAGTCACGATTGCAAACCGCGTCGTGGCATAGTCGAAAACGTTTATTTAACAATTCAGTAAGAACGTAACCGCGTAGTAGCCGACTGCGTAACATAAATTTTGTAAAAGAATCCGACTTCTGTAACTTGCCATGAGCATGCCGCGAGTTACGCAGTGAAAGCACGAGCGTAAGAAAGAGCGACGCGTCGGTGCGAGAAATAAACACGTGCGCGCCGTTCTCGGAAAATAATCATAAATTCGCCGAACGGAACGGATTTTACCTTTATAAAGGCTTCAGTCGTGATAGACATATTCAAAATTTAAACGATTATACACTCACAAATTCGTTAGGGCAATCGAGAATCCACTCGGATCACCTCTGCATGCCCCGCTGGTGTCTCGTTATTGTGTCCTCTCGTCTTTGTGAGCAAATCACAGATAGACAATAACTACGTCCATCCGAGTAATCGGCCGGACCGGTTAATGTTTCTATTTATGTGATCACAGACAAATTCACGAATATTGTTTGAGTAAATACTCTCACAACTCCGTTAGGGCAATCGAGATTCCACTCGGATCACCTCTGTGTGCCCCGCTGGTGTCTCGTTATTGTTTCCTCTCGCCTTTGTGAGCGAATCGCAGATAGGCAATAACTACGTCCATCCGAGTTTCGGCCGGACCTGTTAATGTTACTATTTATGTGATCGCAAACCAAATCCGCGAATGGCTGTAGTATAAATACTCTCACAACGCCGTTAGGGCAATTGAGATTCCACTCGGATCACCTCTGGGCGCCCCGCTGGTGTCTCATCATTGTGTCCTCTCGCCCTTGTGAGCTGATTATAACGAGCCAATAATCACACTCATCAAGGGATTTGGCCGGATCGGTTATCGTTCTATTTTCGGTGAGTGACTTGACGAAATTCGCGAACATCGGTCGGGAGAACTTCACGAATAGGCAATACCCACGTCATCCGGAATTCCGGCCGGACCGGTTGTTATTACTATTTCCGTGAATCACATCACGAGATCCGTAAACGTAGTAATTAATACCCTCACAATTCCGTTTGGCAATTGAGATCTCACTCGGATCACCTAAGTGTGCCCCGCTGGAATTTCGTTATTGTACCACTCGCAATTGTGAGGCACAGGCAATAGGCGTAAGCTGCGTCCATCCAGAGTAATCCGGCCGGACCAGCACGCGTTACTATTTCGCCTCGGTTCGATTTGGCAAACTGACTAAACACGATCACGGTCACTCTACCGATTCCAGAGGTTACTCTAAGTCCACATACGTGCTGAGGAGTACCTCTTAGGCGGAGCGGAAGGACTGGGGTTTGGTGAGCGTCTCTATCTGTGGGTATCATCTGGAAACAGCCGAGCGCACGGGTAGTAAGACCGGCCAGTTTGTTCTTCGCGGGCGATAAAATATGCAGTAAACATAAAGAATCGGTAAACTCGTCAAAGGAGTCACTCAGAAATATAATTCAAAGGACGGTAATTCAAAGGACGGTCAATAGAGACCTTTATAATTAAAAGGGCGGTCTAGTAATATCGTAAAGTAAAATTTCGCGAACCAGACGTGGAACAAGCAACATCGCGCTGCGGATAACGCGAATTTAAATTGTAAGAGCCGATGCTCCGGGAAGACAATGTTAGTAAAATATCCATTCGAGACCGTGTCTCAAGTTGTAATTTTGCTATCAAATTCATAATGAGAATATACTCACCTTTTACCAGTTATTACTCTCTATTACTCTGACTTTCGCCTAACCTCTCCGCTGTCCATTCCTGGAGGCACGGACCTCCACCAATCGCATTCAGAGAGATTTAGCATATTTAAAGTTAATAGATCAAAGGTACTTAGCATAAAGATATTTACGGGAAGTAACGGTTACAGTACCATTTCCGTTTTGCTCGGGTTAACCCTGAGGTTGTGGTTGAGGCACCAGTTTTGGGTTAGCGTAAGTGCTGTTTGCATTCCTCTGGCTAACAGTAGAGGATGTTTCCCCCTGACTGAGAAGGATACATCGTCAGCATAGCCTTGGACCACGAAGCCCTCATCGATCAGCTCTTTCAGGAGCCCGTCGACCACCAGGGTGCACAGTAGGGGGGAGAGGACTCCTCCCTGAGGGCAGCCCCTGCCGGCCCAGGCAAACACTGTCGAGCCGTTCGCTTCGGTCCTCATGGTTCGGTTCCTGAGTATGCTGCTGATCCAACCGCTCAGGGGTTCCCCAATGTTGAATCGGTCCAGGGCCTTCTCCAAGACGTCGAAGGACGTATTATCGAAGGTACCCTCGATGTCGATGAAAACGCTGAGAACCGATTCTTTATTTATTAGAGATCCTTCAATGAGACCACCTAGGTGGTGGAGCGCCGTCTCTACTGATTTGCCACTTTGGTAGGCATGCACAGGTGTATGAATCAGTGTTGACTCTCTAATGTACCTGTCGATAAGCCGTTCCATCGTCTTAAGTAAGAAGGATGTAAGGCTTATAGGCCGGAACGATTTGGCCGACCTGTAGTCACTTTTTCCTGCTTTAGGAATAAAGACTACTCTGGCCATTCTCCAGGAGATGGGGGTGTAACCAAAGGCGAGGCAAGATTTGAAAACTTCCTTTACGCGATCATACAGGATAGACCCGCCTTCTTGTAGCATGACGGGAAAGATGCCGTCCAGGCCAGGGCTTTTGTATCTATCAAAAGATTGTAGCGCCCAAAGTACTCTTTCTTTCGTGAACACCTTTGAGGCAATTCTCCAACGATCTCCCATATTGTTCCTGGTACCAGCCGAAACAGTCGGCTGCCCCTGGCCCAACGGGGTAGATCCTGGGAAGTGAACCTCCAAAAGATGCTCTAAGAGCGGTGTATTGTCGTCACCAATGTTCCCATTTGGAAGGGTGATGTCGTTAATCGAGATGGTCAGGGGCCCGTTTGTAAAGACCTTGCGTAACCTGGCCACAAAAGGGAGGGCCTCCGTTTCTTCACAGAAGCATCTCTAGGCCGCTCTTTTAGAGGATTTTATGAGCCTTTTAAAGTCTCTCTGGGATTCCCTGTAGTTACTCCAGGCATCCTCAGAGTTGATCTTCATGGCCCTATTAAGCAGCTTTCTGGTTCCCGACCTGGTCTCATTGAGCTCATAACTCCACCAGGGGACCTTCTTGCTGTTTTTCCTTGACTTAGCCGGGCAGGCGAGTTCATACGATTGGATGATGGCCGATTGAATGTCGGCTACAGAACACTCCGTTTCGTTGGTCGTCCTTGGGCACACGAACAGCCCCCCTAGCCTGGTGGCTAGCTCCTCTTTGTAGAGGTTCCAGTCACAGGCCCTGGGGTTCCTGTAGGAGCCCGTCGGCACGGTGCGGCGCATGCCTCGGCCTCCAGCCTGAAGGAAATGAGTCTATGATCCGAGAGGGTAATCTCTTCGGAGACCCGCCAGTTTTTAATTGTTTGTGGCACCTTAGCAGTACCGAGAGTAATGTCGATCACTTATTGCCTGCGTAAGGTCACAAACGTGGGTTTGTTTCCTCTGTTCATAATCTCCAGATTATGAGCAGATAGAAATTCTAGAAGGCTATGCCTCTCCTGTTGCAGTCTGAGCTGCCCCAAAGGATGTTGTGCGAGTTTGCATCGCAGCCAATGATCAACTGAAGTCCCTGAGATCTGCAATCTTCCACGAGCGTTCTGAGATCGATAGTTGGTGGTGGTTCCTCAGAGTCGTACGGGAGATATGCCGAGCAGACTACCAGTTTGGTCATTTGGCCATTAAGCTTTATTTTTATGAGGGCGGCCGCTAGATCCCTTGAGCAGTGGCTTCTTAGGCCCACGGCATTCAGCTTTTTGTTAATCAAGAAGCATACCCTGGGCCCGGCTGCTGTGGTATCTTGTATCACGGTGCCCCAGTTTGATTTTAGTCTTCCTACATGCCCCATGTGTATCCCCCCAGTGTATATTGTCAGCCACGCTTTCGAGTCAGGGTTAGTGCAGGTTATCCAGATGATGCCCTGCACCGCCCTGCACTCGTCGAAGAGGGGAAGTGCCTGGCGTCGGGATGGCGTCAAACTCCGCCCCCAGAGCCCGGATGACACCTTCACCCTGCTCAGGTGATAGCGGCTCCTTCGGGTAGCCGGACAGCGTAATAGCCTTCTACTCGAAGCCACTGCCTCACTGAAGCTGGAGGGCACTGGTAGGAGGCCTCCTTTTTTCTTATGAGGCTGTTCGGGGGTGTCGCCTGCGGGCTGTCGGTTCCTTTTTAGGCCCCGACGCACCCCCGCGTCCCCACCTGAAGCATCTTTAGTGACCTTGGATGGGCCAGGTATTTGGTCCCCCAGAGCCAATTTGGCTCTGCGTGCGAATGCGAAATCCGTAGCCGGATACAGAAACCAGGAGAACCCGCCTGGGAATACGTCGTGGATATATTAACACTCATGAGACGACACGGAGGATATGCAGAGGGGGACCAGATAGCAAGGATCTACCGAAATCTGCATACCGACTATCAGAGGTTCTGCCGTCGGGATGAGGCGCAAACAGTAGCACAGGTACTAGAGCGGACGAAAGAATACGAACGAATAGTAGCGGAAGAAAGAAGTCGGTCCACCTACAAAGCAAATACAGTAGGACCGACAAACAAAGAGCCGACCGCAAAACCAAAAGAAATAGGAGCGCCAGCCGAAAAAGCCGAGGCCATTAACAACACTTACGGAGCAATTGCTGTTGGCGATGCGGACAAAGGGGACACCAACGCTTCGAATGCCGCAGACCCCCACAAATATTCTGCTCGTTCTGCGGGACCAGAGGAAGGATGACAATCCGCTGCCCATGCAACGCGGTAGCGGGAAACGGGAACCGAGCCGGCGGCCGAGGCACCAACCGGCCCATAAACAGGACAATGCCTCGGCAAACATAGGGCCAGAAAACCTAATCTTCACCCCGATAAGATTATATGGTCGGGACTTCCAGGTACTAATAGATTCCGGAGCGACACGCACCTACCTCCGCAAAGAGGTAGCCGAATGGTGCCAGCAGCAAGGGGCAATAAACATCCCCACGGACATGAAGGTCCGTATCGCGGATTGCTCCACCGTTACTTTGGACGGCGAAATAGAGGTAGTACTTGACCTCTGCAGTAATACGGTAGAAATAACGTGCCCAGTATTAGCAACATTGTCGCAGCCAATATTAATAGGTGTCGACATACTCCGGGCTCTAGGAGCATCCCTAACAATAGGAGAATATAATTGGGCATTCCAAGAGAAGGCCGATACAATCAATGGACCAGAAGGGCTAACGAGCTACACAACCGAACAGGAGAAGCACCTACAAACACTCCTAGCCGAAGAAATTCCGAAATTCACCGAAATACAGGGGACACCCACCTCACCGCACACCGAATCCGACTAAAAACGGATATACCGATAAAACAGAGGTAACTGTTTTATACCCCCGTAACCCGGCCACCCAGGAGATAATAAACGAGGAAGTCGACCGGATGCTCAAGGACGGAATAATCGAACCGTCGTCAAGCCCATGGAGCTCACCAGTGGTAATTGTAAGAAAGGCAAACGGCAAACCGAGGTTTTGCATCGACTTCAGACGCGTAAATAGCGTCACCGAAAAGGATGCATACCCGCTACCACAAGTACAAGCAACCTTGGAAAAACTAAGAGGGGCCAGATACATTTCTACGATAGATCTGGCCAACGGATACTGGCAGGTACCGCTAGACCCGAACAGCCGGCCGATAACAGCATTTACAGTACCAGGCAGAGGATTGTACGAATTCAAGGTTATGCCTTTCGGACTGCACTCAGCACCCGCGACTTTCCAACGCCTCCTCGACACGGTCATAGGCCCACAATTAGAACCGAAGGCATTCGCGTACCTAGACGATATCATCGTCCTAGGAAAAACATTCGACGAACACCTCAGCAACTTAAGAGAAGTGCTACACCGACTGCAGAAAGCACGACTTAGAATCAATCCAGAAAAATGCCAATTCGGCCGTACCGAACTCCGCTACCTAGGGCACCTAGTAACCAGTCGAGGAGTGCA
Source organism: Lasioglossum lativentre (assembly GCA_916610255.1). Taxonomy (NCBI): domain Eukaryota; kingdom Metazoa; phylum Arthropoda; class Insecta; order Hymenoptera; family Halictidae; genus Lasioglossum; species Lasioglossum lativentre. The sequence continues at coordinate 18,848,588 of OU744359.1, read as the reverse complement.
CACCGACCCGGAGAAAGTACAAGCCATCAGGAGCATAGCAGCACCGACGTGTCTAAAGGAACTCCGCCGGTTCCTGGGGATGGTCTCATGGTACCGGAGATACATCCCCCATTTTGCAGACACCGCAGAACCCTTACGCGGTTGGAAATGGGGCGAAGCCGAAGCCCAGGCGTTCGAAAAATTACGAACACAGCTGGCACAAGCTCCAGTACTAGCGTGCCCAAATTTCGAAAAACCGTTCACACTGCAGACCGATGCCAGCAAACATGGGCTGGGAGTGGTATTATCACAAGAGATCAACGGGGAGGAAAGGGCCATCGCATACGCAAGCCGTACACTGAACGGAGCAGAAAGAAATTACACCGTCACGGAGCAGGAGTGCCTCGCCGTCGTATGGGGTATAAGAAAAATGCGCCCATACCTGGAAGGGTACCATTTTTTTGTAATTACCGACCATCAAGCGCTACAATGGCTCCAAAAGCTGGAAAGCCCATCCGGAAGACTCGCCCGCTGGGGGCTCGAATTAAAACTTCGTAGCAGACGCACTCTCCAGACAACCGGAAGACCTAGGTCTTATTGCAACGCCAACAGACACCTGGTACAAGAACCTACCAATAAAAATAAAGGAAAAACCAGGACAGTACAAAGAACTCCAAGGGCAAATATACCGGTATATCCCAAATACAGCCGGACTACAGCCAGAACGAGAATGGAAGAAATGCTTCCCCGCGTCGGAAAGACAAAGCATATTGAAGCTAATGCATAACGACCCAACAGCCGGACACTTGGGCACAGCAAAAACCATAAATAGATTAGCCCAACGGTATTTTTGGCCTCGGATGAGACACGACGCCATAAAACAAGTGCGGAACTGCGAAAGCTGCCTGCAGTATAAAACCGTACAACAGGCCCCGGCGGGGGAAATGTTTACAACACCGGCAATGGGACCCTGGGACATAGTTACCGTCGACCTGGTAGGACCATTACCACGGACCGGCCGAGGATACACGGCCATAATAGTAATGCAGGATAAATTCACCAAGTGGGTAGAAGACCGAGCATTAAGACAAGCAACCGGCCCCGCCGTAACCCGCGCATTCGAGGAGCTGGTCATCCTACGACACGGTTGCCCCAGAATAACCATCACCGACAACGGAAGACAGTTCGAAAGCCGAGAATTTAGCGCACTGTTACAGCACTACGACATTCAACATCGGAAAACACCGCCGTACACACCTCAGTGCAACTCAGTCGAAGGGACGAACCGGGTCATAAAAACAATAATCGCACAATTCGCGACAGACAATCACCGTGCCTGGGACCAATCAGTGGCAACCGCAGTCTTCGCATACAATACGGCACAACACAGTGCCACTGGACTGACCCCCGCGTATCTAACATACGGTAGGGAACTCGCGGTACGGGGCACAGACCAGCCACCGACAAAACTCAAAGAGGAACCAGCGCACGAAGACTACGAGCACCGGGAAGCAGAAATAAACCGGATGAAAGAGGGTCATCTACTGGCGCAAACGGCGCAAGCCAAGGCAACCGAAGACCAGAAACACTATTACAACCTACGACGCAGAAAATGGACGCCAAAAATCGGCGACACCGTCATGCGGCGCGAACATCCACTATCGGTAGCCGCGGATGGATTTTGCGCGAAATTAGCGCCAAAATTCTCCGGGCCATACAAAGTCCGGAAAATCCTCGGCCCGACAGTAGTTACAGTCCAGACCGATAGAGGGCGACAGCAGCACAGAGTTCACGTGCAAGATCTGAAACTCTGCACAGGAGAGGGGGAATTCCAAGAAGAGACTCCAGCCCGCCCTATAAAAGGCAGCGACCTGGGCAAGGCAGGCAGAACAGCTCAAGATGCCAAAAGAGAGGCAAGCACGGATACCGAGAGCAGAAAGGGAGTCGGCAGTCCCGCTCCGACGCCGAAGCAGAAGCCGACCCATGGAGGCCCGGATAAGGCAACGTATCCAGGAGGGAACAGCTCCTTGGCCAGTACCGTCCGAGGCGAGACGGGCACCACCACGGCCACCACCGCGACGGGAAGGAGGCCAAATCATACACGGCCCCCCAATCAGACGGAATACAAACCAGCCGACCATCCGGTCGAGCGAGATCATCCGGCCGGCAGGAGGTGGACCCGCCGGGCAGCGCAGGACAGTCGAGATGCGGCCCAGCGCCTCCAGTCCGATGGAGATAAACTCGGTGGCAACCGCCGCCCGACCAACACCGCCACCGGTGCCGAGGGTGATAGCCTCCGCAGGGGCACCACCACCCAGGCCAGCGAAGGCGCACACACCAGCAAGAGCGCCTGCACCAGTAGCGGCGCCTGTACCAGCAACAGAGTCAGCAATCGACGTCGACCTCCAGGCGATCGAGGATTTATTGCGGAAGTACGCACTGGAGGCGCCCCTACCCGCATCCCCGCCACCAGGGGAGGCCACACCGATGGAGCAACCATCAACCCCCCCAGCGACGAACAACACCGGGACCGCCAACACCACTACGCCCGCCCCGCCCACCCCGCCCACCCCAGCCTCCACCCCGCCCGCCACTAGACCCGGAACCGACCGAGACCCCCCTCCCAAGGGTCCCCATACCAAGGGACCACCAGCTGCCAGCACCAGTAGACGCCGGGGAAGAGGAAAATACCTTCTACATCCGGCAAGACATGCTGCTACCCAGGAGGCAGCACCGCATCCCCATCCCAGGAGGGATGATAACCATCCGATTAGGACGGAACGGAATATTGTTCCTGCGCTACCGTCCGTCCTAAGGATAGGAAACTAGAATCTTTTTCTACCTTTTTTATATATATATATATATATATATATGTTCTTTTTTTTAAGGTGTAGGGTAATAAAAATTATAATACGGGAAAATTGCAAAAGTAGAGTAAGTGTAAAATCATTCACCGCCAGGGGGAAGTCTCGCGCCCCGAAGTAGGAGGGGGATGTAACGAATATATTAGAGGCGCGAGACCTCCCTCTCGCACCGGTGAGCAGACGCCGCGAGAACAAGCGAGAACGCGAGCGCGGCCGCGAGTCGAACTTCCGCGACGCCCGCGAGGTGGCTACCGCGCCCGCTCGCGAAAGTAACTCCGCGGGAGATAAATACCCGTCGCGGACCGGGAATCGAGGTCAGAGATCTCAGGACCACCGGTGACAGCGACTAGTGGCGACTCTACGAAAGCCGTGTAAAACCGCTTCCGAGATCTCGACTCATCCTGACCGCTCTCCGCCTTCCGCCGTTCCCGCTCTCCGCTCCCCGTGGCACACGCCCTGGGATTCCGCTCCGTACCTCCGAAAACGTCCCCGTGGCACACGCCCTGGGATTCCGATCCGCACCTCCGAAAACGTATCCGTGGCACACGCCCGCTTACGTCACCCGTCCTGCTCCCCGTGGCACACGCCCTGGGATCCGATCCGTGCGTCTACCCTGTAGCCGTGGCACACGCCCGTTTACGTCGCGCTTTCCGCTCCCCGTGGTACACACCCAGGGATTCCTTCAACCGAACACTCTAACGTGCCCGGGGCATACGCCCTCGCACTGCGATACTCCGACCATCCTGCACCCTTCTCGCCTGACTCGCACTCGCTCCGATCGCCACCGCGCTCGCCGGGCCGCGCTCCGCGCCGCGAACAATCGCGTCTCCGTCACGGCGCGCCGCGTCTAGGATACAGCCACCGTCTCCGCACCGTATGTAGGTTAAGATCGCCGTCTCCGCGTTTAGGTTAAGATCGCCGTCTCCGCACCGTATGTAGGTTAAGATCGCCGTATCCGCGTTTAGGTTAAGATCGCCGTCTCCGCACCGTATGTAGGTTAAGATCGCCGTATCCGCGTTTAGGTTAAGATCGCCGTATCCGCGTTTAGGTTAAGATCGCCGTCTCCGCGCCGTACTTAGGCTAATATCACCGCGTTCTGTATCGCCGTCTCCGCACCGCGCTTTACGCTCTGTAAATCGGCCAAATCGGCCCCCCCCCACTGTACAGACACTTCCTACGTCAGGAAATATACATCTATCACTTATTTATTCACCCACAACCGTGTGTCTACTCATTTCGTGGTCCGCGAACCCTAGACAGCCGGCTAGGCCGGCAACACTCCCACGACCGAATTTTACAACTGTCGTAGATGCCTCCTCAGCCAGGCGCACAACTGTGACGTCTGAGTCGGTTGGCGATGTCCCCTTCTCTGAGGGTGTTAATCGCTTCTCCGACCTCGTTGTTTATATTAAGTTTGTAAATGATTTCTTCGATTTCCATGCAAATCCCACGAGAAGTCTAGGAATAATAAGGTCCGCCCCCACAGAGCCTGACATGTGGGGGTAAGGCTAGAAACCCACGGGGGATCGCCCGGTACCCCGTGGGCATCGTTTAAGACACCATGTAGCCCCTGGTGCCATGCAGCCCTCGGCACGATAGCTCCCATCTTGGCTTCGGGGAGTTGGTCCGCGGCAGGGCTTTCGTTCGCCCACTTACGGTTTTTAGGCCGCTGGGGGTCCTTATAGCACTTGCTAACCTGGGCTACCGCCGGAGTCGTCCCACGCAGGCCTGGTGATGCTGGAAGCAAAAACCGGTCTACGCGGTCCAGGCCCTGGGCTGCCCAGGCCGACTCTCCTATCCGCCACCTGGAGGCGCGCTCGGTTGGCACTCAACCCTCCTGGGGGCCTCGCGCGTTGGGCCCGAGGCATACACCCTTTCATACGTCCATTCATGCATATGATGCACTCATATAGTTACACTGCCTAGACACGGTAGGCCCTCCAGGCCGAGATAATAATATTAAAATAATACATAACAAGCAATAAATAATATAATAAATAGTAATCAAAGCGGTCGATGTGGCTTGCCATCATATTTTCTGTAGTTTGTATAATATCATCGTATTGATTCTGTTTCGGAGAAGAAAGGGTTGAGACGAGCGATTCACGGTAGAAAAACGTCACTTTATTTCCAGATAGAAAAACGTCGACTTTAACGGTCTTTATAAGAATCGATGTAATTACACCGCACAATAAAGACTTCTTTGAACGAAATACAAAAGTAGTTTCCCGGATAATTCCGGAACCGGAGATTTATACAATGATAATCTCTATCTTCAAACCGGTCAAAGCAGACGCGTGATTTTCAGATAGCGAGGTATAAGTATCGAGAGTAAAGCGAGATGAACGTATTTCGATGCGCTCACTTGCGAGAGTGCGAGCGAGGCGAGAACGATCGAACTGCTGGCCGTCCGTTGCCACCGCCGAACGAGGGATTGGTGGATCGATCGCGAGATCCGCCAATCAGATTACCGTTACGTTGACGCGACAATCGATCGTAATCGATCTCCGACGGTGGCCCGTGACGCGCAGCGCGGCCGATCGATTCTCGATCTCGTTCTCACTCGTTAGCCCGACCAATCGCGTGACGGCGATCCGGGTCGATATATTGACGTCGTCGACACAAACAGCCAATCCCAAACAGATTCGAAGGGCAAAATGTTTTTGCACATTATGTTTTCCTTGCTTTTACGATAAGTACCATTGTTGTACATAACAAAAATTATAAGTATTGTATTTGATTTCTATATTTATTCTACGTAACATATATTTTTTATATTCTATTACTTCCTTTGCATTCAGGTACGACTGATATTATACAAACTACAGAAAGTATGATGGCAAGCCACATCGACGGCTTTGATTACTATTTATTATATTATTGGGTGAGCTTTCCTGTCTTTCCAGGTAGATCCCGTGGACGGGCCTTTATTCCGATATTCTATTATTTTATTATAAATTTATTTCACACTCGATAATACACTCTGATCGCTCTGTTTACTTCTCGCTAGCCATTTACACACTGCCACTCTTCGCTCGCTTTCCTCGCACTCACTCTTCTCGCGCTCATTCCTGTCGCACGCCATCTCGTTTCCTAATTAGTCATTCACACCTCACATTCATACAACGGTTCCTAAATTATCGACTTTCCGCCAACCGCTACAATATTATTTATTGTTTGTTATGTATAATTTCGATATTATTATTGTTTTATTAATTATTATCTTTTATATTGTCACGTCGCCCAAATTTCGCGTACCCGTCGGAAGGACGGAACGTCTGCGACTCCGGGATTTTACAGGCGAAACGCCGGGCCACGCTCGGCCGCACGATGCGTGGTCCACCCGGGACAAAAGGTATCTCGCAGATTCGGATTTGTCACGAAAGAAGCCGTTAGTGGAATCTACTTTCGGGCGCCAGACACTCGGCAGTGTCACGCAAATTGCGAGATAACGGCACGAGGCGCAAACGACCTATCCGAAACTGCGAGAACCACACGATAGTCTGAATAGCTCTTGGATGGGCACAGGATTCTACGTGGACGAAGTACGGAGCATTTCCCGCGGCGGAAAGGTTTCTCGACGGAAATAAGTAACGAGAGAATCGGCTGTAATAATTTATTTGTCCGATCGACACGACAGAGCTGCCGGTGAGAGCCGGCAGCGGAACTTTACAAGCCGGCGCGTCCACGATAATTACGCGACAGGTTTTCGGTCGCACGCGCTCTTCTCCTTCAATCGCGTCGAACCCGGCAGTTTTACAGGATGGAGAAGTAATTTTACAAAGCGCTTTTGGCGCGGAAGAACTGCCGAATTCCGATGTAATACGCGGTATAATTGCTGGATCGCTCGCGCTTCGCCGTCGGACACGATACGGACCGTTGCCACGTCACACCGGGGAACGTCTCGAAGATAGCGTACAATTAATTCGAAAAATCGTCAACGATACGGCCCCCCGCGAGTTCGCGCCCTCGCGTTACCAACCGGCTCGCACGTTAACCGATCGACGACCGTTTTCCCGTTCACCAAATATGGCCGACCACGCGGCACGGAAACGGCGTCGTAATTTCGCGACGCGAAAAAGGACCTCGCGAAAACGCTACCGAGCCAACACGAAATAATCGTTAAATTACGATAAAGAGGAAGCCTGACTGGCGCTTACCAATGGCAACGATGAGGTGGCGGCAGCTGAACGGCACGCTCGTCGCTTCGTCCCTCGTTTCGGCACGTACAACTTAATATACTTTTTTGGTTTTAGCAGTCGTTAAATGCGGGAAGCGCGTCTTCGATTAATAACTGCCAACGACCCAGTGGCCTACTTTCGGCAGGCTCGGTAACGCGGAAGCGAGGCGTCCCCCTACTCCCTACCCTATTTCTCCCGTTTGAGACTCGCGGACCTATCGCGCGGTATTTCCTCGCAGGATCGCATCCTGTCGCGCGGGATCCCTGGCTCGCGGATTTTACTATTCGCTTTCGCCGCTTTTCCGATGGTCACGGCGACGGCTCGTGAAGAGTAGGGTCCTAGCCGCTCCGGTTGTGGACACCTTCTTTTCCGGGCGAGGCAGCGACGGGGTCGAGGAGGTGTTCGTCCCGTGTCCACTGTCCCTCGTCGGTGCCTCCAGGTTCGTCGACCCGGGCTCGGTACTTCCTCCGATGTCTCGGCACGAATTCTTCCGGAGCCAGTTCCGATAAAGCCTCGTACGGCGAGAAATAGGGGCCGGGCTCCCCTGGAGCCCGGTTTCGGTCCTGTGAAATTCGCGTCGCCCAAGTGGCGCGACGCTCAAAACGCGTTAATACTCGCCCTTGGCAAATCGGCATGCCCAGGGAGAGCGCTCGCAAACGGCCGTACGCATCGGTACTGCCAGAGGGCGGCCCGGCCTCTCTTTTTAGGGATCAAGGGACGTCGGCAAAACTTGCCACGTCACAATATATGTAATAATAGATCTAGTGTTTCTTCTATAAAATAATAAGTATTATTTTCAATTAACCCTTTGGCGAATAAAAATTTTTTATTTAAAATTTATTTAACATCGAAAATTCATTTTTCCATCTAGAATACAAAAAAAATAAACACAAGTTACCACGGCGGGATTCGAACCCAGGCCCACAGCGCGGCATAGAAATTCAGCTCGCCACCGCAGCGCCACGCCATTGCTTGCGATGAAATTAAACTAAACTGAGATTTCACGGTCATAAAACTTTAATTGCAAATATCTCGAAAACTATTGAGTTTCTGCCCCTATAATGAGGTATATTCGTAATCAGAGTAACGAGATCTATAACTCTGTAAAGTCTCAAATAAATCTGTGACCCGAAACCTTTGCAGTCTCCTTGTGAGTTCATTTCGGTTTCCATACCCTCCACATCGCGTATCGCGAACCGTGAAATTGTCGCGTGTGCTCGCGTTCGTCACTTTGATAAGTTGTTACCCTGTGTCTGCACCGATACTTCGTGGTCCCGGTAAATTCCCCGGGATAGACTCTAACGCGATTAGGCTAAGTTCTTTTTCACCCTTTGAGCTGTCACGTCGTCTAGGGTTTCGTCATCGCCAGAAGGGCGAAAACTCTAGCGACACCGAGTATTACAAGCCAGAAGGCCGGGCCGCGTTCGGCCGCACGAAACGCGGTCCACCCGGGACAAAAGTTGTTCGCTAGCTCGTCGTTTCTCGAGGTCTTCGACAAGGTCTTCGGGCGCCAGGCACGGAAGGTGCCACGCTAAGCTTTTGAAGCTACGAGCACTTCGAGAGACGTTCGTACGAGCCTGCGGCAACCGATACTAGGACGAGATTTTCCGTGAACGGGCACAGGGGACTACGCGGGGTGAACACGAAGCGTTCCCCGCGGAGGGAAGGTTTCTCATTGAATAACGACTCTTAGGATTTCGGCTAATATTCTTTATTCAGGCGAGTTGACATTCGCACTGCCGGCAGCGACCGGCAGCGTTTTCACGTTAGCCGGCGCGTGACGGGAGATCCGTACACGCGCGATTTGCTCTACAAGGACCTTTCTGAGACGCGTAGAATCCGGCAGCAACGCGATGTCGGCGTTGGCGTACGCGATACCCGCGTTCTACGCCCGAATTCCGATGGAAAACGCGTAACAACAAACTTCTCGTCGGAGTAACAAGTCCCCGAATTACGACGAGAGCACGTGGCGGCGAAGCACCGTGGAACGAGATGATGTTCGAGCGAAATCTACAACGACGCGAAGATCCTCACAAACGATAAATAGTGCAGCGCACCCGCAAAATATTCCCCGCGCGTTCGTTGCCCGACGGCTTCGCGCCGTCCGCGAATTTACTCTTTCGCGACTACCGGCAGCCTTGAAATCGTAACATTCAGTTTTGATACCCTGCGTCGCGATTCGCGCCCCGCTAAATCTCTTAGAGGATGGTACCCCGAGCAGCGGCTCATCTACGCCGCGCTAACCCACTGCGTTAACATTACACATTTTTAGTCGAAATATTAAACGTACATTTATATATATTGTCACGTTGCCCTTTTTCCGTCGCACCGAGTACGGGGAAGAACGGCAACTTCCGGGATTTTACAGGCGCTGAGGCCGGGCCGCGCGCGGCCGTGCGGACGCGGTCCACCCGGGACAAACGCACCTCTCGAAATTCGATCGAGGTTGACGTGATTCGACAAGTTCGGGCGCCAGGTACCGGAAGGGTACCGCACGAAACGTTCTCGCGGTTTGCTCGCGAGTCAGCTGACGCGAAGGCCGAATATCGAGAAGCGTGAGGTCGAGAGGAAGGCGCGAGGAGTCGGAAATTCGGACAAGGGAATAGCGGGGACAGCCCTCACGGCAGGGCGGATCTCACAGGCGAAATTAACGAATTCAATTTTCGCTCTCAGTCATTTAATTATTCGTCAGTAATTACAGGCACGCGGCCACGTGGCCGCAACCGGGAGCCCGCGCTCCTTGTACAGGATTGCGATAAGGTGGAGGTTCGCAGCACGCGGTTGTCGACGTGCGAAGACGTTCGTCGCACGGGTCGCGACTGTCGCGATCGTTCTCGGGAAATTCGAGAGTTTCCGCGAACGAGATGGTAACGGCTCGCGCGATCTAAGCGATATCTAATTCTCGCGAAATGGCGATTCCTACCTTCGCGAAACGCTTACTGTAATGTTCGCGAGAAGGAACTATCTCACCGACGGCGTTGGTTCTCCCGAGGAAAAACTTCCGAAAGGCTAACGGGAGGGAAACACTAACATGGCTCAAAGTACCAGCGAACCGGTACGAGCCCTTGCACGAGGCGGGAAGCGCCTCGGCGTATGCGAAACTCGGGGACAGAGTCGGATTCGGCTCGTGCCCCCCGCGAAACGGACGAACTCACTCGTATACGAGAATCTAAAATCACAGTCGACTCACCGTTACTCGTTCTTATTTCCTCCCTGCGAGATTGTAGCGGGGCACTCAAGATCCGGCTCGGTGGATGCACGGCACTTCGCACCCGAGATCTTTCCGCACGCGGAACTTTTCGGAAATCGGTAACCGTAGTCGGAAGGTCGGTTCACGGGACGCGAGCCGGGACGACAGTGATTCTTTCGATTCTCGGTACGACCTAGCCGAAATTCCCTAGTGGCGTACTTCACACCCGCGATCTATCGGTATGCAGGGCCGTGTCCTTACGAAACCTAGGAGCCCGAGAATCGCTCGCGACATTACCGGCTGCGATAAACAGCCGGCGAGGGTACGCCCTCCTAGGTGTCTCCCACACCACCCATGCGAGAACCCCATTTTAAGCGGGGTGAGGCGACGACGGGATCGCGAAAAGAACGGTGTTCGGTAGGGGTTCTGATCCCACGTCGGCGCCTCCGGGTTGATTGGCCCGTGTGTGTCGACTCCTTTTATTTTCGCCCGTGCACGGACTGTGGTTTTTCGGCCTTCCTCAGATTTCGGGCTCTCTTCTCATCGGTTTCCTGCTTCGGGGAATTTTCGGCGGTCTCGTCGCCTTGGTGATACGCCCCTGCAACTCAGCCGTACTCGGCAAACGTATCGGGCGTCAGCATATAGTAGTGTCATGCTCAGCCTTGCTGTGCACTAAGGGGGGGGGGGGGGCGGAGTGTGTGGGGTTCAGCGCTCCCACTTCGTGCCGTAGTCCGTAGTGGAGTCCTGCGCCTGCGCACTACCATCATGCTCGATCAGCCAGGTGAAGAAAAACCTAGCTGGTCTCTCTTACCCCGTACGTTCTCTGGAACGGACTCGTTATCGCGTCTCTCGCATTCAGCCATCTTGGCTCGACTGTCCTCGTGTCGTGTACGATATAGTCTCGTATATAAGTGTATATAATAAATGTTGAGTATTCGTAAAGTTTCATCTCCGATTATTACCACGTATATCATGAGAGTGCGGGCTCTCTCACGGGGTAGCTCAACGGCCAGGAACGTCAGCAGTTCCACTGGAGGAAATACAGGATCAGCTGTGGTAGAGAGCCACTGTCAGAGCCATTCCACCAGTCTTGGACATAACTAAACTCCCCCAACTAATTTAGAGGGCACTTTGCAGATTTTGCAACGTTACAAAACTAATGTAGGGATAATAAGAATAGCGGTTGATTTGTTGCTGATAATATATTTACTAATTTTAACGCGCTCTGACTATGACTCGCACTGTGGCACTGTTGGACTTGCTCTTTCAACTCTCGAGATCATTTTTCCCTGGTCCTCCACGCTCGCTCGGTCTTAGACCCAAACACACACGCACACATACGCAATCACACCTGCCGTATCGCGCTCACCTCTGTCTCATGACACTCGTCGAAACCATTATTACTATCTGACACTCGGTCCATACACTCTTCATTCACACGTTACGGCCGATACGAAACTCGCTAAACCCAACCGTTCTCCTCTTACTATCTACACTCAGCCCTCCTGTTCGAAAATTTGCCCTTGAATGTTTTCAGAATGCACGTTATCGCAGTCTGATATATCGTTCTCTCCACCAACCCACAGCTTCATAAAATCGCGAGCAGCGCGAGTGGCTGGCAAAGGGTTGTTACTGTTGCAATGTGGTTACAATTTGTTAGTTAGGAACAGAGTCAAGCACAGACGAACCCGATAAGTAGTTACTCAATCAGGGAGCTGCTAGGAGGTTGTAGAACAGCGCGGATGAACCCAAAGGGAGATTGGGTAGCCGCTGAGAGGTTGGATGAAACGCAAACTTGTGTCATAGACACCCTCTTCTTTTCTGTGGGAAAATGCCGCCTAAGCTAAATGGGAAGTGCATGGATCACGCGAGTACTCAACAGGACACTTCCCAGCTATCATACAACACTGGGGGAGGTGTTAGTCTCCCCCACTACCTACACTATAAGACCCCGGGCGGAGGAACCCACCCGGTGTCCCTATCCCAGGGGCCGTAGGAATGGGCTTCCCGAGCCCAAGCTCGGTCCACCCACGGTCCCCGGCGTCTTCATGACCCGCTCGGTTCGGGTGATCCGAGGGTCCCGGTCCCTGGCCCTGGCCAGGGCAAGAGGACGCCGCCATCGGTAAGGAAGGGTCGTCGAAGGCGTGATCCGGTACGCCCCGACCCTCCCCACCCACCCCCCAGGCGCCCCTGAAACACCCGGTGGTCTTAAAGGGACGGACCGACTAACTCAAGTCGGCCAAGCCAAGCACTCTTCGAAAGAGTGCGGCGACGGTTGGCCCTTTTTTTTTAATGTGGGGAAATGCATTACGCATACCCCGGCACCCGGGCGGGAAGCCGGGGTTATGTGGGACTACCATCGGGGAGGGGGGCGCCGAAGGCGCGCTCGTCCCCGAAGGCTACCCACTAAAACCCCTTACCCGACTAAGTTAAATGGGGAGTGCCTGGATCAGGCGAGTACTCAACAGGGCCCTACCCAGCTATCATACAACCCGGGGGGAGGTTTTAGCTTCCCCCACTACCTACACTATAAGACCCCGGGCGGAGGGACCCGCCCGGTGTCCCCATCCTTGGGGCCGTCGAAATGGGTTTCTCGAATCTCCGCTCGGTCCACCCACGGTTCCCGGCGTCTCCGTGCCCCGCCGGGTCAGGGTGACCAGAAGGTCCCCGCCCCGGCCAGGGCAAGAAGACGCCGACACCGATAAGATAGGGTCGTCGAAGGCGCGATCCGGCACGTCCCGACCCTAACCACACCACCCATCCCACGACCCCCCAGAGCTCGTTGCTCGTCAAGGCTGACGGGCCGACATCCCCCGCACCCAGTTACCTCGAGGATGTCGACCCATCCCGGGGGGGAACCAGCTTCCCCCCGGGGGAACCAGGGTCAGCTCACCCCCGACCCCCCCCCCTCTCCGCCCGTCATCCGGGCAACAGACGCACAGTGGTCCCAAATCGCCAAAAGCTGGCCAAAACCCCAAAAATGAATTATGACTTAGGACCGTTTTACCCATTGGGTTGGGTACTCTAATAGTGACTCCGTAGTGGGGTAAACGAGAAATTGCTTGCATCTTTTTACCTGAGTCGCAGTCGTAGTCGAAACTTTGCGTTCGTTAGACAGGCATTTTTCACGAGATTGTGCGTAGGTACAAAGTGTAAGTGTAAAGTGTGCAAGTTATATTGGAATATAGTGATTTTTATACAACATAATGGATGCAGTTTGTGGAGTTAAGTTCAATCGTTTTTAGTGCTGAATTGTTAATGTTAACCGCTAAATAGTTATACGGAAGTGGAACGTAAAATTTGATGCATACATTTTAAAGATTTAGAGATAAGTTAAAGCCCAAGATACATCCCGTCAAAAAAATTTTACAGGTCTTAGTTTATACTATTATCTCGTAATATCCACAAAAATCAGCTGCCGAATGCTGCCGATTCACACGTACCGCCATTTTTTATAGCGCAGAGTAGGCATTTTATTCGCTTTCACTAAAATATCTCATAAAGTATGAATGATACTAAAAAATGTTTCAAATAAAAATTGTGTGGTTTGAAGGAGCACATTTAACGATGGTATGCGCTTGACCTTACAGTGACCTTGAAATGTCCTGCGTAGGTCACGAGTCAATTTTTGAAAAAAAAAACGTTATTTTTTTTTATATTCTTATAGCTGGTATTCAGACATTTTCGAAACACTATAATAACATTATTTTTAGTCCATTTGTTACCGAGATATAAACGTCTCAATAAGAGAGCTAGAAAAAACGACCTTTAAGGGACAGAAAGGTAAAATAAATTAATTCTGAGAATTAAATAATTAATTATTAATTTTATAATTATTTATTAATTTTTTAATTAATTATTAATTTTTTAATTAATTCTTAGACCACATGTTTTAAATATTTATTTCGATTACTTTCAGGTTCTCGTGATACCGAAATAAGATTTACGAGGAAACAGGTTTTCCTCTTTATTAAAGGATATTTGAATAACACTACCAGTGCAATATCTGAACGCCTTCAGAATGAGATATTCGAAAAGCATGGGAGTTTAATTAAAATAGATAATGAAACAAAGACGGCATTAGGGAAATTATTTTCTCACATCAGGACAAAATGGCAAAGTTCAAACAGAACAGAAGTCACGTTTTTTACAAAACGAAACATTACAGTCAGCTTCAATTTTTGAAAATAACTAACAATGTTTTAACGTACGTGTTCGCCATATTGAATCCGCCATTTTGTTTTTTCAAATTTTGAGTTCAGATTTGTAATCAGCGACCCCGAAAACCATAGAATACGAATTTTTGAATAGAACTAAGAATTTTTTAATGTACGTGTTCGCCATATTGAATCCGCCATTTTGTTTTTTCAAAGTTTGAGTTCATATTTGTAATCAGCGACCCCGAAAACCATAGAATACGAATTTTTGAATAGAACTAAGAATTTTTTAACGTACGTGTTCGCTATATTGAATCCGCCATTTTGTTTTTTCAAATTTCGAGTTCAGATTTGTAATCAGCGAATCCGAAAACCATAGAATACGAATTTTTGAATAGAACTAAGAATTTTTTAACGTACGTGTTCGCCATATTGAATCCGCCATTTTGTTTTTTCAAATTTTGAGTTTAGATTTGTAATCAGCGACCTCGAAAACCATAGAATACTAATTTTTGGCTTAATTGAAGTACGTTTAGGGGTTTTGGCCAGCTTTTCGGGATTTGGGACCACTGTGAGACGCCGCGAGGGGACACCCCGCGACGAACCCCTCTCTTCTATTTCCCCCTCCAAGGAAGGGGCGCTACCTCGTCGCGGGGAATCCCCCCGCGGCGACCACAACGCCGCCCCCCTCTCGTGGGAGCACAAGTTGGTCCGAAGACGACCCCCGCACCCTCCCGTCCATAACTGCACCTCTCCTGCGCCATACAGGAGGGGCTCTTCGGCGCGAGGGTCGTCCCCGCAGGCACTCCCTTCTCGCCGAGCCCGGGTCAGCCTCCCGGGCTCTCTCGGCGGCCTCCTTCTCCGAGTTATCTCGGAGAACGAGTCCACCGTCTTCTACGACCTCTCACGGACGATCAGGTGGTCGAACATGACCGCCAGCGAGTGGTCCCACACCCCCACTGCAGCTCTCAGGATACGGCGCGGCCCTGCCCACGCAGGGCATTTCTCTATGGTATGCCGCGCCGTGTCCTCCTCCTGGCCGCAGTGGTGACTGGCCAGCCGGCGCCGCACTCTCTCAAGGAGAACTTGGCTATGCCGGCTGGCCTCGAGCGACCGGAACCACACGGGGCCCCATATAGGGCAATAGACCGCAACACCCCCGTATGGAGGCGGCGCACTCTCGTCTGAGGCCCCCCGACATTGGCCAGCAGCCGCCCTAATGCGGCCGCTGTCTTCTCCAATCGGGGGGCCAGGATGTCGAAATGCCTGTCAAAGCGCCAGCGGCTGTCAACAGTTAGGCCCAAGTATTTCATACTGGAGAATGGAGGCCGCCGCCACCGAAGCGGTCCATACAACCATATTGCTTCGGTCTTTGTGGCGGCCACGGTCAGGCCCATTTCGCGGATCCGTCCAACAACGCAGTCCAGGGCGGACTCCACGAGGTGTCTCGTTCCCTTCCAGTCCTCCCCCTCTGCAAATACCAGGGTGTCATCTGCTATGCATCTACTATCCCCCGTGGCAGGGAGAAGGACTACTCGCAGTACCTCATCATACCGGGGGGCGAAGGCTGGTATGGATTCCAGACGGGCCCGGTGGGAGTGACCTCGGAGCCTCCATACTCCTTGGGCGTCACCGGTTCCGAATGGAAACCACGATGGAGCTGATGTTCTCCTGAACTGGGTGCTTACCGTGTCCGGGAGAGAGGCCTGGTGTTGGAGAATTTCGGCGAAGTCGGTGGGTCCATATTGGCCAAAATCCACCTACTTCACCTCCTTGTGGGGCTCCCTGCGGTTCTGTTTTGGCTACGGCTGGAACAGAACGCGAACGGAGTAGGCTGGTACCGGGATTGGAATGTTGACGATCATGGCAAGTTTTGTTAGGAGATATTAATTATTATGGCTGGACAAAATTTAGGTAAAATCGTTTACTGGTGCAGGGGTGGGATACCCCAGTACCGACGTAGATGGTGGTGGGCGAGCGGGCCCCTCTACGTCGTTATCCGACGACCGCGGACAGATGATGGTGGACCCCCAGGCCGCATCTGTAGCAATGGTTACTGGAGACGAAGTTTGCGATAATACGCGTAAGGATTCGCTCTTTTTATCGGCGGATTCTATCGCTGATATTGAGGGTCGCAAAGAATTCTCTAAAGGATATTCTTCACCAACTAATTGGGATAATCCTGACATGATTGTCGATGAAACGGGTGAGATTAGCCAAAGGGCTAGGGTACAGGCTTACCTTAAGTCTCCCGTCCTTAATAAGTCGGCAAAAAATAATGTGACTGATGATCTTGATTCCGTGAGTCGTGGTTGCATTGACGGTATGTTGACTGATAGAGGTCAGGTGGCGAAAAGATCTCGCGGTAGGCGTTTCCATTCGGACCCATGGGGTTCTGATAAGGCGACTGCTGCGGCGGTTAAAGCGAGGTTTGGTACTGCTGCGGATATTCCGGTTTCTGATGTCTCTGTGTTGTCAATGGTTCCTGTTGTCTCTGTGGTGCTACTGGATCCTATCCTTATGATGAGCTCCATGATGGAGAAAATGCAGAGCTTGCTTAAGGAAGCTAACGAGATATGTGCGTACATTGGCTCCAATAATTACATTAAAGGTGATATTAAGGATAGAATTGCGGTCCTACCTAGTATGATAGAAGGTTTTTCTGCGGAATTGGGTGTGGTCAAGGCTCTTGGCACGAAGAGACCTCTATCTGCATCAGGTCCGGAGGCCCGGGTGAGGGAATCTCTGCGTGACGAATCTGTCTCTGGTCGTTCTGACTTTAGTGTCGACGTTGACAGAAGAAAACGTAAACACTATAATGCTATCGCACGGTTAAGGGCCTTAGCCGCCGACCTGTACACTACGTACAGGTCAGCGACCCTCGACTCCGAATCACCGCCCAAGAAATGGGGGTGCCGAGCGCGGGTGTATTGGCGACGGGCGTAGCTGGCCACCACGTGTAACTCCGCCAGCCGGCCCGTCCACCAATACACTGCCTTCCTAGGGGCGCCGCCATGGGTCCGGGGCATCGCTACGGCACAAATCATTTGTAACGTTTCCCGGAACCAGGCGAGCGCCCCCTCTGCACCGCACTCCCTGACCTCCGGCCAGGCGGAGCCGAGAATAACGGCCCTCAACAGGTCCCCGATTAGTCGCGCCCAAATTCATCGGTGCCACTATTCGGTGAAGTTTAGCACCTAGTGACTAAGCACCTTTCCCATTTATCTCACACTACCCCCCTGTCCCGGTCGACCCCGGTGCAGGGGGGGGGAGTGCTGCCTTGGTGTCCGTAGGACATGGGGCGCCTACAGTGGAGACTCTGATCCACTGTCGGTCCGTTCTCTCTAGTTGAGAGATGTCCCAGGTCTAAAATCCTCTCTCCCCACCTTCTCGTGGTGGACCCTGAGGGCGCACATAGTTGTGCGTCGCTATCGGGGAGAGGGGTACGCGACGGGAAGTAGCTCCTGTGATGTGTGAGGCGATGCCGGCGGGATCTCCGGATCATGGCAGAGCTTCCCTTGCCGGTAAGGCTCACACTGAGTAGCAGTGAAAACGGCTGCACACGTGTCCTGGGCAGCAAGTTGTCTGTCCAGGGCCGCATATCGTAAACCGGTGGTCATGTTTTACCGGAACGGGGGGCTTGCCTTAATCGGCCGGCCTGCGAGGAGGATAAACCTCTATAAAAAGTCTCTATCCCAAGCTATCGTATCGTGGCGACGGGAGACTGGAGTAAGCGCCGGGGGTGGGCGATGGAAGCATCTGCTCTGAAGCGTTGTACAACTACTGGGTACCTGCCGCCGCCCAGTAGTACCAGGCATACCGGGGTATGCGGCTCGGCCCCGGTGGACCTTTATGTCCGCGGTATATTCACAGGGTATCGAGTGAAGCGCCCCCAAAAATGGGGGCGTTGTAACCAGGCCCGATAATGTTATGCTATGGATCTTGACGAAGTGCCTCGTAACAATAACGAGACGGAGGGGTCACCGCGCCCGGAAGCGGGGCTGGTGGGAGTCTCGGTAGCACGAATAGTGCTATCGCGGTACTCTACTGCAGGCTCTTCGCAGAGCCCGCAGCCGGAGCTGCTGGAGAGGGAGGGCCCCCGCCGGGGATCGCGGATTCGTCCTGCGGCCCGGAGGGGATCGGTATCCGTCTCGGTAGAGACCGCGGGGAGCGGTGGGGGTGAGGATGGGGACAACGACGGTATGTCGTGCGTCACCGCCGCCTCCTTCGCCCCGTAGGCTATATCCACGAGCGGCGGAAAAAGGCCCCGTGAGGCCGGCTCGAGGGGCGTACGCGGCGGCTGCCCCCTTCCTCCGGTCTTTCCGCGGGGAGACTCCCGACCGGGTTTTCCCGACCGGAACGATCCCGAGGAGGCGTCGCCGCCCGTCTCCCTCAGGGGAGCAAAGCGGGCCCGGATGGGCGATCGGGCACCCTCAGTCGGTGAACGCCAGACCGAGTTGAGGGGCCTCCTCACGGGGGAGATTGACGCTGTGGTCGTGGAAGTCAGCCGATTGGTTGAGTCCACGGCCACAAAGAGCGGCAACCTCAAGGGCACCTCGGTTCGCTACCTCAAGGACGCGGCGAGGTCCATTGAGGCCAGACCTAAGCCCTGCCAGGATCCGAAGATCCCGCCGGCATCGCCTCACACATCACAGGAGCTACTACACGCCGCGTACCTATCTCCCCGTTAGCGACGCACAACTATGTGCGCCCTCAGGGTCCACCACGAGAAGGTGGGGAGAGAGGATTTTAGACCTTTTTTTATGTGAGGAAATGCGTTACGCATACCCCGACCCCCCTGGGAGTGAGCCGGGGTTATGTAGGACTCCCCCCGGCCTGGCGGAGCGCGGGGCGCCCGCCAGATCGGTGGTTTACCCACTAAAACCTCACATCCATCCCTAAGCTATGGAGGGGGTGCCCGGATCACGCGAGTATTCAACAGGCAACCCTCTCGCTTACAATGGAACCCGGGGTGAGGGTCTAACCTCCCCCACTGACCTACACTAGTTGGACACCGGGCGGTATGGGATCCGCCAGATGTCCCCATCCCCAAGGGCCGCCGGAACGGGCTTCCCGAGCCCCACCTCGGTCCACCCTGGGCCCCCCGGCGGCCTCCTAGCCCGCTCGGAGCGGGTGACCCCTCCGGATAGGGGGCCCACACCGGCCAGGGCGGGAAGTCGCCGCACACGGTAAGGGAGGGTCGTCGAAAGCGTGTTCCGGCACGCCCCGACCCTCGCCCCCGTGGTCGCCCCTGTCAAGAGGGGACCCGACCGGCACCCCATATCCGAGTCTCATCTCCGGGGTGCCGGCCCGTCCCGAGGGGAGCAAACTCCCCTCCGGGGCCGGGGTCAGCTTGCGCCCCGGCCCCTATCATCCTCCGCCCCCCCTCGTGGGGGCACATGTCGACGCGGGGGAGGCCCCCGCGCCATCCCGCCTCCGCCCCCCTCACGGGGGCCCTCGACGACGCAGGGGGGGGAACACCCCCGCGCCACCTCTCTCTCCGCCCCCCGCCTTGTGGGCACCGGCTGGCGTGCGGTGAAGAACCCCCGCGCCGACCCATCAGGCATCAACCCCCACTGGGGGGGCTGAGGCCGGCGCGAGGCACGTCCCCGCGCCCAAACCCGTCTCGCCGAGCCCGGGTCCTTCTCCCGGGCTCTCTCGGCGGCCTCCTTCTGCCACATGACATCCTCCCAGAAGGAGGCCACCGCCTTCCACGACCCCTCGCTCGCGGTCATGTAGCCGACCACGGCCGCGAGCGAGAGGTCCCACCCCTCCACCGCGGCTCTAAGGACGCGACGCGGCTCTGCCCATGCTGGACACTCTTCAAGAGTGTGCCGCGCCGCATCCACATCCTCGCCGCAGTGGTGACACTGCGCAGTCGGCTCCCGCCCCACTCTGTGCAGGTACTCTCCGAAGCAACCATGGCCGGAGAGCACCTGCGTGAGGCGGAAGGTCAACCTTCCCCGCCTCCTGCACCATATAGCGAAAATAGATCCTACAGGACAAATTTACCAAGTGGGCACAGGTGCGACCACTACGTCAAGCCACGGCACCAGCGGTCACCCGAGCACTGGAAGAGCTGGTGATCTTACGGCATGGGTGTCCGCGGCTCATCATAACGGACAATGGGCGACAATTCGAGAGCAGTGAATTCCGAGCTCTCCTACAGCGCTACGACATCGAGCACAGGAAGACACCACCGTACACACCGCAATGCAACCCGGTGGAGAGAACAAATCGGGTACTGAAGACGATGATCGCACAGTTTGCAACAAATAACCATCGAGCATGGGACCAAACCGTGGCCGCCGCCGTCTTCGCTTACAACACCTCAAATCACAGGGCCACCGGACTGACACCGGCATACTTGACGTACAGCCGGGAACTAGCGACGAACGGAAAGGATCGACCGCCAGCCGACCAGCAGGGTGAAGATGCCAGCACAGAAGACGTCGAACATCGGAGGGAAGAGATCAACCGCCTACCGGATGCCTATCAGCTGGCCCGAACAACGCAGGCACAGGCCACGGAAACGCAGCGTCGTCACTACAATCTGCGCCGCCGACAGTGGAAACCGAAAATTGGGGATACGGTAATGCGCAGAGAACATCCACTATCGGTCGCTGCAGACGGGTTCTGTGCGAATCTAGCCCCGAAGTTTTCGGGGCCCTTTAAAATCCGCGCAATCCTTGGGCCAACCGTAGTACTGATCCAGGCCGGTAGAGGACAGCGCCACCGAGTGCACGTGCAAGACTTAAAACCATGCGAAACAATGGAGGGGGAAGCCGAAGATGTTGGCCCCGGCAACTATATAAGCAGCGACGAACAAAGCTACAGGTTTAGTACACTGCCAAATGCCGAAAGTACGACATCAGTCGAGGACACGCAGAGAAGCGGTAGCGATGAGACCAAGCGAGGCCAGTCGCCCGATGGAGGCGAGGTTAAGAACACCCGAAGGACCAATAATAACCCGCGGACCACCAGGGAAAATGCGACCGCCACCGCGGGTAAGCCAGGAAGGAGGCGTAAGGCGACACAAACCGGTCGTACGAACGGTGAGGGAGTTGACGGCAGAGGAGGAAATGGCGTTCGCTGCCCGGAGAAGCCACGAGGAGCCATCAAGCAGCAGGGCAGCAACCAGGACCGAGACCCAGGATCCGATGCAGACGGACGCACCACCAGACTCACCGTTCTGCACGGTCCTGGGCTTAGAGGACGGATTGCGAGCGATGGACGAGTTCCTCGCAAGCAACCCCATACTGGAGGCGATTCAGCAGCCATTGCCGCCATCACCACCGGAACGCGAATGGGAGCCAGCGCCGACACCACCACCACCGGCGCAACCGGTAAGTCAGCCGCTCATGCTGGTGGATACGGGGACCATGCAAGCGCACACGGAGCTGAGCCACGAACCAAAACGGCCCCAGTTACCGACCAAGGCGGGGCAGTCAACAGCACCACCGGGAACGTAGAAACCGCGACCGAAAACAAAACGGCCGAAACCAGCTCCGCCACCAACAAGCACGACGCAGACAACGGAAGCGCAGCCGAGGTCAAAACGGCCGAACCCGATACCGACCAGAACAGCACCGCTACCAACAGGAGCTACAGAGGCGCGGTCAGCACCGAGGGACCGCAGACCGAGAAACTGGCCACCTACGCCGACGTTGTCAAGGCCGGGCGCACCAGCCCTGCCATGGCCCACCCCACCCCCCACCCCCAACCTTGCGGACCACATCACGCTTGCCGACGCCCCGGACGCATTCCACCTGCGTGTGGACTGATTGACGTACCGCCATACGTACCGCCTCCCTGTCGACGGAGGACATATTATGGTGCGGATGAACCGGGGCAATATGCAATACATCCGGTTCAAGAAGGGCGACCCCAGCAAGTAGTTGTAAGATAGAAGTAAGTTAATAATAAGATTAGGTTTAAGATATACAGTTATACCAAAGATTTTTTTTTTTTTAATACATATATTCAAACCATAGCGTTGTAGTGGTAGTGCGTTTTCATTTATATATATCCATAACTGCTAAGTTAGATTTAAGCTAGGTTAAGTTAATAAACCAACGATGACAGGGGAAAGTCTCGCGCCCCGAAGTAAGGGGGGGATGTAACGAGTGTATTTGTCGCGAGACATTTCCCCCCTACGCGCCGAACACGAGAACGCGGCGCGCATCGCGAAACCACGACGCTACCTACCGCGGCTGCCGCGAGGTGGCTACCGTGACGGCACGGTTTCTCGCGAGTAAAATTGCGACACGCGAAATACAAATAGATCCGCGAAAACCAGGAAAGGGGTTCGACTCCGAGCACCGGCTAATAGAGAAACCGATCTCGAATGCTACCGCCACGAGCTCCGAACCGACTTCCGACTCAATCCGCCACACCTGACCTTCGGCCCCAACTATCATACGATACGGGGAGACCCATCCTGCGAGAGACACACGTTTCCGCCACTCGAAGCTGCACACGCCGCCGAGTTCTCCTCGTCGAAGACGCACACGCGTCCGACATCGTTCCGCTCCAGGTATCTCACGATACGGAGCTTCCTCGACGCTGAAGCGGCACACACCGCGAGCAAAACCCTCCTCTCCCTCTCTCTCTCTCTCTCTCTCTCTCTCTCTCGCTCGACCGCGCCGATCTAAGCGTCCGAATGGACATAGTCCACACACCGCCGAAACGAAACCGTCACGATAGTCCGTAAGACCGCCGTAGCCGGTAAGACCGCCGTAGCCGGTAAAACCGCCGTAGCCAGTAAAACCGCCGTAGCCAGTAAGACCGCGATAGCCAGTAAGACCGCCGTATTGAAACCGCGTTAGCCAGTAAGACCGCCGTTAAAAACCGCGTTAGTTCATAAGACTGCCGAGTTCGAATTATTCTCTGAATATCGCTCCGAGTATTAATCGTAAGACGGGCTGTTCAAGACTGGCGCCCGCGAGCGCCATATTGCCTTTTCGAGTGACGCAATCGTGGCCAGCACGATTCTCCAGTCTCGCGCGTTCCCGCGTGAACGCAAGCAAGTGGCGTCCGTCATCGAGACTCGCGCGGGCAACAAGGCAAGCGCGTGATTGGCCAAATCCGTTCTCGATCCTTCTGGAATGATCCCGAACGACCAACCGGAACCACCGGTGCGTGACGGACTTCCAGGAGGATCGAGACAACAAAAATGAGAGACAACGGTCGTTTCTCACTCTTCACGCCAAACGCTCAGCTGTTCAACACGTGTTCGAAAACTCTATTGTCAACCAGCTCACTCATTATAATTCAGTCATCTTTTATTTCCGTTTTTCAACTACATTTCATCGACAATCTTGTGAATAATAGTGCAAATACAGTTTAATTTATTGTAGATCGAATTCTCCTTTTTTTCCAGTCATACAGTCCATTTGCCTCACATTCAAATCCATCTGTTGCATTCATACCTCTGTACCTTTCATTCCGTTCACTCAGCGAACTCATCAGCACATTCACACCATTTTCAATCTCATTTTCACACGCATACACCGATCTCAGGTCGATCAAGACCGTCCTTTCACACCGGCGTTATAATAAATATTTCTTTGCACCGATCCTCCATAGTACTTATTCGCGACCCTCGAAGTACCCTGGACAGCCAACTAAGCTGGCCAAAGACTCCCATAATTCCGCGTGTTACAAACTTGCTCTTATACTCTCGCGCTGGGTGGCTGTGGCTCAAGCAATTGAAGCAACGGGAATGAGTCTTTACGAGCTCGCGACGGTCCCGCGGACTCCTCGATATGAATTTCGGACAGCAACTGAGGGGTGCGAAGCCCGACACACCGGGCACGGGGGGCGCGGAGTCGTGGAATCTTGCGAAGTGGTCGCAGCATGAACACGAGACGAACCGGCTGCAGTTCGAGTCGAGGCGCGAGGACGCGAGGAGGGCGTCTGAGTCGAATTTTTCCCGAATTCTTCGATAGCGCGGACGCGACTGTCGACAAACTTCGACAACGTTTCGAATGACGGCGGCTTCACGTCGTCGCCGATTTTAATTTTCCACGCCTTCCGCGTCGAAGCGTCCAGTTTTTGGGAGACCGTGTGAACTAGGACATCGTTCCAAAGGTCCTCTGGGGTTCTTCCAAGCTTTTTTAAGGCTTCGACGGTAGCGCGGACCCGGTGGCGGAGGTCTTGGAGATCCGACGCGGATTCATGCGAGAGAACAGGTTGATCTTGTAACGCCGAAAGATGCGCAGTAATAAGACATCGTGGCTTTTCGTAACGCGTTTTCAACATGTTCCACGCGATTGGGAAATTTGCCGCGGTGATTGCTAAATTTCCGATGCAAGCAAGCGCGCGACCTTTGAGAGCTGAATTTAAATGGTGGAGTCGCGTAACATCATGTAACGATTCGTTTTCAATTATGAGGGCGGAGAATTTGTCGCGGAACGCTTCCCAGGCCTCGAATTGGCCATCGAACTGCGGAACGTTGATACGTGGTAGCTGAGTGTCGGGGACCGACGGACACGCGTGTCCGCCGTCCGAAGAAGTTGTTTGACTTACTGCTCCGGCGCTCAAATCGTCGAGAATGGACGTCATGAACGCCAGCGTCTCGAGGTATGTTTCCTCCGTCTTCGCGAATTGATCCACGGTGAAATACGGCAGTGTCGCCCTTTGCGCCGGAGGGATGGTCGTGAAAAGGCGTGCATGGCCGACCTCGAACTTCCTCCACTGATCTTAGAGGTGGACGATCCTCGTCCGAAGGGTAGCTTTTGCCCAGTTGCCCTTCCCCAGCTTCTTCAGGTTGAGCATCGCTCGCTCGATCGCCTGCTGCGTCGGCATGTGGGCTTCGATTATATCCGCCATGACGCACGGAAAACTATTTTCTGGCCTCACTCAACTTTCGTGAACGTGTCCTCACGATCCGGCTCGAAGGACCAAAATGTTCGGCGTCGACCGACGGTCGGAAAGTCGCCTGACTGCTGGGATCGTTCAGGGTTGAACGCGCGAGGACAACGAGAGGAGTGAGGGAAAAGAAACTTTAACCAAATTTGCGGAATTAGGTGGGCACTGCACTTTATTTCGTTTCTCGAATCGCTCTCTTTCGAACGGAGGCTGTTGCCGACCGGATTTCTGCCGTCGGAGCGCGACGGAAATCTTGAGCAGCCTCACCGGGAGCCGCCGCGAACGGATATCTTCTGCGCGATCGACGGATATCTTGCCGCGGGCAGAATCACGAAGCGCGACGCGTTTCGGGAAAACTAGAGAGAGAAAACCGTGAGATCGAACGAGAGTAGCGGTCGATCGTCTACCACAACCGTAAGGGTTTCGGTTTCGAAAATTGAACTGTAGCGTTGACGGTGCGCGATGAAGGTAATTCTTACGACTGGCGAACAAGAGAGGCGTTCCGACATGGGGAGCCCTTAAATATTAGTCGAACGGAGCGCGTGGTCGCTCGGGATTGGCTCAGGATCTATCGCCTGATCCTTGTTTGTCGCAATTTTACATATTGAAGTCGTGGAATCTGGCTTTACGCGGCGCGAACGCGGACAAAGATTGCGCGTTCACGCGCGACGGTAACGGTTGAGCGCTACGCGAATCTAAACATTGCCGAAAAACCAACGTAGCAAACGTCGCTCGGCGATTACAGCCGGCAAATTTCCGATCTCGAATCCCGAACAGAGTCCGAATTTTAATCCACGTATTACTAAGTACATGGATACCCGTGAATTTTAATTTCACAAATATTCGTGTAATTATTTTACATGTGCATTTTAATATACGGTGATTCAACGTCGAACAATTTACCGCGACTTTATTATTGTCGCGCTTCTAAGTTCTAACATCAACAGTCGAAAACGGAACGTGCCGAACGGATCCGTGTTCGCATATCCGTCTACACGGATTCGTATTCGCAGATCCGTGTACACGGATCCGTATTCACGTGTTCGTGGATCCGTGTCCACGGATCCGTGTTCACGGATCCGTATTCACGTGTACGTGGGTCCGTGTATACGCATCCGCATTCACGGATCCTTAAATTCGTACTACACGGTTCACGTACCACGTGTACACGTGCATTTTTATACACGTCCAAAACCGCGATCTCTAGTTCCTACGCGAGTACGAGGCCCTCGGTCACATGGTCGAAGTCACCGGTTCGCAAACGGTTCCGTCACTTCAAACCGTGTAAATACCGTATCACGCGGTTACTCGGGAATACAGCGCTACAATACGGCTCCGTATAGTTTTCAACGCATCCTCGAAAACGGGGAACGGGAAATCACTCAACGATCACTTATTGATCGGTCCCAAATTACAAACGGACTTAGCCGCTGTAATTCTTCGATGGCGCCGCTACCGATACGTCTGTAACGATTGCCGGTTTGGAGAGTGCCGACTCAGCCGGCGCGGCGGTGCAGGGTTCTTCTGGACACGAATAAATACGCCTGGATCTGGTAACTCGCAGCTTTTATTTCGTCGTAACGGTTCGTGTGATTCTCGGCTCGGTTTATAATTCGCGGCGGCTTATTTATCTACGGTTTTCTACGGCTTATGTACCTACGGTTTTGACGGCTTATGAATCTACGATTTTGACGGTCGATTAGTCTACGGTTGTCTATTGGCTTATGCATCTACGGGTTGGACGGCTTATTAATCTACGGTTTTGACGGCTTTTTACACTACGGTCGACACGGTTCCTTTAACGCGGTTGATTCGGAGCGACGGAGTCGTGCTCCATTGGATGCGGATCAGGACTGCTCGCAGCTTACGCGACTGAGCGGTGAGGAACCCCGGTGGCGTGTGCGACTCGGGCGGTAGGGCTCCGGATGCTTTCGCGTCACGGATTTGAGGAGGACCCCGCTGTGCATACAGTTATACTGTGATACTTTGGCTTCGCACGGTATTCGTGCTTCGGCTGTCAGTTTCGAAACCCCTTTCCAGTGTCCGGCCGGCCGTATATATGCCGGGCCGGTGCACTTTCTCTTGCGGGTATCTGCGTCGTCGCGGTCGCCACCTAGTGGCCGCGGCGGGAACTACCGCGTTCGCGCTCGCTCGCTCGCGTACGGCGTTCAGGAGGGGAGTTGTCTCGCGCCAAGCGTGATCGTTACACGTCTTTATCGCCGACATTGCTAAAATGTACCGGCAGATCCTTGTCGACCACATGGATGTTGACTATCAACGGATTTTGTGGCGATCTTCTCCCTCAGAACCATTGCGACATTATCGGCTCTTGACCGTTACGTACGGTACCGGTCCAGCTCCTTATCTTGCTTTACGGGTCCTTCAACAACTCGCTAAAGGACGACGGGTCAAAATATCCTCTCGCGCAGCTGGTTCTTCGCGACCAAATCTATGTCGACGACTGCGTGTTCGACGCGGACGATCCACGGCTCGCACGTCAAACACGTGACCACGTTACTGCCTTGTTGCAAGGGGGTGGCTTTAAATTGCGCAAATGGGCTAGTAATTGCCCTGCATTAATTGCCGATATTGATCCCTCAGATCATGGTCTCGCTGCAAGCAAACCATTGTTACCAGACGACAATTTGAAAATTCTCGGTATGAACTGGAATTCCGGGAACGACACATTTCGTTTCGATATCGGGATTCAAAACGTCATTCCGGCAACAAAACAGGAAATTCTTTCGACATTCGCTCGATTCTACGACCCGCAGGGGAAGGACCGCTCCCGTTATTATCGTGGCAAAAATTCTGATGCAACGTCTCTGGTTGCAAAAGTGTGGTTGGGATGAGACCATTCCGACCGAGTTCTGCGAAACGTGGACAACATATAGGCAAAACGCCTATGCCGCAGTTGTTTACTCTCGGCGAGATTCTAGTCTCTCTTCTCGCTGCGAAATCTAAAGTGGCTCCGCTCAAATCCTTCATAATTCCGCACCTTGAGCTATGCGGAGTTGTGCTCCTTTCTTGCCTAATGTCATTCATAAGGACTTCGTTCGGGGACTCTGCGTGCGAGATGCACGGCTGGACCGATTCCATAATTACTCTCGCATGGATAAGTCAACCCGCGTCTCGCTGGAAAACGTTTGTCGCGAATCGAGTCGCAAACATTCAGGAACTAGTACCAAAATGTCAGTGGCACCATGTTCTATCGGAAGACAATCCTGCCGACTGCGCCTCTCGCGGAATAAACGTCCCTCAGTTTATGAACAACAGCTTATGGTGGCACGGCCCGAGGTGGCTCAAATCGCCATCTACCTCGTGGCCCAGCGAGACACCTCCGCTCAAAGCAACGACGTTCTTGGAGGAGCGGGTACCGGTCACTCTTCACGCGGTCACTTTGCCAGAACCCTGGGATCTAGCTACACGATTTTCTAGTTGGCCCAAGCTTCACCGCGTGACTGGGCAGGGTGTTAGAAAAGTCTGGAAACGGTCGAATATCTAAAAAAATTAAGCATTTTAGAGAAAAATGGTTCAGACATGTATTTTATGGTTTCGGAAGGGCTATAAGATGGTGCCATTGGTTTGACCTCCAAGAGTCATTTGAAGGTCACGTGAAGGTTACCTCAATTTTTTTAAATGGCACCCCCTATTTTTTATTACATATACTTGTAGCTGATCTCGAGAGCTTTCCAAAACACTATAATCAAATGTTTTTTCATCAATTACTTTTCCCTCGTAAAAAATAGCAGCACGGAGATTTGCCTTTCGCACCATTTTATGACACGTTCGTGTTCAAACGTAAAGAATTGTCTTCATTCGCAAAGAACCGTTGCACCGTGATCCTCGGTCGAACCTTTATTTTATGACTAGCTCGCGACTAAGGACCTTCTCGAAGATTAAGCAAACCAGCTATTTGGTTACCATCCTAGATGTGACCCAAACATTTTATTTTTATTTAAATAAAGTAGTTTATATCGATCGTATTATTGCTTAA
This sequence comes from Lasioglossum lativentre, assembly GCA_916610255.1. NCBI lineage: Eukaryota > Metazoa > Arthropoda > Insecta > Hymenoptera > Halictidae > Lasioglossum > Lasioglossum lativentre. The sequence goes on along the minus strand of OU744359.1, from coordinate 18,819,348 downwards.
AACAATTAATATATGATTTCGGCGCTACGGTTCGATCATTAGAAAACTAAAGTAAATTAATCATAAAGCAGTTTTGCTAATAGTCAAAAAGAAATCGACGTTTCGGTGCTAATTTGCACCATTTTCAAGATAATTTTTTGAAATTGCGTCTGTAAGAAAATGAAAAAAGAATTTTTAGAAACCAAAATAAGATACAATACTCACAATAGCACTATTGTATATTTAAATGTAAGGGAAAACAAATTTTAACACCAAAATTTTAATTACTCACTTGCTTAGGTGTGATTAATTACAAATTGAGAGTCGTGAGACTCGTGAACACATGTGTTCACCATGTTTGCCTGCACGACACTGATAGTTTTGGGCAGAGATCTAGGTTATATAGATCGATACACAGGCGGTAAATTCAAATAGAACAACATAAGTCTTAAAACCACACATAATGAAAATACCAAAGGTAAAATCAACGATATTGACATTCAATTGAAACGAAATCAAATTTCATACATTGAAATGTATGTGTAATTATTAAACTAATAAGAGAAAATAAAAAATTATATTGGAAAAGGTGGAAATACACCTGTCAAAGACAAATTACCAAAAAATAAAATGTGTAATGTTATTTACTCCATACCTTGCTCGGGTTGTGATTTGGTTTACATTGGACAAACGTCCAGAAATTTGGATACACGTATCAGAGAACACAAACACAATGTCTTTTTACCACCACCACAACACACGGCATTGACTAGACATTCTTTGGAATTTGATCACAGGTTCAATTTCGACAACTTTAAAATAGTTGACAGAGAGGAAAATTTATATCAGAGATTAATATTGGAAACTTTTCATATGATTAAGAACCGTAGCGTAAACCTAAGGTATGAAACACCTATAATACATGAAATTTACGCAACATTACTGTGTCAGTAGTGCTATATGAAGAATCTTTTCCAATATAATTTTTTATTTTCTCTTATTAGTTTAATAATTACACATACATTTCAATGTATGAAATTTGATTTCGTTTCAATTGAATGTCAATATCGTTGATTTTACCTTTGGTATTTTCATTATGTGTGGTTTTAAGACTTATGTTGTTCTATTTGAATTTACCGCCTGTGTATCGATCTATATAACCTAGATCTCTGCCCAAAACTATCAGTGTCGTGCAGGCAAACATGGTGAACACATGTGTTCACGAGTCTCACGACTCTCAATTTGTAATTAATCACACCTAAGCAAGTGAGTAATTAAAATTTTGGTGTTAAAATTTGTTTTCCCTTACATTTAAATATACAATAGTGCTATTGTGAGTATTGTATCTTATTTTGGTTTCTAAAAATTCTTTTTTCATTTTCTTACAGACGCAATTTCAAAAAATTATCTTGAAAATGGTGCAAATTAGCACCGAAACGTCGATTTCTTTTTGACTATTAGCAAAACTGCTTTATGATTAATTTACTTTAGTTTTCTAATGATCGAACCGTAGCGCCGAAATCATATTTTATTTTTATGTATCTTGTCACGTCCGGTGGTTCAGCCATCGATAGTAATTAATCACAATCATGTATAACATATAATTTCTGAATTTCTTTTTATACTCATACTTACTCTAATAATGTTGTATGTGAAATTAAATATTAAATACTATAGTTAATAACTAATATTGAACTGTCGTATATTATATTATATAGCGAGCGACAGAATCAATAGAATTAAGGAAAATCGATAAGATATATTTCGCAGTTGAATTATTAAATAATAAAGCGACAATTTGAAACATAAATTGTGAATGAATATCGGTTGAAGACTGTTCATCGCTGAAGAATGTGAAGATGGATACTTCGAAATGAATAGGAGATTGATAAATAATAAGCTGGTGACTAATTACCTGGCAGGATGTGTAGGACAACATGATCGAGCCAAGAAAACGATAAAAGGGAATCAAAGACTCTTCATCCGGTCAAGAGGTATTGGTTCATAGGAAAATTGATTTCGAAGAATACTTGAAGATGCACTCACCCCATGGAGATTAGGTTCAGAACAATGGATTGATTAATCTATAAAAGGGATGGCTCTTCGAGAAACCCAAGCCAGTCTATGTCCAAACTTGATCAGTCACTGTCGAAAAGCTGTCGGTTGTAAAAGTTTAAGTGAGCCAGTTTATGCTCGAATTTCTTAAATCATTGTTCAAATCGAATTTCTTAAATTATTTGTATTGTGTGGATGTATGTGTGTATTAAAAGCGTGTACACCCGCTGGATGCTCATTATCTACATCATCTAAGCGATCACATCGAGCGAAATCCAATTTCACAGTAATTACTAACAATTACAATAAGAACTCAATAACTCTATGTATCCAAAATTTGATGTTTTACAATATACTTTTGTTAATTTTTAATCAATTCAAAACTTCGAATCATTTTTAAAGAGTATACCCATCTTCGATTACTTCGTACCAATTCCACAATCAAAGCCACATAGAATTTAAGAAATCCTCAATTACCCGAACCGAAGCCGGTGAATGCAGGTAGGTTCAAAACTGCGTTATATCTCAATTCTAATCTTTCCAATCATTCAAATCTTTTCAATCTATTAAATTAAATTTCAATTTTAACTATTCAATTCTAAACTTGGTCCCCGTTAACGACTATCCTCGGTCATTAAAATACGGTCTTAAAAAACACCCGCTCCTGGTAAGTACGGTTTCAAGGTACCGAGACGCTTCATTATTACTCGAGTTAGGTATCGGCCCACTCTTCCCTCAGGCTAACTCTCCCTTAGAATCATCGGTAGAAGACTTGCACAATTAAGGGTGTCCTGGTTGGAGAATCCTAAATCCAGCAAACCAATCAGGGTATCTTCTTGCTTATGACAATCGGCAAAAAGCCGCCCTCTCAATCCATAGAGGACCCTCGAAAGTCAAGTTCAGGTTCAGTTCAGTCCAAGTACTCTAACAAATTCGTGAGCCGACGCGTCTGCGAGAAAACAGTTAAGAGAACAGTACGTTCTGGTTCTGAGTCTTCGGCGTGGTGACATTCAAATAGGTGGTGAAAGTGAATTTCAAATGGAAGGTACGAGGAAAAAATTATTTTTACTCGGGCACGAAGAAACCCAAATTATAGGTGCAAAATTGCCATCCAACGGGCAAGTTTTAAGAGTGCTATTTCACAATTTGCGCAATGTGAAATTGAGTATTCGCGGTAATGCTCACTTAGTTATCCAGGAAGTTCAAGTGTGTTGGCAGAAAACCAGAATTCCCATGAAGCAATTTCAGCGTTGCATCGAAAAATTGGAATTATTGTATAAAGTATGGATGAGGTTGCATAAAAGTTGCAAACGCCGTACTAAGATTCAAGAAGATCGTGAAAAAGAATTTGTCGACAAACTGGAAGATCTTTTTGATATTGCACATGCGGATGCATTAGAAACGATTCAAATAGAGGAAGACAAACTTTTTCTGTTAAGTCAACGGCAACGGGGACGTCCTGGTTGTATGACTGGAGCAGATCGTACGTTATATCAAAAAGAATTGAAAAAAGCGTTGCGACAGGAGCAAGAAGAATCTAGACTAGCAAAGTATAAAGCAGACTCTGTGCCAGGTAAATATTCTTTTGCAGTTTATTTTTAAAAGCCAAAATATGGATCATTATCTTAGATACAAATATTCTTTAGTTTTATATGTATATCTTTTTACTGTAGGTGAAACAATAGAAATGTCATCATCCAGCGAAGAAGATAATTACAATTACGTGTCAAGTCAGGATGACAATATTGAAATTGTTATTCCTGTGGATGAACCTGGTCCAAGCAACCCTAAAAAGAGACGTGGTCAAAAAGAGTTCATTACGGATAAACTTGCTGCAACACTTCACAATTGCAAAGTAAGCGATCGTGGTGCTGTTCGTATAATAACAGCAACAGCACAAGCTCTTAAGGGGCAGCAATCAGATTTTGACCTTGACGGAGTTGATCGTCACGCTAAATTTGTACGAACGGAGATTAGACGAAGCTGAGTAGTACGATTTTCGACCGATAGATGGGATAGACGAAGCTGATTAGTAAGAATTTCGCCCGATAGGTGGTGTGGGTCTAATTTTCTGTGACGAGCTACAATTAGGTAGGATTTTTCAGAAGCCGCTACGTGACAAGCAGTATTCTGCCGATTATTGCAAATTACTCTTCAACAACGTAAAAATATGAAATTTGGGCTCTGGACGACGCTGCGCAGGACTCTTAGGAAACATAATCGACCGGGTCTGAACTTCTCATTGCAATATTGAGGCGTCAGTTTCTTTTCTCGTAAACCCTTGCATTTGCGTATACGTATATGCGGATCTGGGGATGTGTGAGTGGTAGGGGTGGTGGTAGTTGGGTACGCGCTGTCCCTTAATCATGATCTAGACGACTTGATTATCAACCGAACATCTATTCGACGTCAATTCACGAGGATTCGAGAAAAACTTGCAGAGAAATATCGCGTAGCATTCAAAAATTGTGAGCTTGGTGCTGCTACACTTCATTGGGATGGGAAACTGTTGCCAGCTATAGAGGGTAAGGGGAAAATTGATCGATTGCCTATATTGATTACTTGCAGTGGTATTGAACAACTACTGGGAATTCCTGCATTTCTGTCCGGTACTGGGAAAAATCAAGCCTCTGCGGTACATGATATAGTAGAAGAATGGGATTTAGGTGAAAAAGTGCAAGCACTGTGTTGTGACACAACCTCATCAAATATGGGACGTTTTCAAGGCACATGTGTTCTTCTTGAAAATCGATTCGAAAGACAATTAATATATTTTCCTTGTCGGCATAATATATACGAAATTATATTACGAAGTGTATATGATGAGAAATTGATAAAACCATCGGGGCCAAATGTACCTATTTTTAAACATTTTCAAGCTGTTTGGCCCCAAATTAATAAATCAAATTTTGTAGCAGGAATTGAGGACGAGTACGTCCATCAATCTAATAACAATGTTACAGAAGTGCTGGAGTTTGCAATGCAAACTTTAAAAAACGAAAAGCAACCACGAGATGATTATCGAGAATTTATAGAACTCGTAATTATTTTCTTAGGTGGAAATTGTGCCAAAAATTACGTTTTTCGAGTTCCGGGAGCTTTTCATCACGCTCGATGGATGGCCAAAGCAATATATTGTTTGAAAATATATATATTTAGAAAGGAATTTACCTTGACCAGCGAAGACGCCACTGGAATTCGTGACATTTGTATTTTCCTTGCAAATTTATACTTCAAAGCTTGGATACGAGCTCCATTTGCAATAGAGGCTCCGCGGCAAGATTTGGAGTTCCTACAAAATTTGTACACTTACCATCAAGATGAAATAATAAGCCGTACTGCGCTAAACAAATTAATTAATCATTTATGGTATTTGGCGCCAGAAACGGCTGCATTGTCATTTTTTGATAGTGATGTAACACATGAAACAAAAGTATAAGTGGTAGAAGCAATGAATGTCTGTGCAGAGATCGATGGCAAAGAAAGTATAAAGAAATTTACGATCTGTACAGATGATGTACAAAAATATATAGACAAAAAAATTAACCATTTCATTTCTCCACATTCCAAACGATTGTTTGAAAAATTTTTAATACTGTGACGTTCGTCACCACAGTCCGTCCTGCTCTTGCAAGCCCAGGCCGTTCCTGTGGTATATTTTCAAGGGGCCTGCCCCTCATTCATACGCCACTATTTCAAATCTCACAAGAATAAAGTTTCAAGGGACCGTTTCCCTATTGATACGGTCCGTTCCAGTCTAGTGAACCTACTACGTCGCAACCCCCACCAGAAGTCGAAATCATCGAGACAGCGGATCAAATCGATCATTAGTAGTCGACAGTTCGAACCGACAACACCATTCCTGCACCTGAATTATCTCACGAAATACGATAAGGACATAGTCTGAGAACAGAATTATTTCACGAAATACGATAAGGACATAGTCTGAGAACAGAATTATTTCACGAAATACGATAAGAACATAGTCTGAGAACTGAATTATTTCACGAAATACGATAAAGGACATAGTCTCAGAACAGAATTATTTCACGAAATACGATAAGGACATAGTCTCAGAACAGAATTATTTCACAAAATACGATAAAGGACTTAGACGCAGGAACGTCGATCCACCTCCAGTGATCCACTACCCCTTCCACTGGAACAACTTGACATGTGATTGGGACTACCCCCTTCCACCAACGTTGGACTATAAGGGAAGCAGCTGGACACCTACGAAGTCAGTTGAATTCAGGAATCAGTCGAAAGCAGTCGAAGTCAGGAGTCAGTTGAATTCAGGAATCAGTCGAAAGCAGTCGAAGTCAGGAGTCAGTTGAATTCAGGAGTCAGTCGAAACCAGTCGAAGTCAGGAGTCAGTTGAATTCAGAAATCAGTCGGAGTCAGTCGAAGTCAGTCGAAGTCAGGAATCAGTCGAAGTCAGGAGTCAGTCGAAGTCACGAGTCAGCTGAAGTCTGAAGTCAGAATTCTTCGGTGCACCATCCAGTGCAACGATTGTTCGCGTTCACCTTCCTCAATCCAACCTTTTAACCATTTACCTACTTCCATCATTCTCGATGATGAAACCGAGAGCACTTTGAACTATTTGTAGTTCTGGCCTTCAAACTGAGAGGATACACCACCTCCTTCCTAATCCCCTTATACGTCGATATTGCTGCGTGCGGACCAGCACAGAATAAATTCATTTGCGTGTGCGAACGTGCGTGTATCAAGAACCTTAGTCGTGAGAGGAGTCGCCAACCACTTTTTCACCCCTGTCCTATACCTACACGTTCGAGCACGGCGGACTGGATCTAGCCTCTCGAGCTCCCCCACTACCACATTCCTGGCGGACTGGGTCCAGCCGTTTGTGCGTCCTTCAATTTCCCTCGAACTAGGCGGACTGGGTCTAGCCGTTCGAGTTCCCTCACCTACCACAATCTTGGCGGACTAGGTCTAGCCGTTTGTGAAGTCCCCAATTTTCCTCGAACTAGGCGGACTGGGTCCAGCCGTTCGACCTACCGTACCCACCCACAATCTTGGCGGACTTGGTCCAGCCGTTTGCGTGTGCGTACTCCAATTCACGGCCCAGGCGGACTAGGTCCAGCCGACCGGGGATCCCATCCCGACATTCTCTCTCTGACGACGGAACGACGTAACTCGTCCTACGTCGCAACGAACCGTAAACATCAAAATAAATTCGCACGCGTAAAAACGTAACGTCTTCGCGGACCCCGTGTGAGACGTAACAATACCAACATCATTTTTGCGAAAAGATCCTTGTACATGGAATATTGACCCTGATTACAAAATTGGGATGAACATAGTTCAAGGATTGAAGGTGGTCAATGATACCGCTGAACGGGGCGTTAAACTGATGGAAGATTAGAATCAAATTTTATCACGAAACGAAGAGGAAAAACAATATATACTACAAACTGTGATAGAATATCGAAAGCAGTGTTCACTCGCGTATTGTAGACCTGGGTTCGAATCCCGTCGGGGTTAGAAATTGTTTTTCTCCGTTTATTCTGCATTTAAATTTTCGCGCCACTCTCGACTTCCATAACGTCACTTCCGTAACATAACAAAATACGTTACCCTCAGCAAAGAAGTTTCACTTCAAAAAGTGGTAAAACATTAAAGACATGATAAAGTTAAGATTACACATTTTATAGAAATTAATATAGAAATACGATAATTACCTTGAACAATTGATTCAAACAATACAGGGTGCGGCACCTAAAACAGGTCACCTGAATAACTCGCTTGCTTTTGAAGATAGAAAAAAAGGATGAGACCAAACTTATTTGATATCGAGGGGCTCGTAATCTGATGTCATTAATTTTTTTATAGGTGGAGACGTCAAGGAGATATGAAGGTCAACTCTGTTTTTTTAAATGGAACGGTATGGTTTTTTATTTACATTCTGATAGTGTATTTCAAGACGAATACAATGACCTATTATGAAGGTCATTCAAGGTCACGCAAGGTCAACTGCAAATGCTTTTGTGTCTTCTCTGGTTGTTGGCATACTGCTCTTCTAAGTATTGGTAAGGGTCGCAGAACATAAATAAACATACCATCACATTGTATGCTTACCTGTATCCAGTAATGTTATTAGTAGTTTGACTACCGACTAGAGTACGGCTTCGAAATATTCAATCTGAGTGTTCAATTTTCAAGAATGCGTTACACAATAGCAGAGAAAGTGGAAATGGTTATCATTTATGGTGAATGTCATAGAATGATGAGGAAAGCGGTACGCGTGTATGGTGAAAGATTTACCGATCGTAATAGTCCTTCACTTTCTGTCTTTGCAAACATTATAAAAAAGTTTCGAGAAACTGGAAATGTGGATAAGAAAAAACGCACTCGAGCCAAAAAAGCAACTGATGATGGAAACACGATAAACATTTTAGCAAGTGTAATACAAAATCCACATGTTGGTACGAGGCAACATGAACGCGAGAGTGGCATCAGTCAACGAAGTATTTTGCGAATACTTATGGTTAACAAATTTCACCCATTCCACATTTCACTACATCAACAATTAACCCGGGAGTACGCGCATGTTGGTCTTTTTTACCGACCATTTCGTATATATTGAAATATAATCAAAGTCTTGGACTGTTGATTTTTTCCGTCGAGCTATTCTCATTTGAAGGGGGTTTCGACTTGTCTATCTTACGGGGCGATACTTAGGTGCATTCGTGTAGGTTTTAAAACAGTATCGCTACGCGTCGGTCTATTCGACCATAGCGCACCTGCTAACGTCAGTCTGATTTCGTCTATCGAGATTGACGCATACTGTGTGGCAATGATGGCTAATTTCGGATATGTTGAAGACATTAAGACGAGGTCAGTGATTCGGCAGAAGATTCCGATTATGTAGTAGAATCCGATCACAATACTGATTCGGAAATTGATTGCTCAGACATAAAAATATCCGATTCAGAGGAGACATATACAGTATTTTATCGATAAATGTCTTAAATGTCTGGCGGATAAATGTCGCTGAACTATCCCCACTCCTGCGGGGTATACCCCGTGAGGGGCCACGAAGCTCGAGCGGTCTCGGTCGCCGAGAAATGTAAACATGATACGGGTCGAGTATATCGGTGTGAGACCAGGAGACCACTACTAATCCAATGACAAAACTTCTTCATTTTTCATTATTTTTTTATGGGACTTTGACCAAATTATTCGGGGCATTTTTCTAATGAAAATGATACCAAATATGATATAATTCCGATTATATTTACTTGTGTAATGGGCGATCAAAGTGTCGAGCGCAAGGATCGATGGCTTATGGGAAAGAAAGAGACGCGGAGAGTAGCGGTCGCCGGCACAGTCCAAAGGCCCGCCCGCACAGTCCAAAGGCCCGCCGCGTCCTCACAATGTAATCTCAATAAAAAACTTTTTTATTATTACTTATTTTTGTATGGGACTTTCACCAATATATTTGTGGCATTTTTCTAATTAAAATGATACCAAACACGATATAATTCGGATCATATTGTATAATAATATAAATATAAAAGGCAGGTATGTACATCGGTGAACCAATAGTAATTTAATGACGACACTTTTACATTTCTTATTAGTCTTTTATGAGACTTCTATCATTATTTATATAGATATTTCTCCGATTAAAATTTTTCTGATTATACATACATACATATCTATTTTTTTAAATGACGATGGAGTAAGTTTTGGTGACAGACAAAGAGAGTAACTGATAAAGAAAGAGACACGACAAGTCGCATCGTCTCGTTGAAAATGTATTTGATAATATGAATAATGTTTATAAAATGTGTCCAGTCAAATAAATTCATCGTACAACAGTCGAATATACGAGCGACCAATACAGAGAAGAAAATATTTTTTATAGTTAACTACTGTAGCTGAGCTTCTACCCGTTTTCTAAGTTTAAAAGTCGCGAAATGTCCTAGTCACGAGAGTGTCTTGCAGGGACAAGTTGCCTCACCGATGTACCTGACCATTAATGTCCATTAATATGATCCGAATTATATCGTGTTTGGTATCATTTTAATTAGAAAAATGCCACAAATATATTGGTGAAAGTCCCATACAAAAATAAGTAATAATAAAAAAGTTTTTTATTGAGATTACATTGTGAGGACGCGGCGGGCCTTTGGACTGTGCCGGCGGGCCTTTGGACTGTGCCGGCGACCGCTACTCTCCGCGTCTCTTTCTTTCCCATAAGCCATCGATCCTTGCGCTCGACACTTTGATCGCCCATTACACAAGTAAATATAATCGGAATTATATCATATTTGGTATCATTTTCATTAGAAAAATGCCCCGAATAATTTGGTCAAAGTCCCATAAAAAAATAATGAAAAATGAAGAAGTTTTGTCATTGGATTAGTAGTGGTCTCACACCGATATACCCGACCCGTATCATGTTTACATTTCTCGGCGACCGAGGCCCCTCGAGGTTCCCATTCCATTTCTACGTTCGGCACAAGTCAAAGAATAGTATCCCTGACGGATAAACGTCGCTGGCCGGACCCGTGGTTGCGACAGTTAACGATAAAATACTGTATTTCCAATGAAGAAAACATAAGTAAGTACTTATTCGTTATTTTCAAGATACATTTCTAATCTGAAGAAAATTTATAAGTACATTTTGTGAAAAAATAGATACAAAATATGATAAATTATTGGTGTTGTGAAAAAATAAAAATCAAGTTTTAAATTCAAATTGATAAAAGGACACTATACTATTATATGTAAATTTTGCATTCGCAAAAATTTGTATAGAATATTTTTTTTTTTAAATTATCAACTACAATCCATTACATTGGCAAAGATAAAACAACTGTATGGTCTAAACTACCACCTAGAACCAAAAGTAAAACTAGGAACGTCAAGGAGTAAGACTGTTTAGGCTTAAGCGTAGAAATAAGTGAATTTTATAAGTCTGTTCGAGAACACACACTACGGCCCTGGGGAGCGCCCCGCGCCCCGTATACCATGTCGTCTCGATCCTGCGAATCACCTGTGCGCGACGCCTTTGTTTTCGGCGTTTCTCGGAATCGCGCGCAACCGATATGCGATCACGTGATCGATGGGAATCACCGGTGATCGCGTTATTGCCGTAAACGTCATTGTCTCGCTCTGTCTCGTGCTCGACACGTGTTTACCACGCACACTCGCGCCCACCTTTGGTCTTCATCATTTTCGTTTCTGCCTATCGGCGTCCGACTTTACGCTCATCTCCATTGCGTCTAGCCAAGTTACTGGTCCATACTATTGTCGTTTCCGCGAGTGCTGCAATCAACTTTGTATATACCGTTACACACATGCAAAGTGAATCTTTCTGCTCTTCCTTCGCTCTATCGGCCGTTATCCCCCGTTCCTTCCTTCACACTTTTCACTCCTTCGAACTTCCGACTCCCCTCCTGTGTTCGTACCCGATCCTATTTCCCATACAGTCCACTCACCAAAATTCTCGTCCCGGGTTCCCGAACAAAGACTGTTCAAGACTGGCGCGCGCGAGCGCCATATTGCCTCTTCGAGTGACGCAATCGTGGCCGGCACGATTCTCCAGTCTCGCGCGTTCCCGCGTGAACGCAAGCAAGCGGCGTCCGTCATCGAGACTCGCGCGGGCAACAAAGCAAGCGCGTGATTGGTCAAATCCGTTCTCGATCCTTCTGGAATGATCCCGAACGACCAACCGGAACCACCGGTGCGTGACGGACTTCCAGGAGGATCGAGACAACAAAAGTGAGAGACAGCGGTCGTTTCTCTCTCTTCACGCCAAACGCTCAGCTGTTAAACACGTGTTCAAACTCTCTTGTCAACCACATTGCATTCATTATAATTCAGTCATCTTGTATTTCCGTTTCTCAACTACATTTCATCGACAATCTTGTGAACAATAGTGCAAAATACAGTTTAATTTATTGTAGATCGATTTCTCCCTTTTTTTCCAGTCATACAGTCCATTTGCCTCACATTCAAATTCATCCGTTACATTCACACCTCTGTACCTTTCATTCCGTTCACTCAGCGAACTCCTCAGCACATTCACACCATTTTCAATTTCATTCTCACGCATACACCGATCTCAGGTCGATCAAGACCGTCCTTTCACATTTTTGGTCCTTCGAGCCGGATTACCAAGTTCCAGACAACTTCCTTCCGCCGATCTACAATCAGTGGTCAAATCAGTGACCTTCTTGTGCGAAATCCATCCAGCGAATCAGCCGCTCCAGACGATGGAATTTTCAGCAGAAGATCTGCTTCACAAGCAGAACCAAGTAGGAGGAAAAATCTGCCGCCTCGTGGACAATTTTAGGAAATCGGTTTCGCAAGCAAAGGTGACTGTGAGTGATGTGGAAACCAGACTCGACCTTCTCGACGAATATTGGAAGGCATTCCAGCGGAATCACGACACGCTGACGTACATCCACAAAGCTGCAATCAAGGACAGCGAGTACGTCAAAAAGAACACGGCTGATATAGTCGAAGACGCCTATCTACAGCAGAAGAGCCGATTGCGTGACATGATGCGACAATTCGGCGAGGGCAGCGTGAAGACAGCTACCCAGACTCCAGCAGAGGATGCCACAGATTCTGGTTCAGCTTCACTCCCGCGGCTGCAGCTACCTCAATTCAGCGGCGAGTACGTTGATTGGCCATCGTTCAAGGATCGTTTTCTGTCGATGGTTGAGCAAAATAAACGGCTGCACGATGTGGACAGACTCCACTATCTAAAGGGCATTCTTCACGGCCAAGCAGAAGGCCTCATTAAGGACCTGCCAACGACAAATGACAATTACAAAAGAGCTTGGAGTATACTCCAAGAGCATTATGAAAACAAGAGAATTCTTGTACGTTCTTGTCTTGACAAGTTGGCAGCGCTCCCCAAGATGAAAGAGAGCTCCGTGCAGGAAATGAGCCAGATCCAACAAGAAGTCTCCACGGTTGTTAATACCCTCGAAGGTCTGGGCAGGCCAATCGACAAAACAGCAGATTGGTTTGTTCATTCAATCGTTAATTTATTCGATACAAGAACCAGAGACAAATGGGAGGAGAAGGTTACCGTCAGTGAGGAACCACCTTCCTTAGCAATTCTGAAGGACTTCATGATGAAAAGGCTCCAGATGATGCAGGCGAATCCGAGTTCCTTGATTCATGATCAGAGTCCAAGCACCAGCCAGAGTCAGACCAGATTCGCCAAGACGAAGACAACGGGGCCTTACAAGGTCAAAACCTTCAATAAAGCACAGGTGAATCACGCACAGAAGATTCAGCCTGAAATCATATGTGTGATTTGCAGTAAGGATCACTACCTGATGCACTGCCATTCATACCAGGAAAGCTCACCGGAGGAAAGGAGGCAAATCGTTGAGAAGCATCGGTTGTGTGTCAACTGCCTCGGCAAGCACGCCACCTCAGCCTGCCCTTCCAAGAAGAACTGCTTCAGGTGTGGAGAGCGCCATCACACGATGCTTCATAACGCCTTCCAAGGGAGCTCCAATTACCAGAAGACGTCCCATCACTCACTGGATTGTCGCAATAGATCTGGTGACGTATTACTGGCAACGGCGATGATTCTTGTTTCAGACCAGTTCGGCCGACGCCAAGCAGTCAGGGCGCTCATCGATCAAGGCTCTGAAATTACAATGATGAGTGAAGGGCTGGCTCAACGACTTCATCTACCTCGGACTGCTGCTTCAGTGGACATTTACGGTGTCGGGGGGCAGCAGCTCACGAGAACTCGAGGAAGAGCAACTTTGAACATCTCTGCCTCCAAGACAGATGAGCCGATCAAGGCCACAGCTCTCATCCTATCGAGACTAACCAGCTACACACGGGGCCGTACCACGCTGCATCAGGAGTGGAGACATTTGAAGGGGCTGCAGCTAGCCGACCCCCTTCCAGCAAACGGGCTTCCCATCGAAGTTTTGATAGGAGCAGACGTCTTTCCTGCAATCATCAGGGAAGGTATTAGGAAAGGCGCACCGAATCAGCCGGTAGGACAACTTACCATCTTCGGTTGGATCATCACCGGAATGGCAGGTACCACGTCTAGCTCAATGCACGCCCAGGTGCATCAGACGATCATTGGTGATTCACTGACATCACTAGTGCGGAGATTCTGGGAGCAGGAGGATCTCCCAGACACGGCCTCAGCATGGACTGCAGACGAGCAGGAATGCGAAAACCATTTCGCTACGACTCACTCTCGCACAGCAGACGGTCGATACCAAGTCAGACTTCCGTTCAAAACGAATGCTGACATCACTTCAGGATCAAGGAAGGCAGCATCGCATTTACTCAAGCGGATGGAGCACCGCTTTCAAGGAGATGAAGTGTTCAAAACACTTTATCGTGACTTCATGACCCAGTATGAAGAACTAAACCACATGTCACTGGTCAACAGTTCACTGAATGAGAAGCAGCCTCATTACCTTCCTCATCATGGGGTCATGAAGCCAAGCAGCACCACTACGAAGCTCAGAGTCGTCTTCAATGGGTCATGGTCCGAGCCGTCTGAGCTGTCACTCAATGATGCGCTGCATGTGGGTCCGAACCTCTTGCCTTCGCTGGCTGATGTCATTTTGAGATGGCGTAGACACCAATTCGTAGTCACCGCAGACGTCACCAAGATGTACAGGCAGATTTTGGTACATCCAGATGACCAGGACTACCAACGCATTCTTTGGAGGCACACTGAAACACAGGAAGTACGTGAGTATAGACTAAACACAGTCACTTACGGACTTTCTTGTGCTCCCTTTCTAGCAGTTCGTACCTTGCGTCAACTGGCTGACGACGAGAGCACTAGGTATCCCCAAGGTGCACAGGCCATCAGACAGGATGCCTATGTTGACGATGTTCTCACTGGAGCGGACACAGTCTCAGCAATACAGGAAACCGCAGATCAACTCCAACATCTGTGCATGGCGGGCGGCTTCCCCCTCCAGAAGTGGGCATCCAACTTTACTGATTTGCACCAGGTCATCTCAGAGAGGTCTCAGAGCACATCTACTCAAACTTCAGCGAGTAGAAATGATGAGAGAGAGCCGAAAACATGGACCGATGACACGCATTCAGCCCTCGGTCTTCAATGGTCTCCTCAAGACGACAGTTTTCGGTTCTCCATTAATAATGCCTCATTCCAGCAGGCAACCAAGCGCAGCGTGGTCTCCAGAGCGGCCCAGTTATTTGATCCGCTGGGTTGGTTAACCCCAGTCATTGTCCACTCCAAAATAACCATTCAGTCAACATGGTTACTAGGACTTGACTGGGACGAGCCGCTACCGTCCACATTGGCTGAGGAGTGGGCGTCATTCTGCAGCGAACTGAAGCTGCTCGAGCAGGTGAGAATACCACGATCTCTGTTCAACAGCGCTCACCACAATCAGAGGGAGATCCATGGCTTCTCTGACGCTTCGGAACGGGCTTACGGAGCAGTCCTGTACATGAGGACGAAGGACGAGAATGAGCAATGGAAGGTCACTTTGATCACAGCAAAAAGCAAGGTGGCACCGATCAAGCAGATCTCACTACCTCGTCTAGAGCTCTGCGCAGCCCATCTCCTCGCCCGACTTACACAGCGGACACTCACGGCACTGGACATCACAAACACAACCGTACATTTATGGTCAGACTCCACGGTCACTCTAGGGTGGATTCAGGCGCATCCGAGCAAGTGGAAGATCTACGTGGCGAACAGAGTTGCAGACATCCAGCGCCTGGTTCCCGAAGCACAATGGCACCATGTGGCTGGCACCGACAATCCAGCTGATTGCGCATCACGAGGGCTCTCTCCGTCTCAGCTGCTGCGATGGACCTTGTGGTGGAACGGTCCCAAGTTCCTCCTGAAGGAAGAACACTTCACTCCATCGTGGCCAGAAGTCCATCTCCCAGAAGCAAAGGGACCGACAGTTGCCGTCACTACCCAAACCAGAAGGGACGCCGAGGAGAACGAGATCCTCACGAGGTTCTCTTCTCTCACCAGGCTGCTACGCGTCACAGCGTGGTGTCGACGATGGCTCCCTGGACGACGCGAAGCATCACGACTCTCAACCAGTGAAAGAACTCGCAGCAACGCACCACTTCCACTATCTGTAACAGAGATAGAAGAGGCGGAGAGAGCTTGGATAAAGCTTGTCCAGAAGGTCAACTTCGGAGAGGAGATCAGAGCTCTGACAGCTGGAGGTTCAGTCCCTCCGAAGAGTGTGCTCTCACCTCTGTCACCAGTCCTGGGCAGCGACAAGGTGTTGAGAGTTGGAGGCCGTCTGGGCAAGGCACCTCTAAATCCAGACGAGGCTCACCCGATTATATTGCCCTCCAAATCTCATTTCACGTCCCTTCACGTCATTTTCAGCCATCGCCAGACCATGCATGGGGGAGTGCAGGCCACGTTGGGAGCCATACGTCAGAGGTTCTGGATCCCTGGAGGTCGGACAAGGGTCAAAGCAGTGATCCACCGATGTGTCACATGTCTGCGATGGCGGGCGGAACCAGGGCAACAGCTGATGGGTGAATTACCAGAACATCGTGTCACACCATCACGCCCCTTTCACCACACCGGAGTCGACTACGCAGGTCCTATTTGGCTTCGGACAAGTCCAGGGCGTGGGCATAAGGCAATCAAGGCCTTCTTCGCAGTCTTCGTTTGTATGGTGACGAAGGCTGTCCACCTCGAAGTGGTGTCCACCTATTCTTCGGAGGCGTTCCTGGCTGCTTTCAGGCGGTTCATTTCCCGTCGAGGTCTCTGTGCACACATGTATAGCGACTGCGGGACAAATTTCCAGGGAGCAGATCGAGAACTGCGACGTCTCTTCACAGCCAGCAGCCTGGAAAACAGAACCATAAGGGATCAGATGAGTGTCATGCGGAAACAGTGGCACTTCAACCCACCAGCTGCGCCTCATTTCGGTGGCTTGTGGGAGGCTGCAGTCAAATCCACCAAGCATCATCTGCGGCGAACAATTGGAGATGCCAGGCTCACGTTTGAGGAGATGACCACACTCCTCACTCAAATCGAAGCGTGCCTTAATTCAAGGCCACTAGCCGCCCTTTCTGATGATCCCGCTGATTTCACTGCATTAACGCCAGGGCATTTTCTTATAGGCACAGCATTGAACTCGCTTCCAGAACCGTCACTGCTGGATGTGGAAGTCAATCGGCTCACACGATGGCAGCTGGTCACACGGATGAAAGATCAGTTTTGGTCGAGATGGCAACGAGAGTATCTACAAGGACTCACCACTCGAGCAAAATGGCGCCAGCCGCAGGAAGACATCATGCCTGGTCGTCTGTGCATCATTGCCGGAGAATCGTTGCCGCCGTCTCAATGGCCACTCGCACGAATCAAAGAAGTCCATCCAGGCAGCGACGGGAAAGTTCGAGTCGTTAAGGCAATTACGTGTTGCCAATTAACGCGAACGATCGATAACCGCATCGATCCACCATATCACGCGATCGCACCATTCACGTTCACTGATCGAGTGCAACTGCGTAGTACGCGAACGATTCAGCCGACGCAGGCGCGGTTCACTTGTTCATTCATAACGGTCGGTGACGTCACGCGTAACCTCACTCACGATCGCACTACGCATTTCATGTTCGCGACGGGTACAATGAAAATTAATGTTCTTCATACACTATGATACACTTCAGCAGGTCTCGCGGCACCATAATCACTACGTAAATCACTTATTTCAGCTCTGTACAGTAATGCGAAATTCGACAAGTCGAGGCGGGCGGCATGTTCAAGACTGGCGCGCGCGAGCGCCATATTGCCTCTTCGAGTGACGCAATCGTGGCCGGCACGATTCTCCAGTCTCGCGCGTTCCCGCGTGAACGCAAGCAAGCGGCGTCCGTCATCGAGATTCGCGCGGGCAACAAAGCAAGCGCGTGATTGGTCAAATCCGTTCTCGATCCTTCTGGAATGATCCCGAACGACCAACCGGAACCACCGGTGCGTGACGGACTTCCAGGAGGATCGAGACAACAAAAGTGAGAGACAGCGGTCGTTTCTCTCTCTTCACGCCAAACGCTCAGCTGTTAAACACGTGTTCAAACTCTCTTGTCAACCACATTGCATTCATTATAATTCAGTCATCTTGTATTTCCGTTTCTCAACTACATTTCATCGACAATCTTGTGAACAATAGTGCAAAATACAGTTTAATTTATTGTAGATCGATTTCTCCCTTTTTTTCCAGTCATACAGTCCATTTGCCTCACATTCAAATTCATCCGTTACATTCACACCTCTGTACCTTTCATTCCGTTCACTCAGCGAACTCCTCAGCACATTCACACCATTTTCAATTTCATTCTCACGCATACACCGATCTCAGGTCGATCAAGACCGTCCTTTCACAAAGACCTACTGCTAAGAATGCTAAAACGTCTATTGATGCATGGACACTTTATTTATCTGACGATATTACACATTATTTTTACTATATTAGTCATTTTATTAAATTATTTATCATTATATTAGCATCGGTTGAAATGACCGACGCGCGACTACTAACGTAAGTGCTGGTGGCGCGCGTACTCCCGGGTTAAGTGAAAATGATTTTCAAAAACGTTTACAGTTTTGCGAATGGGGCCTACGGGAACTGCAAGACAATCAAATGTTCTTGAATAAAATTTTGTTTACGGATGAGGCCACATTTACAAACCATGGACAAGTTAACTGTCACAACATGCATTACTGGTCAGTAGATAATCCACGATGGCTACGAGAAGTGGACAAGCAGAGACCTTGGTCTCTCAACTCCTGGTGCGGCCTTCTTCATAATAAGAAGTTCGGTTTGTGTAGTTCGGTTTGTGTAGTCTCAGCAATAGAGACATATATAGAAAGAACTAAGGTTTTGCGAGGGGATACACTGGATTTGTTTATTTCTTGGAAGAGTCCACACAAAGCAGTTTCCACGCAGACACTGAGTCGTTGGATCAAAACTGTTCTCCAAAAAAGTGGGTTGGACACGTCGATTTTCTCAGCCTACAGCACCCGTCATGCCGCAACATCTGCTGCGAAGAGAGTCGGTGTGAATATCGATGTGATAAAGAAAACAGCAGGCTGGACACCGCAATCAAAGACTTTTGCGAAATTTTATAATCGTGATATAACAACCAAAGAAGATCTTTTTTCAAATGCTATACTTAATTTAAAATAAGCCAAAAATTAAGTTTTTGTTTTTTTTTTCTTCTTTTTGTTTTTTTGTTCTTAATTTTAATAAGCAAAATTAGGTTTTTGTTTTGTTTTTAATTTAATAATAAGCCAAAAATTAAATTTTTTGTTTTGTTGTATAACATGTTTTATTATTTGAGTAATTAAGATATTATTTTAGATTTCATTAAATCAAGAAGTTAAAGAAAGAAAATACGTATTTGTTTGTACATTGTCGTACATCTTTAAACATCTACGAGTTGATCAAAAGAGGAGGCGCGTAATACAATTGAACGATTAAACGAACTTACCTAAGTGAAGTTCTATCGTAATTGTATGAAGCGCCTCCTCCTGAAGATCGGTCCCCCCCAAATAATTTCACATTCTTAACCTAACAGTTAACCCATACAGGTACGGCAGTTTGGTCTTTAAAATAATGAGGGATTGGAACACAACGCCATGAACATGGTTTTTCCTTTCTTTTTTCTATCTATAAACGTTGTGGTGACACTGGCGTGAAGTAGAGATACTACGAGTTGATCAAAGGAGGAGGCGCTTCATACAATTACGATAGAACTTCACTTAGGTAAGTTCGTTTAATCGTTCAATTAAATAAAGTTTAGTGGCTCATGGTATCACGAATCCTCACACAAATTGTAACAAGTGAGAAACCTTGCGTCTTGCGCCGTGTAGCAGGCAACCAGTGTAGCCGGGAGGCCTGTCAAGGGGTCAGACGGGATTCTAAGCAAGCACCTTAAATTTCAAACGAACTTTCATTAACATTATCGTGAGCAGTACACACGAACGGGTGCCATTCAGGCCTCCCGTGAGTCTAGGCAGGATATTGCGTGTGTCCTATCGCATGAGACTGATGAGAGCATCCGGGGATTGAAGAGTCGCCCAGGCCACGAACTAGTGCCCTGCCGATAATTCGTTATCTTCCGCATATGCTCTTGTGAGTTTTCTAAGGGGTAGGTGCCGCTTGCTCTTCCCGTATATTCCGGCATGATCGGGAGTGTACTCCGTTTCAGAGTGTATCATAGTCACGAATGAGTCTCAGGCGATCACAAGGAGCTCATAGGAGCGTCCGGGGACTGAGGAGTCGCCCAGGCCACGCATCCGTGCCCTGCCAACATTTCGTTATCTTCCGCACACGTTATTGTGGATGTCCTAATAAACACGTGTTGTCTACGCTTGCTGTGAATTTCGGTAGGATCACTCGGTGCGTCCTGTTTCGATAAGGGAATTGGCAATGCGGCTGCATTAAATCTAAATCTATTGTGAAATCCTAGATCTATGCGACGACGCGATCGACATTTGGGATCAAGGACGACAAATCGGGTAAACAACCGTTGCTAGTCGCGTTTCTTGCACGCGTTCCTTGTGTGACGTGATATCATTCAGCGTACGAATTTGGCGCGTTCTAACACACCGAGATCTAGAATCCGATCGCCGCCGACACGGATCGCGATTTGTACAACACAAGATCAAAAGAATTGTGACGTGGCAAGTTTTGCCGACGTCCCTCGATCCCGAAAAACAGAATCCGGGCCGCCCTCTGGCAGTGCCGATGCGAAACGGCCGTTTGCGAGCGCTCTCCCTGGGCATGCCGATTTCCCAGGGGGGAGTAATCACGCGTTTTGGGCGTCGCGCCACTTGGGCGACGCGAACTTTACAGGACCGAAACCGGGCTCCAGGGGAGCCCGGCCCCTATTTCTCTCCGCACGTGATGCTATCAGAACTGGCTCCGGAAGGAAATTCGTGCCGAGACACCTGAGGAAGGACCGAGCCCGGGTCAACAAACCTGAAGGCACCGACGAGGGAACGTGGACACGAGACGAGCATCTTCTCGACCCCGTCGCTGCCTTGCCCGGCAAGAAGGTGTCCACGACCGGAGCGGCCAGGACCCTCCTCTACACGAGCCATCGCCGCCACCACCTGAAAAGCGGCGAACGAAAAGGCGATTTTCCGAGAGCCAGGGATCCCGCGCGGCAGGATGCGATCCTGCGAAGCGATCCTGCGAAGCGATACCGCGTGATAGGCCCGAAAGTCGCGAACGGGAGAAATAGGGTAGGGAGTAGGGGGACGCCTCCCTTCCGCGTTACCGAGCCTGCCGAAAGTAGGCCACTGGGTCGTTGGCCGCTTGAAGTAGCAAGACATAAACGAGTTGCTTAAGATAATAAAGTCGTGAAAAAGTGCGTTGCCGAGTACAGGGACGAGCTGGACGAGAGCCGGAGACCTGCCGACGTCCACCGTGACCGTTGGTAAGCGCCAATCAGGCTTCCTTAATTATTTTCGGAATTAAGAGAACTTTCGTGTTGGCTCGGTAACGTTTTCGCGAGGTCCTTGTTCGCGTCGCGAAACGACAAAACCGTCTCCTTGCCGCGTGTTCGGCCATCTTTTCGTGAAAGGACGAACGGTCGTCGATCGGTGAACGTGCGAGCCGGTTGGTAACGCGAGGTCGCGGACTCGCGGGGGGCCGTATCGTTGCCGATTTCGCGAATAAATTACACGCCATCTTCGAGACGTTCCCCGGTGTGACGTCACAGCTGTCCGTATCGTGTCCGACGGCAAACTTCGGGCGACCCAGCTATTATAACGCGTATTCCATCGGAATCCGGTAATTGTTCCGCGCCGAGAGCAGATTGTAACACGGCGAAAATCTCGTGGATTGCCGGGTTCGACGCGAGCGAAGGACGAAAGCGCGAGCGACCGAACATCCGTTGTAGATTCTCGCGCCAGCTTGTAAATCACCGCTACCGGCTCTCATCGGCAGCCATGTCGTGTCCATCGGACAAATAAATTGTTAAAGCCGATTCTTTCGTTGATTATTTCCGTAGAGAAACCTTTCCGCCGCGGGAAATGCTCCGTGCTTGACCCGCGTAGAATCCTGAGCCCGTCCAAGAGCCATCCAGAATATCGTGCGGTTCTCGCAGTTTCGGAGAGTTCGTTCGCGCCTCGTGCCGTTATCGCGCAATTTGCGTGACACTGCCGAGTGTCTAGCGCCCGAAAGAAGATTCCATAAACGGCTCCTTTCGTGAAAAATCCGAATCTGCGAGATACCTTTTGTCCCGGGTGGACCACGTATCGCGCGGCCGAGCGTGGCCCGGCGTTTCGCCCGTAAATACCCGGAGTCGGAGGCGTTCCGTCCTTCCGAAGGACACGTAAAAATTAGGCGACGTGACAGAATATACGAACTTTGTTTACACATGTAATAGACCTGCAGCAGCAGGCCTGCTACTAACGCGTCGCGTCCCGAACCCCGCCGGACTAGACCGAAACCGACCGAACGCGCCGCGTACCGAATCCCACCGACCAAGACCGACTCCGACCGAACAAGCAGCATAACGGATCAGCTGTACCGCGTCACAGTTCCACGAACTACCCTCACCGCGCAACCCCCGCGTCAAGGAACTGTCACTCTGACACTAAACACCCCGCACTACCCGCGGCCCTAGAAACACATTTTGGCGGGAATTGGATGCGTTTTCTCGCATTTTGAAGGGAACAGGATACACGTAACTACCCCGAAACTCCTCCGCATCACTACCCTTCGCCACTAATTAATCTGTATATAAGGCCCGGCAAATCCAGAGAGATTACCGTCTTCCCGCCGTCGAGCCGACGACTACCTGCCGACCGTTATATAGTGTGCCAGTACGACTAGCGATCACTCCTTTCTGATCACTGTGCCAGCGATCTTTCTGACTCCCCTGCAAAGCAAAGGTAAGTATCCAACCACCCTCCGATCACTGTGCCAGCGATCTCTTTCCAGGCTCCGATCGTTGTGCCAACGATCTTTCTCTTTCCAGGCTCCGATCGTTGTGCCAACGATCTTTCTCTCTCCAGCGTTCAATCGTTGTGCCAACGATCTCTCTCTCCCTCCAGCGTTCGATCGTTGTGACAATGGTCCTCCTCTCTCCAGCCTTCGATCGTTTTGCCAACGATCCTCCGCTCTCCAGCATCCGATCGTCGTGCCGGCGATCACTCCACCGTACCATTCACTGGGCCAGCGAAATCCTAGCAACCGCACCGCCACACCGTATCCTTCCGTCGTGACGACGAAACCTGCCTCGAACTCCGCCTCACCGTACCGTTCGCTGAGACAGCGAAAACTACCGACCACCCTCGCTAACCGCGCCCCGCACGACCGCCCTGACCACGTACTGTGCCTCGAGCACGTGTACGTGCGAACACCTCGTCACCGCGCCCATCGACATCGCGGAACACCTTCACGGCGAGACTCGACTTTATCTCACAACCGTCTCGTTTATTTCTTCACGCATATCCTTCCCGACCGATCGCTTCCTCACCGGTAAATCGAACCCCGGCGCGACGAACTATTTCCGTCAGGATGCACCCTGGTAACAGAGTTGTTACACACATATACATCATAATCCAACACTTACTTCATTTCGTCTAAACCTTTCCGCTTTCCAGTACCTGGAGGCACGAATCTCTTTTGTCTTACAGGATGTTTAGGATTAGGCGGCTATGAAAAAGCTTTGATTTGCACGAGCACTTTTATTATCGCCTTGCGATTCGTCACAATCGAACTTTACACTATGTACACGGTTCTGCCTTCTGTACGTTGGCTAGAGCCAGTAAACAAAATAAGGAGAGAGTTTGAACGTTGACTATATCGAATCTGACTATATCGATAGAAACCGGTCCCACGACGCGCGACGTTTCTTCGATCGATGGTAATCTTAGATTGGATTACGATCGACGAACAGAGCACATTATCTCTCTCGTCGGAATGATTATTTCGATTATTGATCCGACGACGACCGCCTATAGCGCGGCGCGTAGTCGATCGATCATCGATCCAGAGACACCGCGAGCCAAAACCAATCACCGCGCGCGAGGTAGATCGTGCGTCACGATCTGACGCCACGCGCAACCAATTCCAAACATTCCGTCCGCCTCGTCATTCATTGACGAAATTGAGCCGAATGAATGGATCGGCAGCGTGCGGCGTAGTAACCGAAAGCCATGTTACGCGAGTGACTAAATGGAAATGTACAGTGCTTATGATGAGATCGAGATGAGTACAATCTAGATGAAGTTTGATAATGAGGTGAGTGAAAACTACTCTACTTAAATGGGTGTAGCAAGTGAAGTGATGAAACGATTTGGGTGAGGTGATTAACCTATAATAACGAATGTGCGTAGAATTTCATAGCGCCGAATCGAGAGAACCTGTTGCTAAGCCTGCCTCGGGGGCCTCACCAGCCTTCGTCTCCGCATCGTCCGTAGTCAACAGACGAATTAATTTGTGCACCGGCCGCAGGAATTGAGACTTGGCAGTACGAACTGTAGCGACTCGAACGGAAGCGTCTGGACCCGGGTGTACTTGAATCACGCGAGCGAGAGGCCATTGCGTAGGCGGAAGAATTTCGCTTTTGACAAGGCAAAGGTGTCCGACCTTGATGGGTGTCTTGTCCTTGTGCCATTTTCCGCAAGCTTGCAGCGAATTCAAGTACTCCCGCGACCAACGCTTCCAGAAATGTTGCTGAATTTGTTGTATTAATTGCCACCGAGATAATCGCGATGCTGGAAGGTCCTCGAGGCTGGGCTCTGGGATTGCCGTGAGAGGCCCCCCGACCAGGAAGTGTCCAGGCGTCAGAGCTACTGGATCCTCCGGGTCATCAGATAATGGCAGCAAAGGTCTGGAATTGAGACAAGCTTCGATACCAGTCAGGAGCGTAGTCAGCTCCTCGAAGGTCAGTCGCTGCTCGCCAATGATCCTGCGGAGGTGATGCTTTACGGACTTGACATGCCTTCTCTGAAGGCTGCTGCGAAAGGGCCTCCGCCCTGCGTCACTGAGTCACGTAGTAGTGTTCGTAGCTCCTGGTGAGCCCCTACAAAGTTTCGTCCGCAGTCGCTGTATAGCTCAGCGCACCGACCTCGCCGTGCCATGAACCGCCGTAGAGCCGCCAAGAAGGTTTCGGTGGACCCATCCGACGCAGCCTCCAGATGCACTGCCTTGGTGACTAGGCAAATGAAGACGGCAACATATCCCTTCGAGGTACGCTGACCACGTCCACGACCAGATCGGAGCTGTATTGGTCCAGCGTAGTCAATTCCAGACCTAAAAAAAGGACGACAAGGTGTTACTCTAGCTAATGGAAGAATTCCCATTTTTGTTTGAGCAGCTTGCCTCTTCCACCGTATGCAAGTGGTACAATGTCGGATACAGGACTTGACCAGCTGACGACCCCTGAGGATCCAGCACTCTTGACGCAGCGTAGCGAGCGTCAGTTAAGTCCCTCCGTGACGACATCGCTTGTGCGCAGCGTCAACCCACAGCTTTGCCAGATGAGTGTCGTCTGGTAGTATGACGGGATGTTTCCTGTCTGTTCAAGATTGGCGCGTGCACACGCCATCTTGAATACACGTCACACTGCGATCGCGCCAAAGATCGCCGCGATCTTGCTTAAGCGCTCAACCAATCAGCAGCGTGCGGAAATTGCGTAGGCACGCTGACTCTCGCGCAATTGGTTGAGACTCTCTCTCGATCCTTCGAGAATATTCGTGAATATTCTCGAAGGATCGAGGCGATAAAAGTGATAGAGAACGGCAGCCATCTCTCTTTCAGTGAGTCTCTCTTGCACACGATCAGCTGTCGCACGCGTTTTCCAAAAGTTATCCTAGTCATCATAAAGTACCAGTTTCTCCAACATTCTTACATTCAGTTTTCATTCAGTTTATTGTTATTTATTGTACACTTAGTTAATATACAATATTTATTGTTAAATCCGGATATTTCTTCCTATTATTTCATTCACTCATTCCAATTCAAATCCATCCGTTACATCCATATCATATTTGCAAATCACATTTTCTGGTCGATTAAGACCGCTTCCGTTACATTTTTGTACGCTTCCGTTACACTGTCATATGCGAGGTTGGTAACATGCAGACGACCTCCAACGCGCAGCACTCCGTCGGGATCCAGGAATGGACTGAATTTGACCAACTTGCTCTTGGAGTGTACAGGTTGGTTTTTTCGTAGAGCCCTGATGTCTTCCGGGAAGTGTGCATCCTGCTCCAGCCGCACGAGGGTGAGTAGGCAGGATTGTATTTCGTCAGCGGTGAGAATTGACGGGCTTTTCGTTGGCCAGGCCTCCAACGACGGCACCAGGTCAGGACTCGGAGTAGGCGAGTCAGGTTAGAAAACCGCTCGATCAAGGAGCATGACGAGCTTTCTAACCGGCGAGCCACGTGATGCACCCCTAGTTCTGTGACCTCCTCAGTAGCTTCCTGGTCCATGTCGACAGGAGGGTGCTCGGATGAAGAAAGCCACTCCGGCCCTCGCCACCAGAGATCGAAGTTTGGCATTTCAGCTGGATACAAGCCCCGGGAAGCGCAGTCAGCCGGGTTCTCAGCACTACGTACGTGATGCCACTTGGCGAGAGGCACCATCCTCTGAATTTCGGCTACCCGGTTCGCAATGTACGTCGGCCAGCGAGATGGATGTCCCTGAATCCAGCTGAGAGTGACTGAAGAATCAGACCAAAGATGTAGGTCGACATCTCGCAGGTCGACCACCTTTGTGACGTGCTCGGCGAGTTTCGCAAGCAGGAAGGCTGCACAGAGCTCAAGTCGGGGTAGTGAAACCCGCTTCAAATGTGCCACCCTGGATTTGACTACAATTAATGAGACGGTAGCCCCTCCGTCGTCGTGAAGTACGCGAGAGTAGACCACGGCAGCATAGGCCCGCTCTGATGCGTCAGCGAATCCGTGGATTTCTAGTGCCTGACTCGAGCCGTTGAGACCGAGCCATCGAGGGACGCGAACTGTCCGAAGAGCCGGCAGCTCCTGCTGGAACCTGTTCCAAATACGTTCCTCCCGTTCTGGTAGAGGTGCGTCCCAGTCTATTTTGAGGAGCCACAGCGACTGCATCAAGACCTTGGCGACAATAGTGACGGGAGCCAACCAGCCAAGGGGGTCGAAGAGTTGAGCCGTTCCGCTGAGTACCGAGCGTTTGGCTACCGAGCCATTGGATACCGAGGACGCTGTGCACCGTAGGCGAATTCCATTCTACGATTCCCTTCAGCTCGTCGACGGAGAGTCCTTCCAGGTGTTCCCGAAAGTTCGAAGCCCACTTCCGAAGAGGGAATCCGCCCGCCATGAGGAGCTCTCGAACCTCAAGCTGCTTCCGAAGAGCCTCTGGAAGGGAGTCAGCTCCGGTGAGGACGTCGTCCATATAGGTGTCGTGCCGCACGGAGTTGGAGCCCATTGGATACCGCTGCTCTTCCAGTTGGGCGAGTTGGTGCAGGCATCGAATTGCCAGGTAAGGTGCGCTGGCGAGCCCGTAGGTGACTGTGTTCAGCTCGTAATCGATTATGTCTCCCGTCTGACCAGGTCTCCAAACGATGCGCTGCCACCTTCGGTCTTCAGGATGGCCGAGAATCTGCCGGTACATTTTCTCGATGTCGGCCGAGAATACGTATCGGTGCCGCATGCCGTCGCCATCTAAGAAGAATGTCGGCCAGATTCGGCAGAAGATTCGGACCCCGGAGGAGGAAGTCATTGAGGGACTTCCCATTGGCTGAAGGCATAGAGCCGTTGAACACCACTCTTAGCTTGGTAGTCGAGCTGCTCTCCCGCAACACGCCGTGGTGAGGAAGGTAGTAGGAGCAGCCATCCGAGAGAACCCCGCCGCCGTTCCAGATTACCAGCTACGGGAAGGAAGATTGTACCGATATATCCTGCACCAACTGGACTACAACGAGCCCACCGCCAACAACAACTGGAAAAGATGCGTACCGAGCAGCGAAAGAGAGGCCCTGCTAAAACAATACCACGACGACCCCACCGCCGGGCATTTGGGAATCGCCAAAACAATAGTACGGCTGGCGCAACGATTTTACTGGCCAGGGATGTTCCAAGAAACCGCTCGATACGTATGCAGCTGCGCTAGCTGCCAACGTTATAAAACACCGCCGCAAGCACCACCGGGGCTACTCCATGCCAATCCAGGGACAGAGCCGTGGCATACGGTGTCCATCGACTTGGTCGGTCCTCTGCCACGATCGCGGCGCGGTCATATATGGTTGCTCGTGGCACTAGATAGATTCACAAAATGGGTTGAGCTCATACCGCTCCGGAAGGCCACCAGTACCGCCGTCGCCGCAGCCATCCAAAAGGAAATAATCTTACGCCACGGAGCTCCACAGACGGTAATCACCGATAGCGGACGCCAGTTCATAGGAGAACCATTCACCGCCCTTCTCCAGACAACAGGAACCGAACACCGGAAAACACCACCATATGCACCTCACTACAATCCGGTAGAAAGGGCTAACAAGGTGGTCAAAACCATACTCGCACAATATGCCGACAATCACTATGCTAGGTGGGACGAAAAACTGGACGAGGTAAGGTTTGCCATCAACACCGCTTGGCACGAATCAACGGGATATACCCCAGCCTACCTAAACCATGGCAGAGAATTGCGAGCACCCGGACAACCACCGACGGGAGAGACGACCACCGCGCCACAACACCGCTGGAAGATCCTCCGCGAGGCTCAAGAACTGGCCAAACTCCATTTGGCACAAGCGTTCGGCCGGCAAGAAAAATATTACAACCTACGTCGCCGAAGATGGAAACCCGCCGTAGGAGACAGCGTCTGGAAGAGGGGTCATACGCTATCCGACAAGGGAGCGGGAGTCGCCGCTAAGCTTGCGCCAAAGTACAGCGGCCCGTATACAGTCGAACGTTTCGTATACCCGGTCATCGTCGACCTCCGCGACGCGAACCACCGGTGGACGCGCCACGTCCACATCCAGGATTTAAAACCCGCAACCAGCCCCGACGGGGACACGACCCAGCCACCCGAGGAGACGAGGGCCCAACCAGACCCACCCAGGATCGAGACCAGGGCAAACAACCCCGCCACCACCCCAATGCCACGCCGCCGAGGGCGGCCCCGGAAAATAAAATCATCTGTCGCTCTGTTTCATAGGCAACCGCTGATGACGCATTTCTACGAAGGGCTGTGGGACGTGTTCGACGAGGTGGACGTCGAAGCCCGTCCCCGCACGCCCGACATCGAGACAAACGACGGGGCAGACCGGAGGACGCCTGTACCGGCCGCGCTGACAGCTCCAGCAGAGCCTGCAGCCCCGGAGAAAACTGTACCGGCCGCGCCGACAGCTCCAGCAGAGCCTGCAGCCCCGGAGAAGACTGTACCAGCCGCGCCGACAGCCCAAGCAGAGCCTGCAGCCCCTGAGATGACTGCACCGGCCGCGCCGACAGCGCCAGCAGAGCCTGCAGCCCCAAAGACGACTGCACCGGCCGCGCCGTCAGTCCCTCCAAAGTCGGCAGGGACCCCGGCGAAAGAAAAGAAGACCACACCGGCCGCAGGGGCACCAACGACAAAGCCACGGGTCCGACCTCCGTCACCGACAGAGGCGACCACAAGAAAAGCCACAAGGCCAAGCCTAGTAGCGACGTCACGGCCTAGGGCCCTAGTGGGGCTGGCCACCGACATCAACGCCGGCACCAGCCACGTCACCGGGAGCCAGATGAAACGAGGTCCTCGCATCACTAAAATTCGGGCGGTCCCGTGGCTCTGGCCGGAGGCCCTCAAAAGGTCGCGGCCAAAACCAAAGAAGCCGTCCAGCCGGCCAACACAAGCCGGACCGGCGGGACCGAAACCAGAGGATCCCTCGGGCGTCGAGCCGCCGCAGCAGGAGCGAATCCACCAGGAACCAGAGTGTCGGATAGGGCCCTCTGTATTCGACCCGTTCCCAGAACTGGTGACCATCGAGGCCGAGGCAGGGAGGACCAGTCCAGGGGAGACCCAACTCCAACCACCACACGGCACTGGCACGACCACAGCAAAGGAGGCCAAAGAGGAGCCCGTAGGGACCACCTCCAGCCGGCCAGATCCTCGGACCGCACCGCGGCCTGCAGTGGACCTCCCAGTGCCCGTATGGCCGGATCTGGAGAGGTTATCCCTCTCACCGAGAACGACACACGGGCCCGAGGCAAGGGACCGCCAGCGGTACTGCCCAAACCCGGGGCTGTGGCCGATACAAGAGGACCGAATACCGGCGGACCAGCGGGAGCCGAAGTCAGCCACCCCCGTCACGCCATCACCGACGCACCGCCGGAGGGAGAGAGGGGACCTCCCGAAACATGCCCCTCCCCCGTGAACAACGCCGGAAGATGAGCAACCGGCGAACAACGGGCACCCGGTGACACCCTGGCGCGCCGCCCCCCATCCCCTACCACCAGTGACGAACACGGGCAAGCATGCCCCGTGTCCCACCACCTGGTTCGCAATGCCGAACGGCCGGCGAGTGGAAGTGCCGACCCGATTTGTGGCCACTCGGCAGTACCGGGCGTCGATAGGGGAGGAAAGGTGGCTCCTCTACTTCGACTGGAAGGGAAAATTAGTACGCTGCCGGCGACGTTAACCAGGCGGAGGGACCGGGGCAGGCTTGGACCGTGGAGGCACGCGCGCCGCGGCCTCCCCCCCAACACAGCGTGTTCCCGTTAGTTTGTAAGTACGCCGTAGTTATAAGTAATACAGTGTTCCGCTAGTTTGTAAGTTAGTTTTAAGTATTCCAGTACGCCGTTAGTTTGTAAGTATCCCGTTAGTTATAAGTATCACATTATTACGTAGTTTGTTAATTATAAGTATCCCGGTACACTGTTAGCATTACGATAGGTGTCTTTCCGGTTGTTCGTTAGACTATAAGTTTG
Source organism: Lasioglossum lativentre (assembly GCA_916610255.1). Classification (NCBI taxonomy): domain Eukaryota; kingdom Metazoa; phylum Arthropoda; class Insecta; order Hymenoptera; family Halictidae; genus Lasioglossum; species Lasioglossum lativentre. The sequence continues at coordinate 18,788,417 of OU744359.1, read as the reverse complement.
CGTAGTGCGGTAGATTTTAAGTTTGCGTCTTTCGTTAGATTTTAAGTTTGCGTTATTGCGTTAGAGTGTAAGCTACACGTATTGCGTTAGATAACAACAACATAATAAAGCTACAACAAGCATAAAGTTTTTTTTTAGTTTTTCTGTTACAAGACTGAGGCTAAGCGCCATGTGCAAGAATACAACAAGGGGAAAATATAGTTTCGTGCCGTCCATAACCTACTGTGTGTTTTGTCCAACCCCACCCATAGCTCTAAGGAATAGTTATGTACGAGGAAATTGTCTAAATAAAACAGAGACAGGTTCGCCGCTCGCTCGCTCGCCACCCCGAAGAAGGAGGGGGGTGTAACAGACCTGCTCGCAGGACTGTTACGATCTAAACCCACGACCGAAGACCGCCGAACGTAACCGACTAGGACCCGCTAGGAGCCGCGTCGCCGATACAGCGCAGTTCGATACACCGCCCCGCGACCCCTCGTCTACGAACACTTTTGGCGAGAACCGAATGCGTATTTTCCGCGGAATTGGCGGGAACCGGAAAACATACGTCACACACTTACCTCACCGCACCACTACCCCTCACCACCAACCGAGAACTATATAAGGCGCGACAGATTCGGTATAGCTCTCTTATTCCTCGACTGGATCTCCAACCAGTCGATTCCAGCTCCCGATATTTCCTGACTTGTAAGTACCTTCCGCTAAATACCTGATCCCCCTTGGCAACGAGTTATACCGCCGCGCGGAACACTCCGAGTCAATGCTCGTCTTCTCGGTGAGCACCGCGTGCCACTGAAGTCCGGTGTTACACCAGAACATGTGTGACATGCTGTCCACAGAAAACTCCGACCGCGTTGGAGTTGTTTAACCGTGCCAGGGTTCGCCCTCCACCACGGTAAACGTTCAACCGCCACGGGAGGCCTCATCGTCGGCACGCTGTCGGCGCTGAGGATCCGACAAACCAGACCCGTGGCAGGGGAGATCGTGGCACCCACCACGATCGGAAATCACCTCCTGCACCCTTTCGACCCTCCGTACTACCCTTCGCGACCTCCGCGAAAGACCGAGCGACGAACACGGAACTCTTGCCGTAAAAACACGTGTCGTTATTTCACACCCGCACCTAGATTCCCGACGCACGCGATTTATCTGTCCTCTCGCCGACTGTCACCCTGGCACGACGAGCTCTCCGGGCACGAGAGGACTAAAAGCTGCCGTCACATTACACGGTGATTAACTGTTTTAAAACAAATTGTAAAAAGCACGATCATATACGTAACGAATAAACTTAAGTTACATGTTACTCACTGTTAAAACATTTGCAGCTAATAGTTCTGCTTCGTACACCAAATGTAAAAGATAAATTTGAAAAATCACAAAGTATCGTATTCATTCCTTACAAAAATGATTATATTTTATAGGCAGAATATACTTATCTAAATTATCATTTTTATACAGAGTTATTCAGGAGCCGTGAAAGCAATTCTACACATTTGTATAATTTTGCAGTACTTCGCTCTTCGTTGTCACTATTTTAATTCACAATCAGATTAATTTCAAAAATTGAATAATGCATGCATTCCATTGGATGTATTATATTCACATTTAATTATTGTACACTTCTTTCATAAACTTTATATTTTAATATAGACATCATCGATATTATATTTCGAGTAAAATCATTATATCCTAACATTTATTACAGACTCTAAAAACCATTATATCCTAACATTTATTACAGACTCTAAAAACCATTAATTTTAACACTTCAAATATTAATTAGTTTCGGTACATTTTACAGATCCATCACAGGAAATCCTAAACATGGATTTGACACTTCACATCAAACGCACATAACCCGAATTTAATCACGACTTGGCCGCATTTCCTTCACTGTCCAAAATTACTGTGTGCAATTCTATTTGTGCGCGATTCGCTTGTGTGCAATTTTATCTGTGCGCAATAAATATGTGTCCAATTCTATTTGTGCGCAATTGAGATATGGCCGATTCTTCTTGTGCCCAATCATACTGTGTCCAAAAGATATGTGCGCAATGTGTTCGTGGGTAATCGTATTGTGCGCAACTGAGCGCCTCCCGTCGGATGTGGAGTGCCGGTCGGTCCCCTCTTGTTTGGGCAACCGCGGGAGGGTGGGGTGGGGAGGGGCGGGGCGTGACGGAACACGCCTCCGACGACCCTCCCTTACCGTGCACGGCGTCCTCCTGCCTTGGCCGGAGTGGGCCCCCTCTTTGGAGGGGTCACCCGCTCCGAGCAGCGCAGGAGGCCACCGCACAATGTGACGTTTCGATCATTTAGGGGAATTTAATTCCGAAATTGAAAATTTTTTAATAATTTCGAATTTACTACTAGTTTTAAAGCAATACTTCCGTAACCCAGAATCACTGTTATTTTTAATTTTTCATCGCGTTCAAATAAGAAAAAGTAGCCCAACTGAACTTTTTGCCTATACAAATGATGAAACTTCATCAATCGTCAGTGGTACTTTACCCGAATAGAAGTGTGTGTATATGAACTTCAATTGTTATTGTAATTATTTTAGTGACTTTTCGATCCTTTGTAGTGTGTTTTCAGTACTTTTAGTTTTTAAATATTATACATACAATTTATTATAGTTAATAATCATACAAAATCGGAGAACTTTTCAGTATTCACCAATGTTTTATAGAGTGAAACTTTATTATATGTGCGAATATGGACTTGAAACTACACTGAATGGTTACATTGAAGTCTTGTCTAGTCAGATATGAAAACAAGTTTTGCGTTCGTCTGCGTCTTTTTTGTGTTTTCATTTGTTTTCATCAACCTTACGCTGTTAGTTCACGCAGTCGCCTCACGCAGTTGTCTAACACAATTTATCCAAGCAATCCAAGTATCTCTTAATATTATAAACCTTTTTGATTGTTACTATATGCAATTGATATTGTTTAACTGTTGTTGTGTTTGATAATAGAAAGTTTCGTGAACTTTTGACGAGAAAAATTTCACGGATAGCCACAAATAAAGACCTTATGAATAAGCTGCTCATATCATCAGACCCTCTGAGTACCAGTTTAAGGTACATTTCGACAAAACGGAAAGGAATTCTTACTCAAGAAGTAGTACAATTACTTGCAGTGCCTTCTTAAAATTATACATTATAACAGAAAATATAGATATTTATATAGTATTGTTATTGAAAAATTTGTTCAATGCGTTTCTTGAAATGTATATAGTTTTAATAAATTTTAAATATATTTATGTGAGATTGTGTTTGTAACTGCCTTGTATCATTTAAATTAAATACCCTCTCGAACAATAATTTGCAAGAGTTAAAATACGTATTTTCGGTCAATACAATAAACGCCATGTTCAAGAAATTAGAAATCATCATATTTTGAGTAGTTTAAACAAAATAAACGATAAAAAAAAGAAACAACATCATTAAGAATTTAATTCCCCTAAATGATCGAAACGTCACACTGTGCGGCGGGGGGGCCAGGGTGGACCGAGCTGGGGCTCGGGAAGCCCGTTCCGACGGCCCTTGGGGAAGGGGACCCCTGGCGGTTCCCGTACCGCCCGGTGTACCATTAGTGTGGGTTAGTGGGGGAGGTTAACCCCTCCCCCCGGGATCTATTGTAAGCAAGGGGGTGGCCAGTTGAGTACTCGCGTGATCCGGGCACCCTCTCCATATCTTAGGGATGGGTGTGAGGTTTTAGTGGGTACACCCCCGGGCTGGCGGGCGCGTGACCACGGTGAAGTGATAGCCCTCGAGGTAGGCCTTCATTTTCCGGATTCCCCAGACGACCGCGAGGCACTCCTTCTCGGTCGCGTTGTAGTTTCATTAGATCGAGCTTAGGGTGTGACTCGCATATGCGATGACCCGTTCGTCGCCGTCGGAGCCCAGCGTCAACACGCTCCCTAGTCCGTGGTCGCTGGCGTCCGTCTGGCGCGTGAACGGCTGCTCAAAATCCGGGCAAGCTAGTATCGGCGCGGCGGTTAGTCGGTTTTTCATTGTCTGGAAGGCAGCTTCCTCGACCTCGGTCCATTTCCATTTGGCGTTTTTCCTTGTGAGCTGGGTTAGTGGCTCTATTATCTCGGCGAATTTCGGTACGAATCGTCGGTACCAAGATGCCATACCGTGGAATCGCCGTACCTCGCGACCGCGGTGGTTTTTTCCGAATCCGTTCGAATGCCGTGTTGGTTGACGATGTGTCCGAGGTAGCGGATGCTGTCATCACTGAACCGGCATTTCTCGGGATTTAGCTGAAGTCTGGCATCGCGCAGGTACTTGAATACTTGGCGCAAGTGTTGTAAGTGGTCTTGAAATGTTTGGCTGGTGATAACAATATCGTCGAGATATGCAAAAGCGTACGGTTCGAATTCGGGGCCGATGATCCAGTCTAGCAACCGTTGGAACGTGGCTGGGGCTTAATGCAGCCCGAAGGGCATGACCGTAAAGTGGTACACCCTTTGCCCGGTACGGTGGTATTTGCCAGTAGCCGTTCTTGATGTCCAGGGTGGTCAAGAACCTCGCTCCTCGCAGGTTGTCGAGAGTAGCCTAAATTTGTGGCAACGGATAGGCGTTTTTTTTCGGATCGTCCGTTCAGCTTTCTAAAGTTGACGCAGAATCGGGGGCGTCCGTCCTTCTCTTTGACCATGACGACCGGCGAGCTCTACGGACTGCTGGAGGGCTCGATTACTCCGTTCCAAAGCATTTGTTCGACCTCTTGGTCGATGATCGCCTGCATGGTCGGGTTCCGGGGTAGGTAGCGTTGTTTTATTGGTGTTTCGTCCTTCAGTTTGATCAGATGTTGTATTAATGAGGTGCGTCCGAGTACGGCCTGGAATATCCTCATTTCAGCCTCGAGAAATTTTCGCAGGTGTTTCCGGTCGATTTTTTGTGGCGCATGGAGGCCAGCCTGGTGGCATGGTTCGTCAAGGCAATCGGCAGGCCAGGAGCCAACGTGGAGCGGGGGATTGAGCTGTAGCTGGAGAGCGGCGATTGTCTGTATGACCAGCAGTACGCGTGGGCCCATTTTCGGCAGGACAGTCAAGTCCTGCTCCCATTCGTAGCCCGTCGCCAGGAATGGGAGACGGATAGTTGCCGTGGAGTGTGTGTCGGATCCGTCGGCCAGGCTGACAAGGCCAGAGTTTTCCGCATCAGTTTGTATTTTTTGCTCGCGGGCCCATCCTTGAACCTCGTCGTTAGTGCACGAGAGTTGTGCTCCCGTGTCCAGCAACGCGTCTACCTCTCGCCCAAGGATCTTGATCGTCATTAATGGGCAGGGTGTATACTTTATTGCGGCGGCCGGTGGTCACCCGTTGGTGTTGGGCCCCGCGAGCCGTTTCCCGACGGGTGGCAATCTTGTGTCAATGTGCCGTGGCGGCTACATCGCGAACAGAACTTCCGGTAGGGATTTCGACATTGGTGCCGGTAGTGGCAACTCTACTTGCATCGTCAGCAATGTGTGTCGGGGCTGTACGGTTCGGGACCGACGCTCCCTCCGGCGTGAGGGGTGTTGCTCATCTGTACGAGCCTCGTCTCGATCGGTTCTACCCGCGGGATGGTGTGGATGGTGTGGGCGGAGGTTCCGTTGCGTCGACGTTGGTTGCGGCTATGTGTCGTGTCGGAGTGCGTGGGAGCCGTTGTCTTCGCTCCTCCACGCGTTCGATTCGTTATACCTAGCGCAGGAATTCGTCGAGATCGGCGATCGTATTGTGGTTCATCGCAACGGCGTATTCCGGCAGCATGTTTTCCTGTACTATTTCGAGGTATTCGTCTGCTGGTATCTCGGCCCTTCTCATTAACGTCAGCACGGCGTTCATAAATAGATGGAATGGTTCGCCGGGCCGTTGGACGCGCTCCAACGCTTCTCGTTCTCGCTGTAGTCGAGTCCGGTTTGCTGCGAAGATCGTGAGGAACTTCTCGGTGAATTGGTTCCAGGAGTCTATCTGGTGGCGGGCGTTGTGATACCACAACTGCGCTTCCCCGCGTAGCAATTCCGGGAGCCCCCGGAGGAGCTCGTTGTCCGTGAGATGGTATGCGTCCTGGAGTTCGCTTACTCGTTCCAAGAACGAGAAGGGGTCCTTCGCGTCACTGGTGCAGCCCGACTTGTGCATGCGGTGCATATTCCGTCGCGGGTCCGTTCAATCTTCCGGATCTTTCTGTTTTTCCGTGACTCCGGGCTTATCGATGACGGCGGGTTTTTGAGGTTCATCGACCCCAGTGCTCCGCTTACTAGTGGACGAGCCCGGTGAATCGAGCTCGCCGATTGCTGGTAATTTTGGGTCTGGCATAGAACAATTCTTGGGCCTGTCCCTCGATATAGTCGGCCCAACGTTGTCGGAGTTCGCTAGTCTCCCCGCTGGTAGGCAGGCCTTGTCGCGGAGGCCCGCGACCAGTCGTTCCTTGGTCAATCGCAGAGCGCATTCCTCTTCATTCCCGGAGTACCGTGTTTTAAATCTCCGCGCGTCGCGGCGCGTAGTACCGTGCGGCACCGCTAGATGGCGCGCACGGTACCGTGCTTGGCTTGGTAACCTCAAAACGCGATGCGCCACGTGGCGGTTCTTTCGGCGCGGTTATTCGGGGCACCAGGTCCCTGTTCGGGCGGGGTCCATAGGACCTGGGGCGCCTAAAGTGGGGACTCTGATCCACTGTCGGTTCGTTCTCTCTATTTGAGAGATGTCCCAGGTCTAAAATCCTCTCTCTCCACCTTCTCGTGGTGGACCCTGAGGGCGCACATAGTTGTGCGTTGCTAACGGGGAGAGGGGTACGCCGCGGGAAGTAGCTCCTGTGATGTGTGAGGTGATGCCGGCGGGATCTTCGGATCCTGGCAGGGCTTCCCTTGCCGGTAAGACTCACACTGAGTAGGAGTGAAAACCACTGCACACGTGTCCTGGACAGCAAGTTGTCTGTCCAGGGCCGCATACCGTAAACTGATGGTTATGTTTTACCGGAACGGGGGGCTTGCCTTAACCGGCCGGCCTGCGAGGAGGATAAACCTCTATAAAAAGTCCTTAAGCCTAAGCTATCGTAACGTGGTGATGGGGTACCCCCGGAGTAAGCGCCGGGGGTGGGTCGATAAGTGCATCTGACCCGTAAGCGTTGTACAACTTCTGGGTATCTGCTGCACCCAGTCGTATTAGCCTTGCCATGGTACGCGGCTCTGTCCCGGTCGATCTCTATGTCCGCATAAATTTTAGAGGCTATCGAGTGAAGCGTCCCCAGAAATGTGGGCGTTGTAATCAGGCCCGATTATGTTAATGATGAATTCGTACGACGAGGGCTACGGCGCCCGGAAGCGGGGTTAGTAGGAGGACCGGCAACGCGTCCAGTGTCGCCGGGGAGCTCGGTTGCGGGCTCTGCGAAGAGCCCACAGCAGGAGCTACTAGAGCCGGAGTGGCGCAATAGCCGTCTCGGTTGGGACCGCGGGGAGCGTTGGGGGTGAGGATGGGAACGACGACGTTATGTCGTGCGTCTCCGCGGCCTCCCTCGCCCCGTCGGCTGTGTCCGCGAGCGGTGCCAAAAGGCTCCGTGAGGCCGACTCGAGGGGTGGGCGCGGTAGCTGTCCCCTTTCTCCGGCCTTTCCGCGGGGAGATCCCAGATCGGGTTCGCCCGGACTGAACGACCCCGGGGATGTGTCTGCAAACGACAGACTGAGTTGACGGGCCTCCTCCCGGGGGAGATTGCAGCTCTGGTCGTGGAGTCAAGTCGACTGGTGGAGTCCACGGCTCTAAAGAGCGACAGTCTCAAAGGGACCTCGGTCCGCGACCTCAAGGACGCGGCGAGGTCCATTGAGGCTGCGATGCGGGAGTTGGAGCGGAGGGAGCTCCAGGGCCAGCCGGCCCACCCCCTCGTGGCTCCAAACGTTGGGGAGTCTGCTCCGCCTGCGGCCCTGTGGGACAGGCTGCAGGCGGAAAACGTGGCGTGAACTTCGGGAGACCCCGGGAGTGCCTCGAGGTTCTGCGGAGGGAGCTAACGGCCATGAAGAGGCGGCAGGATGCCCCCTCTTCGTTGCAGCCGGTCCCCGGGGGGAGCCGGGTGGCTCGCGAAGTCGCCGGGGTGTCAGGGCGGTCCCCTGGAACGCCGAGGAAGGCACCGTGGGGAGCCGTCCTTTTGGCCCAGATCGGAGCCCCGATCGACGCGAAATTTGCGTCGATCCGGGAGGAGCTTCGACTGGACCGGCGGGCCCCCTACCCCGGGGAGGGCCAGGTTGGCCAGGGCGGCCAAGTCCATAACGGACAGCCCGCCGCAAAGTAGTCTGAAACGCGAAATTTAGTGACATTTTTCCCAAGAACCAACTGTCTCATATAGATATATTTAATGTTTTCTTTCCTTTTTATTTAAATTTTGTCTTATGCAGTTTATATTTAGTGTGTACCTCAGTATACTTTGCGCATTAGTTCAGTATTACCATCGTTTAGTACAGTTTATATTAATATACAAGGAAAATTAAGTATAATTCTCCGAAGCGTCATAAAAAATTTCCAAATTGCATGATTTTTTAAAGTAAGAAACGCAAACACCGAACTATCCATAGTGGCAATCTTTCGAAAAAGCCTCTTCTTCAGAATTTTATAATAATATATACTATTTACTATAGAATAGTATTTTACTGGTTTATTGTTCACATTTCGTTCCCAGAAGTCGAATTTTAGTCGAGCCATCACGATGCATCGTCGAGGCATTTATTTTCCGTATGTTTACGTCGAGTCGAAACGCTTTTCCGATTAATTGTTGTTGTGCAACGTCAGTCTAAGGTACAAGTCATACATGCGAGAGATTGGTTATGGCGGTGATTTTTTCGATTTTTTCTACCATTGTATGCTCTTTAACAAATCATCTCATACGACCGTTTCCTCCACCAATTTTCGGAAAACAATTAATGTCATGACAACATGTTGGTGTGAAATTGACTGTCGCACAAGCGAAGTCATCGATAGAAATTGTTTTCCGAAAATTGGCGGAGGAAACACCATTGTCGTCACTTTGTTCACTACCAGTTAGTTCTACATCACTCGCTTACTGCAACATACTTTAATTCAGCACGAGCCATACGTTGTTTACAGAAAATATTTTATAAATATAGTGCTTATTGTATCTCGTTCACGATAAAATATATCGTTTTACTTATATTTGGTAAGTACATAAATACTTGGACATTTATTACATTAACTAGTTTCCGTGTTCAACATTTCTTCCTTTGTTATTCAGGTATTTATTATTTAATAAAAATGGAGGGGTTCCGTAAAAATTTGAATTTATTTATATGCACGAGAAAATATGTAATGAAATCAATATTTTAAAGGCAGGGTTGAGAAAATTTGTTTATAATTTGAAACAGAAATGGGTGCGATCTCGTTATGTGGAAGCAGTATCTTTACAGCGTAATAAACAATGGTTAGAGCGAGATTATGGAATATTATAATATTATCAAACACTTCAACAACGACAGAGTTTTCTAGAACGAAATCGTCCACTGTACAAATCCACAAAGGAAGGAAAGCATTATCTGAGTGTAGTAGCCGAGAAAAGATACGAATGGCTAGATCTCTCGTAAATTCTTTTACGCTAGAGGAACTATTAAATGCTACAAAAATGAGCTTTCGAAAGAATAAATTGTTTACAAAGCTCGTTTGCTTGAGTATATCGAACATAATGAATGCGAATTTGACAAGATCAGGGCTATATTACGTGGTCCCATATCAAAAAGAAGAATGTTTTCACCAGAGAAGGCTCTGTGTATGTTCGTTACAGCAGACTTGTCTAAATTTCAATATATTGCACTTAGAAATGAAGCTATACATCATAGTAACAACCAATTTCCGTCGTATTGTACGCTATTGAAGGAAAAAAGAAAATATTATACACCAAAGGAAACTATAATGATAACAGAGAAATATGCAAAGGATAAATTACAAAGTTTGAAATAATCAGGAATTAGTTTTAACGTGTAAATGGGGTTGTCACGGTGCTTCAGGACAACCGAGGTACAAACAAAGTCAAACCATTGTAGTCTAGTGCCTTTAAAAATACACAGTAAATTAACTGATGAAGTCGTATGGAAACATCCGCGACCGTCCTCAACATGGTTCTGTCGTCCTATCAAATTTGCGTTTACGAAAGAAACACAACAAATTATAGACGACGAAATAAACACAATTAACAACGAAATAGTAAATTTAAAACCGGTTGAAATAAATTATCTACGAGCTGAGTATATAATGCTTCTGTTCAGAAACGTTAAATCAAATTAATTTTACGACCATGCAATAATTCGGTTCCAAGTATTTCTGAATATATGAGTGTTTATTATTCGCGACACAGGTGATGCAAAACCCTGTCGCACCTATGTCGTACCTGTGTTACCTAATTCCTTTGTCTCCCTCACGGCTTCGCGTATTAGGTCATTGCCCTAATGAACGTTGCTGCGATCCTAGAAGTTTAATTTCAAAGTCCCCACTCCGTAATCCTTCCGAAACCGATGGCCCACCAATGTATAAAAGATAGCAACACTTGCCTCTCGCCGAATTATCGTAATTTCTCCTCTGTCATACTGACACGTTACTCTTTTGCTTTCAAAGTCGTTACTAGAGATCCCCGTTTCACGTGTATGTCAATACACGTGCCACGTGTACGCGTGTATTTTAGTACACGTCCAAAACCGCGATCTCTAGTCGTTACGCCCGGTTTATACCCGCGATACTCGCGCCTAACACCGACCGTAGTCATTCATCGCTCATGTCCTCGTTTGTATCATTATCCGTTTGTAATTTCCATTTCTGTACAATATATTTTCTTATTACATATACCAGTCTAAACCTTCTATTCACTACCGTTCATTCCATCCTTTCATAACTAGAGTTTACAACAGCTTCTCACAATGGTGGACAACAAAATTTGCAATGTCCTGACCATTACAAAATGCGCAATGCGTTGCTATATTTGCAACGCAAAGCCTACAGAAATGAACGATTTAGATATCATAAAGTCAAAAATGTGCAACAGTAATAATTATTCGTTTGGACTTTCTACCTTTCATGCGTGGATCAGATGTTTCGAGTGTTTATTACATGTGTCTTATAATTTGCCGTTTAAAAAATGGAGTGCAGTCCATCGGACGGTGGAGAGAAGCCTCTCGTCGTCACAACGCTTGGCGTAGGAGTGATCGTCGTCACAACGGTCGGGCGGTGGGGGAGCCTTTTCGTCGTCACAACGCTTGGCGGAGGAACGATCGTCGTCACAACGGTCGGACGGTGGAGTGAAGCCTTTCGTCGTCACAACGCTTGGCGGAGGGGAGTGACCTATCTTCGTCACAACGTGCGGTAGGTGGGGTGTCGCTGTCACGGCGAGCGGACTAGGGCGGCGGGGTACTTACCTGTAGTCGTTGTCACAACGATAACATCGTCGTCACAACGATCGGGGCTTTCGCAGGTATAGCGAACGGTATGGTGGTGGGTGAACACTTACCTACGTCACGTAGATGTGTGTTAGCTGGAATATCGCTGTCACGGCGATTCGAAGCGGACTAGTCGGATAGCTACTGTCACGATCCGTTTGATTTGAACGCTTCGGATTTTCCCGGTGTCGGTCGGTGTGATTCGGTACGCGGCGCGTTGGTAACAGGCCTGCTTTTGCAGGTCTGCTACATGATAATACAGAAAAGCGTTTCAAAAATCTTTATGGCTGGTATTATATGCCGGCCTCAGTACACAAATTATTAATTCACGGGACAGAAGTAATAAAACACGCACTGTTACCAATTGGTCAATGGTCTCAGGAGACCCTGGAGTGTAGACATAAAGATTTTAAAAATTATAGACATAAAAGTTGTTCGGCGTCGACCGACAGTCGGAAATTCGCCTGACTGCCGCGATCGTACAGGCTTGAACGCGCGAGGACAACCAGACGAGTGAGGGAAAAAGAAACGTTAACCAAACTGCGGAATTAGCTTTTCACTGCACTTTATTTCCCTTTTTGGCCTAAAGTGCAACTTCACCGCGCGAATCGCTCTTGTTAGCACGGAGGCTTTTGCCTACCGGATTTCTGCCGTCGGGGCGCGACGGAGATCTTATGCAACCTTATCGGATGCCGCCGCGAACGGATATCTTCTACGCGATCAACGGATATCTTGCCGCGGGCAGAATCACGAAGCGCGACGCGTTACGGTTCAATCATATACTACAGCCGCCAGAGTTTCGGTTTCGAAAATTGACTTGTAGCTTTGAAGTTGCGCGATGAAGGTTGTTCTTAAACTGGAGAAGAAGAGAGATCGCTCCGACGTGAGGAGCCCTTAAATATGAGCCTAACGGAACGCGTGGTCGGTCGGGATTGGCTCAGGATCTATCGCCTGATCCTTGTTTGCCGCAATTTAACGGATGTAAGTCGTGGAATTTGGTTTTACGTGGCGCGAACGCGGACAAAGATTGCGCGTTCACGCCCGACGGTAACAGGTGATCGCTACGCGAATCTAAACATAACGAAAAACCAACGTAGCGAACGTCGCTCGGCGGTTGGCGTTACAGCCGGCAAATTTCATATTTCAAATCCCGAACAAAAGTAGTCAAAAAATTTCACGTATTGCTACCAACGAAGATATATTCCATAAATTATTATTAACTTCTGATCCATATATATCATCTTTACGTTTCAAGTCTAACAATAAGAAACCACGAGCTCTGGACCCAGAGGCTGAGGAATTGATAATTATATAAAAACTGTTTAAAAACGATAAAAAAATTTATTCAATTCCCAAGTAACAAATTAAATTTATTATTGTAACAACTCTGTTACCCGGGTGCTTCCTGCCGGTGATAGCTCTCCGAGCCGGGGTTCGAATTTCCGGAGAGGAAGCGGTCGATCGGAAAAGATGTGGTGTGTGGAGAAAATAAACGAGTCGTTTGTGAGTCGAAATCGAGTCTCGCCGAGAGGGTGTTTCGCGGTGTTGGTAGACGCGGGGTTTCCGCGATGCACGGTATGCGTTCCGGGCGGTCAAGCGGGGCGCGGTCAAACAGGCAGCTGGAGAGTTTTCGCTGTCTCAGCGAACGGTACAGAGGCGGAGTTATAGATGGAAAGTAGTACAGTTACGATGGAAAGACACGTTGAGGGGTTATACGGAATTTCGTTGTCACAACGAAATGACGGCGGAGGGGAGATGATCGTTGTCGCAACGATCGAACGGTGAAGAGAGGCCTCTCGTCGTCACGACGAAAGGTACGATGGAGCGGAGACGATCGCCGTCACGACGACCGAACGGTGGAGGGTCGCTGTCACAGCGAGTGGACTAGGGTGGAGGGGTACTTACCTGTAGTCGTTGTTACAACGATACGATCGGGGGCTTTCGCTGTCACAGCGAACGGTAAGGTGGCGGGTAAACACTTAATTACGTCACGTAGATGAGTGTGGCTGGAGTATCGTTGTCACGACGATTCGGAGAGGAGTAGTCGAGCATTTCTAGATTTGCCGGGCCTTATACAGGGTGTCCCAAAAGTACTTCAACTCCGGGAAATGGGAGGTTCCTGAGGTCATTTCAAGCGACACTTTCCTTTTGCAAAATGTTATTCGCGGCTTTGCTTAGGAGTTATTAACGAAAAACACGGACCAATCAGAGCGCGAGCTCGAGAAATGACCTCAGGAACGTCCCATTTGCCGGAGTTGAATTACTTTTGGGACACCCTGTATATACATTGTCTGGTGGTGAAGGGCGGTGGTGTTCAGGGGTAGTTACATATGTCGTGGCGCGAACGGTTGAACGCGACCGGGGCGCTTCTGCGTTTCCCTTTCCCATTGTTAACTTGTCTGTCTGCCGAATAATCTGACCGATTGACTCTGCGGAGGCGCTGATCTTTTCCGTTCGAGTGCTCAAAAAAATCTGCCGGCCGGTCTCGGGCCATCGAGGGCCTTGCCTCGTATTTTCCCCACTCCGCAGAGTCACTCCGTCCACGTGCACGCATTGGAACGAAACCGCTTCCGATTGTCGCAGCCGATCAAACGTTTCGGCTGCGCGTAAGAGAAACCGATCCTAACTGCCGCGGCCGATCAAACGTCTCGGCCGCGCTACAATGTAACGTGCACGTGCGACCACTCGGCAACCGACTCCGGCAAACGCTTACCCTACTCTTAATCTACGACACATATATCCTGTTCCCGCCAAAATGCGAGAAATTACGCATCCGGTTCCCGCCAAATTGTGTTTCTAGAGGTACGGGTAGTGCGGGGTGTTAGCTGTCACCGTGACAGTTCTTTGGCGCGGGGTTTGCGCGGTGCGGGCACTGCCGGTGCTGGTGACGCGGTACAGCTGATCCGTTACTCGGTCGGTTCGGGCTATCTCGGTTTTGGTCGGTAGGGTTCGGTACGCGGCGCGTTAGTAACAGGTCTGCTGTTGCAGGTCTGTTACATTATATTTATTACTGTTTACATTTCAATTTGTGCTTTATACAGGTAAAGATCAGATAAATTCTCTCTAGAGGACCTGGAAAATCAAAAAACAAATTTTATTCATATAGCGATTTACCAAAAATATAGAAGAATAATATAATGACTAAGCTGAATGTGTTTAATTGCAAATAAATTAGCTAAAAGTAGTTAAATTTGTAAATATATTGAAAAAATAGTAAAAAAAGCTATTAAATAAACGAAAAGTATACCACATTATGCACCATTAAAAAATATTACTTGTTAATACTCTACACCCCTGTACAGGACTACAACGTTTAAAATTTCCGCTAATCGGGCGCTAGTTTACGTATCGATCACGCGCCTCGATCGATAGCGCCACGTTATGATTTCAAACGATCCTGCCGTTGTTCTTCGTCTTCGTGCTCGAGAAAGCGAATGATGAACACGCACATTGTCTACGCGCCTATCGCAATTTTGTATCTGGCTCTCGAAAAACCTTCCGCCTTCGACGCGTATCTATTGTGCCTCTCGTGGGATTGTCGTCTCCGGAGTGAACGTCTGGTATCGTGAAATAAAAAAAGGGACTCTTTTGTGACCAAACAAGTGAAAATTCCTTAAATCCCAATTACCGCTGTATACCCTTGTCATGATAGTACCACTATCACAATCAGCCTCGCTACGAGAAAAAACAACTCCAAATTTCACTTCGATATCTTTAATAGCTTAGAAGTTATACCAAAATGTCACTAAATTTCACGTTTTAGACCACTGTGCGCCGGCCTCTGTCCCTGTCCTGTCGATGTTCCCGGTCCCGGTTGCTGGCGGGGTGATCGCCCCCGCCAAAGCGAAGGGAAGGATTAAGAAGAAGAAGAAGAAGGGTGGTCCGGGGAGCGCGGTGGCGACCCACACCCCCACACCGCCGCTTCCTCAGGCGCCGACGGCTCCCCGCGCGGCCCAGGTCCGGCCTCTGGCGACGCCCCCCCCCCTAATATGTAGAATTAGTATACCGCAAAAAAGTTTTCACAAGTTTTCACATTAAAAAAAAATAATGCTCCAAATATAGCCCCTTTTTATTACCATGTTTGTATTAATTCGCTTAAACTAACTTCCCGATGAGGTAGAGACTTGAAACCTTAAACATAGCACAGAACAGGATGACAATACAAATTATTTAAATAGAAAAATTTATTATAAATAATTTAGTATAAAATAATTTTTCCTAGCTCCATACAGATTATTCTGATAATTTGTAATTGTGAATTTTTAATAGCTATTAAAAATTTTATACTTTTTAGTCCGTCTTAAATGTGATGTTTGGTTGATATATATTAAATTATTTATATATATATATAAATGTTTGTATATATATAAATTATTTATATATATCTAATTTGATGATTTAAATGATTGTGACGAAGAATATGTAGATAAAATGTAATTTTATAGGAATTGTATATTTCTATTATATGTTCTTCGTGTTTTTATGGT
This sequence comes from Lasioglossum lativentre, assembly GCA_916610255.1. Lineage (NCBI taxonomy): Eukaryota > Metazoa > Arthropoda > Insecta > Hymenoptera > Halictidae > Lasioglossum > Lasioglossum lativentre. The sequence continues at coordinate 18,772,531 of OU744359.1, read as the reverse complement.
TTTTTTATAACAAATACAATTTTCTATTGCATTGAAAAAGTTTTTTTTTTATTCGTAGCTGCGTATATAAATTGTGGCGGCCTTGACGCTGCACTACGCCTTAGTTTTACATATGAACAACCATAAATATACTTATTATTACTAGTATGTAGTTAGAAATTGATGATGTATCGCGTAGACATATTATTGTATTAAAGTTGGCATTATGATAGGAATAAAATTTAAATATACTATAGATGGAAATGCGCCCGTCGATTGAATAATGCGACAAGTTCAATTAGTAGAAAGACAGAGAACGATCGTTATTATTAAAAAAAGGAGTCGCGTTGTCAATGGTCAATGTTCAATGTTCTGGTAATGTGGAAAGACGTGATTTGTAATCTGTGTTTAATTAAAATATATTATATACATTAAAAGTTGTATATTTATTAAACGTTTAACAACGTAGGGCTGAGTATAACAACAGAAATGACTTTTTTTTATTCATAAACTAACTGTATCACGTAGGAAAAACAAGAAAATATTTTTGGCCAAGTTTTCAGCCCAAATACCACTCTGTGCGTCGGTTACCTATTCACTGCATTGTTTGATCGTTAGCAAATATATGAATTTGTCCTTAAGGCAAAACCGTTAATATCGCGCCTGTTTTTTCCGCCTGTCCTTCTCACTTTAGTCGAGCAGTGATTGTCGTCATGTCATCAAGGACACCAACTGTCCGCCACGAGTGTGCGCCTCTGCTCGCTTGGCGGTAAGGACAAGTGTAGGCCACATCGCGTTTACATGTTATTACACTCGAGATTATTCTAAGTACCACTGTGGAACCATGTTCCCTAGTTGTGGAACCAAATCCCTGCCTTATCGGCTTAGCGACTGCAAGAATTGTCGGAAATTAGGATTTTTCTCTTTGGTTCCACAATTCCATGATAACGTGGTTCCATGGTTCCACTATTTTCTGCTAGACTGTCGGTAACTTATCGACTTCTCAGCCTGATAACCTACCGACCCACCACTTATCCTACTGGTTTTACCCTGTATTTCTACCTCTGTTTTATCCGAATTGATAAATTACCTAATTGTAATGTGAACAGTTCGATATTTGTTAACAATTATGTATTTCCGTCTATTTACGCTAGGTAGCATCGTAATTTGTGCATAATTTGTCTGTTTCAGGAGTTTTTACTTGATTTTTCTTCATGATTGAATTGCGACAAGATGGTCGTCAGCGGGAAGCAGGTTCGATGACATCGTACGGGCAAAACAGCAGTACTCCTTCCCTTCGGATCCGGGTCCACGGTTCTCTTCCTTCGTAGATCCTTGCCGCCTGACGGGCCTGGACATCTCCGTCACCCCTCAGGGGGTGGTGGCTGCGGTGGGCGCGGCTGGGGGGTGCCTCCCGGAGGCGGTAAGGGTGGGGAACTTAAGAACCCCCCAGGCTAGGCACCATATGGGTGCAGTGCCTGGCTGCGGCGGCCCTGGCCATTGAAAAGGCCGGGAGGGTGCCGGTCGGGTGGACCGCCGCACAGGTGGTGGTGCTGGCTCGCCCGCTGCAGTGCTTCCGTTGCCTTGCCGTAGGGTATGTTCGGCAGCGGTGTACTGCGGCGGTAGGCAGGAGCGGGCACTGCTTCCGGTGCGGCCATTCCGGGCACCGGGCTGCGGAATGCGCCGCGTCTCCCCGCTGCGCCGTATGTACGGCTTTGGGGAGACCGGCGCAGCACAAGGCGGGAAGCAAGATGTGCCCCCCGCCGCCTAAAAAGAAGAAGGGCCCTAAGGGGGTGGTGGGGATTGTGATCCCCCCCTAGGGCAACGGAAGTAGTTGGGGGGCCTTGTGTTGCCCTCCTCACTCCTTCCGTTCCCTCCGCTATGGAGACGGAGGATGTCGCGGAGAGGGTGGTGGTTATACCCCCATCGCCCTCTCCTCGACAGCCGGAAGGGGAACCTGTCAGCCAAATCAATTAATGGGCCCTTCCCGGTACTCCAGGCCAATCTGAATCACTGCCGCCGGGCGCAGGACCTGACGGTCCAATGCCTGGCGGAGTGGCCAGTTGGCCTGGTAGTGACCAGGGAGCCCTTTCAAATGGGGACGAGGACGGCTCCGTGGCGGTGTGGCACCGCCAAGGAAGGGCGGCACCCCCCTGCTCCGTAGTCGAGCGGGGCAGGGGGATGATCATAATTAGATGGGCACGGCTTTTGGTCGCGGGGTGCTACAGTTCTCCAAATTGTGGGTCCACCGAGTTCGGGCAATTCTTGGACCGGCTTGGTGCTATGATAGCCCCATACATGGCCGGTCCAGTGCTGGTCCTGGGGGACTTCAACGCGAAGTCGACTAGTTGGGCGAACCCAAGGACCAACGCCCGACAGCTAGAGAGGACAGCGGCCGCCCTCGGGCGGCTGTTGCCACATATTGGGGGGCCGGAGGTAAGGATCCGTCGCCTCTATACGGAGGTGGTACGGTCTATTGCCCTATATGGGGCACCCGTGAGGTACCGCTCACTCGAGGCCAGTCGGCGCAGTATCGCACATCTCGAAAGAGTGCGGCGCCGGCTGGCCTTGCGGGCCTCCATGCCGTGATTCCGCCCTTTCATATGGTGGCGACGGAGCGGGCGATCAATTATCAAGTCGCCTGCTCCGCTCGCCGCCCTCCGGGGGTGGATCTCGCGGACGGGGAGGCATTGGAGATCGAGGTGCGGAAACGTCAGGCCCGGACGGACACTTTTGCCCGATGGAGGCGGCAGATGAGAGCCGCCTCCTCGGGACGTCCAATCGTCCGGGCCCTCCTGCCCATATTCGATATATGGTGCGGAAGGCGGGGAAGGTTGACCTTCCGTCTCACGCAGGTGCTCTCCGGCCATGGTTGCTTCGGGGAGTACCTGCACAGAGTGGGACGGGAGCCGACTGCGCAGTGTTGCCACTGCGGCGAGGAGGTGGACACGACGCGGCACACTCTGGAGGAGTGTCCAGCATGGGCAGGACCGCGCCGAGTCCTTATAGCCGCAGTGGAGAGGTGGGACCTCTGGCTCGCGGCCGTGGTCGGCTACATGGCCGCGTGTGAGGGTTTGTGGAAGGCGGTGGCCTCCTTCTGTGACGACGTTATGTCGCAGAAGAAGGCCGCTGAGGGAGCTCGGGAGAAGGAGGCGTCCCTCGGGGGCGTCCCTCGATAGAGAAGCGCGGGGGTTCTTCGGGACTGGCCGGCACCCCGGAGACAGTGTCGCATGTGAGGTGTCGGTCGGTCCCCCCTTGTTTGGGGTGACTGCGGAGGGGTGGGGTGGGGAGGGCGGGGCGTGCCGGGACACGCTTCCGACGACCCTCCCTTACCGTGCGCGGCGTCCTCCTGCCCTGGCCAGAGTGTGCTCAGGGTGAACCGAGCTTAGGCTCGGGAAGCCCGTTCCGACCGCTCCCATACCGCCCGTTGTCCAATTAATATAGGTTAGTGGGCGAGGATAACCCCTCCCCCGGGATCTTTTGTAAGCGAGGGGGTGGCCTGTTGAGTACTCGCCTGATCCGGGCACCCCCTCCATAGCTTAGGGATGGGTGTGAGGTTTTAGTGGGTACACCCCTGGGTTGGCGTGCGCTAAGCGCACCGCCAGGCCGGGGGGAGTCCCCCGCCGTCCGCGGGGGGGGGGGGGGGAACTCTCGGTCAGGGAGATGGAGGAGGTCGATGCCGCTAGGAGTCAGACCCGGGCAAATACACTGGCGCGGTGGAGGCAGTCGCTTGCCTCGTCGCCGCGCCCGGTAGTCCGGGCACTCCTGCCCATCTTTGAGAGATGGTGCAGGGGTCGGTTCAGCTTGACCTTCCGCCTCACGCAGGTGCTTACCGGGCATGGGTGCTTCGGTGAGTACCTGCACCGTATGGGGCGGGAGCCGGCAGCGCAGTGTCACCACTGCGGCGAGGAGGAGGACACGGCGCGGCATACCTTAGAGGAATGCCCTGCGTGGGCAAGGCCGCGCCGGGTCTTGAGAGCCGCAGTGGGAGGGTGGGACCTCTCGCTTGCGGTGATGTTCGACCACCTGACTGCTAGCGAGAGGTCGTGGAAGGCGGTGGTCTCCTTCTCCGAGGCTGTTATGTCGGAGAAGGAGGCCGTCGAGAGAGTACAGGAGGCGGACCCGGGCTCTGCGAGGAGGGAGTGGGCGCGGGGACGACCCTCGCGCCGAAGAGCCCCACCTGTTTGGCGCAGGAGGGGCGCAGTTGTGGACGGGAGGGCGTCGGGGTCGTCCCCGCGCCAACTTGTGCCCCCACGAGGGGGGGCGGTGCTGGGGTCGCCGCGGGGGGTCACCCCGCGACGGGGTAGTTCCTCCTCCTCGGAGGAGGAGGTAGAAGAGAGGGGTTCGTCGCGGGGTGTCCCCCGCGGCGTCGGTTGCCCGGACGGCGGGCGGAGAGTGGGGGGATCGGGGGGTGAGCTGACCCCGGTTCCCCCGGGGGGGAAGTTAGATTCCCCCCCCGGGATGGGTCGACTTCCTCGAGGGAATCTCGGTGCTGGGGACGTCGGCCCGTCCCCCTGTGGAGCATCGAGCTGTGGGGGGCGAGGGATGGGTGGGGTGGGGAGGGTCGGGGCGTGCCGGATCACGCCTCCGACGACCCTTCCTTACTGGTAACGGCGTCTTCTTGCCCTAGCCTGAGGCGGGTGCCTTCAGGCCACCCGGATCGGGCGGGGCACGAAGACGCCGAGGGGCCGTGGGTGGACCGAGCGGGGGCTCGGGAAGCCCATTCCGACGGCTCCAGGGATAGGGATGGGGACACCGGGCGGGTCCCTTCGCCCGGGGTCTTATAGAGTAGGTAGTGGGGGAGGCTAACCCCTCCCCCCGGGATTTCATGATAGCTGGGAAGTGTCCTGTTGAGTACTCGCGTGATCCAGGCACTTCCCATTTAGCTTAGGTGGGTGTGGGGTTTTAGTGGGTAGCCACTGGGGAGGGGGGCGCCGAAGGCGGTGGTAGTCCCACATAACCTCGGTTCCCCCCCGGGGGCCGAGGTATGCGTAATGCATTTCCCCACAATAAAAAAAAAAAAAAAAAAGGCCGGGGGGAGTCCCGAGTTCGGTATTTGAATTCGAGGTGGCTACATATAAGTGGAGTACACGGAAAAAGGATAAAGTAAAAAGGAGTTAAAGTGATAAGGATTAGTACAAGTGGAAGGAAGAAGGACAAGGGAGACGACATTCGAGTCTGCGGCCAAGCAGCTGGAGCCCTTCCTGGGAAAGGACAAGAGACGGAAGGAGAGAAAAGGAGCAGGGACTGAAGGAGCAAAGGAAGGAGCTAATACGATTGGAGACAATCATCGACAGGCATTTAGAAACTTTTTTTTATCCTCTTATAGATCCAGCCATTTAGACAACGGTTTTAAGAGATATTCGTTTTAGAGCGTTAGAGGAGCATTTGGGGTAATTTGTGGAATACGTGGCGGCTGTGGGATGTTTCAAGGAAAAGGTCCCGACTCGAGACTTTGAAACTTCTCAGCTTTAAGGAATCATATCTCGTTAAGGGTAAGGGACACTTTAAGGGAGTTTGGTTTTTGTATTCCTAAGGGTTGGGAAAATCTTTTGATAAGAGGGGGTTTTTCTGTGTGGAGGCTAGTTTAAATAAGGTGAAGGGTTAATTATAAGGTATAGGATATAAGGAAGTAGGATTAAGATAGTATAAGATAATAATAAGTAGTTTTAAGAGAAAGGGAAGGTCCAGGAATTCTGTTTAGGTGGTTTTTGAGGTCTGGGAGGAAAAGGGTCGGCCCTAGGGAAAAATCCCTAGGGGGAAAAATTGAAGGCGGAAGGGTGCTCCATAAGCCCATAAAGTTTCAGGGCTCTACGAGGAAAGGATTGGGAAATATATGAAATTAGAAAAAGGAACTTTCATATGAAAGGCAAGTTTCATATGAAAAGGAATTTTCATTTGATAAAGAACTTTCATATGAAAGGCACTTTCATTGTTTCAAGCCGAAAATTCGTGTTTCGAGATATATCGAAACCCTGGGACAGAGAAGGACAAACCATAGACTAGGAGAGTCCGGGTATAGTTTGTCCTTCTCTCCCCCCCTCCCAGTCCTTCTCGAGGGGATATCTCCAGATCGGGAGGTCCTAGAGGAACGGGGTTTCGACAGGCGGGTTGGGAAGGGTCACGCGGAGGGATACAGTGAATTCCAAAATTGGGGGTCCAGAGTACAGGAGGTTCGGTGCGGAAATAAGGAGCGGATAAGGGAACAAGGTTTTTCTGGATAAGGGGAGGGGTAAAGAAGAGTTTTACAGTTAAGATGCGATAGATAGTTATATTGGTTGTTTAATATGTTGTGGTACGTTTTGTCAACATAGCGCGGTGCGGTTTAATATAAGTAAAGTCTAGTTTAAGACAATAAAAAGGGAAATTATATTGAAAAAAAGGCTGGGAGGAGTCCCACATAACCCCGGCTCCCCCCAGGGGGGGGCGGGGTATGCGTAACGCATTTTCTCACATTAAGAAAAAAAATGTCCCTGTTCGGGCGCCATGTAACGAGTCCGTTTTGTCGGTCGTCGCAACGGCATCGCGGCGGTCTCCTCGTACTGGGATAGCTCGCCGAGCCAGGGTCGTTTGCCGGCGAGGAGGGTGTAGGTGGAAAGAAGTACACGGAAGTGTGGTTAACTTTACGCTCTTGCTCGTTGGCTTCCCGTTTCTCGGAGGTCGGTACTCGGTTGCGGCATCGGTGCGCGGTACGTGGTCGCGTCGTCGACGGTTGGAGTTTCGGTGGGGATGTCTCGCGCACCTGGTGTACGGCGCTGGGTGCGGACGGTCTCGACCTGGAGTACGGGGTGTCGGAGGAAGTCGGTGTTATTTGGGATGCAAGTTCCGGTTTGTCGGATCCGCGACATCGGTGGCACAACGGCGTCGAGGCCTCCCGTGGCGGTTCAGCGGATGACATGAATGGTGGCGCACCTTCCACGTCAAACGATTCCGACTATGTCGAAATTCCGCGAGACTTGCTGCCTCGCAGTTTGCCGATGACTCGCCGTTGTCGGACTAAGGAAGTGACTCGCCGTCACTGGGAGGTGGTGAGAACGCGGTTCTCGCCGGCAGGGCAATCAGGATGCTCGTCGACTCGCCGTCTAGAGCCTGGGAAACGGTATGTAGCGTGGGAATACTTACGGGCAGTGTCAGGAACGGAGTGTACTGGGCGGAATACTCAGATGGAACAGGAGTCTGAGCCGTGTTCGCCACGTCTTTTATACTTCGCGGTTGGTGGCGAGGGGCGGTGGTGCGGTGGGGTCGTGCGTGTCTGGTTCGTGCCAAATGTGCGGAAAACACCAACCGGTTCGCGCCAAAAGTGCGACGAGACGACATCCGGTTCCTGCCAAATATGAGAGAAATACGGTCTTGGGAGAGGGTGCTCGGTATCGCGGCGGTACGTGGTGGATCGGCGGCGCGCCCCTCGGTCGTGTTCGGGCCCGGTCGGCCGTGTTCGGCGCACGGTTGACTAGTAACAGGCCTGCACGCTGCAGGTCTGTTACACTACTTCTGATAGTTTATAATTCGTAAACCAATTAACCAATTTCAATGAAATTTTCAGAATGCATATAATAGCAAATGTTGTAAACTCTAGTTGTAGGAATGGAATTGTAAAGGATAGAAAAGACGGTTGATCAGGTGTATGTAACAAAATTGTATATTATGAAGAAACGGAAACAATACAAAATAAAGATGTGAAAAATACTGAGAAAGTGAGCGTATGATTTATGGTCAGTGATAGAAGCGAGTATCGCAAGTACTAACCGAGCGTCGTGAATAATATAGCGTGTCAGTATGACCGAGAGAAATTACGTAAATTCCGCGAGCGGCACGCGTTGCTCTCTTTTATACAGTCGTGGGCCATCGGTTTCGGAAGGATTAAGGAGTGGGGACTTTGAAATTAAACGTCGAGGATCGCAGCAACGTTCGTTAGGGTAATGACCTAATAAACGAAGCCGTGAGGGAGACAAAGGAATTAGGTAACGGAATCACTGTAAGGAAAACATAGGAAACGATGACCCACGAGACAATATGATGAGTTCGTCAACTGTCAGAGCGGCGAGGTTTACATACACGGTCGATCACCTCGTCGCTTTGTTGTCAAACTCGCGCAGCTGATCGTTCGAGACACATAAGAAGTGCTCGCGCGCGACAGGTTTTTGCATTGCCTGTGTCGAGTGTAATAAACACCCATATCTTTACTCGAACTCGGAACCGATTGCATGGTCGTAAAAATTAAGAATTACCGTTTCTGAACACTTACAGAGAAATTAAAGTCGTTTGGTCCATTCATAAAAAAGTTATTCTAAGTTAAAGTATATATGATCAATGATGTGCGTAATTCTAGAAAATAATTTAACGGAACGGCGTAAGTAAAAACACTAAAGGTAACAAATAATAACAATGACAATACTTACTTGTCCAAATATGAAGTAAATACGATAATGTGTATTACACGATAGTATGGTAACGATGAATTTATCACAGGAGATTTCTCAAGCACTTTATTTACTTTTGTGAAAGGACGGTCTTGATCGACCTGAGATCGGTGTATGCGTGTGAAAAATGGAATTGTAGATGGTGTGAATGCGCTGATGAATGTGCTGAGTGAACGGATTGAAAGGTACAGATGTGGGAATGCAACGGATGGATTTGAATGTGAGGCGAATGGACTGTATAAATGGAAAAAAAGGAGAAATTGATCTACAATAAATTAAACTGTATTTTTGCACTATTGTTCACAAAGATTGTCGAGATATTGTATGATAACTGAATAAACGATGACTGAAATGAGCACGAGGACGATTTAGAAAAAGATGCGCGATTCTAACACGTGCTTGTCAGCTGAGCAGATAGGCGTGAAGAGAGAGCTCCGATGGTTCTCTCTCACTTTTGTTGTCTCGATCCTCCTTGAAGTCCGTCACGCACCGGTGATACCGGTTGGTCGTTCGGGAGTATTCCAGAAGGATCGAGGACGGATTTGGGCAATCACGGGCTTGACTTATTGCCCGCGCGAGTCTCGATGACAGACGCCGCTTGCTTGCGTTCACGCGGGAACGTGCGAGACTGATGAATATGGCGCTCGCGCGCGCCAGTCTTGAACAACTTTATTATTTCTCAAGTATTTTATCGTTGCTTGTATCATCGATCGTCGCCTGTTCTCTTCGATGGTACCGTACTGCTGTACGACACAGCTGAACATAGCGAAGCAAGGAACGTATTCATATGTAAGGAAATGGTATTTCTTCAACTCGTATTTTACCGCGCCTCGCGCGTCGCAGAGCGTAGAGTGTAGAGTGGTTGTAGAGTGTTTACCTGTAGAGAGAACAACTAATAGAAAGAGATAGATAGATAGGTAGATTACGTAACGGAGCACATGTTCATAAATTAAGAGTGTGACAAAAAGGATTAAATAAATAAGGGAGATAGAGTAAACTTTAAATGTCGTTTCTTTGTTTACAGGTAAGATTGTACATAGTGTAAATAATTGTTGTAATATAGAATAATAAATAAAGAAAAAACTTTGTTTACAGGTAAACAATTTCTAGTTTATTTTGAAAATCCTTCGTAATAGATAACTATCTTATACTGTTCGGGATTGGCTTAGTGTGTCGACAGCGTCAGCGTAACGACGAAGTTCAGCCACGAGCTATTGGCTAATCGCCCAGGAGCAGCGAGATCTGGGATCGATTGACGGCTCGCGGAGTCATTGGCCATCACCGTCGAGATCGATATGATCGATCATCGACCGCGGGGCGCTACGCTGATTGACGGATCGCGCTAGCGATCCACCAATCAGGCGCTCGACGGTGTCGGCTAACGGCCAGCTGATCGATCGATCACCAGTTCTCTATAGATCTCCAACTATCAAGCAGCGATTTTTCTATCTCCAGTTTCCAAGTGAACAAGCGTCTGTTGACCGGTCACTTAGAATAAAATAGCCTTCTACGTCCACGGAGCTTTCCGGGAAAAGAAGGAGCGGCTAACTTTAGACAAATACAAGCATTTATTGTAAGAGAAGCACACGCGCTCGTGTCGTTTTTACAGTTAAGTTTGTACAAGTGTAGAGTCGACGAATTCCCACCAAGGGATTAATAAAGTGACGTTTTCTTTGACTCGACTCGTCTTACACATCCTTGTCTCAAACATATACATATATGTACATAACTAGATATTGTGACGTCGTACCGACGTCTCGATTGACTTCGAATCCTCCCGCCATGCGTTGCTGTGGCTCAGTATTTTTTAAATACATGTTTTTCCCTGTCACAAATGTGACATTTATATGTTTTATTTTAAAATTTACAATTTTACGACTACGGCACGCCCTCGCAACCAGGCCCTCCGGGCGGGTTTTTGCTTTTTGCGTTGCTCTGTATTTCTCTACAATACAAAGAAATGCTTTGTTTTGATTGGTTTGCTGTGATATCACCATTTCGTTCATTGCAATGCTTTATGATACACGACATTTTTTGTTTTATACAATTGACCATGCGAGAAGCATGGATTTTCAAGGTTAATGCCGCAAATACTCAATGACTGCCCTTGTGATTTGTTTATTGTCATTGCGAATGCAAGCCGCACTGGAAACTGCAAGCGTTTAAAGTCGAATGGCATGTCGGTTGGAATCATTGGGATGCGTGGTATCAAAACGTCTTCTCCTTTGTACTTTCCTTTAAGTATTGTTGCTTCGATGACGTTGTTCATCAGATTCTTCACCGCAAGCCGGGTGCCATTACAAAGACGTGGTTGGTTTATATTTCGCAACATTATGATTACCGATCCGACTTTCAATTGGAGATTATGAGGCGGCAATCCGGGCAATTCCAGCGAGTTTAAAAATTCGGTTGAATAGTTGACGACATCATCTTGGCTAGTAACGGAATCCACCGATTTGTACGTCATCAATTCGCCAGCAATTTCAGTTTGAATCTTAAAATTTAATTCGTCGACATCAATGTTTTTCGCTGCCAATGTAGCACGTTCGTTCAACCAAACATGGTTTTTGTACTTTTGAGCAATGTTTGGGAACGTCTTTCGGATGAGTTCGGTCTTTGATTCAGTGATCAGGCAAAAATCGACGGGGTATGTAATGCAACCAGTCGAAATGTCAACGGGGATTTTGCCATTGCCAATGTCCAGCAATTGTTTTGAAAATACTTCTCCAGATTGGTCGTTCTGCAATTCAACACGCATGTTCATACTTAATTTGAGTGTCTTCACGTGTTTCCACAAAACGGACGACTTGAAACATGCATTAAGTTCATCGGCTGGTGTTGACCGTGGAATCACTGGCAATGTTTGGCGAAAATCGCCTGCCAACAGAATCATCGCACTATTTTGATTGTTTCTAATGCCTCCAAAAACTTTTTATGCGCCATCGTACATTCATCCCAAACGATTGTTGCCCGCCAAACTAATTTTGGACAACTAATTCAAGTGTAGGAATGATAAAGGAATGAAAGATTTGCGTTTCGTTCCGGAACTGTTAGAGAACTCATCGGTAAGGCTGTTCTAACAGATCCTGCCTTAGACGCGCGCGGATCTGACTGTCGTGATCCGTATTGAATGCTCTCGATATGTAGAGTGATGAGTATCACATTTGTTAGCATGTTACAAACTGATGCTAACGTGAACTTGACTTCCACTCCCATACCGAGGTAGGTTAGGCTCCTCGTGGATGAGAGGTTGGCCTTAGGTGAGGAAAGTGTGTATAGTTGATGTAAGAACGAGGAAAAACTACTCTGATTGGTTCCGTCAAAAACCTATTTTCCAATCAGGATGCTCGTCATTATTTGGCTCCCCTTCCCATAGCTCTGCTTGAGGCCTTAGGAAGGAAAAGTGGGGAGATGTCGAACCTTATTTATGGCAGGTCTGGAGACTGTCATCCTGCGACCGTACTTAACAGCTATGGTCGCCGCTCGCAAGGGTCGAGTTACAATGAATCGTAAAATGTATACAAAGAATGAAACTAAAGCATTTGGGTAACATCTGAAGTGGTTACCAGATAACGAAGTTAGCTTAATCCTCGAAAAGAACCTCCAGTCACGAACTAGCCATAAACAAAATAAGGTTTGACAGAACCCCGATTGTGCATATCCGTTCTAGATGAAACAGATTCGTTCCAGATGGAACATGCTCCCCCTCGTTGATCGATTCGATCGATCAAATTAAATATCATCGTAGTTGAACTTGCTTGTTTACATGCTTCGTTTAGTATTTCATTACAGACTTTACGATTGTAAAGGAAGTAAGAACAGAAAACGCTCGATTGAGAACTGGTGAGTATCACGGTGTGAGTGTCGACTCAACTGTATGAACTTGACTTCCAGTCTCAATGCGAGGAAAATGACTTCGAATTGTTAGTCAATTGAGAATGTGATCCATATCTGACTTACTTGGTTTATGTTGATTGCATATTGTCCGTGTTGGGAAGAGGTGCTAATTTCTTCACATTACGTTTGTATATGCCGTGGATGGTGCGTACAGTCACTGCACGTACGATACCGTCTGTACCTGGATGTGTTTGTTGTATTCGGCCCAAGTGCCAACATGATGGTGGGAGATTGTCATCTTTCAAAAGTACAAGTGTCCCTACACTGATGTCGTGGGACCCCTTGGTCCATTTGTGACGAAGATTGAGATGGTGTATATATTCCTTATTCCATCGGGCCCAGAAGTCTTGTTTGACTTTCTGGATATGTTGCCACGTGGATAGGTGATTTGATGGCGTATTACTGAAATCAGACTCGGGAACGCACGCTAAAGAACTACCGATCAGGAAATGGCCAGGAGTTAAAGCGCTGATGCCATTAGGATCTGCCGAGAGCGGCGTCAGCGGACGTGAATTTAAAATTGCTTCTACTTCGATGATAAATGTGATAAATTGTTCGTACGTAAACAATTCTTCGCCTATTACCCGTTTAACGTGGTGTTTAAAAGATTTGACCGCGGTTTCCCACAATCCTCCGAAATGCGGTGATAATGCGGGCATAAAATGCCATCGCATTTCTTTCGATGTGAGGAAGTGTTTCAGTTTCTCGTCTTTGGTCATGGTTTGGTAATGCTCTGCCAACTCGTTGTTCGCACCGACAAAATTGGTACCATTGTCTGAATAAATGTTTTTGCAGATTCCTCGTCGTGCGATGAATCGTTTGAGTGCTGCAATGAAAGCTTCTGTGGTAAGATCGCTCACTGCCTCTAAATGCACAGCTTTGGTTGCAAAACAAATAAATACGGCCACATAAATCTTAATTCGGTTTCGGTTTCTGAACCGTCGTTCCTTTATGAAGAAGGGACCGCAATAATCGACACCGCTATTAATAAACGGCCTGCCTTCGGTGACGCGGGCGGCAGGTAGGTTACCCATGCGGTATTCGACCGTAGGAGGTTTGGCTCGAAAACATCTGATGCATTGTCGAACAACTTGTCGTGTCGTACTCTTTCCGTCAATTGGCCAATATGATTGCCGGACGTCGTACAGAGTAGTTGTGATTCCTGCATGATGATTTTTGATGTGTGAATCCCGAATAATAAGTTTTGTAATGTGGTGTCCTTTAGGTAAAAGTATCGGGTGTTTTTGTTCAAACGCTAGCGTGGAATTACGTAGTCGACCCCCTACACGCAATATTCCTTTATTGTCGAGGAATGGACAAAGTTGCTGTAATTTACTTGTATTTGCTATCTTTCCGTTTTTTAATTCGTGTATGTCCGGAGCAAAGGTGATAGCTTGCAGAAGTTGAATGATTCGATCGTTTGCTACGTGTAATTCTTCAATGGATAGTGGTCCTGTAACTCGATGCCTTAATCGAAAACGTAAACAGTAGGCAATTACCCGTCTGAGTTTGTGGATACAGGAATATCGTACAAGGACCTCCCCGGTTTGTTTTATTAATCCAACTAAACACGTTATCTTTCGTAATTCTGGCAATTCATTGCACACGGTGAATCGCGCGGCTGGCCAATTTGTTTGTTCTTGAATGAGCCATTTGGGTCCGTGACGCCAAAGGTAGTTATTTGTGAGTTCTGTTGCGGTTGTTCCTCGAGAAATAAGATCAGCAGGATTATCTATTGATTGAATGTATCGCCATGATTGAATGTTAGTTTTTCTTTGAATGTCGGCTACGCGGTTTGCGACGAAAGTTTTTAATGTAGACGGTTGTTTGCGTAACCAGCCCAGCGCAACTGTTGAATCAGTCCAGTGAATTACCTCGTCGATGTGATGCGTTAAAGCGTCTTGCACGTTTTGAGACAATGTTGCTAATAACGCGGCACCACACAGCTCCAAACGCGCGAGAGTTATTTGGCTCAATGGTGCGACGCGAGATTTTGCGCACAGTAAGCTCGCATGAATGAGACCAGATTGGTTTATTGTTCGCACGTACAAGCAAGCACCGTATGCCTTCTCGCTCGCATCACAGAACCCGTGCAGTTCGGTTCGTTTTGCGTTCTTGAGTCGAACGCAGCGACCGAAATTGATGTCGTTCAGCAGCTGCAAATCTCTTTCGAAATTAATCCATTCTGTGTGTAGGTTGGCCGGAAGTGATTCATCCCAGTTGATTTTTAACGTCCAGAGTCGCTGCATGAGAATCTTCGCGACGATTGTGATAGGGCCAAGTAGTCCTATTGGATCGTATATTTTGGCTATTGTAGATAGAATTTTCCGTTTGGTGACTTCATTCGCTGCAATTGGCTGGACTGAGTACTGAATAGTGTCGTCTCTTGCGTTCCATGATACTCCCAATGTTTTTATTGTTGTTGCGTCTCCTAGAATCTTTGGGTGCATCAATTCTTCGCTCAGTTCCGAAAGTAGTTCCGGTTCGTTTGAAGCCCACTGTCGTATATTAAGACCACCCCTTTTCAATACGGTGATTATTTGCCGTTGTAACGTTTTTGCTTCCGTGATCGAATCAGTGCCGGTCAACAGATCGTCAACATATAGATCCCTTTTGATTCGTGATGCAGCTTCTGGAAATTCACGTTCTTCGTCGGTTGCTAATTGTTGCAGACATCGTATAGCCAAATATGGAGCTGGCGCAAGCCCGAACGTGACAGTCGTTAATTCAAAAGTTTTGATTTCTTCATGAGGGTCTCGCCACAATATTCTTTGGTAAACACGGTCTTCCGGTCGAACAAGAAATTGTCGATACATTTTCTCAATGTCTCCTGTTATAACATATGCGTGCATCCTGAATCTTAGTAAAAGTGATAGGAGATCCTCTTGTAATATGGGACCGACTCGGAGTGTATCATTTAATGATATGTTCGTGTTTGACTTTGCTGACCCGTCGAAAACTACGCGGACCTTAGTTGTTGTACTCGATAATTTGATGACGGCGTGGTGTGGTAGATAAAAACCTGGCGTGCTAACGGTTGTGACCTGTTTCATGTGTCCAAGTGTACGGTATTCGTTTATCACCTTACTGTATTCATCCTTTAATTCTGGATCGCGTTCTAATTTTCGTTCCAAGGCCAAAAAACGACTCAAGGCGCGAGAGCGTGATTCCCCGAGTTGCTCTTTTTTCTCGTTAAAAGGCAATGCGACTATGTATCTGCCGGACTCATCGCGCTTCACGGTGGCTACAAAGTGATTCTCGCATGCTTGATCATCTATTGAATAAAATTGCTTAACGGCTCCTTCTTCTAAATTCCAGAATTTTTGTAGATCAAAATGTACGTTGGTGGAGAAAGTTTTGTATATTGACTGTACTGAAGGAAAATTGCCTCCCAGAACCCATCCGAATTGGGTTTTCTGTAAAATGAGGTCGACGTTGTTTTGTTTTGATAAGTTAATTTGTCCTATGCTGAGGCATGACAAAGTTGGGCCGGTCCCGAGCAACATATCGATTTTTCTTGGTCGATGGAATTCTGGATCTGCTAATTGAAGATTCGCTGGAATATGTAAATTCGATCTATCCACCTGACTGTCGGGTAACGACTCCGCAATTCGCGATATTGTACAAAAGGTAAGCGTGCGTTTGTAGTTGTTTAATCGTGATTGTATGGTGGTCGTCACAAGGTTGCTCGTGGTTGTGTTCATCTCATTTAGTGCTTGGATGACTGCGGCTTGTCGAGTTGTAGGCAATCTTAGTCGTTTCGCGAGTTCTTCCGTGATCAGATTCACGTTAGAACATGTATCGATCAATGTGCGACACAGTACAGGATTTTGATCGCGATCTAATACTTGGATTTTAGCTGTGGTTAGTAAACCGCTAGTTAATTCGTTTGAAAGCAATGTGTGATTATGAAATGATGGATGATCTGTAATTTTCGATGATAGTCATGCTTCTTGAACTGTAGTCGTAGGTTTCTTGTCTGTGTGAAGTTTAGTGTTGTGTTTTTCATTGCAAATGCGACATCTACCCCTCGTGCAGCTATCAAACGTATGATTTGGCCGTAAGCAATTATGGCATAATTTTCCTGCCCGGACGGCTGACCATCGGTCTTCGATTGACATGTTATTGAATTTAGAACACGCGTGTATTTGATGCGTTTTAGACCTGCAGATTTTGCATGTTTGCTCGTTGGTTGTGGTCATGAATGTTCGTTTAAAGGGTATGGGTGATGTTAACGAAATATCTCTGGCTGTTGTCGCGGGTTCCCATCGTCGTTTCGCAGTGCGTGGTCGAAAACCTGCCGACGGTCGTGGTTCCGGTAATATATTCTTTGTCCGATTTGCTGTGACACGAGTATTGCTTTGGTGCGACGCGTTGCGTAAATGTTTGATAATCTCTGTGGGAGATGGCATTTTCGTATCTGGAAGAGTTTGCTCCCAAGCCCTACGCGTGTTGTTGTGCATGCGATCAATCATGATACTCGCGAGGAAATCGTCCGCAATGTCTTCTCGAGATCGACCGAGCGACTGCAGCGATCGTAGATGTGATTGCGTATGATTAATCAAATCAGTTAGCGCGTCTGGTGAGTCGTCTGGCATTGAGGGTGTATTCAAAAGCATGGAGGTATGGCGTAAGATGAGAGCGCGCTTGTTGTCGTACGTTTCTACCAGTTGTGCCCATGCAGCCTTGTAATTTTCATCGCTTATTGTGAATGATTCGATTGCATCTCTAGCCTTTCCGGAGACTGATAATCGAAGATAACTGAAGCGCTGAATATCAGTAAGTCCGGAATGTCCTTGGATTAGACTAATGAACGCGTCTTTGAAAGTTAGCCATTTTTCGAGGCGGCCATCGAAGTGAGGTAAATTAATTTTAGGAAGATGTATTCCGATGCTGGTGGATGTGGAAGGTACCGGTGAACCTATTGCGATTCTATCTGTCTGTCCATGTGTTAACTGGAAATCTTCTAGTAATTGTGTCGCGTTTGCTATCACGTCCTCATACAATTTAGTCACAGATTCGCGTTCAGCTTCGGTTTGATCGAAATCCTCATATAATCCTAATTCGTCTTGGTTGTCATTGAATGTCTCATACTGTTTCTTTAATCTATTCACGCGTTCGCGGAGTTTCGTGCGTGCGATTGCGGACTCTTGATAATCTCCAAGAAACGTAGTAAGGGCTGTTATGTTCGCGTGAAAAACCCGTTGCTTGTGCTTGAGGGTAATGACGTGTTGGCTTGATCGGCTCTTGGTGGCCATTTTCAGAGAATAAAGACGTGAATAGGAAGTGCCAATTGAAAGGGTCCTGATCGGTAAATTCAAACAACGTGCTTACCCTTTGCTGGTATGGATAGCTGATATCTGTTCGGCGACTGTTCTCCCTGGTTAATCAGCAGTGATGGTTGATTGCGGCTAAGGCTGGTTGATTCTTTCACTCTGGCTGCTATTATCCAACGTTGTTTGTCTTTATACGCACTGCACTCTCACTAGTTCACTGGAGAATCCGGCTCGAAGGACCAAAATGTTCACTCGCGTATGTGTGAACGTCGCGAATGTCTTCTTTGTTGCCCGCCAAACTAATTTTGGACAACTAATTCAAGTGTAGGAATGATAAAGGAATGAAAGATTTGCGTTTCGTTCCGGAACTGTTAGAGAACTCATCGGTAAGGCTGTTCTAACAGATCCTGCCTTAGACGCGCGCGGATCTGACTGTCGTGATCCGTATTGAATGCTCTCGATATGTAGAGTGATGAGTATCACATTTGTTAGCATGTTACAAACTGATGCTAACGTGAACTTGACTTCCACTCCCATACCGAGGTAGGTTAGGCTCCTCGTGGATGAGAGGTTGGCCTTAGGTGAGGAAAGTGTGTATAGTTGATGTAAGAACGAGGAAAAACTACTCTGATTGGTTCCGTCAAAAACCTATTTTCCAATCAGGATGCTCGTCATTATTTGGCTCCCCTTCCCATAGCTCTGCTTGAGGCCTTAGGAAGGAAAAGTGGGGAGATGTCGAACCTTATTTATGGCAGGTCTGGAGACTGTCATCCTGCGACCGTACTTAACAGCTATGGTCGCCGCTCGCAAGGGTCGAGTTACAATGAATCGTAAAATGTATACAAAGAATGAAACTAAAGCATTTGGGTAACATCTGAAGTGGTTACCAGATAACGAAGTTAGCTTAATCCTCGAAAAGAACCTCCAGTCACGAACTAGCCATAAACAAAATAAGGTTTGACAGAACCCCGATTGTGCATATCCGTTCTAGATGAAACAGATTCGTTCCAGATGGAACACACAGTTCTTCGAAAGGTTGCACGTTGGAGTTTCATTTATTTGCATACACAACGGCAACTTGAGTGCTGAATGAGATGTTCGACCGCCTTCCAACAACGTAGCTGCAATTCCTGATGAAGCAAGTGCAAGTGCAATTTCATTTTGCGAGCGAATTGTTGCCAAAATCAATGCGGTCAAAAAAGTTTTTCCAGTTCCACCGGGAGCGTCTAAGAAGAAAATCCCTCCAGTTCCATCGTTCACAACTTTCATGAGAGTGTCGTACGCATATTTTTGTTGCCCATTCAACAGCGGAACGTTCGTTCGAACTGATTCTTTCAGTGCATCGCAATCATATTCTTTTTCGCGTTTCAACTGTTGATTAAATTGCAACGAGGCGACCTGTTGCGAAGCACGGCGGCGAATAAACCGAGGCAACCGAGCACGGGCCATATTTATAGACTAACGCGTGCACGGGGACGCGCCAATCACGGCCGAACCCGAGAACGCACCAATCAAAACGCGGCGCCGGGCCGCAAGCCGAGCGCGATGCGAACGTGCTCTCCATGGTCCGTGCTCCGTTCGCGGAGTATACAAGGCTCGCCGAATTACCGATTCGGCGAGTTCGTTCGCAGGAGTTCTTTTCAGAGCTTGAACTCTCCCTCCAGCGTAGCTCCAGTTCCTCGCTACGGTGATGAGCTCGCACATTCAGGTGCTTCCGAACGCGAACGCTCGATACCCTTTCTTCGGGTGCTCCCGGGGAAGAGTATCGACGTCCCAAGCCAGAGAGCTGCGGGGAATCCCGTAGAATAGACACCCCGAACCTTGTCCGTTCCCGGCCGCCGTTGGCATCACCGTCCTGGAACGAAACGAGAACCGTCGAGGCGGGCGGCGAGCGCGAAGACCTCGGGCGCTTCCGAGCGCGTGCAAACCGTGACCCTTCTGTCGGGCGCTCCCGACGGAGAGCCACGGAGTCCCCGCCTCCTCGGCCCGTACGGACCAGAGCACCGATCCATGATACGCCGATCCTGGCTGTCCGCCGATTCCTGACGATGCTTCGAGCCGTGTCGATCGCCAACGGGAAACGGGGAGTGCGTATTCCCCGGGCGCTTCCGGGCGCGTACGATCTCTGTCCCTCAATGGGTGCTACCGTAGGAGCACGGAGACACCGTTCCCCGCAGCAGGACAATACGGTCCGTATCTGTCCGTCCGGCACGGCCGACCGCGGGCCCCGCTCTCCCCCCCCCTCGGGGCGTGAACGCGCAAACCGACCGCCGCGAGCGCCGAAACATATCGCGATGATAACCGTACCGTAACGTTGATTGTACCGTCTCCGACCTGTTTAGACCGAACTCGGCCCAGGGCGAACCGACGCCACCGCTGCCCGGACGCTGCGACAGCAGCTCCTCAGATCCTTGCCGAGGAAACAATAAATTATATATACACTTAGCTGGCTATTAACGTTCTTTCACTACCTTCCCGTCACCACACTCTCGCAAGGACCCTGGCTCCCTGAGCATCCCGCGAGAGGTTGCCGCGAAAGCGGAACGTTACAAAATGCGTCGTGCATCGGACGATTGGGCGCTGTCATGCTTAATTGAGATAATTCCTGGTTCAATATCATCAAGCACATGTCCTCATTTAATATCATTACATCGCTGTGAATTTTCTCGCACAGCTGCAAATCTGGATTTGATGTTCTAGTACGCATCCGATGCAAAATATCATCAGACATGTCATCTTTGTATTTGGTCCACAAATCAATCGGTTTCAATGGAAAGCATGTTGAGATAATTATCGAAAAGAATGTTCGTATTTGATAAGCATTTGACGAAATCACAGCATCTCCGAGGTTGTAATCCCAATGAGTGTCATTTTCTAGCA
This sequence comes from Lasioglossum lativentre, assembly GCA_916610255.1. Classification (NCBI taxonomy): domain Eukaryota; kingdom Metazoa; phylum Arthropoda; class Insecta; order Hymenoptera; family Halictidae; genus Lasioglossum; species Lasioglossum lativentre. Next base: position 18,752,079 of record OU744359.1, on the reverse strand, counting down.
ATCGCAAACGTTGACAGGCTTCTCTATATGTGCCACACAATTCACCATTAACAGTTCGTAGTTGTTGGAATGATGTTGGACCACGAACGTTGACTAATAACAAACGCAAATAGAAACACTCGTTGTTGCTTGGATGGACTGTGTAAATGCGACCTAATGCATCGATGGAAAATACATCATGTGGGTAACCTATAACTGGATTTCCTTGTTTCCGTTGTTGAAATTTCTTTGACGATTGATTCCAAGTATAATATTTTGGCATTTCGGAGTATAGCAACGTTCGGGCGAAGTCATCATTCTGGTATATTACAAAAAATCTGGTCAATGTTGTATTTGGCGGTCGATTAGGTCGTTGTAATGCGTTCTCCGCAGTGAAGTATACTCTTTGACCATTTTCCAAATGTACGGCCAAGTGAACAACAGTGGGATGTCTTTCATGAATGGTGAATGAAAAAATGCACCAAATTGCTTCACGGAATGGCAAGATTCGACGTTGATGTGCGCTTTAAATGTCTTCGAGAGTAATGGCGAAAACGGAACAATCCAACGATTATCAACTTCAATGTCCTGTTGATTCACTTTGACAATTGTTGATCTTCCATTGTCCGCAGTCGATCGGCGATGATACAGTGGATAACCGTCATTTCCAGTAATTGTTTCTGCTACTAATGCCCGTGGATAACGCTTCGAACATTTTCCGTCGACCATACACGGAAAATTGTTATTTAATGTTCCACAGGGGCCATGAATCATGTTCTTAGTAACAACCTCATGCAAGCCTGGATCTTCTTCTTTATCGAGAATTTCCGCTGATATCACATCATCGATTTCATTCGGTCTTATCTTCTCAATCAACCAAATGAGAATATGTGCGTGTGGCAATCCGCGTTTCTGCCACTCCACTGAATACATCCAGCAGCGTGTCTCGCCGAACACGCGATGCTTCACAATGAAATCCACCAGTGATTTCAATTTCTGTTTGAAGACTCTAGCGGTGATGTCATGGCGATCGATGGGTGATTGGTCTGGGAATAACTCTTGTTGAATTTCTATCCACTGCGGATTGCACGTGAACGTGATGAACAAATCTGGGATGCCGTAATGGCGAACATCCGACATGGCATCTTAAGCGTATTCATGCTGTCACGTCGCCTAATTTTTACGTGTCCGTCGGAAGGACGGAACGCCTGCGACTCCGGGTATTTACGGGCGAAACGCCGGGGCACACTCGGCCGCACGATACGTGGTCCACCCAGGACAAAAGGTATCTCGCAGATTCGGATTTTTCACGAAAGGAGCCGTTTATGGAATCTGCTTTCGGGCGCCAGACACTCGGCAGTGTCACGCAAATTGCGCGATAACGGCATGAGGCGCGATCGAACTCTCCGAAACTGCGAGAACCGCACGATATTCTGCATGGCTCTAGGATGGGCTCAGGATTCTACGTGGGCGAAGTACGGAGCATCTCCCGCGGCGGAAAGGTTTCTCGACGGAATTAATTAACGAAAGAATCGGCTTGAACAATTTATTTGTCCGATGGACACGACATGGCTGCCGGTGAGAGCCGGCAGCGGTAATTTACAAGCCGGAGCGTTCACGATAATTCCGCGACACGTTTTCGGTCGCTCACGCTATTCTTTCTCGTTCGCGTCGAACCCGGCAGTTTGCAAGATATTGTTCGCTTTTACAAGGCGCTTTCGGCGCGGAATAACGGCCGGATTCCGATGGAATACGCGGTACAAAGTCTGGATCGTTCGAAATTCGCCGTCGGACACGATACGGCACGCTGCGTCGTCACACCGGGGAACGTCTCGAAGATGGCGTATAATTTATTCGCGAAATCGGCAACGATACGGCCCCCCGCGAGTCCGCGACCTCGGGTTACCAACTGGCTCGCACGTTCACCGATCGACGACCGTTCGTCCTCTCACGAAAAAATGGCCGAACACGCGGCAAGGAGACGGTTTCGTCGTTTGGCGACGCGTACAAGGACCTCGAAAAAACGATACCGAGCAAACACGAAATGATCGTTAGATTACGATAATAGGGAAGCCTGACTGGCGCTTACCAGCGGCAACGAGGACGACGGCAGATGGGCGGCTTTTCGTCCTTTCTCGTCCCTTCGTCTCGGCAACGCACTTACGAAAATTTATTTTGGTTCGGAATTTGACAACTTTCTTGTACTACGGCCAACGACCCAGTGGCCTACTTTCGGCAGGCTCGGTACCGCGGAAGCGAGGCGTCTCCCTACTCCCTACCCCATTTCTCCCGTCCGCGACTTTCGGGCCTATCACGCGGTATCGCTTCGCAGGATCGCATCCTGCCGCGCGGGATCCCTGGCTCGCGGAAAATTGCATTTTCGTTCGCCGCTTTTCAGGTGGTGGCGGCGACGGCTCGTGTAGAGGAGGGTACTGGCCGCTCCGGTCGTGGACACCTTCTTGCCGGGCGAGGCAGCGACGGGGTCGAGGAGATGCTCGTCTCGTGTCCACGTTCCCTCGCCGATGCCTGCAGGTTTGTTGACCCGGGCTCGGTCCTTCCTCAGGTGTCTCGGCACGAATTTCCTTCCGGAGCCAGTTCCGATATCGTCCAGTACGGAGAGAAATAGGGGCCGGGCACCCCTGGAGCCCGGTTCTGGTCCTGTAACGTTCGCGTCGCCCAAGTGGCGCGACGCTCAAATCGCGTGATCACTCGCCCCTGGGAAATCGGCATGCCCAGGGAGGGCGCTCGCAAACGGCCGTTACATATCGGTACTGCCAAAGGGCGGCCCGGCCTCTCTTGTTCGGGATCGAGGGACGTTGGCAAAACTTGCCACGTCACAATGCATATGTCGCGGACTTCCGACGTACGTAGCTGGGAGAATCGTCATTCGGCCGACATTCTGTGCATTTCCGTCAGCATTGATGGCATCTCGAAGGTGAATATACTCTTCGGAACGGAGTTTTGTCTGGTTCAATTTGATGAATGTCAATCGCTCAGTTTCAACTTTGACGTACATATCGACAGCATATTGGTGAAATAGACGCCGACATTTCAAGATGTGATTGTCCTCATTTTCACGAACTATCAGTCGATATGAATAATAGTTCATTGAACTGACTTTTTTGTTCGTTTCAATGCCTGTAAATGAATTTTTGTGTCAATGAAATGAATTATCTTATATTAGAAAAAATATAGATTTGCTATTCACCTGTAAGCGGATTTATCATTGTTTGAGATTGGCGCGTGCGAGCGCCATGTTTGTCTCAAGACAGCACTCTCCCACCGACGCCTCACGCGATCCCGCGAGAACCGCGACGAGAGCGTCTGCCGTAGAGACTCACGCGGACAAGCGATCGCGTTCACGATTGATCAAATCTCTTCTCGATCCTTCTGGAAGGCTCCTGATTGCTCGACCGGAACCATCGTAGCGTGACAAACTTCCAGAAGGATCGAGGTAATAAAAAAGAGAGACAACAGCCGACTCACGCTCTTTTCAGTCGGTCTAGCACGTGCGATCAGCTGTTACAAGTTTAAAGCCCTCTGTAAGCGATTCAGATGTATTCAACTCATGTACATGTGGTCCAGACAAACTTTTACATAAGTGAAAATACAGTTATTTATTAGTAGATTCGTGCATCACATTTTCCCAGATTCATACAGTCCACTCCTTTTCCATTTATTTCAACCTTTCAGCCATTCCATACATCCGCCATTCCCTCACTTTCACAGCGAACCTTTCTCGCTCACTCTCGCAAAGTAAGGTCTTGCACAATCATCTTGATTGAGAAATGATAACCGTCTTCACCTTGCCAAAATATGATGGGATATTGCAACGCATCATATGATCGGTGCGTTTCGTACACACGCTGCAGCTGATTGTTCCGTCGATGTAAAACAATATCACGGGATTCGAAATTTTCACCAACGACGACAATGTCGACATCATCAATTGTTGGCGCATTGAAACGTCTTGCGTGTTCTCCCGCAGGCGTTCTATCGGCTCTGATTACAATTTTGTGATTATCAGATGGCATGCGGTCCAGTGCGGTTTTGAACTTTGCAATCAATTCATTGTTTTGATGAAAAAAAGTTTGCAGTTGTTCCACAATTGGTCTTTTCACCGAACTGTTGTGTGCACAATGCTGATCTACTTCTTGTGGTGAATTGCCCATTAAATAAATCTGCAGAAATTTATAGTCTGCATCCTGCGGTGGTAATAGCGAACCTCCTCGATGATATATTTGACCTTGAATCTGTAAAGTTTTATCTATATAAATCTATCTAAATTGTTGTCTATATAAAAATGTTGTGTGGAAGTGTCGAATGATGTGAATGTGTGTTTTGTGGAAGCGTCGAATGTTGTGAAAGATGATTGTGTTGTACTTACCTTGAAAGTGGGCATGAAATTGTCCTGAACCACATTTGTTGCGCCAAATGAAGTCATTTGGAAGCAACTGTTGTATTTCTGGATTTGTTTCAGGAAATGTTTTGAATCTGTTCCTGTTCCAGAAACCAATGAGCGCAATGGCTCTGGTGGGGGGACCAATGGTGCCAATTTGACTTTGCCACTTGCGCAACATAATCCAGGGGTTTCATTTCTGTATTTCAATGCCTTACAATGTGGGCACACTACGCTCATCGATCCAATAGCAACAGATTGGTCTGCACTGTAATCAATTGTCATGTTGTAACGGAATGTAGCTCGATGAGTAATCAACGCAACATTTGTTTGTATTCTTGCACGACGATTATTCAAATTCATTGTCGCGCAATTGGTTTCTACTGATCGATGATGTCTCATTCGATGCATATCATCTTCGTTTGCATTTTTTCTTTCTTCTAGTGTATTTGCTGAACGTGTTTGTGATAATCTATTCCCTTCAATTTCATTTCGCTCTTCTCGCTTCTCTGCAGTTCGATTAGATCTAAAATTCATTTGGTTTACAGCATTGCGAGTTCTGCGACCTAACTTGCTCCGTCTTATTAGTAGGCCTGCAAACAAGCTCGCATATGCGAGCCGAGTTCGAGTCGAGTCGAGTCGGGACTCGCATTTCGAGTCGAGTCGAGTACTCGCACGAAGCGAGCGGCTCGATCGATGCGAGCTACTCGCACCGGTGCGAGCTACCCGCATCGATGCGAGCCGCTCGCACCGCTGCGAGCCGTTCGCATCGTTCGAGCCGCTCGCACAGAAGCGAAAGGCTCGCGCTGAAGCGAACAAAAACTAATTGATAACGACTTGTGTCTGTTATGACTACGGACGAGGTACAATGACGGTGCTATGACACAGACGATTATGACTCTATGCAGAGAGTATATATATATATATATATATATATATATATATATATATATATATATTTATTAGCCTCAATGTCAAGCTCAATGTATTGTATATTATACATACATATGTACATAGTCGTTTTATTTTTCATGTCATTTTTTAAACTAAAAATATTTTACATTTTATTGTATATTATACAATATACAATACATACATAGACATTTCATATTTCATGTTATTTTTTAAACTTATACTATAAATATTTTATATTTTTTATAAAAAATAAAAGTTATAATAAGAAATAAACAAAATCACAGTTTAATATTACTTTTTAGAAGATATTTGACATCGTTTTTCACAAAGCAAGTCATCAAAATTTGGTTGAATATACTGAGCTGATGCAATTTTTAAAATTGATGATAAATGTTGATCGGTTAATCTTGACCTTTCTGAATTTTTGTTATTTTTCATTAAAGAAAATAGTTGCTCGCATAAATAAGTGCTTCCGAACATAGCCAGTATACGCGTAACAAACGATAACATTTTAGGAAACCGATCTACAGATAAATATGTATAAAAATCTGGAATTCCAACTTCCACACATTTTTGCTTCAGCAAAGAATCACATTGGATTTCAATTAATTCCATTTGTAAGTTTTCATCAACAATTTCAATATCGATAGACAGAGGTGAAGTAAAAAGACGAAATTGTAATTCACAGCTTTTAAAATCAGAAAATCTTCCATCGAATTCCGTTTCTAACAATTTAATTTGGTGAGCATATTCTGTAAATTTTAATTTAGGTGATTTAAGCAATAGATATTGACAGCTTTCTGCTGATTTCAGCTTATTTTTGCTGATTTCTTAGGACTGGAACCAATCTTCTATTTTTCCATAGATGCAATATATTGTTTTACACGTATTCTTCGGGAACGTATCTATCGTGTAAAAACAGAATTAGGTGTATACTGAAATGTTTGATAATATCATGCCGCTATAACTATAACTGCTTTTCGAATTCGCAATTATTGCGGACTCCCCATATGCAATTAGAAATTTTTAAGAATACAAATAATAATTATACGTATGGAGTAAACTTATGTATCTACGTTCAAGATTTATATATATATATACTCTCTGCATAGAGTCATAATCGTCTGTGTCATAGCACCGTCATTGTACCTCGTCCGTAGTCATAACAGACACAAGTCGTTATCAATTAGTTTTTGTTCGCTTCAGCGCGAGCCTTTCGCTTCTGTGCGAGCGGCTCGAACGATGCGAACGGCTCGCAGCGGTGCGAGCGGCTCGCATCGATGCGGGTAGCTCGCACCGGTGCGAGTAGCTCGCATCGATCGAGCCGCTCGCTTCGTGCGGGTACTCGACCCGACTCGCACACTCGAGTCGAGCTAAGCTCGACTCGCACAGCCCTACTTATTAGCGCCATTGCAATGCGATTATGGAATGTGGTGTTTGTCGATAATGTAAATTTCTATTTTATCAATTTTGTAAATTTTCTATTTAACCGACATCGTTACATTGAGGAAAAACATTGATATGTGAATGTTCCCCGAATGTCTTTGGAGTGGGAACTTCTCAGTACAAACGTCGATGGCCCTTTTATGTTTGCCAGTTCGTACGGTCCTTCGTACAAGTGGAAGAATTTCGCTATTTCTCTGTCTGCTGCATTTGATATTGGGTTGGCTTTCACTAATACCCAATCGCCCACTTCGTACTGCTTGTGGCATTTTCCCATGTTAGCGCGGTTGCATCGTTCGCGGGCTTTTTTCGACATTCGAATTTGTTGTGCTCGTCTTCTGTTTTCCCAGAATTTTCTGTAAGCTTGAACCACCTCGACCATGGTCGTGTAGGTTTTTCCTTTAACAAGAGTTTTGTTGGCGTGAAGCCTGTGCTGTCGTGCACCACTTCGTTACAGCATGTTTCGATTAAATCGATCCATCTGGCCCAAGAAGCGTGTGCATGCGATGCCACCGGACGAAAAATTCGTCCGATTTCTCTATTTACCCTCTCCACCGGGTTACTTTATGGGCGTATGATTGATGAGAGGACGTGGTGAATGCCCTCTTCTCGAAGGGTCTGTGTCCATTATTTTGCCGTAAACTGTGTTCTGTGACGTTGGTCGCGACGACCAACGTTAGATTTAGGTTAACAATGTCACGTCGTTTCCTTTCTCGATAACGAGGAAGGAACCGCACACGGGAAATTACGGCTTGGAGACCGGGCCACGCTCGGTCGCGCGACACGTATTCCTCCCGGGACAAACAATGGTTCGCGGAATCGAATCGGAATGACTGCGACAATGGACAATGCGAAATTCGGGCGCCAGACACGGTAGGGTGTCACGCGAAAGGTTCACGAGGCGCGAATTCGACAAGACGATTTCGATTCCGCGAGGACTGTGCGATAACCTGGAATAGCCGCGAACACGATGAGGGTTCCACGTGACAGAAAGGAACGGGGCATTCCCCGCGACAGGAACGTTTCTCGTAGCGAGAATAATTCACGCCGAATTCGGCAATAACAATTGTTTATTAACGAGATGACAAAATAGCGGCCGCCGGTGAGCGCCGGCGGCAACGTAAATTTGCCGGCGCGAAGACAATACTTTTCGGCAAGTGTTCGACCGATCGCGCGTAATTTACTCTTTCGCGTTGAGCTCGGCAGTCACAGGACTCCGCGTGACGAACAAGCCTTTACGGCACGAATTCTGCCAAGCTCCGATGACAGACGCGTATTTTAGAAGTGGACTGGGCGCGGATCACGGCAACGTCGCGAGAAGGTCGAAATCGGCACGTCGCGTCGTCCCACCGTGGAACGTCTCGAGATAGGCTCGTAATAAATCGTTGAAAATCGTACGCCCCGAATATTCCGTTTCCCGGACAATCGGCGACGCTATGACCCACGGCCTCGCGTTCCTCTTGGGAGAGCGACTCCTGGTCCTCGGAAACGCCGGCGGACTCGTGGTGCGCGACATGACACAGAGATATCGCAAATACGTCCCGAGCCAACACGAATTGGTTACACACTGTAATCGCGCGAAAGAAACCAGATCGGCACTTACCAAGCGGCAAAGGGTCTTTCCCCTGGTCGGCACTACTACGAATTTTCGCAGGTTGAAAGCGGTACGTCGTATCGATACGTGATCCTGTGACTCTCCTCCTAGGCGGCGCTCGGGCCTATCGCGTGGTTCCTCGCAGCAGGGACGACTTTCGTACCCTCGGGCCCGTGGCTCCGGCAATTTGTCGATTTCCCGGGGCTACGCGGTACGGGGCTGCGAGGACTGCCCGAGTGGGCGCGAGCCATTCCAGGGTGTTCTCCGGACATCTCCTGGACGAGAGTCGATGAGGTTGGGCTGCTGTGCGTCCCGCAGTCTTGATATCCTCGTCGGCCTCTCCGGGTTGGTGAATCAGGACTCGATTCCGACTCGATCGTCTTGCTCGCAAATGACGTGCTGCGATAGGTACTCCGAGCGTCGCTTCCCGAGACTATGCGCCAATCACGGCAGGAAATAGGTACCGGGTTCCTACTGACTCCGGCTATCCCTGAAACTTCGTGTCGCGCCCAGCGACGCGACATTCAAACGCGATAATTCTGTTCCGCTGGAACTCGGACATCCAGGGAGATCGATCGCATGGCCGATTTCGATTACCTACCGACCCGGTCCTTTGTTGAGGGTTCGGCAGGACCTGTAACGCAATCACATATTCCTAAGTACACTGACACACACACATACATATAGATATAACACCGATTCGCGCAAAATCAAATTATGTTAGTATATACGCCACTGGGGGGAGGCGTCACTGCAATGTAATTCATACGGCAAGGTCGCTCAAGGAAAGAGCCGGCTAAGACATCGTGCCACCAGATGCACCGCCAGCAAAGATAAGAGCGGGCACCACGGTCAAGATCGAGGCTGCTGACACGGCAGTCACGTACTTCCCTCTTCGTGCCATCACACCCAACATCGAGGTGTTACGATCCGTTAAAAGCGACGTCGGCCGTCTCCAAATCGCATTATCCAAAGTGTAGAACCAAAACCGAACAGCCTCTGCTAGCTCCGATTCGTTCTATACCCACCCTGATTCTGCTCAGGTCCATTACGCGCTTATTCCTTATTACTTTAATCCTAAGTACTTGTATCTATTATAAACCTTATTATTTAGAATATACCTTATACATACCATTATTACTGTATCCAGTATCTTTACTCAACCCTACACTCCATTAGCTTCGGAATACATCGCGTTTAGTAATAGTGCGCTCGTCAGTGTTTACGACATCTGTTACGAGTGACAGGAGTGGATCCGCACCGACAGACGACTAAATACATTCGCGAGTTGCCATCGTTGTCAACTTTTTATATTAGGTCCTTCCGCAAAATCATCCCCAACTCCTACCCATGCGACGTACGCGTCGTGCCGGCCGGAACCACCGTAGTCGGTACCACCGAATGCATTTTGTGCAACTAGAGGGACCCGACGATTGTGTGCACGTGCCCTGATCGCACGGCCGAACTCCTACGTTCACTCGATGAAGCTCGTTCGCGTTCGTGCCCAGTTGCCAACCACGCGGGCAACTTCCGTGCACCGAGCCCGGACAACAAGGAGGCTGTCGACCGCCACATCGAGGAAGTCCTCGCTGCAGCCAGACGACTCTTCCACTGCCGAATCATCAGGGACCGTATACCGGCGGGAAGCGATCGCACCCAGCCGACGATCGAGCACCCCGACGACATCCCTTGCCTACCACGTCTGGGAGACATCTACGTCGAGGATCCCCACTACCACCGATACCAACAGCTCCGTGATCACTACCTGTATCATTACTACTGAGTCGGTAAGCGCTAGAGTAAAAGCCGCGGCCGAAGACCGATAGCTCCCGGGATGGAAGATTAAGAAACCGCGTCCGCGGAGTGACAGTCCCGCAAAAAGAGCGTTGTGAAATCGCGTGCAAGCGGGCGTCAACCACGGTTCATCCCCCGGGACGTAACAGTTCCATGGTCGCTCAAGATCTTCTTGGGTTTGCCGTAGCGCGGTATGTAATGTTTGAAAATGCGCGCCAGGGTCACGGTGGTCGTCCGTTTCGCATCGCGTGTAGCTTCACGAATTTGGTAAACAGTTCTTCGATTACGAGAATATATCTCACGCCCCCCCCCCCCCCCAGATGTTGGTAGCAGACCGTAGAAATCGACGGACAGTACCTCGAGAGGGCACACCGGTATTATGCTTTGTAAGTCGGTATGAATTGCATGGGTAGGTATTTTCACGCGTTGGCACGTGTCGCACGCGGCAATAAGTTTTCGCGTGCGCCGGTGTAATTTTGGGGTGTAGAAGTCCTCTGACAGGAGCTTCTACGTCTTTTCTCCACCAGTATGCGCGTAAACTTCATGTACTTCCCGTATTAACGAATTGTGCAATTGCGCGGGAATGACAGGTCGTTCCTTCCCATTTTTGTCCGCGTGGTATAACGTGCCATCACGGAGGTCATAGCGGTCTTTCGCGTGATCCGCCTTCTGTTCGCAACGTTCGATTTCACGCCGTAATTTTTTATCTTTTCGCTGCCATTAAGAGAGTTGTTTTAACGCGGACCGTAGAGCAGGTGACATCTCCCGTGCAAGGGTCATTAATATTGGTATACGTGTTTCTCGTTCGACTACTTTTTTGGCCATTACATTGTCTAATCTGCTCATCGTATCTGCAGGAATGTTTTCTTTTCCTGGGCGGTATTGGATCTTGATTTGATAGTCTTGGATAGACAGGATCAATCGTGTTAATCGTTGACTCAAAAGTTTACTGTTTATAAGAAATGTGATCGCTTTGTGGTCTGTGGGCAATACAATCTTGACTCCATATAGGTACGTCCTGAGTTTTCCGAGTGCCCATACTATGGCCAATAGCTCTTTTTCGGTTGTAAAATATGCTAGTTCCGGGCCTCTTAATGTGCGGCTTGCGAAGGTGATGGGTCTCAATTCGCCGTTTGTATCTCGTTGTTCCAACACTGCTCCGAGTGCCGTTGAACTTGCGTCGGTTGACAGAAACTATGGTTGGCGCGAATCTGCGTATTGTAACACAACCTCTGTACAGAATGCTTCTTTTGCTCGCTCGAAAGATGTTTGTAGTGCCTTGTCCCATCTCCAACGATTACCCTTTTTTAGTAGCGCAAGCAGAGGAGTTGTTGTTTCGGCGTGCATGCTTGTGAACTTGCTGTAATAGTTCACCAAGGCTAGAAACCCGCGCAACTGCTTGATGTTTCGCGGTGTCGGGAATGCGCGAATGAGCTCTATTTTCTCTGGATCTTGTTTTAGCCTTTCTGTTGACAGGATATGGCCCAAAAATTTAATTTCATGCCTCATAAACTTGAATTTCTCTAAATTGAGAGTGATGTTATTTTCCCGTAGTCGTTTTAGTAAGACGGTGAGATATTCGAGGTGTTTTTCAAAGGTTGGAGAGAAACATAGAATATCGTCAATGAAATTGACGACGAATCCCTCTATCCCTTCCAGTATGCGTCTCAGTGCTCTAACCAGACTCGCGCTACATGTTTTTAAGCCAAAAGGCATGACTACGTACTCGTAACATCGGCCACGATAAAGAAAAGCGGTGTATCTTCGTGAAGATGGTGTTAATGGTACCTGCCAAAAGCTGTTTGTCACGTCGAGGCTCGTTAAGTAGTCTACTCTTTGGAATCGTTGGAAGATGGCATCCGGTGTTTCTGACATTTCGTGGTCATCGATGAGAAATTCATTCAGTTTTCTGGCGTCGAGGCACAGTCTTAGAGATCCATTTTTCTTCAGCACCGGTGCCGTTGAATTCAAATAGGGACTCGTGCTTGGGCGTATGATGTCATTTGCTAGCATTCTTTGTATTTCTGCATCAGCTACCTCCATGTATTTTAATGGAATCGGATATGTTCTACTACAGTATGGTCTGGTAGGTTTTACGTGTAGATGGTGTTGGTAGCACGTCACTCGTCCTATTTCGTCTCTCCAGACATCAGGAAATGCTCGTATTACTTTTCACAGGGCTGCTTTTTGTTCTTGGTTCATTGAAACTGGCTCGAGAAGGGATTGGATGATATCTCCTCGGGACTTTTGTTCCTTCTCTTTGATTTTCTCTATGACTCGTACCACGTTTTTGTCGGTGTCTGTTTCCTCGGTCATTTTTATTAAGATTCGACCTTCTGCCGTGTTCAGAGAATGCGATTATTCCCCGAAATCCACTGTAGCCTTCGCTCGTCTCAGCGTGTCTACGCCAAGAGTTACTTCACAGATTAGGCCGGGTACCACAATCGCCGTGGTTTCTATTGTTTTTTCTTTGTGGTTGAGAGTCACCCAGATTTGTTTCTTTAATCGTGCAGATTTTCCGCCCGTCGCCCCAATCACTACTGTTCCCATTACCGGCAGCGTATGGCATCTTCGCAATTGCTCTTGGTGTTCGCAGTACCATGCTTCTGACTCTGCTGTGACGGTGCTTCCTGTATCGATAAGGGCCCTGATAGGAATCCCTTCAATCTTGATTTGTACCTCCGGGCATCTGTTGGTTGCTGTGCTTGAAAGTGGTGAGCCTTCATCTTCCTGTAATTCTTGGCGTACGTCTGGGAATATCGATCCAATGGTTATATGAATGTCTTCCCCGTGTTGTTCATTGGTGATACCTCCCGCCTGAGCGGGGAAATCGCTCAGACATTTTACCGAAGTACCCCTTATTCGTTTCCCAGACCTTCGTCTGGTTCTGTTGTTTCGGGATCTTCTACCAGTGCCTCTTCTTCAAGATGAGCTACTCGTATGCGGTCCGAGACAGTATCTCGAAATCGTTCCTGTGAACGGCGTTGTTCTAGCCAAGGTTTGGAGTTGTCGTACATTGGTCTTAGGTTATCAGTTGTTGGTCGCTGATACTCAGCCCCATATCGCTGGTAATCTCGGTTCTGTCGTTGTTGAGTTGGGTTGGTCGGATTGATCCGTGACGCGTTTGTTGCTGGTTGGTTGGTTCGATCATACGGGGTCCTCGTACCACATTCTCTGCCATTGAATCGAAGTACTCGACAATAATGGCATGATCGGTGTATCGTCGTTCTTTCATGCGCCCGTCATTTTGTTATTACGGGTTTTTGGCTTATTCATATTTCATTTCTTGAACAATTAATTCGTCTGAATCAAGCCGCCCCACATTGGGCGCCAATATGTAACCGACTTTTATTGTCTCTCCTCTCTTTACGTATAACCAGCGAGCACGTATCTATGAGTAGTCTGACCGTCGTTGTTTCGTGCAGCGAGAGGACCTCGGCAGGGCACGACTAGGTGGCCATGGAGAGACGTCCGCAGACGAAACGTTCCGATCAGCTGCTCCGTCCCGACACGTGACGTTATAAACGGGTGAAAGACCAAATCGGTAAATTACGGAGAACCGAACGGTACTGCTGGAATGTCACAGGAGTGGCGAGCGGTTCCGAATTAGAAAAAGATTCGCAGATGAGCGGGGAAACTCTAGATCAGAGTCGGCAGGGCACGATCACGTGGCCGTGGCGACTCCGCTATAGCCCAGACACTAGTATAGAGTACTAGTACGAACGGGAAATCCCTTCGCGTAATATCGGTACGGCGACCGATGCTGCCGGTAAACGTGGGAGCGGCGATCGATTCCTATGTGTTCGAGTTCTCACCAGTGTGTGTGGCCTCGTATGCAGAGCTGTCAGGGCACGAGTACGTGGCCAGGGCAACTCTGCCTCAGTCCAGACACAAGCGAGACTCGAACGAACGATAACGATTGAGAGGAACACCGATCGCTAACCCTTCCCACCACTGGGTTGGTTACAAGACCCGATGTATTTATACGAGAGGTTCGTGCCTCCAGGCACTGGACGACGGAAAGGTTGAGGCGAATTTAAATAATTGTCAAAAGTTCGAAATCTGGTAGAAATGAGCTATATTCTGTTAAAGTTGAGTTCACCTGAGTGAGTGACAATGGTCTATATAAACCGTTCACAAGACGGTCATAAATCACATACTGTTGGTACACAGTAGCAAGGTATCGGTTCAACGCGCTAACAATACACAAACGGAACGCGACGACCACCGAGCCTAAACGAAAGATTCCTCGATAGGAATGCACATAAGAACTTGCTTACTATTACGCGATCACGGTTCTCATCCGCTGGAAGGAAAACTCCGGCTCGTCGACGCCGACTTCGCGCACCTCGATTCTCGTCGTATTTATCTCTTTTTCTTTGAACGCAAATTACACAACGTGGGAGTGCTTTGGTCCGAGTAGTCAATGCCGATCGGTGCTGCCGGCATACCACGGGAGCAGCGACCGGTGTCCACTCGTCCACAAACTTGCTAAGTCGTATAGCGCGGTACAAGGATCTGGGCAGGGCACGAGTTCGTGGCCGTGGCGACCCCTTACCGCCTAGACGACTACTGCTCTTAGCAGGATCACAGAAGTAAGCCGCCCGCCTCCTCGAGCACCTATCGCTGGGTGGTCCCGATCTAAGCGACAGCCAGTATTGTTTCCGGAGGGGGCGCTCCACGCTGGATGCGTTGGAGCGCCTGCGTCTCCTCCGGGAGTCGGCTGTCGCTCGGGGCAGGGTGTTGATCGCTGTGTCGTTGGACATTTCCAACGCTTTCAACAACCTGCGCTGGAAGGAGATAGAGGGGGCACTGGAATATTTCCGTTTCCCCCTCTATCTCCGGGAAGTCATTCGAGACTACCTCCGCGGCAGGGAGGTGGTGTATACCGGCCGGTATGATGTCGTACATCAGAGGGAGATATACCGCGGGGTTCCAAAGGAGTAGGTAGACTAGGGGGATTCTGGATCAAGTTCATTGACCTTTCGAGGCAGACCTAACCCGGGGGGCTCCCCCCCTCCCTTCCCCCCTCCCCCTCCCCTCCCCTCTGGGGACGGGTTTTTTCGGGGGTCACCCGCAGACCGAACCGAGCGGACTTTTTCGGGGGTCACCCCCAGACCGAACCGAGCGGTCTTTTTCGGGAGTCACCCCCAGACCTACCCGGGAGGGGGTTTTTTTGGGGGTCACCGCCAGACCTAACCGGGCCATCTTTTTTCGGGGGTCACCCGCGGTCTTTTTCGGGGGGTCCGCGGATTTTTGGGGGATTGCGAATTTTTCAGAGGTCAAGTCCTGATTTTTTCGCGAATGGTTTTCGGGAGAGTGACGTCACAAAGGATAGGAGTGGAGGTCGGTGGATTTTTGTGACGTCACAGCGGTATCCTCTCGCGCACGAACCGCATACTTTGACGATCTAACCGAGAATGATGGAACAGACGTCTCTCAGACCCCGCCCGTTCTTTCCTGCAGTGGTGGTGGGGGAAGTCGTTTTGCTGAGTAATCAGTTGTAATGTTATGCCCCTTTGACATCAGGGAATCTCGCATTTTTGCAACCGAGCACTTTGCTGAGTAATCAGTTTGTTGTAATGTTATACCCCCCTTTGGAATCTCGGCAAACACACCCGACCAAATATTATAACTTCTTTTAAGACGCTATTTGATTGACCCTGACATTTTTTTATGTAATATGATACCCCTTGGGAACGAACAGGAATCTCGAGGACAGAAAATGTAAATCATGTATTAAATGTCAGAGAAATATCCTTTTGAAAATATTATAACTTCTTTTAAGACGTTATAAATATATTTACATATGTTTAAAGATGTCAGTCTCTAGCGAGAATGCATTCACGAGAAACCAATCGCAGTTCATGGATCGTGATTTTGTTTAATACAATTTTAAATCTCTTTTGTTCAAATCCTGAACATGAGCCAAGAGAAGTCGCAATTAGTGGAGGAACTGCATGCCCCCGCCAGACGGATTTTTCCACGACGTCGAGTTTTAGTGCATGGGTATGAACATCTGTGGCAAGCCGATCTCGTAGATATGCAGCCTCATGCGCGTATAAATGGCGGTAACAAGTACATATTAACGGTTATCGATGTGCTATCCAAATATGCTTGGGGCATGCCACTCAAGACTAAAAGTGGAGGTGAGGTAGCTAAAGCGTTCACAAAGATATTTCGCAATCGATGTCCAAAAAATTTGCAAACCGATCAAGGAAAGGAATTTTATAACAGTGAGGTGCAAAAACTCTTGACGAAACACGGTATTAGGCATTATTCTACGTATTCGATTATGAAGGCTTCCATCGTAGAACGGTTCAATCGTACATTGAAGAATACATAAATGGGTCGATGCGCTACCGCGACTAGTTGCAAAGTACAATGCGCAAAAGCACAGAACTATTGGAATGCGACCGTGTGATGTCACCACTGCCATTTCCGACAGGCTCTTAGACACCGTATATAACAACATAAAGATTGCCGCGCCGGCAAAATTCAGTGTGTGTCAGTCTGTACGCGTCAGCAAATTTAAAACCGTTTTTGATAAAGGTTACACACCAAATTGGACCACTGAGGTGTTCAAGATAGTCAAGGTACAAGCAACTAATCCGGCGACTTATCTGCTGCAAGATTCCCGTGGAAACCCCGTTGCTGGAGGATTCTACGAATATGAGCTGCATCGCGTTGCCGATCCAGATGTATACTTAGTGGAGAAAGTGTTGCGCAGAAAAGGAAATAAGGTGTATGTAAAATGGCTAGGATTGAGTAATGTGAACAATTCGTGGATAAACAAAGACAATTTATTATAAACAACTTAGCCTGTTCAAATAAAAAAACACAATCTTCTATTTACATTGAATATTAACAATTTTTATAGTTACAAAGGAATCCGATAATGACCCCATGGTAGCGTTTCCGTCGAGTTGGGTATGATATACCGTTTGTCATCGTATGGACTCAGAGCAATTTTTCGTTCTGATACTTATTTTTACAAGACAATTGGTAAAAAATTAAAATAATACTTTTTCCAGTGGTCCGGTCTCCTTTTTTATCCTGTTTAAAAAATATTTTCAATTAATAAATATTACAAAAACGTTTTTATTCATTTTTCTTTAAAAAAATTTTTTTACCTCGATTTCCGCACACGTCTGTACCTCGCGGTTGTGACGTGCACGGTTAATCGATTATTTAAAAGATACATGCTGATTATCCATCAATATTTCCACCAGTATTTAAAAAATGATTGGGAAACCGGAGACAGATCTCACTGCCGCAGTCACACCTGACGGTGAACAGGACTTCCCAGATTTTCGTCTCGAGCGCGACAGACTCCGAACTTTCCGTTTCTGGCGTTATTCGGACATCGTCAAACCCAAGGACCTCGCAGCCGCAGGATTTTTCTCCTTGTGCTATACAGATCTCGTCAAATGCTTCGATTTTTAAATACTGGTGGAAATATTGATGGAAATATTGATCAGCATGTATGTTTTAAATAATCGATTAACCATGTACGAAATGTTTGGATTTCGCGGAGACAACAATGGCGTGGTTTTGTAGTGTGTCGTTTTGCGTAACAGTGAAGTCGACACGGTATGTCAGCAATTTGGTACACGGGATCGTGAACTAATACATCATATTTTCGACAGCCAAAATTTTCTAAATTTATTGATGTTCTGTCCAATTTTCGAAGAATGTCTTTCTCGAAACACCCGCCTTTGTACGCTACGACGGGGTTCGATTGATCGCGCACAAAATTTTTTATGACATTGACTACGTCGTCCTGTTGATATCTTTCAAAACCAAAATCCGTAAATGGAATCCCATGTAGGAAATTGCTGACATACCGTGTCGACTTCACTGTTACGCAAATGAGCCGTCGCAAACATTAATAATGGCTAATTCTTTGGGGAAAAATTTCTTTTCGACAACGAATCCATCCATATCGATTATTTGTGTGATTTGATGAGCCATCTAAAAAAATGTTTCCAACCATTGATTTCGTTTTAAAAAATTTTTTAAAATTTATTGAACTTACGATTGAGTGTACTATAAATCCGCAGACGGTGATATAACTTAGCATGGGACTGCGAAGAGCATTTTATAACAAACTTCACATCCCTACTCGATACAATTACTACCACAGCGACTCTGTTAAAAGTGCAAACATTGTTGTCCGGATAGATTTCGGTAGCAGAGATAATGTGCCAGTCAACACATCTGCATACGATATATTTCATTACATAAAAAAATGTCAGGGTCAATCAAATAACGTCTTAAATGCTGTTTTAAAAGAAGTTATAATATTTCGCCGGATGTGTCGAGATTCCCTGACTCCTATCATTACAAAAACTGATTACTCAGCAAACTTATTTCTTCGTCTTAAAAGAAGTTATAATATTTAACCCGCAAGTACTCCGGCTAAAAAAGTAAAAAAACTGGTTTTGGAATTAAAAAATTGTATATTTTTTCATTTATTTATTAAAAATCTTAATTGTCATTTCCATGCACAATATAATCATGTAATAATATTGATATAATTGTTCGGGTCTTGCGCGCATCACTGCCGAGTAAAATTTAATTCGACGTAACCTTGCAATTTATGGACTTCGGCCATTATTTCTCGCCGCAGCTTCGAACACATGATGTCGCATTTTTTTTCTGCTTCATTAGACATTTTTAAAATTGTTTTACGTGTTTCCTTGAAGATGCGCTCCTCCAATCGATTTAATGTTTTCAGAATATGCGCCATTTCCTTGTCCAAGCATGTCTTATTCACTGCATCGGCATCGTTCGTCGGGTATGCCAAACCTCCAAGCTTTCGGTCTCTCGCGTCGAAAGCGTCGCCATTGAGACAAAGCGCACTCCGTCTCACGTAATTCTTGCATGTTACATCATCCTTATTTGACTCGTTTCGCAACGTAACCCCGAACTTGTTGATTGACATCGTGAAACTGTTGAACACGTTCAAAACCATCTTTAATTTATAATCACACCCGCTTCTCGGAGCTCCTCTATGATTGACATGATTTCGTTATCATGGCCTGTATGTCCAGCAGCTCGCGATGACGCAAGCAATCTTATTCTATCCACTAACTCGTTGGGATCATCCCAATGTATATAATCAATCGCATTATCGGTAACCATCATGTTCTCCGGTAATGTATTCATCAAAGTTGACTTGGGGGCAAACCCTCTTCCAGTGCGAGGTCGTGTTTCAAGCAGTGATGCAATTACATGTTTATACTTGTATCCTTTGTTACTCAATGGGGGATTTGCAGCACTATGGTTGCGCCTGTGCGCATTTGTCGTCAGCAGAATACTCTTATATTTCTGTTTGTCAGCATCGGTGTATATCGTATCGTCGGGCATTCTCTTGAAAATTAGTTCGAAAAGGCCAAGCGTTCCTCTGTATTTTACATTATCGATGATTGTATTATCTTCCATGTCTACGTCGAAATTCTTATCCCCAAGCATCATTGTATTTTTATCATGGTACACACCATACACGTGGTCAACCTGTTTTTTCTTATCCGTGATAAATAAGTTCAAATATTCCTGCGACAGCGGTCCTAGATTCTGAGTCAAATATGTAGTGGCTTCATCATGCTGTTCGGGATTCTCAACAATCTCACGCATTGTCGTTTCGAGAATATTTTGTTCAAGTGTTTCTGCTTCGTCTGTCCATACTTCTTCTGCAGGAGGTTCGGAATCTGGGCAAAGTCGTTTCGATAATCGATGAGGTGTTGGTTTTAAAGGTGTTTCCGCACGTACTCATTTCAATCCGCGATACCGAGGCGTAGCGTTTAGCGGCTTTAATCCGCAATATTGGAGTGCAGCGTTAAGCACGGGCGGCTGATGCAATGGGGACTCTGAAGAGGTCTCTCCATGATATTCAGGTGTAACGTTAATCACGGGCAATTGCTGTTTGGATGTCGACTCTGAAGATGTCTCTTCAGGAATTGGGCCGGGAAATGGTTTTGTGTTTTCAATCAATTCTTTCAAGGGTCTTATCACAGGTTGCAAACTATGTTCCAACACCGCATCGGTATCCATTTTTCCGACCTTTAGCGCTAAGTATTTTTTTCGTATAGCTTCGCTCGTCTTGGCAATCTCTTTTGTTAACACTTCTTTTTCCATCTTTTGTTCAACAGAATTTCGACCCATGCTCGATTAGAAACGTTTTAACACTGTTCTACAACCGTTCGATCTCGTTCAATGCCCGTTCGACAACCGTTCGACAACCGTTCGTTGTCGTTCAATGCCCGTTCGACAACCGTTCTACGTTGAACGTGCACGTTCAACACCCCGTTCGACAACCGTTCAATGCCTGTTCAATGCCCGTTCATTGCCGTTCGACAACCGTTCGATGTCGTTCAATGCCCGTTCGACAACCGTTCTACGTTGAACGTGCACGTTCAACACCCCGTTCGACAACCGTTCAATGCCCGTTCATTGCCGTTCGACAACCGTTCGACACCCGTTCAATGCCCGTTCAATGTCGTTTGACAACCGTTCTACACCCCGTTCGATGCCATTCGACACCCGTTTGATGTTCGTTCGATGCCGTTCGACAACTGTTCGACACCCGTTCGATGCCGTTCGACACCGCGTTCTACACCCGTTCAATGTCGTTCGACACCCGTTCGACAACCGTTCGATGCCGTTCGACACCCGTTTGATGTTCGATCGATGCCGTTCGACAACTGTTCGACACCCGTTCGATGCCGTTCGACACCGCGTTCTACACCCCTTCAATGTCGTTCGACACCCGTTCGACAACCGTTGGACAACCGTTTGATACCCGTTCAATGTCGTTCGACAACCGTTCGACACCCGTTCAATCACGTCACAGGTTGGCAGCCGAATGATGTAGTTATAATATGACATAGTCATTAAATCCTCGTCGATAGCAGTTTGTTAAATTGTCCAAACGTCATATCGGTATTTACGTGATCGTCATACACATGGCGTAAATTCATGTTGTCCTGTTTGAATAGTAGTAAGAGATTGGTATTATCGCGAATCAGGTGCTTTGGAATTCTTGCATACGATTGGCATAGATACAGACTGTCCACTTTTGAATGTCTACCCATGGAAAAGTACTCTCTAATCACATCCTGCTTATCGCACGCCACATCATCAAATATAAATATAGAATTTGGTAGAGCTTCATTAGGTGGAACGACGTCGCTATTGTTTGAAAAAGGAAAGTAGCCAACATTCTCTACGGATGAGAGCAGCTTTTCCAAACATTGGTACTTTGGCTGTTGCAGCGATTTTGAATATACATACACGTTTTCGAATCGCATACCATTAGGGCTTTCCAACAAGCTAATGACAACATTAGTTTTCCCACAATTGGAAGGGCCACACACTATACCGCGTACAGTGTTAGGTAATAATGGTCCATGTCTCAGAACATGATGCATAATATTATCAAACTTTCTGTCTGAAAACACTCGAATTTTCACAGGCTGCCTTACGAACCGCATCGCAGTTGTTGCAACAATAACATATAAGCGGGGTATGGGGAATATTTATACAAACGCGATCCAGAGATATCAATCAGTCCATAAATGACTTTCGTACTGGCGACACATTGACGGACCACCTATGAAAAAGGATCGTTACTCGCGCATACGGCGGCAGGGAGCAGGACTTCTAAATAGCCTAATAAATAAATTGCCGTTTGAGTTACATATACCAGGATATCAATTTTGTGGACCCGGCACACGTTTGCAGGAACGCTTGGCTCGCGGCGATCGTGGTATAAATCCATTAGACTCGGTCTGTAGAGAACACGACATTGCATACTCTCAAAACGAAGATTTGACGAATCGTCACAAGGCAGATCAAATTTTAGCTGATCGAGCACGTCAACGCATAACTGCGAAGGACGCTACGTTAGGCGAGAAGACTTTTGCGACAGCTCTTTGGGCCGCGATGAAAGCTAAGTCGAAGCTTGGGATGGGGCTCAAGAAAAAAAAGAACAGTGGTAAGAAGAAGAAGACGCGAGTTCTACCGATGGCAAAGCGAGGTGGTTTCCTACCGTTCCTCTTACCTGCATTGTCAGCTATAGGGGCGTTGACGGGCGGTGCTGCTGGCGTAGCGAAGGCTGTGAACGATGCCAAGGCTGCGCGAAAACAGTTGGAGGAATTGCAACGTCATAACCATGCTATGGAAGGTCGCGGAATTTATCTCGCACCCTACAAGAAGGGTGCCGGTTTAAGGGAAAAAAAAAGTTCAATCCATGAAAAACTAGGGACACTGCCGATGACAAATGTTCAGCTTGAGGATATAGAACAAAGAATATACCACATTTTCGCGGAGTATACATGCGCGATAGTCTTCCGGCGAGAGCAAATGTAAATGAGAGCGGTATAGTAAACTTGGACGATAGTATCGGTCCGGGCACACATTGGGTCGCATTCGTGAAACGCAATCGTACCGTAAAATATTTTGATAGCTTTGGTAATCTATGCCCACCTGTGGAACTTATTGCATACTTTGGATAATTTCTCGAGGAAAACTCATTATAAATGCACATTACCGACAAGTACAATTTCATTACATTCTTTACCCCTTTCGCATAAACATGACGCCCTCGTCGTTGACACTGACGTTAACGGGTAAGAGCAGCATGCTCGCAGTCCAATACTTTCCCGCGATAGATTTGAGTGGTCATGAATACGAACTAGGTCTCGTGGATTTTGAAACGTTTAACACGATAGCGAACGTTGATGCCCGCAATAATAAATTTTATTTTGGTGAAAATGACGAAGAAATCGTCATTCCCGAAGGATCTTACGAACTGGATGCAATCGATAAGTACTTGAAACGGGAAATACTGCGAAGATATCCCAACAGGCACGATTCGGGGAACGATGAATACCCTCTCGTCATACGTGCTAACAATAATACGATGAAGAGTGAAATATAGTGCTCCTATAAGATTAATTTTGAGAAACCTAATAACATAAGATCGCTACTTGGATTTTCTGCAAACCGTATTCTCCCACGTAAAATGTGGCATGAGTCTAACGCTCCTGTGAACATCATAAGCATCAACGTGATCAGAGTGGAATGCAGCATAACAGCTGGTTCGTACAGTAATGACAAACCTGTACACATTATTCACGAATTTTCACCTAGGGTTCCTCCAGGATATAAGACCTCAGAAACACCGCCGCGAGTCATTTACCTTCCTATCGTCGTGCGGATAATAGACGATTTAGAAATACGTCTGCTTGACCAAAATAATCGTCTGATCGATTTTCGTGGAGAAGAAATCACTGTTAGACTACATGTAAGACGGCGAGATCCCCGCTCCTACGAATAAGTGTTGTATTATGCTTGTGTATAACAAAGCGAACGAACCTCTAATTCCGACTGCTGCAACAAATACATTCATCGACACAGTAAGTCGGGCAAATTATCATGCCACACCATCGTCGCGGAAGAACCTGCTGAGCTTGCAGAACGTGCGTTGACATTCTGGCCATTGGCAATACGCCGACCTCCGATAATCGTATAACCAAGATAGAAGTGCACACGTATAATCCCTATGCAAATACTACTCTCGGAAATAGCGATGAAATAAGAATACCGATACAGCAGCAAGATCTGTATACGCTACCGTGCGAGAGTTTCTTGTACATTGAAGGAAAAGTTATTTTAGCTGAGGCTCCACCTGAATGGCGTTGAAATAGATCGCTGTAAAAATTCTGGAATAACGACTGCGTTAAAAACACACGTGTCCATCTCCCCAGGAAGAAGTAAAGCATTGGCCACCGCTGGCTGGTATCGTAAACTGGATGGCGCAGATTTCAATTTCTGCATACCATTCAATATGCTCTTTGGCTTCGGTGATGATTATGACAAGATAACCGTTAATGTGCTGCCGAATGAGGCTGCCGAAAGATCTTCTTCGAAAGAAGGAAGACATTCTGCGGAACATTGTCAACCCAGAGAATGCTGTGCATGTTGGTGATATAACTGTGGAGTTCTGTCAGTTAAACGATGATGTAAAGCTTGTAAAATTATCAAATTCGACTAAGTGCATACAGATTGCCCAGGGAAACGATGAGAAGATTGTTTGATTTAGAATTTTGTATCGATCACATGTACTCTTGGCTATCCGAGAACCTATATTCCGTACAAACAAAATATTGTAAGTTTATGCAAATAATATCTAATGTTACCGATGATTTTGCAAAAGCCATTGCAGAACATGACGATTTTGAACGCAATTCATTAATAGACACTGAATTGTTAGCTTTAGGCTTAGATGTAATGCTAATAAAATAAAATCAAAAGGATATTTCTCTGACATTTAATGCATGATTTACATTTCCTGTCCCCGAGATTCCTGTTCGTTCCCAAGGGGTATCATATTACATAAAAAAATGTCAGGGTCAATCAAATAGCGTCTTAAAAGAAGTTATAATATTTGGTCGGGTGTGTTTGCCGAGATTCCAAAGGGGGGTATAACATTACAACAAACTGATTACTCAGCAAAGTGCTCGGTTGCAAAAATGCGAGATTCCCTGATGTCAAAGGGGCATAACATTACAACTGATTACTCAGCAAAACGACTTCCCCCACCACCACTGCAGTAAAGAACGGGCGGGGTCTGAGAGACGTCTGTTCCATCATTCTCGGTTAGATCGCCAAAGTATGCGGTTCGTGCGCGAGAGGATACCGCTGTGACGTCACAAAAATCGACCGACCACCACTCCTATCCTTTGTGACGTCACTCCCCCGAAAAACATTCGCGAAAAAATCAGGCCTTGACCCCCCAAAAAATTCGCAATCCCCCGCGGGCCCCCCCCGAAAAAACCGCGTCTGGGGGTGACCCCCGAAAAAGACCGCGGGTGACCCCGAAAAAAGATGGCCCGGTTAGGTCTGGGGGTGACCCCCGAAAAAAACCCCCTCGGTTAGGTTCTGGGGTGACCCCCGAAAAAAGATGGCCCGGTTAGGTCTGGGGGTGACCCCCGAAAAAAACCCCCTCGGTTAGGTCTTGGGGTGACCCCCGAAAAAGACCACCCCTGTTAGGTCTGGGGGTGACACCCGAAAAAGATCGCCCCGGTTAGGTCTGGGGGTGACTCCCGAAAAAGACCGCTCGGTTCGGTCTGCGGTTGACCCCCGAAAAAACCCCTCCCCAGAGGGGAGGAGGAGGGGGAAGGGAGGGGGAGGGGGAAGGGAGGGGGAGGGGGAAGGGAGGGGGAGGGGGACAAGCCCCCTCCCCAAGGGGGGGAGCCCCCCCGGGTTAGGTCTGCCTCGAAAGGTCAATGAACTTGATCCAGAATCCCCGTAGTCTACCTACTCACAGGGGTCGGTCTTGGGGTTCCACAGTAGAGTCCGCCCTGGACCGCGTTGTTGGACGGATCCGTAAAATGGGCCTGACCGTAGCCACCGCAAAGACCGAAGCAATTTGGCTGTATGGCCAACCGCTTCGGCCGCAGCGACCTCCGTTTGGTCAGGACCTTTGGATCCGGGTCGCTGAGGCAACTGTCGAGGTTGGGCCCAGTATGAGATTCTTGGGCCTAACTATCGACAGCCGCTGGCGCTTTGATAGGCATTTTGACCTCCTGGTCCTCCGATTAGAGAGGACAGCAGCCGCGTTAGCGCGGCTGCTGCCTAATATCGGGGGACCTCAGACGAAAGTCCATCACCTCTATATGGGGGTGGTGCGGTCGATAGCCCTATATGGGGCCCCCGTATGGTTCCTGTCGCTCGAGGCCAGCCGGCATTGCCAAGTACTCTTGGCAATAGTACGGCGCCGGCTGGCACTCCGGACCATACGGGGGTACCGCACCATCTCCGGTGAGGTGGCGGGTCTCCTTGCCGGGATTCCTCCCCTACATTTGGAGGCGGAGGGAGGGGAGGAATCTCGGTCAGGGAGATGGAGAAGGTCGATGCTGCTAGGCGTCAGGCCCGGGCAAATACCTTGGCGCGGTGGAGGCAGTCGCTTGCCTTGTCGCCGCGCCCGGTAGTCCCGGCACTCCTGCCCATCTTTGAGAGATGGTGCAGGGGTCGGTTCAGCTTGACCTTCCGCTTCACGCAGGTGCTCATCGGGCATGGTTGCTTCGGTGAGTACCTGCACCGGATGGGGCGGGAGCCAACAGCGCAGTGTCACCACTGCGGCGAGGAGGAGGGCACGGCGCGGAATACCCTAGAGGAATGCCCTGCGTGGGCAAGACCGCGCCGAGTCCTGAGAGCCGCAGTGGGAGGGTGGGACCTCTCGCTGGCGGTCATGTTCGACCACCTGACCGCCAGCGAGAGGTCGTAGGAGGCGGTGGTCTCCTTCTCCAAGTCTGTTACCTCGGAGAAGGAGGCTGCCGAGAGAGCCCGGGAGGCGGACCCGGGCTCTGCAAGGAGGGAGTGGGCGCGGGGACGACACTCCGCCGAAGGGCTCCTCCTGTTTAGCGCAGGAGGGGTGCAGTTGTGGACGGGAGGGTGTCGGGGTCGTCCCCGCGCCAACTTGTGCCCCCACGAGGGGGGGTGGAGTCGAGGTCGCCGAGAGGGCTCCCCCCGCGACGGAGTAGCTCCTCCTCTGCGGAGGAGGAAATAGCAGAAGAGAGGGATTCGCCGCGGTGTGTCCCTCGCGGCGGCTGTTGCCCGGATGGCGGGCGGAGACTTGGGGGGGGGGGGCGGGGGGTAGCTAACCCCGGTCCCCCCGGGGGGGAAGCTAGTCCCCCCCCCCCGGAACAGGTCGACATCCCCGAGGTAACTCGATGAGGGGGATGTCGGCTCGTCCCCCCTAATGATCGACGAGCTCTGGTGGGGCGTGGGGAGGTTCGGGGCGTGCCTGATCACGCCTCCGACAACCCTTCCTTGCCGGCGGCGGCGTCTTCTTGCCCTAGCCTGAGGCGCGTGCCTTCGGGTCACCCGGACGGGGTGGGGCACGACGACGTCGGGGGCCGTGGGTGGACTGAGCGGGGGCTCGGGAAGCCCATTCGTACGG
This sequence comes from Lasioglossum lativentre, assembly GCA_916610255.1. NCBI lineage: Eukaryota > Metazoa > Arthropoda > Insecta > Hymenoptera > Halictidae > Lasioglossum > Lasioglossum lativentre. Next base: position 18,724,986 of record OU744359.1, on the reverse strand, counting down.
CCCCAGGCATGGGGCCACCGGGTGGGTCCCCCCGCCCGGGGTCTTATAGAGTAGGTAGTGGGGGAGGCTAACCCCTCCCCCCCGGTATTTTATGATAGCTGGGAAGTGTTCTGTTGAGTACTCGCGTGATCCAGGCACTTCCCATTTAGCTTAGGCGGGTGTGGGGTTTTAGTGGGTAATCACTGGGGAGGGGGGCGCCGAAGGGGCGCCCGTGGTAGTCCCACATAACCTCGGTTTCCCCCCCGGGGGCCGAGGTATGCGTAATGCATTTCCCCACAAAAATAAGAAAAAAAAAGGATCACAGGAGTAAACCTAGTGCAAAATCTGGCTAGTCATTTATTTTTTTTGACGTAAATTATCCTCTTTTTAATATTCAAAAAACCTAAATATCCACTATTCTCTCAGGTCTCAAAATTGTTTTTTAATACAATCTCCTTTTGTTTTTGTTTTTGTTTTTGTTTTTGTGTTCTACCGCTTTCTTCTTATCACACAGGCGTATTCCGAAACCGATAAGCGTGTAAATTCGCCATTTGCACCTATTCTAATATAATTATAGAACGGAGCACCTAGTAGGAGCACCGACTATCAAACCACCGGCCGGGGTTCGAATGCCCGCGGTGGACTTACAGAGATCAGCCGGCTTTTTATCGAAATTTTTCGAAGAAAATTCCCACAGCCGACGAAGCAACCGAGTGCGATGCACGCAGCGGGCTCCGCCGGCAAATCTCTCTAAGTCCAATTATTTCAATTATTTTATCTTGACTCGCTCCGGCTACCCCCACCAACAATGGCCGTCGGCCGCCGAGCAAAGCAAGATAAAATCTGGCGCGCGAAAACCCCGCGGCTATGACGCGCGAAACCCTCGGACAAGATGGCGACTGTTCCTGTCGGCCGCTGATGATGTCGTCACCAGCGCGTAGGCTAGCGGCGACGTCACCAGTGCTCTGACGTCACCCTGGCAATGACGCACGGGGAACTTAGAAAATTTCCGAGATCCTCGAATGCACCACCGCAGCGAGGCTTCCACACCGCGCGTACACACTAGAATAACCAGCACACACAACAGCTGCACAGTACAAAATTCATAGAATAAAACCAAAAATTTAAACACTTAATTAGTAAAACAAAATTATCGCAGCTCACAAATGGTCCTCTAAACAACACGACCCAGTGGACAAACCGCAGGCCCCGTCGTCCGAGTGGTAATTACTACCGACAATTATAAATAAACTAAACTAAACTATCCTATACTAGTATATTAATAATAATAATAAGTAAAGTTAATCACTAAAAAAGAAAATAATTGCTTAGAGAAAAATAGAAACAAATAAAAAAGAAGAGAGTTTTTTGCACTATCGGCACAACACACACTAATATTTAAACAAGTAAGTAAAAATACGTTATGTTAAGAAAAAACCCTACACCTTAAATTCTTTGAAAAAATACTTGATTCATTAAGAGAAAACCTAACCTAACTAACTAAGTTACACTATTCAGCAATAAAACTGCCAAGCAGCAAAATCCAAAAGACGCAGTCTACTCGAAACCAATTTACCACTCGAAATCTGGCTAGTAAGATCGGGAAAATAATCGGTCCCGCCGGATGAGTCCGGGAGAAGCGAACAGCTCCTGCTCGCTAGGCGATCAAGCACTTGGTGGAAAAATTGCGGATATCTAGGCAGGGCACGCATGCGTGGCCATGGCGATGTGCGAATTTCTCCTGAGATCCGTTCTGAACAATCTTTCTTTGGGAGCTCGTCTAATCACGAGACATACCGGTGGTTTAACGTTGACAACACTGCCTAGAATTTAAGTGTGTCAATGAACACGGCAATCGATTCCGAAGCGTAGCAATCTTTGTAACGCGGGTTACCGTTTCCCGAAGAGATAAATACGGTTAGTTGCGCGAATTCGATGTCAACGCGTGTTTCCTTCCCAACGCACAATGCACTCGCTTATCCGCGACAACTAGATTCGAATAATTTGCCTCTTTGGCAAATTCGCAATTTAGAAAGGCAGCCACTCTGGGATATACAGACCTCGTCTGTAAAATCAAAAGGCTTACAATGTGCAAGTTACCATATTTAATGAGAGCCACTCTGGGCTATACAGACCTCGTCTGTCAAACCGAAAAAGCTTGCAATGTGCAAGTTACAATCTTTGAAAGAGAGCCTCTCTGGGCTTACGCATTTCGCGCTACGAACGATGAGTTTACCACGGTGACTGCTGCGTGCTTACCGGATCGTGTAAAGACGCAGAGTGATGAGTCTGCTGCTCGCGTCGACCTACTTCGATCGTGATCGAGAGGGGATCGATGCGTGCGCAGCCCGCCATCTGTCTCTCGCGCCCATGATCCTTGTCGGAGACGCATGAGATAGCGGGCGTCGCGGTGGTTAACGATACACGCACATACGATGCATCGATGTGTGACCAGAAACGGTCACAAATTCAATTGCGTTAAATTATAATTCGACGCTGTGCTCGACGACGAACTCATTGGGAATCAATAATGTTCAGCCGAACATGTCAACCTGCTAAAATTATGATTTCTGCAGTTTGTCCGAATTTTCCGACTTACCTTTGTAATTGTCTCCAATTTTTTTTCCTGAAAACTTTTCCAGGACCATAACGAACAGAACATAAAAAGAATTACGCATATCCATCGTTCGAATCGTGAGTTATGGTTTTGAGTTTATACACAAATCCAATTAAAAAAACCCCTTTCATTTTTTCCCGAATTTTCCATTTTCCGGGCAACTTTTCCAAATTTACTTTGCGTAAAAACCTAATTCGGATTATTACGAACATTTTGTTTTTTAAATTATCCAAATCGGTCCAGCCATTCTCAAGTGATGCGCTTACCAACGAACAGCATTTCATTTTTATTTATATAGATTCTTGTATTGCGGTTATTATATTCATTCTTTGCTTTATTTCATTATATTACTAATTCTTGTATTGCGGTTATTATATTCATTCTTTGCTTTATTTCATTATATTACTAATTCTTGTATTGCGTTTATTATATTAATTCTTTGCTTTATATCACTATATTACTAATTCTTGTATCGTGCTCCATTACGCTATATTACTGTTTGGTGCCTCTTACTGGTTCTATTTCGTGATTAATCCGTGTATAATATTTCTTAACTGGCCGTCTGACGATTTCCTTCAACAATAGTGCTAGTGCCGTCGTGTTCGCGAGCGTGTGAGACCCTTCAGTGCTATCCGTGTTTCCCGCAGAATTCTGTATTCCGTCGTATGTCTTGAGCCCTTTCGGTTGCTCGGTACGGGGGAAGACAGAAGCCCTCCATTGAAACTCTCTCTGTTCGCGTGGTTGGATTTTTATAGTGGTGTCACATGCCGCGACGCACCGGTCGAGCGTACCAATTGAGGAAACTGGTGAAACAGTTCCATCGCGAAGTACCAGGCACCAGATACAACCCGTATTTGGGGATTTACGATCTACCGCGCATAATCTTCAGCACCGAATCTACGGACACGACACGGGTCGTCGACAGACGCGAAATAGTCAGGGTCAACCATTCCGCTGTCGAGAGTTTCCTCCCGTAGAAACTCACCCCTCCCCTGGTCTTCTTCCCTAATCTTCCCCCGTTAGAGGATATCTGTATCGACGACCCCCGCTACGAACAATACACGCGACGTAGGGCGGCACTATTATACGAGAACATCTTCAGTGACGTAAGCCAACCTTTCAATTCGAATTTGATTCACCAACCGAATCCTCGGGATCGAGTCGGCGTTCTGCCGTGTGTCTTTAAGCCCTTTTGGTCGCTCAGTACGAGAGAGCCCCGATTCTCGATCTCGAACATCCTCTCGCGTGAAGATTCAGATTCGCGCAAGGTCAACTCGCACACATGCGCTCCCACACTGAAGACGGCGCCGGTCATCAAGGATTTCTAGAGTTGCCGCGACGCGCGAATCACGGTCGAACGCGATACCCCTTTTCGTGCCGTACACAACGAGTTCTTCTTCTTCGCATGCCTCTCCCTCGCGTTTCCGCAGCAGACTCCGGTATCGGTCCCTGATCAGACACGGACGCACGTGGCGTGTGGATCGAAGATCGTCAGCAAAGACATAAGACCTTTGCGACCGAGGAACAGGGTGTCCAGACGCCTCCGGTTGTGCACCGCCCCCCTGCTCCGAAAATCCCGACTCGGATCGTAACAGGCGTATTTTTGGCGCAGTCGGTAGGACCCGACGATCGCCGAGTAAGACTCGGTTGTCCTGCTACTCCTTCTACTTCCTATTTCGGAACCTAATCCTCACTCGCGATGGAACCCGAAATCCCGAACCCGCCTCCGACGCTCACCAAGGAGGACCTCTTTGCGTTCCAGCAAGAGCTGGCCCAACAAAAAAGCCACTCTCCTCGAGCGCTATGCCGCTCTCGAAGCCGCAGCGAAGCTTCGCGAGTCGGAAGAACGCGCGCGAGACAACGAATTGTTAACACTGCGCCGCGAACTCCGCGACATGCGATTGAACTCCCTCGATTCGGGGGCCCCGCGTTTCCTCCCACGGTCTAATTCAACCCTCCATGGCGAACCTCCTCGCCCCGACCCTGTCAATTTCACGGTGAAACAAGCTGTCCAGCTCATCCCCACCTTCGATGGCAGCAACATGACCGTTCTTCAATTCGTGCGCGCATGTAAACGCGCGCGCGAAGCTGTTCCCTCGTACGTAGAGCGTACGTTAACCAAACTCATTTGCAACAAACTCCGCGGCCGTGCCTACGCTGCCGTGGAAGACGAAGACTGCTCCACCATTTCCGATCTCTGTAGCCGCTTCAAGGACGTACTAGGCCTTCATCGTTTCGTCGATCAGTACCGAGGCGAGCTCGCGAGCATCTCACAAGGCGCCGCAGAACACGTCTTTGACTTTATTAGTCGCGTAAAAGATTTACGCGCCGCGATCCTCGATTGTCACCGCGACGGGACCGACGTCAGGGAAGTCGATACCCCCACTATTGACAGTTTCATTCGCGGGCTCATCCCCACGCTGCGTGCCGAGGTCCGCCCCTTCCGCGATGAACCTCTGAGCAAGGTTTACAACGAGGCCATCAACGCTTATAAGCAATACGAGCTCGACAAACGCCGGTTTCAAGAACCCCTGTGCAACGTTTACCGCCGCGTGCATTTTGCAGAACAGCGGTCAGTCACGCCAGAGCGTCGCGAGTATTATAACCGAGAACCTCGAAATCGCGCTTACCCAGAGCCCCTCATGCGCGGTGATCATTCTACACGAGACCCCGAGCTTTTTTCATGGCGCAGCCCTCAACCCGAAAACCCGAGCAGGGACATTCGACGTCCCTCGCCGCCACCTTCTCGTTACAACCCCCGGCAAACTAGACCGCGACCCGAGCCTGGCCCACGCGGCGAAGGGTCCCGTACATCCTTATCGCGAATTCCACGAACGATACTCCTCAGAATCTCCCAAGTTTCGTAAGTATTGACAAAACCCCGGGCACGACATCCACGAATGTCGCAAACGGGAGTATAATAATAACTTGAGACAGAGAAACGTGAACCGCCTCTCGTCCCAAGCAACGTCTGAATAAGAGGCCCCGACCCCAAGAACCGTCCAACTGGCAACGAAACAGCGCTAAACGACTCTTGATTCGTCTCCGCAATAAATCTCGCGTCCGATTCGCCGATACCCCGCGTAACCGCCACCGCGCCGCAATTCACCGCGCCGTGCGAGTTCCTCGTCGACTCCGGCTCGGAACTAAACATCATTAAAGCCTCGAGCGTGAAGCTCGACGTTCCGATCGACTCAGAAGACACTGTTCATGTTCACGGCATCACCGAGGGTGTTACCAACCATCTCGGTCGAATCGACGCGGAACTCAACAGCGCAATCCCCGTGTCACTCCAAGTCTTTCCCGACAGCCTCCCCGTCAATATCGACGGGATCCTCGGCGCACCCTGACAGGAAATAACGAAAGATCGAATCCGCATACCATTCTCGAACGCACACGAATACCAGATCGAGGCCAAAACGATCGCATATATTGCCGTGGATGTCCGCGGTCCCGCGATAGGGTATCTCCGTCGTCGCGAAATCGCACCCCGCGTATTCCTAGGTGATTGTCTCGTCACAAACACAAATGGAAAGGCATGCCTACGGTGCGTCAACGCATCGGCTGAAGTGGCGACCTTCTCCCTGCTGGTACTGGAGGTGGAAGAGTTCGAGGGTCCCCTTTCAAATTATAAACCCTAGTAGGAATACTATGGGGATTCTGGATCAATGTCAATGACTTTTCGAGGCAGACCTAACCCGGGGGAGGGGGGCTTGCCCCCCTCCCCCATCAGCCCCCCTCAGCCCCCTCCCTCAGCCCCCGCCCCCTTCCCCTTGGGGAGGGTTTTTCCGGGGTCACCCCCAGACCTAACCGGGCGGTCTTTTTCGGGGGTCACCCCCAGACCTAACCGGGGCGGTCTTTTTCGGGGGTCACCCCCCCCCCCAGACCTTTTTTTTTTTTTTTTTTACGGAAGGAGGTATGGGAAAAATGCCTTTACGCACTAACCCCCCGACCAGAAGGGTCGGGGGAGTGTGGGACTCGGCCGGTGTGAACCCGGAGGCTGCGAAGCCTCCGAGCCCGTGCAAACCGGCCCCTACCCACTAAACCGCAATCCTCCTCCCGGGACGATCAATAGATCGCCCCTCTACTAACCTGTATCCGATCCATTGGGATCCACGGCCCTGCTATCCGCATGTACTCATGGAGCCCTAGATCGGGTATTATCCACACCTGTTCTTAGCCGAAAAAGTTTTTAATTCTTTACACATATATACAGGGTGTCTCAAAATTCCTTCAGCTCCCGGAAATGGGCGGTTCCTGAGGTCATTTGAAGCGACATTTTCCTTTTGCAAAATGTTGTCCGCGGCTTTGTTTAGGAGTTATTAACGAAAAACACGGACCAACCAGAGCGCGCCTAGTCGCTCGGTGGCACGGTCAGCGCGGCGAGCCGGGGGGAGGAGAGTGTTGTCGGTACGCCGCGATGTAACAGACAACAGTTTCTCGATTATGTCCCGATTTCGATGAGCTTTGGATATGTTGTAAAGACCCCGATTCTGAACAACATTTCCGTTTATACTTTTTGCCTCGCGTCTTTAGTTTACGAGATATTTGTAAAAACTTGTAATTGAAAATGCTTCGAAATGTGTGTCACTGTCACTGGGTCATTCGGTGACGAACTGCACAGATGTCTTCAGGTGTACGACAGTACCAAAAGCTAAGGGTTGTACGGTCAGGTCAACGAACTGTACAGGTGATGGTAGATAGCAGGTATACGAGAATCACATGTTTCGGTTTTCCTGCAGATTTGTACGCTGAGTCGATGGGTTACTGTTCGAAAACGTCGTCCGTCTTTCTTTTAGAAAGTTTCTTAAGGGAGGCATAGGACAATAGGGACCCTAAAACGCCACGCCGACCTGACATTTCTACCTCTTGCTGGCTGAAAGGACGGACGACCTTTTCGAACAGTAACCCATCGACTTGCGTACAAATCTGCAGGAAAACCGAAACATGCGATTGTCGTATACCTGCTATCTACCATCAGCTTTACAGTTCGTTGACCTGACCGTACAACCCTTAGCTTTCGGTACTGTTTCTACAAATATCTCGTAAACTAAAAACGCGAGGCAAAAATCATCGAAATCGGGACATAATCGAGAAACTGTTAGTTGTTACGACATCGCAGCGTACCGACAACACTCTCCTCCCCCGGGCTCGCCGCGCTGACCGTGCCACCGAGCGACTAGGCGCGCTCTGGTTGGTCCGTGTTTTTCGTTAATAACTCCTAAACAAAGCCGCGGACAACATTTTGCAAAAGGAAAATGTCGCTTCAAATGACCCAAGGAACCGCCCATTTCCGGGAGCTGAAGGAATTTTGAGACACCCTGTATATATATAAGTCAACAGTATATTGATATAAGTGTAAACTAAGAGGACTCATCTGAGGTAATGACAATAGTTCGTTTGAGGCTTCTTTCTTTATCTTCTTTAGCATTCATAATTTCATTAATAAAATTATCGATGCTTTTCCAATCGTCGAGGCTGCGTGTAATAGTTTCTTGGAAATTTTCAGGTGATAGTTTAATTTTTATTTTTTGTTCCAGTTGTTGTCGGAGATCATTCCATTGTGGACACGAGAAAAGGGTATGCGCCGGATCATCTGTAATATTTGGACACCACCAACAGAAATCGTCAGCGGCTTTTCTAATTCTTTTGAGGTAAGTTCCAAAGACACCATGTCCTACTAATGCTTGAGTGAGCCGGAAATTTAGTTGGCCAAATTTTCTTTTCTTCCAAAGGTAAGGTCTTGGTATAATCGTCCGCGTCCACAAGATTCAGGTGTTTTCTCCTGCCATTTAATTGTCCACCACCTCCACGAGTCCTTCTGTATCTGTAGTTTTCTCGTTTCTAAATTTTCTGATTTCCATTTAATTGCGTCATCGTCATCTGTATCTAAGATTTTGTATTGGTTTAAAACTCCAAACAACCTGGTGCGTTCCTCTAAAAGATACTCGATTGGTAAATGACCAGTAACTACGCAGAGTGCATTTCGTCCTGCAGTTCTATAACTATGAGCCACACGAGTTAAACATAGTTTCTGAATTTTGAAAAGTTTCTGTTTGTTTCTGTTAAATTTAAGTGCTTGTGGCGCCCAAATCGGACTGGCGTAGCTGATTATGGATACTATTATGTTATTGTAAAAACTTCTATCGGAGGATTTGGGACCTCCGATATTAAACATAATACGGGATAATTCTCCTATTACTTTGATGGCTCGAGTTGTAATTTTATCAATGTGAGGGTAATAATTATTTTGTTTACTTAGAATTACGCCTAAATATTTTAACGATTCTTGCAGTGTGATTTCAGAATTTGAAATATTAAAGGTAAAATTTGGCGGGAGAATTTTTTTATTAAAGCTAATAATGGCAGTTTTTTGAGTGGCTAGTTGAAGACCTTTTTCTTTCAACCATGGGATTATCTTGTGATTAACACTATATTCTAATTCGTCCTTAACCTGTTGTAAACTATTATTTGCAGAAAAAATCGCAATATCATCTGCATAGGCGATAATCTTAACATTCTCCGGAAAATTTAGACTCAGAAGTTCATCATAAATAAGATTCCAAATTATAGGTGATAGCACTGATCCTTGGGGTACTCCCCGTTTCGTTTTTACATTAATCCACTTATTCGTAGCTTTATACATAATATATCTATTTTTGAAATAGTTTTGAATTAAATATTTTAATTGAGTAGGAAAGTTACGGTTTTCTAAACAACCAAAAATATTATTCCAGGAAATACTATTAAAAGCATTTTTGACGTCGAGACTTATTAAGAAGCCATAACGTCCTTTAGAGTTATTTTCTTGCATATAATTTGACAAAAGTTGTAGAGCGTCCAAAGTTGATTTCCTTCTACAAAAGCCAAATTGATGGGGATGGTATATCGGAATTCCTAAGTGATCAAAGATTTTGATTGCAATAATTTTCTCCATTATTTTGTTTAAACTATCGCCTATGCATATAGGACGGAAATTGCTAGGTACTAGAGTTTCCTTTGTATTTTTTCTTAATAAAATAACTCGAGATTTTTTCCAATTTTTTGGAATATAATTTAGACTAATGCAATTTTGACAGAAATTTGTAAAGGTTATTAGATCATTTTCGATAATTAATTTAACAATTATAGGTGGAATTTTATCTAATCCTATTGCTTTTCTTGTATTGAGTTCCACAGCAATGTCATATAAGTCACCTTTGTCTATTTTAATTTCATTATTTACCGTGGGATCGTATGTATCATAACGTATTTCGCTAGAATCTCGTGGAAATAAAGTTTCTAAAATACCTTTCGCTTCCATAGATGAAAGATTTGGTGCCGGTTGTTTACTTTTATAAAAATTTCGTATAACTTGAAATGGCTTACCCCAAATGTCGTCTTCTAAAAGTTTGACAAACTCTTTCCAGGAATCTCTTTTTGAGTCATTAATTTTAAAATGTCTTGCATATTTGAAATGTCTAAACCTTTCCTTCTAGCACCTTGAATCCTCCGTCTAATTTGTAAAACTTTTTTCTTACTTTCTGCTATTTCTTCATTCCACCAAGAATTTTCTCGGTGGCGGAAGCTATTTATTTTTTTCACAATGGAGATTTTGCACGTTTTATGGATATTTTTAATATATTTATTAGCTGTTATTATGGAAGGTTGTTCCCAATCTAAATTTTCATTTAATTTTTAAAAAATTTTTAGGAATTTATTAATGTCTAAATCTTTGGTATTCCACTGCCAATCTATGGTATGTTTTATATATTTTTTAAAATTATAATTATTCGAAAGGTCAATATTATGTATAATAGTTTTGTGATCTGCTAAGTTATCTGATCTATCGATCTCACTAGTAATTTTTTGGGCAATTATATTATTATAAAAGATTATATCTATTTTGGATTTAGCTGGGCCACGTGAAAAAGTATAAGTACCACCATTAATGCTACCTGGGATCAAACGTGTATTAAGGATAAGAGAGGTCAGAATATTACCTTTTGGCGTATTCAGCCGGTCACCAAATAAAGAAGTTCTAGCATTGAAGTCGCCCATAAAAATTAAAGGACCAGTATATAAATGTCTTAAATTTAAAATTTCTTCGACATTAGATTCAAAACGAGATTTCGAAATATTAGGAGAAATATAAACATTTATAATTGTGAGGAAATCCAGTCTAATACCAACGTAGCATTCCCCCGAAAAAACGCCGCCAAAGAGGATCTTGAAATTAGTATTAATTACTTTTATAGCCGCTTGTTTAGAGTTGGAGTAGTACCATTTTTTATCTTTTTTATAATAAGGTTCTTGGATACAGGCAACGTCGATGCGTTTGTCTATTATTGTTTGATCTAAAAGATCTTGTACGTTCTGACTGTGGTTAACGCGTAACTGTAGTACGGGCATTATAAATAGTAAAGTCGTCCTTCATTTTCCTTACCACTTTCCTATATTCAGGACAGGACATGGACCCCATAAGGTGATTAAATGGTAGTTTTAGTTCTTTGCAACTTAGACAGCAGAAAGCGTTTTTGCAATCTTGCATGAGATGTCCATCACATCCGCATTTGCGGCATCTCAAATTATCAGTAATTTGTTCATTACAATTCGTACTAAAATGTCCCGATTTATGGCATCGGAAACACTTAATCATTTTTGGCGATGCCGTTAGGGAAACCTGAGTTATGCCAATTTTAAGTCTCTTGGTATTTTGAATAATTTTTAAATATTTCGTAGGCAATTCAAGGACGGCAAGCTGAGTTCCCATCCTTGTTGGTCTTAATGTTCGTAAACGAAGTTTTAAAAGAAGTAAGTATGTCTTCTCTTTCTATTATTGGATCTAGGTCACGTATTTCAACTTCAAATGTCTTCTGTAGAATTTTGATGTCTTGAAGGTCCAATTTCTCCGCTAATTTGCTTCGTAATGAGTCGGCAATACCATCTTCGGCAAGTTCGATTAAGAGCTTACCTGTTCGAGTCTTTCGTAGCCTTCTAACTTTTTCTTCATTCACCACAGTTTCACATATTTTGGCATAAGATTTTTTATATTTGTTTGTATCTTTTAAACTTATTACGACAGCGTCCGGCCTTGGAACGATCCATCTCGGTGTCTTAATACTTCTGGGTGTAGATGTATTACCATCATCACCATCAACTCCGCTGGTAATCTCTGCTTCTGTGGTAGCCTCAGGTATGTCTACAGTCATTTTTGATTTTTTATTTTGTGGTTTAATCGATGTATTTCCTAGTGTCCTATTTATGTCTCTGGAAGATCCAGCATATGTCTTCTTAACAATATTGGCATATGATTGAGGTTGGCTCATTGAAATTACTGTCTCTTGTAATTTTTGTATACTATTAATCATTATTTCGCTAAACGAATTAATAGCACATACCAAAGGATTTTCGGAAAGTTTGTTCATATTTTTTGTTATTTCTGTTTCTTCTATATTGACTAATGATTTCTTTTCTTTTTCAGGTGCAGTTATACCGGAATAAAGAACTTCTGTGCAGCTTGCTGAACTTTCCAATGGAGGTGATCTTGCCAATGGGGGTGATTTTCGAGTTTTCCTAAATCTCTTCAAATTTTGTGTTGCAGATATTTCTTCCTGACCTCCGGTTGAGCAAATATCCGTTTCCGTATCTGAGCTAGCCGCTCGTTTGCCTCGGATTTTCCTGATGTCAGAGGTTGGTTCTACAATATTTCTACGGGTAAGTATTTCTATGATACTCTGTTTGTTCTTTTCACTAAAATCACGAGGTTCTAAGGAGGATAACACTTCCATAATATGTTTGTTGTCTTGAATTAACGTAGAAGTTTGATTAACAATCGTGTTATACCTTCCTCTTAGATCTATATTTTCTGATCTCAGGATCGCTGTTTCTTTGTTTAACTTTTCTATAAGTTCATTATTTTCTTGTTTTAATAAAATATTTTCTTTACTTAATTGGTGTTTAAGATCGTTATTTTCAGCTCTTAGTTTTAAATTTTCCAATTTCATTTTTTCCCAGTTTGCTAATAGTTTGGTATTAGTCGAAATGTTAGATAGATCCGATGGATCACCCGATTTTATAATGACCGGTTTTTTCTTATTCTTTTCCTCGTTCTCTTTTCTAATTTCTTCCTTCCTGATTCGTTTCATATCTTTATTTGACTTTATTAAGGTTTCTATTCCTGACTGAATGTTTGCAATCCATCTTTTAGCATCAACTTTGTAGTTCTTCGATACACCTGCATATGCACTGAGTGATTTCATATCTTTTTCCATTTTACTTATTAATTTCATATTCATCATCGTATTACTCATTATTTCATCTTCTTTTTCCTGAATATTAAGATTTTTATTCTTTTCCAGAACTGGACTCACTTTAGCAAGCGATACTCCGCTAGAGGACCCTTCTCGAGAGTGATCGCTATTCATGCCAGCATCCTCATTTCGTGATCTTCTACCGTCTGAACTCCAAGTTTCATGATTTCGGCCTGAGCCAAGATTCCCGGGAGTTTCAAGTTCTTTCCACATCGATTCGTTCTCCCAACGTTTCAATAAGTCTATGCCCAGATCCTGTTCTTGATCAGTTTCTGTAAGCAAATTGATCTCCAGCATCTGGATGTCTTCAATGTTTTCAGGCGTTGAAATCGATCCAGCATTACCCGTATTGGGTTTGGCCCATATAACAGGTTCTTCTTGACTACGCATGGGTTCCACAGAGTCAAGCTTGCGGTCGTCGGATGAAGACACAGGGGAGGCCCGCACGACCACCTCCCCAACGCCTGTACTGAGGGCTCCGATACCCTCTGCACCGTATTTTATTTCGTCAGAAGAAGAGTTGTCCATTATAGATGCCAGTCGTCATAAAGGTTCCAAACCAGTTTTAATAATTTTGGAGGTCTCACACATCGACCGGAGCCGCCTCCTTACTCCGATACGCCTTAAATACAAGGGGGTTCAGGCAAGTACCCCCAGGGAATCGTTTGCGACTAACCAATTTAACGTCCGGTAGCCATGCATTCATAAGCATAATGTCTCAAACCGTAAATTCGGACGTTTACCTGCCTACTCCGTTCGCCTTCTGTTCCAACCGAAGCCGTCACAGAAGCCCAGGGAGCCCCACGAGGAGGTGGAGTAGGAGGATTTTGGCCAGCATGGACCCGCAACTTCACCGAAATTCTTCAAAGAAGAACATCAGTTCCATCGCAGTTTCCATTCAGAACCGAAGTTCCGTGTGGAATCCATGCCAGCCTTCGCCCCCCCCCCCCCCCAAGACATAACCGGGCGGTCTTTTCCGGGAGTCACCCCCAGACCTAACCGGGCGGTCTTTTTCGGGGGTCACCCCCAGACCTAACCGGGCGATCTTTTTCGGAGGGTTCGCGGATTTTTGGGTTTTTGGGGTCAAGGCCTGATTTTTTCGCGAATGTTTTTCGGGTGAGTGACGTCGAAAAGGATAGGAGTGGAGGCCGGTGGATTTTTGTGACGTCACAGCGGTATCCTCTCGCGCACGAACCGCATACTTTGGCGATCTAACCGAGAATGATGGAACAGACGCCTCTCAGACCCCGCCCGTTCTTTCCTCCAGTGGTGGTGGGGGAAGTCGTTTTGCTGAGTAATCAGTTTGTTGTAATGTTATGCCCCTTTGTCATCAGGGAATCTCGACACGTGGCAAACTGTGCATGTTTGCAACCGAGCACTTTGCTGAGTAATCAGTTTGTTGTAATGTTATACCCCCTTTGGAGTCAGGGAATCGCGGCAAACACATCCGGCCAAATATTATAACTTCTTTTAATACGAAGAAATAAGTTTGCTGAGTAATCAGTTTTTTTGTAATGATAGGAGTGAGGAACGTACAGGAATCTCGACAAACGCATCGGGTTATAAATATTATAACTTCTTTTAAGACGTTCAACAGCATTTAAGACGCTAGTTGATTGACCCTGACATTTTTTATGTAATATGATACCCCTTGGGAACGAACAGGAATCTCGGAGACAGGAAATGTAAATCATGCATTAAATGTCAGAATATCCTTTTGATTTTATTTTATTAGCATTACATCTAAGCCTAAAGCTAACAATTCAGTGTCTATTAATGAATTGCGTTCAAAATCGTCATGTTCTGCAATGGCTTTTGCAAAATCATCGGTAACATTAGATATTATTTGCATAATGTTGAATTATCAAAACTAAATCAACATTCTCAGAATCGTATTCTTAAATAGAGATTACAATGTATCGATGGAACGTTCTCTGGATCGTTTCTAAACAGAGATTTCGAGGTAACGCATTCAGTATATACTTTGTCTCAAGTGCCGGACTGTGGGGGGCTAAACTAAACAGTCTGGAGATATGAAGGGACCCTATTTGCCTTCTTTGGGGTTCCAACGGTTTTTCCTCCAAGAGTCAGTTGAGCCTGAAACTTCCTTGAGTAAAGAGCTTCCTCTCGCGCCGTAAAATAAAGACATTTATTTTAAATCAAGTTCCAGTGTGCCTTTATTTAATAACCCATATCCAATAGGTTATGGGCCCAGTTATCGTTGAAATACTTTTTAAAGTTTAGTGAACTGTGTTTATAAACTATATCGAAGTTATTTTTTTAATTAGCACATTTAAGCATATATAGGACTAGTGACATTTTAACTTGGTGACATTTAATTAAAATAGATTATAATAATTTAGTGTATAAATATATATAGTGCTAAATATAGTTAAATATGGAAAACTTAAGATTAAAAAGGAACATTAAACCTTTCGACGGTGAGAGATACAGTATGTGGAAGTTAAGAGTTCGGTCACTACTAAATGAATTAGATGTACTAAAAGTAATAGATCAAAACATTCCGGAAAAATTAAATAGCGAGTGGATTAAGGCAGAAAGAATCGCGAAAAATACAATTATCGAATATTTGACCGATTCCTTTTTGGGTTTCGCGAACACTGGGAGCACGGCGAAGGAAATATTTAAAAATTTAGATGCGATATACGAGCGAAAAAGCCTCGCGACGCAATTAGCGCTGCGAAAGAAACTTTTAAGCTTAAAATTAGAAGGCGATACACCTTTAATAAAACATTTTACCGAATTCGATGATTTGATTGCAGAACTATTATCCGCGGGTGCGAAAATAGAAGAGGCGGATAAAGTGTCGCACTTGTTGTTATCCTTACCATCCACATATGATGGTGTAATAACCGCTATTGAAACCTTGTCAGAGGACAATTTAACATTAGCTTTTGTAAAGACGCGCCTATTAGATCATGAAGTAAAGTTAAGAACGGGAAATAATCAGACAAATGCGAAAGTTTTGCATGTGCAAAGAATGCATAATTTTAAAAGAAATAATAATGAATAATCTTGTGGGAAATATTAAATGCCATCACTGTGGCAGAAAGGGGCACAAAATTCGTGATTGTTTCCACTATAAGAAAAATCAGCAGTACCATGAAGACAAGAAGAGGATGGCCCAAACAACCCAAGTGGCAGGGCCGAGCAAATCGCAGGAAGAACTTGAAGGCTTCGCCTTTATGGCAGGAAACATCGACAACAAAGGGTCGGAGAATTTGACGTTCCTACTAGACTCGGGGGCCTCGGACCATCTGGTCAACAGGGATGACTGTTTCTTTACCTACAAGATGTTGCAGCCACCCATAAGGATTGCAGTTGCGAAGAACGGAACTTTTATAACGGCGACAAAGAAGGGAAATATTCGAGTGACGAGCAACCTTGGGATCGAGGGTGTCCTTGAAAATGTCCTCTACTGCCAGGACGTACCGTACAATTTATTGTCGGTAAAGAAGATGCAGCAGTCAGGATTGTGCATCACCTTTGATGAGGAAGGAGTCCGCATAGCAAAAGACGGTAAATTGGTGATGTGTGGTAAGCCCTTAGAAAATTTAACATGTATTGAATTTGAAATTAATAAGAAAAGGGTAAACAGTCTTTCACGAGTTTATAGTGCTACCAGCAATAACTATGAACTCTGGCATAGACGTTTAGGACATATTGGTAGGGCTAAATTTATACAGTTGAGGGATAAACAAATGGTTGATGACATAGAACATATTAAAAATGTTGTACCAAATGATAGCTTATGCGAAGCTTGTATAAACGGTAAACAAGCAAGATTACGTTTTGAAAAAGCTAAAGACAAAAGTCATATAGAACGACCATTGTTTATTGTTCATACTGACGTTTGCGGACCTATCACTCCAACTACCGTTGACAACAAAAATTATTTTGTATTATTTGTTGATGACTTTACTCATTATTGTGTCACATATGTCATATGTGATCACTTATAAATCAGATGTATTTTCAGCATTCAAAGATTTTGTTGCTAAAAGTGAAGCTCATTTTAATTTAAAAATTGTTAACTTATATTCTGATAACGGTAGAGAATACTTATCAAATGAGATGAAAGATTATTGTGTGCAAAGAGGTATCAGTTTTCATTTAACAGTTCCACGAACACCTCAGTTGAATGGTGTTTCCGAACGTATGGTTCGGACAATTACAGAAAAAGCACGTACGATGATAAGTGGTGCTAGTTTAAGTAAAGTATTTTGGGGAGATGCAGTTCTTACTGCTACTTATATAATTAATTTTACCCCGACTAGAGCTTTAAAAGAAAATAAAACTCCATTCGAATTATGGCACAGTAAAAAGTCTAAATTAAGGTATTTGAAAATTTTTGGTTCAACTGTTTATGTTCATAATAAAGTCAGAAAAACCAAATTTGATGAAAAGTCATGGAAAGGAATTTTACTTGGCTATGAACCGAATGGTTATAGGGTGTGGGACATGGAAAATGAAAAATACGTTGTAGCTAGAGACGTAATAGTAGATGAAACGAATTACTTAGAAACTCGACCAGGAACGAGACCTGAAAAGGTCGATGTAAACATCTATAGTAAAACTGGTGCATCTGAAAAAAGGTCAAAATCAGTGGAAATAGATGAATTAGTTTATAAATCTGATAATGATAAATCAGATGTATTGAAGTCGAGAGTAGAAGTAAATTCGGAAGAAAAGTTAAATGAAAACTCAAATAAATTTGTAACAGAAACAAATATGCACGATGAATCTTCTTCTCAAAATAATAAAGATAAGACAGTAGAGAAAATCGAACCTAGAAGGAGTGACAGGATTAAGCAACGACCTCATATGTCATACAATGAATGTGACACACAAGATGATATTATTATGTGTGCACAATCTTTTGTAAATCACATACCAAATTCATTTGAAGAGATTGAAAGCAGGGATGATATTGTTAATTGGAAACAGGCAATAAACAGTGAAATTAATTCACTGCTGTTAAATAAAACTTGGACATTAGTTGAGAAACCTAATGGTATAAATATAGTCGACTGTAAATGGATATTTACTATTAAGAGCGATGAACACGGAAATCCGTCGAAATACAAGGCACGTCTTGTTGCACGCGGATTCAGTCAGGAATATCTAACTGACTATAATGAAACATTTGCACCAGTTGCAAGAATGACTAGTTTTAGATTTATAGTTGCTTTAGCTAATCAGTTTAATTTATTGATACACCATATGGATGTTAAGACAGCATTTTTAAATGGTGAATTAAAGGAGCAGATTTATATGAAAGTTCCTCAAGGAATTACGTGTGAAAGCAATCAAGTTTGCAAATTGAATAAGGCAATATATGGTTTAAAGCAGGCAGCAAGATGTTGGTTCGAAGTATTTGACAGATGTCTTGTAGAAAAGGGTTTCCGAAGTTCATCAGTCGACCGATGTATTTATATATTAGATAAAGGGAATGTATTGCAAAATATATGTGTTGTACTATATGTGGACGATCTTGTGATTGCTACTGCAAACTTGGAAACAATGACTAAATTCAAAAGTTATTTAAGGAATAAATTTAGAATGACGGATTTAAGTGATATTAGTTTCTTTTTAGGAATAAAAATTGAACGTCATGACAATAAAATAACCTTAGATCAAAGTGGATATATTAAGACTATTTTAGAGAAATTTAATATGAATGAATGTAACCCTGTTAGTGCACCATTGCCAAGCAAGTTAGATTATCAAGCTTTAAATTCTGAAGAAAAATTAGAAGCACCATGTCGTAATTTGATCGGTTGTCTAATGTACGTAATGTTATGTACAAGGCCCGACTTGAGTGCAGCAATAAATATATTGAGTAGATACACAAACAAAAATAATAAAGAACTTTGGCAAAATTTAAAACGAGTATTAAGATATCTTAAAGGTACAATTGATATTAAATTAATATATGTAAGAGGAAATTATGATGAAATCTTAACTGGATATACCGACTCCGATTGGGGAGGTCATGATGAGAATGACAGAAGGAGTACAACGGGATACTTATTCAAATTATTTGAAAGATGCACAATTTGTTGGTCAACAAAAAGACAAGCATCTGTAGCTGCTTCTTCTACTGAAGCAGAATATATGGCGCTTTTTGAAGCCACAAGAGAAGCTTTGTGGTTAAAATCTTTAGCAGGTAGTATAAGTATAAATATTTCAAAGCCAATAGTAATATTTGAAGATAACAATGGCTGTATAAGTATAGCAAATAATCCAAGTAATCACAAGAGATCGAAACATATAGATATCAAGTATCATTTTTCCAGGGAGCAAATTGAGAAGAATGTTATTAAACTAAAATTTGTATCCACAGAAAATCAAGTAGCTGACGTCTTGACGAAGCCATTGCCAACACCTAAATTTATAGAATTTAGAACAAAGATGGGGTTAGAATAAATGTAGTTTCATTTATTTTATTTAAAAAAAAAAAAAAAAAAAAAAAAAAAAAAATTTTTAAATGTATATGTAGAGATATAAGAGTATAATGAATATATTATAGTTTTTAAATAATATAAGGTTTTGATATGGTCTGATTAGGTTTTATGGGTTTCCCTAATCCTCGGCAACAAATGTTGGACCATTTGTAATTTCCCAGAAAACGGCAGGAAAGGAATCTCTTAATAATTTATTTTATCACAGAGTTTAATTTGTAACTAGGATTAGTATTCAATCGTAATCTGCGATACATATATATACAGAATGATATTGTATAACATGTGCTGTCTTGTTTAATCTTACTTAAGAACAGTTGATTTATTTTTGAAGGGGCGTGTTGAATTATCAAAACTAAATCAACATTCTCAGAATCGTATTCTTAAATAGAGATTACAATGTATCGATGGAACGTTCTCTGGATCGTTTCTAAACAGAGATTTCGAGGTAACGCATTCAGTATATACTTTGTCTCAAGTGCCGGACTGTGGGGGGTAAACTAAACAGTCTGGAGATATGAAGGGACCCTATTCGCCTTCTTTGGGGTTCCAACGGTTTTTCCTCCAAGAGTCAGTTGAGCCTGAAACTTCCTTGAGTAAAGAGCTTCCTCTCGCGCCGTAAAATAAAGACATTTATTTTAAATCAAGTTCCAGTGTGCCTTTATTTAATAACCCATATCCAATACATAAACTTACAATATTTTGTTTGTACGGAATATAGGTTCTCGGATAGGCAAGAGTACATGTGATCGATACAAAATTCTAAATCAAACAATCTTCTCATCGTTTTCTGGGCAATCTGTATGCACTTAGTCGAATTTGTTAATTTTACACGCTGTACATCATCGTAGAACTGACAGAACTCCACAGTTATATCACCAACATGCACAGCATTCCCTGAGTTGACAATGTTCCGCAGAATGTCTTCTTTCTTTCGTAGAAAATCTTTCCACGTAGCCATAGACAACTGAATTTCATTGCCGTGATTGTCTCCTATAGCCAACTCGACGTGACAGCAACCACCAATTCGAACTCCAATGTCAAGGTATTTGTAGAATGTATTCGTCAAGGGATATCTCCTGCCCAATATACGCACCGCGCTTACGATCCTCTGTTCCGAATTATGAGCGCTGATAAGAAATGAAACAATTAGGAAAGACAATTTTTCAGTTGCAAAGAAACCATACTGAATAGCATTTTTAGCGGTTGCCGGAGTACTTACTGTGTGTGTAATTGCGGAGGATAGAACTCATTATTCTGCAGCGTAGCGCGAGAGTTGACGGTTGCCGACCACATAGTTGATACTTTGTCGATCCAACCAACAATGGCGATTTATAGCCTCTCTCTACGCCCCCCCTTCCCTTTTTGAAAAAATGCAAACACAGCAAGGAATCTCGGCACGAGGCAAACACATCCGGTGAAATATGATACCAAAAATTCTTAGAAATAAGTTTGCTAAGTAATCATTTTTTTTTTTGTAATGTTAGGAGTCAGGAACGAACAGGAATCTCAGCAAACACATCCTGTGAAATATTACACCAAAAATTCTTAGAAATAAGTTTGCCGAGTAATCAATTTTTTTGTAATATTATACCACAAACTGCGCATTTTTTTTTGTCGGCAACATCGGGTGAAATATTATACCATTTTAAGAAATACTTTATTCAAAAATATGGTTCTTGTTGATCATTATATATTTTACACAGTTTAAATACATTTTCAACGGCACATATGCAAGTATGGAATGCACATCTATGCAGCCCCTTTTGCAACATCGACAATCTTGGAACATCCTGTAGATCCACATCAAGAGCCTCGATTCCAGTTAATTTCCATAGCCATTTTTTCTTTTCCAATCCCTTGACAATGACCTGCTGCGTATTTTCCAGAGTTAGTTTCAAACAGCTTCCAGCTTCTTTGTATGGAACATATCCGTCCATCCAGCCGATTCCATGATGTTTTCTCGTTAGCCATCGAACCTGACGTGCTTTGACAGCAGTCAATCGGTGGAACCCAAATGCTGGCTCGAATATCCAGTGCAATAGTTTATTTCCATCTCGTAAAATGGCCGCTTCTTTTACAACGAATTCGTTTGACTCAATCTTGAAGCCTTGTAGTTCGACAAATGTTAAATAAGCCATTGCCGCTTGTTAAAGTATTCTGCGCACTACGTTGGTCAACGGGCTGTACTCGACTATACGATCATGTATAATCAAGCAGTATGCAGCTGTGTTGACTGGCACATTATCTCTGCATTCGAAATCTATGCGTACATCAATTGTAGCACTTTTAACAGACTCGTTTTGACGAGAGCAGTCTATGACCACAAATGGCCCCCGTGATAAGAACTCTACATATCGTAAAGTACTGCATACTTATGTTTTTCAAAGTCCAAGTTTAGGTCATCGTATGGGTATGATTCCGAATTTAGGTACAACCGTATGTTTGACAGTTTACAATCGTCGAATTGATTAGCAGTCTTATGCAATTGATTCTTCCTATCATTCTGCAATGCGAATATGATGAAGCGAGGTTTTTCCAGTTGTGTTTCTCAGTCTTGATGGCCCACGTATGCATCGTAGTTGTTTGTAAATGTGGATATTCGTATAGAT
This sequence comes from Lasioglossum lativentre, assembly GCA_916610255.1. NCBI lineage: Eukaryota > Metazoa > Arthropoda > Insecta > Hymenoptera > Halictidae > Lasioglossum > Lasioglossum lativentre. Next base: position 18,703,001 of record OU744359.1, on the reverse strand, counting down.
CCCAAGAGCGAAAACTCATAGGTATCAATTGCCCTCTCTCGAGAATGCGTGGTAACGACAATTTGGTTACTTCTTCCAGACTTATGTGCGGCATTCGCCACTGAACTTTGAATAATTCGATTTTAGGTCTTAAAATACTAGAACCATTCAACGCGTTTAGATCGTTTCGTGATCGAATTAAGACCAACTCTTGACGCACGTTACCGGCCATCTTGTTATAATCTTCACCGAAGCCAAAGAGCATATTGAATGGTATGCAGAAATTGAAATCTGCGCCATCCAGTTTACGATACCAGCCAGCGGTAGCCAATGCTTTACTTTTTCCGAGGGAGATGGACACGTGTGTTTTTAACGCAGTCGTTATTCCAGGATTTTTACAGCGATCTATTTCAACGCCATTCAGTTTATATCGAATTTCATCAAACATGAAAGCAGCGCAATTGGAATCGAGAGTAACATTGTTGCTTGTTCCTTCAGATGGAGCCTCTGCTAAAATGACTTTTCCTTCAATGTACAAGAAACTCTCGCACGGTAGCGTATACAGATCTTGCTGCTGTATCGGTATTCTTATTTCATCGCTATTTCCGAGAGTAGTATTTGCATATAGATTATACGTGTGCACTTCTATTTTGGTTACTCGATTATCGGAGGTCGGCGTATTGCCAATGGCTAAAATGTCAGACATCATTGCTTCACAACAAATCCCAACGATTATAGAAAACGCACGTTCTGCAAGCTCAGCAGGATCTTCCTCGACGATGGTGTGGCACGACAATTTGCTCGACTTACTGTGTCGATGAATGTATTTGTTGCAGCAGTCGGAATTAGAGGTTCGTTCGCTTTGTTATACACAAGCATTATACAACATTTGTTCGTAGGAGCAGGGATCTCGCCGTCTTACATTTTTCTGCAAATAAATTTGATGAAACCATAAACTACATATTCCATTCCTAATATTCATGCAAAAATGAAGAACGCGAATACGGACAAATATCGTTACTATTTCCTACAACAAACTTAAAAAGATAAATTTCTTAATACTTCAGAAATAAGTTTGCTGAGTAATCAATTTTTTTGTAATGTTATACCCCTTTGGAGTCAGGCACGAACAGGAATCTCGGCACGTTGCAAACTGCAATGATACATCGTATGCAGATGCGTTGAATGACACATTATCTCTGCTACCGAAATCTATCCGGGCAACAATGTTTACACTTTTAACAGACTCGCTGTAGTAGTAGTAGTAGTAATTGTATCGGGTAGGGATGTGAAGTTTGTTATAAAATGCTCTTCGCAGTCCCATACTAAGTTATACCACCGTCTGCGGATTTATAGTACACACCAATACACGTGAATTTTTACTTCGTACCATTCAATCGTAAGTACAATAAACAAATTTTTTAATTGTTTTTAGAAATTTTTCTTTTTTTCGTTTGATTTAGATGGTTCGAATCAATCAAATGCGAGTTTTACTAAACACTTTTTCTCAGATTTAAAATGGATAAAACATCAGACAAAATGGATAAAACATGAATATTAGGAATGGAATATGTAGTTTATGGTTTCATCAAATTTATTTGCAGAAAAATGTAAGACGGCGAGATCCCTGCTCCTACGAACAAATGTTGTATAATGCTTGTGTATAACAAAGCGAACGAACCTCTAATTCCGACTGCTGCAACAAATACATTCATCGACACAGTAAGTCGAGCAAATTGTCGTGCCACACCATCGTCGAGGAAGATCCTGCTGAGCTTGCAGAACGTGCGTTTTCTATAATCGTTGGGATTTGTTGTGAAGCAATGATGTCTGACATTTTAGCCATTGGCAATACGCCGACCTCCGATAATCGAGTAACCAAAATAGAAGTGCACACGTATAATCTATATGCAAATACTACTCTCGGAAATAGCGATGAAATAAGAATACCGATACAGCAGCAAGATCTGTATACGCTACCGTGCGAGAGTTTCTTGTACATTGAAGGAAAAGTCATTTTAGCAGAGGCTCCATCTGAAGGAACAAGCAACAATGTTACTCTCGATTCCAATTGCGCTGCTTTCATGTTTGATGAAATTCGATATAAACTGAATGGCGTTGAAATAGATCGCTGTAAAAATCCTGGAATAACGACTGCGTTAAAAACACACGTGTCCATCTCCCTCGGAAAAAGTAAAGCATTGGCTACCGCTGGCTGGTATCGTAAACTGGATGGCGCAGATTTCAATTTCTGCATACCATTCAATATGCTCTTTGGCTTCGGTGAAGATTATAACAAGATGGCCGGTAACGTGCGTCAAGAGTTGGTCTTAATTCGATCACGAAACGATCTAAACGCGTTGAATGGTTCTAGTATTTTAAGACCTAAAATCGAATTATTCAAAGTTCAGTGGCGAATGCCGCACATAAGTCTGGAAGAAGTAACCAAATTGTCGTTACCACGCATTCTCGAGAGAGGGCAATTGATACCTATGAGTTTTCGCTCTTGGGATCTATACGAATATCCACATTTACAAACAACTACGATGCATACGTGGGCCATCAAGACTGAGAAACACAACTGGAAAAACCTCGCTTCATCATATTCGCATTGCAGAATGATAGGAAGAATCAATTGCATAAGACTGCTAATCAATTCGACGATTGTAAACTGTCAAACATACGGTTGTACCTAAATTCGGAATCATACCCATACGATGACCTAAACTTGGACTTTGAAAAACATAAGTATGCAGTACTTTACGATATGTAGAGTTCTTATCACGGGGGCCATTTGTGGTCATAGACTGCTCTCGTCAAAACGAGTCTGTTAAAAGTGCTACAATTGATGTACGCATAGATTTCGAATGCAGAGATAATGTGCCAGTCAACACAGCTGCATACTGCTTGATTATACATGATCGTATAGTCGAGTACAGCCCGTTGACCAACGTAGTGCGCAGAATACTTTAACAAGCGGCAATGGCTTATTTAACATTTGTCGAACTACAAGGCTTCAAGATTGAGTCAAACGAATTCGTTGTAAAAGAAGCGGCCATTTTACGAGATGGAAATAAACTATTGCACTGGATATTCGAGCCAGCATTTGGGTTCCACCGATTGACTGCTGTCAAAGCACGTCAGGTTCGATGGCTAACGAGAAAACATCATGGAATCGGCTGGATGGACGGATATGTTCCATACAAAGAAGCTGGAAGCTGTTTGAAACTAACTCTGGAAAATACGCAGCAGGTCATTGTCAAGGGATTGGAAAAGAAAAAATGGCTATGGAAATTAACTGGAATCGAGGCTCTTGATGTGGATCTACAGGATGTTCCAAGATTGTCGATGTTGCAAAAGGGGCTGCATAGATGTGCATTCCATACTTGCATATGTGCCGTTGAAAATGTATTTAAACTGTGTAAAATATATAATGATCAACAAGAACCATATTTTTGAATAAAGTATTTCTTAAAATGGTATAATATTTCACCCGATGTTGCCGACAAAAAAAAATGCGCAGTTTGTGGTATAATATTACAAAAAAATTGATTACTCGGCAAACTTATTTCTAAGAATTTTTGGTGTAATATTTCACAGGATGTGTTTGCCGAGATTCCTGTTCGTTCCTGACTCCTAACATTACAAAAAAAAAAATGATTACTTAGCAAACTTATTTCTAAGAATTTTTGGTATCATATTTCACCGGATGTGTTTGCCTCGTGCCGAGATTCCTTGCTGTGTTTGCATTTTTTCAAAAAGGGAAGGGGGGGCGTAGAGAGAGGCTATAAATCGCCATTGTTGGTTGGATCGACAAAGTATCAACTATGTGGTCGGCAACCGTCAACTCTCGCGCTACGCTGCAGAATAATGAGTTCAATCCTCCGCAATTACACACACAGTAAGTACTCCGGCAACCGCTAAAAATGCTATTCAGTATGGTTTCTTTGCAACTGAAAAATTGTCTTTCCTAATTGTTTCATTTCTTATCAGCGCTCATAATTCGGAACAGAGGATCGTAAGCGCGGTGCGTATATTGGGCAGGAGATATCCCTTGACGAATACATTCTACAAATACCTTGACATTGGAGTTCGAATTGGTGGTTGCTGTCACGTCGAGTTGGCTATAGGAGACAATCACGGCAATGAAATTCAGTTGTCTATGGCTACGTGGAAAGATTTTCTACGAAAGAAAGAAGACATTCTGCGGAACATTGTCAACTCAGGGAATGCTGTGCATGTTGGTGATATAACTGTGGAGTTCTGTCAGTTCTACGATGATGTACAGCGTGTAAAATTAACAAATTCGACTAAGTGCATACAGATTGCCCAGAAAACGATGAGAAGATTGTTTGATTTAGAATTTTGTATCGATCACATGTACTCTTGCCTATCCGAGAACCTATATTCCGTACAAACAAAATATTGTAAGTTTATGCAAATAATATCTAATGTTACCGATGATTTTGCAAAAGCCATTGCAGAACATGACGATTTTGAACGCAATTCATTAATAGACACTGAATTGTTAGCTTTAGGCTTAGATGTAATGCTAATAAAATAAAATCAAAAGGATATTCTGACATTTAATGCATGATTTACATTTCCTGTCTCCGAGATTCCTGTTCGTTCCCAAGGGGTATCATATTACATAAAAAATGTCAGGGTCAATCAACTAGCGTCTTAAATGCTGTTGAACGTCTTAAAAGAAGTTATAATATTTATAACCCGATGCGTTTGTCGAGATTCCTGTACGTTCCTCACTCCTATCATTACAAAAAAACTGATTACTCAGCAAACTTATTTCTTCGTATTAAAAGAAGTTATAATATTTGGCCGGATGTGTTTGCCGCGATTCCCTGACTCCAAAGGGGGTATAACATTACAACAAACTGATTACTCAGCAAAGTGCTCGGTTGCAAACATGCACAGTTTGCCACGTGTCGAGATTCCCTGATGCCTGATGGGTCGGCGCGGGGGTTCTTCACCCCGCGCCAGCCGGTGCCCACAAGGCGGGGGGCGGAGATGGATGTGGTGCGGGGGTGTTCCCCCCCTGCGTCGTCGAGTGCCCCCGTGAGGGGGGCGGAGGCTGGGACGGTGTGGGGGCCTCCCCCGCGTCGACGTGTGCCCCCACGAGGGGGGGCGGAGAGGGTGGTGACGCGGGGGTGCTCCCCTCCTGCATCGTCGAGTGCCCCCGTGAGGGGGGCGGAAGTCGGGACGGTGCGGGGGCTTCTCCCGCGTCGACGTGTGCCCCCACGAGGGGGGGCGGAGAATGATAGGGGCCGGGGCGCAAGCTGACCCCGGCCCCGGAGGGGAGTTTGCTCCCCTCGGGACGGGCCGGCACCGCGGAGATAAGAATCGGTTATGGGGTGCCGGTCATTCCCCTCTTGACAGGGCGACCACGGGGGGGGGGTAGGGGCGGGGCGTGCCGGAACACGCCTCCGACGGCCCTCCGTTACCGTGTGCGGCGACCTCCTGCCCTGGCCGGTGTGGGCCCCGTCTCCGGAGGGGTCACCCGCTCCGAGCGGGGCAGGAGGCCGCCGCGGGGCCCAGGGTGGACCGAGCTGGGGCTCGGGAAGCCCGTTCCGGCGGCTCTCGGGGATGGGGACATCTGGCGGGTCCCATACCGCCCGGTGTCCGACTAGAGTAGGTCAGTGGGGGAGGTTAACCCCTCCCCCCGGGTTCTATTGTAAGCAAGGGGGTTGCCTGTTGAATACTCGCGTGATCCGGGTACCCCCTCCATAGCTTAGGGATGGGTGTGAGGTTTTAGTGGGTAAACCACCGGGCTGGCGGCGCGCGCAGCGCCGCCAGGCCAGGGGGAGTCCCACATAACCCCGGCTCCCCCCCAGGGGGGTTGGGGTATGCGTAACGCATTTCCTCACATAAGAAAAAAAAAAAAAAAAGGGCTCGCGGGATACTATCCGACAAGGGGCCGCTCGGTTCCGGAGGCGGCGCTCTACACTAGATGCGCTGGAGCGCCTGCGTCTCCTCCGGGAGTCGGCTGTCGCTCGGGGCGGGGTGTTGATTGTTGTGTCGTTCGACATCACCAACGCCTTCAACACCCTGTCCAGGAAGGAGATAGAGGGCGCATTGGTCATTTCCATTTCCCTCTTTATCTCCGGGAAGTCATTCGGGACTACTTCCGCGGCAGGGAGGTGGTATGCTAACCGACCTACGAAGAGGCCGGACCTCCGCCTCAGAGGGCTCGACCAGTCCGTGATTGAGGCTGAGGTCCACGCCTCCCTCGCGCGTGTGGGCGGGTGCGAAGAGGACGCGATCCGGGTCGGGGGTATCCGGCGCGCGGGCTGCAGCCAGGAAGGGGTGGGGACCGTGTGGGTCCAGCTCCCCCTGACTGCGGCGAGGAAGGCGGCGGGAGAGGGCCGACGACCACCCGATGTTCGACACGCGTCGAAGTGCTGGAGCAGCGGCCGCTCCAATGCTTCTGGTGCCTGAGGAGGGGCCATGTGTGGGCCACGTGCCCCCATAACGAGGCGCGGACCGGAGCGGTCGCTGCTACCAGTGCGGGGAAGAGGGGCACAGGGTGGCTGCGTGCTCGCAGTCACCCCGGTGCCCCCTTTGCGGGGACCTTGGTAAGGCCGTTGAGCATCGCTCTGGGTCACGGGCTTGCCCAATGTTCCGCCCGGAGGGCGGAAAGTTGGGCGAGAGGGCCAAAGGCGGCGCGGCGGCTAAGGTCGCCGCTACGGAGGGCAGGCGGCGAAGGCCGCCGCTACGGAAGGGCCGTCACCCATGGAGGTGACAGCGGAGGAAGGGACGATGGGCCCGCCTACGGGGGCGGTGCCCAGGAAGAAGGGGAAGAAATCCCCCACCCACGATTCGGCTTAGCCGGATCGACGGAGAGGGGCGTGGGCGTGGTCTTGGCCACGCCCACCGGGAGGGGGACCACTCCGGAGGGTTTGAGCAGTGGCTCCTCTCTTAATGGACTGATCCTTACCGGGAATGGGTGACGTCATCCCTCCGTCTCTTGGCGTGGGGGACGGAGGAATGGCGTCACCACGGATTGACCGGGTGAGTGGCCTGTACCACTCTCCCATCGGGCCGTCCCGGAGGAAGGGGGGCTCGGAGCAATCCGCCGTCCAGCCCCAAGTTAGCTTGGTTGGGGGAAGCTTCTCTTCTCCCCGAGTGCGCTCAAACGGGCGGGCGGGTACGGTTGTATACCAATGGTGATCCCGGCCCATCCCCACTAAGCCCAGGGACGGATTAGTGTGTGTTTAGTTGGTATGCTCGGCCTTCAGTCGACAGAGCCCAACATAACCCTCCTCTCCTCTCAGGCGAGGACGGGGGGTATTCATAAGGAGGATTTCCCCACACTTTAAAAAAAAAAAATAAAAAAGGGAGGTGGTATACACCGGCCGGGGTGATGTACGTCAGAGGGAGACGTACCGCGGGGTTCCACAGGGGTCGGTTTTAGGACCACTCCTGTGGAACCTAGGGTATGATGCGGTACTGCGGGTAGTCCTCCCCCTGCCCTGCCCTGGTTATTGCAGAGGGAGAGGACTGAAGGGGAACCAGACACCTCGTGGAGTCCGCCCTGAACTGCGTTGTTGGACGGATCCGAGAAACGGGCCTGACCATGGCCGCCGCAAAGACCAAAGCAATATGGTTGTATGGACCGCTTCGGTGGCGGCGGTCTCCATTCGGTCAGGACCTGCGGATCCGTGTCGCTGAGGCAACTGTCGACATTGGGCCCAGTATCAAATACTTGGGCCTAACTGTTGACAGCCGCTGGCGCTTTGACAGGCATTTCGACCTTCTGACCCCCCGATTGGAGAAGACAGCGGCCGCATTAGGGCGGCTGCTGCCCAATGTCGGGGGGCCTCAGACGAGAGTGCACCGCCTCTATACGGGGGTGGTGCGGTCTATTGCCCTATTTGGGCCCCGTGTGGTTCCGGTCGCTCGAGGCCAGCCAGCATAGCCAAGTTCTCCTTGAGAGAGTGCGGGACTGGCTGGCCCTCCGGACTATACGGGGGCCGCACCATCTCCGGTGAGGTGGCGGGACTCCTAGCCGGGATTTCTCCCTTCCATTTGGAGGCGGACGAGTGGTCGTCGAATTACGGCGTCGCCTGCTCCTTCCGCCGTCCACCAGAGGAGGAACTCTCGGCCGGGGAGATGGAGGAGGTTGGTGCTGCAAGGCGCCAGGCCCGGATGAACATCTTGGCACGGTGGAGGCAGTTGCTTGCCTCTTCGCCGCGCCCGGTGGTTCGGGCACTCCTGCCCATCTTTGAAAGATGCTGTAGGGGACGGTTGATTGTGACCTTCCACCTCACGCAGGTGCTCACCGGGCATGGTTGCTTTGGTGAGTTCCTGCACCGAATGGGGCGTGAGCTAACAGCACAATGTCACCACTGCGGCGAGGAGGAGGACACGGCGCGGCATACCAAAGAGGAATGCCCTGCGTGGGCAAGGCCGCGCTGTGTCCTGAGAGCTGCAGTGGAGTGGAGGAGGACCTCTCGCTGGCGGTCATGTTCGACCACCTGATCGCCAGCGAGAGGTCGCGGAAGGCGGTGGTCTCCGACTGTTATCTCGGAGAAGGAGGCCACCGAGAGAGCTCGGGAAAGGGACCCGGGCTCGGGGACGACCCTCGCGCCGAAGAGCCCCTCCTGTATGGCGCAGGAGGGGCGCAGTTGTGAACGGGAGGGTGCGGGGGTCGTCCTCGCGCCAACTTGTGGCCCCACGAGGGGGGGCGGCGGTGTGGTCGCCGCGGAGGGATTCCCCTAGACGGGGTAGCGCCCCCTCCTCGGAGGGGAAAATAGAAGAGAAAGGTTCGTCGGCGAGTATCCCCTCGCGGCGGCTGTTGCCCAGAAGGCGGGCGGAGAAGGGGAGGGGGTCGGGGGGTGAGCTGATCCCGGTTCGCCCAGGAGGAAAGTTAGTTCCCCCCCGGGATGGGTCGACATCCTCGAGGTAACTGGGTGCTGGGGATGTCGGCCCGTCCCCCTTGACGAGCAACGAGCTCTGGGGGGGGGGGTCGTGGGATGGGTGGGGTGGGGAGGGTCGGGGCGTGCCGGATCGCGCCTTCGACGACCCTCTCTTACCAGTGTCGGCGTCTTCATGTCCTGGCCGGGGCGGGGACCTTCGGGTCACCCGGACCGGGCGGGGCACGGAGACACCGGGGGCCGTCGGTCGACCGTGCGGGGGCTCGAGAAGCCCATTTCAACGGCCCCAAGGATGGAGACACCGTGTGGGTCACTTCCCATTTAGCTTAGGCGGGTGTGGGGTTTTAATGGGTAGCCTTCGGGGACGGGCGCGCCTTCGACGCCCCCCTCCCCGATGGTAGTCCCACATAACCCCGTTTCCCCCCGGGGGCCGGGGTATGCGTAATGCATTTCACCACATTAAAAAAAAAAAAAAAAAGACGGAGCTCCCTCCTGATAGACGCGAACTGAGGTGAGTGCCCACGAACCACCACGAGGAGGTGAAGCAAGAGGATTTAGATGTGTGTCTTAAATAGAGAAAATATCTCGACAGTGGATCAGAGTCACCACTGTAGAGGCCACACACCCTCGGTTCCCAAGTCACACGTCCGCCTACGCAGGTCACAAGGGGATCACGAAGACCTACAAGAGGATCCGAGAGAGGTATTACTGGAGCACTCTCAAAGCAGATGTCACTGCATTCCTGAACAACTGCCCTAGCTGCCAGCTGCACAATGTCGATGACCTTGACGGACACGCCGGGAAAGGCATTCGACAGGGTATCGATGGATGTTGTAGGGCCCCTCCCGCCGACGTCAGAGGGCTACCAGCATATCCTAACGAGGCAGGACCTACTGACGAAATATTCCTTGGCAGCCCCCCTCATAGGCATCGGCTCCATCCAGTTCGGTTTGGTTATTCAGAGAGTGCAGACGCGTAATATAGAGTGCTTTAGTTTCGAGTTGGATATTCAAATTGAGTTTAATTTAGGGCAGTTTTAGTGTTCGTAAGGTGCTTGTGGGATTTTATTCCGGTCATATCGGTTTTAAAATCAATGCAGGTACAGACCACACTAATTTGCAATTTGAAGTAGGACAATTTCATACCACCTGGTGTAGTTTGCAATTTCATTCAGCATATCTACATACCACCCTTGCTAATTGAGATTTTTTAAAATAGTTTCACGTTTTCGCGAATAGTTTACTTATTATTAACACTAGCCGTGTTTCGTGTTAATAAAAGTTGCAGGTCGACCATTCCCGGACAATAAACCATCACCTCAGGTGTTGTCGGTTGAACCGTTCGGGATTTTCAGTGGCAAACGTATCTGCAAGTTCATACATTTTGCCCTTGCGGCTAGGGCAAAATTTATGAAACGGCAAACGACGGCATTTTTGTAGATTTTTATTGTTTTTTGTTTAAATTCGGTGTAGGTTTCGTGTTTTAGGACTAGTATTTACAGTTATTATTGATTTTTCGAGTGTTTTAGGATTAGTGTTAGTTTGATTTTTGCGGTTAGTTGTTTAAGTGTTTTCATGTTTTTGTGAGCAGTACAAGGATTGTTTAATAAAGTGGGAAATTATTCGAAAAAAAGGCATCGGCTCCATCGAAACTGCCAACGCCTTCGTCGAGTACCTCATCTGCCGATTCGGGGCACCAGAAGTCATTCTAACCGATCAGGGAAAGAACTTCACCAGTTCCCTAATGAAGGCAGTCGCCAAGAGATTCAAAATCTCCCATGTTCAAACGACTGCACACCACCCGCAGAGCAACGGGTCAATAGAGAGATCACACCACGTCCTAGCGGAGTACGTCAAACAGTACGTTGCGAATAACGACTGGAATAAATGGCTCAACCTAGCCATGTTGAGCTACAACACCAGCGTTCACGAAAGTACAATATTAACCCCCCCCCCCCTGAACTAGTCTTCGGATCACTGGCACGCGTACCCACGGCCGATACGGTGTCTTCCCAGCTCGACAATGAGTCGTACGAGGAATACTATCGCGAACTACAAGTCAAAAGCGCAAAGACGTTGACAAAAGCACGCTAAAACCTTATCGCGGCCAATAACAGGTCCAACCAGCACCACGACAGGTGGGTACACCTCCAGACAGTCGCCGTGGGCGACAAAGTCTACCTCCTGAAAGAGCCTAGCAAATTCGATGCACAGTACACCGGTACGTACGAGGTCCCCGAAATCCTGCCTAATTACAATGTAAAGATCAGGACCAAAAGAGGCCACAGGATCGTCCACGACGACAAATTAAAGAAGGCAAAAAACCCACACCCACTACTCCAATAGAAATCCTCGATACCCCCCTCCACCCTCCTAATTCGTGATTAACGCAAATAGCGAAGGCCCTGAGTGGCCCTCTTTCAAATATAGAAGCTCGCGTAAAGTGAGTAAATTTCGTTTCGACAGATAGTATCTGTATATCCCAGAGTGGCTCTCGTTAAAATATAGAAGCTCGGGTTTCGTAAATAATTTGATAATTTCGTACGAGGTTGTGATCAGATCGATAATAGTTCGTGATAACCTGCATCTGCTATAAAGTATAAATCATGTGCCATGAACACGGGGAAAGCTATCGAGGATTTGTGATCTCGTGCAAGTGTATTTAAAATTAAGGATGTGAATCCATCCATTTAGTAAAGTTTATTAGCAGCTGGTATCACTAATCCTCACACAAGTTGTAACAAGTGAGAAACCTTGCGTCTTGCACCGTGTAGCAGGCATCCAGTGTGGCCGCGAGGCTGTCAAGTGGTCAAACGTAATTCTAGGGAAGCACGTTGAGTTTCTAAGAACGTCAATTAAAATTCTCGTGAGCAGTGCACACGAACGGGTGCCATTCGGGCCTCCCATGAATCCAGGCATAGGAATTTGCGTGTGTCCTATCGCATGAAGCTGATGAGAGTATCCGGGGATTGAGGAGTCGCCCAGGCCACGTGACCGTGCCCTGTTGTAACGGAAGCGGTCTTGATCGACCAGAGAATATGATTTTAATTGGAATGAGTGGAAGGAATGAATGTATGATATGGATGTAACGGATGAATTTGAATTGGAATGAGTGAACGTAATATAAGGAATAAATATCCGGATTTAACAATAAATACTGCATAATAATTGAATGTACAATGATTAACAATAAACTAAATGATAACTGAATACAAGAATGTCGGAGAAAATGATACTGTGTGATAATGAAGATTACTTTTGGAAACGCGTGCTACAGCTGATCGTGTGCAAGAGAGACTACCGAAAGAGACATGGCTGCCGTTCTCTCTCACTTTTATTGCCTCGATCCTTCGAAAATATTCACGAATATTCTCGAAGGATCGAGAGAGAGTCTCAACCAATAGCGCGAGAGCTAGCGTGTCTACGCAATTTCCGCACGCTGCTAATTGGTTGAGCGCTGCGCAGGATCGCGGCGATCTTTGGCGTGATCGCAGGGTGACGTCAATTCAAGATGGCGTGTATCCGCGCCAATCTTGAAAACCTGTCGACAATTCGTTATCTTCCGCACACGTTATTGTGGATGTCCTAATAAATAGATATTGTTACGCTTGTTGTGAATTACGGTCAGATCATTCGGTGCGTCCTGGCACGTGCAGGAAATTGGCCTGGCGGCCACGCTGACTCGAAAGTATTGTCAAATCCGATTCAGCGTACGAATTCGGCACTTTATAAACACACCGAGATTTAGTGGGGGTTATTTGCACGCATTCCTTGCGCCAGACGTGAAATCACTTAGCGTACGTATTCGGCGCTTTGTAAACATACCGAGATCTATAATTAGATTACCGCCGATGCGGATCGCGATTGTATTCTCAAAGATTCACAGAATATACAAACGTTGTTTACACATACACATCATAATCCAATCGTTACTTCAATTCGTCTAAACCTTTCCGCTTTCCAGTACCTGGAGGCACGAATCTCTTTTGTCATACAGGGCATAATCGCAATATCGGATAAGGTAACCGATCCGATACGCGTAAATGGTAATATTCATAAATCATATTCGTAAATGGTAATAAACATAATAGTTCGGTTACAACTTCCCGTCTTTCCTTTCCCACCTTTTATAGTAATATTATTGTTTGATTTGTCCATAATACATATTCGGCCCTGGTTACCGTCGCCCCCGTGGGAGCGATTTCTCTCGATAGCCCTGAAATATCAAGCGGAGAGTCAATGTCAGTCGGCGCAGAGCCGCTTACGCCAATAAGCCCTTCACTACCACTGCGGTTCGGGCAGGTACCGCAGGGTTGATGTGCTAATGGCCGATGCCCCCACCGACGCACCACCCGGCGTCTAAACCGGGGATGCTCCCTCGCCGCACACCAGAACTTGAAGTTAGGGATTTTTTTAAGAGGTTATCATCCTCGTGGGGCGGCCGGTTAAGGCAAGCCCCCCGTTCCGGTGAACCGGTTTACGGTATGAGGCCCTGAGCAGAAATCTTGCTGCTCAGGGCACATGGTACCCCTTGCTCCATTAGCCACTCACCGAAGTGAGTGCCCAGGAACCACCACGAGGAGGTGGAGCAAGAGAATATTCACTGCGGTATATCCTCCAATGGATCTGAATCACCATTAGAGGACCCCGAAACCGTATGGTTCACGGCGGCGAAGTGCTCTGACGCCCAAAGGATATCGGTCTTCCTCATCCGACGCCAGCTGTTGCAGCCCCCTATGCGCAAGATACGGGGCAGGAGCGGTTCCGTACGTCACTGTAGTTAGCCTAAAATCAGAAACCGCTTGAGATGGGTCGTCTCTCCATAGAATGCGGAGCCAATCTTGGTTTTCAGGGTGGACCGAGATTTGTCTGAACATTTTGAGGTCGCTCTGCAACTTCGGTCCCGCCAACAATTCGTCGTTGAGGGAGTGGCCTGCAATCGACGCAGCGGAGGCGTTGAACACCACACGAATCTTCTTCTTCCCGTCGGTCTCCTTCCAGAAATCCATGATCTCGTTCCTGGAGAGGGGCTCGTGCGAGGGTCGTGTGACCTAGACGATGGTACTCCTGCATGAAGTCCACGTAATGTTTCCTGAGCTGATGGTCCCGTGCTTGTCTGGTCTCAGCACTGAGGAGTATCCGGAATGCGGCCACCCTCGACTTACCCGTCGGTGGTCGCGCATCCCCCCTAAAAGGTAACTGACCACATACCACCCAGAGTCATCTTTAAACGTCGTGTCCCTGAACAGTTCCTCACATTTCAGGTCCTCCGACGACAGCGGCTGCTGTCCTTACACAGATTCCTTCCACAAATCTACACGTGAGTGGTGAATTCAGTGCTCTTCCTGTGAGAATTCCATTCAGCGAACCAGCCGCTCCAGAAGATGGAATATTCTACAGAAGATCTGCTCCATAAGCAGAACCACGTTGGAGGAAAAATCTGCCGCCTCATGGACAATTTCAAGAAATCGGTTTCTCAAACAAGGATGACCGTAAGCGATGTCGAAACCAGGCTCGAACTCCTAGAACAATACTGGAAGACATTCCAAAAAAATCACGACTCGCTGACGTACAGTCATAAGACTGCGATCAAGGACAGCGAGTATGTGAAGAAAAGCACGGCTGACATAGTAGAGGAGGCATATTTGCAACAGAAAAGCCGATTGCGCGATTTGGCACGACAATTCGGCGAGGGCATCGTGAAATCTGCGACTCAGAGTCCAGCGGAGGAAGTGACGGAATCAGTCTCAACTTCTCTCCCGAGGATGCAACTGCTACACTTCAGTGGAGAGTACGTAGATTGGCCCTCGTTCAAGGATCGCTTCCTATCCATGGTCGAGCGGAACAAGCGGCTGCACGAGGTAGACAAGCTCCACTACCTAAAGAGCAGTCTTCAGGACCAGGCTGAAGATCTAATAAGGGATCTGCCAACAACAAACGAGAATTACAAACGAGCTTGGAACATCCTCCAGGAGCATTACGAGAACAAGCGAATCATCGTACGGGCATGTCTCGATAAGTTGGCAGAACTCCCTAAAATGAAAGAGAGCTCGGTGCAGGAAATGAGCCAAATCCAGAAAAGTGTCTCCACGGTGGTCAATACGCTCGAGGGTCTAGGGAGACCAATTGATAAAACAGACGATTGGTTCGTGTATTTCATAGTGAATTTATTCGACCCGAAAACCAGAGACAAGTGGGAGGAGAAGGTTACCGTCAGCAATGAACCACCCTCCTTTGCGATCCTGAAGGAATTCATGATCCAGAGGCTCCAGATGATGCAGGCGAGTCCGACCACCTCAATTCTTGATCCGATTCCCAGCACCAGTCAGGATCAGACCAGATTCCTCAGGACAAAGGCAGCGCTGGGGCCCTACAAGGCTAAACCAATTAACAAGGCAAAGGTCAACCACACTGAGAGGAAACAGCGCCAAATAGTGTGTGTGATATGCGACAAAGACCATTACCTGATGTATTGTCCGTCGTACAAGGGAAGCCCACCGGAGGAGAGAAAGAAAATCGTGGAGAAGCATCATCTCTGCGTTAACTGCCTCGGCAAACACTCCACTTCTGACTGCCCATCCAAAATAAGTTGTTTTTCGTGTGGAGGACGTCATCACACGTTGCTGCATGATGCTTTCAAGGACAGATCCAATAACCCGAAGTCGTCCCATCATGCTCAGGACTGCCGCAACGAATCTGGTGAGGTATTATTGGCAACAGCAATGATCCATGTTTCAGATCGACACGGCCAACGCCAAGTAGTCAGATTACCATGATGAGCGAAGGACTAGCTCAGCGGCTTCAACTAGCTTGAACGGCGGCTTCAGTAGACATTTATGGTGTCGGCGGACAGCAGCTGGCAAGGGCTCGAGGAAGGGCAACGCTGAGTATCTCTGCCTCCAAAACAGATGAGCCGATCAAGGCCACTGCAGTGATACTCTCGCGGCTCACGGCGTACACGCATGGCCGATGAAGACTGCACCAGGACTGGAAACACCTGAAGGGTCTACAGCTAGCCGATCCCTCTCCGGCAAGTGGGGCTCCCATAGAAGTCCTCGGAGCTGACGTCTTCCCTGTCATAATAAAGGGAGGAATTAGGAAAGGCGCACCACACCAACCAGTAGGACAACTCACCATCTTCGGCTGGATTATCACCGGGATGGCAGGTGCAGCATGCAGCTCTATACACGCCCAAGTGCATCAGACGACCGTTGGTGACGATCTGAGCTCACTAGTGCGGAGAGTCTGGGAACAGGAGGACCTCCCAGACACGGCCTCTTCGTGGACTCCAGAGGAGCAGCAGTGCGAGGATCATTTCGCAGCTACTCACTCACGCACTAAGGACGGTCGGTATCAGGTCAGGCTTCCGTTCAAAGGCCAAACTAATGTCACCTCTGGTTCAAAAAAGGCAGCGTGGCATTTACTCAGGCGGATGGAGCACCTCTTCAAGGGAGATGTGGAGTTCAAAGACCTGTACCGTGACTTCATGAACCAGTACGAAGCACTCAAGCACATGTCACTGACCAACGGAGCACCAAATGAGAAGCAGACTCATTATCTTCCGCATCATGGGGTCCTGAAACCCAGCAGCTCCACCACAAAGCTCAGAGTGGTTTTCAATGGGTCATCGTCCGAGCCGTCTCAGCTGTCACTCAACGACGCTCTTCATGTGGGTCCGAACCTGCTGCCTTCGCTCACTGACGTCATTCTGAAATGGCGTAAACACCAATATGTAGTAACTTCTGATGTCGCCAAAATGTACCGGCAGATAGTGGTGCATCCAGAAGATCGAGACTACCAGCGCATACTTTGGAGGCAAACCGAGACACAGGAAGTACGTGAGTATCAACTGAACACAGTTACTTACGGGCTTTCTTGTGCTCCTTTCTTAACGGTACGAACACTGCGACAACTGGCAGACGACGAAGGACTTCGGTATCCCAAGGGTGCACTGGCCATCAAGCAGGATGCCTACGTCGACGATGTCCTCACAGGAGCTGCCACAGTCTCAGCGTTGAGGGAAACTGCCGATCAACTGCAACAGCTGTGCATGGCGGGCAGATTCCCCCTCCAAAAGTGGGCATCCAATGTCACTGATTTGCACCAAATCACTTCCGAAAAATCTCAGGGCGCAGCTACTCAAACTCCAGCAAGTGGAAACCCTGAGAGCGAACCGAAGACCTGGACCGACAGCACGCACACAGCTCTCGGCCTCCATTGGTCTCCTCAGAATGACAGCTTCAGGTTCTCCATTCCTGATACCACTTTCCAGTGTCCAACCAAGCGAAGGGTGGTCTCCAAAGCAGCCCAGTTATTTGACCCACTGGGCTGGTTGACGCCTGTCATCGTACGCTCCAAGATAATCATTCAATCCACCTGGCTGCTGGGGCTTGACTGGGACGAGCCGCTTCCCTCCACACTGGCTGAAGAGTGGGCATCATTTTGCAGCGAACTGAAGCTGCTCGAGCAGGTGAGGGTACCACGACCTCTGTTCAGCAGCCGTCACCATAAGCAGAGGGAGATACACGGCTTCGCTGATGCCTCGGAACGAGCCTACGGGGCGGTCCTCTACATGAGGACGAAGGACGAGGATAGGCAATGGAGAGTCGCCCTCATCACAGCAAAGAGTAAAGTCGTACCAATAAAACAAATTTCATTGCCACGTCTAGAACTTTGTGCAGCACATCTCCTCGCTCGATTGACGCAGCGAACCATCACAGCACTGGATGTCAACAACACAACGGTGCACTTATGGTCCGATTCCACAGTCGCACTAGGATGGATTCAGGCACATCCGAGCAGGTGGATGACGTATGTGGCAAACAGAGTCGCGGACATCCAGAGACTTGTTCCCGAGGCACAGTGGCATCACGTAGCAGGTGTCAACAACCCAGCAGACTGTGCATCTCGAGGGCTCTCTCCATCTCAGATGCTACAGTGGACTTTGTGGTGGAATGGCCCCAAGTTCCTCCTCCACGAAGAACGCTTCGCTAGATCATGGCCAGACGCACACCTACCAGAAGAAAAGGGACCTGTAGTAGCCATCGCAACCAAGGCCACGGAGGATGTTAAGGAAAACGAGATACTCACAAGGTTCTCGTCATTCACCAGGCTACTACGAGTCACAGCATGGTGTCGACGATGGCTCAAGGAACGACGCAGGGCAACACCAGTCACAACCCGCACAACAGCCCTCAGCGACGCAACAGTCCCAGTCCTATCAGCAACAGAAATAGAAGAGGCGGAGAGAACGTGGTTAAAGCTGGTCCAGAAGGTCCACTTCGGAGACGAGGTCAAAGCTCTCGCAGCAGGAGGCTCTATCCCTCCACGAAGCATACTCTCACCTTTGTCTGCTGTACTGGGCGGTGACAAATTGCTGCGAGTTGGAGGCCGTCTGGGCAAGGCTCCGTTAAATCCAGACGAGGCTCACCCGATCATTTTGCCTTCCAAGTCCCACTTCACATGTCTGTATATCATTTTCAGCCATCGACAGACAATGCATGGAGGAGTGCAGGGCACCTTGGGCGCCATACGTCAGCGGTTCTGGATTCCCAAGGGTAGATCAGCAGTCAAGGCAGTGATCCACAGATGCGTCACTTGTCTGCGATGGCGGGCGGAACCAGGCCGTCAGCTGATGGGTGAGCTACCGGAGCATCACACTGGAGTGGATTATGCAGGTCCAATATGGCTGCGGACGAGCCCAGGGCGTGGTCACAAGGCATCCAAGGCCTTCTTCGCAGTCTTCGTCTGCATGGTAACCAAGGCTGTCCATCTCGAAGTGGTGTCCAGCTACTCCTCTGAGGCTTTCCTAGCTGCCTTCCGGCGGTTCATTTCGCGCCGAGGTCTCTGTGCGCACATGTACAGTGATTGTGGGACAAATTTCCTGGGAGCAGACCGGGAGTTGAGGCGTCTCTTCACAGCCAGCAGCCTGGAAAACAAGGAAATCAGGAATCAGATGAGCATCTTACGAACCCAGTGGCACTTCAACCCACCAGCGGCGCCTCATTTCGGTGGTTTGTGGGAGGCCGCAGTAAAGTCAACCAAGCATCATCTGCGTCGAACAATCGGAGAGGCTCGGCTCACGTTTGCGGAGATGACCACTCTACTCACACAAGTCGAGGCGTGCCTCAATTCAAGGCCACTAGCCGCCCTTTCAGACGATCCCACCGATTTGACTGCTTTAACACCAGGGCATTTTCTTGTAGGTACGGCGTTAAACTCACTTCCAGATCCGTCACTGCTGGATCTGGAGGTCAACCGGCTCACGCGATGGCAGCTGGTTACACAACTGAGAGATCAGTTCTGGTCGAGATGACATGAAGTATAGACGATGCTCACGAAGAGCTGCCGCTCCTCGGGGTTTCCCCCATATCGGCTTCGTCGGCCTGATGTTATTCGGCCCTACTTTCTAGCTTCACAACTGCAAGGGGAACAACCCGGCCTAGATGTTGTGCCAGGTTGGCTTGGGAAAACCCTGTCCTCCATTCCCTTGCGGAAATATCATCGGGCAAGTTGGATCTACCCCTAGTGGGGCAGCGGCTCATTTCGTCAGCCCTGGACGCTGCAAGCAACGCCCAAAGCTGTCCAGCGGGGACCACGTGAAGGTAGAGCCGCCAGCGTTACGCTCGATCCCGTGCGGGTTGGCTCCGACCAGTGCCTTCGCCGTTAAATCCTACAGCCACGGTGCTGACGCACCGCCCGCATTGGTCGCGATGGCAAAGGGAATATCTGCAAGGGCTCACCTCTCGATCAAAATGGCATCATCCGCAGGAGAACATCATGCCTGGTCGTTTATGCATCATCGCCGGAGAATCAGTTCATCCAGGAAGCGATGGGAAAGTCCGTGTCGTGAAGGCGGTTACCGCAACCTCAGAGTTTGTGAGACCGATATACAAGCTCATCGTCTTGCCACTCAGCGCGGACGATCAATAATGGCATCGATACACCATGCCGCAGTCGCGCCATTCATGGCCGCCGATCGAGTGCAACTGCGTAGTACGCGAAACGATCCAGTCGACGCAGGCGCGATTCATTTGTCCCATTCATTGACAACGCCATCAGTGACGTCACGCGTAAGCTCTCGCGAGGCAAACTACGCACTTCATGTTCGCGACGGGTACAGTTCAATTCATTGAGCAGATTACTATTGTATTCCTCAATAGGTCACACTGCATCAAAATTAATTGCACACGATTCACTTCCGTCATTGCTGTAAAACAACGCGAGATCGACAAGTCGAGGCGGGCGGTATGTTTGAGACTGGCGCGTGCGAGCGCCATGTTGCCGCGAGTATAACGCGATCTGAGTTCGCCCAACCAATCACGACTTGACCCGCGCGTTCCCGCCCGAACGCAAGCCAGCGGCGTATGTCAACGAGACTCGCGCGGGCCATCGATCAAGCGCGTGATTGACCAAAATCCGTCTCGATCCTTCTGGAATGATCCCGAACGATCAACCGGAACCACCGGTGCGTGACGGACTTCCAGGAGGATCGAGACAACAAAAGTAAGAGACAGCCGTCTTCTTGCTCTCTTTGCGCTAAACCAGTCAGCTGCTTATTACATAATCAAGTCGCCTGTCAACGCCACATGTTGCACGTGCTTTTCAATTATCGTTTATTTCATTTTATACATAATTCAGACAATAGTGTGAACTTTAGTGATAAATACAGCTAATTTATTATATATCCGTTTATCCGCTTTTCTCCATTTATACAGTCCATTCGTCTCACACTCAAATCCAATCCTTACATGCATACATCCAGTCCTTCCCATTTTCTCACACAGTCATTCTAACAGCATTTTCCTCATCCTCTGGTCGATCAAGACCGGTACAAAACATTTAGACTTCTTCTTTTCTCGATACTGCCATCCATCTATGCATTATTTCCCACTTTACATGTGAAAATTTGCTTCGGATTTCTTCGTTTTCTTCATTAGAGTACTTCTGTATTTTTAGGGGAAATGCATTAGGCATACCTCGACCCCCGGGGGGGGGGAACCGAGGTTATGTGGGACTACGAAGGGGGCGCCGAAGGCGCGCCCGTCCCCAGTGGCTACCCACTAAAACCCCACACCCGCCTAAGCTAAATGGGAAGTGCCTGGATCACGCGAGTACGGTGGGACCCGCCCGGTGTCCCCATCCCTGGGGCCGTCAGAATGGGCTTCCCGAGCCCCCGCTCGGTCCACTCACGGCACCCGGCGTCTTCGTGCCCCGCCCGGTCCGGGTGACCCGAAGGCACCCGCCTCAGGCTAGGGCAAGAAGGGGAGCGGAAGGCTGGCATGGATTTCTGACGGGCCCGGATGACGTGACCTCGGAGCTTCTGCTCCTTGGGCGTTTCCGGTTCCGAAGGGAAACCTTGATGGAGCTGATGTTCTCCTGAACTGGGTACTTACCTGGAAACTTACCTTCGGTAGGTGTCCGGGAGAGAGGCCTGGTGTTGGAGAATTTCGGTGAAGTTGAGGGTCGCAGCTGGATTTAACAGCTACTGGTGAGGATGAGGGGCAAGAGGCAGAGTCCGTTATGGACACTGTATCGATGTCTAGTCCATCCGAGGTGTTGGACGACGACATAGAGCTGATGGCGCTGTTGCGGAACCCCGACCCCCCGGGGGAGGTGCAACGCATGGAGCGCACGATGGCTGCAGAAGGTGATCCGGCTACATCTAAGATCGAGGAGGATATACAGCAGATGGTGCGGTTAGGAAAGGAATACCTGGCGTATTCAAGGGGGACCACTGCGGTGGATCCTGAAGTGGTGGATCTGCTGAGGATCGGCTTCCTGGATCAACGGATGAGAGTCCGGATCAGGAAGAAGAGGTTGGGATGGGATGAGGATCCGGATGTTAAGAGGATTAAAGAAGTAGAAGACAAGGATAAAACAGAGAAGACGGAGGGGGGTTTGGATTCAAAAGAGGAAAAAGGAAGAGAGGATCGGCCGGGAAAGGAAGATAAGGAGAAGAAGAAGGAGGATGAAGGGGCCGAGAGTGAGGAGGAAAGGAAGGAGGGGGATGTGTCAGTTATGGATGTGAGTTCGGAAGATAGTGGTCGGGAAGGACGAACTAAGCCGCTGGCCTATTATTGGGAATCAGAGCGACATTCCGATGTGGACACGGATGTGGATACAGATATGTACTGCGAGGACATGGATATGCCTTCCGAGTACGGGGATACCTCATCCTGCGGGGAGGAGGAGATCCAGACTGAGCGGAAAGAGTGGGTGTCCATTCTGGAGGCCAGTCAGAAGAAGGACCCGTTTCATGCGTCTCTTATTGAGAAGCTTAAGACAGAGATAAATAGAAAAGGAAAGGAGACAGGAAGGACCGGTAAGGAGTCGAAGAAGAGGAAGGGGAAGGCCTCTGGTGAGGAAAAAGTAGAGGAGAAGGACAAGAAGGATAAGGCAGGCCCGGATAGGAAGGGGATGAGGGATAAGGAAGAAAAGGAGGGGATATCTAAGAAACAGACAGAGAAGAAAAGGTCTATAAGGCAGGCTAAGAAGGAGAAGGTTGGGAAGGATAGGAAAGACAAAGGGGATAAGGAGAAGGAAGAAGTAGTGAGAGAGGAGAGAGAGAAGAAGGGTAAGGAGATGACAGAGAAGATGGATAAAGCGAAGAAGGAGGTGATGATGGGTAGAGGAAAAGAATTGAAAGTGGTAGTGGAGAAGATGAAGGATCCGGTTAGGACTGAAAGGGAGAGGAGTGGATCCAGAAGTGGAGAGGTTGGAAGTATGGAGGTGGAGGTTGAGGATGAGGATGAAGGAGTAAGAAAGGATGGGGAAAGAGATAAGAATAAGGTCAAGGATAAGGATGAGGAGATATGGGAAAAGTGGGAGAAGTTAGAGGAAGACCCTGGATGGGAAGCCAGGGTGGCCTTATGGGATACGAGTCAGGTCAGAAAGGAACTCCCGGTCGAGAAGATGATTGTGGCGGGGGGCTACCCGGAGGTGAAGGTGGTGGACGCCTGCGTGGGTCAGGTGACACCAAAGAGAGAGCGGACACCAATGAGAGAGCGGACACCGGTCGGTGTGCGTACACACGGTAGTGTGCTAGGACCGGTGATGTTGGCGGACCCAGTGGCGGAAGTGGAAAGACCGGTTATGGTAGCGGATCCAGTGGCAGTGGTGGATATCCCCTCAGTCGGAGTAGATACTAAGTCAAGATTGACAGAGTTGGCGGAAAAATTGGAAGTGACGTTAGGGATAGTCAGGGAACTTAGTGAGTATGCTGCTAGCAACAAGAATATTAAGAAGGAGTGGAAGACGACTTGCGGAGAGCTGCCACTAAGGGTTTCGGAGTTGATCTCGATCAAGGAGGAGTTGGTGCTGGAGAATGAGAGGCAACGGAGTCAGCGGACTCCCACCGGTCCAGGGATCCAAATGGCAGTGTCAGACACGGGGGAGAGGATATCACCGATGGAAGGAGTTCCGGGTTATTCTTTCCCGGCGGTACTTAAAAGTGAAGGGACGGATCGGGGTGATATATTCGTTTTCGGTACACCCCGGAAGGTGGAAAAGAGGAAGAGGATGAAGTCACCGACTGGTATGGGGAAAGTGACGATCAAGAAGATCTGGAAGCCAGTGGAGGGGAAGAGAAGGAAGAAGGAGATGGAGAATAAGGGAAGGGTGGTCATAGAGCAGGAGAAGGAAAGGACGGAGTCTAGACAAGGAGTGTATGCTGCGGAACAGGAGAGGAAAAGGATGGAAGGTGGTATTCGGGAACAAGAACAACCCTGGGGAAGGAGTCCAGTAATGGAGGAAGGTAAAGAACAGGATGCAGTTAGGGAATACCTGGTGGGTTTGGTGGCGGAATGGGACGAGGCGAGATTTCATCGTAGGAGACTAAGGGAGCTCAGTACCGCGGCGATGGAAAGAGAAAGAAGGATGGAGGAAAGGATAAGGGAAAGGGGCTCTGACCCAACTTTTGTGAAGATGTTAGAGGCGGCCAAGATGGTCAGGATGGAGTTGGCCCCATGGGGTGAGGGATGGGAAGTAATTCAGGAGAAGGAGAGAGTTACAGAGGAAAGGAGAGGCGAGAGTAGAAGAGGGGAGACGGCCTGGACAAGGGAAGAGGGCTGGAAGGTTGTGGGAAGGAAGGGGAAAGGAATTCCGCTACAGACGGGAAAGATAACAGGTGGAAGGGAGGTGATAGGACGAGATATGGAAGGAGAAAGAGTGGTACGTCCACCACTACGGGCCAATAGACCTCGCTGGGCAGTATCTCGTTCTGACGCGGTACTGATCCCGGTGAAGGACGAGGAGGATAGGCGGAAAACATATGCACAGATTGCGGAAAAGATGAAAGGTAAGGAAATGATCAATAAGGTGAGGAAGTCAAGGAAAGGAGATTTAATTCTGGAGGTTAGGGGGAAGTGCGATGCAGGATTATTGAAAAGGGAAATTAAGGATACATTGGATGATGATGTGATGGTTCGGACACTTCAAAAGACATTTGAGCTGGAGGTGAAGGATCTGGACACGATGGTGGACGCAGAAATGGTAATGGGAGCGTTGTCTGCCCACCTCAAAGTGGATCGGGAGGATTTATCACTTAAAGTGATCAGGACCACATACGCGGGCACAAAGATAGTCGTGATAAATACTCCAACTAAATGGATTAATGAGGTGTTGAAGAGGCCACGTCTTTTAGTGGGCCTAACGTACGCACATCTGGAACCTGCACCCAGGATCATGAGATGCTACCGGTGTCATGGATTGGGCCATTTCAGCAATAATTGCCTGGAGAAAATACCTGCAGATATAATTAGGTGTAGGCGATGTAGTACAGATGGACATCATCAGGACACTTGTAAGGGGGCAATAAACTGCCGCGAATGTGCAGATAGGCAACAAACGTCCAACCACCGTATCGGATCGATGGCTTGCCCCGGGCATAGGGTAAGAATGAGAGAGGCAAAGGCGAAGTTATACCGCTCGGTGAGAGAGGCTGAGGCTAGGAAAGCGGATATGGAAAGGAAACAGGGGAAAGGTATGGATAAGGTGACGGATAAGGTAGAGGACAAGCATAGACCTTCGCTGGTTGAAGAGGACGCCGGCATGGAAGTGGAGGAGTATCCAGAACTGGAGAATCGGATATATGTAGACTCGGATGAGGATTTATATGCGGCCTATGAGTAGTTGAAGACGTGCACTTCCTATAGTGATACTAAGGTGTTGATATCTATAAAAAGAATGGTTTTAGTTAGTTTGTAAGGCATGTTAGGATATAGTGGGAATAGTCTAGTGGATATAGTGAGAACCCGGACGTAGGCGCCTCCCGGGTGAATTGCCAGAAGCGGAGCCTCGGGGGAGCCGATTGTCGGGTCGGCCAAGTAGAGGGGCGTTCCATTGAACGTCCCGGGAGAGAGGATGTTAGTCGGTATTCCCGGTCCTTAAGACCGGGCGAGTCCGACACTACCCCGTCGAAAGGCGGGGTGTCCGTAAATGGATTTACCTCTCTCCCTTAACAAAAAAAAAAAAAAAAAAAAGGCTAGGGCAAGAAGACGCCGCCACCGGCAAGGAAGGGTCGTCGGAGGCGTGATCCGGCACGCCCCGACCCTTCCCACCCCCCCCCCCATCACCACGCCACCCCCAGACCTCGTCGCTCATTAGGGGGGACGAGCCGACATCCCCCACACCGAGTTACCTTCGGGATGTCGACCCGTCCCGGGGGGGGGGAGACTAGCTTCCCCCCCGGGGGACCGGGGTCAGCTCACCCCCTGGCCCCCCCACTCTCCGCCCGCCTTCCGGGCAACAGCCGCCGCGGGGTGTCTCCTCGCGGCGACCTCGCCCCCCCCCCCCCCCCCCCCCGAGCCCCTCGTGGGGGCACAAGTTGGCGCGGGGACGACCGCGACACCCTCCCATCCACAACTGCACCCCTCCTGCGCCAAGCAGAAGGGGCCCTTCGGCGCAAGGGTCGTCCCCGCGCCCACTCCCTCCTCGCAGAACCGGGGTCCGCCTCCCGGGCTCTCTCGGCGGCCTCCTTCTCCGAGATAACAGACTCAGGGAAAGAGACCACCGCCTTCCAGGACCTCGCGCTAGCGGTCAGGTGGTCGAACATGACCGCCAGCGAGAGGTCCCACCCTCCCACTGCGGCTCTCAGGACTCGGCGCGGCATTGCCCACGCAGGGCATTCCTCTAGGGTATGCCGCGCCGTGTCCTCCTCCTCGCCGCAGTGGTGACACTGCGCTGTTGACTCCCGCCCCATCCGATGCAGGTACTCACCGAAGCAACCATGCCCGGTGAGCACCTGCGTGAGGCGGAAGGTCAAGCTGAACCGACCCCTGCAACATCTCTCAAAGATGGGCAGGAGTGCCCGGACTACCGGGAGCGGCGACCAGGCAAGCGACTGCCTCCACCGCGCCAGGGTATTTGTCCGGGCCCGACGCCTAGCAGCATCGACCTCCTCCATCTCCCTGACCGAGATTCCCCCCCCCCCGCGGACGGCGGAAGGAGCAGGCGACGCCGTAGTTAATTGCCCACTCCTCCGCCTCCAAATGTAGGGGAGGAAACCCGGCCAGGAGTCCCGTCACCTCACCGGAGATGGTGCGGTACCCCCGTATGGTCCGGAGTGCCAGCCGGCGCCGTACTCTTTCCAAGAGTACTTGGCAATTTGAAGAAATCCTTGAAGAAATGGTCCAACACAAATTTGTTAATGAATTTGATTTAGTACTTGGCAATGCCGGCTGGCCTCGAGCGACCGGAACCATACGGGGGCCCCATATAGGGCTATCGACCGCACCACCCCCATATACATGTGACGGACTTTCGTCTAAGGTCCCCCGATATTAGGCAGCAGCCGCGCTAACGCCCAGCGTCGACAGTTGCCTCAGCGACCCGGATCCGAGGGTCCTGACCAAACGGAGGCCGCCGCGGCCGAAGCGGTTGGCCATACAGCCAAATTGCTTCGGTCTTTGCGGCGGCCACGGTTAGACCCATTTTACGGATCCGTCCAACAACGCGGTCCAGGGCGAACTCTACTAGCCGTCTGGTTCCCCTCCAATCCTCCCTCTCTGCATATACCAGGGTGTCATCTGCGTAACAGATGACACCCGTATCAGGGGGGAGGTCAGCCCGCCATACCGCATCCAATGCGCACCCGAAGGCCGGGCCGAGGACCCCCGAGGCAGAGGCTATTATACGGCCAGGGACTCCATCTCGGCCGAGGGCTTTCTTGCCCCCTACCCGGAGTCCCCGAATGGCCTCGTATAGGATATGTCCTAGGTTCCACAGGAGCGGTCCCAAGACCGTCCCCTGTGGAACCCCGCGGTATATCTCCCTCTGATGTACGACATCATACCGGCCGGTATACACCACCTCCCTGCCACGGAGGTAGCCCCGAATGACTTCCCGGAGATAGAGGGGGAAACAGAAATATTCCAGTGCCCCCTCTATCTCCTTCCAGGGCAGGGTGTTGAAAGCGTTGGAAATGCCCAACGACACAGCGATCAACACCCTGCCCCGAGCGACAGCAGACTCCCGGAGGAGACGCAGGCGCTCCAACGCATCCAGCGTGGAGCGCCCCGTCCGGAAACCAAACTGGCTGTCGCTTAGATCGGGACCACCCCGCGAAAGGTGCTCGACGAGGCGGGCGGCTACTATTCTCTCGAATAGCTTGCCCGCCTCGTCGAGCAGACACACCGGCCGGTAAGCAGAGGGAGACTCTGCGGGCTTACCCTCCTTGCGGAGGAGAACGAGACTAGCTATTTTCCAACGTTTGGGGAAGGTACCCCGGCTCAGGTGCGCATCCAATGCGCACCCGAAGGCCGGGCCGAGGACCCCCGAGGCAGAGGCTATTATACGGCCAGGGACTCCATCTCGGCCGAGGGCTTTCTTGCCCCCTACCCGGAGTCCCCGAATGGCCTCGGATAGCTCAGGCCCACTCAGAGACCCGGAGTTCGTCTGACCAACCTAAGTCGGCCGGACGGAGGGCGCTTTCCACCCTCTCATCCCCCTCATCAGCGAGGGGGAAGAGGGTGTCTACGATACGCCCCAAAAACTCCGAGTCAACCCTCTCCGTGATCGGGGGCGCCCAAGGGCGGAGCTTCCCAAGCACCGGCTTATATGGGCGCCCCCACGGATCGCCTCTGAGGGTGAGCAGGAGCTCATCCCATGCCTCTACCTTGGCTGCGGCTATTGCACGCTTGAGGGCCTTAGCCGCCAACCTGTACACACCGTACAGGCCGGCGACCCTCGACTCCGGGTCACCGCCTAAAAAGTGGCGGCGCCGATCGCGGGTGTATTGGCGACGGGCACGGCCGGCTACCACACGTCATTCTGCCAGCAGGTCCGTCCACCAATACACTGCCTTTCTCGAGGGGGCACCATGGTTCCGGGGCATCGCAACGTCGCAAATCATTTGCAACGTTTCCCGGAACCAGGCGACCCCCTCCTCTGCACCGCGCTCCCTGGCCGCAGGCCAAGCGGAGCCGAGAATAGCAGCCCTCATTAGGTCCTCGTTTAGTCGTGACAGCGCCCAGATGGGCGCTGTCAGGGTCCCACGGCGGAGGTGTCCAGGCGGGTCTACGGACCCCGCCACGTCCATCAGGACGTAGCAGTGGTCCGAGAGGGTCTCCCCCTCCCAGACCCGCCAATTGGACACACTGCGCGAGGCGGAGGCTGAAGCGAACAATACATCCACTATGGACCAGCCATTCTACCTCACGCAGGTTGGGACGGAACCCCGATTTAACAGTCGGAGCTCCATCCCCTCCGCCCAGTCCACCAGGGCTCCTCCTCGGGCGTTGGTCCCAGGGTTACCCCACAACGCCGACTTGGCGTTGAGGTCCCCCAGGACCACAGGACCAATACTGGACCGCGGCGGTGGGGGGACAACATGTTTCACCGTCTCAGAACTGATTTATTTCACGAAATACGATAACGGACTTAGTCGCAGGAGCGATTTATTTCACAAAATCAAATAACGGACTTAGTCGCGGGAGCATCGATCCACTTCCAGTGATCCGGTATCCCTTCTACTGGAACACCTCGACACGTGATTGGGACTACCACCTACCACCAACGTTGGACTATAAGGGAAGCAGCCGGACACCAACAGAGTCAGTCCATACCAGATCTCTGAAGCTACAGCTGACAGCAAATTTAGAAACGAATTACTTCACGAATTCAACAACGAACTCAGCCGCAGAAGTCAACTGGATTTCGAGGTCCATCAACGAATCAAATCTTCACCAGTATTCATCAGTGCACCATCCAGTGCAACGACTGTGCGCG
Source organism: Lasioglossum lativentre (assembly GCA_916610255.1). Classification (NCBI taxonomy): domain Eukaryota; kingdom Metazoa; phylum Arthropoda; class Insecta; order Hymenoptera; family Halictidae; genus Lasioglossum; species Lasioglossum lativentre. The sequence continues at coordinate 18,673,906 of OU744359.1, read as the reverse complement.
TTCCCCTTCCTCAAACCAAACCCCTTACCAATTAACGTACTTCCATCGTGCTCGATGATGACGCCGAGGACATTCTGAACTATTTGTAGTTCTGACCTTCAAACTGAGAGGACACACCACCTTTTTCCTCATCCCCTCGTACGTCGATATTGCTGCGTGCGGACCAGTAAGGGAATCGGTTCACCTGCGTATGTGGATGTGCGTGTCTCGGGAATCAGAGCCGTGAGAGGAGTCACAAACCACATTTCGCCCCCTGTCCCATACCTATACGCTCGAGCAAGGCAGTCTAGGTCCAGCCGCTCGAGTTCCCCCACTACCACAATCTTTGCGGTCTGGGTCCAGCTGATTGTGCGTCTTTCAATTCACCTCGAACAAGGCGGACTGGGTCTAGCCGTTCGAGTTTCCGCACCCACCACAATCTTTGCGGACTGGGTCCAGCTAATTGTGCAGTCTCTAATTCACCTCGAACAAGGCGAACTGGGTCTAGCCGTTCGGTCTACCGTACTCACCACAATCTTTGCGGACTAGGTCCAGCTGATTTCGTGTGTGTACTCCAATTCACGGCCAGGCAGACTAGGTCTAGCCGACCGGGAATCCCATCCCGCCATTCTCTCTCTGGCAACGAAACGGCGTGACTCACTCTACGTCACGACGAACCGTGGACCCCGAAAAAACCAACGCGTGCTAAACGTACCATTCTTCTTAAACCCCACGTGAGACGTAACAACTTATGAATCCGCAAATTTCCGCAAGATTTTTTTACACTAAAACAAAGCTGAAACCTTCCACTTTACAGTGGTTCCAAAAAAATTACCGGGACGGACCCGGAGGTACAACTAATTCCTTCCGATAGTATGTACATTGACATTAAAACTGCCTTCAAATTGACTTTTTTCAGTTACTGTTATTTTATGTAAATAAACGCATATCTGATTAAAATTGTGTGAAATACACACGTTGGTTTTCTTAAAATAACTTTCGTGACAAAAAAAATTGCACTTAAAACGTTGCTAATACGGGAGACACGGCAAAGGACACAAACACTGTACTAAATGACTAAACTTCAAGTGGCCATATCTCCGTACGGAAATGCCAAATCGGGAAAAGACCGACGGTTTATTAACCCCCCATTATTCAACTTTTCCAGGTAACAACTCACTTTTACCTGGGATGAGTTTTACGAAATCGACTTTTGGCTAGCTAGATCGGCCAAATACCCCATAGTGTGTTGGTGCCCTGCACGGACTTAAAGGACTGTGCGTAAAGTAGATTTCTGGGTGAGAGGGGTGGCTCTGTGAGCGGGGGGGGGGGGGAATGTTTTACTGCCACCATCTTGTGCAGCGCACATAGTGCTGCCATCTATATAACGTTGCGACAATATTTAAAATGTACAATTGAATCACGTATATTTTAAGTCAATTGCATCAATTGTGACTTGTGTAATAATTTTGTTTCTACGTATTTGTTATCATTAGACTTCGGATTTTAAGCATTTATGGCAAAAATGAGTACGTGCAATTTAGAATAGTGTAAAGATTAGAAGACTAAGAGTATTAATATATTATTTTCACTATATTAAAATTATTAGTGAAAAATATCAATTTATATTTAGCTCCTATGTCTTCCAATTAATGCGCAAACTTTTTATTTTGCATAAAAATCCGGAGTCTAATTATCATAAAGGATATGTTTTGAAAAATTATCAGTGTTTTTATAAGGAATGTATAAAGTTTCGATGTGTAGGATTAATAACAACACAATATATTTAATGGCCAGAAAACAATACGAGTTTATTAAAATATGTTCTTTTGCTGTTAGCAGCATTATTTTTTTCCTTACATATATAATTATATCGAACTTTTATATACAAATTAATAATACATTTTATTAAGTGTATTCTATGATCATAAAGAGGCATTTGATCATTCGTATGTTGAATTAAATTTATAAATAAAATTTGTACATTTATTTCTCGTAGGATTGTATTACTAATTTCCTGTACTGCTGGCATTTTATTATGAATTGTATAAAATCTTACAATCCTTTCTGCCTTCCTACAAATTTTAATAACATCGGAAGATGGATATGCGAGACCACCTCGACTTTTTAAAGTTATTAATTTATACATCGTATCGTTTTGATTGTTGGAGTGCAAAGTTGAAACACATATTGAGCACTTCAAAGTTAATAACAACTTTCGGCTTATCCATCCAGCAATATAAACACCGATGTGATCTATAAATTCCGTATAAACAAATGAATTTTGTGATTCTAGTAATGCATAGCAATGCATTTCTAAAACATTATTCTCATTTTCAAATTGTTCATATTCTTTTCTGGAATTTTCCGTATCTGTATTTCCATGTATTGTCATATCTGTTACAGTGTACCACGACCGCGTGTATCCAGTGTATCCTACAGACGCTACACTAGTATTTAAAGTCGCCTATAGAGCGCACCACAGTGTGCGCCGTACAAGATGGCCGACAAGTTGATACCCCTTCCGTCTTTTGAACCACCCCCTCAGAATCGTGCACAGTCCTTTAAGTCCGTGGTGCCCTGATAGCCCGTCAAGGCCACGCGCACCGCGCGCCCGTCTCCGCAACCGCAGCGATTGAGCGGCCCATTCGCTCAGGAACGATGATTCCGAACTCGAATCCAGAAGAGTCCTGCCATCTGGAGCCTTCAGCTTGACCTTCGCGGTGGCCAGGAGGATTCCTTGATGAGTCCCCACGGCGTGGATGGCGGCTGTTTCGAAAGAGTCCGAAGTGGTGCCTTCCTTGGCGGCGCAGGCATCATGAAGCGTCGTGTGATGTTGCTCACCGCAGACCCAGCATCGAAAAGTGTAGGAGAATTGGAAGAGGCGATGTCTAGTCGCGAGGCACGAGAGACAAAGCCCCTTGCTATTCACGATTTCCCGTCGTTTCGCAGCAGGCTGGTCTTTATATTGCTTACACTACGCAATGGAGTGACTGCCCGAACAGAGAGGGCATTGGCGCCCGCATTTCTTTTTCGTCTTCACTTCCCCCACCTTAACGGTCATCAGATTGTGGCTGGCTGTTGAGGACCCACCGCGGCCGGACGACCCCTCCGTCTTCGAAGCTTTGGACGGCTCTGCGCTCCGCATGGAGAAGAGGGAGTGACAGCGATTTTCCATGAACCTTTCCAGCGAATCAAAACGTGGAACGGCCGTAGGGTCGGTGAGAGTGGCTTCCCACGCCAACCTAGTCGTTTCAACCAGCTTCTCCGTCATCAAGAAGACGAACCATTCGTCCCACTCCTCGACGAGTTTCCCAAGAGCCTGGAATGACTTTTGGGTCTGTCGAATGTCGTCGATGAGACGTTTGAATTCGTCCAGCGATGGCTTTGTGATCGACGGACAACTGATCAACCGTCGCATGTGCGTCGACGAAAGAATGCGCGGATTGTCGAATCGTCGCTCTAGGGACGCCCAGGCCCCGTTATAATTGTTCGCCGTGACGGGCGTCAAGGAAAGCATCTTGCCGGCCCCTCCGGTCAGGCACGCCTTAAGGTATTGTAATTTCCGTACCTTCCCACGGCATTAGATCGCCGAAGAAGGAAAGCAAATGGATCTTTGGCAACTTCGCGTCTATTTCCTGATCCGACTCTGCAGTCTTCGACGACTGAGGGTCAGCTGCCGGCGTCGGAAGCATCGACACGATCCAGTCCTTAATGGCCACGGCTCTTTTGCCTCGGTCAGTGAGAGAATCTCTAGATGTTGGATGCCGAACTTCTTCCACTGGTCGTCGTGTCGATTCAGCCTCATCTGCAGCAGTTCGACCGTAATCTTGTCCTTGCTAATCTTTTTGATATTGGTCAGGGTCCTGGAGATGATGCCTGCCAAATGCTGTTGTTCGGCAACGAAAACTTTCAAGTCGTTCGACATCTTGTATCGAAGCCGCGCGACAACACCGTTTCAAAACTAAACGTTGGAAGAAACCACCAACACAAAACACTGTTCGCAAACGTTAACTGTGGCGGTTGCGCCGTCGAGGTCACGCGCACCTGTTCAGGTCGCGCGCGGTAGGCTAGAACATAGAGACGTTAGTTAGCGCCTTCAAATGCGAGCAGCCGTTGGAGATCTGAATGCGACTCCAAATTGGCCAAAACTCGATGGTTTCAAAGCGCGATCGACGAAAGTGTTGTGAATCCCTTGTCTCGATGATGCTGCACTCTCAAACGCACGAAATTCGGACACAATATCGAAGCAGAACGCACACGAAGAGAAATTATCCGGCTCGAAGGACCAATGTTTTAGAAGCCGGGAATGTCAAAAATTGAAATTGTACCGAGTTTCTAATGTCAGAAAAATTCATGTATGAAGCGACGAATCGCTTCCGAAATAAACATACTTGTGAAATCAAAGTAGAGCGTTGTCGTATAGTGTCAAAGACGAACTAATCGATCAGCTGGGGAGCTTCGATCCACCCGTGGCGCTCACGGGGAACGAAGGGCACGGAGCGGGGACGACCGCACGCCGAACTGATTAATAGATCGATGTCGTTTATTCTGGTTATATACAATGTTGTACAGTGTAAGACTATTGTCATTTGGTTACGGAGAATATTAAACAGCTTGCAATACGTTGACAGAATATTTATGATGATTATAATAGTGATTACTTATTTGACCAATAAGGTGTATTTAGAAAAAAGTTATATACCCTTAAACGTTACCAAACAGAATTATACAGAATTTATACTAGCTTTCGTTGCATTATTCGTGTGATAAGAAGCGACTTCTTTAACATAATTTTATATCTAGAAAAAGTTAAAAAGCAGTTATAAGTAGAAGATGTAAACAAATAGACGATCCAGATTATAATATATTCAAATACTATTTACGTACCCCAAAATGTAATTCATGGATTACTCTAGATGAAGGACTCTGGAAGTCCTCTTACGTTCTCGAGTCATTCTTACAAAGGAATACTACAGCGCACTCATAGTTACGGATAAGAGAAAATAACACTTCTAAGAAAATCTGATTTATACAATGGCTGTGAAATGACACCATGAAAATGTATCGTTCGCCGATAAAAAAGAAAAAAAAACAAGACATTGTAGAAGATGGTTCGAAATCTTTTAACATTCACCGTTTCCGAGCGGAAGCCTACAATTTGAGCAAATTACAATCAATTGCTATGCGAATTTGTGGCGGAAACAGAATATGTAACATGAATAAATTATGATGCTGAGGTGTAGTCGGACGTTACTACGAATTCCTTGCGCAGACGTCCTTTAGTATCGAGCGAGATGGACGTGTTTCGAGAAAACTACAGTACTTATTGTTCCGTGTTGTGCTTGACTGGACTTTGGCCCGATGACGAATCTCTACTAACAAAGATACAGAGAGTAGCTTTTTCCCTGCTTAATCTCTCATGTATAGTGGTTCAGGTGATAAACATAAACACTTACAACAGAACGCTTCATTAACCGAAAAACTAGATTTTTTCGTTCTAACCGTAGTAACAGTTATAATACTTTCTAAGAAAATAGAAACGGCAATACATCGAACGAAAATGAACAGTGAATACGCGTTCTGTAGACTTTAAAATTTTTACAAAATAAATTATGAATAATACGATAATAATACAGTGTGTTCATTTAAACTCGACTCACTAGAATACTACCGCAAGAACTGAAGATAGTAAAAGTATATTGGTACAAAAGTTGTTAGATATGAAAGAGGACGCACTTTTTATCATAGAAAATAATGAATAATTTTTCACAAAAAAATAGTGAGCATTATTTCAAGATGCGATGGTGTTACAATAATAATGTGGGAAACGTTTTAATGTATATAATATTTAGTTAATGACACAGATCTTCATCTTATTACGAACGTTACCAAATTCAGTAATGCGTATTATTCACATACTCAGTATGCATATTATTATCTACTGTTCACCACAAACAGAACAAATTAACATATACGACATAATTATTTAAATTCCATGGATTTAATACAAAATTGATGTTTAATGGCATTTCATCTGTAAATTATGTTTCAGACAAACATCCCCTCTTTTCAAAACTATCCGAATCAAATGATCCCGAATATCAACATGTTTAGTTCTCGGATGAATTTCGAATTTTCTACTGACAATTGTGCTCCTAAATTGTCATTATACAGGGTGTCCCAAAATGTCTTGAACTCCCGGAAATGGGAGGTTCCTGAGGTCATTTCAAGCGCCATTTTCCTTTTGCAAAATGTTGTCCGCGGCTTTGTTTAGGAGTTATTAACGAAAAATACGGACCAATCAGAGCGCGAGCTCGACACTCGTTGGCATGTTCAGCCACCCGCCTGCTGGCTCGCCGCGCTGAACGTGCCAGCAAGCGTCGAGCTCGCGCTCTGATTCGTCCGTGTTTTTCGTTAATAACTCCTACACAAAGCCGCGGACAACATTTTGCAAAAGGAAAATGGCGCTTGAAATGACCTCAGGAACCTCCCATTTCCGGGAGTTGAAGACATTTTGGGTACAGGGTGATATTTATAAAGTGACCGATTGAGTTTTCGTCGAATTTGATAGACATACGATAGAATCGATTAAGCGAAAAATGTTCCGTTCCGAGGGGGACATATTCTAATCTATGCGTCGGTATTTTTGGTAGAGGGGTCTAGGTGATCTCGAGGTCAATTTAATTTCTTTTTAAGTGGAGCCCTCTATTTTTTGCCCTATGGTCTGATAGTGTCTTGTGTGACGAGTTCGTTAACCACCGCACAAGGCCATCTTAAGTCATGCTACGTCACACGGACCAAAAGCTTCAACTACTATGCTTAAGGAAAATAACGTGTTTATTAATGCGTTATTACGTCAATTACTCAAAATTATTGCCCCTCACTTGTCTGCAAAGATCAATTTTTTGTTTATTCAATTTTTTTATTAATTTCTTCGCAACACTCTTCATATATCTTTATTGTTACCTTGGTCATAAATCAATTCATCTAAAAATTCCTTAAGCCATTCCTTGAAGTTTTTCCATATAACTTCTTCATAAAGATTTCCATTTAACTGTGAACTAGTTGCATCTATACGCTCTATAAACATATCAAATTGAGCAGATAAAGCTAATAATAATCTAATAGATTCTAACCTCCCAACAGGAGCAAATGTATCCAGAAAATCTAGCCCTGAGCGCTGTGCATATCCTTTTTCCACTACTCGAGCTTTTCGTTTATCCAGAGAACAATCTGATTTAAATTTATTTGTTAAAACTGTCCTACATCCAATTACTAATTTGTTCACTGGTCTCTGTACTATGTTAAAAGTCTCGGTTTTTTAAATTAAATTTCTTATTTCTTGTTTTATCGCTTGTTTCTATTCCAAGTTTCTATTCCCACTTAATGCATCCTTCAAAGGTAGTCTCTGCCATATTAGCCCATTCCGACACCAAATTGACTTCATGCTCTTGATCTACATTAATTTCTTCAGGAGTGTCGTTAATTTCTCTTGTTTTATCTTCATCTTCATTGCTACCCCTATTTTCTTCATTTATTTCGTCGCGTTGATTTTCAGGATCAACATTCAATCCATATCAAAATGATTCTCTTGGACGTCTCCATCTTCCTGTATGAACTATTCTTGGTCGATCATTAAATTCTTGCTCTGCATTGAGATACTTCAATGTTTGATCTTATTTTCACATACCTCATTACAAAGACTTTCATCTTCACATACTTCATTAGAATTTTAAAAATTTTCTCTGGTTGAATTCATCTTCTATCACTTTGGGTAATTATATAGATTAGGGTTTACACACACACACACACACACACACACACACACACACACACACACACACACACACACACACACACACACACACACACACACACACACACACACACACACACACACACACACGCACGCACGCACACGCACACGCACACGCACACGCACACGCACGCACACACGCACACACGCACACACACGCGCCAAAGTCATCATTCTGAACAACTTTTCCCTATACTTTTTACGCCATTTGTGGCTTTAGTTTTCGAGAAATTCTTGAAAATATTTTTCATATTTTCAATTATGCAGTATAAGAGAGGCAGCTCTGATGACCTTAACCTTGACATCTGTTGTTGAGCACTTGACCCTGGGTAACTTTTGCCCATAACTTAATCGGCGATCATTGTTTATTAAAAAGTTATTGAAATAAGAAGCTTAAATCTTAGACTTAGACTCCTAGACGTTATAAGCTTAGGCATTCCGCGAATTCGAAGGATCCATGGAATGCCCGAGCTTATAACTAGACTGCGTAAAGTAAATATGCAGGAAACATGCAAAATATGTACGAAATATGAAAGATATGCACGATATAAAGAATCATTTATATTGTCATTTTTACTTGCTATAATTTGAATTACAATAAATTACTATTGTTTTTTCAAGGTTATCAACTGTAAATTGATGACGTTTATCAGTGAATATTGTAGGAGATTGAGGTCGGGTGTAAAGTAAAGGAGTATTTATACCGGTTCCGGAGGGACTGGGTCCGGGATTTTGCACGTTTTCGTAGTATATACCGAATCCGGGGACCCGGAAGGCTACTTGCGAGGGTTCGAGACGCTCGGAACAAAGGCACAGCCTGTCGTTTACAACCAGAACCCCAGGGGTTCCAGAACCGCTTCTACTCCCCTCCCCCCAAAACCTCAGGAGATGCCTATATGCTAGAATCCGGACGGGAAACTGACCAAAATTGTTGACGGCTTCTCTTGTCCGGGGCACCACCGTGGCTACGAGCTGAATCAAGAAATTCAATGACATTTCGCTAAACAGTCAACTTTTATCGAGTTCTAATAAGTTTGTATTGCTTTCTAAATGTCCATTAAGATCGAAAATGAAAAAACTAATGCATTTAATTTTTCTAATTTTTTTTCTTGCAATGAATTGTTAAAAATTATAACGGCGATAATGGTTGAACCCCTCAGCCCACTGCAGTTCAGCTATCGCTCGTACGGGCAGTGTATTGGAGACTACTCCAAATATAAACACATCCGCGGGAAACACACCACGCCTTTTTGGGCAACGTTGCATGTATCCATCACACGTACTGTCGTCATTGACCGAAGGACTGCGACAGCGATCGACAGCAGATCATATCGAGATTAGGCTAAATGCACTTAGGTACATAGGTTACATCACGCGTCGTGGAAAATGTACAATCAAGAAATACAACACTATATTCTTCACGATATTCCTCTCGATAATTATTACAGGGAAAGAGATAAATCCCAGGAACTACTTTCAGGGAAATTGCTAAGATTCGGTGACGTTATTTAACTATAATTCCCTGAATATTGAATACTCAAAATCAGACCTCCTATTATATGCTTAAACTTTTGGCAAATCGCATCTTTTTTTTACTACGCGAAAGTTTTACTTTTAGGACAGGCGCTCTCGACCCTTATTTCAGAATGTTTAGACTATTCAACAATTTCATGGACCCCAAATAATAAGTAGTTCAAATCCGACAGTCGCTTGTAATTGTGAAGCTCCGCGAATTAAAAAATTGTTTTTCAAATTTTTTCATTTTTGGACCAGTGGTAAAATTTGTAGAACAAAGATATTTCTAATATATTTTTATTGAGACATTACATTTGCGAATAAAATGATAAATTATTTAAGAAGAATTATATGTATAATTTACGTTAATACATATAAGGATGTGTGATGCTATTTCACCAAGTGGCAGGAACGTTTCCTATTTCCATTATGTTGTAGAGGAGAGATACCGATAGTTTACCTAAGGAGCTGTAGAGTCCCCTAAAACCTTTTTTTTTGCGTCATGCACAGCAGGGAACTGTTGACGCGCTCTCGAAAGGCCATCTGGAAATGGTCATGTGTTCAAGCTAAATAGCTTGGCCGGGCCATTAGGAAGTATTGCCACTAGAAATGAAAGAAGATTTCCATGAATGCTCTAAATTATTGCCTACGGAGTATGGAGTGCCACAAGGATCGGTTCTAGGTCCGTTACTATTTATAATATACACAAATGATCTCGTAAAAGTTTGCCCGGAGGACTGTAATATAAAAATGTTTGCAGACGATACCTTAATATATGTAACAGGTGAGAGTTGTACAGAGGTGGAGAGGAAAATGAATGTAGCATTTAATGTTGTGGAGGAATGGATGAATATTAACAAACTGAAGATGAACGCAGGGAAAACGAAATGCATGATAGTTAGAAGTATAAGAAAAGAGTTAAAAGGTAGGGTGACTGTAAAATGTTTGGATAAAACTGAAATAGAACAGGTGGAAAGCATAAAGTATCTAGGCGTAATTATTGATGATAGACTGCTGTTCAAGACTGGCGCGCGCGAGCGCCATATTGCCTTTTCGAGTGACGCAATCGTGGCCAGCACGATTCTCCAGTCTCGCGCGTTCCCGCGTGAACGCAAGCAAGCGGCGTCCGTCATCGAGACTCGCGCGGGCAACAAGGCAAGCGCGTGATTGGCCAAATTCGTTCTCGATCCTTCTGGAATGATCCCGAACGACCAACCGGAACCACCGGTGCGTGACGGACTTCCAGAAGGATCGAGACAACAAAAGTGAGAGACTACGGTCGTTTCTCTCTCTTCACGCCAAACGCTCAGCTGTTCAACACGTGTTCGAAAAACTCTCTTGTCAACCATCGCACTCATTATAATTCAGTCATCTTTTATTTCCGTTTTTCAACTACATTTCATCGACAATCTTGTGAATAATAGTGCAAATACAGTTTAATTTATTGTAGATCGATTTCTCCTTTTTTTCCAGTCATACAGTCCATTTGCCTCACATACAAATCCATCCGTTGCATTCACACCTCTGTACCTTTCATTCCGTTCACTCAGCGAACTCATCAGCACATTCATACCATTTTCAATCTCATTTTCACACGCATACACCGATCTCAGGTCGATCAAGACCGTCCTATCACACTGCAATTTAGCGATCATTGTGATTATATGCTAAAGAAAATAGGGAAGAAAATAAGTTTTATGAATAGAGTGGGAAATTATATTACAGCATATACTAGGTGCACTATATATAAGTCGATCATAGCACCTCATTTTGAGTACTGTGCGACATTATTAATTAATATGGGGGAAACACAGATAGGTAGGCTACAAAAAGCACAGAACCGGGCCATGAGAGTCATATTGCAATGTGATAGACGAACCAAAGTGGAAAATATGCTGCAAGCGTTGCAGTTTATGGCTATACGACAGAGGCTCTACTATAATATGTGTATATTTGTTTTTAAGATTGTAAATAATATGTTGCCGGAGTATTTAAGAAATAGGCTAAGAATAGTAGGCGATGAATGCGAAATACAAACAAGGCAAGCTGGGAATATTGCAGTAGAATTTCGTAAAACGAGAAGTGCCCAAAAGAGTTTATTTTATGAAGGCATATTAATGTATAATGCACTACCAGAAGATGTAAAACGCTGCGAAAGTTTTGCAGTATTTAAGAGAATGCTAAAGGAATTTATTGTAAGAAACGTAACGTAGTAATTTTAATGTAATCGAAAGTAGCTGAGAAAGCTAATAAAGAATCAATCAATCAATCAATCAATCAATCAATCAATCAATCAATCTCTCAACTACTCGAACTTTGAATCGAAACTCTACGCTATATATTTCTCTATCTCCACTCGCGATTTTTACTCTGAGGCGCGACCGCGACCTACCTCACATACAAGGTGTCTCAAAATTCCTTCAGCTCCCGGAAATGGGCGGTTCCTTGGGTCATTTGAAGCGACATTTTCCTTAACAAAAATGGCGTCCGCGGCTTTGTTTAGGAGTTATTAACGAAAAACACGGACCAACCAGAGCGCGCCTAGTCGCTCGGTAGCACGGTCAGCGCGGCGAGCCGGGGGGAGGAGAGTGTTGTCGGTACGCTGCGATGTCGTAACAACCAACAGTTTCTCGATTATGTCCCGATTTCGATGAGTTTTGGATATGTTGTAAAGACCACGATTCTGAACAACATTTCCCTTTAGACTTTTTGCCTCGTGTTTTTAGTTTACCAGATATTTGTAAAAACAGTACCGAAAGCTAAGGGTTATACGGCCAGGTCAACGAACTGTACAGCTGATGGTAGATAGCAGGTATACGACAATCACATGTTTCGGTTTTCCTGCAGATTTGTACGCAAGTGGATGGGTTACTGTTCGAAAAGGTCGTCCGTCCTTTCACCCAGCAAGAGGTAGAAATGTCAGGTCGGCGTGACGTTTTAGGGTCCCTATTGTCCTATGCCTCCCTTAAGAAACTTTCTAAAAGAAAGACGGACGACGTTTTCGAACAGTAACCCATCGACTCTGCGTACAAAGACCTTGAGTGACCTTGAATGACCTTCATAATAGGTCATTGTATTCGTCTTGAAACACTCTATCAGAATGTAAGCAAAAAAATATACTGTTCCGTTTAAAAAATCAGAGTTGACCTTTATATCACCTTGACGCCTCCACCTACAGAAAAATTGGTAATACCAGATTATGAGCCCCCCAATACCAAGTAAGTTTAGTCTAATGCATTTTCTCCTATCTTCAAAAACAAGCGAGTTATTCAGGTGACCTGTTTAAAATGCCCCACCCTGTACAGGCCGATCGTCGCGCAAACACATGCGTAAATCAAATCATGTACGGAATCCGCGGTCGTCGCACTTTTGTCGTCCTCTCTCTCGCACTCACGCTCTCACTCTCTCACACTTGATCGCTAGGGCGTTCACCTGTTGCCGTGTTTATTATTTCGGCGATCCGCGGGCGACCTACTCGGCAAAAACGTGTGCCGTTTTTGCCTTTCTGGGGCGTCTGCGTGCTCACCGCCGATTGCACCTAACGGCTCTGACTACTACAATATTAACTTGTATGCCGAAAAAGATCGTTCGACATCACAAGATTTAACAGAGGCATATTTTAATTTGTGCCAGTAGCGGCACGTAAGTTCCTTCGGTCTTTCAACAGCTATACCTTTCAAAATGACAGCAATTTTTAATATTACATTAAAATTTGGATTTCTTCCCATAACTGCTTGGGCCTTTGTTGATATTTTTCTTCCACAATTACCAGGTATGGTTTTTAAGTGTGCGGTAGTTGTAATAATTAGTTCTGCGGATTCAATTAATGGGATCCCTACTGTTTCCAATTCTTTTATAATGAGAGGCAGTGTTCCGAAGTAAGCTCGTATGAACATTAAATCTATGATCTGTTCATTTCGCAATGTCTCTTGTGCCAATTTAATTGACATTACATTTTCCTTGTTAAAACTATTAATTACCTCTTTAATATTCTCTAAATGTGTAGCATAAAATAATGCTGTCTTTAACCGCGTCCTCTATCTTGTTATGGTAGGTTCAAAGGGTAACGGAATATTTTCCAATTTCTTTTTGTAATGATGTGTTGTACACGCAGCGGAGCTTTCAAAAAGCTTTTTTTACCGAAGATATTAATTTGTTTATTAAAGGAAAATGTATTCGAACTTCTTCTACCGCTCTATGTAATCCGTGAATGAAACAAGTTATGTGAAGCATATTTGGGTAAAATATTTTCAGATGCCTACCAGCTGTCTACGTATAGGCCGCCGCAACTGTTAAAAGCAGTAATACTGTTTTCACATCCAGTTTGCCATAAAAGTTGCATCCCCGAATTTACAAATCGAGCAATAGTTTCATGATTCGTTTGTTTCACCTGCTCACAAACCAGCAAGTGGGGCATCGATGCCTCATTTTCGCAGTTTTCCCACATTTGCGATATAATGTCCTTTGCTGTCTGTTGTTTCGTCTACAGATATCCGGGCATAATTTTCACCAATATTATTTCGAAAATTCTCCAGTGCTAATTCGTAACAATATTGTAGATAATTCTTTCAAAGTGTGGATTCATTGGGGATATCTTGTTTCGTGTATTTTTTTAAGAAATTCTCCACACTTCATTGTCCAGGCACCGCCAAGGCATATTAACACCAACCACAGCTTGGCACATGTCTGTATAGAATTGATTTTTTTCGTTAATAACTCCTAAACAAAGCCGCGGCCGCCATTTTTGTTAAGGAAAATGTCGCTTCAAATGACCCAAGGAACCTCCCATTTCCCGCTTACGCAGTCGTTTTGGGACACCCTGTATAGTGAACGTCTCCCTCTCTCCCTCTGCTCCCTCAATCCTCCTCTCCCCCACTCTCCCTCTCTCCCTCTTTCACTCTCTCAAATTAATTAAAACAAAGAAAAAAAGAGTACTATGAAAATGTAATTGACCATAATAAGAATAACCCGACAAGTATGTGGAAAGCCTTAAAAGAAGTCATCAGTGGTGAACCAGTAGGGACAAAAGCAATAGGTAATATAGACTTCGAAATATTGAATAATATCACAGGGTGAAATATGGCTTATAAAAACTTATATTATATACGGAGTATTAAGGACATAATAAAATCTATAAAGGGAAACAACAGTGCGAGTATAAGTAGAAGAATTATTTATGTCATTGAAAATAAGGGAGAGATGGAAAAATTTGAAATGGTTACGGGGGAACAGTTAGGAGAAATTGTTAGGGAATTACCAAAAAGGTAGGGTACAGAAGGAGGAATAAGTAGTGATATATTAAAATCGGTGTTTTATGTAATACAGGAAGAATTTGTTAGGTTAATAAATGAATCATTAAGCGAAGGTTGTTTCATAGAAGAATGGAAAACGTCCACGATAATTCCGATTCCTAAAGTAGAGAAACCAAGAAAGGCAAGTGAATATAGGCCTATTAACCATCAGCACTCGGATGGCGACTCTGAGGGACCACTGAAAATTGCTATGCCATTCTTAAAAATATTGTTCACATTATTATTTTTGTTCGTATTTAATAAACTACTAGACATTTACATATGAAATAAGATATTATATCAGTTTCATATGCAAAAAATGAAAAAAAAATGGTACAGAATGGATATATTCTTGAATGGAAAAATCTTTCGTTTTTTAGTTAAAATAGCTCCGAGTGCAAAGGGTTAATACAGGGTCTGTCCGGAAAGTAATGCGACCGAATTTTTTTTGGTTCTCCTATTGACCGCTGGGCGCGCACGCCTGGGGTAATCGGTGGGGGGTCTCAGCTGTAAACATGAAAAAACTCGTACGTCTCCGCGCTATCGTTCGGTCAAGATAGTAAATAAACTGAGACGTGTTTTCAGTACACGGTACAAGCTTGACATGGAGAGTTCTATTGAGCAACGTTACGCGATCAAATTTTGTCTGCAACTTGGCAAATCTGGGACTGAGGCATTTTCCATTTTGCAACAGGCCTTTGCAAGGTCTGGAGGAGGTGGAAAATGAACGTCGCTCTGGGCGCCCGTCAACGAGCAAAACCGAGGGCAATGTGATCCATGTGCAGAAAATTTTAAATTCGGTGAAATTTTTCTATCGATTAAAAGGGTAAACATTCTCTTCGGAACCCAGAAATTTTCGATTATTATATGTCTTACCTTGTTCATTTCGGCGAGAAAACTCCTATATCGAAGTCCCAGACCGCGGAAACCACTCGTTAAAAAAAGCATGTAAAGTTGAGTAATTTTATAGTCATTTTCATTGTTTCATTTCAGAAAGTGCAGATATGGGCGCCGCCATATTGGTGTATACCAATATTATTCAATAAAGGTTCGTCGGAGAATCTTGGTGTAACTGTTCTTTCGCTTGGTAAACAAATAATACGTAGTAACTTTGTAAACACCGCACGGAGCTCGAATGCACACTGACGCACACTGAGCTCCTTCGGTGCGAAACGGGTCAGTGGAGTGGGGATGAGTTAGAGTGGGAATACGTAGTAGAGTGGGGACGTACAGATAGTGCGATGGGGTATAACGGTTAGATTTATTAATAATAATTTATATATCCTAAACGCGTAGGCTTCTTAAAAAAAATTTTTTAAATATTGCATTGTCATCCAGTTCTGAGCTATAGTATGTTTAAAATTTCAAGTCTCTAGCTCATCGGAGTTAGTTTAAAATCAATTGCAAAATTTGTACCGAATAGACAGCAGACAAGAAAGCGAGCTAATAAAAACGTGGTAAAAACGTGGTAAAAATGTGCTAAACGGATGCCATTTTGAAAGCGTGGAACGCGGCAAAGAGGCTGTGACGAGGGTTCTACGACAGGTTCCAGAAAACGCCTTGGCGCATAGAAAGCATGGAAATCGCGCTAGAAAAAATGTGTCGACGCCCAAAGGTCATACTTTGATGAATTTTAAAGATTTGTACTCATATGTTCAATAGATTTGTTTTAAAAAATGTGGTCGCATTACTTTCCGGACAGACCTTGTATGCTACCAATATATAAGAAGGTACTTGAGATACTACTTAAAAAACAAATTGAAGGGTATTTTGAGAATAATAATATCATAACGAAACATCAGTCTGGCTTTAGAAACAATTATTCATGTGAAATAGCAATACAAACAGTCGTAGATAAATGGAAATTGAAAATTAGTGAAAGAAAAATGGTAGGAGTAGTATTTATTGATAGAGAAAGGTTAACAGAGAAATTGTACTAATATGATTGTAAGGGAGCGGTTCTAGAGTGGTTTAGATCTTACCTAAAAAAACAGAACGCAACAAGTAACGAATAATGATAAATGCTTTAAATTATTGTCTATGGAATATGGAGTGCCACAAGGATCGGTTCTAAGTCCGTTATTATTTATAATTGGCCCCGTTCTGTGTTTTTTGTAGCCTACTTATCTGTGTTTCCCCCAAATTAATAACGTCTCACAATACTCAAAATAAGGTGCTATGATGGACTTATATATAGTAAATCTAGTGTATACTGTAATATAATTTCCCGCTCTAATTATAAACTTATTTTCTTCCCTATTTTCTTTAGCATATAATCACAATGATCGTTAAATCGCAGTCTATCATCAATAATTACGCCTAGATACTTTGTAACAGACCTGCCATATTACAGGCCTGTTACTAGCAAACCGCGTTCCGCCCGGAAAGAACCCCAACGACGCCGACGGAACGCGAAGAAAGCCGAACCGCGTTGCCGAGGCAGCGCGCCGCGAACCAATCTCGTCGCGATCTAAGCCCAAGAATTGGCGGGAACCGGAAACGCCACGTCACGCGTAAAACCTCGCCACCAAGCAAAGAATATAAATACCGGTGCGAATGCCGCGCGCGTTCTCTTCTTCTTCCGCCGATTTAGCGAACGAACGCCGAATCATTCAAAACCTGTGTAAGTACCGATCCGTTCTTCCCGACATTTTCCCACGATCCCCAGGAGCCGTTGCGATAGCGTCTCCAGCCCCAGATACCGATCCTCTCCGCTCCGAGCTCGTCGCGACGGCGACCTTGGAAAATCCACGTCAAGCGCCTCGTTGCGACAACGAGACCGTGCGACGTTTCCGCCTTCCTCGAAGCTCGTCGCGACGGCGACTTCGACCCCGGACGCAAGCGACTCGTTGCGACAATGAGACCGCGAACTCGTAAACTCGTAAGAGTATTGTTGCGACAGCCAGACCGAACGCGTACGACTATGACCTGCTGAAATCACCGCGACGATGATTTCGGTTCCTGGATCACACCGGCATCGCCGCGACGACGATGACAGGGTGTGAACCGTCCTAGCCGACCCCGTACCTTGTAATTCAGCCTTATTCTCCTCTCTTTTACCCTATCGGCTAAGACCGTCACTACCTTTACCTACGGCCAGATTCACATCTAAAGAAATACATTTATTAAGGTATCGTCTGCAAACATTTTTATATTACAGTCTTCCGGGCAAACTTCAATGAGATCAGTAGGAAGTATATGTCGATTCTGGATCAAGTTCATTGACCTTTCGAGGCAGACCTAACCCGGGGGAGGGGGGGCTCCCCCCTCTCCCTTGGGGAGGGGGCGTGCCCCCTCCCCCTCCCCCTCCCCTCTGGGGAGGGGTTTTTTCGGGGGTCACCCCCAGACCGAACCGGGCGGTCTTTTTCGGGGGTCACCCCCAGACCTAAGCGGGGCGGTCTTTTTCGGGGGTCACCCCCAGACCTAACCGGGGCGGTCTTTTTCGGGAGTCACCCCCAGACCTAACCGGGCGGTCTTTTTGGGGGGTCACCCCCAGACCTAACCGGGCGGTCTTTTTCGGGGGTCACCCCCAGACCTAAACGACGGGGTCTTTTTCGGGAGTCACCCCCCAGACGCGGTCTTTTTCGGGGTCACCCCCAGACGCGGTCTTTTTCGGAGGGGCCGCGGATTTTTGGGGGATCGCGAATTTTTTGGGGGGTCAAGGCCTGATTTTTTCGCGAATGTTTTTCGGGGGAGTGACGTCACAAAGGATAGGAGTGGTGGTCGGTGGATTTTTGTGACGTCACAGCGGTATCCTCTCGCGCACGAACCGCATACTTTGGCGATCTAACCGAGAATGATGGAACAGACGCCTCTCAGACCCCGCCCGTTCTTTCCTGCAGTGGTGGTGGGGGAAGTCGTTTTGCTGAGTAATCAGTTGTAATGTGATGCCCCTTTGACATTAGGGAATCTCGCATTTTTGCAACCGAGCACTTTGCTGAGTAATCAGTTTGTTGTAATGTTATACCCCTAGGAACGAACAGGAATCTCGGCAAACACACCCGGCCAAATATTATAACTTCTTTTAAGACGAAGAAATAAGTTTGCTGAGTAATCAGTTTTTCTTGTAATGATAGGAGTCAGGGAATCCCGACACATCCGGCGAAATATTATAACTTCTTTTAAGACGCTATTTGATTGACCCTGACATTTTTTTTATGTAATATGATACTTTTTGGGAACGAACAGGAATCTCGGGGACAGGAAATGTAAATCATGCATTAAATGTCGGAATATCCTTTTTTTATTTTATTTTATTAGCATTACATCTAAGCCTAAAGCTAACAATTCAGTGTCTATTAATGAATTGCGTTCAAAATCGTCATGTTCTGCAATGGCTTTTGCAAAATCATCGGTAACATTAGATATTATTTGCATAAACTTACAATATTTTGTTTGTACGGAATATAGGTTCTCGGATAGCCAAGAGTACATGTGATCGATACAAAATTCTAAATCAAACAATCTTCTCATCGTTTCCTGGGCAATCTGTATGCACTTAGTCGAATTTGATAATTTTACAAGCTTTACATCATCGTTTAACTGACAGAACTCCACAGTTATATCACCAACATGCACCGCATCCCCTGAGCTGGTAATGTTCCGCAGAATGTCTTCCTTCTTTCGTAGAAGATCCTTCCACGTAGTCATAGACAACTGAATTTCATTGCCGTGATTGTCTCCTATAGCCAACTCAACGTGACAGCAACCACCAATTCTGACTCCAATGTCAAGGTATTTGTAGAATGTATTCTATTAAGAAAAGCTAATATAAACTGTAATTAACTGAACAATTAACTATTTAACTTTATTACACACTAATTAAACACGTATATAAATTGTTCATCGCCTCATGGCGTCCTTCGTGTAACTAACGAAAATTGTTATAATCGATAACAAAATATTCATTCCTTTGCCAACTCCGTGCTCGCTTGTCTCTCACACCTCATGAGTGGGGAACTCTCTTATGTTGGTTAATGTCAATATACATGTACACACACATCCTTATTTTCTAACACGCCTCCTTACATTTATATTGTACATTTTAACCTTATTTCCTTTTATTTTACATTCATCAGTTTTCTAAATTCTACAAATTTTTCTTTGCATAACGATTTTGTACATATATCTGCAATATTCTCATCGGAGTTTACTTTAATTACATCGATTGTATTTTCTTCTATATAATCATGTACGTCTTAAATCACTGATATGTGTCAATAATACGTTATTACGATACTTTAGATGTTATCGTTTAAGAGATTGATGATAAATGAAACGTATTCTTTGAGATTTACATATATTACATATATTAAATATGCACGAAATGTGCATTATGTTTGTGCATATGTCGTTAAAATATGTAGTAGTCGTCTCTACGGGAATGTCAGGATTCTTATACACACACACTTAACGAAGAATTTAATAATAGAAAGATGATAATAGAATATATTTGAGTTAGACAATATATATTAACATAATAAGCACCATAAATTCGACATAAAATGAGAGCAAAAATGGCCACGCGTCGTTTACGCCTCGAGCGTTCTTAAAGGAGTGCGCGCAGATTTGACCTTGACGGAGTTGATCGTCACGCTAAATTTGTACGAACGGAGATTAGACGAAGCTGAGTAGTACGATTTTAGACCGATAGGTGGGATAGACGAAGCTGATTAGTAAGAATTTCGCCCGATAGGTGGTGTGGGTCTAATTTTCTGTGACGAGCTACAATTAGGTAGCTTTTTCCACAAGCCGCCACGTGACAGGCAGTATGCTGCAGATTATTACAAATTACTCATCAAAAACGTAAAAATATGGATTTCGGGCTCTGGAGCACCCTAGATTGGACTTTTAGGAAGCATAATCAACCAGTTCTGAACTTCTCATTGCAATATTGTGGCGTCAGTTCGTCTGGTCGTAAACCTTTGCATTTGCGTAATCGTGACTCGTGACAAGCAGCATTTTGCCGAATATTACAAATTACTCTTCAACAACGTAAAAATATGGATTTCGGGCTCTGGAGCACCCTTGATTGGACTTTTAGGAAACATAATCAACCAGTACTGAACTTCTCATTGCAATATTGAGGCGTCAGTTTGTTTTCCCGGGAACCCTTGCATTTACGTATACGTGACTCGTGACGTCACGTATTTAAAATTGTTTACTTGTTACTTATTTAGTACTTTTGCACATAATTTAAATCACCGATGTTTCTGGCTATGAAATCTTTATTTCTTGAAATATTCGTGATATGAAGGATAAATGTCAAGAAATATATGGAAATTTATAACCAGACATCGGTCATTTAAATTGTCTACATAAATACTAAACAAGTAACAACTAAACAACTTTAAATATTATTTTAAGACAATAAAATTTAACCAATCAATTAAAAAATTATTGCAAAAATATATATTTATTACAATAATTATCAGTACATAGAAATAATTTTTTAATGAATTTTAGAGCGAATTTCATACCCGTATGTTTTACGGTTCTAGAGTTCTGGTAAACTATCACCTTTCTCGATCCAGCCCGCCGTGTGCGCAGAGTTGGGCAAAATGTTTATCTAAATAAAAATTTCGAATAACGAATGAAAGATAAAATAATTTTTATTCGTTATACGGAGGTTCGAATACAAAATGTATCTTTAGTCGACGAGTATCGAATAAATAGTTTTATTCGGCGAGATCCGTCGGATAAAGATAATATTTTTATTCGAAGGCTTCGAATAACTATAATGATAATACCACTAGATACAGTCCAAATTATATCGTGTTTAGTGTCATTGTTATCGGAAAAACGCCAGGAATCAGCAGGTGCAACTTCTATAAGAAGATTATGAAAAATAAAGAAGTTTTGCAACTGAATTAGCAATGGTTTCACACCCATATACCTGAGCCGGTGGCGGGTCACCCGGCCATGTTTATTGCACTACTCGGCGACCGAGGCAGCTCGTGCTACTGGGCCTTTTCTGTCGGTGCTCGTCATCGTTTCTTTGAGCTGGCAGAAAATTGTTCAAAGCCTACGAATAGCCACACGGATAAAACCACTAAATACAGTCCAAGTTATATTGTGTTTAGTATCATTTTAATGGGGAGAATGCCACGAATTAGTTGATGCAGGTCCCACAAGGAAACAATTGAAAATAAAGAAGTTGTGAAATTGGATTGGTAGTGGATTCACACCCATATACCTGACGCGAAGTCGGTTTACCCTGCTGTGTTTATTGCACTACTCGGCGACCGAAGCAACTCGCGCTACTGGGCCTAGGCAGTCTGTGCTCGTGGTAATTTCTTTGAGCTGGCAGAAAATTGTTCAAAGCCTACGAATAGCCACACGGATAAAACCACTAGATACATTCCGAAGTGTACTCTTTACGGACCTCTTTTTATAAAGATGAACACATTAAAATTGACGAAATTAAAATTATTCGAAGTTACCGCTGTACCACGATACACAGCCGTATTGGACGGCCGCGCAGAGTTGAGCTCTGTTTAGGTAAACAATTATTTAAATAATCGAATAAATAATTTTATTCGACGAGAATTTATCGGACGAATAAAGATAATTTTTTTTTCGAAGGGGATTTATTTTAAGCTTCGATTAATTTTTTCAACCTTCATCTTTATCTTTCATTCTAAGGCTTAGAATAACTCGTCCAATAACTTTTGCCAGCTCGAATAAACAAGTATGTGACAAGGGTCGAGCCCCAGAGGCCCATACCCCAGGCATTAGGAATAGAAGCCTAAGCCACAGAAACATAGGCCAGGGTCAGGTATATCGGTGCGAATCCATTACCAATCCAATTCCAAAATTTCTTTATTTTCGTTTGTTTTTTTATGGGACCTGCATCAACTAATTCGTGGCATTCTCCTGATTAAAATGACACTAAACCCAATATAATTTGGACTGAATCTAGTGGTGTTATCCGTGGGGCTATTCGTAGGCTTCGAACAATCTTCTGCCTGCTCGAAGAAACGGCCACGAGCACCGACTGCCTAGGCCCAATAGCGCGAGTTGCTTAGGTCGCCGAGTAGTGCAATAAATACAGCAGGGTAAACCGACTCGGCTGTGTTTCCGTTTATGTCCATTCTCAGAATTCGATGAAATTTTGAAAATAAGTTCTTTTTGAAATTGAAACTTCTCTGCTCAGGGTACGAAAGTTTGTTATGTTACGGAAGTGACGTTACGGAAGTCGAGAGTGGCGCGAAAATTTAAACCGTGAATAAACAGAGAAAAACAATTTCTAACCCGGACGGGATTCGAACCCCGGTCTACCGCTTGGCAGTCCAACTCCTTAACCGCTTGGACAACCAACGGTCTTAGTTAGAATACTTGAACACTGAACCATAGTATAATTTACATATCTATGATTTTCAAAACCTACCGTGTGTGGAACAGAATAAATATCTAATTAAAAGAATAGGTATATATATAAATTAAAAAATTACATTTAAAAATCTAAAATCAAAATTAATACATTGTTACGAGCCAGGGCCGTGAAGTAGCACGAGTAGCGGGCGAGGTGTTATTACTCTTGGATTAAGGTTTTAAGAGTGCAGACGAACCTGATGTGTAACCAGGGTGCTGCTAGGAAACGGACGAACCTGATGCGATAATCAGGGAGCCGCCTAGGATGGTTAAGAGTGCAGACGAACCTGATGCGTAACCAGGGTGCTACTAGGAAGCGGACGAACCTGATGCGATAATCAGGGAGCCGCCTAGGATGGTTAAGAGTGCAGACAAACCTGATGCGATAATCAGGGAGCCGCCAAGGATAGTGGGTGGGCCTCGTAACTAATATAATTTAATTGATACAATCCGAGCGGTAAGATTGTATCGTGTGGGAACGTTCAATTACTAGATTAGGATTTTGGTCAATAATTAAGGGTTTAAGAAAATTGCACGATTTACCAAACAACACAAATATATTCTAATAAAGAATGTGGTATGTACAATTGGTGTCGCGACTGAATTGAAGTAGTAGTATATGTTTGATATTATTACCTAAGATGCTCGGTTTTGACGCACTGGCAATGCGGGGGTCTCGAAATCAACTTAAGAAGAGCCTAATAGATTTAATACCGGACTAGCGGAATCTGTACGATTATATTTGATCGAAGGGGAACTTTAGCCCGATCTCACTGGAAGTGACTTTACGAGATGCAGCACGACGTGACACGGTTTGAGTCTACGAGAGTACTAGCCCCCGAGAGTAAAGACGCAAGGGTTTATATATCCCTAGAATGAATGGAACACGTTGTTCATTATCTGTATCACTTAGGGCCAGACTCTCGTTTTTTGTCACTTTCAATTAAATCGGGTCCGAACTCGGTCTTCGTTAAAAAGGGGTCAACTATGATATGAAAAGGTTATCTAGGGCGCTTCCTTCCAGAGACGATCCTGAATAGATTCCTATGAAGAATTTAATAGGGAACTGTTCTCTATCCGTCACAACATATACAGGGCTGTGCAAACGTAACTTTAATGAAAACTTATTTCTTACAAAATAAATCAAATTACATCAGATGTTGGAACTGAGTCCATTTTTCTACGATACAGAGCTCCACTCTTTGTATTAGATTTCTCGAAAGAAAATTGAAATAAATATGTACTCAGAGTTTCTTTACTAAATCGCACTATTGGCGGACGGCTTCACCGTCAATAATTGGTTTCATTTAACGCCCACACCAGTCATCCTTCCGACCGAAGGATAGGTATAGTTTATAGACTAATTTCCTACAGTATTTTAAACAATACAGTAAGCTTTGAATCTTTGCCTAGCGTCGAGATCGCAATTTCTCTTTCTTTTTCACTCGTTACACTCTTCTGTCCTAAAGTTACTCCATACCGTCAATTAAACCACTAAATACAGTTGAAATTATATCGTGTTTGGTATCATTTTAATCAGAAAAATGTCACAAATATATTGGTGAAAGTCCCATAAAAAAAATGCGTGGAAAACCACGGGCGGCAGAAGTAAAACTTCTTGCAGTCTAGTAATGTTTAGAAGTAAATTAATCCTTTGCGGTCGGAAAATTTCGCTGGTGGGAGTACCAGCAGGTCGGTGCCAATTTAGCGTCCCGCGGTCACTTTTGTGTACGGGATTTAAAGTGAATATATGGATATTGAAACACACAGAATTTGTTGCAACTGATTTGTTGTGTTTAGATGTTATAATTGTTTAGATGTTGTGTGTAGATATTATAATATATAAAAACATGAATTTTTAATCTCTGTAATTTTTGAAAGTGTGATATTTTTCAAAACAATCACCGATATGAAGTCCTGGCTTTCGCGTACAGGTATCACAGTACGTGCGTGTTTCTCGTCTTTTTCCTGGAGTTTTCCTATCGCTACATACTGCACAGTCTTTCTTTGTTCCTGAACGAATAATATGGAGCTGATTATTTAGTCTATGTTCTTCGAAAGACGTTGAACGTTGCGCTCTAGATGGTGTTCGGTGCTGGAAACTTCCTACTAGCTCATCGACTAAACATTTCACAAATTTCAAGTGTGTTAGTGGCCTTTCGTTATTCTGACGTCGTATTATTTTATACAGTATGTATGCATTGATGACGCACATCTCCATGCCCCAATAAAATAATTTCCTCCACCATTTGAGGGATTTTCGAAGGAAACAATACGTTGCTGCATATTGGTCCGCGCGATCAACTGCTCTCATTTTTTTTGTGTAATGTATAGCCACAATTGGTTTCATTACATTTATTGCAGCACCACCGCGCCTTCTTATTGTAACAGATTCGAGGGTTGCCACATCGCTGGTGCTCAGAAAAGTAACAATACGTTTACTTTTCCATGCGAGGAGTAATGTCTTTTCCCTCTTATATGCCACAGTCACCTTGTTTGAAAATTTCGGTTTTTTAATTTTAGCTGGCAAGTACTTACGGTTTGGCATTATTGTGCCAGTTAAGTGGATCTTTAGTTTTAGTAGCTCATCGGCAAGCGGGACACTTGTAAAGAATCTGTCAGTATATAAATGATAGCCCTCAGCATTTGGAATGTTGCACAGAAGTTTTTTAACTAGGGTCAGTGGAATTCGTGTGGTAACCGGAAGTTCTGGTTTCTCTAAACCCTCAGTTGTCAAACTTCCATAGTAGGGCAGAATAGAGTATACGTATCCGGTTTCTCCATCCGCTAATACGTAAATTCTTATGCCCCATTTGGTCGGTTTCTTTGGATTGTACGTTATGAAAGAAATTTTTCCTTTGAACTTGACGATTGATTCATCGACACAAATGTCTTTACCAGGTATAAAATGTTCCGCAAACTTCGATTCGATATATTGCAAAAAGTTGTTTGCCTTTCCAATCCGAGTTCTCAAAGATGTAG
The DNA here is from genome assembly GCA_916610255.1 of Lasioglossum lativentre. Lineage (NCBI taxonomy): Eukaryota > Metazoa > Arthropoda > Insecta > Hymenoptera > Halictidae > Lasioglossum > Lasioglossum lativentre. The sequence continues at coordinate 18,647,947 of OU744359.1, read as the reverse complement.
AAGATGCATTGCCTTGTAGATGTAACATCCAGAAAATTTGACGGAATCGGTCTCTACTGAACACCTCCGAATAGAAAGGAATTCTGCTGTTGCTCCTAGTTGTCCAATATTCCGATATGTTTGCAAGTGGATTGTTCCCATATTTAGAATTACACCGATGAAGGCCATAAATTCTTCACGTGTAACGTCTACCCACGAATGCCAAATAGATTTGTTCGTCAACTGTTTCTGGCGTATCTTCAATTGTGCATATTTTTTTTTTTTTTTTTATATTATTTTACGTCGCTTTGTGAATTCCTATTCGGAATTATTTCACGACGGGACCTACAGTTTTTATGAGGTGGGTTCCGAACCACCTTGGGCAACACAGTTTACAGAGCACATGGAGTATTTCCAGAGGTGCCGGCGTCGGGGATCGAACTCGCGACCACGGAGTCCGTAGGCGCGCGTTTTACCCACTGAGCCACTGCGTGCCCAATTGTGCATATTCATTAGTTGTTTTTACTATTCTATCTATCAATATATCACTGAAATATAATTTGAAAAAGTCCAATGGTCTCCTTATATCCTGAGATATTTGTGGTCCACCCATTCATCACTTTCACCTGAGTCCTCTATTTGCCCTAAATGTTCTTCGTCAACGCCATCACTATTCTCCGTGTCACTGTCAATTCTTTGTACATTCATTCTCTTATGAGGAATTATATCATCGTCACTACTGTCACTTTCAATGTTACCTACTAAATCGGTTATTGAGTTATTCATATTTTCATTGTATTCTGCAACTTCCAACCCATCGTCACTACTCTCTACATCTTCAAAATCATTCCTAAACTCTTCCATTTTTGGGAATTACACTGTTTACTTTTGGGAATTACTTTTTGATAATAAAATAACGTGAGCGACGTGCAGTGTGGCTAGCTTTTTACGGATGTCAATGTTTCTCGAGAGCTCATTCGAAACTGACTGTGCGGCAATATCTCCTCTCCGAAGAGATCGATAAACACTATAAGTTGATCTAAACATTTCAATCTGGCTTCGGAAAGATCGTCTTTCATTATCGCTAGCATTGAACGCCGTGCCGCGCGCCAGGCGATAAGGAAAAACATCATGCCGCCGCAGCGGCGGCACCGACTTCTACGACGATTTTCGAATGCCGCCACTGTGGCGGCATCGACCGCAAAGGGTTAAGATTGGAAATGGTAATAAATAATGAAGCGACAATAAGATCAGGAACAAATAATACAAAGAAAATCATTAAAAAATCATAGAAAATGTTTCATTTCAAAATTAATGAACGATCAAAATTTACGACTCAAAGAAGGAGAGCGTATGGGAAATGCTATGAACTACAGTCTGTGTGAAAAGTATTCGTACCGTTTAAAAACGAATAGCTTTTTCAAAATTCGACCCAACAGCTTGAGTTTTTTTGAGACGTTAGAAGGATTAGTTTACTAGCTAATATGTAAATAATTTTTTTTTATTGTTATTGGTCGTAATTGCGAAAGAAAAAGTAAAGGTCACGATTTTTTAATTTTTTATCTGTGCCTGTAGTGAAAATTTATAAGGTGCATTTGGTAGGTATAAGTAAGTTATATACATGTACAAAGTTTCATCGAAATCGATCGAGGTTGTTACGAAATATAAATGATTGAAAATAGAAAAAATGTAAGAATCCGCGATTTAAATGATTCGAAAACCCTAAATTCAAAGATTTTTACATGTTACAATGCCCCTAGCTTTTTTATGCGTCAACCGATTTCAATGAAACTTTGTACATGTATATAACTTATTAATACCTACCAAATGCACCTTATACATTTTCACTACAGGCACAGATAAAAAATTTAAAAAACGTGACCTTTACTTTTGGGACATTTGCGTATACGTATATGCAGATCTAGCGATGCGTGAGTGGTAGGGTGGTTGATGGTATTTGGTTGAGCACAGCCACTTAAGGGGGACGGCGAACTAATACCATCACCACTCACACATCGCTAGATCCCCATATACGTATACGCAAATGCAAGGTTTTACAGGGGGCTCAAATTCACGCCTGAATATTGCAATGAGAAGTTCAGAACTGGTCGATAATGTTTCCTAAAAGTCCAATCTAGGATTATGCAGAGCCCAAATTGTCAATTTCTACGCTATCGTGGAGTTATTTGTAATATTCGGTGATTTCATGCCGTTCGAAGCAAGTGTGACGTCACAAGATGGCCGCCATTAAATATCAAGAGATTTAGCTTTCGCATAGAAAAAACGCTCTGCATAATCCTAGAAAAAAAAATTACAAAGACGGTGGTATGCATTATCAGCTGATTACTCATTTGTTTAAACACGAAAAATAAACCCTCCTAAAAACGGCATTTAGGCCTCCTGAAACAGCATCTCGAACTTACGACATTTATCACTATGAGCGCCACAGTCTCTTTCCCAGCAAAACTGAACGTGACCAGAGACGAGAGGATAAACTAAGGTCGATAATGTAGGACGATAATACAGGTTTATACCTCGTGACAAGCAGTACGCTGTCGATTATTACAAATAACTCCTCGACAACGTAAAAAAATGCATTTTGGGCTCTGCACAGTCCTAGATCGGTCTTTTAGGAAACATAATCGACCAGTTTTGAACTTCTCATTGCAATATTCAGGCGTGAATTTGAGCGCCCCGTAAACCCTTGCAAGTTCGCGTACGAATCTCGTGGCTGACAGTATGCTGCCGAATATTACAAATAACTTCACAACAACGTAAAAATATGCGTTTTAGGCTCTGCACAGTCCTAGATTGGACTTTTAGGAAACATAATCGACCAGTTCTGATCTTGTCATTGTAATATTGAGACGTCAGTTTGGGCTCCCGTAAACCCTTGCATTTGTGTATACGCGACTCGCGACACTGCGCTTGCTATGGACGCCTCGTCACAAGCACTACGCTGTCGATTATTACAAATTACTCCTCGATAATGTAGAAATATAAATTTTGGGCTCTGCTCCCCCCTAAATTGGACTTTCAAGAAGCATAAGCGACAAGTTCTGAACTTCGCATTGCAATATTGAGACGTCAGTTTGGGTTCCCGTGAACCCTTGTATCTTTTGTACACGTCTCTCCTGACGTCACGTATTGAAAATTGTTTAGTTGTTACTTTTTTATTTAATATTTTTGCACATAAGTTAATGCACCGATGTCTTTGATTATAAATTTTTCTGTACATATTACTTTAAATATTCATGATATGAAAAATAAATGTCAAGAAATACAAGGAAATTTATAACCAAATACATCGGTGATTTAAATTATCTACAAACATACTAAATAAAAATTTTGAATAACATAAATTATTCGTTATTCGAGGGTTCGAATAAAAAATTTATCTTTATTTGACGAGTATCTAATAAATAAATTTATTCGACGAGATATTTGAGCGACGAATACAGATAATTGTTTTATTCGAAGTGGGTTTATTCGAAGGCTTCGAATAACTCTGTTGGATAAAACCACTAGATACAGTCCAAATTATATCGTGTTTAGTGTCATTTTAATCAGGAGAATGATACGAATTAGTTGATGTAGGTCCCATAAAAAAACAATGGAAAATAAAGAAGTTTTGGAATTGATTTTGTGGTGGATTCACACCCATATATCGACCTGGTGTCGGGTTACCCGGTCGTGTTTATTGCACTACCCTGCGACCGAGGCAGCTCGCCGAGTGGTGCAATAAACACAGCAGGGTAACCCGATACTAGGTCAGGTATATCGGTGTGAATCCACTACCAATCCCATTGCAAAACATCTTTGGTTTCCATTGTTTTTTTATGGGACCTGCATCAACTAATTCGTGGCATTCTCCTGATTAAAATGACACTAAACTCGATATAATTTGGACTGTATCTAGTGGTGTTATCCGTGGGGCTATTCGTAGGCTTTGCTCAGTTTTCTGTCTGCTCGAAGAAACGGCGACGAGCACCGACTGCCTAGGCCCAGTAGCACGAGCTGCCTCGGTCGCAGAGTAGTGCAATAAACACGACCGGGTAACCCGACACCGGGTCAGGTATATGGGTGTGAATCGACCACAAAATCAATTCCAAAACTTCTTTATTTTCCATTGTTTTTTTATGGGACCTACATCAACTAATTCGTGGAATTCTTATGATTAAAATGACACTAAACACGATATAATTTGGACTGTATCTAGTGGTTTTATCCGCAGAGTTATTCGAAGCCTTCGAATAAACCCACTTCGAATAAAACAATTATCTGTATTCGTCGCTCAAATATCTCGTCGAATAAATTTATTTATTAGATACTCGTCAAATAAAGATAAATTTTTTATTCGAACCCTCGAATAACAAATAATTTATGTTATTCAAAATTTTTATTCAGATAGACATATTGCCCAACTCTGCGCACACAGTGGCCTGGATCGAGAAAGGCGATATTTTACTAGAACTCTTGATCCATAAGAAATATGGGGGATGAAAAAATTATCAAATTATCAAAAAAATTATTTCTAGTTAGTTATATTGTGTTTTTACGTCGCATCGACTACTTTGGTCATTAGCGACGACTTATATATAGCTTATAACTATAACTTATAACTATAATCTATAACTAACTTATAGCTATAGGACCTACAGTTTATTAAGGTGGGTTCCGAACCACCTGGGCGGCTACAGTGTGAATCACTTGATTCGAACCTGGGACTAAAAAAAAAAAAAAAAAAAAAAAAAAAAAAAAAAAAAAAAAAAAAAAAAATTACTTCTATTGTGACGTTCGTCACCACAGTCCGTCCTGCTCTTGCAAGCCCAGGCCGTTCCTGTGGTATATTTTCAAGGGGCCTGCCCCTCATTCATACGCCACTATTTCAAATCTCACAAGAATAAAGTTTCAAGGGACCGTTTCCCTATTGATACGGTCCGTTCCAGTCTAGTGAACCTACTACGTCGCAACCCCCACCAGAAGTCGAAATCATCGAGACAGCGGATCAAATCGATCATTAGTAGTCGACAGTTCGAACCGACAACACCATTCCTGCACCTGAATTATCTCATGAAATACGATAAAGGACATAGTCTCAGAACAGAATTATTTCACGAAATACGATAAGGACATAGTCTCAGAACAGAATTATTTCACAAAATACGATAAAGGACTTAGACGCAGGAACGTCGATCCACCTCCAGTGATCCACTACCCCTTCCACTGGAACAACTTGACATGTGATTGGGACTACCCCCTTCCACCAACGTTGGACTATAAGGGAAGCAGCTGGACACCTACGAAGTCAGTTGAATTCAGGAATCAGTCGAAAGCAGTCGAAGTCAGGAGTCAGTTGAATTCAGGAATCAGTCGAAAGCAGTCGAAGTCAGTCGAAGTCAGGAGTCAGTCGAAGTCACGAGTCAGCTGAAGTCTGAAGTCAGAATTCTTCGGTGCACCATCCAGTGCAACGACTGTTCGCGTTCACCTTCCTCAATCCAACCTTTTAACCATTTACCTACTTCCATCATTCTCGATGATGAAACCGAGAGCACTTTGAACTATTTGTAGTTCTGGCCTTCAAACTGAGAGGATACACCACCTCCTTCCTAATCCCCTTAGACGTCGATATTGCTGCGTGCGGACCAGCAAAGAATAAATTCATTTGCGTGTGCGAACGTGCGTGTATCAAGAACCTTAGTCGTGAGAGGAGTCGCCAACCACTTTTTCACCCCTGTCCTATACCTACACGTTCGAGCACGGCGGACTGGATCTAGCCTCTCGAGCTCCCCCACTACCACATTCCTGGCGGACTGGGTCCAGCCGTTTGTGCGTCCTTCAATTTCCCTCGAACTAGGCGGACTGGGTCTAGCCGTTCGAGTTCCCTCACCTACCACAATCTTGGCGGACTTGGTCCAGCCGTTTGCGTGTGCGTACTCCAATTCACGGCCCAGGCGGACTAGGTCCAGCCGACCGGGGATCCCATCCCGACATTCTCTCTCTGACGACGGAACGACGTAACTCGCCCTACGTCGCAACGAACCTAGCCATCGAAAGAAATTCACACGCGTAAAACGTAACGTCTTCGCGGACCCCGCGTGAGACGTAACACTATCTATGATAATTATCGTAATAAATATATATATTTCTAATAATTTTTTTTAATTGATTGTTTATATTTTTATTGTCCTAAAATTATATTTAAAATTGGTAAGTTGTAACTTATTTAGTATGTTTGTAGATAATTTAAATCACCGATGTTTTTGGTTATAAATTTCCTTGTATTTCTTGACATTTATTTTTCCTATCATGAATATTTAAAGTAATATGTACAGAGAAATTTATAATCAAAGACATCGGTGCTTTAACTTATGTACCAAAATACTAAATAAAAAAGTAACAACTAAACAATTTTCAATACGTGACGTCAGGAGATACGTATACAAAAGATATAAGGGTTCATGGGAACCCAAACTGACGTCTCAATATTGCAATGCGAAGTTCAGAACTTGTCGCTTATGCTTCTTGAAAGTCCAATGTAGAGGGGAGCAGACCCCAAAATTCATATTTTTAACATTGTCGAGGAGTTATTTGTAATAATCGGCAGTGTACTGCTTGTCACGAGGTCTGTATTCGCAAATGCAAGGGTTTACGGGAGCCTAAACTGACGTCTCAATATTACAATCAGAAGTTCCGATCTTGTCGATATGTTTCCTAAAAGTCCAATCTAGGACTGTGCAGAGCCCAAAATGCATATTTTTACATTGTCGAGGAGTAATTTGTAATATTCGGCAGCATACTGCCTGTCTCTTGGAGGCTTGTGAAAAAGGCTACCTAAGTGTAGGTACTTCGTCCAAGAAAATTAGAACCACACCACCTATTGGTCGGAAATCTTACTATTCAGCTTCTTGTACTGACCGTTGCCACGACTATAGCGTGACGATCAACTCCGTCAAGGTCAAATATTCGTCCGTCCGCCTTAAGCAAGTCTGTCTTCTTCCGATGATCGGCGGCGAGCGCCGATCATCGGAAAACATCGTCAAACTTCGGCCTTTGTTTCGCATAGTCGAACGACGCTTCGTACGGTCGTCGGACGAACGCATCGAGTCTCGCGTACGACTCTCTCAAACATCGACGATAAATAATATATGCAAAATAAAAAATATATTTTTAAAATCTCCTAATGACAAAACAAATTTCTGTCCAGGTTTCATAACCTTACCTATTTCTTGTAAAAATATGCATTTGCTTATATGCAGTCTTATAGACTGCGGAAGTTTATGCATGAAAAATATGCTAGTATGCTCGAAACATATGCAAATTTTTCAGATATTAAGTATATATTACATTTCACAGTTATGCTGGAGTATTGTAATTCGAATTGCAATAAAGTACAATCATTTTGTCTAAATTTGATGGCGTAAATTGATCTCACGACGTTATCGGTGCATATTTAAATTTACTTGTACTGTGTTTTAGCGTATGTATTGATTCTTGTACAAATTCACCGCATAAAATATGTACAATTCATCTTAACTCTTTGAGTCCTGCATTTTTTTCTAAGGTAGCACTTATTTTCTATTTAATCTTTTCCTCACAGTCAACGAGGATATTTTGTAATTGATTTATACAGCTCTTATATATATCTATTGACTGATCTAATGATAAACCTGTAGATTCTAATTGTTTAGTCGTGATCGGCAAGTTGTTTAAATGAGCATTTATAAACATCAAATTTTGCGAGATTTCAGTCTGTTAGAGCAGTTCCTGGGCGGTCTCAACGGCAGCAGCATCTTTTTTTTCTTAACTCAGAACTACTTATTTACATAGCAAATAGAATAAATGTTGATGTAGCTTTATTCAAACCTATACAAGCTTACTTATTTATGCGGGAATAAAATTCTTAGAGCCGAGTTCATAAATTGGGGTATGGTTGCATGATTAGTTTCTTCTAATTCTTTACAACATAGCAAGTGCGGCTTGGTTTCCTCGTTTTCACACAACTTTCCTATTATTAAATTTGCAATATATCGATCTACGGCATTAGTGGTTTCATCTACGGAAATTCATATGTAGTGTATTGCTGTGTCTTCCTTGATATTTTGAAACACAGAATTGTAGCAATCGTCTAAATAATTTTTACTCAGCGTCGATTCATCCGAAATGTGTTGGTCTATACATATATATTTTGTCAGAAGATTCTTCCATATATCATTAATGTAATTATACATGTGTAAGATGACCCTCATCACCGATTTTGATGACCATAAAATATATTGTCAAGGTCATCAATCTGAACAACTTTTCTGTATACATTTACCGCCACACGGCCTTAGTTTTTTAGGTATTTGCAAAAAACTATAGACACCCACTATAGGGAATTCTGTCCCTTTCAATTAATCGAACACGTTTTTTGGAGCAGGGGAGGGGGTTTAACAACGGTAATGTTTTCAGGCAACCCCATAGAAATAATAGTGGCAGTGTGTAAGTCGGATGTCCCACAACTTTCTAAAACAAAAATATCATTGTGTACGATGGTGTTGAATTTATTTAAAAATGCCCTACAATATTAAGAACAAAAAAATAAAGCGTTGCATTTGAAAGTACTAACTTGGCCTTGAAATCTCCTTCACTACTGTAACTATAAAAAAAATAGTTGTTCCACGTTGCGACTCCCTTCACACCAAATGGCAGAGTTAAAATGAACACGCTCCATAATAAATGATACTAAAAAATAATTCTTTGATAATGTCTATCGCTGATATTGTGACAATGTCAAACTATATAAAATTTATGTAGCGAAGAATAAGATGACAATTATACATATAGTTAAAAATGTCTATCGCTGATATTGTGACAATGTCCAACTATATAAAATTTATCTAGCGAAGAATAAGATGACAATTATACATATAGTTAAAAATTGTATTAACGCATAACGGTAACTCTTAAATAATGGATTTATTTTTGAAATGATCAATATACAAGTACAACATACAGTATGCACCAATCAGTACTTGCGATCAAACTTATTGATCAGCAACATAAACAGCAGTTATATCCCAAAGAACTCTCAATATTCAGTTCTCCCAAAAATGGTTTTTTTTACTACATATGTATCCAATCGGCATTTTTCTCTGTTCATCTTTTTGTTCTTTCTTATATTGTCTAACAAATCATGGTCGCGTCTTCCATTAATCTTCACGAACTATGTTAATTCATTTCGGTTTAAAGAAACTAGTATTAAACTCACGTTTAGGTGAGGATGCTCCAATGGCCTTGACCTTGACATATGTAGCCAGGGACACCATTGTGAACAACTTGTCTCTATACATGTTATCGTTGCTTCGTCATAGTTTTCGAGATATTTGCAAACACCATTTTTTGAATTTACCTTATAAATATACTCATCATGGCGCGAATATATGGCGTATAATTGCTACTCTAGCAATTAGGGGGAGGGGAGTGTATATTGTTACAGTATTAAGGTTGGTGGTGAAATTACTAATTTCATTTGAAACTTTTCATGAAAAATATTGTTCTTATACATATTTCAAACTGTTAGAAATTAATAAAATATTTTCCAGGTATCAACGCTAAAGTCTGTGGAAATCACACTGTACAATATACTTATAATGTTGTCCTACAGCTTTCCGATGATATTGTATTTTTTAAGATACTCGTGGTTCGTGATTAATATGTCAGAGGTAAGTTAGAAAACACCTTATACTCGTTTCTATTGCACGAGAATACCGCTATATAATTGTAGAATTTGTTAAGCACATTATTACTTCCACACTTTTAATGATGTCGGTTCACGTGACTTTAGATAAAAGCTGTGTTTGAAAGTATTGGGAACGATTGCTGCACATTCAAGAATCCTCACGAATCCGAGATGTTCATGAAACATATCGCAGAAACGAGACGTGTAATAATGGCATACATAGGTAAAGATATTTGACAGACTGACCTCCTTAACATAACGATTGAAAAAATAAGTGAATAAATGAAAGATCTTGTGTAAGAGTGCCGAATAATTTTATTTTTAAATCTGTCACTTAACACTACTTCCCAGAAATCTATCAATATTAAGGAAATTTTTCCAATATCGTCCTATGTAAGAAATTTTAGGATTTCAGGGAAGTGAATGTTCTTTTAAACGCCTATCAGACGATTTTCTCCGAAAATGACTCATTCAAGTTTCAGCCCTATACCTTATCTATAAGAGTAGTTATTTATTTACATGGACAAAAATCTAAAACGCAGTGTTTGCCTCATTTTCCCGAGTTATTAAGGCCTCTGCACACAGGGCACGGACACGGTACGGACACGGTACGGACGGTGAGATGCTAGATACAAAGCCAGGGTAACCAAGAGAGACGAAAGACTCGTCCGAGTCCGAGCCGAGTCCGAGCCGAGTTCGTACCCTATTTTTCCAGCTCGGCTCGGTCGGGCCATAAAGCTCGAACGTTTGACCATTTCCAAAGGGCCTTTCGAGAGCGCGGTGGCATTCCCCGCTGTGCATGGCACAAAAAAAAGGTTTTTAGGGTCTCCACAGCTTCTTGAGTGAACTATCGATATCTCTCCTCTACAATATCATAGAGATAGGAAACGGTGGTCCTGCCACTTGGCGAAACAGCACCATACACCGGAAAATTATAATTAAATTATTACATTAATTATTCTTAAATAATTTATCATTTTATACGCAAATGTAATTTTTTTTATTTAATTGTTTAATGTTGCTCCAACATCTAAGGTCATTAGCAACATGGTACATTTTCTTACAATACCTTATACATTTTTGTATCCTTGATATACATATGTACTGGCTGAGCTAATGTAATTTCTTAATGAAAATATATTAGAAATATGTTTGTTCTGAAAATTTTACCACTGATTCAAGTGTGAAAAAAATTTGAAAAAATAAGGCCGTATTCTACGATTCTTCCACTATGAAATTTCGTTTTTTAATTCGCTTAGGACTGTTATAAAAATATAAACGATATAAAAATTATTTTAGATACACAGACAAATAATAAAATAAATAATGTCAATATAATCTACTGTCGATCGTTGCCACAGTCTGTCAGCTAATAACCACAGTAAGTATACGTATGATGGATGCATGCAGCGTTGCCCGAAAAGACATGGTGTGTTGCCCGCCGATTTGTTTATGTCCGGAATAGTCCAATACATTGCCCGTACGAGCGATAGCTGAACAGCAGTAGGCTAGGATATTGGAAACCGTTACCGCCCATTACTATGCGATTGTAGGGGGTGGCAAGACGCCATGAAGCTGAGAAGAATGTCCCCTTGCAGGACTGCGCTGAGGTATCTAATTACCAATGCGCGGCCGATTGGATCACAGTGGAAGAGGCGGGCCTCGTTTCACACGCATTTTCGGCTGTAGTAGAAATATTGACTATTGGCTATCAGCGGTCACACGTACTTACTATGTATATAGCGTGTGACGTCGAAGTCAAAACATTGGGACTGCGAGCGCGGCTGAGGTGGGGATAGGCAGACCTAAAGATAGGCACGATTTGTTGTAGGGCTCGGGGTCATTCCAAAATTTGCGTCATGACACCAACAAGTGTGACACTAATATTTCGCTAATAAATTTATGGTTATCAAGAAGATTATTAATAGACGATGTAAAACAAGGAAAAAAGTTTTTTTGGCAGGATATTTTCTGCGCGTACACCGTCAACGTTTTTCAGGACGGCAAAGAACCAGAATTTCAAAAAACAAATTTTCAGAGCAGAGATATTTCTAATATATTGTTATTAAAAAACCACATTTGCTTGCCCGGTATTAAAAGACACAAAAATATATAATAAGGTATTGTAAGATGTTGGAGCAACATTAAACTGAAATTTTTACTAATTTTAATTTTTAACACAAGAGTGCACTTTATTGTTGGCAAAAACAATTAGATAAATTAATTGGAATTATTGAAAATCATTAGATAATTGTTGGACATTCAGAAGGCAATACAAATTTATTAGAACTCGATACGTTGACTTTTTTTAAGCTGAATGTCACTGAATTTTCGCAATCCAACCTTCCGAGCTCCTTCCAAGCTCCTTCCGAGCTCCTTCCGAGCCTTCTGTGCTCCGTGAAAATTTGGTCGCCTCCGAGATTTTCCAGTTTCCTCGGAGGGTTCTAGTATAGGCATCTCCTGAGGTTGGGGGGGGAGTAAACGGTCTTGGGACCCCTGGGGTTCTGGTGGCAAACGACAAGCTGTGCCTTTCTTCTGGGCATCTCGAACCCTCTAAATTGGCCTTCCGAGCGCACGGATTCTGTTGGAATTGCCGAAAAAGCATCCGTGGCGCACGGTCGCTGTGTGCAGAGGCCTTTAATCGCATCTAAAATCTCTAAAAATCATTTGACACATTTAAGATATCGAACCACATATTTCAGATATTTTTCCGATTTTTCAATTGTAAACTCTGGCTATGTCATTTAATTCTAAAATGTAATTTTAAATAAAAAATAAATGTAATTTAAATATAATATAATAATTTTAAGTGCAATTTTAAACAGGGACCAAAAATAACAGTTATTCTAAAATTTTCCACGACAAAAATCACTAATAAAAAGTTGATTATTATTGATATTTAAGATAATCTATACAAAATATAAAGAAAAAACATCGAAGAACAAAATGGTTAAACAATATCGATTTTTATACTTTTTGGTTACAAGTAACAGTAATCAATGAGAGAAATTTATTTCGATCGCTCATAACAGTTATCGATGAGAGAAATTTATTTCGGTCACACATAAGAATTATCGATGAGAGAAATTTATTGCGATTGCTCATAAGAATTATTGATGAGAGAAATTTATTTCGGTCGCTCGTAACAGTTATCAATGAGAGAAATTTATTTCGATCGCTCATAAGAATTATTGATGAGAAAAATTTATTTCGATCGCTCATTACAGTGTAACCTAACTGTTGATATCTTTTATCTATTTAACGTTAACCCTTTCTATTGTTCCCTTTCTATTAATCCTTTCGATTTTACACCGGATCGGTTACTATGTCCGATGTATCTCATTAGAAATAATCGAGGTTCGTGCCTCCAGGCACTGGAAAGCGGAAAGGTTTAGGGAATTATAAATGAGCATTGGAGAATATTCGACTGGTATAAGTAGGGTATATTCTACGTGTTGCTTTGTAGTTATGTACACGAGTTCGATAGCAATGATCTGTTGTTAACACGACGTGTTTACGACGCGACGACCCGCGCGTAGAACAATGCCTTGGCACGCACGGAATGCGTGCAAGAAACGAAACTTCCAACGCTCGCTTGCTCGCGTGTCGCCTCTATTCGCAACGCAGATCGTAACGTCAACGTCGGCCTCGTGCACGTATAATATATCAAATCGTATGGTATTTAATAAATACTATTTATGTTTCCGCGGTTTTAACGCGCTAACGATGTGGAAGCGCCAATCGGAACCGCCGTATAAGATACGGGAGAACCGATCGAGGTCCACACGTTAGGAACCTCACTGAAATCGTACACGGCAGATAACGAATTGTCGGCAGGTACGTGGCCTGGGCGATTCCTCAATCTCCGGACGTTTCAGTGAGCTTTGCACATTTGTACGAGACCCAATTGTTCTTTCGAGAGCGCTAACGTAAACAGGATGCACGAACAGCCCTGCCGATCGGGAGGGGTGAGCGGCACCTATCCGTTAGATGTTCCACAAAAGCGTATATGGCAGATAACGAATTGTCGGCAGGTACGTGGCCTGGGCGACTCCTCAATCTCCGACACTTCTGTGGGCCCTATGTGAATGTTCGAAACACACTCACGCCTACAGAACTCACAAACGTAAATGGCAGATAACGAATTGTCGGCAGGTACGTGGCCTGGGCGACTCCTCAATCTCCAAACGATTTTGTGAGTTTAGACGACCATACGATATGCAATTTACTATACAATGGCTGACGAAGATAGGCTACACGAACAGTCCTGCCGATATTCACGGGAGGGGTGAACGGTACCTATTCCTCAGCAATTCCACAAAACGTTGTTGGCAGATAACGAATTGTCGGCAGGTACGTGGCCTGGGCGACTCCTCAATCTCCTAACGTTCTGTGGGCCCTATGCGATTATTACTCAATCGCGCCTACGGCTTTACCAACCAGGTTGGTCGCTCACAAAAACGTGGTTGGCAGATAACGAATTGTCGGCAGGTACGTGGCCTGGGCGACTCCTCAATCTCCAAACGTTTCTGTGAAGGCAATATTGAATTTAACTCTACTTCAGTGGTCGGCACGGAGAGGACTCTACAGCTCGATCTAGGCTCGCTCCGCCCCTTTTCTCGCCCCGCACGTCTCGCTCCCCGCGATGGTCCTAGTCCTAATGCGCCACGCGCAGTTCATACGGTCTGGGATAGGTACGCGCCTGAGCTGCCTCGAGGACTAGGACCATCGCGGGGAGCGAGACGTGCGGGGCGAGAAAAGGGGCGGAGCGAGCCTAGATCGAGCTGTAGAGTCCTCTCCGTGCCGACCACTGCTCTACTTATTATTGTGCACGAAACCGACGTCGACGTTCCGCCCGGTTTCGTGGCTGACTAGGTTGCCTAACACACGGCGCAAGATACAAGGTTTTTCACTTGGCACAATAGCGAAAGCCTTGTGATTCACTTCACTATTTATTCAATTTCGTGAACGTACAAGTAACTGTTCACTTTACTTTATCCTGAATCACTAGGCCTCTTTATCTTGCATCGTGTTAATCGCGACGCCTTTTTACTTTTCGAACACGATTGGCGATACAAGGTTCGAGCACCGATTCCGTCTAATATCCGCGATTTACTCGCGACGCGTGAAAGAATCTTTATATATCAGCCACTCTTGGGCTTTACAGAATTTGTCTGTAGACTAGAAAAAGCTGGCATCCGGCAAGTTACAATATTTAACTTCAGCCACTCCTGGGCTTTACAGAATTTGTCTGTAGGCTAGAAAAAAAGCTTGCATCCGGCAAGTTACAATTTTTAATTTCAGCCACTCCTGGGCTAATACAGAATTAGTCTGTAAACTAGAAAAAGACTTGCAATGTACAAGTTTGAATATTGAATTTTAGCCACTCATGGGCTCTACGCTAAGACTGAGTTTAACGCGGTGACTGCTGCGTCTTGACAGGCTCGTGTCCAGACACAGAGTGCTCTATCTGCTGCTCGCATCGACCTCCTTCGATCGTAGTCGAGAGGGGATCGATGCGCGCGCATCTTACAAGTGGATCGATCCTATGATCCTTTTCTAAGACAAGGATCACGCATGACGCAGCACTTGTCGTGGTGGGGATCGATATCCGTGCTCACGTCGCGCGAAATATCGATATGTGGCCAGCACGGTCACAACAGTTATCGATGATCGAATTTCTTTTCATTTATTCATAATAATTATTGACGAGGGAAATTTATTTCGGTTACTTATTTAATTATTGAGTTGCCTACTCTTTTTCGGATGGAACAAGCCTGTGAAATTCATAGAGAAGGTTTCGTACAACAAGACGAATCAACAGACCCTAAGAACAACACAAAATCTGTTTGTTGACTGTCTTTGTTCACTGACGACTCTGTTCCATTCATACATGCAGGTAGAACTGTTTACATTTTCCTGTCTCCTATCGTTAGACGCATAGCAGACGCGTATCAGGAAACCAAGCAGTGTATTGCGTCAAGTTTGTGCTTCTGTTTGATTCAGTGATTTCGTTGCGTTATTTTTTCGTCGTTGTGATTGTGACGATTGTGTTACAGTAATAGTTACAATATTTTTCTATATTTCCACAATGGGATGCAAGAGGAATGTGTTTGTTTGGGATTAGCTGCGTGTGTCGACAGCGTCAGAGTATCGACCCGGATCGCCGTCAAGCGGTTGGTCGGGTTGGCGAGTGACAGCGAGACCGAGAATCGATCGGTCGCTCAGCGCGTCATGGGCCACCGTCGGATCGATTGTCGCATCACACTGAGCGAAAATCCGATTGGCGGATCTCGGACGGCCGCACTCTCGCAAGTGATCGCTAGCTTATACGTTCATCTCGCTCTTCTCTCTATCTGGTAAAATCGCGCGTCTCTTTGACCGGTTTTTTCAAGTAGAGATTATCTCAGTTAAATCTCCGGTCCCGGAATTATCCTGGAAATAATTCATTGTACACAAGGTTTCTACTGAAATCATTTTATTGTTCGGTGTGTTTACATCAAGTTGTATCAAGACCGCTAAAAATCCGACGTTCCATAGTCGGGAAAATAAAGTGACGTTTTCCTGTGATTCGCTCGTCTCTCCCCTTTCTTCTCCGAAACAGTGTTAATACGAAACTTTTTCAACTTCAATGCCGAATTAAACAAAAGCGAATGTAAAATCTGTGGTATCTCTTTTGAAGCGGAGTACCTCACAAATTTAAGGAGACACATGATATGTAAACATTCAGAAATATATAATGAAGAAGTAAACAACACGGAGGAAAGAGATAGTGTGAACAAATCCTATAAAGGAATGTTCCGTCGCAAGATCAGAATAGTTGTTCTCTATCGACAATGTCAATCATCCATCACCAACATCGTGAAACTCAATAAGAATAATATTCAAACCTGTTTTGCTAACGGATCTTCTTTACTATCTTAGTACAATCGAGCCCCTTGTTTTTACAATCTTCTCTAGTTACAATAGTGCCACGGCCCGACGGGGTTTTCGGTGTTATTTCTTCCCAAGAAATCGTGCATTTTTGAAAACAATAGTATCTCGGAAAGGCGACCCTCGCGTTATTTACAACACATCCGTGACCAGGCGACTGTTTTGGGGATTAAGTCGTTTTCCAGATTTACAACTTTCTCAAGTGTAGCCAACATGTGCAATAGGATTGTGACCTTCGGAACGGTCTACCCTCGGCATGGGTTGAACATTCACGGTCATAAAAACTTTCAGTCAAAGGAACTCTCGACCAAATCTTACCTTCGACCAATTTGTCTCAAGATTACGCGCTAGCTCTTAAAGTACAAGCTGAGAATAACGTTCATTGAAAAATCTCGCTGCCCAACTCAGAGATATCCCCACTCTTCCTTTCAAGTAGACAATATACTAGACCAATTGGAAGTAAGTGGGAACAATGAAATTCCTGATTGGCAGCGAAAGATCGACAACACCAATCCAGAGTGTTACTTTCCGGAAGACAAAAGATACCTCATTCCTCTCCTTACCTCAAGGCCCACCTCTCATCCACGAGGAGCCTCGGACCTCGCGTTAAGGATGGAAGTCGAGTTCACGTTCAGTTCCTTGCGAGCCTTAGAAGTGACACTAACCATCGCCTTACCGAGTGTCATACTTCTTACAATCAATCGTGTAAGCGAAGTAATAGTACAGATCATCACATTCAGATCTGCGCGCGTATAATCCTTACTGATGAATCCGCCGACAAGTCTGGGGCGAAACGCAAGTCTTTCAATCCTATCCAAATCAATCCGATCCGACATATGTTTTCTTTTGAACTAGTTGCCTAAAATTAATTTGGCAGGCAACACGTTGCGTATAATATCGCTAATAACACGGTCGCGACGCAAGGGAACCTTTTCGAGGGAAGAAATCACAAACGCTTGCATAGAATTCGTGACACGGGAATATCAACCTTTTTCATTATTAGATTCACATGCATTCAAAGTTCTCACTGATCAAATATTTAAAGAGCTACACATGTCTCCAATTATATCAAGTAATATAATGAACTATGTTACGGAAAAGTATCTGAAAATAAAAAATGAAATTAAGAAGTCAATTGTAGGATGTATAATTTTCTTAAAAATAGATGTAGCCACAAGGCATGATCGATCAGTCTTGGGTATAAATATCCAATTAATAAAAAATAACAAAATTTGAATATACACATTGGCAATTAAACGGATTATTTGAAGGACGAAATTGCAAGCGTCTTACAAGAATTTGATATTAAAAAACATCAAATTTATACTATAACCACCGATAATGGACGAAACCTTTTGAAAGCTGTGGAGTTATTATCTGATTTGAATCTAGCAGACGAAGAAAACGAAGAGACATTGCTCAGCATTGACACGAATATCACAAATTATGAACGGTGTGTTGAAGACGCGACGCAATATTTTTGTCGCGAAAATCGAAATATTATAACCGTCAAATGTGCGGCCCATACCTTACAATTAGCGATTAAAGAACTTAGGACAGAATAAAACTGAATTAATTCAACGGGCACGGCAAGTTGTAAAAATGTTAAGAACATCAACGTTTCGGTAAACTTCAAAGTAAAAGAATTATTAAATTTTACTTATGTAACTGTTTTTCAAAAAGCTGCAATACATACTATTATTTCAGTTACTCGTTGCAACACTTACAATTAAAGAAACCACAACTGGATGTTCCGACGCGTTGGAACTCTACTTTTGACATGTTGGAAAGGCTTCTAGTATATAAAAACTTTTGTTCAGAAAATCTGAAGGAACCTTTGGCCTTGAAGGAGGAAAAATGGACCGAAATCGAACAAATGATTTTGGTTTTTAAACCCCTAAGCGAAACAACATTAAAATTGCAAACAAAACAACTTTTTCTTGGCGATTTTTACAAATATTGGCTGAACTTAAAAATTCTAGTACAATCCCTACCGTTAGAAGCCCGGGAATCGCAACTATTGTCCAATGACGTAGTTCATTCTGCGATATACTTAGATCCGCGTCTGAGACGGCTCTTATCGCCGGAAAAAAAGTAGATGCAAAAAGACACATAAAAAACCTCGCTACTCACATGATTTTCTTAAAACAGGTAGGTATACAATGTCGTAGTAAAAATATAGCAATCAAAGAAATAATCGAATAAGAAAATATAGGAGTCCGCAAATCAAAATAATCTTATACGATTGATTCGTTAATATTGGTATGTTTCTGCGATGATTTTAACTACTCTAACTGACTCTAGCTACTGTTAGCATTTACTACTGCATATTCTAATAATATAATTTTTTCTGTAATTATCACTAGTGTTACGTCTCACGTGGGGTTTAAGACGAATGGTACATTTGCCACGCGTTGGTTTTTTCTGGGTCCACGGGTCGTCGCGACGTAGGGTGAGTCACGCCGTTCCGTTGCCAGAGAGAGAATGTCGGGATGGGATTCCCGGTCGGTTAGACCTAGTCTGCCTGGCCGTGAATTGGAGTACACACACGCAATCAGCTGGACCCAGTCCGCAAAGATTGTGGTGGGTGCGGAAACTCGAACGGCTAGACCCAGTCCGCCTTGTTCGAGGTGAATTGAAGGACGCACAATCAGCTGGACCCAGTCCGCAAAGATTGTGGTAGTGGGGGAACTCGAGCGGCTGGACCTAGTCTGCCTTGCTCGAGCGTATAGGTATGGGACAGGGGGCGAAATGTTTTGTGACTCCTCTCACGACACTGGTTCCCGAGACACGCACATCCACATACGCAGGTGAACCGATTCCCTTACTGGTCCGCACGCTACAATATCGACGTACGAGGGGATTAGGAAAAAGGTGGTGTGTCCTCTCAGTTTGAAGGTCAGAACTACAAATAGTTCAGAATGCCCTCGGCTTCATCATCGAGCACGATGGAAGTAGGTTAATTGGTAAGGAGTTTGGTTTGAGGAAGGGGAACGCGCACAGTCGTTGCACTGGATGGTGCACTGATGAATACTGGTGAAGATTTGATTCGTTGATGGACCTCGAAATCCAGTTGACTTCTGCGGCTGAGTTCGTTGTTGAATTCGTGAAGTAATTCGTTTCTAAATTTGCTGTCAGCTGTAGCTTCAGAGATCTGGTATGGACTGACTCCGTTGGTGTCCGGCTGCTTCCCTTATAGTCCAACGTTGGTGGTAGGGGGTACTCCCAATCACGTGTCGAGTTATTCCAGTAGAAGGGGTACCGGATCACTGGAGGTGGATCGATACTCCTGCGACTAAGTCCGTTATCGTATTTCGTGAAATAAATCAGTTCTGAGACTATGTCCTTTATCGTATTTCGTGAAATAATTCGGCTGCAGCAGTGATGTTGCCGGTTTGAACTGTCGATCAATAATCGATTTGATCCGCTGTCTCGATGATTTCGACTTCTGGTGGGGGCACTGTGACGTAGTGGGTTCACTAGACTAGAACGGACCGTATTGATAGGGAAGCGGTTCCTTGAAACTTTATTCTTACGAGATCTGATACAGTGCCGCATGAATGAGGGGGCGGGCCCTTCGAAAATGTCCACAGGAACGGCCTGAGTTTGTGAGAACAGGACGGACTGTGGTGACGAACGTCACACTTGTTTACAAAATGAAATTTGATGAGAGGTAACTTTTCTTATAGATTTTCTCCCGCTGAATTCGAAAACAAGGTTAAAATTTTATTTATGGAACAGTTTTTAAGATTTTTTCAATTTTTTTACCTCTTTTCACTTTAAAAACCATATCTGGAGCTACATGTGTCCGATTTGGTCGTTCTTGGTACCAAATGAAAGACATTGTAATGATGCACAAATGTGTATAATGGGATCTTTAATTGGTTAAGCGGTTCAAAAGATATTGACGAAAATAGTCCAGATTTAAAAAAAAACATACGCGTGGAAAACCACGCGCGGCAGAAGTAAAACTTCTTGCAGTCTAGTAATGTTTAGAAGTAAATTAAGATTGGAAATGGTAAATAATCCTAATGAAGCGACAACAAGATCAGCAACAATTAATACAAAAAAAAATAATAATGAAGCGACAACAAGATCAGGAACAACTAATACAAAAAAAAGAAGTCCTAAAAAAATCATACAAAAAGTTTCATTTCAAAAATAATGAACGATCAAAATTTGCGACGCAAAGAAGGAGAGCGTATGGGAATTGCTAAGAACTGTCATTCTTTCCCATACGCTCTCCTTCTTTGCGTCGCAAATTTTGATCGTTCATTATTTTTGAAATGAAACTTTTGCTATGATTTTTTTTATGACTTCTTTGTTTGTATTAGTTGTTCCTGATCTTGTTGTCGCTTCATTATGATTATTTGCAATTTCCAATCTTAATTTACTTCTAAATATTACTAGACTGCAAGAAGTTTCACTTCTGCCGTGCGTGGTTTTCCACGCGTATGTTTTTTTTATGGGACTTTCACCAATATATTTGTGACATTTTTCTGATTAAAATGATACCAAACACGATATAATTTCAACTGTATTTAGTGGTTTAATTTTTAAATTTATATATATAATGATAATTGTTCTATCGTGGGGTTGACACGGTAAAATAAACAATACTGAGTTTCTGTAACAAAGAGTTTAATATATTCATAACTGATGATTCCTATTTACATTACTTTATCTTATTCCTACCTGTAACAAAGAGAAACGACATTAAAGTTTATTCTGTCCCTGATGTCAATTCCCTTGTACAATTTTATTAATCTGCTTCACTTCTATATTCTATCTGTTTCACTTCTATATTCTAACTGTCTCACTTCTATATTCTAACTGTCGCTCTTGATTGCGTGTTGTGTCTGTTGTGTATGTCAGCATGTTTGTGGTATTTCTCATTGGCCGTGTTCGTAAGTGAGCGGCAAATTTAATTAAAGAAATGCACGTATGTACTTTCTTTACATATATATACCTCTCCTTTTAATTAGATATTTATTCTGTTCCACACACGGTAGGTTTTGAAAATCATAGATATGTAAATTATTGTTTTGATTTTTATTGGCTTCCGTTGTGCGGAAGCTTGAATTTAGGATCACTGTTTTATCCCGGAAATGTAAAAAGTCAATTATATCTGTGTTTTGTGGGAGAGCGTTTATTCAGGTTTTTTCCTGTCCACCACCACTCGCGATACAACAGAAATCGTATTCTAGGAAACTACAAGAATCGGTTTGTAGTTTCGGAGAGAGCGCAATGATAATACCGAATTTCAAAGTAACTGATTCGTCACGGAGATTCCGAGAAAAGAGAGCGAGAGGCTCCTTGTTATCGTGTATATTCGTCGCAGCTCATTTACCCCCACCGCCCGAAGTGTGTGGGGAGAGAGAGACGAGCAGCGATGACAACCGAGTCCTCGTCACAATATCATTTCGGCAGTCGTCTAAACACGTACACGCTCAACGCAGTACATTGCGCGAACGGATTCGTACAGCGATACCGATCAGCTGACGGTTTTTACTCAAACAATTATGCTATGGTCCAGTGTTCAATTATTCAAAGATCGTTGGTTGTCCAAGCGGTTAAGGAGTTGGATTACCAAGCGGTAGACCGGGATTCGAATCCCGTCGGTGTTAGAAATTGTTTTTCTCCGTTTATTCTCCGTTTAAAGGGTATAGCCGGATAAGATGGTCAAAAATGGCCTTGAGCCGAATAATATCGGGAATGGGCCATTCGATAGGGCATTAAAAAACATATTGTGTAAAATTTTAACCCTCTACCTCGATCGGGAGGGTAGTTATGGGGTAAAATCGAAAAATCAGTTTTTGACATGGAAGTTATGATTTGGCAAGATTTATATTTTTACAGTAGCAATATATTGTTATAAGTATTGTTCATGAATTTTTTCAGATTTTTTGGTTTGGTGCGCCGTTGTTAAAAAAAATAAAAACCGATTTTCTCGACGTTTTTTCCGCGAAAAGCTAACTAACCTTCAAATTGACACATTTTATTTATACAGAAATAATTAGAAAATGGAATTAACTTGATTAGTATTCTACTGCATCAGCGCCGTAACATCTGAAAATACTAATGTTGTTTCCAACAGCCCGGTTGGGTCAGCGCGGTAGGCGCTCGTCGAGTCGCGCGGAGGCATTTGTAGAGTGTACATCGTTCCGTACCGCGTGTCAAAGTGAGGTGTTTCTATTGATAAATCTGAGTGTTCTTTTTTTTCTCATTGTTGTTACATCGGCCCTGAGGGCTCTTCAATTGTGAACAATGATATAACGCTCATCAGTTCACCCCCATTCCTCCCAGGAAAGGGTATAATTCCATCATTATTTGCGATGGATAAGCAGAGGCTGAAAAGCCAACATGGCGTCAAACGCACCAATTCGCCAGACGAGGCGGACAAGGAAAATTCAGCACCAGAACTACAACTCATATCCAGATCACAGAAGATCCCAAAACTGAATACTTTTCAAGTGAAAAGGTTGTTTAAGCAATGTTTAAAAGATGGAAACGCTTCCGCAGGTAAGATTGCGGCGACACCTAACCTAACAAACGCTCGAAGGCATAGCACGCCTCCAACGTCAACGGATGGAGAAGGAAGCGCGTCGGATAAGACATTATCTGCCTTACCGACAGCGGACTGGACAACACCAAGAAAAACGGCACATATGCCTAAAGCAGACGATGCTATAACCAAACATGATAATACTATAATAACAAATCGATTCCAACCATTGTCAATCGATGATGACTTAAATACTGGAAACAAACAAACAACAACCTCATCAGAAAAACAGTAAGACCGCCGCCAATATTTACGACAAGCTCCAATCTGAGTTCCCTTATAACTACGATCAAAGGATTAAATATCCCTAATAAAGCTTTCACAATTAAAGAAGTAGATAAGGAAAATCATACGATATATCTCAAGGATATCGAACACCACCAAACTATCATCGACCGCCTGAAAGAAATTAATGTACCACATTTTACGTACACACCTAGATCTTTGAAACCAAAGTCTGTATTAATTAAAGGGATAAGAGGAGACTTCACAACCGAGGACATTCAGAAAGAGATCGCTGAATTCCAGATACCAAATCTCAAAATAACAAGAATAGCCAAATTCCAATTTGACAGAAAGAATACCGATAGATATCACCATCTATTACAGGCCACATCTGACAGTAATATCAAGGAGCTATTTAAAATCAAAACTCTGGCGTATCAAAGAGTAAGATGGGAACAATTAAGGAAACCTCCGATATTCCAATGCCGCAGATGCCAACAACTAGGACACTCTAGCAGAAATTGCCATCTACAATACAAATGTGTTAAGTGTGCGCAATCTCATGAGCCAGGGAAGTGTGCAATATCGCAGAATGAAGGTAGAGAGGCGCTTAGGTGCGCAAATTGTAAACAAGAAGGTCATCCAGCCTCGTACAAGGGATGCCCTTACATAAAATTTGCCATACAGAAAGAAAAAGAGAGGATCATCTCCCGTCAACATACTTCAGCACGCAGATTCAACGCTCTGGCATCCTCAGTGAGAACAGGTATCTCATATGCTCAAGCTTCCAACCAAATGAGAAATTTTCTACCCGAGGAGCATCAGACGACTGCAGTCACCCACACCGAATCAACACCCAGAAGACCGCCCCCCATGAACCATGGACAAGAGACTGAACAACAACAACAACAAAACACACAGCCCCCAGCGTGGGTACAAGATTTTAAGGGTGATATTGCAAACCTCCTGAACAGTCAATTCCAAACCCTATCGGCTAGAATAGAGTCCAACACACAGAAAATAGAATTTATTTTAAACACTTTTTTTCTGATTAAAATTCAATCCCCCTACTACCCACATCAATCAGATTAGAATTGCATCAATCAATGTAAACTCTATAGTTACATACAATAGAAGACTTGAACTCTTAACCTTCCTCCAAACACATGACCATGATGTTGTATGCCTTTCGGAAACTAAACTCACCCCCAATCACAACCTTTCTTTTAAAGACTATAATCTCATTAGAACCGACAGACCAAATTCAAAGCAAGGTGGCGGCACTGCAATCTTGATAAGGAGATCCATCCCGTTCGAAACAATTAAGACATCAGCTTCCAACGAGATATTAGAATCCACAACCATCCTCATAAAAATCAATAGCAATAGAAATATATTTATAACAAGTGCATACGCGAAATTTGACAATAGAGTATTATTTATAACAGAATTAAAAGCACTTCACGACCAGCTTAACTTGCAGTCGGAATCAAACTTATTTATCATTGCTGGGGATTTAAATGGCAGACGGAAGGCATGGGGAGACCGAATAGATAATCAGCGAGGCAGATATCTTCGCCAATGGGAAGATAACTTCGGAACACTCTATAAGTCAAAAATTTTCACCCCGTCTCAACCGACATTCAAACCAGCCCAGTCGTTCCTGGATATCTGCCTCGCTGACGCCAGATTAATTCTGCTGAATGGAATTAATGGAAAAATTCCCACACTTCCTTACGACAGTGACCATACAGCGATATCTCTGACCATTCAAATTGAAAATAACCACCTTCCTCTATGGACTCCAGTCCCTGAATTTTATAAATATAGATATAAAGACACAGACTGGCCCCGTTTCACAAAAAAGATCTCTAAATCCTACACTCTTAATATTCCACAGAACCGCAACCTAACAATTCCAGAAATAGACAGCAACATTAATTCCTTCAACGACACAATCTTACACGCTATCTCCAAGTACATCCCCAAAATCAAACCGTCCAACAACATTCACAAATACATAAATAACAAAATACGTAAACTCCAAAAAAGCAAAAAATCGCTTGTTTCAATGTTACACGACCTCCATTCACATGATCCATACCATAGACAACCATTAGCCATACTGGCTAAAACACTATTAAAAAAAATCAACAAAAACCTCCATAAGGAACTAAAAAAATCAGTTGAACAATACTGGGTCAATGCAACGAAAGAAATCGACTACCGAGATTCAGATACCTTCTTTCCTAAAGTCAACGCCATGTTCCGACCCAAACGCTTATCTCCCATTGAAGATCTCCATATTCCACAAAGCCACGACACTATACTATCCCAAAGTGGCTGCGACATAACCCATGCAAAGATCCACAACGATAGCTACATTTTCTCCACTACAGCAGATAAACTTAACATACTAGGAGCCCATTACGAACATATCAACTCCCCTAGATACCTTAATTCTGATACCCCTCTTAAGAGAATAGTTGATTGCACTGCAGAAACTGTCAGAGATCAGTTATCAACAATCCGATCCACGAATGCTACCATCATGCACTTCGATGACAATAACCTCGCCTACAGGCCGACCCCCATTCCCGACCAGGAAAATCCCTTCTGCTCCCCTGAATTAGTAGCGCACATCCTCAAATATCTTCCAAATAAAACCTCCAGTGGCACCGACAACATCCCACCAATAGTACTGAAACACCTACCAAAAAACATGATCTTAGACCTTACTATTATTTTCAATAATTCGCTAAATAATTATTATTTCCCCAACCCCTGGAAGCAGGCAAAAGTTCTTCCTATTTTAAAAAAAAACAAAAGCCCACATGATCCAGCTAGCTATCGTCCTATCAGCCTCACCCCCAGTGTGAGTAAAGTTTATGAAGCAGTCATAAATCTCCACATAAACTCATTCAGTCCAACAAATAACGTAATTCCAGACAGTCAATTTGGATTCAAACACCGTCATTCAACCACCCATGCCATCCATAAGCTCCTCTCGGATTTAAATACCATTGTAGCTAGAAGCCATTTTTGTGGAGCTGCCCTGCTCGACTTAGAAAAAGCATTTGATTCTGTATGGCACAACGGCCTAATATTTAAGCTATTTAAGAAAAACTGCCCCCCATGGCTGCTTCTAACTATACTAGATATGATCAGCGGCAAAACCTTCTCGACCTGGGACGGCAAAACACTCTCCTCTAAACAATTTCAAATCCTTGAGGGACTTCAACAAGGAACGGTTAACTCTCCCATTCTCTTCAATCTTTTTCTTAGTGATCTCCCCAATCTATTTGATCTCAATGAAGATAACTCCTCCTCATACGCCCTAGCCTTCGCAGACGATCTCATTGTTTATACAGCAGGCAATAAGGTTAGCTCGGTCAGGAGCAGCCTTGAACTCCTAACAAACAAAATTAACAGTTATTATACAGCCTGGAATCTCCGACTCAACCCCTCCAAATGCGAAACCATCCTGTTCCGCAAACCATTAGACCAACTGTCATCCAAATCAAAAAAAGGCAGTAAATATTTCAGCATCTCCACCACAGCCCCGGGCACCTCCACACTAATAGCTATCCCTCATAAAAAAACAGTCAGATACCTCGGGGTACAAATAGATTATCTCCTCCGCGGCAATAAACATTTGGATATACAGCTCATCAAAACCCGTTCAGCGTTCCTGGCAAACAGCCGTATTTTTTACAATAAACATTTGACCCGGAGAACAAAAATTATACTGTACATGTTACTTGTCAGGCCATTAATAACATATGCAGCTCCCATTTGGTGGAATGTAAATCATACGACGATGGAGAAAATCCGCTCCTTGGAGCGTAAATGCCTCCGGGCCTGCCTCTCGCTCTATCGAACCCAGCAATCGGACTGGCAATACTATGTCAGTAACCAAAAACTGTATGATGCAGCCGAAATACAGAGGATTGATTCATTCATAATTAAAATAATCCGCAATTATTATAGCAATTTACCGACCATAGACAATGATATTATCCGTACTCTAACCCAACAAAGCCCAGACATCACCCGAAGGCAACTAAGCAACGGCTACGTCACCCCCCAGGCATTTTTATATTGTGACCAAAATGGGTTAATACTCTAAAGTTAACGCTAGATGATTTGTGGTGTAATTTGTCAGGAGAAAATTTGGAAAAGTCATGTTGGTCACATTAAATTTTGATTATAGCAATTAATTTTATGAATAAAAAATTTATGAAATAATTGATTGTCTACCATTTGAAAGTTGTACTATTTAATAATAACGATTATAAGTTTCCTTCATCAATAACTGTTATGAGCGATCGAAATAAATTTCTCACATCGATAACTGTTATGAGCGATTGCAATAAATATATCTCATTGATAACTGTTACGAGTGACCGAAATACATTTCTCGTATCGATAACTGTTATGAACGATCGAAATAAATTTCTCTCATTGATAACTATTATGAGTGATCGAAATAAATTTCTCTCATCGATAACTGTTATGAGCGAACGAAATAAATTTCTCACATTGATAACTGTTACGAGCGACCGAAATACATTTCTCTCATCGATACTTGTTATTCCATGACTTTTTTTCATTTTGGTTATAACAGTTAGGGTCCCTGCACTTATAAACTCTGATTAAATTCAGATTATTTGGATTTTTATTTAATTTTAAATTCATTATTACAACTAAATCACATTTTTGTAACTTTACTAATTTCCACGTGTTTATTCAATGTAGTTTTTTCTCGAGACGATTTCTGGTGGAACAAAAAAATTAATGGTTTACAATGTGTTTTAATAACCAAATCTTGATCTTCTATCAGAAATCTGAAAAATGTAATGACACAGTAAGTTGGTAACAGTACTCAATCGCAGGTGTCATAGTTCTGTTGAACGCCCATAATTCCTTTAAAGAGAATGCTAATGTTTGTGTTCAAGATTATCGTTGGACGGATAGTTCGCGCTATCCGCTTTAAGTTATTTGTTCTAAGACGCCGTTAGTCGGATAGATCGCGCGACAATACAATGGCCCCCTGTTCTCGAGTGAAAATCTATCCATGTATATTCTAAACAGTTATCATTCTGTTGGAATATGGCTACAATAAACCAGACTCTAGATAAAATATAGAAAAAAAGGTATGAATAAAACAAAAATGCACTAAAAAATATGAACTAATTTCATTTTGATTTGTATGAATACACACCAACTCTTGATAAAATTAATTAAAATTAAATTGTTGAAAATAAAATATTAAATACCACATTAAATACAATAAATCTTTTCGGTGGCGGCGCAAAATGGAAAATTTTCCAAATGACAGATGTTGCTGATTATGATTTCATTGGAATATGGTGGACTTGGAAATCAGTAGGTGGGAAGAGAAGATACATTAATATGGGGGAAAGCATGTGGA
The DNA here is from genome assembly GCA_916610255.1 of Lasioglossum lativentre. NCBI lineage: Eukaryota > Metazoa > Arthropoda > Insecta > Hymenoptera > Halictidae > Lasioglossum > Lasioglossum lativentre. Next base: position 18,619,087 of record OU744359.1, on the reverse strand, counting down.
AGAATTTAAGAATTTTCGTAATGTCCAGTGTCGAAAATTTTCGATTTTGCGCCGCCTCCGAAAAGATTTATTGTATTTAATGTGGTATTTAATATTTTATTTTCAACAATTTAATTTTAATTAATTTTATCAAGAGTTGGTGTGTATTTGTAGCGGCTCGCGTTGAAGGTATATTTCGTGTTTTCTATCTTTCATTGTGTCTCGGGGACCGGCATGGTTGTTTTTTCATACGGCTACGGTTCGGGCCTGTCGACGTTAGCCTCTTAAGAGTTTCCGGCCTTTTTCCGAGTCACAGTGATTTCATTGTTCTTTTTTCCTTGCGTGCCGTAATAAAACGCTTAGACTCGAGTCAATCCTTAGGTCCTTCGCTTCGCCTCGGCTAGGTAGTCGTACCCTTAGTGGTTTATGGTTACCAGATGTGGGGTCCTGCCAGCCGAGGTCGACAGCGTTGGGACGCGTTGACCTGGCCTAAGTGTCCGTTTCCGCACCCCCATCTTAGCAATACTTTCCGCGAACATCCTAGTTAGTTTGGGTCCGCCTCCAACCGTTCGTACAGTTTTTCCCCACCCTTAATTATTTTGAGGAAAGGGAAATTTCGGTGCGACCAGGGAAGGGGCACCCGCACCCTGATCGGCGTTGACTCCGTCCGTCAGTGCCAGAATTAGAAAACACTTCGACCTCGCAACATCTCTGTACTGTTTTTAGAATAGTCTCAGGCAGAGAATCTAGTTCTCAATTTTGGTTATCATTTGTAATTGTTACGAAACCGCCCCACGGTTTCATTTGTTGAAATACATTTGTTTTCACAAACAATTTTGTGTAGTCCTTCTTGAGCAGAAGGTGGTCCTTCGAGGAATTTTAATTAGCGGGCACTTCGCAGTGCAAACATCACAAAGTTCGAGCGATCTCACGGGAGATCAACCACGGGCATAAACAGTATTCATAGAAATAAAAATGAAATTAGTTCATATTTTTTAGTGCATTTTTGTTTTATTCATACCTTTTTTGTTTTTTTAATTCCGTTTTTTTCGAAGTCGGTTTTTTTAAAAATTATTTTTTATTTCACACTCTTTAGTGGAACGAGCAGAATTTGTAGAACACGGTGGGTTGGTTTTTCGGTCTTATTGGTTCGGTAATATACAAATAATATACAAATAAACAATATACTGATCGAATTGAGTCGGTTAATAATACAAAAACAACTAAATAGAACATATAATTTTTATTATTATATATCTCTATCTATTTCATTTAAGCAAGAAGTTTCACTTCTGTCGCGCATGGACTCCACGCACACGATTTTTGCTATAATAATTGTTATTAACAATAACAAATTCTATAAATTTTTGCAAGTGGGATCATCGCGGCAGTATCTCCTACTAAATGTGAAAGGTTTCATCGCGATCGGTACATTCTTTGCAGAGTAACACCAACGAATAGGTTTTTTTTGCTATAACAATAGTTATTAACAATAACAAATTACATAAATGTTTGCAAGTGGGATCATCGGGGAAATATCTCCTATTAAATGCGAAAGGTTTCATCGCGATTGGTACATTCCTTGCTAAGCAAACGCCGAAGAAGTCGGTTAAATATGAAATATTACGTTTTTCGCAATAAAAGTCGTTAGGAATGAAAAAATGCAAAAATTTTTATAACGAGACCACCCCGGGGACATACTCTACAAGATACAAAAGGTTTCGTACCGATTGGCCCATCCATCTTGGCGTAATTGGTGAACATACCTAGAAAAAAAAAGCGGAAAAAGGCACATACAGGTCGAATTGAGTAACCTCCTCCTTTATCAAAGTCGGTTAAAAATAGAATTTATTCTATTTACCATATCTGAAGACACCTTGTGAGGCATGCCTTTACTCTACGACAAATACGATACGAGTGAGGATCGCTCTTGAAAAACGGACGACAATCTAAGAAATAATTGAGAATTGAGGGTTCCATGACGCGGACAGCATAGATACAAAATATCCTACTAAGTAATAGTAGATTATTTTGTCAATTTGTTTCTTAAATAAATTGCAACACATTCCAGCGTTCGGACAAACCACAATGTGTTCAGGATACTTTCCTTTAGATAATGTGAAAAAATCACGTCCATCTTCGTCCACCTTTCTGAGTTATTACCGTTTAAAGTTAGTAATATCGTGTCATTTCGCATGCGTTCGATAGCCACCATCGGTTCTCTGCGGGATATTAAGACATTTTTCTAAGAAACTCTTTAGATTACAGATATACATATACATACAATTTGTTAAGGTTAATCTTAAAAATGATGCGTTTAAATAAAAAATTAACTTCATTTCGGCAATTGACTTCTACAACTTTTGAACCATACAAGATATCGGGATGAAATTTGCACTAAAATTCATTAAAAAATTATGCATATCCACTGGTAATTATCGTAAAAAATATATATTTTTTTGTAATAATTTTTTTATTATTTGTTTAAATTTTATTGTCTAAAAATAATATTTAAAATTGTTTATTTCATACTTATTTAGTACTTCCCAAGATAATTTAAATCATCAACGTCGTTGGTTAAAAATTTCTTTGTATTTCTTGAAATATTCATAATATGAAGAATAAATGTCAAGAAATACGAAGAAATTTATAACCAAAGACACCGGTGATTTAAATTATCTTGGGAAGTACTAAATAAGTAACATATAAACAATTCGGTAAATATTACGTTTAGGGGAGGCACCTCCGATGACCTTGACCTTGACATATGTCAAGGACAACATATGTCAAGGTCAAGGTCATCGGAGCTGCCTCCCCTAAACGTAATAATTACCAACAATTGTAATTATTATTTTAAGGCATTAAAATTTAAACAAATAATACAAAAATTATTACAAAATATATATATTTCTTACGATAACTCTTAGTGGATAGGCATAATTTTTTAATGAATTTCAGTGCAAATTTCATCCCGATATCTTTTATGGTTCATGAGTTATAGTCAAATGTCACTTTTCTCGATCCAGCCCACTGTGCGCCAAGCTAGTTGCCGGACGGAATATAGTCGTCCAGAATATTTACCAGGGACCTGGCAGGTTCTAGCATAGGCATCTCCTGGGGTTTAGAGGGGTGTAAACGGTTCTGGGAACCCCTGGGGTTCGGGTAGCAGACGACACACTGTGCTTTCGTTCTCGAGCATCTCGAACCCTCCCAAGTGACCTTCGGGTACCCACAGATATGTATGAATACAGATAACGGTGTCAGGTTTCACTCCGGCAACGGACGGTCGAGTAAAATTGGACCTTCAATCGTTTGCCCGTTTGTATATTTGGACGAAGAAAGACGACCGAACCGATCGACGGCGACTGCGCGTCACCGGTTGCACCGCGTCCCGCCAACCCCGCGTGATTTTCAGGAAGCCGCGAGCGAGTGGATCGATCGTTAATGGATCAGTTGGTGATAAACCGATATTCGGAACAGTGCCCCTTCCACGTTTCTTCGGCGAACAACCATCCCATCCTTAAAGGACGGAACAGAAAATCGAGAAATCTGACGGAAATCGAGGCAACAGTGACTCGATCCGAAGAGTCCTTGAACAGGTAGTCAATTTTTATTAATATAGTGTTCCACCACTGTTCCCATTGCCATATCTGGTACATCAGCACTGATCGTCCATCAGGAGATGGCATTGAGAAACATGTAGGGATCACGTGATATTTCTACTCCGCGCTACACGTCTTCCTAAATTGGCTGAAACGCTTGCGACGTGGCAAAAATGCTACGTCCCTCTAGATTACAGGGAAACCTCTACTCAGCAAATCGGAAGGACCGGGCTGCCCTCTGGCAGGACACTCGTGCGAAAAATAGACGCGAGCGCTCTCACTGGGACGTACCAAAATTAAGAACCGATACCGTAAAATATGTCGAACGTCGCGCTCATTGGCGCGACGAGAAACTACAGTACCGTACCCCGGGCCCAGGGGGCCCGGTCGACTTTTCACCAAGAGGAAACTCTCACGCTGCCGCCGCTTGGGACAACCCGTAATGCCTGGCCACCAGAACATACCTGGGGAAGAAAGTAAAGGGACCTCGAGCCCAGGCTGAGCAACCTGGAGGCGCCGACGAGGAACTATAGGATCGAAAAGACCATAGCAGTATCGTCTGGTCGACCCCTCGCCCCCCAACATCCCCGGTCCACTGGCGGAGCGGCTCGCGTGATCCTGGAATGTCACCGGACATTCCCGATCGTGGAAACACAGCCGTCATGGAAATCGGGAAATTGGCTAAGGCCAGGAGACCTCCCGTCGAGGTCTGGTCCTATGCCGCGAGCGACAGCGATTGGCGGGCGAAAAAATTAAATAGTGGGGGACGCCTCGCTTCCGCGATCTGGAACCACCGGAATTCAGCAAACACTGTTGCATTGGCCGTAGTCTAGATTAGACCGACAATAATGAGATCGTATTTCCGTTATCGTGCGTGCCGTACACGAGGGTATTGCATCTACCGACTGCCGTGGTAAGTGCCAACCAGGCTATCTTTCTTTCTGGTTTTCTTTCGTTGTCGATTTCGATCGTGAGTAACCCGTGAGTAGCGTATATTTCGGGTACGGTTCGGTTACGTTCACGTACTCTGGACGATTTGATATTTCGCGTGCCGCTAGAACGGCGTTTGTCCAAGTTTTCGTACGCTTCCCAATGAGAGTGACGAGCGAGCATGTTTGCGAATCGCCGCGTATTTCCGTGTCTACTACGACCTTGTACGCGCCGTGCACAGTCCCGCGAATCTTTGTCAACTCCATCGTGACTGTCGCGTTCGGCCTAAAGACTCGGGTTCCCGCCGAACGTGGATTCTTCTAACCATCCCGAGCATCGCGTATTCCACCGAGAATCGGCAAAGTTCCACGCGAAGCGCTTCCGCTCGAACAGCTGCCGGATTGCCGATTCCGACGCGATTATAACTGCGACCGCGTGCTCGGATTGTTCTCTGCCGGTCTTGCCTCCGACAGGACATCCCTTTTTTTCTTTTAAGTGCGGGAAATCCTCCTTATGGATGCCCCCCGTCCTTGCCTGAGAGGAGGGGAGGGTTATGTTGGGCTCTCCCGGCAGAAGGCCGGGCATACGAACTAAACCGCGCTAAATCCGTGCCTGGGCATTTAACGGGTCAGATCGGGATGGCACACGGCACTCTACCGACCTGCCCCGCCTTTTTTTGCGCACTCGTGAGGAGGAGAAGCTTCCTCCGGCCAAGCTACCTTGGACCTGGGCGACGGATTTCGCGCCGAGTTCCCCCTTCCCTCGGGACCGCCCGATGGGCGAGTGGTACAGGCCACTCGTACAGCAGTCCGTGGTGACGCCGTTCCTACGCCCCTCACCAGGGATCGGAGGGACGACGTCGCCCATTTCCGGTAAGGATCAATTCGTTAAAAGGGGAGTCACAGCTCAAACCCTCCGGATTGATCCCCCTCCCGGTAGGCGTGGCTCCGACCACGCCCACGCCCCCCTCCGTCGTTCCGGCTAAACCGGACCGTTGGAGGGGGGTTTCTTCCCCTTCTTCTTTGTTGTTTTGTTTCTCCGCCTTTTTAGGCAGCCCCATCAACCCCGCATCGACGGTCACCTCCATAGGTGCCACCGTCGTTGCCCCATCGGTGGCGGGTTCCACCTCCGTCGCTTTCGCCCTCTTCCCTAGCTCCCCCCTCCCCCCCAGGCGAACCATGGGGCAGGCCTTCGAGCCGGAGCGATGCTCCGCCGGCCTTCCCACATCCGAACATAGTGGGCACCGCGGTGTCTGCGAACACGCAGCCACACGGTGCCCCTCATCACCACACCGGCAGCAGCGACCGCTTCGGTCCGCCTCCTCGGTGTGTGGGCAAAGTGGGCAGAGGGAGCTGCACCCACTCCTCGACCCACCCGAGACGCGCGAGGGAGGGTCAGCCCTCTTTGTGGGTTTATTCACCCGGTAGCCTATTCCGGCTAAAACAATCCCAAGCCGGTACGCCAATGATTCGGCGTTCTCCGGGGCATCCTTGCCCTTGTCCTGAAGCATTAACGCGCCGGTCTGTGTCGCCGCGACACCCATCCCGTCGATCCCGAGTTCCGGAAGAGAGATCTTCTCCCTCGCGCGCCTCATCGCGTCGGCCTACGTCGCCTCGCTCCCCACCTCTCTGGTAATTACCTACACCTTGCCCGTGGGGCCCGGTGTCCCGGTCGGGGTTGGAGCGGCTTGGGACCGACCCTTCCCCTTCTGGGTCACCTGAGCCCACTCCTCCGACCCCCCCACAGGGCTTTTCCCCTTGGTGGGGGCCGGCTGGGCCTCAGTCGCCTTTACCGCCGGCGGCCTCCTCGCGGAGGAGGCCGCCCTCTTCCCCCTATCCTCCGCGGCCCGCACCTCCGCCTCTGCCAGGGGCAGGATGACCCGCATAATGCGGTCCTCCTGCTCCCTGAGCCTGCCGTCGATGAGGCGCCCTACTTGGGCGAGGATGCCCTCATCGACGCCAGGCCCCTCCCTGGTCCCCGACTGTGGCGCGGGGCTAGCTGGAGATTTCTCCAACTCCATCCGCGCCAATTTATTTGTCGGGGGGCTATCCAGGCGGTCCAGGAGAAGGACTCCGATGCAGTTCCCTCAAGCGCGTCCGGTTGCTGTGGCGGCTTACGAGCCGCAGCCCGCGTCACCAACGCCGGACCCGGGCGCTTGACGGCCCCCTCGAGAAGCCGCTGGAGACAGACACTGGGGACCCTGCGTCCGAATTGCGCCTGCCCCCAAAACGAATTCCCCGAGATTGGCGACTGGGCGCCGGATTACCCAGTTTCCATGTGCCCCCACTCCATACCCGGCGGGCTAGCCGCCAGGGAGAACAAAAACGGAGAGGTCGGTGAAGCTGCCCCGCTCCGTGGAGGCGCCATCGGCGACGTCGCCCCCGCCTCCACTTCCATACCACCGTGGCTGTCGCCTCTTGTTGCCCAGGACACACTACGGGTAGGACACTGCCTTACTGCATAGAAGGCACAGTAAAAAGCGGCAGGCAGTGTCCGCCCGCACCCCTGGCTCCGTTAGCACACACCGAAGTGTGTCCCAGGATCCACCACGAGGAGGTGGAGCTAGAGGCTTTAGATCTGTGACATCTCTCAAATAGAGAGAATAACTCGACAGTGGATCCGAATCACCACTGTAGAGGCCACACACCCTCGGATCCCATCGACAGATCATCCCTACTGTGTTAATAAACCTCGTCGAGCTAAGCAAAACGCAGTTAACTTATTTGCGAGGTCCCTTCCCGCCGCGGGGAACGTCCCGTCTGATCCTGCGTAGAATCCTGTGCCCACCACGAGCTCATCCAGCTCTCGCGACCGTTCCCTCGGAGACTCCGACCGTTCGGCGTATTTTCGTGTGACATCGAAAGGTGTCTGGGGCCCGTAATAACGAACCTTTGGGGTAAATCAGTTGTCGTCGAATGGACTGCGTTACGCGCGGCCGATCGCAGCCCGGCATTCAAGCCAGCAAACTCGAAGCAACTTATTCTTCCGCCTCTCCCTAGGAGACCCGAACAAATAAGTGGCGTGATACGTTTGACGAAGACAGCAAATGCACGTATTAGTGTAACTAGTGGGCTCCGCAAACTGGCGTCAAGAGTGAGGTCTCGCAGATTCCCCTGCGCCCCACTGTCGAAATCACTGCCATCTCCTGGTGGGCGATCAGTACTTAGAGCCAAAGGAAAGGTGCGTTTACTATTTCATGCGCCAATAATGTAGTAAATTCATTTATATTGTTCAATTAATTATTAATTTAAAAATTAATTAATAATTTAAAAATTAATTAATAATTTAAAAATTAAAAATTAATTTAAAAAATTAATAATTAATTATTTAATTCTAAGAATTAATTTATTTTACCTTTCTGTCCCTTAAAGGTCGTTTTCTCTAGCTCTCTTATTGAGACGTTTATATCTCGGTAACAAATTTACTAAAAATAATGTTATTATAGTGTTTTGAAAATGTCTGAATAACAGCTATAATATTATTAAAAAAATAACGTTCTTTTTTCAAAAATTGACACGTGACCTTCGCAGGACACTTCAAGGTCACTATAAGGTCAAAAGCATACGATCGTTAAATGTGCTCCTTCAAACCATACAATTTTTATTTGAAACATTTTTTAGTATCATTCATACTTTTTGAGATATTTTAGAGAAAGCTAATAAAATACCTACTCTGCGCTATAAAAAGTGGCGGTACGTGTAAAACGGCAGCATTTGGCAGCTGATTTTTGTGGATATTGCGAGATAATAGTGTAAACTAAGACCCTGTGAAAGTTATTCGACAGGATATAGCAGGGGTTTTAACTTATCTCTAAATCTTTAAAATGTATGCATCAAATTTTACGTTCCACTTCCGTAAAACTATTTAGCGGTTAACATTAACAAATCAGCACTAAAAACGATTGAACTTACCTCCACAAACTGCAACCACTTACACTTTGTACCTACGCACAAACTCGTGAAAAATACCTATCTAACGAACGCAAAATTTCGACTACGACTGCGACTCAGGTAAAAAGATACAAGCATTTTCTTGTTTACCCCACTACGGCAGGCATGGCCAGAAGTAGCTCACGAGCAGACAAATTCATGGGAGACGCCTCCTTCTCCCGCCCGCGCGTCTCGCTCCCCGTGGCGATCCTAGTCCGTGGAGCTCCTCAGGCCCCATTTGCTTGCTTGTGAGCTACTTTTGGCCATGTCCGCACTACGGAGTCACTATTAGAGTACCCAACCTAATGGGTAAAACGGTCCTAAGTCATAATTCATTTTTTGAGTTTTGGCCAGCTTTTGGCGATTTGGGACAATCTATGGGACGACTAATCTTGTATATATATATACAGGGTGTCCCAAAATGTCTTCAACTCCCGGAAATGGCCGGTTCCTGAGGTCATTTGAAGCGCCATTTTGCTTTTGCAAAATGTTGTCCAAGGCTTAGTTTGGGAGTTATTAACGAAAAACACGGACCAATCAGAGCGCGAGCTAGACCCGCGATGGCTGGCTTCGTGTGGCGCGCCAGGAACCTCTACTTGGAGGAGGCATCGAACAAGAGAAGGAGTAGAAATTGAACGTATGGAATTAAAAACTCACCTATTCAGCCGTAAATCCACTTGCTGCTTCGAAATGTGTGTCACTGGGCCAGTCGGTGACGAACTGCATAGCTGGCTTCAGGTATACGGCATTGTCCCGAACGGTAAGGGACGTACAACTGCACAGCTGGTGGTAATACGATAGCCTAAGGGATGTGCGGTCAAGTAAACGATCCTGGCTTTCACCTTTACTTTCCAAACGATAAATAAATCGTATGTTTGTTTCATACAGATGCCATGAAATTTTTCCACACTCACGATCACTATTCACATTTGGCCACACATACCTATGCACTAATAACAATTGCAATATCACTTGTATTGCAGCACAAATAACAGTAATGAGGTAATGCGATCAATAGACTGCGGATGTCATGCATTTGTAGCAAAAATGAGTAAGTACATTTGAAAACACTAAAGAGATTTAAATAATTTAAAAACACCAATGTATTATTTTCAACTTGATCAAATGATTAAAGTAAAAATCAAATATCCGTCTATCTCCTGTTCCTTGCAGTAGCAGCAGCCAACATTCATTTTGCATAAAAATCCGCAGTCTAGTGCTTAGTTTAAATAGGACTACTAAAAACACACATTTTAGCAACCGTGAACTTAGAATTGACAAGTCTTTGGAGATGTCCTCTTTACCGCGGCTCGAACGACACTGATTTTACCCAAGATTTTTCTGAAAAGTTTAGGGAGGACATTATGCGTGTCGAAAATGCACTCTGTAGCGGGCTTACGAAAACGACCGGGTGGACAGACGAAAAAAAAGGATACGAGAGGGACCGCGTTAAGACTACAATTTATGGCAATCACATGTTTCGGTTTTCCTGTACATTGGAACGCCGATTCGATGGGTAACTTTTCGAAAACGTCGTCCGTCCTATTACCCAGCAAGAGGTAGAAATATCAGGTCCGCGTGGCGTTTTAGGGTCCCTATTGTTCTATACCTCTCTTAAGACACTTTCTAAAAGAAAGATAGACGACGTTTTCGAACAGTAACCCATCGACTCTGCGTACGAATCTGCAGGAAAACCGAAACATGTGATTGCCCTAAATTCTAGTCTTACAGAGGTCCCTCTCGTATCCTTTCTTTTCCGTCTGGCCACCCCGTCGTTTTTGTAAGCTTGCTACAGCGTGCATTTTCGACACGCATAATGTCCTCCCTAAACTTTTCAGAAAAATCTTGGGTAAAATCAGTGTTATTGCAATTGTTATTAGTGCATAGCTATGTGTTGACAAATGTGAACAGTGATCGTAAGTGTGGAAACATTTCATGGCATCTGTATGAAACAAACATACGATTTATTTATCGTTTGGAAAGTGAAGGTGAAAGCCCGGACCGTTTACTTGACCGCACATCCCTTAGGTTGTCCTTTTGCCACCAGCTGTGCAGTTCGTTGACCTGACCGTACGTCCCTTACCGTTCGGGACAATGCCGTAATACCTGAAGCCAGCTATGCAGTTCGTCACCGAGTGGCCCAGTGACACATTTCGAAGCAGCAAGTGGATTTACGACTGAATAATTCATACGTTCAATTTCTACTCCTTCTCTTGTTCGATGCCTTGTCGCGGCGCACCGCTAACTCTGTTGCGAGCAGATACTCCTGGCGCGTCACACCAAGCCAGCCGTCGCGGATCAAGCTCGCGCTCTGATTGTTCCGTGTTATTCGTTAATAACTCCCAAACGAAGCCTCGGACAACATTTGGCAAAAGGAAAATGGTGCTTCAAATGAACTCAGGAACCGGCCATTTCCGGGAGTTGAAGATATTTTGGGACACCCTGTATATAGTATAGGCGAACGGTTGACGCGGACCGAGTTTGAACGTCCCGAATGTACGCGCGGGAGGATTCGAAGTCAATCGAGACGTCGGTACGACGTCACACAGGCTATACGAGAGTCCTCGTTAACGGATACCACATCTAAGGCAACAGTGGTAGAGTGGTATTCGTATTATAGAGAAGTGTGTTTAAATTCAGTTACTTCTGTTGAGGCTTTCGGGTGTAAGCCGTGTCCTAAAGGAAGAGATTTCCCAACGTTTCGCAAGCATTGCAGCTAGCTTCATCAGGGGGTCGGAAGACACACTGATACTGGTGTGTGCCTGATTTGTGCTCCACTTATATAGTGGAGGTTGCTCATGTTCCGGTTCGGTGAGCACCAATCAAAGTAGACTTTTAATTGGGCGGCCGAACAATTAAAAAACTGGGAGGAGCGTGTTCCATATTGGACTTAGGTTGTAACCTGCATCCCTGTTGATGTTATTAGGGTGTTTCTTAATTTCCAATGATTCTCGGTATTTTCTGGGAAAATATCCCTTAGCTCTAGCTAGAACTTTGGCTTCATTGAAAAGTATGGTGTGTCCTGTTGTTATCTGATGTTCAGCCACCGCTGATTGAATGTAGCCTAACCTGGCGCATCGCTCGTGTTCCTTGAGTCGAGTGCTCACACTCCTCCCAGTTTCGCCGATGTAAATTTTACCGCATGAGCACGGGATTTTGTATACCCCTGATGTAGATAGTTGCGGCTGGGGATCCTTGGGGGAGGTGAGTAGACTGCGGATGTCAAGCATTTTTAGCAAAAATGAGTAGGTGCATTTTAAAACAATACAGAGATTAAAATAATTTAAATACACCTATGTATTATTTTCAACCTGTTTAAATGATTATAGTAAAAATGAAATATCCGTCTGGCTCCTGTGCACTGCAATAGCAGCAGCCAACTTTCATTTTGAATAAAAATCCACAGTCTAATGATTAGTTTAAATATGACGGGTAAACTTTACCTTCCGAACCCAGAGATTTTCTATTATTATATGTCTAATCCTGTTCATTACGTCGAAAAAACTCCAAATATCGGTATCCCAGACCGCGGAGTGCATTCGTTAAAAAGTTATGAGCGACTAAAGTTGAGTAATTTTCATGGTTTCACCTCAGTTTTTGACAGGTAGTAGGTAAGTAGGGGGATCTTCCGTGTAGTGACTCAGTGGCGACATTACGTGGCAGCACTAGCGCGCCGCCATGTCGCGCATGACACGCGGATTTCCGGCGTACGTCGTAATTTGGAGGTACTAAATTGTACAATAATTGTAAGGTACAACTTACTTGCGAGTGACTGTTATTTTGGGGTGGTCATTTCTTCTACCATTGCATGTTGTTTAACCAATAATCTATATGTAGCGATGTTATTCTATTGTTTTGTTCGTCTCTTGTCCACGTTCCCTAATCGGTGCCTCCGGGCTTGTTTACCCGGGTTCGGCCCTTCTCTCGATGTTTCGGCACGAAGGTGGTTCCGAAGCCAGTTCCGCGAGCGCCTCTTTTTGAGGTTTCCGTGGCGCTCTTTCGACGAGAAGTACGGGCCTTGCCCCCCTGGAGCCCGGTTTCGGTCCTGAATGGTTCGCGTCGCCCATAGTGGCGCGTCGTTCAAAACGCGTGAATTCTCGTCCACTGGGATTCGGATTTCCCAGGGAGAGCGCTTGCCATCGGCCGTTTCGCATCGGCACTGCCAGAGGGCGGCCCAGCCTCTCTTTCCCGGTTAGGAGGGACTCGACGGACGTACGCAAAACCTGCCACGTCGCAATATATAATATAACCTAAATTTCCTATTTCACCATATAATATAATATATGATATATAAACAATATAATATAACTAATATTAATATAATACAACTTAAATTAATGCAACGCCTGTATTATGTAGATCGCAGTTTCGAATGATGAATTTTGCTGGCAGTCATGTTTTCCGTGTCTATAAGGGCTACCCGTAGTTGTTTATTGAGGGAAAACTCGCGCGTATATGGGTCGGATTTCTTGAAATACCTGCGGTTGTACCTGCAACGACAAGCACAATAAAAGTACAGAAGTCGGAGTTTATAGACTGCATCTATATCTATGGTCAATAATTTTATGGTAAACTTACATTTAATCACCTGAGAATGATGATACGCATGACTCTTTATCTCAAGATTCGTCTGCTTCCTCTGAAGATCTCTCTTCATTTTCATTTTCCACGGGCAAAAGCATTTCCAGGTTTGATACTGCTTAAAACGGGATCGGAAGTCAGAAGCAATCGGTTCAGAACGTCTAAATTGTAGCCGATATAATCGAAAATGCTTATTTCTCGCCTCAGCGACTTCTTCTGACGGTTGTCCAATTGGTAGCAATGCATGTTTTATGATAATTGGACCATGAACAAGAATTTTTAGTAATGTGGGGGTCATCGGATACCATGGATATAATTGGACATAAAATTTTGCTCTGGGTATCGTGTATCTGGTAAATTTTTCAATGTTTATTTTATGTCCACTAGATAATACTTCTGAAATAACTTTAAATTTGTGTATTAATTCGGAGTTTATAACAGTTATATCCGCTGCTACATCCGGATCCGCATAAAATCTTCTACTAGTGTTTCCATCATTAGTATTGCCGATACCCGACTTCGATGTCCACGAGCAGACCTATTTTAATTTAATATTTTTCTTGAATTGATTTCTTCATTTCATTGCAAATAATTTTTTCCTTATCTGATCGTGCCTGCCATTTTTTATGCGTAATTTAGACGATAAGTGCAAGAGTGTTTCGAATAATCCTATTCTCGCGTGTAGAAGTGAGATGCCAAATTGTAAGGCCTCCTCATTTATTCTACTCGACTGTTTTAAATTGTTAAAATCTTTCGAGGTTTCACCACAAATGTAACACCTCATGGTTGACAACGTTCCAGTCAAGGCGTTACATACTTTACCGTCGATCATTGTAAACAACAATTTCTGTTGTACAGATACACTTATATTTTTTAATTTGGTTTCCGAATTTTTCAACAAAATGGAATTTTGAATATAATTCACTTCTTCAATAGTGACATCCGATGTTTCTTTGATAAATCTAATCCTAATAGGTCTGCAGTATCTTGATGACGATGGTGTACTATTGTGCCAAATTATTCTATTGTTTAGTGAATATTTTAATTGAATAGGAACAAAAGAACTTTGGCAAACATTTGCATCTGATTCAGAATCATTGATAAACTTTTGTTTATATTGTGCTTGATTCGACCCATCACATCCCCACTTCGAAATCAAAACTAAATTTTTACACTCTTCTTCGCTTAAAATTAAACTCTCTTCTGTACAAGTTAATAATTTGGTCGTTGTGAGATCTAATAAATCTTGTAAGTTTACTTCTGCACATGTTTCATTTACAGAATAGGACTCTTTCCTTAGATAACATTCCATTATCACTCGTTGCAGAACATTGTAGCAAGGAAAAAACTTCTTGTTTGTTTTTCTCATAACTTCACATTGGTGTCGGGATAGATCAGCTTCGACAAACATACTTAATGCCTGCAGTGGAGTTAATTTTCTACATTTTGGCGAATTATTTGCGAGTGCTCTTTTATATTTAATTGCTCGCTTCGGAGAACGAGTTACATCTCTCAATATGGTGGAAGCATCTCGCATCCCCTGAGATCGCAATTTCATTTTTGTGGCAAAAATTAGATATTCTGTATCTTCTTTACTTCGTAAATTTTCAGTTTTTCTTCTTTTGTTTCGTTCGCTTAATTATTCGAAGGACTGCTTCGATGGCCGACCCGGTCTCACTACAATGCGTGGCAGTTCAAAAGTTCCGTCAAGCCATCTGCGATTTTTTTTTAAAAAGACCTCTTCTTTCTTCGATACTGCCATCCATCTATGCATTATTTCCGACTTTACATGTGAAAATTTGTTTCCGATTTCTTCGATTTCTTCATTAGAATACTTCTCCTGACTACACAAGTAGTTCTCAGCGTACGTTAACTTTTCCTTTATATTTCCATTTTGTAGTTGCTGCATAATGTGCCATATTTGCCTCCGTGTTAATATTTTAACATTAGATGGCCCTACAATAATAAATAAAGTTTTTAAATCAGGTAAATCATCACTGGGTCATTCTATGCCGAATCGATCACTTTTTGCGGTCACCATTTTCGATTTTGTTCTAATTGAAATATGTTGTAGTCCATTTGAAATTATGGGGGTCGAGCGCACCGCTATTATGGTCAGTTTTCTATTCCGCTGGTCTCAAAACAATACCAGCAGACCGTATACGACTAAATAACCCTATTTATACCTCCAGAACAATATTAGTAACCACTCTTGGCCAATGACACCTTTCTAATCATAACTTCATTTATAGATATGTAGTTTCTATACGAATTGTGTTACCCTTAATTAGTCTTGCTCCATCATTGTTTGCGCAAATAACAAAATGGTACAACCATGGAGGAAATTCAGAAAATTGAATGCCATTTGGGGGATCAGTCTGATCGCTTAAGATTGCAGGAAGAATACCTTGCCTGGGAGGAAAGGTGCAACGAATGCCTCGAGTTGCTTGAAGAATACAGTAGAGCGAAACGTCCTCGATTATCGATCTTGAGAGTTTAAAACAGGGCTGCCGTTTAACCGGTTCGCGACGGCCGATTCTCGAAGGCTACTCGGAGTCGCTCAGGCGCGTACCATAGCGTAGGCGCTATTCGTGGCGCTTCAGGTCTACAACAGGGTTGCCATATGCGGGTCCCGCCAGGCCCCTTACGTTTCCCTCCCTCGCCTAGATGCTCCGTAAAGCCTGCCTTCGCTTCCCCCACTCTTACCACTACCGCTGCCGCGTACCGCGTGGAGCATGCTACCGAGTGTCGCAGGAAAAACCGTACGCTTATACAAGCCAAGCCGTACGTGGCGTCGCGCGGAACAAAAGGACGCCCGTTAGTTTCCCTACCTGCTCCACAGGCGGAAGAGTGGGGGAAGCGAAGGCAGGCTTTACGGAGCTTCTTGGCGAGGGACGGAAACGTAAGGGATGGCAACACTGGTCTACACGCGTGTCAATAGGTTTCCGCATTACCATCGAGGTACTATTGCCAATGCGTTTTTTTTTTGTTAGTGGTATCCCCTGTAGGCCTATTCCACTATATCGCACAATAATTTCGGACAACAGCTGTAGAAAATTAATTAGAAAAATAAATTCGTAAAATAAATTTTAAAAATAGTTATTAATTTTGTTAGTCAAATTTTAATACCATCTGGAATAGCATGATTTTCGCGCACGTTTAGACATGTTTGGCAAATTGGTCAAGTCTACTGGAAGTTGTGACTGTATGTGGAAATGTGACTGTTCGCATCGCAGACGTGAGCGAAGAAGCATTTAAGGATGTGCGGTTTTCTGATGTAACATAGCGCATTTTTGAAAATGAGCATTCGCATAAGTAAATTGATCCGAACATTGAGAATATTCGGATCGCGAAATTATTGTGCGATATAGTGGAATAGGCCTATAGGGGATACCACTAACAAAAAAAAACGCATTGGCAATAGTACCTTGATGGTAATACAGAAACCTATTGACACGTGTGTAGACCTGAAGCGCCACGAATAGCGCCTATGCTATGGTGAGCGGCTTCGAGTACTAGGACCGTCACGGGGGGCGAGACGCGCGGCCGGGTGGAGGGGCGTAGCCTTCGAGAATCGGCCATCGCGAGCCGGTTAAACGGCAGCCCTGGTTTAAAATATTCTTTGCGAAGGCGTTTCGTACGTGAAGGTGCAGGACACGCAAGTACAGAACACTTATGGCGTGAAATAGACTCGGCTTTCAAGTGTCGCATATTAACTGGTGCTGTTATCAATTCCAATTACATTGAACCACGCAGCTTCCTCCAGAATGCAAGGTAAATGGTGCTCGAAAAAGTATGGAACGCTTTGGAAAAACATAAGTCTTTAAAAGTGAACATGGTGTTTCATGGTGAATTTGTTGCAAGTGACCAACGTTCGCGCAAAAGCATGAGCACAAAGAACTGTGAAATCTTTTACACTTCCGATCTCGAAGAGTTGTACGAGCGGTGCTTCGTGGAGCCAATCCTAAAATCGTTGGAAGAATTTCGGCAACGGGATAGCGGATGGGCATTGTCACGAATACTCAATCTTATAGTGTGCATCAACAAGTATAACCCATTACATGCGGGTTGCTAGATCAACGTAACGAGAGAAATAGCGGTGAAGCATGCCACAATTATTGTGCAATCCACAGGCAAAATACCAACCGCCAAAATTCATACCTGCATTACACAACTGTATTAAACTTTGAAAACATCGAGTTTCCAGTGTTGTTGAATCAAATTACACGGTTCGAAAAGTTGAACGATATTTCAATCAATGTGTACGGTTTTGAAGACATCCGGGAGAAGAAAAATAGGGCAAAATCGGTCGTATTTTTTCCACTTCGCCTCACTAATCAGAAGAGGGACCGGCACGTCAACTTGCTGTACATACATGGCCCTGTTGTAGTATCGGGCATTATGTGTGTATTAAGAATATATCCTGACTCGTTGGCGCGCAATTGAAAAAAATTGGCACAAGAAATACATCTGCGATCGGTAGGTACAACATTTTTAGAAAGTATCATGGTATATCATTAAAAAACGCTTAAAAAATTATGTTTTTGCAGGTGTTTGCATTACTTTCATTCCAACGAAAGAGTGCACATCCATGAAAGAGACTGTGCAAAAATTAGTGACTGCGCTATCGTGCTACCTAGCGAGGACGATAAATGGCTCTATTTCAACAACTATATTAGGAAAGAAGCGCTTCCATTTATGGTGTACGCCGATCTCGAATGCACTCTGGAGAAGATGGAAGATTGCGGAGAGGAGAAACTTGAATCACATGCATACCAGCATCATAAAGTATTTAGCGTTGCATACTATGTGCATTGTGCACACGATGCATCTCTACCGGTGTATCGATGTCGCCGCGATGCGAAGTGCGTCTCATGGTTTTTTGAAGAATTAGAAAATTTGGCGCATTGTGTTAAATCCACTCTATCCAGTGATATACTGTCACGTTGCCCTTTTCCTTCGTACCGAGTACGGGGAAGAACGGCAACTTCCGGGATTTTATAGGCGCTGAGGCCGGGCCGCGCACGGCCGTGCGGACGCGGTCCAACCGGGACAAACGCACCTCTCGAAATTAGATCAAGGCTGACGTGAATCGACAAGTTCGGGCGCCAGGTACCGGAAGGGTACGGCAGGAAACGTTTTCGCGATTTGCTCGCGAGTCAGCGAACGCGAAGGCCGAATCTCGAGAAGCGCGAGGTCGAGAGGAAGGCGCGAGGAGTCGGAAATTCGGACACGGGAATAGCGGGGACAGCCCTCACGACAGGGCGGATCTCACAGGCGAAATTAACGAACTCGATTTTCGCTCTCAGTCATTTAATTATTCGTCCTAAATTACATGCACGCGGCCACGTGGCCGCAACCGGGAGCCCGCTCTCCTTGTACAGGATTGCGAGAAGGTGGAGGTTAGCAGCCGCGGTTGTCGACGTGCGAAGGCGTTCGTCGCACGGATCACGACTGTCGCGATCGTTCCCGAGAAGTTCGAAGGTTTCCGCAAACGAGCTATCACGCGTACTTCGTGCGATATCGAATACCCGCGAAAGGGCGATTTCTACCCTCGCAAAAGGATTTCTGTGATGTTCGCGAAAAGGGACTATCTCACGACGCTGTCGGTTCTCCCGAGGAAAACGTCCGATATGCTACCGGGAGGGAACCTCAGGAATCGGCTCAAAGTACCGTCGGATCGGTACGAGCCCTGGGCACGAGGCGGGAAGCGCCTCGGCACACGCGAATATTGGGGACAGAGTCGACGATCGGCTCGTGCCCCCCGTGAAATTAACGAGCTCGCTCGTAGACGAGTCTACGGAATCACTGTCGACTTACCGTGACTCGGACTCTGAAGTTCTTCGATAATGGGTTGGGCGGCTGTCTTTCCCTTCCTCGTTAACGGGATTTCACCATGAACACTCTCCGCACGCGGGATCTATCTTACGAGACTTTTTCGAAAAACGGCTCTGCTTTCTCGTGACGCGAGCCGGCACGACAGTGACTCCTTCGATTCTCGCCACGGCGCGTATCGATTCTGGTTCCCCCCACTCCAGCGACCTAGCCGAAATTCCCTAGTGGCGTACTTCACGCTGGCGATCTAGTGTCACGCAGGGCCGTGTCCTTACGGAACCTAGGAGCCCGAGAATTACTCGCGAAATTACCGGTTGCGGTAAACGACCGGCGAAGGTGCTCCCTCTCAGGTGTCACCCACACCACCCACGCTAGAACCCCATTTTAAGCGGGGTGAGGCGACGACGGGATCGCGAAAAGAACGATGTCCGGTAGGGGTTCTGGTCCTACGTCGGCGCCTCCGGGTTGATTGGCCCGTGTCTGTCGACTCCTTTTATATTCGCCCGTGCACGGACTATTGTTTTTCGGCCTTCCTCAGATTTCGGGCGCTCCTTGCATCGGTTTTCTGCTTCGGGGAGTTTTCGGCGGTCTCGTCGCCCTGGTGATACGCCCCTGCAACTTAGCCGTACTCAGCAAACGTATCGGGCGTCAGCTGGAATTTCGGTATTTTCGTTTCCTCGGGGAACGCTCGCTTTTCCGCGTGCGGATTCGTGGTTCGAGACAGGATCGGCCCGGTCCATACGTAATTCGGTTTTTCCTTTCGCTATTCTTGGGGTAAGGAAGGGACGCTGCAAACTTGCAACGTCACAATACATATGCAACAGTTAACGAATGAACAGTCTGATGCATTTATCGGCGCAACACATTGTCACATTTGTGAAAACCGTTCGAGGACAACGATATACGGATGCGCGATCATTGCCATCAAACGGGGCGTTATAGAGGTCCAGCACATCAAGATTGCAATCTAAATTACAAAATAACGTTTTGTATTCCCATAGTTTTCCACAATTTTTCCGGGTACGATTCGCATTTTATTATCGAAGAAATGGCTAATGCGTTTGAAGGTCATGTCGATGTATTACCCATAACGAAAGAAAAGTACATTTCATTTACAAAAAATGTTGAAGACCGGCAATCAGAGTCACGTAATTGTATCAAATTAGGATTCATCGATTCGTACAAATTTTTTAATACCAGTCTCGACAAATTGGCATCTTTTCTCGATATAGACAAATTGACAATTTTACGTTCCGAATTTAAAAATCTTTCCATTGAAAATTTCAAGTTGTTGACACGAAAGGGTGTCTTTCCATACAAATATCTCGATTGCATAGATAAATTAGACGATCAATGTTTACCACCGCTCGAATCATTTTACAGTTCGTTGACAGGCTGAGAACGTGTGGAATTGTTTCAACATAAAAACCTTGGGTGAATACAGCGATCTGTATTTGAAAACGGATGTATTGTTATTAGCTGATGGTTTTGAAAATTTTCGTGATAGCTGCATTAAGAGCTATGGTTTAGATCCGGCATATTATTACACTTTAACTGGTTTCACGTGGGATGCTATGCTAAAACATACAAAAGTTAAGTTTGAATTATTAACTGATATCTATATGGTAATGTTTATCGAACGTGGAATACGCGGCGGTTTAAGTCAATGTTCCAACAGACATGCAGAAACCAATAACAAGTACATGCAGTCGTATGATCCATCGAAACCATCATCGTACTTGATGTATTTTGACGTAAACAATTTGTATGGATGGGCAATGTGTCAGCCTTTGCCATATGCCGAATTTCAATGGGTTAACGACATTGAAAATTTTGACATAGCTTTGATTACCGCTGATTCACCCATAGGCTACATTCTCGACGTGGATCTAGAATATCCGCAACGTCTGCACGATGTTCACGCTGATCTAACATTCTGCCCGACGCGTGACAAACCACCTCGCAAAAGAGAGGCCAAGTTGCTCGCAACGTTATACGATAAGCAGCGTTACGTTATTCACTATTATAACCTGCAGCAATGCCTGCGCCACGGTCTTCGTATTACAAAGATTCATCGCATCCTCCAATTCACACAATCACCATGGCTCAGGAGTACATAGAATTAAATACGCTCTTTAAAACACGCGCGGCAAACGATTTCGAAAAGAATTTGTACAAATTGATGAACAACGCGGTATTCGGTAAAATTATGGAAAATGTACGAAATCATGTAGATGTAAAACTCGTGACAAGCTGGGATGGAAGATACGACACTGAGGCAATGATCGCGAAACAAAATTTCCACAGCCGTTGGTTATTTTCTGAAAACTTGATCGCTGTGAAATTGCCCAAACTCAGGGTGAAATTCAACAAGCCCATTTATGTGGGTATGTGTTGTCACGTCGCCGGTTTTTCCCGTTGCCGTCGGAAGGGCGGAACGCGTGCCACACCGGGTATTTTACGGGCGAAACGCCGGGCCACGCTCGGCCGCACGATACGTGGTCCACCCGGGACAAAAAGGTATCACGCAGATTCGGATTTTCACGAAAGAAGCTGCTAAGGGAATCTACTTTCGGGCGCCAGACACTCGGCAGTGTCACGAAAATTGCGCGATAACAGCACGAGGCGCGAAAGAACAATCCGAAACTGCGAGAACCATGCGATATTCTGGATGGCTCGAGGATGGGCTCAGCATTCTACGCGGGCTAAGCACGGAGCATTTCCCGCGGCGGAAAGGTTTTTCGATCGAATAGGCTTGAACATGGTTTATTTGTCCGGTGTACACAACATGGCTGCCGGTGAGAGCCGGCAGCGGTAATTTAGAAGCCCGCGCGTTCGCGATAATTTGACGACGGATTTGCGGTCGCTCGCGCTTTCTTCGCTCGCTCGCGTCGAATTCGGCAGTTTACGAGATCGTCTACGTGTTACAACCCGCTTTCGGTGCGGGACAACCGTCGGATTCCGATGGAATACGCGATACAATGACAAGGTCGTTCGAACTTTGCCGTCGGATGCGATACGGATCGTTGCGTCCTCTCACCGGGGAACGTCTCGACGATGGCGTACAATTACTCGCGAAATCGGCAACGATACGGCCCCCCGCGAATCCGCGACTCCGCATTAATACCGGCGTCGTGCCTCACGACAGACACGCGGCCCCCACTGTCCGACCGTATTCGCGTTACCAACCCGGCACGCACGTTAGGGCCGATTCACACGGGGAGTCCGCGGACAAACTGTCCGCGGATATTTCCCATAAATTTCGTGCGGGTTGACAAGTACCGTCATGCTCCTGCTAAGCGTGGCAAAAAGAGTCTCTATGGGCTCCACATCTCCTTTAGGTAAACTACCGAGGATATACGAACCGTTCCTGCCACTTGGTGACCTTTTTTTCTGGCACGCTTAGCAGGGGCACAGCTTATATACTTGTCAATATACTTATCAACCCGCACGAAATTTATGGGAAATAACCGCGGACAGTTTGTCCCCGGACTCCCCGTGTGAATCGGCCCTTAGCCGACCGACGACCGTTCGCCCTTTTTCGATAAGATGGCGGAACACGCGGAAACCGTGGACACCTTCTTTCCGGGCGAGGCAGCGACGGGGTCGAGAAGATGATCGTCTCGTGTCCACGTTCCCACGTCGGTGCCTCCGGGTTTGCTGACCCGGGTTCGGCCCTCTCCTTGGTGTCTCGGCACGAATACCCTTCTGGAGCCAGTTCCGATTGTGCCTCGTTCGGTGAGAAATAGGGGCCGGGCTCCCCTGGACCCCAGTTTCGGTCTTGCAAAGTTCGCGTCGCCTAAGTGGCGCGACGCTCAAACGCGTTAATTTTCGTCCCCTGGAAATCGGCTTTCCCAGGGAGAGCGCTCGCCAACGGCCGTTTCGCATCGGCACTACCAGAGGGCGGCCGGGCCTCTCTTTTTCGGGATCGAGGGACGTCGACAAAACTTGCCACGTCACAGTGTGTATTAGATATATCTAAAACTTGCTTGTACGAATTTCATCATGAGTACATGTTTGCTCAATATGGTAAAAATTGTAAAGTAATGCATACAGACACAGATAGTTTAATTTATCATATTAAGTGTGAGGACATTTATGAAACCACGAGGCGCGACAATAGCCGAATTGACACGAGTGATTATCCGATAGAGAATAGGTATAATATTCAGGTTGCAAATAAAAAGGTTCCCGGCTTGATGAATGATGAGAACAATGGTATGATAATGACGGACTTTGTTGGGCTCAGAGCGAAAATGTATACATTGCGTGTAGAAGGGAAAAAGGATACAACAAAAGCGAAAGGCGTAAAGAATAGCGTTATAAGGACGACAATAACGTTCGATGATTAAATGCGGTGTCTACAAAATGAAATTTTGATCAGCCGTACTCAGACATGCATAAGATCAAAATTACATGAAGTATATACTAGAGATCGCGGTTTTGGACGTGTATTAAAATATACACGTGTACACGTGGTACGTGAACCGTGTAGTACGAATTTAAGGAGCCGTGAATACGGATCCATGAACACGTGAATACGGATTCACGAACACGTGAATACGGATCCGTGGATACAAATCCGTGAATACGGATCCGTGAACACGAATCCGTGAACACGAATCCGTGAATACGAATCCGTGAATACGAATCCGTGAATACAAATCCGTGAATACGAATCCGTGAATACGAATCCGTGAATACGAATCCGTGAAAACGGATCCACGAACACGTGAATACGGATCCGCGTACACGGATCTGCGAATACGAATCCGTGTAGACGGATATGCGAACACGGATCCGTTCGGCACGTTCCTTTTTCGACTGTTGATGTTAGAACTTAGAAGTGAGACAATAATAAAGTCGGGGTAAATTGTTCGACGTTAAATCACCGTATATTAAAATGCACATGTAAAATAAATACACGAATATTTGTGAAATTAAAATTCACGGATACCCGTGTACTTAGCATTACGTGGATTAAAATTCGGATTCGTTTATTGCACGTGAAGTACGGACCTATATTAGATTTGATTCTGGAAACGGGTAGCGCAGAAGGAAAGAGATACTGAATAAACTAAAACAAGTGTTAGAGTTGGGCGCGCAGTGGATCAAGTGGATGAGGCCCGTGGCTACGATCTCGTGGTCCCGGGTTCGAATCCCGACGTCACCTCTCAGACTTTTCTCAAGTGAAGAATCCAAAGAAGAATACTAGCGTCACAATATTTCCGGAAGTTGAAAAACACCGTTCGGAACTATCCGATGTTGCCGATATCGCCAAATATTTCATTGCAACTTTGCAATTGTCGGATACTTGGTTATCCGCGACTTCTACCACTCATATGGATATAAATCGAAACGTAATTATGGTTCCACAATATATTTCTCGTATTCTACAAAATCAGTCATTATACGAAAATTACAAAGCAGTTTGTTGCAATGATTTTTCTGTATTCCTATTTACTGACTGATGGGGCAAAATTTGTAATTTGTTTCTTATTATACTACGAATTTTATTTCTCGTGTGAGGAGACTCGTGCTTTAAACTTTTATATTGGGGGTCGAGGAAGCAAGAAATTTGAGTTAATGTTATAGTAGTATTGCTATCTTCATTAATATTGAGCTGAAATCGTTGCGTTATTTCGGGAAGTACCGTTTCTTTAAATTCATTATCCGTTTTTCCAGTATATAAATGATTTTCTACTAATTTCTTAAGGAATGATCCTACCATTGACAATGATGCATTTTTTCCCACAAAACAGCGTGGTTACTATTTGCAACGATTTCAAAACGATTAATAAATATTCTATCGTTTCCCATTGACATTCTGTTACTTCGAAATTTCTTGTCTTGGTTAAATTAGTTATCGTTCTGTCTATAATTACAATTGGTTATACAGCACCTATTTAAATAAATACGGCCTAACATAAGAACAGCGCAGCGTTAGTCAACTGAAAACAGTTGAAGTTGTATAGAATGGTTATAACTTTTATTTTCGAATCAGTTTCTTCGTTCATGTTCGCTTCGCAAGTCACAAGAAACGTATTCATCCAGTATTCGCTTCCACGTTATCGTATAGTAATTTTTCGGATTAGTATTCTAACGTCGCAAAAAGGCCCTACAAGTTAAACAAATGCAACTTGGGATATCCAAAACGACATTGTTACAATGTTGTTTTACGAGATGGAATAAGACCTTTTTTCATGTTAGAACGTATTTATTTAAATAGATGCAGTATAACCAATGTAATTGCAGACAGAACAATAACTAATTTAACCACGGCAAGAAATTTAGAAGTAACAGAATGTCAATGGGAAACGATAGAATATTTATTAAATGTTTCGGTTGCTGGTTAGCGGGTTTGGGATTACGAGGGAGAACGACCTGCGGACGTGTGGCAATGATAACTGTACCCGAATCAACGGAGTCCAAATAAACTGACACTGAACACTGAGTTGCTTGTCACGATTTGTTCGTTATTGTCAGCGACTTTTAATTATATTGGTTTCGCAATATATAAACGTTTACTGCGACCTCGTGGAGGTAATGGTTTAATGAGCTCGAACCGGATTGCGAGTGGTTAACGATATTCTATACTTAACGTATGGAAGGCTCAATTCGAACTAACTCGCTTTACCGTTTCTCACCTTCGCGCCAGTGTGAGCGAGGTTGAGAAGCGAGGGGAGAGAGGGGCGTTCGTTTGGTAACAAATGGTTGGATTTGATTTTAAACCGTAACCGTGCCGCTCGCTGACGGATTCCCGAACACGTTTTGAAATCGTTGCAAATAGTAACCACGCTGTTTTGTGGAGAACAAAATGCATCATTGTCAATGGTAAGACCACTGCTTGAAAAAGTAGTAGAAAATCATTTAAATACTCGAGAAACGGGTGATGACGTTATTCGTATATTTAAAGAAACGGTACTTTCCGAAATAACGCAACGATTTCAGCTCAATTGTAATGAAGATAGCAATACTAGTATAACATTGATTCAAATTTCTTGCTTCCTCGACCCCCGATATAAAGATTTAGAGCACGAATCTCCTCACACGAGAACTAAAATTCGTAGTATAATAAAAAACAAATTAGAAATTTTGCTCCATCAATCAATAAATAGGAATTGGATAGAAAAATCATTGCAACAAACTGCTTTGCAATTTTTGTATAATGATGACATTGATGACATGTCGGACATAAATGTAGAATATGAAAAATATATTGCGGAACTGCAATTACATTTTGATTTATGTCCATATGAGTGGTGGAAGTCGCGGATAAACAAATATCCGACAATTGCAAAACTTGCAATGAAATACAATATTTGGCGATACCGGCAACATCGTATAGTTCCGAACGGTGTTTTTCAACTGCCGGAAATATTGTAACGCGAAAAAGAACGCGTTTACTATTAGAAAATGTAAACATTTTAGTCTTTTTATATCAAAATATAAAATTGATCGATTAAATTTTATTACGTGAAATTGTGTTAATTATTTTTTGTTACCTGTGACCCAAAAATTTGTTTATCAAAATGAGTGTTAGTTCAGGACACTCGTTGTTCCCGCTCACGCCTCAAATAACACAGGCGTTACCCAAATAGGTTCTCTGTTTATATTTACGCGTTACCATTGCTGCCGTTTTTAAATGCATGCTTACGTCCATCTATGTAATCCTTTCTTTTTCTTTGGATTGTTCTCTATCACATTATTATCGCTCACTATTTCGCAATAAACGCATCGCTCTTCTAACTCTAACACCTGTTCTAATTTATTCAGTATCTCTTTCCTTCTGCGCTACCCGTTTCCAGAATCAAATCTAATATAGGTCTGTACTTCACGTGCAATAAACGAATCCGAATTTTAGTCGACGTAATGCTAAGTACACAGGTACCCGTGAATTTTAATTTCACAAATATTCGTGTATTTATTTTACATGTGCATTTTAATATACGGTGATTTAACGTCGAAAAATTTACTGCGACTTTATTATTGTCACACTTCTAAGTGCTAACATCAACTCGATCCGTGTTCGCATATCCGTCTACACGGATTCGTATTCGCAGATCCGTGTACACGGATTTGTATTCACGGATTCTTAAATTCGTACTACATGTTTCACGTTCCACGTGTATTTACATATACGTGAAATGGGGATCTCTAGTGTATACTGTATCAGAGCGAAAAATTGCTCTGAGTCCATACGATGACAAACTGTATATCATACCCAACTCAACAGAAACGCTACCATGAGGTCATTATCGAATACCTTTGTAACAATAAAAAATTTATAATATTCAATGTAAATAACCAACTGATTTTTTTATTAAACAGGCTAAGTTGTTTATAATAA
Source organism: Lasioglossum lativentre (assembly GCA_916610255.1). NCBI lineage: Eukaryota > Metazoa > Arthropoda > Insecta > Hymenoptera > Halictidae > Lasioglossum > Lasioglossum lativentre. The sequence goes on along the minus strand of OU744359.1, from coordinate 18,591,881 downwards.
ATTGTCATTGTTTATCCACGAATTGTTCACATTCCTCAATCCTAGCCATTTTACATACACCTTATTTCCTTTTCTGCGCAACACTTTCTCCACTAAGTATACATCTGGATCGGCAACGCAATGCAACTCATATTCGTAGAATCCTCCAGCAACGGGGTTTCCACTGGAATCTTGCAGCAGATAAGTCGCCGGATTAGTTGCTTGTACCTTGACTATCTTGAACACCTCAGTGGTCCAATTTGGTGTGTAACATTTATGAAAAACGGTTTTAAATTTGCTGACGCGTACAGATTGACCCACACTGAATTTCGCAGTCGCAGCAATCTTTATGTTTTTACATACGGTGTCTAAGAGCCTGTCGGAAATGGCAGGGGTGACATCACACGGTCGCATACCAATAGTTTTATGTTTTTGCGCATTGTACTTTGCAACTAGTCGCGGTAGCGCATTGACTCATTTATAGGTTCCATTAAGTGTAAACTCTTTCCACATGTTATTCTTCAATGTACGATTGAACCGTTCTACGATGGAAGCCTTCATAACCGAATACGTAGAATAATGATTAATACCATGTTTCGTCAAGAGTTTTTGCACCTCACTGTTGTAAAATTCCTTTCCTTGATCGGTTTGCAAATTTTTTGGGCATCGGTTTCGAAATATCTTTGTGAACGCTTTAGCTACCTCACCCCCACTTTTAGTCTTGAGTGGCAATATGCCCCAAGCATATTTGGATAACACATCGATAACGGTTAATATGTACTTGTTACCGCCATTTATACGCGCGTGAGGCTGCATATCTACAAGATCAGCTTGCCATAGGTCGTCATAACCATGCACTAAAACTTGACGTCGTGAAAAAATCCGTCTGGCGGGGGCATGCAGTTCCTCCACTAATTGCGTCTTCTCTTTGCTCATGTTCAGGATTTGAACAAAAGAGATTTAAAAATATATTAAACAAAATCACGATCCATGAACTGCGATTGGTTTCTTGTGAATGCATTCTCGCTAGAGACTGACATCTTTAAAAATATGTAAATATATTTATAACATCTTAAAAGAATTTTTGGTATAATATTTCACCCGATGTATTTGCCACGTGCCGAGATTACTGATTCCAAAGGGATATATCATTACAAAAAATTTGATTACTCAGCTAACTTGTTTCTTCGTCTTAAAAAAATTTATAATATTTCACCGGATGTGATTGCCACGTACCGAGATTCCTGTTCGTTTCTGACTCCAAAGGGGTATAACATTACAAAAAAAAATTGATTACTCAGCAAACTTATTTCTTCGTCTTAAAAGAATTTTTGGTATCATATTTCACCGGATGTATTTGCTGTGCTCGGTTCCAAAAAAAAATGCGCAGTTTGCCACGTGCCGAGACTCCTTGATGCCAAAGGGGCATAACATTACAACAAACTGATTACTCAGCAAAACGTGAATTTACATGTTGCAACCACTGCGGGAAAGAATAGCGGCGGGGGGTTGAGAGGCGTCTGATCCATCATTCTCGGTTAGATCGGTAAAATATGTGGTTCGCGCGCGAGAAAATACCACTGTCACCTTTGTGACGTTCCAAAGATCCACCGGCCTCCACCCCTATCCTTTGTGACGTCACTCCTGAAAAACATTCGCCAAAAAATCAGGCCGGTTAGGCCTTGACCCCCGAAAAAATTCGCGATCCCCGAAAAATCCGCGGACCCCATCGAAAATAGTTTGCGCCTAGGGGTGACCCCCAAAAAGACCGCCCGGTTAGGTCTGTTTTTTTTTTAATTTAACAATTTTCACCTTTATTACTTTCTTCAAATTTTATTCAATATACTAATCACAACATTTAACTTATCTCTAAATCTTACGCAAAAAAATCAAATCGCAAATATCTTAAAATTAATCGCAAACTTAGTCTCTAAACAATACTGAATATCCTAGTTCCTAAGCTCACCCTCGCAGGCCGCGCCTCTCGACCCCGTTTATTACGTGAAGCGGCCAACGACCCAGTGACCCACTTTTGGTCGGCTCGGGAACGCGGAAGCGAGGCGTCCCCCTACTCCCTCATCTATTTCTCCCGGCTCGACGATCGCAAATTCTTCTGCGGCTCTCCCATGTTATCGGCCGCGGACGTGGTACTCCCTCCGGGTGAGGCGGCGACAGGGTTGAGAGAAAGTTCGTCCCTCGACGGCGCGGCGCCTTTTTTTTGTTTTTGTGGAGAAATGCATTACGCATACCCCGGCTCCCAGGGGGGGGGGGTGCCGAGGTTATGTGGGACAACCATCGGGGAGGGGAGCGCCGAAGGCGCGCTCGTCCCCGGTGGCTACTCACTAAAACCCCACACCCGCCTAAGCTAATTGGGAAGTGCCTGGATCACGCGAGTACTTAACAGGACACTTCCCAGTTTTCATGCATCCCGGGGTAAAGGTTAGCCTCCCCCACTACCTACACAATAAGACCCCGAGCGGAGGGACCCGCTCGTTGTCCCCATCCCTGGGGCCGTCGGAATGGGCTTCCCGAGCCCCCGCTCGGTCCACCTACGGCCCCCGGGGTCTTCGTGCTCCGCCCGGTCCGGGTGACCTGAAGGTCCCCGCCTCGGCCAGGGCAAGAAGACGCCACCGGTAAGGAAGGGTCGTCGAAGGCGTGATCCGGCACGCCCCGACCATCCCCACCCCACACATTACGCAAGTCGTAACAATTTGGCCGCGTTTGTCTAATCGCTGCACGACACGCCACTTTGGTCGTTGGTGGAGCGTATGCAAATAATCGCGCAACCACGACTTCCAAAAACATTCGGACAATCGACAATTCTCGCGTAAGTCGAGTACACTCGGTTCGGGATGACTTATTATTGGTGTTCCAATGAGGAAATGTCCGGGGGTTAACGCCGCGTAATCGTCAAGGACGTCGGAGACGGCGCCTAATGGTCGCGAGTTTAGACATGCCTCGATTCTGCAAAGCAGCGTGGTCATTTCTTCGGACGTAAGCGTATGGGCGCCGATGCACCGTTTTAAATGGTGCTTGGTACTGCGCACCGCAGCCTCCCACAGGCCACCGAAATGTGGCGCTGCGGGGGGTAAGAAATGCCAGGCTACTCTTTTGACGGCAATCACGTTTCGGAAGTCTGGGTGTCGAATGGCACCGCGATGCGCTTTAGTCAACTCGCGGTCCGCGCCGTGAAACGTGCTTCCATTATCGGAGTACATGCTGTGAGGCAGCCCTCGACGCGCGACGTACCGGTGAAATGCGTCTATGAACTGTAGTCTAAGACAAGGTCCAAATAGACTGCTTTCGTGGTCATACAAATGAACACGGCAATGTACGCTTTATGCGCCTTGTGACCGTGAACCGACGTAGTCCTGACCGCGATAGGTCCGGCGTAATCGACGCCGGTGGGGTTGAACGCTCGCGCTTGGGGAGTGACTCGCATGCTGGGTAAGTCCCCCATGAGTTCTGTTAGAACCGTGGCGGCTTCGCGATCGACCGTACCGTCGCGTCGTTCAATCTCGGGAGAATCCACAGTTCTTCGCGAAGCGAGGCGAATGTTATTGAGGGGCTCCCATGCAATGTTTCCCGGAGATGGTGCGAAATTATGAGATTTAGGAGGGGGTGAGAGCGAAGGACTATAGGGTTTTTTATATTTTCTGGAAAGATGGAGTGTTGAAGTCTGTCGAGTCGAGGAATGGATTTAGTTTTGACAGCGGGCTGGAATTTGGGATTGGAGTTTTCGCGACGAGTCTGGACACCTCGTCGGGGTAACATGCCTGTTGAATGGTCTTGTACCAGTAATACTTGGCGGATCGAATTTCGTCCGGGTGCAACGAAAAGTCTGGTTTGGAGGGTATCGCGCGCTCTGACCTGCGTGACACGGTAATGGATTTATGGCGAATTGCCTCAGCGAACCGGATTACATAGGCGGTCACTCGCAGGAGTTTGTTCCAGCAGGAATATCGCGTCTGGAAATCCCAAGGTTCGAGAGGGGTGGATGTGAGCATTGGAACGGGATTCCTGGTTTCTTCTGGAACGTCTACCTCTGCGATTGCAGGTTGATTTGGCCAAAACTCGGGAGCGAGTCGCAGTCATTGCGGACCTTCCCACTACAACGGGTGCGAAATAAACTCCTGGAACCAGCGTCTGGATTTCAGGGACGCGATTCGCGACGAAAGTTTTCCACGTTGAAGACAAACGGTCCAGCAAACGCACGGAAGATCTGGTTGGAGGAGAGCCTGTTTTACACAGACGAATAATCAAGCGAGCAGGTGAGCGGCGGTTAACTCGAGCTTAGGAATGCTCAACGTTTTGACCTGCGCGACCTTTGTGCCGCCGAAGAAGGAAATGCCGTCGAAGGAAATGACTCGAATGTATACTACCGCGGCATAGGCCACCGATGACGCACCGGAAAAGCCGTGGAGTTGTATTTGCGCGGTATCAGCTGTTTGGCCAGTCCATTGGGGAATACGAGCCGACTCTAAATTGTGGAGGAGGGAGCAGTATCGTTCCCATCGAGTTTGGAATTCGACTGGGAGGGGGTCGTCCCAGTCGCACTTCCACTTCCATAATTGTTGAATAATTATTTTGGCGGTAATTATCACAGGCTCCGCTCAAGTGGGTCGAACAGTTTGGCGATAACGGACAAGAGTCCGCGTTTGGTTGCTCTGAAATGGTTCGGAATCGAAAGTCGAAATTGGAATTGATCGCTTTCGGGGCACTACATAATGCCCAAAATCTTCAAATATTCATCGCTGCGAAGCTCTTTGGCGGACGCGAGTCCATGATCGGACGGGTTCAAGTCGGATAGGAGAGTGGATCGATTGCTTGCCCATTTGCGGACGCGGAACCCTCCTTTCCTGACAAGGTCAATAAGCTGGTCCCGCGTTTGACGGGCCAGCTGAATGTCGTCAGCGCCAAAAATGCAATCGTCGACGTAAATTTGGTGCCGCAGCACCGGGACAGCGAGAAGAAACGACGAACCTTCGTCTTCCACCAGCTGTTGAATGACCCGTTGGGCTTGGAATGGGGCTGAAGTGGTGCCATACGTGACCGTGTTAAGACGATATTCTTTTATTGGTCCAGACGGATCCGCACGCCACGGAATGCGTTGATAATTTCGATCTCGAGGGTCAATAAGGATTTGACGATATATCTTTTCGATGTCGGCCTTGAAGACAAATCGACTTTGTCGCCAGAGAGAAATGATTGCGCTCAATTCGGGTTGCAATTTTGGCCCTACCAGTAATAGGTCATTTAAAGAAATGCCCGTCGAACTACGACACGAGGCGTTGAACACTGCCCGAAGTCGGGTGGTGGTGCTATCCGTTCTGGATACCCCGTGATGAGCTTTCGTTGAACGCGACGTTCCGAGAAGAGCAAATGCGAAAGTGCGGAGGGCCGGGAGGTCCCGAGCTATGCGGACGACGTGGCCACGAAGTGCTCCTCGCATTTTACGTCGTCGAGACTTGGAATATTGGCGTGAGGGATCTCTTCAATTTTCAGAACCGCCGCAGTTCGGACTCGAAAGTCTCCTGCGCGGTTCCGTGATGATTATGGAAGGAGGTGAGGGTGGTGGAATCAGGATTCGCCACCGGACCGGATAATATCCAGCCAAAGGCTGTTTTTTGCGCAACGGGTTGATTCTCGGCGCCCTTGTGAATTCCATCTTGGATGATCGATACATATAGATCCGCGCCGATTAAAAGGTCGATTGGAGTCGAACTCATAGGGTCCTTATCAGCAAAGTCGAGTCCCGAGAGGTGAGACCAATGACACGGCGCGTTGGTTCGGTTCGGCAAATACTGCGTCAACGAGTGGAGCACCAGCGCGGTGGTGGGGAAGGCTGGAGCGTTACTGGAGTGGGGAGTCACAGTTATCGCGACAGCGTGACGAGAGTGTGTGCGGGTATTTCCGATGCCCTGTATGCAAATCGATCTGCGTAACTTTGATAAGTGTAACAGTTGAACTAAGTTTTCGGAAATTATCGATGTGGCCGAGCCCTGATCCAGTAGCGCTCGAGACCGCACGAAATTGCCAGACGTCGAATAAACTCGCACATACGCTGTGGCAAGGAGAACATTGACAGTTCGAGCTATCGCATTTGTCCCGCAATGTGATGGTATCTTTGTCTCAACTTGATGATCGACGGATTCGTCGGACACGGTGTGCAGAGAGGCTGCGGGCGGCCCGGGGGCGTCGCCTGCTGGGAAGTGCAGCATGGTGCGATGCCATTTGTGACACTGCTTACAAGCTCGCGTGCTTTTACAATCCTTTACCGGGTGGTTCGCGCTAAAACAATTAATGCACCCTCGCCCGACCGGTCCGCCCCGGGGGTCCCTTAGTAGCAGCCCCCATGGCGGCGGTGGGACGAGTCTATTAAGGCCCACTGCCGCCATCACGTCTACCGCCCCTTACCGGGGGTCGCCGGCCTCTACGGGGACGCCCCCTAAGTGGCCACACTCCTGGCAGAGAGGGGGTCGGCCTCCCTCTCCCTCCCCGCTGCCTCCTTCTGCAACATTACTTGTTCGCAGAAGGAGGCAAAGCATTCCACTGCCTCGCGCCGCCGATCATGTGGTCGGCCACAGTCGGCAGCGAGAGGTCCATCTCGATAACGCCCCTAAAGACACGACGCGGCGCCGACCACGCTGGATATTCCTCCAGCGTATGCCGTTCCATATCCCGGGCCTCCCCGCAGTGATGGCACAGCGTCGTCGGCTCTTTGCCTATCTTCCGCAGGTACACCCCGAAACATCCGTGTCCAAAGATCACCTGCGTAAAGCGGTAGGTTAGCCTACGCCGCCTTCTACACCATTCTCCCAGAATGGGCATGAGGGCCCGGACGATAAGCCGGCCCGTGTTGGCAACGGCAAGCTGCCGTCGCCAGCGGACCAGCCTGTGTTGCCGGGCCTGACGCTTCAACTTCGTCCCCATCGGGGTCGAGCTCCCCCCGGCGGATGGAGCAGGCAATCCGGTAGCCGGTCGCCCGCTCCTCCGCCATAAACTGAGGGGAGCCATACCCCCGAGGAGGAACGCCGCGCGCCGTCTCAGCGGAGATGGTGCGATAACTCCGTATGGTCCGAGGGCGACCGCTACCTTCTCAGCTCGTGGGGCCATATAGTCGAAGTGCGTTTCGAAGCACCAGCGGCTGTCAGGCCGAGATAACCAATCTCTTCCGTCACCTCGACAGTGGTATCGCCTACCTGGATCCGCAGCTGGGGGGCCCCCGGCCCCGAGGCAACGCGTGCAACCACATTGCCTAGGTCTTGCCGGCGAAAATACTCATCCCCAGGCTCCGGATCCGACCGCCGACGCAGTCATCTGCGTAACAAATCACGCTGGCGATGAGGGGGAGAGAGGCCCGCAGCACAGCGTCATACGCTAATTCCCATAGGAGCGGCCCCAAGACCCACCCCTGCGGGACCCCGCGACGCATTTCCTCCCTCTGCATGACACCATACCGGCCCGGGTACTCAAACCACCTGTCACTCAGGTAGTCCCGAATTACTGCTCGAAGGTAGAGGGGCACCTTTTTTTTGTGGAGAAATGCGTTACGCATACCTCGGCTCCCGGGGGGAAACCGAGGTTATGTGGGACTGCCACCGAGGAGGGGAGCGCCGAAGGCGCACCCGTCCCCGGCGGCTACCCACTAAAACCCCACACCCGACTAAGCTAAATGGGAAGTGCCTGGATCACGCGAGTACTCAATAGGACACTTCCCAGCTATCATATAACCCGGGGGGAGATTTTAGCCTCCCCCACTACCTACACTATATGACAGCGGACGGAGGCCCGGTGTCCCCATCCTTGGGGCCGTCGAAATGGGCTTCTCGAGCCCCCGCTCGGTCCATCCACGGCCCCCGGCGTCTTCGTGCCCCGCCCGGTCCGGGTGACCCGAAGGTCCCCGCCCCGGCCAAGGCAAGAAGACGCCGACATCGGTAAGAGAGGGTCGTCGAAGGCGCGATCCGTCAGATCCGACCGTCCCCACCCCAACCATCCGACGACCCCCCCCCCCCCCCCCCCGAGCTCGTTGCTCGTCAAGGGTGACCGGCCGACATCCCCCGCACCGAGTTACCTCGAGGATGTCAACCCATCCCGGGGGGAACTAACTTCCCCCCCGGACGAACCAGGGTCAGCTCACCCCTCGATCCCCGCTCTTCTGCCCGCCTTCCGGGCAACAGACGCCGCAAGGAGACACCCCGCGACGAACCCCTCTCTTCTATTTCCCCCTCCAAAGAGGGGGTGCTACGTCGTCGCGGGGAATCCCCCCGCGGCGACCACAACGCCGCCCCCCCCTCGTGGGGGCACAAGTTGGCGCGAGGACGACCCCCGCACCCTCCCGTCCACAACTGCACCCCTTCTGCACCACACAGGAGGGGCTCTTCGGCGCGAGGGTCGTCCCCGCGCCCACTCCCTTCTCCCCGAGCCGGGTCCCTTTCCCGAGCTCTCTCAGCGGCCTCCTTCTCCGTGATAACAGTCTCGGAGAAGGAGACCACCGCCTGCCACGACCTCTCGATGGCGATCAGGTGGTCGAACATGACCGCCAGTGAGAGGTCCCACCCGCCCACTGCAGCTCTCAGGACACGGCGCGGCCCTGCCCACGCAGGGCATTCCTCTATGGTATGCCGCGCCGTGTCCTCCTCCTCGCCGCAGTGGTGACACTGCGCTGTTGGCTCCCGCTCCATCCGGTGCAGGAACTCACCAAAGCAACTATGCCCGGTGAGCACCTATGTGAGGCGGAAGGTCAAAAAGAACCGACCCCTGCACCATCTTTCAAAGATGGGCAGGAGTGCCCGAACCACCGGGTGCGGCAAAGAGGCAAGCAACTCCCTCCACCGCGCCAAGGTGTTCATGCGGGCCTGGCGCCTTGCAGCACCGACCTCCTCCATCTCCCCGGACGAGAGTTCGCACCCTGATGGACGGCGGAAGGAGCAGGCGACGCCGTAATTCGACGCCCACTCCTCCGCCTCCAAATGGAAGGGAGGAATCCCGGCCAGGAGTCCCGCCACCTCACCGGAGATGGTGCGGTACCCCCGTATGATCCGGAGTGCCAGCCGGCGCCGCACTCTCTCAAGGAAAACTTGGCTATGCCGGCTGGCCTCGAGCGACGACAGCAACACGGGGGCCCCATATAGGGCAATAGACCGCACCACCCCCGTATAGAGGCGGCGCACTATCGTCTGAGGCCCCCCGACATTGGGCAGCAGCCGCCCTAATGCGGCCGCTGTCTTCTCCAATCGGGGGGCTAGGAGGTCGAAATGCCTGTCAAAGCGCCAGCTTTGCGCCGGCCTCAACAGTTAGGCCCAAGTAGTTCATACTTGGCCCAATGTCGACAGTTGCCTCGGACCATATTGCCTTCGGTCTTTGCGGCGGCCACGGTCAGGCCCATTTCTCGGATCCGTCCAACAACGCAGTTCAGGGCGGACTCCACGAGGTGACTGGTTCCCCTCCAGTCCTCCCCCTCTGCAAATACCATCTGCATAGCAGATGACACCCATGGCAGGGGGAAGGGCTACCCGCAGTACCGCATCATACATACCCTATGTTCCACAGGAGTGGTCCTAAAATCGACCCCGGTGGAACCCCGCGGTACGTCTCCCTCTGATGTACAACATTACCCCGGCCGGTGTACACCACCTCCCCGCCGCGGAGGAAGTCCCGAATGACTTCCCGGAGATAGAGGGGGAAATTGAAATATAAAAATGCCCCCTCTATCTCCTTGCAGGGCAGGACGTTGAAGGCGTTGGTGATGTCCAACGACACAGCAATCAACGCCCTGCCCCGAGCGACAGCCGACTCCCGAAGAAGACGCAGGCGCTCTAGCGCATCTAGCGTGGAGCGCTCCCTCCGGAACTATCATACAACCCTGGGGGAGGTGTTAGCCTCCCCCACTACCTACACTATAAGACCCCGGGCAGAGGGACCCACCCGGTGTCCCCATCCCAGGGGCCGTCGGAATGGGCTTCCCGAGCCCCCGCTCGGTGCACCCACGGCCCCCGGCGTCTTCGTGACCCGAGGTAGAGGGGCACGTGGAAATATTTCAGGGCCCCCACTACCTCGTTCCAGAGCAGGGCGTTGAAGGCGTTGGTGATGTCTAAACTCACCGCCAACAACACCCCGCCCGAGCGACAGCCTCGTCCCGGAGGGTGGCGAGACGGCCAAACGCGTCGATCGTCGATCGCCCCCTGCGGAACCCGCGGCTGTCGCTCAGAATCTTCTCGAAGATATTCGGCGTCTCGTCGAGGAGACACAAGGGCCGGTAAGCAGAGGCAGAATCCGCGGGCCTTCCAACCTTGCGGAGGAGGACCAACCGTGGCGAATTTCCATTCACGGGGGAAGGTTTCCCGGCTCAAACAGGCATTCAACACCTGTATCAGAACTGGGGCAAGGGCGTCCAACGCCACGGCCACCACACGTCCAGGCACTCCATCAGGACCTGGGATCGTAAGGCGGATTCGCTGGACAGCCCGGGACAGCTCATACATAGTGACCCTAAGTTCGTCAGTCCAGTCAAACTGCACTGTACCGGGCGACGCCCGGGGAGCATCTGCATGAGGCGGAAGGTCAACCTTCCTAGCATCCTGCACCATGTCTCAAACATGGGCAGGAGGGCCCAGACAACCGGTTGGAGCAAGTAGTTGCTTCCATCGGGCCAGCGTATCCTGCCGGGCCTGGCGCTTTCGCACCTAGATCTCCTCTTCCTCTACGGCCGTGAGTTCCAGCATTGAAGGACGGCGGGCGGAGCAGGCGACTTGATACATCGTCGCCCGCTCCGCTGCCACCAAATGAATGGGTGGAATCACGGCCAGGAGGCCCGCCACCTCGGCAGAGATGGTGCGGTATCCCCGTATGGCCTGCAGGGCCAGCCGGCGCCGTACTCTTTCCAAGAGTGCTTGGCTGCGCCGTCGGCGGAGCGCCTCCAGATTTGCTAACCCGGGCTCCGTCTATCCCCAGGTGTCTCGGCACGAGCCTTTATCCGGAGCCAGTTCCGTGAACGCCTCATCTTGAAGAGTTTTCGCAAACCTTCGGCGGGAAACAGGATGCGGGCTCCCCCGGAGCCCGGTTTCGGCTTTGAAAGTTCGCGTCGCCCAAAGTGGCGCGACATTCAAAACGCGTTAATTCTCGTCCACTGGGGTTCGGATTTTCCAAGGAAAGCGCTCGCAAAGGCCGTTTCGTATCGGCATTGCCCGAGGGCGGCCCGGCCTCTCTTCACCGGTTCGGCGAGACGTAGGCAAAATCTGCCTCTTCACAATTTATAATAGAAAATATAGATGTAATAAAAAAAACAACTTTTTTCCTTAAATTATCCAATTACATTATAGTACACTTACAGATGCAGTTGCATTACTAATCTTCAGTATTTGAATCTTGGCTCTCTATAAATGAACGAAGCTTACGTACTTACTGCGATTCCCGCATAATGTACTTTTCTATTCCTATAATATTCTTATTTGTATTATTTGATGTAGATTCTCTAGAGCTTAATATCGATGGATCAGATGTTAATAATATTGTTTGTGTTTATACAAGCGTAGAGACGCTGTATCGTCTTTATTAAAAAGCCTCTGCATACCGCCGGCCTCGTGAAGTTAGATTACCTGAGCGACAAAGCAGTATCCGCTCGGCCGCTTTCCAGAAGATTTGCATCCATGGAATTTGGGACTCAAAGTCTAGCGTTGCACTCTCTCGCTATACAAAGTAGAACTCGCGATTGTGAAGCAAACGAGCTCGCGTGACAATATAGCTTGCATAGGCAAGAAACGGACTTTTCGCGCGGAAACGTAGAAATTACTAGTCCCTAGGCTAGAAACTATACGTCAGTTGATTTTCTCGGGACCGACTGGTGTCTACTTTGCCGCTCGTCATGAAGAGCTGGCTATCCAAGCGTATGGTGAACGCGCGCCTCCGTGTAGTCCACCGCAGCCTTCCCGTTGATGGGCAGGTGGATCAGCCGGAGAACAGGTGGCCGCAATTGGGTTGTGGCCGTCTTGAACGTCACGACCCTGCAAATCCCATCTGTACCCCGGTGCAGGCAGATAACCCTCGCCAGCGACCACTTGGTAAGTGGAAGGAGGTCGTTCATCAGAATCACCAGGTCACCGACCTGGTAGTCGTAGCCCGGACGAAGCCACTTAGAGTGCTGCTATAACTGGGCGAGGAACTCTCGCCGCCACCGCTTCCAGAAGTGATTTCGCATGAGCGACAAGAGCTGCCATCTAGAACAAACTGAAACCTTCTCGTTCGTCTCTATAAAAGGCTCTGGCGGAGCCTTTAAATACGTGTAATCCACATTTTATATATTTCACGTGCTCTGGGATAGTTTCGATTACACATAACTATTACACATAAATAACCAACACTGTAACCAAAAGCTGGACATAATTTACTGTCCCCACGTGTCAAGAACGCGACGTTCCCGTACCGTGATTGAAGATTCTAAGACCGTGCTAGAAGGCCCTGAAAACGGCTACAAAACACGGTATAAATAGGGCTAAACGAATGTAATATCAATCAAAGCAAAGCAATCAAAATCACAATAGTGGGGGTCACTCGAACTGTGTTTATGTGGCCTTTAACGCTGTAGCGGTGTGTTTACATTCTCGCCATGACTGTGTTTATGTCAACAACTAGCACTTCAATTTGAAATCTCCAACTTCTATGAATAAAATTCACCTTACAGCCGACAAAACTTCTGCATCAATTTCTGGCGAAATGGTTGAGTTTTGACCCATGCTTCCTTCGGCACTTTTTATTCTCATGATGCGTAGAATAAAGTGCAATAAAAAAATTTGATCTTGAAATTCAAGGTCAAGGACAATTTCGCGGCAACATTCTTTTACAAATCTTCATCGATCCGAAAATGTAGAATACGCCTATGACTGCCAAGACCAAACATTTCTTTACACCCTGTAAGTTACATTCTAATATATCGATGGTATTGCCAACGGCGCCGGTTGGTGCAGCAACTATGGTCTCCGACTGCGGAACCGCTGAAGACTTTTTCGACCAGGTTGGAATTCCACACGGGTCAATCATTTTTTTTTTCGTTAATCATTTGTAAAAATACTTTTTAACAATGTTTAAACTATTTTTAAATATTTTTGGAGTACTTTCGGCCTGTAGTCATTTACGGGCTGTATTACTGCTCTACTTAACATTTCTTTATATGGAATAGTTTTACATCGACTTGACTATCAAGTCTCTTATGTTAAGTAGTTATTATCCTTGATGATGATAATGAGATGTCTTCTTTTGTGTAACCTGTAAATAAAATTGATTAGTTTTGTGACACAAAATGTATACCTGAAGTATGATTACGAATACTCATCTTTAATAATTGTTGGTGGATTGGTGTACGGTAGAATCATGTATGGCGTTTTCAGTCTGATTTGGTCAGTATTGAAAATCTTAGTATCTCTGTTGGCCGAACTATCTCCATATCGAATCGAGCATAAGGTAAATAATAAATAATAGCAGCACCATGTGAGCAACATCCAATAGTGCGATTTCTATAGGCACATTTGCAACAATACCGTTTTATATCCGAATCACCAGTCGAGTTTGGTGTATAATCTATATAACATTTGTAAGTTTTTCGGTTGATATGTCGCGATTTTACTTCGAATTTAACCATGTTATTATTTTCTATTAAATAACGGCCGTTAATGTTATTATCATGTTCATCTATTATTTCGGCGAAATACGAAACAGCTTGCGATAATTGATACAATCCTGTGGAAAGGAACTTCAAATCGTCTTCTGTCATTTCCGGAAAATCAAGAATATCGCTAGAAGATATGGTTTTAAATGGCGTTTTTCGGCGGTTCCACTGTTGTGATTCCACTTGCTGTACTAAACTCTTTATTAATTTATCTTCACTCAATATCCTGTTAGTGACATCATAGTAAAGTGTGACATCAGAATTTAGCGTTCCGCTGAACTTGTTATTCAGAAAGCATGCAATCCTGAAATATGATTTTACTGTAAGGAGAAGTTTGTTGTCAGGCTGATGGTGTAAGAGCTGGCATTTTTTCCCGTAATATACCATGTATGGCTTCAATAACCCATCGAACTTTGGTAACCTTACGAGATGAATTAGATTTCTCAGTAGTTAGTGATTTAACGTCACGAAAACCGCGATCTACAATACAAAGGTCTCCCCGTTCCATAAGAGTTTTCAAGCGATTGGGATCTTGAAGCACGATCCGAATGATTTCAGCATCATATTGGTTGGCATAAAAAGGTCCACAAAGGGAGTCTTGCTTTCCGGTTCGGTATTTCACCACGAGGGTTACTCTCCTTTACGGGTTCGGCGTGTCTCTCCTTACCGGTGATTATCCCGGGTAATTATACCCGGGCGCGACCATGTTTAGCCGCGGGAAACCGGTTTGTCGCGGTGGCCACCTGGCGGCCGCGCGCCGCGGCGCGAGTCGCTCTTTCGCGGCGATTAATGTCGTGGCCATCTAGTGGCCGCGCTCGGTACTTGCGGGCCGTGATTCCCGTTGATGGGGATAGCTTCGCGCCCGAAGGCTGTGACCGTCACACCGTGTCGGCCACATATCGATATATCGTGCGACGTAAGCACGATAACTCGCTGCGTCACGCGCTTATTATTGTATTAGAAAAGGATCACAAGATCTGTCCACTTTGTAGGATGCGCGCGCATCGATCCCCTCTCGATTGTGATCGAAGGAGATGTATGCGAGCAGCAGACAGATCACTTTGCGTCTGGACATGATCCTGTAAGCACTAGGGAGGACCTGAAGAAAGGAATAAAGGAATGTTCACAGCTCCACTGTATCAGGAAAATGCTCGAAATCGAAAATACTCTTCATCAGGATTTTTTCCTGACAACAATGGTTACAGTTGTTCGAAGCATGAACCTCGTTTTTATAATATCCTTAATAATACGTATAGCACTTTATTTTTCACTTGACAGAAACAGATACAACAATATCTCTAGACCCTAATGAAACACTGAATTTATTACTGAATAAGGGAGCCAGTAAAGATAAAAGACTTGATTGTCAAGTCGATACACTATTCCGTGTAAAAAAATGTTAAGTAGAGCAGTAATACAGCCCGTATATGACTAGCGGTCGTTGTGACAGTGTCGGTTACATATAGACACGTCACGAATATCAGGTGTCAATATCGGTCCCACCACGGCGATCCGCGACATCACAGACAATCCTTGCTTAGTAAAGGACCGAAGGATCGCCCCACTAATTAGGTTTGCGTGCGCATCGAACCCTACTCGACAGCGATAACGATCACTCTACGCCTGGAAGCGTTCTAGTAAACACGCGTTGGCAAAGTGTCCGTTCGACGAAAACCGGTGCGTATTCGAGAGGCCAAACCGTTCTGTTGGTTAAGACAATCGTCTATCCAACCTCGTTACGTACGCGCCTCAAACCGAGGTGTCGCGATCGCAAACCGCGTCGTGGCAAAGTCGATACGAAATTTCACTGTAACCGCGATACGGACGTAACCGCGTAGTAGTCAACTGCGAAACAGATAAATTGTAAGGAATAGTTATAGAAGCACGAAACGTAAATAGATGCGTCCATGACGAATCGTCGGAGCGTGAAAATACAAACGTGTAAACGCCGTTCGCGCAAAATAATAAGAATTTCGTTGAACGGTTCAGATCTGTGGAAATCAATGAGGTTTCTGTCGTCTAACGGAATACGTGGATATTATCGCGCAAATACTGTCACAAATTCGTTTGGACAATTGAGATCTCACTCGGATCACCTCTGCGTGCCCCGCGCTAGTATCTTATAATTGTATCTCTCGCAATTGTGAGGCAAAAGCGAATAGGCGTCAACTGTGTCCATCCAATGTAATCCAGCTGGACTAGTGCCCGCTGCTATTTTCGCCAATCGGCTCTCGATTGTGCGAACTGACTATACACGACACGGTCACTCTATCGATACCGGAGGTTACTCCAATTCCACATACGTGTCAAAAGGTACCTTTTGGGTGTGGCGGAGGAGCCGGGATTTGTGGTATGTCTCTATCCGTGTGCCTCGTCTGAAATCAGCCGATCGCGCGGGTAGTAAGACTGGCCAGTTTGTTCTTCGTGCACGTTGATCGCCATATATTCGTCAAGTAACTCGGTTTCGCGTCACATGCCTTGTACGCACCCAAACGAATAGGCATCAACCACGTCCATCTGGAGTAGTCCAGCCGGACCGGTTGATTGTTACTATTTTCGTGGGTCTGGTTACGAGAAGGCACTGGACTTTACACGACCTCTGTCGACGCTTCTCTATCGACGCCGGAAGTTACTCCAAGTCCACGATTAGTGCCGAAGATTACTTCGTGGGTGTGGCGGAATAACCTAAGTCTGGTGTTGGCCTCCAATCGTACAGGTCATCCGAGAAGTCGGCCGACCGTGCGAATGGTATGACCGGTCCGCCATCGCCCGGTCGTCCTTCCCGGACCTGATGGATCGACGGCAAACACGAATGCGCGCATTTCGCCGCGCATTTCGACGAACATTTCGGCAAACGGTTCGGCAAACGGTTCGGCAAACAGTTCGGCAAACGTTTCGACGAACGTTTCGGCAAACAAACATTCAAGTCATGTAGTCTCGAATCTGATGTCTTTAATGCTTCGTCCTGACCTGAACATTTCATTTATAAACTTTAATTCACTGAATAAACTACCAACATTTTCTGTATTTCTTTGTGTAGTATATGCCGCTGCAGTTTCCATAGTTGTTCGCAAGAAATTCTGAAAATAGCATAAATCCGTTCCGTTCGCTGTTAGCCGATGCGCGGCGTTCGGCGCGGCGAAATGTTTGGCAAACGGTTTGGCAAACGGTTCGGCAAACGGTTCGCCAGTTTAGGTCTGTACAAAGCCTTACATAGAATAACTTCCGATTCCCGAAGAAGCGTCAAAAGTCGAATCACGATAAATCATTATCATTCGTTGAATAGGGATCTTGCGAATCAGACGTGGAGCCGATTCACATTGGGTAGCTACTTACGATTTTTCTAACGAAGATTAGATTGATCTTTCCGTCGCGGGGGTTAAAGTGCCTTGTCAGCCGTCAGCTGACGCGCGCCAGAAATGTGCAAGCTTCTCGCGAAGCCAAGCCTTCGCCACGCCGTAGATATTTTCTTTGAAATAAGATGGGCTTGTCAGCCTGTCAGCCGGTCAGCGCTACGCTGAAGAACGTAGTTTTGCTCCAGCAACGCCTTTCAGTATGTCTCCAGCAGTTCCAATCGCGCTTCCAAGTCAGCTTCTTGAAATTGGTCGGCTGCCTTTGACTTGGTTGTATTTGATATGAAATTCGTAATCAGCTCTCTTTTGGTCAGCTAAATCAGCATCAGTTCGCTCCATTGCTTATGGGCGTTTATCTTAAATACACCGAAAGTCCGGTTAATAATTATTGAATAAGTGATAGATAATTAACAGAACGACAGCGGCGAAACCACAGCTGTAACAGCTCTTCCGACTCGGGAAAGTGAGAGCGAGGCAGGAGGCGGCAGTCAGCTAGCGCAGCCAGTAGAGTAAGAAGGAAGGGAAATTCCTCAGTACGGTTGCGCGACAGGCAGTAGCACGTGAGACCGCGCGCCTGCCAGCGAAAGAGCGTGTGAAGACGGAGAGTCTGATAACTTTTCCAACCTGGTCTCCTGAAGCATAAAAGTCGGGTTGTACTAGAGAAAACACCGTGGGACTCCGGATCCGGGCGAAGTTTGGTTACCCTAGTTTTGTATCTAGCACTTGTACAAGAACCGTCCGGCTGATCCAAGAAAAGTTCGTGGCAATACTTCTTAATGGCCAGTCGGAGCCATTTATTTTTAACGCCGAACAATTTCCAAATGGCCTTTCGAGAGCGCGTTGACAGTTCCCTGCTGTGCATGGCGAAAAAAAAGGTTTTAGGGGACTCTACAGCAAAAATAGGAAACATTCCTGCCACTTGGTGAAATAGCATCACTCATCCTTATATGTATAATACATAAATTATAAATTATAAATATCTTTGTTCTGCAAATTTTACCACTGGTTCAAAAGTGAAAAAACAATTTTTTAATTCGCGGAGCCTCAAAAATGGCATATGTTGGGCACTTAGAACTGTTATAAAAATATAAATGATATCGAAATGATTTCAGATACACAGGAATTATAGTGTCATATCGGCGACTACGATACTTTGCAACTTCATATTTAACTTTTACTGTACAGATTGTTTACAAATTTCATACGGTACACATGGGGAGTGACACATCTCAACAACTACAAACGGCTGTCGGATTTGAACTATTTATTATTTGGGGTCCATAACATTTTTGAATATTCTTCAGACTTTCTGAAATAAGGGTCGACAGCGCCTGCCCTGAAATTACAACTTTCGCGTACAAAAAAGAAAAGGGACGCGAGATGACATTTATTTTACCTAAACTGTTGTTGGGGTGTCGTACGCTCCGAGTGTACATGAAATGTTAAAACCATCCATAGTGCAATGGACATTTGATCCTTCGGTCGATCATTCGGTGGGCTTACAATTAGCTGACTTGCCGGACCTGCGTCCTTTGCCGGCCTTACCTGACCGTAACTTTTGAAATTCCCCAAATTAAGAATTTTATGAGAGGCAAAGCCAGATGCTGGTGAACTCGTTAGAATTCAATGTTAATTGAAGCCAGCATAAAAATTAGTTTCAAAACAGCACGTTCCGTGTCGTCCTTGTCATAAATGTACGTTTCTACAGACCTGCAAAGTGAAGTGCCAACCATTTTTCATTAAAATGTAACGGCTGCGGTAACAAATTAACAAAGACGTGGATAAAGGTATCCAATAAAAATGGTTCGGGAGCCCCTGGGGTTCTGGTAGTAAACAACATGCTGTGCCCTTGTTCCGAGCGTCTCAAACCCTCGCAAGTAGCCTTCCGGGCCATAAAATTCAGTATAACCTACGAAAACGTGCAAAATCCCGGATCCTGAGCCTTCGGAGCCAGTATAACCCGACTTTAAAGGGGGCGCCCGCTGGGTCCGCGTTGACGACGCGACGGCGACGTACCTCGTCCTCCTACCTCGTTGAAGTTCACCTCAAATCCAACGTGGTCGCCGATTTTGAATTTCACTCCTATGGCAGCACTTACGATCCCGCGGAAGTGTGTCTAGAGTCCATAGTCCGCCCGACGATTTTCATTTTAGTCAGATAGTTCACACCGGAGGTCAGATGCCCTGCAGATGCACAGAAAATTGCACTCCTAATTCCTCAAACACAATCCGGCGCTCTTCGGACAGCTCGTAAGCACGTTAAAACAGAACCCAGAGGTCTGAGGAGCAGAACATAGGAGGCGACAGATGGGCAATACACCCTGTTCGTGAAAAATGGCGACTCCGAATCTCAATACCGGTGCGACTTTTGCGTATGAATGCTTTGACGCTACTACTAGCTGCCGGGAAGGCAAACAGAAAACCGCTAAGTCCGCGAGACAACATTCGGGGCAACACAACCGAGGGACGTCCCACGGGGCGCTCCTCGCCAGTTGGCCACGTGGAAAATTTTGCGCGAAGATCTTGGTTTACACGCGTAAGGGGCTACGTGAAGTCACAGGTTTATGCTGCTAAACGAGCAACAATTGACGACTTGGAGGCCAACATTGTTCGTGTCATTTGCGACATACAGCAGACAATGCTCGAAAAAGTAACCCAAAATTGGACTGGTAGAATGAGTTTCGTCAAGAGCAGTAGCGGTGGCTATATGCTCAAAGTCATTTTTAAATATTAATGCCATGAATTGATCTTTCAAACAAAAAGAGGTTTTTCTTAAAAAGTTAACTGTTTGTGTTATTTTGTTAACTTTAAAGTTCTATCGGGCTTATAAAAACGCCCTTTATAACATTAAATATGATTTAATTGAATTATTGCATTTTTAAAGTACATTTTGAAGGTCCACTTAAACGTTAAATATCGACGATAGGTCAGGAAAATTGTATCCCGAAAATAAAGAAGTCCTATTACAGTAATGGCGCGATCTAGGCGTAACGGAGCGGTCCGATCTAAGCGCGTTCGCCTACCCATTCCACTGGGGGCATACCCCGCGAGGGGCCAAGAAGCTCGAAATGCCACGTTCGCCGAGCAGTGTAAACATGCGGCATAGTCCGATACCGGGTCGTGTATATCGGTGTGAACCACTAATAATAGTATTTAGTTGTTTAATTGACGGTATGGAGTAACTTTAGGACACAGAAGAGGATAGCGAGTGGGCCATATTGTATATTGTTTGATATCATTTTAACCAGAAAAATGTCGCAAATATATTAGTAAAATTTCATAAAAAATAAGTCAAAAGTAAAGAAGTTTCATTATTGCACTAGTATTGTCTCATCGATACGCTTTCTATTGTTGCGCCTTCAGCCGCGCGGTCCGTGTTTTTATGCTGTCCTTTTCTACGTTCGGCATCCTTTGTACTTTCGGCACGGTCGACGCGGTCGACGCAGGCATAAAAAATAGTGTCCGGCACGATCTAAACACACGCACAAAACCGAGAAAAGGCTTAAATCGCGTCATTACTGTACTATGTAGCGTATGATGTCAGAAGCTTGAAGGTCGGGAATACGGGAGTGGAAATAGTGGGGATTGGTGGAGTGAGCGACAGACTCCCCTTGCCCCTGTGCCGTCGCGAGGGAATTCTTGTGAGGCACGGAGAGTACGTAGCCTGGGCTTTAAACCCGTAGATACCCGGTGTCGCCAACGGTTCCGCTGTCCGGTGGGAAATCATTACAATACCGAAATGGAAATGAATACCGGTATTTCTTCAGTTTTTCTTTTGCCTCAAAATCGTAGCGTCACTGCGTCCGCAAGAAAGGATACAAAGTTTTGTTTCTCAAAGTCTAGCAGGTACCCGAAGATTCGGGTCGGGAATTCTTTTCGGGTTCGGCCGGGACCCGTTTGTTGGACATATCAATTTCTTCAAACGTATAATTTCGAGACCCGAATATCAGCTCGGCGTCGAACTCGACTCGAGAACCGAAATATAGAACATAGAATATACAGTCCAGATAGCACGCTACGTCTTCAAAACGTATTTTTTACGTCTCTTTTACGTCTTTACGTTTTACGTCCTGAATAGATGTCTTTAAGACATCTTGAAGATGTATTCCTGGAGACGTCCTGTGAGCGTTTGAAGTAAGACGACTTAAAGACGTATGTTGCCAGGAGTCTCAAAGACCTCTTACACTAGACGTCTTAAAGACTTATGTTTCGAGCGGTTTTAAAGACGTCTCAGTTCAGGCGTTTAGAGACATCGTAAAGACGTATTTTTAGAAACTAAATAAATTGAATTCTTTGGAGATGTTATGATAGGGACTAGTTAACTGTACAATGGCTAAAATATACTGGTTTTTAATTTTGCTATTTCTTGGAATGATAAAAATATTAATTTTCAAAACATTTATATATTTATATGATTGAATTGAATTGAATTTGGAAAGTTAACCGGGCACTCAGTCCTATGGGACCATTGTACTCGGGCCCGGTGAAAGTTGGGCTACCAACTCAGATAAGCCGCTCGAGCAGGGCGGCCTCTCTGGCAAAATCCAGGAGTGAATCTACCCCGTCTGCCTTAAGACGAAGGACACCTTGATTTGAGAGCCGCAAGAGTTTGCTTCTTAGGGCCTCAGTACCTTTGCAGTGCCGTATTACGTGGAGAGGGGTTTCATCCTCCTCCTCGCATCTTGGGCAGTAAGAGTCCATCTGGATACCAAGCTTAGCCAAGTGCTTACCGGTGTACCAGTGGCCCGTAGTGATTCCCACGAGCCGCCGCACCTTTAGACGGTCCATGTGACACAGCTTGTTGGCGAGGTCTTTATTAGGCCCTTCCACCAGAGCTTTCGAGTGTCGCATGCCTGGTTCGGAATTCCATAAATGGGCAAGTTGGTTTCTCGCCCATTCTTTATTCCAGTTTTTAATTACACTGGGTGCTAGTTTTAGAGGTCTGTAGATAGCTGCGTTCTGACAACGGGTGCCTTCACGCGCTAATCTATTTGCCTCCTCATTTCCTTTGATGTTTGCATCAAACTGACTTGATGATGCATTCAGCTAGCTCTGTTATGGTTGTAACACAGTCACGGACGAGCTTAGATCTGGTCATAACTTTGCCCAATGAGATCTAATTGCCGCACGGCTGTCGCTACATATACAGGGTGGTCCACGCAACTTGCACACCTATAGTAACTTCCAAAGTATGCGTTGCACAAAAAAGTTTTGTATACAGAAGTTGCATGGTCTGAAGGGATACATTATGTAGTGTATGTATTTTTTTTACAGGTGGAAGCGTGTCGGAGATTTGAAGGTCGACTTTGTTTTTTTAAATAGAATGCTATATTTTTTATACCAAAATATGGAAGAATGTTAAATGCTGAGTAAGAAAGTATTGACCTTCATTAGTCCTAAACCTAATAATTAACGAGTAATTGCACTTTATTTCCTGAACATTTTCTTCGCGTAATATCAAGTTAGAAATTGAACCTTATCACAGAATTCCGCAGGACAACTTGATGTTTTACAGCGATATATATATATATTGTCACGTTGCCCTTTTTCCGTCGCACCGAGTACGGGGAAGAACGGCAACTTTCGGGATTTTATAGGCGCGGAGGCCGGGCCGCGCGCGGCCGTGCGGACGCGGTCCACCCGGGACAAACGCACCTCTCGAAATTCGATCAAGGCTGACGTGATTCGACAAGTTCGGGCGCCAGGTACCGGAAGGGTACCGCACGAAACGTTCTCGCGATTTGCTCGCGAGTCCGCGGACGCGAAGGCCGAATATCGAGAAGCGCGAGGTCGAGAGGAAGGCGCGAGGAGTCGGAAATTCGGACACGGGAATAGCGGGGACAGCCCTCACGGCAGGGCGGATCTCACAGGCGAAATTAACGAACTCGGTTTTCGCTCTCAGTCATTTAATTGTTCGTCATTAGTTACATGCACGCGGCCACGTGGCCGCACCGGGAGCCCGCGCTCCTTGTACAGGATAGCGAGAAGATGTAAATTCGCAGCGCGCGGTTGTCGACGTGCGAAGATGGTCGTCGCACGCGTCGTGACTGTCGCGATCGTTCTCGAGAAATTGGAATGTTTCCTCGAACGAGATGTTAACGGCTCACGCGATCCGAGTTATTACGCGCATTTCGTACTATATCGAGCTCCCGTGAAAGGGCGATTTCTACTTTCGTGAAAGGACTACCGTGAAAGGACTACCGTGATCGTCGCGAAACGGAACTATCTCAACGACGCTATCGGTTCTCCCGAGGAAAAACCTCCGAAAGGCTAACGGGAGGGAAACACTAACGTGGCTCAAAGTACCATCGAACCGGTACGAGCCCTTGCACGAGGCGGGAAGCGCCTCGGCGTTTGCGAAACTCGGGGACAGAGTCGGTTTCGGCTCGTGCCCCCCGCGAAACGAACGAATTCACTCGTGTACAAGAATGTAGAATCACAGTCGACTCACCGTTACTCGTTCTTATTTCCTCCCTGCGAGATTGTAGCAGGGCAGTCAAGATTCGGCTCGGTGGATGCACGACACTTCGCACCCGAGATATTTCCGCACGCGGAACTTTTCGGAAATCGGCAACCGTAGTCGGGAAGTCGGTTCACGGGACGCGAGCCGGGACGACAGTTATTCTTTCGATTCTCGTTACGGCGCGTATCGATTCTTGTTCCCCCCACTCTAGCGACCTAGCCGAAATTCCCTAGTGGCATACTTCACACCCGCGATCTATCGGTATGCAGGGCCGTGTCCTTACGGAACCTAGCAGCCCGAGAATCGCTCGCGACATTACCGGCTGCGATAAACAACCGGCGAGGGTACGCCCTCCTAGGTGTCTCCCACACCACCCACGCTAGAACCTCATTTTAAGCGGGGTGAGGCGACGACGGGATCGCGAAAAGAACGGTGTTCGGTAGGGGTTCTGGTCCCACGTCGGCGCCTCCGGGTTGATTGGCCCGTGTGTGTCGACTCCTTTTATTTTCGCCCGTGCACGGACTATGGTTTTTCGGCCTTCCTCAGATTTCGGGCTCTCCTTGCATTGGTTTCCTGCTTCGGGGAGTTTTCGGCGGTCTCGTCGCCCTGGTGATACGCCCCTGCAACTTAGCCGTACTCGGCAAACGTATCGGGCGTCAGCTGTAATTCTTCCGGTTTATTTTTCCTCGGGAAACGCTCGCTTTTTCCGCGTGCAGATTCGAGATCTTCGACTGAGTCGGCCCGGTCCATGCGTACGTTGGTTTTGCATTCTTTTTGGGGCAGAGCAGGTACATCGCAAACTTGCAACGTCACAATATACATATATGTAGCGACAGCCGTGCGGAAAATATATATATATATATGTTATCCCCCCCACGCAACATGATCCATTGAAGGTCCCGTGCGTCCAGTAGGGTCGAGTGGCCGTACCTTGATTTGATCCATCTGTTTTCCAGATGGAGTCTTAAGGCGGAATTTCTCGCTAAGCTCTCCGCCACTATGTGTGGAGGTGCAAGATTAAGGAGAACTCCCAGCGCCAGGGTGGGCGTGGTGTGAAAAGCGCCCGTGATACCCATTAGCGCCAGACGGTAGGCCCTTCCTAATAGTCTTCTGTGTGTGGCCTTCTTCATGGAGTTCCACCAGACAAGGGAGGCGTACGTCATCTGTGGTACCATGATCGCAGTACAGATCCATTTTACCGCATGAGGTTTCAGGTCCTGGCAAACATCGACTTACAGGCCCAGTAGGTATTGATAGCCTTCTAGGTTAGCCTGGCGACGTGCCTTTTCCACGTGAGCCTTTTGTCTAGGGTGACACCTAGATAACGCACCTCATCCGAGATCCGTAGTTCGGTGTCAAAAATGGAGGGGGCTTTAAAGTTAAAGCGTCGCATCCTCGTGAAGAGTACCATTTCCGTTTTGCTCGGGTTAACCCTGAGGTTGTGATTGAGGCACCAGTTTTGGGTTAGCGTAAGTGCTGTTTGCATTCTTTTGGCTAACAGTAGAGGATGTTTCCCCTGACTGAGAAGGATACATCGTCACCATAGCCTTGGACTACGAGGCCCTCCTCGACCAGCTCTTTCAGAAGCTCGTCGACCACCAGGGTCCACAGTAGGGGGGAGAGGACTCCTCCCTGAGGGCAGCCCCTGCCGGCCCGGGCAAACACTGTTGAGCCGTTCGCTTCGGTCCTCATAGTTCGGTTCCTGAGCATGCTGCTGATCCATCCGCTCAGGGGTTCCCTAATGTTGAATCGGTCCAGGGCCTTCTCTAAGACGTTGAAGGACGTATTATCGAAGGCACCCTCGATGTCGATGAAAAGGCTGAGGACCGATTCTTTGTTTGCTAGTGCTCCTTCGATGAAACCAACTAGGTAGTGGAGCGCCGTCTCTACTGATTTACCACTTTGGTAGGCATGCTGATTGGCATGCACAGGTGTTTGAATCAGCGTTGTTTCTCTCGTAAACCTGTCGATAAGCCGTTCCATCGTCTTGAGTAAGAAGGATGTGAGGCTTATCGGCCGGAACGATTTGGCCGAGCTGTAGTCACTTTTTCCTGCTTTGGGAATAACGACTACTCTGGCCGTAGGACTACTCTGGTCTATGGTCCGAGAGGGTGATCTCATCGGAGACTCGCCAGTTTTTAATTGTTTGTGATACCTTAGCAGTACCGAGAGTGATGTCAATCACTTCTTGCCTGCGTGAGGTCACAAACGTGGGTCTGTTTTCTCTGTTCATAATCTCCAGATTATGAGCAGATAGAAATTCTGGAAGGGCTATGCCCCTCCTGTTGCAGTCTGAGCTGCCCCAAAGGGTATTGTGCGTATATGGTTATATGTGTATATGCCTAGTTGGCGGTGGTTCCTCGGCGTCGTACGGCAGATATGCCGAGCAGACTACCAGTTTGGTCATGTGGCAAATAAGCTTTATTTTTATGAGGGCGGCCGCCAGATCCCTTGAACAGTGGCTTCTTGGTCCCACGGCATGCAGCTTATTATTAACTAACAAGCAAGCCCTGGGCCCGGTACGCTGTGGTATCTTGTATCACGGTGCCCCAGTTTGATTTTAGTCCTCCTACATGCCCCATGTGTATTCATGGTTCTTGTATGAGGATAAAATCTGTGTGCAACACTGTTATGCGGCGTCTGAGTAGGTCCGTAGCCGCTTTACAGTGTTGCAAGTTGATCTGCGAAAATATGTTTCTACCGGAAGCCATAGGGGCTTCCGGCCTGTGCCTTTTGGCGTGGTTGAGGTTAGGAGAAGGCTCCGTGAAGGCACCAGTCTCCTACCCTCTACTTAGGTGGAGCCCGTCCTGGATTTCCTCCGGGCCTGCTCCCCGAGCCCTTTGTCTGAAGGGCACCGAGAGAGAGCGGAAGGATTCTCTGTTTGCCTTTCCGAGTCTCTTCGATACCCACTCTATGGGTGAGGGTAGCCCCGGTGGGTCTACCCCTGCATGTACCTCTGTTCGATTGCCCTCGTGCTTTGGTGCCCCCCCCCCCACTTTGGGCACTGGGCCAGTCCCCGCGCGGTCTCCCACTTCAGCGGATGGGTTACGCACGGTCGCTGGAGCCGGCCGTTCAGTGGGGCTGGCGTTGGACACCTCTGCAGCGGTGGCTTCAGAGAGAGTAGGGGTAGCTATAACAGCGGGCTTGGAGGGCGAGGTTGACATACAATCCCCCCCGTCCCTCCTGGTTGCCACAGCGGCGGCTGTGTCCCCCAGCCCGCTGCTGGTGTTTTCGGGTACGTGGCCTTCCCGAGGACGGGTAGTTCCCTCTTTGAAGAGGGCCCTTACCATACCCACGTGGGCCACGTATCCCCTAGATCTTAGGACCTTCAGGGAGTCCGCATCGATGGCTAGGACCAGGTGCGTCCCCCCGTCCGCGTCCCTCCGGTCCCACACTCTCCAGAGGTTGGTGCGGAGGCCCGGATTTTGTTTGGCCAGCCTTAAAAGCAGGACCTCACTCTTTGTAGTGGTGCCTGGAATGAAGGTGCTGACCTTTTTGAGCCTAGGGAGGCACTCCCTTTCCTTAAGGGTCAGGGAAGCGCCCTCCCAGGGCCTAATTTTAGCAATTGTGGTTGACAGCCACACTTTTGAGTCAGGGTTCGTGCAGGTTATCCAAATGATGCCCTGCACCGCCCTGCACTCGTCGAAAAGGGGAGGTGCCTGGCCCTCGGGGATGGCGTCAATCTCCGCCCCCAGAGCCCGGATGACACCTTCGCCCTGCTCAGGTGAAAGCAGTTCCTCCGGGTAGCCGGGCAGCGTAATAGCTACCCTTCTACCCGAAGCCACTGCCTCACTGAAGCTAAAGGAGCCTGGTAGGAGGCCCCCTTTTTTCTTGACAGGCTGTTCGGGGGTGTCGGTTCCTTTTAAGGCCCCGATGCCCCCCCCCCCACCCGCGTCCCCACCTGAAACAGCCTCAGTGACCTTTGAAGGGCCAGGTAATTGGTCCCCCAGAGCCAATTTGGCTCTGCGTGCCCTCTTCCTGGCCGCGCCGCTGGTCTTAGACGTAGTGGCGGCCACATCAGCGGGCGACAGCTGCCCGGTACCAGAACCGGTATCTGCCCCCGCGTCCGCAGTGGACACCACATCGGCACTGTCGACAGCGGGCCTGGCTTCGTGAGGCTCTATTGTCGTAGATGCCTCCTCAACCAGGCGCACAGCTGTGACGTCAGTGTCGGTTGGCGATGTCCCCTCTTCTGAGGGTATCATGGCTTCTCCGACCTCGTTGTTTATATTTAGGTTTTTAATCATTTCTATATCCATCTAGATCCCACGATAGGTCTAGGAATAAAAGGTCCGCCCCACAGAGCCTGACATGTGGGGGTAAGGCTAAAGAATCACGGGGGGTCGCCCGGTACCCCGTGGGCATCGTTTAAGACACCATATACCCCTGGTGCCATGCAGCCCTCACCACGATGGCTCCCACCTTGGCTTGGGGAAGTTGGTCCGCGGCAGGGCTTTCATTCGCCCACTTACGGTTTTTAGGCCGCTGGGGGTCCCTATGGCACCTACTAGCCTGGGCTACCGCCGGGGTCGTCCCACGCAGGTCTGGTGATGCTAGAAGCAAAACCGGCCTACGTGGTCCAGGCCCCGGGCGGCCCAGGCTGACTCTCCTATCCGCCACCTGGAGACGCGCTCGGTTGGCACTCAACCCTCCTGGGGGTCCTCGCGCACAAGGCCCGAGGCATACACCCTTACATTCGTCCATTCATGCATCCGAAGCACTCACACAGTCATACTGCCAAGCCACGAATGGCCCTCCAGGCCGAGTTTATTTAATATTAGAAATGGAATATTTTTTTCCTAATATACAGATAATATTTATTTATTTATTGTTATTTAGTATTATGAAAAAAATATTTTTTTCTCATTATAAAATGAATCTTTATTTAATATTAGAAATAGAATATTTTTTTTTAAATATGCAGGAAATACTTTATGTTTATCATGGAAAAATATTTGTTCCAGAAGGACTTCCGTTTCCGGTTGTGGAGTGTATGTAGCGTTGTGAGAGCAGAGTGAGAGAGTTTGAGAGAGAGTGGAGTTTTTGGAGGGGTGAGAGAGAGGAAAGTGGTTGAGAAGGGTGTGCGAGGTGCAGGTGCAGGTAGGAGATAAAATGGATAGGGTTAGAAGGAGGGTTAGGGAGCGTAAGGGAAAGACAAGGAGAGAGGAGGAATTAGGTTAGGACAGCGCGGCGTGGATACAGGAGGCCGCGCGGGAAGAGAGAGAAAGAGAGATAGGTGGCGCGACCTGGATAAGACCGGAGAAAGGAGGGAAGGCGGGAGAATCGAAAAGGGAGTAAGGTGAGAGTGAAGGAAATAAGAGGAAAAGCGAAAGAATGAATGAAAAAGGGGAGGATGGTATGGGTGAGGGAAGGTCAGGTGGGAAGGTAGAGAGGGGAAAAGTGGGGAGGCCGTGGAATGCGGAGAGATTGAAGAAGAAGAAAAGAGGAAAAGGAGAGAGAAAGGGGTGGAGAGGGGCGGAGATGGAGGGGAGGAAGGGATGGTCTTTAAAAAGACCGCACTGACAAAATGGTCGCCGAAGGAGGATAGGAACGGAGAGGGATGTAATGTAAGTGGGCTGGGGGAAGCAAGAAAGGAAATGAAGGCAATAATGGTAGGGATAGTGAAGTGGAGGGAAGAGATGAGGGAAGAAAGGGAGGACAGGAGGAGATTGATGGAAGAGTGGAGGAAGGAGAGAGATATGTGGGAGAAGAAGAGGAGGGAGGAAAAGGCAAGGAGAGAAGAGATGGAGAAGAGAATGATTAGTTTGGGAGGAAAAATGGAAAAGGCAGAAGATAGGTGGAGGGAAAGGCAGAGGAGAGAAGAGGAGGAGCGGGGAAGAGGGAGGAGGGTAGTTGGGGAGGGGAAGAAATAGCGGAGCATAGAAGGAGGATTAGGATATTGGAGGTAGCGCAGGACAGGAAAGGAAGGGAGGAAAGTAGGAACAATATAATAATAAGGGGAATACAGATAGAGGGAAAAGATGTGGAGGAGGTGGTGAAGAAAGTATGTGAAAAGTTGGGAATAAAGATGGAGGGGATAAAAGAAATAAAACAGATTGGGATGTTGGGGAAGGGAGGGTATGGTTTGGTGATAGTAAAGATGGAAGATAGGGAGCAAAAAAGGAAAGTGATGGGAGAAAAGAGCAAGCTAAGAGGAAGAAAAGAAAGGATTGAGGATGATTTAATGGAGGAAGAGAGGAGAGCAAGGTGGAATATAGAAAGAGACGCGGGAGAGGAGAGATTGAAAGGGAGGAATGTACAGGTAGGATACATGAAGATGTGGGTTAATGGAAGGTTGAAAAGATGGGACGAGATAGAGGAGAAATGGATGAAAGAGCAGCGAAACGAGTTAGGGGGAATCGGGGGGATGCAAGGGGAAAAAAGGAGGAACACAGGGTTCAAGGTAGGATTCTGGAATGTAGCGGGGTTGAGGAATAAGGAACCGCATTTTTGGAAAGGGTTGGAGGAATGGGATGTTTTAGTATAGATGGAGACGTGGGTAGAAGAGAAGGGATGGAGGAAAATAAGGGACAGACTCCTAAGGGGGTATGTGTGGGAAGCGCAATGGGCAAGGGGAGAGGAAAGGATGGAGAGGGCAAGAGGAGGGAATAATGGGTATGAGAAAGGAGATAGAGGCAGAAAGAGGAGGGATAGAAGGGAAGGAGGGAATAATGATGTTAAGAATGAAGGTAGATGAGGAGTGGTGGAGGGTGATTGATGTATATGTGTAAATAGGGACCTGGAAAGGAAGTTGGAGTAGCTGGGAGAATGGATTGAGGGGAGAGAGAAAGGTATGAAGACGATTATAGGTGGGGACTTTAATGCGAGAACAGGGATGGAAGGGGGAGGTGATGGAGGAGGAGGAAGGAGGGGGTTGGGGGAGCAGGAAGTCCAAGGATACGAAGTTGAACGCAGAAGGGAGGAGACTGTGTGGGTATTTGGGTCAGAGGGGATGGGGGATTTTGAACGCGAATATAAAGGCGGATGAGGAAGAGGAGCTGACATACATAGGAGGGAGGGGGAACTCGGTAATAGACTATGTAATAGGGAATAAGGAAACAAGAGAAGGAGTGGAAAGGATGGAGGTTGGCGAAAGAATCGAGTCGGATCACCTGCCATTGACGGTATGGATTAAGGGAGAAAGGGGAGGGAGGAGAAGGAAGGGGGGCGGAGGGAAAGGGAAGGTTATGGGATGCTGGTCAGAGGAAGGGAAGAAGGAATTTAGGGAATGATTCGGGACAAGAATCTTGGGTGAGGAGGGTGTGGAGGAGGACTGGTAAATCCTGAAAGAAAAAATAAAGGAGGCGATTGGGGAGATAGGGAAGAACGAGAAAGGGAAGAAAAAAGGATGGTGGGATGAGTAATGTAGAGTAGAAAAAAGAAAGGTGAGGGAAGAACTGAGGGGTGGAGGAAGAGTGGAGGAGAGGGAGTGGATTATAAGGAAAAGAAGAAAGCATATAGGATGATGGGGATGAGAAGAAGAAGAAAAAGGAGAGGGAAAAATGGGAAACAGAGCTGGAGGGCATAAAAACAGAAAGGCAGGTGTGGAAGGCCGTGAACAGGGAAAGGAAAAAGGGAACGAGACTTGACGAAAGAATAGGGATGAAAAAGTGGGACGAACACTTCCAGGAGCTGCTGGGGGCAGTGGAGTGGAGGGTGTAGAAGGGTGGAGTAGGTAGAGAGGAGGATGGTGGGGAGGGGACATTGAAAAAAGGGAGATTGCCAAAATAATAAAAGGGTTGAAGGAGAGGAAAGCGGCGGGCGGAGATGGAATTACGAACGAGGTGTGGATGTATGGAGGAAGCGAGGTGGAGGAATGGGTGTGGAGGATTTGCAACACGGTATGGAGAGGGGAGGGATGACTGGAGGAATGGACGGAAGGAATAATCATCTCGATAGCGAAGAAAGGGGACAACAGGAAAGTAGGGAATTATAGGGGGGTAACACTTCTCCAAACGAGGTATAAAGTTTATGCAGCGGTGCTGGCGGAAAGATTGAGGATGGAGTTGAGGGGAAAGGGCAGTTGCCAGCCAGACAGATAGGGTTTAGGAGAAGTTTAGGATGTATAGGCAACATCTATGTCCCAAACTATCTGATAAACAGGCAAGTTGAAAGGAAAGGCAGGAAAATGGTGGTGCTATTTGTGGACCTGAAAGCAGCGTTCGACTCAGTGGATAGGGGAATATTGGTAAGGGAAATGAGAAAGAGGAGGGGGGAGGTGTGAGGAAATTTTAAGAGAGACGAAAAGTAAAGTGAGAGTGGTGGAGGAAGAAGGGGACAGTTTTTGAACGGCTAGAGGGGTAAGGCAGGGGTGTCCACTGAGTCCGCTGCTATTCACCCTACTAATAACAGATATGAACGAAGAGCTGTAAAAGGGAGGATGGGGGGGGGGGTAAAGTGGGCGGGACGAAAAATTTATACGCTGGCATATGCGGATGACGTAGCATTGCTAGCGGAGGATGCAGATGAGATGAGAGGGATGATGGGAACGATGGAGAGGGATTTGGAAGGGAAGAAGCTGCAACTCAACGTTGAAAAATTCAAGGTGATGAGGTGCAGGAGGGGTGGGGGGAGGTGGATGAAAGTGAGTTGGAGATGGGCGGGTAAGGTAATAGAGGAGGTAAGGGAGTACAAATACCTGGGATATGTCTTCGCGAGAGACGGAGGACAAAGGAGACAGGTGGAGGACAAGATAAGGAAGGGAGCTGCAGTAATGGGACAAGTGTGGGGGTTAGGGAAGCGGATATTTGGAAATGACTGGGGGAGAATGGTATGGCTGTTCGACAAATTGGTGTGGACAGTAGTGGGGTACGGAGTCGAAA
The DNA here is from genome assembly GCA_916610255.1 of Lasioglossum lativentre. Taxonomy (NCBI): domain Eukaryota; kingdom Metazoa; phylum Arthropoda; class Insecta; order Hymenoptera; family Halictidae; genus Lasioglossum; species Lasioglossum lativentre. The sequence continues at coordinate 18,559,605 of OU744359.1, read as the reverse complement.
TTTGGGGATGGAAGGAGAGGGAAGGGGTAGAGAGGCTACAGGAAAGATACTTGAAATTGGTGTTAGGGGTGGAAAGATACACCGCGGGTTATATGGTAAGGGAGGAACTGCAGAGGGAATGGCTGAGGGAGAGAGCAGTTTTAAGGGCGTGGAGATTTGAAAAGAAGTTGAGGGAGGGCAAAGGGGGGGGGGGATCTGGCAAGAATGTGCTGGGAGGAGATAAGGCGACGGAGCAGGAGGGAGGAGGGTGCAGTGGATGGGTGAGTGAAGGAGAGGGTGGATTTTTGGGAGAAGAGGGGCTGGACAGCGGAGGAGGCGGAAGTAGTGATGGACGAAAAGAAAGAGATTGTAAGTGAGGAGATCGTGAAAAAGGGGAAGAATCAACAGAGGGAGGAGAGATGGGAAAAGATAGGGGCATCAAGATACAACAAATGGTACGGGATGGTGAAGGGAGACGGGTTGCCGGGTTATCTGGAGAAAGGATGGGGGAGAACAGATGGCAAAGGATGGCCAGGTTTAGACTGGGGAACGGGATGAGAGGAGGGAAATACTGGTTGAATGAAGATGAGAGAATGTGCAGAGTGAGTGGATGGGAGATTGAGTCGTGGGAACATGTATGGAAGGAGTGTATGAGGTTGGATGAGGAGAGGGGGTGGCAGGAAATGATGAGAGAAGGGCTAGGGGATGAGGGGGGAGGAGAGGGATGGTTGAGGAAAGTGGAGAAATGGAGAGAGAATATGAGTGGAAGGAGTGAATGCAAAGGAGTGAAAGAATAAAAATGTGAAATGAATGAGGAGCGATCGGAAATGAGGGTCCAGGAGGATAGGGAAGGGGGATGTGTGTGTAGAACAGGGGGAAAGAGGAAATAAGGCGCGCGTTTAGGAATAAGATGTAAGCGAGCGAGCGTGTAAATAGTAGGTTAAGGAGTAGTCGTAAGTTAGAATTAAGGATAGGTTAAGGTAAGGGCGTTGTACACAATTGTAACCCCTAGGGAACCAATAAAGTTATATATATATTTGTTCCAGAATATGGGAGACATACAACTTTCATATTACGAATGAAATATTGGTTTCAAATATAAAATAAATCTTTATTCGGCTGAACTTTCTCTTGGGAATCAAGAAATTTTCGATTATTATATGTCTTATCTTGTTGATTTCTGTGAGAAAACTCCTATATGGAAGTCCCAGACCGCGGAAACCATTCGTTTTTAAGTTATGAGCATGTAAAGTTGAGTAATTTAACACTAATTTTCATTGTTTTACCTCTGAAAGTGACAGGTGTGGGCGCCGCCATATTGGTAAGTAGGGAGCTCCTTGCGTGTAGTGACTCAGTGTCGACGCTAGATGGCAGCACTAGCGCGCAACCTGATAGTAGCCTGGACATGTGAAGGGGGAATTCTAATTTCTAGTTTTACAGTGTACAAAAATGGCTACCGCAGAGTTAAATTTTTGTTCTGGGTTAGTTCTGGGTTAGTTTTGGATTAGTTCTGGGTTAGTTCCGGTTAGGTTGTGGGAACCGAGGGTGTGTGGCCTCTACAGTGGTGACTCTGATCCACTGTCGAGCCGTCCTCTCTATTTGAGGGGTGTCACCTAAATCCTCTTGCTCCACCTCCTCGTGGTGGTTCCTGGGACACACTTCGGTGTGTGCTAACGGAGCAAGGGGTACGGCGGAAACGCCTCCGGTCGTTGTGTACTGCGCCTGCGCAGAAAGGATGTGTTTCCCTCGTGGATCGGATTGGATTCTTGGCGATGATACGGGCAAGTTTAGGAGGAAGAAATTAATATGGATAGGACAAAAGAAAGAAAAGAAGTTTACGGTGCAGGGGGCGTCGGATCCCCCAGTACCGGCGCAGTTCGTGGTGCGAAAGCAGGCCCGGCTGCGTCGTCATCGGATGACTGCAGCCTGAATGAAGTGGGAAGCCAGGCTTCATGGACAGGTCCAGCTACTGGAAAGAAAGGAAAAATAAGGATAGAAAAAAAGTTAGAGGAATGGACGAAATTCAAAACAGGATCATGGGAAATAGTACTGGATGAGTGGGAACGGGAAGAAGAGGAGCTACAGGAACTAAGAGTGACACACAAGGGACTGGTAGCCATGTTGGATAAAATATGGAAAGGAGATAGGGGAAAAATGAAGGAAAGAATGATAGAAGGAGAGAAAGCTATGAGAGGAATGACAAAAACCGTAGGGAAATGGGTGGAGAAGAGGATAGGAGCTAGGGAACTATGGGAGGAGGAAATGGAAGAAAGGGAACAGAAGGATAGGAAACTGATGAAGGGTCTCATAGACGTGGTGATTGAGGAACACGGAGTGGTCATGGAAGAGAGAGAAAAGATAAGGAAGGAACTTAAAAAGGAAAAAGATAGAAGACTCGAAGTTGAGCAGGAACGGATGAAGGAGCTAGAAGATAGGAAGAAATTAGAGGATGAGCTGGTAGACGAAAGACTTAGAAGAGTGGAAGCTGAGCGGCAAGCGATAGAGGAAAGAACGGGAAGACACAAAGCCGAGGATCAAGAGGATAGTATAACAGATGAATGGGACAAAACGAGAGAAAGGATGCTAGTAGAAAGAAAGAAGTGGAAAGACGCGATAGGAAAGATGATGGAAGAGATAATAAGACTGAGAGAGAGAAAAGAAGGAACCGAGATTGGTACGGCGACGAAAATAGAAATGCACGATGTAGGAACAGAGATGGTAATACTTACCAATGAAGTTGGCACCATAATGGAGTCAGACGAAGATCTGAAAAAGAAAGAAGGAAAAATTAATGAGTTAGAGAAAGAAATGAAGGAACGAGATATTGCCCTCCCCTCAGTCACAGAGGTGACTGATTCCGAGGATAGCGGAAAGGAAATAAAAGAGATTAAGAAAAGACTGGAAAGACTGGAAAGGATTATGTTTAAGAAAATAGGAGAAGAAACAGTGAAGGATTATGAAAATGAAAGGAAGGATAAGAGTAGGATAATGGAAAAGAAAGAAAGAAAGGAGAGAATTGAAAATGAAAGAATGAATGAAGAAAAGAGGATAACAGAGGTAGAGAAGATAGTATTAAATGAGGATAATTTGGATGGAGAGGTTAAGGAAAAAAAGGAGAATAATATAAGGAAAGAAGAAGACAAGAACATACTAAAGTGGGTGATGAAAGAGAGGAAGATAAATAGAGATAAGGTGGAAAAACAGAACGAGAAAGATAGGGGGAAACAGGTGATGGAAAGAAAAAAGGATTGGGAGGATAAGTATAGAGAACCGGACACAGAAGCTTTGATAATAAAAATAAAGGATGAAGCACAGTTTAAAGAAACAAGACAGTTATTGCATGAAAGGATCAACATAAAAGAGATTAAAAGGCTGCGAAGAACAAGGACTGGAGATTGTTTAATAGAGATATAGAAAAAAAGGAAATAATAATGAAAGTGTTACGAAAGAATAGATGGAAGATGCAGAAAGCAGTGTTAGGAATTCCAATGAGTTATGTGGATAAAGTGATCGACATTGAAAAAATTAAGATTGGTTGGGCTATGGCGACATGTCAAGCGGTGCCTAAGCTCAGGAGGTGCTTCAGGTGCAACATGATAGGACACATAAGTATGGAATGTATAGTAGATGGAAAAGAAAGTGATAGAGGAAAAGGAAAAGAATTAGGATGTGAAATGTGTGGAAAAACTAAGTTGGAGGTTGGACATGTAACGGGAATGTTGGCATGCCCGTTCGTAAGAAAGAAAATGGCGAAGATGAAAGAGGAATTTCAGGATAGTGTGAGGAAAAGAAAGGAAAGGAAAGTGTAGGACAGAGAAGACAATGATATAGGATGAATGGTAAATGAAATGGAAGTGAGTATGAAAGGGAAAAAATGACAGCAAAGAACATGCCGTGGATGAGAGACAGGGGGTGATCGGCGGGAGAAATGCTGATCGCGGGGCCCCGCCGATCTTAGGCCCTCGTCATAACGGCTGAGTAGAGGGGCGTCCTATTGGGCGTCCCGGGAGAGGAGTGTTTTAGTCGGTAGTGGGGGCACCGACCACCTGTGCCCCTGAGTCCGACACTACCCCCTACGGGGGGTGTGCATAAAAGCATTTTAAACCTCTCCCTTAACAAAAAAAAAAAAAAAAAAAAAAAAAAAAGTTCCGGTTAGGTTGTATTTTGATTTTGTAATTGTAATTCTAAAAAATTTTGATATCTTGGTTATGTGAGTTGTGAATGTTAGAATTTTGAAATTCTTGTAAATAAAAAGTAGTTGTAATTAATTTTATAGAATTGGGAAAGAGAGTAGTTGTAGTTGTTTGAGATTGTGTCTGGGTTAGGTCTGGGTTAGGTCTGGTTAGATTGTGTATCGGTTTTGTAATTGTAAGCACGAAAAATTTAGATATCTTGATTGTGTGTAAATGTATGTTATCGGCATTGCAGAGTTGTGGCGCGATGTGTCGTGCTATGTGCTACGCGATAATATACTTGTAACGTTTGTGATGTGGTGTCTAGGGGCTAGTGCTATCATCTAGCGTCGCTACTGAGTCACCACACGCAAGGAGCTCAGTACGTACCAATATGGCGGCGCCCATACCTGTCACTTTCTCAGGTGAAACAATGAAAATTAGTGTTAAATTACTCACCTTTACATGCTCATATATTAAAAACGAGTGGTTTCCGCGGTCTGGGACTTCCATATAGGAGTTTTTTCGCAGAAATCAACAAGATAAGACATATAATAATCGAAAATTTCTGGGTTCCCAAGAGAAAGTTTACCCCTTTATTCAATACTGGAAGTAAAATGTTTACTTTTAATTTACTTTGAATTCGTGCGTGTCATTTAATTTTTTAATAGTAGTTTATCTCTTCTAATTATATGATTTCATATGATTTGAACTTTTATAAGAATAAAATGTAATAAACGTAACAATAGGTTCGCATGGCTCAGCGAGGAAGCACATCATCAAGTAAACCGTAAGCCCCGAGTTCGTAACTGCATAAAAATTTCTGAATTGTAATAAGGTTCTTTCGAAGACAAATTGGAATATTTCCTCAAGCAGTGCATAGAAAGAGTATATATGTATATGGATAGTTTCTAATTTTTGTTATAACTTTTTTTAAAATTTGAAGATTTTACTGAATAAATATTTATCTTTGCATCGATCGTAAATTATTTACAAGAAATGTGTTAATGTGATCGGCGCGATCGTTACGTTAATGCGATCGAACCCGTGCGCCGATTTTATTGAATGTTATTTAAATATAGAATTAATATTTCTCGAATATTGGTTTCACATTTTTTTAATATTTAGATTATATTTTTTAAATATCTTATTTATATATATATGAAAAAGTGTGGCTTAAACAATATTTTTTCAATATTTTTCCATATTATATCTGTTGTTGGATACACCTCCAAGACGTCTCCGTACGTCTCCTGTACGGCTCCCGAAGTTCTCCGGTACGTCGTTTGTGAGGAAATTCGTTACGCATACCCCGACGGGGTTATGTGGGACTTTCCCGGGGGTGTACTCACTAAAACCTCACACACATCCCTAAGCAATGGAGGGGTTGCCCGGATCACGCGAGTATTCAACAGGCAACCCACTTGCTTACAATAGAACCCGGGGGGAAGGGTTATCCTCCCCCACTAGTCTACACAAATTGGATACCGGGCGGTATGGGAACCGCCAGGTATCCCCTTCCTCAAGGTCCGTCGGAACGGGCTTCCCGAGCCCCAGCTCGGTACACTCTAAGCCCCCCGGCGGCCTCCTGCCCCGCTCGGAGCGACCCACTCCGACCAGGGCAGGAGATCGCCGCACACGATAAGGCAGGGTCGTCGGAGACGTGTTCCAGCACGCCCCGCCCTCCCCCCGCGGTCGCCACAGTCAACAGGGGAACGGCCGGCAACCCACATCCGACCCTGTCTCCGGGGGTGCCGGCCCGTCCTGAGGGGACCTAAACTACCCTTCGGGGCCGGGGTCAGCTGACGCCCCGGCCCCTATCATCCTCCCCCCCCCCCCCCTTCGTGGGGGCACTCGTGGACGCGGAGCAGACTCCCGCGCCGTCCCATTCTCCGCCCCTCTCACTAGTGTACAAGAAAAAGTTGTTTGAAATAATGGCAATTGCAGGCTTCTTTGAGGGAATCTCCGCTGATATTTCTTTACAGTAGCTCGGGCACTTCCATTACAAAAACCATGTAGAAAATGCATATCAGCGTCTTCACGAATGGAAAATTCTCGGGGCATCTCGATATGAAGTCGTACAGCGTACTAAACATTATTAGCTCACCAGAAATCAATGTCGATGTAAACTACTGTCCGTCCACCACAAGAAGTACCTCGAGACGGCTGAGGGGTCCGGAGAGGTCGCTCGCTTGCTCCACCCCTCCCCACTATTTCCACTCTCGTATTCACGACCTCCAAGCTCCGGATGCCAGACGCTACACAGTAGTAGAGCTTGTTTATTTTCGAGATAGAAGTTTCCTGACCTATCGTCGATATTTAATGTTTAAGTGGACTTCAAAATGTACTTTAAAAATGCAATAATTCAATTAAATTACATCCAATGTTATATTTATATTTAATGTAAAACATAATGGTAGTTATGCAGATTAGCGACGACCTCACCGATTTCTGTGACCTTGAAATGTTGTTGCGAGATCGGATGCGTGAATTCGGAGTGGTCGTGGGTGAATAACGAATGTCAGTCTAACGGTTGACGAATACTTTAATACACCAAGAGAACACACTGTACAAAGAACACTGAAACGCGACACAATAAAAGGCGGTCGACCACGAATTTAAACAACGGATTGAGAGTTCGAATAGCGTGTTAACATATGTAGTGCGGATCGACGAAGTATATACAACGCGTGTTGACAATAGACTGCTGATTCCCCCGGGGCACCGAACCGGTGAGAATCAGCTGTGGCGGTCGTGACGTCGTGACGTCATCCACGTATCGCGATCCCGGCAAGGAGGATCGGCCCGATGACGGTTGGCCGGAACAAATGTGTTATCAAGATCACTACTCTGATCAACTTTTTCCTATACATGTTGTGACGGTTGCTCGGGGCGGAGGAACTGTTGTCGCGTCAGTCGGCTGTCCAGGCTTCCGGAGTCTCGAGGGGAGGACCGGTAATTCCTGGAGCGGGCGCTAGGCGTCTCTTTGTTTCGGCGCGGTGGCCGGGTGGTGTCGCTGTGCGGAATCGGTTGGTTGTAGCCCACTCGGCTTTCGCGGCTCGGCTGGAAGGACTCCCGTGGGCTCTCGCCACTCGGGCCGGGACGGTTACGGTTCGGCGTTTCGCCACTTCGGTGGAGGAACTCCCGTGGGTATTTCACCACTTGGGCCTGGTCGGTTCTTGTTCGGCTCTCGCCACTCAGGTGGAGGGGATTCCCGTCGGTATTTCACCACTAGGTATCGGTAGTGGACGGTATCGGTAGCGGACGGTATCGCAACAGCGCAAAACGTAGTCTGGCACTCGGTGTTTCGGGATCGGTCATCAAAGATTACTGGATCTGGCGACGGTGGTGCACCGACTACCGATCTGGTGTTACCCGGGGGTATTCATACCCGGTCGCGGTCTTTATTGCTCGCGAGAAGTCCGGTCGTCGCGACGGCCCCCTCGCGGCCGCGGCGGGAGTTACGGTCTCGCGGTGCGCGGAGGTAGTGGTTGCCGTGGTCTAGGGGAAAGTCTCGCGCCGGGATGGATGTAACCGTCACAATGTTACCGCCGCTCGGCCTTAGTTTCCGAGATATGCGCAAAAATAAATTTTTAATATAAGTAACATTATTACATCTAAACACTAACTCTTCGCGATCTAATTTCATATCTTTATTGCACCTACTGCAATTCATCGTGCCACGAATTACTTTGTGCAAAACCAAGAAATCTACTAACTTTTCGTTACTGTTACAAATATCCAAAAATTCGTAGAGCTTCATGTTCACCAATGTATGGTAATACGGTTCGCGTTGAAATGACACTAAGCGCGTAAACGTACAAATAACATTTCAAACTGTTTACATAAATGAACACGAACATGCTGCACGGTTACGTACGGACATACACAATAATATACCGTACTGTTTCCTTGTATTTGATAATATTACTCACGAGTATCGGAGCTGTCAAAGTCGTTATAGTGGTAACAAATTCACTCAGAATGGAATTCTACGAATTTTTAACTCTCTGTTAGGTCTGTGTTAGGTCTGGATTCCGCCAATTTAATAAACGAGATTCTACTTGAGATAATGTAAGATGGTGATGTGAAACCAGACCTATTATTTTTAGTTTTATTTTTATTAAATGACCCTCCGGACAGCCGGACGGTTCCGAACTGCAAGACTGCATTAGGGCCTGTGTTGTATCCCTTTTCTACCCCGTAAAGGGGCGGCGTATTACCGGAGATATACTTCCTCCTCCAGAGGTCGAGCTTTTCAGGCGCGCGGGCCGCATGCGTCGTTGCCCCTGGTCGAAGGGACACCAGTCATATGGGGTCGAGCCATACTTCCTAGCAGAGAAAGAAAGGTGGTTATGTCGTCGGGCTGATCGACCCCCTCGTGGCAAAGGCAGTGGCAATCCTGCTTACATAGCCCCCCTTTCTTGGTCGGAAATCGGACAGCAAGGAGAGCTTGGAGTAAAACCTGGCAATGAGTATTCGCGTGCCTAAACTCAGCTGACCGAGGATATCCCCCTTCCCTAATCATCCTACAACTGTTACCCTGCGAAAAGGAACTCCAAAACACGAGTGTAGCGCGTAGTAGTGAGCAAGCGCCCGCGCGCGAACGATGAGATACATTTAAAAACTGAGTTTAAACTCATAGGCAAGAGTAGAGGCTTTAGTTTTTTGACGAAAGAGATAGTGTCGTGGGTGTGCGGCCACCGTACTTTCGGAGGCTATCCACGTTGTATGTTAACCCTATGTCCCGGTACGGTTGCCCCTGAATCGCCCTCCCCCCGCCCCCGAAAAATGAATGTGAAACCAGACCTACCCTTTTTACGGGGGGAGGGGAGCAAGGGCCCCCCTCCCCGGAATCCCCGCCCCAACTCTACCCTCAAACACCCGAAGTAACGGGCGCAGCCGGCCGAGCAAGCAGGACAGGGTGTCAACATGCACCCTGCCCCCTCGCCCGGCCGAGGGGGACGCCCCCTAGAGGCCACACTCCTGGCGGAGAGGGGGTCGGCCTCCCTCTCCCTCTGCGCTACCTCCTTCTACAACATTACTTGTTCGCAGAAGGAGGCAACCGCATTCCACTGCCTCTCGCCGCCGATCATGTGGTCGGCCACAGTCGGCAGCGAGAGGTCCATACTTATAACGCCCCTAAGGACACGACGCGGCGCCGGCCACGCTGGACATTCCTCCAGCGTATGCCGCGCCGTATCCTGGGCCTCCCCGCAGTGATGGCACTGCGCCGTCGGCTCTTTGCCTATTCTCCGCAGGTACTCCCCGAAACATCCGTGTTCGGACAGCACCTGCGTGAGCCGGTAGGTTAGCCTACCCCCGAGCTCCGCCATAAACTGGAAGGGAGCCATAACCCCGAGGAGGCACGCCGCCTCAGCGGAGATGGTGCGATAACCCCGTATGGCCCGTAAGGCCAGCCGACGCTGCACGCGACACGGGTGCGCCAAACTCCGCCGGCTGGCCATTAATTGTGCGGACCACACGGGGGCCCCATACAGGATCTTAGAGTGCATCACCCCCGCGTAGAGGCGACGCACAGTGGTCCCTTTCAGCGATTTAGCTGGCCAAAAGTCGATTTCAAAAATTTTACCTAAAGTGTGAAATTTTTGGTGCTTGCTATAGTTTAATATATGGGGGACAATGTACTAATATTTTTGTTATCATTCAGGCACCCATGAAGTGCTGTACGTCATCGAAAGTTAAAGATTTTCGTAGTATGTCTTGTTGCTAAAATTCGATGAGACAGTTTTTATGTGTTTCAAGTAAGTTGTACACATTTCTTTCCAGTATGAAAGTTTTGCAAGTAAGTATGGACTATACTTTCAACAATTTTTTATCTTTTTATTATCTTTTGGTAATTATTTACATTTCAACACGATTAGTATGTAAATAATATTTGTTACGATTGTAACACTTTATGAGCAATTATGGTGTACATCAGGGTACGTCCGGGAATTTTTTTAAGCGCGGTTGTAATTGTCAAAGGTTTGGGCTTACAGCAAAACAAAAATTAGTAGCCCGAGTCTGCCCGCGTTCTTTTTAGAGCATTTTCTTTATCGCGTCAAGCGGCCCTTGCGTTTCGGGCGCGCACGCTTTCCAGACGTAAACACTGGGTGACGACAAAGATGAAATGAAACGATCTTCTTATGTTTTATAAACACTAGAATGCCGAATGCAGTTTTGCCTCATTGTATCAGTCTTTTAGGAAATATCAGAAGCGAATGATTTCGAACAAAACGTGAAGTGTGTGCTATAATAAAGGGAAATTGTATTGAAAATTGGCCTTGATCCACAATATTTTATGTATAAGTATTTGCTGTACGCTGTTTAGAACTATCATATTTTAATTTAGTGTATAGTGTAATATAAACTAGTGATTAGACATATTGATTAGACATAGTGATTCGTGATTGAAAAAGTATTAAAAAATGTTTTTGAAATACTTAAACAAATAAAAAATGATATTATATGTGATTTGAAAACGTTGTGGGATCATTAAACATTATAAATAATTTTGGCCAGCTAAATCGCTGTTGGGGACCACTGTGTGACGCGTCCGTACATCGGGCCCCCCGATGTTAGGCAGCAATCGCCCAAGGGCGACCAGCACCAGCGGCTGTCGACTACTACACCTACCTGGAACCGGAGCCGGGGTGCCCGCCGGCCCCGAGGCAACGCGTGAAACCACATTGCCTCGGTCTTGCCGGCTGGGATACTCATCCCCAGCCTCCAGATCCCACCGACGACGCAGCCCACCACTGCTTGCGCCAGGCCTAGGGTCCTCCCCCATGTCTCCCCCCGCACGACCACCAGCGTGTCATCTGCGTAACAGATGACGCTGGCGGCGAGGGGGAGAGAGGCCCGCAGCACCGCGTCATACGGTAGGTTGCACAGGAGCGGTCCCAAGACCGAGCCCGGAGAGCTGCCTGCTCCTTCCTTATGGGCGCCAACTTGGCGTCCAGAAGGACAGACAGCTGCTCCATCAGGCCTGTGGGTCGGGGTAACTCGTCCAGCTTTACGGGAGGAGGTAGTACAGCGAAATCAGGGATGAGGGGTGGCCCCGCTACCTCCATTACCCCCGACTGCAAGGTCTCCTCGTGCAGCAAATAGGGGGAAGACAATGGCGACGAGAGAGGAAGGAGCACAGGTGGCACCCCGCCCTTTTCATCGCCATCATCTCCTCATTCTCCTGGGCAAGGAGAGCGAGTGTCCGCAGGTTGGGAGACGGAGAAGTTCCCACCATGGACGTAGAGGCAGTAGGGTACTCTAAAGAGCCTCGCTCCCCCTCTTGCACACCTCCAAAAACGCCTCCTCGGCATAGCGCGCCGCGACTTTTAAATCGCGCACGCTAGTGCCCTTGAGGTGCGCGCTCTTAAGCGCGGTCTTCTCAACCGATTGGATCTTCTCCAGGAATTCCTGGGGAATCTCCACAATTCTAAGAGCGCGAATCTCAAGCGCCATCTCCGCAACCAGAGGGATCGGGTCCCTGTAGGAACGCTTCCTGAGCTCCTCCAAGCATCCAGCCTCGACCCCACCCTTCCGCTTCAATCCTCCGCCAGAGACGGAGGAGAGCGCGACGAAGGCTACAGACCCCGCGTCTGACTCGGAGTATTGCCTTCGAGACAAGGTCGAGAGTCTCCTGTCCACGATCGGGGAGCCGGGAACACTGCCCCGGGTCGCAGAAGTACTCCGTGCCCTGTGGCTCGCCACCGACGCTCAGTGCGACATGCAATGGACAAAAATCAAAATAATAATGGTTCGATTCAAAAAAACAATACGGGGTCAATAACAGCCAAGAGTTTATTGTAGTTTAAATGCTAAAAAGTTAGATTACTCGTGCCCTAGTTGCTCTTTCAGACTGGTTTTTGTTTTAAACTGTTTTGTTCGATGCCGTCGTTGCCACAAGCGCGGTAGTCAAGTGGCACGGCTCGGCGAAGATGATCACCGCTGTTTACGCCAATTCGGTTTCGCGAAACACACCTCGGATCCCCAACGAAGATCCACTGTTGAGGTCACTTTTTTTGAGGATCCCCACCTAACGAGAATCGATTCTCGATATTCCGCGCGCCGTCGATCGCGCTCTCTTGCTTCCCGGATCGCGAACAATTAGCATCGATCGTTTGTGACTCCGAACCATCCGTGACCGTGTCGGCGTTGTTTTACCGATCACGTCTCGATCATCGACGCAAATTATACCCGCGTATTCCTCATCTAGGGAAGGTACATTACGACGCTGGGATCCCCCGCCTCGAACCCGACGCCGTCCCGAACCCGTCGACGAGATCACATCTTCGCAGAAGGAGACGGCCGCCTTCCACTACCTCTCACTCGACACCATGTGGCCGACCATGTTCCCGAGCGAGAGGTCCCACCCCTCCACGGCGGCTCTAAGAACACGGCGCGGCTCGGCCCATGCCGGACACTCCTCGAGTGTATGCCGCGCTGTGTCCACCTCCTCTCCGCAGTGGTGATACTGCGCCGCCGGTCCCGTCCCATCCAGTGCAGGTACTCTCCGAAACAACCATGACCATAGAGCACTGCGTGAGGCGGAAGGTGAACCTACCTTGCCTCCTGCTCCATGTCTTAAACATGGGCGGGAGGGCGCGGACAACCGGACGGCCCGATGGAGCAAGCAGTTGCTTCCATCGGGCCAGCGTGTCCTGCCGGGCCTGGCGCTTACGCACTTCGATCTCCTCTTCCTCCACGGCCGCGAGTTCCACCCCTGGAGGACGGCGGGCGGAGCAAGCGATATGATACATCGTCCCTCGCTCCGCCGCACAGTGGGCCAGATCAACGCGCTAGCTGTTCACGGCTATTTCAGCATTATTTATTAACTTAAAGACCACATTAAGTAGGTCGTTGGATTCGTCTTGGTGCCAGCTACAACGTTATTGAATAAAAAATATGTAGTAATAAATAAATAATGAAGGTGACCTCAAATTTTTATTTAAAAAAAAAAATTATTTAAATTTTGTATATTGAAATTTGTAGAAGACTGAGTACTGATTACTTTTTGTACGACACATTTTTTTGTCACACCACCGGAAATGTCTGAAAAATCGTGTGAATAATGAATAATATTTGAAAACTGGCTGTTCACCATTATTTCAAAACATAAAGACCACGTTAAATAGGTCGTTGGATTCGTCTTGGTGCCAACTATAACGTTATTGAATAAAAAATATATAGTAATAAATAAATAATTAAGGTGACCTCAAATTTTTATTAAAAAAAAAAAATTATTTAAATTTTGTATATTGAGTATACAAGTACGAGTACTGATTACTTTTTGTACGACACATTTTTTTGTCTCACCACCGGAAATGTCTGAAAAATCGTGTGAATAATGAATAATATTTGAAAACTGGCTGTTGAGGCTTTCAAACAAGAGTAATCCATAATTTTTTAATTTAATTTATAATTTTTCAGGTAGTTCGTATTCCATATTTCGGTATACACTATCTGTATTCAAATGTTCAAGAAAATACATTAATATTACAAGTAAAAGAGTGAACAGAAAATAATATTTTTTAATATATTATTTAAACAAATACTAACATTTTAAATTTGGCTTCGTAAGTGTATTCCTCATAAAAATACACACAACTTTGTCATTTATACTATTCATCTATCTTTAATAGTTTCCAAGATATTCGTGGAAATTGTTTTCTACCCTCACTTTTGAGGGCTGTTTTAACCTGGATTCTTTCCTTGTGAAAACTAGTAGAATCGTATATTCTAAACAACTTGTAACATATGCTTCTTTAACCTCAAGATGCACTGGCTGGTCATCAACGCGTCTCGTGCGACGCGACTCGCCACAGAGTTGCGTGTCACGCGACACTTTAAACTATCATAATTTCCAAACGGGTTTACGAGGGGACGAGATCTTTGAGGGTCTTTTAGAGGAGATGTTGCTGAAAATGTTCCACTTTGTTAGAACACTCAACTCGAGCGCATCTAGCGTGGAGCACCCCCTCCGGGGGCTTTCTTGCCCCTAGCCCGGAGCTCCCTAATGGCATCGGACAGCTCCCACTCCGTGACCCGTCATTCGTCCGACAATTCAATAGTCGGCCTAGGGGCGCGCTCCGACCCCCCCTCCGCCTCATCGCTGAGGGGGAAGAGGGTGTCTATAACGCGCTCCAAGAATTCCGGGTCTAACCTCTCCGTGACCGGGGACGCCCATGGAGGTCCCGGGTGGTGACCTAACCCAGACCTAGTACTAGTAGTAGTAGTAGTTGCATTTGCCGAGGAGGAACGAATCGGTCGTTCCTCGCTTTCTTTAAGGCACACCGTTCTTTCATCATCGGTTTCACAATTGGCGCTGCCGGCTCTCGGGCCAGTATGTCGGGTTGCTATTTTCCATTCGTTTTTCCGCCGCGTCTGTGTTTTATATGGCCCGGGCATCATTGATGAGACGGCCATACTACCTAATTTTTCAAGTTTTTGAGCCTTTTTAAGGCTGGGAGTGAACGTCGGGCCATCTCACCTTCAGACCTGCAGGGTGTCTCGCCTGCCCTTTATGACTCCCCCCACTTCACCATAATTACATGTTGAAAGCGTCGAGTTAATTAATACCTTCCCTATACTATTTCCAGATATTCTAGAAATTTATCCTCTCCCACCCTTGGAATTGATTCCATTCCTGATCTATGATTCTACAGGAGCGTTCAAAGTAAGGGAGCGCGAAGTGTTATGCATTGCGGAGAAGTTATAAGCAAATCCACAGATCCAATCTGACTTTATCGAAATCTTGACTGAGCCAAGATATCAATGCCATACGGTCTTCAACTGTCGAGACAATTCCGCGTTGGTGTAAAGAGGGATCGTTCGCCAATTTCGCCGAAATTTTTCTCCTGAGAGATTTAAATATCGGCTACATCGGGTTCTCCCCCTTGTGGTGTGCTCGACGCAGTCTAGTAATTATGGCTGATAAATTAGGATGTAACCATCATCCTCGTTTATCAGTCGCCATTCAACCAGTGATTCCGTCCGCCTTGAAGGTTTGTTTCCGTGCCTGTCTTTATCGCTGCACAGTGGGTGCAGACCGTCATCGAAGAGATGAAACGGTTATTATGTAACCTCTCAAGCTGTCTCTTTTTCCATGGTCTCTTCGCTGGCCCCTCATAGAGGGCATTTTCCTTAAACTGCAGTTTCCTCGTCGATTTGGTCAATCCTACGGTCGTACTGTTCCAGCTATGATCACGGTTCTGTACCGGTCTAGCTTTCCCAAGCACGAACTAGTTTCGCAGCCCTTCGGAAACTGTTGTTGTAAATATTTTTTTTTTATTTGGCGGTTCTGTTTTTGTTTCATGTTTTACCATTTCGATATGCTGTTATCGAGTTTTCATTTTCCAGTTTTCTAGTTTTTGAGAACTGGTTTCCCTTAGGTTTGTACTATTTCATCTTTGTCAGTCGCAGAAATCGAGGAAACACATGTGTTTCCTACATCCATTTCCTGTATCGACTGGTAGATTAGTAGCATTGCTTTTTACTTACGAATATCAGTTTCCATAGAGATGCGTGATTATATTTATAATCTTTGGCTGTCTCTTTTTCCGTAATCTTTTCGGTTGCCTCTTATTTATGGCCTATTGTTTTATTTCAGTTTCCTCATGAGGGTGGTCAGTCGACGGTAGAGCCTGAAAAGACCGTCGTTGTTAATAATGATTATTGCGGGTTTTCGAGCTCGAACTAGATTCGCAGCCCTTCGGAAACTGTTTGTTGATACCTTGTTATTATTTGGTATTTGCGACTCCCATATTGTTTCCTTTTTTGGTTTGAGAGATTATCCCATCTCAGATTCAGATTAGGAAGTGTTCCAGTTTGCCGTTTTTGCCATGATTATGTTATTCTTTTTAGTGATTGTAAATCGGAGAGATCCCATTGTTTCTTGGTTCCGATTTGAAGCCTGAACTGGCGAGATGTCTAATTATTTAGATAATTAGTTACTATCTCTTTTTCCTTTGGTCTCTTCGTTTGTCATTTTTTAAGACGGATATGATGACTGCAGTTTTCTCATCGGGGTGATCAGTCTACGGTAGAGCCTGAGAAGACCGTCATTATTAGTAATGATTATTACGGTTTCTCAGACTCGAACTAGATTCGCAGCCCTTCGAAAACTGTTTATTGATACCTTGCTTTTCTTTCGTCCTTATGACTCCCTTATTTATTTCTATTTGGTTTAGGAAGTTTTCCTTTTCCAGATTTAGATTAAGGAATATTTCAATTTTCCTTTACTCGATGAGTGCTGGTTTTCAACGTCCTGTAACCTCCCCTTTTAGTCGCCTCTTACGACAAGCAGGGAATACTATTGGTGTATTCTACCCCCCACCAATTGGGGTTTAACCCAGACCTAACCCAGACCTTTTTTTTTTTTTTTTTTTTAACGTGGGGAAAATGCATTACGCATACCCCGCCCCCCGGGGGGGGGGGCGGGGTTATGTGGGACTCTCCCCGACCCGGCGGACGCCGGCTCGGGGCATGCCCACTGACGACCCCACGGTGGCCTCCCTGAGCTAATTGGGGGTGGTCGGGATCTCGTGAACGAATGCCACCGACCACCCCCACCTCTCGGCAATAAGCCCCATCACGGAGGGAGAGAAGCTCCCCCCAACAAACCTAAACCCTTAGTAGGATGCCGTGCGGGCCACCCACACAGCGTCCCCCATCCCAAGGGTCGCTCGGCTGGACGACCAGAGCCCCAGCTCTGGCCGTCCGCGACCCCCGGAGACCCCCTTCCTCGCTCGGAGGGGCGAGCCCGAAGGGGCTCCACCTTGCCGAGGGAGGAGGTCTCCGCACGCGCTAAAAGAAGGAAGAAAGAAGAAGAAGAAGGGGGAGAGGAGCAAGCGCTCCCCCCCCCCACGAACCCCAACCCAATCCCACCCTCAGTACACCCCTAATGTGGGGTGAAGCCGGCCGAGCGGGAAGGCAGGGTGCAAACAGGCACCCAGCCCACCCGCCAGCCGGCCAACCCCTGGGGGGACTCCACAGTCCCCCAATGGCGGTGGTGGGAGTTGTACAACTAACTAGTCCCACCACCACCATCACGCCTACGACCCCTCACCGGGGGGCCGCCGGCCTCTAGGGGGACGATCCCTAGAGGCCAATCTCCTTGCAGCGAGGGGGTCGGCCTCCCGCCCCCTTTCCGCCGCCTCCTTCTCCGAGATAACGGCCTCGCAGAAGGAGGCGATTGCTTTCCACGACCTCTCGCTGCCGACCATGCCATCAACTATGGCCCGCAGCGAGAGGTCCGCTTCCAACACCCTTCTCAGGACTCGGCGCGGCGCCGACCACGCCGGACATTCTTCAAGCGTGTGCCGCGCCGAGTCCTGTTCCTCCTCACAGTGATGGCACTGCGTCGTCGGTTCCTTGCCAATCCGACGCAGGTACTCTCCAAAGCACCCATGGCCGGAGAACACCTGCGTCAGACGGTAGGTGAGCCTTAGCCGCCCCCTGCACCATTCTCCCAGAATGGGCAGGAGGGCCCGGACAATAGGCCGGCCCGAGTTGGCGGCAACAACCTGTTGCCGCCAGTGGGCCAGCGTGTCCAACCGGGCCTGGTGCCTAAGCACTTCGACTTCTTCCCCCTCCGGGTCAAGCTCCCCGCGGCGGATGGAGCAGGCCGTCCTGTAATGGGAGCCATCCCCGCGAGGAGGCACGCCGCCTCAGCGGAAATGGTGCGGTAACCCCATATGGTCCGCAAGGCCAGCCGGCGCTGCACGCGATTAGTATTCTCTACGCTGCGCCGACTGGCCATTAACTGCTGTGACCACACAGGGGCTCCATAAAAGATTTTAGACCGCACCACCCCCGCATAGGGAAATCTCCAAACCCAGCCTCCGGATCCCACCGACGACGCAGTCCACCGCTGCCGTCGCCAGGCAACTGTTCCTCCTCCACGTCTCCCCCTCGACGACAACTAATGTGTCATCCGCATAGCAGATGACGTTGACGCCAAGGGGGAGAGAGGCCCGCAGCACCGCGTTATAAGTGAGGTCCCACAAGAGCGGCCCAAGGACCGACCCCTGCGGGACACCGCGGTGCATCTCCTCCTTCCTCATTACACCGTATCGGCCCGGATACTCAAACCACCTGTTCCTCAGGTAGTCCCGAAGCACAGCCCGGAGGTAGGGGGGAACCTGGAAATAATCCAGCGCCCCCACTACCTCACACCAGGGCAGGGTGTTGAAGGCATTGGTGATGTCAAGACTCACCGCCAACAACACCCTGCCCCGAGCGACAGCCTCGCTCCGGAGGGTGGCAAGACGACCAATCGCATCGATCGTCGAACGCCCCCTCCGGAACCAAAACTGGCTGTCGCTCAGATCGGGACCACCACGGGACAGGTGCTCGACGAGGCGATCGGCAATGATCTTCTCAATGATCTTAGCCGCCTCGTCGAGGAGACACAAGGGTCGATACGCAGAGGGAGAATCTGCGGGCTTTCCATCCTTACGGAGGAGGACCAACCTGGCGACCTTCCACGCCCGGGGGAAAGTGCCCCGACTCAGACAGGCATCCAATACTCGTCTGAAAGCCGCGGCTAGGACGTCCAACACCAAGGCCAGCACGCGTCCGGGAACTCCATCTGGTCCGGGGGCCTTACGGCCCCCTTCCCGGACGCGCTGAACAGCCTGGGAGAGCTCATACTCGGAGACCCCGAGTTCCGCGGTCCAGTCAAACTGGACCGCAGTGGGCGGGTCAATCCCCCCGCCCCCCGTAGGGGGGAAGAGAGTGGATATGACCCGCCCCAGGAACTCGGGCTCCAACTGCTCCGTGACAGGGGGCGCCCATGGGCGGAGCTTCCCAAGCACCGCCTTATAAGGACGCCCCCAACGGTCCCTATCCAGGATCCGTAAGAGCTCATCCCAGGCCTTGGCCTTGGCAGCGGCAATCGCACGCTGGAGAGCCATTCTGGCCGCCCTATACACACCGTACAGGACGGCCTCTCTCGCCTCTTCGCCGACACTCCTCGAGAGGCGGCGACGAGCGCGGGTAAACTGGCGTCGGGCGCGAACACAGGTATCCCTCAGGTCCGCAATTTCGCCCGACCATTATTAAACTGACCGCTTCGGGAGTAGTCGACCGGTCCGGGGCATTGCCGCGTCGCAAAGCGACTCTAAGATGCCCCGGAACCACGACACCCCTTCGTCAGCCCCGCGCTCCCTGGCCACCGGCAGGAGTAGGCGAGAGCTCCGGCTCTCAGGACGTCCACGTCCAGTCGCTTCAGCGCCCATCTCTTGGGCGCCGAACGGATGCCATCTCCAGGGGGCCTGTCCGCTGCCGATTCGGCCGCCACCATCATGGTGACGTGGACGTGGTCCGACAGAGTCTCCCACTCTGTGGCCACCCTCCAAGCGGACATACGGCGCACGGCGGCAGGGGTGGCCCAAGTCAAATCGACTATGGACCACCCGTTCCACCGCACGCATGTGGGAACGGAACCCCGGTTAATCAACCAGAGCTCCATGCTCCCAGCCCAATCTTCAAGGGCCTCGCCACGAGGGGTGGTCCCGGGGTTACCCCAAGAGGGGGACTTCGCATTGAAGTCCCCCAGGACCAAAACTGGACCGGATATATAAGGGGGATCGCCGCCCCTAACCGGTCCAAAAACCCCTCGAATACTGCGAGGCCACAATTGGGCGAGATGTAGCATCCCGCGACCAGACACCTTCCCCATCGCACCAGGGTGTACCCATCGCCCCTCACTACCACCGTACAGGGGGGAATTCCCCCTGACGGTGCCAAATCATCACGGAGCCCTCCATGTCCCCTACCCAAGGGGGGGAATCAGGGACAACGTAAGGCTCCATGATGACAGCCAACCCGATCTGCCGCTCGGCAAGGCCCTGGACCAACAGGTCCTGGGCCCTGCGCGAGCGTTTCAGGTTGGCCAGAAGAGCCAGGAGCATCTGGGGCATTAATCGGCCGTAGATGCTCCCGGCTCTGCCACCTCGATTGAGGTGGACGGTGGAGGTGGGGCATCTACCTCCATCACCCCCTCGGGTATTGAGGAGGGTGCGGCAGCTGCCGCACTCCTCCCCTCCACAGCCGGCTTACTGGGGGTCCCCTCCCCCCCAGGTTTCCGGCTCTTTTTCGGGGCGGGGGGGGGGGGGGGGCAAGAAGCGCTCCCCGCCTTGTGCCCGACAGGCCTCCCCAACGCGGTGCATATGGGGCACCGAGGGGCCGCCGAGCACATGTTCGCCCGGTGGTCGTCCGCTCCAGCACTGACCGCTACGGTCTACGGTGCTAGTGCACCGCTGCCTGACGTGTCCCACAGCAAGGCAGCGGAAACACTGCAACGACCTCGCGGCCAGCACCTCAACTCGGGCGGACGACCACCCGACCCGGACCTTGCCGGCGTCCGCCAACTGGCGGGCGGCTGCAGCGGGGCACTGCATCCATACGGTGCCCAACCCGTTGGCCGGGAACTTAATGTCCCCGACCTTTAAGGCCTCGGGTGAGCACCCAGTGGCAGCCACAACCGCCGCCTTCACCTCGTCGGGGGTTACACTGTCGTCCAGGCCCCTCAGACGGAGTTCTGCCGTCTTGACGGGCCTGGCGACTCTCACACCCGTGCCGCTCAAAGCGGTCACCATTTTGGCAGCCAGAGCGTCCGCCCTGACTGCCCCCTCGGGACCGGGGACCTCCAACAGCAGACCCCCGGTCACCGCCCTCTTAACCCGAAGGTCGCTGACCCCCACCGACGCCAGGTCAACGGACCTCTTGACGAGGACCATGGCGTCGGCGATGGCAGTCCTGCACCCCTCCGGGACGGTCAGCGAAATCGCCGCCGTCTTCGGTGGGGGAGCCACCTTCGGGGAGGGCTTCCCTTTTCCCCTCCCCCCAGAAGCTCCTTTGGGAGCCTTACCGGGTGGGGGAGCCGCAGCCTTGGCTTTGGCTTTCGCCCCAGCCTTGGCGCGTCGGCCCACTACCGTCACCCAGGACTCTCCCGGGGAATCGGCAGCGGGCCGAGTAGGGGTCGGGACTACCGAAGCGGCCGGCAGCGGCACCCGAGAAACCGGGGGAGGAACCGGATCTGTCGGCCCCTTCCCTCCCTTCTTCTTCTTCATCTTCTTCCTCCTCCCTCCCACCCCGTCAGCAGAGACGGGGGCAGGGGGAGGAAGAGGAGGTACCGTCTTCGCGGCAGCCGAGGCCGACCTCAGGCCCTCCCGCCGCCGCTGGGAGGCAGCAGGCACGGGAGAGGTCCCGAACACCGCCGCCAGGAGAGCTGCCTGCTCCCTCCTAATGGGCGCCAATTTGGCGTCCAGAAGGGCAGTCAGCTGCTCCATGAGGCCGCGGGGAAACGTGAAACGGGGGGAGGCATCAACTTGGCCTCAGACGGAGGAGGCCTCGGCGCCTCCGTCACCCGCGGCTGCAACGGCCGGTCGCTGGCGGGGGGAGGCGATGGCGACGAGTGAGGTAGAAGAGGTATCGGCACCTCTCTCCTCTTCATCGCCATCAACTCCCCCATGATGGCCACATTGGTGGCCCTCATGCTCTCCAGCTCCACCCGCAGGTCCGCGTTCTCCCCCAGGAGACGGTCGTAGGACCGCGGGTTAGGAGCTGGCGATGAGGGGAGGCTCGCAGCGGCGGCAGCGTCCCCGCTCCCCCTCTTGCACACCTCCATGAAGGCCACCTTGGCAAATCGCGCGGCGACCTTCAGATCGCGCACGCTTGTGCCTTTCAGGTTCGAGCTCCTGAGCGCCGTATCTTCCACCGAGCGAACTTTCTCCAGGAACTCCTGGAGAATCTCGCCAGTGCTCAGGGCTCGAACCTCTAGCGCCATCTCGGCCACTTTCGGGGTGGGGTCCTTGGAGGGCCGCTTACCACGCCCCGCCAAATCCTCCGACCCCGCGTCCGCCTTACGCTTCAGCCTCCCAGCTGAAGCAAGGGACTCTCCATCCGACCCCGAAACCTGGGACGAAATGGAGAGCCTCCTACCCCCCATCGGAGACGGCGGGACGCTGCCATGAGTCGCGGACTCATGGGCCGTCACCGCCGCCTCGAATACCTCCTGCCGCAGGCTCCTAACAAAGCCCACGACAGAAGCTTGCGACGGGGTTTTGCACCCCGCCGCAACGCCAGGCGACACAGAGCGCCCAGCGCGCCCGGCCGCCAAACCCGACGACGCAGAGCGCAAAATGCGCCCGGTCGCCCCGCCCGACACAACCGACACACCGTCGTCGTGCCCATCCGCGCCCTCCGCGGTCTCGACCGGGACGGCTACCGAGCCCCGCCGGGCCGCAGGACAAGTCCGCGATCCCCAGCGAGGGCCCTCCCTCTCCACTGCTCGTGCTACCGCACCCCCCACCAACCCCGCTTCCGGGCGCGGTGTCCCCTCCGTCTCAGAATTGTTCCGAGGCTCGTTGTCGTCAAACATTATTCATTCATAATTGGGCCTGGTTACAACGCCCCCATTTCTGGGGACGCTTCACTCGATGCCCTCCAATTCTAGGCGGACATAAAGGTCGACCGGAGCAGAGCCGCTTACCCCGGCAAGCCTAATACGACTGGGGGGCGGCAGGTACCCAGAAGTTGTACAACACTTGAGAGCCGATGCATCCATCGCCCACCCCCGGCGCTTACTCCGGGAGTTTCCCATCGCCACGTTACGATAGCTTGGGATAGAGACTTTTTTATAGAGGTTTATCCTCCTCGCAGGAGGACATGCTGCCCAGGACACGTGTGCAGCGGTTTTCACTCCTACTCCGTGTGAGCCTTACCGGCAAGGGAAGCCCTACCAGGATCCGAAGATCCCGCCGGCATCGCCTCACACATCACAGGAGCTATTTCCCGCCGCGTACCCCTTGCTCCGTTAGCCACTCATCACAGTGAGTGCCCAGGAACCACCACGAGGAGGTGGAGCAAGAGGATTTAGGTGTGTGACATCCCTCAAATAGAGAGAACGGCTCGACAGTGGATCAGAGTCACCACTGTGGAGGCTACACACCCTCGGTTCCCAGATCTAACCCAGACCTAACCCAAACCCCCACCCCGTCAGAAAATACAACTTCAACTTCAATTACTCTTCCAATCACCATTTAGTGATCATTTTTCCGAGAATACACTGTACTGGTAACATAAGAATAACCAAAAATTTTTTTTTTTTTTACGTATATCTCGAAAACTAAGGCCGAGCGGCGGTAACATATATAGGAAAAAGTTGTTCAGAATAGTGACCTTGACAACATATTTCAAGGTCATCGAAATCGGTGAGGTCGTCGCTAATCTGCATAATTACCAACATAATTCATGATTTACACGTCTTTCAATAAGTTACAACAAAAATTAGATAAAATTCATATAACTTCTATAAATGATATAAATTGGTCGAAATTGCGAAAGTAGTCTGTGTGACCAGTATCGCAGCGGTTTTTGTATTAGTATTTACCGCGAAAATTAAACTTTAATTACCATTAAAAATAGGATGAAACTGCGGAACAGCTACAATCTATCCCTCGATTTCGATGATGTCTGCATACATTGTGGAAATCTATGTACAGTGACTCCCATTAATATCCGGACGTTGTTACGAATTCGACGAATTGCCTAGTAAGTTAATGGAAAAAGAGGGCGGTGTGAAAGCAGCCCGCTTCGGTTAATTTGGCTTGTGAAAGGAATTTAAGACTCGCGCAGGAAACGTGGAGAAAAACACAGAAGCTCTAATACGTGATACAAGAACGTAGACAAAGGCTATGCGGAAGCGCTAGTACGTGATACGTACAAGGAAGTAGACAAAGGATACGCGGAAGCGCTAGTACGTGATACGTACAAGAAAGTAGACAAAGGATACGCGGAAGCGCTAGTACGCGATACGTACAAGAAAGTAGACAAAGGACACGCGAACGCGTATTCACATGATACGTAGTATCGATTTAAGATCCTTGTAACGACTGCCTCGTGGCGATTCTTCTCGCGGCGAGGAGGCGTAAGAGTAGGGAGCAGATGACGATGCGCGACACCTCGCGAAATCTTACTTCGGTTACTTATCGATCTAATAATTTGAGCAGAGATGGCGTAACTAGTGTCAACGGTAACCCATCTAGCGTAAACTCGGCGAGGTACAATGATCGTCATCAGTTCCGTTGGCGAAACTCTTCGATAATCCGAAACAGACGTTTTTAAAAAAACGATAACTTTTTTCATATTGCATCATACGATTTGAACTTTTTTAGAAGTTAGAGCAATTAATTTACTACATGATGTGAAAATAAATTTTTTCAAAAATTGCAATTGTCGGAATTGTAGAGAAAATACTAAAAGTTGTAAAAGTCTATTTTACGGGCAAAACGCCGGGCCACGCTCGGCCGCACGATACGTGGTCCACCCGGGACAAAACGTATATCGCAGATTCGGATTTTTACGAAAGACGCCGCTAAGGGAATCTACTTTCGGGCGCCAGATACTCGGCAGTATTACGCAAATTGCGCGATAACAGGGCGAGGCGCGAGAGAACAATCCGAAACTGCGAGAACCATGCGATATTCTGGATGGCTCGAGGACGGGCTCAGGATTCTATGCGGGCTAAGCACGGAGCATTTCCCGCGGCGGAAAGGTTTCTCGACGGAAATAATCGGGCGATGGAATAGGCTTGGACATGGTTTATTTGTCCGGTGAACACGACATGGCTGCCGGTGAGAGCCGGCAGCGGTAATTTACAAGCCCGCGCGTTCGCAATAATTTGGCGATGGATTTTCGGTCGCTCGCGCTTTCTTCGCTCGCTCGCGTCGAATCCGGCAGTTCACGAGATAGTCTACGTGTTACTACCCGCTCTCTGTGCGGAAAAACCGTCGGATTTCGATGGAATACGCGATACAATGACTAGGTCGTTCGAACTTGGCCGTCGGATGCGATACGGGCCGTTGCGTCCTCACACCGGCGAACGTCTCGACAATAACGTACAATTACTCGCGAAATCGGCACCGATACGGCCCGCCGCGAATCCGCGACTCCGCGTTAATCCTGACGTCGTGCTACCGCCTTACGACGGGCACGCGGCCCCCGCTGTCCGACCGGATTCGCGTTACTAACCCGGCATGCACGTTAGCCGACCGACGACCGTTCGTCCTTTCTCGATAAGATGGCCGCACACGCGGCATGGAGACGGTTTCGTCGTTTCGCGACGCGAACGGTTGCGGCGACGGCTCGTGTAGAGGGGGGGTTCCTGCCCGCTCCGGTCGTGGACACGTCTCGTGTCCTCGTTCCCTCGTCGGTGCCTCTGGGTGTCTTAGCACGAAATTATTTCCGGAGCCCGTTCCGATGACGTCTCGTACGGTAAGAAATAGGGGCCGGACTCCCCTGGAGCCCGGTTTCGGTCCTACAAAGTTCGCGTCGCCCAAGTGGCGCGACGATCAAACGCGTTAATATTCGTCCCCTGGAAATCGTCTTTCCCTGGGAGAGCGCTCGTAAACGGCACTTTTCGCATCGGCACTGCCAGAGATCGGCCCGGCCTCTCTTCTACGGGATCGAGGGACGTCGGCAAAACTTGCCACGTCACAGTATACATTGTAAAAGTTTCATCGAAATCGGTTGATGTGGGAAAAAACGACAGGCATTGAAAGATATATGAATCCTTAGATTTATGGCAGTTAGAGGCCGAAAATCGTGAAAAATTGTAATTGCCTAATACAGAATATGCGTGAAGTCACGTTCCTTTTGGATGCTGAGAGTGGCTCGGCGCGAGGATGTTTAACGTCGTAGGATACATTCGATTCTGTCCTTACGCCACTGGATCGTTCGCTTCCAATTATCTCACTCGGTTTCGAAGAGTCTATTCACTCTCTTCGTGACATGATCCGATTAGTGTGTGTGAGCGCCGTAGTCAATAGCTCGCTAGAACCAATAATGCGTGTGACGCGACAGTACTGACCGTCCACCACAACAAGTCTCTTGGTAGGAGTTTCACATCAAAGGGACAACAAACCGTCCGATTGGTCTAAGCGGCAGAGGCTCGAGTCGCGTCACACGCATTATCGGTTCTAGCGAGCTATTGGCTACGGCGCTCACACACACTAATCGGATCGTGTGACGAAGAGAGTGAATAGACTCTTCGAAACCGAGTGAGATAATGCGAAGCGAGCGACCCAGTGGCGTAAGGACAGAATCGAATATATCCTACGACGTTAAACATCCTCGCGCCGAGCCACTCTCAGCATCCAAGAGGAACGTGACTTCACGCATAGTCTGTATTAGGAACTTCTAACTCGTTATCAGTTAAAATTTTAAATTAATGCTACAGATCAGAACAAATGAGAAATATTTTCGAACTACAGCTTTCAATTTTGTCCAATATGTATATGTTCCCTAATACCAAAATTATTAATTTCTTGAAAATGAATAAGTAACGATCATTCGTTTAACACATTTCTATCATACGGAAGAGTAAAAAATAGATAGATTGTAGCTGTTCTGCAGATTCATCCTATTTCTAATGGTAATTAAAGTTTAATTTTCGCGGTAGATACAGATACAAAAACCGCTGCAATAATGATCAAACAGACTGCTTTAGCAATTTCGACCAATTTATAACATTTGTAGAAGTTATATGAATTTTATCTAATTTTTGTTGTAACTTATTGAAAGACGTGTCAATCGTGAATTATGTGTTACATTAAATATAAATATAACATTAAATGTAATTTAAATGAATTATTGCATTTTTTAAGTACATGTTGAAGTCCACTTAAACGTTAAATATCGACGATAGGTCAGGAACCTTGAATCTCGAAAATAAACAAGTCCTACTACTGTGTAGCGTGTGACGTCAGGAGCTCGGAGGTCGTGAATACGGGGGTGGAAATAGTGGGGAGGGGTGGAGCAAGCGAAAGACCCCCCCGGACCCCTCAGCCGTCTCGAGGGACTTCTTGTGGGAGACGGACAGTAATTCAGCAAGTAAACATAGAGTTTATGTAAACATAAGACTTTATGTAAACACAAATAGAGATATTTATAATACGTTCGTACGCTGTATCGACGAAATCCCAGTTCATTATCATTTTCTATTATTAGTTATAACTCCTTAATAAAACATTTAAGAGCATATGTTCATATAACATTTTTATCTTACTGTTGCGTGTAGAACACGCTGACAAAGTTTGGCCGGAAAAAACTGGGACACTCTGTATGTCAAGGTCATTGTAATTCGTCAGGAGGGCACACTTCTGAATAAGTATCAAATAAAGTGTTAATATATAGTTCTGGCTTCTTCATTCCAATTGATAACGGACGCGTTTGATGCGAGTATCGATATTTTTGACTTAATCTTGATTCTTTTGACAGTATTTTGTTCGGCACTGCTTTCTCTGATAAATCCCTTCTGCAGATATTGCTTAATGAAATTATTTTTTATAAGAACTATACTAAAATAATATGATTATTCTGGATTCTAGTTCTAGCAGCCTTGATAGGAGTCTACATAATTGTGGCAATACTGGTCCCTACAATACTACACTCAAAACTTCAACTTCACTACCTACGCATGTTTGGGTTCTTTTACAATGAGGAAAGCCCAGGAACTGATTGGGTTGGCGTTCAACTTGTACTAGTAAGCGTATTGGGTCAAATGGCATTAGTAGGTACAGAGGCGTCAGTAGCTGTTTTCTCTGCTTACTTATGTGGATTATTTGAAATTACCAGGTATGTTTAAAGCAATTTGTTCATACTTTCATCTATACATTCAGTCATCCTACTTGGATTGTACGAGTCTATTATCAAGTAATGAGTCTACACTCATGCTACATGTCTACTAGAGAGTTTCACTGTCCACAACTGCTGCCTTTTCTTTTGCACGCAGTGCAAATTTGCTGCAGTATTAATGTGACGCGGTAAAAAAAGGGCTCGTGTAACATGATGGTGTACACCGTATACACGGTGGTTGTTGGTGTATCTCATCATAGTTTCACGAGACAAAATACAGTTATAAAAGATCATTATGATAAACCTACATTTATTATCCGAACATGTCAAAGGACTAGGAAGACAGAATTGTTACAATAATAGAGGCTCATTCGCGCTCTTCTTCAACGGTGCAGTGCGACCTGCAGATTAAGGGGGATTCTGGCTTTCAAGACTGTTTTTTGTACAAATTTTTTCATCCAAATCGGTCGATGAAGAGAAAAACGACGGGCATTGAAAGATGTAAGAATTCTTAAATTTACTAGTTACAGACCAAAAATTGTAAAAAAACAGCAACTTTCATAATCTTTAAACATTTGTAGCTCATTACAACGATGACCGATTTTGATGAAGTTTTCAGAATATGTATAATTGACACAGATCTACAAAAACATATTTTTTATATTTTTAATATGGGCCCACATAAATACTTTTAGTATTTTCTCTGCAATTTTTTCAAAATTTCTTTCATACGTCATGTAGTAAACTAGTTGATCTAACTTCTCAAAAAATCCAAGTTGTTTGGTCCAATATTAAAAAGTTATCGACGTTTTAAGAATATCCGAATATTAATAAGAGTCAGTGTTCGAATCAAATGATCCATTAGTATGATCTACACCTCGTCAAGATGAATATTTTCTGACACAGTTGCAAGAAATAGAGGTGGGATAAAAATTCATTTCAAATGTAAACATTTGAAAATAATATTACGAGAAGAGTATTACTATATGTGAAGTTAATATTTTCACTGGAAGAAATACATGTAATAATAAAACATCTTTAATTTTAATATTACTTTCCTTTGAATTGAAGACATACATTACCTACTGTTAGATCTTATTAGGTATTCAAAGTGATAATCAAAAATTGCCTTACCGACCTGGTTACAAAAAATCTAGGATCATTGTCCTAATGATTGACAGGTTGTTTCGATGAATGACGCATTAATATGCACGTTCCAATAAATAAACGGATTGCGAAGAGCTCGCTCTCATCTGTGCCCTTTCGCTAAGTTGTAAACACCTACGTATCCATTAGTCTGTCACGTCGCAAATTCACTGTACAAAGTTTGTTTAACACTAGAACTACCACACCAGTCAAAATGACTGGTTTGACAACTTTTTTTTAAAAATTCCTAGTTCATGTTATATTTTTTCTCCGCAATGATGTAATGACTTTTGCAGGGATAGCTAAAGGAATAATATAATAAACTTTAATTTTGTTTTATTCATTTAAAATAAAAGTAATTTTGTATCATGGCTACTGATACCAGTACCAGTCAAATTGACTATAATCTGTTTACCGAAACCGGATTCGTTTATTTAAATGAGGTATTAGATATCTAAATAAAGTTATGAGTGCCATATTATCCAACTTTGTCCCACGCCACGCTTGTCTGGCGCCATAACATAAACATAGACGTAACGTAATGTAAACATAGTAATAGGAGTAGCTGCGCTTGCCGTTGCACACGGTCATTCTGTAGAGCACAGTCGTTGGAATAAGACCTGATTTCTCGTTTTATAAACCAATATTTTACAAGCCTTGAAAATGAGTAAACAATTGAAAGCATCCGAATTGTTGCAAAAACTTAAAAGGATACCAATGGAATTCTCTGATATCGAGAATAGTGAATTCTCTGAGTGTGAAGGAAGTGAACCAGGTGAAAAAGAAATTGAAATTTGTAGTGATAACAGTAATAGTGACATTAGTGACACAGAAAATGAGTCCGCAGAAAGTGAGCCAGAGAACATTTTGAGTGTACGCAAAAGGAGACGTGCTCGGGTACTTTCAAGTTCTGAAAGTAAAACTGAAAGTGTACAAGCTAGTCCAAATGAAATTGCCGTAGACGGAACCAGGTGGGAAAGAATTCAAGAAGGGTCAGCTTCTGGGAGATTACCCTTGCATAATATATTCAAAGACACATCCGGCCCCACAGGATATGCAAAAAGAAGTATCATGAAAGATAAAGTAATTAGCGTATTTTCCCTACTAATTGACAGCCATATGTTGCAACGTATAATATCTTGCACCGAATCAGAAGCCTCTCGAATTTTGGGTAAAAAATGGACCCTTACAGAAACAAAATTGAAAGCATTCCTTGGAATATTGTACGCATGGGGAGCATACGAAGCGAAAAATTTGAAACTCGTTTTTCATATTTGTGGAATACAAAATGGGGATCATGCTTCTTTTCCAGCACAATGAGTCGGAATGAGTTTGTTAAAATATTGAAATTTATTCGGTTTGACAAAAAAGATGATAGTAGTCAACGTTTGAAAAATGACTTTGCACTAATATCAACCGTATGGGATAAGTTTATTGAAAACAGCCAGAATTGCTATAAACCTGGTGCAAACATTACAATAGACGAGCAACTTTTCCCAACCAAAGCCAGATGCAGTTTTACGCAATATTTACCGAATAAACCCGACAAATTCGGAATTAAATTTTGGCTGGCATCTGATGTTCAAACAAAGTATGTTGTAAATGGATTTCCTTACTTAGGAAAGAACGAAACACGAGCAACATCTGGGTGAATATGTGGTACTCAAACTTATTGAACCGTATAGTATGAAGGGAAGGACCATAACGACCGACAATTTTTTTCCAAGCTTGTCGCTGGCATATAAATTATTAGCCAAAAGAACCACACAGTTTGGCACAATACGCGGAAACAAGGGTAGCTAGAAAGTGACCAGGAGGAAGGGTGGTGGAAGGAAAAGTGAGAGTCAAAAGGTTTGAGAAAGGAATGACCTATGGGTGATGCGTACGGTGGTAAACAGATGTTTTATGGTTCTGGGCTTCTTGATGAATTTATGGTGGTGAACGTTTGAAGACAGTCAGGAACATGATTTTTTAGGAGTTTTTTCGTGATTGATTGGGAGGCATAATTGGGGTCCTAGAATTTAGACACGTAGATGCAATTTGCGACGGACTGTTGTTCGGTGAATTTATGAGACCTGACTTCGAAATGTCCATATACCTTTATACCTTTATAAATATTTTCTATATTTTTCATACATGTTCGGGACCCGGGACGAATATTTAAGGAATGGACTGTATGGGAAATCGAAAGGATCGGGTGCGGAACACAGAAGGAAGTCCGGATGGGGAAATCGTGTGGGAAGCGTGAGGAGACGGTGGTTAAAGAAAGTCGTTGAAGAGCTGGTGCACGTTGATGATGGAATGATTATTTATTGCGTTTAATCGCGTAAACGAGAAAGGGCGCGCGATCGAGTCAAGAGAGAGAGGCCGATCTCGAGCGGCAATACTAAAGGTAGTCACAATGAACTGGGCGCGATATAAAGCGTATAACTCGGTTGGAAGGCAGAGCGAATCTGATCCGCGAGGTAAATGAGAGCGATTAACGGTGGTTCTTTATGGCGCGAGCGCGTTACCGGGAATCGCCAAAACCACGGCTTCGCTTACAGCTGATTGGCAGGCGCGTCAATCCTTGGTACGTGTAACGCGGGGGGGGGGGGGGGGGGGGGCTAACTTATTTCTACGCTTATTCCTAAACAATAAATAATTTTGTATTTCTGAATATTTTTTATAGTTTTTGTATATTTTGTATTTTTGAATATTTTTGTTTTTTGTATATTTTGTATTTTTGAATATTGTTTTCTCGCGTAGCGAGGCTGATTGGGATAATGGGACTATCCTGACAAGGATATCCAACGGTATTTGGGATTTGAAGAATTTGCACTTGTTTAATCGGTCGAGGCGCGTCATCGATACGTAAACTCGCGCCCGATTACCGGAAATTTTAAAGTTGTAGTTCTGAAACTACCGCCCGCCTCGGATATTTGTATCCGATTACGAAAGGAGGGAGGTACAAACGAAAAGGTTTCGCTGAAGCTCGTTGCGAAATGCGTTCGTTCGAGAATTATAATTTACGTAGCGCGTCTTAGTCTATGTATACATTTTCTGACCGCCCGCCGTGATGGAGCGGTTGTTTGTTTTGGGGCTGTGTTTCGTCCGTGTTTTTCGCATCGAGGGTTTCAATCTCGTTGATATCAATGGGGAGGAAACACAGTTTGACGATCAGACGTTTGTACTCCGAGTTGGCAGTCTTAATTGTTACGACACGAATAATGTTATCCTGTCCGGGATGACATTTGATTATCCGCGCAAGTTCCCACTTGCACGGAGGTGCAAGGGCGTTTCGGAGAAGGATGATACGACCCACCTTCGCGAGGTGACTCGCGGTGCGCCATTTCGTGCGTTGTTGCAACGAGTGAATATAGTCATTCGACCACGCTTTCCAAATACTTTCGTAC
Organism: Lasioglossum lativentre; assembly: GCA_916610255.1. Lineage (NCBI taxonomy): Eukaryota > Metazoa > Arthropoda > Insecta > Hymenoptera > Halictidae > Lasioglossum > Lasioglossum lativentre. Next base: position 18,527,270 of record OU744359.1, on the reverse strand, counting down.
AGTTTCTTTAAGAGTTGCAAGCGAGTCAAGTGTGAATCGTTTACATCGGGAAGAGTTACGGTAGGAATGGTAGTGATCGCCTTACCGATAAGAAAGTGACCCGGGGTCTGAGCTGTATAATCGTCAATGTTTTCCGAACTCGGGGCAATCGAACGGGAGTTCATGCATGCTTCGATCTGACACAATACGGTAGTCATCTCTTGGAACGTTAGAGTGTGCGAACCGATGACTCGTTTAAGATGGTGTTTCATGCTTCGAATTTCGGCTTCCCACAGCCCGCCGAAGTGCGGAGCTGAGGGAGGGACGAAGTGCTATGATACTTGGTCGCTCGCGACTTTGTTAAGGAGATTCGGGTCGCGCGTGGCGGCTCGAAACGCCGTGGTCACTTCTTTATCGACGCCCTGGAACTTGGTTCCATTATCGCTATACCTGGCGACCGGCAAACCGCGACGCGAGATGAACCTATCGTAGCACGCCAGGAACGCAACCGTTGTATATGACCCTACCAATTCGATGTGTACGGCGCAAGTCGTCAGACATATAAAAAGTGCGATATACGCCTTTGTCGATCGGGGCCTGCCTAGTCCACGCCGCAGTGTAAGAACGCTCTTTCTGAGCGGATAACGCGCACCGACGGAAGCTCTCCCATCAATTCGGACGGAATTGTCGCACGCTGTCGCGCGCAGATCACGTACTTATATTAAACTTGGCGAACAGTAGGACGTGCCCGTAGGAGCCAAATTCTTGTCGAAACTTTGCTAACGTTAGTTGAGTTACTGCGTGTAGCAAGGTACGGTGCAGATGGCTGATGAGCAACGAAACGAGAGGTTGCGAGACAAGGATAATCGGATGTTTGGTTTCCTCAGGTAATGCTGAATTCCGAAGCCGCCCGCCAACGCGAATCAGTCCTTCCGAATCGAGATACGGGTTTAAGGAGAGCATTGGACTTTGTCGCGGGAGAGGAAGCTTATCGTACAACCGCTGAAATTCAACTGGAATTACCGTTTGTTGAATAGATTTAAGCCAATACGTGCCCGCTCGTCGAATTTCTATCGGAAGCAGCGCGCTTGGATTTGGGCAGTTTTCCGAGTGACCTTCCGTGGCCGAGACTGACGATTTGGAAGGATTACGGTGTGACTGTACTTTTGCGATGAAGCGCAACGTATATGCAGTCACGCGGAGAAGCTTGGGCCAACTAGAGAATCGCGTAGCTAGATCCCACGGTTCTGGCAAAGTGACCGCGTGAAGAGTGACCGGTACCCGCTCCTCCAAGGACGTGCCACCATAAGCTGTGGTTCACAAAATGAGGGACGTTTATTCTGCGAGAGGCGCAGTCGGCAGGATTGTCTTCCGATAGAACATGATGCCACTGACATTTTGGCACTAGTTCCTGAACGTTTGTGACTCGATTCGCGACAAACGTTTTCCAGCGAGACGCTGGTTGACTTATCCATGCGAGAGTAATTGTGAATTATGAATGAATTATGAATGACATTATACGAGAAAGGAGCACAACTCCGCATAGCTCAAGGCGCGGAATTGTGAAGGATTTGAGCGGACCCACTTTAGACTTCGCAGCGAGAACAGAGACTAGAATCTCGCCGTTGTTAGTTGTTACGCGAGAGTAAACAACTGCGGCATAGGCGTATTGCGAGGCGTTTTGCGAGGCGTCGGCGAAGCCATGCATTTCTGTTTTCAAAACTTTCAACCCGTGTCCTGTCCACCGAGGTAGAACGATAGATCGGAGCAGGGGAAGTTGCGTGCAAAATATGTTGTCCACGTTTCGCGGAACTCGGTCGGGATGGTCTCATCCCAACCACACTTCTGCAACCAGAGATGTTGCATCAGAATTTTTGCCACGTTAACAACGGGATTGGCCCATCCCAGCGGGTCGTAAAATCGAGCGATTGTCGAAAGAATTTCTCGTTTTGTTGCCGGATTGACGTTTTGAATCCCGATATCGAAACGAAATGAGTCGTTTCCGGGATTCCAATTGATACCGAGGACCTTTAAATTATTGTCTGGTAACAATGGTTTGCTTGCCGCAAGACCGTGATCTGAGGGATCAATATCGACAATTAATGCAGGGCAATTACTATCCCATTTGCGCAATTTAAAGCCATCCTCTTGCAACAGGGCAGTAACGTGGTCACGTGTTTGACGTGCGAGCCGTGGATCGTCTGCGCCGAACACGCAGTCGTCCACATCGATTTGGTTGCGAAGAACCAGCTGCGCGAGAGGATATTTCGATCTTAGCGAGTTGTTGGAGGACCCGTAAAGCCAGATAAGGAGCTGGACCGGTACCGTACGTAACGGTCAAGAGCCGATAATGTCGCAACGGTTCTGAGGGAGAAGATCGCCACAAAATCCGTTGATAGTTAACGTCTTTGTGATCGACAAGTATCTGCCGGTACATTTTAGCAATATCGGCGATGAAGACATATCGATAGCGGCGCCATCGAAGAATTACAGCGGCTAAGTCCGTTTGTAATTTGGGACCGATCCATAAGTGATCGTTTAGGGATGTCCCGTTCCCCGTTTTCGAGGATGCGTTGAAAACGACACGAAGACGTGTTGTAGCGCTATGTTCACGAGTAACCGCGTGATGCGGTATGTACACGGTTTGAAGTGACGGAACCGTTTGCGAACCGGTGACTTCGACCATGTGACCGAGGGCCTCGTACTCGCGTAGGAACTGAGCATATTCTGCTGAATGCTCCGCGGTTCGTTGCAACCGATGTTCCTGTCTTAGGAACATGGTGTTCGCCGCGGAGAGTGAAGGCCCAATATCGATGGGAGGCCCTTCAATAAACGGCAAGCGAACGATATACTGTCCATTCAGAGACCGAGTGTGCGTGCGTTGAAAATGTTCCTCGCACTTTTGTTCCGCGGGAGAGAGACGCGTGACGAACGGTAACTCCTCGACTTCCCAAAATCGTCGAAGTTCGGCGTCGAGATTCCCCGAAACGTTGCAGTGGAAGCTTGCAACGGAAGTAGGAGCATTGGACGCGGAAGATGGAACGGGACCGGAAAGAATCCAGCCTAACGTGGTGTTTTGAGCCGTCGGCTCGTTCACCGGGCCCTTTCGCAAACCTTCTAAAAGAAGCAACCCGTACTGATCCGCACCGATAATCAGTTCTATTGGAGCCGAGTCAAAAGGGTTGTCGTCCGCCAATTCCAGATCGCGAATATGAGAGAGCCTGACGTCGGTAGACACTTGTTTGGCAGATAGTTCGACAATGAGCGTAATACGTAAGCGCTCATGGAGTATACGGACTCGGTTTTACACGAGGCTACGGTAAATGTTGTCGATGAGCGACAAGCAACCGCGTTATTACCGATTCCGGCAATGCTGACTGAAACGCGAGAACGCGGTAGTCGGAGTCGTTGTGTTAAATTCTCGGCAATTATAGAAACGACTGAGCCTTGATCGAGTAACGCGCGAATTTTCTCTGAACGGCCAGACGGTGACCGCAGTTCGACCCATGCAGTCGCGAGCAAGACTTGCTGTGTGGCAGTGACGCGCGGAACAGAACAAGACGTGAGCGGCGATGTGACATTCTCGATCGGTAACGTAGAGTTATTCGATGACGCGGTACCGGTTGATGACGCGGTACTGGTTGATGACGCAGTCGCGTTGTTGATATGTAACAAGGTGTGATGACGCCTTTTACAAATGGAACAATTATACGAACTAGTACATTTTTTCGTCGAGTGGTACGGACTCAAACAGTTCATGCATCGGTTTGTCCCTTTCGCGAACTAGACCCGTTGTTCGACAGGTTTCCTTTTAAATGACGCGCATTGTCCGAGTATATGATTCGCTTTGCATAATTCGCACGGGCTCTTGACGGCAGCGGCATCGTGTAACGAAGTCGCACGAACACGACTCGATTTGGTTGCTGCCGAGTCCGCGATCCGAGAGGCCGATCCCGACGGGGACGGCTTAATTGTTTGTAACGCGCGTATTCGCGATTTTAAAAATGTATTGAGCGCTTCAAATGTCGGACAATTTGTATTATCGCCGAGTTCCAACTCCCAAGCCTTCCGCGACGCGGAATCTAATTTTGTTGCTATAAAGAAAACGAGTAAGTCGTCCCAATATTCCATAGCACGATGGAGATTTTTCAAGGCTTTCATCGCCTTGTTGGCTTTGTCGCGAAGGCTTCGCAGCTGATCGGCAGACTCGGAACGATCTTGTGGAAGGTCGTACAGAGTTTCTAAATGCGCTGTCACTAACAGCCGCTTGTTTTCAAAACACTCTACCAGAAGGTCCCACGCGATCGCGAAGCCCGCATCGGTTATTGCGATGTTCTCGACGAGATCACTAGCCGCGCCTTGCAAACACGCTAACAAATATTCGAAATGAGATACATTTGACAGACCTTTACGAGAGATGACCATCGCTGTAAAGCGATCGCGGATGGTTTCCCACTCACTGAACGCTCCAGTGAATTTCGGGAGATTGAGCGTTGGCATGCGACTCTTGTCTTCATCAGGTTGCGAGACAGGTCCTGCTGGGGACGGCGTCGAGTCAGTACCAGATGAGTCGGCAGCTGCTAGACGAAAAAGAGTTTCCGGCATGTAGTCCGATGTCTCTACATAGATCTCGTGCAAGGCCATGAATCGATCCTGGGTAAAATAACCCACGGTGGAACGCTCCGCGTCCGTTGCAACGGTAGAGAGCTGCTTGTGCAGACTTTGGCACTCGGCAAAGGATTCGCTCAGTCATGCGATTCGATTCTTAACGGTGGCTACCGTTAATTTTGCTTTGCCGATCTTCTTGAAAATTTCAAGGGTACGTTCGACGATACGAGCGGCATCGATTTGGTGTTGAAGAAGCGTCTTGAGGTCACCCATTGTGAACTGTTAGAGACCGACTAGTCCTTTTGTCCTTCAACTTTGAATGTCCAACGGATCACTCAACCGTCGTCAATTGCCGAACGACATCTTTTCACCTTACAAATGTTCTTTCTTCGCAAAAACTCACTGCAATCCGGCTCGAAGGACCAATGTTTTCTCGCGTAGCGAGGCTGATTGGGATAGTGGAACTATCCTGACAAGGATATACAGCGGTATTTGAGATTTAAAGAATTTGCACTTATTTGGTCACAAAAGAATCCCCTTTTTTATTTTCACGGGTATAGCGATAAGCGTCGGAGCCGGAAGGTTTTACGCTAGACAGATATAAGAATGCGATAGGCCCGGAGGCAATGTGCGTGTTGATCGTTCGCTGTCTGGATCACGAAGACGAAGGACAACGGCAGGATCGTTTGTAATCGTAATGTGGCGCTATCGATCAAGGCGCGTGATCGATACGTAAACTCGCGCCCGATTACCGGAAATTTTAAACGTTGTAGTCCTGAACAAATATTTTTGTATATTTTTTAAAGTTTTCGTATTTTGTACGGTAATAAATTCTAGTTATGGTGAAATAAACTTGGGTACTTAACTACTATAGCTGAGCTTCTGTAAAAGTTCTGAAAAGTTGCCTCGCTAATGTACCCGACTTGTAAATGTCCATATACTTTTATATGATCCGAATTATATCGTGTTTAGTATCATTTTACTCAGGAAAATGCCACGAATATATTGATGAAAGTCTCATACAAAAATAAGTAATAATAAAAAAATTTTTTATTGGGATTACATTGTGAGGATGCGGCGGGCCTTTGAACTGTGCCGGCGTGCGACTCTCCGCGTCTCTTTCTTTCCCATACGCTGTCCTTCCTTGCACACGAAACTTCCATCGTCCATTACACACGTAAATATCATCGGAATTATATAATTTTTTGCATCAATTTCATTAGAAAAATGTCAAGAATATGTTGGTGAAAGTTCCATAAAAAAATAATAAAAAATAAAGAAGCGACCGAGGCCTCTCGGGCTTCGCTGTCCGTTTTTACGTTCCGCAAAAGTCAAAGAATAGAAAACCTGGCGCATAATTGTCCCTGGCCGGACCCGTGGTTGGGACAATTATCGATAAAATTCTGTACTAAGTATTAACTCTAGACTCACATTAAACTATGTAAAACTACAAATAGAATAAAGAAAAGAATTGACAAAATTATAATAAATAGAATAAAAATATATAAAAAATATGAAAATATAAGCTATAAAAAAAGTTAAAACATAATGTTAAATTAAGTATTTTATACTGATAGATGGTATGAAATCGCTAGATTTGAACAAAATGATCGCTTTGAGAGAACTGTTTCTCTGAGCTCTGTAACAATCTTAATGAATTCATTCTCTTTATCTCACTCTATCAACGAGCGAGATTTCCCCGAGAAGAGGTCTCTGTTTGTAAAAGTCCTCCAGTTACTCCTCCCATAAATTTTCTTTCGACTCTAAGCGCTACGCTCGATAGGGACGTGTTCGCCGGACACTCGGATCAAACGGAACCACATGTTCTCCAGGCATCTCCTGTGAATCCCCTGTGAAACTCTTAGCATTCGAGTGGTGACTCTGAGGCACTATTAAAAATTGCATTAACTATGGTTTTTAACACTAAACCTACCACCGGTTTTATATTTTCTAATTGTTGGAATTATAAAAATCCATTTATGAAAAATAATGGAATTTGTCCACGTATCTATTAACACTAATCCTACCGACACTTCACGTATACCTATTTCTACCGCGACCGGTCAAATGACAGTATAAAAATATAGTTATCTCATACAGTATAGAAAACAAGTACGCGGGTGTTTGGTTATCTGTGGCTCTCTCGCTCGTCGGTTTCCCGTCGCCCGGCGGTACGGTTACGGCATCGGTGCGCGTTCCGATGTCCGGTATCGGTGATCGGCCCGCGTTCGCGGGGCACGGTACGCGATCGCGTCGTTGACGTTCGGAGTGTCGATGTTTCGCAGACCTGGTGTACGGTGCTTGGTGCGGACGATCTCGACCTGGAGTACGGGGTGTCGAAGGAAGTCGGTGTTTACTCGGGATTCAAGTTCCGATCGTGACGGACACCACGATCTCCCCTGCCACGGGTCTGGTTCGTCGGATCCGCGACGTCGGTGGCACATCGGCGTCGAGGCCTCCCGTGGCTGTTCAACGGATGACGTGGATGGTGGCGCACCTTCCCCGTCAAGCGATTTCAACTTGGTCGAAATTCCGCGAGGCTCGCCGCCTCGCAGTTTGCCGACGACACTCCGTCGTCGGACTAGGTGAGTGACTCGCCGTCACTAGGAGGTGGTGAGAACGCGGTTCTCGCCGGCAGGTAAATCGGGATGCTCGTATCAGGAACGGAGTGTCCTAGGCGGAATCCCAGATGGAATAGGAGAGCGAGCCGTGTTCGCCGCGTCTTTTATAGCTCGCGGTTGGTGGCGAGGGGTGGTGGTGCGGTAGGGTGGTTCGTGTCTGTTTCCCGTCAAATATGCGGAAAATGGCATCCGGTTCGCGTCAAAAGTGCGACGACTCGGCATCCGGTTCCCGCCAAATATGCGAGGAATACGGTTGTGGGATAGGGGTGCGCGGTGTCGCGGCGGTACGTGGTAGATCGGCGGTGCGCCCTTTGGTCGTGTTCGGGCCCGGACGGCCGTGTTCGGCGCACGGTGTTACAAGTATATAATGCACATTTTATTCGTTTGAACCGCATATTTTACATTCGAGGTTTCGGACCGCTTCGGATACCAATCTAGAAAATAAACACCGCGATTCCGATAGGCGAGGGAGAACTGTAAACACTTGGAGGTGCCGTAAAGCAGTCCCTGGAAGGCACTTATCGGCTAAAAACATGCCACAATTGCATTGTCTTTTGTTTCTAACGATTTTATAGTTTCGGAATTGAGTCTTCGAGAGAATACTATTACATAAAGATATAAATCGTTGAAGCGGTCAAATGACCGGTCGTGGTAGGTAAGACAGACTACAAATTTTTCTCAGAAATCAAACAATAAAAAAAGAAGTGAATATTGAAAAATGTATTATACATATATTTTAGAAAAAGTCGTGAAGTTTATCTATTATATTTGTCTAGAATTGTCTAGACATCGAGTCTGGGTCTGTGCTGCGATCGAGTGGAACACTGTCAATTTTTGAGTTGTTTATTGGCATGCTTGGCCCTAAGAATTAGTTGCGGACTTGGGTACGGCTGAAAGTTAAGTGTTTTGTTTCGAATCGGGAAAACGGACCAGCCGAACTCCACTCAATGACGATTAACGCATCGCAGACTCACACTCAGCGGAAAGGCGACACCAGTTTCCGGGAAAGGTCCTTAAACAAAGAATCTTTGTGCAGCGTCTTACGAAACTTTCGTGAGAAAATGTAATCTCAGAGTCAATAGGCGTTGCACAATTTTGGGATTACGCCCCGAACTGGTGATTCGTCCTCTGTTTATCGCTACCAAGAAAATAATCTCTTTCCTAGCTTTGGTAGGGAGTTACAGGAAAACTAGAACTTGGTAAGTACTATTAGAACATTCGGACTTATAAAAACCTAAGAACCTCGGACTAGTACGGTCAGAACTCTAACCTTATAATGATACGAACTAGAGCGTTAATTGCCCTTGCACCAGCGGGAATCGTATTTTGGACAACGCTCGAAACAATATTGAAAATTACAGAGAATCTCAATAAATTTAGTGTTACCATTTTTATATGGAAATATTTACTAGATACTTTTACTGCTTGGTACATTTAGTGTTAAACTACAGTGTTGATTGCACCTAAACGAGCGGAAATATTAGACAGGAAAACGCTCGAAATACAGTGATAACAGCCACCTGTCGTGCAAAAGATTCGGGTAAACTTTACCTTCCGAACCAAGAGATTTTTGATTATTATATGTCTAAACCTGTTCATTTCGTCGAGAAAACTCCAAATATCGATGTCCCAGACCGCGGAGTGCAGTCGTTAAAAGTTATGAGCGTGTAAAGTTGAGTAATTTTCATTGTTTCATCTCAGTTTTGAAAGGTGCTGCCATTTAGCGTCGCCACTGAGTCACTACACGAAAGAGCTCCCTACTTACCAATATGGTGGCGCCCATACCTGTCAAAACAGAGGTGAAAAAATGAAAATTACTGAATTTTAGACGCTTATAACTTTTTAACGAGTGCACTCCGCGGTCTAGAACATCGATATTTGGAGTTTTCTCGACGAAAGGAACAGGATTAGACATATAATAATCGAAAATCTCTGGGTTCGGAAGGTAAAGTTCAGCCAAAGATTCTACAAACAAGAGAAACTTGATATTTATTGTAGATCTATATTTCCTATATAATGCCTACTATCGTTGATAGCAAACTTGTGTATGAAGTAGAATGTTTAAATAGTATCTATCCTTTATTAGAGGGAATACAAAACGATAATACTAGTACAGACAAGAAAGTTTGTACACCGAATAACATAAAAAGATCCTAAATCGTAATTCGCGTTCGTACTCCGTGTTCGTAAGCCATTTATCGTAAACATAATCGGACCGTATCGTATAGTATCGCGCTCCTAACCCTCAACCTGTGATCATTCTTTTTGCGAGTCCCCGCCGCGGCGCGGACGCGTCCTTTTATCCGCGACGCTACGTGGCAGCACTAGCGCGCCACCTGATAGTAGCACGTGCATGTTGAAGAGAGAATTCGAATTTCTAGTTTTAGAGTGCGTCAAAATGGCTACCGCACGCTTTAGTGGAGATTTTACGAAATTAGGGAGGATTTCGGCTTCTTCAACTCCGATTATAGTTCAGGTAGAGTATACCGAGTTGGTCTGAGTTAGCGTTTTGGGGGGGGGGGGTCTAGGGGGCGTCGCCCCCCAGCAATATCAGCGAATATGTTGTTGTAAGTATAGTAGTATGTATAAATTTGATTTTATCTGATTTTATAGATTGACAAAGCAAAATTCGGCAAGAGGAAATATAAATGTATGTTATCGGCATTGCAGAGTTGTGGCGCGATGTGCAGTGCCACGCACCGCGTGATAAAGTATCTGCAACGTGCGCGGTATGGCGGCGCGCTAGTGCTGCCACGTAGCGTTGCCACGTGTCCTGGTGAACAGAGCTGGTGAAACACACACACACACACACACACACACACACACACACACTGTACAATTCATTTATTCTATTCCCAAGAGATCTCATACATTTATATTAAATTTTTATAACTTTCTAAGATATATGCGCAATGCATATTTGTATGATATGTATGTTAACTAACACACAGCGCATCCCTTGTGTTATACGACGGTCTACTGTAATTAGTGATTGATAGTCAGACTAACGAAGCTCTTTAAATGGGTGGTCAGCGACCTATTGCTAGTTCCGAGTAAATACTGGCTCCTTTATGAGTGTTACATTAAGGTACGATCACAGTGGAGCTGTTTCGTCCGACGTCCGACGCGTCGGTCCGACATTTCAAATGTGTGGGTAGGCCCGTCTGTGAGACCCTTCGACCTATGGCCGACGCGACGTCTGCTGACGGGACGGCCGCTGACGGGACGGCCGCCACAGTGGGACGACTTACGTAAAATCCCCAACATGGACGAAAAATTCAAACTTCTTTTTCCCAGTAACAGATCTCATAGGATCGTTTTCTAGGCTTTTTGGAACAAGTAAAATGTGAGGACATTCCAGGACATGTCAGTGATAACGTCATATTTCCGGCATATGTATCTAAAATCACCAGCTCGAGACTTGAATTTCATAAAACTGTATATTTAATTGCTCCTAATACTTCCCATCTTTTGGTAATGTTGTTGTACAATTTTTTCCTACTTATGAATGGAATGAGCGTATGTATGTGTGTACACCAAAACGAGCGAACTCGAGTAGACGCGAACAAACGCGCTTTGTATTACCTGTCGAATTTACGGTTGACACGCGTCCTTTAGTCCGAATGTTATCTTCATAAGAGCAAGTCGCGTAATACACAAGCAACATTTCATATAAAGTCGTTAAATCAGAGCACATAATATCTTTATTTAATCGTGTTCACCTGTCCTCTGAGCATAGCCCAAATTAAGGCTTCAACATTATGAGGTGTATTTGAGTTAATGTATTAATGTTTAACACTTGACGTTTAATAACGTTGTGGGCATTTTGCGTACAATTTGTCGCATTACAAAAATGTTCCGATTTGTTCCGAAAAACGGACTCTACAGGTGTTTACCGTTGGTATCTAGTGAGAGAAATACGCAAAAATCATACCCCACTTCGTCCGATTTTTCCCGGAAATCATGTTTGAACAAGTGGTTTCTAGGGTCAAAGTCCAGTAAAACGCGTTTGTTGACTATGTATTCTTAATTCATGTGTACAGCGAACAGTTTTTGAAATTGTTGGAATTGTGGATTTTCATTGTATGCATACGAACGAATAAAGATTGTAAATTATAAAAAAAGAGTATTTATTCCATATTTCTATGACTTGTTACAAGTTTTAACCAATTTTTGACGATATTTTCAAATTTATCTCAAAAAATAAGGGTTCAGCGGAAAATCGAACTATACCACGCGATAGAGCAGACTTTTATCTTGAGAAACCCCCCTTTGAAGTTTGAAACCTCGACGTTTTTACCGAACCAGAAAGCAAAATATTTTCGCCCGACATGAGCTGCCGCCAGTGGTGCTCTTCCACTAGCGCGGTCGTTCGACGGAATACGGTACGGCTCGGCGCGGTGCTAGTGGAAGAGCACCATTGGCGGCAGCTCATGTCGGGCGAAAATATTTTGCTTTCTGGTTCGGTAAAAACGTCGAGGTTTCAAACTTCAAAGGGGGGTTTCTCAAGATAAAAGTCTGCTCTATCGCGTGGTATATTTCGATTTTCCGCTGGACCCTTATTTTTTTAGATAAATTTGAAAATATCGTCAAAAATTGGTGCAAAAGTGGTGCCTCTCCGTCTTTAATGATCGTTTAAACATGTTTAAACAATCGTAATATATTAATATTGCATATTACTGCATTCGGGAAAGTCTAAGGAATCTTTTGCTGTAAAGATCAATTCAATATCTTTTATAATAACATCACAATATTTGTTTAAAGTCTAAAAATATGTCTTTTTTTCAAACTCAAATTTCTCAAAAACTGTGCGTCTAGGAAAAAAATTAAGGACAGATTCGGAATCAGCGCAAAAAACTCTATAAGAATTTCGTAGTGAGAATCGAAACCCCCAAAAAAAGTTGAAATTTGTTGGACCGTGTTATTGTTGCTGTCTGTTGAATCATTGTCAATGATATCATCATCAATGGATTCATCCATCCAAAAATCTCTATTATTCACTCTCAACAGATTGTTGAACTTTTTTATGTTGCGTTTTTTGCATTGTTTAAACAGTTTTTTAAATTTTATATTTTCAAATCTATAAAATCTTTCTAAGACGTGTTGGGGGACGAGAAATTGTAGTTCCTCGTTGAGTTTGTGGGAGCATGAAAATAAATGAAAGAGAGGAGGAAAAAGGAAGGAGCGTTTCGTCCTAGACCCGCTAGAGGACTCATCAGTAAGGCTATCTAGCGGGCCCTGCCTTAGACGGTTGGAAGGCGTTTGAGGACGGTATATATACAAATCATTGAGGAGTCGAATACTAGCGAGAAAGGTCTTTCGTTCAACTATGTGTCCCTCTTGTGGTGCGTGTAGGAAGTTAGGCCGCCACAAGTTCATCAATTTCATTGAGTAATTTATTACATAAGTTGTGTGTGTCTTTTATTGTAATATTAATATTAACCTTGATTTTTATTTCTTATGAAATTGTGGTACAAACACCATGAATGCAGATGTTGTTTCTCTTGCTTTCAAAATTCGGTTTTTCCTTTCACAATTTTTCTACAGTGTGTTCGTATTTCGTCTTTATTAACAAAGGCTGTTCAGTTACGCTGTTCAAAATTGCCGCCCAATATGATTACGAATCACCATCGATCGATATCGACCAACCAATCATTGAACGGGTCGTCCTATAGGACATATTCTTTTTGCGTTTATGCCAGCACTTGCTTCAATTACATATCTGCCACCATGGAATAAAGTCCGGTTATTTGTAACTCTTTAATATTCGTTTAAATGTGGTCCCTGTTGTTACAGCAAGTATGTGTTATATATTTTTCTTTTTTCCGTTGGATTTTCACGGCTGTGTTGCAATTTTTGTTCAAATTATATTATACATATATTATAAAAATTTTTTTTTCAGACCCAAAAAATGTCTCTTTGAGAATGATCCACATTAGGATCGAAACGTCGAGAAACATGTTTAATTAATTGCACATTTGCTGCTTTTCTATAAATGATCGAACCTTGCGCCGAAATCATAAAACGTTTTTTCCAGAACGATCCTCACTCGCGTCCTATTTGTCGAAGAGTAAATACTTTTCTTGTACCCTTATTCGAATAATTACTGAGGTCTTCGGCTTAAGTCATAAGTCTGAAATTTGAAATAAATGAATTTTGACCTTGTTCGCGACAAACCGTGAGTTATATAATTAAGTGGAACATCCTGGTGATTCACAAAATTGTGTAATTTTAAAAGAGGAGATTTTACGCACCATCACCGTTCCCGTGAATGTTTCTAGGCGTAACATAATACTCCTAGAAAATAAACTAAAAATATTTTGTGCACATTTTAAAAAAAGTGGGTACAATCTAGTTATAGGAAAAAAATTTTTTCTTTAAAAAAATGAACATCGGCTGAACAGAGTCTTTCAGTATCCCGAGGGATTTCTTCAGCACCCTGATGATGATAACAACAATACGATCAAGCCCTTCGGTAAACTCTCTGAGAGGCAAAAAATGCGCAGGGTTGAAGAGTTGAGGGCAAGCTATTCGGGGGAAGAATTACTTTTTGCCGCGAAAATGAATTTGAGGCAGGAAGGTCACTATATTAAAGCAAAAATTGTTAAAAAAGTGCTGGACTATTCAGACGATTCGGAAGAATTAATGAAAATGTGCGAGGATGGTGAGAAATCTGACATTTCGTTCACAAGTAAGAATACACTTGCCTGCCCGAAATACATCTCTCAACCTGTCCAAGTCACAGTACTTCATTTTGAGAGATACTACTTTGAAAGCAGGATCAACAATATTTCCCTCATATTACCAGCTCAACAAATCCAAGAAGGAATGTTATCCAGAAGAACGTGCGGTAAATGAGTTGGGAGCAGAGATACCTCTTCAAGCTCTTCTGAACCATACAGCCTCGAGAATTTTATCTATCACCCCCATGGATAAGAGCCTAACAAACGAGAAATGCTTAAAGCTTATTTCAAAATGGGGATGTGACGGGTCAACTAGCCATAGTGTTTACAAACAACCTTATTCTTCGAACAGGGGCACAACTGCGGATGACTCAGCGTTGTGTTTGACTACACTAATTCCAATCAGGTTAATCGACACAGAAGACTCATCAATTGTTTGGGAAAACGTGAGACCCTCGTCGATTCACTTTTGCATACCTGTGAAATTCGTATTTTGCAAAGAAATTCCAGAAATAATCCAACTAGAAAATGAACGAATGGTATCAGAAATTGTATCGCTAATCCCTACACAGATTAATCAAGTTAAGATAGAACACAAACTTTACATGACAATGATTGATGGAAAAACAATAAATGTCCATCCATGTTGATCCATGCGTTGCTATGTGTGTGGTGCAACACCATCAATGATGAACGATTTGAAACAAATCGACGCAAGAACACCTAATGCAGAGCACTACAGGTTTGGCATTTTTCCTCTTCATGCCAAAATTCGATTTTTTCGAGTGTCTACTGCAAGTTTGTTATAACCTTGACTTCAAAAAGTGGTCAGCAATCACAGATTCGTACAAGGAGCAACAGCGAGAATGAAAAATAAAAATACAAAAGGAATTTAAAGATAAGCTGGGTCTTCACGTTGATCGGGTAAAGCAAGGTGCTGGAACTTATAACGTTGGTAATATGGTACGAATGTTTTTTGACGATCCCAAGGCTACAGCAAACATTACTGGACTTAATGAGGAGGTAATTAGAAGATTTGGAGTAATTTTACAAGCGATTTCTTAATGTAAACCGGTTTGCCCCAAGAAATTTGGATTATTTGCCCGAGAAACCGCAGAGATTTACGTGAAACGCTACGGGTGGTATCACATGACACCAACTGTACATAAAGTACTGATCCATGGGGAGAAAATAATCGAAAGTTTTATTCTTCACATCGGAAATTCTCGGAAGAGGCTCAAGAAGCTCTTAGTAAAGTATTTCGCCACTGCAGAGAGTTTAGAGCCAGAAAAATGTCACGAAAATCAACAAAGGAGGATATCCTGGATAATCTTCTCGTCAACTCTGATTCCAGGATTTCAATACTGAGGCCACGCGGTTTTTTTCAAAATTCAATGACAAAGAAGTTATTCCCAGAAACCCAAACGTTGCTTCTTGTTGCTGATGATGTCCCCGAAGAAGATGACACACATAGGTTCAGATTTTTTGGACGCTTCGCTAAGGTTTTATGAGGTAAGGTAGAAGAACAAAATTCTATGCTTGGCTTTGTTGAAGAAACCGATAATAAGATGGAGGTTAACTAAATAAGGTACCTTATTTTATTTATTTCATTTCTTAAGTTTTTCAGTCCCTAAGTAGAGATTTTATTTTACTTTTTTTTTATATGTTCCTATTTGCGCTTTTGTTTTGTATTTTAAATTGGTTTATAAAATTAAACAAATCATACCTACAAAAAATTAAACAAAATTAAAATTTCCTGGCAGGAATTCCAAAGGAATGCTAATAATTCTAGCCGAATTATTGGCTAAAGTGTGTGACGTCAAAGCATAACCATTGGCTGCGAGCGAGGACCCCCTTTCCCCTGTGCCGACTCGAGGGACTTCATGTGGCGTACGAAGAATACATATTTAAGTAAACATTAAATGTTTTATGTACAAATAAAAAATCCAAGATCGTTGTTCTATGAATGTGCTGTAGCTCCTTTCGCATCATTCTTATCGCCAAACGGACTTTACCATTCGATTCAGCACGAAAAAATACATAGAGTATGACCCACATTTAAATTTTTATAAAGAAATAACTGGGTGAAAAAGCCATGTCCAGGGAATCGCCCGTTTTGTTCCACTGTGGGCCGCCACGCGATATATTTCGGTGCAGCGTTCACTTCAAATAATTTTCATGTCGCCAATTTTGAAGTATTCGTATTTTTAAAAACGGGTCCGTAAAGAAGACACTTAGGGCTACATTATCATTATTTTTAAATTTTCAATTTTCTGGTGTTTTGTGGTAACAGTGCACCTGTTTAAAACAATTGCAAAATAAAAGGTAAAAACAAATACTTTTTCAACTGAAGTAATTATTATTAAATACTCTTATGCTTTCAGTATTAGCACCCAAAACTCATTTTCAGTGGGTTGTTAGTTCGGCCGTTATAATTTAATGAAAAACGTGTGACACCTCATATTACACGTCTGTAAAACCATCAATTTTCAAGATTTCAGAAAATCCTTTGAGATACAATGATATTTTTCTACAGATTGCAATATATCCAAGAGCAAAATTCGATACAGTAGTCCCATTTCGAATGGAATGATTCGTGTGCATTAATTGTTCGTACGTTAACGCTTATGGAAGCGTGGACACTTGAAAATAATTAAAAATTAAAACAATTATAAGAAATTGTGATTTAGATCAATCGTCAGCCCAAAATTCAAAGATTTTAACATCTTTCAATGCGTATAGCTTTTTTATGCTTCAACCGATTTCGATGAAACTTTGTGCATGTGTGACGGTTTCTTGGGAGGCGGATGAGTGTGCCAACTCAGTCGGTCGTTCAGGTGATCGCCGCGGAATAAAGAGACGCCGGTTCGTAGTGTTTTTATAATACTGCTATATTTCGGCGTTATGTACACGCATTCGGCTCTTAACTCTGGCGCGACGGTTTCCGTGGCTCGTTCGGAAGACCGGGCTTCGCCTGATATCGCGGGTCGGTTCTAGGAATTGTCTCACTGCCGTGTAGCCTCGGAGACGTATCGGACAGTCGGTCGGAAGGTTTCGGTTGATTGAGCAGTCTTGGAATGGTTCGGAGATGAAGCGTCTGTAAAATAAAACAGTTTTTATAAGAATCGTCCAGCGTTATTGGTAAATATTATAGTAAATGTTGTAAAGTATTCATTTTAGTTGGTGTAAATTAGTTATTTTAAAATTAAAGTAAATCCGATAAATATTATTAATATTTTAATGGAATCACATAATTATGAAAATAATATCAATCAAACACCCATAAACGCCAAAGAAGTTAAATTAGCTGTTACAATTAGTGATCTAATCTAATCGATAGATATAAGCAGGCTGGACATATCGAAACAGAAGTAGAACAGGAGTTACTCTTTGAAGATAATACAGAGGATGATGGATCTCCATCCGTACATGAGCCAGATTTAAATGTATTTTTGTCGTCTTCTGAAATTATTGTTAGTGATGCTTCGTCGTCTCATTCGCCTGAATTTACATTGAATAAAAAAAGCGCTGTGAACTATTGGAAGAGTGGTAAAAGAAAGCCATTAACTTTCGCATCTGTGAAAAAACGGTACAAACACTTGAAGAATCGTCATCAATTATACAAATGGGAGCAACAAATTCGTAGTGGTGGTTCTAGATTGGACAAATTAAATACAATTGGAAAAGCATCAATAGCAAAGTTTATTCAAGCAAGAAATAGAAACATTATCGTGCACGACATCGACTTGAGACGCTGGGCAATGCAAGAAAAACAAAAGTTACATCTAGCATCAAAAAAGTGGTTGTGGAAACTCAAATAAAATTATCGCATTGTTTCTAGGAAAACTACAAAATTTATACTGAACGATCAACGGAAATAAACGCGAGTGCAGATGAATTTGTGTTACACGTGCAACAGTATTTTCAAATCTACAGCGCTAGAAATATTTTGAAATTGGAAATAGGAAACTGGATTTCAATTGGAAATGCATTCTGGAAGGACGCTATCTTGGAAAGGTGAAAAGCATACCGAATCACTTATACAGTCATCACCGTCCATGACACATAGTTATACAATTCAACCAACTGTATCAGCGGATGGCCAGCTTATGTCACCACTCTATACATATAGTATTAAAAGAAACCAGCGGTAAATTAGGTCCTTGTGTGCAAAATACAATGTTCAATGGGCCTAATATTGTTATTGGAGCATCAACATCCGCCAAATTAAACAAACAACTTTTGAAACAATGGTTAGAACTGGTATTTTTTCCAAACGCGCCCAAAAATAGTATTTTATTACTGGATTCGTGGACCGGTTATGATGGAGAATTAATGAGAAACGTCACCCCACAAGGTAAAAATTTGACAGTATTAACTATTCCGAAAAACACTACTGATCTTATTTAACCTTTAGACATATATGGGTTTAGAATTTGGAAAAGTTTTGCACGCAAACTTTCTGATTTAGTAATTACTGTTATGCCGCGGCCTTGCAGGTGAGAGGATGGTCCGGGATCCGGATCAGAAGCTCGGAAGGTTACGGACAAAGATCGAGACTTTCGTGCGGATGCGTGTATTTGTTCTCTTACAATTAATGTATAAGACGACTTGACTCGACAAAGAAGACACTCAGTCGTGGTCGTGTGATGTTTATATATCATGATTTTGACAGTGCGTGGGGTACTGAATTCCATGAGTCATGGAATTCCTCACTGATGAGCCAGCGATGTGCAGTCCAGGGCCGCACGTAACATTACATTAGATTTAGAAATTAATTTACATGCTCGGAATAAAATTATAAAAATGCCGTCCCTAATACATAATCAGTTATCTGCAACTAGATATAGAAATTTATTCAAATATGCATGGTTTAAGTGTGGTTACATAGATACCAGACCGGAACATTTTGAGAATCCTGTCGAGTTTTGTTTTACCGAAATAAAATCTATGAATTGCTCGATTTGTACCGAAATCGTTGCTCTTAAATGTTCGTGGTGTAAATGCCATTTGTGCTTTGTACACTTTTTTAACAACTTTCATTATTGTGATAATTTTATAGAGTAGTTTTTTATACATATAACGTTTGGTGTAATTTAATTTTATATATCTTTTTCTTCATTTTTTTGTCGATGGAATACCCGCAGAAAAACAGACAAATCAGCCTTTTTCAGGGCTACCACATCACTTTTAACGTGGAACAACTCCAAATAAACGGTTATTCTTACCCGAACAAATTTTCCATCACGGTTGCCACCGCGCCTTGCATTGGAACATAATATGACAATTATGACCGCGGAACGAAAAAACTTTTTTTCTCACATTATTTATCAAGATATGTAGACTGTATATACAAATTTTCATGAAAAAAGTCTGTTTCCCCGTTTGGAAACCCGTAACGAATTCTTAGGGCCAAGCATGCCAATAAATAACTCAAAAATGGCGGCGTTCCACTCGATCGTAGCACAGACCCATACACGATGTCTAGAAAATTGTAGACAAATACAGGGTGTCACAAAAGTACTTCAACTCCGGGAAATGGGAGGTTCCTGAGGTCATTTCAAGCGCCACTTTCCTTTTGCAAAATGTTGTCCGAGGCTTCGTTTGGGAGTTATTAACGAAAAACACGGACCAATCAGAGCGCGAGCTAGACCCGCGATGGCTGGCTTCGTGTGACGCGCCAGGGGTATCTACTTGGAATAGCGTAGCGGTGCTCCGCGACGATATATCGAACAAGAGAAGGAGTACAAATTGAACGTATGGAATTAAAAACTCACTTATTCAGCCGTAAATGCACTTGCTGCTTCGAAATGTATGTCACTGGGCCACTCGATGACGAACTGCAGAGCTGGCTTCAGGTATACGGCATTGTCCCGAACGGTAAGGGGCGTACGGTCAAGTCAACGAACTGCACAGCTGGTGGTAAAACGACAACCTAAGGGATGTGCGGTCAACTGAACGATGTGGCGTTTTAGGATTCCTATTGTCCTATACCTCTCTTAAGAAACTTTCTAAAAGAAGGATAGACGACGTTTTCGAACAGTAACCCATCGACTCTGCGTACCAATCTGCGGGAAAACCGATACATGTGATTGCCATAAATTATAGTCTTACAGCGGTCCCTCTCGTATCCTTTTTTTTCGTCTGTCCACCCCGTCGTTTTCGTAAGCGTGCTACAGCGTGCATTTTCGACACGCATAATGTCCTCCCCAAACTTTTCAGAAAAATCTGGGGTAAAATCAGTGTCGTTCGAACCGCGGTAGAGAGAACCCCTCCAAAGACTTGTCAATTCTAAGTTCACGGTTGCTAAAATGTGTGTTTTGAGTAGTCATACTTAAACTAATCACTAGACTGTGGATTTTTATGCAAAATGAAAGTTGGCTGCTGCTATTGCAAGGGACAAGAGCCAGACGGATATTTGATTTTTACTGTAATCATTTGATCAAATTGGAAATAATACATTGGTGTTTTTAAATTATTTTAATCTCTTTTACCTATTCATTTTTTCTACAAATGCATGAAATCCGCAGTCTACTGATCGCATTACCTTATTACTGTGATTTGTGCTGCACTACATGTGATATTGAAATTGTTATTAGTGCATAGCTATGTGTTGACAAATATGGACAGTGATCGTGAGTGTGGAAAAATTTCATGGCATCTGTATGAAACAAACATACGATTTATTTATCGTTCGGAAAGTGAAGGTGAAAGCCCGGACCGTTTAGTTGACCGCACATCCCTTAGGTTGTCGTTTTACCACCAGCTGTGCAGTTCGTTGACTTGACCGTACGTCCCTTACCGTTCGGGACAATGCCGTATACCTGAAGCCAGCTCTGCAGTTCGTCACCGAGTGGCCCAGTGACATACATTTCGAAGCAGCAAGTGCATTTACGGCTGAATAAGTGAGTTTTTAATTCCATACGTTCAATTTGTACTCCTTCTCTTGTTCGATATATCGTCGCGGAGCACCGCTACGCTATTCCAAGTAGATACCCCTGGCGCGCCACACGAAGCCAGCCATCGCGGGTCTAGCTCGCGCTCTGATTGGTCCGTGTTTTTCGTTAATAACTCCCAAACGAAGCCTCGGACAACATTTTGCAAAAGGAAAGTGGCGCTTGAAATGACCTCAGGAACCTCCTATTTCCCGGAGTTGAAGTACTTTTGTGACACCCCGTATAATATAAAATACATAATATATATTAAATGATGTGCAATATGTTTAATATGTAGTATAAATTAATATAAATGAAAATATAAATATTGTTCAGGACTACAACGTTCAAAATTGCCGGTAATTGGGCGCGAGTTTACATATCGATCACGCGCCTCGATCGATAGCGCTGCGTTACGATTACAAACGTTCCTGCCGTTGTCCTTCGTCTTCTTGATCCAGACAGCGAACGATCAACACGTACATTGTATTCGCGCCTATCGCAGTCTTGTATCCGTCTCGCGCAAAACCTTCCAGATTCGACGCTTATCGCTACCGTGCCTATCGTGGGATTATCGTCGCCGGAGTGAACGTCTGTTAGTTACAAATAAACAAAAGGGTTCTTTTCGTGACCGAACAAGTGGCAATTCTTTAAATCCCGTATACCGCTGTATATCCTTGACAGGATAGTTCCACTATCAAAATCAACCTCGCTACACGAGAAAACAAATATTATAATGTAAATATTAATACATTTGCTTTAATTGTAATTTAACTTACTTTAAAAATTATCTTATCTTATTTAAATTAAAATGTGGGAAACTTAATTGTTCAATATTTTCTATTATTAACCACGACCACTTTTGGGTTACTATAACTATGTTTCCAGAAGTAGAAAATAAACGCTCACTCGTAACTTGCGCCGCGGGTTGAGCTAGAAATCGTTTGCCAGCTAATGACAAGACTGGAAATCTGGTATGATGAATGCCCCACCACTCTATAATGTTTGTGTCTTTCAAAACAATGTTTTCACTAAAATACATTTTAATTTCGCTACTTTCCTTGTTGTCGAATGTTTCTGCTCCTTCCTCTCGGTTGCTGAACGTCTTATTAACAAAATCTATTATTTTAAATTTTGTCTTACTTAATACAAAAATTAAAATATAATGATGAATTTTGAAATTTATAGAATTAAAATGAAAAATTATAATGTTAGAATCTTACCGCTGGTATTATTGTTGATATTTATATTTTCTTGATTACTTGAATTTGATTCGTTATATAGTGCAGAAATTTGTAAACTAAACTTTTTATGGATTGTATGTTTTTTTTCTGGTGTTAAAACTGTCCTGTAAGTCGGATATTATATTTGATTTGATGCTTTTTAAAAATTTTATCCATTTCAATATTCAAATAAATCATTTAAATTACCTTTAATGCGTTTCGAACTTTCTTGCAAATATCTGTAGTGTAGATAGATTAGCCTTTTTAAACATTGCATATGTTGCTGATGCATGCATATTGTGTGGCCAGCACAAATTTCAGTTTAGGTTTACACTGCGGTCCACTGTGGACGATGAATTTGTTAAGAATCTTGTAACGGTTGCATTTCTCGGGCGCGAAACTGTCCCCATCAGCGGAAAACGCGGCGCGCAAGTACCGTGCGCGACGGCCAGAGGGCCACGGCGTTGAACGCCGCGAGATCGCGACTCGTGACCGCCAGGTGGCCACCGCGCGGAACCGGTTTCTCGCGGCTGTTTATAAGACGCGCTGAACCCGTAGAGCGGAGTAACCCTAGTGGCGAAACCCAAACCGGAAAGCCAGTCTTTTGGAAGGCCGAATGAGAGTGTGCAGGAGCGAATGTGAGTCTAGAGAGACCCTTCAAACCTCCAACCGAACCGTCCGACCGAACAGTCCGATCCTCCGACCGACCCAGTATCCCTAATCCAGGCCCGAGTGGTGAAATACCCAAGGGAATCCCTACCTCCTCCGTGGCGAAACGCCGAGCAGGACCGATTCAGGCCCGAGTGGTGAAATACCTACGGGAATCCCTACATCCGCAGCGGCGAAACGCCGACTAGGATTCCGATCCAACCAGCCGATACTCCGAGCGATCGCTGTCGCCAAACGATCGTTACGCCGCGCCGCGCCGACCACCAGTACCGGACCGTCCAGCTATAGGTCCACATCTCTCTCCTCGAGGTACCGCGACCCTGGACAACCGACTGATGCGGCAAGATCTTCCACCGCCCCGCGTAACCGTCACAATCTGTCTAATGGCTCTTTGACGAATTTATTGGTTTACATGTTGAGTATTCATAGAAGGTATCAGCTCACTTGTTTGGGAAAGTCACCCTGGCTGTGACGCTCCCAATCTCAATGTCAGTTGATTTGACGTAGCATAGGCCCACACATAGCGCCAGAGGCCCGATAATTTATAGGTCCCAAAAAATAACGAAGGAGTCCGTGTCATCTCCAGATTTTGCGTATTTAGTTTGTGGACGTTGCGTCAATTTAGAAACCGCCCTATTATTGGCTAAAACCCCACTATTCTACATTTTGGTGCAGGAAATGTTCACCCCAGCGAGGTTTCGTTTTTCTTGTGACTTCGTTGGAACGTCAGTCGGAAATCAGAGTTGACTTGAAATTAGTGTTACCTCAGAATATCAAAGTTATGTGTGATAATATGTAAGTCGTGGTCGCAGGATGTAGTAGCATGGGTGATATTGGAGCAGTGGAGACAAGTCGATTAAGTCGATCTAAAAGTGATACCTGGCAGCATTTTATAAAAATTAGTCGTGAAGCAGAATGATGTAGTATTTATGACAAAAAATTGAAATTGAAATGTGGCAATACAAGCTCACTATTGCGCCATTTGAGAGCTGCGCATGGTAGTGTAATTTTGACCACGACCACGCCAACCGAAGCTAGATCTACTAGTGATCAAAGTATTACATACTTGGATAAAAATTCAACCAGATCGAAACAGTTTACGTAAGGAATTGCACGCATTATTGCATTGGATTTGCAACCGTACTCCATAGTCGACGACATTGGATTTCGGTCTATCGTGAACATTGCAGAACCGAGGTACAAAATACCTTCACGGACCACGTTTGCACGGAGAATCATTCCGAAAATGTTTGAAGATTTACAAACAAAAATAAAAAACGAAATATTCATAGGTATATATTACATTTAATTTTTTAATATTTTTTTCGGACACATTTTGGCCTACTTTTTCGGTTATCGTTCAAATTTGATTATGTTGTAGTCTTCAGTGACCTATGAACGAATCTCATAGGGTTTTTCGACATCTTAAAAATTGTTGACTTTACAGACGTGTAAAAAAATGTGTCACCCTTTTTTTTATTAAGTTATAAGACCTACTAACAAGGCGTTGAAAATGAGTTTTCTGGAGTTTATAGTGAACATAAGAGAATGTACTAAAAATGTTGTCATTTAAAAAAAATGTGTTTTTCACCATTTACTTTGCAATAGTTTTAAACAAATGCAATGTTGTCGCAGCAGAGAAATTTTTAAAAATTTGAAAAAATGAGGATATAGCCCCAAGTGTTCCCCTTGCGGACATGTTTTTAAGAAGATGGACATTTTAAAATTAACGAAATTAAAATTATTTGAAGTGAATGGTGCACCGCGATATACACCCTCGGACGCACACAGTGGGATGGATCAAGAAATGTGGTTGATAGGTCACGAAAGACTACAACATATTCAAATTTGAACAAAATCCGAAACAGTACTTCAGAAAGTGCCCGATTTTGCGTGAAATGACCCATGTTTTATATTAGCAATGACAGGCAATATGGTGTTTGCATTCACCACAGACGGCTGGACATCGCGAGGAGTGCAAAGCTTCTTATCATTAACAATGCACTATATAACTGAAGATTTTCAACTAAAACATTACACGCTAAACCTCCATCATGTGCCTCAAAAGCATATTTATCAATATATTCAAAGTAGCATTTTAAAATGTTTGTAAACATGGAACATAGATACCGGTAAACCGACTTTTTTTACTTTTTTTTGCTTTTTTCTTGCATTTTACTTTCCTTTTTTTTTTTTGCTTTTTTGGTATTGCCACTGGCTTCGCCACTATTCTGTCAAAGATAATTGGGCAATCTCCTTACAAAAGAAATAAGGACAATTGAGATTCCAGACGATACATCAATGTTGGTCTCTTTGGATGTAATAGCATTATTCACCAATGTACCAATTGATTTAGCCTTACATGTATTAGATAGTCGTTGGGATGAAATAAATTTACATACCACTATTCAAAGGGATGAGTTTCTTCATGCAGTAAAATTTATATTTGAAGCCAATGTGTTCATGTTTAATGGAACTTATTACACACAGGTGTTTGGGACAGCCATGGGTTCTCCTATTTCCCCTGTCATTGCAAACTTAGAATTGGAAACGTTAGAGGAAGTTTCTATTTCGAAATTACCTTTTGAATTGGTTTTTTATAAAAGGTATGTAGATGATATAATAACAATTGTTAAACCGGAACAATTACAAATTGTGTTGGACACGTTCAACAGTTTTCATGAGAGACTTCAGTTTACACATGAAACTGAAAACAATTCAAGTTTGAATTTTTTGGACATTAATGTAATTAATGTAACACATTTTTTAACTACCCGATGTATATTGCATTGATGCATGTATTACAAGAAGTAGATCCCCCTGGAAATGTCTTATGTATAGATATTTGTAACAAAGTGCAAAACGCATTGAAGGTAATTTAAATTATTTATATAAGTATTGAAATGAAACAATTTAAAAAAAGCATTAAATTAAATACAATATTTGACTTACAGGAACGTTTTGAACTATGTAATTATAGAAAATAATAACATATACATTCACGCTATGCTATTGAACCCCCGCTTCAAAGATCAGCTTTTGACACCAAATAAAAAACATACAGCACGACCGACCACAGTCATTAGCTAGTGCCGCGTATTCCATCGGAATTTGGTAGTTGTTCCGCGTAAATCGCGGGTTGTAACACGTAGACTATCTCGTAAACTGCCGAGTTCGACGCGATCGAAAGTGTTCGGGAATCCGTCACCGTGCGTTACACAATAAGCAAACGAACGTCCCTCGCCCCCCTCGTTTCTCAACCTCGTGCACACATGCGCGAAGGTGATAAACGATGCTTCGAGTCAGTTCGAATTGAACCTCCGAGATATACGTTGGAAAATAATCCTCAACCAACCGCATTCATTTCGATCTTGCCCAGCCATCGGCCCTCGAGTTCGCGACCATGGAACCATTATAAGTTACGCGATTCCACTATCCATAATACCGTGAGAAAAGAAAAAATAAACGTGATACGTGAACAGAGTTTCCAGCGTCCGTTTACTACACGCCTGTGACTCGATTTACCTATCTGTGACTCCAAAATCCTTTAACCAGCATCCGAAACATTGGTCCTTCGAGCCGGATACACAAGGAGAAGATTCAAACATCAGTGTGCTAAAGAGCGTAACGGAAAGCCGCGGTTCAAGATGGCAACATTGAACGACCTTCTTATCAAGCAAACACAGCTCATGGGCTGTGTTCAACGAGCCCTCGATAATTTTAAAAAGCTGGGACAAGCCAAAATGACCCAAGTCGTTACCTCGCAGCGCCTCGCGATCGTGAAAGAAAACTTCGCGAAGTGCCAGGAGATCGATGCGCAGATAGTTGCCCTGGCAGACCAGAAGACTCAGCAGAGCCTGCCATATTTCACGGCCGAACAATTCCTGCACTGCAATGAAACCTTTTTTGAAGCGTCGGACTTCATGGCCGAGATCATCTCCGCCACCGTATCGGGAAGCGCATTCTCTAGCGCAACAGTCTACACGACCGTCATCCCTCCTTCCGAAGATGCGACTACCGACGTTCAATGGGAGCTTCAGGTAGTGAGAGGCGTTCAGAGATAAGTTCCGTTCCATGGTGATTCGCGATGAGACATTGTCAAATGTAGAGCGCAAGCATTATTTGACGTCGTGCGTAACGGGCGGCGCGAGCGACGCGCTAGAACACCTCGCCGTAACCGACAGTAATTTCGCCGTCGCATGGGAATTATTGTCTGCGCGATACGAAAACAAACGTCGGTTGATAACGTCTCATATTCACGCGCTAAATAATTTAACTACCGTCACGCGCGAAACCGTCGAGGAACTCTGTGAGCTACGCGATAAAACCAATACCGCAATCAAAGCCCTAACAAATCTTAGTCGCAATGTAGGTGATTGGGATGATATGCTCGTGTATCTTGTAACGGAAAGACTGAATACAGATACGCGAATGACCTGGGAACTCGAGTTAGGCGATAATAACGAATATCCGGCGTTTGAAAAGCTAACCAAATTCGTAAATTCGCGAATTCGCGCCCTAGAATCCATGCCGGAATCAACCACCAAGCTCCACAGTGCTCAAATCCATGTCCGCACAAAACTACAAAAATTTCGAGCCATATCGTCTCATTCCGCCACAATAAAATCGTCGTGTCCGGTGTGCCGAGCCAATCACCTAATTTTCCAATGCGATGTATTTAAAAACCAACCGCCGCACAGTGGGACGAATGAATATTCTGGATGGAAAAAAATCCTACGCCTCAAATGAGGCTAGTGATGTCAACGTATGTGGTGTCGTTGTAAAGAGGAGATCTGAATCTTTAAGTTTATGGTAATTTTAACCGCAAAAAAAATTTTTGAAAAAATTTTTTGAATTATATGTAATTTCTTATGGATAAAGTATGATCAATTTAGCACTCAATTCTTAATATAAAGGAAATTTAAAAAAAAATTGAACTGTGCAAAAAAATCAAAGATCACACTTCTTGAAACCGATTCAATTTTTGTGTTAGGTCAAGAAATTAGATTTAACATATGCACAGCCTTTAAAAATAGTATTTATGTAAAAAATATTATATACATTACATAAACAAATTCAAAAAGAAAAAATAAATGTGTGACGTTCGTCACCACAGTCCGTCCTGCTCTTGCAAGCCCAGGCCGTTCCTGTGGTATATTTTCAAGGGGCCTGCCCCTCATTCATACGCCACTATTTCAAATCTCACAAGAATAAAGTTTCAAGGGACCGTTTCCCTATTGATACGGTCCGTTCCAGTCTAGTGAACCTACTACGTCGCAACCCCCACCAGAAGTCGAAATCATCGAGACAGCGGATCAAATCGATCATTAGTAGTCGACAGTTCGAACCGACAACACCACTCCTGCAGCTGAATTATCTCACGAAATACGATAAAGGACATAGTCTCAGAACAGAATTATTTCACGAAATACGATAAGGACATAGTCTCGCAACAGAATGATTTCACAAAATACGATAAAGGACTTAGACGCAGGAACGTCGATCCACCTCCAGTGATCCACTACCCCTTCCACTGGAACAACTTGACATGTGATTGGGACTACCCCCTTCCACCAACGTTGGACTATAAGGGAAGCAGCTGGACACCTACGAAGTCAGTTGAATTCAGGAATCAGTCGAAAGCAGTCGAAGTCAGAAGTCAGTTGAATTCAGGAATCAGTCGAAAGCAGTCGAAGTCAGGAGTCAGTTGAATTCAGGAATCAGTCGAAAGCAGTCGAAGTCAGGAGTCAGTTGAAGTCAGAAGTCAGTCGAAGTCAGTCGAAGTCAGGAGTCAGTCGAAGTCACGAGTCAGCTGAAGTCTGAAGTCAGAATTCTTCGGTGCACCATCCAGTGCAACGACTGTTCGCGTTCACCTTCCTCAATCCAACCTTTTAACCATTTACCTACTTCCATCATTCTCGATGATGAAACCGAGAGCACTTTGAACTATTTGTAGTTCTGGCCTTCAAACTGAGAGGATACACCACCTCCTTCCTAATCCCCTTATACGTCGATATTGCTGCGTGCGGACCAGCAAAGAATAAATTCATTTGCGTGCGCGAACGTGCGTGTATCAAGAACCTTAGTCGTGAGAGGAGTCGCCAACCACTTTTTCACCCCTGTCCTATACCTACACGTTCGAGCACGGCGGACTGGATCTAGCCTCTCGAGCTCCCCCACTACCACATTCCTGGCGGACTGGGTCCAGCCGTTTGTGCGTCCTTCAATTTCCCTCGAACTAGGCGGACTGGGTCTAGCCGTTCGAGTTCCCTCACCTACCACAATCTTGGCGGACTAGGTCCAGCCGATTGTGAAGTCTCCAATTTTCCTCGAACTAGGCGGACTGGGTCCAGCCGTTCGACCTACCGTACCCACCCACAATCTTGGCGGACTTGGTCCAGCCGTTTGCGTGTGCGTACTCCAATTCACGGCCCAGGCGGACTAGGTCCAGCCGACCGGGGATCCCATCCCGACATTCTCTCTCTGACGACGGAACGACGTAACTCGCCCTACGTCGCAACGAACCGTAGACATCGAAAGAAATCGGCACGCGTAAAACGTAACGTCTTCGCGGACCCCGCGTGAGACGTAACACCCTTGATAAATGTTGCTTGATTCAACGCACGCGAACTACAAACTGGCCGGTCTTACTACCCGTGCGATTGGCTGTTTCCAGATGATAAGCACAGATACAGACGCTCGCCAAACCTCGGCCCCTCCACTCCACCTAAGAGGTACTGCTCAGCACGTATGTGGAATTGGAGTAACCTCTGGCATCGGTACAGTGACCGTGATCGTGTTTAGTCAGTTTGTCAAATCGAACCCATAGGCGAAATAGCAACGCGCACTGGTCCGGCCGGATTACTCTGGATGGACGCAGTTTACGCCTATTGCCTTTGCCTCACAAGGGCGAGAGGTACAATAATGAGACACCAGCGGGCCACCCAGAGGTGATCCGAGTGGAATCTCAATTGTCCTAACGGAGTTGTGAGAGTATTTATACTACCAATATTCGCGGATTTGGTCTGCGATCACATAAATAGTAACATTGACCGGTCCGGCCGATTACTCGGATGGACGTAGTTATTGTCTATTTGTGATTAGCTCACAAAGGCGAGAGATACAATGATGAGACACCAGCGGTGCACTCATAGATGATCCGAATGGAATCTCAATTGTCCACACGAATTTGTGAGTGTATAATACACGTTGAATATTCGAATATTTCTAAAACGACTGAAACCTTTATTTACGGTAAATCCGTTCCGTTCGACGAATTTACGATTCTTTTCCGAGAACGGTCGCTCTTTCTTTCGCTCGTGCTTTTAACTGCTTAACCCGCGGCTTGCTCATGGCAAGTTACATTCCTTCAGATTCTTTTACAATTTATATGTTACGCAGTTGACTACTACGCGGTTACGTCCGTATCTTATTTATGTAAACAAGCGCGTTTCGACTTTGCCACGACGCGGTTTGCGATCGCGACTCCTCGGTTTGAGGCGCGTACGTAACGAGGTTGGATCGACGGTTTGTCGATTCCAACAGGCCGGTTTGGCCTCCCGAATACGCACCGGTTTTCGTCGAACGGACACTTCGCGAACGCGTGCTAACTATGTATATCGCTTCCAGACGTAGAGTGATCTATCGACGGTCCGCATAGACCTCCTTCGATCGCTATCGAGTGGGGATCGATGCGTACGCAGACCTAATTAGTGGGGCAATCTTGCTGTCCTTTATTAAGACAAGGATCGTGTATGACGTCGCGGATCGCCGTGGTGGGATCGATATTTACTATCCATGCTCGGGAGCGTCTGTATGTGACCGACACGGTTACAAACCTATCCTTATATTATCTCATTAGCATAGAAGCAAAAATTAAAAAATATAAATTCAGTTTTATAATGTAATATAAAATAGAATGTTTGGATATGTCGTAGAAATCAACATCAACGGCACCCCAATACCTACATTGAATATTGTCTGTACGTGCATGCTCAGGAGAACATATAATGCTAGAAAAGAAAATTCCACAGAATTTCATACGATTTTTATTTATTTCAGATCTAAAAAAATTGAAAAATGCGATGAAATAATGAATATCCCAATATTTTTTTATTCAGTATACATTTTTTTAATAACTAAACTGGTTTTGGAAGGAAGGGCGCAATGATGATATTTACTTGTGTAATGAATGAAAGTTTCGGACGCAACGAAGGACAGCGTATGGGAAAGAAAGAGTAGCGGAGGAGTCGTAGCGCGCCGGTACAATTCAAAGGCTTTCCCTTGCATCCGATGTTGTTCCTTGCGTTCGCAACTTTCATTCAATACACTAGTAAATATCATCGGTATTATATCATATTTGGTATCATTTTCATTACAAAAATTCCATGAATATGATGGTGAAATTCCCATAGAAAAATAATGAAAAATAAAGAAGTTTTGTTATTGGATTAGTAGTGGTTTCCTGGTCTCACACCGATATACCCGACCCGTATAGTGTTACATTGCTCGGCGACCGAGGCCCTCGAGCTTCGCTGTCCTTTTCTACGTTCAACAGAAGTCAAACAGTAGTATTCCTGGCCGATAATTATCCCTCGGATCAGTGTTTTGGACAATTGTCGAGAAAACACTGTACAAATCGTTCGACGATCGTCGTGATATATGTACGGTAAAAATACCCAGTCAACACGCCGGCTCGATTTCGGCTCGGCCACTGCAAGAGCCGAGTCCAGGCCTGTGACCTGCAGAAACTCGAGCCCAGGGCCGGCCGGCCGGGCCGGTATTCTGCCCATTTGCAGGATTGCAAGGGTGCGGGATTCGCGTTCTCATTTCTTGATAATACGAACACGGGTTTTTTCAATAGCCAATAACGCTAGATAAAAGATCAATCTAAGCCGCAATCGCCCTCAAAAGTCTTATTTTTTCGTATACGAGGCGTAATTTGCATTATTTGGCAGCATATATGTTATGAAAATAGCTACATGCGCAGTTGTATGCTTCCGAATGATGCAAATTACGACTCGTAAACGTAAAAATAGGTCTTTCGAGGGCGACTGCGGCTTAGATTGATCTTTTACTTAGCGTTATTGACTACTGAAAAATCCCATTTTTGTATTATCGAGGAATAAGACCCCGAATCCCGCACACTTGCAATCCTGGAAAAAGAAGCCTACCCCGTAAGAGGGCAGCACGGTTGCATTAATTTGGCGATTGCCGTCATATACAATATTAGAAAATTTTAAATTCTGTGTAAAAATATATAGTATATTATCCCTTCACCAACCCCCTGCGGCATAACAAAATATTAATTTTGCTAACTAAAATTGAGTAGATGAAATTCAAAATTGTTGCATTTTCAATCGCGATGTTGATTTTAACAAAGTCTAACAATAATATGAATATGTTACGCGTTTCTTTTTAGATGAAATAATAAAATTTAATTCGTTTGTAATCCATGTTCAAGCATTAAAATAAATATAGCCGTACAAAAAATATAAATTTTCTTTTCACGTCTACGACACTTTTTTTCTTTTCTTTCATAAAGACGTTTTAATCATACTGTAACTGTAAAGAAAATTGCACGGCGAGGGGTTAACAATAAACAAAATGTAACGTTATATAAAACGGGGGACTGCTACGCATTTGCAGAATAGAAATTTACTTTAACATCTGCCACATTGATGCGACCCACCCTGTATTCTGTATACCGGCATTGGCCACATTCGTGTAACTGTGCTGCCCTCTCAAATCTCGGCCCGGCCGGCCGGCCCTGGGCTCGAGTTTCTGCAGGTCACAGGCCTGGACTCGGCTCTTGCAGTGGCCGAGCCGAAATCGAGCCGACCGGCCTATAGCCGCTCGAAGCGGGGTTCGGCCCGTAATCTGCAGGTCAGGGGCTCGGCACGCTGGGCTAGGCGGCCAGCCGTGCTATCTGGGTAGTTGACGTGCGGTCCCACCATGCTCACGCATCCGCACGCCACGGACGTGCACGTATAGGCAAAATTCAATATACATAGCAGTAGTTGCAGTTTTTCGCGAATATCTCAAAAACTCAGACCGAACGGCGGTTACATGTATAGGAAACAGTTGTTCAGAATCTTCACCCTGACGACACATTAAAAAATTATCTGATATTATCTTAGCGGGGAATGGTATTTTCTCTATTTCTATGCAAAATTAACATTTCATCAATTATTTTGCTTTCTCATTATTTTACTATCGAAAATAGAATACGATGGCCCACGCGGCAATAATCGCGAGGTGAACCCCGTCGCGCAAACAGCTGAGCTCGCCGGTGAGGCAAAAACTCCCGAAACGCGATGGGCTCATGTGAGAAAAGTAAATACGATGTTATTGCCCGGGAATAGATTCTCGGCCGGGCAATAATTCGTTTATGGGTTTTTGAAGAATTGAAATTTTTGCAAAATCTATTTTTGACATTTAGCCTAATTTCTTTTTAAATGCTGTTCGGAAATTTATGCACGTCCCCGTATATTTACATTCATAGACAACGAGCAACCCTATGAAAAGCATATCCTCTTTCTTCTGTTATTTTCGAATTCGTTGGGATTTGTGAGTGAACCCTACCCTGCTCACGTGCACGTGTTTGCATCTACATATTAGCTCGTCCCGTCTGTTAGCCACTTTTGCGACAGCTTGATTTTTCCGTCTGTGAACCCGAAACGTGAAAGCAATTGAGGGTGCCATAAATTAGCCCTTCCCCCGTCCAGGTCAAGAGAACTGACCTAAGACTACGTTGCCGCACACAGTTTTTTTTTGTACCATTGTCATCGTAAAGAACGTTTCGAATAGATTACGCAGTATATGTACAGTAAATGCTCGATTCTAATCCGACAGCCGTGTTTTTCGCGGACAGGAATCGTGCCCCGACATGCTTTTTGATTTATGACTGCGTCTAGACATCGCGCCGTGCGAGACTTCAATAGAGAGCCGAACATAGAGAAGGATAGCATGAAATACGGTTCGCGTGACCGAAGCGTGTCGCCGTCGCCGGCACAGTTTAAAGGCCCGCGTGTTCTCACAACGTAATGCCAATTAAAAATGCTTTATTTTTCATTATTTTTTTATAGGATTTTCACTGGCTTGTTTCTGGCATTTTTCTGATTAGAACAAGACCAAACATGATATAATTTGGCCCACATTTACTCTACATGTGAAGCATAATTTATAATTTATCATACATTTAACATATACTATATATAGAATTAAATAAACAACTTAACATCTCAAAAATATATTCTCAAAGAATTAGACTTGAATTTTGCAAATTAACGGAACTACAGCCCGTAGGAGCACAGCGCGACCTGCACACATGCCGCCAAACGATACTTTTTATATGAATGTGGCGTCTTCGTACAAGAAGCATCCCTTAAAGCAAGACGACGCGCGACGGTTAATTTTGCATTTTTATTAATTCATTGACAACTCAATTAGACTTGAGTGAAGCGGCTAGTTAAATGACAAAGAAAAGCATTCGATTACAGATGATTAACAAAATTTCTTGCATGTGATATTAATTTAGGATTCCATAATGCACTTGTTCTTCGAGAACTTCGTCGACAGTCCCAATAGCATTCGCGAGCGTCATAAATCCCAGATTTCTGAAAGTTCTCCAAAATATGTGTGAGGTCTGAAGGTCGGAAGGTCTGTAAACCATCACGGTACACGCATCGGGTCTGATGGAAATCTTACTGTATGGCAGTTTTTATTGAGTAAGAATTTTTCGACGCTAAGTGGCACACCCGTTCTTGGCAAACAAATTTACGAATTGTATGCAAGAAACGACAGAAATGAAGACAAAGGGAGAAACTTTCCCTCGTAACCGAGCGACAGGAATCGACAACTCTTTGCGAGGACAAGAGTCAACTTGGACCTTGCCACCGAAACTTTCACCGTCGATTAAACCACTAAATATAATTGAAACTATATCGTGTTTGGTCTTATTTTAATCATTCGATTCATGGTGTCAATGTAGTGGTGTTCACACCGATATACCCGAGCCTACATCAATCGTCGCCGCTCTGCGGAGCGGCGCCAAGCGGCGCGGCGTTGACAGGCAGTGGAATGGGTAGGCACTGAACAGGAATCGTGCCCACGACCCCGGACAAGAATCAAGCATTAACTATACTGTGTAACTCGTTGGATTTTATTTCGTTCATGAAATCATTTTTAAATAAACACTAGGCCTTTTCTGATATATTACAGAATTTTGTCTGTTTTGTTTCAAACTGTGGTTGAAAATATTGAGATATTGCCGTTTAAAGTTTTGATCACTAATGCTTTGTATAGGACGTCGGTTAAATTGCGTTATATTTATGAACCTTTCGAATTTGATTTCATGACTTTTTTTCTGGTAAATACGTAAATCCTATACTATAAAGCTCAGCATAAACTCAAGTTTTTTGAAATTGTGACATACTGCATTTTTCCTGACAACCACAGAACTTTTGTTAGCTCGAATAAACGCGTCACCGAGCGTCGAGCTTTGAACGTCGAAGAGTCAGCGATTGAAAAAACGACATACAATGTAAGCAGATGGAGAATCACGCATGAATGAAAGTTTAAACTTTTAGATTTTTAATATACCTTCATAAAATTATTACGAGTGAATCGAGGTACTTTTCCTGATGAAAATGAGTTCAAACTCGAGTGTAATCGAACAATTTTTATTCATACGTAATGTTACGATAAAAATTATAAGCTTATTGAAGATAGTCCAAATGATGTCGTGTTTAGACTCATTTTCATCGGGATAATCTCTACAACTTATTCGTATTAAAAATATTATGTGTATTAAAAATATAAAAGTTTAAATTGTGAATAATGCTTGATTCTCCACCTGTTTACATTGTACGCCTGGCATGCGCGAGTCGACAGCTGGCGAGCACGAGCTCGCTTCAGCTCGTGACTATAGAAATTTATATATAAATAAAATGGGTAAACTTTACGTTTAGGGGAGGCAGCTCCGATGACCTTGATCTTCACATATGTTGTCGGGAACAACATTCTGAACAACTTTTGTCATTATAACTACCCGGTGCGCGGTCTTAGTTTTCGAGATATTTGTTTATTATTATATATATATACAGGGTGTCTCAAAATTCCTTCAGCTCCCGGAAATGGGCGGTTCCTTGGGTCATTTGAAGCGACATTTTCCTTAACAAAAATGGCGTCCGCGGCTTTGTTTAGGAGTTATTAACGAAAAACACGGACCAACCAGAGCGCGCCTAGTCGCTCGGTGGCACGGTCAGCGCGGCGAGCCGAGGGGAGGAGAGTGTTGTCGGTACGCTGCGATGTCGTAGCAACCAACAGTTTCTCGATTATGTCCCGATTTCGATGAGCTTTGGATATGTTGTAAAGACCACGATTCTGAACAACATTTCCCTTTAGACTTTTTGCCTCGCGTCTTTAGTTTACGAGATATTTGTAAAAACAGTACCGAAAGCTAAGGATTGTACGGTCAGGTCAACGAACTGTACAGCTGATGGTAGATAGCAGGTATACGACAATCACATGTTTCGGTTTTCCTGCAGATTTGTACGCAGAGTCGATGGGTTACTGTTCGAAAAGGTCGTCCGTCCTTTCACCAAGCAAGAGGTAGAAATGTCAGGTCGGCGTGGCGTTTTAGGGTCCCTATTGTCCTATGCCTCCCTTAGGAAACTTTCTAAAAGAAAGACGCACGACGTTTTCGAACAGTAACCCATCGACTCTGCGTACAAATCAGCAGGAAAACCGAAACATGTGATTGTCGTATACCTGCTATCTACCATCAGCTGTACAGTTCGTTGACTTGACCGTACAACCCTTAGCTTTCGGTACTGTCGTACACCTGAAGACATCTGTGCAGTTCGTCACCGAATGACCCAGTGACAGTGACACACATTTCGAAGCATTTTCAATTACAAGTTTTTCCAAATATCTCTTAAACTAAAGACGCGAGGAAAAAGTCTAAAGGGAAATGTTGTTCAGAATCGTGGTCTTTACAACATATCCAAAGCTCATCGAAATCGGGACATAATCGAGAAACTGTTGTCTGTTACATCGCGGCGTACCGACAACACTCTCCTCCCCCCGGCTCGCCGCGCTGACCGTGCCACCGAGCGACTAGGCGCGCTCTGGTTGGTCCGTGTTTTTCGTTAATAACTCCTAAACAAAGCAGCGGACAACATTTTGCAAAAGGAAAATGTCGCTTTAAATGACCTCAGGAACCGCCCATTTCCTGGAGCTGAAGGAATTTTGAGACACCCTGTACATATATACAGGGTGTTTAGCAACAGGTGGGAGAAAATTTAAGGGGTGGTTCTCGACGATAATATAAGACGAAAATGAAGAATAAAAAAATTTCGATTTCGGCTTCGTTATTTAGTTATTAACAATTAAAAATCCGCCTAAAATGCTGCAACACTTCTGACAAAAGTATACGTTGCGTACGTCACACAGTCGCGCGACAGTCTCGTATCAAGTGACAAACGCATGCATACCTTGGTTCTCATTTGGGGCCCCAGCGAGGTGAAAATGTTTAATAGATTGTTGGAAAACAAGCAAGTAAATTCGATAAAGCAGGACACCTAAATATCTCCGTTACTTTTCGTTGTACAAAAAACCTTCGTAGGACAAAGTTACACTGTTTGAAGGGCCACATATAACGGTGTAAGGGAAAAAAAAATTTCAAGGTAATTTTTATGAGATTTCAAGGTTATCGATGTTTTTTTAAATGGAATGATATATTTTCGTTAACGTAATGTTGTAGCTGACAAAATAACGAATTCATGCATGTAACACAATATGACCTTCAAATGACCTTCAACCCAGAAAAATGGTATAAATAAAATTCAACGTGTAAGATTCATTTGATGTATTTCTGTTACGCCAAATGTTCAAGAATATTCCCTTGAGCTGCTATGCATTCATTCAGCCGTGAAGTTACAGAACGTACTGCTGCGTAATTCATTTCTGAGGAAATCGACGCACAAGCCTGGACGATTCTTTCTTTCATGTTGTCTATAGTCGTTGGTGGTTCACTATAAACATCGTCTTTCAGTTTTCCCCATAGATAAAAATCAAGGGGTGTATTTCAAGGTCATGTTATTATACATATCTGAATGTATTTTTCCATCAGTTACACGATGCAATAAAAAAGAATGTAGTTATGTACCAAAAAATATCGATGACCTTGACAACTCTGAAAAAAATTACCCTACAAAAAAAAACATTTTCTGCAATAGAATGGTTTTTTCAAACCATTCAAATAGCATACAAAATATTTTTTGTACCCCCACAATTAGAGGAGATATTTAGGTGGCCTTACTTAGCTGGCCCACCCTGTATATACAGAGTGTCTCAGACCACCCGTATCACCCATTTATAATCTAGAAAATAGATTATTTTCAAAAAGTCAAAGCGTTTCTTTTATAAATCAGGTGCGCTCTATCAAATGGTGATATTTTTAACTTCCGGTTTCGGCTGGAAGTAGGTGATTTAGACCGGAAGTTACATTTTTCAAATGGAACATGGTATTTTTTATTACGGATTCGGATTCTATGAGAAAAAACAAGAAACTTTTATCTGAAACATTTTTTCGTAAAATGTCATTTTATGTCCTTTAAGTAACCTTTAAAATGAGTCTTGGCGAAATAATGTTTTTACACTATCTGCTCTTGGCATAACCCAGGATCTACGACGAGGACGTGGCAGATATCAAATCCCGTGATTAGATCATTGTGATTCGGTTGAATAATACCTTTATTGTTAATTCGTTTAGCTAAACGAGAAAAAACATTGTATGAATGAGGAGTACGATCTGGGTATCGTTTTCGCCACAACCTTGAAGCTGCTCTAAATTGACCACCGCATTCACCTAAAATGAGCATCATATCTGAAGCTTCTGCGTTTGAATACGGCATAGCAGATCTATGAGAATTCTGTTACACTTAATGTGTTGACAACGTTGATCTCCAGGATCGAATCGTCTGTCCGCTAAATGTTGTCAGATCAATGTTGTCAAAACATTTGTCGTCATCTCTACGGTGAACACACACACACACGGGATCTGATATCTGCCACGTCCTCGTCGTAGATCCTGGGTTATGCCAAGAGCAGATAGTGTAAAAATATTATTTCGCCAAGACTCATTTTAAAGGTTACTTAAAGGACATAAAATGACATTTTACGAAAAAATGTTTCAGACGAAAGTTTCTTGTTTTTTCGCATAGAATCCGAATCCGTAATAAAAAATACCATGTTCCATTTGAAAAATGTAACTTCCGGTCTAAATCACGTATTTCCAGCCGCAACCGGAAGTTAAAAATATCACCATTTGATAGAGCGCACCTGATTTATAAAAGAAACGCTTCGACTTTTTTAAAATAACCTATTTTATAGATTATAAATGGGTGATACGGGTGGTCTGAGACACCCTGTATATATATATGCTTTCCTAGCATTATATGTTCTCCTGAGCATATGTACGCACAGACAATATTCATTGTAGGTATTGGTACCGTTGATGTTGATTTCTACGACATATCCAAACATTCTATTTTATATTACATTATAAAACTGAATTTACATTTTGTTTGGCACTCGATCGTTCGATCGAAATGACCGGGATCCGGAACCGCTCAGTCGTGAGCGCGTGAGGAACACGAAAAGGAGGTGTACGAGTAATTAGACAATTATTGTTTAACTCACGAGTCACTCGGAACTTTTATTCTCGGTACTAATGTGTCGAGAGAATCGCGACACTAATTTTAGACAGAAGCTCGTCAGGTAATTTAGAGACACGAGAACGCAGAAATTGATGTGGTCTGCGATAGACCAAACAAGACAATGAGTAGAGCGATAATGAGAATGAGAATCAGAATGAGCTCTCGCAAGGAGGGCCTTTAAATGCTTTTCGTACGGCAGGCGGGGTCGGACGCGATTGGATCAAGATCGATCGCATGATCCCCGAAGATGACGATTCGAGATTCAAATTGGAGATGTTTACCGGTGACGAGTGCGGATAAACACACAGCGGTCTCGCGAAACGGTAACGATTGATCGCTAGCCGACTCTAACTACATACCATAGGAAAAAAAAGGAAACATATCGAACGTCGATCGACAGTCGGCGTAACGACGAATAAATTCTCCAATTTGAATCCCGAACATACCGCCCGCCTCGAAACATTAGTTTCGAAACGCAGTGAGGGCGCACGCAGAATACACAAAAGAAAGCGGGGGTGGCGGCGCAAAAACAAATTAAAGGAAAAACTTAAACGATAGAGGGAATGCGTGTTACAATGCCCGATCACGCGAGTCCCAGACTTGAGAGAACGACAGGCCACCCGCCGTGGAAACGGTGAATACAATTTGAATACGGGAAGCCTGAAAAGATCGACGACACCGAAACAAAATTTAGGGCCGCCCGCCTTGACGGAATTTGAACGCGGTATTTACGGGCGCGTGAAGAGCGGCGGTCCTGGTCGCAGACGCAAAACGAAATCGACTTATATGAAAATTAATTTTTTTTTTTTTTTTATATTTTATATCGGCGACGAGGTGCGACTGAACGGCGAAACGTGCCGCTTGGTCTCGTACGAGAGGAGATCGGAAAGGATCATTTAATTTAATTTGTGGCTTCGCACGCTACGGGAAGCGGACACAATTTTACAATGGGTCTCTTAACCACGCGAATATGGTTGTCGTCGCCAGGGTGCAATTGCACGACTCGCCCCAGCTCCCACTTACACGGAGGAAGGTTCGAATTCCTAAGGCGGACTAGTTGTCCTATCGTTATCGAAGGGCGGCGGCGACGCCACTTTCCGCGTTGCTGAAGAGTATTGAGATAATCGTTCTGCCATAATTTCCAAAATCGCTCGATCATATGGCGAACTAATTGCCATCGCGAGAGGCGATTTTCGGCGAGATCCAGAAACGAAGGTTGCGGAGGTGTCGTGAGGGCGGATCCGATAAGAAAATGACCCGGGGTAAGCGGAACGAAATCATCGAGAGTATCGGAAAGAGGTGAAATGGGTCGCGAATTTAGGCAGGCCTCGATCGCGCAAAGGAGCGTCGTGAATTCCTCGAACGTTAGTGTTTGATCGCCTAGAACGCGTCGAAGGTGGTGTTTAACGCTTTTCACTCCGGCCTCCCACAGGCCGCCGAAATGTGGCGCAGCCGGGGGAATGAAGTGCCAGACCACGCCATCACCGGCGGTTCGATTTTGGAATTCGGGATTCCGAAGAGCGGCGCGATAAGACATGGTCAATTCCCGATCTGCTCCGACAAACGTTGTTCCGTTATCGGAATACATACTTTCCGGTAGGCCTCGACGAGAACAGAACCGGACGTATGCGTTCAGAAAGGCTGAGGTGGAATAATCAGCAACTAACTCCAGATGCACCGCCTTGGTGGCCATGCATATGAAAAGCGCTATATAGGCTTTGCGGGAAGTGATCCCACGACCAGCGGAGGCGCGGATGTTCATTGGTCCTGCATAATCCAGCCCGCAATGCGAAAAGGGTTTTTTCGGCGGGGATACTCTGACGGCAGGAAGATCTCCCATGATCTGGGTCGGGATCGAGGCACGTTCGCGGACACATTTGATGCAGGCGTGAATGACAGTTTTCACCTGACTCCGACCTCGGAGGAGCCAGTACTCTTGACGAAGAATATGGAGGGTCAGCTGCAAGCCGGCATGCAAGGCTCGTGCGTGGGCTTGCTCAATGATGAGGCGCACTAACGGATGTGGAGCTAAAAGAACGGGATGCTTCGAATGATCTGGTAAGGCGGCGTTGCGAAGCCGACCTCCGACGCGAAGAAGACCCTCTTCGTCGAGAAATGGATTGAGCGACGCGAGCGAGTCCTTTGACGGGAGAGATTTTTTATTCGCGATAGCGGCAATAGTTTCAGAGAACTGAGTCGCTTGAATGCGGCGTAACCAAAATTTTTTGGCATCGGAGAACTCGTGAGCGGATAGGGCGCGTCCTTGAAGACCCTTTAGACTGGGCCGGCGACAACAGCGAGAATTTCGTACGAACTAGAAAATCGAGATTCTAAATCCCACCCGGAAGCGGGGGCCACGCAGTGAAGCACGACTTTTGATTCGGACTGGTCTTCAACCGTGAAATGTTGAGGTTGGAGGGGCCATTCCGTGGAATCCCCGAGAAGCCAAGATGGGCCGTGCCACCAAAGACGGGAGTTGATTAGGTCTTCGCTAAAAAGCCCGCGTGACGCACAATCGGCGGGGTTGTCTGTAGTCGGCACATGCTGCCAAACTGCGTGAGGGATACGAGTCTGTACATCGGCGACACGATTTGAAACGAACGTCTTCCATTTGGAAGGATGAGACTGCAACCATGCAAGCGCCACGGTAGAGTCGGTCCAGCAGTAGCACGGAACTTCGAGAAGGTCGAGGGAGGACGCAACGAAATGTATCAGGCGACTGAGGAGGACTGCAGCTTGCAGCTCAAGGCGCGGGATGGTCAAAGGAGTCAAGGGTGCGACCTTTGATTTGCCAGCAACCAGAGATACTTGAATTATTCCGGCGGGCGAGATACAACGGACGAAAACGACTGCTGCGTACGCGATCGTTGACGCGTCCGCGAAACCGTGAAGTTCAATTCGCGAAGCTGCCGGAATAAACCCGAACCATCGTGGAATCTGGATCCCGTTCAAGTGCAAAAATTTGGAGTAGATGGATTTCCATTGTTCAAGGTGCGGAGTAGGGATG
Organism: Lasioglossum lativentre; assembly: GCA_916610255.1. Taxonomy (NCBI): domain Eukaryota; kingdom Metazoa; phylum Arthropoda; class Insecta; order Hymenoptera; family Halictidae; genus Lasioglossum; species Lasioglossum lativentre. The sequence goes on along the minus strand of OU744359.1, from coordinate 18,484,821 downwards.
ACGTCGTCCCATCCTACCTTGAGGCGCCATAATGATTGAATAAGAATTTTTGCGCGGATTATCGCGGGAGTGACCCATCCGAGAGGGTCGTACAACCTTGCGATGGTTGAAAGAATAGCGCGTTTGGTGGACGGTAGCGAATCAGAGAGCTGGACGTTGAATTGAAACGAATCGCGAGAGGGGTTCCAACTGATTCCGAGAATTTTGACTCGATCGTCGGGAGCGAGAGTTTTGGAACAAGCTAGTCCATGATCGTTCTGGTCAATATCGGCAAGAAATTCGCTCGAATTACTGGCCCACTTTCGAAGTTTCATTTGGCCGCATTGGAGAAGGCGGATCAACTGGTCACGGGACTGGCGAATAGCCGATAGGTCGTTGCCTCCGAAAAGAACATCGTCGACATAAATGTGAGACCGAAGCACGGGAACTGCGAGCGGAAACCGTTTGCCTTCATCGTTAATTAATTGTTGAAGAACGCGAAGAGCTAAAAAAGGAGCACAGGTCATGCCATACGTGACGGTCAGTAACTGAAATGCCTGCGTGTCCTCGGAGAGAGAGGGCTTCCAGAGGATGCGTTGATAATCGACATCGCGCTCGTCAACAAGAATCTGGCGATACATTTTCGCAATATCCGCAGTATAAACGAATCGAAAAGTTCGCCACCGCAGGATGACGGCAGAAAGATCGAGCTGTAATTTGGGACCCGGCATGAGATGGTCGTTGAGAGTAGATCCGTTCGAGGTGACACTTGAAGCGTTAAAAACCACGCGAAGATGTGTGGTAACGCTGTCGGCACGTAATACCGGATGGTGTGGAATATACACGCATTGAGAAGGAGATGGTGATTCGGGAACTTGACGCATATGTCCGAGATTCTCATAATCGCGAAGGAACTCTTTATACTCATCAGCCAGTGAGGGTTGAAATCGAAATTTTTTATAAATTGAATGTAAGACCTTGTCGGCAGCGGAACGAGACTGACCAATGTCAATTGGAGGGCCCTTACGGAAAGGGAGACGGACTATGTACCGTCCATTTGATGCTCGCGACGTGTGAAGTTAAAAATGCCGCTCGCACTGTTCTTCCTCCTTGGTGAGGGGGGAATGCGAAGGGATTTTCTCAATCTCCCAGAATCGGCGCAGATCGCTCGACAGAGTATCGTCTTGGATGCAATGATGCATCGAGATGCTTGATTCCGACCGAGGTTGGGAGAGACGAGAAGACACGGGACCAGAAATTACCCAACCGAAAATTGTATTCTGGGCAATGGGCTGCCCGCTTGAGCCTTTCTGGAGACCGTCGAGAATTATACGCGGATAGACATCTGCGCCGAGAAGGAGATGAATCGCGGCGGAACTCGACGGATCCGAATCGGCCCACTTAAGATGCGATAAATGAGCGAGGGCTCGATCATTTTGAACGCTTTTCGGCATGTACGTTGAGAGCGATTTTAAAACCAGCGCTGTGGTTTCGACCGAGGGAGAAGCGGAGGCGCGAGGAGCTACTAGGAGACGCACTGCTCGACGCACGGTACCGGCGTGAACTCCGCCGACAACGGAGATGGATGTCGCAACGCAGGTGCACTTCGCACGCAATAGGTGCACCATAGATTCGGTAACGAAACTGGCTTCGGAACCTTGATCGACCAAGGCTCGTACGGTGACGCAACGGCCCGACGGAACGCGAATTTGTACCCATGCGGTGGCCAGCAGAATGCCTGAGCTCGAGGCCGCGAGGGTGGAGGCGAGATGCGAATTGATCGCAGACGATTCTTCCGACGGAAGCGGCGAAGACGCTGGACATGACGGCGCGGAACGAGGTGCATCGTCATGCAGCAGTGAGTGATGTCGCTTGTGACACACGCGGCACGAATATTTGCTTGAGCAGTCTCGAAGGACATGATTACCGCTCAAGCAGTTATAGCAACGCGAGAACTTTTGAACGAGATCGCGGCGGCCGCTCGGATTTCGCGCCGTAAATTTTGGGCACGAACTGAAAACGTGAGACGCCCTACAAACGGGACAAATAGGTCGCGACGTTGTGGAAGGCTGCGAAGTGGTCGCGGCATGGACTCGCGAAGAACCAGCTGTGAAACGAGACGAAGGTTCCGAGCGCGAGGAGGGCGTGGAATCATAGCCAGTCGAAAATTCTTCAAGCCCGCGAGCGCGAGAATCGATAAATTTCTTAAACGTTTCGAACAGCGGAGGCGTTACGTCATCACCGATTTTTAATTTCCACGCCTTCCGCGTCGGACCGTCCAGTTTTTGGGAGACCAGATGAACGAGGTGGTCGTTCCAGAGATCCTCTGGCTTCCTTCCGATTTTCTGCAGCGACTCGACTGTACTGCAGACGCGATCGCAGAGGTGTTGCAAATCCGTAGCTGATTCGCGAGATAGCGCGGGAAGGTTTTGTAAAACCGACAGGTGAGCGGAAATTATACGCCGCGGATTTTCATATCGACCCTTCAGCGTAGTCCACGCGATCTTAAAATTGTCTTCGGTGATCAATAAGTTTTTAACGCATTCGAGAGCGCGACCCTTCAATGCAGAAACGAGATAATGCAGTCGCGTTACGTCGTGTAGCGAGCGATTTTGAATAATAAGAGCCGAGAATTTATCGCGGAACGCTTCCCAGTCTTCGTAACGGCCCTCGAACTGCGGTAAATTGATCCGGGGAAGTTGTGAATCGGGAACCGACGGACACGCTTGTCCATCGCCCCTGGAAGTTGACTGACCTACGGCATCGGTGGTGAGCGCATCGAGATGCGTCGTCATGAACGATAACGTGTCCAGATAGATTTCCTCCGTGGCAGCGAATTGGTCCTCCTGGAAGTACGGGATCCTCGCACGCTCCTCCGGTGAGACGACAGCGAAGAGTCGTGAATGCCCCGTCTCGAACCTCCGCCACTGGTCCTGAAGGTGGACGATCCTGGTCCGCAGGGTGGACTTGGTCCAATTAGTCTTCCCCAGCTTCTTGAGGTTGGTGAGGGCTCGTTCGATAGCCCGCTAGGTCTGCTGGTGCCCTTCGAGAGATTCTGCCATCGTTGATGAAACTCGTACACTCCACTGAATAGATTTTCCTCGCGATCCGGCTCGAAGGACCAGAATGTTTGGCACTCGATCGTTCGATCGAAATGACCGGGATCCGGAACCGCTCAGTCGTGAGCGCGTGAGGAACACGAAAAGGAGGTGTACGAGTAATTAGACAATTATTGTTTAACTCACGAGTCACTCGGAACTTTTATTCTCGGTACTAATGTGTCGAGAGAATCGCGACACTAATTTTAGACAGAAGCTCGTCAGGTAATTTAGAGACACGAGAACGGAGAAATTGATGTGGTCTGCGATAGACCAAACAAGACAATGAGTAGAGCGATAATGAGAATGAGAATCAGAATGAGCTCTCGCAAGGAGGGCCTTTAAATGCTTTTCGTACGGCAGGCGGGGTCGGACGCGATTGGATCAAGATCGATCGCATGATCCCCGAAGACGACGATTCGAGATTCAAATTGGAGATGTTTACCGGTGACGAGTGCGGATAAACACACAGCGGTCTCGCGAAACGGTAACGATTGATCGCTAGTCGACTCTAACTACATACCATAGGAAAAAAAAGGAAACATATCGAACGTCGATCGACAGTCGGCGTAACGACGAATAAATTCTCCAATTTGAATCCCGAACACATTTTTTAAATTTTGCTTCTACGCTAATTCACTTTTTGCTATCACCATCTTCGATTTTGTTCTAATTGAAATATGTTGTAGTCCGTGTGAAATTAGGGGGGGTTTAGTCATCATTTTGTCGATTTCGAATTTTTTGAATTGTTTACAAGCTCGCTTTTCAACACCATTACCTAGTACAGACACTAGAAGCTTTCGTAGCTTTACCCCATTATCAAATAAAGAACAGCTATGTGAAACTTGCTCGTGCGATAATGATGGCTCTGTTTTCAGTGTAATGAAATAGTTTTGAATGATCCTGTAACCGAACTATTATATGATCTTTATTTACCGGATATTTAAGTATTATTAAGTATACCGGATCGGTTACTTTATCCGATATTACTATTATGTCCTGTAAGACAACGGAGGTTCGTGCCTCCAGGTACTGGAAAGCGGAGAGGCTTAAACGAAATGAGTAAAGGCTGGAGAATTTGATGTATAGGTGTAAACAACGTTTGTATATTCTGGAAATCTTGTATGATACAAGCGTAATTGTCTATTCCGTACGCCAAGTGATTTGACGTTAAACAAGGAATGCGTGTAAGAAACCGCGACCAAATCTCGGTATGTTTATAACGTGTCTAATCCGTACGACAAGTGATTTGACGTCACACAAGAAATGCGTGTAAGAAACCGCGACCAAATCTCAGTATGTTTATAACCTGCTGAACCTGTACGCGTAATCGGATTCAACAATACTTTCGACCCAGTGTGGTCACCTTGCCAATTTCCGAGCGTGACAGGACGCAACGAGTGATCCGACTGAAATTCACAGTAAGTGTATATTATATTGATTTATTAGGACATCCAGGATAACGTATGCGGAAGATAACGAATTGTCGGCAGGGCACGTTTACGTGGCCTGGGCGACTCCTCGATCCCCGGACGATACCTGGATACCTCGCGACCGTCTCCGACTCGCTCTCGCTTTAAGTGTCACAACGAAATAGAATGCAACGTTCCTCCTGCCGCAGCACGGGAGGAGAAAACGGCACCTACTCGCTAGAACGGTCTCAAGACGTATGCGGAAGATAACGAATTGTCGGCAGGGCACGATTCCGTGGCCTGGGCGACTCCTCAATCCCCGGACGACCTTATAAGCCCTTTGTGATCGCTTGAGACTCGATATTGACCATGGTACACACTGACACGGAATGCACGTCCGATTCTGCCGGAATATACGGGAGGAGCAAGCGGTACCTATCCCTTAGAAAACTCACAAGATAGCGAATTGTCGGCAGGGCACGTTTACGTGGCCTGGGCAACTCCTCGATCCCCGGACACTCTCATTAGCTTCATGCAATAGGATACACGCAAGATCCTATGCCTTGATTCACGGGAGTCACGAAACACACCCGTCCGTGTGTACTGTCTACGATAGAAATTCTTGTAAATTCAAAGCGCTTGCTTAGAATCACGTCTGACCACTCGACAGTCTCGCGGCCACACTGTTTGCCTGCTACACGGCGCAAGACGCAAGGTTTCTCACTTGTTTCAATTTGTGCGAGGATTCGTGATACCATATGACAGTAAATCTTACTTGACGGATGTATTTACATCCTTAATTCCACAACACGTACACACAATCACAAATCCTTTCTAGCTTGCCCCGTGTTCCTGGCAGTAGACGCACGCGATCACGAATTATTACCGATTTTCTCACGATGCACGAGCTTCTAGATTTGAATATCACCCTCTCTGGGCTATACAGAGACAATCCGTGAAAATGCAATTTACTCACTAAACGCGAGCTTCTATTTTTGAATGGCAGCCTCTCTGGGCTATACAGACTCTATCTGTAAAACAACGATTTACTCACTAAACGCGAGCTTCTATTTTTGAAAGAGGGCCACTCTGGGCCTACGCTATTGGCGTTAATCGCGAATTCGACTCGCGGTGACTCTTGCGTGCTTATCGGAGCTAGTCCAGACGCAGAGTGATCAATCTGATGCTCGCATCGACCTCCTTCGATCGCTGTCGAGAGGGGATCGATGCACGCGCATCCCACAAGTGGATTGATCCTGTGCTCCTTTTCTACGACAAGGATCGCGCGTGACACCGCAAGTCGTCGTGGTGGGAATCGATATTGTTGTTCTCGTCGCACGAGGTATCGATATGTGAACGACGCGGTCACAATCCTATCAATACATACGTCTGACCCTTCTTTATCCCTTCCTGATGGAAGAAAACCGCCACTTTCTCGTGGTTCCCATTGAGCAACGACGCCTTTCTTGTAAAACATATACAATTCGTATAGAAACTACATATCTATAAATGAAGGTATGATTAGAAAGAGTGGTTACTAATATTGTTCTCGAGGTACAAATAGAGACCAGCGGAATAGAAAACTGAACATAATAGCGGTGCGCTCGACTCGCCTTTACCTGAAACACGGGTACACCGCGTCCTTTTCCAACATATTGTGACTGTTCAAGATTGGCGCGTGCATGCGCCATCTTGAATTTACGTCACACTGCGATCACGCCAAAGATCGCCGCGATCCTGCTTAGCGCTCAACCAATCAGCAGCGTGCGGAAATTGTGTGGGCACGCTGACTCTCGCGCAATTGGTTAAGACACTCTCTCGATCCTTCAAGAATATTCGTGAATATTCTCGAAGGATCGAGGCAATAAAAGTGAGAGAGATCGGCGGCCATGCTCCTTTTCTGTGAGTCTCTCTTGCACACGATCAGCTGTCGCACGCGTTTTCCAACAGTAATCCTCGTTATCATAAAGCATCAATTTCTCCAACATTTTTGTATTAAGTTATCATTCAGTTTATTGTTAATTATTGTACATTCAGTTATTATACAGAATTTATTGTTAAATCCGGATATTTATTCCTATTATTACGTTACATCTATATCACACATTCATTCCTTCCACTCATTCCAATTGCAAATTACATTTTCTGGTCAATCAAGACCGCTTCCGTTACAGTGGCGATTACAGGAAAAACGCCATTTTGTAAAAGGACGTATTTTGAAGAGGAAACTTCAAGGAATGTAACCATATTTTTTTCATAATTTACATTACTGGCCAAAATTGAAAAAAAACATAAAAAAAGAATTTGTTTAAATTTTTTGACATTATAAAGTTAATTATCGAGGATGAAAAAATTATTTTACAATAGCCCAATCCTTTCGGAATAAAACAAAAAAATTATAGGTCAATCGGACAAACAGTTCCTGAGGCCTACTTTCGCCAAAATGTACAAAAATCGCAAACTTTGAAGGCCTGCCATTTCTAAAAAAATTCACATGGACTACAACATATTTTAATTAGAACAAAATCGAAGATGGTGACCGCAAAAAGTGATCGATTCGGCATGGAATGACCCTCGAACGCTTTCGATGCGAGCATCGACGGTGTTTGTGCGAATATAATGCGGCAACATTGCACTTTTAAAGCTAGCAATGCTGTAACTTCTAGCTTCCACGGACACACGCACACTTGTGTAGTAACGTCAATTGAGTTCCTTTTTCTCTCGTAATAGAACACGCCGATGGCTCCATCTCGTATTCATCAGGCAGCTACACATCTGCAGTTAATATCATCGCTGAGCAGATGTCTCGTCGGAAATACCATTTCTACAACGCAGCAGTTACCGGCTGTTACCGACCTGCTGTGTCTGCCAAAGTCACGTGACTACCCTAGCCCCTTAATGCATCGGGTCGCACGTCTACTGGCCAGTTGTCGAACGACCTCTTGTGCATGGGGCCGAAGCTCCAATCCGATCTTTCCGCGATTCTGATCCGGTGGAGGCAACACCGATACGTGTATACTAGGGTGGACCTTATTTTTCAACCAAAAAATTTTGGACACGCCTCCCACAATATTGTTCCATGTCATGAAAAAATGATATATCCAAAGTTTTAGACCAATTGGACGTCGGGAAGGCGTGCCTCATCGAGGTCAAAGGTCAAGAGTAAAACTTATTTTTCGACCAAAAAATTTTGGGATCCCCCCCACCCAATATTGTTCCATGTCATGAAAAAATGATATATCCAAAAGTTTAGATCAATCGGACATCGGGAAGGCGTGCCTAATCGAACGCGAATACAGTATACTCTTCACATTGAGCGCGCAGTTACTTCTATTTCAAAACCTCGCGCTCGATTAGGCACGCCTTCCCGACGTCCGATTGATCTAACATTTTGGATATATCATTTTTTCATGACATGGAACAATATTTGGGGGGGGGGTGCCCAAAATCTTTTGGTCGAAAAATAAGGTTTACTCTTGACCTTTGCGCTCGATGAGGCACATCTTCCCCTTATCCGATCAACTTCAACTTTTGCAGGAATTATTTTCTTATCCAATAGCACAATTTGGGGGGGGGGGCGTGAAAAAAATCTCGCAAAAAACATTTCACAAGATAGAGCTAAGGTCCACCCTAGTGTATGCAGCATACAGCGCGAAGATGTATCGGCAAATCGTGGTCGACCCACGCGATAGAGACTACCAGCGCATCCTGTGGCGGTCTCATGTGGACTCATGTGACGTATTGGACCTCACTTATCGCGTTTCAAGCGCGTGCTGCAACAGCTTGCCGAAGATGAGTGAGCCGCGGTCCCTCTAGTCACCCCCATACTGCGCGATCAAGTCTACGTCGACGACTTCATATTTGGCGCCGACGACCGTCAACTCGCGACTCACGCCCGGGAACAGTTAACCGCGCTACTCCATAAGGGAGGCTTTCGACTCCGAAAATAGGCAAGAAACTGTCCGTCTCTCCTCCTCGAAGTTTTCGCGGCCGATCACGGTGTAACCAACGATAAGCCGGTTAAAGAGGACGAGCAGTTGAAGGTATTAGGAGTTTTCTGGAACCCTGCGTCGGATACATTAAAATTCCGCGTAAACAAACTCCCTCAAGGTCGGGTTTCAAAGCGCGGCGTAATGTCCATAATCACCCGGCTGTTCGAACCATTGGGAATGGTCTCGCCAGTCCTAATTAAGGCAAAGATTTTCCTACAACAATTAAGGCTCGCAAAGAGTGAATGGGACGAGCCCTTGTCTGTCGAACTGCAGAGCGAATGGGAAAAATATTACGCGTCCTTACCGTTCTTAAACGAAGTTTCGATTCCGCGATGGACCCACCAAAACTCGGACACGATGCAATACTCCTTGCATGGGTTTGCCGATGCATTGATGCATGATACGCCGCCGTTGTTTACAGCCGCGTAATCTCAGTAGACGGTGTTGTCTCCATATCCTTGCTCATGGCGAAGACCAAAGTCGCACCCATCATAAGAATGAGTATACCGCGGTTATAATTATCGGCAGCTCTCCTCCTGGCTCGACTAATGACGTCCGTCCGAGCCGGTCTCACCCGGCCCGATACTGAGTGCTATTGCTGGACCGACTCCACCATTGCATTCACGTGGATAAGCAAGTCCCCGCCCCAGTGGCAAACATTCGTCGCCAATCGCGTCGCCAAAGTACAGGAAATATTGCCCGACGCCGCGTGGCAACACCTTTCCACGATGGAAAATCCCGCTGATTGCGCGTCACGCGGATTAGACGGTGCCGAAATCCTATCGCACAATCTGTGGTGGGGAAGACTAGCGTGGCTCCGCCTTCCGCGAACGCAATGGCCCGTGCAGCCGTCGATCCGCGACGCGACACACTAGCCAGAAAAACGCCAGCACAACATTGTGCATACCGTTATTACCACGGTCGAACGACCGTGCCCGATCGCCTCTCGGTTCTCCTCGTGGCCTAAGCTGTTACGCGTCACTGCGTACATACTCCGTTTCGCCACAAAATTGCGGCGACGGATCAACAAAACCCTGTTGCCTTGTACATCTCAGCCAAAGGCGGTAGCCAACGACGCACTCCAACCGCAGGAAATCCGCGCAGCCAAGAGCTGCTGGATACACGAAATGCAGCGCGATACCTTCCATCCGGAGATTGATTCGCTCTCAAAGGAGCGTCGCGGAGCTAGCTCCAGCGCGGTCGCGTCCCTAAATCCTTTTCTAGACATCGAAGGAGTACTCCGCGTCGGCGGCGCCTCGGCAAATCTAACCTCCCGGCAAAAACCAAGCACCCGGTGCTCCTGAAATCTCACCCTATCCTGACGCTCATCATCTCGCACCACCACCTTTTTTTTTTAATAATGCGGGGAAATGCATTACGCATACCTCGGCCCCTGGGGGGGGGGGAAGCCGGGGTTATGTGGGACTACTATCGGGGAGAGGGGCGCCGAAGGCGCGCCCGTCCCCGAAGGCCACCCACTAAAACCCCACACCTGCCTAAGCCAAATGGGAAGTGCCTGGATCACGCGAGTACTCAACAGGGCACTTCCCAGCTATCATACAACCCGGGGGGAGGTTCTAGCCTCCCCACTACCTACACTATAAGACTCCGGGCAGAGGGACCCGCCCGGTGTCCCCATCCTTGGGGCCGTCGAAATGGGCTTCTTGAGCCGCCGTTCGGTCCACCCACGGCCCCCGGCGTCTCCGGCCCGGTCCGGGTGACCAGAAGGTCCCTGCCCCGGCCAGGGCAAGAAGACGCCGACACCGGTAAGAGAGGGTCGTCGAAGGCGCGATCCGGCACGCCCCGACCCTCCCCACCCCACCCATCCCACGAGACCCCAAGAGCTCGTTGCTCGTCAAGGGTGACGGGCCGACATCCCCCGCACCGACTTACCTCGAAGATGTCGACCCATACCGGGGGAGAACTAACTTCCCCTCCCCCGGGGGAACCAGGGTCAGCTAACCCCGCGACCCCTCCCCCCCCCCTCTCCACCCGCCTTTCGGGAAACAGACGCCGCGATCCCCCCTCTCCACCCGCCTTTCGGGCAATAGACGCCGCGAGGGGACACCCCGCGACGAACCCCTCTCTTCTATTTCCCCCTTCAAGGAAGAGGCGCTACCTCGTCGCGAGGAGTCCCCCCGCGGCGACCCCAACGCCGCCCCCCCATCTCGCACCACCACCTGCGAACGTTGCATGGTGGATCTTCTTCAACGTTAACGTCCTTGCGAGATGAATACTGGATCCTGCGGGCACGAAGAACGGTCCGCGCAGTATTGCACCGTTGCGTAGCGTACGCGCGCGAAAATGCTATCGTACCGACGGAGCTCATGGCCGAGTTGCCGAGCATCCGCACAAACCGTACAGCCCGCGCTTTTATACATGCCGGCGTGGACTACGCGGGGCCCATACTCGTGCGCAACGCCTCCGGCCGCGGTCATCAATCGCATAAAGCTTACATCGCATTATTTTTATGCATGACCACCAAAACGGTACACATAGAGCTGGTGCACGATTATAGGTCCGCGGCCTTTATCGTGGCGTTCCAACGATTCGCCTCATGAAGGGGCCTCCCCGCACACATGTATTCGGATAACGGCACAACGCACAGTGGTGCCGAGGCGGCAAAAAATCAATTTCATAAATTTTCGATTTACAAAATAAAAAATATTACTATCGTATTGCCAAATAGTGAGTGCATAATGTGCCGAAGTCCGAATAAAAAACAATTTAGTGCTTTTTGTGACACACGCGGCATGAGAACTTGCTCTTACACTCTCGCGCTGGGTGGCTGTGGCTCAAGCAATTGAAGCAACGGGAATGTGTCTTGACGAGTTCGCGACGGTCTCGCGGACTCCTCGATAGGAATTTCGGACAGCAACTCAAGGGGTGCGAAGCCCGACACACCGGGCACGGGGGGCGCGGAGTCGTGGCATCTTGCAAAGTGGTCGCAGCATGAACACGAGACGAACCGGCTGCAGGTCGAGTCGAGGTGCGAGGACGCGAGGAGGGCGTCTGAGTCGCATTTGTCCCGAATTCTTCGAGAGCGCGGACGCGACTGTCGACAAACTTCGACAACGTTTCGAATGACGGCGGCTTCACGTCGTCGCCGATTTTAATTTTCCACGCCTTCCGCGTTGAGGGGTCCAGTTTTTGGGAGACCATGTGAACTAGGACATCGTTCCAAAGGTCCTCTGGGGTTCTTCCAAGCTTTTTTAAGGCTTCGACGGTAGCGCGGACCCGGTCACGAAGGTCTTGGAGATCCGACGCGGATTCATGCGAGAGAACAGGTTGATCTTGTAACGCCGAAAGATGCGCCGTAATAAGACGTCGTGGATTTTCGTAACGTGTTTTCAACATGCTCCACGCGATTGGGAAATTTGCCGCGATGATTGCTAAATTTTCGATGCAAGCAAGCGCGCGACCTTTGAGAGCGGAATTTAAATGGTGGAGTCGCGTAACATCATGTAACGATTCGTTTTCGATTATGAGGGCGGAGAATTTGTCGCGAAACGCTTCCCAGGCCTCGAATTGGCCATCGAACTGCGGAACGTTGATACGTGGTAGCTGATTGTCGGGGACCGACGGACACGCGTGTCCGCCGTCCGAAGAATTTGTTTGACTTACTGCTCCGCCGCTCAAATCGTCGAGAATGGACGTCATGAACGCCAGCGTCTCGAGGTATGTTTCCTCCGTCTTCGCGAAATGGTCCACGGTGAAATACGGCAGCGTCGCCCTTTCCGCCGGAGGGATGGTCGTGAAAAGGCGTGCTGGCCGACCTCGAACTTCCTCCACTGATCCTGGAGGTGGACGATCCTCGTCCTAAGGGTAGCTTTTGTCCAGTTTCCTCTCCCCAGCTTCTTCAGGTTGGTCATCGCTCGCTCGATCGCTTGCTGCATCGGCATGTGGGCTTCGATTATATCCGCCATGACGCACGGAAAACTAGTTTCTTGACTCACTCACTTTCGTGGACGTGTCCTCACTATCCGGTTCGAAGGACCAAAAATGTTCGGCGTCGGCCGACGGTCGGAATTCGCCTGATTGCCGGGATCGTTCAGGGTTGAACGCGCGAGGACACCGAAAGGAGTAAGGGAAAGAGAAACTAAACTGAAATTGTCCTTTCTGCACTTTATTCGGCCGAACGGTGCACTTCACCGCGCGATTCGCTCTCGTAACGCACGCAAACCGATGCGGACCGGATTTCTGCCGTCGGGGCGCGACGGAAATCTTGAACAGCCTTACCGGGAGCTGCCGCGAACGGAGATCTTCCACGCGATCGACGGATATCTTGTTCGCGGGCAGAATCGCGAAGCGCGACGCGTTTCGGGAGAAACGAGAGAGAGAACCGTGCGAGAGAAACGTGAGATCGAACGATGAACGTGATCGATCGAACGATACTATTGCCGCGAGACTTTCGGTTTCGAAAATTTAGCTTTGAAGGTGCGCGATGACGGTTGTTCGCAAACTGGAGAGGAAGAGAGTTCGCTCCGACATGAGGAGCCCTTAAATAATAGTCGAACATAACGCGTGGTCGCTCGGGATTGGCTCAGGATCTATCGCCTGATCCTTGTTTGTCGAAATATTACAGATCGAAATCGAGGAATTTGGCTTTACGCGGCGCGAACGTGGACAAAGATTGCGCGTTCACGCGCGACGGTAACGGGTGAGCGTTACGCTACGCTTCGCTACGCGAATCTAAACATTGCCGAAAAACCAACGTAGCGAACGTCGCTCGGCAGTTAGCATTACAGCCGGCAAATTTCCGATCTCGAATCCCGAACAAGGGGTGTACAAATTATATGAGTTATTACACATAGTTTAAACTATTAACTGGCAAAAATAATTTTTCAATAAAGTTGTTTAACATTAAGGAATATGGATTAACCGGAAGCTTCTTTGCGTTGCGGTCATTTGTTATACGAAAATGATTTCGGCGCAGGGTTCGATCAAAAAATACACTGGGATAGCCTATATCCAAATTATAGCGATTTACGTTTCGATCTACATCGAGATCATCCTTAAAATCGAGTGAATGCGTCTGCGGAAAAAACAAGTTTATGAATTAAAAACGAAATTTGATATTGAAAAAATGGTTGCAACAAAAAAAATACGTCATACTAACTGGCTATGTAATTAGAACTATGTTTTTTCAACGCCCTTTTGCCTTACTGTGTTTACGGTTTTACTCGTTTCATTTTAGTCTACCGGTAACCGTCATACGATACACTCGCAGTTCAAATACATTGCATGTATTGAATTGTAATTACATAGCCAGTTAGAATGACGTATTTTTTCTGCTGCAACCATTTTTCCAATATCAAATTTCGTTTTTAATTCATAAACTTGTTTTTTCCGCAGATGCATTCACTCGATGCTGAGGATGATCTCGATATAGATCGAAACGTAAATCGATATAATTTACATATAGGCTATATCAGTGTATGGGTAAACTTTCTCTTGGGAACCCAGAAATTTTCGATTATTATATGTCTTATCTTGTTGAGTTTTGCGAGAAAACTTCTATATGGAAGTCCCAGACCGCGGAAACCACTCGTTTTTAATTTATGAGCATGTAAAGTTGAGTAATTTAACACTAATTTTCATTGTTTTACCGCAGAAAGTGATAGGTATGGGCGCCGCCATATTGGTAAGTAGGGAGCTCCTTACGTGTAGTGACTCAGTGGCGACGCTAGATGGCAGCACTAGCGCGCAACCTGATAGTAGCCTGGGCATGTGAAGGGGGAATTCTAATTTCTAGTTTTACAGTGTACCAAAATGGCTACCGCAGAGTTTAATTTTTGTTCTAGGTTAGTACTGGGTTAGTTTTGAGTTAGTTCTGGGTGAGTTCTGGTTAGGTTGTAATTTGATTTTGTAATTCTAAAAAATTTTTATATCTTGGTTGTGTGAGTTGTGAACGTTAGAGCTTTGAAATTTTTGTGAATAAAAAGTAGTTGTAATTAATTTTATGGAATTGGGAAAGAGAGTAGTTGTAGTTGTTTGAGATTGTGTCTGGTTTAGGTCCGGGTTAGTTCTGGTTAGATTGTGAATCGGTTTTGTAATTGTAAGCATAACAAATTTAGATATTTTGATTGTGTGTAAATGTATGTTATCGGCATTGCAGAGTTGTGGCGCGATGTGCGGTGCTACGTGCTACGCGATAATGTACTTGTAACGTGTGTGATATGGTGTCTAGGGGCTAGTGCTGGCACCTAGCGTCGCCACTGAGTCAAGCACTACACGCAAGGAGCACCCTACGTACCAATATGGCAGCGCCCAAACCTGTCACTTTCTGAAGTGAAATAATGAAAATTAGTGTTAAATTACTCAACTTCACATGCTCATAAATTAAAAACGAGTGGTTTCCGCGGTCTGGGACTTCCATATAGGAGTTTTCTCGCAGAAATCAACAAGATAAGACATAATAATCGAAAATTTCGGGGTTCCCAAGAGAAAGTTGACCCCAAATTTTTTTATGATTGCATTGTGTTCTACTCATCGAGAGGATAAAAAGTGTCAAAGGAACCATAGGTCGGAACTTAGTCGTTCTCTCAAAAAGCAATGTTAAAGTTTAACCGGGAAATTACTCTTTAGCTCGGGAAATATATCGTAATTCAGTGCGAAATAACGGAAGATCACCACACCCAACAGAAGTGCCTGATCGGCGAGATTTTCAGCGGCTTGATCAACAGTTTCAAGATCAGGAAGTAATATTTCGTCATTTATCTACACATCGTGGAGCAGGTCGACCCCGCATCCATTGGCATCGGGAAGAACAAGTTATCGCGCTTGCTCGTGCTTATCCGTTAATGGGTCTACGTGGGATAGCTCGTCGAGTAGGAATACATCATATAACAGTCCGACGAATAATTCGTGAGGAATGTTTACGACCTTACCGAATTCATCGCGTTCAAGCACTGAGGTCAAATGATCGTGCCGTACGTCGACGTTTTTGTCGGTGGATAAAACATTACAAAATTACAACGTCAGCCAGACTTCTTGAAGAATGTGCTATTTACAGACGAAAGCAGTTTTTATAGCAGTAGCATTCTGAATCGACAAAATGCAAGGATTTGGGATTACAGAAATCCACACGCAATGATCCAAAGGTATAATCAGGGACGTTTCACCATTAACGTATGGACAGAAATGATTAAAAATCATATTATTGGACCTATTTATTTACCACGTCTAACAAGTGCAACATATCTGCGATTGTTACGGACGCTCCTCTTGAATGAACTACGTCAAGTTATACCACAATACAGGCGTCGCTCCATTTACTTCATCCACGATGGATAATATCAATAAAACGGTTTTCTTTATTTTGATCGACAATGTTGAATAAATCTAAATAATGCTATTGGCGCACTGGTACGATCCTTTGTTACTAATTTAAGCAATTTTGCAAATTGTTACATCAACTAATTTTCAACGTTTCGGTCTGAAATTTAGACCATCTTCAAGAAATAACTTTGTTGTAATTGCGTCTGTGAACAATTTTTATTATCAATTAATTAATATCTGGTTGACTAAGACAGTTCAAAGCCAAATTGTAGGAACAGAAAAAACAAAAACAAAAAGAATGACCAAGAAAATTATGAATAAACTCACTTGCTTAACTAAAAATTTTAATATATACTCATAAGAGTTGTTAAACACATGTTGGTCCCATGCCGGTGACAAATGAACTGAGTAAGCTATGGTAATTCGAACTTACTAGCGAATCACAGAGCACAGATCTATGTATTGGCCAATCGATAAACGGCGGCAAATACGAACGTTATGAACCGTCAAACACTACTTAGTTGTTAATATACCGAACAAAATATGTTGGTAATGAAATAATTGACATTCGATTTGCTTTTGTTGAAATTAATAGGACTTATTTGTTGGAAAAGGTGATTCGTCATAAAACATTACTGATTCAGTAATGTCGCGTAATATTCATGTGTATTAGGTGTTTCATACCTAAGGTTTACGTTTTGATGTTTAATCATGTGAATCGTTTCCAATAAAATCCTACGTTGTAGATTTATTTCTTTATCAACAATTTTAATATTTTCAAAATCAAAATCATGATCAAATTCCAACGAATGTCTCGTCAAGGCAGTATGTTGTGTTGGCGGTAGAAAGACGTTATGTCTGTGTTCTCTGATTCTAGTTTCTAAATGTCTACATGTTTGTCCAATATAATATTGGCTACAACCCTTACAAGGTATTGAATATACTACATTACAGTTTTTTAAAAAAGGCACTTTATCTTTGATGTTAGGAAGTAAGTCCTTAAGATAATGTGGTATTTTATAGATTGTGTGCATTCCAACTTTCCTGAAAATTCTTTTAATGTCGTTAGAAATGCCCTCAACATACGGGATGACTACTGTGTTTTTTTTATTTATTGGACCAGTTTTTGAAATTCTTCGTTCTTTTTCTTTTTGTACAGACCAAGGATGGTAAATTTCAGCGACTCGTTTCTTGATGTAATTGGAAACAAGTGAAACTGGATAACCGTTACTTTTTAAAGCATTTATAATTGAAGACAAATTGTCAGACCGAAATTCTGGATCTGCTAGTCGAATTGCACGATCAATCAAATCTTTTATTAGATCTATTTTATGTTGTATAGGGTGGTAAGAATAGAAATTAACGTATCTACAAGACCAACTAGATTTGTGGAACCAATTTGTTTTCAATCTATTCTCTGTCCTTATTACAGAGGTGTCAAGACAACTCAACCTTGACTTAACTTCAACTTCATGAGTGAATTGAAGTCTGGGATGAAAACTATTGAAAGTGTCCAATAATATCTGTAACTGTTCAGGCTTAATACAAGTGATAATATCGTCGACATATCTTTTATAACACAATAATTGAAAAGGTAGTGTTCGGGCTCAACCGTCGGCTGCGCCCGACAACGAGCGGGAGCATCGACCGAGCGACCGAAAGGACCGCCGCGGTCCCCAAACAAACACGCGCGCCCGGCAAAACGGTCACCCGCTCGGCGAATTCGGTTCAAATCCGTCGATCGTTGCCGAAACCGTTCGGCAACGCGTTCCCCGCGACACCCCTTCCCCGCGTCAGGAAGGCGATGATATACTCACCTCGCGCGCCGAGGGGACGGAGTTTGAACGCAACAACGAAGCGCACCTAGACGTTAGCGATCTTTTTACATACCATATATACGAGTTCGAGAGTCGCGATCCCCCGACGCGATCTCCACCACGACGAGTTCACGTCCAGCGTGAACGTGCATTCCGCGCCCACGCGAATTGTACATTTTGTATATATCTTCGTGTTTAATATATTGTATATAGTCTGTGTCGTGAAATCGTCTACGTTCTCTCTCGTAATCGTCCCATCGTCCTCACCGGCAATTCACCGTCCCGATACCAACGGAACAGGTAGTTTAGAAATAGAAACATTTTCCAATTCTTCCATCACCACGTTTGCAATGACTGGTGAAATGGGAGAACCCATTGCAGTACCAAATATCTGTTTGTAGTAGATGTCATTGAAACTGAAAACGTTAGACTCCAATATAAATTTAACTGCAAGTAAAAATTCATTACATTTTATAGTGGTGTATTCCTTTATCTCATCCCAGCGTTTTTCCAAGACCTGTAATGCTAGATCAATTGGAATATTTGTGAACAGAGCAGTCACATCTAGAGAAACTAATCTAAGGGATTCATCTGGAACCTCCTTATTTCTGATTTCATTAACAAATGTCCAACTGTCAACAGTAAGATAACATGTTTTCCCTACTATATTCGATAAAATGCTTGTGAAGAACTTTGATAGGATTTTATTGGAAACGATTCACATGATTAAACATCAAAGCGTAAACCTTAGGTGTGAAACACCTAATATACATGAATATTACGCGACATTACTGAATCAGTAATGTTTTATGACATGACGAATCACCTTTTCCAACAAATAAGTCCTATTAATTTCAACAAAAGCAAATCGAATGTCAATTATTTCATTACCAACATATTTTGTTCGGTATATTAACAACTAAGTAGTGTTTGACGGTTCATAACGTTCGTATTTGCCGCCGTTTATCGATTGGCCAATACATAGATCTGTGCTCTGTGATTCGCTAGTAAGTTCGAATTACCATAGCTTACTCAGTTCATTTGTCACCGGCATGGGACCAACATGTGTTTAACAACTCTTATGAGTATATATTAAAATTTTTAGTTAAGCAAGTGAGTTTATTCATAATTTTCTTGGTCATTCTTTTTGTTTTTGTTTTTTCTGTTCCTACAATTTGGCTTTGAACTGTCTTAGTCAACCAGATATTAATTAATTGATAATAAAAATTGTTCACAGACGCAATTACAACAAAGTTATTACTTGAAGATGGTCTAAATTTCAGACCGAAACGTTGAAAATTAGTTGATATAAATTGAAAAATTGCAAAATAAGCAATTTGCAAAATTGCTTAAATTAGTAACAAAGGATCGTACCAGTGCGCCAATAGCATTATTTAGAAATATCAATAAACTGACGAACTATTTGAAAATGATCAGACATCTGCGGTGTTAGGAGTCATTCGTAGTGTGATGTAAACATGTTTATTTACACTTACAGATTCCCGAACTACGTCTTCGTCTCTAAAGTCTCGATAGACAAAAATTTTTCGTTTCCATTTAATTTTTGAACTTAAAGGTCATTTCAAGGTAATGTAATGTACATATCTGAACGTATTTTTACATCAGCTACACTTCAGAGTCTTAAACTCCGAAAAAAATTACCCTACAAAAAAAACATTTTTTTGCAATAGAATGGTTTTTTCATACCATTCAAGTAGTATACAAAATATTTTATGTACCCCCACAATTAGAGGAGATATTTAGGTGGCCTTACTTAGCTAGCCCACCCTGTATATGCAGGGTGGTCCGTTTAAATAAGGCCACCTAAATATCTCTTCAGGTTATTGTGATGCAAAAAATATTTGCTACGTAATGTGCATGGTGTTAATGGACCAATTATCTGGCACGAATATTTTTTTCCGCAGGTCATTTTTTTCGGAGTTATCAAGTTCATCGATGTCCTTTGATACATAACTACATTTTTTTTATTGCATCATGTAGCTGATGGAAAAAAACATTCAGATATGTATAATAACATGACCTTCAAATGACCTTGATCTTCGAAAATTAAAGTTTTACCTAGAACTGATGTCGAATATCTTCGGCCACGACTCCTGAACCTATGAATGCGAATAAAATATTTTTTATCACACTAAGAATATCGATCAACAGATGTGTGTATGTATTAACTGTTAAAACAACACTCACGTTCTCTTAAGTTATCATCAGAGATGTTTAAAATGGTGTCCTTCTACGTTGATACATTTTCTGAAACATGCAATGACCGACTGTACAGGTCTTTCAATTGTTTCGGAATTAATATCAGCACAAGCTCTAACTAATCGGTTCTTCATATCCTCTGGTGTAGTTGGTCGTTCATTATAAACTGATTGTTTCAATTTTCCCCACAAAAAGAATCCATTGTTGTGAGGTCTCGTGAACGCGGTGGCCTACAACTCCGGTACGACCAATCCATCGATTTGGAAATTTTAAATCCAAAATTTGTTTGACAAGGCGTGTAGAATGAGCCGGACAACCGCCATGCTGATACCACATTCTTAAACGGATATCTAGTGGTACATCATGTATAAGCATTTGCAGCTTCTTTTGCAAGAATGTTGCATACTTTTCTCCATTTAAAGTACCGTTTATGAAATAAGGACCAATTATTTGATTATTTAACATGCCACACCAGACATTTACACTCAACGGTCTTTGTTTATCCACTGATCTTAGCCAGTGTGGATTGTCAATTGACCAATAATGCATGTTTCTTAGATTTTTTAGATTTAGCTGTCCATGGTTGGTGAAAGACGCTTCATCAGAAAATAGTACTCTTTTAAAAAATGATTCGTCATTTTCGTATTGTTGCAAACCCCACGGAGAAAAATTCATGCGATTTACAAAATCTGTTCCGTGAAGGTCCTGATGTAACGATAGGTGATAGGAATGAAATTTTGCTTCTTTAAATATCTGTATTATGCTTGTTTTGAAAATGCCAGTTTCACGCTCGAGTTGTCTTAAACTCGCATGTGGATTTTCGTTAACTTTACCTAAAATAGTTATTTTGCTTCTTTCGTTCGTAACAATTCTGGTTCTTACACGCTTTTTCACAACAGTACCAGTTTCACGGAAATTACTGATCACCTTTGCATAAGTATATCATGATGGACAATCACGGTCTGGAAATTTATCTTTGTACATTCGAACTGCTTCCCTTAAACAATGATCAGCTTTACCGTAAATGAAAACCATATCAATTTTCTCTTGCATTGAGTAATTCATTTCAAAGAGCACATCGATACACGGATGGATAAATTGAAACTGATCGGGACTTCAAACCGTTAGGTATCATCAGTATTGCGACAATAAACATGTTTATTTACATTCACGCTCTTGATGTAGAGTCTTGATCAAAGCCTACGATCTCGATAGACATCAGTTCTCGGTAAAACTTTAATTTTCGAAGATCAAGGTCCTTTGAAGGTCATGCATTTACACGATGTAATAAAAAAAATGTAGTTATGTATCAAAAGACATCGATGACCTTGATAACACCGAAAAAAATGACCTTCGGAAAAAATATTCGTGCCAGATATTTGGTCCATTGACACCATGCACATTACGTAGTAAATATTTTTTGCATCACAATAACCTGAAGAGATATTTAGTTGGCCTTATTTAAACGGACCCCCCTGTATAGGGTATCGAACATGTACTTGGCGTCGAGATGCTGGCGCGTCTCTAAATACAGTCACCTGTCCGCGAAAATTAGAACTAACTTTGGTTGGCACTGTACAACTCTTTCCTAATACGTATAAACGATAATATGTGAAACCTATTTTAATAAAAAGATCGGATTTATAAAAAGTGCAATGTGCAAAAATATGTTTCAGTCTAAAATCTAGAATTATTTACAGCGCTGTAAGCATTTCAAATTTACCAATTGATGTGACGTTGTTGAGGCGTCCGATCTGTGATACCGATGTGATCGCTCAAGCACAAACATCGCAACGGATTGTACTATTCCAACTTGAATTAACGAGGTTGGAAAGATGGATTGAAAATTGAGACTCCATCAACGTGGTGTTTAACGTGTTTATGGGATGAAGTGTATGCGTTGTTACAAGTGTCAGCGTGGCGTGCTTGTAAACAGCCGGAGTTCGTACATTTGCTGTCTTATATGGGGGGCCAAGCGCGAGGATGTCTTGACCAATGATATTCGGAGATTTTGAATTTATCGTTAGACTAAATTGTAACGCGAGCAGCCTGTTTTCCCTGTCGGGGCCGGTGGTTGTTCGGTGATGAGCCGGGTGGTACGAAACTGACGGTCGATTACTTTATTATTTCACTATTAGGCCGAATGCTGCAGCTGTTTTGGCTTATTGAAATTACAGGGATTTGGGTGCAATTGGTTTCGAGTGACAAGCGTCAATATATGTTGTACATGTTTTTATATCTTCGAACGATTAAAAAGGTAGTAATCGACGTAGTAATTTGAATAAAATGAATTTATTGTTACTTCTCCAGTTATCGAATATACACAGCAGTCAACGATGTGGCAAACTCAATTTCATCGGAGCAAATAGACATAAAACCAGCCGTACGAATACACCGGCAAGCTGTTGAGTTGGTATCCTCATTCAGATATTAGAATATTATTATTGTTGGTGTATATTGCATTATACGTTTATTATGTCTTTGTATTATATATTTGCTTGAATGGAGACTGGCAGCACAGCTCGGAACTTGCATGACGTATTCGTATTTAATGGCGATCGTAGCAGTTGTCCTCTCGTTCGCTGTAAATTTATACCGTGTAAGTATTACTTCCAGTGAGCAAAAAGTATTCGAGAATCGGTTGTGATAAACTTCCATTTTTCCGTCGAAAGAAATGCAATAAAACTCTTTTTACTATGTGACAGCTTCTTCTGGCAGTTAGGAATGCGGATGACTTGGAAAACTTGTTCTTTTCTTCATGCCTCACTCTATCGCATATTTTAATTATGTTCTTAGATAATCATAGTGGCCAAAAACTGGTGAGCACTAGTGTTGAAGTTTTCCATGAAACGTAAGTCAACATTTTTAATTAAACCTCAAACGTTCTTCAAGATGAAAACTTATTCATGTTCTATATACTGTACTGTAGATGTTGAAATGCTTGATTTCCTTCTGTTTGTGTTGTAAGATAGATTTCCCTAATTTCCCGAATTGTAAAATTATAAATTAACCAAAATTTGTTGTTTTAAAGTGTGAAGTGAAAATGAATAGTTAGTCTGGCTGTACTTCAACTGAGGAAACCAGAAATTTATAACTTCTATTGATACAATCGCATAAATTTTTACGAGAAAATTCCTAAAATCCAAGTTTTAATCTTAGGAATCCACTAGTTCAAAAGTTATGCGTGTTTCAAGTTCACCGATTTTCACCGTTTTCGACAGGTAAGGGCCCCGCCATGTTGGTATGTAGTGAGCGTCGCGCGTTGATTAACGAGCGGAACCGCTAGATAGCAGCACAAGAACACGGTTGTGGGGATCTGGTCCCCCACTCCTCGATACCGGTGTAGTGGGGATGGTGTGGCGTTGTCCGCCATTACCATCGTCACTCGCCCTCCTTCGTCTCTGAACCGTGCAACCGTGTGGTCGTACCGTAAACGCTCCATATAGTTTCCTAACCTCACCTCCACGTGCTCTCCGATGTCGGAACACGTTTCGGCCGAGGGATAAGTGGAACCCTCGGTTCGAATTCGCGTAGCTAGTCGCTCGCAACGAAAGTCGATAGCGACTTCCGCTTATTTGCTGTCCATCAGGCAGCTGGTGACCCTGCGAACCATCCATGGTTCGAGCGTGGCTTAGTGCCTCGTTGGCGAGACACGCGGTCGTCACCGCGGTGCATCTCTGCCTTTCAATATCCTAGTCACGAAATCTCCACACGGTGATCTCGATAATGTAGAGCGGCTATCCTTGTTCTGGGACAAGCTGTCAACGAATAGTAATTAATAGTCCAAGCTTGTTAGTGGTTAGATCGGCGGGGGGGGGGGGGGGGGGTGGAGAGATGAGTGGTGTTCGGTTTCGACATCTTGACCGCCCTCCCCATTTAGTCTAGAAATAGACAGTTAGCGGGGCGGATGGTGGAGTTAGCCGGTATATTCGGCCCACCTATCTCCGTCCGAACGTCCTTGGTCCGGGGGCCCCGCATATCCCCGTCTCCCTCTCCAGGGAGGGCAGGAATCCTTAATGCAAGGACGAGCATTTGTGTCTCAATTGAGACAAAATCGTCCACACCATAGCGCCCAGTATACCCCACCACCATCCACCGTTACCGTGGAGGACGGACGCGCTTCATGCACAGGCCCTGCGCATCACGATGAAGGCACGCGCAGCATGAAAGAGAGGTTGGTGGGGCAAGCAGGCTTTTGAGGGGCTCCTACCGTGCCCATCACTGCCGTAATGAGTGATTACCACCACGTAAATAAAGAAAAGGTTGTAATTAGGTTGGCAGGGGACGGAGAGAACCGACTACGTTTGGAAATCAACGTCATCGACATCAGGTGTAGGAATTACTTCTAATTCCTCTATGTGGACCAATGATGAAGCTTCCTGCTTTCTGTACTATATTCAAATACGCTTCGTGTTGGGATTAATAAAATAACACTTAATAAAAAAACACTATTCAAAGAAAGCTTGACTATTCCGCATGTTCATTAGAACTGCATGGCAAATCGGAAATATCGAAGGAGAAGTTGGACGTTCATATCCGCATCAAAGACGTCAGCGAGGAATCGCTCAGCAGTGTACGCTGTTCTGTTTTTATGCTACGCATTTTCGAAAAAGAACATTCGCACAAATAAGTCGATCCGAACATTGAGAAAATTCGGATCGCAAAATTTCTTAAAAGAGGATATTTCGATTCATTTAAACATTTAAAAAATTCGGCTGCTTTGCCTTCCATTTCTTTAAAAACGGGGGAAGGCAAAGGAGCCGAATTTTTTAAATGTTTAAATGAATCGAAATATCCTCTTTTAAGAAATTTTGCGATCCGAATTTTCTCAATGTTCGAATCGACTTATTTGTGCGAATGTTCTTTTTCGAAAATGCGTAGCATAAATACCGAACAGCGTACACTGCTGAGCGATTCTTCGCTGACGTCTTTGATGCGGATATCAACGTCCAACTTCTCCTTCGATATTTCCGATTTGCCATGCAGTTCTAATGAACATGCGGAATAGTCAAGCTTTCTTTGAATAGGTTTTTTTGAATAGCGAAATAATCAAGCTTTCCTAATTGCCAGTAAAATTTTGACAGTGTAATAAATACAATTTTCCACATTTATTTTTTCGAAATTATTGTGCCGCGCAGTGGAATAGGCTTATAAGTACCTCATGGGTGATATGGAAACCTATGGGTACGCGAGTCGCCCCAACGCGCCACGCGCAGTGCATACGGCGTGCGGTAGGTACGGGCCTGAGGAGCTCTGCGAGACTAGGGCCGCCACGGGAAGCGAGACGCGCGGGCGGGAGAAGTAGGCGTCCACCGAGAATTCCCTAGCTCGTGAGCTATTTCTGCCCATGCCTGACATACCATCATGGCGGTGCCCTTACCTGTAAAAAATGATGAAAATCACTGAACTTTAAAGTCGCATAGCTTTTGAACCGTAACCGAAATCGACCGCCACTGGTCTCCCTCCCCCTCCATCCCTCCCATCCTGCAGGAGAGAAAAGGTCCCCCCATATTAAAACTTGGATTTTCGGAATTTTCTCATCATAATGTACAGGACTATTTAAAAAAGTTAAAAATGTCTGGTTTCTTCGGGTGTAGTATAATCTTTAAAAGTTTTTGTGCAAATATTTTTGAGGAACGTACGAGGGTTAACAAAAGTTTTACCAATGACGGCGGAGGAAATAAAACCAAGTTGATTTAATATTAGTCGGAGAATTATTCACAATTTCCAATCGGTTCGATAAATTTAAATTAAAAGATTAATTAAGAATTGACTGTAGAATTGCGAATAATTAAACGACAACCCACTCCTAATGTGGTAGTATACATAATAAGAAGGTAATAAAACGACGCTATTCAATGAGACAGATATAACTCGTTGTGGTACTGCATACCAGCAAGGTCGCAAAAATTATTATTATTCATAATGATGAGAAGTATGGTGGAAGTACAATATAATTTTTCTGGTTTATTCGTTCCATGTTACGAAGGTTTCTCGATGGTAATTATCATATTTAAATCCTATTAACATCAATGCTTTCTTAAGATGCACGATTCAATAAGTTTCTGTTTCAGCTATTGAGCTCATCTTTTTCGTATTTTACTGTTCTTATTTCGGTCCAGTAAAACATTTCAAAATGTTGACCGGCACAGTAGTGAGTAAAAAGGATCAGAATTTGGAGGCATCAATTGTTACAAATTACCTACTACAATCTCGAAGACGATTTATCGACGAAAGCTTACGTGCTATCATTGACTAGTACTCCAGCTGTATGATACTTGAAAAATTATATTTATAAAATCTTGTTTACAAAATTCAGTGTTCTTGTTTGCTTACATACCAATGGAGAAAAGCAATCGGTCGAAGTAGTACAAAATTTAGTAAGCATTACTACGTACTGATCGTCCATCAGGAAATAGCAGTGAGAAACTTGTAGGGACCACCAGATATCCCTACTCCGCACTATACGTCTTCTTCCAATTGGCTTATTCGCTTGACGAAGACAGCAAATGCTCATAATGTGACTGGAAAATAACGACGCGATGACGCCGAGCTCTTAGACCATATATACTAGGGTGGACCTTAAAATTGTAACAATAAGTGAGAAAATGACCTGGAAAAAATTTGGGCCCAATTGCATCACGGCATGCATCAAATTTGAGAATATTTCAATTTAGAAAATCATTCTTCTTCATTGTAGTACATCGTAACTATACATTTTTATACACCATTGAATTTTTCTTTTTACGTTTGTTTAAGATTGGCTGAATGCGTCTACACCGTGCGAGCGCCGATTGGCTGCTCATGACGTCACCGCGATCGAGAGTCGAGGAGCAGCTCGCAGATCAGAGGCCAGCACCGTCGGACGTCGAAACAGATCGATTATCGACCGAAACAGAACGGACTCACGATTGGCTAATCGCTCCGACGATCCGCGAATTCGGCGATCGACGGCCGCGGTCAACTGCCAGCTGTTCATCGACCTCATTCGTTCTCGCACCTTTCAATCGATTACGTCGCGCGTCTCTTTGACCGGTATCGAATTACGGAAAGTCGATCACTTCTCGACATAAGCGGAATCGCAGTCGGGATTTATCTATTGCAATTTCTCTGTCATAAGTCCTCTATTGTAACGACTCAAACCACGCTTACGGTTGAGTTTATACAGTCAGTTTTGTTTTGTACAAAGTTCGTGATCCTTGACGAACCCAAGTAGGGAAATAAAGTTATTATATTGTTAAGTGGTGTTAATGTTACGTTTCTTACAATAAATTCCTTTAGCATTCTCTTGAATACTTCAAAACTTTCGCAGCGTTTTACATCTTCTGGTAGTGCATTATACATTAATATGCCTTCATAAAATAAACTCGTTTGGGCACTTCTCGTTTTACGAAATTCTACTGCAATATTCCGAGCTTGCCTTGTTTGTATATCGCTTTCATCGCCTACTATTCTTAGCCTATTTCTTAAATGCTCCGGCAACATATTATTTACAATCTTAAAAACAAATATACACATATTATAGTAGAGCCTCTGTCGTATAGCCATAAACTGCAACGCTTGCAGCATATTTTCCACTTTGGTTCGTCTATCACATTGCAATATGACTCTCATGGCCCGGTTCTGTGCTTTTTGTAGCCTACCTATCTGTGTTTCCCCCATATTAATTAATAATGTCGCCCAGTACTCAAAATGAGGTGCTATGATCGACTTATATATAGTGCACCTAGTATATGCTGTAATATAATTTCCCACTCTATTCATAAAACTTATTTTCTTCCCTATTTTCTTTAGCATTGTCACGTCGCCTAAATTTCACGTGTCCGTCGGAAGGACGGAACGCCGGCGACTCCGGGTATTTACGGGCGAAACACCGGGCCACGCTCGGCCGCGCGATACGTGGTCCACCCGGGACAAAAGGTATCTCGCAGATTCGGATATTCACGAAAGGATTCGATTTTAATATCAAGTTTCGGGCGCCAGACACTCGGATGTGTCACGCGAATAGCGGGATATTAACGCGAAGTGCGAAGGAATGCTCCGAAGCTGCGAGAACCTCGCGATGTTCTGGATGGCTCTAGGACGGGCTCAGGATTCTACGCGGGCGAAATACGGAGCATTTCCCGCGGCGGAAAGGTTTCTCGATGGAAATAATCAACGAGAGAATCGGCTTGACCAATTTATTAGTCCAATGGACACGACAGGGCTGCCGGTGAGAGCCGGCAGCGGTATTTTACAAGCCGGCGCGTCCACGATAATTTCGCGACAGGTTTTCGGTCGCTTGCGCTATTTTTCTCATTCGCGTCGAACCCGACCGTTTGCAGGGTTTTACGTCGCTTTTACAAGGCGCTTTCGGCGCGGTAGAACGGCCGGATTCCGATGGAATACGCGATACAATGTTTGGGTCGTTCGAAATTCGCCGTCGGACGCGATACGGACCGTTGCGATGTCACACCGGGGAACGTCTCGAAGATGTCGTATTATTTTACTCGCAAAATCGGCAATGATACGGCCCCCGCGAGTCCGCGACCTCGCGATACCAACCGGCACGCACGTTAACCGATCGACGACCGTTCGTCCTTTTTCGAAAAGATGGCCGACCACGCGGCAAGGAGACGTTGTCGTCGTTTCCGCGACGCGAACAAGGACCTCACGAAAACGTTACCGAGCCAACACGAAAAGTTCACTTAATTCGAAAACTAATTAAGGAAGCCTGACTGGCGCTTACCACGGCAACGCTGACGACAGCGGGTGGTCGGCGGTTCGTCCTGTTCGTCCCTCTTCCGGCACGCACGAAAAAATTGTAATCTCGGTTCAGACGGAAACTTCTACTGCTTACTACGGCCAACGACCCAGTGGCCCACTTTCGGTAAGCTCGGCAACGCGGAAGCGAGGCGTCCCCCTACTCTCTACCCTATTTCTCCCGTTTGAGACTCGCGGGCCTATCGCGCGGTATCTCCTCGCAGGATCGCATCCTGTCGCGCGGGATCCCTGGCTCGCGGAAATTGGTGATTGCGTTCGCAGCTTTTCCGATTGTAACGGCGACGGTTCGTGAAGACGGAAGTCCTCGCCGCTCCGGTCGTGGACACCTTCTTTTCCGGGCGAGGCAGCGACGGGGTTGGAAGATGTTCGTCTTGTGTCCACTTTCCCTCGCCGATGCCTCCGGGTTCGTCGACCCGGGCTCGGTACTTCCTTCGGTGTCTCGGCACGAAATCCATCCAGAGCCAGTCCCGATAAAGCCTCATACGGTGAGAAATAGTAAAGTCCTGTAAAGTTCGCGTCGCCCAAGTGGCGCGATGCTCAAAACGCGTGATTACTCGCTCTTGGCAAATCGGCATGCCCAGGGAGAGAGCTCGCAAACGGCCGTTCGCATCGGCACTGCCAGAGGGCGGCCCGGCCTCTCTTTTTCGGGATCGAGGGACGTCGGTAAAACTTGCCACGTCACAGCATATAATCACAATGATCGCTAAATCGCAGTCTATCATCAATAATTACGCCTAGATACTTTATTCTTTCCACCTGTTCTATTTCAGTTTTATCCAAACATTTTACAGTGACCCTACTTTTTAACTCTTTTCTTATACTTCTAATGTTCAAGACTGGCGCGCGCGAGCGCCATATTGCCTCTTCGAGTGACGCAATCGTGGCCGGCACGATTCTCCAGTCTCGCGCGTTCCCGCGTGAACGCAAGCAAGCGGCGTCTGTCATCGAGACTCGCGCGGGCAACAAAGCAAGCGCGTGATTGGTCAAATCCGTTCTCGATCCTTCTGGAATGATCCCGAACGACCAACCGGAACCACCGGTGCGTGGCGGACTTCCAGGAGGATCGAGACAACAAAAGTGAGAGACAGCGGTCGTTTCTCTCTCTTCACGCCAAAACGCTCAGCTGTTAAACACGTGTTCAAACTCTCTTGTCAACCACATTACACTCATTATAATTCAGTCATCTTGTATTTCCATTTTCTCAACTACATTTCATCGACAATCTTGTGGACAATAGTGCAAAATACAGTTTAATTTATTGTAGATCGATTTCTCCTTTTTTTTCCAGTCATACAGTCTATTTGCCTCACATTCAAATTCATCCGTTACATTCACACCTCTGTATCTTTCATTCCGTTCACTCAGCGAACTCCTCAGCACATTCACACCATTTTCAATTTCATTCTCACGCATACACCGATCTCAGGTCGATCAAGACCGTCCTTTCACATCTAACTATCATGTATTTCGTTTTCCCTGCGTTTGTTAATATTCATCCATTCCTCCACAACATTAAATACTACATTCATTTTCCTCTCCACCTCCGTACAACTCTCACCTGTTACATACAGGGTGAATTCTATAAAGCAGGACACCTAAATATCTCCGTTACTTTTCGTTGTACAAAAAACCTTCGTAGGACAAAGTTACACTGTTTGAAGGGCCACATATAACGGTGAAAGGAAAAAAAAAATTTCAAGGTCATTTTTATGAGATTTCAAGATTATCGATGTTTTTTTAAATGGAATGATATATTTTCGTTAACGTAATGTTGTAGCTGACAAAATAACGAATTCATGCATGTAACACAATATGACCTTCAAATGACCTTCAACCCAGAAAAATGGTATAAATAAAATTCAACGTGTAAGATTCATTTGATGTATTTCTGTTACGCAAAATGTTCAAAAATATTCCCTTGAGCTGCTATACATTCAAATGTATCGCAATACACAACATAGTAACAGATTCGGCGTTGACAGGAGGACAATTATGATATACCAATTATGATCACCTATACGTTCGTACAGAATCGTGTTTATCCACTACTAATTACTCAGAAGACCTTCTTGCTATCAGATTTCCACAGTTTCTAAGATTTCTCGATCAGTTTATCGATGAACGTTTCACAATGCGTTACTCGAAGGAAGATAAGATTGATATGATTTTCATTTATGGAGAAAGTCGACAGTGTTTAAGAGAAGCCGTGCAGTTGTACAAGGACCGATTTCTTAATCGTAATTGTCCAGCAGTTTCCGTTTACTCCAATTTGTCAAATAAATTCCGTGAAACTGATAGTGTCGAAAATAAAAAACGTACAAAGGTGAGGACTGTAAGGAATGAAGCAAACACAATTAATGTTCTGGCAGCAGTGAATACAAACCCTCATGCTAGTACGAGGCAAATCGCACGAGGAAGTGGCATTAGTCAAAAATGTGTAGTGCAAATACTCCAGGAACACAAATTTCACCCCTTTCACCTATCAATTCATCAAGAACTTCATGGTAGAGACTTTGTAAATCGTGTAAACTTTTGCTAGTGGGGATTGAGACAATTGATAAACGATGGAGCATTTTTTAATAATGTATTATTTACCGATGAAGCTTCGTTTACAAATCACGGCAAATAAATTTAAAAAACCTGCATTATTGGTCATCTGAAAATCCGCGGTGGTTACGGACAGTCGGCAAACAAAGACCATGGTCCGTCAATGTTTGGTGAGGAATTTTAGATAACCAAATAATTGGGCCTCACTTTATTACCGGAACATTAAATGCAGAAAAATACATTGCATTTTTACGAGAATCGTTACCAATTCTCCTGGAAAATACACCCTTGAACATTCGTGAAAATATGTGGTATCGACATGACGGATGTCCGGCCCATTCTTCCCGTGTCGTAACACAATTCTTAAATAACAAGTTTCCAAATCGTTGGATTGGACGTAACGGACCCGTATTATGGCCAGCTCGCTCACCAGACCTTACACCCCTTGATTTTTATCTATGGGGAAAACTGAAAGACGATGTTTATAGTGAACCACCAACGACTATAGACAACATGAAAGAAAGAATCGTCCAGGCTTGTGCGTCGATTTCCTCAGAAATGAATTACACAGCAGTACGTTCTGTAACTTCACGGCTGAATGAATGTATAGCAGCTCAAGGGAATATTTTTGAACATTTGGCGTAACAGAAATACATCAAATGAATCTTACACGTTGAATTTTATTTATACCATTTTTCTGGGTTGAAGGTCATTTGAAGGTCATATTGTGTTACATGCATGAATTCGTTATTTTGTCAGCTACAACATTACGTTAACGAAAATATATCATTCCATTTAAAAAAACATCGATAATCTTGAAATCTCATAAAAATGACCTTGAAATTTTTTTTTTCCTTTCACCGTTATATGTGGCCCTTCAAACAGTGTAACTTTGTCCTACGAAGGTTTTTTGTACAACGAAAAGTAACGGAGATATTTAGGTGTCCTGCTTTATCGAATTCACCCTGTATATTAAGGTATCGTCTGCAAACATTTTTATATTACAGTCCTCCGGGCAAACTTTTACGAGATCATTTATCTATATTATAAATAGTAACGGACCTAGAACCGATCCTTGTGGCTCTCCATACTCCGTAAGCAATAATTTAGAGCATTCATCATTATATCTTACTTGTTGCGTTCTGTTGTTTAGGTATGATCTAAACCACTCTAGAACCGCACCCTTACAGCCATACTGGTCTAATTTCTCTATTAACCTTTCTCTATCAATCGTCTCGAATGCACGCTTGAGATCCATAAATACTACTCCTACCATTTTTCTTTCACTTATTTTCAATTTCCACTCATCTATGACTGTTTGTATTGCTGTTTCACATGAATAATTTTTTCTAAAGCCCAACTGATGTTCCGTTATGATATTATTATTCTCAAAATACTCTTCAATTTGTTTTTTAACTACTATCTCATGCATCACGTGCATGTCTTATCGTTTCTGCAGGGATACGAAGATTGCAACTTTGCATTGACGCACGGTCACCAATTCGAGCATCTCCTGCAAGGTAATAAAGTTTACTTTACTACCATATTTGACCTTGTATGACCTTCAATGATAACTTGCTGAATTCGTCTCAACACTGGTTATCACATTGTGATAAAAAAAAACATAGCATTCCATTTAAAAAAATAGAGATGACCTTGAAATCTCCTCTATGCCTCCACCCACGCAGAAAATGTTTGTGTCACAATATGTCCCCCTCTATACCGTGTAAGTTTTCTATATAACATTTTTTCATATTATTACAAATAACGGCGATATTCAAACTGGACACAGTTAGTGCCCCACTCTGTATACTGTTCTATCTTTCATATTTATTTATTTATTATATGTATGTAAAACGAGAATTAATTCGATCGTTAAATTTTTTGCAGTGTTACGTCTCACGCGGGGTCCGCGAAGACGTTACGTTTTTACGCGTGCGAATTTATTTTGATGTCTACGGTTCGTTGCGACGTAGGGCGAGTTACGTCGTTCCGTCGTCAGAGAGAGAATGTCGGGATGGGATCCCCGGTCGGCTGGACCTAGTCCGCCTGGGCCGTGAATTGGAGTACGCACACGCAAACGGCTGGACCAAGTCCGCCAAGATTGTGGGTGGGTACGGTAGGTCGAACGGCTGGACCCAGTCCGCCTAGTTCGAGGAAAATTGGAGACTTCACAATCGGCTGGACCTAGTCCGCCAAGATTGTGGTAGGTGAGGGAACTCGAACGGCTAGACCCAGTCCGCCTAGTTCGAGGGAAATTGAAGGACGCACAAACGGCTGGACCCAGTCCGCCAGGAATGTGGTAGTGGGGGAGCTCGAGAGGCTAGATCCAGTCCGCCGTGCTCGAACGTGTAGGTATAGGACAGGGGTGAAAAAGTGGTTGGCGACTCCTCTCACGACTAAGGTTCTTGATACACGCACGTTCGCACACGCAAATGAATTTATTCTTTGCTGGTCCGCACGCAGCAATATCGACGTATAAGGGGATTAGGAAGGAGGTGGTGTATCCTCTCAGTTTGAAGGCCAGAACTACAAATAGTTCAAAGTGCTCTCGGTTTCATCATCGAGAATGATGGAAGTAGGTAAATGGTTAAAAGGTTGGATTGAGGAAGGTGAACGCGAACAGTCGTTGCACTGGATGGTGCACCGAAGAATTCTGACTTCAGACTTCAGCTGACTCGTGACTTCGACTGACTCCTGACTTGGACTGACTTCGACTGACTTCGACTGACTTCTGACTTCAACTGACTCCTGACTTCGACTGCTTTCGACTGATTCCTGAATTCAACTGACTCCTGACTTCGACTGCTTTCGACTGATTCCTGAATTCAACTGACTTCTGACTTCGACTGCTTTCGACTGATTCCTGAATTCAACTGACTTCGAAGGTGTCCAGCTGCTTCCCTTATAGTCCAACGTTGGTGGAAGGGGGTAGTCCCAATCACATGTCAAGTTGTTCCAGTGGAAGGGGTAGTGGATCACTGGAGGTGGATCGACGTTCCTGCGTCTAAGTCCTTTATCGTATTTTGTGAAATAATTCTGTTCTGAGACTATGTCCTTATCGTATTTCGTGAAATAATTCTGTTCTGAGACTATGTCCTTTATCGTATTTCGTGAAATAATTCAGTTCTCAGACTATGTTCTTATCGTATTTCGTGAAATAATTCAGTT
Source organism: Lasioglossum lativentre (assembly GCA_916610255.1). Classification (NCBI taxonomy): domain Eukaryota; kingdom Metazoa; phylum Arthropoda; class Insecta; order Hymenoptera; family Halictidae; genus Lasioglossum; species Lasioglossum lativentre. The sequence continues at coordinate 18,450,541 of OU744359.1, read as the reverse complement.
CTCAGACTATGTTCTTATCGTATTTCGTGAAATAATTCTGGTGCAGGAATGGTGTTGTCGGTTCGAACTGTCGACTACTAATGATCGATTTGATCCGCTGTCTCGATGATTTCGACTTCTGGTGGGGGTTGCGACGTAGTAGGTTCACTAGACTGGAACGGACCGTATCAATAGGGAAACGGTCCCTTGAAACTTTATTCTTGTGAGATTTGAAATAGTGGCGTATGAATGAGGGGCAGGCCCCTTGAAAATATACCACAGGAACGGCCTGGGTTTGCAAGTGCAGGACGGACTGTGGTGACGAACGTCACAGCAGGCACAAAAATTTATCAGTATTATTAATATGGGCGAAATATTGAGATTTTGCTTATCTCGAGAAGTTGCTCTCAAGTTCAATCCTGTGAAGCAAGTCGACGGAAAATTATTCGTATTTACAAAAACGAATCTTCATAATGTTGTTAAAGGTATTTTTCCATTTTCCATTTATAAGATATTTGTATTAATTTAATTACCAAATAATCTAATGAAATTAATGTGGGATCGTATTTCGGGGATTACCCAATGCGTGCATGTTCAATGTGTGTATGTATGTTCGATGCGCGTGTGTATGTTAGATGTGTGCGATCCGCGGAAGGTGAGCGGCAGCCGTTAAATGTTTTGGGCGCGAAACCGCCGAACGCGATCAAGACAAAGAGCGGCGCGAGCGTCTTGGTGTGTGTGTATGTTTGGATGTATGTGTGAAAGTGTATCGAGAGAGTGAGCGAGCCGTGCGAGGCAGAACGTATGCGACAATTGCGAGCGAAAGAAGTGTGTGAAAAGCGATTAGTAGCGAAGTGCGAGAGAGAGATTGTTTCGTGTGGTAATTCGTGTTCCGTCCTTTGTTTTCTTGCGTCCGTGCCGTATTCTTTTTGTTGTATTTTTCTGTTAAATAAACTATATCCCACAAAATTGGGGGCTCGTCCGGGATTTTAATACAATCTGAATACTGTTCGCGGGTGAGAACTCTAAAGTTCGTGCACGAGAAGTTTGTGAAGTGCGAAAAGCGAACTTAAGTGAAGAAAAGACAGTTATGGCGTCGGCTAAAAAAACAGTGGACGATTTTTCACTATCCGAGTTAAAGGATAGGCTCCGCGAACGAGGCTTGTCCACGTCGGGAGTAAAGGTGGGCCTGTATAAGAGGCTGATGGACGCAGGTCCATCCGGCGTCGAGGAGGAAATGACTGATCCCTTCGAAGAACCAAGGGCGGAAAGTCCAGTGGGAGGAACTGATTTTTCAGCCGCCTCGCACAAAGAAATGAGCGAAAATGCGCTGTTAAGAAGGCGACTGCAATTGCTGGAACATGAGAAGGCGATTGCAGAACGGGAGAAAGCGCTGATGGAACGCGAGCTTGAAATTGCACATCGAGAAATGGAAATATTAAGGATTTCCCAACAGCAGAGCGGCAACGTCCAGACCAGGACGGTTACAATAGGGAATTCAAACCAGCCCGCGACCTCTATTAGAGGTCTGACGGTAAAACAAATAACGGAGCTGTTGGATCACTTTGATGGAAGCGATGACGTGTGTGAAGACTGGTTGGCGAAAATTCGATATCTGCGAGACGCACACGAATTAACCGACGAAATGGTGCGAGTTATGATTGTACAGCGGATGAAAGGAAAAGCGGCTGAGTGGTTCCACTCGCGAAGGGAAAATCTGTACACCCCCATAGAGCACCTGCTTATTAAAATAGAGCAGATGTTCCAACAACACACTAGCAAAATGGAACGGCGAAAACGATTCGAGGAACGGCTTTGGAAGCGAGATGAAAAATTCGCAGATTACCTGCATCACAAAGTGATCCTCGCGAATCGAATAAAAATCGATGAGGACGAGCTCATCGATTACATCATTGCGGGGATTCCGGATCCATTCCTGAGGGACCAGGCGAGGATACACGGGCATGCAACGACGGAGTCATTGCTGACAGCGTTCGAAAAAATATCACTTCGAGGAAAACCATCGACGAACGAGAGCGGCTTTACCGAGAGACCTGGGCCGAATAGGAAATTTGGAGGGGAATCAACGGAGGTAACAAAACAACGTTGTTACTTCTGTGGCGGACGCGGGCACGCAAGCTCCGAATGCCGTAGCAGAAGCAGAGGTAGGAAATGCTTCGAGTGCCAGAATTTCGGCCATATTTCGGCGGAATGTCCCACTAAAAGCGCGGGCGGTATCAAAAGGGCCAATTGTATTTCTACGAACGCCGCGAATAAATATTACAAAGTAGTCCGAGTCGGTGATCTGACTATTTCGGCTTTGATCGACACAGGCAGCGACATTTCTTTGATGCCAATTAGGCAATATCGGGCGATCGGATCGCCAAAATTAGAGCGGACAGAAACAAAATTTCGCGGAATCGGTTCTCCAGAAAACGAAACTCTTGGTAGACTCGCGACCGAGGTAGAATTGGACGGAAACCTTTATCCAATTTCAGTTTTCATAGTTAAAGATGAACTATTACAGTGGAATCTCCTGATCGGCATTGATTTTCTAAATACGGTATGCGTGCGAATTGATCAGGGTCGCGTTTCAATTAGTCCGCCGGTAAAGGGTGCGCACGCGGGGAAGGACGGCAAGGCTGAGGTACCCGAAGTCTTTAATATAGACTGTATCTCTAGTCCCGACGAAATCGACCTCTCGACCATTACTTCTCCGCAATACCGATCTTTGGTCGAGCAGCTAATTAGCGATTATAGGCCGAACAAACAAAATGAATCACCGATAACCATGAAAATTGTTCTGAATAACGATGAACCGGTTTATCAGCGAGCGCGGCGTTTGTCTCCTTGCGATCGCGAAAAGGTTAACCTGCATATTCGCGACTGGTTGAGCGAAGGTATTGTACGACCGTCCCTATCAGACTACGCCAGCCCAGTCGTTCTCGTGAAGAAAAAAACTGGAGACACTAGGCTGTGCGTTGACTATCGAAAACTGAACGAAAAAATTGTAAAAGATCGATATCCATTACCGCTGATCGAGGATCAAATCGACGCGTTACAAACTGCCACGATCTTTAGCACGCTCGATTTGAAAAACGGGTTCTTCCACGTACCGTTGCACCCTGAGAGTCGGAAATATACCGCATTTATCGTCCCCGATGGCCAATATGAATTCTTATATACTCCCTTCGGCTTATGTAATTCGCCCGCGGTGTTCCAAAAATTCATCAATAGTATCTTTAGGCCATTAATTGACGAAAAAATTGTCCTGACATACATGGACGATTTAGTGGTACCAGCGGCAACGTACGAAGCGGCGATCGAACGTTTAGAGCGAGTCTTACGAGTTAGCGAAAATCACGGGTTAAACATCAATTGGCGAAAGTGTAGCTTTTTGCAAACACAGATTGATTTCCTAGGGCACATTATAGAGGGGGGAACGGTGCGTCCGACGGAGAGAAAAACCGAAGCGGTTATAAAATTCCCGCGGCCGCGAAATACTAGAGACGTACAGAGCTTTCTCGGACTGACGGGGTATTTTCGAAAATTCGTTTACGGCTATTCCCAGATTGCACGACCACTGAGCGATTTACTGAAAGCAAACACGTCCTTCGTATTTAGCGAGCGGGAAAAATACGCGTTCGAACAGCTCAAAACCATATTGTCTACAAGACCGGTGTTACAATTGTATAGGCAAAATGCGGACACTGAGTTACACACCGATGCATCAGCACTCGGTTACGGTGCAGTACTGATGCAGCTTAACGAAAAGCAGCAGTGGCATCCGGTATACTATGCGAGCGGCAAAACCACGGCAGCTGAGGCTCGATACACGAGCTACGAACTTGAGGTGCTGGCGATTATACGAGCATTGCGTCGTTTTAGAATATATCTACTTGGCATCCCGTTCAAAATAATAACGGACTGTAAAGCGTTCGCACTCACCATGCGAAAAAGAGACCTGTGCGTACGCGTGGCCAGATGGGCCTTACTGCTAGAGGAATTCAATTACGAGATACAACATCGAGCAGGGAAGCGTATGCCGCATGTCGATGCTTTGAGTCGATATCCGCTGCCTACCTGCTTGGTAATAGACGAATGCGAAGCGAGTATGAACGCCAGAATAGCGAAAGCGCAACGCGAAGATAGCGATCTATCGAGACTAATGCCGTTAGTTTCAGAAGGAAAAAATGAGGAGTACATTATGCGTAGCGACATATTATTTAAAAATGACGCAGACGGAATAAAATTAGTGGTACCTCGTCAGATGCAAGCGCAGGTAATCCGGAAGGTACACGACCAGGGTCACTTTTCGGCTGGGAAGACAGAAACGTTGATACGACGGGAATACTGGTTCAATAGCATGCGTGCAAAAATAGACAAAATAATCCGGAGCTGCCTGACTTGCATTCTGACTGAACGTAAATCAGGGAAGCAGGAAGGGCTGCTAAGACCGATCGAGAAGGGCAGTACGCCTTTAGATACGTACCACATCGACCATCTTGGCCCCCTTCCTTCCACCCGAAAAAACTACAAACACATCCTCGTAATTGTAGACGCGTTTACGAAATTTGTTTGGCTGTACGCTACGCGGTCGACGACCTCGCTCGAGGTCGTGAACATTCTACGAAAACAATCCGCGATATTCGGCAATCCCAGAAAAATAATATCGGACCGCGGGACAGCGTTTACATCGAATGAGTTTAGGGATTACTGCATGTCGGAAAATATCCAACATTCGCTAATAACAACGGGCGTACCCCGTGGAAATGGACAGGCGGAGCGAATAAATCGTACCTTGATTTCGGTAGTGACTAAGCTAGCGGCGCCGAAATGCGAGGAATGGTTCAAACACCTTATGCCCGCGCAGCAATGTCTAAATAACGTGGCAAGCCGCAGTATAGGTACCTCGCCGTTTCACGTTTTGTTCGGTACACACATGCGTCTGAAGGAAAATGCCGAGGTGCGAGATCTAATAGAAAGCGAATGGGTCGCGGCTTTTCAGGAAAATCGTGAAGACGTGCGAGAACACGCTAAACAAAGTATTGCCAAAATCCAGCGGGAAAATATGAAAACGTTTAACAAAAAGCGCAAAAAAGCTACCATGTATCGCGAATCCGATTTAGTAGCCATCAAGCGTACGCAACAAAGGCCGGGATTGAAACTAGCTCCAAAGTTTTTAGGGCCTTATGAGGTCATTAGAGTCCTCCGGAACGACCGTTATCTGGTCCGAAAAGTCGGAGATCATGAAGGTCCGAGCGAAACTTCCACCTCAGCGGACCTCATGAAGCCCTGGATACTAGGGTCTAGTGACGAGTGCGAGAGTGATGCAGCAGCCGAGGACGGCTGTTGAGTCAGAATGGCCGAGTGTGGGATCGTATTTCGGGGATTACCCAATGCGTGTATGTTCAATGTGTGTATGTATGTTCGATGCGCGTGTGTATGTTAGATGTGTGCGATCCGCGGAAGGTGAGCGGCAGCCGTTAAATGTTTTGGGCGCGAAACCGCCGAACGCGATCAAGACAAAGAGCGGCGCGAGCGTCTTGGTGTGTGTGTATGTTTGGATGTATGTGTGAAAGTGTATCGAGAGAGTGAGCGAGCCGTGCGAGGCAGAACGTATGCGACAATTGCGAGCGAAAGAAGTGTGTGAAAAGCGATTAGTAGCGAAGTGCGAGAGAGAGATTGTTTCGTGTGGTAATTCGTGTTCCGTCCTTTGTTTTCTTGCGTCCGTGCCGTATTCTTTTTGTTGTATTTTTCTGTTAAATAAACTATATCCCACATTAATTTTTTATTCCAGCTGCTCTTATTTTCCTCGTGAGAAGACTGCGGATTTTTATGTAAAATAAAAATATTGTGCAAGTCAATTGTAAGAAACGCAGAAGTTAGATATAGAAATGCACTTCCTCTTTTAAATATTTTTAATACGTCGAGAATAATATATAATATAATAATCATTCAATTCTTCTATTGTCTTTACAGTTTTGTTTTTCACCAATCCATTTTTGTATAAATACATATATTGTCACGTCGCCTAAATTTAACGTACCCGTCGGCAGGACGGAACGTCGGCGACTCCGGGATTTTACAGGCGAAACGCCGGGCCACGCTCGGCCGCACGATACGCGGTCCACCCGGGACAAAAGGTATCTACTTTCGGGCGCCAGACACTCGGCAGTGTCACGCAAATTGCGCGATAACGGCACGAGGCGCGAACGAACTCTCCGAAGCTGCGAGAACCACACGATATTCTGGATGGCTCTAGGATGGGCTCAGGGTTCTACGTGGGCGAAGTACGGAGCATTTCCCGCGGCGGAAAGGTTTCTCGACGGAAATAAGGAACGATAGAATCGGCTGTAATAATTTATTTGTCCGATGGACACGACAGGGCTGCCGGTGAGAGCCGGCAGCTGAGATTTACAAGCCGGCGCGTTCACGATAATTACGCGACAGATTTGCGGTCGCACGCGCTATTCTATTTCGATCGCGTCGAACCCGGCAGTTTTACAGGATGGATAATCGCATTTACAAGGCGCTTTTGGCGCGGAATAACTGCCGAATTCCGATGGAATACGCGGTACAATTGCTGGGTCGTTCTAGCTTTGCCGTCGGACACGATACGGACCGCTGCGACGTCACACCGGGGATCGTCTCGAAGATAGCGTATAATTAATTCGGAAAATCGGCAACGCTACGGCCCCCCGCGAGTTCGCGTCCTCGCGTTACCAACCGGCTCGCACGTTAACCGATCGACGACCGTTCTTCCGTTCACCAAATATGGCCGACCACGCGGCACGGAAACGGCGTCGTAATTCCGCGACGCGAATAAGGACCTCGCGAAAACGATACCGAGCCAACACGAAAAGTTCGTTAAATCACGATAATAGGGAAGCCTGACTGGCGCTTACCAACGGCAACGAAGGATGGCGGCTGCTGCACGGCACGCTCGGCTCCTTTTTGTCCCTCGATCTCGGCACGCACGATTTCAAAAAGTTACTCGAGATGGTTTTTCGGTGGCTTATCGCTAACACGGCCAACGACCCAGTGGCCTACTTTCGGCAGGCTCGGTAGCGCGGAAGCGAGGCGTCCCCCTACTTCCTACCCTATTTCTCCCGTTTGAGACTCGCGGGCCTATCGCGCGGTATCTCCTCGCAGGATCGCATCCTGTCGCGCGGGATCCCTGGCTCTCGGATTCTAATGATCGCGTTCGCCGCTTTTCCGATTGTCGCGGCGACGGTTCGTGAATAGTAGAGTCCTTGCCGCTCCGGTCGTGGACCCTTTCGTTTCCGGGCGAGGCAGCGACGGGGCCGAGGAGGTGTTCGTCTCGGGTCCACTTTCCCTCGTCGGTGCCTCCAGGTTCGTCGACCCGGGCTCGGTACTTCCTCCGATGTCTCAGCACGAAATCCTTCCGGAGCCAGTTCCGATAAAGCCTCGTACGGCGAGAAATAGGGGCCGGGCTCCCCTGGAGCCCGGTTTCGGTCCTGTGAAATTCGCGTCGCCCAAGTGGCGCGACGCTCAAAACGCGTTAATACTCGCCCTTGGCAAATCGGCATGCCCAGGGAGAGCGCTCGCAAACGGCCGTTTTGCATCGGCATTGCCAGAGGGCGGCCCGGCCTCTCTTTTTAGGGATCGAGGGACGTCGGCAAAACTTGCCACGTCACAATATATATATATATTATATGCATACAATATCCAGCGCAGTGTATTCGTGAGATTTTCATTAATGTCTCCTAATGAGGGCCTAATAAGGCTATCCTAATGTTGCCTAATGCGGTTTACTGCATTGTATAGTCATTAGGAAAACCTAATGTGGCCCTATACGCGGGTTGCCTAATGCGGGCCGCACTAAAATTCGACGAAAATAGGAAAGGAGTGACATTATTAGAAAACAATAAGGAAAGGAATACTATTGATGTATCCAGTTTCATATACATGAACGCAGAACAAAAGAATAAAGAAAATGCAAGAAATGAAGAAGAACCGAAACAAATAGAAGAAAAAGAGAAGGACGAGGAAGAAAAAGAAGAGTCTCGAACAGCAGAACCAAAGAGACGAGGCAGAAAGACTGAAGTAACAAATGAAGAGACGCGAAATTTATATTTAAATAGACTGAGACCGAGAGAAAACAGACTGAGGGAAGAAGAAGCAAGAAGAACGCCAAGATTAGAAAGCAAAGAAAAACATCGAACGAATCAGGTGAGAGATAGGAAAGAGAATATACCAAGAAATTTTAAAGAAGTGATACAAACGCCAGAAATAGAATCTTGGAGACGAGCCATGGAAGAAGAATTAAGATCTATGGGGAAACATCAAGTATGGAGACTAGTACCTCGAAGGGAAGATACGAAAATTATAAAAAATAAATGGGTTTATACTAGAAAAGAAACGGAGGATGGAAGCATGAAGAAATTCAAAGCAAGACTAGTAGCGGTAGGAAGTACGTAAAGAGAGGGAATAGATTATAATGATTCATTCGCACCAGTATTAAGATTAGACAGTCTCCGTGCACTGATATCGTTAGCAGCAACAAAAGGATTGAAGATAAGACAATATGATGTAAAGACAGCTTATTTACATGGAATATTGCCCAATCCAGTATACATGGAACAACCAAAGGGATACGAAAACGAACAAGGTTCAGACATGGTATGTGAACTACAAAAGAGTATCTATGGTCTTCCACAATCTGGACGACATTGGAACGAGATCTTAGACAAAACATTGAAAGACCTTGGATTAAAACCGATACCAGAAGAACCATGCATATATACGTTAAGGAGAGGTAAGAAAATGTTAATAATAGGTGTATATGTAGATGATTGCTTAGTTCTAGGTTCAGATAACGAGACAATGGATGGGACGATGGATAAATTAAAACAACATTTCGAAATGATACAAAAGGACAGTAATATGAAATTCTTAAACATAAAAATAGAAGTCAGTCCTGAAGGTATCGAGATGTCACAAGAAGCGTACATTGACATGATATTACAAAGGTTCAAGATGGATGAATGCAATACGGTAAAGTCACCAATGGCATACCAAAGCAATCTAGACCAATATGGAGACTCACAGCCAACAGATAACACAGAGTATCAAACTATGCTTGGAGCCCTGATGTACATAGCAACTGGAACCAGGCCAGACATCTCGTACGCTGTTTCAAAATTATCGCAATATAATAAAGACCCGAGGAAAATACACTTGAATGCAATAAAACGTGTATTTCGATACTCAAGAGGAACTACGCAATATAGACTAAAGTATACCAAAGGGAAACCTAGGTTAAGCGTGTCCACTGATGCAAGCTGGGATTCAGATAAAGATTCCAGATCATATAGCGGATATATAGTGAGATTAGGTGATAACGTTATAGGGTGGAAAAGCCAAAAACAGAGGTTGGTAGCGTTATCAACATGCGAGTCTGAGATAATATCCATTTGCGAAGGCGTAAAAGAATTAAAATGGATGAGCGGACTATTATCAAGCCTTCAAATGGACGAAGCGGTTGCTTCTCCACTTATATTGAGGACCGATAGTAAATCCGCAATAGACTGGATAAATAAAAACAACGTCACCAATAGGACAAAGCACATAAACAGGAAATATAATTTTATTAGAGATGAGGTAAGGGAAGGCAACATTAAGCTAGTCCACGTAAATTCCAAAGACATGGAAGCGGATATGTTGACGAAAGGACTAACACCCGACAAACATTTAAGAAATTTAAATTTACTCAATTTAGATAAATAAAGGTGTAATCAAAAGGGTGATTTGTTGGTATTCCTGATTCACACTTTATTTGGGTTTTTTTCTGTTGATGTAACGGTTGGCTACAAGATGATTCGAACGTGTGAACATGTGTATTTTTACTCTTACTTTGTTGTAATATTTCATTGTTAATATATTAATAAATAATATATATGTATTCAATTAGTGTCTATCAAGTTATTGACTAACACCAATTAGGCAGTCGTTGATATTCCACGTTACATTCCGCATGCCTGTCCAATGGGGCTGCTCCATTAGGGCCTAACGCGAAATTAGGCTAGCCTACTGCGGACCTAACGGCCTGCCTCACTGGAATTCTAGTCGGGAATTTATATCCCAGTTTATTTACACTTATAATTAAGTATTAAAAGTAAAGTTTTATTTACAGTTAAAAGTAATTGTTCGGGATTCGAGATACGAAATTTGCCGGCTGCAACGCCAACCGCCGACCGACGTTCGCTTCGTTGGTTTTTCTCCATGTTTAGAGTCGCGTAGCGATCACCCGTTACCGTTGCGCGTGAACGCGCTATCTTTGTCCGCGTTCGCGCCACGTAAATCCGAATTCCACCACTTGAACCGTCAAATTGCGGAAAACAAGGATCAGGTGATAGATTCTAAGCCAATGGCGAGTGACAACGCGTTCCGTTCGACTCGTATTTAAGGGCTCCTCATGTCGGAGTGAGCTCTCTTCTTCTCCAGTTTATTAACAACCTTCATCGCGCAACTTCAAACCTACAAGTCAATTTTCGAAACCGAAAATCTCGCGGCTGTAGTATACGATCGAACGCTACTCTCGTTCGATCTCACGGTTCTCTTTCGTTTTCCGAAACGCGTTGCGTTTCGTGATTCTGACCGCGGCAAGATATCCGTTGAGCGCGTATAAGATATCCGTTCGCGGCGGCTCCCGGTCAGGCTGCTCAAGATCTTCGTCGCGCCCCGACAGCAGAAATCCGGTAGGCAACGATTTGCGTGCCAGCGAGAGCGATTCGCGCGGTGATGTGCACTGTTCGGACTCCCAATAAAGTGCAGTGAAAAGATAATTCCGCCGTTGGTTCAAGTTTCTCTTTCCCTCACTCCTCTCGTTGTCCTCGCACGTTCAAATCGGAACGATCCCGGCAATCAGGTGAATTCCGACCGACGGTCGACGCCGAACAGTAATGAAAATTCTATATTAGTAATTGATAATTCACATTTTACTTGGACTACATAACACATAACAATGTTACATTGGCACTCCAGGAAGTATTGACCAAGAGAGTGTCACGGTTACTTCAGGTGGAGGAACTGTTGTCTCGACGGTTCGGCGCGGTTGCCGTGCGGGGTCGTTGTGCGGGATCGGTTGGGTTTGGCCCACTTGGCTTTTGCCGCTCGAGTTGAGGGACTCCTGTGGGGTTTCGCCACTCGGGTCGGGTCGGTTGCGGTTCGATGTTTCGCCACTCCGGTGGAGGGACTCCCGTCGGTCTTTCACCACTCAGGCCGGGTCGGTTCCTCCTCGGCTTTCGACACTCAGGTGGAGGGACTCCTGTCGGTGTTTCACCACTCAGATCGGGTCAGTTCCTGTTCGGCTTTCGCCACTCAGGTGGCGGGACTCCTGTCGGTCTTTCACCACTCGGGCCTGGTTTTGGGAACAGAGGTGTAGACGGAGAAGCGGACGGTATCTGCCACGGAGGGTATTGGTAGCGAAGGGTGTCGGTAGCGGACGGTTTCGCAAAACCGCAAAAAGCAGTCTGGCACTCGGTGTCTCGGGATCGTTCATCAGTGATTACTGGATCTAGCGGCGGTGGTGCTCCGATTGCCGATTGGGTGGTAGCCGGGTATATCCATACCCGGTTGCTGTTAATCTTGCTCGCGAGAGGTCAGTTTGTCGCGGCGGGAGTCGCGGCCTCGCGGTGGTCAGCAGTGTCACTTACAACTTTTAATTGTCAAGTGATATTCCGTCCAATTTTAAAATTATTGTCATCTTCCCACGTAGAAGGATATCTTCCCAAAAACGTCGTTGCTTTGTACCTTTTGGTTGTTTCTTTACTGTCCGTTCCGAGATTCATTGCCTCCACCATATGTATTTTCCTATGGTTTCCAATTCCACTATCAAAAAATGCCAACGCTGCAGTGTGTGGCGTCAAGTACAATAAATGATTGATCATTTTCTGTATTGCAGTGCGTCTTATTGTATCATCAACTTGACGATAGTTGTATAACTTCTTTAAAAACTGAAACTCTTGTCGTGGGGCTTCTATTGCGTTTGGAACTTGTACCCATGCTGTTAAGTATAAGCTGGTAAAAAAATACAAATATCCCAAATTCCATTGGCTACTTCGCTGATCAAGACGAATTCATTTCTGAATAATCACCTATATCACCTTCGCCATCCATCGTGCGTGGTGAAAAGCTCCTGGAGCTCGGAAAGTACAATTTCTCCTAGGATTCTCCTAGGGTTTTTAATCCTCTCGTGATTGTCACTCTCTTTCCAATGGTTGTGATGCAAAGTAATATTAGGAATTGATTGACGGACGAAATTGTCTTCAATTACTATCACGTAATTCGTCTTGTTGATATGAGGCCAAACCTGTTGAAATTGATTAAAATGTAGAATATTTGGACCCGACGATTTGTGTATCTTCTGATCATATGCACTCCTCAAAATTAGTTCGTAAATGTTGTAACGGTAACTTGAGGAGTTGCCGGCTCAGTCGGTCTTCCGGGATTCCGGTAGCACGAATAAAGGTAAGTCGGTTGGGGTTACCACTGACGGTTTATTCCTTAATACTACTATCACCGACGACATACTGTTAAGGACTGCCAGCCCCTGTGCTATTGAGCGGCGCAAAAAGTGGGCACAGGTGGGCGCGGGCATAAGTGGAACTTACAGTGATCTTAAATACCACATCGCTAAAAGTTCCACAACCGACGATATACTCGTCGGTGGTTCCGCACTCTCTACCTAAACAGAACATTTGCTCGTGAACCACGCAAAACTGCGTCAGTGTACCGCAGGTAATAAATGAATGTAGAATGCTGACATTACCCATTGTTGAAGATTTTCACCGTCTTTGTTAATTATTCTTTATTCTTCAATTGTTCAAGATTGGCGCCAGCACACGCCATCTTGAACTGACGTCACTCTGCGATCACGCCAAAGATCGTCACGATCCTGCGTAGCGCTCAACCAATTAGCAGCGTGCGGAAATTGCGTAGACGCGCTAGCTCTCGCGCTATTGGTTGAGACTCTCTCTCGATCCTTCGAGAATACTCGCGAATATTCTCGAAGGATCGAGGCAATAAAAGTGAGAGAGAATGGCAGCCATACCTCTTTTCTGTAGTCTCTCTCGCACATGATCAGCTGTTGCACGCGTCTCTTAAAGTAATTTCCATAATCGCTCAGTATCATTTTCTCCGACATTCTTGTATTTAGTTATCATTTAGTTTATTGTAGATCATTGTATATTCAGTTATTATATAGTTTTTATTGTTAAATCCGGATATTTGTTCCTTACATTACGTTCACTCATTCCAGTTCAAATTCATCCGTTACATCCATATCATACATTCATTCCTTCCACTCATTCCAATTAAAGCCAAATTCCGCGGTCGATCAAGACCGTTTCCGTTACATCAATTGTTATGTACATTGTATATCACTTTACAAAGCAAAATAAAATTGACTACGATCTAGCGATCTGTTCGGCGCGTCGCCGTCCCCGCACCGTCCCCCGTTCCCCGCGGGCTCCTCGGGTGGATCGAGCAGCTCGAAACCCACGGGCGCGGCGGGGGGAACGGACGCGGTGGATCGACGCGCCCAGCTGATCGTTCAGTTCGTCTATTGACACTTTTCAAACGACATTCGATTTCGCATTGCTCAGTCTTCCGTAGTCTTACGTAATCGTCTCGTCGACTCATTACAGTCTTATTTCTATACCGTTCTTTTTACCTTAGAGTCTCGGTATCGCTTCAAGTTCGGAAACGACCGCGATTCTAAATCACACATTCTGTAATTGCTTGGAAAATAATTACTTCTTCCTTATTGTTCACCATTGTAATCATTGTTTTATAATCGATAGTTTATAGATGTAGGAAAAATGAAAGTAATTACTCCCAGGTACTACGTAATATTCTAAAAAACTATCAAAATTTAAAATTAATTTGAAAATTATTGCGATATTTATAAAAAAATGATTTTTAAGCAAAAAATGTACTGTTATAATTATAGAATAAAAAAAAGAATAAACACAATCTACATGGAATGACAAAATTCAATCGTTCTTATTGAGATCGTTAATAGGAAACAGAAAATTAATTTTTTTACTTATTTATCCGATAATACCACTTCTAATGCTCAACAGCATTGACTACATTTATTAAAGTAGAGGTAGTAACGAGATAAAAGTATTAACTAATTAAACTAACTTTCGACGTCTCCTATCCATATAATGCTATTTGGAGGCAGCGTATACTGTATACCAGTGATGGGCATTTTTGACTGCCGAAGTCAAGGAGGATCCGCGGAGCTTCCCCCACCAACTACTCCTTTGTACAGCGCGCACCTTCGCTGCGCATCGGTGCCTCGTGGCTGCCAGTGCCTTTGTTTCCCCCCTCATACGTCCCTCCATAGCTGACGAGATTGGTGGGAGAAGCAAGCAACTTAGGGGCCCCTACCGTGCCAATCACTGCTGTATACAAAGTATATTTCGTACAAAGTCATTTAAAAAAAATAATTCTATATGACTCTATATGAAGATTTCTTGCAACATGATGCTATTGAAAAAGTGCGTGTAACACGATTTTATTTCATTCTGAACCACTGCCTGAAACATCATTCGCTTATCAGCGCACTATACAACGAGGCGAAGACCGAGCAGTCGTAGTCGAAAGACTCTCCGCGTCTCTTTTGTCTCTCTTTCGAACTCTTCCGTCGTTCATTACACAAGCAAATATCATCGGAATTATATCATATTTGATACCATTTTCATTCAAAAATGCATCAAATATGTTAGTGAAAGTCCTATAAAAAAATAATGAAAAATAAAGAAGTTTTATTATTTGATTAATAGTGGTCTCACACCGATATACCCGACCCGAACCGTACGCTCCTCGGCGACCGAGGCCCTCAATGTGTACAGAATAACTTCAAAGACGCAATGCCGAATTCGCTTCCACTATCCCGACGACAGTATATAATCCGAATTCGCATCGCCTACCTATTTGGAGAGTGATAATTGAACAAGCAGGGCCGGATTAAGCCCAGTAGCAGAAGTAGCAAATGCTACGGGCCCCGCGCTTCTGGGGGCCCCGCGCCTTGAGCAAAAAATGTTTAGCTTGTAAAATTTTGTAACATTTGGCCAAAAATCAACTTTTAGGTATCGACGTCTACTGAACGGATTTTTGTTTCTAAAAGTCCATATATTTCAAAAATAAAATATTAATGAAATTGAATAAAAAGTTTTATAGAAAACGAATCTCAAAGTCGAGCATTTTAGAAATTATGTTTTTTGGGCAGATTGTCCCCCACGGGCGCTTCATCGAAGAGGCGCCGATACACGAACGTGCAAGGGCGCTCGATATTTTTTGCTATAACGAAAATAAAAAAAGGTCATTCATTGTGTCCGTGTAAGCGTGGGGCCCCGTCATAACATTAGCTACGGACCCCGCGCTGGCTTGACATTGTAATTTCTTCAATTTTAGTTCTATGTGTACCAAACTTTCATCAACAGATTTGTGAGACTTTTCTGGTTAAACGGAGACCAAACTCGATAGAGTCTTATCATATCATATGTATTGTTACGTGCGGCCCTGGACTGCACATCGCTGGCTCATCAGTACTACAACTGCTGGGTCAGTCATCGGTGGCGCAATGGCCCAGTAACCCATTATTGACCAATGAGGAATTCCATGACTCATGGAATTCAGTACCCCACGCACTGTCAAAATCATGATATATAAACATCACACGACCACGACTGAGTGTCTTCTCTGTCGAGTCAAGTCGTCTTATACATTAAATGTAAGAGAACAAATACACGCATCCGCCCGAAAGTCTCGATCTTTGTCCGTAACCTTCCGAGCTTCTGATCCGGATCCCGGACCATCCTCTCACCTGCAAGGCCGCGGCATAACAGTATTTACTATTTACTTATATTTATATCATAGCGAGTTACGATCACTCATTAAACAAGTAAATATGATCGAAATAGTGCTAATGGAAACTTCCCGAAGCAGGGCGCAGATGAAAGGAGCGCCCGAGATTTGAGGAAGGCCGAAAACCGTAGTCCGTGCACGGGCGAATTTAAAAGGAGTCGACACACACGGGCCAATCAACCCGGAGACGCCGACGTGGGTCCAGAACCCCTACCGGACATCGTTCTTTTCGCGATTCCGTCGTCGCCTCACCCCGCTTAAAATGGGGTTCTAGCGTGGGTGGCGTGGGAGACACCTGGGAGGGCGTACACTCGCCGGTTGTTTATCGCAGCCGGTAATTTCGCGAGCGATTCTCGGGTCCCTAGGTTCCGTAAGGACACGACCTTGCGTGGCAATAGATCGCAGGCGTGAACTACGCCACTAGGGAATTTCGGCTAGGTCGCTAGAGTGGAGGGAACAAGAATCGATACGCCCCGTAACGAGAATCGAAGGATCACTGTCGTGCCGGCTCTCGTCGCGAGGTCATCTCGTGAATCCCGAATTTCCGAAATATCGAATTCCGCGTGCGGATTTGGTGTGTCAAAGTTCCGTGCACCAGGAGTGGATTACGGCAGCTCTTCCACCCATTTCGACGACAAACAAACTTGCGAGTCACGGTAAGTCGACAGTGATTACGTCATCTCGTACACGAGCACGCTAGATTCGTTTCGCGGGGGGCACGAGCCGATTGCCGCCTCTGTCCCCGATATTCCCGTGTGCCGAGGCGCTTCCCGCCTCGTGCCTAGGGCTCGTACCGATCCGACGGTACTTTGAGCCGATTCAAGAGGTTCCCTCCCGTTAGCATATCTGAAGTTTTCCTCGGGAGAACCGCCAACGTCGTCGAGATAGTTCCTTTTTGCGAAGATCAAGATAGTGCTTTCGCGAGGATACTAATCGTCCTTTCGTGGTAATTCGATATTGCGCGAAGTACACGTGAGAGTTCCGATCGCGTGAGCCCGTAACATCTCGTTCGCGGAAATCATCGAATTTCTCGGGAACGATCGCGACAGTCACGACCCGTGCGACGACCATCTTCGCACGTCGACAACCGCGCGCTGCGAATTTCCATCTTCTCGCAATACTGTACAAGGAGCGCGGGCTCCCGGTTGAGGCCACGTGACCGCGCTTTTGTAAATTCTGACGATCATTAAACGACTGAGAGCGAAACACGAGTACATTTCTTACGCCTGTGAGATCCGCCCTGCCGTGAGGACTGTTCCTGCTGTTCCCATGTCCGAAATTCCGAGTCCTCGCGCCTTTCTCTCGATCCCGCGCGTCTTGAGGTTCAACCCTCGAGCCAGCTGATTCGCGAGGACGTTTCATGCAGTACCCTTCCGGTACCTGGCGCCCGAACTTGCCGATACACGTCAGCCTCGATCCAATTTCGAGAGGTGCGTTTGGGTTAGGTAAACAGCCCTCAGAGCCTGTAAAATCCCGGAAGTTGCCGTTCTTCCCCGTACTCGGTACGACGGAAAACGGACAACGCGACAATATATATATATATATATTGTGACGTTGCAAGTTTGCGACGTCCCTGCTCTAACCCAAAAAGAATGAAAAACCAATGTACGCATGGACCGGGCCGACTCAGTCGAAAATCTCGAATCCGCACGCGGAAAAAGCGAGCGTTTCCCGAGGAAAAACAAACCGGAAAAATTACAGCTGACGCCCGATACGTTTGCCGAGTACGGCTGAGTTGCAGGGGCGTATCAACAGGGCGACGAGACCGCCGAAAATTCCCCGAAGCAGGAATCCAATGAGAGGAGAGTCCGAAATCTGAGGAAGGCCGAAAAACCATAGTCCGTGCACGGGCGAAAATAAAAGGAGTCGACACACACGGGCCAATCAACCCGGAGGCGCCGACGTGGGACCAGAACCCCTACCGAACACCGTTCTTTTCGCGATCCCGTCGTCGCCTCACCCCGCTTAAAATGGGGTTCTAGCATGGGTGGTGTGGGAGACACCTAGGAGGGCGTACCCTCGCCGGCTGTTTATCGCAGCCGGTAATGTCGCGAGCGATTCTCGGGCTCCTAGGTTCCGTAGGGACACGGCCCTGCATACCGATAGATCGCGGGTGTGAAGTACGCCACTAGGGAATTTCGGCTAGGTCGCTAGAGTGGGGGGAACAAGAATCGATACGCGCCGTAACGAGAATCGAAAGAATCACTGTCGTCCCGGCTCGCGTCCCGTGAAGCGATTTTCCGACGAGTACCGAGTTTCCAGAAAAGTTCCGCGTGCGGAAGAATCTCGAGTGCGTGATTTCGTGACAGCACCGAGCCGACCTTCGCCTGCAGAGAGACCGTATCGCAGGACTGATAAGAACGAATAACGGTGAGTCGACAGTGATTTGAGATTCTCATATACGAGCGAGTTCGTTCGTTTCGCGGGGGGGCACGAGCCGAATCCGACTCTGTCCCCGAGTTTCGCATACGCCGAGGCGCTTCCCGCCTCGTGCAAGGGCTCGTACCGGTTCGCTGGTACTTTGAGCCACGTTAGTGTTTCCCTCCCGTTAGCCTTTCGGAAGTTTTCCTCGGGAGAACCGACAGCGTCGTGAGATAGTTCCTTTTCGCGGACATTACAGTACGCGTTTCGCGAAGGTAGGAATCGCCATTTCGCGGGAATTAGATATCGCTTAGATCGCGCGAGCCGTTACCATCTCGTTCGCGGAAACTTTCGAATTTCCCGAGAACGATCGCGACAGTCGCGACCCGTGCGACGAACGTCTTCGCACGTCGACAACCGCGCGCTGCGAACCTTCACCTTATCGCAATCCTGTACAAGGAGCGCGGGCTCCCGGTTGCGGCCACGTGGCCGCGCGCCTGTAATTACTGACGAATAATTAAATGACTGAGAGCGAAAATAGAATTCGTTAATTTCGCCTGTGAGATCCGCCCTGCCGTGAGGGCTGTCCCCGCTATTCCCGTGTCCGAATTTCCGACTCCTCGCGCCTTCCTCTCGACCTCGCGCTTCTCGATATTCGGCCTTCGCGTCAGCTGACTCGCGAGCAAACCGCGAGAACGTTTCGTGCGGTACCCTTCCGGTACCTGGCGCCCGAACTTGTCGAATCACGTCAATCTTGATCGAATTTCGAGAGGTGCGTTTGTCCCGGGTGGACCGCGTCCGCACGGCCGCGCGCGGCCCGGCCTCCGCGCCTATAAAATCCCGGAAGTTGCCGTTCTTCCCCGTACTAGGTCCGACGGAAAAAGGGCAACGTGACAATATATATACAGGGTGTCCTAAAATGTCTTCAACTACCGGAAATGGGAGTTTCCTGAGGTCATTTCAAACGCCATTTTCCTTTTCCAAATGTTGTCCGAGGCTTCGTTTGGTAGTGTAACAGACCTGTAATAAACAGGCCTGTTACTAACGCGTCGCGTACCGAACCCTACCGATCAAGACCGACGCCGACCAAACGCCAGTATCGCGAATCGTCCGCCAGGTGGCTACGATACCCGCAGGTGAATGTGTGCGCGGCACACCTTCGAGAATCGGCCGCTAGGTGGCCAACACCGCGACTACCGATTCTCGCTGACGAAATTGTCCGGCCGCGGGAATATAGCGACCGACCGACGCAACGAACGATACCGTCTGCCCGCCGTTGAGCCAACGACGCTCGCCGACCGTTCTCTACCTGCCAACCACTCTTTTGCGATCACTGAGCCAGCAATCTTTCCTGACTCCCTATACACGAAGGTAAGTATCCCCCCCCCCCCCCCCGTCTACCGATTGTTGTGCCGACGATCCTCCGCTCGTCCGCAGCCGATTGTCGTGCCGACGATCCGCCGCCCTCCGCCGGCCGATCGCCGTACCAACGCCGGCACACCATCCCGTTCACTAGCAACCGCGGAAAAACGACCGACCGTCCACTCTAGTCGCGCTCCGCTCGACCGTCTCGACCACGTTCCGCGCCTCGTGGAAACGTCATCACCGCGGCCACCGACAGCACGGAACACCGTCGCGGCGAAACTCAAGGAAGCACCCGGGTAACAGAACTGTTACAGTAGTTATTAACGAAAAACACGGACCAATCAGAGTGCGAGCTAGACTGGCGATGGCTGGCTTGGTGTGACGCGCCAGGAGTATCTACTCGTCCTGAGCGTTAGCGGTGCCCTGCGACGAAGCGTCGAACAAGAGAAGGAGTAGAAATTGAACGTATGGAATTAAAAACTCACTTATTCAGCCATAAATCCACTTGCTGCTTCGAAATGTATGTCACTGGGCCACTCGGTGACGAACGGCAGAGTTGGCTTCAGGTATACGGCATTGTCCCGAACGGTAAGGGACGTACGGCCAGGTCAACGAACTGCACAGCTGGTGATGAAACGACAACCTAAGGAATGTGCGGTCACGTAAACGATCCGGGCTTCCACCTTCACTTTCCAAACGATAAATAAATCGTATGTTTGTTTCATACAGATGCCATGAAATTTTTCCACACTCACGATCACTGTTCACATTTGTCAACACATAGCTATGCACTAATAACAATTGCAATATCACTTGTATTGCAGCACAAATCACAGTAATGAGGTGATGCGATCAGTAGACTGTGGATTTCATGTACTTGTAGCAAAAATGAGTAAATGCACTTTAAAACAGTAGAAAGATTAAAATAATTTAAAAACATCAATGTATTATTTTCTACTTGATCAAATGATCAAAGTAAAAATCAAATATCCGTCTGGCTCCTGTCCCTTGCAATAGCAGCAGCCAACTTTCATTTGGCATAAAAATCCACAGTCTAGTGATTAGTTTAAATATGACTACTAAAAACACACATTTTAGCAACCGTGAACTTAGAATTGACTAGTTCTACCGCGGCTCGAACGACACAGATTTTACCCAAGATTTTTCTGAAGAGTTTAGGGAGAACAATATGCGTGTCGAAAATGCACGCTGTACCACGCTTACGAAAACGATGGGGTGCACTGTGACGTGGCAGATTTTGCCTACGTCTCTCCGAACCCTCAACGAAGGACCGGGTCGGTATTGAGACGAAAACGGCTGTGCGATCGATCTCCCTGGATGTCCGAGTTCCAGCGGAATAGATTTATCGCGTTTAAATGTCGCGCCGCTAGGCTCGACATGAAGTTTCTGGGATAACCGGAGTCAGTGAGAAACCCGGTACATATCTCCTGTCGCTGATTGGCGCAGAGTCTCGAGAAGAGACGCTCGGATCACCTATCGCAGCGCGTCATTTGCGAGCAAGGCGAGCGAGTCGGGATCAAGCCCGGATTCACCAACTCGGAGATGCCGACGAGGATATTGAGAATACGGGACGTGCAGCAGCTCAACCTCGTCGACTCTCGTCCAGGAAATGCCCGGAGAATACCCTGGAATGGCTCGCCCCCACTCTGGCAGCCGCGTACCGCGTCGCCCCGGAAAATCGACAAATTACCGGAGGCGCGGGACTGAAGACACGAAATACGTCCCTGCTGCGAGGAACCACGCGATAGGCCCGAGCGTCGCCGAGGAGGAGATAGTTGAGGGAGTAGGGGGACGCCTCGCTTCCGTGTTCCCGAGCCGGCTCGAATTGGGTTACTGGGTCACGGGATCGCGTCTCGAAAAGTTGTGTCGCCGCTAAACCCGCGAACATTAATCAGGTTGTTATTATAATACCGAAGGACGATCGAGGGAAAGACCTTGTGCCGCCTGGTAAGTGCCGATCTGGCTGCGTTTTGATAACAAATTGTGTAACCCAATCGTGTTGGCTCGGGGCATATTTCCGGATCCCTGTATCGTGTCGCGTACCACGGACCGCAGTTGTTTCCGAAGACCAGGAGTCGCTCTCTCGAGAGGAACGCGAGGCCGTGGGTCGTATCGCCGCCGATTGTCCGGGAAAAGGAATATTCGGGGCGTACGATTTTCGACGAGGTAATCAAAGCTCATCCCAGGACGTTCCACGGTGGGACGACGCGACGTGCTAATTTCGTCCTTCTCGCGACTTTGCCGTGATCCTCGCCCAGTCAATTTAGAAAATACGCGTCTGTCATCGGAGCTCGGCAGAACCCGTGCCGTAAAGGCTTGTTCGTCACGCGAAATCCTGTGACTGCCGAGCTCAACGCGAAAGAGAAATTACGCGCGATCGGTCGAACACCTGCCGAAAAGTATTGTCTCCGCGCTGGCTAATTTACGTTGCCGCCGGTGCTCACCGGCGGCCTGTATTCCGTCATCTCGTTAATAAACGATTGTTGTTGCCGAATCCTGCGTGAATTATTCGCACTACGAGAAAGTTCCTGTCGCGGGGAATGCCCCGCTCCTTCTCCTCACGTGGAACCCTGACCGTGTTCGCGGCTATTTCCGGTTATCGCGCAGGCCTCGCGGAATCGGGATCGTCTTGCCGAATTCGCGTCTCGCGAACATTTCGCGCGACACTCTACCGTGTCTGGCGCCCGAATTTCGTATCGACCACCGTCTTAGGCGTTCCGATTCGAATCCGCGAGTGATTGTTTGTCCCGGGAGGACCACGTGTCGCGCGACCGAGCGTGGCCCGGTCTCCAAGCCGTAATTTCCCGTGTGCGGTTCCGCCATCGTTATCGGAAAAGGAACCGACGTGACAGCACAGACGAAAAAAAAGGATACGAGAGGGACCGCTGTAAGACTACAATTTATGGCAATCACATGTTTCGGTTTTCCTGCAGATTGGTACGCAGAGTCGATGGGTTGCTGTTCGAAAACGTCGTCTATCCTTCTTTTAGAAGGTTTCTTAAGAGAGGTATAGGACAATAGAGACCCTAAAACGCCACGCGGACCTGACATTTCTACCTCTTGCTGGGTAAAAGGACGGACGACGTTTACGAACAGTTACCCATCGACTCTGCGTACCAATCTGCAGGAAAACCGAAACATGTGATTGCCATAACTTCCTACACCCGAATTTGGACACATTTTCATCAGGAAAAGCACCTCAATTCACTCGTAATTATTTTATGAAGGTACATTGATAAATCTAAAAGTTTAAACTTTCATTCGTGCGTGATTCCCCATCTGCTAACATTGTCTGGAAAATTTGAAGCCAGTCCCCGCGCCGGCCCGTCTGGAGTCGCGTGTCACGGGTGCTCCACGGAACCCAAGTTACCGACGATAGGAAGAGTTTCATGATTCGTTTCGTGTCACGTTCCATAATGCGAAGCGGTTGCAGGACGTTCAACGCCTGTAACATCTGAAGGCGAACCTCACCGGTGAGGCTGCAAAGGTCATCGCGCGCACGGCTCTGACGGATGCCAAATATGCGGCGGCGTGGGCAGCACTTGAACGTCGCTACGGTAGCATCCGCGTATTAACAAACGCTCATATCGCGCGACTGTTGGACTGCCCGGTGATAGAACGAGCGACGAAAGACGAGTTAACCCCTTGCACTACCATTTATTTTACGGTTGCAGTGATTAGAACTTACTTGTCGTTTCTAATTTCTTCGAAAAAAGGAAGTTTGTATGTAATTTATACGTATGCAGTTTCCAATGGTTTCAACAACAAAAAAATATAATTTTGTTTCAATTTAAAGTTTGAAGGAAATTAATAGCATGAATATTTAGTAGACTCTCTTCGAAATCTTCGTCACGAGTCCAACTCGGTATTATAGTGCAAGGGGTTAATCCAGCTCCTCGATGAGTTTTGCCAAGCTCGAGATGCTCTGGCCGTGATAAAGAAGCCAGTCGAGACGTGGGGCGGCTGGTTTGTCACTTTTATTGTGAGAAAGCTGGACCCGACGACTCGCTTGGATCATGCCGTCATTCAAAGCGATTCAAGGCTTTGTCGAATCACGGATACATGCTCTGGCCTCGATAGAGGAGCCGACGTGTTCGTCAACGGCGTCCAAGCTAGACGATTCGCGGAAACTCGAGCAGAGGACAGCCATGACGGTTCAAGTGACGAAGGGGCCACTTGCGAAACGCAGCATCGCTCGAAAATGTCCGTTATGCTCGGACGACCATCAATTAGGGCACTGCAATCAGTTTTGAAAATTCGGTACGCAGGAATGAAAGGACTTCGTGTATCGAGCTAAACTGTGCACTTCGTGTCTCTCGGGGAAACATTTTCTCGCGGCGTGCCCGTCCTCTTATAGATGTATGGTGTGCGGCGATCATCACCATACTGCACTTCACGAGGCGTTTCCGAAGTGTGAAGCTCTCACGAAGCCGACCACGAGCTCGGTAAACACGTTTCGAACGAATCGCCCTTGTTTTGTTGGCCACTGCGCGCGTTCAGATAAGATCCCCGAGCGGTCGTAGTGTATTCGCGCGCGCGTTACTCGACGCCGGGTCCGAAATATCATTTGTCACCGACGAGATCGTACAAGCGTTACGCCTTCCGTGCAGGAATGTGGAGGTGCACTTAACCGGGTACCAGGAGATACACGTGAGCACGGCACGTCACGAAGTATCCCTATCACTCGCATCTAGTCGCGATTCGGGATTCAAACTCGCATTAAACGCGTTGGTGACGCCAAAAATTACCGCTCCGACCCCATCGGTCGAAATTAATGATGAGAAGTGGACCCACCTACACGGACTCCCGTTGGCCGACGAAGACTTCCGCTCTCCGAATAGGGTGGAATTACTTCTAGGAGCAGATGCGTGGGGTCGCCTTCTTCTTGAAAATCGAATCGGCCCAATGGACACTCATCCACGACGACCGATGGTACTGAGCGCCAGGCGCGATCCTTGCTGGTTCAGCCGGTACGAGACCCTCGAGACGACTGGCAGAAGTTCCGGGAATTGGAAGAAGTACCATCGAGGCCGATAAGCTCACCTCAGGATGAGGCATGCGAAAGGTGTTTCCGGGATACGCATCACCGAGATCAGGAAAGGCGACGAAAGAAAGACGAAATGCTCTGACATAAATACTCTGAATTTCTGGAGGAGTATGAACGGCTTGGGCACATGGAGTCCGTCTCGCGGCACTTGACTGGCGGGGGAGGGGGGGGGGGGGGGGGAGAATTACCTTCCACATCATGCTGTGTGGCGGTAACATCGAGCTGCAAAAAAATAAGAGTGGTGTTTAATGGCTCATATGTTTCAGGCAGAGGCAACACGATCAGTGATTACCTGGCTGTCGGTCCACCCTGGGCCCCCCGGCGGCCTGCTGCCCCGCTCGGAGCGGGTGACCCCTCCGGATAGGGGGCCCACACCGGCCAGGGCAGGAGGTCGCCGCTCACGGTAAGGGAGGGTCGTCGGAAGCGTGTTCCGGCACGCCCCGACCCTCCCCCCCCCCCGTGGTCGCCCCTGTCAAGAGGGGACCGACCGGCACCTCATATCCGTGTCTCATCTCCGGGGTGCCGGCCCGTCCCGAGGGGAGCAAACTCCCCCCCGGGGCCGGGGTCAGTTTGAGTCCCGGCCCCTATCATCCTCCGCCCCCCCCTCGTGGGGGCACACGTCGACGCGGGGGAAGTCCCCGCGCCGTCCCGACCTCCACTCCCCTCACGGGGGCACTCGACGACGCAGGGGGGGAACACCCCCGCGCCACCTCTCTCTCCGCTCCCCGCCTTTTGGGCACCGGCTGGCGCGGGGTGAAGAACTCCCGCGCCGACCCATCAGGCATCAACCCCCACAGGGGGGGGGGCGAGGCCGCCGCGAGGCACGTCCCCGCGCCCAAACCCGTCTCGCCGAGCCTGGGTCCTTCTCCCGGGCTCTCTCGGCGGCCTCCATTTGCGACATGACATCCTCGCAGAAGGAGGCCACCGCGTTCCACGAACCCTCGCTCGCGGTCATGTAGCCGACCACGGCCGCGAGCGAGAGATCCCATTCCACCACCATGAGTACACTCCAACGTCCCCCACTAACACCGAAGACTGGACGCGCGACGGCGCGACGGGGATTGAGTGGGGCGAGTAATGACCCGTTGCGCGTGCGCGATGGGACGCAAGAATGCGCAAGAATGACATATGACATGTCGCAAGTTTTAGGTTATTGCCGGCCTCGTTACAAACATTCCTTATTATAAATAAAATGAATTGTAACATGTTGGAGTTTCATTTGTGAAGTGAAGTATGAATGCTTACTATGTATATTGAAAAAAATGTTGAAATCTGTAGTACTGAGTTACATTCTAGTAAAATCATAATTGTCGTAAAAATAAATCATAAGATATTTTAACACTTTTAAGGAACGGACATAGCAAGTTTTGAAACTACCTTTTTCAATACATATATTAAAAAGATTGGTATCGGGAAGATGAAATAAATTGTACAACCGAATACTGAATAGAATAAATATATTGTACGCAATACTTTCAGCTATATATATATATATACGCTATGGGAAAGGATGACTGGTGTGGGCGTTCAAATAACAACTATTGAGTTGTTGACGGTGAAGCCGTCCTTCATGAGTGTGATTTATTACTGAACGCTATGAACTGAACACTCAGAGCGTCACATAAGATGCAATAACATACAATATGATACAATAAAATATTGTTACGACGGCACGAGATGAAGTTGCCTTCCCCTGTGATATTCTGAAGATATCACAGAAATCGAGAGAAGTTGCCCGTCGTATCGATATTGCAGTATCCAGACAACGAGGCTGTTGATAAGAGGAAACAAGAGAGTAGAATCTCTCGAGACGTTGAAGCGAGAGCACGCACATTCTTTGCATCATCTTAGTTATTATCTAAATAAAGAGTTGTATTTGTTTGTAGTGTTGTGAGTTAGCTGTTGTAATGTGTTCTCCGGCAAGGCAACGCCGAAGTCTCCGCAACATTGGTGTCAGAAGTGGGATTGCGGGAGAGAGCACCGCGACGGCATCCACTTCAGGAGCAGATGCGATGATGTTGCAGACGCTGTTCGAAGGCCTCCAGAGGAACATTTCAGGGCAGTTTCAAAAGCAGCAGAAGATCTCGGAACGGAGATGGGAACAGGAGTGGACCCGGTTTGAAGAAAGGGAAGCAGCAAACAGGGCCGCTCAAGCTGCAAGGGAAGCTGCCTTGGAAGGACGTTTTGGGATCCTGGAGGCTCAGTGTCAGGTGCTCTCGCAAAATCTGCACGCGTTTGTACAGCCGCGGTTAATTAACTCTATTGAAAACCGTGAACCTCAAAATTTAAATATATCTGTTCCTAACGGGTCCACGGTTCCGGTCCTTCCACACTCGCAGCAGGTACCTATGCGTGATACAGTTGGTGTGCTTCGTAGTGTTTCGGAGTTGGGATACGCTGTGAAGCCGCCTAGATTCGATGGCAAAGCTTCATGGGAAGAATATCGAATTCAGTTCGACACGATAGCTCGCGCGAATGGATGGGATGAACCGAGGAAAGCTTTGGCCTTGGTTGCATCTTTGGAGGGCCCTGCTCGAGGAGTGTTGACCTCTCTTTCTGTTGATAAGCAGAATGATTTCCAGGCGATTGTTTCGGCACTGGAGTTCCGTTATGGAATTAAAAATTTTCAAAATTTAAGTTACGTAAAATTTCAAAATTACAAACAACGGAAAGGGGAGTCGATCTCCAAGTTGGCAGCAGAAATTGAGAGGCTTGCTCAAGCTGCATTTGGTGAATGCCCTTTTGAAAGTAGAGATAAACTGTAGAGAAGCTGTCGAGTCTATCGCTGAAAATCAATATAGAAGCAAAAATAATCGCTACAAACCTTACTATTTTCCAAAACAAAACTTTCATGGACGGAGTTATGGTAATCGAGGATACGAGAGAAGACCGGAGGATGGTGACCGAGGATACGAGAGAAGACCGGAGGAAGCTGACAGACCGAACAGGAGCTATGTGCAGAGGACGAGTTTCGTGAATCAGAATACGAGGACCGACACTGAACGGGAAGATCGACCTAGGGTGTGTTGGAATTGTCGACAGACTGGACATCTCCAGAGAGACTGCCCGAAGACACAAGCAAAGAAGAAGATGGGAAACGCAAAGAAGTCGCAGTAGAGGGGGAGACTGCGACTTCATCTTCTTCTACCCCCGTCGTGCTGAAGGCTTATTTCAAGAAAGATTGTACGGCCATCGAGGGATTCATCGATGGAGAAAAGGCTACGATAATACTGGACACGGGTTCGAGTGTGAATCTTTTGGGGACAAATAAATTCAGTCCCAGAAGTGAGCTTGGCGCGGCGGAGGGATTTGAGGAAATGAAAATTGTATCCATTTCCGGAGAAAATTTACCGATTCGGGGCAAGTATAGATGTCCCCTTAGAATCAATGAATTTGAATCAGAGGAAGATTTCTTCCTGATTGACATGGCGGAGGAGTGTATTTTAGGGAATGGATTTCTCCAGAAACACGCATGTAGGCTCGACTATTCGACAAGAAACCTACAAATAGCCGAAAGGGAGGAGGTCAGCTTCATTGGACAGGAAAAACGAAATAAGATGGATATGGCCTTATTTGCAAAAAGGGACGAGGAGACTCCGGTAGCGCAAGAGGAGACTCCGGAAGCGGAAGAACAAGAGGAAGTTGCAATATCACCTGTGCCAACGCATTTAGAAGACCTTTTCCAGCGATGCGGCACGACCTTATCCTCGCCACGGAAAGTAGCATTTGCGGAAGTAACACGCGAGTTCCAAGATGTGTTCGCTGAAAATCCTGAACATGTTGGAAACTGTGACGTTGTCCAACATAGGATTGATACGGGAGATTGTGCACCAATCAAACAAGCACCGCGACGTCTCCCTTTTCATCGACGAGCCGAAGTTACCGAGTTGCTCGCGAAGATGGAAAGACAGGGAGTAATTGAGGAATCGAAAAGTCCATGGTCATCTCCTATCGTTCTCGTGAAGAAGAAGGATGGCAGCACAAGATTCTGTGTAGATTATCGACGGCTAAACGATGTCACAAAAAAAGATTCTTATCCGTTACCGAGAATTGAGGACACGCTGGATGCTCTAGCTGAATCGTCCTGGTTTTCGACCATAGATTTGCAAAGTGGCTATTGGCAGATTATGGTCGATGAAAGAGACCGTGAGAAGACCGCATTCTGCGTGGGAGAGGGGCTCTGGCAATTCCGAGTGATGCCTTTCGGACTTTGTAATGCCCCAGCCACGTTTGAACGTCTTATGGATACGGTTTTAAAAGGTCTTTGTGGAAAGATCTGCCTAGTATATCTGGACGACATAATCGTCTACGGGAAAAACTTCGAAGAAAACATGCACAATCTGAAGACTGTCTTCGTACGCCTGCGCCAAGCCAAATTATTAGCGAACCCGAAGAAATGCAATTTCTTCTGCAAGGAAGTGCGTTACCTGGGTCATATTGTTTCCGAACGCGGAATTAAGACTGATCCCGAAAAGATAATGGCAATCCAGAAATGGCCAATCCCCAAAAACAAAACAGAGTTAAGAAGTTTTCTCGGACTATGCACTTATTACAGGAAATTTGTCAAGGATTTTTCTTCCATCGCCAGGCCGCTACATCGCTTGACAGAAGACAAAGTTACGTTTGTATGGACGGAAGAGTGTCAGAAAGTGTTCGAGTGGCTGAAACAACGCCTCACCGAATCTCCGGTCCTAGCCTACCCTTTATTAGACGCAGATTTCATCTTGGACACAGATGCGTCGAATTTTGCTATTGGAGCGGTTCTTTCTCAAATTCAGGGTGAAGAGGAGAAAGTTATTGCATACTTTTCTAAAATGCTGGGAAAAACCGAGAGGAACTATTGCGTTACACGAAGAGAACTTTTGGCGATAATTAAGTCCATAGAACATTTTCACCACTATCTTTATGGTCGGAAATTTCTGGTAAGGACTGATCATGCTGCGTTAAGATGGCTACTGTCGTTTAGGAATCCAGAAGGACAAACAGCTCGCTGGATAGAAAGGCTGCAGCAGTACGATTTCGAAATTAAACATCGAGAAGGAAAATTACATGTCAACGCAGACAGTCTGTCGAGAAGACCGTGCGAAGTTTCGCAATGTAAATATTGCCTTCGCCTTGAGGAGAGGGAGGCACGCGAGGGGGTGTGCAGTCGGGGAGAACGCGTGTTGAGGACGGTCTGCGAAGATGCAGGTTCGGAATGGAAGAAAGCGCAAGAGGATGATGAAGAAATAAATTTCATTTTACAAAGGAGAATCGAACGGAATAAACCGAACTGGCAGGAAGTTTCATGTTTTTCGCCCGTAATGAAATTTTACTGGAAAATCTGGGATTCTCTTGAAGTGAGAAAAGGCTTACTTTTCCGTAGGTGGGAATCTTCGGACGGAAAAGAAGCAGTATTATTACTAATTGTCCCTAGAAGTAAAACCGAAGAAGCGTTGCGGGAATGTCATAATGCTCCATGGGGAGGACACTTCGGAATTCGCAAAACACTTGCCAAGGTTCGACAAAGGTTTTTCTGGCCTGATCATCGTCGAGATGTTGAAGAATGGTGCCGTCGTTGCGATAGCTGTGTGGCGAAGAAAGGCCCAAGGGAGAGAGGAAGAGGCACCCTAAAAGTTTACAATGTCGGAGCCCCTTTTGAAAGAATTGCACTCGACATTGTGGGCCCTTTACCAAAATCTACGACCGGAAACAAATATGCCCTTGTTGTCGTAGATTATTTCTCAAAGTGGCCGGAAGTGGTTCCACTTCCGAATCAAAAAGCAACGACCATAGCGAAGAGCCTTTTAACAGAAGTAATAAGTCGTCATGGTGTACCACTGGAACTACATTCAGATCAAGGTCGGAATTTCGAGTCGAATGTCTTCAAAGAGTCGATGAGGATGCTTGGAATTAAGAAGACAAGGACGACACCCCTACATCCTCAATCGGATGGTCTCGTTGAAAGGATGATTCGTACACTGTTGCAGTATTTAACACAGTTTGTTTCAGAACATCAAAAAGACTGGGACGAATGGATACCGACGTTCCTATTAGCATATCGGACGTCTCAACATGAAGTAACGCGAAATACCCCAGCAATGGTTCTCATGGGACGAGATTTACGACTTCCTTTGGATCTGCTGAGAGGAAATGCCTATACTTTTGAGAAGGAGGAGAGGACTTACGTTGAAGAAACGAGAGCTAAAATCTTGAAAATCCATGATTTCGTGCGCCAACGGATGAAGATTGGCAGTGACAAAATGAAGTCTTGGTACGATGTCCACGCAAATCAAGTTTCATTCAATCCAGGTGACAAGGTTTGGTTGTTTAACCCGCGGCGTAAGAGAGGCAGGTGTCCGAAACTTCAGTCCGACTGGGAAGGACCGTATATTGTCAAGGATCGATTAAATGAATTAATTTATCGAATACTTCGCTCTCCTAAGGCAAAACCGAAAGTTGTTCACGTGAATAGGCTTGCACGTTACAACGCTTGAACGTATGACGCGAAAGAAGAAAATTTGGATACTTCAACGTCCTGCTCAGGGTTTTTGGGTGGTTTTCCCCTGGGACAGAGGACAAATGTCGGGACGTTTACTGTCTGAAAAAGGCCACCGAGGTAAATCATATATGTTTTCGATTACCCATTTTTCAGACAGAGATTGACACGTCAAGGAGCTGTCATTCTGACGTGGGAAGGTTAGCAACTACGTACTGAAGATACTGGCTAATCAGAGGCATGACGGTTGAAACGTCTACAGAGGTGAATCCAGTCGCGGTCGGGACGCCCGCTTTCTTCGAAGGGGGGAGTAGTGTTACGACGGCACGAGATGAAGTTGCCTTCCCCTGTGATATTCTGAAGATATCACAGAAATCGAGAGAAGTTGCCCGTCGTATCGATATTGCAGTATCCAGACAACGAGGCTGTTGATAAGAGGAAACAAGAGAGTAGAATCTCTCGAGACGTTGAAGCGAGAGCACGCACATTCTTTGCATCATCTTAGTTATTATCTAAATAAAGAGTTGTATTTGTTTGTAGTGTTGTGAGTTAGCTGTTGTAATGTGTTCTCCGGCAAGGCAACGCCGAAGTCTCCGCAACAATATAATAAACAAATACATACACACACACACACACACACTTACATAAGCAAACTTAATATTTAAGAAACATCGCTATCGCTGCTGGTATTTTCATCTTCGTCAGCGAGCAAGACTCTATCTAATTCAGATGGTATTTCTTGTTCGCTGTGGTACATTTTTGAATTGAAAAATTCTAACATTTGGTCAGATATTTTGAAGCTGCAAGCATCAATGTTTTTTGACTGTAGATACAATTTAATTCTTGTCAGAGCACAAATCATCTGTGTACCTAACTGATTCCTTTTATTATTTTTATTATCTGTTAACATGGAAAAACATCTTTCCACATCTGCATTCGAATGTGGCAGCGTCAGACATATAAATGCTAGTTTTCCAATTTCATCATACAATAAGTTGTCTGATATATCTTTTCAATGTCTTACGGTGTTCCAAAATTGAATAATGTCTAATTTTTTTAGATCTTCTTACTCTTGTTGAGATGGTCTTGCGGCTAATAAGAACCATTGATCAATTACCTTTGTATCAATCACCTTGGACGGAAATTGTTTTAAAATAATATTTATTTGATCTAAATGTTTACTGTAATCTAAAGCTACCTCTGGGTCTAAAAAGTTTAACGCATCTACAAACTCATCATTGAATGGAAGCCTTTTTATTGACTCTATACATATAAGCAGTTCGATAAAAGTTTTGTATGTTCTGATAAAATTGTGTGACTTCATCAATTGGGTGACTTTTGCCCCAATATAAATATTCTCTAACGGTAATAATATATTTTCATCATTTACATTTAATTTTCCATAATTACCATCCGTCAAAAACTCCTGTTTAACAAAATGGCTTGTTAATATTCTTATAAATTTTTTGCATTCGTCACTCATTCTGTGTATTAAAATTTTATTGGATTGAAATAAGATATTGAACGTATAAAATTCTTTTAATATGTAATTTAAAAATTCCAAGTACGGTTTGGTAAAATCATCTGTAAATTGGTAAAAAATGAAGTTTGTATTGTTAATATCATTAGAACATTCCTCTGCAAAGATAGCGAACAATGTTTCCCATTGGTTTAAAATTCTTTCTATGCATGTCGCTTGTGTTAGCCACCTGGTTTCTGATGGGCGTAGAACCTTTCGTTTTTGTACGCGCATCAGTGTCTGTACACTGTTTAACAGAGCTTTAACAGAGCTGCCCTTTTTGGACTATGTGAGAAATATTTATATATGTTTTGTAATAGTTTGTCAATAGAATCTGGTATACATTTACTTGCATGTAAAGCAACTAAATGTATAGTGTGGCACAAACATGCAAATGTTAGAATTTCACTATTATTTTCTTTAAATTTAGTCATTAACGAATTGTGACACCCTACCATTACACTTGCATTATCAACTCCTATTCCAACTATGTTATTGACGCACAAATTGAACTTATTTAAAATATTCGTGATACATTTAAATATATTCTCGGCAGTAGCCTGTTTTACACCAATAAAATCTAATACATGAGTTTCTAAATGATCGTTGTTTAGAAATCTCACTAAAACACTTAAATTTTTAATGTTTCCAATGTCTGTGCTTTCATCTACAATAATTGAAAAATATTTTCCTTCTAATATTGTTTTCATATCTAAAACTAAAGATTTATTAATAACATTTTTAATAATCGCTCTTACTTTGGTTTTGCCTAACGTAATGCATTGCAGTAATGGTACTTTTGGAGCTACAATTTGATTTAATTTATTCAACGGTTTTAATGTTACGAAGCTAATGTTATGTTCTACTGCAAATAAACAGTATCTTATTTCTGCTTCTTTGATTTCATTATTCGAAACTCGTACAGCTGAACTTGTACCTGCTGCTGTTCCTTCTATATTTTTGTTAATATTCATCTCGTGATGAAGACTGTCTGCGTGTCTTGATAACACACTCTTATAGCAAGTCATACCAAAATCTGTATTACACACGGCACACCATGCATGTCCATTTTCTTGTTTTTTCAACCACCCGGCCAATTTTGGGTGTTTTAGCCACGCATCTCCGAAATTCCTGCTGCTGCTGCTGCCG
The DNA here is from genome assembly GCA_916610255.1 of Lasioglossum lativentre. Lineage (NCBI taxonomy): Eukaryota > Metazoa > Arthropoda > Insecta > Hymenoptera > Halictidae > Lasioglossum > Lasioglossum lativentre. The sequence continues at coordinate 18,416,719 of OU744359.1, read as the reverse complement.
CTGTCGCTGTCGTTAATGTCGCCCATATCTTGATCAATATCTATGTACATAAAATATTCATTATTATAATATATCCTAAGTAACTATTTACCCCACGAGTAAATAAATATTATACGTACTGTGGAGGAACTAATGAAATAGAAACGACTCCCTTTTCCAGGATTGCAAGGGTGCGGGATTCGCCTTCTCATTTCTCGATAATACAAAAATGGGATTTTTCAGTAGTCAAAAACGCTAGACAAAACATCAATCTAGGCCGCAATCGCCCTCAAACGTCCTATTTTTATTCGGCAGCATGTGTTGTAGCTGTCGCAGCATTATAAAAATAGATACAGTTACTCGAATTAATATTCGGACGCTCCACAAAACGTATTTTTTAAATTTTCAATATAGTCCCACATAAAAAAGTTGTAGAATGCAACTTCTAGTATTTTCTCTGCAATTCCGACCAATTGCAATTTTCGACAAAATTTCATTTTACATTCTGTAGTAAACTAATTGCTGTAACTTATCAAAGAAGTTCAAATCGTATAGTACAATATTAAAAAAGGTATGGGTATTTTGAGAGGGTCCGAATATTAATTCGAGTAACTGCATACGCGCAGCTTTATGCCTCCGCATAATCCGCATAATCTCCGAAAAATAGGACTTTTGAGGGAGATGGGCACTGTGGGCGCGTTATCACCGTTGATTTAAAGCGTTCAACTTGCTTTCTCCGTACACATTTTCTTCTATTGTAACATCAAAGTTCAAATTTTGTCTCGTCGCTAAATATATCCTTCTTCCAGAAATCTGGTGATTTGTCGTTATACAAAATATGTATGGAGAAAGCAAGTTGTACGCTTTAAATCAGTGATGGGCAGCTATGACTGCGGCAGTCAAGAAGCTTCCCCCACCAACTACTCTTTCGTACGAGGGGGGAAACGAAGAGCGCGGGGCACCGCTCCGCGGCGAAGGTGCGCGCTGCACAAAAGAGTAGTTGGTGGGGGAAGCCAGCACCTCAGGGGCCCCTACCGTGCCCATCGCTGCTTTAAATCAACGGTGATATGATCGATTTAGGGCGCTATCTCCCTCAAAAGTCCTATTTTTCCGTTTACGAGACGTAATTTTCATTATGCGGAGGCATAAAGCTGCGCGTATGCAGTTACTCGAATTAATATTCGGACCCTCTCAAAATACCCATACCTTTTTTAATATTGTACTATACGATTTGAACTTCTTTGATAAGTTACAGCAATTAGTTTACTACAGAATGTAAAATGAAATTTTGTCGAAAATTGCAATTGGTCGGAATTGCAGAGAAAATACTAGAAGTTGCATTCTACAACTTTTTTATGTGGGACTATATTGAAAATTTAAAAAATACGTTTTGTGGAGCGTCCGAATATTAATTCGAGTAACTGTATCTATTTTTATAATGCTGCGACAGCTACAACACATGCTGCCGAATAAAAATAGGACGTTTGAGGGCGATTGCGGCCTAGATTGATGTTTTGTCTAGCGTTTTTGACTACTGAAAAATCCCATTTTTGTATTATCGAGAAATGAGAAGGCGAATCCCGCACCCTTGCAATCCTGGAAAAGGGAGTCGTTTCTATTTCATTAGTTCCTCCACAGTACGTATAATATTTATTTACTCGTGGGGTAAATAGTTACTTAGGATATATTATAATAATGAATATTTTATGTACATAGATATTGATCAAGATATGGGCGACATTAACGACAGCGACAGCGGCAGCAGCAGCAGCAGGAATTTCGGAGATGCGTGGCTAAAACACCCAAAATTGGCCGGGTGGTTGAAAAAACAAGAAAATGGACATGCATGGTGTGCCGTGTGTAATACAGATTTTGGTATGACTTGCTATAAGAGTGTGTTATCAAGACACGCAGACAGTCTTCATCACGAGATGAATATTAACAAAAATATAGAAGGAACAGCAGCAGGTACAAGTTCAGCTGTACGAGTTTCGAATAATGAAATCAAAGAAGCAGAAATAAGATACTGTTTATTTGCAGTAGAACATAACATTAGCTTCGTAACATTAAAACCGTTGAATAAATTAAATCAAATTGTAGCTCCAAAAGTACCATTACTGCAATGCATTACGTTAGGCAAAACCAAAGTGTTTCGGAGAAGAAAGGGTTGAGACGAGCGATTCACGGTAGAAAAACGTCACTTTATTTCCAGATAGAAAAACGTCGACTTTAACGGTCTTTATATGAATCGATGTAATTACACCGCACAATAAAGACTTCTTTGAATGAAATACAAAAGTAGTTTCCCGGATAATTCCGGAACCGGAGATTTACACAATGATAATCTCTATCTTCAAACCGGTCAAAGCAGACGCGCGATTTTCAGATAGCGAGGTAAAGTATCGAGAGTAAAGCGAGATGAACGTATTTCGATGCGATCACTTGCGAGAGTGCGAGCGAGGCGAGAACGATCGAACTGCTGGCCGTCCGTTGCCACAGCCGAACGCGGGATTGGTGGATCGATCGCGAGATCCGCCAATCGGATTACCGTTACGTTGACGCGACAATCGATCGTAATCGATCTCCGACGGTGGCCCGTGACGCGCAGCGCGGCCGATCGATTCTCGATCTCGTTCTCACTCGTTAGCCCGCCCAATCGCGTGACGGCGATCAGGGTCGATATATTGACGTCGTCGACACAAACAGCCAATCCCAAACACAAAGTAAGAGCGATTATTAAAAATGTTATTAATAAATCTTTAGTTTTAGATATGAAAACAATATTAGAAGGAAAATATTTTTCAATTATTGTAGATGAAAGCACAGACATTGGAAACATTAAAAATTTAAGTGTTTTAGTGAGATTTCTAAACAATAGAGAGAATATATTTAAATGTATCACGAATATTTTAAATAAGTTCAATTTGTGCGTCAATAACATAGTTGGAATAGGAGTTGATAATGCAAGTGTAATGGTAGGGTGTCACAATTCGTTAATGACTAAATTTAAAGAAAATAATAGTGAAATTCTAACATTTGCATGTTTGTGCCACACTATACATTTAGTTGCTTTACATGCAAGTAAATGTATACCAGATTCTATTGACAAACTATTACAAAACATATATAAATATTTCTCACATAGTCCAAAAAGGGCAGCTCTGTTAAAGCTCTGTTAAACAGTGTACAGACACTGATGCGCGTACAAAAACGAAAGGTTCTACGCCCATCAGAAACCAGGTGGCTAACACAAGCGACATGCATAGAAAGAATTTTAAACCAATGGGAAACATTGTTCGCTATCTTTGCAGAGGAATGTTCTAATGATATTAACAATACAAACTTCATTTTTTACCAATTTACAGATGATTTTACCAAACCGTACTTGGAATTTTTAAATTACATATTAAAAGAATTTTATACGTTCAATATCTTATTTCAATCCAATAAAATTTTAATACACAGAATGAGTGACGAATGCAAAAAATTTATAAGAATATTAACAAGCCATTTTGTTAAACAGGAGTTTTTGACGGATGGTAATTATGGAAAATTAAATGTAAATGATGAAAATATATTATTACCGTTAGAGAATATTTATATTGGGGCAAAAGTCACCCAATTGATAGACAATTTAAAAGCAAGTAAGCCCGAAGTAAGCAATGAAGTCACACAATTTTATCAGAACATACAAAACTTTTATCGAACTGCTTATATGTATAGAGTCAATAAAAAGGCTTCCATTCAATGATGAGTTTGTAGATGCGTTAAACTTTTTAGACCCAGAGGTAGCTTTAGATTACAGTAAACATTTAGATCAAATAAATATTATTTTAAAACAATTTCCGTCCAAGGTGATTGATACAAAGGTAATTGATCAATGGTTCTTATTAGCCGCAAGACCATCTCAACAAGAGTAAGAAGATCTAAAATAATTAGACATTATTCAATTTTGGAACACCGTAAGACATTGAAAAGATATATCAGACAACTTATTGTATGATGAAATTGGAAAACTAGCATTTATATGTCTGACGCTGCCACATTCGAATGCAGATGTGGAAAGATGTTTTTCCATGTTAACAGATAATAAAAATAATAAAAGGAATCAGTTAGGTACACAGATGATTTGTGCTCTGACAAGAATTAAATTGTATCTACAGTCAAAAAACATTGATGCTTGCAGCTTCAAAATATCTGACCAAATGTTAGAATTTTTCAATTCAAAAATGTACCACAGCGAACAACAAATACCATCTGAATTAGATGGAGTCTTGCTCGCTGACGAATATGAAAATACCAGCAGCGATAGCGATGTTTCTTAAATATTAAGTTTGCTTATGTAAGTGTGTGTGTGTGTGTGTGTGTGTATGTATTTGTTTATTATATTTTATTGTATCATATTGTATGTTATTGCATCTTATGTGACGCTCTGAGTGTTCAGTTCATAGCGTTCAGTAATAAATCACACTCATGAAGGACGGCTTCACCGTCAACAACTCAATAGTTGTTATTTGAACGCCCACACCACTCATCCTTTCCCATAGCGTATATACAGGGTCATCCGTTTTTAAACGGCCAAACGTCAAACGTGCCCCATGTCAAAAAAACCAAGATCCGAAGGTCATACAAAAAAGTTGACTCAATAAAAAAGGTGCCCCTATTTATTTTAAACCAAACAAAGGAAAAATCATCAAGATACATAATTGCAGTCCTAATATATTTAATCTTAAGTGAACGCAAAAAATGACGGGTTTTTGCAATTATCTAAAAATCAAGACCGAATCAAAATAAGTGTTAGGGGTGAAAGTTGTTCCATTTGGGGCCCTCTATAGCTGGTTGACGTTTGGCCGTTTAAAAACGGATGACCCTGTATATACAGGGTGTCCCAAAAGTACTTCAACTCCGGGAAATGGGAGGTTCCTGAGGTCATTTCAAGCGCCATTTTTCTTTTGCAAAATGTTGTCCGCGGCTTTGTTTAGGAGTTATTAACGAAAATCACGGACCAATCAGAGTGCGAGCTCGACGCTCGTTGGAATGGTCAGCCAACCGCCTGCCGGCTCGCCGCGCTGAACGTGCCAGCGAGCGTCGAGCTCGCACTCTGATTGGTCCGTGTTTTTCGTTAATAACTCCTAAACAAAGCCGCGGACAACATTTTGCAAAAGGAAAATGGCGCTTGAAATGACCTCAGGAATCTCCCATTTCCCGGAGTTGAAGTACTTTTGGGACACCCTATATAGCTGAAAGTATTACGTATAATATATTTATTCTATTCAGTATTCAGTTGTACAATTTATTTTATCTTCCCAATACCAAACTTTTTAATATATGTATTGAAAAAGGTAGTTTCAAAACTTGCTATGTCCGTTCCCTAAAAGTGTTAAAATATCTTATGATTTATTTTTATGACAATTATGATTTTACTAGAATGTAACTCAGTACTACAGATTTCAACATTTTTTTCAATATACATAGTAAGCATTCATACTTCACTTCACAAATGAAACTCCAACATATTACAATTCATTTTATTTATAATAAAGAATGTTTGTAACGAGGCAGGCAATAACCTAAAACTTGCGACATGTCATATGTCATTCTTGCGCATTCTTGCGTCCCATCGCGCACGCGCAACGTGTCATTACTCGCCCCACTCAATCCCCGTCGCGCACGCGCAACGTGTCACATATTACTCTGGTCATCAGAGAGGGGGTACATCATTTCCCCTCGATTACCCCGATCTGGCCTCACTGCCGAGGAGCCAGCAACAGCCAAAAAGAAGAGGACCAGAAGAGGAGGACGCCGGCATAAGCTCAACCAGCTTAAGAAGCTCGCCTACGCCTGCCAAGGAGCCTACTTCAACCCCCTCGAAGAGATGGAACGACGCCATTCAGCTGGACCAACGCCTCTGCCACAGCCCACCCCTACAGGAAACTCTGAAACCTTCTCTCTCAGGAAGGAGTTCTCCTAAATAACGCGAGTTAGAATCAACCCCAAAAATTAACTGTTCATATATATATATCTGTAGTAGTATCTATTTTATATCTATGTTTTATAATAAATAAGTTATCTTGAAACTCCGTCTCAAAAACCTCTATTCAACCACATTTTTTCCTTCTCCGCAGCGATATAATAACGACATCCACCTCGAGAACGGGTTGCCGCTCATCCGTTCTCAGCCTCGTTAGGGGTTTTCCCAAAAGGAAACCATAGCACGTAACACGTCGTTCTAGCTTGGGTGAGATCGCATGCTTCCAGGTGGAAGCCATTTGTGGGACATAAGGTGGCCGAGATCCAGCGCTTGCTGCCGGACGTCGAGTGACGACACATGAGGACGCACGAGAATCCGGCAGACTTTGCCACGCGTGGGGTCTCAGCGCAGGCATTGGTCGACGATGACCTCTGGTAGACGGGTCCTTTGTGACTGTCAGGGACTCGTGAGGACTGGCCCAGCTCACTCGAGGTCGCCGAGAGTGAGGCTCCGGAGCGCAGAGTGACGGTGACTACGACGACGGTCAGGAAGACGAAGCCTCACGAGCATCCTAGTCTGCGAGCCATTTTGAATCGCCTTGGGATCCACTTCGATTCTCGTCAGCGCTTAGGATGGTCCGGGTGATCGCATACATGCGACGTTTCGCGAATAACGCTTGTTCCACTGGTACCCCGCTGCACGGGTTCTTGACCGCTACCCAAATTGACGAGGCGTGGGTAAGCGCCCATTGCATGAGCCAAGCGGATAATTTCGGCGATGAACTGGAAGAGCTGAAAAATGGTAAGATTGTTAAATCAACCTCGACCCTGGTTTCTCTTCGGCCGATTATAGATAGTCAAGGTGTCTTACGAGTGGGCGGACGACTGGACCATGCAGCTGTGTCATTCGAGCAAAGACATCCTGTGGTGATCCATCGACAGTCATCATTGACACCTTTGTTGATCAGGTTGGCTCACCTTCGGACACTCCATGGCGGAGTGACATTGACGCGGGCGACACTCAGGCTCCACCACTGGATTCCGCGGGACAAGACTTTGTTGAAACGCATCATAAAGGGTTGCACTAAGTGCATCCGTCTTCAAGGACTCACCGGTAAACAGCAGATGGAAATGTTACCTGCTCCGCGAGTGCAACCCGCGCGAGAATTTTCAGTCAACGGAATCGATTATGCTGGTCCCATTCCGATGTTCATGACGAGGGCGAGGGGCCAACGCACCACCAAAAGATACATCGTCGTCTTCATATGCCTATACACCAAGGCGGTTCACCTAGATGTAGCATCCGATTTGTCCTCCGCTGCCTTCATTGCTGCCTTCAAGCGCATCGTGGCTCGTTGAAGGAAGTGCAAGCAAATGCTGAGCGATAACTCCTGAAGCGTATGTTCAACGCCGCACAGTGGGCAATTCGGACGAAATCGGCGACAAAATCAAAGAACTTTCGATAGAAATGAGATAGAGTGATGAAATTTTTTTTAAATTGAAGCTGAAACTTTGTAGAATATGGGAAAAATAGGGAGATTATGGTAAAAACGTTTTTTAACCTTGATAAAATTCGTTAAACTTGTACAATTTCAAGAAAATTGTGGTTTTTCAATCACCACGCGCGGAAAAAATTTTTTTAATACTTGCTAAACATCATTTCCCGTAGATTTTTTCACGCTGATTTCAAATCTGGTTTCAAAATTTGTCTACGACATCACGATTTGGAAAAAATTTTTTTTTTTTGACAAACAACTAATGCAATCATTTTTTCGTAGAAATGATTTAATAACACATTAGTTTGCAGGTATATCGTATTTTCATATATGGAACACAATAAAAATAATAATATTTAAGTATTTTAACGTTTTGAGTTACTTACGAAACATGAAGAAATTAATTATTATTATTTTTATTGTGTTCCATATATGAAAATACGATATATCTGCAAACTAATGTGTTATTCAATCATTTGTACGAAAAAATGATTGCATTAGTTGTTTGTCAAAAAAAAAATTTTTTCAAAATCGTGATGTCGTAGACAAATTTTGAAACCAGATTTGAAATCAGCGTGAAAAAATCTACGGGAAATGATGTTTAGCAAGTATTAAAAAAATTTTTTCCGCGCGTAGTGATTGAAAAACCACAATTTTCTTGAAATTGTACAAGTTTAACGAATTTTATCAAGGTTAAAAAACGTTTTTACCATAATCTCCCTATTTTTCCCATATTCTACAAAGTTTCAGCTTCAATTTTAAAAAAATTTCATCACTCTATCTCATTTCTATCGAAAGTTCTTTGATTTTGTCGCCGATTTCGTCCGAATTGCCCACTGTGCGCCGCATCGACGTTTTACAAGGAAACGGCGTAGTTGCTGGCTGCCGACGGGACGGAATGGAGCTTCATATCTCTGTACTCGCCTCATTTCGGTGGTCTGTGAGAAGCTGCCGTGAAATCCACGAAGAGGCATTTGCGACGCACTATAGGGGAACAACAGCTCACCTTCGAGGAACTTTCCACTCTACTGTGTCAAGTGGAAGCTTGCTTGAACTCTCGACCCCTCACCGCTTTGTCAGACAATCCGAATGATCCCTCCTTCCTCACGCCGAATCATTTAACCAATGCTTCTTCGTTGTGTACAGTTCCAGAACCGGGTGACGAAATCACATTTGACGCTGGCAAACGAAGATGGAACCTTATATCCAGACTTCTGGAGGGTGTCTGGAAGCGGTAGCGTACCGAATACCTGAGCCAATTGCAGACTCGTCCGAAATGGCTAAAGGCACGAGAGAATCTTGCTGTCGGAGACATCGTCTTATTGAAGGACGACCTTGAGTCGCCTACGAAGTGGCCACTCGGACGAGTAATCGTGCATCGGGGATCTGACGGACTGGTGCGGGTAGCTGCAGTGAAGACTGCCACTCGTACCACCACCAGAGCCATCCAACGCCTTGTTCAGTCGAATTCTTGTTTACATTTAGCGTGCCTCGGGTATAGTTTATTCTGTTAATGTTGTCCACGTTGCTCACTTAACATTCACGATTATTTGCGAAACCTTGTAAGATAATCTCGAAAGTAGTACCACTCGCACTGACCATACGCGCCGCGAAGTTCGAAACAAATGTCGGCCGAGACCGTTTGGAATTTCGTTGCCGACCCGACAACGAGGCGGGCGGTATGTTCCAGTAAAAACCGTCAGCTGTTCGGTATGGCTGTATGAATCCGTTCGCGCGATGTACCGCGTTGAGCGTGTACGTGTTTAGACGCCTACCTAACTACAGGCCGATTCTTGCAGTTTCTAAGAATCCGATTTTTATTGTTTCGCGAGTGGTGGTGGACAAACAAAAACCAATAAACGCTCTCCCACAAAACACAATATAATTTACTCTTTACATTTCCGGGATAAACAGTGATCGTAAATTCCAGCTTCCGCACAACGGAAGCCAATAAAGATCGAAACATTTGGGGTGCGTTTCGTTGCACGCATTATGCACATAGACTGCATTCAATGTGATGCGCGCATTGACATCGTTCCGTTGCATGATGCGCGCATGATACGTGATGATGCGCGCTTGGGAACGAAACCCTTTTCCATGCATTTGATGCGAATCAAAAATGGCTGCTTACATGGGTGACAAAGCGTTATGTGCATTAACGTTATTTTTGTTAAATAAAAACATTGAAAACGAAGACATGATCAATTATAGTGATTCGAATGATACTACCGATATCAGTGACAGCGAAGATGAATTAGAATAAATTTTTGTAAATTTTGATGTTATGTAAAAAATATATTGATTGTTATTTATATCTTGAGTAGCCCTCACAGCAGTTTCTTTATCCAGCAAAAATGTCAATACCTCATTGCTCTCTTGTAAAACCATCTGGGAACTCAATTCGGTCCATCTTTAAAATGCTTGGCTTCTTTTTTCAAATTTACCGCTAATACATTGACTACGCATCAAACGCTTCACGTCTGAGCTGTGGTAGGTGATGCACGGCTAATGCGCGAGAAGTGGTGGGAATCTGGAGAATTCTGTGCTCTCTGATGCGTGCATTGAATGCAACGGAACGGTTCTCTATGCAGTCTATGCGCATAATCCGTGCAACGGAACGCACCCATAGTCGAGCTCCGAACCCCGAGTTGCCAACGCCGAGTTCCGACTGTCCAAGACCCAACGACAGCGATTGACAAACGGCATACAATGTAAGCAGATGGGGAATCACACACGAATGAAAGTTTAAACTTTTATATTTTTCAATAATCCTTCATAAAATTATTACGATTATATTGGGGTGCTTTTCCTGATGAAAATGAGTCCAAATTCGAGTGTAACCGAACAATTTTTATTGAAACGTAATTTTATGATAAAAGTTATAATCTTATTGAAGACAGTCCAAATGATGTCGTGTTTGGACTCATTTTCATCGGGATGATCTCTACAACTTATTCGTATACAAAATATAAAAGTTTGAATTGTCTATAATGCTTGATTCTCCATCTCTTTAAATTGTACGCTCCGCAGTTGGTGTTTCAAGTTCGGTGCACGTCAGGCATCGTCGTCGTTTATTCGAGTTGGCAAAAGTTATGGGAAGATTTATTCAAAGCTTTCAAATATAAGATACAGATAAAAGATAAAAAAATTATTCGAAGTTCGAATAAGTTCGCTTCGAATAAAAATAATTATCTTTATTCTCTTTTTAATTCGAACCTTCGAATAACGAAAAAAGACAAAGTATGTTTTATTCGAATCGTTATTTAAATAATTTTTTATCTAAATAATACCCAACTCTGGTCTATTTCAATAAAAATTTGCCCATCTCTGCTCCTACAATTATATTATATTAATTAATCCTCGTGATTCTCTCTCGAACTCTTTATTATTCTCGAAATAATGCTCGTTTATGAAATATTTTTGTATTAAAAATTGAGGTATCTCATATGAAACTTGAAGTATTACAATATTAAAGTTGTACAATATTTCTTGGAATTTCTTGTCGTTGATATTAGTTTTAATTTTAATATTTTAGAAATCAACGCCAAAATATTGTCTGAAATATTTGAATACGTTCGTCGGAGAATGTAACATTTCATGATAACCGATATGGTTCCGTGATGATTCACCTTTTCTGCGACAAGAATCTCCTCAGTGGTCTTCTACACCGACGAGATGTCGTCGGTGGCTTTCTGTTTCTGACAATATATCCTAGAGGGCGTAAGAGAACGGCAAACTGTAGGGATATTGGCGCCACTAGCGCAAATTCCGTAGACCCGCGTCTAGTGTTAGCTTCGACGAGGTTGGTACCTCCGACCTCGAGGGATGAAAGCCGAGAGGGAACGGAATTCCCACTCTCGACTGCCAACCACCGATCGAGTAAGACGCGTTCGTTTTGTACGCTCGATCGGCCATTTTAAAACGTTCAATAAATATACAGTGTTACGGTTACACCCACGTGTACCATTCTTAATTTCCTTTCCTGAAACGTGAAGCAGAGTAGGCTACCATTAGTACCGCGTTAGCACGCGACTTACAATCCTACAAAACTTTGTTTGACGACGCGATGTCCCATAAGGCTGGCAGTCTTTAACAGTATCTCGTCGGTGCTACTATGTACAATTCGCGGGCTCGGTGCGTGTTTCCGACGGCGGTATTCTTCACCACGGCGGTGATCGAAAGGACGGCGGTAATCGGACAGACGGCGATGATCGGAAAGACGGCGGTAATCGCAAGCTACGACGATTCGTGAAGACTGTGACTACCGGTCCGCGGCGCGATGGGCATCGGCCCAAATATTCGGCGTAGGGAGCGGCGTAACGGAGACCCCGGAGTCATTGTTCACTCCTCCATGGGTCTGTGCCTAGAGGCTCCTAGCGTCCGGTGAGCTGACTACCGTCCACTACACCGGATAGGGCAAGGAGGTTGCCTTCACTCGCAGGTTACGGCGGGAGCAGGCTGAAACGCCGGGAGTCGCTAGACACGGCTTGTCGGACCGACCTGTTGGAGGTAAGGTACAGCGGAGGTACAAAGAACAGTCTCGAGATCGGAGCTGGTGAGCGTGTGTATATCGCGGGCTTGGTGGACTCGGAAATCGGACTGTCTTCCGTTGCGTCGGCTGGTTGCTATAACCCCGCGGCCGGACATTTTCGCCAGCGGGAATCGGTAGTCGCAGCGTTGCGCGTTGGCCACCTAGCGGCCGATTGCCGCAAGCGGACTGTGCGCACTTTTACTTGCGGGAATCGTGGCCGCCTGGCGGAGGATTCACGACCCAGGGTAGCTCGCGCCTCGAGGAAGACGTACTCGTTACAAAGTGATAGCGGCAAGAAAAACATAATAAGTCTCTTTCGAATTTTGATTCGAGAAGGATACATGCACCTTGGAAACGTCCCGTATCGGAAGATGTTGTGTCACCACAAAGTGCTTGCACTTTTTCGCTGATACTTCATTCAATGCCTCTACAACTGTTATCTTATTACACTTGAGACTTTTTTCTTCATAAGGGAAAATTTGACCTTGCGGAGTTGATTGTCACGCTATAGTCTTGCGAATGGAGGGTAGACGAAGCTGATTAGTAAGATTCTCGACTGATAGGTGATTTTCTGTGATGAGCTACAGTTAGGTAGCTTTTTTCACAAGCCGCCAAGTGACAGGCCGTATGCTGACCGATATTACAAATTACTCCCCGACAACGTAAAAATATGCATTTTGGGCTCTGCAGCGTCCTAAATTGGACTTTTAGAAGGCATGATCGTCCAGTTCTGAACTTCTTGTTGCAATATTGAGGCGGCAGTTTGGGTTCCCGTGACCCCTTGCATTTGCGTATACGCGACTCGTGGCAAGCAGTATGCTGCCGATTATTACAAATTACTCCTCTACAATGTAAAAATATGCATTTTGTACTTTGCATCGCTTTAGTGTAGACTTTTAGGAAACATAATCGAACACCTCTGTCCTTCTCATTGCAATATTCAGGCGTCAGTTTTGGTCGCCGTGTAACTATCATATACGTATCTCGTGATGTCACGTATTTAAAATTGTTTCGTTGTTACTTATTTAGTACTTTTGCACATAATTTAACTCACCGATGTCTTTGGTTATAAATTTCTCTGTATTTCTTGAAATATTCATGACATGAAGAATAAATGTCAAGAAATACAAGGCAGTTTATAACCAAAGACATCGGTGATTTAAATTATCTACAAAAATACTAAGTAAGTAACAACATAACAATTTTAAATATTATTTTAAGACAATAAAATTTAAACAATTGTTGCACCGACCCTGTAACGGAAGCGGTCTTGATCGACCAGGAAATATGATTTTCAATTGGAATGAGTGGAAGGAATGAATGTATGATATGGATGTAACGGATGAATTTGAATTGGAATGAGTGAACGTAATAAAAGGAATAAATATCCGGATTTAACAATAAATACTGTATAATAACTGAATGTACAATAATTAACAATAAACTAAATGATAACTGAATACAAGAATGTTGGAGAAAAATGCTACTGTATGACAATGAAGATTACTTTTGAAAAACGCGTGCTACAGCTGATCGTGTGCAAGAGAGACTACAGAAAGAGGCATGGCTGCCGTTCTCTCTCACTTTTATTGCCTCGATCCTTCGAGAATATTCACAAATATTCTCGAAGGATCGAGAGAGAGTCTTAACCAATAGCGCGAGAGCTAGCGTGCCCACGCAATTTCCGCACGCTGCTAATTGGTTGAGCGCTAAGCAGGATCGCGGCGATCTTTAACGTGATCGCAGGGTGACGTCAATTCAAGATGGCGCGTGCACGCGCCAATCTTGAACAGACCTTTTACCTTTTCAAAGAGTCGGGAACTACAAACGCCGGGATTTTTTTGTGAGGGAAATGACTCGAGGATATGATCGAAATCAGGTGTAAAAAAACCGTTCCAATTCCCGTTATTCGCTCCAAAACCGGGTTTCCGCGGCTTCACTGTTAATTTTAATGTCCAAAAATACACAATGTTTAAACCACTGCGTGCGTACCGAGCGTTACACGATACCGTCGGATAACTTGCACTGTAGGCGAGATACAATTTTGTTCGAATCAATAAACTATTGAAAACTGCGTATGTGACTTATTCTCTCAGAGGAGACTGTAGTGACTCGCATTGATCTCTCGCAGGGGAGCTGACCGTTTTACAATAGAAATCGTAGTTCGAATACTTGCACAAGTCGCGTGTATTCACAGAGGAGATTACTCGGAATCGAATCTAACCCGGCAGGGGGGCCTATTTACCTACGTAGATAGATGCCCCACAACGTTCATACACGGGAGCTCGCTTCGCGGTGTCTTCTCGTGTCGAGACGAAGAGGGGGGTGTTCACAGTTCTAGGCATTCGAAAAGACCGTTGAACGCGTCTAACAACAATCAATTAAAAATTTATTACAAAAATATATATTTTTTCGATACAACGTTGTCTCGACGCTCGCCACGGTTTGCGTTTGTTCTCGCGACGCGTTGAGTCGCATATTCTTCATCTCATGAATATTTCAAGAAATACAGAGAAATTTCTAACCAAAAAAAGTATGTGCAAATCTACTAAATAAGTAACAACGAAATAATTTTAAATACGTGATATCACGAGATACGTATACGAAAGTTAAACGTGGACCCAAATTGACGCCTGAATATTGCAATGAGAAGTTCAAAAGTGGTCAATTGTGTTTCCTAAAAATCCAATCTATGGCGCTGCAGTTATCGTGGAGTTATTTGTAATATTCGGGCGCATACTGTCTACCACGAGGCATCCCAACTTGCAAGGGTTCACGGGATTGGACTTTTAGGAAGCACAATTGACCACTTACGAACTGCTCATTGCGATATTGAGGCGTGAATTTGAGCCCCCGTGAACCCTTGCATTTTCGTATACGTATATGCGGATCTAGCGATGTGTGAGTGTTAAAGTTAGTTGATGGTGTGAGTGCGCCGTCCTCCTTGATAATGCTTACAGAACTTGAATTTCAGTGCACGTATGTATGAATTAAATATTCAAGAAATTGTAATACTGATAAAAATATAACTATTTCATGGTAAATATTTACTTTAGGGGAGGCATCTCCGATGACCTTGACCTTAACATATGTTGTCAAGGACAACATTCTGAACAACTTTTGTCATTACAACTACCCGGCGCTCGGTCTTAGTTTTCGAGATATTCGCGAAAATAGAGTGATTGGAGTAGGTTTCATTGGGATGGATGAAATGTATGGTACATGGTTATCGTACAATTAACAATTTCAGATATTAATTTATTCGCTATTATTATGCTCGTCCAATGGATAGAAATGGGCCATAATTTCGAAAAATTTATGAATACGATCTGTATAATTAAAATATCGTTAAATGTAGTTCATGTTACGTGGCGACAGCGTCGGTGTCGCGAGCGTTCGGATCGTTGCCCGCCAAATTAATATTGAGCAACTAGTTCAATACGTACGAGTTATTCGAAGACAATTATTTGTTAACAGTAATAACTAAACACGTTAAAAAGAGCGTTTCGTCCCGCACCTGCTAGGGGACTCGTCAGTAAGGCTAATCTAGCAGGTCCTGCCTTATACGCTAGCGCACGCGAGAGATTATGATGAATACGATCGCCATTTCGTCGGTTGTCCTGATCGCTGGACAATGAAAATACGCGATTGCAAAATATAACAAATAGTACGACGGCTCGTGCGTTGTACTTGTCTATCCGAGGACTGGAAGGTGTCACGACGTTCGAGCGTAGAATTCAACTGAGTGAACTTGACTTCCAGTCCTAACGCGACGAGGAAGAAAATGCACTGATTGGGTCCTGCCGAAAGTTGCATTTCCCACTCAGCGCGCTTTAGGCTGTTTATGTCTCCTTCCCGTAGCCTTGAACGAGGCCTTTGTACCGAGGAGTAGGATGACCTTTAACGAAGTCCACGACGGGTCTCGGTAATTTGACCCTTCTTTACGACCGCGGCGGTCCTTCGGAAGGACGATATTTATAACACTCGAAATCGTGGAAAACTAAACATTTAGCAGATGTCTCGACTGGTCGTCGAGTGCCGATAGTTCAATTGTTTTCAGTCACGAACGTGTCACAAATAATCTCCGAAAGAAACACACGTGCACGGTTCTTGCGCGACGGAACAGTTCACGAGTGCCAAAACGAGGTATTTGATGTCGTATATCACGCCACAGTCGTTCAACGGAAAATTCTAACGCCGAAATAAAATGTACTTGTAACTTTTTCCTTTTCCAATACAGAGATCGCTTTTAGTTTTCGAGATATTCACCTCTCCGTCCTCTCCGGCCCTCCACGACCTAATCCAGACCTCACTCTGTTCGCATGATCTTTGCATTATAATTGTCATCCAGAATTTGAAATACATAGTACTGGAAAAATAATGCGAACAGAGTGAGGTCTTGGTTAGGTCGTGGAGCAATATACTAAAACAAAATATACATAGCATCACAAGCATATAAACTACATCATTGCCCCTATGGAAAAACAACTACTCTAAATCACCTATACACAATGAATAGAGTCGACGATTACTTCAAACGAGAAATACATATATAAAAAAGAAAAATATAACTAAAATAAGACACAAAATGTGGTAACTAAGATAGGTAACAAATTATAACAAACAGACTTACCATAACACGGATGTAAGAACCTAAAAACAACTAAATGAACTTATACATAAAAAAAGGAGGAGACATCATAATGATATAAATGTAAGACTCTGCTCACGATCCATGATAATACACTACACACACAAATAAGATTACAAAAAAAATGGGGTAACACATATACATAGCGTTATAAATATGCAACTGCTCCTAGTAAGAAAAAAAAACACAAAAAACAACCAATTTCTCTGACTGAGTAGCGTCGATGTAACTACAGAGAGAAAAAAAAAGAAAACCACCTACATTAGGACACAAAAGGTGCCAACTAAAGTAGGTGATGAAGGAAATAGACAAACTTACCTTGGTAAAGACACTGACATCTCAAGAACAGTTATATAAACTCGCACACGCAATAAGAAACACACCGAAATGGCAACCTACGACAACACACTAAACATGCGAGTTAAATAAATAAAAAAAGAAAAAGCTAGACCGGTAGAAAAACCGCGATCGTAGCCGAAACATTACGACCGAAGGATTGATCAACCCGACGAGGAAACCAAAGTCTGGAAAAAATGCCTTAGACGAGTTACAAATAACCAGTCATCTTTACGAATAAGTCTGCACAAATTATGCAGTAATAAAGACAGGAATGGTAAGAAACCTTTAAGGGGAAGGCCTGGCAGAAGGAACCACTGGTTGAACGCCGACTGATAACCAAGGATGGTGGTTACATCCGAATAACTCAGCCATACTAACTAGAATGCGTCGAGCCCACCACAAGAAGGAGAACCCGATGAAACCAATATTAGACCTCCTAGGAGAGAAAATTTCGGTGGATGACGTCACGTCTTCCGCGCGGCCCCCTCACCTCGTTAGCCGCCGAACGCGTGATTTTCGGTTAGGTACCGGCTAGGCTGATCGACACTCGTCGAGCTACAGTAATCGCGTCAACACGTATTGTATCGATACCCGCCTATTGCGTTAAGCGTTGTCACGTCGTGCGTTACCTCGTTCGTCCATCCTCATTGTTTTCGCCGCGTCTCCTATTGTAATATTACTCGTTATTTCTGTTGTTATTGTGTTTATTAAACGTTTGTGAAACCAGTGTACAAAGCTTTTCCCTACAACAACGAAATCCCACTGATTCGCGTTTCCGATCTCTAACAAACCTGTAAAATCCAAAAAGATGATTAGTAAATCAACGAGTGCCGTACCTATAGTTAGGAAGGTTACCGTAGTTAAGGATGGTGAGGTGGCGAATACAGTAGCACAGGGTACCGAGCGGATGGACACTCTCGAGCGAAGAGCCCCGTCCGCGATGGTCGGTCCCACGGTCCGATGCTCTGGTGGTGAAGGTGAAAGACGGAGCGGAGTTCAGGAAGCCGTATGAGCAGATTAGTAAGAATGTGAACTACGGAGACAAAATTGAGCGCGTACGGAAAACACGCTCCGGACAGCTGCTGCTGGAATTAGCGGCGAAAGGAAATACGACGAAGCTCAAACGCGCCGTATATGACGCGCTGGATAAGAAGGTCGAAGTTGTTAAACTCCAGAAGGCGATCGATCTGGAGATTCAAGATATCGACCCCATGGTGGACGGTTCCAGTATATTAGAGGCTGTAGAGGATCATTTGGAGGTGGAGCGAGAAGAGATCTCCTTGAAAGTGGTTAGGCAGACCAGAGTTGGTGATCAAATGGCGGTAGTAAATACCCCCATCCGTCTGGTCCAGAAGGTGCTAGAAAAACCACGGTTAAAGGTGGGGATGACATACGCGCGTCTAAGCGCGGCCCCCAAGTTGATAAAATGTTTCCGTTGTCACACGTTGGGTCACACCAGCAATAACTGCAAGGACGAGATGATTGGAAATACGAGATGCCGCAAATGCGGCCAAGGAGACCACGAGATGGCTATGTGTATAAATGCATACAAGTGCATGGATTGTGTAAAAAGGTGTATACCTGATACGCACCTTATAGCATCTATGAGTTGCCCGCTCTTCCGGGATCTCACCGCCTCGACGAAGGCTCAGTTGGTAGACTTCCGTCGTGAGGACCAGCAAAGGCGGCAGAAGCTGAAGCCACAGTATAAAATCCAGGACAAACGTAAAACGGATTCAGAAATGGAGACAGATCCACCACCCGGAACAGAGAATAAAAAGATTATAAAGAAGATGTATATACGATTAGTGTAATATTATATGTTGAAAAGAGGTTGATTCTTGATCACTTACCGGGGTGGTTAATACTTACCTGGGTATATCATGGTTTATGGAACTGTAAGAAGAAGTTAGAAGATAAGCTAACATAAGTACCCGGGATGAATGAATGTGGATCTTAATACTTACCGGTTCCTGATGCTCCGTGGAGAGAATGTGTCTGGCCGTTGCCGAAGAGTGAATGTCCTTATTGCCCTCTGAAAAAGAAAGAGTAGCATAGATTAGTAGTGAAGCTACAATACAAAGTAAGGTCAAGAAATAGAAAAGTAGAGAAAAGTAGAGTAGAATGGAAAAGAAGTAGTATTAGATACTTACCGATATATCGCGCCAATAGGGCGCCTGGATCACCCATCTGAGAGGGGGCCCGGGAGAAATGCTGAAAGGCGGGGCCCCGGGTCCCAACAATAGCCGGGAATTAGGGTGAGGACAAAAAAAAAAAGATACTCGTCCATCCCGAGGGCAGAAAGTGGCAGCGAATACTGTGGAGGCCTAAAAAAGAAGGGGGCATCGTGGATTACGAGCTGAGTACCGTCACTTACGGTCTAGCTTGTGCACCTTACCTCGCAATCCGATGTTTGCATCAGCTAGCCAAGGTGGAGGAGTAGCGTTACCCTCTTGGCTCTCGCATTTTGTTGAAGGACGTCCACATGGACGACGTTCTCACCGGAGCGGACACCCTACCGGAGGCAAGGTGAAGGCAGAAGGAACTTCGAGATCTCCTCATGGCGGGCTGATTCCCTCTTTGCAAGTGGGCCTCCAACTCCAAAGGGGTTCTGGACGGACTCTCCGACGACAAGCGGAAGGGAATCGTCGAATGGGACTCTCCTACTCTACACAGCGTCCTCGGCATCAAATGGCTCCCTTCCTCCGACTGTTTTCAGGTTACCACAGTGACGTCTCTCAAGAGCGCGAGGTACACCAAGCGCTCGGTGCTCAGCGGAACAGCTCAGCAGTTCGACCGTCTTGGCTGGCTGGCTCCCGTCACGATCGCCGCCAAGGTGCTCATCCAATCACTGTGGCTCCTGAAGGTCGACTGGGATACTCCGCTACCGGAAAAGGAGCAGTTGATGGGGCAGCAGTTCCAGCAGCAGCTCCCCGCGTTGCAGACGCTCAGAGTCCCTCGATGGCTCGGGACCAGTTCTCCGACGCAGCCTCTGGAGATTCACGGGTTCGTGGATGCATCCGAGCGCGCCTATGCTGCAGTGGTGTATTCCCGCACCCTCGACGCTGACGGAGGGACGACTTTAAAACGAGTTTCTCTGCCCAGACTGGAACTCTGTGCAGCTTTCCTGCTGGCCAGGCTCGTCAAGCACATCACTAAGGTGCTCGATTGGCAAGAAGTCGATCTGAATCTGTGGTCGGACTTATCGGTGACGCTCAGCTGGATCCAGCATGGCGGCATGTAAGGAGTGCGGAGAATCCTGCCGATTGCGCTTCTCGAGGCTTGTCCCCAGCTGAACTTCCCAAGTTCCAGTTGTGGTGGCGAGGACCCGAGTGGCTCTCTTCACCAGGTCATCTTCCGACGGCAACCATCGAGGAGGCCAATCACGAGGCGGAGGAGCTGGATGTCCATCACGTGACCAAGAAAATGGAAAGCCAGCCATGCACATTGATTGAGCGGTTCTCGAATTTAACGCGCCTAGTTCGAGTCCTGGCATGGTGTCGTCGATGGGTTCCTGGTAAAGGAAGAAAGGAGTCATTCATCACGGCTTCAGAAATGCAGGAAGTCAGACTTACCCTCCTGCGCCTGGAGCAATCGGCGTTCTTCTCTGAGGACATCGACTATCTCCGGAGAGATCAACAAGTTGCCGCCAAGAGCAGACTGGCCAAACTCTGTCCATTTCTGGACAAGGATGGGGTGCTGAGAGTCGGAGGTCGAATACAGGCGGCCAATCTCGAATACGACAGGACGCACCCCGCTATACTACCGGACGAATCCCCTCTGGCTAAGTTGTGTGTCGAAGCTGCACACAAACGATGCCTGCACGAGGGGACACAACTCACCCTGGCCACGCTACGCCAGGAGTGCTGGATTCTCAAGGGTCGTCCGTTGGTAAAATCTTGTATCCGTCGCTGCACAGTTTGTATACGCTAGAAAGAGCAAACTGCCCAACCTAAAATGGGAAACCTCCCATTAGCACGAATAACACCAAGTCGTCCTTTTTCAGATCTGGTATCGAATATGCCGGACCAATACACCTTCGATCCGGTCGGGGTCGTGGTCAGTTAACCTCGAAGGGGTACATCGCTGTTTTCATCTTTTTTTTTTAACGTGGGGAGAAAATGCATTACGCATAATCCGCCCCCCTGAGGGGGAGCGGGGTTATGTGGGACTCTCCCCTTCGGGCAACCGCCGGTCCGGGGCATACCCACTAACGACCCCACGGTGGCCTCCCTTAGCTAATTGAGGGTGGTCGGGACCTCGTAAACGAATGCCACCTACCACCCCCACCTCTTGGCGCTACGGCCCCCTCTCGGGGGAGGAGAGAACCTCCCCCCCAAAGTACATCCGAATACTAGTAGGACGCTGTGCGGGCCACCCACACTGCGTCCCCCATCCCAGGAGTTGCTCGTCTAGACAATCAGAGCCCCAGCTCCGGTCGCCCGCGATCCCCGGAGACCCCCTTCCTCGCTCGGAGGGGCGAGCCCGAAGGGGCCCCACCCAGCCGAGGGAGGAGGTCTCCGCACGCGCTAAAAGGAAAATAGAGAGAAGAGGAAGAAGAAGAAGGGGGAGGGGAGCAAGCCACCCCCCCGGAAACCCCACCCCAACCCTACCCCCAACACCCAAAGTAACGGGCGCAGCCGGCCGAGCAAGCAGGACAGGGTGTCAACATGTACCCTGCCCGCCTCGTCCGGCCGGCCCGCCCCGGGGAGCCACATAGTAGTAGCAGCCCCCCATGGTGCCGGTGGGACGAGTCTAGTGAGGCCCACCGCCGCCATCACGTCAGCGGCCCCTTACCGGGGTTCGCCGGTCTCTAGCGGGACGCCCCCTAGAGGCCACGCTCCTGGCGGAGAGGGAGTCGGCCTCCCTCTCCCTCTCTGCTGCCTCCTTCTGCATCATTACTTGTTCGCAGAAGGAGGCAACCGCATTTCACTGCCTCTCGCCGCCGATCATGTGGTCGGCCATAGTCGGCAGCGAGAGGTCCATCCCTATAATACCCCTAAAGACACGACGCGACGCGGCGCCGACCACGCTGACATTGCTGTTTTCATCTGCCTTGTCACGAAGGCCGTACACCAGGAGGTTGTTTCTGATGGGTCCACCGAAACATTCTTAGAAGCACTACGGCGATTGATATCACGGCGAGGTCGTTGGTCGGAGTTGTACAGCGATTGCGGCCGAAACTTCGGAGGCACCAATCATGAGCAGCGCTCACTTCTTCGAGCTTCGGTACAACAGGGAGGTGGTCCGTTCGCTGCAGCCTCCAGGGAAGGGATCTCGTGGAAATTCAATCCCCCTGCCGCTCCACACTTTGGAGGTATCTGGGAAGACGCGGTAAAGTCGATAAAGCATCACCTACGCCGGATCATCGGAGAACAGCGTTTGTCCTTCGAGGGGCTGACCAGGCTCCTGACTGGTATCGAAGCTTGCTTAAATTCCAGACCGTTACAACCTTTGTCCGACGACCCTGAGGATCCAGCAGCCCTAACGTCGGGACATTTTCTGATCGGAGAACCTCTCACTGCGATTCCAGAGCCCAGCCACGAGGAGCAGCCAGTATCTCGGTGGCAGATAATCCAGCAACTTCAACAGCACTTCTGGAAACGCTGGTCTCGGGAGTACTTAAACACTTTACAAACAAGAGGCAAGTGACGAAAGCCCAAAATTTTAATCAAGGAAGGGTGCCTCTGCCTTGTTAACCCCTTGCACTATAATACCGAGTCGGACTCGTGACGAAGATTTCGAAGATAGTCTACTAAATATTCATGCTACTAATTTCCTTTAAACTTTAAATTGAAACAAAATTATATTTTCTTGTTGTTGAAACCATTGGAGACTGCATATAGGTATAAATTACATACAAACTTCTTTTTTTCTAAGAAATTAGAAACGACAAATAAGTTCTAATCACTGAAACCATAAAATTAATCGTAGTGCAAGGGGTTAAAAGCGAGATTTCGCCTCCTACGCAATGGCCTCTTGCTCGCGTTGTCAATGTACACCCGGGCCCAAACAGTTCTGTTGGCTCCGGACGACGAGGAGAAGGATACTGGAGGAGCCCACGAGGCTGGACTCGCACGCGGTTCTCTCGATCAGTAGTTACATAAGCATGTATTATTAATTAATTTGCGTAATCTGGGTCAAGCTATGTAGTAGTTCATCATTTCACTCAACTCAGTATCACGCTGCTCATCTAAACTGTATTTCTTCATTCGACTGTATCACTAGCACCTTGCACACCACGTTAAATTACTACGCGTCGGTTTTTTCAGATATTACGCCGTACGTTGCCGACCCATGTTCTTTGGAATCAATGCACTCAGCAATTTTGAATGAACTGCATGCGACTCACTTCGGAGTCTTCAAGATGAAAAAGAGTGTGGAAAACACAGCGAAAATGTTCTTATTCGATTATAGGAATTATCCACACCTCACTACAGGCAGAAGCCCGGCAAGAATTATGTATAACCGCGAGATAAGATCACGTTTTGATTGTGTAAAACCGAGCGTAGCTAAACATGTAGAAAATCAACAAAGACGGAGAACATGGCAGAGAACATTTCAAACGTGCGTGACTCCTCGTCGACGGGCAGTACAATAACACACGCGTCCTTGTTGATCATCTGCTCGAGACATTGTTTTCGTTATCCATGGCCAAGTCCGAATCAGCGACGGAGTTAAAAAAAATTCGCGTCACAGTGAAACAAGTACTGAACGCGCTCGAGGTGCTCAACTGTCAAGTTCAGCATTGGGGGCCGATTATAATATTCTGAGTAACTCGACGACTGGACCCGAAGTCACTCAAAGCGTGGGAGCTTCTAATTGCAAAACAAAAGGATTATCCAGAGTTCTCCGTCCTGGACGATTTTCTGTAAGAGCGCATACTCGCGTTGACGTCATACGAGAATGTAAAAGCGGTCGCGACGCGAACGAAACCGCGGTCGTTCAGCGCTCTTTCGCACGCCACTGCCGGCTCGCGATCCCTGTGCGCTCTATGCTCTGCAGATCACTATATCGGGGTCTGCGCTCAATATCTTGCAATGACGCTTCAACAACGGAAGCAGTTCATCACGGAAACTCGGCGCTGCTACAAATGCTTGGGCCACCACCCCCGAAAGAGCTGCCGCAGTACTAAGACGTGCATGAGATGCACTTCTCGTCACCACACGTCGTTGCACGACGCCTCCGCGTCCTCGTCATCCGGGGTCTCGGCACCGCTGGCCGAATCCCTTGTGGAGTCGTCATCTGCCGCTGTCCATCACGTCGTTCCAGTCGCGTCTTCGGTATCGCTGCGCCGTCCGATAATTCTGGCCACCGCCCTCGTCAAGGTGCTTTCCAACAACGGGCACAGCATCATGGCTCGCGTCTTACTTGACCAAGGCTCCGAAGTCTCCTTCGTCAAGGAATCTCTATGCCAAAGGCTGCGTCTCCCTCGGCAACATGCATGCTTACCGATCTACGGCAACGGAGCGGGTCATAATGTGACCACCCGGGGCGTTTCTACCTTCGTCATCTCCTCGCTCACAGAGGCGTTTACCTGTGAATTGACCGCATTTATTCTACCCGAACTCACGCATTATGCACCTACCATCGCAACTCTATCTGCAAGTTGGTCGCACATACAAGGACTGACGCTAGCTGACCCGTCCTACCTGGAGTCGCAGCCGATCGACATTGTGATCGGCGTCGATGTCTACAGACGTATCATAAGACCCAACATTCGGCGAGGAGACGCCCAGTTCACCAAGCTGGGCTGGGTCATCTCCGGTCCAGCCGCGTTCGGATGTGCCCACACTGCGCCAGTCGGAGTCTCCAGCTTCCAGTGTGGCGTCGACCGGGACCTGTATGAGCTGATTCAAAGATTCTGGGTCCAGGAGGAGCCAAACAATCAGCACGACACGATGCTGACCGAGTCCGAACGTAATTGTGAGAAACACTTTTCTCTCACTCATTCCCGCGATCCAACGGGCGGTACACCGTACAATTGCCAGTCATTAAAAACCCGGGCGAGCTCGGAGACTCAAGATCGGCGGCGCTGCGTATCTTGTATCACGTTGCTTATTTCTCCGGGTCTCAGAGGAGAGGCGGAGGAATAGGCGACTTCGAGTTTTGATAGGCTTCAAGGCCGGGCTGCGTTCGGCCGCGCGTACCGCAGTCCACTCGTGATAAACGTGCTCTCGGGGAATTCCGAGTTGTACGATATCTGGAAGGATCACTACTTTTCGGGCGCCAGACACCTTTAGGCGTCACGCGAAATCTTACGATAATTACGGAATCTCCGAGGGCACGGCCGCGATATCTGTAGGTCCGCGAGGGCCCAGGATTCTGCGAAGGATCGGACGGAACGTTCCCCGCGGCGGGAAGGGGCCTCGTAAATAACGGTGACACGTTACATTTTAACTCGACGATGTTTATTAGGACATTCGTAGGTTCTGCCGGTTGGAAGACCGGCAGACTAACATTCGAGCGAACCGTATAAAATTTAACTCGCGTCGGAATCAGCGGCACGCCGGATGATCGGGCGGAAAACGGTTCGTATTTCGGGAAAAGCCGATTCCCGGTGGAATACGCGATGCTCGGGATCGTATAAGAAAGCCGCGTCGGAGTTACCCGAGTCTTTAGGCCGACGCGGGGTCACGGTAAAGTCGACCCGATCTAACGGACTGTGCACGGCACGTACAGAGTTAACGATAGCACGGGATCTCGCGATGTTCGCACCGACGCACGCTCGACACTCTCACTGGGAACGTATTTAACAAATCTTCATAAAGCCGATCTAGCGGCACACGAAATAGATCACGAAATAATACCGAAATCGATTCAAATTGTTACCGGAACGCACGCCACTCGAGCCACGAAAAATCCCGCAACCATTTGGTTGCGGGGCACCAGAATAATACCGAAATTAAAGGTGAATGAAAGCCTGGTCGGCACTTACCACAGGCAGCTGGTTCGCCCACTACGATATTTACTACGCCGTAATTAACGGAATCTTAAACGGAAACGACTCTATGCCACTACGGCCAAAGCAACAGTGCTTGCCGAATTTTCGTGGCTCGCGGACGCGGAAGCGAGGCGTCCCCCACTTGTCGCGTCTCTCGCCCGCCAATCGCAGTCGCGCCTTATCTAGGACCGAGCCTCGACGGGAGGGCCCCTGACCCTTTTGCCGATTTCCCGATTTTCCGTAACGGCCGTGTTTCCACGACCGGGAATGTCCGATGACATTCCAGGACTCCTCTCGAGCCGCTCCCCTCGTGGACCGTTGTGTTGGTGGAACGAGGCGTCGACGGGACGTTTCTTTCGATGTTTAATGCGGTCCCTGGTCCCACGTCGGCGCCTCCGGGCTGCTTGACCCGAGCTCGGGATCCTTTTTCTTAATTCCCCGGGGACGTTATCTTGGTCAGGCGTTTCGGGCTGTCCTTAAGCGGCGGCCTCGTACGATTTTCCTTTCGGCGATTCGGTGCCCGGGCCCCCTGGACCCGGGGTGCGGTGCTGTAACTTTTCGTCGCGCCAACGAGCGCGACGTTCGAAATCGGTAACGGTATCGGTTCTTAATTTTTGTACGTCCCAGTGAGAGCGCTCGCGCCGGTGATTCGTAGGCGCTCTGCCAGAGGGCAGCCCGGTCTAATCTAGGGGGACGTGTCTAAAACTCTCTAATCTAGGGGGACGTGACAGTTTTGCCACGTCACACTTGTTACGAAACGAAAAAGCACTCGCGTCACGGCCTCAAGTCCGGGAGAAATATATTGAATTCCTCGAGGAATACGAGAGACCTTCTTCTGCGCACAGACCATTGCACACAATGGTATGGCACACGGTACTTTTGGACACGGTATTATTAACCCAGTCCTAACCCAAACCTAATTAATACTATACTATACTAATTATTACTAACCCAGACCTAACCCAGAACCATTGAGGAGAGGACCGAGCCCGGGTCAGCAAACCCGGAGGGAGAGTGGACACGAGACGAGCATCTTCTCGGCTCCGTCGCGTTGCTGCTTCGCCCGGAAAGAACGTGTCCACGACCGGAGCGGCCAGGCCCTCTCTCCTCACGAAACACCGCCGCTGCCACCTGAGAGCGGCGAACGGGATTGCGATTTTCCGCGAGCCAGGGGGACCACGCGACAGGATACAATCCTGCGACGAGATAACGCGTGATAGGTCCGAGCGTCGCGACGGGAGAAATAGGGTAGGGAATAGGGGGACGCCTCGCTTCCGCGTTACCGGGCCAGCCGAAAGTAGGCCACTGGGTTGTTGGTCGTATCTTGAAATAGTCAATCAATCCTTACCGAAAACCGTAAAATCAGTAAAAATGCGTTGCCGAGACAAAGGGACGAGAGGACGAGCGAGCCGACAATCTGTCGTCGCCCCGTCGTTGTCGTTGGTAAGCGCCAGTCAGGCTTCCTTAATTAATATCGGAATTAAGTGAACTTTTGTGTTGGCTCGGTAACGTTTTCGTGAGGTACGTGTTCGCGTCGCGAAGCGACGAAACCGTCTCCTTGCCGCGGGTTCGGTCATAGTATCGAAAAACCGGCTAATGTACGTGCCGGGTTGGTAACGCGAATCCGGTCGGACAGCGGAGGCCGCGTGCCCGTCATAAGGCGGTAGCACGACGCCGGTATTAACACGGAGTCGTGGATTTGCGGGGGCCATATCGTTGCCGATTTCGCGAATAATTGTACGCCATCGTCGAGACGTTCCCCGGTGGGAGGACGCAACGGCCTGTATCGTATCCGACGGCAAACTTCGAACGACCTAGTCATTGTACCGCGTATTCCATCGGAATCCGATAGTTGTTCCGCGTAGAGAGCGGGTTGTAAAACGTAAAATATTTCGTGAACTGCCGAGTTCGACGCGAGCGACCGAAAATCCATCGCCAAATTACCGAGAACGCACCGCCTTGTAATTATCCGCTGCCGGCTCTCACCGGCAGCCATGTCGTGTCCAACAGACGAATAAATACTGTTCTAGCCGATTCTAACGTCCGATTATTTCTCGTATCGTGATAATTGTCATTATAACTACCCGGCGCTCGGTCTTAGTTTTCGAGATAATTGCAAAAAACTTCGTTAGAATTTTCCGGATTTTCATTAATATATGTTCGAGATTGGCGCGTGTGAGATAATTGCGTGCGATAATTGCCTCGGTCGACATGCTAGTGCCAATTGCCCTTCAACAAAGGGCTGCTACGAATGCGGGGGGAAGGCACCACACATCACTCCACGATGTCTTCCGGAACAGCACGGACCAGCGGAAGGTAGCCCATCATGCGCAGGATTGCAGCAATATTTCGGGTAAGGTGCTACTTGCCACGGCTGTGGTCAATGTTGCAGATCGCTTCGGCAGACGGCATGCGGTGCGAGCTCTCATCGACCAGGGCTCAGAAATAACGATGATGACTGAGGGACTGGCGCAGCGTCTCCAACTACCACGGCTGGCATCTCCGGTCGACATCTTTGGAGTAGGAGGGCAGCAGCTTGCAAGAGCACGAGGAAGGGTCACCCTGAACATCTCCGCGAGCAGAGCAGACGATGTCATCAAGGTCTCAGCGGTCGTCCTGCCGAAGCTCACGTCGTACTTGCACAGCTGCAACATGCCGCATCAATTGTGGAAGCACCTGCAGGGACTATGCCTGGCAGATCCCCGTCCTGCTGACACAGCGCCGGTTGAAATTCTGCTGGGTGCAGACGTGTATCCAGCTATTATTAAAGATGGCATTAGGAAAGGAACCGCAATTGAACCAGTGGGGAAACTCACAATGTTCGGCTGGATCGTGACAGGGATGACAGGCTCAGCATCCAACTCCATGCACGTTCAAGTGCACCAAGCAACTGCCGGTGAGTCCTTGACTCACTGGTGCGGAGATTCTGGGAGCAGGAGGACCTTCCGGATACTGCCTCATCATGGACGACAGAGGAGCAAGAGTGCGAGAGCCATTACCTCGCCACTCACTCCCGCACTCCTGAAGGCCGTTATCAGGTGAGGCTTCCATTCCGCCAAAGCGACTCTATCTCGTCAGGTTCCAGAAAGGGCTCGATGCACGCGCTCAAACGGATGGAGCATCGTTTCAGCCATGATGAAACGTTTAAAGCTCTCTACTGCGACTTCATCAAGCAGTATGAGGAGCTCGGGCACATGTCCTTGGCAACGGCACCAACCACGCAGGAGCAGGTCCACTATCTGCCGCACCACGGAGTCCTGAAACCAAGCAGCACCACAACCAAGCTAAGAGTGGTGTTTAATGGATCCTGGTGCGAAGCGTCGCAACTCTCTCTTAATGACTGCTTACATGTCGGTCCACATCTGCTGCCACTTCTTGCAGATGTCTTGTTACGGTGGCGCAGATACCAGTACGTCGTGAAAGCTGACGTAACCAAAATGTACAGACAAATCCTGGTACATCCGAGGGACCGAGATTTCCAAAGAATTCTCTGGAGACAAGCAGAGGGACAACATGTGAGTGAGTACCGGCTCAATACCGTCACTTATGGTTTGTCGAGTGCTCCCTACCTAGCAGTCCGGACGTTGCACCAGCTGGCAGAGGACGAGGGTAGCCGATACCCCATCGGAGCACTGGCTGTCAAACAGGATGCCTACGTTGATGACATCCTGACAGGCGCTGACAGCATTCCAGAGTTGATCGACGCAGCTGTTCAACTTCATCAGCTGTGCAAGGCGGGCGGCTTCCCTCTGCAGAAATGGGCATCCAACGTCACGGATCTGCTTCACCTCATGCCTGAAGAGATTTGTTTGGGATTGGCTGAGCGTGTCGGCAGCGTCAACGCGCCGATTTACTGCGCCGCCGCACTATTGGCGGACCCGCACGTAATCGCGAGATCGAGAGTCGATAAGCAGCTCGCAGTAGCTTAGACCAGCACCGTCGGACTTCGATTAGGATCGATTATCGAACCCAAAAGGGAGATTAGTATTGGCGGATCGCTCTATCGATCTGCCAATCACTAGCTCGACGGTGACGATAACTGCCAGCTGTTCGACTCCGATCTCAACGATCGTCAATCGTGCTCTCTCTTGCAAACGGTAACGTCGCGCGTCTCTTGACCGGTTTTCGCGAGCAAGTAAAGAATCGATTCACTATCTGGATTCACGGACGCTAAACGTGAATATCTCTGAACTACTCATCTCGTTATCATCTCACTAGCTTTATTCATAACATCTCGCCAAAACAAGCTTGCGTTTTGGCTTGATACATCAATCTGTGCTGTACATAGTTCGTTACAATTTTGAACGAACCCTAGTTGGGGAAATAAAGTTTGTTCTACGTGAAGTGACTTGTTCTACCCCTTCTAATCCGTAACAAGATTCAACACTTGATGCACCAGGATGCACCACACTTCCCGATGCACAAAGGGAACCCAAGACGTGGACAGACGACACTCACTCCACACTCGGTCTGCAGTGGGCACCGCACGATGACAGTTTCCGGTTCTTAATCACTGATGCCACTGGGGAAAGTCCAACGAAGCGGGGCGTGGTGTCAAAAGCAGCCCAGCTGTTCGACCCACTGGGGTGGCTGACTCCGGTGACCGTACGAGCCAAGATCACGATCCA
The DNA here is from genome assembly GCA_916610255.1 of Lasioglossum lativentre. NCBI lineage: Eukaryota > Metazoa > Arthropoda > Insecta > Hymenoptera > Halictidae > Lasioglossum > Lasioglossum lativentre. The sequence continues at coordinate 18,386,181 of OU744359.1, read as the reverse complement.
GTCAACGTGGCTCTTGGAGCTCGGCTGGGACGATCCGCTTCCAACGACCCTAGCTGAGGACTGGGCAAACTTCTGCACGGAACTGAAGTTGCTTGAGAGAGTGAGGGTGCCTCGACCCCTTTTCCCTGACATTCATTACAGCCAGACGGAACTCCATGGGTTTGCTGACGCCTCCGAACGGGCCTATGGTGCGGTCCTCTACCTTAGGACAAAGGGCACAGATGAGCAATGGCACTCCACTCTGGTCGTAGCAAAAAGTAAGGTCGCACCATTACAACAAGTCTCACTACCTCGCCTTGAACTTTGTGCAGCACATCTCCTCGCAAGGTTAACGCAGAGGACGGTCACCACACTGAACACCACTATCACCGCAAAATACCTCTGGTCGGATTCCACAGTCGCAATTGGGTGGATTCAGGCACACCCGAGCAGATGGCGAACATACGTAGCCAACCGAGTGGCCGACATTCAGCGAAGGGTTCCAGATGCACAGTGGCGTCACATAGCAGGCATAGACAACCCTGCCGACTGCGCCTCACGGGGACTCTCCCCGTCTCAACTGCTGGAATGGACTCTCTGGTGGAAGGGACCTGACTTCCTTCTTGATGCTCATGTGGCTTCATCGCCGCCGACCAACCAGGAGAATCTGCCAGAGGAACGAGGGCCAATCGTTGCCGTAACCAGGACAGCCAAGAAGGAGGATGAAGACAATGGCCTCTTGAGCCGATTCTCCTCATACACGAAGCTGTTACGGGTCACTGCTTGGTGTCGACGTTGGCTCCGGGGACGACACAACGGTCCATCGCGCTCTGTCATCAGCAGCGACGTGCACCCTGATGCACTGGCTCTCTCGGTGGCTGAATTCAATAACGCTGAGACGTGCTGGCTCCAGCAAGTACAGAGGGTCGCCTATGGGGAGGAAATCAAGCTGTTACGACAAGGAAAGGGAATACCACCGAGCAGTACACTCTTACCTCTGACGCCTACACTGGACAGTGATGGCCTGCTGAGAATTGGGGGGGGCGACTGAGCAAGGCCCCGCTGAGTCCGGACGAGGCGCACCCCGTGATCCTTCCTCCTGAATCACGTCTCACGCACCTTTTTGTTGCTCTTAGCCACAGGAGAACGATGCATGGAGGAGTTCAAGCGACCCTAGGAGCCACTCGTCAGCGATATTGGATACCCAAGGGCCGGTCCGTTGTCAAAAGGGTCATTCACAGGTGTGTAACTTGCTTGCGATAGCGGGCGGAGCCAGCATGTCAGCTCATGGGAGAGCTGCCAGAATATCGAGTGACCCCGGCGCGACCATTCCACTCCAGCGGCGTGGACTATGCCGGCCCAATCTGGCTGCGAACCTCACCAGGACGCGGTCACAAAGCGTTCAAGGGATTCCTGGCAGTCTTCGTCTGCATGGTGACAAAGGCAGTGCACCTGGAGGTCGTCTCCGACTACAGCTCCGAGGCCTTTCTTGCTGCGTTCCGGCGGTTCATTTCACGCAGAGGTCTCTGTGTTCATCTCTACAGTGACTGCGGAACCAACTTCCTGGGGGCCGACAGTGAGCTGCGTCGTCTCTTCGCCGCCAGCAGCAAGGAGAACCGTTGTCTTAGAAGCCAGATGAGCAACCTGCAAACACAATGGCATTTTAATCCACCTGCAGCACCTCACTTCGGTGGATTGTGGGAGGCAGCGGTGAAGTCCACCAAACACCACCTACGGCGGTCCATTGGCGAGGCTCGACTCACCTTTGAGGAGATGAGCACACTTCTCGCTCAAGTGGAAGCTTGCCTCAATTCAAGGCCTTTAGCTCCACTCTCAGATGACCCTGCAGATTTATCGGCACTAACTCCTGGTCACTTCCTTATAGGCTCACCCTTGAACGCGCTCCCGGAACCGTCCCTGCATGACGAAGAGGTCAACAGGCTCACTCGCTGGCAACTTCTAACACAGATGCGTGATCAATTTTGGTCAAGATGGCAGCGTGAATACCTGCAGGGACTCACCACGCGGCCAAAATGGCGCACCGCCCAACAGAATCTTCAGCCTGGTCAGCTCTGCCTCATCGTTGGAGAATCGATGCCCCCTTCCCGATGGCCACTTGCTCGCGTGAAGGAAGTTCATCCCGGAACCGACGGTAAAGTACGAGTTGTGAAGGTGGTCACCGCGACTTCAGAGTTTGTAAGACCCATTCACAAGCTCGTAGTTTTACCGATCAACAACAATGATCGATAACTGCGTCGATTCATTAACGCGCACGCACGTCGCGCATCATCACTACCGCGTAGTACACGACGCGGATCACCAATGCGCCGGCGCATTCATTAACAACTCGGACGAGCATCTAACCTCACTCGTAGAGTCGACCGCGACCATCATTTGTTCCACCGAGGACACTGCACTCAATGCTCCGTCAGACATTTCACGTTACACTCTGTCAGCAATCTCTAGCACTTGCAAAACACACAGCCTTGCCAAATAACGCGAACAATTGACAACCGGGCCGATCCGCCATATTGCGCACGCGTCATTCACAGTTGCTGATCGAATGCAACTGCGTAGTACGCGAAGTCACTCAGCCAGCACAGGCGCGACTCATTAATGAGACCCTCGGTGACGTCACGGACCATCTCACCCGCGAATGTCCTATGCAGTTCGCATTGTCCCACAACTACCGTCGTTATCACCGTGTAAATCACCAAACTCATAAAATGTACGCGATAACCTTCTAGCGGTTTCTGAAAATTCGACCAGTCGAGGCGGGCGGAATGTTTGAGATTGGCGCGTGTGAGCTGCCGTCGAGATTTGCGCGGGCGAGCGATCGCGCTTACGATTGGCTAAATCTCTTCTCGATCCTTCTGGAAGGCTCCTGATTGCTCAACCGGAAGCATCGATGCATGACGAACTTCCAGAAGGATCGAGATAATAAAAGAAGGAGAGAGGGACCGTTTCTCCCTCTTTCAGTCTAGACGACCACGTGTAATCAGCTGATCTCAAAGCGAACCCTTTAAAGCCGCGTCATTCTATTATTATAATTCTCTGTTTTATTAGTCTCATGTACATTCAGTTTGACAATTTTACATAAGTGACAATACATTTATTTATTGGTAGATTCGTGCTCATAATATCTAAATTCATACAGTCCACTTCTTTTCCATTTAAATTCAACCGTTAACCAGTCATCCAGCCATCCCATCTCTTTTACTCCTTTACTCTCATGCATTCAATCCTGTGCCCTTCTTAACGTCTCAGCAAAGCTCCTGTCTCGTTTTGCTCGTTAAGCAATTATTATATATATTATAGATTTCGACATTTTGAACAACTTTTTCCTTTTCCAATATAAGGAGGTCGCTTTTAGTTTTCGAGATATTCACAATTTTGTCTGCGTGGTCGGGCCGGCCTCGCGGCCGGCCCTCTCCGCCCCCTCCACGGCCTAGTAGTAGTAGTAGTAGTAATGCAATCGCCGAGGAGGGACGGCCGCGCCGCTCCTCACTTCCATAAGGCACACCGTTCTTTCATCATCGGTTTCACAATTTGCGCTACCGGCTCTCGGACGTTCTTGCTAAGAGCAAGTGTCGGGTTGCGTTTATCCTTCGTTTTTCCGTCGCGTCTCTGTTTTATATGGCCCGGGCCTCGTTCAGAGTCGTCGACTTATTAAACGGGACGATCGTCATCGATGAGACGGCCATGCTATCTAAATTTTTAGTTTTTGAGCTGTTTTAAGACTCGGTGTGAACGTCGGGCCGTCTCACCTTCTGTTTCCGGATATTCCGGAAACTTGCCCTTTCCCATCCCTGGATTAGATTCCAGTCCCATTCTGTGATTCTACAGGGGGTTGTAAAGCAAGGGGTCGCGAATAGTTTGTTGTACATTGGGAAGAAGCTAATTTGCAATCTTCAGATCCGATCCGACTTTATCGAAATCTCGACTGGGCCGAGATATCAATTCCATGCGGTCTTCACTTGTCGATAACCTACAACGCGTTGGGGTTAATGGGGATTGTTAGAGATCGGAAACGCGAATCAGTGCGATTTCGTCGTTGTAGGGAAAAGCTTTGTACACTGGTTTCACAAACGTTTAATAAACACAATAACAACAGAAATAACGAGTAATATTACAATAGGAGACGCGGCGAAAACAATGAGGCCCACTTGCAAAGAGGGAATCAGCCCGCCATGAGGAGATCTTGAAGGTCCTTCTGACTTCACCTTGCCTCCGGTAGGGTGTCCGCTCCGGTGAGAACGTCGTCCCTGTAGACGTCCTTCAACAAAATGCGAGAGCCAAGAGGGTAACGCTGCTCCTCCACCTTGGCTAGCTGATGCAGACATCGGATTGCGAGGTAAGGTGCACAAGCTAGACCGTAAGTGACGGTACTCAGCTCGTAATCCACGATGCCCCCTTCTTTTTTAGGCCTCCACAGTATTCGCTGCCACTTTCTGCCCTCGGGATGGACGAGTATCTTTTTTTTTTTGTCCTCACCCTAATTCCCGGCTATTGTTGGGACCCGGGGCCCCGCCTTTCAGCATTTCTCCTGGGCCCCCTCTCAGATGGGTGATCCAGGCGCCCTATTGGCGCGATATATCGGTAAGTATCTAATACTACTTCTTTTCCATTCTACTCTACTTTTCTCTACTTTTCTATTTCTTCACCTTACTTTGTATTGTAGCTTCACTACTAATCTATGCTACTCTTTCTTTTTCAGAGGGCAATAAGGACATTCACTCTTCGGCAACGGCCAGACACATTCTCTCCACGGAGCATCAGGAACCGGTAAGTATTAAGATCCACATTCATTCATCCCGGGTACTTATGTTAGCTTATCTTCTAACTTCTTCTTACAGTTCCATAAACCATGATATACCCAGGTAAGTATTAATCACCCCGGTAAGTGATCAAGAATCAACCTCTTTTCAACATATAATATTACACTAATCGTATATACATCTTCTTTATAATCTTTTTATTCTCTGTTCCGGGTGGTGGATCTGTCTCCATTTCTGAATCCGTTTTACGTTTGTCCTGGATTTTATACTGTGGCTTCAGCTTCTGCCGCCTTTGCTGGTCCTCACGACGGAAGTCTACCAACTGAGCCTTCGTCGAGGCGGTGAGATCCCGGACGAGCGGGCAGCTCATAGATGCTATAAGGTGCGTATCAGGTATACACCTTTTTACACAATCCATGCACTTGTATGCATTTATACACATAGCCATCTCGTCGTCTCCTTGGCCGCATTTGCGGCATCTCGTATTTCCAATCATCTCGTCCTTGCAATTATTGCTGGTGTGACCCAACGTGTGACAACGGAAACATTTTATCAACTTAGGGGCCGCGCTTAGACGCGCGTATGTCATCCCCACCTTTAACCGTGGTTTTTCTAGCACCTTCTGGACCAGACGGATGGAGGTATTGACTACCGCCATTTGATCACCAACTCGGGTCTGCCTAACCACTTTCAAGGAGATCTCTTCTCGCTCCACCTCCAGATGGACCGCTACAGCCTCTAATATACTGGAACCGTCCACCATGGGGTCGATATCTTGAATCTCCAGATCGACCGCCTTCTGGAGTTTAATAACTTCGACCTCCTTATCCAGCGCGTCATATACGGCGCGTTTGAGCTTCGTCGTATTTCCTTTCGCCGCTAATTCCAGCAGCAGCTGTCCGGAGCGTGTTTTCCGTACGCGCTTAATTTTGTCTCCGTAGTTCACATTCTTACTAATCTGTTCATAGGCGTTTAAACCGGGGGTGCCCCATCGCCGCGCACCACAAACTTGAGGTTGAAAACTTTTTTTATAGAGGTTTCTCCTCCTCGCAGGCCGGCCAATTAAGGCAAGCCCCCCGTTCCGGCAAGCCAGGTTACGGTATGGGGCCCCGGACGAACCTCTTGTCGTCCAGGACACACTTACAGGGGGGACGGTGCCCTCTGCGCAGAAGGCGCAGTACAGAGCCACAGGCAGCGCCGCCCCCTGCACCCTCACTCCGTTAGCACATGCCGAAGCGTGTCCCAGTTCACGGCTATTTCAGCATTATTTAAAAACTTAAAGACCACATTAAGTAGGTCGTTGTATTCGTCTTGGTGCCAGCTATAACGTTATTGAATAAAAAATATATAGTAATAAATAAATAATTAAGGTGACCTCAATTTTTTATTAAAAAAAAAAAATTATTTAAATTTTGTATATTGAAATTTGTAGAAGACTGAGTACTGATTACTTTTTCTACGAAACATTTTTTGTCACACCACCGGAAATGTCTGAAAAATCGTGTGAATAATGAATAATAATTGAAAACTGGCTGTTCAGGCTTTCAAACAAGAGTAATCCATAATTTTTGAATGAATAAATTTTATTACATTTAATAACATAACAAATATGGGTTATTTATGTGTTATTTAAAAAATTACGAACATTCGTACAAGATTTAAGTATTATATTTTACAAAGTTATTGACTATAATCAATTAACCATACAGATTGGCGGAACTCGAAGAACCATAATCGACCATAAATGACCATAAACGACCCCGGCACAGCACCCCGGGTCCCAGTACTCGGAGGATTAAATTATAATAATTTTAGAACGTAAAAAACTAAATTTCAGTTAGTTCGTATTCCATATTTTGATATACACTACCCGAATTGAAATGTTCAAGAAAATACATTAATATTACAAGTAAAAGAGTGAACAGAAAATAATATTTTTTAATATATTATTTAAACAAATAGTAACATTTTAAATTTGTCTTCGTAAGTGTATTCCCCATAAAAATACACACAACTTTGCCCTTTATACTATTCATCTATCTTTAATAGATAGTTTCCAAGATATTCGTGGAAATTTTTTTCTACCCTCACTTTTGAGGACTGTTTTCACCTGGATTCTTCCCTTGTGAAAACTAGTAGAATCGTATATTCTAAACAACTTGTAACATGAGCCTCTTTAACCTCAAGATGCACTGGGTGGTCGTCAACGTGTCTCGTGCGACGCGACTCGCCACGGAGTTGCGTGTCACGCGACACTTTAAACTATCATAATTTCCAAACGGGTTTACGAGGGCACGAGACCTTTCAGGATCTTTTAGAGGAGATGTTGCTGAAAATGTTCCACTTTGTTAGATCACTCGAATCGATAAGCTTTTTAACTTATCTCTTGTCAAAGGTGAAAAACTTTGATGATTTTCGTTAGTTCACTAAATATTTTTTTTTATAATAAATTGTGAACAATAATTTTTAGTTCCTGGCGCATTCTCAACATAGATATACATTATTCATAAAAAAAAATTGGGCACATAATGTTCAGTAGGTTCTCCAGGACATCGTTATGAAGAAAAGGAATTTTATCGGTGAAAAATGGTATCTGAAAAAGTTTGATCTTTGAACGCTTATTGTAACGAGAGTTTTTAATAACTTTAATTAATATTATCGTTTTCGAATGTAATGGACATTTAAGAAACATTATACATTCGTTAAAAATCGATATGAGGACTTCGATTTTTTAGCCCATGAACAGCTAGCGCGTCGATCTGGCCCACTGTGCACCGCCACTGCAGTATATCCTCCAATGGATCTGAGTCACCATTGGAGGACCCCGAAACCCTCAGGTTCCCCGGGATGGACGAGTATCTGCCGGTACATCTTCTCAATGTCTGCCGAAAAGACAACCGCGTGCCGTCGGCATCTGAGCAGGACATCAGCAAGATTCGGCAGCAGATTCGGCCCCCGGAGAATGAAATCGTTAAGGGACTTCCCGTTTGAGGACGGCATCGATCCGTTGAAGACTACCCTCAACTTGGTCGTAGTGCTGGCTTGTCGCAACACTCCGTCATGCGGTAGATAATACCCTTCGCTGGTGATCGGAGGCTGCGCCGTTGACATGTGCCCCAGAGATTCGTAGGTGTCCAGTAACTCCGTGTAAGCGCTCTGGAACTCGACAGATTGCCGAAACTTGCAGTGCAGAGACTCCAATGTTCGAAGTGCGATACGACGGGAGTCTCCCAGATCTGGTGCGCCGTTGAATGGCAATCGCATCATGAATCGACCGTCAGGTTGTCGAAGGTGAGTGGCGAGGAAGTGTTCCTCAGTCTTAAAGTCGTCAGCAGTGTCAGGAATCGAAGTCTCGATCTCCTCCTGTTCCCAGAATCTTGTTAAACACTCTATTAATTCGCGATCTACATTGCAGTGGTGTACTGGAACCTCTTCTGGACTCGCTGCCTCGTCGCCGTTCCCAGCTTCGACCCCTCCTGTAAGGATCCAGCCGAGAGCTGTCTCCTGAGCAACAGAAGTGTTTGGAGGCCCTCGCTTGACACCCTCTCGGATGATGAGGTTGTAGGAATCAGCTCCCAGTAATATGTCGACCGGATCGCCCAGATAGTAGACTGGGTCGGCGAGTTCGAACCCTTGAACATGGGGCCACTCGACGAGAGCAGGTAGGTTTCGAGAGAGCCTGTATCGAGAGAGCTGCGGTATAATGTAGACCGGAACCTGGAATTGTGTGTCCCCACCGCCATGCGGAGTGATGGCCAGAGTAGTTTTTCCTCTAGTAAATTTCGCCTTGGCACCTTTGACCCCAAGGAGAGGAACCCGAACCTGGCTCCTTTTGACTCCGAGCCGCTGAGCCAGTGCATCCGAGAGAAGCGAAACCTCACTGCCGGAATCGATGAATGCTCGAACAAGGCAACCTTGTCCTCGTGAGCCTGAAACGGTGACGCGAGCAGTACTAAGGAAAACCGCGGAAGATCGACTCACGTGATTAGATACGTGCCGCACGCTGGCGCCAGAGGTGGAAGGATCCTTGGAGGTAGAGGCGGTATCGTGCATCGTAGTGTGATGCTTCCCCTCTCACTTCTGAGACCTCTTCGTGGACCGGCAGTCGCTAGCTGGGTGTTTGCCCAGACAATTGTAGCAGAGGTTCAGCGATCGTGCAGTCTCCTTCCTCTCGGCGGGAGTGTTCTACTGGTATCGACGGCAGTATAGGACGAAGTGCTTCCCTCGACAGAGGCTGCAACCGTAATTCGAAGAAGAGCCAGTTTTCGATACTTGGTGCACCTTGAAGGCCTTGGAAGAAGATTTCTTTCTCCCGGGGGGTTCCTCAGATTGAGGAGACTCTAAAGCTTCGCAGGTATGTATGCGCCCCTCCATAAACGCTTTCAGCTGTTCTAGAGTTGATAAGAGACAATAAGTTCAGAGACGATAAGACAGTTACGTAATGCAGCGATACGAAGACTACAACTTTGCATTGACGCAAACGGTCACCATTTCGAACATCTTCTGTAATCTAATTGTATGTAAGATTGTCTATTTTACTACCACATTTGACCTTGTACGACCTTCAAGGATAGCTTGATGAAGTCGTCTCAACACCCGCTATCACATCGCAATAAAAAAAATATAGCATTCCATTTGAAAAAATGAAGATATCCCCCTCTGTACCGTGTAAGTTTCGTATACAACATTTTTTCGTGTTATTACAAATAACGGAGATATTCAAGGTGGACATAGTTATTGCCCCACCCTGTATAATTTGGCCCATATTTACTCTACATGTGAAGCATAATTTATAATTTATCATACATGTAGGAGTCCAAGCCGTTAGGTACGATCGGCGGCGAGGACGCAGACGCCTCGGAAAGGCAAAAACGGCAAGTGTTTTTGCCGAGTAGGTCGCCCGTGGATCGCCGAAACAACAAACACGGCGACAGGTGAATGCCCTAGCGATCGAGTGTGAGAGAGAGAGGACGGCAAAGGTGCGACGACCGCGGATTACGTACTGTTCGTACGCCACAAGAAGTCTCCTGGCAGGAATTCGACAACAAACCGCCCGATTGGGTCATTCCACACGAACTTTCGGTTCTAGCCGAATTATTGGCTAAAGTGTGTGACGTCAAAGCATAACCATTGGCTGCGAGCGAGGACCCCCTTTGCCCCTTAACCGTCACGAGGGACTTCTTGTGGCGTACGGACAGTACATGATCCGAAATTACGTATGTGTTTGCGCGACGATCGGCCTATATATGCGAGGTAGGTCGCGGTCGCGCACAGAGAGTAAAAATCGCGAGTCAAGATAGAGATCGAGAGAGAGAGAGAGTACGTGCGAATCGGAAGGTAAAGAGCGCGTTGTAGTATAATTAGAATCAAATAAACGTACCGTTTTTATAATTATCTATTTCTATTCACCCGACCTCAATTTCCTACATACATTTAACATATGCTATATATAGAATTAAATATGTAACAACTCTGTTACCCGGGTGCTTCCCCCTGACGGTAGCTCGCCGCGCCGGGGTTCGATTTGCCGGTGAGGAAGCGCTCGGTCGGGAAAAGAGGTGGTGCGGGAAGAAATAAACGAGGCGTTTTGTATGAGAGAGTCGAGTCTCGTTGAGGCGAGGTTGCGACGGTGTTTTCGAGGTATACGGTACGCGGTGACGGCTTCCTAGCGGGGCGCGGTGCACGGGCCGGCGCGGCGGTATGCTTGTCGTCGCGACAGGCTGTACGGGGCGACGGAGCGGACGCGAGGATTTCTTTACGATGGCGGGGTCGCCGGCACGACGATCGGCTGCTGGAGAGCAGAGGATCGTTGGCACAACTATCGACCGCTGGAGCGAGAGAGAGCGAGAGAGAGCGAGAGAGAGCGAGAGAGAGCGAGAGAGAGAGAAAGAGAGAAAGAGAGAGAGTGAGAGAAGGAACGAGAAAGACCGTTGGCACAACGATCGAACGCTGGAGGGAGAAAGATCGTTGGCACAACGATCGAAGGCTAGGGAGAGAAGGATCGTTGCCACAACGATCGCACGCTGGGAAGAGATGGATCGCTGGCACAGTGATCAAAGGGCGGTCGAATACTTACCTTTCGGTTTGCGGAAATGTCGGAAAGATCGCTGGCACAGTGATCGGAAAGGATCGATGGAGAAATCTTACTGTCACAGTACGATGGGTCCTAGAAGGTCCATGGTTTTATTCCCTGGTGCGCCAACCCCTCCTCCATGTGGTAGGACCTGGACACCCTCGGGTGACAAACGGGGCTCTGGTAGAGAGTGCTCCTACGTGAGTGATCGCTCTGCGGTCACCGTGGCACTCGCAAAATCGTAAAACTGCTCGCAACCCGGTGGTACGTTACGGGAGGAGAGCGAGGGTCTTACCTTAATTGTGTGTTGGACCGCGGGGAGAAAAACCTCTAAACAAATCCCGACCTCTAAGCTGAAGACCGCGGTGACAGAGGGTTGTCGTTCCTTGCACGAACGTCGATGGTTGGTGGGAGCACTAACCGCCAAGTGGCAAACCTCAGGGCACCTGGCGCACCCTGTTGTATTAGCCTTCTCCTGGGATAGGGCGTAATCCCAGGAGTGACTTTTACTCGTCCCGACTCGTGGGAACAATTATGGACATGAACAAAAACACAAACAAAAAGAAGGAAGGAGGGAAGAAAGGAAAGAAGAAAGGAGGAAACATAGAGGAAAAGAGAGACAAATCTCAGGCACACAGGGATAGTGCTAGTGCCTGGGAGAACATGCTAGGGTCGGATGCGGACTCCTACTCGGAACTGGATTCCGAGATGGAGTTCGAGATAAATACCGCACTCTTACGCTCTCTGGAAGAGCAAGAGGAGACCTGCGAGGCGCAATCTGGGTGGACAACCCAGAGTAATAAAAAAGGGTAAAAGAGGAACAAGCAGGCTTGTTCCAGTGACTCGGATATTCCATCTGGGTCAAAAATAAAACAGAGTCGAGAGGAGGACGTTAAGTCCGAGGAGAAACAGTCAGAGGACGAGGACTGTGACCCAATTGGCCGACTGCAAAACTTCCTCAAGCAGGTCTTGACGGAAGTGCAGTATAAGAAAGCGCAAAAAATGATTATAGTTATAGAGAAGCACGCTTACGCGGAGGTGACGGAAGCAGAGGAACAGAGATACCTGCTCTCCACCGAGAACATGCAACTCGTGAAACGAGTTACAGAACTAGAGAAGGCAACGTCTTTGGAGGAGAAAGTCAACCAGCTTACTGCGAAGCTGGAAGACTTTATGTCAGCCAAGGCGAGTGGTGGTCAAGAAGCTCCGGTTTCGAAACCACTACTATACTCGGATATAATCCGAGCAAATAAAAGCACCAAGAAAATAGCCAAGAAGACCCTTGTAAAGGAGCCTAGGCCAACGGCGGCAATCTACCCTGCCCAAGGTAGTAAAATTGCCAACAGCGATGAGACGAAGAAGGTTCTGTCGGAGTTTATAAACCCGACAGAACAAAAAATCAGAATCCGGAACTTGAGGAAACTCGGGAACTCCGGAGTTTTAATAGAGACAGATACAAGAGAGGACCTTGAGCAAGTCCTCAAAAATAGAAAGTTGCGAGAGAGATTAGAAATTGGTTCCCTCCCAAGGAGGAAACCAAAAGTTATAATATTTGGAGTCCCCTCTGATTTATCAGAGGCGGAACTCCTTAAAGCAATAGGTCGGCAAAACCTCGAGCTGGACTCGGAGGAAAAACTTGAAGAGGAGTTTAGACTCCTCTTCAAAACAGGCAAGAAAAATAATGCAGTCACCAATTGGGTGGCTGAGGTATCAGTAGAAACCCGAAAGATCCTTCTGGGAAGGAATCGGGTGTTCATAGGCTTTAACGCCCACGGCGTAAAGGATTTTATCGCTGCGAGTCGATGCTACAAATGCCAGTCATTTGGGCACGTCTCAAAGCATTGTAAGGCGAAAGTAGACACATGCGGGCATTGTGGCAAGGACGGGCACGTCTTTAAAGACTGCCCTAAGAAAGAAGAGAAGCCTACTTGCATAAATTGCAAGAGAGCAGGCAGACCAGCCAATCATGGCTTGAGGGACCAAAGTTGTCCGGCATATAAGAATGCCTTAGAGATATGCCTAAGCAGGATTGACTTTGGCAAAAGTGATATCATTAAAAGGTAAAGAGTCCCAAAGAGTCATCAAATGACTCCACCCTGACGATCATTCGCAGGCAACACCTCAACATCTGGGTGTTTGTGATCGTAGGGTGAAATCGGCCCAAGAACGGCTGCCATACCGTTGCCGAGCCTGTTAGAGATCGTAGCCGCGGTGCTGGTAACTCCGCCTCCTCGTGGCCCCCGCTGGAAACGTTCCATTGCCAGGGCACAAGTTGCGGATGCGTGTGCCTGCGTGTACGTGAGGGTGGGTATATCTATATATATATCATCACACTCACGTATGCGTATGCACGCGTGTGTAGCATCGGTGCGCCTGTCGTGGAACGGCTAAGCGAGTTACCTCCTGAAATATGGGGCGGTCTACCCTTCTGATGATCCTTAAGTGGTGAAGAGGGGGTTTTTCCAAGCACACTTACCATCTACGTGCTGTATCCCTTGGTGCCACGTGATCTCGCTAAAAAGGCCATAACATCTGGCACTTAAAGCACGAAATTGCCGGTATGGATCGTATATCCGAGGTACGGCTAAGCCTGCAAGGGCTCACAAGCTATAGACTACATGTCACAGTACGATACCGATCAGCAGGTGGTTGTCGGCTCGACGACGGGAAGACGGTCCTCTTTCTGGATTTGCCGGGCCTTATATACATATTAATTGGTGGCGCGGAGTAGTGGTGCGGACGATTTTAGGGGTGGTTACGTGTATCCTGTTACCGCCAAAATGCGAGAAAATACGCATTCGGTTCCCGCCAAATTGTATTTCTAGGGCCGCGGGTAGTGCGGGGTGTTTAGTGTCAGAGTGACAGCTCCTTGACGCGGGAATTACGCGGTGAGGGTAGTTCTCGGAACAGTGACGCGGTACAGTTGATCCGTTATGCTGTATGTTCGGTCGACGTCGGTCTAGGTCGGTAGGGTTCGGTACGCGACGCGTTCGGTCGGTGTCGGTCTAGTTCGGTGGTGTTCGGAACGCGACGCGTTAGTAACAGGCCTGCTTGCTGCAGGTCTGTTACAAATAAACAACTTAACATCTCAAAAATATGTTCTCAAAGAATTAGACTTGAATTTTGCAAATTAACGGAAGTACAGCCCGTAGGAGCACAGCGCGACCTTGACACATGCCGCATAACGATACTTTTTATATGAATTTGGCCTCTTCGTAGAAGAAGCATCCCTTAAAGCAAGACGACGCGCGACGGCTAATTTTGTATTTTTATTAATTCATTGTCGATTCAATTAGACTTGAGTGAAGCGGCTAGTTAAATGACAAAGAAAAGCATTCGGTTACAGATGATTAACAAAATTTCCGACATACATACTATTGTCCGCCGAAGATGGTATTTTGTGGATTTCACCGCAGCCTCCCATAATCCACCAAAGTGAGGTGCGGCAGGTGGATTAAAATACCATTGCGTCCGCAGGTCACACAACTGGCTCCTGAGACTGCGGTTCTCCTGGCTGCTGGCGGTGAAGAGTCGACACAGCTCCCGGTCGGCTAAACTGAAGTTCGTCCCGCAGTCACTGTATGTACATATGGGCACAGATGCCACGGCGGGATACGAACCTGCGGAATGCAGCTAGGAAGGCCTCTGACGTGTAGTTGGACACCACCTCCAGATGAACGGCCTTGGTGACCATGCATACAGAGACTGCCCTTGTAGGCCTTGTGCCCACGCCCTGAGGTGGTCCGCAGCCAAATTGGACCAGCATAGTCGACTCGAGTGGAATGGAAGGGCCGAGCCGGCGTGACACGGTGCTCTGGCAGCTGTCCCAACAATTGATTAGCCGGGTCCGCCCGCCATCGCAAGCAGGTCACACATTTGTTGATGATGGCCTTGACAGTGGAGCGCCCCTTCGGAATCCAAAACCGCTGCCAGACAGCCCCTAAGGTTGCTTGGACTCCTCCGTGCAGAGTGGTTCTGTGGACACGTGAAATTAATAGTTCGGTGAGTTTTGAATCTGGGGGCAGAATGATCGGATGCGCCTCGTCTGGATTAAGCATCGCTTTGCTCAGTCTGCCTCTGATCCGCATGAGCCAGCTGCTGTCCAGTGTTGGAAGCAGTGATGTAAGATTGCTCTTGCTAGGTACGCATTGTCCCGTGGCTAACAGCGCGAACTCTGTTTTGTAGGCACTCCGCTGTACCAGTCTTATCCAACCCTTCTCTGCTTCGACAACCTCGGCAACGCTGAGGGCTGGTGGCTGCGTGGTTTGGAGAGTGTCAGCATTGGAAGAAGGGGAGGATGGCACATCGTGGCGTCTCCGGAGCCATCGTCGACACCATGCAGTGACGTGCAGCAATCTGAAGTAGGAGGAGAATCGCTGCAGCATGTGGTTGTCCTCCTCGGCTCTTTCTCCTTTGGCGATGGCAGTGTAGGATAATGATCGGAGACCGTTATATGGATGTGACGTTCGTCACCACAGTCCGTCCTGCTCTTGCAAGCCCAGGCCGTTCCTGTGGTATTGTTACGTTATTTTTGGGTTCCTTTTTTTATTCGCGAGGAGAGGAGGGGTTTTCTTTGGAAGAAGAAAAAAAATGTGAGAGGCGTTTAAATTTGGTAAAAGAAAAAATATAATATAAAATTAGTTTACAATAAATGAATATATGTATGTGTTTATTACATTGTGTGTGTGTGTTAGTGTACTTGTTTGTGTGTTAGAACCATGGTATTGGCGCGGGGATGGTGTACTCTTTACAAATATAGTGTACAAGGCGGGGGTCTCTTATAAGAGATGTGTTTAGTTGGGGAATTTTTGTGGGGGAAAAAGAATCTTCCTTAGCTCCCAAGGGATAACCTTTGGCGTGAAATAATCGTCAGGCTCGTGCTCGTATTCCGTCTCCTTTAACTCTGGATAATTAAACTCCTCTGGAGCCTCGCGGTTCTCTCCGTATAAGTGTAGTTTTAATTTCTGGAGTTGGTATCTCCGCCCTGCTCGCCTAACTCTTTTCTTTATTTTAGACATGGGTATCTACCTATAACAAAAATTTATCCCGTGACATCTTCCATGCACCAGGATAAATACTACTGTTGCTAGACCGTGACAGATGATACGCACCGATCTAGGTTTCGCAGTGCTGAGGTCCGCACCTGTGAAGGGGAGTTTTGTTTCTGAAAAATCGATATAGTTCGGGCTCAACCGTCGGCTGCGCCCGACAACGAACGGGAGCATCGACCGAGCGACCGAAAGGACCGCCGCGGCCCGCAAACAATAAACACGCGCGCCCGGCAAAACGGTCACTCGCTCGGTTTAAATGCTCCGATCGCTGAAAAACCGTTCGACAACGCGTTCCCCGCGACACCCCTTCCCCACGTCAGGAAGGCGGTGATATACACACCTCGCACGCCGGTGCGAGGTGAGTTTGAAAGCAACAGCGAAGCGCACCTTGACGTTAGCGATCACTACAGTTTACACAATTATTAAATACGAGTTCGAGAATCGCGATCCCCCGACGCGATCTCCTGCACGCCGAGTTCACACGTCCAGCGTGAACGTGCATTCCGCGCCCACGCGCATTGTACATATTGTATATAGTTTCGTATTTAAATATATTGTAAATAGTCTGTGTCGTGAAATTCGTCTACGTTCTCTCGTAATCGTCCCATCGTCCTCACCGGCAATTCACCGTCCCGATACCGACGGAACATTTGGTCCTTCGAGCCGGATAGTCCGAAGACGAAGGAGAGAAGGGAACCCTGTTCCCCCGCACGTCGATCACGCAGTCGATCGACGCCTGGCGCTTCGTGGGTCACCATACCGCTGTCTCCAAACTCCGTCCGAACGAGAGGAAGTCCCGGTTAGCTGCACCCGCTGTGAGTTCCTGTACCGGACTTCGCCGAGATGGAGGAACTTCTGAAGGAGCAGGAGCTGATTGTCCGCGGCCTCACGAGAATCCTCCCCAACTATAAGAAGATGGGGAAGGAGAACTTCCGCAAGGCAACGGCGGAGGAGCGTCTGCGACGTCTGCGGGTCGAGTGGGAGCGCTGCCAGCAGGTCCACCTACGCCTGGAGCTCAATGCCAGCGCGCTGGACCGAGAGACCAGGCCCTACTTCCGGGAGGGGCAATTCGACCGAGCAGAGGAAGCATTTGAACAGGCAAGCGACTTTTTCTGCGAATTCGTCGCGTCCGTGAAGGGCCTGTCCGAGACCTCGTCCGGCGTATCTCCCGCTAGCGAAACCGTCGCGAGCGCGTCGAACGGAACAAAATTGACGCGGATCGAAGTCCCCAAATTCGACGGCCGTTACGCCGCGTGGCCGACCTTCTTCGACTTGTTTACGTCGCTAGTCGTAAAGAACGGTTCCCTCGACGATGTACAGCGGTTGTATTACCTCAAGGGCGCGTTGGAGGGAAAGGCAGCGTCCGTGATTTCCCACGTAAAGGTGACCGCCGTCAATTTCGCCCCTGCGTGGAAAGCGGTCCAGTCGCGGTTCGAGAATAAACGGATGGTGGTCGGTGCCTTGGTGGGGGAACTGCTCCGTTACGCGCCGTTGATAGACGGAAGCGGGGAAGGCCTCGCAAGCCTACGCGACCATATCGCGGAGAATTTGGCTCAACTGGCCAATTTGGGCTGCCCCACCGACCAATGGGACAATCTGCTCGTCCAGCTGATCGTCCGAAACCTCGATCCGAAATCCCGGGAGGAATGGGAACTCTCCCTCGGTGCGTCTCGCGAACCACCCCGGTATAGTGAGCTCGACGAGTTTCTCGAGGCGCGCGTCCGTGCTCTCGAGGCAATACACCTCGCCGCCGAGGAGCGTCACACCGTCGCGGAAGAATACGCGGTCGCGACCGAACCCTCCCCCGTCCGATCGCTCACGGTTGCAGCTGCGAACTCGGCGAAGGTACAGTGCCCCAAGTGCAGCCAGAACCACTTGCTGTTTCGCTGCCCGGTGTTCAGGGCCATGCCCACCGCGCAGAGAAGGGAACTCGTGAAAAACCGCGGTTGCTGCTTCAACTGCCTCCGGACAGGTCATTCCGGGAATAGTTGTCCCGCTGCGACCCGATGCTTGCATTGCGGCAGGCCGCACCACACGTCGCTGCACCAGGCCTCATCGACCCCTTCGCCCTCCGCAACGGTCAATAACCGCGTGAAGGGAGAAGCAGATCGCGACGACGTCCCTGCCGCGCTTTTGAATTGCACGGCTCGCTCGTCCGAGAGCACGCCCTTCACCGTGCTGCTCGCCACGGCAATCGTTTGGGTCGAGACACGCGACGGGGTGACACGCGCAGTACGGGCCCTTCTGGATCAAGGATCGGAGGCGACCTTCGTCTCCGAGGCCCTCGTCCAGGCCTTACGTCTGCCCAAGCGGCCCGCGTGTATATCGGTCAAGGGTGCCGGGGACGCCCCGGTCGGCAAGGTAAACGCGCGCGTGGACCTTTCAATTCGAGGAGCCGGTCGAGCGACGCCCGCTATTCCGATGACGGCCTTCGTCCTTAAGCGGGTCACGTCCTACGCCCCCCGCACCGAGACGGACATCAGCGCGTTCCCTCATTTACGCGACCTCGCCCTCGCGGACCCGGACCCGAGACGGTCACTTCCGGTGGACCTGCTCATCGGCGCCCTCCTTCGTTCCGGTTTGCGTCGCGGAAAGGTTGGGACGCCAATTGCGCAGGAGACCGTGTTCGGGTGGGTCATCTCGGGTCCCACGCGCCCACGCTCTGGTTTTCCCCGTACCGTCGCGACGTCGCTGCATTGCCGCGCAGACGACGATTTGAAGCAGCAACTGCGGGTTTTTTGGGAGATCGTTGTCCGATACGTCGTCCGCCTTCCCCTTCGGTCGGAGCGCCCCTTCCCCCTCGGTGCGTCGCGGAATCGAGCACTCGCGATTTTACGAGGAGTCGAGCGACGACTCCGCTGCGACCCCCCGTTGGAGGTGGCATACCGCGAGTTGTTAAGGGAGTACGAGGGCCTGGATCACATGGAGGAGGCGTCGGACTCCTCCGGACAGACCCTCGCCGTATATTTGCCGCACCACCCGGTGGTGAAACGGGCAGACGACGGAACTCCGAAGGTTCGCGTCGTTTTCAACGCGTCTAGCCCCACCTCCAACGGGAAGTCGCTAAATGACCTCCTACTACCGGGGCCCAAACTGCAGCTGGACATTTTCGCGGTCCTACTCCGGTGGCGACTCCCACGAATCGCCCTTAAGGCCGACATCGCGAAAATGTTCAGGCAGATTCGCGTGCATAACGACGACGCTGACCTTCAGCGGATAGTGTGGCGACGCGAGCCTCACCACGAACCAACAGCCTTCCGACTCACCACGGTGACCTACGGAACCGCGTGCGCCCCGTTCCTGGCTCAACGGGTTCTACATAAGCTCGCGAAAGACGAGGGAAACGCATTCCCATGAGCATGCACCGTCCTTCGGAAAAATTTTTACGTGGACGATGCCCTCTTCGGGGCCGACACCGTGGACGAGGCGATAACGTGCCGCGACGAGCTCAAGCAGCTTATGCGGCGAGGGGGATTTGACCTCGGGAAATGGGCGGCCAACACTCCTCTAGTGTTGGCCGAAGGGCCTGAATCGCAGGCGGTTGGGTTGTTGCAGGGCTCTCCCTCCAATCACCCCGTGTTGGGGGTGGACTGGAGCCCCGAATCGGATTCCTTCGGGTTCTCCGTGGAACACGAATGCCCGTCGTCGGCCACGAAGAGGGACGTCTTGTCCACGATTGCTCGTCTGTACGACCCGTTGGGCTGGGCTGCTCCGGTAGTAGTCAAGGCCAAGATCGTGCTCCAGGAGTTGTGGCTGAGAGGGTCCGAGTGGGATGAGCCGATCCCGTCCGAACTCAGCCCGACCTGGAGCGCGATCGTCCAAGGATTGCCCGCTCTGCGTAGCGCGCGCATTCCCCGGTGGTTCGGTGTGCGACAAACGCCGCGCGACGGCGATCGGTACGAGCTGCACGGATTCGCAGACGCGTCATCTCGCGCGTACGGAGCGGTGGTTTATCTAGTCTCGCGATCGCCACCGGGCGGCACCGCGGGGATTCGCGTAACTCTCGTTGCCTCGCGCACCAAGGTCGCTCCCCTGAAGACCGTCAGCATTCCACGGTTGGAGCTCTGCGCGGCCGCGTTACTGGCAAAATTGTTACGCCGTATTGCCGACGAAACCCTCGCGGACCACCTCGACCTTTTCGCGTGGTCGGACTCGCAGGTAGTGCTCGCGTGGCTGGCCCAGACGCCCTCCACGTGGACTGTGTTCGTGGCGAACCGCGTGGGCCTCATCCACGACGCTCTACCTGGCACGCCCTGGCGACACGTCGGAACCGCCGACAACCCCGCGGACTGCGCCTCCCGCGGTCTCCTTGCCGGTGAACTGCTCCGTCACGAACTGTGGTGGAGGGGGCCAACGTGGCTCTCGGGTCCGCGGTCCGGCTGGCCGCGAGCTCGCCCCGAACCCCTCGAGGCGCCGAGCCTCGATATACGGGTTCAAACCGCGCGCGTGCAAGACGAGGAGGAGAGCCCCTTGGCCCCCCTCCCCGACAGCGTCTCTTCGTGGGCAAGGCTGCTTCGGGTCACCGCGTGTTGCTTCCGGTTCGTCGCGGCCCTTCGACGGAAGTTGGGTAGTTCAAACGCTGACGACCACCCTTCCGCGATGATACGCCGGGCAAGAACGTTGTGGCTCCGGTGGCTGCAACGCGCCGCGTTCAAGGACGAGTTGACCCGCGTCGGAAAGCGGCAATTCGTCGGAGAAGCCTCACCGCTGAGGCGGTTGAACCCGTTCGTCGATGCGGCGGGATTGCTCCGGGTGGGGGGAAGATTTTCGCGGTCATCCCTTCCGTACGACGAAATGCACCCGGTCATCCTGCCGAAACATCCACTTGTCGAGCTCCTCGTCGACTCCGTGCATTCGGCCACCCTCCACGGAGGGCCGCAGCTCACCTTGAGCGTGCTAAGGAGGACGTACTGGCCACTGGGAGCCCGCGAGCTCGTTCGCCGGGTATTGTAGAGATGCGTGACCTGTGCGCGCCACCGCGCCACGCCAGCCTCCCAAGTAATGGCCTCCTTACCACGCGCAAGGGTACAACCTTCCCGTCCGTTCTCGCACGTCGGGGTCGATTATGCGGGCCCCCTCTGGACCCGCATGGGCAAGGGACGGGGGTACAAGTCCCAGAAGGCTTATATCGCGGTCTTCGTATGCTTCGCGACGAGCGCGGTCCACTTGGAGCTCGTGAGTGATTGCACCACCAAGGGGTTTTTGGCCGCGCTCCGCCGATTCGTCTCACGACGAGGCCGGCCCACGGAAATCTATTCCGACAACGGAACCAATTTTCGTGGAGCCGCTCGTGAGCTCGCGTCGATGAGTCGCAGCGCGGTCAATTCCTCCGAGGTCGCCTCGTTTCTCGCGCGGGCGGAGATCGCGTGGCATTTCTCCCCGCCCGGTGCACCCCACTTCGGGGGCCTCTGGGAAGCGGGAGTTAAGGCAGTAAAACGCCACCTCGTGAGAGTCGTAGGTTCGCACACTCTCACGTTCGAGGAAATGGCGACATTGCTGTGCGCGATAGAGGCATGCCTTAATTCCCGCCCCCTCACGCCGCTCTCTCGCAATCCCGACGACTACGCGGCTCTCACTCCAGGGCATTTTTTGACGGGGGCCCCGACCCTCACGCTACCTGGAGAAATCGTTCCGGACATCGAGTCGACCCCTCTGTCCCGTTGGCAGGTCGAGCACATGCGCGCGAACTTTTGGAAGCAGTGGCAACGAGAGTACTTGCATACTCTCCAGGAACGCAGTAAGTGGTGGCGAACTGAGACCAACCTTCGTCCGGGAGAACTGGTGGTGATTCGCGAGCCGAACAACCCGCCAGCCGTCTGGCGGCTCGCACGCGTGGAAACACTCCACCCCGGCGCGGACAACCGCGTCCGCGTCGTTACCGTACGCACCGCGGCGGGAAAATTCAAGAGGCCGATCGCGCAGCTCGTTCGATTGCCCGTAGACGCAGGCGGGGACACTTCCCCATCTTCAGCGACGGCGTAATAGCGAGCGAGATGCGTCGCCCCGCGTCGCATCGCCGTGCTTCACGGCAGGCGGCAATTGTAGTAGGGCAATAACGGACCCGCTCCACTCCGTAGCGGTACACGGCGGGCGGCGCATACCCGTGTACATTGCGCCAGTATTGTAAATAGTTTTTTTTCTTGTTTGTATATATCGTGTTTATGTCCTAGTTTAAGATTTGCGTCAGCGGAGCTGAGGCGGGCGGAATGTTCGGGCTTATCGCAACCAAGTGCCAGCAACCATGTGGATTGTATCGTGATCTTGGTCCGGACCACGACTGGAGTGAGCCATCCCAGTGGATCAAACAGCTGGGCTGCTTTGGACACCACGCCCCGCTTGGTGAATGGTTGCGCTTGTTCGTCGGAGATAGTGTATTGGAAACAGTCCTCGTGAGGTGACCACTGGAGGCCACGTTTCGCGTGAGTGGAATCTGTCCAAGTTTTCGGCTGCTCTTGGACAGCTTTGCGCAACGAGGGCTGCGTCGCTGGGTCCTGGCACGGCTGCGGTGTGACGTCATGCAGGTCAGCAACGTTGGACGCCCACTTTTGCAACGGGAAGCCGCCGCCTTACACAGCTGGTGAAGTTGGAGTGCTGTTTTTTTCAAGGCGGGGATTGTGTCGGCTCCCGTCAAAATGTCGTCGACGTATGAGTCGTGTCTGAGTGCCTGTGCGCCGCAGGGATGACGGCTGCCTTCGTCTTCGGCCAACTGATGCAACGTCCTGACTGCCAGATAGGGTGCACACGACAGACCGTAAGTGACCGTGTTTAGTTGGAATTCACTCACGCGTTGCGTCCCGCTGTCTCTCCACAGGATCCTCTGGTGATCGCGGTCCTCTGGATGTATCTGCCGATAGATCTTGGTGATGTCAGCCGCCACCACGTATTGGTGCTTGCGCCACCGCAACAGGACGTCAGCCAGGAGAGGGAGCAGATTCGGTCCAACGTGTAGGCAGTTGTTGAGCGACAGCTGCGATGGCTCCGACCAGGAGCCGTTGAAGACCACCCTCAACTTTGTCGTGGTGCTGCTGGGCTTGAGTACACCGTGATGCGGAAGATAGTGTACGGTTTGGTCAGCGGATGGTTCGCTGACCAACGACATGTGGCCCAGCTCCTGGTACTCCTTGACGAAGCTGAGGTACAGCGCCTTGAAGTCTTCGTCTCGTCGGAAGCGCTGTTCCATCCTTCTTAGCGCTTGCCACCCTGCTGTCCTCGACCCTGATATGAGTGGACATGGTTTTCGGGAAGGGAGTCTCACCTGGTACCGACCCTCCGTAGTGCGTGAGTGGGTCGAGACGAAGTGGCTCTCGCATTCCTTGTCCTCCGCCGTAGGCGTCGAGTCGACTTCCCGAAGTTCCTTCTGCTCCCAGAACCTTCGTACCAGCGAGGTCAAAGAGTCACCGATCACTGCCTGATGCACTTGGACGTGCGAGGACTCGGCCGATGCTCCCGTCATTCCGGTAATGATCCAGCCGAACGTGGTGAGCTGGCCGACTGGCTTATTTGCTGACCCTTTTCTTACGCCTTCTCGAATTATTGCAGGGTACACATCTGCTCCCAGCAGGACCTCGATGGGCTTCGCATATTCCGTAGAGGGATCTGCCAATTGCAACCCCTGCAGATGGCTCCACTTGCGATGCGGTGTTGAATGGCCAAGAGCATAGCTTGAGAGCTTCGGAAGCATGAGAGCGGAGACCTTGAGCACGTCACCCTCACTGGCAGCAATGTTCAGGTTGACTCGTCCTCGGACCTTGGCGAGCTGCTGCCCTCCTACCCCGAAGACGTCCACGGAGGATGCTGTTCGTGGAAGCTGGAGTCGCTGAGCCAACCCTTCGCTGACCATGGTGACTTCGGCCCCCCGGTCGATGAGAGCTCGAACTGCCTGCCGTTTCCCGAACCTGTCGGCAACTAGGATTATCGCCGTCGCGAACAACACCTTACCTGACATGTTCCGGCAGTCCAGGGTGTGGTGAGCGGGGTCCGTAGGGTTACGGGGTTCTCTAATGGTGACTCGGATCCATTGGAGGATATACCACAGTGGTGGTGGTCCGTAACCTAAAATCCTCTTGCTCCACCTCCTCGTGGTGGACCCTGGGCACTCACTAATCCCCTCGGGGTGCGGTGAGTGGCTAACGGAGCAAGGGGTACGCGGCGGGAAGTAGCTCCTGTGATGTGTGAGGCGATGCCGGCGGGATCTTCGGATCCTGGCAGGGCTTCCCTTGCCGGTAAGGCTCACACTGAGTAGGAGTGAAAACCGCTGCACACGTGTCCTGGGCAGCAAGTTGTCTGTCCAGGGCCGCATACCGTAAACCAGTGGACGTGGTCCACTGGAACGGGGGGCTTGCCTTAACCGGCCGGCCTGCGAGGAGGATAAAGGCCGTCGCACACTAGGACGCACCAGCACCGCACCAGCGGCAGCGTTTTGCCTTTCTCCTGTGTATTTCAATGGGAGTGCGCACACTTAGTAGACGCAGCACGGCACCAGCACGCCTCCGTATCGACTCGGCAAAATGTGCGCACACTAGGACGCACCATCGCCTGACAAGCACCGTACCAACCGACGGTTTGCCTTTCTCCTGTGTATTTCAATGGGAGTGCGCACACTGTGTAGCCACAGCACAGCACCAGCACGCCTCCGAATCGACTCGACAGAAGGGACATGCTCGGCGAGAATGTTTTGCCGGTGCTAGATGTGCTGTTCGTACAGTTTTCGATAGATGATCGTAACAAGTCGTATCCTCGCATAGAAATTGAATTGGTTCGTCAATTTCGTATATTCGTCAAAAAATGACAATATTAATTATACTAATTTTTAAGTTTTAAATATTTATAAAAAAAATTATATGTACATAACTTGAACAGACTGTCAATTTTTCGATAGGTGTTATAAAAAGATCATAAATAAGTTTTTATAAAAATTTAATAAAAATAATCATTTATCAAAAGTTCATATTTCATGCTAGAGAAGGCAGTAATCGTTCAATTTCACAGAAGTTATTCAGAAAATCTAGTTTTTCTAAAATATTAATTTGTATGTTTTCTGATTATTGAGAGAACAAGGTGGGACTGGAAGTCGGCAAACTAATAATACGCAATAACAGAAATTAATGATACGCAATATGTCAAATGCGCGTATTATCGCGACGAACGTTCAGACAGAAGTGTAAAACAAAATATAATAATTATTAACTCCGATGAAGAAAACGGAAGTGTCATGCGCGAATGTTAAAGACAATCATTCCCCGGAACAAAGGGCGCTGATTGACAATTCGATGAATTGCATCAGTTGCAGATAATCACTATCGATGATAGACATTATTTTTGCTGGCAAATAACTATTGTAAATGACGACAATTCTTCATAAGGTCCTAAGGTTCATAAGGTCATAAGGAACCGTTATCGACGATGGAAATAATTTTTAGCTGTTAGCGACCATTGTCGAGGACAGAAACTTTTTTTTTGTCTACTAATGACCATTATCAATTTATGCGCGAATCAGAATAGATCGAAATCGAAATTATGTTTGTGGATATATCCGCAGTAGCACGTTAATATGGAAAACAAAAGAAACGGCACGGATGCCTCGAAAATTTTCTTTTCGTCCGACTTGTAAGATCTTTTTTCTTTTTGTCCCTTTCTTAAAATAATAAACGATTGTAAGAAGCGTTAAAGCTCGCCGCTCGAAACTAACTGTGCCCAAACCCCGGTAATCTGCAATAATCAAATTACGACAGCGTACCAATTATCGACATAGGACTCTGAAGAAGTCAACGAAGTCACCCCGTCATAAAGCAATAAAAACTCGACCGGACGTATCAACCAGCAGTCCGGAATAATTTTACATCCCCTTATTACCCAAAATTATTCGTCCCAAATGTCTCGCACATAAATGTCCCTGAACTATCCCCACTCCTGCGGGGTATACCCCGTGAGGGGCCATAAAACTCGAGAGGCCGATGCCGCCGAGAATTGTAACATGATACGGGTCGGGTATATCGGTGTGAGACTAGGAGACCACTACTAATCCGATGACAAAACTTCTTTATTTTTCATTATTTTTTTATGGAACTTTCGCCAAAATATTCTTGATATTTTTCTAATGAAATTGATACCAAAAATGATATAATTCCGATGATATTTACGTGTGTAATGGACGATAGGAGGCTCGTGCACAAGGAAACACAGCGTATGGGAAAGAAAGAGCCGCGGAGAGTCGCAGTCGCCGGCACAGTTGAAAGGCCCGCGGCGTCCTCACAATGTAATCCCAATAAAAAACTTTTTTATTATTACTTATTTTTGTATGAGACTTTCACCAATATATTTGTGGCATTTTTCTGATTAAAATGATACTAAACACGATATAATTCGGATCATATAAAGGTATGTATATGGACATTTACAAGTCGAGTACATCGGTGAGGCAACTTGTCCCGTCAACTCCCATCGTCCATTCCACACGTAAATATCATCGAAATTATATCATATTTGGTATCAATTTCATTAGAAAAATATCAAGAATATTTTGGCGAAAGTTCCATAAAAAAATAATGAAAAATAAAGAAGTTTTGCCATCGGATTAGTAGTGGTCTCACACCGATATACCCGACCCGTATCATGTTTACATTTCTCGGCGACCGAGGCCCCTCGATGTTCTCATTCCATTTCTACGTTCGGCACACGTCAAAGAATAGTTTCCCTCGCACATAATTGTCCCTGGCCGGACCCGTGGTTTGGACAATTATCGATGAAATACTGTACCTACAAAATATCCTAGTAGAACTAATTTTATATTTCAGCTTATACAGAAGGATGGTCCACCAGATGTTACCACCTCGATTTTCGTCATTATTATTAATTGTAGCGAAGATATGCATCTCTCAAAACCATGCAACCTTATATAAACATTCGTCGAAACGAATAATAACAATGACGAAAATCGAGGTGGTAATGTCTGGTGGACCATCCTTCTGTATAAGCTGAAATATAAAATTAGTTCTACTAGGATATTTTGTAGGTATATGCTACCATGGAAACAAAAAGGACGAATAATTTTGGGTAATAAGGAGATGTAAAATCATTCCGGACTGCTGGTTGATACGTTCGGTCGAGTTTTTATTGCTTTATGACGGGGTGACTTCGTTGACTTCTTCAGAGTCCTATGTCGATAATTGGCACGCTGTCGTAATTTGATTATTGCGGATTACCGGGGTTTGGGCACAGTTAGTTTCGAGCGGCGAGCTTTAACGCTTCTTACAATCGTTTATTATTTTAAGAAAGGGACGAAAAGAAAAAAGATCTTACAAGTGGGACGAAAAGAAAATTTTCGAGGCATCCGTGCCGTTTCTTTTGTTTTCCATATCAACGTGCTACTGCGGATATATCCACAAACATAATTTCGATTTCGATCTATTCTGACTCGCGCATAAATTGATAATGGTTATTAGTAGACAAAAAAAATTTCTGTCCTCGACAATGGTCGCTAACAGCTAAAAATTATTTCCATCGTCGATAACGGTTCCTTATGACCAAGAAGAATTGTCGTCATTTACAATGGTTATTTGCCAGCAAAAATAATGTCTATCATTGATAATGATTATCTGCAACTGATGCAATTCGTCGAATCAGCGCCCTTTGTTCCGGGGAATGATTGTAATATATTTTTTAAACAAGTTATTTATTTTTTTAATCAGTTTAGACGAAGAGATTCGCCATTCAAAGACGCACAAATTGGATTTTGAAATTTTCGTCTAGGCCTAATACTTTCGGAGATATTGAATAAAATGGATTTTTCCACCCAACTTTGAGGCCTACTTCCATCCCCTTAATATGAATGTCGACAACTATAAAAAAAATACGCGTGAAATATTTTTTTGAGTTCTATATCGTACCAAAATTTCATTAAAATTGGCGAGTTACGATTATTATTACTAACCTCCCTTGTTAGACCGTTCCCCTATCCCCATCCCCGGGTGACTTACCCCGCGGGGTGCCAAGAAGCTCGAGCCTCGAGCTGCCGCGGTTGCCGGGTAGTGCAATAAACACGGCCGGATTGGGTATATCGATGTGAACCACTACTAATCGAATTACAAAACTTATTTATTTTTCATTATTCTTTATTGAGACTTTCGCCAATTTATTGGTGGCATTTTTCCGATTAAAATGACACTAAACACGGTACAATTGCAACTGTATTTAGTGGTTTAATTGACGGTATATTGTGCGGCGCGCAGTGCTGAGGCGGTGCTGGTGCGTCCTAGTGTGCGGCTAACAGCACCAAAACGTGGCCGGCGCGCGATGCCGTGCCGGTGCTGAGGCGGTGCTGGTGCGTCCTAGTGTGCGACGGCCTTAAACCTCTATAAAAAAGTCTCTATCCCAAGCTATCGTAACGTGGCGATGGGAAACTCCCGGAGTAAGCGCCGGGGGTGGGCGATGGATGCATCTGCTCTCAAGCGTTGTACAACTTCTGGGTACCTGCCGCCCCCCAGTCGTATTAGGCTTGCCGGGGTAAGCGGCTCTGCCCCGGTCGACCTTTATGTCCGCCTAGAATTGGAGGGCATCGAGTGAACCGTCCCCAGAAATGGGGGCGTTGTAACCAGGCCCAATTATGATATGATAATGATTGACGACAACGAGCCTCGGAACAACAATTCCGAGACGGAGGGGACACCGCGCCCGGAAGCGGGGTTGGTGGGGGTTGCGGTAGCACGAATAGTGCTACCGAGATGCCCTGCTGCGGGCTCTTCACAGAGCACGCAGTTGGAGCTGGTGGAGGGGGAGGGCCCTCGCCCGGCGGCCGGGCGCATCTTGCGCTCTGCGTCGTCGGGTTTGGCGGCCGGGCGCACTGGGCGCTCTGTGTCGCCGGCCAGGACGACCGAGCGCGTTGGGCGCTCTGTGTCGCCTGGCGTTGCGGCGGGGTGTACAACCCCGTCGCAGGCTTCTGTCGCGGGCTCTGTTAGGAGCCTGCGGCAGGAGGTATTCGAGGCGGCGGTGACGGCCCATGAGTCCGCGACTCATGGTAGCGTCCCGCCGTCTCCGATGGGGAATAGGAGGCTCTCCGTTTCGTCCCGGGTTTCGGGGTCGGACGGAGAGTCCCTTGCTTCAGCTGGGAGGCTGAAGAGGAAGGCTGACGCGGGGTCGGAGGATTTGGCGGGGCGTGGTAAGCGCCCCTCCAAGGACCCCACCCCGAAAGTGGCCGAGTTGGCGCTAGAGGTTCGAGCCCTGAGTACCGGCGAGATTCTCCAGGAATTCCTGGAGAAAGTTCGTGCGGTGGAGGAAACGGCGCTCAGGAGCTCGAACCTCAAAGGCACTAGCGTGCGCAATTTGAAGGAAGCTGCGCGTTATGCCGAGGCGGCCTTCATGGAGATGTGCAAGAGGGGAGGCGGAGACGCTGCCGCCGCTGCGAGCCTCCCCTCATCTCCGGCTCCCAACCCGCGGTCCTACGAACGTCTCCTTGGTGAGAACGCGGACTTGCGGGTGGAGCTGGAGAGCATGAGGGCCACCAATGTGGCCATCATGGGGGAGTTGATGGCGATGAAGAGGAGAGAGGTGCCGATACCTCTTCTACCTCACTCGTCGCCATCGCCTCCCCCCGCCAGCGACCGGCCGGTACAGCCGCGGGTGACGGAGGTGCCGCGGCCACCTCCGTCGGAGGCTGAGTTGATGCCTCCCCCCGTCTCACGGGAGGAGGCACCTTGCCCACGCGGCCTAATGGAGCAGCTGTCTGCCCTTCTGGACGCCAAATTGGCGCCCATTAGGAAGGAGCAGGCAGCTCTCCGGGCGGCGGTGTTCGGGGCATCTCCGGTGCCTGCTGCCTCCCAGCGGCGGCGGGAGGGCCTAAGGTCGGCCTCGGCCGCCGCGAAGACGGCACCTCCTCTTCCCCCCCCTGCCCCCGTCTCTGCTGACGGGGTGGGTGGGAGGAGGAAGAGGAAGAAGAAGAAGGGTGGGAAGGGGCCGGCAGATCCGGTCCCTCCCCCGGTTTCTCGGGTGCCCGTGCCGGCCGCTCCGGTAGTCCCGGCCCCTACTCGGCCTGCTGCCGAACCCCCGGGAGAGTCCTGGGTGACGGTAGTGGGCCGACGCGCCAAGGCTGGGGCGAAAGCCGGGGCCAAGGCTGCGGCGCCCCAACCCGGTAAGGCTCCTAAAGGAGCGTCTGGGGGGAGGGGGAAAGGGAAGCCCTCCCCGAAGGTGGCTCCCCCTCCGAAGACGGCGGCGATTTCGCTGACCGTCCCGGAGGGGTGTAAGACTGCCATCGCCGACGCCATGGTCCTCGTCAAGAGGTCCGTTGACCTGGCGTCGGTGGGGGTCAGCGACCTGCGGGTTAAGAGGGCGGTGACCGGGGGTCTCCTGTTGGAGGTCCCCGGTCCCGAGGGGGCAGTCAGGGCGGACGCCCTGGCTGCCAAAATGGTGACCGCTTTGAGTGGCACGGGGGTGAGGGTCGCCAGGCCCGTCAAGACGGCGGAACTCCGTCTGAGGGGCCTGGACGACAGTGTCACCCCTGACGAGGTGAAGGCGGTGGTTGTGGCTGCCACTCGGTGCTCACCCGAGGCCTTAAAGGTCGGGGACATTAAGTTCCCGGCCAACGGGTTGGGCACCGTATGGGTACAGTGCCCCGCTGCAGCCGCCCGCCAGTTGGCTGACGCCGGCAAGGTCCGGGTCGGGTGGTCGTCCGCCCGAGTTGAGGTGCTGGCCGCGAGGTCGCTGCAGTGTTTCCGCTGCCTGGCTGTGGGACACGTCAGGCAGCGGTGCACTAGCACCGTAGACCGTAGCGGCCAGTGCTACAGGTGTGGAGCGGACGACCACCGGGCGAACATGTGCTCGGCGGCCCCTCGGTGCCCCATATGCACCGCGTTGGGGAGGCCTGCCGGGCACAAGGCGGGGGGCGCTTCTTGCCCCCCCGCCCCGAAGAAGAGCCGGAAACCTGGGGGGGAGGGGACCCCCAGTAAGCCGGCGGTGGAGGGGAGGAGTGCGGCAGCTGCTGCACCCTCCCCAATACCCGAGGGGGTGATGGAGGTGGATGCTCCACCTCCACCGTCCACCTCAATTGAGGTGGCAGAGCCGGGAGCATCTACGGCCGATTAATGCCCCAGATGCTCCTGGCTCTTCTGGCCAACCTGAACCGCTCGCGCAGTGCCCAGGACCTGTTAGTCCAGGGCCTTGCCGAGCGGCAGGTCGGGTTGGCTGTCATCACGGAGCCCTACGTTGTCCCTGATTCCCCCCCTTGGGTAGGGGACACGGAGGGCTCCGTGATGATTTGGCACCGTCAGGGGGCGGAATTCCCCCCCTGTACGGTGGTAATGAGGGGCGATGGGTACGCCCTGGTGCGATGGGGAAGGTGTCTGGTCGCGGGATGCTACATCTCGCCCAATTGCGGCCTCGCAGGGTTCGAGGGGTTTTTGGACCGGTTAGGGGCGGCGATCGCACCCTATATATCCGGTCCAGTTTTGGTCCTGGGGGACTTCAATGCGAAGTCCCCCTCTTGGGGTAACCCCCGGACCACCCCTCGTGGCGAGGCCCTTGAGGATTGGGCTGGGGGCATGGAGCTCCGGTTGATTAACCGGGGCTCCGTTCCCACGTGCGTGCGGTGGAACGGGTGGTCCATAGTCGATTTGACTTGGGCCACCCCTGCAGCCGTGCGCCGTGTGTCCGCTTGGAGGGTGGCCACAGAGTGGGAGACTCTGTCGGACCACCTCCACGTCACCATGATGGTGGCGGCCGAATCGGCAGCGGACAGGCCCCCTGGATGTGGCATCCGTTCGGCGCCCAAGAGATGGGCGCTGAAGCGACTGGACGTGGACGTCCTGAGAGCCGGAGCTCTCGCCTACTCCTGGCCGGTGGCCAGGGAGCGCGGGGCTGACGAGGGGGTGTCGTGGTTCCGGGGCATCTTAGAGTCGCTTTGCGACGCGGCAATGCCCCGGACCGGTCGACTACCCCCGAAGCGGTCAGTTTACTGGTGGTCGGGCGAAATTGCGGACCTGAGGGATGGCTGTGTCCGCGCCCGACGCCAGTTTACCCGCGCTCGTCGCCGCCTCTCCAGGAGCGGCGGCGACGAGGCGAGGGTGGCCGTCCTGTACGGTGTGTACAGGGCGGCCAGAATGGCTCTCCAGCGTGCGATTGCCGCTGCCAAGGCCAAGGCCTGGGATGAGCTCTTACGGACCCTTGATAGGGACCGTTGGGGGCGCCCTTATAAGGCGGTGCTTGGGAAGCTCCGCCCATGGGCGCCCCCTGTCACGGAGCAGTTGGAGCCCGAGTTCCTGGGGCGGGTCATATCCACCCTCTTCCCCCCTACGGGGGGCGGAGGGGTTGACCCGCCCACTGCGGTCCAGTTTGACTGGACCGCGGAACTCGGGGTCTCCGAGTATGAGCTCTCCCAGGCTGTTCAGCGAGTCCGGGAAGGGGGCCGTAAGGCCCCCGGACCAGATGGAGTTCCCGGACGCGTGCTGGCCTTGGTGTTGGACGTCCTAGCCCCGGCTTTCAGACGGGTATTGGATGCCTGTCTGAGCCGGGGCACCTTCCCCCGGGAGTGGAAGGTCGCCAGGTTGGTCCTCCTCCGTAAGGATGGAAGGCCCGCAGATTCTCCCTCTGCGTATCGGCCCTTGTGTCTCCTCGACGAGGCGGCTAAGATCTTTGAGAAGATCATTGCCGATCGCCTCGTCGAGCACCTGTCCCGTGGTGGTCCCGATCTGAGCGACAGCCAGTTTGGGTTCCGGAGGGGGCGTTCGACGATCGATGCGATTGGTCGTCTTGCCACCCTCCGGAGTGAGGCTGTCGCTCGGGGCAGGGTGTTGTTGGCGGTGAGTCTTGACATCACCAATGCCTTCAACGCCCTGCCCTGGGGTGAGGTAGTGGGGGCGCTGGATTATTTCCAGGTGCCCCCCTACCTCCGGGCTGTGCTTCGGGACTACCTGAGGGACAGGTGGTTTGAGTATCCGGGCCGATACGGTGTAATGAGGAGGGAGGAGATGCGCCGCGGTGTCCCGCAGGGGTCGGTCCTTGGGCCGCTCCTGTGGGACCTCACTTATGACGCGGTGCTGCGGGCCTCTCTCCCCCTTGGCGTCAACGTTGTCTGCTATGCGGATGACACATTAGTTGTCGTCGAGGGGGAGACGTGGAGGAGGACCAGTAGCCTGGCGACTGCAGCGGTGGGCTGCGTCGTCGGTGGAATCCGGAGGCTGGGTTTGGAGATTTCCGCCGGCAAGACCGAGGCGATGTGGTTGCATGCATTGCCTCGGGGCCGGCGGCCTCCCCAGCTCCGGATCCAGGTGGGTGATGCCTCTGTCGAGGTGAAGGGCGAGATGGGGTATCTCGGCCTGACCCTCGACAGCCGCTGGTGCTTTGAACAGCACTTCGACCGTGCGGCCCCCCGAGCAGAGAAGGTGGCAGCTGCCCTTGGGCGGCTGCTGCCTAATATGGGGGGGCCCGATGGAAGGACACGTCGCCTCTATGCGGGGGTGGTGCGGTCTAAAATCCTTTATGGAGCCCCAGTGTGGTCACAGCAATTAATGGCCGGTCGGCGCAGCCTAGCGAATACTAATCGCGTGCAGCGCCGACTGGCCCTGCGGACCATACGGGGTTACCGCACCATTTCCGCTGAGGCGGCGTGCCTCCTCGCGGGGATGGCTCCCCTTGAGATGGTGGCGGAGGAGTGGGCGTGCCATTACAGGACGGCCTGCTCCATCCGCCGCGGGGAGCTTGATCCGGAGGGGGAAGAGGTCGAAGTGCTTAGGCACCAGGCCCGGTTGGACACACTGGCCCACTGGCGGCGGCAGGTTGTTGCCGCCAACTCGGGCCGGCCTATTGTCCGGGCCCTCCTGCCCATTCTGGGAGATTGGTGCAGGGGGCGGGTAAGGATCACCTACCGTCTGACGCAGTTGCTCTCCGGCCATGGGTGCTTTGGAGAGTACCTGCGTCGGATTGGCAAGGAACCGACGACGCAGTGCCATCACTGTGAGGAGGAACAGGACTCGGCGCGGCACACGCTTGAAGAATGTCCGGCGTGGTCGGCG
Organism: Lasioglossum lativentre; assembly: GCA_916610255.1. NCBI lineage: Eukaryota > Metazoa > Arthropoda > Insecta > Hymenoptera > Halictidae > Lasioglossum > Lasioglossum lativentre. The sequence goes on along the minus strand of OU744359.1, from coordinate 18,352,304 downwards.
CCGCGCCGAGTCCTGAGAAGGGTGCTGGGAGCGGACCTCTCGCTGCGGGCCATAGTTGATGGCATGGTCGGCAGCGAGAGGTCGTGGAGAGCAATCGCCTCCTTCTGCGAGGACGTTATCTCGCAGAAGGAGGCGGCGGAGAGGGGGCGCGAGGCCGACCCCCTCTCTGCAAGGAGATTGGCCTCTAGGGGACGTCCCCCTAGAGGCCGGCGGCCCCCGGTGAGGGGTCGTAGGCGTGATGGCGCTGGTGGGACTGATTAGTTGTTCAACTCCCACCACCGCCATTGGGGGACTGTGGAGTCCCCCAGGGGTTGGCCGGCTGGCGGGTGGGCTGGGTGCCTGTTTGCACCCTGCCTGCCCGCTCCGCCGGCTTCACCCCACATTAGGGGTGTACTGGGGGGTGGGATTGGGTTGGGGTTCGTGGGGGTGGAGCGCTTGCTCCTCTCCCCCTTCTTCTTCTTCTTTCTTCCTTCTTTTAGCGCGTGCGGAGACCTCCTCCCTCGGCCGGGTGGGGCCCCTTCGGGCCCGCCCCTCCGAGCGAGGAAGGGGGTCTCCGGGGGTCGCGGGCGGCCAGAGCTGGGGCTCTGGTCGTCCAGCCGAGCGACCCTTGGGATGGGGGGCGCTGTGTGGGTGGCCCGCACGGCGTTCTACTAGGGGTTTAGGTTTGTTGGGGGGAGCTTCTCTCCCCCCCGGGATGGGGCTCATTGCCAAGAGGTGGGGGTGGTCGGTGGCATTCGTTCACGAGATCCCGACCGCCCCCAATTAGCTCAGGGAGGCCACCGTGGGGTCGTTGGTGGGTATGCCCCGATCCGGCGTCTGCCGGGTCGGGGAGAGTCCCACATAACCCCGCTTCCCCCCCCCCCCAGGGGGGGCGGGGTATGCGTAATGCATTTTCCCCACGTAAAAAAAAAAAAAAAAAAAAAGGGTGTGGTGAGCCATCTTATTCGGGGAGGCGCCACCTCGAAAGGGATCGACGAGTGATGTCCTTCTCCGCAGGACATGCAGCTCTTCGAGGACGGACATGCATCGACGGAGTGGTTGCCGAAGCAGTTGGCACAGCGATGCAGCTTCTCCACTAGCCCTCGACGCTCTGCTGGTAATCTGGACACTGCATGATGTAGTGTCCCTTGTTGTACTTCGCACATGTAAGTTTGGAGTTTTGCTGTGCATGGTTCGTTCTCACGACTCTCGTCCCCTCTTTAGGTCGGGTCTGACTCTTGCTCGAGCATGCATCGACGTTCCTGACTTGGCTGCAGCCAGGACTCTGGACAGACCTCGAGGACACCGGTCAGGGGACGCCTCCAGCTGCTGACGCCGCTTGGAGCGAAAGTCCTTCAGCGTGGCGAAGGAAGGTGGATCGCTGCTGCCCGTGACCCTCTCTTCCCATTTGTCTCTCGTCACGGGATCGAGGAGGTTGACGACGGAGTACACAAACCAGTCCTCCGTCTTGTTGATCGGCAGTCCCAATCCCTCGAGCGTGTTCACCACTGAAATGACGCCCTTGTGGATATTCGCGATCTCTGCAGCGGAACTCTCACGCATCTTGGGGAGCGAGGCGAGTTTATCGAGGCGCGATCTGACAAGAATCCGCTTGTTCTCGAACTGCTCTTCCAGGATCGTCCATGCTCAATCGTAGTTCTCGTTGGTGGTGGCGAGATCCTTGACGAAGTCGGCAGCTTGTCCGTGAAGGCAGCCCTTGAGGTAATGTAGCCAGTCTACCTCGCTCAATATTTTATTACATTCAATTATGGACTTGAACAGGTCCTTGAACGCGGGCCACTCTACATAGGTCCCATGGAACTCCAGCAGCTGCATTCTTGGAAGCGGGGCAGATGCAAAATCTTGTTCTCCGCTGGATGGAGCTGTTGGACCCTTCGCTGACGAGTTTGATCCGCCCTCACCTAATTGTCTGGTCAGCTCAAGCAACTGGCTCTTGGCGCGAAGGTATGCTTCTTCGACACCGTCAGAAATACCGGTTTTAACGTATTCGCTCTTTCTGACCGCGTCGCTGTGTCGATACATCAGAAGATCGTGGTTCTTCTGAAACGTCGTCCAGTACTCCTCCAGGAGATGGATCCTGGCCTGGACGTCACCTCCTGTCATCGTGGACTTCGCGATCGACTTCTTGAAGTTCTCCATGTGACTGTTGATCTTTTCTCCAACTTCTCCTTGTTTGAGGAGTAGCTCGTCGGCGGAAAATTCCATGTTGGTACGAGACTGGATCGTTGAATGGAATTCTCACTGAACGGACACTGCTTCACCACCGGTTCCACTGATTAGTGTAAATCTGGCTCGAAGGACCAAAAAATGTAACGGAAGCGGTCTTGTTCGACCAGAAATGGAATTTGTAATTGGAATGAATGAGAAGTATAAGTGTATGGAATGGATGTAACGAATAGATTTGAACTGGAATGAGTGATGGAAAATGTGGGAAGAATTATCCGGATTTAACAATAATTAACTGTATTTAACCGTATGTACATGAATTTTAACAATAAATGAATGATGAAAACTGAATGGGAAGTGAGAAGGTGTTTGAAAAGAACTCGATAAAGATAACGTGGTTACAGCTGATCGCGTGCGAGAGAGACTGACAGAAAAGAGAGATGGCTGCCGTCTTCTGTCTCTTTTATTGGCTCTACACTATGGTTCACCGTCTTATGAATGTACCCTGCAGCAGTGAGACCATTATAACTACGGAAACAATTCGTATGTATCTCACTGCCGCAAAGTACATTTTCCTTGATGATGCCCATCAACGTTTCAGCCGTCCGATTTTCCACTACCATCATACGGCAGTCTTTCGTAGTCGTGTCAACTAGTCCTAAGACCCAATGGCCTTCTACGGCACGACCTCGATTATACTTCCTTTTGCCGAACTTTGCTTCGTCAATCTGTAAAATCAGATAAAACCAAATTTCTACATATTACTATACTTACAACAACTTGTTTGTTGACATTGCTTGGGGGCTACGGCCCCCAGACCCCTCATACCAGAAGCATCTAGAGCGAGTTCCGACCAATTGCGCGAGCGTTCGCGTGCCCACGCAATTTCCGAGCGCCGGTAATTGGTCGGTGTCTTGGCGGGTTCGCGGCGCCGTTTGGCGGGAGCGCGCTGTGACGTCGAATTGTGATGGCGCTCGCACGCGCCAATCTCGAAGACTAGATGTTGCAGCGTTTTTTACGGCTGCTTCGCGCTTTGCCAGAGTTAAACATTTTTCTTCGAATAGTTTTACTTTTATATCCTTGTCACTCACTCCGCACACCAAGTGATCCTTGAGTGCGTCATCTAAATTTCCAAAGTTGCAGTTGAGAGCCAGTGTTTTCAATCTTGCCGCGAAGTCGGCGATCGATTCATTATGCTCTTGCTTCGCTGTATGGAACGTGCAGCGTTCCATCGCCTCTGACGGTTTTGGCTTTAAATGTTCAGACATAGCCTTCATATCGTCTTTGTAGCTTTTAGCTGTAATTTTATTTGGAGCGACGAGCTGTTTTAGGAGTGCGTGAGCATCATCGCCTAGGCGAGTCACCAGTGTTGCCACTTTTACTTTATCAGTCGTCGCCCATTTAAAATCTAAATTATGTGGCGTCCATGTCGTTGTCTTCGTCCGCACTGTTTACTTGACCGAGCTTCTCTTCTGGATTCGCTTCAGCCGTTCCCTTAATCGATTTTCTTAACAGCTCACGTAAATTATTATAATTATCGTTCTTTTCAAACGGCACTTTTCTTTCCACTGGTTCAGCTATTATTTCCTATTTGTTAAGGTTTTATATCCAACCCGTTTCTTGTCTACCCGACATTTACTTAACTCGTTAAATTTTAATTTAAATTTATGCTCATATTAACGCATCTTCCTACGTTACGTAATAAGCCTGAGTCCACGTGTTCTCTTCTCGACGCGACCTTTTATTTCTGTCCGCATGAATTTCCTTTGTAATCCTCGTCGCCAGTTCTTATAACTTGATTGTTATATATACAGGGTGGGGCATTTTAAACAGGTCACCTGAATAACTCGCTTGTTTTTGAAGATAGGAGAAAATGCATTAGACCAAACTTACTTGGTATCTGTAGGTGGAGGCGTCAAGGTGATATAAAGGTCAACTCTGATTTTTTAAACGGAACAGTATATTTTTTGCTTACATTATGATAGAGTGTTTCAAGACGAATACAATGACCTATTATGAAGGTCATTCAAGGTCACCCAAAGTCAACTGCAATAGAAAATAAAATGTCTGAAAGCACTCTTCAAATACTTTTGTGTCTTCTCTGGTTGTTGGCATACCGTTCTTGTAAGTATTGATAAGGATCACAGAACGTAAATAAACATACAATCACATTGTATGCTTACCCCGGTATCCAGAAATGTTATTAGTAGTTTGACTACCGACAAGACTACAGCTTCGTAATATTTATTGAGTCTGTGTTCAGTTTTCTAAAATGCGTTACACGATAGCAGAGAAAGTAGAAATGGTTCTCATTTATGGTGAGTGTCATAGAATTATGAGAGAAGCGGTACGTGTGTATGGTGAAAGATTTCCCGATCGTAATGGACCTTCACTTTCTGTCTTTACAAACATTATAAAAAAGTTCCAAGAAACTGGAACTGTGGATAACAAAACACGTAATCTTGCCAAACGAGCAACTGATGATGGAAACTCGACAAATATTGTAGCAGCTGCAATACGAGATCCATATGTTAGTACAAGACAACTGGAACGCGAAAGTGGGATCAGTCGACGAAGTATTTTACGAATATTACACATTAACAAGTTTCACCCGTTCCATATATCACTTCATCAACAATTAACTGAAAATGATTATACAAAACGTTTACAATTTTGTGAATGGGGCTTACGAAAACTATAAGGCGATGAAATGTTCTCGAGTAAAATATTATTTACCGATGAGGCCACATTTACTATCCATGGAGCAGTTAACCGTCATAACATGCACTACTGGTCAGTAGATAATCCACGATGGTTGAGAGAAGTCAACAAACAGAGACCATGGTCTGTAAACGTCTGGTGCGGCCTTCTTCATAATAAAATAATTGGTCCATATTTTATTGATGGCACGCTAAATAGTAGTAAGTACCTGAGAATCTTAGAAGAAGTTGTGCCAGAATTGTTAGAAGACACTTCATTGGACATACGACAATCCATGTGGTTCCAGCAAGACGGATGTCCTGCTCATTCAGCACACAATGTTACAGAATTTCTAAATAGAAAATTTGGAGATTGTTGGATAGGTCGATCAGGAAGTAACAAATGGCCGGCACGATCCCCAGACCTGACACCTCTCGATTTTTATTTGTGGGGAAAATTAAAGGCAGAAGTGTACCGCGAAAAACCAACTACCAAACTTGACATGCAAGAACGTATAAGAAGAGCTTGCTCTGTAATAGATACTGTCACGTCGCCCAAATTTCGCGTACCCGTCGGAAGGACGGAATGTCTGCGACTCCGGGATTTTACAGGCGAAACGCCGGGCCACGCTCGGCCGCACGATGCGTGGTCCACCCGGGACAAAAGGTATCTCGCAGATTCGGATTTGTCACGAAAGAAGCCGTTAATGGAATCTACTTTCGGGCGCCAGACACTCGGCAGTGTCACGCAAATTGCGAGATAACGGCACGAGGCGCAAACGACCTATCCGAAACTGCGAGAACCACACGATATTCTGAATAGCTCGTGGATGGGCACAGGATTCTACGTGGACGAAGTACGGAGCATTTCCCGCGGCGGAAAGGTTTCTCGAAGGAAATAAGTAACGAGAGAATCGGCTGTAATAATTTATTTGTCCGATGGACACGACAGAGCTGCCGGTGAGAGCCGGCAGCGGAAATTACAAGCCGGCGCGTTCACGATAATTACGCGACAGGTTTTCGGTCGCACGCGCTCTTCTCCTTCGATCGCGTCGAACCCGGCAGTTTTACAGGATGGAGAAGTAATTTTACAAAGCGCTTTTGGCGCGGAAGAACTGCCGAATTCCGATGGAATACGCGGTATAATTGCTGGATCGCTCGCGCTTCGCCGTCGGACACGATACGGACCGTTGCTACGTCACACCGGGGAACGTCTCGAAGATAGCGTATTATTAATTCGAAATATCGGTAACGATACGGCCCCCCGCGAATTCGCGCCTTCGCGTTACCAACCGGCTCGCACGTTAACCGATCGACGACCGTTTTCCTGTTCACAAAATATGGCCGACCACGTGGCACGGAAACGGCGTCGTAATTTCGCGACGCGAAAAAGGACCTCGCGAAAACGCTACCGAGCCAACACGAAATAATCGTTAAATTACGATAAAGAGGAAGCCTGACTGGCGCTTACCAACGGCAACGGTGGGATTGCGGTAGTAGTACGGCACGCTCGTCCGTCTGTCGTCCCTCGTCTTTGGCACGCACAAATTCTACTTTTCTTAATTTGACAAATTTGCGACTACTTGTCGAGAACACGGCCAACGACCCAGTGGCCTACTTTCGGCAGGCTCGGCAACGCGGAAGCGAGGCGTCCCCCTACTCCCTACCCTACTTCTCCCGTTTGAGACTCGCGGACCTATCGCGCGGTATTTCCTCGCAGGATCGCATCCTGTCGCGCGGGATCCCTGGCTCGCGGATTTGGCTACTCGCTTTCGCCGCTTTTCCGATGGTCACGGCGACGGCTCGTGAAGAGTAGAGTCCCAGCCGCTCCGGTTGTGGACACCTTCTTTTCCGGGCGAGGCAGCGACGGGGTCGAGGAGGTGTTCGTCCCGTGTCCACTGTCCCTCGTCGGTGCCTCCAGGTTCGTCGACCCGGGCTCGGTACTTCCTCCGATGTTTCGGCACGAAATCCTTCCGGAGCCAGTTCCGATACAGCCTCGTACGGCGAGAAATAGGGGCCGGGCTCCCCTGGAGCCCGGTTTCGGTCCTGTGAAATTCGCGTCGCCCAAGTGGCGCGACGCTCAAAACGCGTTAATACTCGCCCTTGGCAAATCGGCATGCCCAGGGAGAGCGCTCGCAAACGGCCGTACGCATCGGCACTGCCAGAGGGCGGCCCGGCCTCTCTTTTTAGGGATCAAGGGACGTCGGCAAAACTTGCCACGTCACAATACAAATGAAATTTGCCAGGCAGTGTCATCAGTATTGCAACGATTTAGACTATGTATCCATGTTCAAGGTCGCCATTTTCAACACCTGCAGTAGCAGTATCAAAGTATCCATGTATTCGAAGTGTGCTTTGAGATAATCAGTTTTCTCTTTCAGTTGACTTTGGGTGACCTTGAATGACCTTCATAATAGGTCATTGTATTCGTCTTGAAACACTCTATCAGAATGTAAGCAAAAAAATGTACTGTTCCGTTTAAAAAATCAGAGTTGACCTTTATATCACCTTGACGCCTCCACCTACAGAAAAATTGGTAATACCAGATTATGACCCCCCGATACCAAGTAAGTTTGGTCTAATGCATTTTCTCCTATCTTCAAAAACAAGCGAGTTATTCAGGTGACCTGTTTAAAATGCCCCACCCTGTATAAAAGACAAAGCAGACGAACAAAGATAATCCAAATACACAAATCCTTAAGCTAAAGTACTTAAAATAGTAAAATGAAAAAAGATTAATACCTAATAATTAATTTATAAAACCCAAACACCAAAAAATAGAAGAAAAATAAAAGAAAAAGCAGCACTAAACACTGGTTAAACTTATTTTTAAAACTAATTCTATAAATTCAATTTTGAAACTCGAAACCGTAAAGTATAACTCGATCTTAATCGTACAAATGCTTCACTGGTACTCGAGTTCGTGGAGCCTGTCTTCCTCCTTTATTGCGTGGCGAATGAAATTTTGCCAATTCTTGGTAGACACATTTCCGATGGCTTCGTCTACAAGTTGGCGGACATCTGCACGTCGTATTCCGCACTCGAATAAATTCTTTTACTTTTGCCTATGCAAGCTCAATGGGACTTAACTCGGGGTGGCAAGGGGGAAGGCGTACCACGGTACATCCATGCTCTTTGGCATATTCATCGATATACATAGTTGTTAGGTTGCCGATACTTATCAACCAAAGCTAATAATTGAACTTTGACGTTCCGTGGATTCACCTTTTCCCCCTTACCCTCGAGCCACGTGATAATATCACTTCTGTTCCAACTGTTCGTTGGATACTTCTCCTTTTTGACGCTATGGTATGGCGCATTGTCCATAACAATTACTGCCCCATCTCGCAGCATGGGCAAAAGTTTACAGAACCATTATAAAAATGTATCCCGTTCATCCCGTGATGATAATCAGCGTCTTTTTAATCATGTGTCTTTCTTCGACTCGAAACAGAGGAGGGCCTCAGGTACAAACCCGTCTGCTGACCCGACATGCAAAATAATAAGTCGCTTACCTTTTCCGGAGGGAGCGGGTATGCTCATCGATAACCCCCTTTGTTCAGCGTTCCTTGGGCAGCTGACACTGGTGACCACCCTCAATCTCCTCTTGCAGTCCCCGGCGTTGATCCACGTTTCGTCGAGGTAGTAGATGGAGCGACCTTCTGCACGTAGCGTCCTAATTGTTTCAATGTACCTAAATACAATGTAAATTGTAAAGTGTACAACAGTGCAAAAAACATTTTTGAATGTATGTAGATTGTTACTTACCGTTGCCGCCAAAGTACAATATGGGGTTGATCTATTAGGGCGCTGTTGCGCTTCCTGAAAATGTATTTAAACTCCATACTTTTCAGAAGCGTATGGAGTGTCGACCTCTTGAATGATGGGAGTTCTTCGTTGTTGTTTATGGCGTAAAATGGTGTAACATCTTCTCTAACGTTGGAGTCTCTCGATTCAACCAGAAGCTATGTACCTTTTTTCTGATAGCTATCAGGTTTTCTTCTGACGTCTTCTCCAATATGCTCAATCGGCGCCTCTTCTTATTTGGCGATGTCACGGTCTCTGTTGATTTCTACTCCGCCAGAGTTTTGCATATAGTATCCCGTCTAATTCCTGTATGTTTAGAGAGGGATTGCACGAGAGACCTATACGTCATGCGTGGTTTCTCTATAATTACATGCTTATAGAGATTAACCAGCATCTGATTTTGAGCAGATAGCACAAACTAAATACAAACAAAAACACAAAATCAAACACCAATCATGCATGATAGATAAAACACATAGCCAAAAACCATGCATGAGCATGCATGCTAAATATTTATAATGCGAACTTACCTTTCCAGATGAACCAGCAACTTCCTCTTCCATTTTAAATCGTTTTGAATTTACACCTTGTACTTTAAACTTTTGCCGCCAACAGCACACTTCGAAAATCACACCCGAAATGTAATGGCTTGCGGCGCTGCAGCACGTGACGTCACTTCAGTGCTGCTACGCGCATGCGCTGTGCATTGGGAAGGGAACGTATGGAGTGGGAGTATTACCAATTAGGGCGAAGATGCGCAGCGACGGACGAAAACTGGTCTTCACGCGGTACTGTTCTATCGTTGGATAGAGTTTACACTACAGCAACACAACACTTTCACATATAACTCAACTCCGCTACCGAGCAATACAATACCACGTAAATAACGACAAGAGATTTACTACAAAATAAACACATAAACATCCAGCTAGACACAACAGTTTTAAGCACAACCAATATACACAAAAGAACAGAGAACGAACAACAGCCATATGAAGAGAGTAAACTTGTTTGCTCGAGACGTTTCCTAGCATTCCGGAGATTCCGTCACCCGTGACGATTGACAGTTTTTGTTACTACGTCTTTGTCTAAGTGTCGTCTTCTAATTGGTAAACTTGTATTGTAAGATTCTATGCCGAATAGCTGCCGTTTCTCGTGCCGATTTCAAGAGAGCAGTGAGGGTCGAATGGCCGTACCGAAAGGTACTGTAAGAGTCTTCGTCAGCCGTTACAAATAAATCAAACGAATATCCGCACACTCAATCAGTTCGGGTCTAATTAATAGAACCCCAGTCCAGTGAGCCAGTCCAGATATCTTGTTGTTAACAAAACCATTACCACATATAATACGAATACTAGATAGGACAGCGGAGGGGTCCATATTACCTGGGGCGCCTACAGTGGGGACTCTGATCCACTGTCGGTTCGTTCTCTCTATTTGAGAGATGTCCCAGGTCTAAAATCCTCTCTCCCCACCTTCTCGTGGTGGACCCTGAGAGCGCACATAGTTGTGCGTCGCTAACGGGGACAGGGGTACGCGGCGGGAAGTGGCTCCTGTGATGGGTGAGGCGATGCCGGCGGGATCTTTGGATCCTGGCAGGGCTTCCCTTGCCGGTCAGGCTCACACTGAGTAGGAGTGAAAACCGCTGCACACGTGTCCTGGGCAGCAAGTTGTCTGTCCAGTAAACCTGTCCGTAAACCGGTGGTCATGTTTTACCGCAACCGGGGGCTTGCCTTAATCGGCCGGCCTGCGAGGAGGATAAACCTCTATAAAAAGTCCTTAACCCTAAGCTATCGTAACGTGGTGATGGGGTACCCCCGGAGTAAGCACCGGGGGTGGGTCGATGAGTGCATCTGACCCGTAAGGATTGTACAACTTCTGGTTATCTGCCGCACCCACTCGTATTAGGCTTGCCGAGGTAAGTGGCTCTGCCCCGGTCAACCTCTATGTCCGCATAGATTTCAGAGGGTATCGAGTGAAGCGCCCCCAGAAATGGGAACATTGTAACCAGGCCCGATTATGCTAATGATGAATTTGTACGACGAGCTTCGGGAATTAAAGGTTGTTATGGAGGGGCTACCGAGCCCGGCAGCGCGGTTAGTTGACAGACCAGCGACGCGACCAGCGTTGCCGGGGAGCTCGGTTGCGGGCTCTTCGAAGAGTCTGCAGCCGGAGCTGTTGGAGAAGGAGGGCCCCCGCCGGGGATCGGGGACTCGTTCAGCGGCCCGGAAGGGCTCGGTGGCCGTCTCGGTCGGGACCACCATTAGCGCGGGGGGGGGGGGGGTTGAGGATGGGGACGACGACGACGATATGTCGTGCGCCTCCGCCGCCTCCCACGCCCCGTCGGCTGTGTCCGCGAGCGGTCCGAAGAGGTCTCGGGAGCAGGGTTGCCATATGCAGCCGCTGCCAGGCCCCTTACCTCTCCGTCCCTCGCCTCGATGCTGCGTAAAGCCTGCCTTCGCTTCCCCCACTCTTACCACTACGGCTGCCGCGTGCCGCGTGGAGCATGCTACCGAGTGTCGCAGAAATAACCGTACGCTTATACAAGCTGATTTGCTTCGGTAAGGTAGACTATACTGCAATAACCAAATAAATTTATTCGTGTACTGTTAAATAAACACAAATTAAGGTTTGAAAAATGCATATATTTGCGACCTGCTAAATACCATAATCGCTTTCGCTGGTACATTCGCTTTCGCTTTGTATAATATTTGCAAATTCTTGCGGTATACTTTCTTTTTTGTACATACCGCTATTAAAATTTTGTACAAATTCGTCGCTTATAATATAATTGTTACATTGCTTATTAGTATTTCTAAATTCTAACTTAATTCTACCGAGATAGATAGAAACGCTGAAATTGAACGATTTTTTTCCATTGTAAATGAAATGAAAACGCCAGATCGCAATCGACTCCAGCCACAAATGGTTGCTGCTCTCGGTAGAATTAAGTTAGAATTTAGAAATACTAATAAACAATGTAACAATTATATTATAAGCGACGATTTTGTACAAAATTTTAATAGCGGTATGTACAAAAAAGAAAGTATACCGCAAGAATTTGCGAATATTATACAAAGCGAAAGCGAATGTACCAGCGAAAGCGATGATGGTATTTAGCAGGTCGCAAATATATGCATTTTTCAAAACTTAATTTGTGTTTATTTAACAATACACGAATAAATTTATTTGGTTATTGCAGTATAGTCTACCTTACCGAAGCTAATCAGCTTGTATAAGCGTACGGTTATTTCTGCGACACTCGGTAGCATGCTCCACGCGGCACGCGGCAGCCGTAGTGGTAAGAGTGGGGGAAGCGAAGGCAGGCTTTACGCAGCATCGAGGCGAGGGATGGAGAGGTAAGGGGCCTGGCAGCGGCTGCATATGGCAACCCTGCTCGGGAGGCCAGCACGAGGGGTTTCCGTAGGGAGACTCCCGACCGGGTTCGCCCGGCCGGAACGACCTCGAGTAGGTGTCGCCGACGCGGGCCCGGATGGGCAATAGGGCCCCCTTCATCGGCCAACGCCAGGTGGAGTTGAGGGGCCTAGTCCCGGGAGAGATTGCTAAGCTGGTCGTGGAGTCCAGCAGACTGGTGGAGTCCACGGCCAGGAAGAGCGGCAACCTCAATGGCACCTCGGTCCGCGACCTCAAGGACGCGGCGAGGTGCATTGAGGCGGCGATGCGGGAGTTGTGGGCCAGGCTGCAGGCGGAAAATGTGGCCCTGAACGGGGAGCTCCGAGAGAACCGGGAGTCCCTCGAGGCATTGCGGGAGGAGTTGATGGCCATGAAGAGGCGGCAGGATGCCTCCTCTTCGTTGCGGCCGGCCCCCTAGGCGGTCCGAGTGGCTCCCGGAGTCGCCGGGGTGACGGGGCCGTCCCCCGGAGCGCCGAGGGAGGCGATGGGGGAAGCCGTATTGTTGGCCCAGATCGGGGCCATGATCGACGCGAAATTTGCGTCGATCAGGGAGGAGCTCCGACTGGACCAGCGGGCCCCCCTACCCCGAGGGAGGCCAGGTTGGCCAGGGCGGCCAAGTCCATAACGGACAGTCCGCCGGCCCTGTCCTGTTGAGGAGTCCGGTCCCGGTTGCGGGGGGGGGGGGGGGGTGATATCCGTCGCCAAAACCAAGAAGGGAAAGAAGAAGAAGGGTGGTGGTCAGGGGACCGCGGTAACGATCCCCCCCCCCCCTCCAACCTATCCTCAGGCGCCGACGACCTTCCGCGCTGTCCCGACCCGGCCTGTGGGGACGACCCCCCATGTTGGGAGGCATGGTCACGGGTCTTGGGCCGCAAGGCCAAGCGGCAGGCCAAGGCCGCGGTGGTAACTCCCCCGGTCCCTGCTCCCGCTAAGGGGTGCAAGGGACCTGCAGTCGGGAGGGAAGGGCCTCCGCTTGTGGCGGCCCCTCCCTGGACGGCGGTGGTTACGATACCCGTGCCGGAGGGGAGTAAGGCCTCCTATGAGGAGGCCATTAGAGTGGCGCGCCAAGGCATCGACTTGGGGGACCTCGGCATCGAGGCCCTCCAATTGAAGAGGGTCGTCACTGGGGGCCTGATTATTCAAGTCCCTGGTGATAAGGGGGCCCCCAAGGCTGATGCTTTGACGGCCGCGATGACTGCCGTCCTGGGGGAATGGATGTCAGGGTGGCCAGGCTTGTCGGGTCACCGAGCGGGGGTGGACCGAGCGGGAGCTCGAGAAGCCCATTCCGACGGCCCCTGGGATGGGGACACCGGGTGGGTCCCTCCGCCCGGGGTGTTATAGTGTAGGTAGTGGGGGAGGCTCACACCTCCCCCAGGGTTGTATGATAGCTGGGAAGTGTCCTGTTGAGTATTCGCGTGATCCAGGCACTTCCCATTTAGTTTAGGCGGGTGTGGGGTTTTAGTGGGTAGCCACTAAAACCCCACACTGTGGATTTTAGTGTCGCAGTCCCACATAACCTCGGTTTCCCCCTGGAAGCCGAGGTACGCGTAACGCATTTCGCCCCCCCCCCCCCCAAAAAAGAAAAAAGGTGGTGGTAGACAGGAGCGGGCAGTGGAATGCGCCGCGTCTCCCCGCAGCGCCGTATGTACGACTCTGGGGAGACCGGCGCAGCACAAGTCGGGGAGCAAGATGTGCCCCCCGCCGCCTAAAAAGAAGAAGGGCCATAAGGGGGTGGTGGGGAGTGCGACCCCCCCCCCTTAGGGCAACGCAGGTAGTTGGGGGGCCTGGTGTTGCCCCCCTCACTCCTTCCGTTCCCTCCGCGATAAAGACGGAGGAGGTCGTGGGGAGGGTGGTGGTCATACCCCCATCACCCTCTCCGCGATAGCTGGAGGGGGACCCTGTCAGCCCAACTAATTAATGGCTGACAGGAACCCCTTCACCGTGGGAACCGAGGTTGTGTGGCCTCTACAATGGCCACTCTGACCCACTGTCGAGTTGTTCTCTCTATTTGAGGGACGTCACACAGCTAAATCCGCTCACTTCATCTCCTCGTGGTGGTTCCTGGGCACCCACTTCGATGGGTGGCTAACGGAGTGAGGGGTACGGCAGAGGGTTACCGGACGCTTATTACTGCGCCTTCGCAGCAAGGTACGGTGTTCCGAGGACAGTTCGGTTTTTTTTGGCGATGACACGGACACGACGAGGAGTTTTTGTAACATGGCAGACACACCTAAAAAAGAAAAAGTTTACGGTGCAGGGGAGGGATACCCCAGTACCGGTGCGATTGGTGGTGGGCGTGTAAGCCCCAACGCATCGTTATCAAGCAACTGCGGACTGGAGAGGGTGGACCACGGGGCGCCTACAGTGGTAACAGCGACCGGTGAGGACACGGAGTTTGTGGAACCGATGGAGACAGAATCGGGTAGTCCGGTTCTTGTCGATGTTGATCCGTATTATGGACAGACGTCACCTGATGCTTGTTCGGATGGTGAAGATAGTAGACGACAGTATGCTCAACATCTGGAAAAGATGAAAAGGGAGATTAGCTCGTTTTCGGCAGATGGGGGTCTTACCCCTGGAGGAAGGGCGACGTCTTATAGGAGACCGTGTGTTGTGATACCGGTAGAGAGTACGTTGATACCTAGAAGAGAATCCCTCCAGTCTTCTGATGGTTGGAGAGATTGGGATGATGAGGACGTACCTGTTTCGATGCGGTTGAGAAGCAAAGATGCTCCGATTGTACGACAGCCCTCTGAGCTTGGTTCTTTGATACTTTTGATACCTCGTTTGGGTACTTTTGACGTCACGTTGGCGGGTCCTCCGGTCGGTGGTGGTGCGGCTGGTCATTCGTTGGCCTTGGCTGGGACTTCCCGGGCTGGATCACCTGTAAAAGAAAAGAGAATTAGTATGGAAGAAAAAAGAGAGGCTAGCGTTAAAGAAGATAGAAATGTTAGTATAAGTGAGAAAGAGAAAGAAAAAAAATCTGAGAAGAAAGAAGAGGATGCAGAGGATGCAGTTATGAGGTACTCAAATAAGCTTAATCGCATGCTGCTGAAAATGCAGAAGAAGTGGATTCCACAGATGGAATATACCCAAGCGAACAAAAACGTTCGCGTTGAGACGAGAGAAGTTTGCCGTATTGTTCCTGGTGAACTTCAGAAGAAAAAATCATTAATTTAGTTGAGGAGACTAATAAGACATATAGGATTATTAGAACTGTGGTTGGGGCCGCGTTCCCGTGCAGAAGGCTACAAGAAATGCCACCACTATGACAGAGAGAGACGTCCCTGTTAGACATCCTGAACCAAGAATTGCTGATACTGGTACTACGACGGATATGGATTCGGCTGGAGGGCCCGTAGAGATGTCCCTTGTAAGTCTTATGCGGCTGTGACAAGAAAGAGAATTGTTGGTAGGAGCTCGCCTTCGAGCGATCATACACCGTCTAAGAAGAGGGGTATAATGAATGATGAGAGGAGACCTCCCTCTACGTCTGACGAAGAGGGAGATACCTCGGTCGAGGAGATATTCGATAAATTAAGAGAATTATTTGTTAAAAAGAAAAAAAAGAAACGGCTACGTCGTGAAGCTAAGGTTGTGATCACAACCGAACCCCCTGTTGTGACTCCTAGGGTTAAAACCGGTGACACGCGTGTTGATACCGAGGCGCGTGTTGTATCGAAACGTAAGGGACGTAGGGCTACGAGCGATAGTGAAGGTGCCCTTTCTAGCGGCACGGAGAGAAAGAGCCCTAGACCCCCAAGTTGGATGACTCCAAGGTCAGACGCCTTGATGGTTAAGGTTGAAAAAAGTGAGGAGTTTGCGGTCCGGTACAAAAGAATACTCGGTGCGCAGGATAATTTTGGGCATATTCGACGAGTCCGGAAGACCCGCGTCGGACATATGCTATTGGAAGTCTCTGATGGTGGAGACACCAAGCAGACGAGAGATATGTTGTCACGTATTGTTGGTCGTGGTCAAACGATTCGAACTATTCAAAAAATGTTTGATTGTGAGGTGAAAGATCTGGATCCGGTCGTTGAGGGGCCGGAGGTTTTGACTAAAGTTTCTAAGGCTGTGTCTGTGGAGATTTCCGAGTTGCGGTTGAAAGTTCTTAGACAGACTAAAATGGGGACACAAATTGCGGTTATTGAGATGCCCACAAAGTACTTACAACGAGTGCTATCGGTGGGCCGCGTTAGAATTGGATTTACGTCTGCAAGTATGACCGCTGTTCCTAGGATTACCAAATGCTATCGTTGCCATAGCCTTGGTCACTACAGTGCGAACTGTACGGAGAAGATTCTAGGTGAAATTCGATGTCGTAAATGTGGATCGGATGGACACGGTATGACCGATTGATACGCGGTGTCTGGAATGCTACAAGAATAAGAACCCAGCTGGACCCCTCATGGCATCCATGGCGTGTCCAGTATTTCGGAAATCAATGCAAATATTGCGAGATCAGTTTTATTTAATAAATCAGGATGTTAAATAAATAGGATAAATAAAGGATAAATAAATAAAGGATAAATAAAGGATAATAAATTAATCTCAATCATGGTCGAGTAGCTCAAGATCTGGTTTTTCGTGTTGCTGATGAGTATGATGTTGATATTGTTTGCATTCAGGAGCCTTGGCGGTTACGGTAGCACTGGTTTTCTTCCCTGGATGGTAAATCTGTAATATGGATTCGTAATAGGAATTTATTGGTTGTTAATAGGGATGCCGATAAAGGTAGATCCTTTGTTAACGTTAAGTTTAGTAATTTTTCGGTTACTAATGTGTATATATCCCCGAAATGTACAAATGTAGAATACTTACTTTTATTGCGTGAAATGAAAGATCGGCGTGTTATGTGGGCGCGCCCGCTGATTCTTTCGGGAGATTTTAATGCGCGTAGCCGGATTTTCGGTGATACTAAAGAAAATTTGAGAGGTAGGATGTTTGTAGAATGTGTTAACGATATGGAACTCTTACCTGTAGTCACTGAAGGTGGTTATACTTTCCATCGAGGCAGGTCTAGGTCCAAGATCGATTTGATAAGTTGTGATAGGTCCCTAGTTGGTCATCTGAGTAGTGAAGTGTTAAGAAAGGTGGAGAGTTGTTCCGATCACCTATACTGTCTGCATAATGTTCGTATCGAATGGGATTCTAGATATTTGAGGGGCCGATTGAATGCACAACACAAGACCTGGAATACGCGAGAACTTAATGAAGAATTTTTTATGGAGACGTATTGTTCAAGACTGAGGCGCGCGAGCGCCATATTGCCTCTCCGCGTGACGCTATCGTGGCCAGCACGATTCACCAGTCTCGCGCGTTCCCGCGTGAACGCAAGCAAGCGGCGTCTGTCATCGAGACTCGCGCGGGCAACAAGTCAAGCGCCTGATTGGCCAAATCCGTCCTCGATCCTTCTGGAATGCTCCCGAACGACCAACCGGAACCACCGGTGCGTGACGGACTTCCACGAGCATCGAGACAACAAAAGTGAGAGAGAACCATCGGAACTCTCTCTTCACGACAATCTGCTCAGCTGACAACCACGTGTTACAATTGCGCATCAGTAGGTAGACTAGGGGGATTCTGGATCAATCTCAATGACCTTTCGAGGCAGACCTAACCCGTGGGGGGCCCCTCCCCTACCTCCTTTGGGGAGGGGGCTTGCCCCCCTCCCCCTCCCATCCCTTCCCCCTTCATTCCCCTTCCCCTCCCTTCCCCCTGCCCTCCCCCCTGCCCTCCCCCCTCCCCTCTGGGGAGGGGTTTTTTCGGGGGTCACCCCCAGACCTAACCGGGGCGGTCTTTTTCGGGGGTCACCCCCAGACCTAACCGGGCGGTCTTTTTCGGAGGTCACTCCCAGGCGCGGTCTTTTTCGGGGGTCACCCCCAGACGCGGTCTTTTTCGGGGGGGGGGGTCCGCGGATTTTTGGGGGATCGCGAATTTTTTAGGGGGTCAAGGCCAAATTTTTTCGCGAATATTTTTCGGGAGAGTGACGTCACAAAGGATAGGAGTGGAGGTCGGTGGATTTTTGTGACGTCACAGCGGTATCCTCTCGCGCACGAACCGCATACTTTAACGATCTAACCGAGAATGATGGAACAGACGCCTCTCAGACCCCGCCCGTTCTTTCCTGCAGTGGTGGTGGGGGAAGTCGTTTTGCTGAGTAATCAGTTTGTTGTAACGTTATGCCCCTTTGACATCAGGGAATCTCGCATTTTGCAACTGAACACTTTGCTGAGTAATCAGTTTGTTGTAATGTTATACCCCCCTTTGGAACCTCGACAAACACATCGGGTTAAATATTATAACTTCTTTTAAGACGAAGAAATAAGTTTGCTGAGTAATCAGTTTTTTTGTAATGATAGGAGTCAGGGAATCCCGATACATCCGGCGAAATATTATAACTTCTTTTAAGACGCTATTTGATTGACCCTGACATTTTTTTTAGGTAATATGATACCCCTTGGGAACTAACAGGAATCTCGGGGACAGGAAATGTAAATCATGCATTAAATGTCAGAGAAATATCCTTTTGATTTTATTTTATTAGCATTACATCTAAGCCTAAAGCTAACAATTCAGTGTCTATTAATGAATTGCGGTCAAAATCGTCATGTTCTGCAATGGCTTTTGCAAAATCATCGGTAACATTAGATATTATTTGCATAAAATTACAATATTTAGTTTGTACACAGAATAGGTTCTCGGATAGCCAAGAGTACATGTGATCGATACAAAATTCTAAATCAAACAATCTTCTCATCGTTTTCTGAGCAATCTGTATGCACTTAGTCGAATTTGATAATTTTACAAGCTTTACATCATCGTTTAACTGACAGAACTCCACAGTTATATCACCAACATGCACAGCATTCCCTGAGTTGACAATGTTCCGCAGAATGTCTTCTTTCTTTCGTAGAAGATCTTTCCAGGTAGCCATAGACAGTTGAATTTCATTGCCGTGATTGTCTCCTATAGCCAACTCGACGTGACAGCAACCACCAATTCGAACTCCAATGTCAAGGTATTTGTAGAATGTATTCGTCAAGTGATATCTCCTGCCCAATATACGCACCACGCGCACGATCCTCTGTTCCGAATTATCAGCGCTGATAAGGAAAGAAACAATTATGAAATGCATTTTATTTTCAGTTGCAAAGAAACAATACTGAATAGCATTTTTAGCGGTGCGCCAGAGTACTTACTGTGTGTGTAATTGCGGAGGATTGAACTCATTATTCTGCAGTGTAGCGCGAGAGTTGACGGTTGCGGACCACAATACTTTGTCGATCCGACCAACAATGGCGTTTTATAGCCTCTCTCAACCCCCCCCCCTCCCTTTTTGAAAAAATGTAAACACAGCAAGGAATCTCGGCAAACACATCCCATGAAATATGATACCAAAAATTGTTATACCACAAACTGCGCATTTTGTCGGCAACATCGGGTGAAATATTATACCATTTTAAGAAATACGGAAAAAACTTTGTTAAATAATATACTTTATTCAAAATATGATTCTTGTTGATCATTATATATTTTACACAGTTTAAATACATTTTCGACGCGGCACATACGCCAGTATGGAATGCACATCTATGCAGCCCCTTTTGCAACATCGACAATCTTGGAACATCCTCTAGATCCACATCAAGAGCCTCGATTCCAGTTAATTTCCACAGCCATTTTTTTTTTCCAGTCCCTTAACAACCATCTGCTGCGTATTTTCCAGGGCTAGTTTCAAACAGCTTCCAGCTTCTTTGTATGGAACATATCCGTCCATCCACCCGATTCCATGATGTTTTCTCGTTAGCCATCGAACCTGACGTGCTTCGGCAGCAGTCAATCGTTGGAACCCAAATGGTGGCTCGAATATTCAGTGCAATAGTTTATTTCCATCCCGTAAAATGGCCGCTTCTTTTACAATGAATTCGTTTGACCCGATCTTGAATCCTTGTAGATCGACAAACGTTAGATGAACCATCGCCGCTTGTTAAAGTATTCTGTGCACTACGTTGGTCAACGGGCTGTACTCGACTATACGATCATCGACAAACGTTAGATGAACCATCGCCGCTTGTTAAAGTATTCTGTGCACTACGTTGGTCAACGGGCTGTACTCGACTATAAGATCATGTATAATCAAGCAGTATGCAGCTGTGTTGACTGGCACATTATCTCTGCATTCGAAATCTATGCGGACATCAATTGTAGCACTTTTAACAGACTCGTTTTGACGAGTGCAGTCTATGACCACAAATGGGCCACGTGATAAGATCTCTAATTCGTCCAATAGCGGCTCACTGCATCGATCACCATAAACGTGCACGTTCAACACCCGTTCAACACCCGTTCAATCACGTCACAGGTTGGCAGCCAAATGATGTAGTTATAATACGACATAGTCATTAAATCCTCGTCGATAGCGACCTCTATGCATAGGACTATCCTTGTCTATAACCACAAATCCATAGTTTTGTTGCCAACATTTTGCACACAGTTTGTTAAATTGTCCAAACGTCATATCCGTATTTACGTGATCGTCATACACATGGCGTAAATTCATGTTGTCCTGTTTGAATAGTAGTAAGATAATGGTATTATCGCGAATCAGGTGCTTTGGAATACTTGCATACGATTGGCATAGATACAGACTGTCCACTTTTGAATGTCTACCCATAGAAAAGTACTCTCTAATCACATCCTGATTGTCGCATGCCACATCATCAAATATAAATATAGAATTTGGTAGAGCTTCATTAGGTGGAATGACGTCGCTATTGTTTGAAAAAGGAAAGTAGCCCACATTCTCTACGGATGAGAGCAGCTTTTCCAAATAGTGGTATTTTGGCTGTTGCAGCGACTTTGAATATACATACATATTCTCGAATCGCATACCATTAGGGCTTTCCAACAAGGTAATGACAACATTAGTTTTCCCACAATTGGAAGGGCCACACACTATACCGCGTACAGTGTTAGGTAATAATGGTCCATGTCTCAGAACATGATGCATAATATTATCAAACTTTTTGTCTGAAAACACTCGAATTTTCACAGGCTGCCTTACGAACCGCATCGCAGCTGTTGCAACAATAACATATAAGCGGGGTATGGGGAATATTTATACAAACGCGATCCAGAGATATCAATCAGTCCAGAAATGACTTTCGTACTGGCAATACATTGACGGGCCACCTATGAAAAAGGATCGTTACTTGCGCATACGGCGGCAGGGAGCAGGACTTCTAAATACCCTAATAAATAAATTGCCGTTTGAGTTACATATACCAGGATATCAATTTTGTGGACCCGGCACACGTTTGCAGGAACGCTTGGCTCGCGGCGATCGTGGCATAAATCCATTAGACTCGGCCTGTAGAGAACACGACATTGCATACTCTCAAAACGAAGATTTGACGAATCGTCACAAGGCAGATCAAATTTTAGCTGATCGAGCACGTCAGCGCATAACTGCGAAGGACCCTACGTTAGGCGAGAAGACTGTTGCGACAGCTGTTTGGGCCGCGATGAAAGCTAAGTCGAAGCTTGGGATGGGGCTCAAGAAAAAAAAGAACAGTGGTAAGAAGAAGAAGACGCGAGTTCTACCGATGGCAAAGCGAGGTGGTTTCCTACCGTTCCTCTTACCTGCATTGTCAGCTATAGGGGCGTTGACGGGCGGTGCTGCTGGCGTAGCGAAGGCTGTGAACGATGCCAAGGCTGCGCGAAAACTGTTCGAGGAATTGCAACGTCATAACCATGCTATGGAAGGTCGCGGAATTTATCTAGCACCCTACAAGAAGGGTGCCGGTTTAAGGGGGAACAAAAAAGTTCAATCCATGAAAAACTAGGGACACTGCCGATGACAAATGTTCAGCTTGAGGATATAGGAAGAAAGAATATACCACATTTTCACGGCGAGAGCAAATGTAAATGAGAGCGGTATAGTAAACTTGGACGATAGTATCGGTCCGGGCACACATTGGATCGCATACGTGAAACGCAATCGTACCGTAAAATATTTTGATAGCTTTGGTAATCTACGTCCACTTGTGGAACTTATTGCATACTTTGCATCATCCGCAACAATTACTTACAATTATGCACGTTTTCAAAATTTCGATCAAACCATATGCGGGCAACTGTGTGTAAAATTTCTCGAGGAAAACTCGTT
Organism: Lasioglossum lativentre; assembly: GCA_916610255.1. Taxonomy (NCBI): domain Eukaryota; kingdom Metazoa; phylum Arthropoda; class Insecta; order Hymenoptera; family Halictidae; genus Lasioglossum; species Lasioglossum lativentre. The sequence goes on along the minus strand of OU744359.1, from coordinate 18,330,044 downwards.
ATAAATGCACATTACCGACAAGTACAATTTCATTACATTCTTTACCCCTTTCGCATAAACATGACGCCCTCGTCGTTGACACTGACTTTAACGGGTAAGAGCAGCATGCTCGCAGTCCAATACTTTCCCGCGATAGATTTGAGTGGTCATGAATACGATCTAGGTCTCATAGATTTTGAAACGTTTAACACGATAGCGAACGTTGATGCTCGCAACAATAAATTTTATTTTGGTGAAAATGACGAAGAAATTGTCATTCCCGAAGGATCTTACGAACTGGATGCAATCGATAAGTACTTGAAACGGGAAATACTGCGAAGATATCCCAACAGGCATGATTCGGGGAACGATGAATACCCTCTCGTCATACGTGCTAACAATAATACGATGAAGAGTGAAATATACTGCTCCTATAAGATTAATTTTGAGAAACCTAATAACATAGGTTCGCTACTTGGATTTTCTGCAAACCGTATTCTCCCACGTAAAATGTGGCATGAGTCTAACGCTCCTGTGAACATCATAAGCATCAACGTGATCAGAGTGGAATGCAGCATAACAGCTGGTTCGTACAGTAATGACAAACCTGTACACATTATTCACGAATTTTCACCTAGGGTTCCTCCAGGATATAAGATCTCAGAAACACCGCCGCGAGTCATTTACCTTCCTATCGTCGTGCGGATAATTGACGATTTAGAAATACGTCTGCTTGACCAAAATAATCGTCTGCTCGATTTTCGTGGAGAAGAAATTACTGTTAGACTACATGTAAGACGGCGAGATCCCCGCTCCTACGAATAAGTGTTTTATTATGCTTGTGTATAACAAAGTGAACGAACCTCTATGTTACGTCGCGACCGTGTCGGTGTCGCGAGCGTTCGGATCGTTGCTCGCCAAATTAATCTTGAGCAACTAGTTCAATACGTACGAGTTATTCGAAGACAATTATTTGTTAATAGTAATAATAAAACACGTTAAAAAGAGCGTTTCGTCCCGGACCTGCTAGTGGACTCGTCAGTAAGGCTAATCTAGCAGGTCCTGCCTTATACGCTAGCGCACGCGAGAGATTATAAAGAATAATACGATTGCGATTTCGTCGGTTGTCCTGATCGCTGGACAATGAAAATATGCGATTGCAAAATATAACAAATAGTACGACGGATCGTGCGTTGTACTTGTCTAACCGAGGACTGGAAGGTGTCACGACGTTCGAGCGTAGAATTCAACTGAGTGAACTTGACTTCCAGTCCTAACGCGACGAGAAAGAAAATGCACTGATTGGTTCCTGTCGAAAGTTGCATTTCCCAATCAGCGCGCTTTAGGCTGTTTATGTCTCCTTCCCGTAGCTTTGAATGAGGCCTTTGTACCGAGGAGTAGGATGGCCTTTAACGAAGTCGACGACGGGTCTCGGTAATTTGACCCTTCTTTATGACCGCGGCGGTCCTTCGGAGGGACGATATTTATGACACTCGAAATCGTGGAAAACTAAACATCTAGCAGATGTCTCGACTGATCGCCGAGTGCCGATAGTTCAATTGTTTTCAGTCACGAACTTGTCATAAATAATCTCCGAAAGAAACACACGTGCACGGTTCTTGCGCGACGGAACACTCTAATTCCGACTGCTGCAACAAATACATTCATCGACACAGTAAGTCGGGCAAATTATCGTGCCACACCATCGTCGAGGAAGAACCTGCTGAGCTTGCAGAACGTGCGTTTTCTACAATCGTTGGGATTTGTTGTAAAGCAATAATGTCTGACATTCTGGCCATTGGCAATAGGCCGACCTCCGATAATCGTATAACCAAGATAGAAGTGCACACGTATAATCCCTATGCAAATACTACTCTCGGAAATAGCGATGAAATAAGAATACCGATACAGCAGCAAGATCTGTATACGCTACCGTGCGAGAGTTTCTTGTACATTGAAGGAAAAGTTATTTTAGTAGAGGCTCCACCTGAAGGAACAAGCAACAACGTTACTCTCGATACCAATTGCGCTGCTTTCATGTTTGATGAAATTCGATATGAACTAAATGGTGTTGAAATAGATCGCTGTAAAAATCCTGGAATAACGACTGCGTTAAAAACACACGTGTCCATCTCCGCGGAAGAAGTAAAGCATTGGCCACCGCTGGCTGGTATCGTAAACTGGATGGCGCAGATTTCAATTTCTGCATACCATTCAATATGCTCTTTGGCTTCGATGAAGATTATAACAAGATAACCGTTAATGTGCGTCAAGAGTTGGTCTTAATTCGATCACGAAACGATCTAAACGCGTTGAATGGTTCTAGTATTTTAAGACCTAAAATCGAATTATTCAAAGTTCAGTGGCGAATGCCGCACATAAGTCTTGAAGAAGTAACCAAATTGTCGTTACTACGCATTCTCGAGAGAGGACAAATGATACCTATGAGTTTTCGCTCTTGGGATCTATACGAATATCCACATTTACAAACAACTACGATGCATACGTGGGCCATCAAGACTGTAACACAACTGGAGAAACCTCGCTTCATCATATTCGCATTGCAGAATGATAGGAAGAATCAATTGCATAAGACTGCTAATCAATTCGACGATTGTAAACTGTCAAACATACGTTTGTACCTAAATTCGGAATCATACCCATACGATGACCTAAACTTAGACTTTGAAAAAAATAAGTATGCGGTACTTTACGATATGTACGCAAAATTTCAAAACTCGTATTATGGTGATCGATGCAGTGAGCCGCTATTGGACGAATTAGAGTTCTTATCACGTGGCCCATTTGTGGTCATAGACTGCTCTCGTCAAAACGAGTCTGTTAAAAGTGCTACAATTGATGTCCGCATAGATTTCGAATGCAGAGATAATGTGCCAGTCAACACAGCTGCATACTGCTTGATTATACATGATCGTATAGTCGAGTACAGCCCGTTGACCAACGTAGTGCACAGAATACTTTAACAAGCGGCGATGGTTCATCTAACGTTTGTCGATCTACAAGGCTTCAAGATCGGGTCAAACGAATTCATTGTAAAAGAAGCGGCCATTTTACGGGATGGAAATAAACTATTGCACTGGATATTCGAGCCACCATTTGGGTTCCACCGATTGACTGCTGCCGAAGCACGTCAGGTTCGATGGCTAACGAGAAAACATCATGGAATCGGGTGGATGGACGGCTATGTTCCATACAAAGAAGCTGGAAGCTGTTTGAAACTAGCCCTGGAAAATACGCAGCAGATGGTTGTTAAGGGACTGGAAAAGAAAAAATGGCTGTGGAAATTAACTGGAATCGAGGCTCTTGATGTGGATCTAGAGGATGTTCCAAGATTGTCGATGTTGCAAAAGGGGCTGCATAGATGTGCATTCCATACTGGCGTATGTGCCGTCGAAAATGTATTTAAACTGTGTAAAATATATAATGATCAACAAGAATGATATTTTGAATAAAGTATATTATTTAACAAAGTATTTTCCGTATTTCTTAAAATGGTATAATATTTCACCCGATGTTGCCGACAAAATGCGCAGTTTGTGGTATAACATTACAAAAAATGATTACTCGGCAAACTTATTTCTAAGAATTATTGGTGTAATATTTCACCAGATGTGTTTGCCGAGATTCCTGTTCGTTCCTGACTCCAAAGGGGTATAACATTACAAAAAAATGATTACTCAGCAAACTTATTTCTAAGAATTTTTGGTATCATATTTCATGGGATGTGTTTGCCGAGATTCCTTGCTGTGTTTGCATTTTTTCAAAAAGGGAGGGGGGGGGGCTAGAGAGAGAGGCTATAAAACGCCATTGTTGGTCGGATCGACAAAGTATTGTGGTCCGCAACCGTCAACTCTCGCGCTACACTGCAGAATAATGAGTTCAATCCTCCGCAATTACACACACAGTAAGTACTCTGGCTACCGCTAAAAATGCTATTCAGTATTGTTTCTTTGCAACTGAAAATAAAATGCATTTCATAATTGTTTCTTTCCTTATCAGCGCTGATAATTCGGAACAGAGGATCGTGCGCGTGGTGCGTATATTGGGCAGGAGATATCTTTTGACGAATACATTCTACAAATACCTTGACATTGGAGTACGAATTGGTGGTTGCTGTCACGTCGAGTTGACTATAGGAGACAATCACGGCAATGAAATTCAACTGTCTATGGCTACCTGGAAAGATCTTCTACGAAAGAAAGAAGAGATTCTGCGGAACATTGTCAACTCAGGGAATGCTGTGCATGTTGGTGATATAACTGTGGAGTTCTGTCAGTTAAACGATGATGTAAAGCTTGTAAAATTATCAAATTCGACTAAGTGCATACAGATTGCTCAGAAAACGATGAGAAGATTGTTTGATTTAGAATTTTGTATCGATCACATGTACTCTTGGCTATCCGAGAACCTATTCTGTGTACAAACTAAATATTGTAATTTTATGCAAATAATATCTAATGTTACCGATGATTTTGCAAAAGCCATTGCAGAACATGACGATTTTGACCGCAATTCATTAATAGACACTGAATTGTTAGCTTTAGGCTTAGATGTAATGCTAATAAAATAAAATCAAAAGTGTTATGTCCGTGTTTAATGTAGTTCGAATCGGCAGTTAGACTGCGCGCTTGCGTACTGCGCCGCCGCCGCCATCTACCGATGTCCCGCGACCACGCGCTTAGATCGAGACCGACGCCGCAGATCTGCATAGAAACAACAGTTGGCGACGAGGCTGATAGAACCTACAAGTAACCCACGAGAGAAAAGTGAGGTTAGCCACGTGGTGAGAAAAATTATTAGCATTACAAGTTACAATTAGTTACATACAAATATGCATAGCGCTAATCCACATGATGGAAGTATTGCACATGCAGTACATACGGTATTTTCGATTGAAACATACGATGTAACAAAGAAATTCCATCGTTGGCTCATGCGCTTGGAAAGTGCATTCCGAGTATTCCAAGTTCCGGAAGACAAAAAAGCTGATTATTTACTACATTACATGGGGCCAGATGCTTACGATGTGCTGTGTGATAAGCTATCACCAGAAAACCCAAACAGCAAAAACTACAATGATCTAGTCAAAGAGATGAGATCACACTACAACCCAGAACCCTTGGAAATAGCTGAAAATTTCCGTTTTCTGCAACGCAAGCAACACGACGGGGAAAGTGTTCAAGAATACATAACTGCACTTCAACGGCTAGCCACAACATGCAAGTTTGGCGACTATCAAAAAAATGCGTTGAGGAATCAGTTCGTCTCTGGACTACGAACCCAGAACATACAAAGCAGACTACTGGAGACAAAGAATCTGACGATTGAAAGGGCACTGGAGATAGCAGTGAGCATGGAGACTTCTGCAAAGGATGCCGCCCAGCTACATCGCAGCAACACGTCCAGTGCTAGCGTAAACAGTGTCAAAAGCGTAAAACCAAATACATTTAGTACAGCGAATAAAAAGAAGTTTTTCCCAAAGCCTAGCGATACAAATAAGTTTACAAATAATAAAAGTTTCTGTTACAGGTGTGGATCTCCTGCACATTTAGCAAATAGTTGTAAATACATTTCCAGTGAGTGTGCAAAATGCAAGGGCAAAGGTCACTTGGCGAAGGTCTGTTTCAGAACAAAAAAATCTGAGAGCGCAAATCAAATCGAGGAAATCTTAGCCATACAAGCAGAGCAGGCGAGTTACAGGCAGAAATTCTTGGTAAAAATTCAAGTGGAAAACCATCTCCTAGATTTTGAGGTAGACAGTGGAGCCGCAGTAAGCATTATAAATGTTTCCTTATTCAAAAAATTATTCTCTAAATTGAAAGTACAAAGTACAAACTTAAAATTGATTACATATTGTAAAAGAGCATTGGATGTGGTTGGTTACTTACAAGTAACTGGCACATACGGTGGCCTTACAAAGATTTTGAATTTGTATATCGTCGATACGGATAGAGAACCAAGTTTGGGTCGAGAATGGATACGACAACTAAATGTAAAATTAGAAAATATTTCTCAGATTTCGTCAAAAGATAACTTACAGCAAATATTAGATAAATACCCAAATGTTGTGGAAACCTCCATGGGGAAAATTACAAACATTCAAGCGCGTTTAAAACTAACAAGTACTGCTCAACCTACATTCATTAAAGCTCGAAAAATTCCATATGCGTTACAACAAAAAGTCGATGATGAATTAAAGTATTTAGAGGAAGAGGGAATCTTGGTTAAGGTTAAAAACTCTGAATGGGCTACACCCATTGTGCCAGTGGTAAAATCCAATGGGAGAATACGTATTTGTGGTGACTTCAAAACCACACTAAATCCTAATCTTGTCATCGACGAGTATCCTTTACCTTCAATAGAAAATTTATTCTCGTCCATGGCAGGAGGGGATAAGTTCACTAAATTGGATTTACAACAGGCATATTTACAGCTTGAGGTCCATCCTGACGATCAAAAATATTTAACATTAAGTACGAATAAAGGTCTTTTTCAATGTACACGGTTAATGTACGGTATCGCAAGCGCACCTGCAATTTGGCAACGGGAAATAGAAAACATTCTCAAAGATATTGCGGGAGTGTCAGTGTTTCTAGACGATATAAAAATTACTGCACCTGATGATATTACACATCATGCAAGGTTAGATGAAGTTTTGTCTCGATTATCGAGTCACAACATTCGTATAAATGAAGGTAAATGCGAGTTTATGAAGGACAAAATTGAGTACTGTGGTTACGTGATTGATAAGTTAGGTATACATAAAGAAAAGAAAAAAATAGATGCGGTCCGGAATGCTAAAGTTCCCACAAATAAAACAGAAATAAGAGCATTCGTGGGATTTATTAATTACTACGGTAGATTCTTACAGGGTCTCAGTTCAAAGTTGTACCCATTGTACAATTTGTTAAAAGACAATGTACCTTTCAAGTGGGAAGCAAAATGCCAGGAAGCTTTTGACTTAGTAAAAAAAGAAATGATGTCGGAACGAATCCTCGCACATTTCGACCCGCAACTACCAATAGTTTTAGCTACGGACGCTAGCCCATACGCAGTAGGGGCAGTCTTGTCTCACATCTACCCGGATGGTACTGAGAGACCAATACAGTTCGCGTCACAAACCCTTTCTAGGGTACAGCAAAAGTATTCACAGATAGATAAAGAAGCCTATGGCATAATTTTTGGTGTAAAAAAATTCTTTTACTATCTATACGGTAGGAACTTTACATTATACACGGACCACAGACCTCTCGTACAAATATTTTCGCCTTCTAAACATTTGCCTACGTTTACCACTACAAGAATGCAACACTACGCGTTATTTCTACAAACCTTCAGATATGATATTAAATATAAAAATACCAAAGATCATGCAAATGCTGATGCAATGTCCAGATTACCTACAAGTTCAGAATAGATTTACGTTTATGATGAACCTGACGCTTTCGAGATATTTCAAATAGAGACACTACCAATCACCTTCAATGAGTTAAGGAAAGAAACATTGGCAGATAATAATCTCATAAAATTAATTAAGGCACTGCGTACCGGACAATCCGTAAAGAAGGAAGATCGGTTCGGAGTGGACCAAACAGAGTTTTCCTTACAACAGGATTGTCTCTTTCGCGGTCAAACAGTCGTAATACCACGAACACTACGTAAAAAAATTTTAAACGAATTACATGCTACACATACGGGGATAGTCAAAACCAAACAATTCGCCAGAAGTTACTGCTGGTGGCCTGGAATTTCGGAGGATATTGAAAGCATAGTTAAAAATTGCCTACAATGTAATAAGTTCAAAAACAACCCTCCGAAGTTCTCTTTCCACCCGTGGGAGAGAGCGACTAAGCCTTTTGAAAGAGTACACATCGATTTTGCTGGACCGTTCATGAACTGTCATTTTCTTATATTGGTGGACGCTTACACACGTTGGCCAGAGATTCACATAGTAAGAAATATGACAGTGCATACTACAGTACAATTGCTACGCAAAATATTTAGTACCTTCGGATTACCTGCCGTCCTGGTTAGCGATAATGCACCCACATTTACATCCTTCGAATTTAAAAATTTTTTGAAAATTAATGGGATAACGCATAAATTGTCTCCACCTTATCACCCGGCAACCAATGGTTGGCGGAGCGTTACGTACAATCAGTAAAGAATACGTTAAAAACCTTAAGTGGAAATGGGGAAGAGATGGAAATTAATTTATGCAAATTCCTGATAAATTACAGAAAAACTCCGCATACTACTACGGGGGTTAGTCCCTCCTTTCTTATGTTTGGTAGAGACATACGCACGAGACTGGATTTAATTTTCCCTACGGAGATTCCGAAACATAGCCAGTTTGAAAATTCAAATTACAGAACTTTTAAAGAAGGGGAAAGAGTTGCTGTAAGAGATTACTTGAACCAAAATAAATGGCAATATGGTAGAGTGCAAAGGAAACTGGGAAATCTGATATATCTGGTCCAGTTGGATGATTTACGAGTTTGGAAACGGCACGTTGACCAAATCAGAGAAATTGGTAATAATACACCACTCAAAATTGATTTTACGCCATCAAACCCTCCAGATGTATCGGACATGCCAGCGCCTGAAACGAAATTGCGTGAAAATCATGTAAAAGAAACTGTAGCTGACTTGCCTGACTCTGAAAGCGTACCCAGTAAGCCTGATAAAATAGTACTCGACCCAGGTGAAACTTGTACCTTGCGAAGATCCACACGTGAACGAAAACCGCCCTCGCGATTGGGTTATGATACATAATATTACTCTATGTACTCCACATATTATATGTTATACACTACTTTCTACAAAGGGAAGAGTTGTTATGTCCGTGTTTAATGTAGTTCGAATCGGCAGTTAGACTGCGCGCTTGCCATGTACCGATGTCCCGCGACCACGCGCTTAGATCGAGACCGACGCCGCAGATCCGCATAGAACATGGCCGGTAATGGTCGAATACACCACCGTTATAATTATGTTATTGAATATCTATCTTTATTAAGTGCAATAAACCAGTTTATTCCCCGAGATTCCTGTTCGTTCCCAAGGGGTATCATATTACCTAAAAAAAATGTCAGGGTCAATCAAATAGCGTCTTAAAAGAAGTTATAATATTTCGCCGGATGTATCGGGATTCCCTGACTCCTATCATTACAAAAAAACTGATTACTCAGCAAACTTATTTCTTCGTCTTAAAAGAAGTTATAATATTTAACCCGATGTGTTTGTCGAGGTTCCAAAGGGGGGTATAACATTACAACAAACTGATTACTCAGCAAAGTGTTCAGTTGCAAAATGCGAGATTCCCTGATGTCAAAGGGGCATAACGTTACAACAAACTGATTACTCAGCAAAACGACTTCCCCCACCACCACTGCAGGAAAGAACGGGCGGGGTCTGAGAGGCGTCTGTTCCATCATTCTCGGTTAGATCGTTAAAGTATGCGGTTCGTGCGCGAGAGGATACCGCTGTGACGTCACAAAAATCCACCGACCTCCACTCCTATCCTTTGTGACGTCACTCTCCCGAAAAATATTCGCGAAAAAATTAGGCCTTGACCCCTTAAAAAATTCGCGATCCCCCAAAAATCCGCGGAGCCCCCCCCCCCCCCCGAAAAAGACCGCGTCTGGGGGTGACCCCCGAAAAAGACCGCGCCTGGGGGTGACTCCCGAAAAAGATCGCGTCTGGGGGTGACCCCCGAAAAAGACCGCCCGGTTAGGTCTGGGGGTGACCCCCGAAAAAGACCGCCCCGGTTAGGTCTGGGGGTGACCCCCGAAAAAACCCCTCCCCAGAGGGGAGGGACGAGGGAAGGGGGGAAGGGAGGGGTGGGGGAATGAAGGGGGGAAGGGATGGGAGGGGGGAGGGGGCAAGCCCCCTCCCCAAGGGAGGTAGGGAGGGGCCCCCCCCCGGGTTAGGTCTGCCTCGAAAGGTCATTGACATTGATCCAGAATCCCCCTAGTCTACCTACTCGCATCTCTCTCTGAATCGTCCTCGTGCTCATTTTAATCATCGTTTATTCAGTTATCATACAATATCGCGACAATCTTTGTGAACAATAGTGCAGAAATACAGTTTAATTTATTGTAGATCTATTTCTCCTTTTTTTTCCATTTATACAGTCCATTCGCCTCACATTAAAATCCATCCGTTGCATTCACACATCTGTACCTTTCACTCCGTTCACTCAGCAAATTCATCAGCGCATTCACACAACCTTCAATTGCATTTTCACACGCATACACCGATCTCAGGTCGATCAAGACCGTCCTTTCACACGTGTGAAAAGCTGAACGGTCGATTAGACATGACTAATATGCTGATAATGAACTGGTGAACGTGTTTTTGGATAACATCAAGACTGCTTGTAGAGCGACAATGAAATATGGTGTTCGACGTTTCTATACGGATTGGACTCCTTAGTGGTCCGAGGAGATAAATAAGCTTCGGAAGTTGGTTCAGGTTAAGCGAAGAACGTATCAGCGATGCTTGCGTCGTGGGTACAGTGGATGATTAGAGAAAGAAGAGTTTAAAGCCGCAAAGAAAAAGTTGCAATATAGAATTAACGACTCTAAGCGCGTGATGTGGGCGAGTTTGATAGAAGAATTAAAACGCGATATCTGGGGCAAGCCCTACCGGGTAGTTCAGATCAGGTTCAAGAAGAAACAACCGGTGCCCATAATACGCCACTTATAATCTTGTAGGGAATTGAATATTTTATAAAATACTCTTCGAGAACCCATAATATATAAAAAAGAAGTGTGTAATATTTTGAAGACGTTGTTTCCGCGAACTAATACAGTTGTGGTATATGATGAGTTTCCGATAATTGAGATTGGTGATGAAGAACTGGTCACGGTTAATGAGATAGAGAATATCGCTGATGCGTTTAAAAGTAAGAAAGCGCCGGGTATTGACACTATACCACTAATACCGCTAAGTATTTGTGATGCTTTAAACAAGGTTCTGCAAACAATTATTGGTAATAGGATACTGAAGCACCTGGGGGAGCCCCCCTTTGCGTGGAATCAATTTGGTTTGACCAGAGGACGGTCGACCCTGGATGCACTTGGATTGGTTACAGAATTTATGAAATGTTAGAAAATAAGGATGTGTGTGTACATGTATATTGACATTGACGAACATAAGGGAGTTCCCCACTCCTGAGGTGTGAGAGACAAGCGAGCACGGAGTTGGCAAAGGAATGAATATTTTGTTATTGATTATAACAATTTTCGTAAGTTACACGAAGGACGCCATGAGGCGATGAACCATTTATATAAGTGTTCAATTAGTGTGGAATAAAGTTAAATAGTTAATTGTTCAGTTAATTACAGTTTATATTAGCTTTTCTTAATATGGTAGCAGAGCGTGGTTATGAATATTGTTAAAGAAGGTAATTTTTGTGCAATAGTGAATATTGTGAATTTATGATTGCCGTTTGAGGACACAAAGGAACGTTCCAGAACGAGCAAAGAAAAAGAAAAGCACGATGCCTAAAAATGATATCACGATACCAGTATTTGATGGAGAGGATTATAGTATGTGGAAAAAGCGGATAAAAGTATACTTGAAATTCAAGAAATGTGATGAAACTATAATCCGTAGAAAAGCTGAAACAGATGCAGCGGAATGGGATGATAATGATTTAAGAGCAGTAAATTATATATACAGTGCTATAACTAATAAGCAATTGGAATTCGTTAGTGAAGAAGCAACGGCATACGATATTATCAGGAAGTTCGATGAAATGTATTTAAAAGAGTCAACAGCGCTGCAGATTGTGTGCAGGAATAAACTGGAAAAAATGAAACTGAATAACTATAGTGATTCGGCGACATTTTTTGAAAATTGCAGGTGCTACAGTAAAGGAAAAGGAGAAATTAAATTATTTGCTCAACACGTTGCCGGAATCGTACAGTTATATAGGCGATTTAATAGATGCTCTAAAGGAGGAGGATCAAACTGCGGCGTCTGTGAAAAATAAAATACAAATGACCGAAATGAAAAATCAAAAAGATGAACAAACTGGAAGAAGATCAAATGCATTTGTTGCGGACAAAAATAAAAGGGAGCGAACGTGTTTCAAGTGTGGAAAAGCTGGTCATTTCGCACGAGATTGTCAAGACGGCGGCCAAGCGGTGGACAACGGTGGTTCTTGGCGTGGATCATCACACAACGGTGGTTCTTGGCGTGGGTCATCACGTGGTCGCGGCCGAGGCAGAGCCGGCAGAGGATACAACAACAGATGGCGCGGAAATTTTCGAAATCAGCAAGGAACGGGCGCACATCGGGAAAATCAGCACGAGCAGAGCTACGCGGGTGCGAACGCATGGATAGCAACTGTAAATACGGCGTACAACAGCGAAAGAAATAGATTAAGTTGTAACAGACCTGCTCGCAGGACTGTTACGATCTAAGCCCGCGACCGAATACCGCCGAAAGTAACCGACAAGGACCGAGCCGCGTCGCCGATACAGCGCGATTCGACACACCGCCCCGCGACCCCTCGCCTACAAACACGTTTGGCGCGAACCGGATGCGTATTTTCCGCGGAATTGGCGGGAACCGGAAAACATACGTCATACACTTACCGCACCGCACCACTACCCCTCACCACCCACCGAGAACTATATAAGGCGCGACGGATTCGGCATAGCTCTCGTATTCCTCGACTGGATTCCCACCAGTCAAGTTCCAGCTCCCGCTATTTCCTGCCTTGTAAGTATTTCTCTCCACTAAATACCTAGTCCGCCGTGATGACGAGTCTTACTGTCGCACAGAACACTCCGAATCACTTCCTCGCTTTATCAGTGAGCACAGCGTGCCACTGAAGCCCGGTGTTCTACACTGGCACAAGGCGAGACGCGCTGTCCGCCGCACTCCGACCGCGTTGGAGTCGTTTGACGTGCGAGGTTCGTCCTCCACCGCGTCAAACGTAGAACCGCCACGGGAGGCCTCAACGCCGGCACGCTGTCGACGCTGAGGATCCGACAAACCAGACCCGTGGCAGGGGAGATCGTGGCACCCACCACGATCGGAAATCATCTCCTGCCCCCGTGTGATCCTCCGTATTACCCTTCGCGACGCGTAACCAGCACCGCGAACCGCGACCTCCGCGACAGACCGAGCGACGACCGCGGAACTCTTACCGAACCACGTGTTATTCTTTCACACCCGCACCTAGATTCCCGACGCACGCGATTTAGCCGTCCTCTCGCCGACTGTCACCCTGGCACGGCGAGCTTTCCAGGCACGAGAGGATTACGCCGCGAACACGGAACACCAGACTCGTTACAAAGTAAGTGCGAAATAAATTGGTTATTAGATAGTGGTTGTACCGACCACATAGTTAATAATGAAGAATATTTTCAGGAATGTATCGAACTTAGAGAACCTGTAAAGATATATTTAGGAGACAATAGTTTCGTAAAAGCAACGAAAGTAGGAAACATAGTTAGTTATTTTGAAACGTTTGGTAAGAAAAATGAAGTAGTAATGAAAAATGTATTTTATGCAAAGGATATGCATTCAAATTTAATAAGTTATGGTAAGATAACAGATAATAATACGATTGTTTCAAAAGGAAATTTATCAAAAATTATAGATGAAAACGGCAAGGTTATAGCTGTAGCATTTAAAGAAAATAAAACGTATAAAATGAAAAGTGAATTAAAATGCAAAGAGCTTTCTGTAAACGTTGCTGATAGTAAAAATAACATGAGTCAGAAAGAAAAGTGGTATAGCATCTTAGGACATGTAAATTTTAATTATTTAAATACTTTATGTAAAATGCAATTGGTAACGGGTGTTCCAAATGAACTTGAAACAGGATTTATGAAATGTAAGACGTGCATAGAAAACAAAATGCATAATTTGCCATTCGAAAACAATAGAACTAGAGCAAAGGATCTATTAGAAATAGTTCATACTGATGTGTGTGGTAGTTTTCCAACAAGTGGTATAAATGGAGAAAAATATTTTGTTTCATTTATTGATGATTACAGTAAAATTGCAAAAATTTATTGTATCAAGTCAAAAGCAGAAGTATTTGATTGTGTAGTTCAATTTGTAAATGAAAGTGAAAATTTAACAGGTAAAAGATGAAATTTTTGAGATGCGATAACGGGAAAGAATATTTGAATAATAGTATTTATAATTTTGCCAAAGAAAAGGGTATTACTATTAATAATTGTCCAGCGTATGTACACGAATTAAATGGAACCGCAGAACGGTTTAATAGGACAATCATGGACATGGCGCGTTGTTTATTAGCAGAAGCACAAGTACACAAACGATACTGGCCAGAAATAATCTGTGCAGCTGTTTATTTGAAAAATCGCACGTTAGCAAATACTATAGAAAAGAAAACGCCTCATGAAATATTTTTTAAGAGAAAACCGAATGTTGCTAATTTACGTTTATACGAGTAAAGTTTTCGTGAGAAAACCAGAACAGAAAAGAATTTCTAAATGGGACAAAAAGGCAGAAATGGGAATTTTATTAGGTTACAATGAGGTTGGTTATAGAGTTCTTATAAATAATAAAATAATAGTTTCGAGACATGTCGATATTGTAGAAAAGGATGTTAAATGTATCGGTTTAGATGATTCAGATGACGAAAATGTTGAGTGTGTAAATGACGAAGTATCGGAAGATAGCTTCGAAAGCGCTGAAGAAATTGAACAAGAAAAAACTAATAAAGATAAAAATAATTCTAAATCTGATGAATCAGAGAATATATTCGAGAGGAGAAATCCAATTAGATACCCAGAAAATGTACGTAGTAATAATATTTATGTAAACTATTGTAAAGTAGATACTCCATTTACATTTGAGGAGGCGATTGAAAGTAGTGACTGTGAAAATTGGAAAAAGGCTATGGATAAAGAAATAGAATGTTTAAATAAAAATAAAACGTGGAAATTAGTTGATAAGATACAAGGGAAAGAGGTTCTGGATGTAAAGTGGATTTACACAAGGAAGTCAGATAATAGATATAAAGCTAGGTTGGTTGTAAGAGGTTTTCAACAAACAAATGTAATTGATGACATATACTCTCCTGTAGCAAAAATGCAAACGTTAAAATTATTATTGTCTTATTGTTGTCAAATGGGTTTAGTTATTGAACAAATGGATGTAGAAACTGCATTCTTAAATGATACTGTAAGCTCTGAGGTATATGTAAATCAACCGAAAGGATACGAAGATGGAACGAATAGAGTATGTAAACTGCAAAAAGCATTATATGGCTTAAGAGAGAGTCCGAGAGCCTGGTATGAATGTCTTAATAATTTCTTGATAAATATAGGATTCAAAAGGAGTAAGATAGATTATTGTCTATATACTTTAACAAAAGGAATAGATACTGTTTATTTACTTATATATGTAGATGATTTATTGATTTGTAACATAAGCAAAGAGAAAATACAAGAAATAAAGAAATTATTATCTGATAAGTTTATAATGAAAAACTTAGGTGAAATAAAAGAATATCTCGGAATTAATGTAGAATATGATTATCATAAACATGAAATGAAGTTAAGTCAGACAAAATACATTGAGTCATTAGTAATCAAGTATAAATTGCAAAATAGTAAAACATATAATACACCTATGGAAACGAATTTAAAAATTGAAAAGGGTGATGTATGTGAGAGTAATATTAAATATAAGAATTTGATTGGTGCATTGTTATACATAAGCTCAGGTACAAGACCTGATATAAGTTATAGCGTTAACTATTTAAGTAGGTTTCAAAACTGTTATAACGAAACTCATTATAAGTATGCTTTGCGAATTTTAAAATATTTGTATGTAACAAAAGACTTAAAATTAAGTTATAAGAAAAATGAAAAGGTTGAAACTTTAGATTTTTATGTAGATGCCGATTGGGCAGGTGATATTGTTGACAGGAAGTCTACAACTGGTTATGTAATTCCAGTTGATTATATGGTAATGTAGTTTATTGGAAATCAAAAAAACAAAAAAGTGTAACAAAAGCTTCAACATTCGCTGAATTTGTAGCATTGTCAGAAGCAGTTGATGAATTGATATTTATTAAAGAAGTGATTAAAATATTTAATGTAAGGCTAGATAAACCAATACCGATTTATGAAGATAATTCTGGAACTATTAATATAGCGAAATATGGAAATTTTACGAAAAATTCAAAACATATAGAAATTCATTATAATTATGTACATGATTATATAGAAGAAAATACAATCGATGTAATTAAAGTAAACTCCGATGAGAATATTGCAGATATATGTACAAAATCGTTATGCAAAGAAAAATTTGTAGAATTTAGAAAACTGATGAATGTAAAATAAAAGGAAATAAGATTAAAATGTACAATATAAATGTAAGGAGGCGTGTTAGAAAATAATTCCCCACTCCTGAGATGTGAGAGACAAGCGAGCACGGAGTTGGCAAAGGAATGAATATTTTGTTATTGATTATAACAATTTTCGTAAGTTACACGAAGGACGCCATGAGGCGATGAACCATTTATATACGTGTTCAATTAGTGTGGAATAAAGTTAAATAGTTAATTGTTCAGTTAATTACAGTTTATATTAGCTTTTCTTAATATGAAAGAATCTAAGAAATCCCAGAAATTTGTAGTTATTGTTAGTTTAGACATTTGGAACGCCTTTAACAGTATCGAATGGAATTGTATTTTTGCGGCTATAAAGAGACGGAATCTTCCTTTGTATCTGCAAAGAATTGTGCAAGAGTATCTGCGGCAGCGACATATTAAGTGTTCCGTCGCAAGGGAACAATGCTCGTGTCTAAAACCGTATACCTGCAAGAAAGAAATTAGTTTTCGCATCCATCGGTAATTTCATATTCCATTGCAAGGAAAAGTGTTCCGTCGCGAAAACGCCGCTATTCTAAGATTTCATTCAACCTTTATTTACGATCAGTTCACGACAACAGATGTCATAAAGTTCAAACAAAGAAACTTTCCAACGCTTTCTGAACAAAGAAACTGTCCTGAAGGCACGGCAAATGGTCGTTATTTTATTATACCAGATGTGGGCCTAACAGGCAATTTCCTTGTTCATGTACTATCTTAGCAAGGCTAAAACATCCATAAGCATCGGTCCCTTTTTTATGACCTGCCGTCGACCGTCCGGGCAATATTTCCAAAAGAAACCCTCGCGGATTAGGTACGGTTTCAAGTCAACGATGACCCTCAATATCCGAGTCAGGTATCTCCCTACTCCGCTCGCGTCTTACTCTCCCTTAAAAAGGTTGGTTTAACCATCCAAACAATCGCGAGTTTCCTGATTGGTTATACTAAACACAGCAAAGCCAATCCGGAAACGTTTAACTCTAGACCTCCCAAAACGCATTCTTCTTGACTCCAAGGGACGCCCCCGCTTCCCCCAAAAAGACACCCAATTCCTCAGGCAGATCAAGCACTCGGACAGAGTTCTCTAGTTCACTCTCAGTCTCTGAATCGTGACATCGTCAATTCATAGAAAACAGTCGTACTAACGAAAACTCAAAGTCAGTGCTTGATTAAGCCACATTTTCTTGTATTCGTCAAAATACAAGCGAAATAAAAGACTTCTTGTCTCATTCGCAAAGACGAGTTTTTACTTCTTGTGCGTCACCAAGACGAGTCATTAATACGGATCGCCATCACGCATTCCGCGCGCGTCTAAGGCAAGACCTGTTATTCAGCCTTACTGAAGAGTCCTATAACAGGTCTGGGACGAAACGCGAGTTCCTTCAGTCTGACAAATCCTTTGAACCAGTTGCCCAATATTAATTTGGCGGGCAACAACTCCTACCTCACGCGTTCATAAAGTGTTACTAATTTAAAATTCAAAACCTCGCGCGTTCACGGAGAAACATTAAGTTTAAGGCCAAGGATGGATGGTTGCGTATGGACACAGCTAAAGGAGTTCCGCAGGGATCTATCATCTCCCCCTTGCTGTGGAATCTAGTTTATGACAAGTTAATTAGTATACCTGTTAACGATAATTTTAAGATCATAGCTTACGCGGATGATGTTGCTATTCTTGGTTCCCATCGAAGGTTGCAGGACCTGAAAAAAGAAATTGATTAATTGTAATATACTTACCTTGTTGAGTGATTTGGGTCTGAAAATGTCGGCTGCAAAAAGCAAATTTACATTTTTGAACAAGGAAAGGATCCCAGAGGATTTTAGGTTGGACATCTTGGGCTGTGATTTGACGTCTGTATTGACTGTTAAATACCTTGGTGTGTTATTAGACGGAAGGAGCAACTGGTTTGCACATGTGGAGTGGTGTATGAATAAAGGTATTGTTCGGGACCCGGGACGAATATTTGAGGAATGGACTGTATTGGGAAATCGAAAGGATCGGGTGCGGAACACAGAAGGGAGTTCGGATGGGGAAATCGTGGGGGAAGCGTGAGAAGACGGCGGTTAAAGAAATGCTGTTACGAGACGTTGCACGTTGACGATGTAACCGTGATTTATTAATTTAAATCGCGTAAACGAGATAGGGCGGCGCGATTGAGTCGATGGATATCGATCACGATTGGCAATACGAAAAGATCGTCAAAATAACTGGGCGCGATATAAAGCGTACTAAGCGTTTGGATGGCAGAACGAATCTGATCGGCGAGGACGTGAGAGCGATTAACGGTCGTTCTTTATTGCTCACGTGATCACGCATCGCGAGTGCGTTACCGGGAATCGCCAAAACCACGGCTTCGCTTACCGCTAATTGGCGGGCGCGTCAATCCTTGGTACGGGTAACGCGGGGGCTAACAAAGACCGTGTCGCTCGACCTCGACATCTTAAAAGTAACTCATCTCTACGCTTAATCCTAAACAGGTATGAATGTTATAAACGAATTGGCCAGGTTGATGCGTAATATCGACTGACCGTCTACGCACGGCCGGCGGTTGTATTTTAATGTGTTGGAGTCGGTTGTGTTGTATGCCACGGCCATATGGGGAGAAATTGCCGTGCAATTTGAGAAGAATCGACTTGCTCTGGAAAGGACACAAAGGGTTGGCTTAGGCCGTGTCGCAAGAGCATACCATAGAGTATGGTGCGATGCTTTAATATTAGTTGAAGAGAGAGTTGCACTTTATAGGATTAAATTTCTGCCTGGTGACAACTATGGCGTGAAGTGTATCAAGGAGGATGTTCGTACCGATAGATCTGAAGCTGTGAAAGCAGAAACCATGGTTAAATGGGAAGAGAGATGGACTAGATTACGGAAAGCTGCTTAGACGACAAAGTTGATTCCGTGTTTCCGCCCGTGGATCGCGAGGAAACATGGCGAGTTGAACTATCGATTAACGTAAGCGTTGACTGGTCATGGTGTTTTCAACTCGTTGTTGGTATTGCCCGACGGAGGTGGATACCCCGTAGCACACTATCTTTAGATGTGAGCGATGGGAAGAGAGACGTTTTAGCCTTGAGTTGGAGTTAGAGCGAGAATTTACGGCTGAAAATATGGTTGAGACTATGTTAATGTGCGAGACCTATTGGAAAAAAGTAGATGTGTTTATAAATTTTGTAATTATGGAGAAAGAAAAGTTTGAGAGGGGTATCGAGAGAGAAGCCCGACTAACGGCGGTCGACGTGGTTAGTTGACGACGGGCCGTGTAGTCCGGCGATTGTATTATGTAAATAAATATCTTTTTATGTACATAATTAATAGTAGTTAGGTGTATATACTTAATGTAAATATTGTAAATATTGTATAATGGAAGAGAATATGTCCTGTGTGCCGGAAGAGGATATGTCCTGTGCGACGATGTTTGACCTGGCGGTGATGCGTCAAGACGGTCCTAGGTGGAGATGCGAAAAGCGGGACCCTAGGGCCGTCTCGCCGGGCTTCAGGCGGGGAGAGGGGTTTCAAGCCCCCCTAGAGGAGGAGTTTAGTGGGTAGGGGTCGGTCCTTCTGACCGGTTGAGTCTCACACTCCCCCGGTCAGGTTTTCAATAATGACCGGGGCGTGCGTAAATGCATTCTCCTCCTCTCGTTAAAAAATTTAAAAAAAAAAGGGACCCTTCACCGTGCTCCAGGCCAACCTGAGTCACTGCAGCCAGGCGCAGGACCTGATGTTCCAATGCCTGTGTGACACCGCCAAGGAAGGGTGGCAACCCCCTGCTCCATAGCCGATCGGGGCAGAGGGATGATCTTAATAAGATGGGGAAGGTTTATGGTCGCGGGGTACTACAGTTCTCTGAATTGTGGCTCCGCCGATTTCGGGCACTTTTTGGACCGGCTGGGGGCTATGATAGCCCCATACATGACCGGTCTGGTGTTGGTTCTGGGGGACTTCAATGCGAAGTCAACTTGTGGGGGAACCCCAGGACCACTGCCCGGGATGTCAGGCAGCGGTGTCCCAGCACTGTGGACCGGAGCGGTCAGTGAATCAAGTGCGGTGCGACGGACCACT
Organism: Lasioglossum lativentre; assembly: GCA_916610255.1. Lineage (NCBI taxonomy): Eukaryota > Metazoa > Arthropoda > Insecta > Hymenoptera > Halictidae > Lasioglossum > Lasioglossum lativentre. The sequence goes on along the minus strand of OU744359.1, from coordinate 18,309,609 downwards.
GGGCCAATGTGTGCTCGGCGGTGCCTCGGTGCCCAATTTCCACTGAATTGGGGAGGTCCGCCAGGCACAAGGCGGGGAGCTCTGCATGCTCCCCGCCTCCGAAGAGGAGCCGGAAACTGGGGGGCAGGGGCCCCCAGTAGACCGGTGGTGAAGGGGGGAGGTGCTGTGCCCGCGGCGTCCTCTTCCCCTTCCATGCAGGAGATGGAGGTGGAATCCCCTCCTCTACAGCCGGCCGGACCGGAGTCGGCAGAGCCGGGAGCGTCCACGGCTAAGTAACGCTCCAGACGTTCCCGGTTCTGCTAACGAACCTTAACCGCTCACGCCGGACCCAGAACTTGTTGGACCAGGGCCTGGCTGAGCGGCAGGTCGGGTTGGCAGTGGGAGACCGAGGGTAAGTGGCCTCTACAATGGTGACTCGGATCCATTGTAGAGCCGTCCTCTCTATTTGAGGGGTGTCACTTACCTAAATCCTCTTGCTCCACCTCCTCGTGGTGGTCCCTGGGACACACTTCGGTGTGTGCTAACGGAGCAAGGGGTGCCATGTGTCCTGAGTAGCAAGATGCCTACTCAGGACCCCATACCGTAAACCGGCTCGCCGGAACGGGGGGCTTGCCTTCACCGGCTGGCCCGCGAGGATGACAACCTCTTAAAAAATCCTTAACTCTAAGTTTTGGTGTGCGGCGAGAGAGCACCCCCGGGTTAGACACCGGGTGGTGGGTCGGTGAGTGCATCGGCCATTAGCACACCAACCCCGTGGCACCTGCCCGCCCCACGGTGGTATTCAGGGCTTACCGGTGCACGCGGCTCTGTGCCGGGTGACGTTGACCTCCCGCAGTTCTATTGTTTGGGCCGACGAGTGAAGCGTCCCGGAAACGGGACGTTGTAACCAAGGCCTGCTATGATTCATGATGACACAATATTTTAAAAAAGGATTTTTGGTTGGGAAGAAGGGAGTTCGGTTGGAAGAGGAGGAGGAGCCGAAGAAAAAGGAGGGGGTGGTTCCAAGGAAGGGATCAACGGAGGAGGAAGAGGTTCCTGGAGGATCGAGGATGTCTCGGGATGATGAGGAGCTTCGAGGGAAGTTGGACAAAGCGGATAAGGGCAACGATTCTGACTCTAGCTGGTCGGACACTGAGATTTCCTGTGACAGGACGGATGGGAGTGGATCGGTCGGGAGTGGATCGGTCTGGAGTGGGACGGAGGGGGATGGTTTTGGGTCTGGTGAGGAGCCGGACTTTATGGGCTTTCGCACTCCGTATTACTCTAGTCTGGATGTTTCAGAGGACTCGGACATTGATAGGGCCGGTAAGGACTATGTAAAGGCCTCTGCGGAAAAGGAGAAGATGATTAGGCAGTTTAGGTCTAAGAGTTTCAAAGGAGATAAGGATGCTCTTGACCAGGCAATTCTGCAGAAGTTGGTGGTGGTTTCGGGTCTTAGTAGGATTTATGACCGGAAGAGAAGGGAAAAATATCTCCGGAGGCGGATTTGTCCTGCTGAAGTTGATAAAAGTGGTGACTCTCCCTCTCCCCCTGTGGGGGGTGAGTCCAGGATGCGTAAGGTGGTGACAGAAACTAGATCCCTCCCCTCTCCCCCTGGAGGGGGTGAGTCCGAGGAGATCGAGAAGAATAAAGAGGCAGCCCTACCCTCTCCCCCTTCCGGGGGTGAGTCCAAGGTGCTGCTGATAGAAGAAGATGGGTCCCTCCCCTCTCCCCCCGGAGGGGGTGAGTCCGAGGGCCCTGTGAAGAATGAAGAGGCGGTCCCACCTTCTCCCCCTGCTGGGGGTGAGTCCAAGGATCCAGAGAATAGTAAAGAAAAGGAGACCCTCCCCTCTCCCCTGGTGGGGGGTGAGTCCGAGGGTCCGTGTGACTTACCTGTGAAGAGTGACTTACCTGTGGAGAGGATGATTAGTCCAGTGGAGAGGATGATTAGTCCTCTGTTTAAGTATACGGCTCCGGGGCTCTATGGTGGCTCGGATCGGGATACACCGAGCCCTCCTCCTGAGCCTCGTAGAACAAGATCGAGATCTATGACCCCTTCGCGGAGAGGGGTGGCGTCGGTGGAGGCTGATCCCCCCATGGATATGGCCCATCCTGTGATGACCCCGCTCGCTGGAGCTGGTAGAGCGCGACAACGCCCGGCCGACATGGAGGAATCCCTGGTAAGGTATGACGACTCGGATGTGCTGTTCGAACATTCGTTTGGACTGCTCTCCCAGGATGTCGACGGTATTCAGTCGGAGATGAAAGATCTTGTGGACTACATGGTAAACAACAAAAATGTAAGGGCTGAATACAAGCATAAGGCACAATCCATCGGCTTGATAGTAACGAATTTGGCCAAGATGAAAAAGACCATGGTTACTGCCGAAAAGAAGCGCAAGGAGGTGTGGGCCCAGGCCCGTGATGACCAGTTGGGACTGGCTGTTGAGACTGGATCGTCTGCGAAGAGAGTTGAGGTTGGGGTTATGACCTCCCCGGTGAAGGATGCCCCGGTTCCATTGACGAGGGATGATGCTGATACTTCATCATTATTGGCATTGTCTGGGGATGATCGTAGTCCGAGGAGGTCTGCTGGTGTTAGCTTTCCCTTTGCCTTTCAGGGTGCTCCGACCGCCCCGACTCCGCGGGGAAATCGGAAGAGAAGGAAGGGTGTTGTCCCCTCCGTGGATTAGAAGAGGTTGAGAGACGCTCAGTATGACAGCAGTGCCGTGTCGGATGTGGATCCTCCTGCGGCTGGTCGGTCTTTCCCGGTGATGGAAATTGACCCGGTGGAGGAGTTGTTGAAAGAATTGATCGTTCGTCGGAAAAAGATTAAGGAACATTTTGATGCCTTAAGAGCCATGGATAGTTACCTGGATGGCGTGGATAAGATTTTGATCTGTGAGCAGGGAAATGCCATGTCAACCGAGGATGCTGAATTGCTGGGTACTGCCTCGGCGGTGTCCCGGTCGATGCGGTCGAATTTGAGACGCGGTCCGTTCTTGAAGATCTCGACTCCGGTGGCTCCACCGGTGAATGTGTTCCCTGCTGCAGGAGTGGAGACCGGTCAACCTTCCTTGTGCGACGGTCGCTAAAAAGAAGAGAGGTATTCCTGTCGTCACCAAGGTTACGGAAATAACAGGAGTTAGGATTAAGCCCCCCATGCCGGTCGTGACCGCTTCTCGGCCGTGCTGGTCGGTGCCCCGTCCGGATGCGATACTAATTAAAGTGAAGGACGAAAATGAGTTTAAAGACGCTTACCTTCGGATTAGTAAAAAGGTTGATCAACCTGATATGATAAAAAAGGTGCGAAAATCCCGACTTGGACATTTGGTGATGGAGCTTACAGCCAAGGCTGATACGGCGGAGCTTCGTCGCACAGTTAAGAGTGTTTTGGGTGAGAAATTCGAGGTCCAGGTCCTTCAAAAGGCCTTTGACCTAGAAATTAGGGATATTTGTCCTACTATCGAAAAGGACACTATTTTGGATGCGGTTGCTTCGCACTTGGGTGTGGAATCTGAGGATATCTCCATTAAGACTTTGCGTATGTCCCAGGGGGCACAATTGGCGGTGATTAATGCGCCCACGCGGTCGATTATGACTATTGGTGAGAGTGGACGAATTAAATTGGGGATGACATACGCTCATATGAGTGCTGCCCCCAAATTCGTCAGGTGTTACAGGTGTAATACCGTTGGACATATTAGCACCAATTGTAAGACTGAGATGGATGGTCCGTCCAGGTGTCGTAGTTGTGGAGTGGTTGGGCATGTGTTGGCGGATTGCAAGAACCCCTTGAAATGTATGGATTGTGTAGAGAAACCTTCCTCATGGTCACTTAATTGCGTCCATGGCTTGTCCCCTTTATAGGGAGCACACGGCTTCTCATAAAGAAGGACATAGGAGGTTTGTGCGTTCCGCTCAAGCGAGAGCGAAGCTGAAGCCTCAAGTAGCGCATAAGCCGAGGTCCGATTCTGAGATGGATCTAGATCCGGCAACATAATTAAGTGCATATAGTTGTTAATTTAGATATTGTGTATATATAATTGTATATATTGTATATTAGTTTTAGTTAATACTTACCTGTGTATTTTAAGTGTGTATGTTTATACTTACCATGGTTGTTGCCATACTTACCTTGGTTGTGTATGTATGTGGTATGTGTGCTGTATGTGTGTGATGTTTGTGTTGTGTAGGTGTGTTGGTATGGGTCTGCAAAGGCGCACCTTGACGTGGCGTATGTGTCATCTGGGTGTGCTGGTGTGAGTCTGCCGGTAGATACCTGGAAGAAAGGTTTTAGTAATTAGTTTATATTAAGAGCGTATTTACCTGCGAGGTTTCCTGGTATGCGTTTTGATTTTAGTCGAGGTTGGAGGTTTAACAATTATGCGAATGTGATCTATATTTAAGTATGTAGCCAGGATGTGGTTGTTGTATAGTGTGTTACATTTTGTGAAGTTTGTGTGGGTATGTGTGTGCTTGTGTGCGTGTGTGAATCGTCTGGTGTGGTGTGAACTGTATGTTTCGGATAATTTATGTATATAGATGAGATTTTTACAGGTTTTGGTGTGCTTTTAAGCACTTGGAATACCCGGCATCAAGGTGAGACCCGGGAGAATTGCAAGAAGCGGAGCCCCGGGTCGAGCCGATTGTCGGGATTCTGGTTGAGTAGAGGGGCGTCCCATTGGACGTCCCGGGAGAGAGGATGTTAGTCGGTATTCCCGGTCCTTAAGACCGGGCGAGTCCGACACTACCCCGCCGAAAGGCGGGGTGTCCGTAAATGGATTTACCTCTCTCCCTTAACAAAAAAAAAAAAAAAAGGTCGGGTTGGCAGTCATCACGGAGCCCTATGGTGTCCCCGATTCCCCCCCTTGGGTAGAGGACACAGAGGGCTCCGTGGTGATCTGGCATCACGCCGGAGATGGTTTCCCTCGTGTTCCGTGGTTGGACGGAGCCGGGGGATTGTGGTAGATAGATGGGGAAGGTTTTCGGTCGCGGGATGCTACATCTCGCCCAGTAGTGGCCTCGCCGAGTTTGAGGAGTTTTTGGACCGACTGGGGACGTGTATAACGCCCCATACAGCCGGTCCAATGTTGGTCCTGGGGGACTTCAACGCGAAGTCCACCATGTGGGGTAACCCCAGGACCACCTCTCGCGGTGAGGTACCCGAAGACTGGAATGGGGGCATGGAGATCCGGTTGGTTAATCGGGGCTCCGTGGCCACGCGCGTGCGGTGGAATGGGTGGTCCATTGTCGATTTGACATGGGCCACCCCCGCAGCCGTGCACCGTGTGTCCGCCTGGCGGGTGGCGACAGACTGGGGGAGTCTGAGCGACCACCTCCATGTTACCATGGAGGTGGCGGCCCACCTGCCGGCGGACCTGCCCCCACGGACAGGTTGCATCCGTTCGGCGCCCAAGAGATGGGCGCTAAAGCGACTGGACAAGGACGTCCTGAGAGCCGGAGCCCTCGCCTATTCCTGGCCAGAGGTCAGGGAGCGCGGGGCTGATGTGAGGGTGGCATGGTTCCGGGGTGTCATAAAGTCGCTATGCGACTTGTCGATGCCCCGGGCCGGTTGCCGACCCCCCCCCCCCCCCCCAAGAGGTCAGTATACTGGTAGTCAGGCAAGATTGCGGATATCAGGGAGACCTGTGTCCGCGCCCGACGCCAGTTTACCCGCGCTCGTCGCCGCCTCTCGAGGAGGGGGGGCGACGAGGTGAGAGTGGCCGTCCTGTACGGGGTGTACAGGGCGGCCAGAATGGCTCTCCAGCGTGCAATTGTCGCTGCCAATGCCAAGGCCTGGGATGAGCTCCTGGGGACCGTCAAGAAGGACCCTTGGGGGCGCCCTTATAGGGCGGTGCTTGTAAAGCTCCGCCCCTGGGCGTCCCTCATTACGGAGTAGCTAGACCCTGAGTTCCTGGGGCGGGTGATATCAACCATTCTCCCCTCTCCGGAGGGGATGGGTGTACACCCGCCCGGTGCAGTCCACTTTGTCTGGACTGACGATCTCGGGGTTACTATGTATGAGCTATCCCAGGCTGTTCAGCGGATCCCGGACGGGGGCGTCAAGGCGTCTTGCTACGCACATGACACGCTGGTGGTCGTGCGGGGGGAGACATGGGGAGGACCCTGGCCTGGCGCCAGCAGTGGTGGGCTGCGTCGTCGGTGGGATCCGGAGGCTGGGGATGAGTATCTCCGCCGGCAAGACCGAGGCAATATGGTTTCACGCGTCGGGGCCGGCAGGCACCCCAGCTACGGATCCAGGTAGGTGATGCCACTGTCGAGGTGAAGGAAGAGATGGGTTATCGCGGCCTGACCCTCGACAGCCGCTGGTGTTTCGAAACGCACTTCGACTGTATGGCCCCCCGACCCGAGAAGGTAGCGGTCGCCTTTGGGCGATTTCTGCCTAACATCGGGAGGCCCGATGTACGGACGCGTCGTCTATACGCGGGGGTGATGCACTCTAAGATCCTGTATGGGGCTCCCGTGTGGTCCGCGTAATTAATGGCCAGCCGGCGGAGTTTGGCGCACGCGTGTCGCGTGCAGCGCCGCTGGCCTTGCGGACCATACGGGGTTATGGCACCATCTCCGCTGAGGCGGCGTACTTCGTCGGGGCTATGGCGCCCCTCCAGTTTATGGCGGAGGAGCGGGCAACCGGCTACCGGATTGCGTGCTCCATCCGCCGAGGGGAGCTCGACCCCGAGGGAGACGAAGTCGAAGTATTGAAGCGCCAGGCCCGGCAACACAAGCTGGCCCGCTGGCGACGACAGGTTGCCGTTGTCAATTCGGGCCGGCCTATCGTCCGGGCCCTCCTGCCCATTCTGGGAGAATGGTGCAGGAGGCGGGGTAGGCTAAACTACCGCCTCACGCAGGTGCTCTCCGGACACGGATGTTTCGGGGAGTACCTGCGGAGAATAGGCAAAGAGCCGACGGCGCAGTGCCATCACTGCGGGGAGGCCCAGGATACGGCGCGTGATAGGAATGGACATCTCACTGCTGACTGTGGCCGACCACATGATCGGCGGCGAGAGGCAGTGGAATGCGGTTGCCTTCTTCTGCGAACAAGTAATGTTGCAACGCAGACGTGATGGCGGCGGTGGGCCTTACTAGAATCGTCCCACCGCCGCCATGGAGGGCTGCTACTACTATATGGCTCCCCGGGGCGGGCCGGCCCACAGTGTGCCAAATGGGCATTTTAGCTGGACAAAAGTCTAAATCGGCTATTTTTCTATATTTATCAATTAATATGTTTACAGTTGTATAAATTATGAATAATTATTAAATTCTTATCACAGTTAGTTGGTTTTTGTTAATTAAACAATATATTTTAAGTTATTTATAATTAAATATAAATTACAACAAAGTTAGTGGTGGACCTATGTAGCACAGAATGATTTAACAAATAGTAGATATTATGAAAGAAGACGTAATTTTTAATTATGGACAAACAGAATGTAAATATAATTTACTTATTTGTTTTTTGGAGATTCAGACATATTCTAACGGGAAAAAATTATTCTTTGGTTTAGTATAAGGTTTCAATTTATAAATAACAAATCTGCTTTATATTATAGTTTATTATGTTAATAAAAATATAATTTTTTTTTATGTTCTATTGTGAACATTTGTATAAAAGGACTTGGGCCGTAGATAATAAATATAATAATAATAACAATAATAATAACAATAAAAACAACAACAATAACAACAACAACAACAATAAAAATAACGAAACTGAAAGATGTAGGAAAAACGCAAGGGAGATGTAGACTGCACGCTGATCGCTTTGAGACTGAAGAAACGAATTATATCATAGTGTCACTAAAAAACCGCGAGAAACACCTGCGACCGGACACGCGACCGAAGACGAGCGGTTACCACGGTAACCCCCCTCGAAGCTAAAGATTTCCGCGATAAGCTAGAAATAGATCTAGAAAAAACTCCAAATACGAGGATCCTAAATATAGATAGAAGCTAAACTCCCCTTCACAGGTGCGGACCTCAGCACTGTGAAAACTAGATCGGTGCGTATCATTTGTCACGGTCTAGCAACAGTAGTATTTATCCCGGTGCATGGAAGATGACACGGGATAAATTTTTGTTATACACACAATGTAATTAACACACATATATATATATATATATATATATTTGTAATTGTAAATAATTTTATTATATTATATTTTCTTTTACCAAATTTAAAAACGCCTCTCACATTTTTCTCCTTCCAAGGAAAACCCCTCCTCTCCTCGCGAATTAAAAAGAACCCAAAAATAACGTAACAATAGGAAGAAAGTTCAGAGGAAATCTTGGAGATATCATCCTTGTTTATTCCTTATATATACAATGAATGAGACCAATCCATAGGTTTCGAGTAGACTAAACAAACCGCTAAGTGGCGACGGCATCGGCTTCGTTCCGAACGCGCGCCCGAGCTGTGATTGTCACGAGCGTGAACGTCAAACGACGCAACTTCAATGTAACAATTCATATCGTTTTGCAACGTTTTGCAAGTCAATTTTGGTATAAAAATAAAGTAGAAAGTCTCTACTTTTACATACTTGTAAAGTCATCATTGAGATCGACTGAGATCATATAATAATTCATTAACGAAGAGGAGTTACATTGACGTTTCTGTGGAAAAATACATGTCATCTTTGACAATTTATTTACAAAAATAGAGAAAAGTTATCGATAATTTGGAATTACCAAAGTTAAAATACATGGTTTGAGATGCTATATCCGTCATGTAAAGGAAATTTAGATACTCCTTAGTAAGTTTTTAGCTATTTCTAGCGCGCATGAAAATGTGGCTATTCATTTATAGGTTAACCGTTCGTCTTTAAGGTGAAGTTTACACGCTCTGTAAACATATAACGAAACAATTTTAAGTTTTAATATTCAAGGGTTTTAATACATGGTTATTTTAGATTATATTGGCCCAGTTAGTTTTTGTTGATTTGAAAGTGACTTTTGTCCAGCTAAAATGCCCATTTGGCACACTGTGCGGCCGGGCGAAGGGGCAGGGTGCATGTTGACATACTGTACTGCTTGGTCGGCCGGCTACGCCCGTTACTTCCGGTGTTGGGGGGTAGGGTTGGGGCGCGGTTTCCGGGGGAGGGGGGCCCTTGCTCCCCTCCCCCCTTCTTCTTCTTCCTCTTCTCTCTATTTTACTTTAGCGCGTGCGGAGACCTCCTCCCTCGGCCTGGTGGTGCCCCTTCGAGCTCGCCCCTCCGAGCGAGGAAGGGGATCTCCGGGGGTCGCGGGCGACCGTAGCTGGGGCTCTGTTCGTCCAGCCGAGCGACTCCTGGGATGGGGGACGCTGTGTGGGTGGCCAGCACGGCGTCTTACTAGTATAAGGATTTACTTTGGGGGAGAGCTTCTGTCCTCGCCCGAGATGGGGCCGTAGTGCCAAGACGTGGGGGTGGTCGGTTTGCGAGATCCCGACCACCATCAATTAGCTCAGGGAGGCCACCGTGGGGTCGTTCGTGGGTATGGAGAGTCCCACATAACCCCGCTCCCCCCAAGGGGGCGGGGTATGCGTAATGCATTTTCCCCACGTTAAAAAAAAAAAAAGGACCACTGCCCGGGGCGGGGCCCTTGAGGACTGGGCCGAAAATAAGCTGCAGGAAGTTAAAATCGCAAAAATTTATACAAACATAACGGCACCAAAAAAATGCTAATTAAAACCGCACCCCCAGATATAAGAGTAAACATAGCTGACAAGCTGCGGCTAAAAATTGGATACACTATAGTAAAAATCAAGATCTTGCCTTTTATAATATGATGCAACAGATGCTATGGTCTTGGACACATAAGCGCAAATTGTGACAAGAAATCCGACTATATTATCTGCCGTAAATGCAGTCAATTGGGACACATGATGGCGGACTGCACCAACGAAAGTAAATGCCGGTTGTGCGCGGAGAACAACCTCCCGGAAAATAAGATAAAGCACGCCACTGGTAGTTTAAACTGCCACGCATACAAGGCATACACAAAGGAAACCACACAAACCTGAACAGCAAGGCACCACCTGTAACAAAGAAAATAAATACAAAGCAACAACAGAACATAATGAAAATATTACAAATAAACTTAAATCATAAATACCGTGCAGCCTCCAACCTCGAAATAAAGCAGCTTCACTACTCTACAGATATCACCCTGATCACTGAACCTGTTAAAAAAATTAAAAATTGGATTTACAACAAAAACGACACAGCAACTATACACATCGGGTATCAACAGGTATTATGGCACCTGCAGGACCTGAACATTATAGACAACTTATAGACAACATTATAGTCACTGGGTTGCTGTCAAAATTCGAGATTGTTACTATTTCTCCGTATACATCTCACCTAACTGCTGTTTTACGGAATTTAAAACGATAATTGACGACCTGTTAAAAACTGTAAACACCATTAAAGACAATAAACTAGTGTCGGGCGATTTCAACGCACACTCCCCCGATTGGGGCGATATCAGAAACAGCAAAAGAGGTCGGTATCTTTCATCAACCTCGTTGTAAATACTGAATATTTGCAACATCAGCCAATCGTCTATGTCGATACCCGTGGCGCCCTTTTCAGTTTAGTTGTAAACGAGCCTAGAGAGACGAGCGCACATAGAAACACACGTTGATATTTTACAGATATTACTGTAGTCAGTCAGTCGTTCTCGTAGCACTGTTCACAGAACAACACATGTAAAGCCTAACGATTATTAAATAAGTTTAAATAAAGTAAAAGTATTTCCAACATAAACCAGATTATTTCTTACAAACCTTACAGGAAAATGGCTACGTAATTATTCAAACGAAAGGAGAGTACACATACAAGAGGAACAATCATAAATCCAAAATAGACTTCGCCTTTACCACACCGGCAATATATAAAATATTCTTACAGCCACAGTCTCTAATGAGTTTACTGAATCGGACCACCAATATCTAGAATATAAAATAGCCACTGGACCCAGGACAACTAACAACAAACATATATATTGTCACGTCGCCTAATTTTTTCCGTCGGAAGGACGGAACCCTGCGACTCCGGGTATTTACGGGCGAAACGCCGGGCCACACTCGGCCGCACGATACATGGTCCACCCGGGACAAAAGGTATCTCGCAGATTCGGATTTTTCACGAAAGGAGCCGTTTCTGGAATCTACTTTCGGGCTCCAGACACTCGGCAGTGACACGCAAATTGCGCGATAACGGCACGAGGCGCGAACGAACTCTCCGAAACTGCGAGAACCACACGATATTCTGGATGGCTCTAGGATGGGCTCAGGATTCTACGCGGCCGAAGTACGGAGCATTTCCCGCGGCTGAAAGGTTTCTCGACGGAAATAATCAACGAGAGAATCGGCTTGAACAATTTATTTCGTCGTTTCGCGACGCGAACAAGGACCTCGCGAAAACGTTACCGAGCCAACACGAAATGATCGTTAAAATATGATAATATAGAAGCCTGACTGGCGCTTACCACGGCAACGATGGGATGGCGGCTGCTGGACGGCACGCTCGTCTCCTTCTAGTCCCTTCTCGGCATGCACAATTTAATAACGTTACTCTTAATAAGGTGGCTTATAACTAACACGGCCAACGACCCAGTGGCCTACTTTCGGCAGGCTCGGTAACGCGGAAGCGAGGCGTCCCCCTACTCCCTACCCTATTTCTCCCGTTTGAGACTCGCGGGCCTATCGCGCGGTATCTCCTAGCAGGATCGCATCCTGTCGCGCGGGATCCCTGGCTCGCGGATTTTAATGATCGCATTCGCCGCTTTTCCGATTGTCGCGGCGACGGCTCGTGAAGAGTAGAGTCCTAGCCGCTCCGGTCGTGGACACCTTCTTTTCCGGGCGAGGCAGCGACGGGGTCGAGGAGGTGTTCGTCTCGTGTCCACTGTCCCTCGTCGGTGCCTCCGGGTTCGTCGACCCGGGCTCGGTACTTCCTCCGATGTCTCGGCACGAAATCCTTCCGGAGCCAGTTTCGATAAAGCCTCGTACGGTGAGAAATAGGGGCCGGGCTCCCCTGGAGCCCGGTTTCGGTCCTGTGAAATTCGCGTCGCCCAAATGGCGCGACGCTCAAACGCGTTAGTACTCGCCCTTGGCAAATCGGCATGCCCAGGGAGAGCGCTCGCAATCGGCCGTTTCGCATCGGCATTGCCAGAGGGCGGCCCGGCCTCTCTTTTTAGGGATCGAGGGACGTCGGCAAAACTTGCCACGTCACAATATAAAACCTCACTTAAATGGAAGCTAACAGCTAAAAATAAAACGACATTTACTAAACAACTAGGCAAAGAATTGCAAGACAGAATAGATAGCGGAAATATGTACATCAATCAAAACCCAGAACTTACGTATAACACCAACAGATTAAAAAATTTATATCACAGCATTGAGAACCAAGTACAAAACATACAAGAGGCCGTGAATACATCAGGCAATAAAGCGTTAACTATTGTGACGTGGCAGATTTGTCAACGTCCTCCGAAACCGTTAGCGGAAGACCGGGTCACCCTCACGCAGTAATAATGCGAGATGGACAGTGGCGAGCGCTCGCCCTGGGCACAAGCGAGACCCATGGGCGAGTACTTATGTTTTTGAGCGTCGCGCCAATTTGTGCGACGCGAGTCTGCAGTACCGTAACCGGGGCCCCGGGGGGGGGGGCGAGGCACCCTTCCTGCCGAAGGAACGGAAGAACGAGCGGCGTCGGCGAAATTCCCGCACCAAGGACGAGGGATCAACGCGAATCAGGAACTTCCGCAACCTCGCCGTCGCCTCATCCAGAAGACAACCTGATCAGTTGCCGGAGTGGCTCGCGTCGATCGCCGCCGCGGGAAAACCACCAATCATCGGGCACAGTTGTCGGAGCACCGAGGAATCGCCGATCGCCAGGGACCGTCGCGCAGGGCTAGAGCTCCGTCCGAAAATCGAGTAGCGATAGGCCAAATCGTTTGCGGGGGGAAGCGCGCGGTACGGGGAGGACGCTCCGCTTCCGCGGTCCCGAGCCATCGCGTAGAACAGTACTTCTTCGTTGGCCAAAGTGACGAATAGTCGAACTTATTGTAAAGTCCAATTATCGTACAATCGTTGTGAATTACTGCCGGCCAGAGGGCTCGAAAGAAGCTGCCGGACAACCGCCGCTCATCGAGTATTCGTGGTAAGCTAACGTCCGACTTTATTACGAATTAGTGATTGTGCTCGCGTTGGCTCGGGAAGCGTGTCGGGTCTGAATTCGCGTCGCAGAAACCCCGACGCGGGTTAGCGCTGCCGGAGATCGCGAAATCATAAGTTCGCGAACGGTCCGGTCCCGTCGGGCGACGTACGCGCGGAAAAGAATATTCAGCGGGGGCGAAGAACTATATTACGTTTACGAGAATCCGCGCGACGTCGTAGTTTTCCCTCGAACCTCGTTTCGTTCCACGGTGCGTCGCACAGTGTTCAATTTCGGCCGAAATGCGGCCAAAATATGAAATTGTTGTTTGATTTTCACGAAACTTGGTATACTAATGTTTTTTGTGCTGCTGATTAAGAATCTAATACCAAATTAATGTTTAACTTAACCGTTTATTAATTTTCATTAATAAAATAATGAAGTTTTGGATTCTGTATTAAAATTTTAACATATTATCATATAATACAAGACAATTGAAGAACAAGTGATAGGATATTAATAAATTCAAACATTAATATTCATAGTTTATTTGTTTGAAGCAGAATTTGATATAAGAGATATCGAAGAAACACCTGTATGTGTATTAATTATCCAAATAAATATCAACGAAATTATGTTAATATAAAACAATATAACACAACAAAAACTATAACATATAACTATAAAATATAACACATAAAATATTCACACGATACACGATCTACGATCAACTAGCGACTGCGACTCGCGACTCTCGAGACTATGATCTGCTCTGCACCGAAAAAGGCAATCGGGACCCGTGTCACACGATATCTGCCGATCTTATCTTATCCATAGAAAACCACAGGTCTCTGGTGCGTATACAAACGTTATTTATAAATCGAAGTTGAAAACTTTGTATTCTCGAACGACAACACAAATCAGTAACAGGATGCATCTAATAATATTACATTTACATTAAAAACATGTATAATTTATTAATAGCATATACATTTCATTGGTGATCAGATTAAGAATACTCTCTTGTTAGTAGAATTATTAAATAATATTTTAAGTATACTTATTGACTGGATTTATTGCATCTATGCCATATACAAACGTTAGTGTAGTTGTTACGGAAACGGTCTTGATCGACCGAGGAATTTGACTTTAATTGGAATGAGTGGAAGGAATGAATGTATGATATGGATGTAACGGATGAATTTGAACTGAAATGAGTGAACGTAATGTAAGGAACAAATATCCGGATTTAACAATAAAAAACTATATAATAACTGAATATACAATGATCTACAATAAACTAAATGATAACTAAATACAAGAATGTCGGAGAAAATGATACTGAACGATTATGGAAATTACTTTAGGAGGCGCGTGCAACAGCTGATCGTGTGCGAGAGAGACTACAGAAAGAGGCATGGCTGCCGTTCTCTCTCACTTTTATTGCCTCGATCCTTCGAGAATATTCGCGAGTATTCTCGAAGGATCGAGAGAGAGTCTCAACCAATAGCGCGAGAGCTAGCGCGTCTACGCAATTTCCGCACGCTGCTAATTGGTTGAGCGCTACGCAGGATCGCGACGATCTTTGGCGTGATCGCAAAGTGACGTCAGTTCAAGATGGCGTGTGTTGGCGCCAATCTTGAACAGTAGTAAATCCAGGACAAGTCTCTCACACTTAAAACACGTGTATCTTTTGTTTGGGTAAACTTCGGCAAAATTTTCTTTTTGCATATTAATATAGACATATTCAGTAATAACTTCCATGCAATATGGCCGTGTTATCACGTGTTTCTCACTTCTTAAATTAAACTAATAGTTGGTCAATGTGACTTTTCTACGCAAAATCGTAACGTTTAAGCTCTGCACGCTCTTATACTGAGTTAGGAATGTCATACTAACGTTATAATCTCATTATTTAATCACAGAAGTACCCATTTTCAATAAACAGAACTCACCCAAGCGTACACATTCGAGACAGATACAATATGTTCTCATTATCTTTCAAATCATTTGAACGAATAAAAATCGACATACAACTATGATTCCATAATGTTGTAATCGGTTTTTTTCATTAACTTTTATGGTTTCTTATACTTTGAACTATTAACTAACGATATTACAACTCATATAAACAATATCTGTTACTTTGAAAAACAGCATTCGCTTGCATTTTGGCCGCGTTTCGGCCGAAATTGAACACTGTGCGTCGCCGCTACGTGCTCTCGTCGCATTTTCGCAATCCATTCCGCCAACGAGAAGAAATTATAAGCGCGCAGAACATCCGAATTCGGGCGTAGGACGCGGGTATCGCGTACGCCGACGCTTACATCGCTAAGCTGCCGAGTTCGCCGCGCCTCAGGAAAGGCCCGTGAAGGGAAACTCGCGCGTTCACCGGCCACCTGTCACGCGCCGGCTAACCTCCAAACGCTGCCGGTCACTGCCGGCAGTGCGATTGTTATCTCGCAGAAAATAAAGCATTGTTAGCCGAAACCTCGAGTATCGTTCTTTCGTGAGAAACCTTCCCGCCGCGGGGAACGCCTCGTGTTCGCCCCGCGTAGTCCCCTGTGCCCGTTCGCGAAAACATCTCGGTCAATTATCGGTTGTCGCCGGCTCGTTCGAACGTTTCTCAGAGTGCTCGCAGCTGTAGAAGCTTCGCGTGGCACCTCAGTGCCTGGCGCCCGAATATCTCAGCGAGGACTCTGAGGGACGACGAACCGGCGAACAACTTTTGTCCCGGGTGGACCGCGTTTCGTGCGGCCGAACGCGGCCCGGCCTTCGGTCTTGTAAAAACCCGGTGTCGCCAGCGTTCTCGTCCTTCTGACGTGGACGAATCGACGGACGACGTGACACTATATCTAATAAGTTTAATAAAAAACGGGAGGTACACTGGTGGACGGCGACATTAAGACTCAAAGGAAGGTGACAAATAAAAAAAGAAGAAACTACATTAGATGTATCCCAAAACGAAAGAACATAGACCACCCGGAAGTAGCTTCTCTCAGGATTGAATAATTTACGAATCGCTTAAAACTTAAAAACCTAATCAAAAAGGCCAAAGCCACCATTTGGGTTACATTTACGGAAGATCTTAAAAAGGATCCCTGGGGAAAGTCGTATCAGGTCATCAAAAATATGATTAAGCACAAGAGACCCCCACCTATATTATCTAAACTTACGGCTGAGAAAACGATAGAGATACTCTTCCCCCAAGATCTGGAGGAGGAGAGATTACAGAAAAATCTAGACTACATAATGGACCCAGAAACTGACAAATGGAAACTTACCAACTCGACCGAGGAACAATACCTAACTCTGCCACTCGGAGACACTGTCTACAATAATAACGAACTCATAATCAAATACCAACCAACGAAACCAGCAGAAATTAAAGAAATAGTTAAAAATCTAAACAATAAAAAAGCCCCTGGCCTTGATAACATAGATGCACAAATATTTAAAACAATAGTTGAAACAGATATCATAATAGTAACCGGACTCATGAATGCATGCCTAAGAAACGGCTATTTCCCCAGGCAATGGAAAAAACAGAAACTGTATCTCATCAAAAAACCTAATAAACCAGATGGAAACCCGAGCAACTACCGAACCCGCGCCCTACTAAGCAACTGGTCGAAGCTTCTAGAGAAGCTCATTAAAAGTAAAATTGAGTCACATTTAACAGCATTCCCACTGAACATAAACCAATTTGGTTTTAGAAAATCTATTGGTACCATCCAAGCAATAAACAAAGTCCTTGAGATCCGGGAAACTGCGACCGCTAAAGGCCATTACATAATTATGGTCACTCTAGATGTCACAAATGCCTTCAACTCTATCACATGGAATGCAATACGCACAGCTCTCAAAAACAAAAATTTCGACCCGTTAATCCGTAAAACTCTACATAGCTATTTATCCGAGCGATCATTGATATACGAACCAGCCAGCAAGATGTACAAAATTAAAAAACCAGTGTATAGAGGAGTCCCACAAGGGTCAATATTAGGACCGATACTATGGAATATTGTTTACGACGGAATCTTTGAGCTTAAAATCTCGAAAAATATCAACATCATAGCGTATGCTGACGACGTGGCGCTCATAGCCTCGGGCAGGAACCTTCACACGTTAAAAGAGGACATTAAAACTTCCATTAATCTCATAGAGGCATGGATGGCCACACAGGGACTCGAACTTGCTAAAGAAAAAACAGAAATAATACTACTAAATAACAAACGCCTCTCAGAACTACTTAAGATAAAGTTACAGAATGATATTACCCTCAATGCAGCTGACAGCCTCCGCTACCTCGGTATCCATCTGGAAAAAAGTAATAGATATTCAATCCACATAGAGAAGGTTACACTTAAAGCAGTTAACGCCACAAACCATATGTTCAGACTCACCCCAAATATCGCAGGCCCGAATTCTAAAGCCAGATACCTATACTGCTACGTTTACGAATCTATTGTGATGTACGCCGGAACAACCTGGAAAAATGCAATAAACCTAGACAGAAACAGAAAACGACTGAGACAAACACAAAAATCTGCACTACTACGTATAGTCAGAGCCTACAAAACCACCCCGCTAATTTACCTAAATATACTTACATTAATTCCTGACATAATAGAGACTTTAAAAGACAGATGTTCACTCGCAGAATGGGAAAGAGTCGCATAGCGCAGTATTGACGAGCCAGAGGACAGACCGGGGGCAAACCTACGTAAAAGAACACTCATAAATTACAGAGAATTATCTATTACTACAAACAACAGCGAAGCTATCGAAGAAACATACTCACCAGAAGACTCTATACTTACCCATCAGAACTCTACAGATCCCAACGAAAAACCGATACACCTGGACTTCCCGGTAAACCCCGACACCGCGCGAGACCGCGCCGGTGCACTACCTGCCGCGTCGGCCGCTAGGTGGCTACCAGAACGACGACTTTCTCGCTGGCAAAGAGAAGCGGGCGCGAATATAAGTACGCCCAGCGAACACCGAATCAGGGTCAGAAGTATTGACCGCATCACGAGGCTAATACATAGTATCTAACTGCGTACAAACCTCGAGGTGTCCGACAAGACGTCCGACCAGCATTCTGAAAGCATTCCCACCTTTCCCTACCACCAAGGCCCGGGCGGCGAAAGCCTACGGGAGTCCACTCCTTCGGGCAGCGAAAGCAACCGAAACGCTCGAGCGGCGAAAGCCCCGAGAATCCCTCCCCGAGCGGCGAAAGCCCCGGGACTCTGTCCGGCCCGAGCGGCGAAAGCCTACGGGAGTCCCGATCTCACGCACCCGTAAATTGTAGCATGTCCGAAAGAACCAACGCCGCTGTAAAACCGCGAACGCCGCCGCGACTGTTCCAGAACCGTCCGCCGTACTTATAAACCGTACTTGTTTAAACCATCCGTATGGAAATCGTCCACCGTATTCAGAAACGAGTAATTCCGCAACCGTCCGCCGTAGTAATTATCTAAACCGTAGCAATTAAGAACCGGCGATACACCGGTACCGCCGCCGTGTTAGGAAATCCTAATAAACCAGTAATATTCATCGACCCGGTGTCTGTTTATTCGTGGACCTGCGAACCATCCTCTCCCCACCGAGCATTACACAACTATTAACAAACAATAAACACAATGGACCATAGAATATAACCTTAAGTTCCTCCACCGCTGGATCCCTAATATTAGAAATTAGCACCTCAAAGATAAGACTAATATAAATCATTACACTATACAAGTACTAACGGGACACGGCATATTTGCTACGTACCTATATAAAATTAAGAAATGCTGCTCTCCAATCTGCTGGTACGGCTGTAATGTATTAGACGACTCGAACCGCACTATAACAACTTGCATAAAATGGTCCACTGAGCGGAAGGGTTTCTGCCAAAAACATAACATCCTAACATAATATAATATAGAAAAATTCGCAACAGCTATCCACGACAGCGACGAGGCATGAAATGATTTCCAGACACTCGCCACTACGATAATGAAAGAGAAACAACAGACTGAAAACCAACGCCAAAAAGAAGAAAGAAATAGACGCAAAGCTGCCCAAAGAACTGCAAACAATCCATGAAACCCCCCACGAACATGATATCGCGACGCAAAGTATAGACACAGAATAAATAACTAACAGCAAGGAAATATCCAACAAAGAGAACACTTAAACAAACATTGCACCTAAGTTAACTCCTGTTAATTAATATAAAACACGTAGAAGAGCAAAATAAGTAGGAAAATACACAGAAACTAGACGCAGAGTAACGCAGACAAAATGGCGGACCAGCAGCCATAGATTATACGAAAATGTGGTCACCACAAAACTATACAAAACTATAAATGTGGTCACCACAAAACTATACAAAACTATAAATGTGGTCACCACAAAAATAGACAAAACGAAACGTGGACTGGTAACTTAACATGTTATAATGACCCTGTTCGGGCTCAACCGTCGGCTGCGCCCGACAACGAGCGGGAGCACCGACAGAGCGACCGAAAGGACCGCCGCGGTCCCCAAACAAACACGCGCGCCCGGCAAAACGGTCGCCCGCACGGCGAATTCGGTTCAAATCCGTCGATCGTTGCCGAAACCGTTCGGTAATACACAATACGGATATACACACCTCGCGCGCCGATGCGAGGCGAGTTGGAAAGCAACGACGAGGCGTACCTAGCCGTTAGCGATCTATACATATACAGAATCTAGTTCGAGAATCGCGATCCCCCGACGCGATCTCCACCACGAACGAGTTCACGTCCAGCGTGAACGTGCATACCGTGCCCACGCGAATTGTACATAGTGTAAATATATTCGTCTTAAATATATTGTATTGTCACGTCGCCCAAATTTCGCGTATCCGTCGGAAGGACGGAACGTCTGCGACTCCGGGATGTTATAGGCGAAACGCCGGGCCACGCTCGGCCGCGCGATGCGTGGTCCACCCGTGACAAAAGGTATCTCGCAGATTCGGATTCGTCACGAAAGAAGCCGTTAATGGAATCTACTTTCGGGCGCCAGACACTCGGCAGTGTCACGCAAAGTGCGAGATAACGGCACGAGGCGCAAACGACCTATCCGAAACTGCGAGAACCACACGATATTCTGAATAGCTCTCGGATGGGCACAGGATTCTACGTGGACGAAGTACGGAGCATTTCCCGCGGCGGAAAGGTTTCTCGACGGAAATAAGGAACGATAGAATCGGCTGTAATAATTTATTTGTCCGATGGACACGACAGGGCTGCCGGTGAGAGCCGGCAGCGGGAATTTACAAGCCGGCGCGTTCACGATAATTACGCGACAGATTTTCGGTCGCACGCGCTCTTCTCTTTCGATCGCGTCGAACCCGGCAGTTGTACAAGATGGAGATGCAATGTTACAAAGCGCTTTTGGCGCGGAATAACTGCCGAATTCCGATGGAATACGCGGTATAATTGCTGGATCGCTCGCGCTTCGCCGTCGGACACGATACGGACCGCTGCGACGTCACACCGGGGAACGTCTCGAAGATAGCGTTTAATTAATTCGGAAAATCGGCAACGATACGGCCCCCCGCGAGTTCGCGCCCTCGCGTTACCAACCGGCTCGCACGTTAACCGATCGACGACCGTTTTCCCGTTCACAAAATATGGCCGACCACGAGGCACGGAAGCGGCGTCGTAATTTCGCGACGCGAATAAGGACCTCGCGAAAACGTTACCGAGCCAACACGAAAAGTTCGTTAAATCACGATAATAGGGAAGCCTGACTGGCGCTTACCAACGGCAACGAAGGATGGCGGCTGCTGCACGGCACGCTCGGCTCCTTTTTCGGTCCCTCGATCTCGGCACGCACGCTTTACAATTTTCTATTTGGTTTTTAATTTTTACTTTCACGACTGCTCGAGAATGTGGCCAACGACCCAGTGGCCTACTTTCGGCAGGCTCGGTAACGCGGAAGCGAGGCGTCCCCCTACTCCCTACCCTATTTCTCCCGTTTGAGACTCGCGGACCTATCGCGCGGTATCTCCTAGCAGGATCGCATCCTGTCGCACGGGATCCCTGGCTCGCGGATTTTCCTAATCGCATTCGCCGCTTTTCTGATTGGTGCGGCGCCGGTTCGTGAAGAGTAGAGTCCCAGCCGCTCCGGTCGTGGACACCTTCTTTTCCGGGCGAGGCAGCGACGGGGTCGAGGAGGTGTTCGTCTCGTGTCCACTTTCCCTCGTCGGTGTCTCCAGGTTCGTCGACCCGGGCTCGGTACTTCCTCCGATGTCTCACCACGAAATCCTTCCGGAGCCAGATCCGATATAGCCTCGTACGGCGAGAAATAGGGGCCGGGCTCCCCTGGAGCCCGGTTTCGGTCCTGTGAAATTCGCGTCGCCCAAGTGGCGCGACGCTCAAAACGCGTTAATACTCGCCCTTGGCAAATCGGCATGCCCAGGGAGAGCGTTCGCAAACGGCCGTACGCATCGGCACTGCCAGAGGGCGGCCCGGCCTCTCTTTTTAGGGATCGAGGGACGTCGGCAAAACTTGCCACGTCACAGTATATAGTTGTGTCGTGAAATCGTCTAAGTTCTCTCGTAATCCTCCCATCGTCCTCACCGGCAATTTACCGTCCCGAAACCGACGGAACATTTGGTCCTTCGAGCCGGATCGTACGAAGACGATAGAGAGAAGGGAACCCTGTTCCCCCGCACGTCGATCACGCAGTCGATCGACGCCTGGCGCTTCGTGGGTCACCAGACCACTGTCTCCATACTCCGCCCGAACAAGAGGAAGTCCCGGTTAGCTGCACCCGCTGTCAGTTCCTGTACCGGGCTTCGCCGAGATGGAGGAACTCCTGAAGGAGCAGGAGCTCATTGTCCGTGGCCTTACGAGAATCCTCCCCAACTACAAGAAGATGGGGAAGGACAATTTCAGCAAGGCGACGGCGGAGGAGCGTCTGCGACGTCTGCGGATCGAGTGGGAGCTCTGCCAGCAGGTCCACCTACGCCTGGAAATCAAGGCCATCGCGTTGGACCGGGAGACCAGGCCCTACTTCCGGGAGGGGATATTCGACAGAGCAGAGGAAGCTTTCGAACAGACAAGCGACTTTTTCTGCGAATTCGGTTGTACTACCTCAAGGGCGCGTTGGAGGGAAAGGCAGCGTCCGTGATCTCCCATGTAAAGGTGACCGTCGTCAATTTCGCCCCGGCGTGGAAAGCGGTCCAGTCGCGTTTCGAGAATAAACGTATGGTGGTCGGTGCCTTGGCGGGGGAACTGCTGCGTTACGCGCCGTTGACCGACGAAAGCGGGGAAGGCCTCGCAAGCCTACGCGACCATATCGCGGAAACATTGGCTCAACTGGCCAATTTAGGCTGCCCCACCGACCAATGGGACGATCTGCTCGTCCAGCTGATCGTCCGAAACCTCGACCCGAAATCCGGGGAGGAATGGGAACTCTCCCTCGGTGCGTCTCGCGAACCCTCCAAGTACAGTGAGCTCGACGAGTTTCTCGAGGCGCGCGTCCGTGCGCTCGAGGCAATACACCTCGCGGCCGAGGAGCGTCACACCGTTGCGGAAGAGCACGCGGTCGCGATCGAACCCTCCCCCATCCGATCGCTCACGGTTTCAGCCGCGAAGACTGCGAAGGTCCAGTGCCCCAAGTGCAGCAAGAACCACTTGCTGTTTCGCTGCCCGGTGTTCAGGGCCATGCCCACCGCGCAAAAAAGGGACCTTGTAAAAAACCGTGGTTGCTGCTTCAACTGCCTCCGGACAGGTCATTCCGCGAATAGTTGTCCCGCCGCGACCCGATGCTTGCACTGCGGCAGGCCGCACCACACGTCGCTGCACCAGGCCTAATCGACCCCTTCGCCCTCCGAAACGGTCAAGAACCGCGCGAAGGGAGAAGTAGATCGCGACGACGTCCCCGCCGCGCTCTTCAATTGCACGGCTTGCTCTTCTGAGAGCACGTCCTTCACCGTGCTGCTCGCCACGGCAATTGTATGGGTCGAGACACGCGACGGGGCGACACGCGCAGTACGGTTCCTTCTGGACCAATTATCGGAGGCGACCTTCGTCTCCGAGGCCCTCGTCCAGGCCTTACGTCTGCCCAAGCGGCCCGCGGCGATTACAGTTAAGGGTGCCGGGGACGCCCCGGTCGGCAAGGTGAACGCTCGCGTGGACCATGCAATTCGAGGAGCCGGTCGGGCGACGCCCACTATTCAGATGACGGCCTTCGTCCTTAAGCGGATCACGTCCTACGCCCCCCGCCTCGAGACGGACATCAGCGCGTTCCCTCATCTACGCGACCTCGCCCTCGCGGACCCGGACCCGAGACGGTCACTTTCGGTGGACGTACTCATCGGCGCTGACCACTACGGCGCCCTCCTTCGTTCCGGTTTGCGTCGCGGAGAGGTTGGGACGCCAATTTCGCAGGAGACCGTGTTCGGGTGGATCATCTCGGATCCCATGCGCCCACGCTCGGATTCTCCCTGTACCATCGCGACGTCACTGCACTGCTGCGCAGACGACGATTTAAAGCAGCAACTGCGGGTTTTTTGGGAAATCGAGGAGGCGATCCCCAGCTCCACCCTCTCTCCCGATGAGACGAGGTGCGAGGAGCATTTCAAGGCCACCGTGGCACGGCGGGCGGATGGCCGATACGTCGTCCGCCTCCCCCTTCGGTCAGAGCGCCCCCTCCCCCACGGCGCGTCACGGAATCGAGCACTCTCGATCTTACGAGGTGTCGAGCGACGACTCTGCTGCGACCCCCCGTTGGAGGTGGCATACCGCGAATTTTTAACGGAGTACGAAGGCTTGGATCACATGGAGGAGGCGTCGGACTACTCCGGACAGACCCTTGCCGTATATTTGCCGCACCACCCGGTGGTGAAACGGGCAGACGACGGAACTCCGAAGGTTCGCGTCGTTTTCAACGCGTCTAGCCCCACCTCCAACGGGAAGTCGCTAAATGACCTGCTACTGCCGGGGCCCAAGCTGCAGCTGGACATTTTCGCGGTCCTACTCCGGCGGCGACTCCCTCGAATCGCCCTTAAGGCCGACATCGCGAAAATGTTCAGGCAGATTCGCGTGCATGACGACGACGCTGACCTTCAGCGGACAGTGTGGCGACGCGAGCCTCACCACGAAGCAACGGTGACCTACGGAACCGCGTGCGCCCCGTTCCTAGCTCAACGGGTTTTACATGAGCTCGCGAAAGGCGAGGGAAACGCATTCCCACGAGCATGCACAGTCCTTCGAAAAAATTTTTACGTGGACGATGCCCTCTTCGGGGCCGACACCATGGACGAGGTGGTAACGTGCCGAGACGAGCTCAAGCAGCTTATGCGGCGAGGGGGATTTGACCTCGGAAAATGGGCGGCAACAGTCCTCTAGTGCTGGCCGAAGGGCCTGAATCGCAGGGGGTGGGCTTGTTTCAGGGCTCTCCCTCCAATCACCCCGTGTTGGGGGTGGACTGGAGCCCCGAATCAGATTCTTTCGGGTTCTCCGTGGAACACGAATGCGGGTCGTCGGCCACGAAGAGGGACGTCCTGTCCACGATTGCTCGACTGTACCACCCGTTGGGCTGGGCTGCTCCGGTAGTAGTCAAGGCCAAGATCGTGCTCCAGAAGTTGTGGCTGAGAGGGTCCGAGTGGGATGATCCGATCCCGTCCGAACTCAGCCCGACCTGGAGCGCGATCGTCCAAGGATTGCCCGCTCTGCGTAGCGTGCGCATTCCCCGGTGGTGCGGCGTGTGACAAACGCCGCGCGACGGCGATCGATACGAGCTGCACGGATTCGCAGACGCGTCTTCCCGCGCGTACGGAGCCGTCGTCTATTTGGTCTCGCGATCGCCACCAGGCGGCACCTCGGGGATTCGGGTAACTCTCGTTGCCTCGCGCACCAAGGTCGCTCCCCTGAAGACCGTCAGCATCCCACGGTTGGAGCTCTGCGCGGCCGCGCTACTGGCCAAATTGTTACGCCGTATTGCCGACGAAACCCTCGCGGACCACCTTGACGTTTTCGCGTGGTCAGACTCGCAGGTAGTGCTCGCGTGGCTGGCCCAGACCCCCTCCGCGTGGACTGTGTTCGTGGCGAACCGTGTGGGCCTCGTCCACGAAGCTCTACCTGGCACGCCCTGGCGGCACCTCTGAACCGCCGTCACGATTTGTGGTGGAGGGGGCCAACGTGGCTCTCGGGTCCGAGGTCGGGCTGGCCGCGAGCCCGCCCCGAACCCCTCGAGGCATCGAGCCTCGGGATACGGGTACAAACTGCGCGCGTGCAAGACGAGGAGGGGAGCCCCTTGGCCCCCCTCCCCGACAGCGTCTCTTCGTGGGC
Organism: Lasioglossum lativentre; assembly: GCA_916610255.1. Taxonomy (NCBI): domain Eukaryota; kingdom Metazoa; phylum Arthropoda; class Insecta; order Hymenoptera; family Halictidae; genus Lasioglossum; species Lasioglossum lativentre. The sequence goes on along the minus strand of OU744359.1, from coordinate 18,284,144 downwards.
AAAGTTGCTTCGGGTCACCGCGTGTTGCTACCGGTTCGTCGCGGCCCTTCGACGGAAAATGGGTATTTCGAACTCTGACGACCACCCTTTCGCGACGATGTGCCGGTCAAGAACGTTGTGGCTCCGGTGGCTGCAACGCGCCGCGTTCAAGGACGAGCTGACCCGCGTCGGAAAGCGGCAGTTCGTCAGACAAGCCTCACCGTTGAGGCGGTTGAACCCGTTTGTCGATGCGGCGGGATTGCTCCGGGTGGGGGGGAAGACTCACGCGGTCATCCCTCCCGTACGACGAAATGCACCCGGTCATCTTGACGAAACATCCGCGTGTCGAGCATCTCGTCGACTCCGTGCATTCGGCCACCCTCCACGGAGGGCCGCAGCTCACCTTGAGCGTGCTAAGGAGGACGTACTGGCCACTGGGAGGCCGCGAGCTTGTTCGACGGGTATTATGGAGATACGTTACCTGTGCGCGCCACCGCGCCACGCCAGCCTCCCAAGTAATGGCCTCCTTACCACACGCAGGGGTACAACCTTCCCGTCCTTTCTCGCACGTCGGGGTCGATTATGCGGGCCCCCTCTGGACCCGCATGGGCAAGGGACGGGGGTACAAGTCCCAGAAAGCGTACATCGCGGTCTTCGTGTGCTTCGCGACGCGCGCGGTCCACTTGGAGCTCGTGAGTGACTGCACCACCAAGGGGTTTTTGGCCGCACTCCGCCGATTCGTCTCACGCCGAGGCCGGCCCACGGAAATCTATTCCGACAACGGAACCAATTTTCGTGGAGCCGCTCGAGAGCTCGCGTAGATGAGTCGCAGCGCCGTCAATTCCCCCGAGGTCACCTCGTTTCTCGCGCGGGCGGAAATCGCGTGGCATTTTCCCCACCCGGTGCCCCCCACTTCGGGGGCCTCTGGGAAGTTTGAGTTAAGGCAGTAAAACGCCACCTCGTGAGAGTCGTGGGTTCACACACTCTCACATTTGAAGAAATGGCGACATTGCTGTGCGCGATAGAGGCATGCCTTAATTCCCGCCCCCTCACGCCGCTCTCTCGCAATCCCGACGACTACGCGGCCCTCACTCCTGGGCATTTTTTGACGGGGGCCCCGACCCTCACGCTACCCGGAGAAGTCATTCCGGACAGCGATTCGATCCCTCTGTCCTGTTGGCAGGCGGTCGAGCACATGCGCGTGGACTTCTGGAAGCAGTGGCAACGAGAGTACCTGCATACTCTCTTGGAACGCAGTAAGTGGTGGCGCACAGAGACCAACCTTCGTCCGGGAGAACTGGTGGTGATTCGCGAGCCGAACAACCCGCCAGCCGTCTGGCGGCTCGCACGCGTGGAAACACTCCACCCTGGCGCGGACAGCCGCGTCCGCGTCGTTACCGTACGCACCGCGGCGGGAAAATTTAAGAGACTGATCGCACAGCTCGTTCGATTGCCCGTAGATACGCGCGGGGACCCTTCCCCATCTTCAGCGACGGCATAATAGCGGGCGAAATGCATCACCCCGCGTCGCATCGCCGTGCTTCACGGCGGGCGGCAATTCCAGTGGGGCAATAACGGTCCTGCTCCACTCCGTAGCGGTACACGGCGGGCGGCGTATACCCGTGTACATTGCACCAATATTGTACAGTTGTAAAAAAAAAAAAATAAATTTTTTGTGTATATTTGTGTGCTAGAATTAAGATTTGCGTTAGCGGAGCTGAGGCGGGCGGAATGTTCGGGCTCAACCGTCGGCTGCGCCCGACAACGAGCGGGAGCATCGACCAAGCGACCGAAAGGACCGCCGCGGTCCCCAAACAAACGCGCGCCCGGCAAAACGGTCGTCCGCACGGCGAATTCGGTTCAAATCCGTCGATCGTTGCCGAAACCGTTCGGCAACGCGTTCCCCGCGTCAGGAAGGCGGTGATATACACACCTCGCGCGCCGATGCGGGGCGAGTTGGAAAGCAACGACGAGGCGTACCTAGACGTTAGCGATCTATACATATACAGAATCTAGTTCGAGAATCGCGATCCCCCGACGCGATCTCCGCCACGAACGAGTTCACGTCCAGCGTGAACGTGCATACCGCGCCCACGCGAATTGTACATAGTGTAAATGTATTCGTCTTAAATATATTGTATATAGTTGTGTCGTGAAATCGTCTAAGTTCTCTCGTAATCGTCCCATCATCCTCACCGGCAATTTACCGTCCCGAAACCGACGGAACAGACCCAACGGTATAACAAACTAATATACGAGAAACCGAATAAAATAATACGAGTAAATTACAATAACAGATAAATTAATTTTATACTAGCAGCTAACACAATACACTGTAACATAAATAGACGACGAGCACATAACCTTAGTAAACGAGGCTGGGGATACACCCCATAATTAACACAATAGTAAAACTGGAAGGAACTGTTAACTAACAAACAGCTATGCAAAAGCCACATAGTGGACAGTAAATAATCACACACACTTGAACAAAAGTAACAAGCAAATTCTAAATGGCACACGACTACTTACTGGTATAACAATAAACAGGTTAAACATTAAGCATAGAAAACACAATGAACGAAACATGTAAACAAAAAACTGAGCACCTGAAATGACAAAACATGCAGAACTGAACTCACATCAGACAAATAAACTACTACCAACTAAACATAAAGGGTCTTATAAAGTGACCAGTGATATAATAAATATAGTACCGACACCTAGAGAGGGCACTAGAAACACTAAAGATAACAACTAAGGGTAATAAACAATAAGTAACGTTCAATACAACTAACCCGAAGTAATTAACACATAGTGCGACCTGCTGACCGAGCCGATTCGAAGGAGTACCCTGAAGAGGTACTCTGAAAGAATTTTAAAGAAAATGCAAGTTTTGACTATTAACCCCCCAATATTATTACATATCTAGGTTCAGCCGACTGAGACCTCTTGAATGAATACCCGGAAGGGGTACTTCGGAAAAAGTTTAATAAAAATTTCAAGTGACGACAAATTAACCCTAATAATGATAAATAAAACAAGGAACACACTGATAAGTGGACTGTACATGCAAGGACACACCAAGATCTACAACTGGGATTAAAGGGACGATCTGATGTAAAGCCGATAGGCATTCCGAACCGTCCCTCCGATTACTGGAGGCGTTAGTGGAGGGTATATAGAGGAGCTAGTGTTTAGCGGGTAGTCTCGGCTTGCACAACATCCTCGGTAATTTGAGGATGTTCACCGAGAAGTCCCGCACCTACCCGGGGTTGCGATGATTCCGGGTGGTAGTGCGTAAATGCATTTGAACACCCTCCACTTTAAACAATAAAAAATTTTTAAAAAAAAGGGGGCAGGGTATGCGTAATGCATTTTCCCCACGTTAAAAAAAAAAAAGGACTACTGCCCGGGGCGGGGTCCTTGAGGACTGGGCCGAGGGGCAGGAGCTCCGGTTATTAAACCGGGGCTCCGTGCCAACGTGCGTGAGGTGGAACGGGTGGTCGATAGTCGACGTTTCACAAGCGAGGAATTGCCGCGGCCAAGGCCAGATGTTCGGACGAGCTCCTGCTCACACTTAAGGACGATCCGTGGGAGCGCCCGTATAAGTCGGTGCTTGGGAAGCTCCGCCCTTGGGCGCCCCCGATAACGGAGAAACTCGACCCAGAACTCTTGGGGCGCGTTACCTCCACCCTCTCCCCCCGGGCCGACCCACGAGTGGTCGAACGAGTTCCGGGTCTCCGAGCAGGAGCTGTCTCTGGCTGTCCGGGATCAGCGTGCCAAGGGCAAGAAAGCCCCTGCCACAGATGGGGTTCCCGGGCGGATATTGGCCGTGGCTCTACAGGTCCGCACCCCGGAATTCAGGAGCGTGCTAGATGCACACCTGACCGGGGTACATTCCCCAGAGCGTGGAAGAAGGCGCGCCTGGTCCTCCTCCAAAAGGAGGGAAAACCCGCAGAGTCTCCCTCTGCGTACCGGACGGATTTTTTGCTCAACGAGGCGGGTAAGCTGTTCGAAAGAATAATAGCTGCCCGCCTCCTCGAGCATCTGTTGCGGGGTGGTCCCAACCTCAGCGGCAGCCAGTATGGATTCTGGAGGGGGCGCTCCACAATCGACGCATTGGAGCGTCTGCGCCTCCTCTGGAAAGGGCTGTCGCCCGGGGCAGGGTGTTGGCGACTCTACGAAAGCCGTATAAAACCGCTTCCAAGATCTCGACTCATCCTGACCGCCTTCCGCCGTTCCCGCTTTCCGCTTCCCGTGGCACACGCCCTGGGATTCCGCTCCGTACCTCCGAAACCGTACCCGTGGCACACGCCCTGGGATTCCGATCCGTACCTCCGAAAACGTATCTGTGGCACACTCCCGTTTACGTCGCACTTTCCGCTCCCCGTGGTACACACCCAGGGATTCCTTCAATCGAACGCTCAAACGTGCCCGTGGCATACGCCCTCGCACTGCGACACTCCGAACACCCTCCGCACTTCTCTCCTTGACTCTCACTCGCTCCGACCGTCACCGCACTCGCCGGGCCACGCTCCGCGCCGCGGATAACCGCGTTTCGGATAAGATCGCCGTCTCCGCGTTTAGGTTAAGATCGCCGTCTCCGCACCGTACGTAGAATCAGATCGCCGTCGCCGCGTTTAATATCACCGTTTCCGCGTCCAGATCACCGCGCTTCATACTCTGTAAATCGGCCAATCGGCCCCCGCTTGTACAGACAATTCCTACCTCAGGAAATATATGTATATCATCTATTTATTCACCCACAACCGTGTCCTACTCATTTCGTTGTTAGCGAACCCTAGACAGCCGGCTGGGCCGACAACACTCCCACGACCGGTTATTACAAACGTGTCCGCCGAGTATTGGCAGAATTATATACGCCACACAACACAGGTGGAAAACAAATTTTGCCAACTCGACCATATTAGTGATTCCATTTTGGATGAAAGTGACGAGTGGCACGACCAGTCTGATGATTCCAAACTTGTCGTGTAAATATTGTAAATAGTCTGTAAATAGTTTGTAAATTTTAATTTTGAAATAGTCTGTAAATAGTGTAAATAGTCTGTAAATTGTAATTTTACATTTTTTAAAAAATTGATTAAATAAATTTTAGAATGCGGTTTTAAATAACGTGTTACTTTGCATATTGAAAATCTTATACTTTCCTCATTTTACCATGTTTTTTAGTATTATATCTGAATATTTAAGAATTGTTTTTAGAAGATGTTTAATAATTATAATATTTTTGGTGTTTAATTCAGTAAGTAGAAAATTTATTTTATACTTTTTCATATATTTTTTGTTTGAAATCCTTGAGAATCCCGATAACTTCGAGAATCTCGATAACTTCGAGAAACTCGATGCCCTCGGGAATCTCAAACATTTTCGGGAATCTCGACATAATCGAGAATTTCAAAATTATCGAGAACTCATCAATTATCAAAAACATTCTTGTCTCGACCGGACTCGACATTTTCGGATTCTCGTACACCTCTATTAAATATATAATACATTACGTGTGCAAACGCGCACGATTTCCTATTCCCTATAATTTTATGTTAATCCGTACTATTGTTTTACCCCAGTAGGTAGTGTATGTTCATTCTGGATCAAGTTCATTGACCTTTCGAGGCAGACCTAACCCGGGGGGGGAGCTCCCCCCTCCCGTGGGGAAGGGGCTTGCCCCCTCCCCCCTCCCCTCCCTTCCCCCTTCCCCCCTCCCCTCCGGGGAGGGGTTTTTTCGGGGGTCACCCCCAGACCTAACCGGGCGGTCTTTTTCGGGAGTCACCCCCAGACCTAACCGGGACGATCTTTTTCGGGTGTCACCCCCAGACCTAACCGGGGCGGTCTTTTTCGGGGGTCACCCCCAGACCTAACCGGGCGGTCTTTTTCGGGTGTCACCCCCAGACCTAACCGGGGCGGTCTTTTTCGGGGGTCACCCCCAAACCTAACCGGGCGGTCTTTTTTGGGGGGGCCATCCCCAGACGCAGTCTTTTTCGGGGGGGGGGGGGTTACCCGCGGTCTTTTTCGGTGGGGGGTCCGCGGATTTTTGGGGGATCGCGAATTTTTTGGGGGGTCAAGGCCTGATTTTTTCGCGAATGTTTTTCGGGAGAGTGATGTCACAAAGGATAGGAGTGGAGGTCGGTGGATTTTTGTGACGTCACAGCGGTATCCTCTCGCGCACGAACCGCATACTTTAACGATCTAACCGAGAATGATGGAACAGACGCCTCTCAGACCCCGCCCGTTCTTTCCTGCAGTGGTGGGGGAACAGGTCGTTTTGCTGAGTAATCAGTTTGTTGTAACGTTATGCCCCTTTGACATCAGGGAATCTCGCATTTTGCAACTGAACACTTTGCTGAGTAATCAGTTTGTTGTAATGTTATACCCCCCTTTGGAACCTCGACATACACATCGGGTTAAATATTATAACTTCTTTTAAGACGAAGAAATAAGTTTTCTGAGTAATCAGTTTTTTTTTGTAATGATAGGAGTCAGGGAATCCCAACACATCCGGCGAAATATTATAACTTCTTTTAAGACGTTATAAATATATTTACATATGTTTAAAGATGTCAGTCTCTAGCGAGAATGCATTCACGAGAAACCAATCGCAGTTCATGGATCGTGATTTTGTTTAATACAATTTTAAATCTCTTTTGTTCAAATCCTGAACATGAGCAAAGAGAAGACGCAATTAGTGGAGGAACTGCATGCCCCCGCCAGACGGATTTTTCCACGACGTCGAGTTTTAGTGCATGGATATGACGATCTGTGGCAAGCCGATCTCGTAGATATGCAGCCTCATGCGCGTATAAATGGCGGTAACAAGTACATATTAACGGTTATCGATGTGCTATCCAAATATGCTTGGGGCATGCCACTCAAGACTAAAAGTGGAGGTGAGGTAGCTAAAGCGTTCACAAAGATATTTCGCAATCGATGTCCAAAAAATTTGCAAACCGATCAAGGAAAGGAATTTTATAACAGTGAGGTGCAAAAACTCTTGACGAAACACGGTATTAGGCATTATTCTACGTATTCGATTATGAAGGCTTCCATTGTAGAACGGTTCAATCGTACATTGAAGAATACCATGTGGAAAGAGTTTACACTTAATGGAACCTATAAATGGGTCGATGCGCTACCGCAACTAGTTGCAAAGTACAATGCGCAAAAGCACATAACTATTGGAATGCGACCGCGTGATGTCACCCCTGCCATTTCCGACAGGCTCTTAGACACCGTATATAACAACATAAAGATTGCCGCGCCGGCGAAATTCAGTGTGGGTCAGTCTGTACGCGTCAGCAAATTTAAAACCGTTTTTGATAAAGGTTACACACCAAATTGGACCACTGAGGTGTTCAAGATAGTCAAGGTACAAGCAACTAATCCGGCGACTTATCTGCTGCAAGATTCCCGTGGTATACTTAGTGGAGAAAGTGTTGTGCAGAAAAGGAAATAAGGTGTATGTAAAATGGCTAGGATTGAGTAATGTGAACAATTCGTGGATAAACAAAGACAATTTATTATAAACAACTTAGCCTGTTCAAATAAAAAACACAATATTCTATTTACATTGAATATTAACAATTTTTATAGTTACAAAGGAATTCGATAATGACCCCATGGTAGCGTTTCCGTCGAGTTGGGTATGATATACCGTTTGTCATCGTATGGACTCAGAGCAATTTTTCGTTCTGATACAGTATACACTTCATGTAATTTCGATCTTATGCATGTCTGAGTACGACTCATCACAATTTCATTTTGTAGACACTGCAAGTAATCATCGAACGTTATTGTTGTCCTCACAACATTATTTTTTACACCTTTCGCTTTTTTTGTATCTTGTTTCCCATCTACACGCAATGTATACATTTTTGCTCTCAGCCCGACAAAGTCCGTCATTATCATCCCATTGTTCTCGTCTTTCATCAAGCCGGGGACCTTTTTATTTACAAGTGGGATATTATACTTATTCTCTATCGGATAATCGCTCGTGTCGAAACGGCTAATGTCGCGCCTCATGGTTTCATAAATATCCTGTTCAAGACTGGCGCGCGCGAGCGCCATATTGCCTCTTCGAGTGACGCAATCGTGGCCGGCACGATTCTCCAGTCTCGCGCGTTCCCGCGTGAACGCAAGCAAGCGGCGTCCGTCATCGAGACTCGCGCGGGCAACAAGGCAAGCGCGTGATTGGCTAAATCCGTTCTCGATCCTTCTGGAATGATCCCGAACGACCAACCGGAACCACCGGTGCGTGACGGACTTCCAGAAGGATCGAGACAACAAAAGTGAGAGAGAACGGTCGTTTCGCTCTCTTCACGCCAAAATGCTCAGCTGTTCAACACGTGTTCAAACTCTCTTGTCAACCACATTGCATTCATTATAATTCAGTCATCTTTTATTTCCGTTTCTCAACTACATTTCATCGACAATCTTGTGAACAATAGTGCAAAATACAGTTTAATTTATTGTAGATCGATTTCTCCTTTTTTTCCAATCATACAGTCCATTTGCCTCACATTCAAATTCATCCGTTACATTCACACCTCTCTACCTTTCATTCCTTTCACTCAGCGAACTCATCAGCACATTCACACCATTTTCAATTTCATTCTCACGCATACACAGATCTCAGGTCGATCAAGACCGTTCTTTCACAATCCTCACACGTAATATGATAAATTAAACTATCTGTGTCTGTGTACATTATTTTGCAATTTTGACCATATTGAGGAAACATGTACTCATGATGAAATTCATACAAGCAAGTTTTAGATATATCTAATATACACATACCCACATAGATGGGCTTGTTGAATTTCACCCTGAGTTTGCGCAATTCCACAGCCACAAAATTTTCAGAAAATACGCAACGACTGTGGAAATTTGGTTTCGCGATCATTGCCTCTGCACCATATCTTCCATCCCAATGTGTTACGAGTTTTACGCCTACATGATTCCGAACATTTTCCATAGTTTTACCGAATACCGCGTTGTTCATCAATTTGTACAAATTCTTTTCAAAATCATTTGTCGCACGTGTTCTAAAGAGCGTATTTAATTCTATGTATTCGCGGAGCCATGGAGATTGTGCGAATTGGAGGATGCGATGAATCTTTGTAATACGAAGACCGTGGCGCAGGCATTGTTGCAGGCTATAATAGTGGATAACATATCGCTGCTTATCATGTAACGTTGCAAGCAACTTGGCCTCTCTTTTGCCAGGTGGTTTGACACGCGTCGGACAGAACGGCAGGTCGGCGTGAATATCGTACAGACGTTGCGGATATTCTAGATTCACCTCGAGAATGTAGCCTATGGGTGAATCAGCGGTAATCAAAGCTATGTCAAAATTTTCAATGTCGTTAACCCATTGAAATTCGGCATATGGCAAAGGTTGACACATTGCCCATCCGTACAAATTGTTTACATCAAAATACATTAAGTATGATGATGGTTTCGATGGATCGTACGACTGCATGTACTTGTTATTGGCTTCTGCATGTCTGTTGGAACATTGGCTCAAACCGCCGCGTATACCACGTTCAATAAACATCACCATATCGATATCAGTTAATAAGTCAAATCTAATTTTTGTATGCTTTAGCATAGCATCCCACGTGAATCCGGGTAATGTGTAATAATATGCTGGATCTAAACCGTAGCTCTTAATGCAGCTATCACGAAAATTTTCAAAAACATCAGCCAATAACAAAACATCAGTTTTCAAATACAGATCGCTGTATTCACCCAAGGTTTTTATGTTGAATCGCTTCCACACATTCTCGGCATGTGCATAATCACGTTCGGATACGGTTTCGCCTGTCAGCGAACTGTAAAATGACTCGAGCGGCGGCAAACATTCATCGTCTAATTTATCTACGCAATTGAGGTATTCGTATGGAAAGACACCCTTTCGTGTCAACAACTTGAAATTTTCAACGGAAAGATTTTGAAATTCGGAATGTAAAATTGTTAATTTGTCTGTATCGAGGAAAGATGCCAATTTGTCGAGACTGGTATTCAAAAATTTGTACGAATCGATGAATCGTAATTTAATACAATTACGCGACTCTGATTGTCGGTCTTCAACATTTTTTGTAAATAAAATATACTTTTCCTTCGTTATGGGTAATACGTCGACACAACCTTCAAACGCATTCGCTATTTCTTCGATAATAAAATGCGAATCGTACCCGGATAAATTGTGGAAAACTATAGGAATACAAAACGAAATTTTGTAATTTAGATTGCAGTCTTGATGTGCTGGACCTCTATAACGCCCCGTTAGATGGCAATGATCGCGCACCCGTATATCGTTTTCCTCAAATGGTTTTTCGCAAATGTGACAATGTGTTGCGCCGATAAATGCATCAGACTGTTCATTCGTTAACTGTGTCATATGTATATTACTGGATAGAGTGGATTTAACACGATGCGCCAAATTTTCTAATTCTTCAACGAACCATGAGACGCAATTCGCATCGCGGTGACATCGATACACCGATAGAGATGCATCGTGTGCACAATGCACATAGTATGCAATGCTAAATACTTTATGATGTTGGTATGCGTGTGATTTCTCCGCTTCGCAATCTTCCATCTTCTCCAGAATGCATTCGAGATCAGCATACACGACAAATGGAAGCTGTTCTTTCCTGACATAGTTGTCGAAAGAGAGCCATTTATCGTCCTCGCTAGGTAGCACGATAGCGCAGTCATTCATTTTTTCACAGTCTCTTTCATGGATGTGCAATCTTTCGTTAGAATGAAAGTAATGCAAACACCTGCAAAAACATAATTTTTTACACGTTTTTTATGATATACAATGATACTTTGTAAAAATGTTGTACCTACCGATCGCAGATGAATTTCTTGCTGTGGTTCTTGCTCAATTGTGCACCAACGAGTCGGGACAGGTTCTTAATACACACATAATGTCCCATACTGCCAGCCGGGTCTTGTATGTACAGCAAGTTGACGTGTCGGTCCCTCTTCTGATTAGTGAGGCGAAGTGGAAAAAATACGATGGATTTTGCCCTATTTTTCTGCTCCCGGATGCCTTCAAAACCGTATACATTGATCGAAATATTGTTCAACTTTTCGAACCGTGTAATTTGATTCAGCAGCATGGGAAACTCGATGTCTTGGAATTTTAATACAGTTGTGTAATGCGGGTACGAATTTTGGCGGTTTACGTTAGTTGTCGCTGGATACAGAGCAGCAATCACTGACCACGCAAAGCACGCATTGCCTGTGGATTGCACATTAATTGTGGCATACTTCAACGCTATTTCTCTCGGTATGTTGATCTGGCACCCCGCGTGCAATGGGTTATACTTGTTGATGCACACTGTAAGATTGAGTATTCGTGACAATGCCCATCCGCTATCCCGTTCCTGAAATTCTTCCAACGACGCTAGGATCGGCTCCACGAAGCACCGCTCGTACAACTCTTCGAGATCGGATGTGTAAAAGATTTCACAGTTCTTTGTGCTCATGCTTTTGCACGAGCGTTGATCACCCGTCACAAATTCGCCGTTAAACACCATGTTCACTTTTAAAGATTTATGTTTTTCCAATGCGTTCCGTACTTTTTCGAGCACAAGTTCCCTCGCGTCCTGGAGGAAGCTGCGTGGTTCAATGTAATTGGAATTTATGACAGCACCAGTTAATATGCGACACTTGAAAGCCGAGTCTATTTCACGCCACAAGAGTTCTGTACTTGCATGTCCTGCACCTTCACGTACGAAACGTCTTCGCAAAGAATATTTCAAACTCTCAAGACCGGTGATACGCGTGATCAATGATTGTTGAATACCGATCGATAATCGAGGACGTTTCACTCGACTGTATTCTTCAAGCAACTCGAGGCATTCGTTGCACCTTTCCTCCCAGGCAAGGTATTCTTCCTGCAATCTTAAGCGATCAGACTGATCCCACAACTGACGTTCAGTTTTCTGAATTTCCTCCATGGCTGTGTTGTTTTGTTATTTGCGCGAACAATGATTGAGCGAGACTAATTAAGGGCTGAGCATTTATAGCCTCCCGAAACAGTTGACTCAGCAAAATTCATAACGCGGTCTAGAACGCAGCATTTTCAAACACTGCTAAGTATCACATGACTCCAGTCCAAAGCGATATTTGAAACAGGGCATGAAACCGCCGGAGCAGTAAAATTCTATCCGCAATCGGATACCGTGCCGCCTCCTATTAAAAAACTTAATTGTTCTTCCCATCCATGGCACATACAATAAAAAAAAATCTCATATGTACATAGTTTGTAAGAGGGTTTTGGAATAAAAAAATGATATATTTTTCAAATTATTTATTAAAAATCTTAATTGTCATTTCTCCACCATGCACAATATAATCATGTAAAAATATTGATATAATTGTTCGGGTCTTGCGCGCGTTACTGCCGAGTAAAATTTAATTCGACGTAACCTTGCAATTTATGGACTTCAGCCATTATTTCTCGCCGCAGCTTCGAACACATGACGTCACATTTTTTTTCTGCTTCATTAGACATTTTTAAAATTGTTTTACGTGTTTCCTTGAAGATGCGCTCCTCCAATTGATTTAATGTTTTCAGAATATGCGCCATTTCCTTGTCCAAGCATGCCTTATTCACTGCATCGGCATCGTTCGTCGAATATGCCAAACCTCCAAGCTTTCGGTCTCTCGCGTCGCCATTGAGACAAAGCGCACTCCGTCTCACGTAATTCTTGCATGTTGCATCATCCTTATTTGACTCGTTTCGCAACGTAACACCGAACTTGTTGATTGACATCGTGAAACTGTTGAACACGTTCAAAACCATCTTTAATTTATAATCAGACCCGCTTCTCGGAGCTCCTTTATGATTGGCATGATTTCGTTATCATGGCCTGTATGTCCAGCAGCTCGCGATGACACAAGCAATCTTATTCTATCCACTAACTCGTTGGGATCATCCCAATGTACATAATCAATCGCATTATCGGTAACCATCATGTTCTCCGGTAATGTATTCATCAAAGTTGACTTGGGGGCAAACCCTCTTCCAGTGCGAGGTCGTATTTCAAGCAGTGATGCAATTATATGTTTATACTTGTATCCTTTGTTACTCAATGGGGGATTTGCAGCACTATGGTTGCGCCTGTGCGCATTTGTCGTCAGCAGAATACTCTTATATTTCTGTTTGTCAGCATCGGTGTATATCGTATCGTCGGGCATTCTCTTGAAAATTAGTTCGAAAAGGCCAGGCGTTCCTCTGTATTTTACATTATCGATGATTATATTATCTTCCATGTCTACGTCGAAATTCTTATCCCCAAGCATCAGTGTATTTTTATCATAGTACACACCATACACGTGGTCAACCTGTTTTTTCTTATCCGTGATAAATAAGTTCAAATATTCCTGCGACAGCGGTCCTAAATTCTGAGTCAAATATGTAGTGGCTTCATCATGCTGTTCGGGATTCTCAACAATCTCACGCATTGTCGTTTCGAGAATATTTTGTTCAAGTGTTTCTGCTTCGTCTGTCCATACTTCTTCTACAGGAGGTTCAGAATCTGGGCAAAGTCGTTTCGATAATCGATGAGGTGTTGGTTTTAAAGGTGTTTCCGCACGTACCCTTTTCAATCCGCGATACCGAGGCGTAGCGTTTAGCACAGACGGCTTTAATCCGCAATATTGGAGTGCAGCGTTAAGCACGGGCGGCTGATGCAATAGGGACTCTGAAGAGGTCTCTCCATGATATTCAGGTGTAGCGTTAAACACGGGCAATTGCTGTTTGGATGTCGACTCTGAAGATGTCTCTTCAGGAATTGGGCTGGGAAATGGTTTTGTGTTTTCAATCAATTCTTTCAAGGGTCTTATCACAGGTTGCAAGCTATGTCCCAACACCGCATCGGTATCCATTTTTCCGACCTTTAGCGCTAAGTATTTTTTTCGTATAGCTTCGCTCGTCTTGGCAATCTCTTTTGTTAACATTTCTTTTTCCCTCTTTTGTTCAACAGAATTTCGACCCATGCTCGATTAGAAACGTTTTAACACTGTTCTACAACCGTTCGATCTCGTTCGACAACCGTTCGACAACCGTTCGATGTCATTCAATGCCCGTTCGACAACTGTTCTACGTTGAACGTGCACGTTCAACACCCCGTTCGACAACCGTTCGATGTCGTTCAATGCCTGTTCAATGCCCGTTCATTGCCGTTCGACAACCGTTCTACACCCGGTTCAACAACCGTTCGATGCCTATCGACACCCGTTTGATGCCCGTTCGATGCCTATCGACACCCGTTCGATTCCGTTCGACAACCGTTCGATGCCCGTTCAATGTCCGTTCAATGTCCGTTCAATGCCGTTCGACAACTGTTCAATGCCCGTTCAATGCCGTTCAACACCCGTTCGACACCCGTTCAATCACGTCACAGGTTGGCAGCCAAATGATGTAGTTATAATACGACATAGTCATTAAATCCTCGTCGATAGCGACCTCTATGCATAGGACTATCCTTGTCTATAACCACAAATCCATAGTTTTGTTGCCAACATTTTGCACACAGTTTGTTAAATTGTCCAAACGTCATATCGGTATTTACGTGATCGTCATACACATGGCGTAAATTCATGTTGTCCTGTTTGAATAGTAGTAAGAGATTGGTATTATCGCGAATCAGGTGCTTTGGAATTCTTGCATACGATTGGCATAGATACAGACTGTCCACTTTTGAATGTCTACCCATGGAAAAGTACTCTCTAATCACATCCTGATTGTCGCATGCCACATCATCAAATATAAATATACAATTTGGTAGAGCTTCATTAGGTGGAATGACGTCGCTATTGTTTGAAAAAGGAAAGTAGCCCACATTCTCTACGGATGAGAGCAGCTTTTCCAAATAGTGGTATTTTGGCTGTTGCAGCGACTTTGAATATACATACACGTTCTCGAATCGCATACCATTAGGGCTTTCCAACAAGCTAATGACAATATTAGTTTTCCCACAATTGGAAGGGCCACACACTATACCGCGTACAGTGTTAGGTAATAATGGTCCATGTCTCAGAACATGATGGATAATATTATCAAACTTTCTGTCTGAAAACACTCGAATTTTCACAGGCTGCCTTACGAACCGCATCGTAGCTGTTGCAACAATAACATATAAACGGGGTATGGGGAATATTTATACAAACGCGATCCAGAGATATCAATCAGTCCAGAAATGACTTTCGTACTGGCAACACATTGACGGGCCACCTATGAAAAAGGATCGTTACTTGCGCATACGGCGGCAGGGAGCAGGACTTCTAAATACCCTAATAAATAAATTGCCGTTTGAGTTACATATACCAGGATATCAATTTTGTGGACCCGGCACACGTTTGCAGGAACACTTGGCTCGCGGCGATCGTGGCATAAATCCATTAGACTCGGCCTGTAGAGAACACGACATTGCATACTCTCAAAACGCAGATTTGACGAATCGTCACAAGGCAGATCAAATTTTAGCTGATCGAGCACGTCAGCGCATAACTGCGAAGGACGCTACGTTAGGCGAGAAGACTGTTGCGACAGCTGTTTGGGCCGCGATGAAAGCTAAGTCGAAGCTTGGGATGGGGCTCAAGAAACAAAAGAACAGTGGTAAGAAGAAGAAGACGCGAGTTCTACCGATGGCAAAGCGAGGTGGTTTCCTACCGTTCCTCTTACCTGCATTGTCAGCTATAGGGGCGTTGACGGGCGGTGCTGCTGGTGTAGCGAAGGCTGTGAACGATGCCAAGGCTGCGCGAAAACAGATGGAGGAATTGCAACGTCATAACCATGCTATGGAAGGTCGCGGAATTTATGTTGCACCCTACAAGAAGGGTGCTGGTATAAGGAAAAAAAAAAGTTCAAGCCATGAAAAACTAGGGACACTGCCGATGACAAATGTTCAGCTTGAGGATATAGGAAGAAAGAATATACCACATTTTCGCGGAGTATACATGCGCGATAGTCTTCCGGCGAGAGCAAATGTAAATGAGAGCGGTATAGTAAACTTGGACGATAGTATCGGTCCAGGCACACATTGGATCGCATACGTGAAACGCAATCGTATCGTAAAATATTTTGATAGCTTTGCTAATCTACGTCCACCTGTGGAACTTATTGCATACCTTGGATCATCCGCAACAATTACTTACAATCATGCACGTTTTCAAAATTTCGATCAAACCATATGCGGGCAACTGTGTGTAAAATTTCTCGAGGAAAACTCATTATATGTAAATGTACATAACCGACAAGTACAATTTCATTACATTCTTTACCCCTTTCGCATAAACATGACGCCCTCGTCGTTGACACTGACGTTAACGGGTAAGAGCAGCATGCTCGCAGTCCAATACTTTCCCGCGATAGATTTGAGTGGTCATGAATACGAACTAGGTCTCGTGGATTTTGAAACGTTTAACACGATAGCGAACGTCGATGCTCGCAACAATAAATTTTATTTTGGTGAAAATGACGAAGAAATTGTCATTCCCGAAGGATCTTACGAACTGGATGCAATCGATAAGTACTTGAAACGGGAAATACTGCGAAGATATCCCAACAGGCATGATTCGGGGAACGATGAATACCCTCTCGTCATACGTGCTAACAATAATACGATGAAGAGTGAAATATACTGCTCCTATAAGATTAATTTTGAGAAACCTAATAACATAGGATCGCTACTTGGATTTTCTGCAAACCGTATTCTCCCACGTAAAATGTGGCATGAATCTAACGCTCCTGTGAACATCATAAGCACCAACGTGATCAGAGTGGAATGCAGCATAACAGCTGGTTCGTACAGTAATGACAAACCTGTACACATTATTCACGAATTTTCACCTAGGGTTCCTCCAGGATATAAGATCTCAGAAACGCCGCCGCGAGTCATTTACCTTCCTATCGTCGTGCGGATAATAGACGATTTAGAAATACGTCTGCTTGACCAAAATAATCGTCTGATCGATTTTCGTGGAGAAGAAATCACTGTTAGACTACATGTAAGACGGCGAGATCTCCGCTCCTACGAATAAGTGTTGTATTATGCTTGTGTATAACAAAGCGAACGAACCTCTAATTCCGACTGCTGCAACAAATACATTCATCGACACAGTAAGTCGGGCAAATTATCGTGCCACACCATCGTCGAGGAAGAACCTGCTGAGCTTGCAGAACGTGCGTTTTCTACAATCGTTGGGATTTGTTGTAAAGCAATAATGTCTGACATTCTGGCCATTGGCAATACGCCGACCTCCGATAATCGTATAACCAAGATAGAAGTGCACACGTATAATCCCTATGCAAATACTACTCTCGGAAATAGCAATGAAATAAGAATACCGATACAGCAGCAAGATCTGTATACGCTACCGTGCGAGAGTTTCTTGTACATTGAAGGAAAAGTTATTTTAGCAGAGGCTCCACCTGAAGGAACAAGCAACAATGTTACTCTCGATACCAATTGCGCTGCTTTCATGTTTGATGAAATTCGATATGAACTAAATGGCGTTGAAATAGATCGCTGTAAAAATCCTGGAATAACGACTGCGTTAAAAACGCACGTGTCCATCTCCCCCGGAAGAAGTAAAGCATTGGCCACCGCTGGCTGGTATCGTAAACTGGATGGCGCAGATTTCAATTTCTGCATACCATTCAATATGCTCTTTGGCTTCGGTGAAGATTATAAACTTGGACTTTGAAAAAAATAAGTATGCGGTACTTTACGATATGTACGCAAAATTTCAAAACTCGTATTATGGTGATCGATGCAGTGAGCCGCTATTGGACGAATTAGAGTTCTTATCACGTGGTCCATTTGTGGTCATAGACTGCTCTCGTCAAAACGAGTCTGTTAAAAGTGCTACAATTGATATCCGCATAGATTTCGAATGCAGAGATAATGTGCCAGTCAACACAGCTGCATACTGCTTGATTATACATGATCGTATTGTCGAGTACAGCCCGTTGACCAACGTAGTGCACAGAATACTTTAACAAGCGGCGATGGTTCATCTAACGTTTGTCGATGATCGTATAGTCGAGTACAGCCCGTTGACCAACGTAGTGCACAGAATACTTTAACAAGCGGCGATGGTTCATCTAACGTTTGTCGATCTACAAGGCTTCAAGATCGGGTCAAACGAATTCATTGTAAAAGAAGCGGCCATTTTACGGGATGGAAATAAACTATTGCACTGGATATTCGAGCCACCATTTGGGTTCCACCGATTGACTGCTGCCGAAGCACGTCAGGTTCGATGGCTAACGAGAAAACATCATGGAATCGGGTGGATGGACGGCTATGTTCCATACAAAGAAGCTGGAAGCTGTTTGAAACTAGCCCTGGAAAATACGCAGCAGATGGTTGTTAAGGGACTGGAAAAAAAAAATGGCTGTGGAAATTAACTGGAATCGAGGCTCTTGATGTGGATCTAGAGGATGTTCCAAGATTGTCGATGTTGCAAAAGGGGCTGCATAGATGTGCATTCCATACTGGCGTATGTGCCGTCGAAAATGTATTTAAACTGTGTAAAATATATAATGATCAACAAGAATCATATTTTGAATAAAGTATATTATTTAACAAAGTTTTTTCCGTATTTCTTAAAATGCGCAGTTTGTGGTATAACATTACAAAAAAATGATTACTCAACAAACTTATTTCTAAGAATTTTTTGGTATCATATTTCACCGGATGTGTTTGCCGAGATTCCTTGCTGTGTTTGCATTTTTTCAAAAAGGGTGGGGGGGGGGGGTAGAGAGAGGCTATAAGACGCCATTGTTGGTTGGATCGACAAAGTATCAACTATGTGGTCCGCAACCGTCAACTCTCGCGCTACGCTGCAGAATAATGAGTTGAATCCTCAGCAATTACACACACAGTAAGTACTCTGGCTACCGCTAAAAATGCTATTCAGTATTGTTTCTTTGCAACTGAAAAAAAATTCATTTCATAATTGCTTCTTTTCTTATCAGCGCTGATAATTCGGAACAGAGGATCGTGCGCGCGGTGCGTATATTGGGCAGGAGATATCCCTTGACGAATACATTCTACAAATACCTTGACATTGGAGTTCGATTTGGTGGTTGCTGTCACGTCGAGTTGGCTATAGGAGACAATCACGGCAATGAAATTCAACTGTCTATGGCTACCTGGAAAGATCTTCTTCGAAAGAAGGAAGACATTCTGCGGAACATTACCAGCTCAGGGAATGCTGTGCATGTTGGTGATATAACTGTGGAGTTCTGTCAGTTAAACGATGATGTAAAGCTTGTAAAATTATCAAATTCGTCTAAGTGCATACAGATTGCTCAGAAAACGATGAGAAGATTGTTTGATTTAGAATTTTGTATCGATCACATGTACTCTTGGCTATCCGAGAACCTATTCTGTGTACAAACTAAATATTGTAAGTTTATGCAAATAATATCTAATGTTACCGATGATTTTGCAAAAGCCATTGCAGAACGTGACGATTTTGACCGCAATTCATTAATAGACACTGAATTGTTAGCTTTAGGTTTAGATGTAATGCTAATAAAATAAAATCACATGGATATTTCTCTGATATTTAATGCATGATTTACATTTCCCAAGGGGTATCATATTACATAAAAAAAAATGTCAGGGTCAATCAAATAGCGTCTTAAAAGAAGTTATAATATTTCGCCGGATGTGTCGGGATTCCCTGACTCCTATCATTACAAAAAAAACTGATTACTCAGCAAACTTATTTCTTCGTCTTAAAAGAAGTTATAATATTTAACCCGATGTGTATGTCGAGGTTCCAAAGGGGGGTATAACATTACAACAAACTGATTACTCAGCAAAGTGTTCAGTTGCAAAATGCGAGATTCCCTGATGTCAAAGGGGCATAACGTTACAACAAACTGATTACTCAGCAAAACGACCTGTTCCCCCACCACTGCAGGAAAGAACGGGCGGGGTCTGAGAGGCGTCTGTTCCATCATTCTCGGTTAGATCATTAAAGTATGCGGTTCGTGCGCGAGAGGATACCGCTGTGACGTCACAAAAATCCACCGACCTCCACTCCTATCCTTTGTGACGTCACTCTCCCGAAAAACATTCGCGAAGAAATCAGGCCTTGACCCCCCAAAAAATTCGCGATCCCCCAAAAATCCGCGGACCCCCCACCGAAAAAGACCGCGGGTAACCCCCCGAAAAAGACTGCGTCTGGGGGTGGCCCCCCCCCAAAAAGACCGCCCGGTTAGGTCTGGGGGTGACCCCCGAAAAAGACCGCCCCGGTTAGGTCTGGGGGTGACACCCGAAAAAGACCGCCCCGGTTAGGTCTGGGTGTGACCCCCGAAAAAGACCGCCCCGGTTAGGTCTGGGGGTGACTCCCGAAAAAGACCGCCCGGTTAGGTCTGGGAGTGCCCCCCGAAAA
This sequence comes from Lasioglossum lativentre, assembly GCA_916610255.1. NCBI lineage: Eukaryota > Metazoa > Arthropoda > Insecta > Hymenoptera > Halictidae > Lasioglossum > Lasioglossum lativentre. The sequence continues at coordinate 18,263,708 of OU744359.1, read as the reverse complement.
AAACCCCTCCCCAGAGGGGGGGAGGGGGTGACCCCCCGAAAAACCCCTCCCCAGAGGGGATGGGGGAAGGGGGGAAGGGTGGGGAGGTGGAGGGGGCAAGCCCCTTCCCCACGGGAGGGGGAGGGGGGAGCTCCCCCCCGGGTTAGGTCTGCCTCGAAAGGTCAATGAACTTGATCCAGAATGAACATACACTACCTACTTACCCCGTATATTGAACTCGCAGTCAAGAAAGTGGGGAGTGAGAGTTGACGGCTCGCTGCGCCCATTATGCGTCATCCGGTTTGCGCTAAACGAGTATACTCTCTCGTGACGGCGACGTTACTTGCTCTTCTGAAAAAAGGGAATCGATGCAAATGATGCATTTTGCACAAAATTCGCGTACAATTTTCCTTTCGACGGATGCAAGTTCAACTGCGCTCGGAGCGGTGCTCGAACAGCGTGACGTCAACGGCGAACTCAGACCGATTACATTCGCGAGTCGTACATTAAGGGGTCCGGAGTTGACATACTTTACCACCAAGATAGAGCTATTGGCAATAGTATGGGCGTTGGCGAAATTTAGGTCGTAAATATATGGGGTAAAAATCTTACTGCTGACCGGCTATAAAGCACTTACGTTACTGATGAGCAGCAAACTATTGGGCAAGAGGTTAACGCGATGGATATTATCTATACAAGACTATCAAATTAAAGTACGGTATCGTCCTGGGAAAGACAACATTCCGGCAGATACAATACCCATCGGAGATACGGCAGAACATGAAACTCGTGTTTCTATTTTAACGGCCCTGGCGCGAGTAATGTCAACAGCATTAGCGAACGCTCTCAAGCGACTCCCCGAATGGCAGCGGAAAGACGAAAAATTGCGAGGCGAATAATAACATAAAAAATCGATTCCACCTTCGTGACAAAACACTGTACCACGTCGGCGAAAACAACAGGGAACGTCCGGTAATTCCTCCACAATTGCGCGACCTCCTGATACAAGAGGTACATGAGATGTACGCACATATTGGTGTAGATAAGACCGTGAAACTCCTAACAGAGGACTTCTACGTGTCCAAATTACATCGACGGGCGCGGAAAATTGTAGCTACTTGCGACACGTGTCAGCGCGTTAAAATCCCGACGCATGCGATGCATGCCGACATGCAAAGCATTTTACCGAGATGTCCTCTGGAGGTGGTGTCCATCGACTTCTACGGTCCATTACCAACATCAAGGGGGGGGGGGGGTGTAAAGTATATTCTCGTAGTTGAAGACATATTTACGAAATTCGTAAAATTATATCCAATGCAATATGCGACTACCACTGTGACATTGGCGCGTATGTTTAAACGATACAGGGTGTCCCAAAACGACTGCGTAAGCGGGAAATGGGAGGTTCCTTGGGTCATTTGAAGCGACATTTTCCTTAGCAAAAATGGCGTCTGCGGCTTTGTTTAGGAGTTATTAACGAAAAACACAGACCAACCAGAGCGCGCCTAGTCGCTCGGTGGCACGGTCAGCGCGGCGAGCCGGGGGGAGGAGAGTGTTGTCGGTACGCTGCGATGTCGTAAAAACCAACAGTTTCTCGATTATGTCCCGATTTCGATGAGCTTTGGATATGTTGTCAAGACCACGATTCTGAACAACATTTCCCTTTAGACTATTTGCCTCGCGGCTTTAGTTTACGAGATATTTGTAAAAACAGTACCGAAAGCTGAGGGTTGTACGGTCAGATCAACGAACTGCTGATGGTAGATAGCAGGTATACGACAATCACATGTTTCGGTTTTCCTGCAGATTTGTACGTAGAGTCGATGGGTTACTGTTCGAAAACGTCGTCCGTCCTTTCACCCAGCAAGAGGTAGAAATGTCAGGTCGGCATGGCGTTTTAGAGCCCCTATTGTCCTATGCCTCCCTTAAGAAACTTTCTAAAAGAAAGACGGACGACGTTTTCGAACAGTAACCCATCGACTCTGCGTACAAATCTGCAGGAAAACCGAAACATGTGATTGTCGTATACCTGCTATCTACCATCAACTGTACAGTTCGTTGACCTGACCGTACAACCCTTAGCTTTCGGTACTGTCGTACACCTGAAGACATCTGTGCAGTTCGTCACCGAATGACCCAGTGACAGTGACACACATTTCGAAGCATTTTCAATTACAAGTTTTTACAAATATCTCGTAAACTAAATACGCGAGGCAAAAAGTCTAAAGGGAAATGTTATTCAGAATCGTGGTCTTTACAACATATCCAAAGCTCATCGAAATCGGGACATAATCGAGAAACTGTTATCTGTTACATCGCGGCGTACCGACAACACTCTCTTCCCCCCGGCTCGCCGCGCTGACCGTGCCACCGAGCGACTAGGCGCGCTCTGGTTGGTCCGTGTTTTTCGTTAATAACTCCTAAACAAAGCCGCGGACGCCATTTTTGTTAAGGAAAATGTCGCTTCAAATGACCCAAGGAACCTCCCATTTCCCGCTTACACAGTCGTTTTGGGACACCCTGTATACAGTAAACGCTCGTTCGTTGTCCTGAATCAGGGGCACGCTCGTTGTCCAGTGCCTACTCCACTGCCTGTCAACGCAGAGTCGCTCCGCAGGGCGGCGACGATTGATGTCGGCTCGGGTATATCAGTATGAACACCACGACATTGACTCGAGGAATCGATTTTACAAATCTCTTAATTTTCATTATTTGTTTATGGGACTTTCACTACTTTATTTCTGGCATTTTTCTGATTAAAATGACACTAAACACGATATAATTTGAACTGTATTAAGTGGTTTTATCGACCATTAAAGTTTCGAAGGCAACGAAGAACGCCGTATTGGAAAGAAAGCGGTGCGAACAGTCGACGTCGCCGGTGTCACGTAATAAACTTCGAAATTATATATATATATATATATATATATATATATCTAATTAGCCAGTAGTTGAACCGTAGCCCAACTGACTATACTTTATTTTATAATATAAGAATAATTACAACAATTACAATAATGTGTTTATGTTTAAATACCGTAGCGATTGATAGCGAGGTCAAGACTGAAGATTGTGGGTTAGAGGCGGTCTTTTTATATTAATTGGGAAATGCTTAGTATTACAGAAATGGTCGGCGGAAATTCTAAGAGTGATAAGTCAGCGCTGGGTCATCGAATATTTGGGCTGTTGCAATCTTTCGTGCTAATTGTGAAATGCTTAGTCTTACGGAAGTGGACAGCGGAACGTCTAAGAATGATGAGTCATCAATGGGTCATCGAACCTGTTGAGCTGTGACACCGGCACAGTTCAAAGGCCCGCGTGTTCTCACAATTATATGACAATGATAGAATTGTTCATTTTTCATTATTTTTTATGGGACATTCACTAACTTATTTCCGCATTTTTCTGATTAAAATGATACCAAACACGATATAATTTCAACTTTACTTAGTGGTTTCATAAATTATAATTATGCTTCACATGTAGAGTAAATATGGGACAAATTATATCATGGTTGGTCTTGTTCTAATCAGAAAAATGACAGAAACATGCCAGTGAAAGTCCCATAAAAAAATAATGAAAAATAAAGCATTTTTAATGGGCATTATGTACAGTGAGAACACGCGGACCGAACGTGGAACGAAGTCGTGGACGACTCTACGGGTTTCGCACCGACAGAGTTGCTATTATAAAAAAGATCGGTGCGACCATAGTTTAAATGGTTTGCACACGTAGGGATCCAGGGAATTTGTGCAGCACACAGTGCAAGACGAAGATACAGCTCGCTTTCCAACGCATGACTAAAAAATCACGGAAAAGATGCGAACGTGCGAATGCGGGAAAAGTGCATTTTCAATATAAATTAGGCGACTGGGTGCTAGTAAAGGCGAATCCAGTATCCAATGCCGCCGACAGAGAAATTGCAAAATTTTTCCATCTGTATGAGGGGCCATATGAACTAACGGAACATAAAGGACCATCGACGTTCAGTCTAAGAAAACCCCACTCGAGAGATATCCGAGGAATGTTCCACACATCATGCTTCAGACCGTATGAACAACCGGAAGAGTCAAGCGGATAAACAAAACTTCGCAAATGCGCAGGATTGCTCCGACGGGGATTTCTAAGAAGCTTAATCCTAGTGGTATATAAACCCGCGAAACCTGGGCGGAAACACAGTCCCTCAAAACTCAAGAAATGGACTCCAATACTGGTGAGACAGAGAAAATGAATTCCAATACGGACCAGGCAGTACAAGCCTATGCAGCATGGGAAATGATAAGCAGGACAACCCAGACGGCCTGGATATAAAATATCACGATCTGCCTCCACCAGCGCTGCCGACATTGTCAGCACGCCCATGGGATTCCCAAAAACACCGGGACCGCAGATACCGACGGGGTGTGGGATCCACCCAAAGACGCGCAGGGCATCGGTCAAAACCCAAACGCCAAAAAGGGAACCGGGAGCTACAAGGCCCCGCCATCGATCGGAGCCACAGGCAGCGTCTGCATGGGCAAGGCCACTGGAGGATACAATAGACGAATCGTGGGACCTCATTCCGGAACCGCGTCCTGTACAAGCCGCGGCCAGCCATGAGGATGACCACGATCTATCATGGGATGAAAGCGACCTGGACAGGGACGCGCTTGTGGAGACCCCGGTGCTGGATCTATGCGACCCCCTTGGTCTGCAAACCTCGACGGAGTCAATGATCGACAAGATGCTGGCTCTACCATTGTGGCAAGTGCGCGAATAAAAGTGCGAGAAAAAGAAAAAAAAACTAGTGTAAAAGTTCTCTGAGTGAGCAATGTGGTATTTCATTTGTGCCAAGACACGTTAATTTACTGTACACAGACGATACGTTCAGTTGTTTAGTTATAAGCCGTTGTTGCAGACATTTGTTTAGTTTATTCTCGAAACGAGAATGTGTAATTTCATTTTTGTTGTTATCGAGATTCCTCGAATGCGTTTTGACTGCGTGCCCGCACCAGGAATCTCAAGCGTGGTGAGGGGGGTAAATGTGACCGTGTTGGCCACATATCGATATCTCGTGCGACGTAAGCATCGATATCGACCCCACCACGACAACTCGCTGCGTCACGCGTGATCCTTGTCTTAGAAAAGGAACGCAGCATCTATCCACTTGTGGGATACGCGCGCATCGATCCCCTCTCGATCGCGATCGAAGGAGCTCGGTGCGAGCAACAGACAGATCACTTTGCGTCTTTACACGATCTTGTAAGCACAAGCAGACATCGCACTCAATAATTAGTTTTCAAACGCGAAAAGCGTAAAGCCCAGAGTGGATCTCTTTATATATTGTAACTTGCACCTTGCAAGACATTCGTTCAATCAGACAGAGTCTGTACTTGCGCTTTGCAAGCATTTGTTCAAAACGGACAGAGTCTGTAAGCCCCGACAGGCTCTCATTATAGATTGTGTAACGGTTACATTACTCGTGCGCGAAACTGTCCCCATCAGCGGAAAACGCGGCGCGCAAGTACCACGCGCGACCGCCAGATTGCCATGGCGTTGAACGCCGCGAGATCCCGACACGCGCCGCGACTCGCGACCGCCAGGTGGCCACCGCGCGGAACCGGTTTCTCGCGGCTGTTCATCAGCACGCGCGGGTATAATTACCCCAGATAAACGCCGTAGAGAAAAGACGCGCTGAACCCTTAGAGCGGAGTAACCCAAGTGGCGAAACCTAAACCGGAAAGCCAGTCTTTTTGAAGGCTGAATGAGAGTGTGCAGGAGTGAGTGGGACTCTCGAGAGACCCTCCAAACATCCGACCGAACCGTCCGATACTCGGGCCGTCCGGAATCCCTACCTCCTCAGTGCCGAAACTCCGAGCAGGACCGATCAAGGCCCGAGGGATCAAATACCTACGAGTAGGTAGTGTATGTCGATTCTGGATCAATGTCAATGACCTTTCGAGGCAGACCTAACCCTAACGAGGCTTCCCCCCCCCCACCTGGGGGAATTCCCCCTCATAACAACCCCCCCCCCTTGGGGAGGGGAGTTTTTTCGGGGGTCACCCCCAGAACTAACCGGGCGGTCTTTTTTGGGCGTCACCGCCAAACCTAACAGGGCGGACTTTTTCGGGGGGTCACCCCCAAACCTAACAGGGCGGACTTTTTCGGGGGTCGCCCCCAGACCTAATCGGGGCGGTCTTTTTCGGAGGGTCCGCGGATTTTTGGGGGGGTCGCGAATTTTTCGGGGGTCAAGGCCTGATATTTTCGCGAATGTTTTTCGGGTGAGTGACGTCACAAAGGATAGGAGTGGAGGTCGGTGGATTTTTGTGACGTCACAGTGATATCCTCTCGCGCGCAAACCGCATACTTTAACGATCTAATCGAGGATGATGGAACAGACGCCTCTCAGACTCCGCCCGTTCTTTCCTGTAGTGGTAGGGGGAAACTCTTTTAGTCGTTTTGCGGAGTAATCAGTTTGTTGTGATGTTATTCGCCTTTGGCATCAGGAATCTTTGCACGTGGCAAACTGCGCATTTTTGGAGGAAGGGATACCCCTTTGGAGACAGGGAATCTCGGCAAACACATCCGGTGAAATATTATAACTTCTTTTTTGGGAGTGACGGTGTGGAGTGGTGTGAAATACTCATTATTTCTTATTGTTACTTATTTTTTATTGTTACTTACTTTCATTGTTACATCTATCTTTTTTTTGTAGCATTACAACTAACCCTAAAGCTAACAATTCAGTGTCGATCAACGAATTGCGGTCAAAATCGTCATGTTCTGCAATGGATTTTGCAAAATCATCGGTAACATTAGATATTATTTGCATAAACTTACAATATTTAGTTTGTACAGAGTATAGGTTCTCAGATAGCCAAGAGTACATGTGAACGATACAAAATTCTAAATCAAACAATCTTCGCATCGTTTTCTGAGCAATCTGTATGCAGTTAGTTGAATTTGATAATTTTGCAAGCTTTAGATCGTCGTTTAGTTGACAGAAATCTACAGTTATATCGCCAACATGCACCGCATCCCCTGAGCAGGTAATGTTCCGCAGAATGTCTTCTCTCTTTCGTAGAAGATCTTTTCAGGTAGCCATAGTCAATTGAATTTCATTGCCGTGATTGTCTCCTACAGCCAACTCGACGTGACAGCAACCACCAATTCTGACTCCAATGTCAAGATATTTGTAGAATGTATTCGTCAAGAGATATCGCCTGCCCAATATACGCACCGAACGCGTGATACTCTGTTCCGAATTATCAACGCTGATAAGAAAAGAAACTCTTATGAAAGGCATTTTTTTCAGCGGCTACCTTGTAGAAAATCATGAGTACTTACTGTGTGCATAATTGCTGGGGGCTGAACTCATTATTCTCTCGCGCGAACCACATACTTTAACGATATAACGAACAATGATCGATCAGACGAATCTCAGACCCCCCTTCTTTCCATTTTGAAAAGTGCAAACACAGCAAGGAATTTCGGCACGTGGCAATCACATCCGGTGAAATATTATACCAAAAATTCTTAGAAATAAGTTTGCCGAGTAATCAATTTTTTGTAATGTTATACCGCAAACTGCGCATTTTGCCGGTAACATAACAAATAAATCGGGTGAAATATTATACCATTTTAAGAAATAAGGGAAAACTTTGTTAAATAATATACTTTATTCAAAATATGATTCTTGTTGATCATTATATATTTTACACAGTTTAAATACATTTTCGATGGCACATATGCCAGAATGGAATGCACATCTATGCAGCTCCTTTTGCAATATCGACAATCTTGGAACATCCTCTAGATCCACATCAAGAGCCTCGATTCCAGTTAATTTCCATAGCCATTTTTTCTTTTCCAATCCCTTGACAATGACCTGCTGCGTATTTTCCAGAGCTAGTTTCAAACAGCTTCCAGATTTTTTGTAAGGAACATATCCATCCATCCAGCCGATTCCATGATGTTTTCTCGTTAGCCATCGAACCTGACGTGCTTCGGTAGCAGTCAATCGGTGGAAGAGAAATGGTGGCTCGAATATCCACTGCAATAGTTTATTTCCATCCCGTAAAATGGCTGCTTTTTTTACAATGAATTCGTTTGACTCAGTTTTGAAGCCTTGTAGATCGACAAATGTTACATGAGCCATCGCCGCTTGTTAAAGTATTCTGCGCACTACGTTGGTCAACGGGCTGTACTCGACTATACGATCATGTATAATCAAGCAGTATGCAGCTGTGTTGACTAGCACATTATCTCTGCACTCGAAATCTATGCGGACATCAATGGTTGCACTTTTAACAGACTCGTTTTGACGAGAGTAGTCTATGACCACAAATGGGCCACGCGATAAGAACTCTAATTCGTCCAATAGTGGCTCACTGTATCGATCACCATAATATGAGATTTGAAATTTTGCGTACATATCGTAAAGTACCGCATACTTATTTTTGAAGTGAAACTTCTTTGCTGAGGGTAACGTATTTGTTATGTTACGGAAGTGACGTTACGGAAGTCGAGAGTGGCGCGAAAATTTAAACGGAGAATAAACGGAGAAAAACAAATTTCTAACCCCGACCACAGACGAGATATCTCGTCTGTGCCCCGACGGGATTCGAACCCCGGTCTACTGCTTGGTAGTCCAACTCCTTAACCGCTTGGACAACCAACGATTTTAGAATATTTGAACACTGGACCATAACATATCTTACCGTGTGTGGAACAGAATAAATATCTAATTAAAAGAAGAGGTATATATATAAATTACAAAATTACATTTAAAAATCTAAAATCAAAATGAATACATATACAGGGTTGTGCAAACGTAACTTTAATGAAAACTTATTTCTTACAAAATAAATCAAGTTACATCAGATGTTGGAACTGCGATCCATTTTTCTACGATACAGGCTCCACTCTTTGTATTAGATTGCTCGTTGTTGCCATAATTAGAGCGTCTCTTTTTGTGCTATTACGTGCATTTGTTATGTGATTACAAAGTTCTTGAACATTATTGATTGTTGTTTCGTGAACAACGGATTGCAGATATCTACAAAGATAAATTACCGCCGCTCACTAGTCAGATCAAACGAAAAGGTTAGAAAAAAACATACGCGTAGAAAACCACGCGCGGCAGAAGTGAAACTTCTTGCAGTTTAGTAATGTTTAGAAGTAAATTAAGATTGGAAATGGTAAAAAATAATGAAGCGACAACCAGATCAGGAACAAGTAATACAAAAAAAAAATAATGAAGCGACAACAAGATCAGGAACAACTAATACAAAAAAAAATCATTAAAAAATCATAGAAAAAGTTTCATTTCAAAAATAATGAACGATCAAAATTTGCGACTCAAAGAAGGAGACCGTATGGGAAAGAAAGAGACATGTTCATAGCATTTCCCATACGCTCTCCTTCTTTGAGTCGTAAATTTTGATCGTTCATTATTTTTGAAATGAAACTTTTTCTATGATTTTTTAATGATTTTTTTTGTATTAGTTGTTCCTGATCTTGTTATCGCTTCATTATTTTTTTTTTATATTACTTGGTCCTGATCTTGTTGTCGCTTCATTATTTTTTTTGGTATTAGTTGTTCCTGATCTTGATGTCGCTTCATTATTTGTTGTATTAGTTGTTCCTGATCTGGTTGTCGCTTCATTATTTTTTACCATTTCCAATCTTAATTTACTTCTAAACATTACTAAACTGCAAGAAGTTTCACTTCTGCCGCTCGTGGTTTTTTTCAAAGTCCAAGTTTAGGTCATCGTATGGGTATGATTCCAAATTTTGGAACAACCGTATGTTTGCCAGTTTACAATCGTCGAATTGATTAGCACTCTTATGCAATTGATACTTCATATCATTCTGCAATGCGAATATTATGAAGCGAGGTTTCTCCAATTGTGTTACAGTCTTGATGGCCCACGTATGCATCGTAGTTGTTTGTGAATGTGGATATTCGTATAGATCCCAAGAGCGAAAACTCATAGCTATCATTTGTCCTCTCTCGAGAATGCGTAGTAACGACAATTTGGTTACTTCCTCCAGACTCATGTGCGGCATACGCCACTGAACTTTGAATAATTCGATTTTACGGCTTAAAGTTTCAGGACCAATCAACGCGTTTAGATCGTTTCGTGATCGAATTAAGATCAACTCTTGACGCACGTTAACGGTAATCTTGTTATAATCTTCATCGAAGCCAAATAGCATATTGAATGGTATGCAGAAATTGAAATCTGCACCATCCAGTTTACGATACCAGCCAGCGGTGGCCAATGCATTACTTTTTCCGGGGGAGATGGACACGTGTGTTTTTAACGCAGTCGTTATTCCAGGATTTCTACAGCGATCTATTTCAACGCCATTCAGTTCATACCGAATTTCATCAAACATGAAAGAGTAACATTGTTGCTTGTGCCTTCAGGTGCAGCCTTTGCTAAAATGACTTTTATTTCAATGTACAAGAAACTCTCGCACGGTAGCGTATACAGATCCTGCCGATGTATCGGTATCCTTATTTCATCACTATTTCCGAGAGTAGTATTTGCATAGGGATTATATGTGTCCACTTCTATCTTACTTATACGATTATCAGAGGTGGGCGTATTACCAATGGCCAGAATGTCAGACATTATTGCTTGTCACGTTGCCCTTTTTCCGTCGTACCGAGTACGGGGAAGAACGGCAACTTCCGGAATTTTATAGGCGCTGAGGCCGGGGATTATCGTGAGGCGAACCGATAACCTGCCAAAACCGTCGGGAGATGTAAATATTGCGAACCCGATGTTGTAGAAATAAGTGGACACCGAAGCGCCTCCTCAAATTTCCTGAAACACCTGAAAAGGAAGCACCCTTCGGCGGTAGATGAATATACAGAGCACATAAAAAGGAAGAAATTGCTTTTGAAAGAGGGAAGCAGTGATGCATGCTTACGCAATATTAGCTTGACCCAAGAAAATTTCGCCCGCCTACTCAGCGAATTCGTGGTCAACGCTATGGTACCCTTTCGTTCAGTCGAAAACCCTTCCTTCATAAAAATTTTCGAACAGCTACAAATAAAAGAGCTAGGTTTGAACATTCCGAGTCGGCGTACCATCGTCCGGATCACCGAAAAATTATTTGAAAAAAATAATGAGACTATCAAAAATCTTCTTAAGGAAGTTAATGATGTGTGCACTACCGCTGATATATGGTCTGGGAAGAAGCGGAGTTTCATTGGCGTAACCGCCCATTGGATTTCAAAAAACTATGAGCGGCAGTCAGCAGCCCTTGCATGTCGACGTTTTAAAAATTCGCATACGTACGACCGAATTGCATCTCTTCTGAAGGAGGTGCACGCCGAGTTCGGATTAAATCCGAGAAAAATAGTTGCCACCGTCACTGACAACGGTTCGAATTTTGTCAAAGCATTTAAAATGTTTGGTGTAGACAAAGATGTAATAGAAAATACGGATCCACACGATTTTCCGGATGACGGTGAGCGAGAAAGTCAGAACTCATTTCTGCTGCAAGATGTCTCATCTGAATCCGAGTCGGAGTCGGAGATTGCCCTCAGCCCGAATCCAAACCAGAGGTAGGCATTATTTGGCGAAACAAATATTTCAAATACTATTTAATATTTTATATTTTATTTTGCTTAAAGAAAATAGTATTTTAAATAAGATACACAATTTCGAAAATAAAATATCTCCATTATAACAATCTGAAACAAGAAATAAAATATTTTACTTTTTGCATTGTTATAATACATTTGCACTCATAAATGTATTGAATTCGAATTATTATTTTCAGCAATAATATTTAAAATTGAAATTGAAGATAAAGACAAAATTCAACTATTTCCAATATTTTTCAAATAAAACACTCATTTAAAAAAAAACTGCCTAAAATAAATTATTTTATTTTGAAAAATTACTGCCTCAAATAAATCATTTTATTTTCACAAATTACTGCATCAAATAAAATATTTTATTTTCAAAGTTGTACACATACCATACTTTTAAATAAATAGGATTAATTACTATTTACTATTTAAAATACTATTTTCCCCAGCTCTGATCCAAACCAATCAGAATCAGCTCATTCTCTCTACCGTAGACCGTCGGAAGCCATGCAACGGATTTTACCCGATCATGTACGATGCGCCACACACACCTTTAACTTATGCGTGGTATCAGACATAAACAAGGTGATATCGCGTAGAGTCACTTTTGGCGAGTTGCATAAATCAGTGCTAAGCAAGTGCAACACGTTGTGGAACTTAGCATCACGCCCTAAGTCAGCCGAAATCCTCCAAGATGTACTGTTGAGTGCTGACAAGAAGGTCCCCGGGGGGGCACAGAGGCAAGAGGGGTCTCCAGCTAGCTCCGCCCATCCCCACCTCTGACGCTCCCGTAGTGGCCGCGTGATCACGCCGTTTCGACTGCTTACGTCACACGACGCATAATAGTAGGATTCCCGTATTTACTCGAGTAGTGTGTGTGACTGCTTCGGCCAATAGAACGCTGTAGCCGAAATTGCGTGTGAGCCTAGCCGCGCCCCTTCCAAGCCAACCAATCGGGTGTGCATTCTTGCCTACGTCACCGCATTCCTGCCAGGGCTCTTCTTGTCAGCACTCAACAGTACTCGGCCACACTCTTTCTCGACCAGGGGATACGCGCTGGAATTCTTTATACGACTCCTTAAATCAGATCTTCGAAATAAAAGAAAAATGTCAGCAATTGTATCGTCAGTTCAAGAGCAAGAACCAACTCGAAGAGGACGATTTTACTTATATTAAAGAATATATCGAGTGTTCTGCACCCTTCGCTCTTCTCATCGATATATTGCAAGGGGAGCAAAACATCTTTTTTGGAATTCTTCTGCCATCATTGTTCCAACTACGAAAAAAACTTAAAGCGATGTCAGAAAAACATTGGGAGTACTGTCAACCCCTGATTGACAGCTACGCATCAAGCGTAGAAACAAGATTCGCCGAATTTTTTTAGATCTCGACCCCACTGGCGGAAACTGCTGCTGTTGCTGCATTGTCAAATCCCGTCTTTAAGAAACGATGGCTACAACTTGCTCCTGAGTGTCTCCACGAAAAAATACTTAAATTATTTAATAATGCAGTAAAGACGGAAATCGCAGATGAATCAGGCTTTTTGGAGGGTGGAGATAATAGCGCACCTGTGAAATATTTGAATTTTTTTGAATTCGCGGATGACGGAGACGGAGGCAGAGCCAATACTGAATGTGAAAGAGAAACGAAAACTCAGTTACAAATTTGTAATTATTTTTCTGATAAGTCGATTTCTTATTCAATGCTTGAAGCCTACCTCGCTATAAAGCAAACATTTTTTCGAACAAATACTGCTCTACCATCCTCAGCTCCAGTTGAAAGACTTTTTTCGTTTGCATCAATGACAAACACTCCGAAAGCAAATCGATTATCCGACTCCAACTTTCAAATGAGGGTTATTTTGAAAAGTAATGGTAATCGTTTTTGCGAAATATCAAAGAATTAGCTAGAAATAAATATTTAATAAATAATAAATATTTCCCAATATATAATGTATTTAATAAATAATAAATATTTCCTAATTGTTTAGGATTAAGCGTAGAAATTAAGTTAGTTTTAAGATGTCGAGGTCGAGCGACACGGTCTTTGTTAGCCCCCCCGTGTTACCCGTACCAAGGATTGACGCGCCTGCCAATTAGCGGTAAGCGAAGCCGTGGTTTTGGCGATTCCCGGTAACGCGCTCGCGATGCGTGATCACGTGAGCAATAAAGAATCACCGTTAATCGCGCTCATGTCCTCGCTCAACAGACTCGTTCTACCATCCAAACGCTTTGTACGCTTTATATCGCGCCCAGTTACTTTTACGCTCTTTCGTACTGCCAATCGTGGTCGATATCCATCGACTCGATCGCGCCGCCCTATCTCGTTTACGCGATTTCAAGTAATAAATCACGGTTACATCGTCAACGTGCATCGTCTCTGAAAAGTCTTTCTTTAACCGCCGTCTCCTCACGCTTCCCACACGATTTCCCCATCCGAACTCCCTTCTGTGTTCCGCACCCGATCCTTTCGATTTCCCATACAGTCCACTCCTCCAATATTCGTCCCGTGTCCCGAACATATTGGTCCTTCGAGCCGGATATTTTAGTGAAAGTCGTGACAAAGTAACGTGCGCACGTGGTGAAAAGAAAGATGGCCGCCAAATTCGAAGACGTGATGTTGGAGCAGGAAGCCGCCATGAGATCTCTCGCTCGTGTCCTTCCTAATGTGAAGAAGATAGGACAGAACAACTTTACCGTGGCTAAACTCCAACATCGCATGGATTTCCTGAAGGACGCCTTCACCCAATGTCGGGAAATTGATCGGCGCCTCCAACCCTTCCGACGACTCGAAGGAGCCCAAAAGGTCGCCTACTTCAAGGACGAGCAGTTCAGCCTTTGCGAGGACGAGTTCCATCTAGCCGCGGATTTCATTGCCGACCACATCGAGCAGCTGAAACTGTCCGGTCCAGCCTTGTCGTCTACAACCATGCCTACCGCAGCCCAGTCACGTAGCGATCTCCCCCGCATCGGCCTACCTACGTTCTCTGGAGAACCCACCAAGTGGGAGAGCTTCCGAGATAAGTTCACGTCCCTTATTATTAACGATGAATCGTTGTCCGACGTTAAACGACTTCATCATCTTAATTCGTGCGTGAAAGGCGACGCGGAAAACCTTATCTGTAACCTCCCGGTTACGAACTCGAATTTTAAGATCGCGTGGGATACACTAGTTAAGCGTTTCGATAATAAGCGCGATTTAATTCAAGAACATTTGAAAACGCTTTACTCTCTTCCGCACGTTTCGGACGCCATCGAGCTAAGATCCCTCCAAGGTAAAGCCAATAAAACGCTTCAAGCTTTACGGAACTTGGAACGCCCTGTCGATACGTGGGACGATATGATCGTGTATTTGTTAGTCTCGCGATTGGATAGATCATCTCGCAAGGCATGGGAATTACAGTTGGGCGAATCCACCGAATATCCGACATATGCCGATCTTGATAAATTCATCGCGACGCGAATTCGCGCGCTCGGCGCTCTCCAGTCGATTCCAAAACAATCGAAGCGACTCGTTCAAACGCATGTCGCGACCTCCAACCGTTTGTCGCGTCCTCGCGACGCGCCCTTGTTATGCTCTTTGTGTAAAACCGAGCATTTATTAAACGCGTGTCCGCGGTTCCAAGCCAAAACAACGTCGCAGAGGTTTGACTTCCTCAAAGGTGAGCGCCGTTGTCTCAACTGTTTCAGTCAAAAACATACCGTCAGCTCGTGCTCAAGCAAGTATACCTGTCAAAAGTGCGGCCGCCGACATCATACGCTCCTGCACTTTGACTCCCCGCCCTCCGGTTCCATTGGTAATGAACTACCAGCAACGCATGATTCTCCTCCGTCTGCGAGTAATCAGGTTGCGTCGCATGTCTCGTCTCACTCCGCGTTCGCTACCCCCCGTGTCTTGCTGGCTACGGCGTGGGTCATCGTGACCTCTGTCGCCGGTCGAGGTGAATGTGTGCGAGCGCTGCTAGACCAAGGTTCCGCCACCACCTTGATGATGGAATCGCTCGCGCAGCGATTACGCGTACCTCGTCGCCGCGTCTCCATCGCCATTACCGGCATAGGAAACCGCGAGATAAATGCACGACATGCGGCCACAATCGAGATAGCATCAAAACGCGGAAGCGGCCCGACGCTATCAACCAGTGCGCTGATTTTGGCATCATTAACGCGCTACGTCCCTGAGCGAACTGACCAATCGATCTCGTGGCATCATACGCGCGACCTTGATCTCGCTGACAAAGATCCGACGAGTTCCGATCCCATCGACCTTATTATAGGAGCGGACCTATACGGGTTTATATTGGTGGAAGGACTCCGCGCTGGATCCATGTACGAGCCAATAGCGCAAAATTCTATTTTCGGATGGTTTTTGTCCGGACCCGCCGGCTCGAGCAAGTCCACGTCTGGTCCAGTCGTCCCGAGCTTTCACTGCTCCCCGTCCGACCCGCTGGATCTCGACCTTCGTCGTTTCTGGGAGATTGAGGAGATCCCGACTACCTCGCATTTCACAGACGAGGACCAAGAATGCGAAAATCATTTTCGCACCACGCATACTCGTGATGCGTCCGGTCGTTACATTGTCCGTTTACCGTTCAAACAGAATCCTCCAATCGATCTCGGCCAATCCTATCGAATCGCAGAACGAATGCTCCCCAAACTGGAACTTCGACTGCAACCAAAACCGACACTCTATGCGAGTACCTCCACCTTGGGCATATGCGTCAGATCCCTCCGTTAGAGTCGGACAAACCCCACGCCGTGTATATCCCGCATCACGCGGTAATACGCGATAGTGGCGTTACAACACACCTTCGTGTGGTATTTAACGCGTCCAGCCGCACGAGCAATGGCACCTCCTAAAATGACCATTTGTTGGTTGGTCCGAAATTACAAACGGACCTCCCGGCTATAGTCCTTCGATTTCGACAATATCGGTACTTGTTAACGTCCGACATTACAAAAATGTACCGCCAAATATTGGTGGATCCGCAAGACATTGACTATCAGCGAATCTTGTGGCGGTGGTCCCCGTCGGATCCCATCGATCAATATCAGCTGCTGACCGTGACCTATTGTACAGCTCCGGCACCTTTCCTCGCGCTTCGGGTCCTAAAACAATTGATCGAAGACGAAGGGTTCCAATTCCCATTGGCCACACGCGTTCTCCAAGACCATCTTTATGTTGATGATTGTGTCTTTGGCGCGTCCGATGAATCAACATTAATCGAGACTCGGGATCAATTGATTTCCCTACTAAGCAAGGCCCATTTCCGTCTGCATAAGTGGACGAGAAATGCTTCGCATTTGTTGGCGGATATTAGTCCTCAGGATCGTGGATTAGTCCAGGAGAAAGTTTTGCAGGTCGATGACACTGTGAAGGTCCTTGGTGTCGCGTGGAATCCCGATGTCGATGCCTTCCGATTCAGAGTCACGCTTCCTTCGGAAGCCGTGTGCACCAAGCGAGCAATATTGTCCACCATTGCTCGCCTTTTCGACCCATTAGGCTGGGTTACTTCTACTACAGTAGAAGTCTTGTTCCCATTCGTAGCCTATCGCTAGGTGATGCCCCCGCTGCTTACACCTCCAGCAATGCGTCTCTGGACTATACGTGTCGAGGTTGGCGCCTCCTCCCATTTGGGGGGTGTTACTCAGCTGCGCCAGCCTGATTCCGATTGACTCTAGCCGTGAGGTTTCCGGCGTGCGGGCGGCCGTGGGCCGTGTCTCCGCCGGACCGGTGTTATTTGCGGCCACGTGTTGCGCCGGGTTGCGTTGGAGCCGTTGTTTCCTTTCCTCCAATCGTTCGAACTGCTGTACCTGGCGCAGGAGCTCGTCCAGGTCGGGCACGGTATCGGGGTGTATTGCTCCGGCGTACTCTGGTAGCATGTTCTCTTGTATAATCTCGAGGTGTTCGTCAGACGGCATCTGGGCTCGTCGCATTAATGTCAGCAGGGCGTTCAGAAAAAGGTGGAAGGGCTCCCCTGGTCGCTGGACGCGTTCCAGTGCTTCTCATTCTCGCTATCGTCGCGTTCGGTTGTAACCGTACTTTCTTTATTTTGTACTATGTTTGTTGATTGATAATTAATGATCAAAGTAGTGAGTTCGTGCCTCCAGGCACTGGAAAGCGGAGAGGTTTAGATTAGCTGATAAATAAATTGAGAATCGATTCAGAGGTAAAAGTAGGGTATATTATACCAATTGTCAACATACAATGAGTCGATACGCTCGCGTACGCACGTGGTTTGTGCCGATTGGTCTATTCTAGCTAAGGAGTTTATGAATAGATTGACACGATCGCTGAATGACAAATGTCCTTTGATGCTTGATGTTCGATCATCAAAATTCCATACTATCGATGCTAATTGCCGGATGTTAATAACAGATATATTTACCGAAACTTCCCAAAGTCAAATACGCGGAAACGCGGAAACGCGATTCGTTCTTACAACGCTTGCTCAAGGCAAGATACAATTTTTACCGAAAACTCCCACTATCAAATAAGGTCGCGATAGCGCGATACTCTCACAAAAGCTTGCTTAAAGCAAGATACAATTTTTACCGAAACTCCCACTATCAAATACGGTCGCGATAGCGCGATACTCTCACAAAAGCTTGCTTAAAGCAAGATACAATTTTTACTGAAAACTCCCACTATCAAATACGGTCGCGATAGCGCGATACTCTCACAAAAGCTTGCTTAAAGCAAGATACAATTTTTACCGAAACTCCCACTATCAAATACGGTCGCGATAGCGCAATACTCTCACAAAAGCTTGCTTAAAGCAAGATACAATTTTTACCGAAAACTCCCACTATCAAATACGGTCGCGATAGCGCGATACTCTCACAAAAGCTTGCTTAAAGCAAGATATAATTTTTACCGAAAACTCCCACTATCAAATACGGTCGCGATAGCGCGATACTCTCATACGTCGCACGCAGAATCTAATACCACCCCGGACACTACGTCTGAAATTCGTATTCTCTCGTCCGCTTAGATGTTAGCGGTTTCGGTCGTAATGTTAAAGCGTGACGCCCGACGTATTCGACCGTCATAACATGTGTGCATTCTGTCGATTACTCGGAGGAATAGCATACAGGATGACATATAATGCTCACTATCTCGCTTCCCCAGAAGAGCGAAACCTTCTGCACTGTTAAGTGAATCCAGTTGTACTCCGGGTCTAGAGAAGATAGCTCGACATTCTATTAATCGTCTCGTCTTTCTTTGCGCACCTCCGAACAACGAGCGACTGTCGAAACACACAGATACCTTGCTGATTTCTCAGAGAAGTATTCCGTATGCCGACGCGTACGAAGCTCGCATTACTATGCTTTACCAAAAGAGGGTACCTTTCGACGCCGAGTGGCGGACCCAAATACACTCCGGTTCTAGAATAGTAGTTTTGAACTGCACTTAGTCTAGTCGTCACACGCGACGGATAACACACGATTCTAGTTATAATACCAATTCCCGTCGTCTCGTATGTACCCTAACGAATGACTGCTACGTGGTTACGTTCTTTAACACTCACTATTCAAAGTCACTTGGCTGTGCCCCTGTGCGGTTTGCATCAGTGACTCCTCGGTTTGAGGCGCATACGAGACGATGACAATCTAGGCGGTTTGACTAGAATTGCGAAGTCGATTTGACTTCTCGAACCCGTACCGGTTTTCGCCAGAGCTTTAATAATCGCGTGTTATTAGTTCCGCTTCCAGACGTAGAGTGATCTCTTTGCTTCACGCATCGACCTCTTTCGATCTGGATCGAGTGGGGTCGGTGAGCGCGCATCCTAATCAGTGGGATGATCTGCGGTCCTTTACTTTAACAAGGATAGCAGATCCTGTTGCTGCTCACTGTGGTGGGGATTCACGCCCTTCTCTCTCACTCTCACACAATATGTAACTGGTACGGTTACACCGTTTGAGGCGAAGAACGCGAGGAACTTCTCGGTAAACTGAGGCCAGGAGTGTATTTGGTGGCGCGTGTTGCGATACCACAACTGCGCTTCCCCGCGTAATAATTCCGGGAGCCCTCGGAGGAGCTCGCCATCGGTGAGTTGGTAGGCATCTTGGAGTTCGTTTACTCGCTCCAAAAATGAGAAGGGGTCTTTCCCATTGCTGGTGCACCCCCATTTACGCATGCGGTCCATATTTCGGCGGGGGTCGTTTTGGTACTTCGGTACTTCGTTTGTCGGTAGACAGATCTGGAGGGTCGAGCTCGCCGCTTGTTGGCACCTTCGAGTCCGGCATAATGAACAGTTCTTCCGATGTCGGAGCTCCCTGGTGTCCCCGCTAGTGGGCAACCTCCCTGTCGGTGGAGGTCCGCGATCAGTCGTTCCTTCGTTGGTCGGAACGTACTCCTTTTCATCATTGGCGTACGGAGTTCTTAATGTTTCCGCGTCGATCCTGGGTCATTCGGAGCGCGTACGTATCGTTCTCCAGCGTACGGCGGTTCAAATCTTCGCGCGTTGCGGCGCGTAGTACCGTGCGGTACCAGCAGGTGGCGCGCGCGGTTCGGTTCGGCGCGGTTCTGCGTCGGGCGCGTTCCCCTCGTGTCTAGTCGCGCTTCGGTGCCGCTAGGCGGCGCGTACTACGCGATCGTGATAGATCGCGCGTGTTTTTGGCGTGGTAACCTTAAAGTTTCGCGCGCCACGTGGCGGTTCCGTCGGCGTGGTTATTCGGGGCTTAGACCATATATACCTATAGACCCGGTGTAGATAATTTTCCGTGTCCGAAAGATGAAACCAGCTGAAAGACACTGTGACGTCACGATGTACAAGCTATGCTCGTCGCACGGACTTAAAGGACTGTGCACGATTCTGAGGGGGTGGTTCAAAAGACGGAAGGGGTATCAACTTGTCGGCCATCTTGTACGGCGCACACTGTGGTGCGCTCTATAGGCGACTTTAAATACTAGTGTAGCGTCTGTAGGATACACTGGATACACGCGGTCGTGGTACACTGTAACAGATACGACAATACATGGAAATACAGATACGGAAAATTCCAGAAAAGAATATGAACAATTTGAAAATGAGAATAATGTTTTAGAAATGCATTGCTATGCATTACTAGAATCACAAAATTCATTTGTTTATACGGAATTTATAGATCGCATCGTTGTATATATTGCTGGATGGATAAGCCGAAAGTTGTTATTAACTTTGAAGTGCTCAATATGTGTTTCAACTTTGCACTCCAACAATCAAAACGATACGATGTATAAATTAATAACTTTAAAAAGTCGAGGTGGTCTCGCATATCCATCTTCCGATGTTATTAAAATTTGTAAGAAGGCAGAAAGGATTGTAAGATTTTATACAATTCATTGTCAGAATAAAATGCCAGCAGTACAGGAAATTAGTAATACAATCCTACGAGAAATAAATGTACAAATTTTATTTATAAATTTAATTCAACATACGAATGATCAAATGCCTCTTTATGATCATAGAATACACTTAATAAAATGTATTATTAATTTGTATATAAAAGTTCGATATAATTATATATGTAAGGAAAAAAATAATGCTGCTAACAGCAAAAGAACATATTTTAATAAACTCGTACTGTTTTCTGGCCATTAAATTACATTTTAAATATTGTCGCAACGTTATATAGATGGCAGCACTATGTGCGCTGCACAAGATGGTGGCAGTAAAACATTCCCCCCCCCCCCCGCTCACAGGGCCACCCCTCTCACCCAGAAATCTACTTTACGCACAGTCCTTTAAGTCCGTGGCTCGTCGACAGTGCCTACGCTTGGATTACATGGGGAGAGGGGGGTCAGCGGGTGCGCCATGTACACAGTACATGGAAAGAATGAACAGGATAATTTCACAAAATTTGGCTTTTTATCATGAAATAATCAATATATAAACAGTATTTGAGATACAAATGTTTATTCTATATGTTTTATTAAGGTATTACAATGAAAAGTATGAAGTAACAATAGTATTATATATTATCTATTTTAATTTCTTATTACTGCTATTTTTACATAATTTACATTTACCTCGCTTGTGATTAGTTATTATTAAACTACGGATCTTTATGTATTTATAAAATAATTGGGTAGATGAAATTAAAAATTGTTGTATAATTAAAAAAATTGAAAATATCAATATATTTTTTACAATAAAATTATTTGTTACACTTTGTGACGTGGCAAGTTTTGCCGACATCCCTCGATCCCTAAAAAGAGAGGCCGGGCCGCCCTCTAGCAATGCCGATGCGAAACGGCCGTTTGCGAGCGCTCTCCCTGGGCATGCCGATTTGCCAAGGGCGAGTACTAACGCGTTTTGAGCGTCGCGCCACTTGGGCGACGCGAATTTCACAGGACCGAAACCGGGCTCCAGGGGAGTCCGGCCCCTATTTCTCACCGTACGAGGCTTTATCTGAACTGGCTCCGGAAGGATTTCGTGCTGAGACATCGGAGGAAGTACCGAGCCCGGGTCGACGAACCCGGAGGCACCGACGAGGGACAGTGGACACGAGACGAACACCCCCTCGACCCCGTCGCTGCCTCGCCCGGAAAAGAAGGTGTCCACGACCGGACCGGCTAGGACTCTACTCTTTACGAGCCGTCGCCGCGACAATCGGAAAAGCGGCGAACGCGATCAGTAAAATCCGCGAGCCAGGGATCCCGCGCGACAGGATGCGATCCTGCGAGGAAATACCGCGCGATAGGCCCGCGAGTCTCAAACGGGAGAAATAGGGTAGGGAGTAGGGGGACGCCTCGCTTCCGCGTTACCGAGCTTACCGAAAGTGGGCCACTGGGTCGTTGGCCGTAGTACACGGACGTAATACACTTGCGAGCGAAAGTTAAGAGTAAAATTGTGCGTGCCACAAGCAGAAGGGACGAGAAAAGAGCGGGCCGTACAGCTGCCGCAATCCCGTCGTTGCCGTTGGTAAGCGCCAGTCAGGCTTTCTTAATTGATTAACAAATTAAGTGAACTTTTCGTGTTGGCTCGGTAACGTTTCGCGAGGTCCTTGTTCGCGTCGCGAAACGACGAAGCCATCTCCTTGCCGCGTGGTCGGCCATATTTTCGAGAAAGAACGAACGGTCGTCGATCGGTTAACGTGCGTGCCGGTTGGTAACGCGAAGTCGCGAACTTGCGGGGGGCCGTATCGTTACTGATTTCGTGGATCAATTATACGCTATCTTCGAGACGTTCCCCGGTGTGACGTCGCAGCGGTCCGTATCGTGTCCGACGGCAAAGCTCGAACGATCCAGGAATTGTACCGCGTATTCCATCGGAATTCGGCAGTTATTCCGCGCCAAAAGCGCCTTGTAAATTCGAGTCTCCATCCTGTACAACTGCCGGGGTCGACGCGATCAAAGTAGAATAGCGCATGCGACCGAAAATCTGTCGCGTAATTATCGTGAACGCGCCGGCTTGTAAATCTCAGCTGCCGGCTCTCACCGGCAGCCCTGTCGTGTCCATCGGACGAATAAATTGTTACAGCCGATTCTATCGTTCCTTATTTCCGTCGAGAAACCTTTCCGCCGCGGGAAATGCTCCGTACTTCGCCCACGTAGATTCCTGAGCCCATCCGAGAGCCATCCAGAATACCGTGTGGTTCTCGCAGTTTCGGAGAGTTCGTTCGCGCCTCGTGCCGTTATCGCGCAATTTGCGTGACACTGCCGAGTGTCTGACGCCCGAAAGTAGATTCCATTAACGGCTTCTTTCGTGACAAATCCGAATCTGCGAGTTACCTTTTTGTCCCGGGTGGACCACGCATCGTGCCGCCGAGCATGGCCCGGCGTTTCGCCTGTAAAATCCCGGAGTCGCCGGCGTTCCGTCCTTCCGACGGGTACGTGAAATTTAGGCGACGTGACAACTTATTGATTACTAAATAAAATCGTTTTCGTCAATCTACTGCGTATTTTTCTATAATCTACTTTACATTTTCCAATATGATATAATCTTAAATTACAGTACTTAAATTCTACTAGTTTTATTAGTTGGACTATATGGTTTGTCTGCATGCTTGTGTCATACATATGGTCGTTATAATTCTTAAATACAGAGGTGCGAACATTATTTAAAATTTTTACAAGCATCTTTGGTATCACATTTTTTTGAATTAATTTATCTGTTCTTTCCATGAGACGTATTTCCGCCTCAACAATTTTACATATATGTATGACGTCGTTTGACGGTACAGTCAACGCTTGCCTATTACTGCTATAATTTTTCAAATTCATGAAAGTGCACAGTGATCTTTCATTTACGTAGGTAGATAAACTATTGGATGAGCTTCAGCATGCGGGGTGGATCTAGAAACCGCTGAATATCTTCTCCTGTTGCCGGATGATGAAAACTTGGGTTCAAACAAGCCGATGACAGATGTGTTCCAAGACACATTGCCATAGCTAAGTTTGATGCAGCACCATCAAACGATACACTACATATCGTAACTCCACATTCATGGAGCAATTGTACACACATCTTTAACATATTGCTTTTTTGAATTCCTGATAGGCCATTAATTAAAAAGTATCCTACCGGCAATTTCCATCGGTCATTAACGCAATTTATTAAAAATACAAGTACTTCTGTAGCTTCTATTGGAGTATCACTCTGCTCCTCTGTTCCAATGTCCACATATCTGCAATATAGAATACCTGTATGTATTACTGGAAACCTCAAAGACAACAAATCATTATAGACTAGAAATATATTCTTAAAACTAACCCAATAAAGTTTTCCCCATTCCACTCAATCTGTTTATGTATTGCCATTTCATCAAGCATTAATGTGCGCACACATGCTCTGCCTTTAGTTTCACACTCTTTCACCTTAATTCTTAAAGTGTTCATTGATTCTGTATTGAACCCAGGTTTACACTCCACTGAAGAGTACCACCTCTGCAGTGTTCTGGGATGGGGTAATATATTCTGAAATGTGTGCCTAACATAACTATAGGCTTTCGGTGAATAAAAATTTAATGTGAGTGCAAAAGTTTTTAGAGTAGCAGGATATGTAGTGTGTCGGGACACTAGCAGCTTGTTTTTCAGTCATTTTAAAAGATAAGATTCATAAAAGTTCAGATTAAACAATGTTCGAACTTATACTAGAATAAAATACACAATTTCCCGATTAAACAAATTCTTGCTTCGGCATAAAAACCTCGACGAATTACGAGGATAAGCCAAAGCAAGACACAATGATTTATTAGTCAAAGGAAGCAATACATAAATTTCGTCTATAGGAAGGCTCAGCACGTAAATCGCATCAAATATCATTAAAATACATTCTAAACCTTAAAACTAAGAGAGCTCTCTTACCTTTTATAATCAAACCTCATCGCGAGTGATCAACAGCAGAGTTCCAATTGGAACTCCCTGTCCAATTGCCGGCATGCCCCTAAGACAACCCATGCCGGCAGCACTACGGTTAGCCTTGCGATCCGTCTCAGCTTCGGTATGCACTGCAAAGGAGCCTCAATGCTTCCAATGCTCTCAAACCTCAAAAGTACAACCGGCCTGATAGAATCCAAGTCTTGCTGGACCGAGTGAACAAGGACTCAACGTCCGTCACAATCAAAACCCGATCACTCGCGGAATTTACAAAGTTAATAATTTCGTTTTACAAATTTATCGCAGAATCAAACACGCGTCTGCATACGTCAAAGCCTTCCTAAACTCTCTCTTGTCAATCGCGACCGCTGTGAATCGCTCCCTTCACTCGCGTATATATCTGCATGACGAGATTATCGTCTTCCTTCATGATGATACGATTGACAAACACCATTGACAAATCGCCACAAACACAGCTGTTTAAATAGTGTTTTCGTGCAAGCAGGTAAACTTTCCGAAGGTTAAAAAACAGAAAAAGAAATAAAACATACAGTTGGATGCAATAGAAGAAAAAATATTCACATACAACACTTCCAAATACCATGTAAAAGCAAAGCAAAGCAAAGCAATTAAGTAATAAAGTGTTGAAGTTTATACGTACAGATAGTAGTATAGGGGCCTCTTCTGTAATCATCTGTTTGTAGCATGTATAGAAAATTCGAGAAGAAACATGTAAGACAAAACGCGGAACGACAAGCTTCCAGAAGCTTCCCGAAGCTTCCCGAAGGTAGTTTGTAGGGAAATACGCGGGGAAGCGACGCGAGGGGAGCGCGCGAAAAGTCGAATCACGCGTAACGACGGGGTTGTTGATTTCACGTTCGCGGATAGTAACGAATTCGTATAAATAGAGGCTTCACAGAGGGCCTCGGTCTATTTGCTATTCCGAGAGAGAGGACGAGGTAAGGACCACGGCCGCTCTTGGTTAGCACTAGCACCCCGACAGGAGAGTACGGCGATAATACCTGGACGCCTGTCGGGAGAACGTGAGAGGACGGGAGTCTGTTCCTGGTCGCTCGTTCGATATGGAGAGTACAGCGATAATACCTGGACGCCTGTCGAACGAGAGAGAACGGGTCAGCTCCTGGCCGCCCAAGGCTCGGCAGGAGAGTACGGCGATAATACCTGGACGCCTGCCGAGTAGGAACGGGAGAGTGTTCCTGGCCGCTCGTCTCGACAAGGAGAGTACGGCGATAATACCTGGACGCCTTGTCGAGCGAGAGAGGACAGAGCATCTTCTGATCGTTTGCGTAGAATACCACGGAACCTAGCTAGAGTACACGTGTGATGAACGAGAGAGAGAGTCTGCATGATTGCAATTTATAATTCGAAGAGTTGAATGATTGATTATATATATATATATTCCTCACTTTCCTGTATCCATGTTCCTAACCGAAATAAACCTTGTTTGTCCAGCACATACTCCTATCGAATATATTCCTATGGCTACATGTTTATTTTTTAACTGATCTACCAATGTGTGCAAGTTTTCAACTTTTTGTGTGAGCCTTTTATTTTTTTTACGTAATGTATCTATTACTTTATTTTTTTCAGTGTTTGTTGCATTAACGATACCTATATAATTCTCTTTTTCATCATCTATGTCCGAATTGGAGAAATCTCAAACATATGCTTTCCGTTTCATTGAGGGCATCTCCGGTTCCGTATTTTGAATTACTACAGTCGAGGCATTTTGCTCAGGAGTATGTTCATCTAGTACAGTTGGTAGAGCATCACTTTTCAAAGTTCGTCGCGAACTCCAGGAATGTTGAATAAAACAGTCATCATTGAAATGTTTGGAACAAACTTGTGCATTAGCAGAAAATTCGACGTTTGTTTGTTGAATCCATAGCTTCCTTAACTCAGTATTTTTAGGAAATCTGCAATTAATGTAAAGCAAGGGACAATAAATAACAATTAATTATTTGACAACCATTACAAAGAAAATCTTGTATATAATAAACATCAAATATTCATTTTACGAGTTATAGGTTATGAGATATTGTATTTAGCTACATAATATGTAAAGTAGGAACTACTTACGGAGAGTGAGACGGACAGAAGTGTTCTGGGCTGAATCCCAGCTGGAACAGGAGAGCGAGTCGTGTTCGCCGCGTCTTATATAGCTCGCGGTTGGTGGCGAGGGACGGTGGTGCGGTGTGGTGTTGCGTGTCTGTTTCCCGCCAAAACTATGGAAAGTGACATCCGGTTCGCGCCAGAATTGTGTCTCGTTGACGTCCGGTTCCCGCCAAAGACGCGAGAGATACGGTTGTGGGAGCGGGGTGCGCGGTGTTCCGGCGCACAGTGGGCCAGAATGACGCAATAGCTGTTCACGAGCTAAAAAATGAAAGTCTTCATATCGATTTTTAACGAAGGTACACTGTTTCTTAAATGTCCATTACGTTCGAAAACGATAATATTAATTAAAAATATTAAAAACTCTAGTCACAATAAGCGTTCAAAGATCAAACTTTTTCAGATGCCGTTTTTCATCGAAAAAGTTCCTTTTCTTTGCAACGCTGTTCTGGCAAACCTAGTGAACATTATGAGCCCATTTTTTTATAGATAGTATATACGTCTATATTTACGACGCACTTGGAATTAAAAATTTTTGTTGATTACTTTTTTTTTTTAAATACTATGTGACCTGAAATTTTTCTGAAAGTTCTTCATCTTTGACAAGGAATAAGTTAAAAAGTTTAAAAAAGTTCAAGATCTAATCAAGTGGATCATTTTCAGCAACATCTCCTCTAAAAGGTCCCGCAAAATTCACGTCCCAACTCAAACCAACTTTTTTGTTACGATAGTTTAAAGTGTTGCGTGACACGCAATTCCGCAGCGAGTCGCGGCGCACGAGCCGCCTTGACGACCACACAGCGGCTCTTAAGAGTGGAAAGACCTAACCCAGATCTATCTTATGAATTATTTTATACTATACAACCATTGATAAACAATCGAACTTCTTTCTAGCTCAGTTGAATCATTTGTATTTGAGAGAGCATAGCATCAACATCGCAGCATAGCATCACAGCTGTTTTCCCATATTGGAAACCTGTATTTTATCTTTGTTAAATAGAATTATTGTATAGATTTTTGTTTATTAATAGGTAAATATAATTATAAACCGGAAATCCGTATGATTAATTGATTATAGTCGGTAACTGTCTGTTTCAGTTGCTGGTTAGCGGGTTTGGGAATACGAGGGAGAACAAACTGCGGACGTGTGGAAAAGATAACTGTCCCAAATTACCGGAGCCCAAATAAACGGACACTGAACACTGATTTGATTGTCACAATTTATTAGCTATTGTCAGCGACTTTTAATTATAACGGTTTCGCAATGTATAAACGTCTACTGCGGCCTCGTGGAGGTAATGGTTTTAATGAGCTCGAATCTGATGGCGAGTGGTTAACGATATTATGTATTTAACGTATGGAAGGCTCAATTCGAACTGAGCTCACCTTGCCGATTCTCACCTTCGCGCTAGCGAAAACCTATTCCACTATTTCAGATGGTATTAAAATTTGAACAATATAATTAATAACTGTTTTTTAAATTCATTTTACGAATTAATTTTTCTAATTCATTTTCTACTAAAAAAGAATTAGAATTTTTCAACTAAAAAAAACGCATTGGCAATAGTACTTTGGAAGGTCTCTAGGGAGTTTATTAGAGCCTTACCAATAAATGAGCAAGACTGACTTATATTTTGAATTTATTTAAAACTTTTATAAAATTATTAATATAATTATTTCGGAAATAAATTGTATGAACTTGATTCTGTGAATGTTCGCGCTTCAAGAGAAAATTATTGATTAAACATTAACTATCTTGTTAATGACAAAATAATAACGCTCAAAACATTACAAAAAACTCCGATGCGACTTCACATCGGTGAACTTCACATCAGTGAACCATTTTGAAATTGGCGAGTGTCGCCACAGTACCTCGATGGTAATGCGGAAACCTATTGACATGCGTGTAGACCTGAAGCGTCACGAATAGCGCCTACGCTATGGTACGCGCCTGAGCGGCTCCGAGTACTAGGACCGTCACGGGGGGCGAGACGCGCGGCCGGGTGTAGGGGCGTAGCCTTCGAGAATCGGCCGTCGCGAGCCGGTTAAGAGGGAAGGGTAGTCACGTGACTTTTCAGGATTTGTCCCTAGAATTTCCCTAGAATACCCTAGAAATCTGGCCGAAACTTGGGTTTGCCAAATTATGTTTTTCGTCCTTATACGAGCATATTTTGGGCTGGGTGAGGGCTCAATCGAAAGAGGAAGGTTCAGCGCATGGTGCGCTGGTTATGACAGCAGTCAAAAACTCTTTTTGTAACAGAAAAATACATTGGGATTCTGCGGGTGATTTCTCGACTTTTTTCCCTACTTTGGACACTCATATTATTAGATATCAACATAATCTCGTTACGTCATGACCAGCTCACCATGCGCTGAACTTTCCTCTTTCGATTGAGCCCTCATCCAGCCCAAAATATGCTCGTATAAGGACGAAAAACGTAATTTGGCAAACCCAAGTTTCGGCCAGATTTCTAGGGTATTCTAGGGGAATTCTAGGGAGTCTCAAGGGTACCCTTCCCCCTTAAGGGGGATGGACGAAAGTTTGACCTTGACGGAGTTGATCGTCACGCTATAGTCGTGGCAACGGTCAGTACAAGAAGCTGAATAGTAAGATTTCCGACCAATAGGTGGTGTGGTTCTAATTTTCTTGGACGAAGTACACTTAGGTAGCCTTTTTCACAAGCCTCCACGAGACAGGCAGTATGCTGACGGATATTACAAATTACTCCTCGACAATGTAAAAATATGCATTTTGGGCTCTGCACAGTCCTAGATTGGACTTTTAGGAACCGTAATCGACCAGTTTTGAACTTCTCATTGCAATATTCAGGCCTGAATTTGAGCCCCCGTAAACCCTTGCAAGTTCGCGTACGAATCTCGTGGCTGACAGTAAGCTGCCGAATATTACAAATAACTTCACGACAACGTAAAAATATGCATTTTGGGCTCTGTACAGTCCTAGATTGGACTTTTAGGAAACATAATCGACAAGTTCGGAACTTCTTATTGTAATATTAAGACGTCAGTTTGGGCTCCCGTAAACCCTTGCATTTGTGTATACGCGACTCGCGAAACTGCGTTTGCTACGGACGCCTCGTCACAAGCACTACGCTGCCAATTATTACAAATAACTCCTCGACAATGTTAAAAATATGAATTTTGGGCTCTGCTCCCCCCTAGATTGGACTTTCAAGAAGCATAAACGACAAGTTCTGAACTTCGCATTGCAATATTGAGACGTCAGTTTGAGTTCCCATGAACCCTTGTATCTTTTGTATACGTATCTCCTGACGTCACGTATTTAAAATTGTTTAGTTGTTACTTTTTTATTTGTACATAAGTTAAAGCACCGATGTCTTTGATTATAAATTTCTCTGATTATAAATTTATAAATTTCAAGATGAAAAATAAATGTCAAGAAATACAAGGAAAATAACCAAAGGCATCGGTGATTTAAATTATCTACAAACATACTAAATAAGTTACAACTTAACAATTTTAAATATTATTTTAGGACAATGAAATATTGTTTTGAACTGATCTTGATCGACCAGAGGATGAAGAAAATGCTGATGGAATGACTGTGTGAGCAAATGGGAAAACTGGATGTTTGCGTGTAACGGTTGGATTTGAATGTGAGACGAATGGACTGTATAAATGTAGAAAAGCGGATAAATGGAGATATAATAAATTAACTGTATTGAACACTAAAGTTTACACTATTGTCTGAATTCTGTATAAAAATGAAATGAAGACGATTCCAGTGCCCAGAGCCGTCCATAGATGTCGCACTGTCGTACGGCCGTATAGTCGTATAGCCGTATAGTCGTACAGTCGTAACGTACAAGAGGCACGAGGATTGTTCGTGCCGGCATAATAATAGTATTATTGTAATGTAGTTTAATCAATGTTAAATATATAGTTCTTTTCTTTTTTCTACTAATGCATCGCGGTTCTTTAATTCCCATAACAATGGTTATGGGCCCAGGACGCTACTAGATGCGCTGGATTGCTGAATATTAGACACATAACCTAAAAGTAACCACGAGGCGTTGTGAAGCAACAGGCAACGATAGAGCCCTGCATCAAAGATGGAGAAAGAACACCAAAACGAAAGTAGGGTAACAAAATTAAATAATAACAATTATCGCTCATGGAAAATTGAGATGAGATGGTACCTCAGAGGCAGAGGTCTACTAGATAATGTGTTAACAAAGGTAGAACTGCCTGCAGCCGCTACAGATGCACAAAGGACAGCGCACACAGCGATCGAAAATAAAGCAATCGCTGCAATAGGTCTACACGTTGAAATAGAACAACAAGTACACATAGAAGACTGTGCAAGTGCATACGATGCATGGAAGATATTGGAACAGGTACATCAACCAAAATCAAGGGTGCGAATCATGCAGTTAAAGAAGGAACTCTACCATTTGAAAATGAAGGACGACGAGACTATGCCTGCGTACCTTGCCAGGGCCAAAATAGCTGCAACAAACCTGCGAGAAGCAGGAGCAGAGGTAGGTGATGAGGATCTTGCATATACGTTATTATCGGGTCTTCCAGATAGTTATGAGAACCTCAACATGACACTGGCGAACCTACCAGATGATAAATTCACTTCAACGGAAGTCCAAAGGGCATTGTTGGCAGAGTATAACCGAAGAGCATCGAGAGAGAATGCTGACAGCGAAGCAACTGCCAAAGAAGCCTTGTTCGTTAAAAAGCCAGAAGAGAAAAAATTCAAACAACCATGGAACGATAAAGTGAAACCCAATCATTGCTTTAATTGTAAAAGGGCTGGCCATATAGCTAGAGACTGTCGATCAAGACCCGAGAGTGGGAGAAGAAAGTACGAGCCAAAGCCAAGGAAAGATTACGACGCATTCCTTGTATCTGTGAAAAACGTAGACATGGATAATGCATGGCTGCTGGACAGTGGATGTACACACCATGTATGCAAAAACAGGGAATGGTTTACCAAATTCCATGAATTAAAATCAGATGTGGTGAACACTGCGGCAGACCCAAATAAACAAATCAGTGCAACCCTGAAAGCGAAGGGAAAGGGGAACGTAGCCTTAACGACGTCGGTGAATGGTAAGGAAAATTCCATCATATTACATAACGTATATTATGTTCCAGACGTGCGGCGTAATTTAATGTCCGTTTCGCAAATCGAGAAGAAAAACAAAGTGCTACTGTTCAAAGAAGGGAAAGTTATAATAAGAAACGATATCACGAAAAGAATAGTTTGCGAGGCTGAGAGGAAAGATGATTTGTATATCGTGAAGGCTGAGGTGGATGTGACAGAACCCACAAGAGTAGAATCACATGCACTGAACTTGAACACGAATGAAATATGGCATCAGCGTTTTTGCCACACAAGCCATGAAATTATTAAACGAATGGCGGAGGAAAACAGAGTGAGAGGGTTGTCTGACACAAAGGATGCTAAATTTGCCTGCGATGCGTGTTACGTTGGTAAGGCAACGAAACTTCCCTGTAAAAGACTCAAGGAGAGACAGACACGACAGGTATGCGAGTTAATCCACTCTGATGTTTGTGGCCCTATGCCAGTGAATTCTATCGGCGGCAGTAAGTATTTCATCACTTTTACTGATGATTTCTCTCGCAAAACGATTGTAAAATGTATGAGAAGCAAGGATGAAGCGAAAATTCATATAAAAGATTACATATCCAAGGTGGAGCGAGAGCAGAGCAAGAAAGTCAAGAGGTTCAGAACGGACAATGGATTGGAATTCTGTAATAGAGAACTTGACGAATATTTCAGGGAGTTGGGCATACGGCATGAGCGGTCAAATGTAGAAACACCGCAGATGAATGGCATCGCAGAAAGGATTAACAGAACGCTACTAGACATGACAAGGTCAATGCTCGCTTCAGCCGGATTGCCACAGAAGTTTTGGGCCGAGGCGGTAACAACTGCGGCGTACATTAAAAATAGAGTGTGCCATACTGGAATTGATTACGAAGTACCGTTGGCCATATGGACTGGGAATAGAGCAATAGAGCAGTGGAATGCATACTGGTTGGTTATAGTAATCGTACGAAAGGTTACAGATTGTGGTGTCCAACGTTGGGAGACGTACTCACAACCAAGCATGTACGGTTCGTCGAAGAGAAGATAGGGTCCGAATGGATATATAGGAAAAATGCGAAAAGCTGGCGGTTCGATGGAGCCTGGTCGGAGACCGAGTCGGAGAGTGAGAGTCCCACTACAACTACGAAGCAAGACGATGAGCCGAGCTCGTCAGAAAAGTCCACACGAGATGGAGTGAACGAGGAGATAGTGGGGGACAAACCTCTCGGCACAGTGAAAAAGGCAGGTAGGCCAAAAAAGGTTATTAGAAATCCATATGGATGCAAGGGCAAACCGAAGGCGCTTGTCAGCGAACATGATCCCGAGAGTGACAATGTCGAAAGTGACATTGAAGCAAATTTTGTGGAAATAGTGGAACCACAAAACTTAACTGAGGCATTGAACTCCCCACAAGCAGAGGAGTGGAAGCATGCAATGCGAGACGAAATAGACAGCTTGGAAAGCAGGAAGACATGGAAAATAACCAAGTTGCCTAAAGGGAAGACAGCTATTGGCAGTAAGTGGGTCTTCAAATTGAAAACGGATGCAGACGGCAAATTAGCCAGGTACAAGGCAAGGTTGGTAGCCCAAGGATTCACACAGAAGAGAGGAATCGATTATTCAGAGACATATTCGCCAGTTGCGAGCTTCTCGCTAATAAGAATATTACTGGCGCTAGCAGCGGAATTCAATTGGTATACCAGACACGTGGACATAAAATGTGCGTATTTATACGGTGAGCTGCAAGAGGAAATTTATATGAGAATTCCACCGCTGCACGAAAACGAGATAGGAAAAATAGCAAGATTGTTACGTCCAATTTATGGGTTGAAGCAGTCCGGGAGAAATTGGAATAAGGAATTAGACGACTTCCTGACTAAGCATGGATTTCGGAGGTTGAAGTCATCGAGCTGTACTTACATTAGAGGACAGTGGACAACAATTATAGTGTACGTAGACGATTTATTTATATTTGCAAGCGAGTCAGCGTCGATAACGCAAGTCGTGCACGAGTTGTCATCGGCATATGAGTTGAAGGATCTTGGTGAGATGAGTCATGCACTGGGGGTCAAAATAGAAAGGAATCAAAAGGGAGACATACGCATGTCCCAAAGACAGTACGTGGAGACGCTACTGCAGAGGTATAGCATGCAGGAATGTCGTGGGGTATCTACCCCATTGGATCCAGGAATACTCTTAACGACCAATGATGGACCTAATACGCAAGAAGGAAAGGATGAAATGGCGCAAACGCCATATAGAGAATTGATTGGCTCACTAATGTTCCTGGCGTTGTATACGAGGCCAGATATCCAGTTTGCCGTGACGAAGCTATCGCAGTACAATGCGAACCCGGGAAGGGTACATTGGGGCCAGGCAAAGCATGTGCTTAGATATCTATTTAAGACAAAAGACTATGGGATAGTATACAGGCATAATGGGAGTCCAGATGTTAGCCTGTTTTGCGATGCTGATTGGGCCGGAGACCAAGACCACAGACATTCGTTCTCTGGTCTGACCGTGTACTTAGGAGGGAACATTGTTCATTGGCGGTCAAGCAAGCAGAAATGCTTGGCGACGTCAACCATGGAGGCAGAATATGTCTCCATGGCGAATGGCGTGAAAGAGATAGCATGGGTAAGAACATTCATTAACGAATTAGGGTTAAATAATTATGTTGCAGGCGAGTGCAGACTGTACTGCGACAATAGATCTGCAATAGATTTTTCGAGGAGTCGAGTCGATAACCAGCGGACCAAGCACATCGACATTGCATACCACATCGTCAGGGAAAAGGTGGAAGACGAATCAGTTATCCTGGAGTATGTTCCATCCGATGAAAACCCGGCAGATGTATTGACCAAGGGGTTGAAGGGAACGTCCCACCACCGTTGCATACATAAATTAGGCTTGGACACCGGAAAGTGGGGGATTGAAGACGATTCCAGTGCCCAGAGCCGTCCATAGATGTCGCACTGTCGTACGGCCGTATAGTCGTATAGCCGTATAGTCGTACAGTCGTAACGTACAAGAGGCACGAGGATTGTTCGTGCCGGCATAATAATAGTATTATTGTAATGTAGTTTAATCAATGTTAAATATATAGTTCTTTTCTTTTTTCTACTAATGCATCGCGGTTCTTTAATTCCCATAACATGAAATAAATGAGAGTTGAAAAGCACGTGTAACAATTGGATTTGACAGACGACTTGATTACGTAATGCGCAGCTGAC
Source organism: Lasioglossum lativentre (assembly GCA_916610255.1). Lineage (NCBI taxonomy): Eukaryota > Metazoa > Arthropoda > Insecta > Hymenoptera > Halictidae > Lasioglossum > Lasioglossum lativentre. The sequence continues at coordinate 18,228,364 of OU744359.1, read as the reverse complement.
TGGTTTGGCGTAAAGAGAGCAAGAAGACCGCTGTCTCTTACTTTTGTTGTCTCGATCCTCCTGGAAGTCCGTCACGCACCGGTGGTTCCGGTTGTTCGTTCGGGATCATTCCAGAAGGATCGAGACGGATTTTGACCAATCACGCGCTTGATCGATGGCCCGCGCGAGTCTCGTTGACATACGTTGCTGGCTTGCGTTCAGGCGGGAACGCGCGAATCAAGTCGTGATTGGTTGGGCGTACTGAGATTGCGTCATACGCACGACAACATGGCGCTCGCACGCGCCAGTCTCAAACAAATATAAACAATCAATTAAAAAATTATTAGAAATATATATATTTATTACGATAATTATTAGTAGATAGAAATAATTTTTTTGATAATTTGATAATTTTTTCATCCCCCATATTTCTTATGGTTCTAGAGTTCTAGTAAAATATCGCCTTTCTCGATCTAAGCCACTGTGTGCGCAGAGTTGGGCAATATGTCTATCTGAATAAAAATTTTGAATAACATAAATTATTCGTTATTCGAGGGTTCGAATAAAAAATGTATCTTTATTTGACGAGTATCTAATAAATAATTTTATTTGACGAGATATTTGAGCGACGAATACAGATAATTGTTTTATTCGAAGTGGGTTTATTCGAAGGCTTCGAATAACTCTGCGAATAAAACCACTAGATACAGTCCAAATTATATCGTGTTTACTGTCATTTTAATCATGAGAATTCCACGAAATAGTTGATGGAGGTCTCATAAAAAACAATTGAAAATAAAAAGGTTTTGGAATTGGATTGGTAGTTGATTCACACCCATATACTGTTGAGTGCTGACAAGAAGGTCCCCGGGGGGGCACAGAGGCAAGAGGGGTCTCCAGCTAGCTCCGCCCATCCCCACCACTGACGCTCCGGTAGTCGCCGCGTGATCACGCCGTTTCGACTGCTTACGTCACACGACGCATAATAGTAGGATTTCCGTATTTACTCGAGTAGTGTGTGAGTGCTTCGGCCAATAGAACGCTCTAGCCGAAATTGCGTGTGAGCCTAGCCGCGCCCCTTCCAAGCCAACCAATCGGGTGTGCATTCTTGCCTACGTCACCGCATTCCTGCCAGGGATCTTCTTGTCAGCACTCAACAGTACCTGACCCAGTGTCGGGTTACCCTGCTGTGTTTATTGCACCACTCGGCGACTGAAGCAACTCGTGCTAGTGGGCCTCGGCAGTCGGTGCTCGTCGCCGTTTTTTCGATCAGCCAGAAAATTGTTCAAAGTCTACGAATAGCCCCACGGATAAAACCACTAGATACAGTCCAAATTATATCGTGTTTAGTGTCATTTTAACCAGGAGAATGATACGAATTAGTTGATGTAGGTCCCATAAAAAAACAATGGAAAATAAAGAAGTTTTGGAATTGATTTTGTGGTGGATTCACACCCATATACCTGACCCGGTGTCGGGTTACCCGGTCGTGTTTATTGCACTACTCTGCGACCGAGATAGCTCGTGCTACTGGGCCTAGGCAGTCGGTGCTCGCCGCCGTTTCTTCGAGCAGACAGAAAACTGAGCAAAGCCTACGAATAGCCCCACGGATAACACCACTAGATACAGTCCAAATTATATCGAGTTTAGTGCCATTTTAATCAGGAGAATGCAACGAATTAGTTGATGCAAGTCCCATAAAAAAATAATGGAAACTAAAGAAGTTTTGCAATGGGATTGGTAGTGGATTCACACCGATATACCTGACTCAGTGTCGGGTTAACCTGCTGTGTTTATTGCACTACTCTGCGCCCGAGGCAGCTCGCCGAGTGGTGCAATAAACACAGCAGGGTAACCCGACACTGGGTCAGGTATATCGGTGTGAATCCACCACAAAATCAATTCCAAAACTTCTTTATTTTCCATTGTTTTTTTATGGGACCTACATCAACTAATTCGTGGAATTCTCATGATTAAAATGACACTAAACACGATATAATTTGAACTGTATCTAGTGGTTTTATTCGCAGAGTTATTCGAAGCCTTCGAATAAACCCAATTCGAATAAAACAATTATCTGTATTCGTCGCTCAAATATCTCGTCGAATAAAATTATTTATTAGATACTCGTTAAATAAAGATACATTTGTTATTCGAACCCTCGAATAACGAATAATTTATGTTATTCAAAATTTTTATTCAGATAGACATATTGCCCAACTCTGCGCACACAGTGCCCTAGATCGAGAAAGGCGATATTTTATTAGAACTCTTGAACCATAAGAAATATGGGGGATGAAAAAATTATCAAATTATCAAAAAAATTATTTCTATCTACTGATAATTATCGTAATAAATACATATATTTCTAATAATTTTTTAATTGATTGTTTATATTTTATTGTCCTAAAATAATATTTAAAATTGTAACTTATTTAGTATGTTTGTAGATAATTTAAATCACCGATGTTTTTGGTTATAAATTTCCTTGTATTTCTGGACATTTATTTTTCATATCATGAATATTTAAAGTAATATGTACAGAGAAATTTATAACCAAAGACATCGGTGCTTTAACTTATGTGCAAAAATACTAAATAAAAAAGTAACAACTAAACAATTTTCAATACGTGACGTCAGGTGATACGTATACAAAAGATACAAGGGTTCACGGGAACCCAAACTGACGTGTCAATATTGCAATGCGAAGTTCAGAACTTGTCGCTTATGCTTCTTGAAAGTCCAATCTAGGGGGGAGCAGAGCCCAAAATTCATATTTTTAACATTGTCGAGGAGTTATTTGTAATAATTGGCAGCGTAGTGCTTGTGACGAGGCGTCCGTAGCAAACGCAGTTTCGCGAGTCGCGTATACACAAATGCAAGGGTTTACGGGAGCCCAAACTGACGTCTTAATATTACAATAAGAAGTTCCGAACTTGTCGATTATGTTTCCTAAAAGTCCAATCTAGGACTGTACAGAGCCCAAAATGCATATTTTTACGTTGTCGTGAAGTTATTTGTGACATTCGGCAGTATACTGTCAGCCACGAGGCATCCGAAGCAAGCGTGACGTCACGACATTCGTACGCGAACTTGCAAGGGTTTACGGGGGCTCAAATTCACGGCTGAATATTGCAATGAGAAGTTCAGAATTGGTCGATTATGTTTCCTAAAAGTCCAATCTAGGACTGTGCAGAGCCCAAAATTCATATTTTTACGTTGTTGTAAAGTTTGTCACGTCGTCCAGGATTTGGCCGTCGCCAGGAGGGCGAAAATCCTAACGACACCGGGTTTTTATAAGCCAGGAGGCCGGGCCGCGTTCGGCCGCACGAGACGCGGTCCACCCGGGACAAAAGTTGCTCGCAGGCACGTCACTTCTCGAGATCTGCCTAGATTTTCGGGCGCCAGGCACGGACGGTGCCACGCTAAGCGATTACAGCCACTAACGTTTTCGAGAAGCGTTCGGACGCGCCTGCGACAACCGATATTAGATCGCGATTTTCCGCGAACGGTCGCAGGGTACTATGCGGGGCGAACACGAGGCGTTCCCCGCGGCGGGAAGGTTTCTCACGCAATGAAACTCTCGGAATTTCGGCTAACAATTCTTTATTTTTGGCCCGTTAACAGTGGCAATGCTGGCAGCGACCGGCAGCGTTTTTGAGTTAGCCGGCGCGTGACAGCAGATCGGTACACGCGCGATTTGCCCTCGTCGGACCCTATCGAGACGCGTCGAATCCGGCAGCAACGCGATAATGGCGTCGGCGTACGCGATACTCGCGTTCTACGCCCGGACTCAGATGGAGAACGCGTAATACTTAGTTTCTCGTCGGCGTAATAAGTCGCGAAAATACGGCGAGAGCACGTGGCGGCGTCGCACCGTGGAACGAGCAGAGGTTAGCGTGAAATCTACAACGACGCGCGGATCCTCACCAAATACGAAATAGGGCACAGCCCCCCACTAATTAATATTTCCCCGCGCGTTCGTTGCCCTACGGTTTGCGCGAATACCGGCAGCCTCGAAGCTGCTTATGGGTTTCGGCGACGCGATCACGAACACGCGTACCGAGCCAACGCGAGAAAAATCACTTGAACAAGAGGCAATCTGACGAAAGCTTACCCGGCAACGGCAACGCTCGCTAGGCTCGTCCCTCTGGTTCCGGCAGCAGATCGCACTAATTACTACTTGCTTATGATACGCGCGACTATTCGTTAGTAGAGCCAACGACGAAGTGATTTTCCGGCGCGATGACTCGGGAACGCGGAAGCGGAGCGTCCCCCCCTTTCCGCGCTCTTTCCCCGCAGGCGATCCGACCTATCGCGAATAGATTTTCGGCCGGGGCCTAGCCTCGGCGCGACGGTCCCTGGCGATCGGCGATTCCTCGGTTCCCCGGCAGCGGCGTTCGATGATTGGTTGCTTCATCGTGCGGCGATCGACGCGGGCCTATCCGGAAACCTGCCAGGTTTTCCTCCGGACGAGGTGCCAGCGAGGCAACGGAGATTCCGTTTTCGGCACCGCATGTCCTCCTCTGCATCTCCAGGTTGTTACTCCTGGGCCGCGTTGATCTCTCGAATTCCGGTGCCGGAGTTTTCGCCGGAGCCGACCGCGTTCCTCTCCTTCGGGGAAAACTTTCCTGACTACGGTCCTGCGAAATCGCGTCGCGCAAATTGGCGCGACGCTCAAAAGTATGAGTACTCGCCCATGGGTCTCGCTCGTGCCCAGGGCGAGCGCTCGCTACGGCCCATCTCGCATTTATACTGCCAGAGGGTGACCCGGTCTTCCGATATCCGGTCTCGGAGGACGTTGGCAAAACTGCCACGTCACAAGTTATTTTTAACATTCGGCAGCATACTGTCTGCCACGAGATTTGTACGCGAACTTGCAAGGTTCCACGGGGGCTCAAATTCGCGGCTGAATATTGCAATAACAAGTTCAGAACTGGTCGATTATGTTTCCTAAAAGTCCAATCTAGGACTGTGCAGAGCCCAAAATTCATATTTTTACGCTGTCCTGAAGTTATTTGTAGTATTCGGCAGCATACAGTCTGCCACGAGATTCGTACGCGGAATTGCAAGGTTTCACGGGGGCCCAAATTCACGACTGAATATTGCAATAACAAGTTCAGAACTGGTCGATTATGTTTCCTAAAAGTCCAATCTAGGATTGTGCAGAGCCCAAAATTCATATTTTTACGTTGTCGTAATGTTATTTGTAATATTCGGCAGCATACTGTCTGCCACGAGGCATCCGAAGCAAGCGTGACGTTTCGAGATAGCTGCCTGTTGCCAGAGTTTCTGATGAATAAATTTACGTTCGCATTGAACAATGCACCTTCTCTCAACCACAGACTTCTTTCATTAAAGCATAATTCGAAGTCTCATACAAATGATACATATAGAAACCTGAATTGTCGACCTGCATTATCGACCTTACTTTATCGTCACATACAGTTTTGCTGGGAAAGCGACAGTGGCGCTCGTAGTTATAAATATCGTAAGTTCGAGATGCTGTTTCAGGAGGCCTAAATGTCGTTTTTAGGAGGGCTCGTTTTTCGTGTTTAAACAAATAAGTAATCAGCTGATAATGCATACCACCGTCTTCGTAATTTTTTTTTCTAGGATTATGCAGAGCGTTTTTTCGATACGAAAGCTAAATCTCTTGATATTTAAGAAAATCTGTCGAATATTACAAATAACTCCACGATAGCGTAGAAATTGACAATTTGGGCTCTGCATAATCCTAGATTGGACTTTTAGGAAACATAATCGACCAGTTTTGAACGTCTCATTGCAATATTCAGGCGTGAAAACGAGCCCCCGTAAAACCTTGCATTTGCGTATACGTATATGGGGATCTAGCGATGTGTGAGTGGTGATGGTATTAGTGTCCCGTCCCCCTTAAACGGCAGCCCTGGCGTACGCCATGTTCTCCGCGCGTCTCTCTGCTCCTGCTGGCCCCATCCTCTGCTATAGGTGTTGCTCCTGCATTGGTATTGCAGGTGCTCTTCCTTACCGCATATATAGCACGTTGCATCTTTCTTCTTCTCACTCTTGAATGCGCTTGAACTTGCACCACGATTCCTTTCATTTTTATTTTCGTCCTTCTCCCTTACTTCATACATCTTGATTTTATCTTTAACAAAATCAACCGTTCTATCCTCTTCTTGTAGAACGTCAACAAAATCACCAATGTAGCTTACTGACCTCGGTAACGTCCTCAGTAAATAGTTCAGTTTTTCTTGCTCTGTAACTTTTGCACCAGCATTTTTCAGTTCAATAACAAGATTCTCAAAATCACTAAAAAATTCACTGGTTTCACTGTAATCATTTAACTTAATCGTCTCTAGTTTGTTTCTTACGCAAATTTGTAGTGCCGTCGACTCTTTCATATACATTTTGTCTAATTTTTTTATTATCTTATAAGCCGTTTCTTCATCATTCACAAATTCCATCTGCTTGTTCGAGAGTGCACTATATATGTAGTTTACCGCTCTCAAGTCTTTCTCATTCCAAGCTTCTGCAGTGTCAATTGCCGTTCTTTCTCGCTAGCAAGCATCATTGCACTTCTTTAGTTTCAAAAATGTCAGAAGTCTTTTTTTCCACGTGCTGTAATGACTTCCATCAAACACTGGTATTTTAATTTTGTCAGACATCTTTTCTTTAAGTAGACTTTCTGGAAACTCAAAAATCAATCTTTTCAGGATCAAGACCCTTTCCGCAACCAACACAAATTTTTTCCTTAATTCAGTTAGTAGTTTTCCTTGCTTTTCACTTTCAAGCACATTTCCTTGTCGACCACGTGTTGACATAACCTCACTTCCGTACTTTATGGAAACCAATAGCCATGCTTTGCTACCATGATGAAATAATATAATTCTTGGATACAACACTTAATCATTGTACACTTTTATTAATAATAACTTGTTCCTCCTTTGGGATTACAATACTGCTTCTCGATACATAGAGCGGTTTGTCGCGGTACATCTTCGCATGATGGCGAGCTTCAGTCTGAAACTCCTATGCGCGTTCATGCTCCTTCTACTCTCTCTCTCTCTCTCTCACGCACGCATTCTTTCATACAACGTATATATATATATATTGTATATGTATGTGAATTTACCTTACATTCTAACAGTAGCATCCCGCGACCAAGAACCTTCCCCATTTTACTAAAATCACCCCCTGCCCCGTTCGACCACGGAGCAAGGGGGTACCGTCGCCGAATGGCGTCGGTGCCACACGGCCACGAAGCCCTCCTCGTCCCCGAACCAGTGTGGATGGTCGGGGACTTGGTAGGGCTCCGTGGCCACCGCCAGGCCAACCTGCCACTCTGCCAGGCAATGGACCATCAGGTCCTACGCCCGGCGGCAGTCATTCAGGTTGGCCTGGAGAATCGGCAGGGGAGCTCTATGCGCCATTAATTGGCGATCGCAGAGCTCCCCTCGTCAGCGGGTCGTGGCAGAAGAGGGTAGGCAACGACCCCCTCCACCACCACCACCGCCTCCAGGGGGGGGGGGGGGGGATAACGACATCAGGGAATTCCGCCTTCTTGACGGGCCTGGATACCCTAACATCAAGACCCCCAGGGCGGCGGTCATTTTTGCGGCCAGGGCATCGGCCTTAGGGCTCCCGGTGATGGCCCTCTTCCACGAGAGGGCCTCTATGCCGAGGGCCCCTAGGTCCACGCCCTTATGGCCTCCTCGTAGGTGGCCTTGCTCCCCTCCGGGACGGTGATTGTCACCGCCGCCGAACGGGGAGGGGCCACCACACGAGGGGGCGCCCTCCTAGGGGGGGCGACGCATCCCGCGCCGCCTTCTTTGCCCGTCTCCCGACTACCTAAGACCAAGTCCCTCCCTCGGTGGGAGCCGGCGACGCACCGTGTGCAATTTCGCCCGAAAAGCGGACAAAATGCAAGCTAATGCTATTTTTCAAAGTAACAGATATTGTTTATATGAGTTGTAATATCGTTAGTTAATAGTTCAAAGTATAAGAAACCATAAAAGTTAATGAAAAAAACCGACTACAACATTATGGAATCACAGTTGTATATCGATTTTTATTCGTTCAAATGATTTGAAAGATAATGAGAACATATTGTACCTGTCTCGAATGTGTACGCTTGGGTGAGTTCTGTTTATTGAAAATGGGTACTTCTGTGATTAAGTAATGAGATTATAACGTTAGTATGACATTCCTGATTCAGTATAAGAGCGTGCAGAGCATAAACACTACGATTTTGCGTAGAAAAGTCACATTGACTAACTCTTAGTTTCATTTAATAAGTGAGAAACACAAGAAGACACGGCGATTTTGCATGGAAATTATTACTGAATATGTCTATAATAATATGCCAAAAGAAAATTTTACCGAAATTTGACCCAACAAAAGGTACTCGTGTTTTAAGTGTGAGAGACTTGTCCTGGATTTTTTACACTAACGTTTGTATATGTCATAGATGCAATAAATCCAGTCAATAAGTATACTTAGAATATTATTTAAAAATTTCTACTAACAAGAGAGTATTCTTAAGCTGATCACCAATGAAATGTATATGCTATTAATAAATTATTCATGTTTGTAATGTAAACGTAATATTATTAAATGCATCCTGTTACTGATTTGTGTTGCCGTTCGAGAATCCAAAGTTTTAAACTTCGATTTATAAATAACGTTTGTATAAGCAATAGAAACCTATGTTTTTCTAACGATAAGATAAGATCGGTAGATATCGTGTGACACGGATCCTAATTGCCTTTTTCAGTGCTGAGCAGATCACAGTCGTGAGTCGCGGGTCGCAGTCGCTAGTCGACAACATGACATAAAGTATGTAATATATTTTAAATATGTTGTAATTATATAATGTATTTTATATGTGTTATATACTGTATTTTTGTAAAAGATATTTATACACATAAAGGTGTTTCTTCGATATCTCTTATATCAAATGATATTAATTCTACATAGTTCTGCTTCAAACAAATAAACTATGAATAATACTGTTTGAATTTATTAATATCCTATCACTTGTTCTTCAAGTGTCTTGTATTATGTGATAATATGTTAAAATTTTAATGCAGAATTCAAAACTTCATTATTTTATTAATGGAAATTAATAAACGGTTAAGTTAAACATTAATTTGGTATTAGATTCTTAATCAGCAGCACAAAAAACCTTAGTATACCAAGTTTCGTGAAAATCAAACAACAATTTCATATTTTGTCCGCTTTTCGGGCGAAATTGCACACTGTGCGACGTCGCATGCAGCACGGGAGGTGGGGCCTGGTGGGCCGGGGCCGAACGCGGAGCCAGCGGCTGCTGAGGTGGGGGGGGGGGGGATGACAAGGCCGAACCTCCCTTCTTCTTCTTCTTCTTCTTCTTCCTGGGCTTACTCCCCGCCGGAACAGGGTTGACAGGGGCGATCACCCCGTCAATTACCGGCGGAGGAGGGGCCCAGGAGGCCGCTTGCGGGGCCCCCGCAGAAGCCACTCGCTTTTTGACCGCCCCAGCATAACCGCCCTCCATGGGTGGAGCAAGGCCAGGCTGGCCCAGACGGAGCTCCCTCCTGATAGACGCGAATTGCGCCTCTATCTGGGCCAGCAAAACAGCCCCCTCATCCCTCGCCGGCGCCACACGCGGAGCCGGCGTTACGGCCGCTGGAGCCAGCGAGCGGGCAGGGGGACGCGATGACCTAGAGGGGGCATCCAGCCGCCTCATAAGGGTCATTGTTCGGCGTCGACCGACGCGAAGGTCGAAAATTCGCCTGACTGCCGGGATCGTTCAGGTTTGAACGCGCGAGGACAACGAGAAGAGTGAGGGAAAAAGAAACGTTCACCAATCTGCGGAATTAGCTGGTCAGTGCACTTTATTCCGTTTAGGCCGAAAGGGCACTTTTGCCGACCGGATTTCTGTAGTCGGAGCGCGACGGAAATCTTGAGCAGCCTTGCCGGGAGCCGCCGCGAACGGATATCTTCTACGCGGTCGACGGATATTTTGCCGCGGGCAGAATTACGAAGCGCGACGCGTTTCGGGAAAACGAGAGAGAGAGCCGTTAGATCGAACTCGAGTAGCGTTCGACCGACTACTACAGCCGCGAGAGTTGCCGTTTCGAAAAGTGAACTTTTAGTTTTGAAGGTGCGCGATGAAGGTTATTCTTAAACTGGAGAAGAAGAGATCGAGCTCTGACATGAGGAGCCCTTAAATATGAGTCGAACGGAACGCGTGGTCGCTCGGGATTGGCTCAGGATCTATCGCCCGATCCTTGTTTGCCGCAATTTAACATATTCAAGTCGTGGAATTTGGCTTTACGTGGCGCGAACGCGGACAAAGATTGCGCATTCACGCGCGACGGTAACGGGTGAGCGCTACGCGAGTCTAAACATGACGAAAAACCAACGTAGCGAACGTCGCTCGGCGGTTGGCGTTACAGCCGGAAAATTTCTTATTTCGAATCCCGAACAGTCATCATTTCCCCCTGACTGCCTCGAGGGAATCCTGCACTCCAACGTCTCCCGGCGGAGACTGGCGTTTTCCCCCCTGAGGGCACGGTTCTCAGCCTGGACCCTGTCCCACAGGGCTGTAGGCGGTTCCCCGTACCCCACTGGGGCGGGCCCTCGCGAGTCGGCCGAGGCGAAGGAGGGGCCGGGATTTCCCTGAATCCCCCGCCGCTCCAATTCTCTCATGGCCGCCTCAATAGAGCGAGCCGCATCCTTGAGATCGCCGATCGCAGTCCCCTCTACCAGAGCGGCAATCTCTCCGGGGAGGAGGCCCCTCATTCCCAATTGATGTTCCACCACCGTGGGGGCCGGGTATCTACGGGCCCGCTTCACCCCTCTGGTGGACTCAGGCCCACCCATCTCCTCCAGGCAACCGGCCCCGACAGGTGTCGAGGTCCCGCACGCTACGGAGACGCCATCCTCCTCGGGGCCACCCGACCGAGCGAGACCATTCGGGGATCTCCCAACGGAAAGACCTGATACTACTGGGGGCGGCAGGTACCCAGTAGTTGTACAACGCTTAAGAGCAGATGCATCCATCGCCCACCCCCGGCGATTACTCAGCGAGTTTTCCGTCGCCACGTTACGATAGCTTGGGATATAGACTTGTTATAGAAGTTTGTTCTCAACGCAGGCCGGCCGATTAAGGCAAGCCACCCGTTCCGATAAAACATGACCACCGGTTTACGGTATGCGGCCCTGGACAGACAACTTGCTGCCCAGGACACTTGTGCAGCGGTTTTCACTCCTACTCAGTGTGAGCCTTACCGACAAGGGAAGCCCTGCCAGGATCCGAAGATTCCGCCGACATCGCATCACACATCACAGGAGCTACTTCTCGCCGCGTACCCCTCTTCCCGTTAGCGACGCGCACTATGTGCGCCCTCAGGGTCCACCACGAGAAAGTGGGGAGAAAGAATTTTAGACCTGGGACCTCCCTCAAATAGAGAGAACGAAACGACAGTGGATCAACGTCACCACTGCAGGAGCCCCAGGTCCTCCGGACCCCAAATCTACGGTTCACCTTTTTTTTATGTGAGGAAGTGCGTTACGCATACCCCGACCCTCCTCGGGGGGAGCCGCGGTTATATGGGACTCCCCCCGGCCTGGCGGTGCGCGCAGCGTATCCACTAAAACCTCACACCCATCCCTAAGCTATAGAGGAGGTGCCCGGATCACGCACAAGTATTCAACAGGCAACCCCCTCGCTTACAATAAAACCCGGGCGAGGGGTTAACCACCTCCACTAACCTACACTACTCGGACACCGGGCGGTATGGCGGCCCAGCTCTTATCCCCAGCTCGGTTCACCCTAGGCCCCCGGCGGTCACCTGCTCCGCTCAAAGCGGGTGACCCCTCCGGCGACAGGGCCCACTCCGGTAAGGGAGGGTCGTCGGAGGCGTGTTCCGGCACGACCCCCCCCCCCCCCCCCCGCGGTCGCCCTTTCAAAAGGGGACCGACTGGCACCCCACATCCGAAAATTATCTCCGGAGTGCCGGCCCGTCCCGAGGGGGGATCAAACTCCCCTCCGGCGTCAGCTGACGCCCCGGCCCCTACCATCCTCCGCCCCCCTCCGTGGGGACACTCGTCGACACGGGAGAGCCTCCGCGCCGTCCCAGCCTTCGCCCCCCTCTCGGGGAGGGGCACTCGTCGACGCGAGCGAGGTCCCCGCGCCGTCGCAACCTCCGCCCCCCTCACAGGGGCACTCGACGATGCAGAGGTGGAAAGCTACCGCGCCTCCTCCCTCCCCGCTCCACTCCTTGGGGGCATAGGCTGGCGTGGGGTGAAAAACCCTCGGGCCCCTCCATCAGGCATCAACCTAAACTGCGGGGGCTGAGACCGGCGCGAGGGTCGTCCCCGCGCCCAAACCCTCCTCGCCGAGCCCGGGTCCTTCTCCCGGGCTCTCTCGGAGGCCTCCTTCTGCGACATCACATCCTCACAGAAGGAGGCCATCGCCTTCCACAACCACTCGTTTGCGGTCACGTAGCCGACTACGGCCGCGAGCGAGAGGTCACACCCCTCCACCTCGGCCACAAGGACACGGCGCGGCCCTGCCCATGCTGGACACTCTTCAAGAGTGTGCCGCGCCATGTCCACATCCTCGCCGCAGTGGTGACACTGCGCAGTCGGCTCCCGCCCCACTCTGTGCAGGTACTCTCCGAAGCAACCAAGCCCGGAGAACACCTTTTTTTTTTTAATGTGGGGAAATGCATTACGCATACCCCGGCCCCCGAGGGGGAGCCGGGGTTATGTGGGACTACCGCCCCGAAGGCTACCAACTAAAACCCCACACCCGCCTAAGCTAAATGGGAAGTGCCTGGATCACGCGAGTAATCAACAGGACACTTCCCAGCTATCATACAACCTGGGGGAAGGTTTTAGCCTCCCCACTACCTACACTATAAGACCGCGGGCGGAGGGACCCGCCCGGTGTCCCCATCCTTGGGCCTGTCAAAATGGGCTTCTCGAGTCCCCGCTCAGTTCACCCACGGCCCCCGGTGTCTCCGTGCCCCGCCCGGTCCGGGTGACCCGAAGGTCCCCGTCGCGGCCAGGGCAAGAAGACGCCGACCCCGGTAAAAGAGGGTCGTCGAAGGCGTGATCCAGCACGTCCCGACCCTCCCCACCCCACCCATCCCACGACCCTCCCAGAGCTCGTTGCTCGTCAAGGGTAACGGGCCGACATCCCCCGCACCGAGTTACCTCGAGGATGTCGAACCATCTCGAGAGGGAACTAACTTCCCTCCCGGGGGAACCAGGGTCAGCTCACCCCCCAATCCCCCCCCCTCTCCGCCCGCCTTCCGGGCAACAGACGCCGCGGGGGGACATCCCACGACGAACCCCTCTCTTCTATTTCCTCCTCCAAGGAGGGGGCGCTACCTCGTCGCGGGGAATCCCCCCGCGGCGACCCCAACGCCGTGCCGCCCCCACTCGTGGGGGCACAAGTTGGCGCGAGGACGACCCCTGCATCCTCCCGTCCACAACTTCACCCCTCCTGCGCCATACAGGAGGAGCTCTTCGGCGCGAGGGTCGTCTCCGCGCCCACTCCCTTCTCCCTGAGCCCGGGTCCCTTTCCCGAGCTCTCTCGGCGGCCTTCTTCTCCGAGATAACAGTCTCGGAGAAGGAGACCACCGCCTTCCACGACCTCTCGTTGGTGATCAGGTGGACACGGCGCGGCCCTGCCCACGCAGGGCATTCCTTTATGGCAGTGGTCGGCACGGAGAGGACTCTACAGCTCGATCTTTTTTTTTTTTTTTTTTTTTTTTTTAACGAGAGGAGGAGAATGCTTTTACGCACACCCCGGTCAATATATCCAACATGACCGGGGTAGTGTGGGACTCGGCCGGTCAGACGGACCGGTAATATCCACTAAACTCCTCCTCTCGGGGGGCTTTAAACCCCTCTCTCCGCCCATAGCCCGGCAGAGAACAGCCCGGGGACCCGCTCTTCGCATTTTCGCCCGGGACTGTATTGACGCATCGCGCCGGGGCCGACCGACTCACCGGCCATATGCTATTCCGATATACACAAACCTTAACCTAAATAAACATATTTACAACCTTAAAACTATGCTAAAACTAACGATATTACTTTTAAAATATATATACAATTTAATACGCAAGGCGGCACTAATGACCCACTGTTGGAACTCCAACCGTCATTAGGCGCGCCTCTCTTTCTAAATTTCTTTCATGTCTTTCTTTTTCGTTTATCTCCTTTATCTTTTTCCAATATCCCTCATTTAACAACATGGTATCAACCATGGTTTCAGGCTCAAATGATCGGTCCAAATCCAACTCTAGCCAGGCACGTTTTTCTTCCCAGTGCCAACAACGGAAGATCGTATGCTCAGGAGTGTCTATGCCTGAACAGAACCAACACACATCGGACACACTTCTACCTATCCTTTTAAGGTAAGACCTAAACACGCCATGACCGGTTAGGACCTGCGTCAGACGATAATTTAGGCTCCCAAATTTTCTTTCGGTCCACGGTCTAATATTGGGTATCAACTTCTTTGTCCATGCGCTATATTGTAAACTAGTCCATACCAATTGCCATCTTTCAACACTCTGGATCTTCCTCACTTAATTCACTTCTGTGTTCTTCTCGCGCTCTCTTTACACATTTTTCTTCGCTTTCTGTAAACCTTGTATCGCATCTAATCTTGTACAATTTAATCCGTTCGTCGATCAAAATCCTCCATGGTAAATGATCAGTGATTACGCACAAAGCCTCATAGCCAGCCGTACGATAGGCTCTGGCTATGCGGCCTAAACCCATTTTCTGAACTCTCCTAAGAGCAGTCCTATTCTTTTCTAAATTGATGGCAATTTTCCCCCAGATGGGGGCAGCATACAGGACAACCGACTCGAGAACACCGTAGTACAATCGCCGGCCGTGGGTGGACGGACCGTCAATGTTGCTCATCAATCTGGATAACTCTTCAATCACGATTGTGCCGTTCTTGGTACACTTTTCTACATGTGCATAACTGTTGCTGTAGCCGTCGATCATCACGCCAAGATACTTGATAACACTCGTAGGTAAAATCTCTTTTTCCATAATATTTAATTTAAAATTGCCAGGCACCCTCCTCTTATTTAGGAAGGTAAACTGGTTTTTTCCAGGTCTCATCTTTTAGCCCAGCGAAACCAACACGGTAAGTATACTACCATTTATAATCTTTTCTAATTCATTTTTTAGAACTTCTAACTTTGCATGTGAGCCAAGGATCGCGACGTCATCGGCGTACGCAACTAACTTGAAATCATTTCTAATAGGGATATCGATCAACTTGTCGTACACCATGTTCCATAAAATTGGAGCAATTATCGATCCCTGGGGGACACCTTTTTCGACTTTTAGCTTGTACCAGCCATCTTTACATTTGTACTTAATATAACGATCGCGTAGATACTCTTGAATAATTTTTTGTAAATAATTGGGGATGTTTCTATTTTTCATCGTATCAAAGATGCTATTCCAGCTTAAACTATTAAAGGCGTTTTGCACGTCTAAACAAACCAGAATCGCGTATTTTCTGGACCTTTTTGAACTTTCGATATAATTCATAACTACATGGAGCGCCTCCATAGTGGATCGACCTCTGGTGAATCCGTACTGGTTTGCGGCAAATGGGGGATCCCCAAGATATTTTAATAATCGATTAGCTAGTACTGCCTCTAACACCTTATTTATGCTATCCCCAACACAAAGCGGTCTAAAATCCGACGGTGAATCCGAGCTATTGTGATTATTATTTTTTCTGATTAATATAGCTCTACAAGTCTTCCATTTGGTTGGTACAAATCCATACTTTAGACACGAGTTAATCAAATCTCTAACTCTCTTGTCGTCCATATACAAAATGTATTTTATTATTCCTGGTGGAATGGTGTCCAGACCAGGGGCTTTTCTTTTTTTAAAATCATCCGCGATCTCGATAATTTCGCCAGCGCTTACCATTTCTGACTCTGCAAACTCATATTCCATAAAATTATCATATAATATCGTCTCGTTGGATCGAGGAAATAGGACAGACAAAATTCTTTTAGCCTCTTTTTTATATAGTACTGGTGAAGGCAGTTTTTTAATAAATTTTTGGCGTATGATTTTATAGGGCTTTCCCCAAATATCGGCCTTCAGCTCTTCCAGAAAACATTTCCACATAGATCGTTTAGAATCGTTTATCTTGTACTGGAGTTGCTTTTTAGAATTTTTAAACTCTTCTTTTTCGGACGAAGCGTCGTCTCCGTGCCTTAAGCGTCGTTGGTAGGCTCTTCTTTTACGTTGCACGTTTTTTCTTAGCTGTCCGATTTCCTCTGTCCACCACGGATTCCAGTTGGGGTTGAATCGTCTTCATTTCATGGAACATTTACAAACTTCCAAGATATTGCGCATATATTGATCAATATTACTTTCGTTGGCCTCCGACAAATCTAATCCAGCGTTTAATTCTAGGAATTTTACCATAAAAACTTCCTCATCTAGCTCTTTCGTGTTCCACGAGCGTAGCTTTGCATGTAGCTTCTCGCGGATAAATCTATTTTTATAATCAGTTTTAATATGATGTATACAGTAGAGGTGATCAGAACAGCTCTCTTGTTTTACTATATTACTGTTTAAAAGTTTTATTAAACTCCTATCACAGCATATGACATCTATTTTCGACCTAGCGCGGCCGCGTCTGAAGGTATAACCACAACCTTTGCTTATGATCGGAAATAAATCCATGTCACTAATTTTTTCGACTAACATTCGGCCTCTAAGGTTTTCGCAACCATCGCCAAAGGCCGGGCTACGGCCATTCAGGTCGCCAACAACCACAAGAGGGCGAACCCAATCAAATCGACGATTTTTAAGGACGTCCAGCATCCTTAGATATTCAACATGCGTAACATTAGGAGAGATATAGACATTAGTGACCGACATACCGCTAAAACTTATATTTACGTAAAAATCGCCGCATTCGACGTCTTTTTTGCTTATTAATAAATTGCTTCGGATCCATATAGCAGCTTTAGAGTTCTTCGAACTGTACCATTTTTTTAAAATTTTAAACGGTTCCTGAATACATACGATATCTGCGAACTGCTCATCCACTACACGTGTAAGAAGATCTTGCGCGAGTCGACAGTGGTTCAAATTAATTTGTAAGATTCGCATTAACGAATTGCTCGCGTAGCGTTTGCATCATCTTCCGGAAAATCGGGCACGCCATGGACGCCATGAGGTGTCCGGATTGTGTTTTCTTCTTATGGCAGTCCATGCATCGCAGTTCGTAGCCTCAATCGGCCATATTGTGCCCATCCGAGCCGCACTTCCGACACCGAACATCATTTAATATTTTTTCTGTGCAATTAAGGCTGTAATGCCCGATGTTATGACATCTGAAACATTTAACTATCCTGGGAGTTGGGACCAATCTGGCCGACACAAACCCAATTTTGACATGCCCAGTCTGCAGGACCTTTTGGAGGTACTTGATTGGCATTTCCACGACTGCCAACTGAGTACCCATCTTCGTGGTACGCAAAACTTTTAACCGTAACTCTGCTTCGTCGATTTGCAGGGTTTGCGCCACATGGGAGACAACCGAGGGTCCTTCAACCACCGGACTTAGGCGCACTGATTGCTCGTCCCCAACCGCACGTTTAAGTATCTCACGGGTCTCTAATGTATTACCATCTGAGGCTAACTCCAGGAGCAAATGTCCGGCTCTTGTTTTCCTCACTTTCCGAACTTGTTGGAACCGGTCTTGGGCACCCAATATTTTCTTGTATAATGCAGAAAACTCTTCAGCCGTTTTTACTTGGACAACAAGCGCGTCAGGCCTGGGGGTGGTCCACCTTGGTGAGCGCGGTGTTTTAACCCTTTCGGTACCACTAGAGGGGGCACCCTCGCTGTCGCTAATTTCTCTACGGCCTTTTCGTATAGAAATTACACGCCGTTCCGAGTCAGTGCGTTTCTCTCCGACTCTTGATTTTTCAACTGCCGAAATTTTTAACGATTCGTGAGTCGTGGCTCTCGAATCTTTTGCATGCTACCTTCTTTTACGTTTTATGACCAACTCTCTGATCACATTAAGCGCGTCGTCCAACGTAGATACTCCAGAGTCTTCCGCTTCCGTGGTAGAGGAAGATCTCCTGTCATCCTTTATAATGACTCTCTTTTTCATAGGAATATCCTCGCCAGGAGGCGAATACCTGCCCTTCGATCTCTTCTTCGAGGTTCCTGTCGCAGTCACTCTCGCGTATGATCTGCCTCCGCCGGCTGACTCACCATCAGTGGTGGTACCTGTTTCAACAATCCCCTGTACTGGCCAGGGGGAAGGAGGAAGAGGAGGGGGCATTACCCGAGGCGCCACCACCACATCAGTCATAGTCGCCACGTTACGTGCCGCTTTTTGCACATGAAGGGTATTACTATTTAGTGTTCTTTCGATATGATGAAGCTTTTTGACTTCATCAGCTAATTTATGGATCTTTCCTAGATCCTTCATGAATCCAAGACTACATTCTCTGGTGTCAGCGCGAACATTTTTATTGGCAGCTACATAGGTCATATGTGGTTCCATCTTAATCATCAATTTGTTAAGGAAAGTAGCAATCTTGCCCAAATAGCGCGAGACTCTATCGTTACTAATATTTTTCTTTGTTTCAGATCTAGCGTCGGCATCCCCAGGACCAGGACTAGACGCAGAGGCATCAGGAACCGAACCAGGACCACCACTCAGGACAACACCATCAAAGGAAGAACCAGGATCCAGACCAGCAACCAAGGAACCAGAACGAGAGGAACCAGGACGAGGACCCGGACCAGGAGCGGAGCCCGAGGGACCAGGACCAGGACCACCGGCATCAAGAGAACCAGGACCAGGTAAGTATGTCTTATAACCAGGTAAGTATGACTGAGGTAAATATGATTTAGGATTATTTGTGTCTTTTTTTCCAGAGTTAGATTCTGCCATTGACGAGCTTCTAAGCCTGCTAGACACCGGCTCAGTTTCTTCGTCTACCGATCTCTGTGTAATGCGACCATCAGAGGCACTAGAACCTCTCCTGCCGTAAACATCGACTAAGTTCTTCATATTTTCTGCGAGGAACCCCCTCCCCGGGGCATCCTCGTGATCCTTACCGGTACCAAAACTCGAGTGAAACTCAGATGAGCGTGCAAACTCGCTTAGTCTTGCAGGCTCCGTCAAGTCCGGATTCATAGCTTCATATTCCATTATTTCCACAGCCTCGCTGTCTTCACCGGTCACATTTTGCACTGGGGCAGCCCCGTGGACCAATGCCTCCAGCCCGCGGTCGTCGGATAACGACGCGATGGGGCCCGCTCGAAAACCACCACTCGCGCCGGCACTGAGGGAACCGAAGCCCTCTGCACCGTAAACTTCGTCCTTATTTGGTGTGTCAGCCATAATATATTTTAATCACCTACTTGCTCGATCTCGGCTCGCTCCGCCTCAATTCTCGCCCCGCACGTCTCGCTCCCCGTGATGGTCCTAGTCCTCGAGGCAGCTCAGGCGCGTACCTATCCCAGACCGTATGAACTGCGCGTGGCGCATTAGGGCGACACCCGTATGAATAGGTTTCCACATTACCATGGAGGTACTATTGTCAATGCGTTTTTTTGATGTGGTTTCCCCAGTAGGCCTATTCCACTATGTTGCATGATAATTTCGGAAACTAACTTTAAACAATAAACACGGAAGAGAGAGAGAGAGATTACTTTGAAAAATACTTTTTAATTCCATTGCCAAAATTTTAAACAGTCATTCAGACAAACTTCTTCGTGGACGTTTAGATGTACTCGGAATATCAGATATATCGAACAAAAGATTAGACGTCGCGGCTCGCATCGCAGATGATAGCGAAGTGTCATTCAACCGGGTGCGCTTCCGGTTCGAACTTTCATTTATAGTTGACCTTGCCACGCATTTAAGTACTCTAAATTTGAAATTGCAGAAACCCGGGCAGAGCATATGTCAATTATATGCCCATATTACTTCTTTCCGTAGCCAATTATTAGTATTTAAAAATCAGTTGAGTTCAGATCAGAAAGATTTTACCTTCTTCCCGTCGTGCAAAATAATTTTTGAAGAATTCAGCTCGAGATGCGATTTTGACGACTACGTCCAAATTCTTCTCTCCGTGATAAATGAGTTTGATAAGCGTTTCACAGATTTCGATTCGCTGAAAAATGATATCATACTCTTTCAGAACCCCCTCGCGGCCATAATCGAAGAGCAAGCTTCCGAGTATCAAGAAGAACTTCGCGATCTTCAGCTAGAAGTTCCTCTGAGGATTACGGAAGAAGACAGTGTAGAATTTTTTAAAACATTAGATGAGTGTTCCGTTTCCGGTCCTTTTGAGAAAGCAGGTGTCAGTTGAGCGAGGAGAAACAGTGTATATCAGTGGGACAAGTGAGAAAGGAGAAAGAGCCAAAGCAGCCAGACGGGTGCAGGAGATAGAGAGGGGTGGCTGGACGCAAAGAGGGAGCGAGCGGTCCAGAGCAGAGGGTCAGAGGAAGACACAAAGAACGTGAGAGAAAGTGAGGTTAAGAGGAAGAGAGACAAAGGCGGGAGAGCGAGCGGTGACGAAGAGGAAGAAGCGCTAGAGCAGGAGGTCGGGAAGGTCGATAAAGTAGGAAAACAGAGCGTGACATAAGTGGAAATGGAAAGAGAGGATAGGAACGAGCAGCAGGAGGGAAAAGATAAGAAAAAGTTAGGAAGGGTTTTGAAGACGGAGATGCTAGGAAGAGGCAGGAGCAATAGCATGCCGAAGATGGAGGATATAGGGCAATGGATGAGTAAAAAAAGAAAAGAGAGAGACAGCAAAGAGGGGGAAGAAAGGGGAGAAGAAGGCAAGGAGGAGGAGGAGGCATTCAGAAAGAGTCAGAAGATAGGAAGATCGCCGGAGAAAAAAGACAGAGAAGACGGGGAAAAAAAAGATATGGGCAGAAGAAATCAAAGAGATGGTAAGGGAGGAGATAAAGAAAGGAGTAAGGGAGGTGTGGATGGAAGGTTGGGAAGAGATAAAAGGAATGATGCGGGACCTGAAAGAGATGAGAGAAGATTGGGAAAAAGAAAGGGAAAAAGATAGAAAAGCATGGCGTGAGATAGAGGAGAGGGTAAAGAAGATGGAATTGGACGGGAAAGTAGATGAGAAAATAGAGAGGAGAGTGAGAGAACTAGAGGAGAAAAGAGAAAAGGAGGAGGGGAAAGGAGAGCATGAGGGAGTGGAAAAAAGATTGACAGAGATAGAGATGAAGTGGGAGAGAAAGGAAAGAGAGACAAGGAGAAGAAATGTAATTATAAAGGGAATGGAGATGAAAGAAGGAGGAGACGGGAAAGAAGAAGCACAGAAGCTGCTGAGGGGGATTGAAGAGAAGATAGAAATTGAAGAAGTCAGGAGGGGGGGTAAGAAGGGAACAAGGGGGGGGGAGTGGGCGGTGGTAAAGCTAGCAATGTTGGAGCAAAAAAGAAAGATAATGGAGGAGAAGAGGAAATTAGCGGGAAGAAGAGAAAGGATAGAAGATGACCTCACTTGGGAGGAAAGAAGTGTGCAATGGCGGCTGAGGCAGATAATGGAGAAGGAGAGGGGAAGGGGAAGAGTGGCTACGGTGGGATACATGAAGATATGGATAGAGGGAAAGATGTGGAGATGGGATGAGAGGGAAAAAACACTGAGAGATGGGGAGGGAAACGAATGGGGTGAGAAGGGGGCGGAGAGGGGAAAGTAGACGAGAGAGACAGCAAGTAGGTGAAGACGGGAAGAAGAGCAGAAGTGGAGAAGCCGGAAGGAGGGCAAAAGGGAAAGACGAGAATTGGTTTCTGGAATGTGGCAGGCATGATAGGAAAAGATGAAGGGTTTTGGAAAGATCTGGAAGGATGGGACGCAATGGTGCTGTTAGAGACATGGGTGGAAGAGAAAATGTGGGAAAAGATCGAGAGAAAATTACCGCAAGGATACAAATGGAAAAACCAGTGGGCAATCAGGGACAAGAAAGTAGGAAGAGCAAGGGGAGGAATGTTGTTGGGAATAAGGAATGAAATGGTATGTAAAGAAGTGGGGGGAGCAAAAACAAAAGAAATAGAGGGGATAATAGAGGGAAAGGTGAAAATAGAGGACGAGGAATGGAGAATGATAGGGATATATGTAAATAAAGACATGAGTAGGAAGATGAAGGCTCTGAGAGAATGGTGGGACAAAGGAGGTGAGGAAAAACTAATAGTCGGAGGAGACTTCAACGCCAGAACGGGCGAAGAGGGGGGGAGGGTAACGCAGGAGGAAGAGGAAGGCGAAAGCAGCAGGACCTCAAGGGATAAGAAGGTGAATGGAGAAGGGAGAAAACTGGTAGGAGCGTTAAGCGAGATGGGACTGGAGATTATGAACGGTGGGATAGAAGGGGACGAGAAAGGAGAATACACATTTATAGGGCAGAGGGGGAGGTCAGTGATAGACTACGTGATAGGAGATGGAAGAACAAGGGAAGGAATAGAAAGGATGGAAGTGGAGGACAGGGTGGATTCAGACCATTTACCTGTAGTCGTGACGATGGGAAAAGGATGGAAAGGAGATACAGGGAAGGAAAGAGGGAAGAATAAGAAAGGGGTCTGGGGAATGGAGTGGGAAGGAGAAGTGAGAGAAAAATTCAGAAGTCAAACGGAGGAAATGGAAGTAACTGGAGATGGTGTGGGGGAGAGGATAGGAGACTTGGAAAAGAAAATCAAGGAGATACTGGAGGATATAAAAAACGATGGGACCACGAAGGAGAAAAAAAGGAAAGGGTGGTGGGACAAGGAGTGTAAGGAGAAAAAGAGGGAGCTGAGGAAAGAATTAAGGAAATGGAAAGCGGGGAAAGGAGAGGGGGAGGAGTACAGAAGAAGGAAGATCGAGTACAAAAAATTATGCGAAGGGAAAAAAGAGCAGGAAAGAGATAGGATAATGAATGAAGCGGGGAAAGCGAATACTGAAGGAAAAGTGTGGGACTTCCTGAGAAAAATGAGGGGTAGGGGAAAGGGAATAGAAAAGGGGACAAAAATGGAGGAATGGAAGGAATATTTCATGGGATTGATAGGGGGGGGGGGTAGAAAGGAAAATAAGAGGAGGAGGGATAAGAAAGAAAAATGAAGAGGATGAAGAAGAGATAGGAATGGAGGAGATAGAGAAAGTGATAAAAAGACTGAAAAAGGGGAAAGCGGCGGGGGAGGATGGAATGGTGAACGAGGTGTGGAAGTACAGAGGAGAGAAGCTAAGAAAGGAGGTATGGGAAGTATGCAACAGGGTATGGAAAGGAGAAGGATGGCCGGAGGAATGGAAGGTAGGGGTAATTATACCAATAAGAAAGAAAGGGGATGGAAGAGCTGTAGAGTGCTATAGGGGAGTGACGCTACTCAATACGTTGTATAAAATATACACCATGGTGCTGGAAGGAAGATTGGCAAGGGAGGTAGATGAGAAGAAAATGATACCGGAAAATCAGACGGGATTCAGGAAAGAAAGAGGAACGATGGACAATGTGTACGTACTAGCGTACCTGATCAACAGGGAGCTGGCAAGAAAAAAAGGGAAGTTGTTTGGGTGTTTTGTGGACCTGAAGGCTGCTTTTGACAGTGTCAATAGACAGAACCTATGGAGAGCGTTAGAGGAAAGAGGGGTAAGGGAAGGGCTAAGGAAGAGGGTAGAGGAGGTATATGGGGAAACAACAGCAAGGGTAAAAATAGGAGGGGAGATGGGGGAAAAATTTTGGGTACGGAGGGGGGTGAGACAAGGATGCCCCTTAAGCACGAAGCTTTTCATTCTATTTATGGCGGACCTGGAAGAGAGATTGAGAAAGAGAGGGAAAGGAGGGGTGGAGATAAGGGGGAAGAAGCTGTATACACTACAGTATGCAGATGATTTAGTGCTGCTGGCTAATGAGGAGAATGGCTTGAAATTGATGATGGAGGAGTTTAGGGAGTATATAAGGGAGAAAGGGCTGGAGGTGAATAGGGAGAAAACGAAAGTGATGAGGTTCGAGCGGAGAAGGAAGGAGAAAAAGATATGGAGATGGGGAGTAGGGGAAGTAGAAGAGGTAGACGAAATTAGGGGACAATGGGGGACAAGAAGGACAGATAACGGAGAGAACAAGGAAGGGAGGAAGTGTGATGAGGGCAGTATGGGGAATAGGAAAGAGGTATTTTAAGGACAACTTCAAAAGAAGGGAATGGTTTTTCGATGTGTTGGTATGGCCGGTGGTAGGATACGGGGTGGAGGTATGGGGATGGGAAGAAAGAAGGAAGGTGGAAGCACTACAGGAAAGATATATGAGATGGGTGCTAGGAGTGGAGTGGACGACACCGGGATACATGGTGAGAGAGGAAACGAAGAGGGAGAAATTGAGAGCGAGGAGTGCAAAGAGGGCATGGAAATTCGAGGAAAGGTTAAGAGAAGGAAGGGGAAGTGAATGGGCAAGAGAGTGTTTGAAAGAGATAGAAAGCAGAGCGAGAGAAGGGAAGAATTTATCAACATGGGAGGAGGGAAGGAAAAAATACATAGAGGAAAGAGGGAATAGAAAGAAAATAGAAGAGGGGGAGAAAGAAGAGAGAGAGGACGAGTGGAACAGGATAGAAAGCAGAGAGAGAGGAATGCAGAGGGAGGAGAATTGGAGAAAGGCCATGGAGTCAAGGTACAACAGATGGTACAGGGAGATAAGGGTGGAGACTACGCCTGTATACCTGACGAGGAGATGGAAGGAAGAAAAGTGGAGCAGAGTGGCAAGATACAGGTTGGGAAACGAAATGAGAGGAGGGAGATACTGGGGGGATGAGGAAGACAGAAAGTGCAGGAGATGCGGAAGTGAAGCAGAGACCTGGGAACACGTGCTGGAGAGATGTAGAGAAGAAGAGGGGATAGAAGAGGGAATACAGGGGAAAGTTAAAAAGATATTGGCGGAAGACGGAGAGGGAGAGGAGTGGATGGCGAAGTTAGATAGAGAAAGAAGAGACAGATTGGGGGAGAGTGTGAATGAGGGGAAGGAAAAAGAAAAAAGAGTGAATGGAGGTATGGAAGGATGAAAGTGTGAGAGGAAATTAAATAGTTAAATTAAAATAAATGAATTAAATGAAATAATAGAAACAATGTCAGATAATTTAGGTTAAGTTAAGTTAAGTTAAGTTAAGATAAGTTAAGCTAGGATAGGATAAGTTAAGGAATTTGTAGAAGGAACGGGATTCCTTTGTAACCCGTAAAGGGAACAAATATATATATACAATACAAAACATTAGATGAATCGAGATATCCTCTCCTCAGAAATTTCGCACTTAGAATATTTTCAATGTTCGGGTCGACATATCTGTGTGAATGTTCGTTCTCCAAAATGCGGAATATTAAATCGGAAAAGCGCACACGGTTGAGTGACACTTCGCTATCATCTGCGATCCGAGCCGCGACATCTAATCTTTCGTTCGATATCTGATATGCCGACTACATCTAAACGTCCACGAAGAAGTTTGTCTGAATGACTGTTTAAAATTTTGGCAATGGAATTAAAAAGTATTTTTCAAAGTAATCTCTCTCTCTTCCGTGTTTATTGTTCAAAGTTAGTTTCCGAAATTATCATGCAACATAGTGGAATAGGCCTACTGGGGAAACCACATCAAAAAAACGCATTGACAATAGTACCTCCATGGTAATGTGGAAACCTATTCATAGGGGTGTCGCCCTAATGCGTCACGCGCAGTTCATACGGTCTGGGATAGGTACGCGCCTGAGCTGCCTCGAGGACTAGGACCATCGCGGGGAGCGAGATGTGCGGGGCGAGAATTTAACAACCGGAGCTCCATCCCCTCCGCCCAGTCCACCAGGGCTCTTCCTCGGGCGTTGGTCCCGGGGTTACCCCACAACGCCGACCTGGCGTTGAGGTCTCCAAGGACCAATACCGGACCGCGACGGTAGAGGGACAACATGTCCCCCAACCGGTCCAGATATCGTCCGAATTCATCGGAGCCACTGTTCGGTGAACTGTAGCACCCAGCGACTAAGCACCTTCCCCATTTAACTAACACTACCCCCCTGTCCCGGTCGACCCCGGTGCAGGAAGGAGGGGGGGCCTTGCACTGAACCATTAGGTCCTCCGCCCAGCGGCAGTTGTTGAGAGTGGCCCGGAGCACCAACCAGGAGGACCTATGGGGCATTATTGGTGCCCATAGATCCTCCCGTCTCAGCCGCCTGTGGCGGGGGGGGGGGGGCAGTGTGGGAAACATTATACCAATGACCGGAGCGGTCGACCTCCGCAGTGCACCGCTGCCTCACGTGCCCGAGAGCAAGGCAGCGAAAACACTGCAGAGTCCTCCCGGCCAACACCACGACTCGGGCGGCGGACTAACCCACGCGGACCGAGCCGGCCTTCTCTACGGCAATGGCCGCCGTCGCCGGGCATCGCACCCAGATGGTACCAAGTCCGCTGGGGGGAGCCTTCAGCTTCCCTACTCGGACGGACATCAGTTGGTCAAATCCGTCATACTCAAATGCCTTCGTTGCTGGCGATAACGTGCAGCTCCCACCGCACAGCTCATGGGTGTCCTGCCTTCACGTAGGGTGCAGCGATACCGACCCTTCCTCCACACCGGGATCGACTACGCTGGCCCTATTAATTTTCGATTCTCCAAGGGGCGAGGCACTCGAAGTTACAAGGGCTATATCGCTGTGTTTGGCTGTCTAGCAACCTGCGCGGTCCATCAAGAAGCCGCATCCGGGTACTCCACCTCGGACTTCTGAAATGTCTCTCGGCGCTTTGTCGCCCGACGCGGGATCTGCGCGAGCATTTCAAGCGATTGCGGGACCAACTTCGTTGGAGCGGACAAGGAGCTCCGCGGCTTTTTTGATCAGGCCGGCGCTCAGAGCACTGAGAGTGCTCAACTCCTGGCAAACGACAGCACTTCATTTTGGCGGGATATGGGAAGCCGCCGTCAAATTCACCAAGTTCCACCTTCGAAGGATACTCGGAGAAACTCTCACCTTCGAAGAGATGACGACCTTGCTCGCGCAGATCGAGGCCTGCCTCAATTCAAGACCTCTATGCCTCCTCAACGATGACATCACTGACGCATCCGCGCTCACCCCAGCGCACTTCCTCATAGGCGAACCTTCACGGTGCCGGAGCCCTCAGCTTTAGATACCACCCTGAGCCGGGCGCATCGCTGGCAACTCCTCAGGCAGATGTACGAACCCTTCTGGAACAGATGGTCATCCGAGTATCTGCACGAGCTCCAACATCGGCCGAAATGGCGGACTCGACACCACCAACCCAAGGTAGGCGATTTGTGCCTCGTCAGGGTGGATTCCCAGCCGTCGTGTAAGTGGCCTCTCGCTTGCGTCCTCGCCGTTAAACCCGGAGCGGATTGGTCCGTGTCGTGGAGCTCCGCACTGCCACGACTACTCTCACCAGGCCTTTCACGAAGATCAGCCTTCTACCTTGGGACGAAGATCGTTCCCCTGTGACTGGCGAAGGCGGGCGGAATGTTCCGGAATAGCGCGTTCAAGTTCGGACGACGCGCTAACCGGCGATCTAACGATCGATGATCCAACCAGTGATCCATGAGACACAGCCGCGAGCACACCGAACGATCTCATTCTCTAAGACTGTTATCTATTTTGTAGTTAAGTTTTTTTATCTTTTGTTAAGTTGTTAAATATACCTTAGACTTTGTTAAGTGCAGTGAGACAATTCGTTTTTCCTCCACGCCTGAATCCTATCAAATCGGTACAACGTAAAAATATGCATTTTGGGCTCTGCAGCGCTCTAGGTTGGACTGTTAGGAAACCGACCACTTTTGAACTTCTCATTGCAATATTGAGGCGTCATGTTGGGTCCCCGTGAACCCTTGTAACTTTCGTATACTATCTCGGGACGTCACATGTTTAAAATTGTTTAGTTGTTACTTATTTAGTACTTCTGCACATAATTTAAATTACCGATGTCTTTGGTTATAAATTTCTCTGTATTTCTTGAAAAATTCATGATGTGAAGAATAATTGTCAAGATATACAAGGAAACTTATAACCAGACATCGGTGATTTAAATTATCTACATAAATACTAAATAAGTAACAACTAAACAATTTTAAATATTATTTTAAGACAATAAAATTTAAACAATCAATTAAAAAATTATTACAAAAGTATATATTTATTACGAAAATTATCAGTAGATAGTGTGCCATGGCAAGTTTTGCCTACGTGCCTCGATCCCGTAAAAGAGAGGCCGGGCCGCCCTCTGGCAGTGCCGATGCGAAACGGCCGTTTGCGAGCACTTTCCCTGGGAAGTTCGATTTCCAGGGGACGAATATTAACGCGTTTGAGCGTCGGGCCACTTGGGCGACGTGAACTTTACAGAACCGAAAACGGGCTCCAGGGAAATCCGATCCCTCTTTCTCGCCAAACGAGGCGTAATCGGAACTGGCTCCGGAAGTACCTTCGTGCCGACACACCGAGGAGAGGACCAAGCCCGGATCAGCAAACACGGAGGCATTGACGCGACAACGTGGACACGAGACGACCATCTTCTCGGCCCCGTCGCACAGTGGTTCGAAATCGCCAAAATGTGGCCAAAAATACATTTTTCAACTTAGTCCAAAATGAATGAAATTTATGCCAATAGCTTCTTAAATGTTCAACTAAATAGTAGCCTAAATATGAATTGCTCAAAGTCACCCATTATTGTTCTAGAGCAGTTTGAAAACAAGCAAAAATTTAAGTCTAAGATAGTTCGCATTTCTTCCCGAAAGTTGACGTTGTTTGCCTCATCATACTTTTTTATGGGTAACATGTTTAGACAAACAAACTACATAGCGTTAAAGAGCGTTCTTTCAGCTATGCGTATGTGTAACTTTTAACAATATATATATATTTTATCAGTTTGAAAATTGTCTCTTCCTAAACAACTACATTCCAGTTTTTGTTTTTCTTTAATGGCAAGTACAAAGCAGAGGTCACGCCAGGTCACAATAAATTTTGGATAGCATATTTGCTGAAGAACTCCTGAAGATTTCTACATAAAAATATCTTGCGGCACCTTGCAGAATGAAAAGTTACAATAATAAATAGACACCGCGCTGGTAAAATTCTCCATACCCGAACACCTACTTTCCCGACTTTTTTTCTTTAATGGCAAGTACAAAGCAGAGGTCACGCCAGGTCACGATGAATTTTGGATAGCATATTTGCTGAAGCCTCCTGAAGATTTCTACATAAAAATATCTTGCGGCACCTTGCAGAATGAAAAGTTACAATAATAAATAGACACCGCGCTGGTAAAATTCTCCATACCCGAACACCTACTTTCCCGACTTTTTTTCTTTAATGGCAAGTACAAAGCAGAGGTCACGCCAGGTCACGATGAATTTTGGATAGCATATTTGCTGAAGCCTCCTGAAGATTTCTACATAAAAATATCTTGCGGCACCTTGCAGAATGAAAAGTTACAACAATAAATAGGCAACGACCCAAATCGCCAAAACACAAGCAGTACTCCAATTTAGTTAAAAATTAATACTCAGGGGTTTTTCGGGTCGCTGATTATGAATTTGATTTCAAAATGAATAATTATAATAAATTAAAAGTTATAATAACTTTTTTAAAACGCAAAAATAAAAAATTTGATTTATCCGTATATTGTATTTGGATATACACTTATCACACATAAACAGTCAAGAAAATTTTTATTTTTAAACAATGCTACAGTTCTTCTCATACACGAATCGTTATGTTTCGAACTGCACCCCTTTTTCATTAAAGACACCATGGTTTTCAGTATTTAACTGCCGGATCGGTGACCGGGGTACAAGTTAATAACCCTTTTTAAGACTTGGGAAAACCATGTCATAAACCGCGACCCCCGAACGAAATGCTAGTTGGCAGTATTCGGAATGGTTATTTCAATGTTTCAATATAGAACTAACTCAGTTCATAGAAATATTTTGCCGGGAACAGTTCACTGCGATCCGGTATAGTGCTCTCTTTGAACAATTCTGCCAACGCAGCATTTTGTGTAATATTTTGTGTCAAATCTTTCATTAATATCATTTAGTGATTGTGTGAAAGAATGGCGCAGAGAAATGATCCGACAATTTTTTGAGTAACTCATCTGCCATATTGAATCCGCCATTTTGTTTTTTAAAATTTTGAAATCAGATTCATAATCAGCAATCCCAAAAATATGGGAATACTAAATTTGAACGAAATCCGACAATTTTTTGAGTAACTCATCTGCCATATTGAATCCGCCATTTTGTTTTTTAAAATTTTGAAATCAGATTCATAATCAGCAACCCCAAAAATATGGGAATACCAATTTTCAACTAAATTGAAGAATGTTTTCGATTTTTGGCCACGTTTTGGCGATTTCGAACCACTGTGCGTCGCTGCCTCGCCCGGAAAGAATGTGTCCACGACCGGAGCGGCCAGGGCCTCCCTCTTCACGAAACACCGCTGCTGCCAACTGAGAGCGGCGAACGTGATTGCGATTTTCCGTAAGCCAGGGGGACCACGCGACACGATGCGATCCTGCGGCGAGATAACGCGTGATAGGCCCGAGCGTCGCGACGGGAGAAATAGGGTAGGGAGTAGGGGGACGCCTCGCTTCCGCGTTACCGGGCCAGCCGAAAGTAGGCCACTGGGTCGTTGGACGTACCGTGTAGTAGACGTTAAATACTTTGCCGAACTGAGGGACGAATCCGGACGAGAGCGAATCATCTACCGCCATCCGTCGTTGCCGCTGGTAAGCGCCTGTCAGGCTCAATTACTCCGTATTTGATTGCTCTTTCGTGTTGGATCGGTAACGTTTCGTGAGGTCCTAGTTCACGACGCGAAACGACGAAACCGTCTACTTGCCGCGTGTTCGGCAATATTATTGAAAAAGAACGAACGGTCGTCGGTCGGCGAACGTACGTGCCGGGTTGGTAACGCGAATCCTGTCGGACAGCGCGCGTGCCCGTCGTAAGGCGGTAGCACGACGCCGGTATTAACGCAGAGTCGTGGATTCGTGGGGGGCCGTACCGTTGCCGATTTCGCGAATAATTGTACGCCATCGTCGAGACGTTCCCCGGTGTGAGGACGCAACGGCCTGTATCGTATGCGTCGGTGAACTTCGAACGACCAAGTCATTGTACCGCGTATTCCATCGGAATTCGACAGTTGTTCCGCGTAGAAAGCGGATTGTAAAGCGTAGAAAATCTCTTGAACTGCCGGGTTCGACGCGGATCGAGAGAAGAGAAAGCACGAGCGACCAAAAATCTGTCGCCAACGTATCGTGAACGCGCCGGCTTGTAATTACACGCTTCCGGCTCTCACCGGCAGCCATGTCGTGTCCAACAGACGAATAAATAATGTTCAAGCCGATTCTATCGTCCGACTATTTCTCGTGAGAAACCTTTCCACCGCGGGAAATGTCTCGTACTTAGCCCACGTAGAATCCTGAGCCCATCCTCGAGCCGTCCAGAATATCGCGCGGTTCTCGCAGTTTCGGATTGTTCTTTCGCGCCTCGTGCCGTTATCGCGCAATTTGCGTGACACTGCCGAATGTCTGGCGCCCGAAAGTAAATTCCCTTAGTGGCTTCTTTCGTGTAACTCCGAGTCTGCGAACCACCTTTTGTCCCGGGTGGACCACGTATCGTGCGGCCGAGCGTGGCCCGGATTTTAGTCCGGAAAAACCGGCGACGTGACAATAGAAATAATTTTTTAATGAATTTTAGTGCAAATTCATCCCCATATGTCTTATGGTTCAAGAGTTCTAGTAAAATATCACCAAATTTCTCGATCCGGTCCACTGTGTGGACAGAGTTGGGCAAAATGTTTATCTAAATAAAAATTTCAAATAACAAATCCAAGATAAAACAATTCTTATTCGTTATTCGAAGATTCGAATAAAAAAAGTATCTTTATTCAATGAATATCTGTGCGCGCCTTTTCTTTTCGGACAGCTCGCGAGCACGTTAGAACAGAATCCAGAGGTCTGAGGAGCTGAACGTAGGAAGCAACAGATGGGCAATACACCCTGTACGTGAAAAATGGCGACTCTGAACCTTAATACCGGTGCGACTGTTGCGTATGACTGCTTTGACGCTACTACTAGCTGTCGGAAAGGCAAAGACGACCGAGGGCGTAGAGAAAAACACGACAAAAAAACGCGAAGTCCGCGAGACAACATTCGGGGCACAACAACCGAGGAACGTTCCCCGGGCCGCTCCTCGCCTGTTGGCTACGGACACCGAACGGTGCGAACATACCGCCCGCCACGGACCGATGACGAATCGGCCGTAAGTGATCCGCCGATCTATCCAATGTACGCACGCTTACTTACGAAGTAGAGAGTATACAACAAATCAATTAATATACATAAGGACACAAAATAAACGCCGAGAACGGCACGAGTCTTGTCAGTCCCGCGGTCGACGCGGCGGCTTCTCCGCCCGCCGTAACCGGCTGGCGCGGACGACAATAGCGACGTCATTGACCGGCAGGAATATCTATTTATTGGCTGGGCGTTTGCTGGTCGCTACTGGTCGCTACTGGTGTGAGGCCGTCGACTCCAGGGTGCAGCCAAAGGATGCGGACCAGCGGCTACCTCATAAGGGGCAAGAGAGTGTCCTCGAACAGGACCAGGTCTCCCACCTGAAGCGACCGATTGGGCAGCCACCACTTCGTTCGCTGTTGCAGCTGGGAGAGGAACTCGCGACTCCATCCCTTCCAGAAGTGGTTTCTCATCAGGCAGAGAAGGTGCTATCGCGTGCAGATAGTATCGGGGACGTTCACAGAATCAAACGGCAACAGTACGAACAGAAGAGGGGCACCAACTAGGTAATGACCGGGGATGAGCGCGGCGACGTCTTCCTCATTAGAACTGAGTGAGCTGAGAGGCCTCGAATTCAGACAGGCTTCGATCTGAGAGGCGATGGTGCTGAACTCCACGTACGTCAGCTTGGCCTCTCCGATTAACCGGGACAGGGTTCGCTTGAAAGTCTTAACGTTGGCCTCACACAGTCCGCTAAAATTGGGAGCACGAGGAGGGATGTAGGTAAACTCGACTCCATCTCTCGCCACAGCGGCAGCGAAATGTAGTGCCATTGTCACTGTAAACAGTCCGGCAGAGCCCGCGCCGGACCACGCCGGAAGGCAGCCAGGAACGCCGCCGAGGTACAGTCTGAGACGACTTCCAGGTGGACAGCTTTCACGACGAAGCAGATGAATATCGTGATGTATCCCTTGTAGGCCTTGTGGTCGCGGCCGGCAGACGTTCGGAGCAGAATGGGCCCCGCATAGTCGACTCCAGTAATGCTGAACGGCCGGGCCGGTCTGACTCGGTCGGCAGGTAGAAGGCCCATCACCTGCTCAACAGGCGAGGACCTTGCTCTTTGAGGGCGGCCAGTGTACCGCACTCCGCTGCAACCATCGTGGGACTTTCCACTACAGCTCTGACTCCAGTAGTAGTCGTGGCGTGACTCCACGTGTGGCCAGGTCGGCCGGATTGTCCTCAGATAGAACATGTCGCAACTCAACTCCCGGCAACGTTGTGATGACCTCGCTGACGCGGTTGGTGATGTACGTCTTCCATCACGAAGGATGACCTTGAAGCCAAGCGAGCACGAGCTTAGAGTCTGACCAACAGTTAATTTGGCTGGGCCGTTGGTCCAACTTGGACACGACATAGGCGGCAAGCTGCGAAAGCAGGGTGGCTCCGCATAGCTCCAGCCTTGGTAGGCTGACAGTCTTGCTGAGCGCCATGAGACCAGCCAGCGCAGCCAAGCACTCTTGGAGAGAGTGTGGATGAGAGAGCCACATACGGGGACACCGCACCATCTCTGTCGAGGCGGCTGGCCTCCTGGCCGTAATTCCACCCTTTCATTTGGTGCGGCGGAGCGGGCGACGAGAGGACGACATTCCGCCTCACGCAGGTGCTCTCCGGTCATGGTTGTTTCGGAGAGCGCCTGCACAGGATGGGGCGGGAGCCGACAGCGCAGTGTCACCACTACGGCGAGGAGGCGGATACGGCGCGGCATACATTCGAGGAGTGTCCGGTATAGGCCGAGCCGCGTCGTGTCCTTAGAGCCGCAGTGGAGGGGTGGGACCTCTCGCTCGGGGCCGTGGTCTACCACATGGTCTCGAGTGAGAGGTCGTGGAAGGCGGCGGTCTCCTTCTGCGAAGATGTTATCTCGCAGAAGGAGGCCGCCGAACGAGCCCGGGAGAGGGACCAGGGGACGGCTAGACGGGTGTGGGCGCGGGGACGACCCCCGCGCTCCCTCTCCCATTCTTATTCTTCCTTTCTTTATTTCTTCCTTTTAAGTAGGTGCGGAGACCTCCTCCCTCGGCCGGTAAGGCCCCTTCGGGCTCGCCCCTCCCAGCGAAGAAGGAGGTCTCCGGGGGTCGCCAAGCCGAGCCACCCTTGGAATAGGGGCCGCTGTGTGGGTGGCCCGCACAGCGTCCTACTAGGGATTTAGGTTTTGTTGGAGGAAGCTTCTCTCCCACCCGGGATGGGGCATCACGAGATTCCGACCACCCTCAATTAGCTCAGGGAGGCCACCGTGGGGCCGTTAGCGGGTATGCCCCGACCCCGCGGCCGCCCCGCGGACGCGCGCGCTCAAACGACATAGCAGTTGTCTTCGCGCGCCTACTTGCGAGAGCGCGGCTCTGGTGTCACGGTCGAGGCCAATCGGCGGGTCCGCTGGAGAGGCATCCGGCCATCCTAGAAGACAGCTATAAATAAGAGAAAGAGCGCTCTCGCTCTCTTATTTCGCACGTGTCAACCATCTGTAGCTCTCACTTATCGTCAGACTCTTTCGCTCTTATCTTAAATCCAGTCCAACGTGATTATCGCGCTTAAGTGTTGGTGATTTATTGTTCCAAATAAAGAAAATGTTTTCTAGTCAAACCCGTGTGTGATATATTATACATAAATACATTTATTTTCCATCGAACGCTCAGATTCGAGTAGTGCTTTCAATTCAAATTCGTTATTACATTTAATTCAGGTTCTGTTCACTCGGCTATAATTACTAACGTTATAACCGAAACATTGTCGGAACCGTCTTCTAAACACTCAGTTTTATGGTTTTGTCTGCTCTGTTTCGTGGCGTACGGTAAATGACTGCGCAGTTTGTTCCGCTTTGTATTAGGCCTAGTTTATCGAGGTATATGTATGCCTGGGGCGTTATGTATCCGGATAGGGTGGTGTCTTCTATTTTCGTCGGGTCAATGTTTATTAGATCGAGCAGAATTGCGTGTTCTGTGTTCGGTATGTTGGCGAAGTAGTCACGTGTCAGTTTTATGAGGTGATTTATGACATCTATACTCTTGTTGTAGAGTGTCTTGTTACTTATGTAGTGTTTGTTGTAAGAGTTTCTGTATATGTTGTCACGTTGCCCAAATTTCGCGTATCCGTCGGAAGGACGGAACGTCTGCGACTCCGGGATTTTATAGGCGAAACGCCGGGCCACGCTCGGCCGCGCGATGCGTGGTCCACCCGGGACAAAAGGTATCTCGCAGATTCGGATTTGTCACGAAAGAAGCCGTTAATGGAATCTACTTTCGGGCGCCAGACACTCGGCAGTGTCACGCAAATTGCGAGATAACGGCACGAGGCGCGAACGACCTTTCCGAAACTGCGAGAACCACACGATATTCGGGATGGCTCGAGAATGGGCACAGGATTCTACGTGGACGAAGTACGGAGCATTTCCCGCGGCGGAAAGGTTTCTCGACGGAAATAAGGAACGAGAGAATCGGCTGTAATAATTTATTTGTCCGATGGACACGACAGGGCTGCCGGTGAGAGCCGGCAGCGGAAATTTACAAGCCGGCGCGTTCACGATATTTACGCGACAGATTTTCGGTCGCACGCGCTCTTCTCCTTCGATCGCGTCGAACCCGGCAGTTTTACAAGATGGAGAAGTAATTTTACAAAGCGCTTTTGGCGCGGAAGAACTGCCGAATTCCGATGGAATACGCGGTATAATTGCGGGATCGCTCGCGCTTCGCCGTCGGACACGATACGGACCGTTGCGACGTCACACCGGGGAACGTCTCGAAGATAGCGTTTAATTAATTCGGAAAATCGGCAACGATACGGCCCCCCGCGAGTTCGCGCCCTCGCGTTACCAACCGGCTCGCACGTTAACCGATCGACGACCGTTTTCCCGTTCACAAAATATGGCCGACCACGCGGCACGGAAACGGCGTCGTAATTTCGCGACGCGAAAAAGGACCTCGCGAAAACGTTACCGAGCCAACACGAAAAGTTCTTTAAATCACGATAATAAGGAAGCCTGACTGGCGCTTACCAACGGCAACGAGGACGACAGCAGATGGGCGGCAGTTCGTCCTTTCTCGTCCCTCAGTATGGCACGCACTTTTTGACTTATGCTTCCGTTTTTAATTCAAAGTTTCGCGACTGCTCGAGAATGTGGCCAACGACCCAGTGGCCTACTTTCGGCAGGCTCGGTAACGCGGAAGCGAGGCGTCCCCCTACTCCCTACCCTATTTCTCCCGTTTGAGACTCGCGGACCTATCGCGCGGTATCTCCTAGCAGGATCGCCTCCTGTCGCACGGGATCCCTGGCTCGCGGATTTTCCTAATCGCATTCGCCGCTTTTCTGATTGGTGCGGCGCCGGTTCGTGAA
Source organism: Lasioglossum lativentre (assembly GCA_916610255.1). Classification (NCBI taxonomy): domain Eukaryota; kingdom Metazoa; phylum Arthropoda; class Insecta; order Hymenoptera; family Halictidae; genus Lasioglossum; species Lasioglossum lativentre. The sequence continues at coordinate 18,191,737 of OU744359.1, read as the reverse complement.
GAGTAGAGTCCTAGCCGCTCCGGACGTGGACACCTTCTTTTCCGGGCGAGGCAGCGACGGGGTCGAGGAGGTGTTCGTCTCGTGTCCACTTTCCCTCGTCGGTGCCTCCAGGTTCGTCGACCCGGGCTCGGTACTTCCTCCGATGTCTCAGCACGAAATCCTTCCGGAGCCAGTTCCGATAAAGCCTCGTACGGCGAGAAATAGGGGCCGGGCTCCCCTGGAGCGCGGTTTCGGTCCTGTGAAATTCGCGTCGCCCAAGTGGCGCGACGCTCAAAACGCGTTAATACTCGCCCTTGGCAAATCGGCATGCCCAGGGAGAGCGCTCGCAAACTGCCGTACGCATCGGCACTGCCAGAGGGCGGCCCGGCCTCTCTTTTTAGGGATCAAGGGACGTCGGCAAAACTTGCCACGTCACAATGTCTAGGGCTGCTCGTAGGCTCCTTTTTTCAAATTTGCTCATTTTTTCTATTGTGGCTGCATTCATATTCCAACATATGAGGGCAGCGTAAGTGATTATTGGCCTGATTAGTAGTAAGTAACATATTACTTTGGCTTTGTGGAATAGGGATTTGTGGTAGAATATTATAGGGTACTGTCTAAATAGCCTGGTTGCTTTTTGGGTTTGTATTGTGAGGTGTGTATTGAGTCTCAGTAGGTAATTTAGGTGTACGCCTAAGTACTATTTTTTTGTGTTCTATGGGAGCTATGGTAGCGGAGATGTTTGCGGAAATTATTAATGCGGAATCTCTTGGAACTGTTGATGAATCTGAATGGTTGATGAAATAAGATGGTTTCGCATTTGGATGGGTTTATTCGAAGGTTCCAGGATAAGTAGTGTTGGTTTATTTTGTTTACAAGGGTTTCTAGTTTATCTTGTATTTTGTCTGGATGTTTGTCGGCTGCTAATATTATAAAATCATCGGCGTATGCTGCGAAATATGTTTGATTGTTTGTGTTTAGTTGAGCTATGTTTGTGATGTTGTGTGTGAATATATTAAATAGGATGGAAGAGTTGACGGTGCTCTGGACTAGTTCTTCTGTAATGTCGAAGGTGATTGTGGAGAGATGATTCCCGTTCCATGTGATAGAAGATCTTTGGGTGATCATGCGCCATATTAATTTTGTCAGGTTGTTCGGGTAAAAAACATTAGCTGTTCGGTATTGCTGTCCGAATCCATTCGCGCGATGTACTGTACTGAGCGTGTGTGTGTTTAGACGTCTACTGAAATGACATTGTGACGAGACTCGTCTGTCGCGCGCGTCGCTGTTCGTCTCTCTCTCCCCGCACACTTCGGGCGGACCGAGTAGCTTGCGGTGCGCGGTGGGGGAACGAGCTACGGCGAATATACACGATAACAGGGGGCCCTCGCTCTCTTTTCTCAGAGTCCTGGTGACGAAACGTTTCTATTGAAATTCGTATCACGAGACGGACCAGTAAAACCACAATAAACGCTCTCCCACAAATCAATATACAGGGTATCCCAAAACGACTGCGTAAGCGGGAAATGGGAGGTTCCTTGGGTCATTTGAAGCAACATTATCCTTAACAAAAATGGCGTCCGCGGCTTTGTTTAGGAGTTATTAACGAAAAACACGGACCAATCAGAGCGCGACCTAGATGCTCGCTGGCACGTTCAGCGCGGCGAGCCGGCAGGCGGTTGGTCCGTGTTTTTCGTTAATAACTCCTAAACAAAGCCGCGGACGCCATTTTTGTTAAGGCAAATGTCGCTTCAAATGACCCAAGGAATCTCTCATTTCCCGCTTACGCAGTCGTTTTGGGACACCCTGTAATTTATTGAAGTGAAACTTCTTATACCGGGGTGTAAGCCTATTCGCGTCACGGAATTCGCGACACGAAAATATCTAACGGAAGTGGAGGGAATGGTGAGTAAGACCAGCGCGTTACCAACACCACTACTCATTGCTGAGGTTAGGGAGCAAGGCCAGTGCGTGCTATGGCGAAAACACCGGCGGAACGAGCAAAAAAGTTTTATGATCGAAAACGTGCTAACAAGCCATCTAAAAAGTCAGCAAAGTCTAACCACCACGGCGATCCACGATGTCGCGTAAGGTCCTTGTCATAATAAAGGATCGCGAGATCGCCCCACTAATTAGGTATACGTACGCATCGATCCCCACTTTCGATAGCGATGGAAGGAGGTCGATGCGGATCGTCGATAGATCACTCTACGTCTGGAAGCGATCAAGTAAACACGCGTTCGCGAAGTGTTCCGTTCGACGAAAACCGGTGCGTATTCGGGAGGCCAAACCGGCCTGTTGGAATCGACAAACCGTCGATCCAACCTCGGTACGTGCGCGTTTATTTAACAATTCAGTGAGAACGTAACCGCGTAGTAGTCAACTGCGTAACATAAATTTTGTAAAAGAATCCGACTCCTGTAACTTGCCATGAGCATGCCGCGAGTTACGCAGTAAAAGCACGAGCGTAAGAAAGAGCGATGCGTCGGTGCGAGAAATAAACACGTGCGCGCCGTTCTCGGAAAATGATCGTAGATTCGCCGAACGGAACGGATTTTACCTTTATAAAGGCTTCAGTCGTGCTAGACATATTCAAAATTTACACGATTATACACTCACAAATTCGTTAGGGCACTCGAGATTCCACTCGGATCACCTCTGTGTGCCCCGCTGGTGTCTCGTTATTGTTTCCTCTCGCCCTTGTGAGCTGATTAGAACGAGTCAATAATCACACTCATCCGGGATTTGGCCGGATCGGTTATCGTTCTATTTTCTGTGAGTGACTTGACGAAATTCGCGAACATCGGTCGGGAGAACTTCACTAATAGGCAATACCCACGTCCATCCGGAATTCCGGCCGGACCGGTTGTTGTTACTATTTCCGTGAATCACATCACGAGATCCGTAAACGTAGTAATTAATACCCTCACAATTCCGTTTGTCAATTGAGATCTCACTCGGATCACCTAAGTGTGCCCCGCTGGGATCTCGTTATTGTACCACTCGCAATTGTGAGGCACAGGCAATAGGCGTAAGCTGCGTCCATCCAGAGTAATCCGGCCGGACCAGTACGCGTTGCTATTTCGCCTCGGTTCGATTTGGCAAATTGACTAAACACGATCACGGTCACTCTACCGATGCCAGAGGTTACTCTAAGTCCACATACGTGCTGAGGAGTACCTCTTAGGCGGAGCGGAGGGACTGGGGTTTGGTGAGCGTCTCTATCTGTGTGCATCATCTGGAAACAGCCGATCGCACGGGTAGTAAGACCGGCCAGTTTGTTCTTCGCGTGCGATAAAATGTGCAGTACATATAAAGAAATCGGTAAACTCGTCAAGGGAGTCACTCAGATATATACAGGGTGGGGCATTTTAAACAGGTCACCTGAATAACTCGCTTGTTTTTGAAGATAGGAGAAAATGCATTAGACCAAACTTACTTGGTATCGGGGGGCTCATAATCTGGTATTACCAATTTTTCTGTGGGTGGAGGCGTCAAGGTGATATAAAGGTCAACTCTGATTTTTTAAACGGAACAGTATATTTTTTTGCTTACATTCTGATAGAGTGTTTCAAGACGAATACAATGACCTATTATGAAGGTCATTCAAGGTCACGCAAGGTCAACTGCAATAGAAAATAAAATGTCTCAGAGAACTCTTCGAACACTACGACGATTTACATGTAACATGTTATGTACGTATTCACTGCTACTTCAAGTGTTCAAAATGTCGACCTTGAACACTGAGACATAATCTAAAACGTTGCAATACTGATGATACTGCCTGACAAATTTCAGTTGTATCTATTACAGAGCAAGCTCTTTTTATACGTTCTTGCATATCAACTGTGGTTGTTGGTTTTTCGCGGTACTTCTTTCACCATGCACGCGTACCGCTTTCCTCATAATTGTATGACATTCACCATAAATGATAACCATTTCCACTTTCTCTGCTATTGTGTAACGCATTCTTGAAAATTGAACACTCAGATTGAATATTTCGAAGCCGTACTCTAGTCGGTAGTCAAACTACTAATAACATTTCTGGATACAGGTAAGCATACAATGTGATGGTATGTTTATTTATGTTCTGCGACCCTTACCAATACTTAGAAGAGCAGTATGCCAACAACCACAGAAGACACAAAAGTATTTGAAGAGTGCTTTCAGACATTTTATTTTCTATTGCAGTTGACTTTGGGTGACCTTGAATGACCTTCATAATAGGTCATTGTATTCGTCTTGAAACACTCTATCAGAATGTAAGCAAAAAAATATACTGTTCCGTTTAAAAAAACAGAGTTGACCTTTATATCACCTTGACGCCTCCACCCACAGAAAAATTGGTAATACCAGATTATGAGCCCCCCGATACCAAGTAAGTTTGGTCTAATGCATTTTCTCCTATCTTCAAAAACAAGCGAGTTATTCAGGTGACCTGTTTAAAATGCCCCACCCTGTATATGTATGTATATATATATAATGGTAACCACGTAATTCAAAAGACGGTCAATAGAGACCTTTATGATTAAAGGGGCGATCTAGTCATCTCGTAAAGTGAAATTTCGCGAACCAGACGTGGAACAATCCACATCGCGCCGCAGATAACGCGAATTTAAATTGTTAGAGCCGGTGCTCCGGGAAGACACTGTTAGCAAAATCCATTCGAGACCGTGTCTCAAGTTGTAATTTTCTATCAAATTCATAATGAGAATGTACTCACCTTTTACCAGTTTCGTCTAACCTCTCCGCCGTCCATTCCTGGAGGCACGGACCTCCACCTAATCGCATTCAGAGAGATTTGGCATATTTAAAGTTAATATATCAACGATATCAAGGATAATTATATGTACGGATAAAATAACGGTTACAAGTCTAGTAATGTTTAGAAGTAAATTAAGATTGAAAATGGTAAATAATCCTGATGAAGCGACAACAAGATCAGGAACAACTAATACAAAGAAAAACTAATACAAAACAAATAATGAAGCGACAACAAGATCAGGAACAACTAATACAAAAAAAAACTAATACAAAACAAATAATGAAGCGACAACAAGATCAGGAACAACTAATACAAAAAAAATCATAGAAAAAATCATAGAAAAAGTTTCATTTCAAAAATAATAAACGATCAAAATTTGCGACGCAAAGAAGGAGAGCGTATGGGAAAGAAAGAGACATAGTTCATAGCATTTCCCATACGATCTCCTTCTTTGCGTCGCAAATTTTGATCGTTTATTATTTTTGAAATGAAACTTTTTCTATGATTTTTTCTATGATTTTTTTTTTGTATTAGTTGTTCCTGATCTTGTTGTCGCTTCATTAGGATTATTTACCATTTCCAATCTTAATTTACTTCTAAACATTACTAGACTGCAAGAAGTTTCACTTCTGCCGCGCGTGGTTTTCCACGCGTATGTTTTTTTATCTATATTCTTGGCCTAATTAGCGATCGTAACTTCAAGCTTCCGCGCAACGGAAACCAATGAAGACCAAAACATTTGGTGTCGAAACCCGGGAATAAGGTGTGTCGACTGCTCCATTCCATCGTCGAAATTTCTCCACCGCAGAATTACGAAGGAATCTGCACACCATCGCGAGTTCCATAGTTGATTCTATCCTTCTGTCCCCTCGAGTGGTCCACGAGTACATCGAGCAACTTCTGAAGCCACGTCGAGGACAATCAGGAGCATCTGTAGAAGAGAACAGACGTGAATTCTACGAATAGAATTCGTCAGTTCGTTCGCGAACAATTGCATTTAGACCTCGTGGTGAACAGTTACGGATTCGAAAATTCCGCGACCTTCGGCCGAAACGTTACCGCCTGTTCGAATCAAGCGAGTCAAAACGCTTACCGTAAGACGCGCAAAGTCCTTTATCAAGTGAAACTTCTTTGCTGAGGGTAACAATTTTCTGATGTTACGGAAGTCGAGAGTGGCGCGAAAATTTAAACGGAGAAAAACAATTTGTAATCCCGACGGAATTAACCGCTTGGACAACCAACGATCTTAGAATGATAGGGAACATTTTGGTATATATCGCAATGAATAAAATGCTGCAACGATAGGATTTTACCGCCGCTCGGTAGTAGGATCAAACGAAAAGGTTAGAAATACATGGTTATGTTATGACAGCACGTGCAACTACGTTTACATTAATTAAAGTCAATATAATTAAATATATTACAGAGAGAAGAACACTGGACCATAGCATAATTTACATGTCTATAATTTTAAAAACCTACCGTATGTGGAACAGAATAAATATCTAAGTAAAAGAAGACGTGGATATATAAATTACAAAATTACATTTAAAAATCTACAATCAAAATGAATACATATACAGGGTTGTGCAAACGTAACTTTAATGAAAACTTATTACATACAAAAAAACATACGCGTGGAAAACCACGCGCGGCATAAGTGGAACTTCTTGCAGTCTAGTAATGTTTAGAACTAAATTAAGATTGGAAATAGTAAATAATCCTAATGAAGCGACAACAAGATCAGGAACAACTAATACAAAAAAAATAATGAAGCGACAACAAGATCATGAACAACTAACTTGTTGTAAACTCTAGTTATGAAAGGATGGAATGAACGGTAGTGAATAGAAGGTTTAGACAGGTATATGTAATAAGAAAATATATTATAAAGAAACGGAAATTACAAACAATTTGCAAGCGTTGCTCTCTTTTATACATTGGTGGGCCATCGGTTTCGGAAGGATTACGGAGTGGGAACTTTGAAATTAAACTTCTAGGATCGCAGCAATGTTCATTAGGGCAATGACCTAATAAGCGAAGCCGTTAGGGAGACAAAGGAATTAGGTAACGGAATCATGGTAAGGAAAACACAGGAGACGATGGCCCACGAGACGGTATGACGAGTTCGACAAACTTTCAGTGCGGCGAGGTTTACATTTGCAGTCGATCACCTCGTCGCTTGTTGTCGACACATAAGAAATGGTCGCGCGATACATGTTTTTGCTTCACCCGTGTCGCGGGTAATAAGAATAAATATAGCATCGAAAAATGTTCGGGACAGAATTGCGGATCGTAAAATTAATTAAATTGACGTTTCTGAACATAATTAAAGAAAAAAATAATGAACAATCAAAATTTGCCACGCAAAGAAGGAGAGCGTATGGGAAAGAAAGATACATAGTTCATAGCATTTCCCATACGCTCTCCTTCTTTGCGTCGCAAATTTAGGTCGTCCATTATTTTTTTTTGTATTAGTCGTTCCTAATCTTGTTGTCGCTTCTTTTTTTTTTGTATTAGTTGTTCCTGATCTTGCTGTCACTTCATTAGTATTATTTACCATTTCCAATCTTAATTTACTTTTTTTCCTTCGCGACTCAATCGGTTTGTTGTCTGTGTTCAGTTCAAAACTCAACTGCCGATATAATGTCGCAAATGTTCAGCGATAAGGCTCGAATTCAGGAAGATATCGCAGGCCGAATCAAAAACTTCAATGGCTACAAAAAGGATCGCGTTGTTGGAGAGTTACTGGGATGATTTTACCGAAAATCATCGCGCGATGACTTCGATGGTAGATTTTACCGCCAGTGAATACTAAAGGAAACGACTATTCGACGAGGCCGAAGATGCGTACCTTCAGGCTTCGACTGAATTGGTGGAAAGACTGGAAACTTTGAAGCCGGTCACCGCAGCCGGCCCGTCTGGAGTCGTGTGTCACGAGTGCACTGCGGAATCCAACGTTCAACGCCTGCAACATCTGAAGGCGAACCTCATCGGTGAGGCCGCAAAGGTCATCGCGCGCACGGCTCTGACCGATGCCAACTATGCGGCGGCATGAGCAGCACTTGAACTTCGCTACGGCATCCGCGTATTGACAAACGCTCATATCGCATGACTTTTGGACTGCCCGGCGATAGAACGAGCGAAGAAGGAGGAGTTAACCCGGGTCCTCGATGAGTTTTGCCAAGCTCGAGATGCCCTGGCCGCGTCAAAGAAGCCAGTCGAGACGTGGGGCGACTGGTTTGTCACTGTTATCGTGAAAAAGGTGGACCCGACGACTCGGGTTCGTCCTTGCTCCAACGGTGGTTGTCGGTGGTGGTGTGGGTTGGTGGCGGGTGTGGCTTCCTTACAGACGTTCCTCCTTTGTTTGCAGTTGCTTGCTGGGGCCGTGGTTTCTTTGTCCGTGGTGGTGGGCATTTGATGGGCGTGGGTGGGGGCTGATGGGGGCTTGGCTCCCTGGTTCGTGGTCGTAGACAGTTGGTGGTCATGGGTGGGGGCTGATGGGGGCCCGGTTCCCTGCTTCGAGGTGTCGCGGGGCAATAAGTATCGCCCTGCCTAGGTCCGGTGGTGGCCGCGTTGTTGATGGTAGGGGTCTCTGTATGGTCCCTGCTGCCGAGAACCGGACGGCGTTCGCTTGGTGTCGCTGCGTTGCCACCTCGAACTGCGGCGGTCGAGCTGCTGGTGTAATCATTCTGGGCTGTGTTGGCCGCCGTTGACCTGGTAGTCGCAGGGAGTCCCCGGGGTCGTAGGTTCCGTGGGCCCGGGGCCTTGCTTCCAATTCCTCTAGAAAGCGGTCTCGCTCTTCGTCCGACTAGCTTGGCATTTCGGATCGTACTGATGGCTTCCGGGTCCCGTCCTCGGCCATTCGGTTCGTCGGTTATTGTCGTGTTTGCTCGGCTGGTGTCTCTTGGTGGGGAGTCGCTCGTGTCTTGGTCCCCCGCCCAATATGGTTTCAGGTCGCGTACGTGCACGTATCTATCCAACTTCTCGATGGCGTTTCGATGAACGGCGCACAGTGGGAAAAACCGATGCAATCTGTGTCAAAATCAAAGAACATTCGATATAAATGAGATAGGGCAATGAATTTTTTTTTTTAATTAAAGCTTAAACTTTTCAGAATACGAAATAATTATGGAGATTGTTGTACGAACCTTTTTTTAACCTTGAAATAGTTGGTTTTTTCACAAAAATCGATTTTTTGAAAAATCCTGAGGTCGTAGATAAATTTTGACAACAGATTTGAAATCAGCGTGAAAAAATCTACGGCAAAAGATGTATAGCATGTTCTAAAAAAATTTTTCCGCCCGTGGTCTTAGAAAAACCACACTTTTCTTGAAATTGTGCAAGTTTAACGAACTATTTCAAGGTTAAAAAAGGTTCGTACAACAATCTCCATAATTATTTCGTATTCTGCAAAGTTTAAGCTTTAATTTAAAAAAAATTGCATTGCTCTTTCTCATTTCTATCGAAAGTTCTTTGATTTTGACACAGATTGCATCGGTTTTTCCCACTGTGCGTCGTACGATGAACGGACCGCTGTATTTTTCCGTCAGCTTTACGTTGCGGAGCGCTGCTTTGTCGGAGAGATTGTGACTCCGTTTTAGGACGTATGCCCCGACATTTGGTTCCCAGTTCCGTCGGTGTTTGTCATAGTGTATTTGCTGGGTCTGGAAGTTTAGGGCGGTGTTGCACTGGGCTAATTCTCGGGCTTCTTGTAGTCGGCGTAGGCGATTTTCTATACTGGTAGTGGCTCATGGTTCTGTCTGGTATCGTAGCGTTCCTGTTGGTATAAGTTCTCCCCGATGTTTAGGTAAGCTGGCGACTAGCCTATAGCACTATGCTGTGCGGTGTTGTAGGCGAACGCTATTTCTGGGCAGTATTGGTCCTTCCATGCTGGTGTCGGTTTGTAATACGAACCTCAGTTCCCAGTCTGGCACAGCGAGTACTGGGGCTTCTGATAGACGGGCTCGGAGTTTGCTGAAAGCGGCTTGTTGTAGCTCTTCCCATTTCCATTTGGCGGTTTTTTTCAGGAGGCTGGTTAGTGGTACGGGGGTTTGAGAAACGTCCGATAAGAAGCGACGGTATCATGATAGAAGCCCCAGGAATCTGCGTAGTTTTTTCGTACAGGTCGGTGGTGAGAGTTCTGTTGCGGCTGCTACTTTCTCCGAGTCGGTATGCAGTGTGACGTGGCAGATTTGCCAACGTCCTCCGAAACCGTTAGCGGAAGACCGGGTCACCCTCGAGCAGTAATAATGCGAGATGGGTAGTGGCGAGCGCTCGCCCTGGGCACAAGCGAGACCCATGGGCGAGTACTTATGTTTTTGAGCGTCGCGCCAATTTGCGCGACGCGAGTCTGCAGGACCGTGATCGGCCCCCCAGGGGGGGCGGGGGGGGACCCGAGGCACCCTTCCTGCCGAAAGAACGGAAGAACGAGCGGCGTCGGCGAAACTCCCGCACCAAGGACGACGGATCAACGCGGCCCAGGAGAAACAGCCTGGAGGCGCCGACGAGGACGAGCAGTACCGAATCAGGAACTTCCGCAACCTCGCCGTCGCTTCATCCGGAAGAAAACCTAATCAGTTGCTGGACTGGCTCGCGTCGATCGCCGCCGCGGGAAAACCACCAATCATCGGGCACCGCTGCCGGAGCACCGAGGAATCGCCGATCGCCAGGGACCGTCGCGCGGGGCTAGAGCCCCGTCCGAAAATCGGGTAGCGATAGGCCGAATCGTTTGCGGGGGGAAGCGCGCGGTAAGGGGAGGACGCTCCGCTTCCGCGGTTCCGAGTCATCGCGTAGAGCGACACTTCTTCATTGGCCAAAGTGACGAATAGTCGAACTCATTGTACAATCAAAGTATTATAAAATCGTTGTGAATTGCTGCCGTCTCGAGGGTCCGAAAGAAGCTGCCGGACAACCGCCGCTCACCGGGCATTCGTGGTAAGCTATCGTCCAACTTCCTTCGTAATAGTGATCGTGCTCGCGTTGGCTCGGGAAGCGTGTCGTGTCCGGATTCGCGTCGTCGAAACACCGACGCGATTTAACGCTGCCGGAGGTCGCGAAATCGTAAGTTCGCGAACGGTCCGGTCCCGTCGAGCGACCTATTTCGCGAGGGCGAAGCCCTATATTTCGTTTGCGAGAATCCGCGCGACGTCGTAGTTTTCTCTCGAACCTCGTTTCGTTCCACGGTGCGTCGCCGCCACGTGCTCTCGTCGCATTTTCGCAATCCATTCCGCCAACGAGAAGAAATTATAGACGTGCAGAACATCCGAATTCGGGCGTAGAACGCGGGTATCGCGTACGCCGACGCTTACATCGCGTAGCTGCCGGGTTCGCCGCGCCTCAGGAAAGGCCCGTGAAGGACAACTCGCGCGTTTACCGACCACCTGTCACGCGCCGGCTAACCTCAAAACGCTGCCGGTCGCTGCCGGCAGTGCGATTGTTATCTCGCAGAAAATGAAGTATTGTTAGCCGCAACCTTGAGCCGAGTTATTTCGTGAGAAACCTTCCCGCCGCGGGGAACGCCTCGTGTTCGCCCCGCGTAGTCCCGTGTGCCCGTTCGCGAAAACATCTCGGTCAATTATCGGTTGTCGCCGGATCGTTCGAACGTTTCTCAGAGTGCTCGCAGCTGTAAAAGCTTCGCGTGGCACCCCGGTGCCTGGCGCCCGAATATCTCGGCGAAGACTCTGAGGAACGACGAACCAGCGAGCAACTTTTGTCCCGGATGGACCGTGTTTCGTGCGGCCGAACGCGGCCCGGCCTTCGGGCCTGTAAAAACCCGGTGTCGCCAGCGTTCTCGTCCTTCTAACGAGGACGAATCGCCGGCCGACGTGACAGCAGACTATCCTGGTCGACGATGTGTCCCAGGTATTTGAGCTGCTTCAGCGCGAAATAGCATTTTTCCCAGTTCGGCCGCAGGTTTGCTGCTCGGAGCCGCTGGAAAACTTGCGTCAGGACCCGTTCGTGGTCGTTGAAGGTGGTACTGGCGATGACGATGTCGTCCAGGTATGCGAACGCGTTCGGGGCCAAATCTCGTGATATGACCTGGTCTAAAAGGCGTTGGATGGTGTATGGTGCGGAGTGTAGTCCGAAGGGCTGTGACCGTGTTTACCACATATCGATATCTCGTGCGACGTGAGCACAGATATCGATCCCCACCACGACGACTCGGTACGTCACGCGTGATCCTTGTCGTAGAAAAGGATCACAGGATCTATCCACTTGTGAGATGCTCGAGCATCGATCCCCCCTCGATCGCGATCGAAGGAGGTTCATGCGAGCAGCAGATAGATCATTCTGCGTCTGGAGACGATACTGTAAGCACGCAGTAGTCACCGCAACAAATAATTCGTTTCTAACGCGAAATGCGTAAGCCCAAAGTGGCTCTCTTTCAAATATTGTAACTTGCATATACCAAGCCTTTTCCTTTTTAGACAGACAGAATCTGTATAGCTCAGAGTGGCTCTCTTTCAAATATTGTAATTTGTGCCTTGCAAGTAAATTTGAATCGTCAAACGGAATCGATGTCTCTGTTAGCTGCGATATGAGTGGTTTCATCGCGTTAAACAGTGAAAACGTGAATAGGCGTTTCGATTAACACGACGCAAGAAACAGACGGCTGGTGATTTTGGTGTAAATTAATATTGAATAAAGTGAACAAGTTACCAATAGTAGCGAAGTGAATCACGAGGTGTCGCTTATTGTATCAAGTGAGAAACCTTACATCTTGCGCCGTGTGTCAGGCAACCTAGTCAGCTACGAAACCGGACGGACAGTCGACGTCGGCTTCGTGCGAAATTGTAAAAGTAAATTGAATATTGCCCTCACAGAAACGTTTGGAAATCGAGAAGTCGCCCAGGCCACGCATACGTGCCTTGCCGACAACTTATCTGCCTCCCACGTTTTGTGGAATTGCTGACGAATAGCTACCGTTCACTCCTCCCGTGAATATCGGCAGGACTATTCGTTGTATCCCATCTTCGTCAGTCACCTTACAACAACTGGAATATCGTATGGTCGTATAAGCTCATAAAATCGTCTGGAGATTGAGGAGTCGCCCAGGCCACGCATACGTGTCCTGCCGATAATTCGTTATCTGTCATTCATGTTTGTGAGTTCCGTAGGCGTGAGTGTGTTTTGAACAGTCACATAGGAAGCCACAGAAGCGTCCGGAGATTGAGGAGTCGCCCAGGCCACGTTTCCTTGCCCTGTCGATAACTTGTTATCTGCCAAATACGTTTCTGTGGAACTCCTAACGAATAGGTGCCGCTCACCCCTCCGGGTTACCCTGGGATTGTCGACAACTTATTTCACCGACACTGTTTTCTTCGACACGATGTGACCGACAGTAAATTTTGTCGACACTATGTTTTCATCGACATTGTGAAATCGTCGACAGATGTTTTGACCAACACTATGTTTTCATCGACACGGTCAAATTGTCGACATATGTTTTCATCGCCAATCCGTGTTTAGCGACAGGTATGACTTCAATCGTTTCCACGAACTGGTAGCTACATAAAAAATTGTTGTTATATTATACACCCCGATTTGTAATGCTGCTATGTGTCAGTACAGTTCCTGCTTTGGTACGTGATTGTTGTGTTTCGCGAAAATAGAGTGATTGGAGTAGGTTTCATTGGGATGGATGAAATTTCACAATTTCGTCAGCATGGTCGGGCCGGCCTGGGGGCCGGTCGTCTCCGCCCCTTCCACGACCTAACCCAGACCTCACTCTATTCGCATGATCTTTCCATTATAGTTATCATCCAGAATTTGAAATAGTACTGGAAAAATAATGCGAACAGAGTGAGGTCTGGATTAGAATGCGAAGGGGGCGGAGAGGGCCGGCCGTTAGGTCGGCCCTACCACGCAGACGAAATTGTAAATATCTCGAATTTGACCATGTCGATGAAAACATAGTGTCGACGAAAGTTACTGTCGGTCAAATCATGTCGATGAAAACTGTTAACGACAGGAGATCTGGACTGGCTCACTGGACTGGGGTTCAATTAATTAAACGCCGAACTGATTGAATGCGCGGAGATTCGGTAGATTTATTTTTAACGTCTGACTATGATTCAAACAGTACTTATTGGTACGGCGATTCGACCCTCACTGGTCTCTTGAAATCGGCAAGAGAGCCGGCAGCTATTCGGCATAGTATATTTCATTACACGTTTACCAATTAGAAGACGACACTAAGACAAAGACGTAGCAACAAAAACAGTGAATCGTCACGGGTGACGGAATCTCCGGAGTGCCAGGACACAATGCCGTCTCGAGTAAACCGGCGATCTATTAACGCTAGTGTAACGATATATCGATCGCGTAGATATGGTTTTAAACATACCGCCCGCCTTGCATCCAGAGGAGGCAAAACGATATATCTTCGTCTACGCAAATTAGAATTATGATATGATAGTAATTTCGCAAACGGTGGAAATTGAATACATGAAAGCCAATTCACAGCAGTGAACGTAGATAAACGGTAGTCTGTCAAAGGCAAAACAACAAAAAAAACTGGCAATATTCCTTCTTAAAATAAGTACATAAAGTAGAGATGAAACGCAGCCTATAATCTACCTTATAAATTAACGCGAACGATACAAAAGTATAATTCGTAGTTACTTGGGCGAATCTAAATTTTCATTTTGCGACTTGACCAGCAGCGGGCAAATCTGAGTTATAGGTCGTTTCAATTTACCATCGACCGTGCGTACGGTGACAACGCGGACCTTATTGTCCGGGCCGGGATGCAACTGAGTGATGCGCGCGAGTAGCCATTTAGAAGGGGGGAGTAAAGAATTTTTTAAAAGAACGAGGTCGTTTACACTCAAGTTCGCGCGATCTTGCGGCCATTTTCGACGTTGATGCAACGTATGGAGATAATCAGAGGACCATGAACGCCAGATTTGCTCGGTAATTCGTCTGACTTGTTGCCATCGGTCAAGTCTATTAGGATTAATCTCTAAAGCGGACTCCTCGGGAACCGCGATAAGTGGCCGCCCGATAATGAAATGACCGGGTGTCAGCGCCGTTAGATCGGTAGGTTCGTCGGTAAGAGCGGAAATCGGACGAGAGTTTAAACAGGCCTCGACCTGACATAGGACGGTAGAGAATTCAGTTTGCGACAAGGTATGCGCTCCCACTGCTCGCTTTAAGTGATACTTGACACTTTTTACTCCAGCCTCCCAGAGTCCACCAAAATGAGGAGCGGAAGGGTGGATGAATCTCCAGGTGATCCCGTCATTAGTCAGCGAATTTTTGAGCGAAGGATCAGAAAGGAGATTTTGAAAGGTTTGCTTTAATTCACGATCGGCACCACGGAAATTCGTGCCGTTGTCAGAGTACAAGTTAGTAGGAAGCCCTCGGCGACTAACGAATCGTCTAAAGGCAGCTAAAATAGCGGCGGTGGAGGCATCCTCGACAAGTTCGAGATGTACAGCTTTGGTGGCAAGGCATACGAACACGGCGAAGTAATATTTTCTCGTCTTTTGACCTCTACCGACAATTGGAAGTATGTTAATTGGACCGGCATAATCCAGCCCAGTATGTGAGAATGGAGCCGAGGGATTGACTCGAAAGATTGGAAGGGCTCCCATCAGCTGAGTAGCAGCTTGCGCCCTTTGCCGAATACAAGGAATGCAACGATGTATGTGAGAGCGTACTAATGATCTAGCCGATATTATCCAATATTGTTGCCGAAGAACGCGAAGCGTTAACTGCACCCCACCATGGAGAGTGCGTTTATGTACATGATCGATTAAAAGTTCCGAAATGCGATGTTTCGGCAATATGATTGGATGCTTTTCTTCATAGCTTAGAGCGGCATGCTCGAGCCGCCCGCCAAGCCGAATCTTTCCCGAGGATGGGGTGCAGAGAGATAAGAGAGCTGGACCTCGGAACCGGCGCATGATCCTCTAATAACTTGATTTCGGCATGAAAGTGTTTCTTTTGAACGTAAGACATCCAACACAGAGCAGCCTTTCGTATCTCGACAGCAGATAAGGACAGAGAATGGTATTGCGAGCAATTAGATGACATACGTAGTTTTCTACGAGAATTCTGGACGAATCTGAGTATATATGCAGTGACTCGGCAGAGTCGAGTCCAGCTTGAGTATTGATATAGAAAATCCCATTCTGGGTGTGTCGACAGTAGGTGAACCTGTGATTTACGAGATTCAGATGAGGCGATCTCCCGTGAGTCTTGTTCTTCGCTATTCTAACGGGCGTGATCTGGCCAGAAAACGGATGGACGAGATAACCAATCCGGTCCAGACCACCACAGCTTATGAGTAGCGAATTCGGAGACGGAGATGCCTCGCGAGGCGCAATCAGGTGGGTTCTCTTGAGATCGTACATGTTGCCACTTTACCTGAGGAAGCCGAGTCTGGATCTCGGATACGCGATTTGCGACGTATGTATTCCAAGTAGACGGATGTTGTCTAAGCCAGGCTAAGACGACGGTGGAATCCGTCCATCCGTAAGTGCGACACGATGGAAGTTTTAAGGATGACGAGGTCCACTCAAGCAGTCGAGTTACTAGTACGGCAGCGTTTAATTCCAGGCGAGGAATGCTGATAGTTTTGAGCGGGGCTATTTTGCTTTTAGCCGTCAGCAAAGTAACTTGGACCTCGGAAAGGGAATGAAGAACTCTCAAATAAACGACAGCGGCGTAGGCACGATGTGACGCATCGGCAAAGCCGTGTAATTCTATCGCGACACTGCTACTTTGCACTCCGGTCCAGCGAGGAATTTTGACTGAGCTCAATTGAGGCAGAATTTTGCAATACTCAGTCCATTTGTTACGAAATTCAAGGGGAATTTCTTCGTCCCAATCTTTCTTTAAGAGCCAGAGCTCTTGAAGCATTATCTTTGCGACAATAATCACGGGAGATGCCCATCCTAATGGATCGAATATTTTTGAAACGATCGAAAGAATACTTCGTTTAGTACACTTTTCCGGCAGACAACAGTCTACCCGAAAGCGGAAAACGTCTTCGGAAGGAGTCCATACAATACCAAGGACCTTTAAGGATTCATCTTCGCTGAGAAGACGATCGGACGCAGACTTACGCTCCTCAGCAGGAATGTTTTCAAGTAATTCGACTGCGTTAGTAGCCCATTTTCGAAGTTGAAAACCCCCGCGATGCAGGAGTTCTACTAGCTGCCGACGAATCTCGAGGAGAGTATGAGTATTGTTCGCGCCGAAAATAGCATCATCTACATAAATCGAATCTTGTAGAATAGGCACGGCAGCGGGAAAATTGTTTCCCTCGTCCAGAGCTAATTCATCGAGTACCTTAATGGCGAGGTATGGCGCAGATGAGAGACCGTAGGTTACGGTGAGCAATCGAAATGACGAAACCGACAGCAGACTGTTCGGTCGCCATAAAATTCTTTGATAGTCGGAATCAAGGGGATGGATTAGAATTTGCCTGAACATCTTGGCGATGTCAGCAGTGTATACGTAACGAAATAGCCGCCAGCGCAGTATGATAGCTGCTAAATCGCGCTGTAGCTTTGGACCGACCATAAGGTAGTCGTTGAGAGATTTTCCCGACTTGGTTTTGGCGGAAGCATTAAATACGACCCTGAGTTTGGTCGTACTGCTAGAAGGCCGCACGACGGGATGATGCGGAATATAAATCGCAGAAGAGTTTGAGACTTGCTCTTCAGCTACTCGCTCCATGTGACCCATGGAGAGATACTCTGATAAGAAATTATGATACTCCGATTCGAGGAGCGGTTGTTTGAGCATACGTTGCTCCAGTCTAGAATAAAAACGAGACGCGATAGATTGTGAGCCGTCGAGATCAAATGGAGATTGACTCTTGAACGGGAGTCGAACTATGTATCGTCCTTGAGAAGAGCGAGAGTATGTCTCATGAAAAAAGCGATTGCACCGTTCGTCTTCTTCGGAAAGAGGAAGCTTGGAGGGGACTTCTTCAATTTCCCAGAAACGACGTAACGAGTTGTCTAAATCTTCAGAAGATAAACAATTAACAATGGAAGTAGATTCCTGACGAGAATCTTCGAGTTCGCCAGCAAATACGGAATTTACAACCGAGGTAGATTCCTGACGGGAATCTTGAATTTTGATGGGACCGGAAAGGATCCATCCCAGTGAGGTAAGCTGGGCAGTAGGAGTCCCGAAAGGACCTTGACGGAGGTCATTCAGCAGCAGAGAGCCGTATAAGTCAGCGCCGATTAAGACATGAATTGGATGGCCACTGGAAGGGTTTGGATCGGCTAACTGGAGATTGCGTAAATGTGGCCAAGACTGCAAATCAACGCGGGATCTAGAGCCGGCATAAGCAGTGATACGCTGATAAACAAAGGCAGACAGCGGGAACGATACTTTAGAATTTGGAGTCTCGCCCGATATCTTTTCGTCCGCATTAACTGGCACACCGATTCGGTTATAAAACTACAGGAAGCTCCTTGATCTAGTAAAGCGCGAAGCCTGAAGGCGCGTCCTTCAGCGGTGCGGAGTACGA
Organism: Lasioglossum lativentre; assembly: GCA_916610255.1. Classification (NCBI taxonomy): domain Eukaryota; kingdom Metazoa; phylum Arthropoda; class Insecta; order Hymenoptera; family Halictidae; genus Lasioglossum; species Lasioglossum lativentre. Next base: position 18,173,492 of record OU744359.1, on the reverse strand, counting down.
CCCAAGCAGTAGCGAGCAACGTATTTGGAACGGGGAGGTCCGCGGGAAGGACCGTCTGAACCAGTACTTGCGACGTAGTACAAGGCTCATCGGAAGAGCCTACTTTATCAACGTGATCTTTAACCGATGTCTCGTTACTAGCGTTAGTCGCCTTGCTTGGAGAACGATGTAAGAGCGAATGATGAGGTCGCTTGCACAGAAAGCAGCTATTAGTATTTTTACAGTCGAGAGTGGCGTGACCGGAGCGCAAGCAATTAAAGCAAATTCTATTTTGTTTCAACAATGAACTTCGTTGATCAATTGATTTGGATTTGAATCGGTCACATTTAAATAGAGGATGATTACCGGAGCACTCGATACATTTAATGATCGAAACATTGTTCACGCGCGAACGGTTTCGCGGAACGTCAGATACGACTTTGTTTTTGCCAGAGCCATCGTCGCTCATGGCGATTGTGTCTGTAAGACCGCGTATGCGAAGAGTCATGAACTCGTTAATTTCGTTATACGTGGGATGGGTCTTAGAACCACCGCGTTCTAAGCGCCATTCATCGCGAGTGCGTTTCGCAAATTTTTGCGCGATCAAATAAACTAACAAATCGTCCCAAGATTCAACATTGCGTTTAAGATTTCTCAGCGCGGTTAAAGAAGACACAACGGTATCTCGCAAAAGTTTGAGTTCCGACGCAGATTCGGTTTTCATATACGGCAAACTAACGATTTTGTGTATGTGAACATCTATGAGCGCGGGTTCGTCATCGTATTCGTTGACAAGTATTTTCCAGGCAGCTTCGTAGTTTTCGTCGGACATGCTGATATTCTTAATTAAAAGCGCCGCGGAACCGGTTACATGGATCTTAAGATAATGTAATTTTTGAGAGTTCGAGAGGGACTTGTTCTTGTCGACGCTCGATTCAAATAGACCGCGGAAACTTCCCCATTCACTGAATTCACCAGAAAACATCGGCAGATAGAGACGCGGTAATTGAACCGATACAGGAGCGCCAGCGACGGAGGAATCAGTGTTTTTACTTATCTTCGAATTTACGCCGGCGAGGTCCAGCTGGGCGATGGCCTCGCTGAGAGTGTCAGAAGCGTCGAGGTAGGCAGTCTCCGCGTCGAGAAAAACGTTGTCCTTGAAATAGGGTATGATCCTCTGGTCCTCCGCTTTTGTAACCAGAAGCAGTCTCGGGTGGTTTTGGCGGCACTCGGTCCACAGCTTTTCCAGTTGATCCAGTCGACTTTTCACTTTGACTAGCGTGATTTGGGCCTTTGCCATCTTTTTAAAGTTTACGATTACACGCTTTATTGCGGCAATCACAGTATCTTGCTTAATTAGCAAGCTTTCACAATCGTCGTTCATTTTGTGTGAACGAACGAGTTTTAATGAAGAGTTCAAGGCAGAACAAACGAGCGAGGGTCCAGCCGTGCGCCTTTATCAGGAAAAGGCGATGGATTCACTGAGTCTTTAGAATGACCGTTCAACACTTACAGTTCGATTGAATTCGACACAGTCGCAGCGAGATCCGGCTCGAAGGACCAAATTTGTTAACGACAGGAGATCTGGACTGGCTCACTGGACTGGGGTTCAATTAATTAAACGCCGAACTGATTGAATGCGCGGAGATTCGGTAGATTTATTTTTAACGTCTGACTATGATTCAAACAGTACTTATTGGTACGGCGATTCGACCCTCACTGGTCTCTTGAAATCGGCAAGAGAGCCGGCAGCTATTCGGCATAGTATATTTCATTACACGTTTACCAATTAGAAGACGACACTAAGACAAAGACGTAGCAACAAAAACAGTCAATCGTCACGGGTGACGGAATCTCCGGAATGCCAGGACACAATGCCGTCTCGAGTAAACCGGCGATCTATTAACGCTAGTGTAACGATATATCGATCGCGTAGATATGGTTTTAAACAAAAACAGTGTCGGCGAAATGAGTTGTCGACGAACCCATGGTAACCCCACCCCTCCCGTGCAAATCGGCAGGGCTCTTCGTTCCATCCTATTTTCGTGAGCGCTCTCGGAAAATGCAATTGGGTCTCGTACAATTGCGAAAGCTCACTGAGGCGTCCGGAGTTTGAGGAGTCGCCCAGGCCACGCATACGTGCTCTGCCGATAACTCGTTATCTGCCGTTCACGTTTCCGTGAGGTTTCTAACGTATGGACCTCGATCTTTCCTCCCGTGTTTATTCGGCAGGTCCGATTGGCGTTTCCACATCGTTAGCGAGTTAGAACTGCGAAAACACACACATACTACAAGTGCACGAGGCCGACGTCGACGTCGCGATCCGCGTTTAGAATCGAGGTGATACGCGAGGAAGCGAGCGTTGGAAGTTTCATTTCTTGCACGCATTCTGTGCGTATCAAGTTATTGTTCCACGCGCCGGTTAGTCGCGTCATACACACGTCGTTGTTGACAATAGATCATCTCTATTGAAAATCGTTGTTTAAGCAAACATGTAATTCGGGATACGCGAGCACGCAGGATTCCGGTTTCTGTTCCGATTGTTTTATTCAAATACGTGTCCGTTGCGGTCGACCTCCGCAACGTCGACGATATGTACAAACGCGAACAAAATAAACGATTTACTACTATCTTAAGAACTAACGGCTATGTACACTTAATAATATCCTTAATCACTAAATAAACTATAACTAAGACTAGTCCACCGGTCTAGTCTAGCGCGAGATCGCGAGTTTATCGTTAGAACGAGCGCGGCCTCGTGAAAAAGGCGTTAGCTGAAACGGTCGTACCGAGCACGGTAACGAGCGCGAGAGAGTAAGCTGGTTGATGCGTGACCGAGCGCGGTGACGATCAGAACGGAATAGGTGCGAGCGAGCGCGAAGCAACTGCCCGTCGCCGCAGAGGAATCGCCGATTCGGCGTGACGTCATACACCGAAATAGGCAATTTCGGTGGTAGATGGCCTACGCTGTACCTCTACAGACGCCGCCGATTCGCTCGCCCAATCCTAAACATTCCCGCCCGCCTCGTCAGTGCAATTGACGAAGGTACCACGAAAACGTTTATTGCGACGCAATGTGTCGGTCGCCGGACGAAGTGCGTAGCATGTAGTGAGGAGAGCGGAAAGCCGAAGCCAGATGTTGAGCCGCGGAATGTGTCAGTGTACGTTCGTCGGTGAGATCGGATACATCTGCAAGAACGTGGGATTAGTACACTGACCTACGCAATGCAACGCAGGTAAGAAAATATCTTATAATTAAACGCAGACACAAACGATAACGAAAGTAACATTAATAATAAAAATAATAGAACGCTTATGATACATGATCATAATTTTAACCCTAACGTGCTATTTGTTGGTTAGGTAGTACTACGACCTTGTAATGGACGCGGTCTTGCTTGACCAGAAAGGGTGAAATTGAAATGGAGTGAATGACTGGAACAATGGTGGAATTTAACAGAAAATGGAGTGGACTGTACGATTGAGAAATTGAGCGCGGATGACTGAATATATGAATAAATTACTGTATTTCACCTTTCACAATCATTATCCAACAAATGTATCGCAATTTTGAATAAAAGTCAGCCGCGCGAACAGGCACGCAGCGCTGAGTTCCAGCCGAGGCAGCGTGACCTTCTTCAGGGGTGCCACTTTGGATTTGGCTGCACCCAGGATGACTCGACCCTCTCCCTCCGCGGTGACCGTGCGCACATACACCACGGCAGCGTAGGCGAGTTGAGATGCGTCTGCGAACCCGTGGAGCTCCACGGCAGTCGTTCGCTCTGCTACGCCGAGCCACCGAGGTATCCTCATGCCGTCCAGCTCCGGCAGCGCCTTCATGAATCGGCGCCATTGAGCCTTCTCCCGGGCAGGAAGTGGTGAGTCTCAGTCAGCCTTGAGAAGCCACAGTGCCTGGATCCGGATCTTCGCGGCCACGATAACGGGATCCAGCCATCCCATCGGGTCGAACAATTGCGCCGTCCTGCTGAGCACCGAACGTCGAGTGGTGGCTAGAGGTGGTGACGCTGCTACGGTCACCTGAAAACAATCGAAGCTGGGCAGCCACTATAGCCCGAGTACGCCATGAGAGGACTCAGCTTCCAACGTGAGAGAACTGCCCGGCCCCTCGATACCATCTACAAGATCGTGGATGTTGAACGCCCATTTCCTCAGGATGAACCCGCCCGCCGTGAGGAGTTCGTTTAGCTCCTGTCGCAAGCGGCGTACTCCCTCAACGGTGAACGCTCCTGTCAGGACGTCGTCCATATATATGTCCCGCATCAGACCAGCGGAAGCTGCTGGAAGGCAGTGCTTCAGCGTGCGCCAGTTGCTTGATGCATCGTGTAGTAAGGTACAGTGCACATGCCAGCCCATACATGAGTGTATTGAGCTGGTACGTTTTAACTATACCCCCTTCGTTACAGCTCCACAGAATCGTTGTCAGCGCCGGTCTTCAGGATTGATCTAGATCTGGCGGAACATCTTTTCGACATCCGCAGTGAAGGCTACCGTGTGTCGACGCCACCGGAGCAGCACATCGAACAGCGGGGGAAGGAGGTTCTGACCTGTATAGAGGTAGTCATTGAGCGACTTACCCGAAGATGTCGGGATGGAGCCGTTAAAGGCAACCCTTAGCTTCGTTGTCGTGCTGAACTCCTTGATGACCCCATGGTGCGGCAAGAAGTAGCCTGGTTCTTGCCGCACCATGTGTCTGAGGTGGTCAGTTTCGTCCTCTGCTTGTGCCTCAGCTGCTCGTACCCCCTCATGAAGAGCTGGTACGCTTCCCTCAACGACTCCTCCCGATGGAAACGACGCTGCATAGAATGCAGTACGTGGAGCGCCTTCCCGCGGGAGTCGCCCAGCTGCGGGGCTACCCTTCAGGGTAGACGGACCACGAGGCGACCATCACAAGCTCGGCGGTGTGTCGCCGCGAAATGGTCCTCACCACTCAGCGGTATGGTCGTGGTCACCTCTTCCTGCTCCCAAAACCAGGAGAGGGCACTCACCAATTCCCTGTCGACGGAACAATGATGGGTGAGCACCGGAGCATCCCGATTGGCCGCTGTGACAGCTCCGTTCAGGATTCAGCCGAAGTCGGTCTCCTGGACTGCCAGTCGGGAGCTGATATCTATCAGAGTAAGAGCCTGGAAATTAAAAGAGAATATTGCATGTTAAGGGAGTGTTATAAAGAGGACTACAAGGAGAAATAAAGGAAGGGGAAGGTCTGCCACGGGAAGCAGAGCCCTTCACGTGGCGCAGGGAGAGGAAAAGGAGTCAAGGGGAGTAAGGAGAGGAGGAAGGAAGTACGTAGGACAAAGGAAATTTCATGTGATTAAGAAAACACACGTGAGTACGTAATCTCATCGAAAAGAAATTTGATCCGCAAAGTAGCCACTACAGAAAGGAAATTTGACAGGACTAAGAAGGTTCATTTAAGGAGGAATTCCCCAAAAAAATCGAATTTAAATTTAATTATAAAATTGAAGTGAGAAGAAAAAACACCTGAGCAGAAAGTTCAACGGTTCTGACCTAGCGGCTAGATAGGAAAACATCAAATTTCAAATAAACAGCTCCGTAGGATATTTAACGGGAAAGAGTGAGAGAGAAGGTTGCTGAGCTTGAAGAATCAAGCGGGAGCCTCTTTTCTCACAAAAAATTTAATTTAATAAGCTAGCTCGTGTGAAGAGGAATTCTCATACGATCGGAAATTTGATCTGATAAGAAATTTGAAGAATAAAGAAATAACATTTGAGGTAGAAATTTTTGCGGTTCTAAATAATAGGATTTCATCAAAGTTCCGACAGCCGGTTCGATATACAGGGTGGTCCGTCTAAATAAGAACACCTAAATATCTCTTCAGGTTATGTGATGCAAAAATTATTTGTTACGTAATGTGCATGGTGTCAATGGACCAAATATTTGGCACGAATATTTTTTTCGGAGTTGTCAAGGTCATCGATGTTTTTTGGTACATAACTACATTTTTTTTTTATTGCATCGTGTAACTGATGGAAAAATACATTCAGATATGTATAATAACATGACCTTGAAATTACCTTGATCCTCGAAAATTAAAGTTATACCTAGAACTGATGTCGAATATCTTCGGCCACGACTCCTGAACCTACGAATGCGAAGAAAATATTTTTTATCACACTAAGAATATCGATCAACAGATGTGTGTATGTGTTAACTGTTAAAACAACACTCACGTTCTCTTAAGTTATCATCAGAGATGTTCAAAATGGTGTCCTTCTACGTTGATACGTTGATGAATTAATATCAGCACAAGCTCTAATTATTCGGTTCTTCATATCCTCTGGTGTAGTTGGTCGTTCATTATAAACTGTTTGTTTCAATTTTCCCCACAAAAAAGTCCATTGGTGTGAGGTCTGGTGAACGCGGTGGCCATCCTAGAACTCCGGTACGACCAATCCATCGATTTGGAAATTTTAAATCCAAAATTTGTTTGACAAGGCGTGTAGAATGAGCCGGACAACCGTCATGCTGATACCACATTCTTAAACGGATATCTAGTGGTACATCATGAACAAGCATTTGTAGCTCATTTTGCAAGAATGTTGCATACTTTTCTCCATTTAAAGTACCGTTTATGAAATAAGGACCCATTATTTGATTATTTAATATGCCACACCAGACATTTACACTCCACGGTCTTTGTTTATCCACTAATCTCAGCCAGTGTGGATTGTCGGTTGACCAATAATGCATGTTTCTTAGATTTAGCTGTCCATGGTTGGTGAAAGACGCTTCATCAGTAAATAGTACTCTTTTAAAAAATGATTCGTCATTTTCGTATTGTTGCAAACCCCACCGAGAAAAATTCATACGATTTACAAAATCTGTTCCGTGAAGGTCCTGATGTAACGATAGATGATAGGGATGAAATTTTTCTTCTTTCAATATCCGTATTATGCTTGTTTTAGAAATGCCAGTTTCACGCTCGAGTTGTCTTAAACTCACTTGTGGAGTTTCGTTAACTTTATCGACAATAATTATTTTGTTTCTTTCGTTCGTAACAGTTCTGATTCTTACACGCTTTTTGACAACAGTACTTGTTCGAGATTAAAAGTAAATATTGTAATTGGGTCGGGGTATCGCGAGAGCATGATCCGCTACCATGGGGCCCCCCTGGTGGTTGGTTGTTGCGACACGTCTGTCGCCCCCCCCCCCCCCCTACATTCTTATTCTTCTTCCTGTGCGAGGCACGCCATCACGTTCTTTCTGAAATTCACCGCATTGCAACTGTTCGTGCAGTAATTGTTCCGTTTGTTAAACAAATAACAAGTGTACTATCTAAACCGTGTTCCGAGGGAACGGGTTCATTGAACCACCGTTGTGAATAATTGTGAAGTACCGCCAATTAAAACGATCCAACACGTGCTCGTTGTACGGTAACCAAGAAACGAACGACTTCAATCACATCCCCTGACCATGGCAATCGGCATCCACCGCCCCGATTTCCTGCCTTTTTGACAAGGCGATTCAGCCACCGGAATCGCGACATTCCCATACAGTACCAGTTTCACGAAAATGACTGATCAACTTTTTATAAGTAGAAAGTGATGGACAATTACGGTCTGGAAATTTATCTTTATACATTCTAACTGCTTGCCTTAAACAATGATCAGCTTTACCGTAAATGAAGACCATATCAACTTTCTCTTGCATTGAGTAATTCATTTCAAACAGCACGTCGATACACGGATAGATAAATTGAAACTGATCGGAATTTCAAATCGTTAGGTATCATCAGTATTGTGACAGTAAATATGTTTATTTACATTCACGCTCTTGATGTAGAGTCTTGGTCAAAGCCTACGATCTCAATAGACATCAGTTCTAGGTAAAACTTTAATTTTCGAGGATCACGGTCATTTCAAGATCATGTTATTATACGTATCTGAATGTATTTTTCCATCAGTTACACGATGCAATAAAAAAAAATGTAGTTATGTACCAAAATACATCGATGACCTTGAGAACTCCGAAAAAAATGACCCTCGGAAAAAAATATTCGTGCCAAATATTTGGTCCATTGACACCATGCACATTACGTAAGAAATAATTTTTGCATCACAATAACCTGAAGAGATATTTAGGTGTTTTTATTTAAACGGACCACCCTGTATATCGAACGGGAAAGAGTGAGAAGGACGGACCATAGACTAGACTGGTTAAGCTATAGTCGTTCTTCTCACTGCCCTCCCTCGATTCTTCCGTTGGGAATTTCTTCCAAACGGAACGTCGTGGAAGGACGGGGTTTTCACGGCTATGTTTGGGAGGGAACAAGTAAAAAGGAGGAGGATACAGGGACCTCCAAAAGTGGTGTCCGGCGTTACAGGACGCTCCGAAAGGAGCACTGTTAGTTTTAGGTAGAAATTTTTTCTTTATAATAGGTTGTGGGCAGTTTTTAGTTAGTATATAAGTTTATGTTACTAAAATAAGGTTAGACATAAGTTACAATAAGTGCGTTTCTTCTTTTTAGAATATAAGAATTTAATATACGGCGTTGTGGAAGCCCTCTAGGGGCGAATAAAGAGGGAAATTTTATTCTGCTGCGGTCTCCTGGGCTGCCGGTCTGTCCGGGCCGCCGAAAATCACACCGCATCTCAGGATTCTGTGATAGACACCCGCTCCCAAAAGTAGGTCCACCGGGTCCGTCTCCCTGTAGCGTGGGGCGGCGAGTGGTATCCCCTCCAGGTGAGGCCACTGACTAGCCTCAGGTAAGTTCCGCGGTCGATAGCAGGAGAGTTCTGCCAAGATCTCCGGCCGAGTCCCTCCAACGCTTCGGCTGCTTCGCTAATCTCGTAGACCAGCTTCCTTAACTCCTCGGAGGACTCCTTGGTAACGGCCGTCATCTCCCATAACGCATGCCAGCTGCTCGCGCACCAGGACCTGCCTGTTTTCATATCGCCGTTTCAACGTGTCTCAGGCGCGTTCGAAATTCTGTTCGTTGTTTGCACATTGCGCAGAAGAGACGCTGCCTCTCCCTGCAGGCAACCCTTCAAATAATGTAGCAGCATCGCGTAACGCTCTATCCCCAGCCGCGTAAACCTTCCACTGATCTTCCAGCAGCATAAGTCTGTTTTTTACGTCCCAGGTCGGAAACGATGAACTTTATTTGGGCGTCACCGAACACATGGTCGAAATGCGCGATTGGCGCCGGGAGATCAAAACCCGATTAGAAAACGAAGAAAAAAAACACGCAGAGCACGCTGGTGCCGTACGCAAAGAGGTTCGGAACTGTCTCGAACACCTCCGTCGACACATAATGTCAACCAAACCGACAGAGGTCGAGGAACGAGCGGGCCCCAGCGTCCGGCCTGAAGAACGCCGAACGGAACAGCCAGCCCTACAGACCCAAACACAACGCATTGGTTGCAACGCTTCTCCGTTGATTCGACATGGGCGCAGCAGAGGAGTCCCCGCGTTTTGATGCGACGATGGCATCCTTTGCGTGACCATTCGTGGTGAAACCCCAAATGCCAACATTTGAGGGTAAAGCCACGGAAAGACCGGCTAAATACCTCCGCGAATTAAACCGCTTTGTCGAGGCGGCTCGATTACCGGAAGAGGAAATGAAGTTTATAATAACGCAGTCGCTGCGAGGTAATGCGGGCGAATGATGGAACATCGTGTCCGACCAAGTCACGACTTGGGTCCAGTTCGCGAGAGCCATCACCGACCGATTCTGTAGCCCTGCTATCCAATGGAAGATCAGAGATAACCCCAACATCGGAGTACACCGGTCGGAAGTTGGTATATCAAGAGTGGCGTATGTCATGAAAATGATAGGGACGGCACGCGACCTCATACCGCGTCCATCAGACGAGGGGATCGTGTAGATCTTGGCTCGGCACTACACGCTGGCGGTAGATGATTGCGTATTAAGCCTACACATCTGTACGATTGATGCGTTCCTAGCATTGCTGGAGCGATTCGACAATGGGGGAACGGTGAATCGGCAGAGATCGGATGAGCGCCCCAATTATAGTCGTGATTGGAACAGCCGGGAAAATCAACCTACAACAAACCCTCCGCGTTTAACTACTACTAGTTCAACACTGTTTTTTCGCATAACGAGGCTGATTGGGATAGTGGTACTATCCTTTTTTTCGAGAAAACAAGCCAAAAATTTATTCAATTCAAAATATTACGACTAATGGGCAAAATCACATAACACTCGCATGCTGTACACTAAAATTTAAAAGTTTAACGCTAAAGAAAATTTTTAAGTTAAACCAACTGAGCTGAAACTTCCGCGAGAGTATTTCTCTTCGAGAGAGCTCTCGAAAGAGACCCCACTCCTGGGGGGGCTTTCTCTCGCCGAGACCTCTCGAACGAGTACCCGGACGGGGGGTCTGCGGCCAAAAATAATTTTAAATAAAAAATAACGTCCTAGAGGGTTGATAAACTAATTCTTAGTATAAGCTAGACAGAGAGAGCATGTCAGTAGAGCCACTATCTCTCTTCTACTCGTGCGCGTTAACGTTGGAGCGAGAAAACCAATAAGATTGGTTCCCTCTCGCTCGCACCTACGGTTGGTCGGGAGAGAGAGAGAACGCAGTATCCCGCAGCTCTCCTTTTCTCTTGCTCTCGTTGCCAGCGAATACAATATATCTAAGTTTTCGACTTTATTATACAAAGTATGTGGTAGAGCAGTGATGGGCATTTTTGCCTCAATTGAGGCAAGAGCGTCCCTACCACAGCGCCCACTGCCTCCCACCAGCATCCACCGTTACCATGGAGAAAGGACGCGCTTCGCCCGTAGCGAGCAGTGCGCATGTCTCGCGTCCTCGCGGCCGCGAGAGAGAGCAGTGCGCATGGTCGCGTCCTCGCGGCCGCGAGAGCGAGCGGTGCGCACGTCTCGCGTCCTCGCGGCCGCGAGGAGGCACGTGCGCCGTAGCCGCGCGCATTTACATGCACATGATAGACAAAAAGGGAAATAGATTCTACTATTTCTTATGTTTTCACGCAAACAATCGCGAAACAGCGAAATGACACCATTCCTCCCGTAGCTATTGCTTTCGACAGTCGCAGTGCTTATTTTCTTTCAACAATTATTTTTCTGTGTACTAATTGGTTTGTAGTTTGACCTTTTTTATTATTTTGCATTTAGTATTTAGTTGCTTTGCTTTTAATAATGCCTAAAGTAACTGTTGGTAAATACGTTTTTTCAAAATTAGATGTCGAGCTTGATCTTTTCTTTGTTAGACAAGCTGACAACAATGCAAAATGCATTATTTGTAAATCCGTTTTAAAGGACAAGAAAGGTTGTAATCTTTCTCGTCATTATTTTACTAAGCATGATGATGAATATAAGAATTATTCTAGAGTAGAAAGAAAACAGTTACTAGAGGCATTTAAAAGACAAAACGATGAGTCAACAGAGAGTTTCGACTCCGAGAGCAAAATTGCGTCCTACCGAGTTGTTTGGGAAATCGGTCGCGCGAAAAAATCTTTTTCTGATGGGGAATTTGTAAAAAATTGTGCTATTGAAATGGCTAAATCTTTTGGCAATGATGCGGCCGTTGCACAATTTAAAACTGTTCCTCTGTCTCGCCGCACGGTATCCAGACGTTTCTCAGATATTGATAGTTATTTAAAAAACAAGCTCCGTTCTTTAATCGAAACTTGTGCGTATTTTTCGCTTTGTTTGGATGAAAGCACGGATGCAACCGATGTTTCGCAATTAGCAATTTCTGTACGTATGGTGCAATTTGATTTTTCAGTGCATGAAGAGCTACTTGCATTAGTACCATTCCATAGCACCACTAAAGGTTTAGATATATTTAATGCTTTGAAAATGCAAGTAGAGAATTACACTAGTTTTAATAAATGTAGTTGTATAGTTACGGATGGAGCACCATCAATGCGGGGACTAGACAAAGGACTAGTTGGGTGTTTAAGGAAGAATAATATTAATTGTCATGTACTGCATTGCATAATACATCAGGAAGTATTATGCACAAAATCTATCAAAACTTCAGAAGTGATGAAGATAGTAACTAAAGTAATAAATCTTCTCAGAGCCGGTAACCGCTCTTTGACTCATCGTAAGCTAATTTTATTTTTAGAGAATGTAGGTGCCGCGTACACTGATTTGAAAATGTACTCAGATATTCGTTGGTTGAGCGCCGCTACAGCGTTACAAAGATTCTTTGCACTTCGCAAAGAGTTAGTTGCATTTTTAAAATCGGGAAGCGGTAGCTCATCATTTGAATATATTGACAAATTAGAGAATAAAGAATTTCTGTGTTCATTAGCATTTCTTACAGATATGACGTGCCACCTTAATTCTCTAAATCTACTTTTGCAAGGGAAAGGGAAGAATATTGCTAATTTGTTTCAGCATGTAAATAGCTTTCGTAGAAAATTAGCAGTATTCGTACAACAATTTGAAAAAGAAGATCTGATTCATTTTCCTTCGTGTCAAGAAATTAAACATGAATTTCTTGATGTAAATTTTTCTTCATTTCGGGAAAATATATTAGATATTTTGAATGAGTTTGACAGTAGATTTTTAGATTTTCAAAATTTAGAAAAGCAGATTTTATTATTTAGTAATCCCTTAGCAGTTCCAATTGAAGATCAGACCACGATCTTCAATTTGAATTGTGTGATCTACAATCAGATCCCCTGTTTTCTTTGAAGAAAGAAACACAGGAAGAATTTTTCAAATTGTTGCAACCTGCCCAATATCCAAAATTGCGGAATTTTGGTTTGAAAATGTTTTCAATGTTTGCATCGACATACATTTGCGAAACTAGTTTTTCCGCGATGAAACATATTAAATCGAATATTCGGAATCGATTAACAGATGGATCTTTAGAAAGCGCGTTCCGTATAGCTATGTCTCAACTGGAGCTTGACGTTTCCGAATTAATCGATACAAGCAATGAAAACATTTAATATTCGCTTGTAATGTAGTGCTTTATATTGCTTATTTATTTTTATTTTGCATTGCTTATTTAATGCTTATGCGCATGTTTAGAAGCCCTCCAATAATTTAACTTTTTTTCAGCGTCAGCTCTTATGATGATACGATCGTTTTGGAATCTTTAAAGATTCTTTGAATTTATAATCAACTCTGAAGAGCGTTTTTATAAATACATTCTGTATTTATATATTTCAGAATCGCTAAGGGTACGACCACATTGAAGCTCCGATAGAAGCTAAGAAAGCGTCGATTAGAGCGGCGATGTGTCCGTTGGTAGACTGCTAAGAGTAGCTCTGTTCGCTGCTTCAACGTGAACGTTTCCACGAAACAAAACATTCATGTTTCGATCACTGATATCAGTGGTTTCGATCTGTTTCGATGCTTCCTTCTCTCGCCAACCGTTACTGACCGTTACTTGTTTACATCGGTGACTTGTTTATATCTCGCGCGCGGTTCGGTACGAAGATGCGTATGGTGGGGGCAACGAAGGCGCGAGACATGCGCGTTCGCGATGAAGGCGCGAGCATGCGCGTTCGCGATGAAGGCGCGCGTTGCATGGAAGAGAGGTTGGTGGGAGAAGCAGGCGTTTGAGGGGCCCCACCCGTGCCCATCACTGTGGTAGAGCACCTAGTAAGGTGCTGTAGACCTACCGCTCAGACCCGGGTTCGAATCCCGGCGAGGACACGGAAATTTCTGCCGGCTTTTGCAACTTCCCGAGAGGCGGGAATTTGCAACAAGCCGACGCGACGCAGCGATTCGTCGGCTAGCCGACGAACCGCGACCGCGTGCGACGCACGCAGCCGGCGAAGCCGGCAAAAATCTCCCAAGTCCAATTATCTAAATTAATTATCTGAAGACCAGTTCTCTTATCCCCACCAACAATGGCTGCCGGTGAGCGAGCTAGTCTTCAGATAATTATTTTCCAAAAGCAAAAATCACGATTACGTCACTGATGCAGTGACGTCAGAGCCAGCCGATACGCGAGGACGAGTAATAAGAAAACGACCGAACAGAACAAGATGGCCGACCGATGGATGATGGCCGACACGTCACACGGACGGATCTACCAACACCAGCAGCAAGGGACACCCAGCCAAGATGGCCGCTCTCGCTGACGTCACACGGCACTTAGAAAAATTTCGCGAGAAACAGCACGACCACTGGGACAAGATGGCCGACCGCAGGAAGATAGTGGCCGGCGCGCCATGAGGACGGGTCCTCCACCACAACCGACGATGGACAAAGCCCCAAAATGCCCGCACAGCTCGTGACGTCACACGGGACTTAGAAAAATTCACGAGAAAGTAATCACAGGGCGGCTCCGACGACACACCGATACACGCACACACAGTTATCGCTAAATAAAGTTTACAAGTACAGAATTAAACATAAAATATGTACATCTTAAGCCTAATTTATATTAACTAATAAAGAGAAAATCCAACAAATTGTATATAACCACCACCAAGCACGAGTGCAAATTTAGAACCTAATTTAATGAATATAAAAAATAAATCGATATTTGCAATAGTAAAAATTAAAGAATTAAATAATATTCAGTAATTAAATTAACAAATGAAACCGAAAATGTTGTAAAAGAAGAATAACTAAACGAAAAGTATATTGCCACGTGGCAGACACCGGCCCTCACTTTCTGAGGAGCCGTGCCGCAAGATAGTTATAATATTTAATAAATATATATATATAAAAATCTCACTTGAATCCACACTGTATTCTAAATTGTTTAGCACAATAGTTTAAATTAATTTCACATTCGAAATACCAGATAGACTAAGTACTCGCGATGTGAATGCTTCAAAATTTACACTCGAACTGCTAGTAGTGGTACTATCCTGACAAGGATATACAGCGGTATTTGGGATTTTAAGAATTTTCACTTGTTTGGTCACAAAGAATCCCTTTTTTTATTTCACGATACCAGACGTTCACTCCGGAGATACAATAATGCGATAGGCAAGGAGACAATGTGCGTGTTGATCGTTTGCATTCTCGAGCACGAAAACGAAGGACAACGGCAGGATCGTTTGAAATCGTAACGTGGCGCTATCGATCGAGGCGCGTGATCGATACGTAAATTCGCGCCCGATTACCGGAAATTTTAAACGGTGTAGTCCTGAACAGACACGATTTACAAGGGACAGCCAGCGACAAACCGCCAAAAACCAACGACCAAGTGCTGAGCAACAAAGGCCAAGATTTGAGAATCCTCGACCTTGGCAAGATCACCGTCGCACACAAGAGCGTTCGCGAGGCGGCCTTCCCGATCGCATACGGATGGCTCACCTGGAAGAGGAGACGAGACGCCAGAGGACGAGCCTCAGGTTGCCGAACCAGTGGCCAGCACGGGAAACGAATAAGGAGAACCTCAAAGACACATCTGAGCAACTTCCCCGCTAAGACGAGAGGGATCTCCTCCGAACAACTCGGGGAAGAGATTCACCTGCACATTGGCTCAATTTTCCCGGACGTGCGCAAAGAGCTTCAAGACGAAAGAAGTTTGCCGTTTCCATGCAAAGAGATAAATCGATGCCCGGAGATCCGGATTCAAATCGAAGGGATTCCCACTCGGGTCCTCGTTGACGTGGGAAGTACCGTCACAGCTGTGTCAGAAGCATGGTACTGCGAACACCAAGAGAGGATGAGCAAATGCCCAACACTTCCAGTAACGGGAGCAGTCGAAATCGGAGCAACCGGAAGCAAATCCGCGCGCCTAAAGAAACAGATATGCATGACGCTCAGTCAAGGTGAGCAGACCATCGAAACTACAGGAATCGTCGTACTAGTTTTTATCCCATAACTTCTTATCTAGTTACTTTATCCAAAAAGGGACCTCTTCCTTTTTTGTAGATCCTTCCTTTCTCTGTAAAGGTTGTCCCGAGTACTTTTTGGTTAAAAATTTCCGTTTCGCCGTAGAATGGTCCTAACCCATTAATCGACTTGGTCGACCTGAGTTGGAAATCGTCGGTTTTACACTCTACATCCTCCTCTAGCGCGTTGGAAATTCGTCACTTAGGCCTATTGCTTTCTCCTTCTTTGCGTCTACTGCTCATGCGCACACCGACTTTCCTACTTTAAATCTTTAATAATTCAACCATTTTTTATGTTACGACCCTCTCGTTTTCACTATTGTTCTTAGATTTATTTCTGTTTTCTTGTGGCGAAAAAAGAATTTTTTGACCTTGAATTTGTCTTTTCCTTCTCAGGAGGTTCCTCCTAACTTGATTTTATATTCTTAGATTGAGGATTTTAACAATTAAGGAGGTGTAGCGCCCTCGGATTTCTAAATTTCTCCTTAATCTACCCTAAAACATTGTTTAAGTTATTGCGCCTTACAGGCTGCAATTTGCTTACACCTCCTATACTTTCCACGATTTCCTTACTATTCTGCCGCTCTTGTTTAGGTTATCGTTACAAACCTGCCTCTTAACCAAGGCCGGAAAAGGATTTACGGTGAACCTAAAACCGTATGAACACGCAACTTTAGTTACTACCGTCCTTTACCAGCGTCTGTTATCTCTTTATTACCCTCGGTCTTGCCCATCTTACTCTATTCAGGCAGTCTCCACAGTCGTTCTCGGTATCCTTTCTGTTTCGTATTTCCCACCTTTTCCAGCCTCAGTTCACTCAGCATCTTGTTTACAGCTTTTTTAACCAGTTCCTACGTTCTTATCTTATTTCTTTCTTATTTCTATATTTATATTCCTGTATACCTACTTAGTTGCTACCTTAATTACTACCTTATTTTCTGGCTTACTATCTACTGCTCACTCACATCCAGTAAACATTCTTACATCGTTTCTCTCACATTCCTCCTACCACATTCTTTACCACTATTGTTTTTCCTTCTCTCAACTTTCTACTTGCGGGCGTTTAGTTAATTTCTCATCTCACCTCTACGTCATGGAGGCTAGCGTCATAGAGGCTAGCGAGGTACGTGTCTTGATGAAATATGAATTCGTACATGGTGCTTCCGCTTCAAAGGCCTATCGCCGGATCTGCCGCGCGTATGAGCGAGAGATCCTGACTCTCAGAGCGGTAACCCTGTGGTTTGCTAAATTTCGCTCCGGGAATTTCTCATTGGAAAACCTTCCACGTGGACGTCCACCTCCAGCTTTGGACTCCAATGCTCTCCTCACACTCGTTGAGTCCCAGCCGACTCTCAGTTTGGATGAACTCGCTCTTCATTTTAAAGTATCCCGTCCTTCGATTGCTTGCTATTTGAAGTCCCTCGGTAAAGTTCGTCGTCTGCCCCGTTGGATCCCCCGTCAGTTGACGTCCGAACAACGTAACCAACGGGCCTCCATCTGCCGGGACCTATTTTATCGTAAATTCCTGGATCCCTTCTTACCTCAAATTCTTACGTGTGACGAACGTTGGATCAGCTATGATTATCGTAATCGTTCGTATCAGTGGGTCACCAAGGGATCCCCCACTGATCCAGTGTGTACTCCACCCTCTCCTTCTCGTAACAAGAAGGTTCTTCTGAGCGTCTGGTGGTGTTCTTTTGGGATAGTACATTATGCTTTCCTTCCTCCAGGTTCCTCCCTGACCAGTGAGCTATATTGCACCCTGTTAGAGGAACCCTTCTCCACGTGTTTGGAGATCCGTTGCCGATCCGTTATTGTTACACGATAACGCTGGTCCTCATTGTTCGGACGTTACCCGTGCTAAGATCTCGGAATTAGGTATTGATCTCCTACCACATCCACCATATTCTCCGAATCTTTCCCCCACTGATTATCATCTTTTTAGGGGGATGAATAGTCATCTCCGCGGCAAGGGCCAGTTGTTCACATCCTCCACCTTAAAGTCTGTTGTTGAGTATTTTCTCAACAGCCGCTCCTCCGACTCTTATGCCGCCGGGATCAACAAATTGCCTGTCCTTTAGGATAAATGTATCCACTCAGATGGGGCATATTTCTCCTAGTTTTTCTCCGCTATCCTATTCATTTTTAGATTTAATTGCCTATTCGTTAATTAAAGCTCCTTCGGCACGTAAGATAGCGCGCTCTGCCGGCGTTAGCTTTAGGTACTGTTTTTACAAATATCTCGTAAACTAAAGACGCGAGGCAAAAAGTCTAAAGGGAAATGTTGTTCAGAATCGTGGTCTTTACAACATATCCAAAGCTCATCGAAATCGGAGATAATCGAGAAACTGTTGTCTGTTACATCGCGGCGTACCGACAACACTCTCCTCCCACCGGCTCGCCGCGCTGACCGTGCCACCGAGCGACTAGGCGCGCTCTGGTTGGTCCGTGTTTTTCGTTAATAACTCCTACACAAAGCCGCGGACAACATTTTGCAAAAGGAAAATGTCGCTTCAAATGACCCAAGGAACCGCCCATTTCCGGGAGCAGAAGGAATTTTGAGACACCCTGTATATAGATATAGAGGTTAATAAAGACGTACAGGTAAAGTGTACTCCGTGTTTACCGCCTATATTCCCGGCCACAAACTTAGCACATACTAATTCAAGCCTTATCATAATTAATAATATTAGTAAGTAGTAATAATTAATAATTATAATTTATCCAATTATCAGTTAATCTAGTTTAATCTTTTGGTTTGATCCTTCATTATGTAAGAATAAGAAAAACCGAACAAAATCAACAAAAACAAAACAAAATGTTTCGAAAATCGGTAGGTGCGTTATACCTTTCATATCCTGCGGTTTTGGCCGCCTACCCCAAAAACATCAACAAATTTACAATAAGTACTTCGTCCGAAAAATAAAATAAAAAATAACAAAAACCCATAAACAAAAGATCCAACTATTAACCTCTGTTGCGTATTAAGAATAATTGGCCTAGTAAATACAACAAGAGGAGAGAGCGGAGTGAGAGCAGCTCTCTCCGTTCTATGCCGACTGGGAACGGAATTGGACACTTTTTTAATAAACGCCTCTTGAAGGACGGCCGACGCTAGAAGAACTTATGCCTACAAAAATACAAATTAACAGCAAAGAAGATAAATTATAATACGCCTCCAAGGCGAGAGCGGAGTCGCAACTCTAAATTTTTGATCGAAAGTCCAGCGTTACATTAACGGTCGGGCTCGATAGCCTCAACTGGTAATAAAACAAGTTGCGCAATGGGACGCTTTAATACACCCGACGAAGTGTGTACGCTAACAACGCGCACCATACCGTCTCGGCCGGGATGACACTCAACCACGCGACCAAGTTTCCATTTTGACGGTGGCAAATTTGGCTGGCGGATTACAACCAGACTACCGACCTTAATGTTTGGCAATTTTTTATTCCACTTGCCACGCTGTTGCAAGTGGTGTAAATACTCGTCACGCCAGCGACGCCAAAAATGTTCTACCATGTTTTGAACACGTGCCCAACGTGACAGAAGGTTTGGGTTAGCATCGAAAACGGATTTTTCCGGGACCGCGAGTAGTGGGCCTCCTACCAGAAAATGACCCGGTGTCAAATAATCGTGATCGTCCGGATCGTCCGTGAGCGGAGCGAGTGGTCGTGAATTCAAACACGCCTCGATTTGGTACAACAGAGTCGAGAACTCCTCGTAGGTCAGAGTGTGATCCCCCAGGACGCGCTTCATGTGACCTTTTACACTCTTTACGCCGGCCTCCCAAATTCCCCCAAAATGAGGAGCGCCGGGTGGAATGAAGCGCCAATCAATAGAATCGATGCTCGTATCGTCGCGGAACTCGATTGAATTCATAGCGTCGCGAACCGCTCGCTTAATCTCACTCGCCGCACCTACAAAAGTGGTACCGTTATCGCTGAACATCGCAGCTGGTAATCCTCGACATGACACAAAACGTTTGAGAGCGGCTAAAAAAGTTGACGCGGAATAGTCACTGACTAATTCTAGGTGAATCGCGCGAGAGGAAAGGCATACGAACAAGGCGATATATGCCTTGTGAGCCTTGTGTCCTCGACCCTTAGTCGTACGCACTAGATAAGGACCGGCGTAATCGACCCCGGTATTGGTGAATGACCGGGTAGGGTTGACTCGAACGGATGGTAAATCGCCCATAATTTGCTGCGGCAATGCGGCACGTTGACGTACGCACGTCACACACTGCTTGACGACCGTCTTCACCACTTTTCGAGACGAGACCACCCAGAACTTCTGACGAAGCGTGGCCAATGTCAGCTGAGTGCCACCGTGTAAACATCGAATATGGCAGTGTCTGGATATGAGGTCGGAAACGCGATGTTGTGGGAGGATAATCGGGTGGCGAGCCGCTTCGGTTAATTGAGCATACCGGAGCCTCCCCCCGCACGAATGATTCCACGTTCATCTAAAAATGGGTTGAGCCGCCAAAGCGGGCTGGCCCGAGGAATAGGCTTATCCGATCGGAGAGCCCGTAGCTCAAAACTATAGTGCGAGGTTTGTAAATACCCTGCCCAGAACTGTTTGTAAGAGGCGAAATAGTTGCCAGCCGAACCGCGTCGCAGTAGAATTATACCGGTGACGCGCAGCAATCTCGGCCATGAGGACACGATGTCCGGTAATTTGGCGAACGGAGATGACGATGAGTCAACAAGCGCCACATGAGCGGAGTGCACTCTTCGTTCAGGGACTGGATCCCTAGAAACTGGAGTAAGATTAACAGGCCACTCTGAAGAAGAGAACTGCAACCAAGCAGGACCGTTCCACCAAAGCGTATGGTCCCGAAGCTCGGTGGGTGTTAAGCCCCGTGAGGCACAATCCGCAGGATTGTCTGGAGACGAAACGTGATGCCATTTCGCGGAGGGTAGGTGTTTTTGACGCGCCTTTCCGATTGACTGACGATCAGAAAGGAAGGATGCTTCGGAGAAATTGCGAGGAATGATCGCTAACTGAGTGGACTGTATTTCGATGGTTTGAATAGCTGAATGTAACGGAAGGGTTTGAATGAAACTTTGTGAAGGAGAATGAAAGGGTGAATATCTGGATTAACAATAAATTAACTGTATTTATACACTAATATACAACTGATGTAAAGAAAAGCAATTAGGAACGAGAATGTACTGGTTTAAATAAATCAGAGTGAAAACTGTCGTGACTTGATCAGCTGATCGCTTGCGAATAAAAGAGGGCCTATCAGCTGTTGTCGTTTGGTTTAATTGTCTCAGGAAGTTCGTCACGCGCCGGTGATTCCGGTTGAGCGTTCTGGAACTTTCCCGAAGGATCGAGACTCAGTGTGGCCAATCACGCGCGTGCACTGCTGCCCGCGCGAGCCTCGCATGCACACGCCACGTGCGTATGGCTTTGAGGCACCGCATGGCTGCTGACGTCACGCGGCGACGAGGCAGCATGGCGCTAGAGCGCGCCAGTCTCAAACAGTAGGTTTGTGTGAACCTCAGATACTCTGTTTGCTACAAACGTGTTCCATGTGGCCGTGTGCTTGCCCAGCCATGCTAGGGTTACCGTAGAATCACTCCATGCGTGTACGGGGGCACTCTGAAGGAGACAATGACGCGTTTCATCAGTCGCGAAAGTATCACCGCAGCGGATAATTCAAGTCGCGGTACACTCAGCGTTTTTACAGGAGCGACCTTTGATTTTGCCGCGATCATGTTAACCTTGGATGATCCGACTCGAGCGGTAACCCGTAAATATATAACTGCGGCGTAGGCGCGTGTAGAAGCGTCCGCGAAGCCATGGAGTTCACATACCTCCCCGAGATTACTGATACCTAACCAACGGGGTATTTGAATACACTGTACGTCGGAAAGAGAGGCCGCATACGACGACCAGCGGTCTGCTAGTTCCTCGGGTAACACGTCATCCCAATCGATTCCCGATAACCAAAGGTCTTGCATAAGGATTTTTCCCTGGATCACGGTAGGAGTGATCCAACCGAGGGGATCATACAAAAGTGAAATGAGAGAAAGTACGGATCGTTTCGTAGCCACACGCGATGGTGGACATGTAAATGAAAACCGAAAGGCATCGGGCTCCGGATGCCACGAGATTCCGAGAACCTTCTGTTGATCGGAGTCAGAGGACTCAGAGGCAATAGAATGAGCCACGTTATCAAAGTGACCTCCCTGAAGGAGAGAAGCACTATTGGTTGCCCACTTGTGCAAAGTGAAACCTCCCCTTTGCATAAGTGCAATCAATTCGTCCCGAATTTCTTTGGCAGTTGTCATGGAGAATGCACCAAAAAACGCATCGTCCACATAAAAGTTTCGACGGACTATTCTCTGGGCACGAGGGAACTCTGCACCTTCATCTTTCGCGAGTTGTAAAAGTACTCGATTGGCAAGAAACAGAGCGGAAGCAGTTGCGTACGTCGCGTCGCGGTAGCTAATCGATAATGTGTCGGTTCCGTTTGAGTTGAGGAACACCACAAAATTCGTTGATAGTCCTGGTCTTCCGTACTAACGCGAATCTGTCTAAACATTTTTTGAAGATCGGCCTTATAAACGTATGGGTGAACACGCCATGCGGTAACGATGGAACTAATGTCCGCTTGTAATTTAGGCCCCGTTAATAAATGATCGTTTAACGTCGTAGAGTTAGAAGTCGTACTCGACGCGTTAAATACTACACGAAGTTTTGTAGTGCTACTCGACTTTTTTATCACCGGATGGTGAGGAAGATATACCGGGAATGGAATCGTAGACGATGCCGGTGCGTTATACATATGGCCTAATTGAACGTATTCGGACATGAACTCATTGTATTGTTCGCGAAGCTCGAGATTGCGTTCTTAAGCGACGCGATACTTTACTCATCAAAACGCGGGCACGGCACAAGGATTCTCCCAAATCAATCGGAGCTTCTTCCTTGAAGGGTAGTCGCACGACGTACCGACCGTCGGAAGTGCGAGAATGAGTACGAACAAAATGCTCTTCACAGCGATTTCCTCCTCGGACAGTGGGATGGGTGCGTTGAGCTCCTCGACCTCCCAAAAACGTGCAATATCTTTCTGAAGGCTCTGTAGCACCGGAGAGGGCTCCACGGCGGTCAAACAATGCGATAACGTTACGTTGGACGCGGTGAGAGCTTGCGAGTGAGATGTGAACGAGGGACTGGACAATACCCAACCGAAAATAGTTAATTGAGCTGTCGGAGCTCCCGGTGGTCCCTGACGTAGACCTTCGCGTAGTAATGACCCGTAATAATCAGCGCCGATAATAAGCGAAATAGGTTCGTTACCGGACGGGTTGGGATCAGCTAACATAAGATCCTTCAGGTGTGGATAACCCGACCGATTGAATGACACGCGAGTCCGATACGAGCTTAAGCGTGGTAATACAAGCGCAGAAACCGTAGCCGACTCGGAATTCGTTCATAGTATAAGGTCAACGCGAGAGCGCGCTATGCCGATAAACGATTCGCCGACTCCGCTCACCCTTGTTGCCGTAGAATGTCGCTTGGCCCTCAGTGTATGCACAAGGTCGCAGGACACAAAGGTTGCTTCCGCCCCCTGATCGAGGAGGGCACGGACGCGCGCCCGCCTGCCGTTCGTCGCCTCCACCGTGACTACGGCTGTAGCTAGGAATACATGTTGTTTTGTTAACGCATGTTCACGAAGACAATTAATATTAACAGAAGAAGTGGATTTTACTTCGAGATCCTTAGTGGAAGAAGTAGAAGCTGCCTCATCGGCAATGTCGGCAGTCGAGTCAGGGGTGCTAGGTTGAACTTTGTCTTGAGCAGCCTCAACATCTGGATACAGCAGCGTGTGGTGGCGTTGCCCGCATTTATGACAGCTGTGCACCGAAGGGCAGGTTGATGGAAGATGTCCAGAGCGCAGGCAGTTGAAACATCGACGCTGCGACCTCAGAAGATCCTTCCGTTTGGCAATAGTGAGATTCTTAAATTTGAAACAACTGTTTATACGATGTCGACCGCCGCAAGGACACGACTGTTCGATTGCGGACGACGTCGAGAGCGCGTGCAGCGCCGACTTCGAAGTCTTGTTTCCCGTGGAAGCGGACGGAGCGGCTTGGGCATGAAGATTCGAAGAGCACTGTATCGCTTCTAACGTACGTATACGCGCGACTATAAACTCGTCGAGGGACAAGTATGTCGGATATTCGGTACTCTCCCCCTGCTTCATTTCCCATTCGCAGAGGGACGATTTATCTAATTTCCGTAAAGTCATATGTACTATTAGATGATCCCAAGAATCGGTAGGACACCCTAAATTCTTCAAAACGCTTAATACCTCGCGAGTTACGTCACGCAGCGATTTCATGGCCTTGACATTATCGTTAGTAACCGTCGGAAGGTCAGACAATGTTGACAAGTGTGTATGGATCAAGGCTCGCTTGTTATCGTATCTCTCAACCAAAATTTGCCAAGCCGACTCGTAATTGGCCGCGGCAGCCGTCACGTGTTGAAGAAGTAGATTCGCTTCGCCCTCCAAGGTCGACTTCAAATAATGAAGCCTCTGTACGTCCGTTAGAGAGGTATTCGAATGAATAAGCGATTCGTAAAGATCCTTAAAACCGAGCCAATCCTTATACTGACCCGAAAATTTAGGAAGTTGAATGCGAGGGATTTTAATAGTCGCCGAAGCGCCTGCCGAGATCCACGACTCATCCGATAGGGACGCGTGGGCCGAAGGGCCAGACGTAGCATTAAAAGTAGTTATCAGACCATTAAAGTAATCGTAGGCCTCGTAGTAGAGATCCTCTGCGACGTTGTACTCCGCAGCGGTGAAATACGTCTCCTGCTCTAGCTGGTCCTTGGAAGCAGCTTGATGGATACGTGCGTGAAGCTTCCCGCAGTGTTCCCACTTTTCCTGCAGGAGTTGGAGTCGTGCAGCGGCGATAACGGCATTCTGCTTAGCCTGGCCAATCTTCTTATAATTGACCATAACCCGACTCAAGGAGCAGATTCTTGTTGGAGCCAGGACTCAAGGAGCCAGTCGTTGTTCGACGATAAGATCTTCCAGGTGGGCCATGGTCGCAGATTTCCGTTATCTCGAACGACGAAAAACTCACCTTGCTCGTTGGAATGTTGTTTACACGCGGCTTCGTTGATGAAGGTCGCGCGCACTCGTTTTCAAACCGAACCGTTACGCACTTTAGTAGCGTGGTCGCGATGTATTAGAAATTCCGTTCCACAGAAATCCGGCTCGAAGGACCAATTTTACTGT
The DNA here is from genome assembly GCA_916610255.1 of Lasioglossum lativentre. NCBI lineage: Eukaryota > Metazoa > Arthropoda > Insecta > Hymenoptera > Halictidae > Lasioglossum > Lasioglossum lativentre. The sequence goes on along the minus strand of OU744359.1, from coordinate 18,148,453 downwards.
TGCGTATTAAGAATAATTGCCCTAGTAAATACAACAAGAGGAGAGAGCGGAGTGAGAGCAGCTCTCTCCGTTCTATGCCGACTGGGAACGGAATTGGACACTTTTTTAATAAACGCGAATTCTAATGGAAATCAGCAATGTTTATTGTCTTTTACTATAACCACTTCCCTTACGGTTCGCTCATACAATTTGTTCGATTTTTACGGAAAGCGCGGAACCACTCAACAGCGTCGTACTTGGTACAAAATTGTCCGGTTTTAACGAGAAGAGCGTATCGCGACAACACAACAGTTTTGAACAAGAGTCCGTGCAAGAAGAAGAAAGCTCTCGTACAGAGCAGTACTTCTCATTAGGGAAATTAATAGAGTGGGGGGCGGAAGACGGTGCACGACACCACGCGCGTAAATAGACAACCTATGGTAATTACCGACAATCTGATGTAAACCGCGCGACATGCGTCAACATGTCATGCAGGTAATGCAGATTGCCGTGGCACGGGGACCGTCGTCCGCCCTTACGTCGGATTTCTTTCAGAATTCCGAACAACCTCATTTACTAAAATATACTATTACCTAATCAGTATTGAGCCCGGACTGCAGAACCGTCCCCGCGCATTGCTTTGTATCCTTATCCCTTCGTTTTTGTTTATTTTATTCTAATATTTCTTTCTTTTGATGTTATTATTGTTGCTAAACGTTTCATTTTGTTCCTATTATTGTTTAGTTTTGATACCACTGAAGGTCCTATTATTTGAGCTTTGATGCAAGCCCCTTCTTTTATTTTTTAAAAACTTTTTCACAAAGCAATACGCCGCTGGCCGTTCTACTTTCCTCTCATCTTACCTACTCTAGTATCCTGCTTACAATTACCTAATTACATATTCACAACCTACGCGTTAGGAGTCCACACATCCCTCTCCCTTGAGCATTCTTTTATTTATTTATTTATTTCTTTGGTTAATTTGTATTAACCTTCCGCACACGGTCTTTACTTTTACCTGTACTTTTTCTTACTAATGCTCTACTGTCTACTTGTCTTCCTTATTTTATTTATTAGTTAGTTTTCTAACTCTTTGTTTCAACAATGATTTCATTCTATTTTCCTTTACTTTTAATTTGACTTCATTAGGTTTTAACTATTCCATTCAATTTAATTCAATTTAATTCCACAACTTTACATTAGTTGGTTGCTCAACAGATCGGTTGCGTTCACAACAGTTCTCGACACCTCCTATCTCTCCTCTCGTATTCCTTTATTATAATCTGTTCTTAGGTGTCTTCCTCTTTCTCTGCTCTTGTTTCTCCTGTTCCCTACCTCCTACATGTGCTCCTCTTCTTTCAGGGGCAGCCGCGCCGTCCTGTGGCAGAATGCTGCTTGAGGTTTTCCCGCGCGTCCATCCATCTCAGGACCGTTAGCTGTCCCGGAGGGTCACTTCGTTGAGCCTTTGGCCCGGATCCGCACTTTCGCGCCTTGCGTGGATTTCCAGGCTCTTCCATGACCTTCCTCGACCTCAGTTCGCCTTTGATTTCACACTCCACCCGGACGGTACCCCTGAAAAAAGAAGACACATATACAATTTGCCAAGCATCCCTTTACATTGTTAGATCATTAGATCAATTACTAATAGGGTGCCCTTAGCTCTTTCTCTTCTAGTCCTGCTATCCGCACCTCCTTGTGTCCTCTTCCTCGTTGTTTGCCTCCTGCCTTCGTCTTCTCCTTTCCGCTTCCCGGGTCTCCTTCTCTCTTCTTTTTTCCTTCCCTTCTCCTTTCTCTTTCGTTTGTAATATTCCCGAGGAACGTCCGGGGATGAGCGTTCGTTGCCGAGCCTACGGAAGCCTGACAGGTGGCTGCCATCGGTTCGCCCCGGTCTCTTTTAGGGAGGGAGAAGTTGTCACGTGGCAAGTGTTGCCTACGTCCCTAGGACCCGTAACGCGAATCAGTGAGAGTTCGTCGTTGTATTGAATAGACTTGTTGTTTTAGATTCACGGTCGTTACCAAACTTGGAACGATACCGAGACTCTAAGGTAAAGAATGATACAGAAATAAGACTGTACTGAGTCGACGAGACGAAAACGTAAAGCTACGGAAGGCTGAGCAATTGTAAACTGAATGTCGTGTAAGTGTGTCACTACACGAACTGAACGATCAGCTGGGCGCGTCGATCCATCGCGTCCGTCCCCCCGCCGCGCCCGCGAGATTCGAGCTGCTCGATCCACCCGAGGAGCTCGCGGGGAGCGGGGGACGGTGCGGGGACGACGGCGCTCCGAACTGATCGCTCGTTCGCAGTCGAGTTTATTGGACATTTTGAAACAATATACAATGTACAAACAATTAACAATAAAGAATAAATATGGCTATTTAAAAATGTTCTGCGAATCTTCAACACTTGTACACTGGTTTAACAAACGTTTAATAAACAGAATCACAACAGAAATAACGAGTAATAATACACTACGAGACGCTGCGAAACAATGAGAAGTAACGAACGAGGTAACGCACGACGTGACAACGATTAAACGAAACAGGCGGTGATCGATATAGCAACGTGTTGACGCGATTACGGTAGCTAGACGAGTGTCGATCAGCCGGTGCGTAACCGAAAATCACGCGTTCGGCGGCTAACGAGGTGAAGGGGCCGCGCGGAAGACGTGACGTCATCCGCGAGGCTACGCGACGACGGTGAGACGGATCCGTCGCTTGGAGATCGGCCGGAACAGCCAGAAAGAGGGACGAAGAAGGACGAGCTTGCCGTAGCGAAATCGAGCATTGCGAGGCGAAAAAATAACATAAAAAATCGATTCCACCTTCGTGACAAAACGCTGTATCACGTCAATAAAAACAACAGGGAACGACCGATAATTCCTCCACAATTGCGCGACCTCCTTATACAGGAGGCACATGAGATTTACGCACATATTGGTGCAAATAAGACCGTGAAACTCCAAACTGAGGACTTCTACGTGTCCAAATCGCATCGACGGGCGCGGAAAATCGTAGCCTCTTGCAACACGTGACGGCGCGTTAAAATCCCGACGCTTGCGATGCATGCCGATATGCAAAGCATCGTACCGAGGTGTCCTCTTGAGGTGGTGTCTATCGACTTTATCGAAAACGAAAAACATGGGGCGAAAGATAATAGTAAGGAGTATAGAGAGTAGCTGCCGTTAAGAAAACACACACAACAGTTCATGTCATTTGTAATGCAATAAAATTGTTAGTGACTTAGGTGAACAATTCATGCATCAATTATATATGTATTGCATGCGCCCCACGTTTTTCGTTTTAAATCTTACAAGTATTTTCATAGCTATTAAAAATTCACAATCACAAATTTTCAGGACTATCTTTATGGGATTAGCAATCTGTATGGGGTTAGGAACCTGTACGGGGTTAGGAAAAATTATTTTATACTTTTTAGTCCGTTTTTTAAACATATTTTTTTAAAAATTTATTTTTATTTAAAATTATGATTTCAATTATTTTATACTTTTTAGTCCGTTTTAAAAACGTGGTACTTTTTAAAAATTTATTTTTATTTTGTGACGTTCGTCACCACAGTCCGTCCTGCTCTTGCAAGCCCAGGCCGTTCCTGTGGTATATTTTCTCATTCACACGCCACTATATCAAATCTCATAAGAATAAAGTTTCAAGGGATCGTTTCCCTATTGATACGGTCCGTTCCAGTCTAGTGAACCTACTACGTCGCAACCCCCACCAGAAGTCGAAATCATCGAGACAGCGGATCAAATCGATCATTAGTAGTCGACAGTTCGAACCGACAACACCATTCCTGCAGCTGAATTATCTTACGAAATACGATAAGGACATAGTCTGAGAACAGAATTATTTCACGAAATACGATAAGGACATAGTCTGAGAACAGAATTATTTCACAAAATACGATAAAGGACTTAGATGCAGGAACGTCGATCCACCTCCAGTGATCCACTACCCCTTCCACTGGACCAACTTGACATGTGATTGGGACTACCCTCTTCCACCAACGTTGGACTATAAGGGAAGCAGCTGGACACCTACGAAGGCAGTTGAATCAGGAGTCAGTCGAAGGCAGTCGAAGTCAGGAGTCAGTCGAAGTCAAAACCACAGTCGAAGACAGAATCATAGTCGAAGTCAGTCGAAGTCACGAATCAGCTGAAGTCTGAAGTCAGAATTCTTCGGTGCACCATCTAGTGCAGGCATGCACAGGTGGACGATTTGGGAGCCGGAGCCGTGACCTAGCTCGGACATATGGAAGGGGAACCCACGAATTGTAAGCGTGACTTATAAACAGAGCACGACAGAAGACGAGTGGGAGGTGCGTGGAGAAGTGGAGAGCGCGCCTGAGTGGTCAGACTACAATAACGTAGACGCCTCCACTCTCACACGCTTTCGTAGGCCCAAAGCGCTATTTGACTATTTTGAGAGCGACAGAGCGAGTCCGATGTATACAAAACGGGCGAGACAGAGCGAGCGATCAATCAATTGCCATGGTCGGCGTAGTCGGCGTAGAAGTACATATACATATAGTATGTTTGTAGCAATACCTGTTCCTACTCCTATAAACGGCGGTAGCCACGCGTGAGTCGAAAAGTGTGCGAGTGTCATCCGCGAGACTAGGGAGCGTAGATTCGTATTCGGTGTAAAGGAGCCCTCGGAAAGAGGCAACTGAATCAAATATATTTGTTCACAGTAAATCACAGTAAAAATATGTTGTTTAAATGTTTTTGAATACATTATTTTAATGTCACAGCTAAAAACATATACATGTTTCAAGAGAAAAGTAATCCAAATGTAAAAAGTATATATTATACGTAAAAATATTTACACTTAAACATATACATATACTTAACAATACGCAAAGAAATTAATGAAAACAGAGAACTAAAAATACATATACTTGAGAATACATGTAAAATAGAAATATGTATATGCATACTTAAATTGGAAACATGAGTACTTAAAACTATAAGAAATATAAAAACATAGAATAATTAACAAAAAGCGGAGAAAATGTACATACTGGTACCCACACATTGCATATTGGGATTATAAAAAGATTACAAAAAGCATATCTAATCAAAATTTGATATGTCAGTCGAGCGTTTTCCTTTGTTAAGCCTTTTTTCTCTAACTAAATTTGTGATATTAGGCATGATCGTTTGACACGTGCTTAATGTTAGCGTATATTTCAAATTATGGTCCTAAAGTCTTGTTCGTACCGGTGACTTGGTCTTTTTCATGACGGAAAACAATTGTTCGCACAGATACGTTGATCCGAACATGGTGATTATATTCGCAACGTGTTTATGGATATGCGGAAATCTAGAATGCGGAAAGTTCTCATAAAATTGAACAATGTTACTTGTTTCGTTAAATTTTTGCTTTAATAATCTATCGTGCTGTAAATCTATTAATTCTAATTGCAAATTTAGCGGAACTGTATTTACATCAATTGAAAATGGAGTTGCTACTGTTGGGAAATGATCGTGTAATTTATACAAATCTTGGAAACGGTTTGAAAATTCTCCCTCTAAATCTGTTAATATTTTGACATATTTATCGATATTAATTTCGTCGGTGATGACACTTTTCAATTTCGTAAAATGATACAAGTTCTTTGCGCCCAACTGGCCTGTCCATAAATTTATCTTTGTCTTAAATGCACAAATGCTGTCATATAAATCTATAATGATTCTGTCTTTTCCTTGTAATGTTTTATTTAGTATATTTAGATAATCTGTTATGTCAGACAAAAAGGCTAAATCGCATAACTAACTTTTATCTTCCAATTCTGGCACACGATTACCCGTCATATCCATAAATAACATTATTTCGTCACGTAAATTAAAAAATCTGTCTAAAATCTTACCACGACTAAGCCACCGTACATCAGAATGTAATGGCAATTCACCGTAGTCGGAGTTCAATTCTTCTAAAAATGTTCTAAATTGGATTCTTTTTAATCCATTACTTCGAATGTAATTAGTTGTTTTCACTACGACTGACATTACATTTTTTAACTCTATGCTTTTTGCACATAAATTTTCTTGGTGGATTGCACAATGAATAACACTTATTTCATGAGGAACTGCCAGATTCTGCAATTTTGCACGGAGACGACCCACAAAACCTTTATACTTCCCCATCATCGAGGGAGCTGCATCAGTAGTAACTGATACCAATCTATTGAAATCTAACTGCGTATTGTGGATCGCCTCCTCTACGCACGACATAATGTCTTCTCCTGTTGTGCTGTTGCTTAATGTGCAAAAATCTAGCAGTTCCTCCGTAATATGCAAATTTTTATCTACCCCGCGAATAAATATGGCAATGTGTGGTGTACTTGTTACATCCGTTGCTTCATCCAGGGCTAAACTATATACAATAAAACTACGTCCTGCATAAATTAATTGTTTTGCGACGTCCTGTGCCAGTTCCTCAATATGTCTTGCAATGGTCGTCCGTGATAGCCCAATAGTTCTAAATTTGTACGCTTCCTGTGGACACATTTGTTCCGCCGTCAACATGAGGCAATTTTTAATAAATTTGCCGTCGGTATATGGGCGACCGCTCTTCGCAATTTCCAAAGCAATCTGGTAGCTGCATCTTATAGCATTTTCCGTAATGTCATTGCATTTGATGAGACCGATACCAAATCAATACTATCGATACCAATAGTAATGATACCTGTTCGATACGGCATCATAACTTGGGGATTGGTATCGATAGTATTGATTTGGTATCGGTCTCATCACTACTATAAACAGAATAATTAAAATGGAAACTGTAGCGACTGTAGCCTCTACTTCTACTTCTAAACGCAGGAGTGGTCCACAGGGATTCAAACAGTCGTGGAAGACCGAGTTCTTTATCACAGAACACAATGAAACAGTTAAGTGTTTGATTTGTTTCCAAGTGTTTCAGTCTACAAAAGTATATAACTTTCGAAGACACTTCGATACATTTCATCATAGCGAGCTCGAGAACCTCTCGGCCGAAGAACGTCTTCAAGAAGTCGAAAAATTGAAGAAATTATTACTGGAAAGAGAGGATGAAGATGTAAGTATATTATAATATACCACAGACGAGATATATCACCGACGGGAATCTCGTCGGTGGATACAGGAATAGACCTGACTGTATTACCGACATCTGCATTACCGATCTGTAGTAGCGACACCTGAAAATGCCAGTGATAGCAATAATTTTCTTTAAATTATATCCATAATTTGCTATTAAACCGACTATAAATATTGTGCCCCTCGAAATAATAATAATACATCTTTTTAATTCCATAGAGGTGTTGACACTGATCAGTAATGGGACTCAATGGGAGTCACTCTGGGGTGTCAGGTCTATCCCTATATCTCGTTTGTGATTATACTTTAAGTTTAATTTCAATTAGATCACTACTATGAAAATACTATTAGTTCTTATGAAATATATCGTAATTAATTATTTCCAATGAAGGAATGCAATGACATTACGGAAAATGCTATAAGATGCAGCTACCAGATTGCTTTGGAAATTGCGAAGAGCGGTCGCCCATATACCGACGGCAAATTTATTAAAAATTGCCTCATGTTGACGGCGGAACAAATGTGTCCACAGGAAGCGTACAAATTTAGAACTATTGGGCTATCACGGACGACCATTGCAAGACATATTGAGGAACTGGCACAGGACGTCGCAAAACAATTAATTCATGCAGGACGTAGTTTTATTGTATATAGTTTAGCCCTGGATGAAGCAACGGATGTAACAAGTACACCACACATTGCCATATTTATTCGCGGGGTAGATAAAAATTTGCATATTACGGAGGAACTGCTAGATTTTTGCACATTAAGCAACAGCACAACAGGAGAAGACATTATGTCGTGCGTAGAGGAGGCGATCCACAATACGCAGTTAGATTTCAATAGATTGGTATCAGTTACTACTGATGCAGCTCCCTCGATGATGGGGAAGTATAAAGGTTTTGTGGGTCGTCTCCGTGCAAAATTGCAGAATCTGGCAGTTCCTCATGAAATAAGTGTTATTCATTGTGCAATCCACCAAGAAAATTTATGTGCAAAAAGCATAGAGTTAAAAAATGTAATGTCAGTCGTAGTGAAAACAACTAATTACATTCGAAGTAATGGATTAAAAAGAATCCAATTTAGAACATTTTTAGAAGAATTGAACTCCGACTACGGTGAATTGCCATTACATTCTGATGTACGGTGGCTTAGTCGTGGTAAGATTTTAGACAGATTTTTTAATTTACGTGACGAAATAATGTTATTTATGGATATGACGGGTAATCGTGTGCCAGAATTGGAAGATAAAAGTTGGTTATGCGATTTAGCCTTTTTGTCTGACATAACAGATTATCTAAATATACTAAATAAAACATTACAAGGAAAAGACAGAATCATTATAGATTTATATGACAGCATTTGTGCATTTAAGACAAAGATAAATTTATGGACAGGCCAGTTGGGCGCAAAGAACTTGTATCATTTTACGAAATTGAAAAGTGTCATCACCGACGAAATTAATATCGATAAATATGTCAAAATATTAACAGATTTAGAGGGAGAATTTTCAAACCGTTTCCAAGATTTGTATAAATTACACGATCATTTCCCAACAGTAGCAACTCCATTTTCAATTGATGTAAATACAGTTCCGCTAAATTTGCAATTAGAATTAATAGATTTACAGCACGATAGATTATTAAAGCAAAAATTTAACGAAACAAGTAACATTGTTCAATTTTATGAGAACTTTCCGCATTCTAGATTTCCGCATATCCATAAACACGTTGCGAATATAATCACCATGTTCGGATCAACGTATCTGTGCGAACAATTGTTTTCCGTCATGAAAAAGACCAAGTCACCGGTACGAACAAGACTTTAGGACCATAATTTGAAATATACGCTAACATTAAGCACGTGTCAAACGATCATGCCTAATATCACAAATTTAGTTAGAGAAAAAAGGCTTAACAAAGGAAAACGCTCGACTGACATATCAAATTTTGATTAGATATGCTTTTTGTAATCTTTTTATAATCCCAATATGCAATGTGTGGGTACCAGTATGTACATTTTCTCCGCTTTTTGTTAATTATTCTATGTTTTTATATTTCTTATAGTTTTAAGTACTCATGTTTCCAATTTAAGTATGCATATACATATTTCTATTTTACATGTATTCTCAAGTATATGTATTTTTAGTTCTCTGTTTTCATTAATTTCTTTGCGTATTGTTAAGTACTTTTTACATTTGGATTACTTTTCTCTTGAAACATGTATATGTTTTTAGCTGTGACATTAAAATAATGTATTCAAAAACATTTAAACAACATATTTTTACTGTGATTTACTGTGAACAAATATATTTGATTCAGTTGCCTCTTTCCGAGGGCTCCTTTACACCGAATACGAATCTACGCTCCCTAGTCTCGCGGATGACACTCGCACACTTTTCGACTCACACGTGGCTACCGCCGTTTATAGGAGTAGGAACAGGTATTGCTACAAACATACTATATGTATATGTACTTCTACGCCGACTACTCCGACCATGGCAATTGATTGATCGCTCGCTCTGTCTCGCCCGTTTTGTATACATCGGACTCGCTCTGTCGCTCTCAAAATAGTCAAATAGCGCTTTGGGCCTACGAAAGCGTGTGAGAGTGGGGGCGTCTACGTTATTGTAGTCTGACCACTCAGGCGCGCTTTCCACTTCTCCACGCACCTCCCACTCGTCTTCTGTCGTGCTCTGTTTATAAGTCACGCTTAGTGGGTTCCCCTTCCATACGTCCGAGCTAGGTCACGGCTCCGAGAGCGCACGGGAGCTGTTCGGGAGCAGGTGAGCCGCTCTGAAAGGTAAGAGCTGTGTATGCCTGATCTAGTGCAACGACTGTTCGCGTTCACCTTCCTCAATCCAAACTTTTAACCATTTACCTACTTCCATCGTTCTCGATGATGAAACCGAGAGCACTTTGAACTATTTGTAGTTCTGGCCTTCAAACTGAGAGGATACACCACCTCCTTCCTAATCCCCTTATACGTCGATATTGCTGCGTGCGGACCGGCAAAGAATAAATTCATTTGCGTGTGCGGATGTGCGTGTATCAAGAACCTTAGTCGTGAGAGGAGTCGCCAACCACTTTTTCACCCCTGTCCTATACCTACACGTTCGAGCACGGCGGACTGGGTCCAGCCTCTCGAGCTCCCCCACTACCACAATCTTGGCGGACTAGGTCCAGCCGATTGTGCGTCCTTCAATTTTCCCTCGAACTAGGCGGACTGGGTCTAGCCGTTCGAGTTCCCTCACCTACCACAATCTTTGCGGACTGGTTCTAGCTGATAGTGAAGTCTCCAATTTTCCTCGAACTAGGCGGACTGGGTCCAGCCGTTCGATCTACCTTACTCACCGCAATCTTGGCGGACTTGGTCCAGCCGATTGCGTGTGTGTACTCCAATTCACGGCCAGGCGGACTAGGTCCAGCCGACCGGGGATCCCATCCCGACATTCTCTCTCTGACGACGGAACGACGTAACTCGCCCTACGTCGCAACGAACCGTGGACATCAAAAGAAATTCGCACGCGTAAAAACGTAACGTCTTCGCGGACCCCGCGTGAGACGTAACAATTTAAATAATTATTTTCAGCTTTTTAGTCTTGTGTGTATGAAATTTTTCTATCGATTTTATTATGAGATTATAACAGAGACATGTAGTAAATTTCAGACGATATTGCGACCGCGTCATATCGAAACGCCGCACAGTGGGCCAGCATGACGCGGTAGCTGTTCATGAGCTAAGAAATCAACGTCCTCATATCGATTTTTAACGAATGTACCTTGTTTCTTAAATGTCCATTACATTCGAAAACGATAATATTAATTAAAATTATTAAAAACTCTCGTCAGAATAAACGTTGAAAGATCAAACTTTTTCAGATACCGTTTTTTACCGAAAAAATTCCTTTTTTCGTAACGCTGTCCTGGAATACATCGTGAACATTATGAGCCCATTTTCTTTATGGATAGTATATGCGACTATATTTAAGACGCACTTGGAATTAAAAATTTTTGTTAATAACTTAAAAAAATACTCTTTGAACTGAAGAGATCCGTCAAAATTTTTCATTTTTGACAAGAGAGAAGTTAAAAAGTTTAAAAAAGTTCAAGCTCTAACAAAGTGGAAAAAATTCACGTCCCAACTCAAACCAACTTTTAAATTATGATAGTTTAAAGAGTCCCATGACACGCAATTCCGCAGCGAGTCGCGGCGCACGAGACGCATTGACGATCACTCAGCGGCTCTTAAGTTATTTACATTCTTAATCAAACGGCGAGTCCAAGGACCCTTAGAACCATTAGCCCATTCTTCAATCCACCGATCAGTCGAGGCAATCTTAATCCCTTCAGTTTCTTCTTGAATTTGTAATAAAGCAACGTCATCATTAATCAAAACACCTCTAAATAATCTTCTTTTTCTAATTTTATAGATCTTCTCTCTGTCTCGAAAAATATAGCCTATAGGTTTTATACCAGTTATTACACATAAGGCATCGCAGTTCTTTGAACTCTCTTGAGAATGGTTCTATTTCTGCAGAAGGAAATGGCTCGAGAGCCCCAGATCGGAGAAGCATAGGCAACAACAGACTCTACTACATAATAATATAATTTACGACTTAGAGTATTAGGGCCGCCAATATTACCAGTGATCCTCATGATCTGCGCCATGATTTTAGTAGCAGAGGAAGAAACTACATCGACATGTTTAAAGAAATCTCTATAACCGTTAAGTGTTACCCCTAAATATTTAGTATCAATGGACAGTTTCAAATAATGGCCGCAAATGAATAAATTAAAATTAGGACGAATCCTTTTCTTATTTAAAAAGATAAATTTGGTTTTGGCAGGAGACAGCTCCAAACCCAACTCAGAAAGCCCAACAGAGATCTTATCGTTAACAAAGTCACAAATATCTTTCCTCAGGTGAGCCAAATTCCCACCAGAGCAAAGTAACGCAATGTCATCGGCATATGCGATCACTCTAATATTAGCAGGAGGTTTCAACGTGATAACTTTATCATAAATCATGTTCCAGATAATGGGCGCAATAATGGAACCCTGAGGCACACCACGCATCATCTTAACCCGGGTCCAGCCATCAAGAGCTCTGAAGCAAACAGATCTATTCTTAAAGTAGCACTGAATAATCCTCTGAAGAACCAATGGAAAGTTACGTTCACGCATATTTACAAAAATCATATTCCAGTCAATACTATTGAAGGCATTACGGACGTCCAAAGAAACCAGAATACCATAACGACTTTTTAATACAGTGGATTCAGCAAAATTATCAACAATCTCTAAAGCATCCATTGTGGATTTATACCTGGTAAACCCAAACTGATTAGTAGCATAAGGAATGTCTCCAAGAGTAGCAAGAATTCTATTCTTTAACACAGTTTCCAAGACCTTACTGATAGTATCCCCTATACATAAAGGACGGAAATCACTAGGCAAAGAGGTATCATTTTTGTTTTTACGAAGTAAAATGCACCTACTCGACTTCCATTTCACCGGAAATAGACCAGAACTCAGACAAAAGTTAACAAAATTGACAAATTTATCAGGGTCGTATCTCATGATACCACGAATAATTTGAGGTGGAAGAGTATCGAGACCAGCAGCCTTCCTGATCTTAAAGTTGTCGGCAATATCTAGAATTTCACCTCTATTGGTTAAGAAGGAAGGTTCACAACTAAGAGGACCAAAAGAATCATACACGACATGATCTACAGATCTAGGAAAAAGTGAGCCAAGGATGTTCCGGGCTTCAATGCGGCTAAGAGTAGGCGGAGGTAAGCGAACTTCAAATCTTCTTTGGATAACACGATATGGTTTACCCCACGTGTCCAATTTCAATAAGTCTACAAATGCCTTCCAAGCACGTGTTTTAGCATCTGAAATTGCATAGCCTAATTTTCTCTTATTACTTTTGTATAATTCTATTTCCTCGCAAGCATCTAAGGCTCTACTGATTCTCCTTTGCATAATTCTTCTAGATTTATTAGTCTCGTCCCTGAGTAATTTAATAGTGTCATTCCACCAATAATTATTCCGGTGTTTAAAATTATAAATCTTTTTCCTCATGCTCGATTTACAGGCAGTAACAATATTCTTAACGTAAGTGCAAATATCCTGCTCAGATCCGAAAGCAATATATGAATTTAGTCTATCGTAATTAGCAGTGAAAACCTCAGGGTCTAAAGTCTTGAGATTCCATGTATAGCGTCGATTATACCATTTAATTAAACGGCGATCATTCACCGAATCCACGATATTATGCAAAATGTAATAGTGATCAGAAGCATTGAATTTATACGAAATAATACTTTTAATTAAATGACACAGATTACCACTGGCACAAATAATATCAACCTTAGAACGCCGATTGTTACGCAAAAAGGTATAATTACCTCTAAACATAATGGGTACCAGGTTCATATCAACTATATATTCGCTTAAAATATGACCGCGATTATTTTGCAAAACATCACCAAAGAAATGAGACCTTGCATTAAGATCACCAATCAAAATAAAAGACTTAGCAATCGATGATTTAAAAAGACTTAATTCTACGAGATAAAGATGAAAATCATCAATAGTACAATTGGGACTGATATATACATTACATAAAACAAAACTCTTAAATCTAAGTGCGCAATAAAAACTACCAACTATTTTGTCAGCATTAATGAACTTAAAATCAGTGTTAACAATCCATATAGCCGATAAACCATCATCAAAAGTAATCCAATAATCTTCCTTACGGAAAATTTCTTCCATTAACACAATGTCGACCTTCTCATCCTGTACAAATTGCGTCAGTATTCCTCTTTAAGATCATTAACTTTAGCCCTAAAAAGGGGGCAACTCATGGACGTCATCAAATGTTTAAAATTTTTACCAATTTTAAGACAGTCTAGACAACATAAACCATCTTTACAATCCGAGATGTTATAGCCGTCCTGATTGCAACCTCTACATCTCTCCTTGCCCATAATTATTGCCTTGCAATTACCGCTAAAACATTTAATTAATTTAGGAGGCGGCACCAACCTGGCAACCGACAGACCAATTCGGATTTTACCCAGCTTAACAACATCATCAAGGCACCTGACAGGAGTCTCGATGACGGCCATGCGAGACCCCATCGGAGTGGTTCTAACCACCTTGGCCCTGAGATCTTCCGAACATACCTTCAGTGAATTCGCCAAAGCCTGCACAACATCGACCAACTCAACAATAGGATCCAAATTGCGGACCTCCAAATCAAATTTCTTCGTAACAGTGGAGATACCATGGCCAGTACCAAAAACCTTAGTCAAGTTATCCTTAATGACATTAACATTAACCTTACTATCTACCTCCAAAAGCAGATGCCCTGCCTGGGTTTTTCGTACATTTTTAGTACACTGTGCATCTTCCTTGGAACCAACAATTTTCATGTACACTGATTTAAAATCAACTTCTTTAGTAACATCAACTATAATGGCGTCAGGCCTGGGGGTCGCCCATCTGGGCAGCCCACTATTCTTCTTTTTACTAGAAGCACTAATCTTTTTCTTCTTTCCAGATTCTACAACACTGCTGTCAGACGCAACTGACTCAATTCTCTTCTCCCGCTGAAGCATCCTTCTGCTCTTCACAACAGCAAAAGGAACCTCTACACGAGAGACAGAAGTAACAGTAGGCTTAAGGTAAGTGTTAACCTCATCAGGAGGTTTCCCAGCTGAACGTTTACGGGAACGTCTATGATTTTTAATTAAAACTTTAATTTTCTGCATCAGCTCCTCATCCGAGGTAATATCCTCGTCAGAAGAAGCAGCAACAACTTTCCGGGAAACAACCTTGGCATCCTTAGTACCAGGTACAACAAACTCAAAAGGACCATCTTTCCTTTTCTTATATTTGACCTTATCAGCGTAAGAAGTCATACCTGGAGCTAGGGAAGAAGGAGCCCTATCATCTCTGTCAGAGTGATCACGGGTCTTCCTCTTCCTCCCCTCCATCTCAACACTAAATGGGGAACCAGACCGACCAGAGACGGACATCCCGTCCGCCAAGTTCTTATTTTTACAGGAATCATCCAGCCTAGAGGGCACATCAAAGGACTGCCTATCCCGGAACCGATTCATCTCGTGGACACCGACCGAGAAACCATCCATCCTGCCGGTGAGTCTTACAATCCTATCCTTGTATTCAACTTTTACGTTCTTATTAGAGCCAAGTTTCTTATTAAACCAGCAATTCTAATCGCCATCGGATCAACCATCATACCAGCAGAAGACTCATTTAAATCCACAGAATCATTTTTCCCGTCAGCCAAACCACTAATAATTTTTCTCTTTACAGGTAGTCTATCAACAGGAGCAGAAGAAGAATCAGCACCAGTCGGAATCCCACCAGCCCGAACCTCAGTCACGACATCCGGAGAAACCGGAAGAGAGCGGTATCCCCGCTCCCAGGACCTCCTAGCCACCTGGCCCCTACCGGTCAACATAGGGCTAACAAGAGACGGAGACGGCGACCTAAGGAAAGACCTGGCAACCTTTTATCGACCTCTGCCCGCTCACGAGCAGAGACCACAACAACAGGTTCAAAAAAGGAACCGGTAAGCACACCATCCCTACTTCCACCAGACAAGATCATCCTTTCACGGACACTTTCCAACGTCATCCTTTCAGAAGAAGGATTTGCTAAATCTTCACCAGTAACAATTGCCTCCGACAGTACCTGGTGGTCTATGCCTGTCGGCACGCGGTAGATGGATGACGACGTAGAGGGGCCCGCTCGCCCACCACCATCTACGCCAGTACTGGGGTATCCCTCCCCTGCACCGTAAACGATATTCTTTTCCGGTGTGTCTGCCATGTCAATTTAATTTAATCGCCTTACTTGCCCTAGTCCGTTCCAAATCCCATCCAGGTACCAGCCTACTCCGTTCACATTCTGTTCCAGCCGAAGCCGAAACAGAATCCCAGGGAGCCTCACGAGGAGGTGGAGTAGGTGGATTTTGGCCAGTATGGACCCGCCGACTTCGCCAAAATTCCTCAACACCAGGCCTCTCTCCCGGACACTTACCGAAGGTAAGTATCAAGGTAAGTACCCAGTTCAGAAGAACATCAGCTCCATCGTGGTTTCCATTCGGAAGGTCACGTCATCCAGTCCCATCAGGAATCCATACCAACCTTCGCCCCCCAAGAGTGGAAAGACCTAACCCAAACCTGTCTTATGATTTTTTTTATATTATACAACCATTTATAAACAATAGAACTTCTTGCTAGCTCAGTTGAATCATTTGTACTTGAGAGAGCATAGCATCAACATCGCAGCATAGCATCACAGCAGTTTTCCCATATTGGAAACCAGTATTTTATCTTTGTTAAATAGAATTATTGTATAGATTTTCATTTATTAATAGGTAAATATAATTATAAACCGCAAATCCGTATGATTAATTGATTATAGTCGGTAACTGTCTAAAATATAATACTTATTTTTGTTTAAATATTTGTAATTTTTTAAATAAGACAGTAATAACACGTTTTTGTTATTTCATTAATTGTAATAAAATTCCTCGATTCAAAAATTATGGATTATACTCTTGTTTGAAAGCCTGAACAGCCAGTTTTCAATTATTATTAATTATTCACACGATTTTTCAGACATTTCCGGTGGTGTGACAAAAAAATGTTTCCTACAAAAAGTAATCAGTAGTCAGTCTTCTACAAATTTCAATATAAAATTTAAAAAAAAAATATTTTTTTTAATAAAAAATTGAGGTCACCTTGATTATTTATTTATCACTATATATTTTTTATTTAATAACATTATAGCTGATGCCAAGACGAATTCAACGACCTACTTACTGTGGTCTTTAAGTTTTGAAATAACGCTAAAATAGACGTGAACAGCTAAATCGAAACAAATATTATTATAGTATAATAATACATAGTATCTTTGTAAACACCGCACGGAGCTCGAACGCACACTGAGCTCCTTCGGTGCGAAATGGGTCAGTGGAGTGGGGATGAGTCAGAGTGGGAACACGTAGTAGAGTGGGGACGCTGAACGCGATGACGTACTACCGAGCGTCACGACATGGGGTATAACGGTTAGATTTATTAATAATTTATATATCCTAACCGCATAGACTTTTTAAAAAAATTTTTTTTAAATATTGCATTGTCAACCAGTTCTGAGCTATGTTTAAAATTTGAAGTCTCTAGCATCGGGAAGTTAGTTTAAAATTGTTGGAAATATCAAACACCTTCCTCAGCATGTGTAAACGAGTGCGCATGTGCGTGTGCGCAGGGGTGTGTGTGCGCATGACGAGATCGGTATGTGACGAGCGATGTGCGTAGCGACAAGGATCTGAGAGAGTTCTAGAGTCGAAACAAGCAGACGTAAAAGTGAGAGTAAAAACATTTAAAAAGACCGTAGGCAAAAGTATTTTTCAGTTGCGCGTTAAAAGTTTAAAAAATAAGTTTATTATTGTTTTCTTTATAAATAAGCATTGTAAATATTGTGCAATTAAATTAAAGGTACTATTTAAGAGAACACGTGGTACACCTAACCAACAAATAGCTCATTCAAACGGAGTCGGTGTCTCTGAAAGCTGCGATATAAGTGGTTTCATCGCGTTAAACAGTGAGGATATCGCCAATCGCGTTCGAAAAAGTGAATAGGCGTTTCGATTAACACGACGCAAGAAACACACCTGGTGATTTTGGTGCAAATTAATATTGAGGAAAGTGAACAAGTTACCAATAGTAGCGAAGTGAATCACGAGGTGTCGCTTATTGTAACAAGTGAGAAACCTTGCATTTTGCGCCGTGTGTCAGGCAACCTGGGCAGCCGCGAAACCGGACGGACAGTCGACGTCGGCTTCGTGCAAAATTGTAAAAGTAAATTGAACATTGCCCTGACAGAACCGTTTGGAGATTGAGGAGTCGCCCAGGCCATGTACTCGTGCCCTGCCGATGAGTCGTTATCTGCCACCCACGTTCTTGTGAGTTACTAACGAATAGGTGCCGTTTGCCCCTCCCGGAACACCGGCAGGACCGTTCGTCGCATCCTATCTTTGTTAGTAGAGCTGTAGGAGCGATTGAGTGATAATCGCATAGGTCCCACAAAAAAATCGTTTGGAGATCGAGATGTCGTCCAGGCCACTCAGACGTGCCCTGCCGACAACTCGTTATCTGCCACCCACGTTTTGTGGATTTGCTGACGAATAGGTACCGTTCACCCCTCCCGTGAATACCGGCAGGACTGTTCGTTGTACCCCATCTTCGTCAGTCACCTTACAACAACTTAAATTATCGTATGGTCGTATAAGCTCACAAAATCGTCTGGAAATCGTCTCGTTCTTACGAGAAATAATGGTTACATCGGATAAAGTAACCGATCCGGTGTAGTTAAATAATCTCGAGATTAGACATTAAAAAGAGATAACAATAGTTTGGTTACACTACGAAGATGCGTTTGCGGCGCACGATAGGGGAATAACAAGTCACCTTCGAGGAATTTTCCACTTTACTGTGTCAAGTGGAAGCTTGCTTGGGTAATTACAGTAAAAGCTCCTTCATTGTCCAAAGGCCGGGGGTTTGAGCTGACAACGATCGTGCCCGGACATTATTTTACCACGGTTTTATTAACTCGCTTTCTTGTCTGTCTGTTTGTTCGGTACAAATTTTACAATTGATTTTAAACTAACTTCCCGATGAGCTAGAGACTTGAAATTTTAAACATAGCTCAGAACTGGATGACAATGCAATATTAAAAAAAAATTTTTTTAAAGCCTACGCGTTCAGGATATATAAATTATTTTATTATTAATATGAAAAAAATCTAACCGTTGTAACCCATCGTACTACCTCTACGTCCCCACTCTACTATGTGTTCCCACTCTGACTCATCCCCACTCCACTGACCCGTTTCGCACCGAAGGAGCTCAGTGTGCGTTCGAACTCCGTGCGGTGTTTACAAAGTTACTACGTACTATTTGTTTACCAAGCGAAAGAACAGTTACACCGAAATTCTTCGTCGAACCTTTATGGAATAAAATATTGGTATACACCAATATGGCGGCGCCCATATCTGTTACTTTCTGAGGTGAAACAATAAAAATTACTTATAAAATTACTCAAATTTACATGCTCATAACTTTTTAACGAGTGGTTTCCGTGGTCTGGGATTTCGATATAAGAGTTTTCTCGCCGAAATGAACAAGATAAGACATAATAATCGAAAATTTCTGGGTTCCTAAGAGTTAACCCTTTTAATTGATAGAAAAATTTCACACACACAAGACTAAAAAGCTGAAAATAATTATTTAAATAAAAATAAATTTAAAAAAAAATACCACGTTTTTAAAACGGACTCAAAAGTATAAAATAATTTTTCCTAGCCCCGTACAGGTTCCTAACCCTATACAGATAGTCCTGAAAATTTGTGATTGTGAATTTTTAATAGCTATGAAAATACTTCTAAGATTTAAAACGAAAAACGTGGGACGCATGCAATACATAGATAATTGATACATGAATTGTTCACATAAGTCACTAACAATTTTATTACATTACAAATGACATGAATTGTTGTGTGTGTTTTCTCAACGGCAGCTACTTCCTACACTCCTTACTATTATCTTTCGCCCCACGTTTTTCGTTTTAAATCTTACAATATTTTCATAACTATTAAAAATTCACAATCACTTTTCAGGACTATCTGTATGGGGTTAGGAACCTGTACGGGGCTAGGAAAATTTATTTTACACTTTTAAGTCCGTTTTTTAAACATATTTTTTTTTATTTATGACTGCGTCTAGATATTGCGCCGCCCGCGCCGAGCGAGGCTTCAGTAGAGAGCCGAACATAGAGAAGGACAGAATGAAATACGGATCGCGTGACCGAAGCGTGTCGCCGTCGCCGCACAGTTTAAAGGTCCGCGTGTTCTCACTGTACATAATGCCAATTAAAAATGCTTCATTTTTCATTATTTTTTTATGGGGCTTTCACTGGCATGTTTCTGTCGTTTTCTGATTAGAACAAGACTATATATAGCATATGTTTAAATAAACAACTTAACATCTCGAAAATATGCTCATGAAGAATTAGACTTAGAATTTTGCAAATTAACGGAGTTACAGCCCGTAGGAGCACAGCGCAAGTTGCGCTGTGGGCACGATCGTTGTCCAGCGCCTATGTTTTGACATGAATTTGGCCTCTTCGTACAAGATCTAGTTTTGCATTTTTATTAATTCATTTTCGATTCAATTAGACCAGTGATGGGCACGGTAGGGGCCCCTGAGTTGCTTACTTCTCCCACCAACCTCATCAGCTATGGAGGGACGTATGAGGGGGGAATCGAAGGCACTGGAAGGCATGAGGCACCGATGCGCAGCGAAGGTGCGCGCTACACAAAAGAGTAGTCGGTGGGGGAAGCTTCTTGACTGCGGCAGTCAAAAATGCCCATCTCTGAATTAGACTTTAGTGAAACGGCTAGTTAAATGACAGAGAAAAGCATTCTCAGTCAAAACAGTCAACTGTCTGGCTTTAGAAAACTCCTTATTTCCTTGCCATATTCCTTTCCTATTGTTCTCCGTTCTGTGCAGGTCTGGTCAGTCCTGAGACACATCTGGCGACCAGATCCACGCAGGCCTAATCCTCTTCTTTGCCTCTTCCATGTCCTACAGTACTCCATACCGTCAATGAAACCACTCAATAAAGTTGAAATTATATCGTGTTTGGTGTCATTTTAAACAGAAAAATGCGACAAATAAGGCAATGAAAGTCCCATAAACAAATAATGAAAATTAAGATATTTGTAAAATCGATTCCTCGAGTCAATGTTGTGGTGTTCACACCGATATACCCGAGCTGACATCAATCGTCGCCACCTTGCGGAGCGACTCAACGTTGACAGGCAGTCGAGTGGGTAGGCACTGGACAACCATCGTGCCCACGATTCAGGACAACGAAGGAGCGTTTACTGTATTACGTTTAGGGGAGGCAGCTCCGATGACCTTGACCTTAACATATATTGTCAAGGACTACATTTTGAATAACTTTTGTCATTACAAACTACCCGGTGCTCGGTCTTAGTTTTCGAGATATTTGCAAAAAACTATTGCTAGTACTAAATTGAATTTTCCGTATTCGTGCACGCTCCGTGGCAACGTAAGCCTGCTCCGACGTAGCGTCAGTTTACTGTTTTTGTAAACACGTTGTCGAGATGACAAAGAAAACAGGGTCTCACTCTATATAGGGTGATACATATATATAGGGTAAGTTTTCAATTTTGAAAGACTACTCCGGGTATTTCGCCTGCGTGGTCGGGCCGGACGCCTGGTCGGCCCTCTCCGCCCCTGCCACGACCTAACCCAGACCTCACTCTGTTCGCATTATTTTTCCAGTGCTATTTAAAATTCTGGATGGCAACTATAATGCAAAGATCATGCGAACAGAGTGAGGTCTGGGTTAGGTCGTGGAGGTTAAAGGGCATGCGAAACACCCCGCAGGTCTGATGATGAGACGGCCCGACATTTTCACCGAGCCTTAAAAAGCTCAAAAACTTAAAATTTAGGTAGCATGGCCGTTTTATCGATGATGACCGTCCCGTCTAGTAAGTCGACGACTCTGAAAGTGGCCCGGGCCATATAAAACAGAGACGCGACGGAAAAACGAAGGATAAACGCAACCCGATACTTGCTTTTAGCAAGAAGGGCCGAGAGCCGGCAGTGCCAATTGTTAAACCGATGATGAAAGAACGGCGTGCCTTACGGAAGCGAGGGTTGGCACGGCCGCCCTTTCCCGGCGATTGCATTACTAGTACTACTACCAGGTCGTGGAGGGGGTGACCTTGGGGAGCTAAGGGTGGCATGGATTCCAAACGGCACTTCGGTTCCGAATGGAAACCACGATGGAACTGATGATCTTCTTTGAAGAATTTCGGTGAAGTTGTGGGTCCATGCCGGCCAAAATCCTCCTACTCCACCTTCTCGTGGTGCTCTCTGAGCTTCTGTCTTGGCTTTGGTCAGAACAGAAGGCGGACGGAGTAGGCAGGTATTTTAGTTTCCTTTAATTTCCTATTTTATTTATTCATTTCTTTTATGTTCTCGTTATTTATAATTTACCTTTTGTTGTTGTACTTACCTTTAGTTATATGATTTATTACTTACCTTATGTTATTATTATTTACATTATATTATTTATCTTATTCTATGTTGTTATACTTACCTTACCCTATTAGTTCCGTTATATATATATTTATTATTTACATGTTTATTTTTCTTATACTTACTTATTTTATTTCTTCTCTTTTCCGTTCTTTTTCTTTTATTTTTCTGGATGGACTATTTGGCGACGACCCGGGCACGTTAAGAAGTAGAAATATGGCAGAACGACCTAAAAGTGAAGCCGTTTACGGTGCAGGGGAGGGATACCCCAGTACCGGTGTGGTAGGTGGTGGGCGAGCGGGCCCCTCCACATCGTTATCCATTGACCGCGGACAGGTGATGGTAGACCTCCAGGCCACACCTGTAGTAATAGCTACTGGAGATGATTTTAGAATTCCTGGCTCACCTGTGTTAGGAGAGAAGTTTGGTGATGGCAGAAGATCCTCTTGTGGCTCTGATAGGTCACATAGGGGTTCTTTCTTTGAACCTGTGGTGGTTGTCTCTGCCCGCGAAAGAGCAGCTGTTGACCAAAGACTAATTGATGAGGGTGGAGTTTCTACTCCCCCTTGGATTGACTCCGGCGATGAGGAGAGAAAGCGTGCTATCGCTAAGACTTTTCTTAAGTCTCCTCCTCCTTCGCCGTCGAGGAATAGTATGTTAACTAATAGAGGCCAGGTTGCTAAAAGGTCACGCGATCGTAGACATCGATCACTTCCAGTTTCTTCTGATGTTATGTCCGCAATGAAAGCAGGTGGTTTTTCATCCGGTATTGCTGCTCCTCCTGTTGGTGAACCTGCTAAAAATGAGTCTTTTGGATTGAAGACTGGTGATGTCTCCATTGTCTTACCGTCTCCTGTTGATGTAGCAGCTGATCCTATGGCTGCGAAAATGGTTTCACTGATGGAAAAATTCCAGTGTTTGCGGATGGAATTGCGTGACATTAGCAACTATATGATTAAAAACAAAAATGTTAGAGTAGAATACAAAGAAAGAATTGTTAAACTTACCAATAGTCTTGATGGCTTTTCTGATGGTGTTCGGGAAGCCGATGCTCTCCGGGCTGGTCGTTCTATTGGTGATGTTTCACCTAGACCGTTTGACGCACGTAATAATTTAAAGATGATGGATGATGTTTCTGTCTCAGGGAAGTCTGATTCCATGTACAGTGTGATAATGGATAGGAGGAAGAGAAAAGAGCGTGATTTCTCTGATGAAGATGCCTCCTCTGTTGCTCCCAGGAGTGTTTCCTACGCCGATAAGGTGAATCTGAAGCGTAGAAGGGACAGTGTTGCTGAAATTTCCGTTCCTGGCAGGAGAGGTCCTGGGGTCATCGCTCGTCCGGCTGTTGATGCTGCTTCTGCCTCTTCTGCGGAAAATGACTCGACCTCGGATGAGGAATTGATGGCTAAGATTAGAGAACTGATAAAAAATCATAGACGTTTGCGTAAGCGTTCCTCTAGTAAAGTAGATGATAAGAAGGATAGATCAAAAACTATTAAATCCAAACCGACGATTACCTCTATTACTCCTGTTGATGATTTTACTATGGTGAAAGGTAGAAGACAGCTCCAGTTGGAAAGGAGGTATGCTCGAGTTTCTGACGGTAGTGCTGGTCCTGTAAAAAAGAAAAAACCTGAAAAGAAGAAGATTAGTAATGGACCACCTAGATGGGCGGTCCCGAGGCCTGATGCTCTAATCATTAACGTGAATAAAGAAGAAGATTTTAAAAATGTATATATGAAAATTGCCGGCTCCAAGGAGGATGCACAGAATATCAAAGGTGTTCGGAAAACCCAAGCTGGACACCTTCTCATTGAGATCAACGATAATGTTGTTGTTAACTCCATGAAAGATAACCTTGGTAAGGTTCTTGGCCCTGGTCATTCTGTTAAGACGGTCACCAAGAAGTTTGATCTGGAGGTACGGGATTTGGATCCTGTCATGGGACTTGATGACGTTGTTCAGGCCCTGTCTGGTTTCCTTGGTGCTGATCCTGCTGACTTTCGGGCCAAAGTCTTAAGGACTACACCGATGAGGAGTCAGCTGGCTGTCATTGAGACCCCGGTTAGATTCCTGAATGATATTATGAAGGTTCGTAAGATTAAGATTGGGCTCTCAATTGCCAGATTGATCCCCTCTCCTAGACTTATCAAGTGCTTTAGATGTCACAATCTTGGCCACTACAGTGGTAATTGTAGTGTGAAGATTGTTGGCAATGAGAGATGCAGGAATTGTAATTTGGATGGTCACAAGATTGCGGACTGTAAAAACTCTGCCTGCTGCCTTGACTGTCAGAAGGTTGGTAGAGACTCCAAACATCTGATGACATCTATGGGTTGTCCTTTATATAGGATGAAGATTAAAGAATTAAAGGATGAATTTAATACTCATTATGCGCCTTCTACAAGTTAACTTAAATAGGTGTCGTCTAGCGCAGTGTCTTATGACACAATATGCACAGGAGAAGAAAATTGATTTTGTTTTCATCCAAGAATTTTACCGTAAGGAAGACTATTGGATTTCTTCCAACGATGGTCTCTCCGCTATCTGGATTGTCAACACTGACTTTAAATTTAGAAATTCAGATAAGTTGATTGGTCACTTTTACTGTGCACTTAGATTTAGAAATTTTGTTATTTGTAATGTTTATATTACCCCGAACTGTTCTATCGACGATTTTCATTTCTATCTTGTTGAGATCGGCATTTTTAAATCATCTGTTCAAAAACCTTTTATTTTCATTGGTGACCTGAATGCTAGGACTCACTTTTTTGGCGACGTTGTACAAAATGAGCGTGGTCTTGTTTTAACTAATTACATTGTCGATATGAATTTGGTTCCTATCAAGATTAAGGGCAGGTATACCTTTTGGCGTAATGGTCGGAGTTCCAAAGTCGACATTATCTGCTCTAGTAATAATTTATGTAATTTATTTAATAGTTATGTTGTTTATACTCCTAATCATTCTGATAATTTCTATATTGTTCACAACTTTCATGATTCTCCGAATAATTACCGTCTTGCTAAGTGGTATAATCGTCGTTATACTTGGAATTTGAAAACTTTAGATTCCGATGTCTTTGCTATTAATTTCTCTAGACTAAATTCAAATTTCACTTTTCTTTCTGAACATGATATCGGCAAATATGTTAAAAATATTGTTTTGGCCTGTAGATCAAGTATGAGGATGAACACATATAATTTTAAACACAGAAATAACTACTGGTGGAATGACTCTATTAAGTTACTTAGGGATGAAACGAATAAATCCAGAAGAATTATGCAAAGAAGAATTAGCAGAGGACTGGACGCTACTTTTGAAACTGATCTATATAAAAACAATAAAAGAATTTTAAACTTTAAAATTCAGGATGCAAAAAGAGATGCTTGGAAGTCTTTTGTCGATCTCTTACAACTTGATACATGGGGTAAACCCTATCGAGTTATTCAGAAAAAGTTCAAAGTAAATTTTCCTTCTCCTATTTTGAGTCGGCTTGAAGCCCAAAATATTCTTGGTTCTCTTTTCCCTAGGTCCGTTGAAAATATAAGATATAACAATTTTGGTCCACTTACCTGTGATTCTTCTTTTCTAACAAATAGATCTGAAATTTTAGACATTGCTGACAAATTTAAGACCCGGAAGGCTGCCGGGCTTGATAATGTTCCTCCCGAGATTGTTCGCTTTGTTATGAGGCTTGACCCTGATAAAGTTGTAGATTTGGTTAATTTTTGCTTGAACTCTGGTACTTTCCCGGTCAAATGGAAGACTAGTAGAGTTATTTTACTCCGTAAAAACAATAATAACACCGATTTGCCTGGGGATTTTCGTCCACTGTGTATTGCAGACACTATTAGTAAAGTTTTGGAGACCGTTCTAAAGGACAGAATATTAACTGCTCTTGGCGAGATTCCCCATGCGACGAACCAATTTGGCTTTACTAAATTCAGATCGACTATGGATGCACTGGAGGTTGTGAACAATTTTATTGAAACTACTGTTTTAAAAAGTCGTTTTGGCATTCTGGTTTCGTTAGACATTCGTAATGCCTTTAATAGCATAGATTGGAATTCGATTTTCGTCAATATGCGCGAGCGTAACTTTCCTCTTCCGTTGCAGAGGATCATACAAAATTACTTTAAGAATAGATCTGTGTGTTTTAAAGCCCTGGATGGTTGGACACGTGTAAAGATGATGCGTGGTGTTCCTCAGGGTTCTATCATTGCCCCGATCATCTGGAACATGATCTATGACAAAATTGTTACATTAGAGCCCCCTGATGATATCAGAATTATTGCTTATGCCGACGACATCGCCTTATTATGTTCTGGCCGTGATTTACCTCGTTTAAGGCGTGATATTTGTGCTTTCATTAACGATAAAATCTTTGTTGGTCTCTCGGAATTGGGCTTGGAATTATCCCCTTCTAAAACTAAGTTTATTTTTGTTAATAAGAAAAGAATTCCTGCGAATTTTAATTTATTTATTTGTAATCATTTTTTTTTTTTTTGAAACCATCTTGTGATGTTAAATACCTGGGCGTCACTCTTAATGGCTATAGAAATTTCTTTAGGCACGTTGATTTAGTATGCTCCTCCGCGGTGAAGATTATGGCTCAGATTATGAGGATCACCGCCAATATTGGCGGCCCTCGTACTCTGAGCCGTAAACTTTACTACTATATTGTTGAATCTGTGATTACATATGCGTCACCTATATGGGGTCCTCGGGCCATTTCTTATATCCGAAATAAGACGATTCTGAAGAGGGTGCAGAGAACTGCCCTCGGGCGTGTTGCACGTGCCTATCGTACTGTTTCGTGTGAGGTCTTATGTATAGTAACTGGAATCAAACCTATTTACATTATTTTTGAAGATAGAGACAAGATATTTAAAATTAGGAAAAAGAGACTATTCAGAGGTGTTTTGATTGAGGATGATGTTGCTCTATTGGAGATCCAGGAGGAAATTGAGCAAATTAAGAATGCCTCGGCCTCCCGATGGATGGATGAATGGAGGGACGGCTCTAAAGGTCCTTGGACTCGTCGTCTTATTAAGAATGTTCCTTGTTGGATAAACAGGAAACATGGCGAGCTTAATTATTACCTTACCCAAATCCTTACCAATCATGGTATTTTCAACCAATACCGTAGGAAGATTAATAAGTCCGACTCTGAGTTATGTTGGTATGGATGTGGTGTTGTTGATGATGCTGAGCACACTCTCCTTCATTGTTGCAAATGGGACGGCCTTCGTTTTAATCTAGAGAATGATCTTAACACTGATTTGACCGTTGACAATTTTGTCGATACTATGTTGATCGATAGACGGAATTGGAAGAAAATTAATTCTTTTATTTATAAGATCATGAAAGAAAAGGAAGCTTATGAAAGACGTTTAGAACGCCCATGATTTTTCTGGTTTGTTTGTCGTATCGTTATGATTAGTTTGTTTTGTGTTTGATACTTACCTTTTGTCCTTGGTAATCACGTCGTGTTACTTGTTCACCTATTTATATGGTTGTATATAGTATGTATGTATGGTATATATAAGTTATGTATGTTTGTATTACTTACCTGTTTGGTACCTGTATGGTTGTTCCTTGTATGTCCAATCACTTTCTGGTGATAGTATGCTTTGGTTCTCGGTATGTTATACTATTTGTTGTATATATTAAGCCTATTTCTTATTATTCACTATTTACTTAAAATTACCTAACACTGTTCTTCCTTTGTTAGTACGGTATGTTCTCTATTGTTAATTCTACTCTTAAAGCTCCGTATGATGTAAAGTCACGAGACAGTTCCGTACGGGTCTTTGTAGACCAGCGGCGATAAGGGCTTTCGCCTGGGCGGTGGAGTTTAGTCGGTATTCCCGGTCCTTCTGACCGGGCGAGTCCGACACTACCCGGCCGACCGTCATCTCTAGGCCGGGTGTGCGTAAATGCATTCTCCACCGCCCTTAAACAAAAAAAAAAAAAAAAAAAAAGGTCGTGGAGGGGGCGGAGAGGGCCGGCTGTCAGGCCGGCCCAACCACGCAGACGAAATTGTGAATATCTCGAAAACTAAAGGCGACCTCTCTATATTGGAAAAGGAAAAAGTAGTACTAGCAATAGTTTTTTGCAATTATCTCGAAAACTAAGACGGAGCACCGGGTAGTTGTAATGACAAAAGTTGATCAGAACGTTGTCCTTGACAACATATGTCATAGGCGGCTTCAGGTTCCGGAACTGGAAGCAGTGCCACTGAGACGTGACGCTCCTCCGGAGGGCTCCCTTGGTCAGGAACCACCGTCGCGGTCGGCCCATCGGAGCTAGAGAGATGAAACCAGGGAGGCCCGGTCCACCAGAGGGTGGCTGCTCGGAGCTCGTCAGCTGAAATCCCTCTCGTCGCCAGATCTGCGGGGTTGTCCAGAGTGCCCACGTGCCTCTATGACGCCCCCGGTAGGACGGTCTGCACCTCGGCCACTCGGTGAGCGACGAACGGCTTCCATCTGGAAGGATGTGAGCGGATCCAGGCCAATGCCACCGTTGAGTCGGTCCAGCAGTACACCGGCGTATTTCCTAGGTCCAGAGCCTCAGTCAGGGAGGACAAGAGATGAGCGAGGAGCACGGCCCCGCACAGCTCTAGCCGAGGAAAGCTCTGCGTTTTGATCGGACTGACACGAGATTTTGCCAGCAGCAGCAACGTCGTCACCCCAGACGTCCGACAGACTGTAAGGTACACCGCGGAGGCGTACGCTAGTTCCGAGGCGTCACAGAAGCCGTGGATTTCCGAATTGCAGTTGTCCTTGGAGGAATGGGTCCACCTGGGAATCGCAATCTCCCCCAGCTGATGGAGTTCTCTCCTTTTTTTTTATGTGGAGAAATGCGATACGCATACCCCGACCCCCTGGGGGGGAGCCGGGGTTATGTGGGAATTCCCCCGGCCTGGCGGGCGCGCGCAGCGCCCGCCATCCCGAGGGTTTACCCACTAAAACCTCACACCCATCCCTAACCTATGGAGGGGTTGCCCGGATCACGCGAGTATTCAACAGGCAACCCCCTCGCTTACAATAGAACCCGGGGGGAGGGGATAAATTCGCCCATTAACCTACACTAGTCGGACACAGCAGTGGACCACTAGTGGGCGGTATGGGAGCCGCCAGGTGTCCCCATCCCAAGAGCCGTCGGAACGGGCTTCCTGAGCCCCCGCTCGGTCCACCCACGGCCCCCGGCGTCTTCGTGCCCCGCCCGGTCCGGGTGACCCGAAGGCACCCGCCTCAGGCTAGGGCAAGAAGACGCCGCCACCGGCAAGGAAGGGTCGTCGGAGACGTGATCTGGCACACCCCGACCCTCCCCACCCCACCCATCCTCACGCCCCCCAGAGCTCATCACTCATTAGGGGGGACGAGCCAACATCCCCCACACCGAGTTACCTCGGGGATGTCGACCCGTCCCGGGGGGGGGGGGGAACTAGCTTCCCCCAGTACCCCTAGCACCCTCCAGTCCCCTCCACTCTCCGCCCGCCTTCCGGGCAACAGCCGCCTCGAGGAGACACCCGGCGGCGAACCCCTCTCTTCTGCTATTTCCTCCTCCGAAGAGGAGGAGCTACTCCGTCGCGGGGTGACCCCTCGCGGCGACCTCGACTCCACCCCCCCTCGTGGGTGCACCAGTTGGCGCGGGGACGATCCCGACACCCTCCCGTCCATAACTGCACCCCTCCTGCGCCAAACAGGAGGGACCCTTCGGCGCGAGGGTCGTCCCCGCGCCCACTCCCTCCTCGCAGAGCCCGGGTCCGCCTCCCGAGCTCTCTCGGCGGCCTCCTCTCCGAGATAACAGACTCGGAAAAGGAGACCACCGCCTTCCACGACCTCTCGCTCTCACGTTCGACCACCTGACCGCCAGCGAGAGGTCCCACCCTCCCACTGCGGTGGGAGTATTCTGTATTCTGTACCTCAGTACTCTGCGCGGCCTTGCCCACGCAGGGCATTCATCTAGGGTATGCCGCGCCGTGTCCTTCTCTCCGCAGTGGTGACACTGCGCTGTTGGCTCCCGCCCCATCCGGTGCAGGTACTCACCGAAGCAACCATGCCCGGTGAGCACCTGCGTGAGGCGGAAGGTCAAGCGGAACCGACCTCTGTACAATCTCCCAAAGATGGGCAGGAGTGCCCGGACTACCGGGCGCGGCGACGAGGCACGCGACTGCCTCTACCGCGCCAGGGTATTTGCCCGGGCCCGATGCCTAGCAGCATCGACCTCCTCCATCTCTCTGACCGAGAGTCCCCCCCGCGGACGGCGGAAGGAGCAGGCGACGCCGTAGTTAATCGCCCACTCCTCCGCCTCCAAATGTAGGGGAGGAATCCCGGCCAGGAGTCACGCCACCTCACCGGAGATTGTTGCGGTACCCCCGTATGGTCCTGAGTGCCAGCCGGCGCCGTACTCTTTCCAAGAGTACTTGGCAATGCCGGCTGGCCTTTTTTTTTTTTTTTTCGCGAGGAAATGTTTTATACATACCCCGGCTCCCTGGGGGAAGCCGGGGTTATGTGGGACTCTCTCCGGAGGACGGAACCACCGGAGACTACCCACTAAAACTTCACGCCCACCTAAGCTACACGGGAGGTGCCTGGATCACGCGAGTACTCGACAGGACACCTCCCAGCTAATCATACTATCCCTGGGAGAGGGGGTGTACCCCTCTCCCATACCCTGCGCTATAAGACCCCGGGCGGAGGGACCCGCCCGGTATCCCCATCCCTGGAGCCTTCGGATTGAGCTTTCCAAGCCCCAGCTCGGTCCACTCACAGCTCCCGGTGCCTCCCTGTCTCGCTCGGAGCCGGCATCCCGAAGAGACAGCTCTGGCCGAGTGAGGGAGGCGCCGCTCACGGAAGGGGGGGGCCGTCGGAGGCGCGATCCGGCGCGCCCCGACCCCCCCTAACCCTAACCCCCCACGTATCCCCCTCCCCCTACGTTGGGGAGGGACGGACCGGCACCCCCCCACACCGAGTTTCATCTCGGGGGGTGCCGACCGAGCTCGGGGAGAGCTGAGCTCCCCCTGGGGGCCGGGGTCAGCTCGTCTCCCGGTCCCCTGAATTCACCGCCCCACTCGGCCGGGGCGCTTCGATTCTCCGGGGATCTCCCGGAGAGATTAGTCTACCGCCCCCCGGCCGAGTGGGGGGCCGGCGTGGACGCGGAGGACGGTTCCGCGCCCACACCCTCCTTGCCGAGCCCGGGTCCCGTTCCCGGGCTTGTTCGGCGGCCTCCTTCTGCGACATAACGTCCTCGCAGAAGGAGACCGCCGCCTTCCACGACCCCTCGTTGTTGGCCATGTGGTCGACCATGTGTCCACATCTTCCCGGCGGGGACAGCTTTTAGGCTCTCTCATGGGTTCGAGAGGAGCGCCTCTGGCAGTCCACCAGAAGGTACATGATCTCACTGAGTCGCGTGGTGCAGCGATGATGACCAAAAGTGAGTGCGACCAGCTTTCGCTCGGTTTCGCAGCTGGTACGTAAAAGAGCGATGCGTACCAGCGTAGTGGCGTATATACGCTATTAATGGTAAGCGAAGGCGGAGGTGCCAAAGCTTATCATTTTTGATTTCGCTTTTGGAAACCAATACGCCGCTGGCACTTAGAAGAAAACCAGCAACGCCACTACAAAGTCATGTGCGCCTGTATAGGACTTGCTAAGGGATGGGCTCCTATCCCCGGAGAGGCCGGAGTTGTAAAGGGGCACTAGTTGCCCTAGCTGCGCTTGAGCCTCCACGTGGTCCCGCTGGATGGCATTCTCTTCGGAGTCTAGCGAACTGAACGAAGCGCAGTGGAGTGGAGGAGATAACCACTCAAAGTCCACGTCTCCCACGTGTTTGCCGTGCGTGGCGACCCTTGTCGCAGGAAAAGGGGATCCTGGGATCTGAGGAGGCCCACTCCTGCGGGAGTGACGTCTCCAACACGTACCTTTGGCCTCTGCTTCGGCTAGATGGGTGGCTAGGCGAGAAAAGTAGCCCTGTGCCTAGTCAATCGGCTTGGAATACCATTAGCGTTAGCGAAGTGGGTTCCACTGGGTGAGGAAGTGGAGGTGGTTGAGTAATTGGCCACCAATTCCGCGGACTATATTCTGGGTGATGCACCAACCTAGCTGGATGGCAGGTTCCATTTGAGGGTCCGAGGAGGCCGGTGCACGCAGCGGAATGAAGTTTATTCTATTTCTAATGGATCAAACAAACGAACTGAGAGTCAAGTCGACGAGACCAGCGCGAGGTTGCAAAGCCGAGCGTGAAGTCGTCGCAGCAGAGGTGGTTGTAGTTGACGACAACGAAGCTGCCCCTGTGTCCGTTAAAGTCGAGAGGACCGAGGAGGAGGTTTATCCCTCCCCTAGCGTGACCCTCGAAAGGTGCGATGCACCCAAGGGTAAGGCAGCAGTGCCGTGCCCTAAAAAGAAGCGGAGCTCTCCTCGGTCCGGGGAGAGCTCGGGTCAAAAGGAGAAGAAGGGTTCCGTCCCTTCCTCCGAAAAGGAGAAGAAGGGTACCGTCCCTGCCTCCAAAAAGGAGAAGAAGGGTCCCGTCCCTTCCTCCGAAAAGGAAAAGGTACCCGAAGGGGATAAAACCCCTGAGGGTACTATGGCCCAGAAAGGAGAGGCATGGAAACATGTCCCCTCCAAAAAGGACAAGCGCTCCGCCAAGGCAGCACCAGCTAAAGCGGAGCGCAAGAAACTGGGAGGGAAGTCGTTGGAGGCGACTTCTGGGCCCAGAGGACGGCCTCTCGACCTCGTAAGAGGAGAAGCCTTTCAGCATGTTGCGGCTGTCACCAAATGGTGCACGAGCGAGAAATCGCGAATCACCAAAGAGGCGGCGGCCAAGATATGCAGCTGTACGAACGCGCTCAACGAGCTTGTCCAGGAACTAGTTCAACGGAACGGGTTCCTAGAAGGACAGCTCGCAGCGGTCAGGGCCGATCGGGCTAGACCGTCTTTGCAGAGCGCGGCGACTGTGTCGCGGACCGCCCCGCGGTCCATGCAGACCGGTCCACCAGGACAGCATGCACGCACGACCTATGCCGATGCGGCTAAGGTCGAGTGCCGGAGGGTCACCCCAGACGCGGTGAAGCCACCACAACATGTGGTAAGGATCTTCCCGCCGAAGGGCAAGGAGCAGAGCAGCGACGCGACTAAGCGGACTGTTCTCTCCATCGTGAAACCTGCGAAGGAGAAGATCCGCGTGAGGTCTGTGCGACTCATCCACTCCGGTGGCATAGTAGTCGCGACCGAGCGCAAAGAGGACCTTCAAGCCTTCACGGGGAGTAAGGGCCTTAAGGACAAGGGACTGTCGGTCTCTATGCCGACTAAAAGGAACCCGTCACTGATAGTGTACGATGTTCCTAAAAAGATGGCTAGAGAAGAGGTAGCTTCCAATCTGTGGAAGCAGAACCTCAGCGAGATGACACAGAAGGAATTTGCCTCTAACCTGAGGGTCAGTTATCAAACTGGTCCCAAGGGCAGGGAGGCGGTCAACTGGGTCATCGATGTCAGTCCGCAGGTTCGCCGGCGGCTGCAAAGTGGGGAAGCTCGGGTTTACTTGGGCTGGTCGTCCTGTCGAGTACAGGACTACGTCTCGGTAACCCGGTGCTTCAAGTGCCAGAAGTTTGGCCACACGGCCAAACGATGCAAGTACAAAGAAGACGTATGTGGTCACTGCGCCGAAAAGGGTCACACCTATGCTGCGTGCAAGAAGAGCGGACAACCGGTCTGCTCTAACTGCAAAGAACGCGGCAGGCCGCATGACCACAAGTCGAGAGACAAGCTGTGCGCGTCCTATCAGGCCGCGCTTCAGCAGACGATAGCTCGAACCTGTTATGGATAAGAGCGCCGAAGACAGACCATATCAGAGGATTGTCCGAGTTGTGCAGCATAATATGCAGCGCGCTCGGAATGTGTCCGATGAAATGACATCTTTGCTGCATGCCAGGAAGATAGATGTGTTGTTAGCACAAGAACCGTACAGCTGGAATGGCATACTGCCTGGGCTGAAGCGGGCGCAAACGAGGGTGATCGCGGAAGGGGACCGGCCAATGTCGGCAATAGCCGTCACGAACCGGAATCTGGACGTGGTCAAACTTTCACATCTGTGCGACACGCATCTCACCTGTGTTTGCGTTAAGGGCAATTTCGGTTACGTCAACCTGGTCAGCCAGTACTTTCAATGGTCTGAGGATATTGAACCAAGTCTGGCTAGACTGGAAGAGGTGCTTGCAGCACTTAACCATAACCAAGTGGTGATCGCAGCGGACGTCAACAGTAAATCTCCCCTATGGGGTAGTTTGAGGACGGACGCGAGAGGCCGAAAACTCGAAGAATTCGTGGCCCGGCACAACTTGGTTGTTTTGAACGAGGCTGGCAGTATGCCCACGTACTCCAGCCCGTCCGGTGAGTCGTACATCGATGTCACACTTGCGACGAGCGACATGTCCAACAAGGTGCGGCGCTGGAAAGTCCACCGGGACTTAACATCCAGCGACCACCGAGTCATAGAGTTTTCGTTACAGTTCGCTACTAGGAATGAGAATCAGCCCCGAATCGGGCGATTCCACCTAGGTAGTGCGGACTGGCCGAGATACGTACAAGCGCTGCAGGAGAGCAGGAGGAGTCTAACCCTCCGGCCAAATGGCCGAGAGGAGGTCGAACTTCTTGCACAGGGAATCGAGGCATCGATTGTCCAAGCGTGCGACTCCTCCATGCGAACCAAGCAGTGGCACTCCAAATCTGTCCCGTGGTGGACACCAGAGTTGACGAGGTGGAAGAAGAGCGTCAACAGATGTAGGCGCTCCTTCCAAAACCCGAGATGTTCGGAGGAAGAGCGAGCGGAACGTAAGGCCGATTATCTTGTCCGGAGAAAAGCCTACACGACCGCTCTGAGAGCTGCAAGGATGCAGAGTTGGAAAAACTTTGTAACCGAGCAGGGGAATAAAGAACCGTGGGGTCTTGTTTACAAGATCACACAGAAGAAGCTGAATGTTGAGACAGCGGTTTCAAACATTCGCACTTCACAAGGATACACGATGGACTGGGAAGCCACTGCGTCAGCGCTGCTGGAGGCGTTAGTTCCGGACGATACGTCTGTGAGCGACACCCCGGAGCAAGCGCAGCTCAGATTGGAATCCGTCACCGAGCCAGCGAGTGAAGACGACCGTGCCTTCACTCGCACGGAGCTTGAAGAGGCGGTGAAAAGTCTGAAGCGACGCAAGTGCCCAGGCTTGGACCGTATAGAGCCAGAAGTTATGAAATGCTCCGTCGGAGTAATCCGCACCGAGTTACTGGGGCTCTATAATAGTTGTCTAGAGCACGGGGTCTTTCCCTCCAGGTGGAAAGTCGGCTTGATCAGAACCATTCTGAAAGGGCCTGACAAACCGGAGATGGAGGTGAAGTCCTATCGTCCCATCTGCCTACTATCCGTAGTAGGCAAAGTTCTTGAGAAGCTAATCGCCCGGCGATTAGCTGATATATTCCTAAGTCCGGAATACGCCTCTGACCGGCAATACGGATTCAGACCTGGGCGATCCACGGAAGATGCCGTGGTAAAGCTGAGGGGTCTGGTATCCGGCTGCGAGGAGAAGTATGTCCTGGCGCTCGCCTTCGATATATCTGGAGCATTCGACAATCTCTGGTGGCCGAGCATCCTCAATGAGTTGAGGAGGCGAGGCTGTCCCCGCAATCTTTATCGGCTGATGGCCGACTATTTCGCCAACCGTGTCGTGACCATAAGGTCCAATCACGGGGAAGTGCGGAAAGTCGTAACCAAAGGCTGTCCGCAGGGATCAATCCTTGGTCCGAGCTGTTGGAACTTAGTCTTTGACGGAGTTCTTCAGCTCTTATCGAACAGCGGGCTCGCGTGCGAGCCCATTGCCTATGCGGATGACCTACTCGTGCTTGTGAAAGGCAACTCGAGGATGGAACTCCAGCTCAAAGGGCAAAAGGTAGCGGATGCGATTTCTGCGTGGTGCAAATCACAAAAGTTGTCGCTATCTGCTCCTAAGACCGAGATGATTCTCCTGAGAGGCCGCCTCCACATGGAGAGGCCGCCCGTGATAAAGATAGATGGAAGAAGTATCGTCGCGAAGAATACCGTAAGGTACCTTGGCGTGTACTTCGATAAAAACATGGGAGTTGCGACCCATGCTGAGTATGTGAGTGCTAAGTCCTTGCGAACGTTTAACGCGCTAGCGAGGATTGCCTGTGCGAACTGGGGATTGAGACATCGGGCCATGCGTATAATGTACCGTGGACTGTTTGTCCCAATCGTGGCGTACGCTGCTGCGGGCTGGGCAGACCTTCTTACCTCTAAGTCGAGACTAGTTCTCCTTAGAGCGCAGAGGAGAGTGCTGCTTGGCTGCATCAAGGCCTATAGAACGGCATCGACAGATGCGATCGCAGTGATCGCTGGTCAAGTGCCGATAGACTTGGTGATAGCGGAGCGAATATGCGCCTATAAGATACGAAAAGAACTAGACACAGAATATGGAACATGTCGTATAAGTCATGCCGATCTGGCAAGCGGGGCTGTAGATCATGCCGAAGCATTAGCTGAGGTAAGACAAGCGGTCCTGGCAGTGTGGCAGCGAAGATGGTCGTCATCGCAGGTCGGAAGAACTACCTTCCAGTACTTTAGCGATGTATCAGACCGTCTTAGTGCGCGCTGGGTGATCACTGATCACTACGTGACTCAGTTCATGAGTGGACACGGAGACTTCCGTGCGAAGCTCAAAACTTTCTCGCTGGTCGAGGACGAACACTGTGAGTGCGGCGAAGTGGAAACACCGAGCCACATCCTGTTCGTTTGTCCGAAGTACGTTCAAGCGCGGGAACTCCTACGACAGGAGGCTACTGCAAAAGGCCATCTCGAATGGCCGCTGCAGGAAGCAGTCCTTGTCAGTGAACAACTGTTCAGGAGCTTCCGGAATTTCGCGCGAGACGTACTCAAGCAGAAGGCTAGTCGAACAAGAGAAGTCACGGAGTAGAGGCAAAAGGAAACCTCACTCCGAGACGTCACAATGAGTACCAGCGACTGATCAAGGTCATCCGGACCTTGATTCCTCGGGCCAGGAATCCGCCCCTCCCGCTTACAGCGGGAGCTCCTGGAAAGGGTTGGACTCGAGGTGGCGGTGGAGTCGACATTGCTGTCCCTCCAATTACAAGGCAGCGATGGCAGAGAGAGTAGAGCCATATCATCTGGCAAGATAAAAATAGTAGAAGCCGGTATGAACCGTATGTTCGAGGTACGGCGTAGTCGGGGTCCCCCCCGACTCACACACTACACATTATTTGTCCACATCTTCCCCGCAGTGGTGGCACTGCGGTGTCGGCTCCCGCCCCATCTTGTGCAGGTACTCCCCGAAACAACCGTGTCCGGAGAGCACCTGCGTGAGGCGGAAGGTCAACCTTCCCCGCCTCCTGCACCACATATCGAATATGGGCAGGAGGGCCCGGACGATCGGACGTTCGGAGGGCTCCAATAGGGCCCTCCAATCCGAATACACGTCCGCCCGGGCCTGGCCATTCTGTCCCTCGAGCTCCACCTCCTCCTCGCTCGTGAGTTCCACCCCCGGTGGCCGGCGGAAGGAGCGGGCGATCTGATACAGTTTCGCCCGCACCGCCGCCACCAGATGGAAGGGCGGAATCACGGCGAGGAGTCCCGCCACCTCACCGGAGACGGTGCGGTAACCCCGTATGGCCCGCAGAGCCAGCCGGCGCCGCACTCTCTCTAAGAGTGTTTGGCTGCGCCGGCTGGTCTCGAGCAAGCGGGACCATACGGGGGCCCCATACAGGGCAATCGACCGCACCACCCCCATGTAGAGGTGACGGACTTTCAACTGCGTCCCCCCGACATTAGGCAGCAACTGCGCCAGGGCGGATGCTGTCCTCTCCAGTCGGGGGGCTAGGAGCTCGAAGTGTCCATTGAACCGCCAGCGGCCGTCTATGACCAGGCCCAGGTACCTCATCCTGGGCCCGATCTCGACGGAGGTCTCCGCGACGCGGATCCGGAGGTCCTGACCATGAGGTAGCCGCCACGACCGAGACGATCCATAAAGCCAGATCGCCTCGGTCTTTGCGGCGGCTACGGTCAGTCCCATCCTCCGGATACGCCCGACCACGCAGTCCAGGGCGGCCTCGCCCAGGTGCCTGGTCCTCCTCCAGTCCCCCCCTCAGCATAAACCAGTTAAGTAATCTGTAATAATCTGTTTAATAAATCTGTTATGCAGATGACACCCGTATCCGGGGGGAGGACAACCCGCAGCACCGCGTCGAATGCTAGGTTCCACAGGAGCGGCCCAAGGACCGACCCCTGTGGAACGCCTCGGTGCGTCTCCCTCGTATGCACGGTATTGTACCGGCCGGTGAACACCACCTCTCTGCCGCGGAGGTAGTCGCCGACGACCTCCCGGAGATAAGGGGGCACCTGGAAGTACTCCAGGGCCCGCCTTATCTCTTTCCAGGGCAGGGTGTTGAATGCGTTGGAAATATCCAACGACACTGCTAACAACACCCTGCCCCGAGCGACAGCCTGTTCCCGGAGGAGGCGCAAACGCTCCACGGCGTCGATAGTGGAGCGCCCCTGCCGGAACCCATACTGGCTGTCGCTCAGGTCGGGACCACCCCGCAACAGGTGCTCGACGAGGCGGGCGGCAATTATTCTTTCGAACAGCTTGCCCGCCTCGTCGAGTAAACATACCGGCCGGTACGCAGAGGGAGACTCTGCGGGTTTTCCCTCCTTTTGGAGGAGGACCAGGCACGCATTTTTCCATACTTTGGGGAAGACTCCCCGGCGCAGGCTCGCGTCCATGATGCTCCTGATCGCCGGGGCGAGGACCTCCAATGCCAAGGCCGTCACCCTACCGGGAACCCCGTCGGGGCCGGGGGCCTTCCTGCCCCCGGCTCGGAGTTCCCGGATGGCCCGGGACAGCTCCCAATCGGTGACCCGGAACTCGTCCGACCACTCTGTGGCCGGCTCCGGGGCGCGCACCTCCTCTACCCCCTCCCCGTCACAGCGGGAAAGGAGGGTGTCTATAACGCGCCCCAGGATTTCCGGGTCCAACCTCTCCGTGACGGGGGACGCCCAGGGTCGGAGCTTCCGAAGCACCGCCTTGTATGGGCGCCCCCATGGATCGTCACGGAGGGTGAGCAGGAGCTCATCCCAGGCCTTGGCCTTAATGCCGGTTGGCCTCGAGCGACCGGAACCATACGGGGGCCCCATATAGGGCTATCGACCGCACCACCCCCATATAGAGGTGACGGACTTTCGTCTGAGGTCCCCCGATATTAGGCAGCAGCCGCGCTAACGAGGTTGCTGTCTTCTCTAATCGGGGGACCAGGAGGTCAAAATGCCTATCAAAGCGCCAGCGGCTGTCGATAGTTAGGCCCAACTATCTCATACTGGGCCCAACCTCGACAGTTGCCTCAGCGACCCGGATCCGAAGGTCCTGACCAAACGGAGGCCGCCGCGGCCGAAGCGGTTGGCCATACAGCCAAATTGCTTCGGTCTTGGGGCGGCCACGGTCAGGCCCATTTTACGGATCCGTCCAACAACGCGGTCCAGGGCGGACTCTACTAGCCGTCTGGTTCCCCTCCAATCCTCCCCCTCTGCATATACCAGGGTGTCATCTGCGTAACAGATGACACCCGTATCAGGGGGGAGGTCAGCCCGCAGCACCGCGTCGAATGCTAGGTTCCACAGGAGCGGTCCCAAGACCGACCCCTGTGGAACCCCGCGGTATGGATGGAGTTCTCTCCTGAAGTCGGCCCAACGGTGGTCGAGTAAGGACTCAACAGGCTCGTCCCAGGATACTCCTGCCAGCCAGAGGCCCAGCATCAGAATTTTGGCACGGATTAAGATTCGGGATTCGTGCTGGCCCACTTGTCGAGCGGGAATCCTGCCGACTCGAGAATGCCGGTCAACTGACGACGCACTTCCCACGCCTCCTGGAGGTCATCCGCGTAATTGAGGGAGCGACCTGCGATCGACGCAGCTGTGGCATTGAAGACAACGCGGATTTTCTTCTTCCCCTCGTTCTCCTTCCAGACCGCGTGGTGTGGAATGTGGCAGCCAGGATCTCGATCCTTGAGCGGGGCTCGTGCGAGGGTCATATGACCTAGACGGTGGTACTCCTGCATGAAGTCCACATAGTGATGGCTGAGCTGCTGATCCCGTGCTCGTCTGGTCTCAGCAATGAGGAGCATCCGGAATGCGGCCACTCTCGACTGGCCCGTCGATGGTCACTATTTCCAGGGCATCAAATCGTGGTACGGCCGTGGGATCGGTGAGAGTGGCCTCCCACGCCAACCTGGTCGTCTCATCCAGCTTCTCCGTCATCAGTAAGACGAACCATTCGTCCCACTCCGCGACAGGTTTCCCAAGCGCCTGGAAGGACTTGTGGGTCTGCCGAAAATCGTCGATGAGATGTTTGTATTCGTCCGGCGACGGCTTTGTGATCGACGGACAACTGATCAGCCGTCGCATATGCGTCGACGAAAGAATGCACGGATTGCCGAATCGTCGTTCTAGGGACGCCCAGGCCCCGTCATAATTGTTCGCCGTGACGGATGTCATGGAGAGCATCTTACCGGCCATTCCGGTCAGGCACGCCTGGAGATATTGTAACTTCCGTACCTTCGGCACGCGAGCCACGTCATGTACCAGCGTCATGAACTGGTCGCAAAAGCTTTCCCAAAGCAGTATGTCGCCGGAGAAGGTCAGCAAATGAATCTTAAGCAGCTTTGCGTCGAGTTTCAAATCCGACTCTGCAGTGTTCGACCGCGCAGGTGCATCGGCCGGCGTCATCGACGCGACCCAAGACTCGAAGGCCTCAGCCTGTCGGTCATGCTCGTCCTCGGTAGTGTCAAAGAAGTCGACGTGAGATGGATCCGCCTTTCCCCCGGAAAGTGCAACAATCCTGCGATGTTGGACAACGAAATCCTTCCAATACTCGTTGAGTTTAGCCAACCTCTTCTGGAGCATGTTGACCGACACGTTGTGACGATTATATTTGTGGCGAGACATTTCCCCCTAACGCGCCGAGCACGGGAACGCGGCGCGCAACGCGAAACCACGACGCTACCTCCCACGGCGGCCGCCAGGTGGCTACCGTGACGGCACGGTTTCTCGCGAGTAAAATCGCGACACGCGAGAGATAAGTAGATCCGCGTAAACCGAGGAAAGGGGTTCGACTCCGAGCACCGGCGACTAGAGAGACCACTCTCGAATGCTACCGCACCGAGCTCCGAACCGATTCCGACCTTAGCCAGCGCACCTTCCTCCGGCCCCAGGTATCATACGATATGGAGCATCCTCGACGCTCAAGCAGCACACTCTCCCTCTCTCTCTCTCGCGACCACGACGATCGAACGCCGGAATGGACCTAGTCCAAGCATCGCCGAAACAAAACCGTCACCGTAGCCAGTAAGACCGCCGTAGCTAGTAAAGAACCGTCACCGTAGCCAGTAAGACCACCGTAGCTAGTAAAGAACCGTCATAGCCAGTAAGACCGCCGTAGCTAGTAAAAAACCGTCATAGCCAGTAAGAACGCCGTTGGAACCGCGTTAGCCCGTAAGACTGCCGAATACGAATTATTCTTTAAATATTACTCCAAGTATTAATAGCAAGTAAGACCTGCGTTATAATAAATATTTCTTTGCACCGATTCCATCGTAGTACTCATTCGCGACCCTCGAAGTACCCTGGACAGCCGACTAAGCTGACCAAAACTCCCATAATTCCGCGTGTTACAACGTTGTCTTTCCCGGTTTTTGTCAAGTTGGGGAGAGACCGAGAGATGAAACGACCCAGGTCCTGTTGGTCGGCAACGAGGAGTTTTAAATCGGTCGACATCTTGTAACGAAGCTGATCGACGGTCCCCTTTCAAAACTGAACGTTGAAGCAACCACCAACACAAAACTCTAAAGACGAACGTTAACTGTGGCGGTTACGCCGTCGAGGTCACGCGCACCTGTTTAGGTCGCACGCGGTAGGCGGGGCACAAAGAAGACGTTCGTTAGCGCGTTCAAATGCGAACAGCCGTTGAAGATCGGATTGCGACTCCAATTTTACACTGTTCGTTGACTTCGAACCGCGATCGACAAGAGAGTTCGGGATCCCCGTCTAATCGTTAAAGCACTCTCGAATGCACAAAAATCGGACACGATATCGAAGGAGCACGCACGGGGGTCGAGATACCTGGTTTCCGCACGTGTTATCGGCGAACGTGCACGAGAAATTATCCGGCTCGAAGGACCAATGTTTTAGAATCCCGGGATTTCAACACTGAAATCTTACCGAGATTTCTAACGTAAGAAAAGTAGCGTGTAAAATCGACGAACCGATTACGAAATTTTGGAAGGCAGGTGAAATCACGTAAACGTTGTCGTACGGTTTCAATAGACGAACTGGTTTCGATCAGCTGGGCGCGTCGATCCGCCGCACCCGCTTCCCCGCCGCGCCCGCAAGGCTCGAGCTGCTCGATCAACCCGTGGCGCCCGCGGAGGACGGGGGCACGGGGCGGAGACGACGACGCGTCGAAGCGATCGAGAGTTCGATGTCTGTATATTTAATATTACATCTTTGGAATAAAATCTGTTTTACAACAATGCGAATCTTTAACACCTTGTTTGAACTCACGACCCCTCACCGCAGTGTCCGACGATACAAATGATCCTTCCTTCCTCACGCCGAATCACTTAATTAATGCTTCTTCGTTGTGTGCAATTCCAGAACCGGGTGATGAAATCACATATGACGTGTGACGTGGCAAGTTTAGCCGACGTCCCTCGATCCCGAAAAAGAGAAGCCGGGCCGCCCTCTGGCAATGCCGATGCGAAAGGCCGTTTGCGAACGCTCTCCCTGGGCATGCCGATTTCCCAGGGGCGAGTAATTACGCGTTTTGAGCGTCGCGCCACTTGGGCGACGCGAACTTTACAGGACCGAAACCGGGCTCCGGGGGACCCCGGCCCCTATTTCTCTCCGCACGAGACTATATCGGAACTGGCTCCGGAAGGAAATTCGTGCCGAGACACCTGAGGAAGGACCGAGCCCGGGTCAACAAACCCGGAGGCATCGACGAGGGAACGTGGACACGAGACGAGCATCTTCTCGACCCCGTC
This sequence comes from Lasioglossum lativentre, assembly GCA_916610255.1. Classification (NCBI taxonomy): domain Eukaryota; kingdom Metazoa; phylum Arthropoda; class Insecta; order Hymenoptera; family Halictidae; genus Lasioglossum; species Lasioglossum lativentre. The sequence goes on along the minus strand of OU744359.1, from coordinate 18,105,080 downwards.
GCTGCCTCGCCCGGCAAGAAGGTGTTCACGACCGGAGCGGCCAGGACCCTCCTCTACACGAGCCGTCGCGTCGCCGCCATCACCTGAAAAGCTGCGAACGAAAAGGCGATTTTCCGCGAGCCAGGGATCCCGCGCGACAGGATGCGATCCTGCGAAGCGATACCGCGTGATAGGCCCGAAAGTCGCGAACGGGAGAAATGGGGTAGGGAGTAGGGGGACGCCTCGCTTCCGCGTTACCGAGCCTGCCGAAAGTAGGCCACTGGGTCGTTGGCCGTATTGCGCGAAAGTCTTAACAAATTACAAACGAAGTTATATTAAAAGTGCGTGCCAAAAAAGGGACGAGACAGGACGAAAGCCGCCCATCTGCTGTCGTCCGCGTTGCCGTTGGTAAGCGCCAGTCAGGCTTCTAATATATCGTGAATTAACGAACTTTTCGTGTTGGCTCGGTAACGTTTTCGCGAGGTCCTTGTTCGCGTCGCGAAACGACGAAACCGTCTCCTTGCCGCGTGGTCGGCCATCTTTTCGTGAAAGGATGAACGGTCGTCGATCGGTTAACGTGCGTGCCGGTTGGTAACGCGAGGTCGCAGACTCGCGGGGGGCCGTATCGTTGCCGATTTTGCGAGTAAATTATACGACATATTCGAGACGTTCCCCGGTGTGACGTCGCAACGGTCCGTATCGTGTCCGACGGCAAACTTCGAGCGATCCAGCTATTGTAACGCGTATTCCATCGGAATCCGGTAATTGTTCCGCCCCGAGAGCGGATTGTAACACGGCGAAAAACTCGTGAATTGCGAGCGACCGAGAATCCGTCGTAGATTCTCGCGCCGGCTTGTAAATTACCGCTGCCGGCTCTCACCGGCAGCCATGTCGTGTCCATCGGACAAATAAATTGTTCAAGCCGATTCTTTCGTTAATCATTTCCGTTGAGAAACCTTTCCGCCGCGGGAGATGCTCCGTACTTCGCCCGCGTAGAATCCTGAGCCCGTCCAAGAGCCATCCAGAATATCGTGCGGTTCTCGCAGTTTCGGAGAGTTCGTTCGCGCCTCGTGCCGTTATCGCGCAATTTGCGTGACACTGCTGAGTGTCTGGCGCCCGAAAGCAGATTCCATAAACGGCACCTTTCGTGAAAAAGGACCACGTATCGCGCGTCCGAGCGTGGCCCGGCGTTTCGCCCGTAAATACCCGGAGTCGCAGGCGTTCCGTCCTTCCGACCGACACGTGAAATTTAGGCGACGTGACAGACGCTGGCAAACGAAGATGGAACCTTGTATCCAGACTTCTGGAGGGTTTCTGACAGCGGTGGCGTACCGAATACCTGAGTCAATTGCAGACTCTTGCGAAATGGCAAAAGTCACGGGAGAATCTAGCTGTCGGAGCCATCGTTTTATTGAAGGATGACCTTGCGCCGCCTACGAAATGGCCACTCGGACGAGTAATCGACGTGCATCGGGGATCCGACGCGACGGACTGGTGCGGGTAGCTGCTGTGAAGACTGCCAATCGTACCACCACCAGGGCCATCCAACGCCTTGTTCCGCTCATTCCTGCAGAGGAATCCACGGGCGAGGAACCGTGACTCTCTTCACGGCAGGCGGTTCTCTGACGCACTGAGAGTCGTTGAGATTCGTGAATGTGCACCTCAGCGACGTTGTAAATCTTGTATATAGTTGTATATAGTTCGTTCGTCGTTCAGTCGAATTCTTGTTTACATTTACCGCGTGACGGGTATAGTTGTATTTTTTAAATGTTGTCCACGTTTATTCACTTAACATTCACGATGATTTGCGAATACCTTGTAAAATAACCTCGAAAGTCGTATCACTCGCACTGACCACACGCGCCGCGAAGTTCGAAACAAACGTCGGTCGAGACCGTTTGGAATTTTGTTGCAGACCCGACAACGAGGCGGACGGTATCCGTTCGCGCGATGTACCGTGCTGAGCGTGTGCGTGTTTAGATGCCTACCGAAATGACATTGTGACGAGTGACGAGGACTCGTCTGTCGTCGCTGCTCGTCTCTCTCTCTCCCCACAAACTTCGGTCGGACCGAGTAGTTTGAGGTGCGCGGTGGGCGGAACGAGCTGTGACGAATATATACGATAACGGGGAGCCTTTCGCTTTCTTTTCTCAGAATCTTCGTGACGAAACGTTTCTATTGAAATTCGGTATTATCCTTGTACTCTTTCCGATAACTACAAGGCGACTCTTGTACTTTCTAAGAATTCGATTTCCATTGTACCGCGAGTGGTGGTGGACAAGTAAAACCACAATAAACGCTTTCCCACAAAACAATATAATTTATTATTTATGTTTCCGGACTAATTAGCGATCGTAAATTCAAGCTTCCGCGCAACGGAAACCAACGAAAACACCTTCTTGAATATTTCGTGTAGCAAAATAATACCCTTCGTATTAAAATTCAAATTAATTATGTTATACAGTGTTTTCTCGATAAATGTCCCAAATGTCTGGACGATAATTGTCCCAGAACCATCACCACTGCTGCGGGGTATATCGGTGTGAGACCAGGAGACCACTGCTAATCCGATAACAAAACTTCTTTATTTTCCATTATTTTTTTATGGAACTTTCACCAACACACTCCTGGTATTTTTCAAATGAAAATGATACGTGTGTAATGGACGATGAAAGTTTTGGTAGCAAGGAAGGACAGCGTATGGGAAAGAAAGAAACGCGGAGAGTCGCAGTCGCTGGCACAGTTCAGAGGCCCGCCACGTCCTCACAATGTATGTAATCTCAATAAAAAACTTTGTTATTATTACTTATTTTTTTACGAGACTTTCACCAATATATTTGTGGCACTTTTCTGATGAAAATGATACCAAACACGATATAATTCGGATCGTATACATGTATATGGACATATACTAGTGAGGTACATCGGTGAGGCAATAGTAGTGCAATGATAACACTTTTTCATTTTTAGTTAGTGTTTGGGACTGGTTGGCTGGTACAGCCTTATCGTAACGCTTGGATTTCGAGGCGGGAATGCGGAAACGTGGTTGAGAGAGAAGGGTTCAAGTGAGCCGGGAATGGACTGAATTTAGGAAAAGGATCGCGCACGTGGTCGTACACGCCCGAATAAATTAGCGAACTTTGTAAAGAAAATGGATTGTAATTTGAATCGCCCTTGGATAAGGGGAAATAAACTGTTGGTTATAACAAAATTTTGCGTGATTTTACACTTTTGGCTCGGTACTACGATTCTCGGTTTTTTGCTCGGTATGAGTCACGCGCAGGTGTGGTCGCGATGACGGTTCGGAGAAGAGAGAGAGTTTCCTGGAATCGGCCGCGGATCGCCTGCTCGCGAGCAGGAATGCGATTCGCGGACAGGGCGTACACCGGTAGGCTAATCAGCGCGGCGCGTAAGCGGGCGCTGGTTAAACGCAGTTTCGCGAGGTGGTCTAATGACAATGACGATTCCGATTCCCGAACAGTTAGTCTTTTATGAGATCACATTTGTAATATTTAAATTACATAATATTTAAATATTAAATATGTAACGAGTCCGTATCGTCGACCGTCACAACGGTGTTTCAGTGGTTTCCCCGTGCCGGTAAAGCTCGTCGTGCCAGGGTCGTCGGTCAGCGGGGAGAGGTGTCAAGAAATAACGAGACAGTGTCGGTGTCGTTTATTTGCTCGCGCTCATTTGTCTCGCGTCCGGGTTTCGCGACCTTCGCGGGGTTCGGGGCGTCTCGTTACAGTCAGTGACAGGTTCGCGGCGGTATCGTCGGCGTTTAGTGCAGGGCCAGGGTAGACGAGAGCGGGGGAGGTACGGTTCCGACCTGGAATACAGGGGGTGTCGGAGGAGCCAGGGTGATTACGGGATCGAGCTGCTGATCGTGGCGTGTACCATGATCTTCCCTACCACGGGTCCGGTTGGTCGGCTCCGCGACGTCGGTGTGGTACCGGCGTCGAGGCCTCCCGTGGCGGTTCTACGCTTGACGTGGAGGGTATTGCACCCTTCGCGTCGAGCGACTTCGACGGAGTCGAAGTTCCCCGAGACTCGCCGCCTCGTGGTTTGCCGATGACTCGCCGTCGTCGGACTAGGTATAGTGACTCGCCGTCACCTGGACCTGGGAAGGATACGGTGTTCGTGAAGAACGTCAGGATTACTTACGGAGAGTGGTACGGCAGAGGTGTTCTGGGCGGAATCCCAGCTGGAATAGGAGATCGAGTCGTGTTCGCCGCGTCTTATATAGCTCGCGGTTGGTGGTGAGGGGCGGTGGTGCGGTGCGGTGCTGCGTGTTGGTTTTCCCGCCGAAAGTGCGGGCCGCGACATCCGGTTTGTGCTAGAATTGTGTCTCGTTGACGTCCGGTTCCCGCCAAATACGCGAGCGACGCGGTTGTGGGAGCGGGGTGCGCGGCGTGCCGGCGGTGCGGCGCTCGGCTGTGTTCGGGTTCGGTCGGTCGTATTTCGGCGTCTACTTTTAGTGACAGGCCTGCACGTTGCAGGTCTGTTACAAATACTATAAATAATAGTATGTAAAAATATAAATACGTATGTATTCGGGTGCTTACCCCATGTAACGTCCCGCTTTCGCGGCAGCCTCTCGCTGGATGCTCAGGGAGCCAGGGTCCTTGCGAGAGTGCGGTGACGGGAAGACAGGAAAACAAATTTACTAACAACCAGATCGGTAAACAAGTAATTTATTTACGGGTCTTCATAGACATCAGGAGCTGCCGTCGCAGCGTCCGAGCAGCGGTGGCGTCGGTTCGCGCTGGGCCGCGTTCGGTCTAGACAGGTCGGAGACGGTACAATGAACGTTTCGGTTCTATTAGTAAATCGGCGTGTACGCGGTATTGTTTCGGCGCTCGCGGCGGTCGGTTCGAGCGTTCGCGCCCTGAGGGGAAAAGGGGGGCCCGCGGTCGGCCGTGCAGGACGGATGGACCCGGACCGTGCTGTCCTGGTACGGGGAACGGCGTCCCTGCGATCCTACGGAAGCACCCGTAGGAGGGGCAGAGATCGTACGCGCCCGGAAGCGCCCGGGGATGCGCACTCCCCGCTCCCGTTGGCGATCGACACGCCTCGAGACGTCGTCGGGAATGGTTGGCGGAAGGCCAGGATTGGCGTGCCGGGAATCGATCGCTCCGGTCCGCACGGGCCGAAGAGACGGGTGACGCCGCAGCTCTCCGTCGGGAGCGCCCGACAGAAGGGTTACGGACCGCACGCGCTCGGAAGCGCCCGAGGTCTTCGTGCTTACCGCCCGCCTCGACGGCTTCCGTTCCGGTCCAGGACGGCGATGCCAACGACAGCTGGGAACGGACAAGGTTCGGGATATCTAACCTACAGGATTTCCCCCTGGTTCTCTCGTTTGGGGCGCCGATACTCTTCTCCGGGAGCGCCCGAAGACAGGGTATCGAGCGTTCGCGTTCGGAAGCACCCGAATGAGCGAGCTCGTCACCGTGGCGAAGAACTGGAGCCGCGCTGGTGGGAGAGTTCAAGTTCTGAAAAGAACTCCTGCGATCGAACTCCGCAGAATCGTTTTTTTTTTTTTTTTTTCTTTACTAGAAGTCCGGAGGCCTGTTCCTAGCAGCTTATGTGCCGCTTTACCAGGGAGCAGAAAAGTTGGGGTGGAAAACTGGTATTACCTTTGTAAATTAGGAGTTGCTAGATCGCATAGCTAAGACAGAAGGGGGATAAAATTTTCAAAAAAACCGGACTAAGGTGAAAAATGAGAAAAATGAGGGATGAGGGATGAGAGGGTGAGTTAGTGCAGATAGCAGGCTAGTAACGGGGGTGGCTTACCACAGTAGGCGGTATTGCAAGATCGCAGTGAAAAAAGGGGAGTCGACATCGAGATGTTGAGGGTGAAAAAAATTTAGCTGAGAGGCCACGCTGCAGGAGATATGCAGCGAGTTTCCTCGTGAGACAAACTGGTGGGAGCCGACACGTATTAAGGCGGTCGGTGGTGGTAATAATGAAGAGGGAATCTTTTTTTGATGTCATAAGGGATTTGTTCGGGGTTATATTCACCGGTGAGACGAACAAGTTGATTCGGATGCAGGTGGACCTCGTAATTTACGATGTTATTTATGCAGAACTGCAGTAGGTTAGGCATTTTGGAGATTTCGTTAACCAGGCGGGTGGGGGTTCTCGTGGGGAGACCCAGAATAATTTTCAGAGCAATTTGGAAATTTGAGACTGCGGCGGCTATCCACAGGTGTAGGCCGTAGGTGAGCACGGTGCGTAGACACACCTTATAGAGGGTCAGTCTCAGGCTACGGTTAAGAGGTGAGCTTTGGCAAATTAATTTGTGAATGGCACCTGCAGCCGCGCGAGTTTTGGAAACACGGTCTAAAATTGCCTCCCGCCAGATGAGTCTCTTATCCATGACGACACCCAGATACTTGATTTTATCCTCCCAGGGGATGGCCACACTCTTGATGGTTAGTCGCGGCACAGACCCGAGTTTACGCCTTAGGGAGAAAAGGATAGCCATAGTTTTAGAGGGGTTGACAGTAAGTTTCCAATCTTGAAAGAAGGTGATGACTTTGTCAAGGTAGCCTTGTAGGTTGTAAATGGCAATGCGGAGAACCTTATGCGGGCTGAAAAGCAACGTGTCATCCGCATACATTGCTAGATGCGAGAAGTTATCCTTGGGAATGTCGTTGACGAAAATGTTAAAGAGTAGCGGGCCAAGGATGGAGCCCTGCGGCACCCCGGCGAAAACTTTGTGGCTGAGGGAGTCAGACCCGTTGATGGAGACGAATAATTTCCTGTCGGTCAGGTAGTTGAGAATAAGCTTCTGAATAAGCGGGTCGAAGCCCAGATTGTGCAGTTTGAATATTAACGCCTTGTGCCAAACGGTGTCGAAGGCTTTGGTAAGGTCCAGGAAGACCGCGGGGACCGACCGTCTTATGTTTAGTTGGTGGGTGACCATCTGGGAAAATCTCACTAGTTGGTGGGTGGTCGAGTGTTTTGACCAGAAATGAAATTGTAGATCGATGATCAAGTTGTTGGACTCAAGGAAATTTAGGAGGAGTTTCTGGATGCATTTTTCCAGGAGTTTTCCCAGAATCGGAAGCAAGCTAATCGGCCTGTAGTTATCTGGGGATTTATGGTCCTTGCCAGGTTTGGGGATTGGTACGACCTTAGCAACCTTCCATTTATCCGGAAAATACGCAAGGTTGTAGCATGACGAGAAGATGTAATAAATGTTCATAACTACTTTATGACCGGCGTTTTTGATCATCAGGGCTGTGATCTTGTCATACCCGGGGGCCTTGTTATTTTTAAAGGATCTGATAGCTTCCACTATTTCAAGGCGAACGCACGTCTCGAGGAGAAGACTGAGGGGACATCCACTATAAGTTGATGATGGTCAGTAATAAGTTTATAGTGGGGTGAATTTGAGTAGTCAGATCCTGAGAAGGAGCTGGCAAAAACTAAGGCGAATATTTCCGCCTTGGCCTTATCGAGGATGATAGGAGAGGGGGAAGCAGCAGAAGTGAGAGGAAGGTACTTGGTACGAGTGCCCGTTAGCAGTTTATAGTTTCTCCAGGAGGTCGGATCCGATTTGTTTAATTTGGCGAGATTTTTGGTGAAGAGCTCACGCTTGTACTTGGCAGCCCTGTGCTTAATTTCCTTGGTTAGGTGTGCGATGATGGTAGAGAAAAACCAGCAATAAAGGGATATCTTAGACGGGATAGTAAATCGAGGGTCGCAGGGGTTAGGGCAATCTTAGGGTTAAGGGGGTGTCTCGGTTGCGGCGGCCGCCCCGTGGTCAAGACCTCCGGATTCGCGTCGTCAATTCCACCGTCGAGGTCGGGCCCCAGATGAAATATCTGGGGCTGATCATCGACGGCCGCTGGCGCTTTGAGGGTCACTTCGAACTCCTGGCCCCCCGATTAGAAGGGACAGCGGCCGCGCTTGCGCGGCTGCTGCCTAATATTGGGGGGCCGCAGTTGAAAGTCCGCCGCCTCTATACAGAGGTGGTGCGGTCCATTGCCCTTTATGGGGCCCCTGTGTGGCACCGCTCGCTCGAGGCCAGTCGGCGCAGCCAAGCACTCTTGGGAAGAGTGCGGCGCCGGCTGGCCCTGCGGGCCATACGGGGGTACCGCACCATCTCGGCTGAGGCGGCGGGCCTCCTCGCCGTGTCTCCACCACTCCCATTGGTGGCGGCGGAGCGGGCGACGCTATACCACGTCGCCTGTTCGCTCCGCCGCCCCCCGGGGGTGGAGCTCACGCGCGAGGAGGAGGAGGAGTTCGAGGTTTCGAAGCGTCAGGCCCGGACGGACATGTTTGCCGGGTGGCGGCGTCAGCTCGCCACCTCGGCCCGTCCAATTGTCCGGGCCCTCCTGCCCATATTCGACATATGGTGCAGGAGGCGGGGAAGATTGACCTTCCGCCTCACGCAGGTGCTCTCTGGGCATGGATGCTTCGGGGAGTACCTGCATAGGATGGGGCGGGAGCCGACGGCACAGTGTCACCACTGTGGCGAGGAGGTGGACACGGCGCGGTACACCCTTGAGGAGTGCCCTGCGTGGGCAGAGCCGCGCCGTGTCCTTAGAGCCGCAGTGGAGGGGTGGGACCTCTCGCTCGCGGCCGTGGTCGACCACATGGTCTCGAGCGAGGGGTCGTGGAAGGCGGCGGTCTCCTTCTGTGAAGATGTGATCTCGCAGAAGGAGGCCGCCGAGCGAGCCCGGGAGAGGGACCCGGGCTCGGCGAGGAGGGTCTGGGCGCGGGGGCGTCCCTCGCGCCGACGTGTGCCCCCCCCCTCCACGGAGGAGGGGGGCGGAGCCGGATGGTGAAGCGGCGCGGGGGCCGTCCCCGCGCGGTGGATCGAGCCCCCCCCGAACGGGGAGCGCGATCGACGCGGATGGCGCGGGGGGTTCGCCCCCCGCGTCCGTTCGTGCCCCCGTGGGGGGGGCGTGTGGGGGGAGGGCGCGGGGAGTGTTCCCCTCTCCGCGCCAATTGATGCCCCCTCCTTGTGGGGGGGCGGGTGTTCCCTTGGCGGTGCGGCGGGTTCTCCCGTCGCGCCGCCGTGTGCCCCCACCCCGGGGGGCGGAGGACGATGGGGGCCGGGGAGTGAGCTGACCCCGGCCCCCAGAGATGGGCTAGGCTCATCTCGGGGCGGACCGGCTGGCTTGAAGCCGGCCCGCCCCGAAGCGACCACCGGGTCGCTCTGGGGTGCGTGGGGGGTGGGGTGGGGAGGGCGGGGCGTGCGGGATCGCGCCTCCGGCGGCCCTTCCTTACCGGTAACGGCGTCTTCTTGCCCTAGCCTGAGGCGGGTGCCTTCGGGTCACACGGACCGGGCGGGGCACGAAGACGCCGGGGGGCCGTGGGTGGACCGAGCGGGGGCTCGGGAAGCCCGGTCGACGGCCCTAGGGATTGGGATGGGGACACCGGGCGGGTCCCTCCGCCCGGGGTCTTATAGAGTAGGTAGTGGGGGAGGCTAACCCCTCCCCCCGGGATCTCATGATAGCTGGGAAGTGTCCTGTTGAGTACTCGCGTGATCCAGGCACTTCCCCTTTTAGCTTAGGTGGGTGTGGGGTTTTAGTGGGTAGCCACTGGGGACGGGCGCGCCTTCGGCGCCCCCCTCCCCGGTGGTAGTCCCACATAACCTCGGTCCCCCCCCCCGGGGGCCGAGGTATGCGTAATGCATTTCCCCACAATAAAAAAAAAAAAAAAAAAAAGGGTTAAGGGGGTGCATACCGTAAACCAGTGGACGTGGTCCACTGGAACGGGGGGCTTGCCTTAACCGGCCGGCCTGCGAGGAGGATAAACCTCTATAAAAAAGTCTCTATCCCAAGCTATCGTAACGTGGCGATGGGAAACTCCCGGAGTAAGCGCCGGGGGTGGGCGATGGATGCATCTGCTCTCAAGCGTTGTACAACTTCTGGGTACCTGCCGCCCCCCAGTCGTATTAGGCTTGCCGGGGTAAGCGGCTCTGCCCCGGTCGACCTTTATGTCCGCCTAGAATTGGAGGGCATCGAGTGAAGCGTCCCCAGAAATGGGGGCGTTGTAACCAGGCCCAATTATGATATGTAATGATTGACGACAACGAGCCTCGGAACTACAATTCTGAGACGGAGGGGACACCGCGCCCGGAAGCGGGGTTGGTGGGAGCGGTAGCACGAGTAGTGCTACCGAGGTGCTCTGCTGCGGGCTCTTCACAGAGCAAGCAGCCGGAGCTGGTGGAGGGGGAGGGCCCCCCCCGGGGATCGCGGACTTGTCCTGCGGCCCGGCGGGTCTCGGTAGCCATCCCGGTCGAGACCGCGGAAGGCGGGGATCGGCACGACGACGGCGTGTCCGTTGTGTCGGGCGGGACGACCGGGCGCATCTTGCGCTCTGCGTCGTCGGGTTTGGCGGCCGGGCGCGCTGGGCGCTCTGTGTCGCCGGCCAGGACGACCGAGCGCGTTGGGCGCTCTGTGTCGCCTGGCGTTGCGGCGGGGTGTACAACCCCGTCGCAGGCTTCTGTCGCGGGCTCTGTTAGGAGCCTGCGGCAGGAGGTATTCGAGGCGGCGGTGACGGCCCATGAGTCCGCGACTCATGGCAGCGTCCCGCCGTCTCCGATGGGGGATAGGAGGCTCTCCGTTTCGTCCCGGGTTTCGGGGTCGGACGGAGAGTCCCTTGCTTCAGCTGGGAGGCTGAAGAGGAAGGCTGACGCGGGGTCGGAGGACTTGGCGGAACGTGGTAAGCGCCCCTCCAAGGACCCCACCCTGAGGGTGGTTGAGATGGCTCAAGAGGTTCGAGCCCTGAGCACTGGCGAGATTCTCCAGGAGTTCCTGGACATAGTCCGCGCGGTGGAGGATACGGCGCTCAGGAGCGCGAACCTCAAGGGCACAAGCGTGCGCGATTTAAAATTCGCTGCACGTTTCGCCGAGGCGGCGTTCATGGAGGTGTGTAGGAGGGGGGGCGGGGACGCTGCTGCCGCAGCGGGCCTCCCCTCATCTCCAGCTCCTAACCCGCGGTCCTACGACCGTCTCCTGGGGGAGAATGCGGACCTGCGGGTGGAGCTGGAGAGCATGAGGGCCACCAATGTGGCCATCATGGGGGAGTTGATGGCGATGAAGAGGAGAGAGGTGCCGATGCCTCTGCTACCTCACTCGTCGCCATCGCCTCCCGCCACCAGCGACCGGCCGTTGCGGCCGCGGGTGGCGGAGGCGCCGAGGCGGAGGAGGCGCCTTGTCCTCCCCGCGGCCTCATGGAGCAGCTGTCTGCCCTTCTGGACGCCAAATTGGCGCCCATTAGGAGGGAGCAGGCAGCTCTCCGGGCGGCGGTGTTCGGGGCATCTCCGGTGCCTGCTGCCTCCCAGCGGCGGCGGGAGGGCCTAGGGTCGGCCTCGGCCGCCGCGAAGACGGCACCTCCTCTTCCCCCCCCCCTGCCCCCGTCTCTGCTGACGGGGTGGGTGGGAGGAGGAAGAGGAAGAAGAAGAAGAAGGGTGGGAAGGGGCCGGCAGATCCGGTCCCTCCCCCGGTTTCTCGGGTGCCCGTGCCGGCCGCTCCGGTAGTCCCGGCCCCTACTCGGCCTGCTGCCGAACCCCCGGGAGAGTCCTGGGTGACGGTAGTGGGCCGACGCGCCAAGGCTGAGGCGAAAGCCGGGGCCAAGGCTGCGGCGCCCCCACCCGGTAAGGCTCCTAAAGGAGCTTCTGGGGGGAGGGGGAAAGGGAAGCCCTCCCCGAAGGTGGCTCCGGAGGGGTGTAAGACTGCCATCGCCGACGCCATGGTCCTCGTCAAGAGGTCCGTTGACCTGGCGTCGGTGGGGGTCAGCGACCTTCGGGTTAAGAGGGCGGTGACCGGGGGTCTCCTGTTGGAGGTCCCCGGTCCCGAGGGGGCAGTCAGGGAGGTCGCTGCAGTGTTTCCGCTGCCTGGCTGTGGGACACGTCAGGCAGCGGTGCACTAGCACCGTAGACCGTAGCGGCCAGTGCTACAGGTGTGGAGCGGACGACCACCGGGCGAACATGTGCTCGGCGGCCCCTCGGTGCCCCATATGCACCGCGTTGGGGAGGCCTGCCGGGCACAAGGCGGGGGGCGCTTCTTGCCCCCCCGCCCCGAAGAAGAGCCGGAAACCTGGGGGGGAGGGGACCCCCAGTAAGCCGGCGGTGGAGGGGAGGAGTGCGGCAGCTGCTGCACCCTCCCCAATACCCGAGGGGGTGATGGAGGTGGATGCTCCACCTCCACCGTCCACCTCAATCGAGGTGGCAGAGCCGGGAGCATCTACGGCCGATTAATGCCCCAGATGCTCCTGGCTCTTCTGGCCAACCTGAACCGCTCGCGCAGGGCCCAGGACCTGTTAGTCCAGGGCCTTGCCGAGCGGCAGGTCGGGTTGGCTGTCATCACGGAGCCCTACGTTGTCCCTGATTCCCCCCCTTGGGTAGGGGACACGCGGGGCTCCGTGATGATTTGGCACCGTCAGGGAGCGGAATTCCCCCCCTGTACGGTGGTAGTGAGGGGCGATGGGTACGCCCTGGTGCGATGGGGAAGGTGTCTGGTCGCGGGATGCTACATCTCGCCCAATTGCGGCCTCGCAGTGTTCGAGGGGTTTTTGGACCGGTTAAGGGCGGCGATCGCCCCCTATATATCCGGTCCAGTTTAGGTCCTGGGGGACTTCAATGCGAAGTCCCCCTCTTGGGGTAACCCCCGGACCACCCCTCGTGGCGAGGCCCTTGAGGATTGGGCTGGGGGCATGGAGCTCCGGTTGATTAACCGGGGCTCCGTTCCCACGTGCGTGCGGTGGAACGGGTGGTCCATAGTCGATTTGACTTGGGCCACCCCTGCAGCCGTGCGCCGTGTGTCCGCTTGGAGGGTGGCCACAGAGTGGGAGACTCTGTCGGACCACCTCCACGTCACCATGATGGTGGCGGCCGAATCGGCAGCGGACAGGCCCCCTGGATGTGGCATCCGTTCGGCGCCCAAGAGATGGGCGCTGAAGCGACTGGACGTGGACGTCCTGAGAGCCGGAGCTCTCGCCTACTCCTGGCCGGTGGCCAGGGAGCGCGGGGCTGACGAGGGGGTGTCGTGGTTCCGGGGCATCTTAGAGTCGCTTTGCGACGCGGCAATGCCCCGGGCCGGTCGACTACCCCCGAAGCGGTCAGTTTACTGGTGGTCGGGCGAAATTGCGGACCTGAGGGATGGCTGTGTCCGCGCCCGACGCCAGTTTACCCGCGCTCGTCGCCGCCTCTCGAGGAGCGGCGGCGACGAGGCGAGAGTGGCCGTCCTGTACGGTGTGTACAGGGCGGCCAGAATGGCTCTCCAGCGTGCGATTGCCGCTGCCAAGGCCAAGGCCTGGGATGAGCTCTTACGGACCCTTTTTTTTTTTTTTTTTTTTTTTGTTAAGGGAGAGGTTTAAAATGCTTTTATGCACACCCCCCGTAGGGGGTAGTGTCGGACTCAGGGGCACAGGTGGTCGGTGCCCCCACTACCGACTAAAACACTCCTCTCCCGGGACGCCCAATAGGACGGCCCTCTACTCAGCCGTTATGACGAGGGCCTAAGATCGGCGGGGCCCCGCGATCAGCATTTCTCCCGCCGATCACCCCCTGTCTCTCATCCACGGCATGTTCTTTGCTGTCATTTTTTCCCTTTCATATTCACTTCCATTTCATTTACCATTCATCCTATATCATTGTCTTCTCTGTCCTACACTTTCCTTTCCTTTCTTTTCCTCACACTATCCTGAAATTCCTCTTTCATCTTCGCCATTTTCTTTCTTACGAACGGGCATGCCAACATTCCCGTTACATGTCCAACCTCCAACTTAGTTTTTCCACACATTTCACATCCTAATTCTTTTCCTTTTCCTCTATCACTTTCTTTTCCATCTACTATACATTCCATACTTATGTGTCCTATCATGTTGCACCTGAAGCACCTCCTGAGTTTAGGCACCGCTTGACATGTCGCCATAGCCCAACCAATCTTAATTTTTTCAATGTCGATCACTTTATCCACATAACTCATTGGAATTCCTAACACTGCTTTCTGCATCTTCCATCTATTCTTTCGTAACACTTTCACTATTATTTCCTTTTTTTCTATACCTAATTCTTTCTCGCAGCTCTCAATTATTTCTTCTTTGCTTACTTCCGGGTCAATATGCTCTATCTCTAATTCAAATGTTCTTTTCAAAATTTTCATTCTAGATTTGTCTATTGTCTTTCCTATCTTAGCTTCTAATTCTTCAATATTCGCATTTTTCCATATCTCTATTAAACAATCTCCAGTCCTTGTTCTTCGCAGCCTTTTAATCTCTTTTATGTTGATCCTTTCATGCAATAACTGTCTTGTTTCTTTAAACTGTGCTTCATCCTTTATTTTTATTATCAAAGCTTCTGTGTCCGGTTCTCTATACTTATCCTCCCAATCCTTTTTTCTTTCCACCACCTGTTTCCCCCTATCTTTCTCGTTCTCTTTTTCCACCTTATCTCTATTTATCTTCCTCTCTTTCATCACCCACTTTAGTATGTTCTTGTCTTCTTCTTTCCTTATATTATTCTCCTTTTTTTCCTTAACCTCTCCATCCAAATTATCCTCATTTAATACTATCTTCTCTACCTCTGTTATCCTCTTTTCTTCATTCATTCTTTCATTTTCAATTCTCTCCTTTCTTTCTTTCTTTTCCATTATCCTACTCTTATCCTTCCTTTCATTTTCATAATCCTTCACTGTTTCTTCTCCTATTTTCTTAAACATAATCCTTTCCAGTCTTTCCAGTCTTTTCTTAATCTCTTTTATTTCCTTTCCGCTATCCTCGGACTCAGTCACCTCTGTGACTGAGGGGAGGGCAATATCTCGTTCCTTCATTTCTTTCTGTAACTCATTAATTTTTCCTTCTTTCTTTTTCAGATCTTCGTCTGACTCCATTATGGTGCCAACTTCATTGGTAAGTATTACCATCTCTGTTCCTACATCGTGCATTTCTATTTTCGTCGCCGTACCAATCTCTTCCATCATCTTTCCTATCGTGTCTTTCCACTTCTTTCTTTCTACTAGCATCCTTTCTCTCGTTTTGTCCCATTCATCTGTTATACTATCCTCTTGATCCTCGGCTTTGTGTCTTCTCGTTCTTTCCTCTATCGCTTGCCGCTCAGCTTCCACTCTTCTAAGTCTTTCGTCTACCAGCTCATCCTCTAATTTCTTCCTATCTTCTAGCTCCTTCATCCGTTCCTGCTCAACTTCGAGTCTTCTATCTTTTTCCTTTTTAAGTTCCTTCCTTATCTTTTCTCTCTCTTCCATGACCACTCCGTGTTCCTCAATCACCACGTCTATGAGACCCTTCATCAGTTTCCTATCCTTCTGTTCCCTTTCTTCCATTTCCTCCTCCCATAGTTCCCTAGCTCCTATCCTCTTCTCCACCCATTTCCCTACGGTTTTTGTCATTCCTCTCATAGCTTTCTCTCCTTCTATCATTCTTTCCTTCATTTTTCCCCTATCTCCTTTCCATATTTTATCCAACATGGCTACCAGTCCCTTGTGTGTCACTCTTAGTTCCTGTAGCTCCTCTTCTTCCCGTTCCCACTCATCCAGTACTATTTCCCATGATCCTGTTTTGAATTTCGTCCATTCCTCTAACTTTTTTTCTATCCTTATTTTTTCTTTCTTTCCAGTAGCTGGACCTGTCCATGAAGCCTGGCTTCCCACTTCATTCAGGCTGCAGTCATCCGATGACGACGCAGCCGGGCCTGCTTTCGCACCACGAACTGCGCCGGTACTGGGGGATCCGACGCCCCCTGCACCGTAAACTTCTTTTCTTTCTTTTGTCCTATCCATATTAATTTCTTCCTCCTAAACTTGCCCGTATCATCGCCAAGAATCCAATCCGATCCACGAGGGAAACACATCCTCAGCTCTTACGGACCCTGGATAGGGACCGTTAGGGGCGCCCTTATAAGGCGGTGCTTGGGAAGCTCCGCCCATGGGCGCCCCCTGTTACGGAGCAGTTGGAGCCCGAGTTCCTGGGGCGGGTCATATCCAGTTTGACTGGACCGCGGAACTCGGGGTCTCCGAGTATGAGCTCTCCCAGGCTGTTCAGCGAGTCCGGGAAGGGGGCCGTAAGGCCCCCGGACCAGATGGAGTTCCCGGACGCGTGCTGGCCTTGGTGTTGGACGTCCTAGCCCCGGCTTTCAGACGAGTATTGGATGCCTGTCTGAGCCGGGGCACCTTCCCCCGGGCGTGGAAGGTCGCCAGGTTGGTCCTCCTCCGTAAGGATGGAAGGCCCGCAAATTCTCCCTCTGCGTATCGGCCCTTGTGTCTCCTCGACGAGGCGGCTAAGATCTTTGAGAAGATCATTGCCGATCGCCTCGTCGAGCACCTGTCCCGTGGTGGTCCTGATCTGAGCGACAGCCAGTTTGGGTTCCGGAGGGGGCGTTCGACGATCGATGCGATTGGTCGTCTTGCCACCCTCCGGAGTGAGGCTGTCGCTCGGGGCAGGGTGTTGTTGGCGGTGAGTCTTGACATCACCAATGCCTTCAACACCCTGCCCTGGGGTGAGGTAGTGGGGGCGCTGGATTATTTCCAGGTGTCCCCCTACCTCCGGGCTGTGCTTCGGGACTACCTGAGGGACAGGTGGTTTGAGTATCCGGGCCGATACGGTGTAATGAGGAGGGAGGAGATGCACCGCGGTGTCCCGCAGGGGTCGGTCCTTGGGCCGCTCCTGTGGGACCTCACTTATGACGCGGTGCTGCGGGCCTCTCTCCCCCTTGGCGTCAACGTTGTCTGCTATGCGGATGACACATTAGTTGTCGTCGAGGGGGAGACGTGGAGGAGGACCAGTAGCCTGGCGACTGCAGCGGTGGGCTGCGTCGTCGGTGGGATCCGGAGGCTGGGTTTGGAGATTTCCGCTGGCAAGACCGAGGCGATGTGGTTGCATGCATTGCCTCGGGGCCGGCGGCCTCCCCAGCTCCGGATCCAGGTGGGTGATGCCTCTGTCGAGGTGAAGGGCGAGATGGGGTATCTCGGCCTGACCCTGGACAGCCGCTGGTGCTTTGAACAGCACTTCGACCGTGCGGCCCCCCGAGCAGAGAAGGTGGCAGCTGCCCTTGGGCGGCTGCTGCCTAATATCGGGGGGCCCGATGGAAGGTCACGTCGCCTCTATGCGGGGGTGGTGCGGTCTAAAATCCTTTATGGAGCCCCAGTGTGGTCACAGCAATTAATGGCCAGTCGGCGCAGCCTAGCGAATACTAATCGCGTGCAGCGCCGACTGGCCTTGCGGACCATACGGGGTTACCGCACCATTTCCGCTGAGGCGGCGTGCCTCCTCGCGGGGATGGCTCCCCTTGAGATGGTGGCGGAGGAGTGGGCGTCCCATTACAGGACGGCCTGCTCCATCCGCCGCGGGGAGCTTGATCCGGAGGGGGTAGAGGTCGAAGTGCTTAGGCACCAGGCCCGGTTGGACACGCTGGCCCACTGGCGGCGGCAGGTTGTTGCCGCCAACTCGGGCCGGCCTATTGTCCGGGCCCTCCTGCCCATTCTGGGAGATTGGTGCAGGGGGCGGGTAAGGCTCACCTACCGTCTGACGCAGGTGCTCTCCGGCCATGGGTGCTTTGGGGAGTACCTGCGTCGGATTGGCAAGGAACCGACGACGCAGTGCCACCACTGTGAGGAGGAACGGGATTCGGCGCGGCACACGCTTGAAGAATGTCCGGCGTGGTCGGCGCCGCGCCGAGTCCTGAGAAGGGTGCTGGGAGCGGACCTCTCGCTGCGGGCCATAGTTGATGGCATGGTCGGCAGCGAGAGGTCGTGGAGAGCAATTGCCTCCTTCTGTGAGGACGTTATCTCGCAGAAGGAGGCGGCGGAGAGGGGGCGCGAGGTCGACCTCCTCTCTGCAAGGAGATTGGCCTCTAGGGGAAGTCCCCCTAGAGGCCGGCGGCCCCCGGTGAGGGGTCGTAGGCGTGATGGCGGTGGTGGGACTAATTAGTTGTTCAACTCCCACCACCGCCATTGGGGGACTGTGGAGTCCCCCCAGGGGTTGGCCGGCTGGTGGGTGGGCTGGGTGCCTGTTTGCACCCTGCCTGCCCGCTCCGCCGGCTTCACCCCACATTAGGGGTGTACTGGGGGGTGGGATTGGGTTGGGGTTCGTGGGGGGGGGAGCGCTTGCTCCTCTCCCCCTTCTTCTTCTTCTTTCTTCCTTCTTTTAGCGCGTGCGGAGACCTCCTCCCTCGGCCGGGTGGGGCCCCTTCGGGCCCGCCCCTCCGAGCGAGGAAGGGGGTCTCCGGGGGTCGCGGGCGGCCAGAGCTGGGGCTCTGGTCGTCCAGCCGAGCGACCCTTGGGATGGGGAACGCTGTGTGGGTGGCCCGCACGGCGTCCTACTAGGGGTTTAGGTTTGTTGGGGGGAGCTTCTCTCCCCCCGGGATGGGGCTCATTGCCAAGATGTGGGGGTGGTCGGTGGCATTCGTTCACGAGATCCCGACCGCCCCCAATTAACTCAGGGAGGCCACCGTGGGGTCGTTAGTGGGTATGCCCCGATCCGGCGTCTGCCGCAGCTGATTAGTAAGAATTTCGCCCGATAGGTGGTGTGGGTCTAATTTTCTGTGACGAGCTACAATTAGGTAGGATTTTTCAGAAGCCGCTACGTGACAAGCAGTATTCTGCCGATTATTGCAAATTACTCTTTAACAACGTAAAAATATGAAATTTGGGCTCTGGACGACGCTGCGCAGGACTCTTAGGAATCATAATCAACCAATTCTGAACTCCTCATTGCAATATTGAGGCGTCAGTTTCTTTTCTCGTAAACCCTTGCATTTGCGTATTCGCGACTCGAGAAGCCGCGCCGCGCATTCTTCAGGCGCCTCGTGGCAGGCAGTTTGCTGCCGATTATTGCAAATTACTCTTCAACAATGTAAAAATATGAAATTTGGGCTCTGGACGACGCTGCGCAGGACTCTTAGGAATCATAATCAATCAATTCTGAACTTCTCATTGCAATATTGAGACGTCAGTTTCTTTTCTCGTAAACCCTTGCATTTGAGTATACGCGACTCATCAAGCCGCGGCGCGCTTGCTTCAGACGTCTTATGTTTTTAGTATGTATTTTGCAGTTTTTTTACCACCCTTCCGTTCTCCATCCCCAAAATCAGGTTTGGGCATTATTAAAATAGAAAATTATTTAAATAGCGATTCGAATAAAAGATACCTTATCTTTATTCGTTATTCGAAGGTTAGAATAAGAAAAGTTTCTTTATTCGACGAGTATCGAATGAAGAAAGTATCTTTATTCGACGAGTGTCGGATAAATAATTTTATTCGACAAGATATTTATCCGACGTATAAGGATAATTTTTTTATTCGAAACGGATTTATTAAAAGGCTTCGATGCTACACTACCGAATAGCCCCACAGATAAAACGTTTAGATACATACCAATAATATATCGTGTTTAGTGTCATTTTAATAAGGAGAATGCCACGAATTAGTTCCCATGGAAAATACAGAAGTTTTGGAATTGAATGGTGGTGAATTCACACCGATATACCTGACCCGTTGTCGGGTTACCCTGCTGTGTTTATTGCACCACTCGGCGACCGAAGCAACTCGTGGTACTGGGCCTAGGCAGTCGGTGCTCGTCACCGTTTCTTCGATTTGGCAGAAAATTGTTCAAAGGTTACGAGTAGCCCGCGGATAAAACCACTAGATACAGTCCAAATTATATCGTGTTTAGTGTCATTTTGATCATGATAATTCCACGAATTAGTTGATGTAGGTCTTATAAAAAAACAATTGAAAATAAAGAAGTTTTGGAAGTGGATTGGTAGTGGACTCACATCCACGTACCTGACCCGTTGTCGGTTTACCCTGCTGTGTTTATTGCACCACTCGGCGACCGAAGCGACTCGTGCTACTGAGCCTAGGCAGTCGGTGCTCGTTGCCGTTTCTTCGATTTGGCAGAAAATTGTTCGAAGCCTACGTATAGCCCGCGGATAAAACCACTAGATACAGTCCAAATAATATCGTGTTTGGTGTCATTTTGATCATGATAATTCCACGAATTAGTTGATGTAGGTCTTATAAAAAAACAATTGAAAATAAAGAAGTTTTGGAAGTGGATTGGTGGTGGATTCACATCCACGTACCTGACCCGTCGTCGGGTTACCCTGCTGTGTTTATTGCACCACTCGGCGACCGAAGCAACTCGTGGTACTGGGCCTAGGCAGTCGGTGCTCGTCACCGTTTCTTCGATTTGGCAGAAAATTGTTCAAAGGTTACGAGTAGCCCGCGGATAAAACCACTAGATACAGTCCAAATTATATCGTGTTTAGTGTCATTTTGATCATGATAATTCCACGAATTAGTTGATGTAGGTCTTGTAAAAAAACAATTGAAAATAAAGAAGTTTTGGAAGTGGATTGGTAGTGGATTCACATCCACGTACCTGACCCGTTGTCGGGTTACCCTGCTGTGTTTATTGCACCACTCGGCGACCGAAGTAACTCGTGCTACTGGGCCTAGGCAGTCGGTGCTCGTCGCCGTTTCTTGGATTTGGCAGAAAATTGTTCGAAGCCTACGTATAGCCCGCGGATAAAACCACTAGATGCAGTCCAAATTATATCATGTTTAGTGTCATTTTGATCATGATAATTCCACGAATTAGTTGATGTAGGTCTTATAAAAAAACAATTGAAAATAAAGAAGTTTTGAAAGTGGATTGGTGGTGGATTCACATCCACGTACCTGACCCGTCGTCGGGTTACCCTGCTGTGTTTATTGCACCACTCGGCGACCGAAGCAACTCGTGGTACTGGGCCTAGGCAGTCGGTGCTCGTCACCGTTTCTTCGATTTGGCAGAAAATTGTTCAAAGGTTACGAGTAGCCCGCGGATAAAACCACTAGATACAGTCCAAATTATATCGTGTTTAGTGTCATTTTGATCATGATAATTCCACGAATTAGTTGATGTAGGTCTTATAAAAAAACAATTGAAAATAAAGAAGTTGTGGAAGTGGATTGGTAGTGGATTCACATCCACGTACCTGACCCGTTGTCGGGTTACCCTGCTGTGTTTATTGCACCACTCGGCGACCGAAGTAACTCGTGCTACTGGGCCTAGGCAGTCGCTGCTCGTCGCCGTTTCTTGGATTTGGCAGAAAATTGTTCGAAGCCTACGTATAGCCCGCGGATAAAACCACTAGATACAGTCCAAATAATATCGTGTTTAGTGTCATTTTGATCATGATAATTCCACGAATTAGTTGATGTAGGTCTTATAAAAAAACAATTGAAAATAAAGAAGTTGTGGAAGTGGATTGGTAGTGGATTCACATCCACGTACCTGACCCGTTGTCGGGTTACCCTGCTGTGTTTATTGCACCACTCGGCGACCGAAGTAACTCGTGCTACTGGGCCTAGGCAGTCGCTGCTCGTCGCCGTTTCTTGGATTTGGCAGAAAATTGTTCGAAGCCTACGTATAGCCCGCGGATAAAACCACTAGATACAGTCCAAATTATATCGTGTTTAGTGTCATTTTGATCATGAGAATTCCACGAATTAGTTGATGTAGGTCTTATAAAAAAACAATTGAAAATAAAGAAGTTGTGGAAGTGGATTGGTAGTGGATTCACATCCACGTACCTGACCCGTTGTCGGGTTACCCTGCTGTGTTTATTGCACCACTCGGCGACCGAAGTAACTCGTGCTACTGGGCCTAGGCAGTCGGTGCTCGTCGCCGTTTCTTCGATTTGGCAGAAAATTGTTCGAAGCCTACGTATAGCCCGCGGATAAAACCACTAGATACAGTCCAAATTTTATCGTGTTTGGTGTCATTTTGATCATGATAATTCCACGAATTAGTTGATGTAGGTCTTATAAAAAAACAATTGAAAATAAAGAAGTTTTGTCATTGGATTAGTAGTGGTCTCCTGTCTCACACCGATATACTCGACCCGTTACATTCATGTTACACTTCTCGGCGACCGAGGCCGCTCGAGCTTCTTGGCCCCTCACGGGGTATACCCCGCAGGAGTGGGGATAGTTCAGAGACAATTATGTGCCAGACATTTGGGACATTTATCGATAAAATACTGTACCATACATACTATTATTTCGCTTTTGTATTACGCAAGTTTTAGAGTCTGGAAAATATTTCTCTGAATATCGGAATGTTTAATATTACATAATATATTTTTAAGGTTCCGAAAAGATAAGTATAACTTAGGAAAAACGCTGGAAAAAGTGGTTTTTAATTTTTTCCAACAATAACAAATATTCCGGTAAACCTTACGTTTAGGGGAGGCAGCTCCGATGACCTTGATCTTCACATATGTTGTCGGGAACAACATTCTGAACAACTTTTGTCATTATAACTACCCGGTGCTCGGTCTTAGGTAAAAAATGCTGAATAAAATTCTCATTTTGAAATATTCACAATTTCGCATATGACAAATAAATACAGAGAAAGTTATAATCAAAGCCATCTGTGATTTGAATTATCTGGAAAAGTACTGAATGAGTAAGAAATAAACAATTTCAAATTTTATTTTAATTAATTAAAAAATGATTACAAAAAATATATATTTATTACGATAATTGTCAGTAGATAGAAATAATTGTTATTGTTGGAAAAAATGAAACCCACTCTTTCCGGCGTTTTTCCCATGTTATATTTATCTTTCCGGAACCTTAAAAATATATTATGTATTATTAAACATTCCGACATTTTCTGCCAGATCGAAAAAACTGCGACGAGCACCGACTGCTTAGACTCAGTAGCACGAGCTGCCTCGGTCGCAGAGTAGTGCAATAAACACGGCCGGGTAACCCGACACAGGGTCAGGTACATCGGTGTGAAACCATTGCTAATTCAGTTGCAAAACTTCTTTATTTTTCATAATCTTCTTATAGAAGTTGCACCAGCTGATTCCTGGCGTTTTTCCGATTACAATGACACTAAACACGATATAATTGGGCTGTATCTAATGGTTTTATCATTAGAGTTATTCGAAGCCTTCGAATAAAAAAATTATCTTTATCCGACGGATCTCGGAAACTATTTATTCGATACGCGTTGACTAAAGATACATTTTGTATTCGAACCTCCGTATAACGAATAAAAATTATTTTATCTTTCATTCGTTATTCGAAATTTTTATTTAGATAAACATTTTGCCCAACTTTGCGCACACGGTGGGCTGGATCGAGAAAGGTGGTCTTTTACTAGAACTCCTGAACCGTAAGACATACGGGGATGAAATTCGCACTAAAATTCATTAAAAAATTATTTCTATCTACTGACAATTATGGTAATAAATATATATTTATGCAATAATTTTTTAATTGATTGTTTAAATTTTATCGTCTTAAAATCATATTTAAAGTTGTTTAGTTGTTGCTTGTTTAGTAATTATGTAGACAATTTAAATGACCGATGTCTGGTTATAAATTGTCTTATATTTCTTGAAATTTATCCTTCATATTATGAATATTTCAAGAAATACGTCACGAGTTGCATATACGCAAACGCAAGGGTTTACGAGAAAAGAAACTGACGCCTCAATATTGCAATGAGAAGTTCAGACCCGGTCGATTATGTTTCCTAAGAGTCCTCCGCAGCGTCGTCCAGAGCCCAAATTTCATATTTTTACGTTGTTGAAGAGTAATTTGCAATAATCGGCAGCATACTCGCTTCCGAAACAAGTGAAATGTAACAAGATTGTCGCCATTGACACCACCTAACGGTTCCGAAATTTTCCACTACTAGCGCCACTGTCTCTTTCGCAGTTACCCTATACAAATGCATGGGACAGAGACACTAACGCTAGTAGTGGAAAATTTCGGAACTGCAAGGTGGACTTTGTGGCGGCCATCTTGTGACATTTCACTAGTTTCGGAAGCGAGTATGCTGCCAATTATTGCAAATTACTCTTCAAAAACGTAAAAATATGAAATTTGGGCTCTGGACGACGCTGCGCAGGACTCTTAGGAAACATAATCGACCGGGTCTGAACTTCTCATTGCAATATTGGGGCGTCAGTTTCTTTTCTCGTAAACCCTTGCATTTGCGTTTTCGCGACTCGAAACAAGCAGTATTCTGCCGATTATTGCAAATTACTCTTCAACAACGTAAAAATTTGAAATTTGGGCTCTGGACGACGCTGCGCAGGACTCTTAGGAATCATAATCGACCGGGTCTGAACTTCTCATTGCAATATTGAGGCGTCAGTTTCTTTTCTTGTAAACCCTTGCATTTGCGTATACGTATATGCGGATCTGGCGATGTGTGAGTGGTAGGGTGGTTGATGGTATTTGGTAGGGCGCACCGCCTTAATATAGATGGCAGCCAAGGTAAGCGCTGGAGAGGCGAGCCTCACACAGGCAATCTCGATACCATCCTGGGCTGGGATTTCAAGAATGTTAAATTCCAGGGTGTTTTGGATATGGATGGCGACACCACCACCCCGCCCGTGAACGCTATTACAGGGCCGGTCAGTGCGTACCAGTTTGTAACCCGGTATGTAGAAATCGAGGTCAGGACGAAGCCAGGTTTCGGTAAAGATTGCAATATTAACGTTGTTTTGTTGCAGATATTGTGATGTCGGTCTGCTTGCTTAAAATGGAATGTACATTCCAGAGTAAAACTATGGGGTAGCGTCCACCTATGAAAGGGAAGCCGAAACCTGCATGAATGCAGCGAATTTTTCCGAGTCCGAGCGGCAGAGTCTCAGTTTTGATAAAAGAGTTTTTGCGGCAGCGAGGATTTTTTCAACATTGCAGACCGCGGCAATCTCCTGGAAGACTTGTATTGTCTCCTCGATCGGAGAGATTGTTCTGTTCGGCGCGTGAGCTTGCTGGTCAGGGAAAGTGGTTGCAAGGTTTTCGGCGTTGTACGACTTCCTTGGGGCTAAAACACTGCTGTAGGTGACATTAGGGCGCAGCATGGCAGTTTCGGTTGACCTGTGAGGGCCCATCGAAGGGAAAAAGCGTTGCTGAGAGGCAGGTGGAGGATTTCGCTTTGCCCGCTTTTCGAGGTACTTTTCCAGCGCGGGGCATTTGGAATAATTGGCTGTGTGATCGCCCTTGCAGTTCACACATGTTGGTTTCTCAACCGTAGGGGTAGGGCAGCCCGATGTGAGGTGGGTACCCGCGCATTTCACGCATTTGGGCTGATAACCGCAATTGGAAGAAGACGGGACAGGAATTGGAGAACAGATAACAGAGTAGAAGAGAAGAGAAAAGAAGAAGAAGAACAGAGAAACACAGTTAACATAGAAAAAAACAGAAAGCTATGCGAAAATCAAAAACTGAGAGAGCAGTTGAAGAGGCACGTCCGCACACGACGGACGCTAACAACCGAATCAACTTTAACGCGAAACTTTAACGCAATCGAACTCCGCCGAATCGGTAATTCGGCGCGCCTTATATACTCTGTGAACCGGAGCACGGACCATGGAGAGCGCGTTCGCATCGCGCTCGGCACGCGGACCGGTAACGCGCTCTGCTTGGTGCGTGCCCGGGCTCGGCCGTGATTGGCGCGGGCCCGTGCACGCGTTAGTCTATAAATATGGCCCGTGCTCGGTTGCCTCGGTTTATTCGCCGCCGTGCTTCGCAACAGGTCGCCTCGTTGCACCATATAGGGTTAAAATTTTACACAGTGTTTTCTTTTTTTTTTATTTGGTATCCCTCCTGAGGGTGAGAGGGAAGGAGAGAAGGAAACCTCTACTATACAGGGTGTCACAAAAGTACTTCAACTCCCGGAAATGGAAGTGGGAGTTAGACCTAACCCAAACTAGGGTTTGGGAGTTATTAACGAAAAACACGGACCAATCAGAGCGCGAACTAGACCCGCTGTTCGATTCCGTGTAAAGGTTCCTCGCAGTTCTGGCATTCTTCGAAATTTGTCAGAGCGGAAAACATCTGCGAGGAATCCAACTAAGGCAACATTGTTCTCCAGAGCCCCTTTTCCGTTTTATGCCATCCTTCGAGTTTTTAGAAGTACGCTAATCCTCGAGTTGCCGCACTTAAGGCACTCGAGGGTTCGAGCTGAGGGCAACGAAAAGGCGGCCATAAATCTGTGCGACCTTCACTCCGTGTACCGATCGCGAGGTACGTGAGGGTCCCGGATTCGGACTCAGCGGGCCTTATGGTCCCTTGAAGCGGCGGCCAAGGTCATAAACCTTGTGCCGCACGTGTTTAAAACATTCGCGCTAAATTTAGGAATTTCCCTCGGTTTGACTTGAGGTGGGGACTTCCTCCTCCACCGGAGAGGGCTGTATCGGAAGATCCTCCCTCAAGTCAACCAGCGAATAGTCTTCCACGCGTCTTCCACGCCACCACTGAGGTGGCTAGTTGTCAGAACGCTAATACATCTCGAGAGCAACACACGACCTGGAGTTGAGTCTTCGAACAGCTCGAGTAACAAACACAAAGTCATTCGCGCCGTTAAAATATAAGTTCGATACATATATTCGAGGTACCTAATACGCGCCGTTTTTTTCCATAACCACCGTTACGTCAACTGCTCCTTGTTAAACAATCGCCCAAGGTTAATTCGGCGGGTGATCGGGTTGTTGCAATAATTTAATAAAGTGTTACGAAAAAACCAAATCGCCTACAACATCCAAATTTATTCATGGTTCTTCGAGCCGGATCAGTGATCTAGTGGAGTGCGGGAAAAACGAACAATTATTCAAAATCGGTCGTGTGACGAACATTAATCCTCTACGTGGAAGCTACAACGCCTACCAACGTGGAATCAAGCGTCTTCCTGGCAGCAATCGGCCGGAAATGTAGACTACAACCAACGATTGGCATCGACGGCTGTTTTCCGCAAGGACGCGGAAATCATCGAGGACCTGAGTTCCAGCCTGCTGTTCTCCAGGACCAAAGGAACCAGGAACGAGACAACGGAAGGAGATCTACTACCAGGTAGACCTTGTCAGAATCACGCGTTAATGTAATCTTCATTCCTATTTCACATCCTTTCCGTCTCGATTATCCGAAATGGCAAACGCAGCCAAAGAGAAAGCTGTTCAAGACGAACAAGTCCGCGCATTAAACAACAAATCAATTTATTTTAAAGGCCAGATAACGTTGATGAATAATTACCTCGAGTCGTTCACAGATTCAAAGACAGAGCGCGTTAAACTTCGCGAAAAAATTAATCGATTAAGGAATCAGTTTGAACAATTTAATAACTGGCAAGACCAATTGGTCATGTTAACGAATGAAATGAAAACTATAGAAAAACTACGCGATGAAGTGACGAATAATTATGATGATGCACTTGCCGAAGCCATAACACTACAAGAATCATTTCAGAATGAACATAATACAAAATCCTTCGACCATTCATACGACGCGAAATCTGAAACAGTCGAACTTCCAAAAATTGATTTACCTAAATTTGATGGCCGTCTCGAGAACTGGGTCGCTTTTAAAAACGCGTTCCAAATGATGATTCACTCACGCACAGGTTTAAGTAATATAGACAAATTAAATTATTTAAAGCTTTCTCTTATGGGAAAGGCCGAAGTCGCGATTGGTGCCTTCACCATAAGTGAAGATAATTACGAAGTCGCCTGGAATCATCTTACCGAAATTTACGACAACAAATGCGCACTAGTTTTACGGCATGCGACTCTTTTACGCGACACTCCTGCGATGCCAAACGATTCGTCTGACGCCGTTCGAGATCTCGCCAGTCATATGCAACTACACATTCGGTCATTGCAGGCATTAGGTCGAACGTGGGAAGATATTGCTAACGATCTTCTCACTAGTATAGTAATTTCGCGAATGGACACTGAAACAAGGAGAACGTGGGAACACACGTTGTCCGATACAGAAGTGCCAAAAATCACGGACATTTTCAAATTTTTGCATATATCGTCACATCAATGCAAAGATTATGAGACTATGTCGAACATTACGTCAACGCAATCGGCTAAACCACAAAAGTCAAATTTTAATAATCGTGATAAGGCAAATAACCGCCAACCATACTTTAACCAAGGGTCGTCGCCATCTTCTCCGACATTTAACCGTCGGCAAACTTTCGCGACCGCGACGCGAGTCCCAAAATGTGGGGTGTGTATTACAGGCGAGCATGCGGCGTTTCAGTGCAAAAGGTTATTAGATGCAACCGTTGAGAAACGCATAGAAGCAGCCCGCAAGGCAAAATTATGCCTCAACTGCTTAAAGCCCGGTCATTCTTCTTACGAATGCAGAGGAGGAAGGTGTAAGAAATGCAATCGACTCCACAATACGCGATTACATTTAGAGAATAAAAATATTCAACAAAAGACAGAGTCGAATATATCAAATCAATCCGACGCCTCCACCTCTTCTTGACTCGCAATAATCTCCGATGTCACACCTTGTTTAAACGACCGACTAATTTCACTAATAACAGATACGTCAAATCATGGTTTAATGACCACCGCAATAATTTATGCATGGGACAACAGCAAACGACCCTTTGAGTGTCGCGCGTTGTTGGACACATGTGCGAACGCAAACTTTGTTACAGAAGATTTTATTGAAAGATTAAAGGTTACCACGCAGGAACAAACTGTGACCATCGAAGCTTTCAACGAATTGAATACGGTCACGAATCGGCATGTAAGATTGAAAATCTCTTCAAGATTAAACAACTTTTCACGTACATTAGATTTTTTTATTATTCCGCGCATAGCAGGTCAATTACCTGATGTTCAAATTGATAGAACGAAGATCCAGATTCCGCTGAATTTAAAACTTGCAGATCCATTGTTCCATAAATCCGCGCCGATAGACATGCTGATAGGTACCGGACCTACATTGTCATGCCTCAGCATCGGTCAATTAAGGGCACAGTCTCGCGGTAACGTAGACCTGGTCCTGATGAAGACCCAATTTGGATGGGTCATCGGGGGGAGTGCCCCTATTCATGTTAGTAAGAATTCGCGCAAGGCATTCATAACGAACGTTAATTTTGAATTATCGAAATTTTGGGAAATCGAAGAGGGTCAGCATCATTCACACCTCACTCCAGAGGAGGAAGAATGCGAGATCCATTTCCAAAACACCGTATCGCGCACTAATACCGGAAGATACATTGTCTCTCTTCCATTCAATGAAGATAAGACGAGTATAGGCGAGTCTCGTACGCAGGCCTTGAATCGATTTTATTCACTGGAACGTAAACTCGCGCAAAATACAGACCTGCGAATCGAATATCATAAGGTCATAAACGAATACCTAGAGTTAGGTCATCTCAATCAGGTGGAAGCGCCCGACGACACAATCGGTTTCTACCTGCCACATCACGCGGTTGTCAAACCTTCCAGTACGACAACAAAGGTTAGGGTGGTCTTTGATGGTTCGGCCAAATCAACCACTGGTTACTCATTGAACGACGCGCTATTAACAGGTCCCACGATTCAGGACGACATTTTTCACCATTTGCTTCGGTTTAGAATGCACGCCTTTGTCTTGACCGGAGATATCGAGAAAATGTACCGACAGTTTCTCATACGTCCAGAGGATCGACCTTACCAGCGAATCCTCTGGAGAAATAATAAAAATCAGATCGCGACATTTCAATTAAACACGGTTACTTTTGGGTTATCCTCCGCGCCTTATCTAGCAACAAGATGCTTACAGCAACTCGCAGACGATGAGTCACACAAATTTAGCGCGGCTGCCGAAGTCGTTAAACGGGACATTTATGTGGATGATCTCTTGACCGGGGCCGCAACATTCAAAGACGCGAAAATTCTACGCGATAACATAATACAGTTATTAAAAAAAGGAGAACTGAATATACGGCAATGGGTGTCAAATGACCCACGGCTTCTTTCAGATCTTACAAAGGAACAAATACACCCAAAATTTTTCGGAGACGAAACGGTCAAGACTCTCGGCGTCGCATGGAATCCGCATAACGATTCGTTTAGTTATTCCGTTAACATAAATTCAAATAACATGCGTACTAAGAGGTCGATATTGTCAGTAATCGCGAAAATATATGACCCCTTAGGACTCCTTGGGCCAGTGATAGTTGCTGCAAAAATGTTAATGCAGCGACTTTTGCAACTCAAGATAGATTGGGACGAGTCGTTACCCATGGAAATCCAGTATCAATGGTCGACCTATCAAGAGCAACTTAAACTACTTGCCGGTATCACTTTTGATAGGTACGTCGCGCAAAAATCGACTGAGATGATCGAACTTCATGGTTTTTGTGACGCCTGTGAGCGCGCGTACGGGGCAGCCTTTTATATCCGAACAATAGACAACCTCAGTCATATCAAGACCAAGCTTCTATGCGCTAAATCTCGTGTTGCCCCATTAAAAACCGTCAGCATTGCAAGGCTAGAGCTCTGTGGTGCAACATTATTAACTTCGCTGTTCAGTTCTGTGAGAAACGTTATTAATCACGCGCACATAAAAACCACATTTTGGACAGACTCGACTATTGTTTTACACTGGTTAAGAAAATCTCCGAATACGCTAAAAACATTTGTCGCGAATCGCGTTGCAGAAATTCAAAGGGCTACAGATCTGCACACATGGCGCCACGTCAAAACTAATGATAATCCCGCGGATCTTTTATCAAGAAGTATCATGGCCAACCAATTAATTAACAGTATTTTTTGGCGAAACGGTCCGAACTGGCTAGCACAAGACGAATCGGTATGGCCAGAATCGCACATAGAAAAATCAATCGAACTTCCTGATCTACGTAAGATAACGTGTTTGGTGTCTTCCGTTGGAAGACCAAACGAAATTCTCGAAAAATATTCGTGTATCATGCGGCTTTGTAAGACAATTGCTTATTGCCTACGATTTTTACCAAAAAACTGCTACTTCGGTCCTATCTCAGTAGAAGAAATAAACCGCGCACATGATAAAATCATAGTTTTAACGCAGAAAGCAGTATTTCAGGAAGAAATTCACAATTTTCACAAGAAAAAAGAA
Organism: Lasioglossum lativentre; assembly: GCA_916610255.1. Classification (NCBI taxonomy): domain Eukaryota; kingdom Metazoa; phylum Arthropoda; class Insecta; order Hymenoptera; family Halictidae; genus Lasioglossum; species Lasioglossum lativentre. The sequence goes on along the minus strand of OU744359.1, from coordinate 18,074,223 downwards.
TTAAATTCAAACAGTAAACTGCTATCATTAAACCCATTTCTCGATGACAAGGGTATTTTACGCGTTGGAGGTAGACTCCAAAATTCAGATTTGGGGTATGATCAAAAACATCCGATCTTGTTACCAAGAAGGAATCACGTGACCGAACTTATAATCCGCGATTGTCATGTAAAAAATTTGCATTCAGGCTTAACCGCCACACTATATAACGTCCGTCAACGGTATTGGCCGATTGATGGAAAGAACATAACGCGTAAGGTTATTCGAAATTGTTTAAAATGTTTCCGTGTAAATCCACCTACAACCAATTATGTAATGGGCAATTTGCCAGCTTCTCGAGTTACCGAGGCCCGTCCATTTTACAATGCTAGCATAGATTATTGCGGTCCTTTTTATATTATAGAACGAGCTTATCGTAATCGCGCGCGAATTAAGGTCTATGTCGTAGTATTTGTTTGTTTTTCGACCAAAGCCATTCATCTTGAAGTAGTTGGTGACATGACGACCGAAACTTTCCTTGCAGCATTCAAACGGTTTATCGCGCGACGTGGAATTTGCCGCAATATTTATTCAGACAACGGCACAAATTTTATCGGTGCCAATAATGAATTCAATGAAATTTTCAAATTCGCGCAGGAAAATGAAGTCCAGCACTTCCTTCTCGAAAAGAAAGTCACCTGGCATTTTATGCCAGCTCTCTCTCCGCATTTCGGCGGTCTATGGGAGGCTGCAGTTAAATCGTTTAAGCATCACCTCAAACGAGTAGTTGGCGAAGAGTGGTTCACTCTCGAACAGTTTTCTACATTTGTAACGGAAATCGAGGCAATCCATAACTCCCGTCCAATAACCGCAATGTCATCTGATCCCAATGATCCCGTAGCCTTGACTCCTGGTCATTTTTTTATTGGATCCGCGCTGACAAGTCTACCTGAGGTTGACTTAACTGAGTCTTGTACCAATCGGTTGTCAAAATGCCAAAATATACAAAAGGTCAAACAAGACTTCTAGGCCAGGTAGTCCAAGGAATACATTCACCAACTAAACGTTCGCGCAAAGTGGACCAAGGGTTCGCACAACATTCAGGTGGGAACTCTAGTAGTCCTCAAGGATGATCACCTTCCACCGATGCAATGGAGCCTTGGAAGGATTTTGCAGACTCATCCGGGCAAGGATGACATCATTCGCGCAGTATCTGTTAAAACGGTTGGCGGTGTTTACAAACGCAATGTAAAGCAGCTTGCGCCTCTTCCGATAGAACCTGCACCGTCTTAAACTCCTATATTATCACGCGTTTTTTTATATAGTATTACTTATTTGACAGGGTTGATTTATGTAAAATCAACGGCCTAATTATCGCATTTTTATTTTTGTTTTTATTAAAACGTTCTTTCTTAACTATAGTTTCGCACATAATCACGTTTATTTTACGCGTAGTTAAGTTTTTTCACAGTTAAGTATAATTCGCGTTTTTTAGTATCGTATTGTATAATTGTAAGCGCGCATCTTAATTTATGTTAGATTCTGAAATGTAATTTTCATTATCCGCGTTTTTTATATTGTTTCCTTGTATGTTAATTTTTTTTTGTATCGTGTTTTTTCTTTATACATTACTCGTGTTTTTTGTTTCATTGAACTAATTACATAGTTCAACAGGGGGAGCATGTTCGATTCCGTGTAAAGGTTCCTCGCAGTTCTGGCATTCTTCGAAATTTGTCAGAGCGAAAAACATCTGCGAGGAATCCAACTAAGGGAACATTGTTCTCCAGAGCCCCTTTTCCGTTTTATGCCATCCTTCGAGTTTTTAGAAGTAACGTAAGGGGCGTACGGTCAGGTCAACGAACTGCACAGCTTGTGGTAAAACAACAACCTACGGGATGTGCGGTCAAGTAAACCATCCGGGCTTTCACCTTCACTTTCGAAACGATAAATAAATCGTATGTCTGTTTCATACAGATGCCATGAAATTTTTCCACACTCACGATCACTGTTCACATTTGTCAACACATAGCTATGCACTAATAACAATTACAATATCACTTGTATTGCAGCACAAATTAGAGTAATGAGGTAATGCGATCAGTAGACTGCGGATGTCATGCATTTGTAGCAAAAATGAGTAAGTGCATTTTAAAACAGTAGAAAGATTAAAATAATTTAAAAACATGAATGTATTTTTTGCAACTTGATCAAATGATTAAAGTAAAAATCAAGTATCCGTCGGGCTCCTGTCCCTTGCAATAGCAGCAGCCAACTTTCATTTTGCATAAAATTCCGCAGTCTAGTGATTAGTTTAAATACGACTACTAAAAACGGCAGAAGTTTAGTATAGTGACAATGCCGGAGGTGGTGGGTGTTAGGGGCGTATGGTGAGGGGTAAGGGGGGTAATACGAAACCGAAAGAATTTTTTTGAAGAAATGAACGCTTATCGAGATATTCGCAAAAAACTAGTACTGCTACTTACGTAAATATTTTTTAAAATATTGATTTTAGAGAAAAAAGTTTCAAACAAAAAATGAAGCTCATAAAAAGCTCTACAAAAGAAGATATATACATTTTTTACGTAAACCTATTATTTTGGTTGTTATGACCCAAAACTGAAGTTGTTAATCTGGGCTAAATTGAGTCCCCAAAAATCGCTTTGGGAACCATTTATTTTAATGCAAAACATGGCTATGTGCAAAATTTAGTGATGGTTGCGGGGGGGGATTTTTAGCGGCTCGAGAAAGGTTTTTTTATAATTTTGATGTTGTTCCCTGCTTTACCGATACAATTATCACGACGAGAATAGTTTAGGCAGATTTGAAACCGGTTCTGATGCTACGAAAACTGCTATTTTCGATTGTAGCTGAACTTTCTCTTGGGAACCCAGAAATTTTCGATTATTATATCTTATCTTGTTGATTTCTGCGAGAAAACTCCTATATGAAAGTCCCAGACCGCGGAAACCACTCGTTTTTAAGTTATGACCATGTAAAGTTGAGTAATTGGACACTAATTATCATTGTTTTACCTGAGAAAGTGACAGGTATGGGCGCCGCCATATTGGTAAGTAGGGAGCTCCTTGCGTGTAGTGGCTCAATGGCGACGCTAGATGGCAGCACTAGCGAAGGGGGAATTCTAATTTCTAGTTTTACAGTGTACTAAAATGGCTACCGCATTGTTTAATTTTTGTTCTGGGTTAATTCTGGGTTAGTTCCGGTTAGGTTGTATTTTGATTTTGTAATCGTAATTCTAAAAAATTTTGATATCTTTGTTGTGTGAATGTTAGAGCTTTGAAATTTTTGTGAATAAAAAGTAGTTGTAATTAATTTTATAGAATTGAGAAAGAGAGTAGTTGTAGTTGTTTGAGATTGTGTCTGGGTTAGGTCTGGGTTAGTTCTGGTTAGATTGCGTATCGGTTTTGTAATTGTAAGCATGAAAAATTTAGATATCTTGATTGTGTGTAAATGTATGTTATCGGCATTGCAAAGTTGTGGCGCGAAGTGCGGTGCTACGTGCTACGTGCTACCCGATAATGTACCCGTAACGTGTGCGATAGGGGGGCGCCACTGAGTCACTACACGAGAGAGCTCCCAACTAACCAATATGGCGGCGCCCATACCTGTCACTTTCTGAGGTGAAACAATGAAAATTAGTGTTAAATTAGTCAACGTTACATGCTCATAACTTAAAAACGGAGTTAATAATTTAACATAAGTTAAAAATAGGAGTTTTCTCGCAGAAATCAACAAGAAAAGACATATAATAATCGAAAATTTCTGGGTTCCCAAGAGAAAGTTCAGCCAAAATTTCGGCAAATAAAATATTATTAAAATAAAATAAAATAAAATTTAATTTTGTAACATATTTTTTAATCACTTTAGACGAAAAGATTCGCCATTCAAAGACGCACAACTTTTCCACCTAACTTTAAGGCCTACTTCCATCCCCTTAAGGATGTTTTCGAGGTATATAAAAACGCAACAAAATTTTTTAAAATTTGACAAGATATAATTCTTACTAAATTTATGCAATTACCAAAGTTTGGATTCGATTCACTGCACCGTTTAAGAATTATAGCAACGTGAAGTTATCACATTTTAACACGTCTTCTTACATGGAGAATTCATAAAATCCCACTTCAAACTCTATTTAAACCGTGAAAAAACGCAACTAGAAACTGCAGTTTGTTTTTATATATAGTAAAAATTATGTAATTAATTATGTTCAAAATTTATTAGGATTCACTAAACAGTTACAGAGCAAAAAATTATAAACTGTTACAAAATGTCAAATTTATCGTGTTGTCATCTCATTAATAACCATGAATATTGCTTTCTGAAGTATTTTTAATTTATTTAAATATTTATCTTTAACTTTTTATTGCGTAATTATATATATTTGTTCCGGAATCGTGAGCAAACTCCCCTCCCCGCGTGAGATCGTAAGAAGCGACACGCTCGTCTTGAGAGTGAGTAAGCTACGAGAAGCGAACACGAACCCGCGCTCTGTATACTTTGTTTGCCTCCTTTTCGATTTCATGCTTCTGTTGTGTTATTCATTTGTTAACTGTGCCTGTTGAGTTGCAAAATATATGATTTGTTAAGTTGAGTGCAGTGTGACGATCGACTGACCCTCCACGCCTGACTCCCATCCATTTTACATAACCATCTCTGAACATTTCTGGTCCTTCGAGCCGGATTTCGGGCGGTGTAAGTTCTCCGAATCAAGCGCGATCTCGCGAAGTTCAAGCCTCTGCATCTTCAATCGCATCGTGCGGAACCAGTGAGACCAACGCCTTGTGACCTGCTCTTAACAGTTATCGTTTCACGTAGAAAACGCTCCAAACGTTTTCTTCTCAACGGCCGCCGCGCCGATCGTTCGAATTCGCAACGGCTCTTTGTCTTCGAGTTCGTGTGTCTGTGCGTTTGTGATCGGCCGAACGTTCCTCGTTCTCTTTCTGAGGTCACGTTCAAATCGCGAGTCAGCTGTTGACGTTACCTTCTCTCTCGCACTCGCGGCTCGTATCCGACGTGTAAGTCAGCGGCAGCTTCTCTTTCTCTCTCTCACTCTCGTTGCTCACGTCCCAATAACGAACCAGCTGTTGACGCGTCTTCTCTCTCGCTCTCGAAGCTGACATACCACAAGCGCGTCAACGGTAGACGCTCTCGCTCGCACTCGGTCGTTCCGTTCGATTCACGACTTGTGATTGTACGTTTTACAAAAATAGTTCTGATTTGTGAAAATGAGTCCATCTCAGGAAGCCTATGTATTTGATTGGTCACAGTAATTACCATCACGACTTCAAGTGCTGAGATTGTTGCAGCACAAAATACGCGAGAAAAATGGGAGTGTTAGCCTTTCCGAAGCAAGCAGCGTAACTGATGATATGGTCTGTCGGCATTGGGATAGGGCTCGCATCCCGACGAGGCAAAAATGTCGTATCGTGAAGAAGATTGTAGAGTTGCATAGTGAGTGGAGGGCCCTCCAGAAGAATGCTAAGCGTCGCTCCAATAAACAAATAGATTTAGAAAATGCTTACACCGAAAAGTTCGACGATATTCTTGATATCGCTCTCGAAAATGCCATGGATATTATGAAAATCCAGATGGACAGAGATTTTTAACCCTCCGATGCACAACAACTTTTTTAACGGTCAAAGCCCGGCATGGTCCCCAGGGACCTTCTCTATTAATATGGCGTGAGATGCATATAATAGTTTTTTTTTGCTAACCTTAATGGTGTTATTACGATTTTTTGGGTTCCTATGTTTGTTCCTATGTTGCAAAATGTGTATGGATATATATTTAGGTAGATAAGAATAAAATAATAACAATATTATATTTAATTTCTTGGTGCTGCTGCGGCAGCATATCTGACCAAATTCTCCCTTGCTGCTTCTTGCTTACTTACACTCAGTTGTTGAAAGCGCGTATGGCGATTCGATTCCATGCTAATTTGATCTGAACTATACAAGAAGAAACCTCGACAAGCGGATGGTATAATTCACTATTCTGACGGCGCGTGTTCGACGGCAAGAGTTAGACTCAATTCGAACGGGCGTTTCAGCCCTCTTATATAATACGATGCTCGCTCTTTCATTGTCTTTTCGCTACCGAAATCGGCAAAACACCAAAGTTTTCGGCACCTTTGGTGGCTGTCGCTTTACGACGACGGAGTCGGCGGCGATCCTTAGGTCGGCAACTAAAGAGGCAGCGCGTCACCGCCGCGCTGTGCCGATCGTGCACGTGCGTATCCGTACACAACCACTCATTTTTTCGCAGTACACCACTTCATCGACAATCGTCCAAACCGTAAAACAAGAACAAATTACACGAAAATACCTGCACGATCAAAAAACAAGAACAAATTACATTGAAGTCGCCTCAAGGTCATAAATGACTTTAACCCGACGGTTATGATGAAAAATTTCACGGAATCGTATAGATGAGGATTGCAATCACTTCCAGACATCCCATTTATAAAAGTCGCGTAGGCTGCGGCTGTTCGGATGAACCGTATTGAAATGCCGCATCGTTCAAAACGTCATAGGTCCCTAGGGACCTTGTCGGGCATCGGAGGGTTAACAATGCCAAAGAATGAAGGGCAGATCCGGGTCCATGCTCTCCACCAAAGATGTGAAACTTCACGGCATCGAGAAGAGACGCGAAGAAAGGCTACAAAAGGAAGAAAAGAGAAGGAAATTCAGTCGCAATTGCGCCAACCAACAAGATCAAGGTGTGGTTTATAGTTCATTCATTTTTTCCTTGCATTTGCGATAAGGGCACATTTACAAAAATCACATTATTTTGTGCCATCTCTATCAACTCTGGCCGTTGCCAGGGAAACCGATTCTTCTAGTGAAAGTGATCGAAGTGGGAGACAAGCAGGAAAACAACTGCATTCAACGCAGGCGGAAGAGCCAAAAACTAAAAAGAAGACGCAACTAGAAACATTCTGACTCCAAATTTATTGGCTACAATTGACACAGCCAATATCTACCGTAGCTATGTCTGCATGTGCTCTTAATGTAGACATTAATAATATTAATGTAAACAAAAGCTCACTTCACCGCGCTCGAAATCGTATGCGAACAGAAAATGCTCAAAAAGTAAAGGAGCGTTTTATGAATAAATTAGAAAAAGGTACTAAGTTAACAGTGCACTGGGATGGAAAGAAAATGAAGTTAGGCAATACATTTGAAGAAAGATTGCCCATCGTAGTCACTGGGTACAACATAGACGAGCAATTGGTCGGTGCACCTAAACTGCTACATGCGACAGGTGATGCGCAGGCTCGTGCTGTCGTTCAGCTGCTCAACGAATGGGACCTTAAAAGCAGAATAGAAGGTATGAGTATGGACACCACGAGTAGCAATACAGGTAGTTATCTTTCATAAGTGTATTTATTATTATATTAATCATATTAATATTACATTATAGGTTGCGATAAAGGGGCTTGCGTTATCTTAGAAAGGATATTGGGCCGAGAGATACTGTACATAGCATATCGCCACCACATTTTTGAGGTTGCTTGAAGAGTGTCTTTGTATTTACAGTTGCTGTATCCTCCGGTCCTGATATCCCTATTTTCAAAAGGTTTCGAGACGCTTGGGTGGACATCGGTACATTCTCATTTACTACAGGTACCGACGACAGTGAAGCATCACCACACCTCAAGCAGAAAGCAAAAGAGGTACTCACTTTTGTGATGGAAAATCTTAACGTAAGTAGCAATAAATTTGTATAATACTCACCAGTTATTATTCATAACAATTTCAAAATCATTACAGAAGCGTCACTATCGCGATGATTATCGAGAACTGCTCGAACTTATTTGCATTTATTTGGGTGGAACACCCCCAAGAGGAGTTAAATTTGCGACTTGTGTATGTCTCGGGCGTTATATTCTTTAAAAATTCTACTATTTAAGGGACATTTCAAAATAACATGCCATGAGCAGACACAACTACGTGAATTTTGTTTATTTGTGTCAACGGTATATGCGAGAGCGTGGTTAACCGCACCCAGCGCCATTGAAGCTCCGTACCACGATTTTCAATTTTTGAAAGTATTGTATGACTATGCCAGTGTCAATAAAAAAATCTCGGACATAGCCGTGAAAAAGTTTTGTGGCCATTTATGGTATCTGACACCTGAGTGGTCCGTGGTGGCCCTACTAGATGATGCTGTTCCTCTGGAACATAGACGCAAAATGGCTGCAGTCATACGCTCTGAAATGGCTGATGGCGATAGCTCCCTCTCTATTGGGTACAAGCATTTGTCCCTAAATCAAAAAGACGTAGTTTCTTTCCTACGTAAAAGCATCAGCAATTTTATTTCTCCTAAGTCCCTAGAAACTTTTAGGAAATTTCACTTGTCCTATGACTTTATAAATTTAAACCCAGTGGACTGGAATGATTGTAAGGACTTTCAGGAAGCCCGAGATTTTTCCAGAAGTTTCCTGTTGTAAATGATGCCGCTGAAAGGGCAGTGAGCATAACTGAACAAAATTTAGGTCAAGCAAAAAGTGAAGGAAACCTTCAGAATCTTCCCTTGGTCAGTCAGTATGCACGGAGAATTATGCCTATGAAATCATTGACCAAAAATTCATTTTCAACCAAACTGTTTTCAGATTAAAAATTATATTATGTAAATAAATTGTGTGATTATATTCTGTTATTGTGTTACTCATCCATTGTAAGCAGTTTTTCACTCACAACGACAAAAGTAGTAAATTTTTTAAAGTTTTACAGAATATCCAAAGTTTAAGCTTCTTGAGGCAGGGTTCAGAATAATCCGATTGGGATTTTGCACACTTACTTAGAACATGGAATGGAATAAAATTAGAGGGCGTCCTAACATTTTATCGCTCCTTCAATTTTAAGGGACACCCTAGACGCGGGGATCCCCCCCCCCCCCCCCCCCCGCGCCCTCCCAACCTCCGCCCCCCTCCGTGGAGGCGGCGCACGCCGACGCGAGTGACGTCCCCGCGCCCACACCCGTCTAGCCGACCCCGGGTCCCTCTCCCGGGCTCGTTCGGCGGCCTCCTTCTGCGAGATCACATCTTCGGATCACAGGATCCCGGGTCTAACCTCTCCGTGCCCGGGGACACTCAAGGGCGGAGCTTCCCAAGCATCGCCTTGTACGGGCGTCCCCACGGATCGTCACGGAGGGTGAGCATGAGCTCCTCCCATGCCTTGGCCTTGGATGCGGCAATAGCTCGCTTGAGGGCCTTTGTCGCCGTCCTGTACACCACGTACAGGTCGGCGACACTCGGCTCCGGGTCGCCGCCCAAAAAGAGGCGGCGCCGAGCGCGGGTGTACTGGCGACGGGCGTGGCCGGCCGTTCTTCGTAATTCGGCCAATTCGCCCGTCCACCAGTACACGGACTTCCTCGGGGCTGTATGCGGATCCTGGGCATTGCAACGTCGCAAATCATTTGCAACGCGCCCGGATCCACGCAGCCCCCACTTCTGCCCCGCGCTCCCTTTTTTTTCGTGGGGAAATGCATTACGCATACCTCGGCCGCCGGGGGGGAAAACCGAGGTTATGTGGGACTACACCACCGGGGAGAGGGACGCTGAAGGCACCCGCCTCAGGCTAGGGCAAGAAGACGCCGCCACCGGCAAGGAAGGGTCGTCGGAGGGGTGATCCGGCACGCCCCTCCCCCCCCCCCCCCCCAGAGTTCGTCGCTCATTAGGGGGGACGAGCCGTCATCCCCCACACCGAGTTACCTCGGGGATGTCGACCCGTCCCGGGAGGGAAACTAGCTTTCCCCCCCCCCTCGGGGGGCCGGGGTCATCTCACCCCCCCCCCCCCGCCCCCCTCACTCTCCGCGCGCCTTCCGGGCAACAGACGCCGCGAGGAGACACCCCGCGGTGAACCCCTCTCCTCTACTATTTCCTCCTCCGTAGAGGAGGAGCTACTCCGTCGCGGGGTGGCCCCTCGCGACGACCTCGACTCCACCCCCCCCCCCCCCTTGTGGGGGCACAAGTTGGCGCGGGAACGACCCCGACACCCTCCCGTCCACAACTGCACCCCTCCTGCGCCAAACAGGAGGGGCCCTTTAGCGCGAGGGTCGGAAAAATTCCAGTGCCCCCTCTATCTCCTTCCAGGGCAGGGTGTTGAACGCGTTGGAAATGTCCAACGACACAGCGATCAACACCCTGCCCCGAGCGACAGCCGACTCCCGGAGGAGACGCAGGCGCTCCAACGCATCCAGCATGGAGCGCCCCCTCCGGAAACCAAACTGGCTGTCGCTTAGATCGGGACCACCCCGCGATAGGTGCTCGAGGAGGCGAGCGGCTACTATTCTCTCGAATAGCTTGCCCGCCTCATCGAGCAGACACACCGGCCGATAAGCGGAGGGAGACTCTGCGGGCTTACCCTCCTTGCGGAGGAGAACCAGACTAGCTATTTTCCAACCTTTGGGGAAGATACCCCGGCTCAGGTGCGCATTGGATGCCGGGCCGAGGACCCCCAAGGCAGAGGCTATTATATGGCCAGGGACTCCATCTGGGCCGGGGGCTTTCTTGCTCCCTTCCTGGAGTCCCCGAATGGCCTCGGATAGCTCCCACTCAGAGACCCGTAGTTCGTCCGACCAACCTAAGTCGGCCGGACGGGGGGCGCTTTCCACCCTCTCATCCCCCTCATCAGCGAGGGGGAAGAGGGTGTCCACGATACGCCCCAAAAACTCCGGGTCAATCCTCTCCGTGATCGGGGGCGCCCAAGGGCGGAGCTTCCCAAGCACAGCCTTATATGGGCGCCCTCACGGATCGCCTCTGAGGTTGAGCAGGAGCTCATCCCATGCCTTGGTGCCCCGCGCTCCCTGGCCTGTGGCCAGCCGGTGCCGATAATCACGGCCCTCAATAAGTCCCCGTTTAGTCGCTTCAGCGCCCATATGGGCGCTGAAGGGATGCCACGTCGTCGGAGGGGGATGTCCACTGGCGGGTCCGACACCACTGCTACGGCCCGACAGTGTTTCTTCATCCCAGACCCGCCAGTTGGACACACGGCGTGAGGCGGCGGCTGTCGCGAACGATACGTCCACGATCGACCAGCCGTTCCACCTTACGCACGTAGGTACGGAGCCCCGGTTTAACAACCGGAGCACCAGCCCCTCCGCCCAATCCTCTAGGGCTCCGCCTCGGGAGCTGGTCCTGGGGTTTCCCCACATGGTGGACCTCGCGTTGAGGTCTCCCAGGACCAGCACTGGACCGGATCTATAGGGGGCTATCATAGCCCTCAACCGGTCCAAAAACCTCCCGAACTCGGCGGAGCCACAATTGGGTGAATTGTAGTATCCCGCGACTAAGAACCGTCCCCATTTAATTAACACCATCCCCTTGCCCCGTTCGACCACGGAGCAGGGGGGTACCGTCGCCGAGTGGCGTCGGTGCCATACGGCCAGGAAGCCCTCCCCGTCCCCGAACTAATGTGGATGGTCGGCGTCTTGGTAGGGCTCCGTGGCCACTGCCAGGCCAACCTGCCACTCAGCCAGGCATTGGACCAACAGGTCCTGCGCAAGGCGGCAGTTGTTCAGGTTGGCCTGGAGAACCGACAGGGGAGCCCTGTGAGCCATTAATTGGCAACCACAGTGCTCCCCTCCTCAGCGGCTCCTGACGGCAGAGGGGGGGAGATGACCCTCTCCACCGCCACCACCGCCTCCACCTCCATCGCTGTGGGCGTGAAGGGGGCCGGAGGGAGTGCAATATGCCCCCACTTCCTCCAGTTGCCCCAGGGGGTGGCGCCACACCAGCCACCCCCTTAGGACCCTTCTTAGCCTTTGGAGACGGGGAGCAAGCATTGCCCCGCGCCTTATGCCCGGCCGGTCTCCCCAGGGCGGCGCATACCGCACAGTGGGGAGTCCCGGTACATCCGGCGGCCCTATGGGTGGGGCTCCCACAGCGGTAGCAGTGCCCGCTCCGGTCCACCGCCGCAGTGCGCCGCTGCCGCACATGCCCTACGGCAAGGCAGCGAAAACACTGCAGCGGCCGAGCCGCCAGTACTGCCACCTGGACGAGGGACCACCCCACCCTGACTCTCCTGGCCTTCTCAATCGCCAGGGCCGCCACAGCCGAGCACTGCACCCATATGGTGCCGAGCCCGCTGGCTGGAGCCTTCAGCTTCCCCACCCTCACGGACTCGGGAGTACAGCCCCCGACCAACGCCACCGCCGTGACCACCTCCTGGGGAGCCACGGAGACGTCCTGGTTATCAGGCGGAATTCCGCCTTCTTGACGGGCCTGGACACCCTAACCTCCGCCTACCTAAGATCGCCCAGGACGGCGGTCATTTTTGCCGCCAGGACATCGGCCTTGGGGCACCCATCGGCACCGGGGACCTGAATAATCAGTCCCCCGGTGATGGCCCTCTTACACGTGAGGGCCTCTATGCCGAGGGCTCCCAGGTCCACGCCCTGGCGGGCCCTCCTTATGGCCTCCTCGTAGGTGGCCTTACTCCCCTCCGGGATGGTGATTGTCACCGCCGCCGAGCGGGGAGTGGCCACCACACGAGGAGGAGGCGCCTTCTTGCAGCCTCCGGCCTTCCCGCCCTTCTGGGTGGGAGCCGGGGCCGTGAGCGGGGCCGACGCGGCCTTGGCAGCCTTCTTGGCCCGTCTCCCGACCACCTGCGACCAGGTCCCTCCCTCGGGGAGAGCCGGCGACGTCGCAGGCAGTATCGGAGGAGGGGCTCGGCGGGAAGGGGTCGAGCGCAAGGCCAGCTGCTCCTGGAGCGGTCGGGGGGAGGGCGGGACCGGTACCTCATTCTTCTTCCCCTTCTTCAATTTCTTCCTCCCCGCCGGAACAGTGCTGACAGGGGGGGTCACCCCGTCAACAGCCAGCGGAGGAGGAACGCGGGAGGCTGCTTGCGGGGCCTGCGCGGGGTCCGCTCGCCTTTTAGCCGCCCCGGCGTAGCCACCCTCCAGAGGTGAGGCGGGGCCAGGCGGGGGTCCCTGCCTGCCCAGACGGAGCTCCCTCCTAATAGACGCGAGTTTCGCTCCCGCATCCCCTCGAGCTCGCGGCGGAGGCTCGCAGTCTCCCCTCTGAGGGCCCGGTTCTCCGCCTGAACCCTGTCCCACAGGGCTGCCGGCGGTTCCCCGTAACCCGCAGGGGTAGAGGAGGGACCGGGACTCCCCTGAATCCCCCGCCGCTCCAGCTTCCGCATCGCTGCCTCGATCGAGCGAGCCGCGTCCTTTAGGTGCCGGATCGCCGTCCCCTCTAGATTACCGCTCTTCATGGCGGTCGACTCGACGATGCGACTCGCGTCGACCACCAGAGCGGCAATCTCCCCGGGAAGGAGGCCCCTCATTCCGAGCTGATGCTCGCCGACCGAGGGGGCCGGATCCTTCCGGGCCCGCGTCACCCCCCTGTCGGAGGCAGCAGGCGACCCGGGCCTTTCCTCTTCACCCGGGCGTCCGGTCCCGACGGATGCCGAGGCCATGGACACTACGGAGACGTGGTCGTCCCCGGGGTCAACCCAACCGGGCGGATCCTTTCGGGGGTCTCCCCCCGGAGAGGCCCGAGGAGGGACCTCTTCCCGCCGCTCGTGGACACAGTCGACAGGGCGGGGGAGGCAGCGGAGACGTTCGACATGACGTCGTCGTCGCCGCCCACACCCCCGCTCCCCGCGGTCGCGACCGGAACGGCGAGGGACGACCTGCGGGTCGCGGAACGAGTTCGCGTGCCCCGGAGGGCTTTCGAATTAAGCAGCTCCTGCTGCATGCTCTTTGCAGAGCCTTCAGCAGAACACCTCGACAGCGCTACTCGCGCCAAGAGGCCCCCCATCAACCCCGCTTCCGGGCGCGGTGACCCCTCCGTCCCGTTATTAGTCCGAGGCTCTTCGTCAGTAAACATATTCATTACATAATCGGGCCTGGTTACAACGCCCCCATTTCTGGGGGCGCTTCACTCGTTACCCTCTGACAGCACTGCGGACATAAAGGTCCACCGGGGCAGAGCCGCATACCTCGGTAAGCCTGATACGACTGGGGAGCGGCAGGTACCCAGAAGTTGTACAACGCTTAAGAGCAGATGCATCCATCGCTCACCCCCGGCGCTTACTCCGGGAGTTTCCCGTCGCTACGTTACGATAGCTTGGGATAGAGACTTTTTATAGAGGTTTATCCTCCTCGCAGGCCGGTCGATTAAGGCAAGCCCCCCGTTCCGATAAAACATGACCACCGGTTTACGGTATGCGACCCTGGGCAAACAACTTGCTGCCCAGGACACGTGTGCGGCGGTTTTCACTCCTACTCCGTGTGAGTATCCTTACCGGCAAGGAAAGCCCTGCCAGGATCCGAAGATCCCGCCGGCATCGCCTCACACATCACAGGAGCTACTTCCCGCCGCTCTCGGGTGGACACTGCCTTGCTGCGCAGAAGGCGCAGTACAAAGTGACCAGCTTTGCCCGCCCGATCCCTTGCTCCGTGAGCCACTCACCAATGTGAGTGCCCAGGAACCAACACGAGGAGGTGGAGCAAGAGGATTTTAGGTTTCGGATCACCGCCACTGCGGTATATCCTCCAATGGATCCGATTCACCATTAGAGGACCCCGAAACCCTCCGGTTCCCAGGTCGTCCGAGTACCTACGAGCTCCAACACCGGTCGAAATGGCGGACGCGACAATCGCAATCCAAGGTGGGCGATTTGTGTCTCGTGAGAGTGGAACCCCAACCGCCGTGCAAGTGGCCTCTCGCTCGGATCCTTGCCGTTCAGCCCGGAGCAGATGGCTTGGTTCGCGTCGTGGAGCTCCGGACCGCCACAACCACCTTCACCAGGCCCATCACCAAGATCAGCCTTCTGCCTAAGGAGCAAGATTGTTCCCCAGTAACTGGTTAAGGCGGGCGAAATGTTCCGGAATCGCGAGCAAACTCCCCTCCCCGCGTGAGATCGTAAGAAGCGACACGCTAGTTGTTCGAGTTAAAACCGACAGCTGATCGGTATCGCTGTACGGATCCGTCCTCGCAAGTACCGCGTCGAGCGTGTACGTGTTTAGACGATTGCCGAAATGATATTGTGACGAGAACTCGGTTGTCATCGCGGCTCGTCTCTCACTCCCCGCACACTTCGGGCGGACCGAGTAGTTCGAGGTGCGCGGTGGGGGAAACGAGCTGCGACGAATATACACGATAACAAGGAGCCTCTCGCTCTCTTTTCTCGGAATCTCCGTGACGAATCGATTCGATTGAAAACCAGTTCTTGTCTTCGCGCTTTCTACGAAACTATAAGCCGATTATTGCCGTTTATTGTAATACGATTTACATTGTATCGCGAGTGGTGGTGAACAGGAAAACACCTGAATAAATGCTCTCCCACAAAACACAGCTATAATTGACATTTTACATTTCCGGGATAATCGAGTGATCCTAAATTCAAGCTTCCACATAACGGAAGCCAATAAAGATCCGAACATTTGGTGCCGAAACCCGGGAATAAGTCGACTGCTCTTCCATCGTCGAGTTTTCACCACCGTGAGTTCCGTAGTGGATTTTATCGTTCCGTTCCCTCGAGTGATCCGCGAGTGCATCGAGCGACTGCTGAGGCCACGTCGAGGACGATCTGGAGCATCTGTGGAAAAGAGCAAAACTTGAATTCTACGAATAGAATTCGTGAGCCCGTTATAAAAAAAAAGTACGGCTAGACCGCGTGGCGAGCCGTTACAGATTTGAAAAGGCGGTAACGCGTCGGGCGAAGGTCGCGGCGAACACGCGAATCGAGGCGCCCACCGTAAGACGCGCAAGGTCCCCCCTTTTTTTTTCTCTCTCACGATTTCGTGTTTATTGTCCGTTGTGAGTTCAAAACTCAACTGCCGATACAATGTCGCAAACGTTCGGCGAGAAGGCTCGAATTCAGGAGGATACCGCGGCTCGAATTAAAAACTTTCTGGTAAACACCAACAAATTGGGGGCTGCCAAACTCACCGCGATCGGGTTACAAAAGAGGATCGCGCTGTTAGAAAGCTACTGGCATGATTTTACCGGAAATCATCGCGCGATGACTTCGATGGCAGACTTTATCACCAGCGAATATCATAGGAAGCGACTATTCGACGAGGCCGAGGAGACGTACCTTCAAACTTCGACTGAACTGGCGGAAAGACTGGAAAATTTGAAGCCAGTCGTCGCAGCCGATCCGTCTGGATCCGCGTGTCACTCGTGCACCGCGGAACCCAAGTTACCGACCCTTTCTATAGAAAAGTTTTCGGGCGATATCCTACGATGGGAGGAGTTTCGGGACTCGTTTCGCGCCACGTTTCATAAATCGAAGCGGTTGCAGAACGTTCAACGACTGCAACATTTGAAGGCGAACCTCACCGGTGAGGCGGCAAAGATTATCGCTCGTATGGCACTGACCGATGCCAACTATGCTGCAGCGTGGGCAGCACTCGAACGTCGCTACGGAAGCATCCGAGTATTAACAAGTGCCCATATCGCACGACTGTTGGACTGCCCGGTGATAGAACGAGCGACGAAGGAAGAGTTAACTCGAGTACTCGACGAGTTTTGTCAAGCTCGAGATGCCTTGGCCGCACTAGAGAAGCCAGTTGAGACGTGGGGCGACTGGTTTGTCACCCTTATAGTGAGAAAGCTGGACCCGACGACTCGCTTGGACTGGGAAAACATGTTCACCGATCCGACGATCATGCCGTCATTCGAAGCCATTCAAGGCTTCCTCGAATCACGAATACATGCTCTGGCCGCGATAGAGGAGCCGACGAGTTCGTCAACGGTGTCCAAGCGAGAAGAGTCGCAGAAGGTCGAGCGGCGGACAGCAATGACGGTGCAAGTGACGAAGGGTCCACCCGCGAAACGCAGCATTGCTCGAAAGTGCCCGTTATGCGCGGAAGACCATCAATTGGGGCACTGTGAACAATTTCGAAAATTCAGTGCGCAGGAACGAAAGGACTTCGTGTATCAGGCGAAACTGTGCACTTCGTGTTTTTCGGGGAAACATTTCGTCGCGGCGTGTCCGTCCTCTTACAGATGTATGGTGTGCGGCGATCATCACCATACTGCACTCCACGAGGCCTTTCCGAAAAATGAAGCTCTCGCGAGACCGATCACGAGCTCGATAAATACGTTTCGAACGAACCGCGTTGTTCTGTTAGCTACTGCGCGCGTTCAGATAAGATCCCCGAGCGGTCGCAGTGTGTTCGCTCGCGCGCTACTCGACCCCGGTTCCGAAATGTCCTTTGTCACCGACGAGATCGTGCAAGCGTTACGCCTTCCACGTAGGAATGTAGAAGTTCATTTGACCGGGTACCAGGAGATACACGTGGGCACGGCACGGCACGAAGTATCCCTGTCACTCTCGTCGAGTCGCGATTCGGGATTCAATCTTATGATAAACGCGTTGGTGACGCGGAAAATTACCGCTCCGACACCAGCGGTACAAATTGATGATGCGAAGTGGACTCACCTACACGGACTCCCGTTGGCCGACGAAGACTTCCGCTCTCCGAATAGGGTGGAACTACTTCTAGGAGCAGATGCGTGCGGTCACCTTCTTCTAGAAAATCGAATAGGTCCAATGGGTACTCCTCCGATTGTTCGAACGCCCTTCGGCTGGACGCCCATGGGCACGGCTACATCCGCGACGACCGATGGTACGGAGCGCCAAGCGCGGTCCTTACTAGTTCAGCCGGTACGGGACCCTCGCGACGACTGGCAGAAGTTCTGGGAACTGGAAGAAGTACCATCGAGGCCGATCAGCTCACCTCAGGATGAGGCTTGCGAAAGGTATTTCCGGGATACGCATCACCGAGATGAGGAAGGGCGCTACGTTGTGCGCTTGCCGTTTGTCGCCACTCCGAGCGTCGATGCCGGGGTTCCGCGAACGGTCGCTGTCCGCTCGCTCGTCGCGTCCGAAAGGCGACGAGAGAAAGACGAGATACTGCGACAGAAATACTCTGAATTTCTGGAGGAGTATGAACGGCTGGGCCACATGGAGTCCGTCTCACGGCACTCGACTGGCGGGGGGGAGAATTACCTTCCGCATCATGCTGTGTGGCGAGAACATGGAGCTACAAAAAAAATAAGAGTCGTGTTTAATGGATCATATGTTTCAGGCAGAGGCAGCACAATTAACGATTACCTGGCTGTCGGACCGAAGCTTCAAACTGACCTCTGGGCCATCATAACAAGGTGGCGCTTCCATCGACACGCTTTTTCCACAGACATTGTAAAAATGTTTCGGCAAATCAAGGTGCACCCAGAGGACAGAGACTGGCAGAGGATCGTCTGGAGAAACGATCCAAGCGAGGAAGTACGGGATTTCCGCTTGACGACAGTGACCTACGGCACGACGTCAGCTCCATACCTTGCCACGAGAGTGCTGCTCCAGCTTGCCGACGACGAAGGAGCTCGGTTTCCTCGGGGTGCCGCAATGCTCCGAACGAATTCTTACGTAGACGATATCCTGTCCGGAGGCGATGACGAAGACGATGCAGAGGAGGCCCGGCTCCAACTCACTGATATCTTGACGGCGGGCGGATTCCCGTTAGACAAGTGGGCGACAAATTACTTGTCGTCAGGGTCCAGTTCCGTTGAACTCCTACAGGGTCATCAGGAGACCGGCGCTCTGGGCCTCAAGTGGAGCACAGCAACCGATAAGCTGTCGCCTGCAGCTCCAAGGCTCATGACTGTAGCACCAGGACAGCAATGGACCAAACGATTGGTTCTGGCTGGGACGGCCAGACTATTCGATCCGATGGGCTGGTTGGCCCCGATTACCGTGGCCGCGAAAATCTTGTTACAGGACCTCTGGCTGTCTGGATTGTCCTGGGATGAGCCTTTGTCTGAGCTGTTGTCTGAGCGTTGGAAGCAGCTCCGAATCGAGATGGGAAGGACCGATCGAATCACGGTTCCGAGATGGATCGGTTACCGTACGGGCGACCACGTCGAACTGCACGGCTTCAGCGACGCCTCGGAAAGAGCATACTCTGCAGCCGTCTTCATAAGGGTGCAGGTTACCGGAGCGAAGGCCGAGACGCACCTGCTGATGGCGAAAACTAAGGTCGCCCCGACCAAACCTCAGAGTATCCCCAGGCTGGAACTGTGCGGCGCTCTTTTACTGGCCCGATTGCTGCGAGCTGTAGGAGATGCAATGCGGCCTCACATCGCGACGATGCACGCATGGACCGATGCATCCGTCGTCCTAGCTTGGGTAAGATCTCATGCTTCCAGGTGGAAGCCATTTGTTGCACACAGGGTGGCCGAGATCCAGCGCCTGCTGCCAGACGTCGAGTGGCGACACACTAGGACGCACGAGAATCCGGCAGACCTTGCCACGCGTGGGGTCTCAGCGCAGGCATTGGTCGACGATGACCTCTGGTGGTCGGGTCCTTTGTGGCTGTCAAGGACTCGCGAGGACTGGCCAAGCTCACTCGAGGTCGACGAGAGTGAGGCTCCGGAGCGCAGAATTACGGTGACTACGACGACGGTCAGGAAGACGAAGCCGCACGAGCATCCCAGTCTGCGAGCCGTCTTTGAATCGCCTTGGGATCCACTTCGATTCTCGTCAGCGCTCAGGTTGATCCGGGTGATTGCGTACATGCGACGTTTCGCGAATAACGCTCGCTGCACCGGTACGCCACGACACGGGTTCTTGACCGCTACCGAAATCGACGAGGCGTGGGTAAGCGCTCATCGCATGAGCCAAGCGGATGACTTCGGCGATGAATTGGAAGAGCTGGAAAAGGGTAAGACTGTTAAGTCAACATCGACCCTGGTTTCTCTTCGGCCGATTATAGATAGCCAAGGTGTCTTACGAGTGGGCGGACGACTGGACCATGCAGCTGTGTCATTCGACCAAAGACATCCTGTGGTGATCCATCGACGGTCCGCGTTGGCACTCTTGCTGATCAGGTCGGCTCACCTTCAGACACTCCATGGCGGAGTGACATTGACGCGCGCGATCCTCAGGCTTCACCACTGGATTCCGCGAGACAAGACCTTGGTGAAACAAATAATAAAAGGTTGCACTAAGTGCACCCGCCTTCGAGGACTCACCGGTAAACAGCAGATGGGAATGTTACCTGCTCCGCGAGTGCAACCCGCGCGAGCATTTTCGGTCAGTGGAGTCGATTATGCTGGTCCCATTTCGATGCTCATGACGAGGGCGAGGGGCCAGCGCACCACCAAAGGATACATCGTCGTCTTCGTATGCCTATGTACCAAGGCGGTCCACCTAGATGTAGCATCCGACTTGTCCTCCGCGGCCTTCATTGCTGCTTTCAAGCGCTTCGTGGCCCGACGCGGGAAGTGCAAGCGAATTCTGAGCGATAACGCGACGACGTTCAGAGGTGCCGACCAACTCCTGAAGCGTATGTTCAACGCCGCATCGACGTTTTACGAGGAAACGGCGGAGCTGCTGGCCGCCGACGGGACGGAATGGAGCTTCATACCTCCGTATTCGCCTCATTTCGGTGGCCTATGGGAAGCTGCCGTGAAATCCACGAAGAGGCATTTGCGACGCACTATAGGGGAACAACTGCTCACTTTCGAGGAACTTTCCACTCTACTGTGTCAAGTGGAAGCTTGTTTGAACTCTCGACCCCTCACCGCCCTGTCCGACGATCCAAATGATCCCTCCTTCCTCACGCCGAACCATCTGATTAATGCTTGTTCGTTGTGTACAGTTCCAGAGCCGGGTGATGAAATCACATTTGACGCTGGCAAACGAAGATGGAACCTCGTATCCCGACTTCTGGAAGGCTTCTGGCAGCGGTGGCGTACCGAATACCTGAGCCAATTGCAGACTCTTCCGAAATGGCAAAAGGCACGCGAGAATCTTGCCGTCGGAGACATCGTCTTATTGAAGGATGACCTTGCACCGCCCACGAAGTGGCCGCTCGGACGAGTAATCGACGTGCATCGGGGATCCGACGGACTGGTGCGGGTAGCTGCTGTGAAAACTGCCACTCGTACCACCTCCAGAGCTATTCAACGCCTTGTGCCTCTCATTCCTGCAGAAGAATCCACGGGCGAGGAATGACTCTCCTCACGGCGGGCGGTCCTCTGACGTACTGAGGGTCGTTAACATTCGCGAATGCGCACCTCAGTGACGTTGTAAATATTGTATATAGTTGTATAGTTTGTTCGTTGTATATATATTTTTATGGTCCGTTCTTTGTTCAGTCCGAGTCCTGTTTACATTTAGCACGCCGCGAGTCTAGTTCATTCTGTTAATGTTGTCCACGTTGGTTCACTCAACACTCACGGAGATTTGCGAAAACTTTGTAAAACACCATCGATCGCCGTACCACTCGCACTGACCACATACGCCGCGAAGTTCGAAACAAACGTCGGTTGAGACTGTTTAGAATTTCGTTGCCGACTCGACAACGAGGCGGGCGGTATGTTCGAGTTAAAACCGACAGCTGATCGGTATCGCTGTACGGATCCGTCCTCGCAAGTACCGCGTCGAGCGTGTACGTGTTTAGACGATTGCCGAAATGATATTGTGACGAGAACTCGGTTGTCATCGCGGCTCGTCTCTCACTCCCCGCACACTTCGGGCGGACCGAGTAGTTCGAGGTGCGCGGTGGGGGAAACGAGCTGCGACGAATATACACGATAACAAGGAGCCTCTCGCTCTCTTTTCTCGGAATCTCCGTGACGAATCGATTCGATTGAAAACCAGTTCTTGTCTTCGCGCTTTCTACGAAACTATAAGCCGATTATTGCCGTTTATTGTAATACGATTTACATTGTATCGCGAGTGGTGGTGAACAGGAAAACACCTGAATAAATGCTCTCCCACAAAACACAGCTATAATTGACATTTTACATTTCCGGGATAATCGAGTGATCCTAAATTCAAGCTTCCACATAACGGAAGCCAATAAAGATCCGAACACTAGTCTTGAGAGTGAGTGAGCTACGAGACGCGAACGCGAACACACGCTCTGTATACTTTATTTGCCTCCTTTTCGATTTCATGCTTCTGTTGTATTATTCAGTTGTTAACTGTACCTGTTAAGTTGTAAAATATATGATTTGTTAAATTCAGTGCAGTGCGACGATCGACTGATCCTCCACGCCTGAATCGCATCCATTTCACATAACCATCTCTGAATAATATTGAATATCACAAATTTATTATCTTGAAGTTCAAATCAAAGGGTACATTATTCGCAAAAGTCACTGTTCCGATTGGAGGCTGGTAAGGTGGACGTTAAGGAGACTGCGAGGTGGTTGCCACGTTGTTAAGAAAATGCGCTCTCCGTGGTTGGCGACAGAAACTCTTTTTATTGTCTTTTTGGTACACACGTGACTGTTCCTTGATAGGAATACCGCGCCTGCCGACGGAGGCAATTGATTTTATTGATCGCACCGAGAAAAGACACGCGACCGGACACTAGATCGATTTTAACTGAATAACTACTTTTTTATTCGCACGTGTGTTCGCTACGATACTTGAACAACGAGAGAGCGCGAGGACTCGACCCGACGGCTCGAGCGCGCAGACCTTCGTTAGGTGGGGATGACCCATAGTCGCTAATTGGCCGGTCCGCGAAGGTGATCTAGTTTTCGGTAAGAAATCACGCCGAATCGGCGTAAACAACACGGATCACCTCCGCGGACCCGTGTCGCTCGACGTTCGCGCCCGCGCCGCCGTGGCGACGCGCAGGCATCGAATAGTCACTTACAATTTTTTATAATATGAAGACAATTTGATTAAAAAATAAATATAACATGAAATTCACTAATTAAACGAAAGCTTTTTAAATTAATCTATTTTTTTAATGCAAAATATATTCATGAATGGCATTGTACCTCTAGAACATCCTTAATATGATTGTCGAAAACTATTAAAAAAATACGCGTGAAATATTTTTTTGAGTTCTATATCGTACCAAAATTTCATTAAAATTGGCGAGTTACGATTATTATTACTAACCTCCATTGTTAGTCCGTTCGCCTATCCCCATCTCGAGCTGCCGCGGTCGCTGAGTAGTGCAATAAACACGGCCGGGTTGGGTATATCGGTGTGAACCACTACTAATTCAATTACAAAACTTCTTTATTCTTCATTATTTTTTAATGGGACTTTCACCAATTTATTTGTGGCATTTTTCCGATTAAAATGACACTACACACGGTATAATTGCAACTGTATTTAGTGGTTTAATTGACGGTATATTGGGCGCCGCGAGATGCTGAGGCGGTGCTGCTGCGTCCTAGTGTGGGGCAAACAGCACCAAACCGAGGCCGGCACGCGGAGCCGTGCCGGTGCGTCCTAGTGTGCGGCGGCATTTAGTGTCCCTATTGTCCTATCACTCTCTTAAGGAACTTTCTAAAAGAAAGACGGACGACGTTTTCGGACAGTTACTCATCGACTCTGCGTACCAATCTCTACTGATCGCATTACCTCATTACTGTGATTTGTGCTGCAGGGAGCGCATCGTGTCCACCTTCTCCACTTCCGGGGAGGCGCGATTGCGACAGCTGCTTAAAGGGCAGGTCGCGTCTCATGGGAGCGGGCGACGATGTATCAAGTCGCCTGCTCCGCCCGCCGTCTTCCTAGGAGTGGAACTCGCGGCCGTAGAGGAAGAGGAGATCGAGGTGCGAAAGCGCCAGGCCTGGCAGGACACTCTGGTCCGATGGAAGCAACTACTTGCTCCATCGGGCCATCCGGTTGTCCGGGCCCTCCTGCCCACATATGAGAGATGGTGCAGGAGGCGAGGAAGGTTGACCTTCAGCCTCACGCAGGTGCTCTCCGGTCATGGCTGTTTCGGAGAGTACCTGCATAGGATGGGACGGGAGCCGACGGCGCAGTGTCACCACTGCGGCGAGGAGGTGGACACGGCGCGGCACACACTCGAGGAGTGTCCGGCATGGCCGAGCCGCGCCGTGTCCTTAGAGCCGCAGTGGAGGGGTGGGATCTCTCGCTCGGTGCCGTGGTCGACCACATGGTCTCGAGTGAGGGGTCGTGGAAGGCAGCGGCAGAAGATGTGATCTCGCAGAAGGAGGCCGCCGAACGAGCCCAGGAGAGGGACCCGGGCTCGGCTAGACGGGTGTGGGCGCGGGGACGTTCCCCGCGTCGGCATGCGCCGCCTCCACGGTGGGGGGAGGTGGTTGGGAGGGCGCGGGGGGTGTCCCCGCGCCGACTTGTGTAACCAGGTGGGGGGCGGCGTAATGTACCTTCCCTAGACGGGGAGGTGGTGAGGGTGGCGACGCGGGGATCACCCCCGCGTCGACGATTGCCCCGGAGGGGGGTGGAGGATGTGGGGGCACGGGGTTTGAGCTAACCCCGGCCTCCAGAGGGGAGCAGACCACCGGGTCTTTCAGGGGCGCGTGAGGGGTGAGGTGGGGAGGGTCGGGGCGTGCCGGATCACGCCTTCGACGACCCTTCCTTACCGGTGGTGGCGTCTTCTTGCCCTGGCCGGAGCGGACACCTCCGGGTCACCCGGACCGAGTGGGTCACGAAGACGCTAGGGCCGTGGGTGGACCGAGCGGGGGCTCGGTAACCCCATTCCGACGGCCCCTGGGATGGGGACACTGGGTGGGTCCCTCCGCCCGGAGTCTTATAGTGTATGTAGTGGGGGAGGCTAACACCTCCCCCAGGGTTGTATGATAGCTGGGCGGTGTCCTGTTGAGTACTCGCGTGATCCAGGCACTTCCCATTTAGCTTAGGCGGGTGTGGGGTTTTAGTGGGTAGCCACTGGGGAGGGGGGCGCCGAAGGCGCACCCGTCCCCGGTGGCAGTCCCACATAACCTCGGTTTCCCCCCGGAAGCCGAGGTATGCGTAACGCATTTCCCCACAAAAAAAAGGTCGCGTCTCATGGAAAGCCGTCGCACATCCTGGCGCATATGCGCAACTTGAATGGTGGGCAGTGTACGGCCCTGTGTTAAAGTCCATATTCTTGGACTTGGTGCCGGATCAGTGCTGCGCAATTTTGGTCGTGACTAAACACGACTACCTACAGGAAATGGCCCTTCTAGCCGATAAGATCGTCGAAACGATCCCCCCTCCGAACGCCTCCGTGCTCACAGTTGCCGCGCCGATCCGCAATCTAATTCGATACACGAATGCATCGACAAGATCGCTCGCGATTTGGCGAGATTAACAACGCTGGTCAAGGGTGTCGTCTCCCGTTCGCGACAGCCCAGGGCGTAACGATTCCGCGCGAGCGCGACAATGTTCTCGGCCCCGTTCGCAGAGCGATCCCGCTGGACTGTGCCGTCTGCACAAGGAATATAGCGATCGCCCAGTATATAGTCCGGCCCTCCGCGAGGGCCGGAAAACTGGAACCACCCTCCTGTTCGACAACTGTGGGAGAGTGTCACGCGTCCTCTAAAGGTCTCCACATACGCGAACGTAAATCGGGCAGCATATTTCTCGTTGACACAGGTTCGGACCTGTCCCTGCTGTCCGCTGCCGCAGGATCGCGTACCCCTTCCAGCTCTTTCAAGCTGTTTGCCGCGAATGACACCCGTATCGACACGTACGGCAAACTTCGTGTCCCTCGATTTGGGATTGCGTCGCCCAATCAAGTGGAATTTTTAATTAGCAGCAGTCCCGTAAGTAGGTAGAGTATGTCGATTCTGGATCAAGTTCATTGACCTTTCGAGGCAGACCTAACCCGGGGGAGGGGGGGGCTCCCTTGGGGAGGGGGCTTGCCCCCCTCCCCCCTCCCCTCCCTTACCCCCAGGGGAGGGGTTTTTTCGGGGGTCACCCCCAGACCGAACCGAGCGGTCTTTTTCGGGGGTCATCCCCAGACCTAACCGGGGCGGTCTGTTTCGGGGGTCACCCCCATACCTAACCGGGCGGTCTTTTTCGGGGCCACCCCCAGACCTAACCGGGGCGATCTTTTTCGGGAGTCACCCCCCAGACACGGTCTTTTTCGGGGGTCACCCCCAGACCTAACCGAGGGGGTTTTTTCGGGAGTCACCCCCCAGACGTGGTCTTTTTCGGGAGGGGCCCGCGGATTTTTGGGGGATCGCGAATTTTTTGGGGGGTCAATTCTCAAGGGGTCTGATTTTTTCGCGAATGTTTTTCGGGGGAGTGACGTCACAAAGGATAGGAGTGGTGGTCTGTGGATTTTTGCGACGTCACAGCGGTATCCTCTCGCACACGAACCGCATACTTTAACGATCTAACCGAGAATGATGGAACAGACGCCTCTCAGACCCCGCCCGTTCTTTCCTGCAGTGGTGGTGGGGGAAGTCGTTTTGCTGAGTAATCAGTTGTAATGTTATGCCCCTTTGACATCAGGGAATCTCGCATTTTTGCAACCGAGCACTTTGCTGAGTAATCAGTTTGTTGTAATGTTATACCCCTAGGAACGAACAGGAATCTCGGCAAACACACCCGGCCAAATATTATAACTTCTTTTAAGACGAAGAAATAAGTTTGCTGAGTAATCAGTTTTTCTTGTAATGATAGGAGTCAGGGAATCTCGACAAACGCATCGGGCTAAATATTATAACTTCTTTTAAGACCCTGACATTTTTTTTATGTAATATGATACCCTTTGGGAACGAACAGGAATCTCGGGGACAGGAAATGTAAATCATGCATTAAATATCAGAGAAATATCCTTTTGATTTTATTTTATTCGCATTACATCTAAGCCTAAAGCTAACAATTCAGTGTCTATTAATGAATTGCGTTCAAAATCGTCATGTTCTGCAATAGCTTTTGCAAAATCATCGGTAACATTAGATATTATTTGCATAAACTTACAATATTTTGTTTGTACGGAATATAGGTTCTCGGATAACCAAGAGTACATGTGATCGATACAAAATTCTAAATCAAACAATCTTCTCATCGTTTTGTGGGCAATCTGTATGCACTTAGTCGAATTTGATAATTTTACAAGCTTTACATCATCGTTTAACTGACAGAACTCCACAGTTATATCACCAACATGCACAGCATTCCCTGAGTTGACAATGTTCCGCAGAATGTCTTCTTTTTTTTCGTAGAAGATCCTTCCACGTAGCCATAGACAACTGAATTTCATTGCCGTGATTGTCTCCTATAGCCAACTCGACGTGACAGCAACCGCCAATTCGGACTCCAATGTCAAGGTATATGTAGAATGTATTCGTCAAGGGATATCTCCTGCCCAATATACGCATCGCGCGCACGATCCTCTGTTCCGAATTATCAGCGCTGATAAGAAAAGAAGCAATTAGGAAAGACAATTTTTTTCAGTTGCAGAGAAACAATACTGAATAGCATTTTTAGCGGTTGCCGGAGTACTTGCGGGTTAAATATTATAACTTCTTTTAAGACGAAGAAATAAGTTTGCTGAGTAATCAGTTTTTTTGTAATGACAGGAGTCAGGGAATCTCGACACATCCGGCGAAATATTATAACTTCTTTTAAAACAGCATTTAAGACGCTATTTGATTGACCCTGACATTTTTTTATGTAATGAAATATATCGTATGCAGATGTGTTGACTGGCACATTATCTCTGCTACCGAAATCTATCCGGACAACAATGTTTGCACTTTTAACAGAGTCGCTGTAGTAGTAATTGTATCGAGTAGGGATGTGAAGTTTGTTATAAAATGCTCTTCGCAGTCCCATGCTAAGTTATATCACCGTCTGCGGATTTATAGTACACTCAATCGTAAGTACAATAAATTTTAAAAAATTTTTTAAAACGAAATCAATGGTTGGAAACATTTTTTTAGATGGCTCATCAAATCATACAAATAATCGATATTTTTTTTTGCTTCATTAGATATTTTTAAAATTGTTTTACGTGTTTCCTTGAAGATGCGCTCCTCCAATTGATTTAATGTTTTCAGAATATGCGCCATTTCCTTGTCCAAGCATGTCTTATTCACTGCATCGGCATCGTTCGTCGGGTATGCCAAACCTCCAAGCTTTCGGTCTCTCGCGTCGAAAGCGTCGCCATTGAGACAAAGCGCACTCCGTCTCACGTAATTCTTTCATGTTGCATCATCCTTATTTGACTCGTTTCGCAACGTAACACCGAACTTGTTGATTGACATCGTGAAACTGTTGAACACGTTCAAAACCATCTTTAATTTATAATCAGACCCGCTTCTCGGAGCTCCTCTATGATTGACATGATTTCGTTATCATGGCCTGTATGTCCAGCAGCTCGCGATGACACAAGCAATCTTATTCTATCCACTAACTCGTTGGGATCATCCCAATGTACATAATCAATCGCATTATCGGTAACCATCATGTTCTCCGGTAATGTATTCATCAAAGTTGACTTGGGGGCAAACCCTCTTCTAGTGCGAGGTCGTGTTTCAAGCAGTGATGCAATTACATGTTTATACTTGTATCCTTTGTTACTCAATGGGGGATTTGCAGCACTATGGTTGCGCCTGTGCGCATTTGTCGTCAGCAGAATACTCTTATATTTCTGTTTGTCAGCATCGGTGTATATCGTATCGTCGGGCATTCTCTTGAAAATTAGTTCGAAAAGGCCAGGCGTTCCTCTGTATTTTACATTATCGATGATTATATTATCTTCCATGTCTACGTCGAAATTCTTATCCCCAAGCATCATTGTATTTTTATCATAGTACACACCATACACGTGGTCAACCTGTTTTTTCTTATCCGCGATAAATAAGTTCAAATATTCCTGCGACAGCGATCCTAGATTCTGAGTCAAATATGTAGTGGCTTCATCATGCTGTTCGGGATTCTCAACAATCTCACGCATTGTCGTTTCGAGAATATTTTGTTCAAGTGTTTCTGCTTCGTCTGTCCATACTTCTTCTGCAGGAGGTTCGGAATCTGGGCAAAGTCGTTTCGATAATCGATGAGGTGTTGGTTTTAAAGGTGTTTCCGCACGTACTCTTTTCAATCCGCGATACCGAGGCGTAGCGTTTAGCACAGACGGCTTTAATCCGCAATATTGGAGTGCGGCGTTAAGCATGGGCGGCTGATGCAATGGGGACTCTGAAGAGGTCTCTCCATGATATTCAGGTGTAGCGTTAAACACGGGCAATTGCTGTTTGGATGTCGACTCTGAACATGTCTCTTCAGGAATTGGGCTGGGAAATGGTTTTGTGTTTTCAATCAATTCTTTCAAGGGTCTTATCACAGGTTGCAAGCTATGTTCCAACACCGCATCGGTATCCATTTTTCCAACCTTTAGTGCTAAGTATTTTTTTCGTATAGCTTCGCTCGTCTTGGCAATCTCTTTTGTTAACATTTCTTTTTCCCTCTTTTGTTCAACAGAATTTCGACCCATGCTCGATTAGAAACGTTTTAACACTGTTCTACAACCGTTCGATCTCGTTCGACAACCGTTCGACAACCGTTCGATGTCGTTCAATGCCCGTTCGACAACTGTTCTACGTTGAACGTGCACGTTCAACACCCCGTTCGACAACCGTTCGATGTCGTTCAATGCCCGTTCAATGCCGTTCAACACCCGTTCGACACCCGTTCAATCACGTCACAGGTTGGCAGCCAAATGATGTAGTTATAATACGACATACTCATTAAATCCTCGTCGATAGCGACCTCTATGCATAGGACTATCCTTGTCTATAACCACAAATCCATAGTTTTGTTGCCAACATTTTGCACACAGTTTGTTAAATTGTCCAAACGTCATATCGGTATTTACGTGATCGTCATACACATGGCGTAAATTCATGTTGTCCTGTTTGAATAGTAGTAAGAGATTGGTATTATCGCGAATCAGGTGCTTTGGAATTCTTGCATACGATTGGCATAGATACAGACTGTCCACTTTTGAATGTCTACCCATGGAAAAGTACTCTCTAATCACATCCTGCTTATCGCACGCCACATCATCAAATATAAATATAGAATTTGGTAGAGCTTCATTAGGTGCAACGACGTCGCTATTGTTTGAAAAAGGAAAGTAGCCAACATTCTCTACGGATGAGAGCAGCTTTTCCAAATATTGGTATTTTGGCTGTTGCAGCGACTTTGAATATACATACACGTTTTCGAATCGCATACCATTAGGGCTTTCCAACAAGCTAATGACAACATTAGTTTTCCCACAATTGGAAGGGCCACACACTATACCGCGTACAGTGTTAGGTAATAATGGTCCATGTCTCAGAACATGATGCATAATATTATCAAACTTTCTGTCTGAAAACACTCGAATTGTCACAGGCTGCCTTACGAACCGCATCGCAGCTGTTGCAACAATAACATATAAGCGGGGTATGGGGAATATTTATACAAACGCAATCCAGAGATATCAATCAGTCCATAAATGACTTTCGTACTGGCGACACATTGACGGACCACCTATGAAAAAGGATCGTTACTCGCGCATACGGCGGCAGGGAGCAGGACTTCTAAATACCCTAATAAATAAATTGCCGTTTGAGTTACATATACCAGGATATCAATTTTGTGGACCCGGCACACGTTTGCAGGAACGCTTGGCTCGCGGTGACTCGGCCTGTAGAGAACACGACATTGCATACTCTCAAAACAAAGATTTGACGAATCGTCACAAGGCAGATCAAATTTTAGCTGATCGAGCACGTCAACCCATAACTGCGAAGGACGCTACGTTAGGCGAGAAGACTGTTGCGACAGCTGTTTGGGCCGCGATGAAAGCTAAGTCGAAGCTTGGGATGGGGCTCAAGAAAAAAAAGAACAGTGGTAAGAAGAAGAAGACGCGAGTTCTACCGATAGCAAAGCGAGGTGGTTTCCTACCGTTCCTCTTACCTGCATTGCCAGCTATAGGGGCGTTGACGGGCGGTGCTGCTGGCGTAGCGAAGGCTGTGAACGATGCCAAGGCTGCGCGAAAACAGTTGGAGGAATTGCAACGTCATAACCATGCTATGGAAGGTCGCGGAATTTATCTCGCACCCTACAAGAAGGGTACCGGTTTAAGGAAAAAAAAAAAAGTTCAATCCATGAAAAACTAGGGACACAGCCGATGACAAATGATCAGCTTGAGGATATAGGAAGAAAGAATATACCATATTTTCGCGGAGTATACATGCGCGATAGTCTTCCGGCGAAAGCAAATGTAAATGAGAGCGGTATAGTAAACTTGGACGATAGTATCGGTCCGGGCACACATTGGGTCGCATACGTGAAACGCAATCGTACCGTAAAATATTTTGATAGCTTTGGTAATCTACGTCCACCTGTGGAACTTATTGCATACTTTGGATCATCCGCAACAATTACTTACAATCATGCACGTTTTCAAAATTTCGATCAAACCATATGCGGGCAACTGTGTGTAAAATTTCTCGAGGAAAACTCATTATAAATGCACATTACCGACAAGTACAATTTCATTACATTCTTTACCCCTTTCGCATAAACATGACGCCCTCATCGTTGACACTGACGTTAACGGGTAAGAGCAGCATGCTCGCAGTCCAATACTTTCCCGCGATAGATTTGAGTGGTCATGAATACGAACTAGGTCTCGTGGATTTTGAAACGTTTAACACGATAGCGAACGTCGATGCTCGCAACAATAAATTTTATTTTGGTGAAAATGACGAAGAAATTGTCATTCCCGAAGGATCTTACGAACTGGATGCAATCGATAAGTACTTGAAACGGGAAATACTGCGAAGATATCCCAACAGGCATGATTCGGGGAACGATGAATACACTCTCGTCATACGTGCTAACAATAATACGATGAAGAGTGAAATATACTGCTCCTATAAGATTAATTTTGAGAAACCTAATAACATAGGATCGCTACTTGGATTTTCTGCAAACCGTATTCTCCCACGTAAAATGTGGCATGAGTCTAACGCTCCTGTGAACATCATAAGCATCAACGTGATCAGAGTGGAATGCAGCATAACAGCTGGTTCGTACAGTAATGACAAACCTGTACACATTATTCACGAATTTTCACCTAGGGTTTCTCCAGGATATAAGATCTCAGAAACGCCGCCGCGAGTCATTTACCTTCCTATCGTCGTGCGGATAATAGACGATTTAGAAATACGTCTGCTTGACCAAAATAATCGTCTGATCGATTTTCGTCGAGAAGAAATCACTGTTAGACTACATGTAAGACGGCGAGATCCCCGCTCCTACGAATAAGTGTTGTATTATGCTTGTGTATAACAAAGCGAACGAACCTCTAATTCCGACTGCTGCAACAAATACATTCATCGACACAGTAAGTCGGGCAAATTATCGTGCCACACCATCGTCGAGGAAGAACCTGCTGAGCCTGCAGAACGTGCGTTTTATACAATCGTTGGGATTTGTTGTAAAGCAATAATGTCTGACATTCTGGCCATTGGCAATACGCGAACCTCCGATAATCGTATAACCAAGATAGAAGTGCACACGTATAATCCTTATGCAAATATTACTCTCGGAAATAGCGATGAAATAAGAATACCGATACAGCAGCAAGATCTGTATACGCTACCGTGCGAGAGTTTCTTGTACATTGAAGGAAAAGTTATTTTAGCAGAGGCTCCACCTGAAGGAACAAGCAACAATGTTACTCTCGATACCAATTGTGCTGCTTTCATGTTTGATGAAATTCGATATGAACTAAATGGCGTTGAAATAGATCGCTGTAAAAATCCTGGAATAACGACTGCGTTAAAAACACACGTGTCCATCTCCCCCGGAAGAAGTAAAGCATTTACATAGAGAGGATACTGCTGTGACGTCACAAAAATCCACCGACCACCACTCCTATCCTTTGTGACGTCACTCCCCCGAAAACATTCGCGAAAAAATCAGGCCTTGACCCCCCAAAAAATTCGCGATCCCCCAAAAATCCGCGGACCCCCCGAAAAAGACCGCGTCTGGGGTGACCACCGAAAAAGACCGCGCCTGGGGGTGATCCCCGAAAAAGACCGCTGGTGACTCCCGAAAAAGACCGCGTCTGGGGGTGACTCCCGAAACAACCCCCTCGGTTAGGTCTGGGGAGTGACCCCCGAAAAAGACCGCCCGGTTAGGTCTGGGGGGTGACTCCCGAAAAAGACCGCCCCGGTTAGGCCTGAGGGTGACCCCCGAAAAAGACCGCCCGGTTCGGTCTGGGGGTGACCCCCGAAAAAGACAGCCCGGTTCGGTCTGGGGGCGACCCCTGAAAAAACCCCTCCCCAGAGGGGAGGGGGGTGGTGGGAGGGGGGCAAGCCCCCTCCCCAAGGGAGGCCCCCCCTCCCCCGGGTTAGGTCTGCCTCGAAAGGTCAATGAACTTGATCCAGAATCGACATACTCTACCTATTCCCGTATCTGATAATAGGAGCCAACCTGCTTACGCACTATGGCCCAGTGATGCCAGAATGAAGTTGGTTTCAACTTCATTTCCGTCTCCAGGCTCTCCAACTTTATACCTTTCCACTATCCTATTCCACCACCATTTTTTTTTTTTTTATGTGAGGAAATGCGTTACGCATACCCCGACCCCCCTGGGGGGGAGCCGGGGTTATGTGGAACTCCCCCCGGCCTGGCGGTGCGCGGTTACCCACTAAAACCTCACACCCATCCCTAAGCTATGAAGGGGGTGCCCGGATCACGCGAGTATTCAACAGGCAACCCCCTCGCTTACAATAGAATCCGGGGGGAGGGGTTAACCTCCCCCACTGACCTACACTAGCCGGACACCGGGCGGTATAGGACCCGCCAGATGTCCCCATCCCCAAGGGCCGCCGGAACGGGCTTCCCGGGCCCCAGCTCGGTCCACCCTGGGCCCCCCGGCGGCCTCCTGCCCCGCTCGGAGCGGGTGACCCCTCCGGATAGAGGGCCCACACCGGCTAGGGCAGGAGGTCGCCGCACACGGTAAGGGAGGGTCGTCGGAAGCGTGTTCCGGCACGCCCCGACCCTCCCCCCCCCCCCACCGTGGTCGTCCCTGTCAAGAGGGGACCGACCGGCACCCCATATCCGAGTCCCATCTCCGGGGTACCGGCTCGTCGCGAGGGGAGCAAAATCCCCTCCGGGGCCGGGGTCAGCTTGCGCCCCGGCCCCTATCATCCTCCGCCCCCCCCCCCCCCCCTCGTGGGGGCACACGTCGACGCGGGGGAGGCCCCCGCGCCGTGCCCGCCTCCGCCCCCCTCACGGGGGCACTCGACGACGCAGGGGGGGACACGCCCGCGCCACCTCTCTCTCCGCCCCCCGCCTTGTGGGCACCAGGTGGCGCGGGGTGAAGGACCCCCGCGCCGACCCATCAGGCATCAACCCCCACTGGGGGGCGGGGGGCTGAGGCCGGCACGAGGCACGTCCCCGCGCCGAAACCCGTCTCGCCGAGCCCGGATCCTTCTCCCGGGCTCTCTCTGCGGCCTCCTTCTGCGACATGACATCCTCGCAGAAGGAGGCCACCGCCTTTGTGATCGTGTTGGCCACATATCGATATCTCGTGCGACGCGAGTATCGATATCGATCCCCACCACGATAGCTCGCTGCGTCACGCGTGATCCTTGTCTTAGAAAAGGATCACAAGATATATCCACCTTTGGGATGTGCGCGCATCGATCCCCTCCCGATCGCGATCGAAGGAGGTCGATGCGAGCAGCAGAAAGATCACTCTGTGTCTGGCCACGATCCTGTTAAGACGCAGCAGTCACCGCGTTAAACTCAGTCTTAGCGTAGGGCCCATGAGTGGCTAAAATTCAATATTCAAACTTGTACATTGCAAGTCTTTTTCTAGTTTACAGACTAATTCTGTATAAGCCCAGGAGTGGCTGAAATTAAATATTGTAACTTGCCGGATGCAAGCTTTTCTAGTCTTCAGACAAATTCTGTAAAGCCCAAGAGTGGCTGATATTCAAAGATTGATTGACGCGTCGCGAATAAATCCCGAATTATTAGACGGAATCGGTGCTCGAACCTTGCATCGCCAATCGCGTTCGAAAAGTAAAAAGGCGTCGCGATTAACACGATGCAAGATAAAGAGGCCTAGTGATTCAGCATAAAGGAAAGTGAACAGTTACTTGTACGTTCACGAAATTGGATAAATAGTGAAGTGAATCACAAGGCTTTCGCTATTGTGCCAAGTGAGAAACCTTGTATCTTGCGCCGTGTGTTAGGCAACCTAGTCAGCCACGAAACCGGGCGGAACGTCGACGTCGGTTTCGTGCACGATAATAAGTAGAGTTAAATTCAATATTGCCCTCACAGAAACGTTAGGAGATTGAGGAGTCGCCAAGGCCACGTACCTGCCGACAATTCGTTATCTGCCAACAACGTTTTGTGGAATTGCTGAGAAATAGGTACCGTTCACCCCTCCCGTGAATACCGGCAGGACTGTTCGTGTATCCTATCTTCGTCAGTCACTGTATAGTAAATTGCATATCGTATGGTCGTCTAAACTCACAAAATCGTTTGGAGATTGAGGAGTCGCCCAGGCCACGTACCTGCCGACAATTCGTTATTTGCCATTCATGTTTGTGAGTTCTGTAGGCGTGAGTGTGTTTCGAACATTCACATAGGGCCCACAGAAGTATCGGAGATTGAGGAGTCGCTAGGCCACGTACCTGCCGACAATTCGTTATCTGCCATATACGCTTTTGTGGAACATCTAACGGATAGGTGCCGCTCACCCCTCCCGATATCGGCAGGGCTGTTCGTGCATCCTGTTTACGTTAGCGCTCTCGAAAGAACACAATTGGGTCTCGTACAATTGTGCAAAGCTCACTGAAACGTCCGGAGATTGAGGAGTCGCCCAGGCCACATACCTGCCGACAATTCGTTATCTGCCGTGTACGATTTCAGTGAGGTTCCTAACGTGTGGACGTCGATCGGTTCTCCCGTATTTTATACGGCGGTTCAGATTGGCGCTTCCACATCGTTAGCGCGTTAAAACCGCGGAAATACAAATACCATACGATTTTGATATATTATACGTGCACGAGGCCGACGTCGACGTCACGATCCGCGTTGGGAATAGAGGCGATACGCGAGCAAGCGAGCGTTGGAAGTTTCGTTTCTTGCACGCATTCCGTGCGCGCCAAGGCATTGTTCTACGCGCGGGTCGTCGCGTTGTAAACACGTCGTGTTAATAATAGATCATCTCTATTGAACTCGTGTACATATCTACAAATCAACACGCAGAATATACCCTACTTATACCAGTCAAATATTCTCCAATGCTAATTAATAATTGCCTAAACCTTTCCGCTTTCCAGTGCCTGGAGGCACGAACCTCGATTATTTCTAATGAGAACTAAGAGATACATCGGACATAGTAACCGATCCGGTGTAGGTCAAAAGAATTAATAGAAGGGAACAATAGTTCGGGTTCACGTTAGATAAAGGAATCAATAGTTCGGTTACACCTTCCACGACCCCTCGCTCGCGGCCATGTAGCCGACCACGGCCGCGAGCGAGAGGTCCCACCCCTCCACCGCGGCTCTAAGGACGCGGCGCGGCCCTGCCCATGCTGGACACTCTTCAAGAGTGTGCCGCGCCGCATCCACATCCTCGCCGCAGTGGTGACACTGCGCAGTCGGCTCCCGCCCCACTCTGTGCAGGTACTCTCCGAAGCAACCATGGCCGGAGAGCACCTGCGTGAGGCGGAAGGTCAACCTTCCCCGCCTCCTGCACCATATATCGAAAATGGGCAGGAGGGCCCGGACGATTCGACGTCCCGTGGAGGCGGTTCTCATCTGCCGCCTCCATCGGGCAAAAGTGTCCGTCCGGGCCTGGCGTTTCCGCACCTCGACCTCCAATGCTTCCCCGTCCGTTAGATCCACCCCCGGAGGGCGGCGAGCGGAGCAGGCGACCTGATACATGATCGCCCGCTCCGTCGCCACCAAATGAAGGGGCGGAATCACGGCGAGGAGGCCCGCCACCTCCGTCGAGATGGTACGGTAACCCCGTATGGCCCGCAGGGCCAGCCGGCGCCGCACTCTTTCG
Source organism: Lasioglossum lativentre (assembly GCA_916610255.1). Classification (NCBI taxonomy): domain Eukaryota; kingdom Metazoa; phylum Arthropoda; class Insecta; order Hymenoptera; family Halictidae; genus Lasioglossum; species Lasioglossum lativentre. Next base: position 18,037,435 of record OU744359.1, on the reverse strand, counting down.
AGATGTGCGATGCTGCGCCGACTGGCCTCGAGCGAGCGGTGCCACACGGGGGCCCCATATAGGGCAATAGACCGTACCACCTCCGTATAGAAGCGGCGGATTCCTAACTTCGACCCCCCGATATTGGGCAACAGCCGCCCGAGAGCGGCTGCCGTCCTCTCTAACCGGGGGGCCATGAGGTCGAAGTGATCCTCGAAACGCCAGCGGCCGTCGATAGTCAGGCCCAGATATTTCATCGATGGCCCGACTTCGACGAAGGTATTCGTGACGCAAACCCGGAGGCTCCCCGACATGGGCAGCCGCCGACCCCGAGACGATCCATACAACCAGATCGCCTCGGTCTTGTCGGCGGCTACAGTTAGCCCCAACCTCCGGATTCGCCCGACCACGCAGTCCAGGGCGCTCTCGGCTAGATGTCCGGTCCCCCTCCAGTCCTCCCCCTCCGCAAAGACCAGGGATCCTATTCCACCACCATGAGCACACTCCAACGTCCCCCACTAAGACCGTAGACTGGTCGCTCAGTCGCGCAACGTGTCACATATTGCTCTGGTCATCAGAGAGGGGGTAGGGGAGGTGGTTGGGTTGTGAGATGGGTTGGGTTGTGAGACAGTCGTTTTTATCCATCGCGGAATCGCGATAATTCCAATCTGTTAGCTGTCAAATTTTTGTTTTGACGTCTGCTAGTTTTTGTACTAGCACCGAGGTGTATAGCCGTGTTGCTTATATTAGATACGGACATCGTGTGTAAAAATCAATTTCCAAAACTTTTACTCATTTTTTTAAAAACATTATTTTGTTGAGTGAATCAATTGAAAAAGGTGAGTGTGATGCATTATCATTTAGTGTTTTCCTTACATTTTACGAAAAAATATTTAGTTTTGCGCTGTGACGTGGCAAGTTTTGCCGACGTCCCTCGATCCCGAAAAAGAGAGGCCGGGCCGCCCTCTGGCAGTGCCGATGCGAAACGGCCGTTTGCGAGCGCTCTCCCTGGGCATGCCGATTTGCCAAGGGCGAGTAATCACGCGTTTTGAGCGTCGCGCCACTTGGGCGACGCGAACTTTACAGGACCGAAACCGGGCTCCAGGGGAGCCCGGCCCTTATTTCTCGCCGTACGAGGCGTTATCGGGACTGGCTCCGGAAGAATTTCGTGCCGAGACACCGAAGGAAGTACCGAGCCCAGATCGACAAACCCGGAGGCACCGGCGAGGGAACGTGGACATGAGACGAACATCTTCTCGACCCCGTCGCTGCCTCGCCCGGAAAAGAAGGTGTCCACGACCGGAGCGGCGAGGACTTTCCTCTTCACGAACAGTCGCCGTTAACATCGGAATCAGCGGCGAACGAGATCGCCAATTTCCACGAGCCAGGGATCCCGCGCGACAGGCTGCGATCCTGCGAGGAGATACCGCGCGATAGGCCCGCGAGTCTCAAACGGGGGAAATAGGGTAGGGAGTAGGGGAACGCCTCACTTCCGCGTTACCGAGTTTACCGAAATTGGGTCACTGGGTCGTTGGCCGTTAGCCGAATTGGTATAGAGTATTGTCGCGCTGCCATCAGATTGTTATCGAAATTGTGCGTTACCAAGAAAAGGGACGAAAAAGGACGAACAGCCGTCCATCTGCCGTCGTCTTCGTTGCCGTTGGTAAGCGCCAGTCAGGCTTCCTTAATTATTTGCCGAATTAAGTGAACTTTTCGTGTTGGCTCGGTAACGTTTTCGCGAGGTCCTTGTTCGCGTCGCGAAACGACGAAGCCGTCTTCTTGCCGCGTGGTCGGCCATATTTTCGAGAAAGGACGAACGGTCGTCGATCAGTTAACGTGCGTGCTGGTTGGTAACGCGAGGTCGCGGACTCGTGGGGGCCGTATCGTTACCGATTTCGTGAATAAATTATACGCCATCTTCGAGACGTTCCTCGGTGTGACGTCGCAACGGTCCGTATCGTGTCCGACGGCGAATTTCGAACGACCCACACATTGTACCGCGTATTCCATCGGAATCCGGCCGTTATTCCGCGCCGAAAGCGCCTTGTAACAACGCAGTAAAATCTTGTAAACGGACGGGTTCGACGCGAATGAGAAAACTAGCGCGAGCGACCGAAAAGCTATCGCGAAATTATCGTGAACGCGCCGGCTTGTAAAGTACCGCTGCCGGCTCTCATCGGCGGCAGCCCTGTCGTGTCCATCGGACGAATAAATTGTTCAAGCCGATTCTCTCGTTGATTATTTCCGTCGAGAAACCTTTCCGCCGCGGGAAATGCTCCGTATTTCGCCCACGTAGAACCCTGAGCCCATCCTAGAGCCATCCAGAATATCGTGCGGTTCTCGCAGTTTTGGGAGAGTTCGTTCGCGAAAGCAGATTCCAGAAACGGCTCCTTTCGTGAAAAATCCGAATCTGCGAGATACCTTTTGTCCCGGGTGGACCACGTATCGTGCGGCCGAGCGTGGCCCGGCGTTTCGCCCGTAAATACCCGGAGTCGCAGGGTTCCGTCCTTCCGACGGAAGCGTAAAAATTAGGCGACGTGACAGCGCATATACGACAAACAGAGTTTTTTTTTGTAACATTCGCAATGGCATCATGGTTAGGTTATGAGACACCATAGTGGTTGGGTTGTGAGACACTAGTTTTTTGTACTAGAAACGAACTAGAACTGTCAAATATCGTTGTTTGTGTTAGAATTAAGTGTTTATTTGTCATTTAATGTTTGTTTTGGTTTATTTTTTGAATTTATAGTCATGTCAACTCCAAAAAAATCGCCCGCAAACAAAGAAATTAATTTTAATGCCGTGTTTAGTGCCGTTAAAGATCATTTGCTGGAACAGAAAGGCAAACATTGTGACAGCGACTTGGATGACGAAGAGGAAGATGATTATCGAATCCTTTCATTCATTATATTTTTTTTTACTTGTCTTCGCTATTCTTTGCTTTTGAATTTTTTGCCATTCTTTGGCCACTTAATGTCTTTAAAATCAATAAAAATTCATTTTTGCTTAAAGTTACATGGGTTTTACTTTATATTTTACCACTTTTAGTTGATTTTTTTTAGTGTCTCACAACCCAACCTCTTTTTTCAGGAAGCCAAAAAACCTGACCTCGGATAATTGGCCATAAAATTTTACTTGTTGATCAAATCACTAAACATTTTGCGTATAAAAGTTGCGTATTTCCTTCACCTTTCCAACGGTATATAAAACTCTTTGATATCTTCATCAAGCAAAAAGTTACAGCCCAAAAACAAAACCTGTCTCACAACTCAACCACCTCCCCTACTTGTGTTCCCCTCGATTCCTTTTCGATTACCCCTGTCTGGTAACACTGCTATGGCCTCACGGTTGACCTTAAGGGTGCGCTGGAGCCAATGTGGGGGCATTTGGTGCCTCTATCGGCGTAGAGGTGAACTAAAAATAAACTAGTACAAGGATAGAGATATCTTTGTCTCTCCTACAGAGCTGTGACAGAGAGGGAGTTTGTCACTCGCAGGAGAGACAAAGACAGAGTAACCTGGAGTAACCGCACGGCTTGATTTTTCGATGAAGCCCAACCAATTTTTTGAAGCGAAGAAGCTACATTTTCCAATAATTTTTGTGTTGAAAAATTCTTTGTTCTATTTCGGGTAACCGTACAGAGCCCTTTTTGGAAAAAGTATACAGAAAAAAATTTCTTCTATAAAAACGTACACTTTTATTATTTATAAAGTTTCAAGAGCCAAATTGCAAAAAAGGGCTCTGTACGGTTACCCGGAATAGAACAAAGAATATTTTAAAAAAAGAAACGTGGGAAAACATTGCTTCTTCGCTTCGAAATATTGAATGGGCTTCACTGTTATGAAAGAACCATTTGTATTTCAAGATGGCTGTTTCATTACCGCGCTCTCAGCCGCAACGCAGTCGTCGTGTCTCAGAGAGAGGGAGATCTGTCACTCGTAGGAGAGACAAAGACAGATAGATAACCCAATAATCTGATGTTCCGATGAAGCTAAACCAATATTTTGAAGCGAAGAAGCAATATTTTGTAATAATTTATTGTTGAAATATTCTTTATACTACTTCGGGTAACCGTACAGAGCGTTTTTTTGGAAAAAGTGTACAGAAAAAAGTATCTTCTATAAAAACGTACACTTTTATTTTTTATAAAGTTTCAAGATCCAAATTGAAAAAAAGGGCTCTGTACGGTTACCCGAAATAGTATAAAGAATATTTCAACACCAAAATTATTATAAAATATTGCTACTTCGCTTCAAAATATTGGATAAGCTTCATCGGAACATCAGGCTAATGTAAGAAGAGCAGGAGACACGACTACAGCGCTGCACGGAAAGCGCGATAGTGAAGCAGCCATCTTGACACACAAATGGTTCTTTCATAACAATGAAACCCCATCCAATATTTTTAAGCGAAGAAGCAATATTTTCTCATGTTTCTTTTTTAAAAATATTCTTTGTTCTATTTCGGGTAACCGTACAGAGCCCTTTTTTCAATTTGGATCTTGCAACTTTATAAAAAATAAAAGTGTACGTTTTTATAGAAGATATTTTTTTCTGTACACTTTTTCCAAAAAAACGCTCTGTACGGTTACCCGAAATAGTATAAAGAATATTTCAACAAAAAATTATTATAAAATATTGCTTCTTCGCTTCAAAATATTGGTTTAGCTTCATCGGAACATCAGATTATTGGGTTATCTATCTGTCTTTGTCTCTCCTACGAGTGACAGATCTCCCTCTCTCTGAGACACGACGACTGCGTTGCGGCTGAGAGCGCGGTAATGAAGCAGCCATCTTGAAATACAAATGGTTCTTTCATAACAATGAAGCCCATCCAATATTTTGAAGCGAAGAAGCAATGTTTTCTCACGTTTCTTTTTTTAAAACATTCTTTGTTCTGTTTCGGGTAACCGTACAGAGCCCTTTTTTTCAATTTGGCTCTTGGAACTTTATAAAAAATAATAGTGTACGTTTTTATAGAAGATATTTTTTTCTGAACACTTTTTCCAAAAAAGGGCTCTGTACGGTTACCCGAAATAATATTCCGAATATTTCCACTTAAAAATTATTAAGAAATATTGCTTCTTCGCTTCAGGAAATTGGATGGGGTTTCATCTTTTTCATCAAACAATCAAGCCGCGCGGTAATTCTGTCTTCTCGGTTTCTTTGTCTCTCCTGCGAGTGACGGACTCCCTCTCTGTCACAGCTCTGTAGGAGAGACAAGGATCTCTCTATCCTTGTCCAGGAGCTTCTTAGTTTCTCCGCATCTGTCGCTGAAGTCAATTCTAAATTCTGTTCTGGCTCCAGCGCACCCTTAATATAACATAATATATTTTTTTAATTCAGAGAAGATAGGTATAACTTAGGAAAAACGCCGCAAAAACGGTTTTTATTTTTTTCAACAATGACGCACCACTCTCAGGGATTTGAAAAAAATTGAGCATAATACCACAGCCTACTCTAGTGCTAGCCATGCTGAAGGATGTGGCAACACGGCGAGAGTCCTATTGTATCTATATCTATATATATTATATATTATATATATTATAAATTATATATATATATTATATATACAGATATAGATACAATAGGACTCTCGCCGTGTTGCCACATCCTTCAGCATGGCTAGCACTAGAGTAGGCTGTGATAATACTTATTATAATATCTCATTTCTGAATTAAATCTGTAGTAATGCTCTTTCAATTTCTATATGAAATCTGCATTTTTTCGTGTTTTTCGCGTTTTACAACCAGAGTTTGCAACGGAAAAATCTGAAAATGTGTACCTAATATGTGGCTTAGTATCCAAAATGTGTCAGAATTTTTTCAGAATTTTTAACTATCAATAAATGGGGAAAATGGGCCAAAAACTGGTTTTTTGACTTTCCTCAATAACTATTGATAGCCAGTTCTGCTCCGAGCAGGAAGAGAGCAGAGCCTAGAGTGCACGTGGACGGTAGAATCGTTCCACGCCGCCGCTTCAGGCTGCTCGGAGCCGTGAATGGAGGGGATGTGGAAGGAGTGTGGCCGCACCTCCACGTGCGCCTCTAAAAATGAGCGCAGCAGCACAAATTCTGCCGTCATAGCATCTAGCGGGCGGCTTCTTCCGGCCAGGTAGAAGGCAGCTCGTGGAGTCTGCGTGGAGCGGCGGATGCCGTTATACAGGGCAGCACCGTCGGCGAGGTTATGTCGGTAATGTCGGTGAAATGAATTTCTACATATCCTACAAATATAAGGCAGTCTTTTAAATTGACCACCTCTATATTTTTACAGTACCGATATATTATTATAAGTGTCGTTCATGAATTTTTTCCGATTTTTAAGAGAGGTGCGCCGTTGTTAAAAAAAATAAAAACTGATTTTTTCGACGTTTTTTCCGTGAAAAACTAAGTTAATCTTCAAATTGCTATATTTTATTTATTCTGTACGCCTATTAGCCATTGATAAACCTTGAACATTTCACAGAAATAATTAGAAAATGATAGGGGTGTGCGAGATCCCGGTCGGGACGGGAATTTTTCTCGAGATCGGGATGGAATCCCGAGAATTTCGAAATCCCGAAAATGTTTGGGATTCTCGAAATTGTTCGGGATTCCCGAAAACGTCTGTGATTCCCGACATTTCTGGTTTCTTCATACTTCCAACAATTACCAGAATCCGAAAGCCATTGTGTTCAAAGCCAAGATATTTTATTTTGCAACATTCGGATTGCTGAAATTTTCAAGAATAACAACACTTTCGGGAATCCCAGATATTATTCTATATCCCGGATATTTTCGGGATTCCCTACAATTTACGGGAAACCGAAATATTTTCGAGAATCCCGCACACCCCTAGAAAATGAAGTTGACTTGAAATATTAACGTCGATGTTTCCAACAGCCTGGTTGGGTCAGCGCGGTAGGCGCTCGTCTCTCAACCTGCGTGTACTAGGTTCGCGCCCCGTCATATCCTACTTTTTTTTTTTGTAATTTGTAATCAGTGCGACCGTGCTGCCATCTTGCGAGGAAGCGGAATCGAGGACAGAGGTGCATTCCACCACCGACGAGATATAGAGATATAGAATAGACCAGTGAATAGACCTATCATCTTATGGGACTTCGTGTCTCATGTTCTGAAATACCGACTGTTCAAAAAACCGGAGGTTTTGGTATGCCCTCTACGATTTAGAGTGGCGAGTTTAGGAATTATGTCGAATTTCAGATTTCGAAGGCGCAGTTGCCAAATCACATCCGAAAATATTTGTCGCGTGGTTGCCAATTTACTGTTACTGCCGTGTAATGCACAGCGCGCATTTCTGCTATTTTCCATGTTACAGTCACAATTCTGGAAAAGTAAACGAAACGAGTCGAGTCAGTCAATACATGATTAATTCCACCTGAATATTTCATCTCTGTTTAAATATAATGCTTCCTGTTTCTGTAATCATTTTAAAGCTGAATAAATGCTTTTTTGATTTATATAAATAAACTGTTATTTATTGATAGCAAAGAAAATAATTATCGTTATCAAAAATAGTGTTGAAAATAGAATTACCTATTTAACGCTATTTCTATCTTAAAATTTATTAATATAAACTGTTGTTGGTTTCTTTGAACCTTTTGCTATAATTAAATACATAATTTTGAAAAGGACGGAAAAATATTCAGAAGATCAGTTAATAAAAAATTTTAAGGACAAGTTATGTTATTGTTAAGTTGGTTTCGTTACAAGTTGTAGCGTGTCTGTTATCATATGCGTTAATATTAAATATACAATTAATTATTAGTCCTTTTTCAAATATTTTCATAAGTTATGCAAGAATTTACATTAATTATAAACAATAATTAAATGTGTAATAAATATGTATTAAATTCTGTCTATGTATAGTATTGATCTGACTTGTCATTATATTGCAAAAGCATAGAGGAGTTCAGATTTATATAGTTGATATTTACCATTATTTTTATCAGTTTTGAAACAATAATCACTGTATTATTTTGTGAAATTAGCAATTACATTTTTATTCGTTGTCTGCAATTAAAAGATCACTAACTAATATGAAACAGGGGATGAAATAAATAGTACCATTTTATGTATAAAATATATATATTTATTAAATAAAGCAATATGTAGGATTCCAAAACTAGAGACAGTGTCAAGGAAAGAAATAATATATTGATACATATGTACTATTTATGTACATATATGTATACATACACATTAGGGTGGCTTTTATTTGTTCTTGTCAAAAATTTTTTCAAAATTTCTTTTACACGGCACCCCACAGAGTTATTCCGAATAATTAAAACAAAATCTGTGCAAAGTTTGAGCTCGATCGGATACCGGGACAACGTACCCTAACTAGATTAAACATTAAAATAATTAATTTAAGGTTCATAAAATCGTTTTTCTCGAATATCTTTTAAACTATATATTTACTGCGTCCAAAAAAATGTTCAACAAAACATGTTGATCTGGACAGGCTGCGTATTTTATATCGTTTTACTTTTTTTCGTAAAACACGGTTTCCGAAAAATTGAAAAAAACCTTGGACCCAAATCCAACCATTTTTTCTGAAAGGAATCGGAAGAACATCTGATAAACAAAATAAAACAGATTGACCCGGGCGGGATTCGAACATGGTCCAAAAAGTCATCAGCGGTTCCGCAGTCCGAGACCATAGCCGCTGCACCAACCGGCGCCCTTGAAAGTAGCTTCGAAATATTCGAATGTAACGACATGTATTATATTCTCATTTTGTACTACGCAAGTTTTAAAGTCTGGAAAATATTTCTCTGAATGCATTTCTAAATTAAATCTGTAGTAGTGCTCTTTCGATTTCTATATGAAATCTGCATTTTTTCGTGTTTTACAAACAGAGTTTGCAACGGAAAAATCTGATAATGATACCTAATATGTGGGTTAGTAACCAAAATGTGCCAGAATTTTTTCAGAATTTTTAACTATCAATAAATCGGGAAAATGGGCCCAAAACTGGTTTTTCGACTTTCCTCAATAACTACCCTTACAGATGAGATACGGGGATGTAACTTGGCAGAGCGGGGTCTTTTTGGGTAGGCTATCGAATGGCCAAAACTCGATTAAAAACTGGTCGGGGGCGAATTTCACACCAAACCCGCGGGTACATATGGCCTTTGAAAATTGAAGTGTGGTTTTATTATCTTTTATCAATTAACATTAGCGACAAATGTATTCTTTTTAACTTGCGGAACTTACTTTTGTTTAATTGCAGATTTTTTTGCTGGATATTCTATATATATTATATATTTTTTTAAAAGTCTTAATTTTTGAGTTCCACTTTCTTAAGGGTCAAGGTCTTATAAAGAGAACTGCGTTTAGAAAAAAATTAACTACTAACTATTTAGTCGTTGCCATTCGCATTTATACTTTTCACACACATAATGCATATGTACACTGTTGTACACTTGTTTATAATTTTCTTTACTTATTTTACTTTTATTTAGTGTTTTAAATTAGTTATAATATTTAAAAGTTGGTTATTATTACAAAAAAAGAGGGGTTCTACAAACTCTCAGATGGACGCGTACCCTAAGAAAGCTGTCAGCACAAACGAGATATAGGAATCCTATTCGTATATCTCGTTTGTGCTGTCAGCCTATTTTAGTTCCAGCAGTACCGACGAGACCCTGCCTGGGGCCCCAAAACCGAGTTCTGAAATGGGGTACGTAACCCCAGCAATGATGGCCGCCAAAATACATTGGATGATAGGTCTATTCTATACCTAGTCGGTGATTCCACCTAGACTGCAGAAGCTGCACTTCACGTGGCCTGCATCCAGACGGTTCCACATTCTATGCTACAGCGTTCATTTTCGACACTCCACGTGGAGTCCTTTTGGCTATCAGGGACCCTTACAGATGAGATATGGGGCTGTACCTTGGCAGAGCGGGGTCTTTTTGGGTAGGCTATCGAATGGCCAAAGCACGATTAAAAACTCGTCGGGGGCGAATTTCACTACCAAATCCGGCTATAGCCTTTAATTGAAGAAAATAAATCATTTGGTTGACATGAAATTCTGACTAAATTCAATTGTGACTTAAATTTTGGAGTAACACCGCATGGTTCCAAGTCACATTCCAGGCACATAACACATTTCCAGCATTTCAGCGATATACTGTTAATAGAATTCATCTCGCATGCATGTGTTTGTTTACACATTTCCAATAGCTTTTCACAAATTCACAAAACGATCACAAACAAATTTATTGAAATTTCGACATTTGACGCAGTGTTTCTTCCGGAAGGTTTAGGAGAGATCCGCATTAGAAAAAGTCCATTCGTTCAAAAGTTGTGACGTCATTAGTGACCAAAGACGACTTTTTCGCCCGCCAGAGAGCCTGGCTGCAAGGACGTGCCGTAGGCACGCCACGAGCACTAAGTAAAATATAAAAAGAATAGATTAATGATTTAATATCATAATTTCTTTGTTTTTCATCTCCAAATCTTTATAAATTAAAATGATAATTATAACTCAAATTCACAAAATCGTTACACACACCACCACTCTCACACTTTTATTAAAATTCAAAAATGTCTGTAAACTATAAATGACAAGATAAGTAAATGAAGAATACACACTTTTATTTTTACAGAAATAACTTAAAAATAAAATACTCCACGTACCAACTAACATTAATCGTCTAAATACAAATTGACATTTGATGGTATTTGATAACTAGAATTTAAGTAGCATCATCGTTTAGATTTCAAGAATTTATTGCTTACCACTTAACTACCAAGTTCAAAGTTTTAAATGTGATTGCAATACCTCTTTTATTTCCTAAGAAATTATACACACTCTAAGCCCAATAGAGTACGGACAAGGTAATTTGGAATGTGTGTGACATCACAGGAGCAGTCATAAGTAAGGAAACAGAGGCCTAATGATACTTACTTTACTTTTAATACTTTATACTTTATACGTTAGAAGAATTTTATGCCATAGATCTCACATAGAACAAGAGGTAAGGAGTTGCAGAGTTTCGCGGATTGGGCGCTAATTTTCCTTCCAACTCTCTCAAGGGTATCACATGCACTGCCTCATCATCACATTCCAACCAAGTACTAGGATATTTATGACGTCTGACGCCACAACAATCCATGCTACGACAACCGACCCTGAATAACTGCTCCTTAGACTCACTAGCACTCGGTTTACTTCTGAAGTATTTTAATATGCCAGTTGCTTTGTCTGATGATGATGTATTTGTATTTGTGCTGCTACTGCTATGACTGGAAGCTTGTCTCTTACTATCCCTGTTGCATTGGAAGTACTCTGTAAACGCAGACTCGTCAGGTAGCCGCGTATAAGCAATATAGTGACCAGCTGTCATAGTGGCACCCTGATGCATAATTACAGAATAAAGCTTGTACACATGCCGAGACTCTGACCTACCACCTGTACCACGTGTTTGATCGTTGTTACACTCTTCACAGAAACATTGTAAAGTCAATGGCGTTGGCATGTGGTTATTAATTTTTTCCATTGACCTAGAAAATAAGAGAAATTTTGATTTACACAAGTCTTTTATTCCGTATACAGGGTGTGTGGCAATAAGCGAGAGAACATTTAACATGTTTCATGCCACGTGGACCATTGTTACCCCACCATGAACGTTCCCCACTAGCCATTACCAATTTTTGTTTCCAAAGGCTCTATAGTTATGCAAAATTTTATCCTATTTCTTCTATCCGACTTAACAATCGTCTAAACATACATGGCTCCATTTAAAAAATTGAAAAATGACTTTCAAATTTCCAATCTCCGATCCAAATAAATTTGTGTACAACATTTCTTTTTGTCTTAGAAATTGTAGGAATTATTCAAGTGGATTGTCGAAAGTGACTCACCATGTAGAATAAATTTTAATATTCTTTTCAGGATTTCTCGCTTTAAATAAACGTATCTTATAGATTTTTGCACCTTGAGTATAATTCTATAAACTTGTTTCATCTCTCACGTGTGGTTTTAAAGAAAATCACGTTCGAACAAAATGCAAATACTCAACTGTAAATATGTGTTTTAACAGTAATAATTATTCAGTTATTTCTTACACTAAATTCTATGAATTCTCCTAAAGAGAACGATATAATTTCTTATTACATTATGGGTATATAAATGTATGTAAGCAATAATTCAAATGGAAAGTATATTCAAAAAGCACCATTTCTTGCGAGTATTTCTATATTTATTTCAAAAACTAAAAATATAAGGGAACTAATATATAAGAGATCTAATTATGCGGATAAAAAGGCGTCAGCAAAAATATTTCGCGTTCATTACAAAAGCAAAATAATCTGGCGAAATATGAGACACGCAGTAGTTTTTAGCATTCAATAGTTCTATGTTTTATTATGCTGTACGTCACAACGTAATCACTGCGCCAGCATTTACTACCACTGCATATGTCATGCAAATTTGTGTGAGTTTTTTTTTAGTAAAATATAGTCATATAGTACGTGCTTCTACTAACGGATCGTCAGATTCATAAAAATTCCCAAAATTAGTTCTCAACTGTTGCCAAACACCTGTACAGAACAAAACATGTTATCTCACCCTGCTGCAGTTGAAAATCGTTTTAACTGCAATATGAGTAGCCTTGGTAACGACGGAAAGCATACTGCTCTTCTAGCTTCATTGTATCGAAGACATCGAGCACACCAATACTTATCTCTACCCCAGAGGAGTTCACTGGTAACTACTGCACGTTTGTACACTTCGCTACTATCCATTGACCTAACATCTTCATCTAAAAATATGTACGCTTATTTTTATGCTATATAGATCTAATAGAAAGATAAACCTCATCAATACCACGTACCAGTTTCATTTGACTGGTCAATGTCAATAGGCACACAGATATCACAAAATGTTTCCTTTCGTTCTGTAACATGTTCACACTCAAGGCATGTAGTGCGCAGAAGACTAATACCTTCAAAGTCTTCAGAAATGAAACATTTTTTGCTCTCTGGCCTGTGACTGTTAATATCTCCATTACTTTCCATAAACTCAGAGTGACCATTTTCATATGGCCTAGAAGACACTGATACGCCATTCAAGCTTGACTGTACAAGGCAAGATGCACTTCCTCTTGTTGTTATTTTTTTCTTTTTCCTAGATTTACAAATACTTCTTTTAGTGGAATTAGTACATTCTGACTGTATGTCCGATGAATGTTCTATAGAAAAATCTGACAATCCATTATTTTGACCAAACTGGCTTTCTCTGTGTCGAACCAACAATTGAAATGTTTCTCTGATGTTGTCCAATAAACACACTAAAAGTTCATGAGCGTCTTGCTGTTGATTTCCTTCAAAGATAGGATTAACCTCTCTGAAATAGACAGAAAATAACACATATAGGACCATGCATTTATTAAATTGTATATATTTTAAACATCCAAACTTATACATATATAAAACTTCAAGATACTTCAACTAGACGATGAATATATGTATAGTAACAAAGAGGAACAAAAATAAAGTTCTTATAATTTTTTTTTCTAATAAAAATAGAATTGAATTCACAAATGTATCTAAATACATATTATTTGAAAATAAAGCACCAATTATAGTCTTGAAGACTATAAGGGTTTACAATACACACTAATGGGAAGAATAAACAATGCTTGATCAATCTTGAACCTAAAAGAGATTTGTAGTATTCATTTCGTCGAATTCAATAACATGAAATGAAACGAATCTATAGTTTACAACAGAGTAAAACTTTTAACTTTACTTCAGAAAATCCAACTTCATCAATAATGAGAATGAAACTAATAATATAAGGAAACTTTATAAGTTTGAAGTACAGCCAAAAAGATTAGGTATAAAAATTTATTGTCTCCATTAAGTTTCTAAGTATTTCATAATACAGGTTTCTTGGTTTCAACTTTGATTGATATTTTTATTCTCTAAATAAAAGAACGTGAGAACATGCAACTATAAAAACTATGCATATATTAAACGTTTTTCGATACGCTGCATGTATATAGCATATTTACAATTGGCAACCTAGAGTTAAGTGATATCTCATATTAAAGAAAATATTTTGAGCTAAGTTTGAACCTTTTACTTTAACTAGGAAAGTTTTTACAAAGAAAAATTTTATTCTTTTACCTTTATATCTACTTTAAGTGCACAAGGTAATTATGTAAGTAAATGTTACGAATATTTCTTGAAAGATCTAGACTCTAGACGTACAAAACTAAAATGTTACAAAATGTTTAAACATATTTTTGTTGAAACTTGAAACAATTTTATTGAATCTAAAAGTGATATAATTTATATTTTTATAATAACGACATCTCTTCAGGACTATTATCCCCATTTTTCGAATCTTCTGTTAAAGTACATCGCTGTTTAAAAAACTAAAAGCATCTTTTTGGAGCTTCTCCCATAAAAGAAGAATATCATAAGAAAATTAATAAATGAATATTTTCGATCTATTATATAATTTCTCGTATTTCTAGTAACGTGTTTAGCTCCATGATTAAATATTCGACTCTTGAAATAGCTACGAACTTTTTACACGTGAATTTTCGTCCAAGCTTATTATTATTCTATTTGTATGTATCCATACAAAACGTTCAACTATTGTGTCAATGCATTACATGTGTCAAAAATTGTGGAGCGTAATTCTGCAAGGCAGTCTAAGACGAAAATTATGAATAACAATTTTATAGTAAGTAATGTAAGGTTTTATATAGCAGCGCATAAGCTAGTTCACCGTCTCTATCTTTCACAATTTCACACAGTGCATTACTATTGGAGTATCACACAGCTTTTTAATTGTGAATACCTAGAAAATGAACCTATTACAGTAAAATCGTTATTCGTGATTTTCATCTTAGACTACCTTATATAATCACTGTAAGACAATTTGGAATGAGATGCCTAAAGATTGTTCTTAAATCAACATACATACTTTATTTGTTATTTTGATATTTATATTATGCATTACACTGCTAAAATGAACAAAAACTAAATATTAACCCACAAAAATGGAAGCTTCTCACATAATATCTGGCATTTTACCCCACTGCATTAGGATACTTATAATGTTTGTATACTTATAATATACTTATGTAAATTATTAACGTATATTAATTATTTTGCACGAGTCAGAATAAATAAGAATAAAATGTCTTCTTTTCTTCTAATAACTCAATGTATTTGATATCAACAATATTAAATTTGATATCATCTAATATTTACTTGTTTTGAAGGAAGGTCTCTTTTGCAAAAAACGATTTTTTACACATGCACAATGCACATCCACCAGTGAGTTAGGTGACATTTGGATAACTCATTTTATGTACTCAACTTCTTAAAATATTTAATATTAAAGGAAAATGCAATTGTTGAGTACCTATATGTATTTCTTTATAAACAAATATTTATTCTTTTTGAACTTGATTAAATTATTAATAATTAATTAAGTAATAGCACGTATTAGATGTGCAAATTAATTTGTGGCATAGCTTCATAAATTTCTTGTTCATTTACAAACAATCAAAATCTATACTATACATATATTTACTATATCCTACAAGTAATTCATAAATTTTGTAACTTTGCATTTGTAACAAAGCTACAATTGTCGAATTGTAAAGACTATGAATTAATTTGTAGACCTAATATAGTATAATCGAATAAAAATATATACACTATAAAGTAGTAAAGGAGTTCAAATAAAATAAAAACTGTTTCATGAAACCATGTCCAGATTGGTCACTTTCATTCTTGGAAAAATATAGCACAAATAAACTGGATATAAAGTCATTAAATATTTTTTATTTTATTGTTACTCACCTAATAATCCTTGAAATATTACAATATATACTTAAGACACTCTATATTATGTGTTTGGAACTGTTCTATATAAAAATTTAATTTAGTTTTGACAGTGCATTACATACCGTAGTGCTTGTAAAAACGCATCTGGTTGATATGGTTCATTATTTTCTCTGGCTTCGGATGCACGTAATGCTATAAACAATTCGTGTAATTTTTCTGTGGCTATTTGTATCCTGTGTTTATTGTTGTTTCCAGTTGGTCCAGCCAAAGCTAATAAATCTTTACTACTCCAACTACGACTGCCGCTTGACATAAGTGACATGCCTGTTCTTCCCAAAGATGATGACTTTATCTACAATAAAATATTGTAGTTTATTTATACAAGGTATTCCAAGGTTGTCAGTATAATTTGGAAACTTACTTTAGTTTGAAATTGTTTGTCATTTAAATTTGATAAATCAGTGGCTAAATGATGTAAATTATGTAGAAACGATGGTGCAAATCGTAAAGTATATATCACACTGTTCAAGAAACATGTATTTCCTAAATTACATAAAGTGGCTATTCTTAATCCCTCAGTGCCACCGTTTGACACACTGTATCCTCCGTCTTGATGATTATTTATTTGATTACGATAACCATTCAACATTTTGCTTGTACCTTGATAGTAAATAGTTATGAAATTTTGTACAATCAATAGATGTATAAATTAATTTAATATAAAAAGGTACTAATGTACACATACTATATGTAAAAGTTTCTCTATTAAAAAGGCTCTCTCCAGTTGATGTGTGAGGGACCTTAGAGATATTAACAGAAACTGCACGTTCACGGCCAGAAAGGGACAAACACAATTTCTTTCTTGGAGGAACCGAACGTTTATCCGCTTCTTTTTCTGTATCTAATACTGTCATTTTCTGCTAACCTAAATAATAGTAAATTACAAAGATTACACATTGAAATAAGTATATTCATGTGTATAGTAAAAACTACAACTGAACCAAGAATGATACACTTAAAATAAAAAAATATATATAGACTTTATAGTTAAAACTTGCTTTAATAAATTTAATATTAATAGAAGAAGTGTTTTTTCGTTCATGCGAGAGTTTTTAAATATATTTATTTTTTTATATTTGTAATCCTTTATTACATTTTTATAATATCTAAATTATGTTAAAGATAGTATATTTTTTAAATGATACAAATTACAAAAAAACAAATTAGTATTCAACATTAAAACAATGAACATTCACATCTGATTAACATTAATATTGTTTTGTAAATACTACATTAAGTTAGATATTAATTTCAAGAGTTGTTTCAATGTGCACTTTTTTAAAATTATAAATCTATATACATATATTAACTTTAACCCTCCGTATGCTATGCCGGAGTCATTCGTGATCCGTCGCGGTAGCGGCGGTGGTAGTGGTAGGGGTAAACTCGAGCAACCGTCAATATGTATTAGTGAAATATTCGTGTGGGCGTGGGTCAAAAATGACTCCGGCATACACAGACTACAGACATAGGCTGACATAGGCCTATACTTAGAACTCGCGGGAGTTCGAGTACATTAAACTTATTGATTAATTTCTGAAAATTTAACGTTGTTTTGAAATCTTCTTGTTCGAAATATACATGATATTTCATAATATGTGAGACTCACTTCATTAATGGATAAGGTGATGCAAAAACAATCAAAAATGTTTATATAAACATATGTCTTATTTGACCTTGTTTCAAAATTATATTTTTTGTGTTTCAACAATTCGTGACCAAATAATCATCCTAGGTTTGTATTTAAACGTCATTTTGTATCTTCTGGATATCTTAACCTTTCACATGTTCTGTTTGTATACAAACCCAAAATGCTCATTTCCTTGTTTGAAGATAAACTCTAATGAATTATTAAAACACAAAAGTGGGTTTACCTTTAATACAAAATCAAGTAGGACTCATATTCATGTGAACTTTTTACATTACTTTTGTATCACCTGTCCGCTCCTGAAATATGGGTCCCACATATTGCAGAATACTATGTATTTATGAACAACAAATATATTTAGGAATTTCCATTTATTTATATTACTTCTCATTCTTTTTCCAACGAAAAAAATATTAAGTTTTAAATCAATTACAAAACTTGTTTTTAAAATTTAATAATTAAGTAAAATATGTAAAGAAATGGCAACACCAATGTCAGGAAAAAATAAAATTTTAAATATATTAATAGTACATAAATTTTGAAATTCGGCCAATTTTGTTAGTTTTCTAACTAAAACTTTACAAGCACAAACAGTATCATACAACAATTATGGTTCAATATAATTGGATCATTGCTTTAATAACACAATTAAATTTTATTATTTTGCTATTATATATACATAGATAACTAAATTCATATGACTATGTAAACATGTCCCTTATTTTTTTATTATCACAGATATGATCCTGGATCTGGACATATGCTTATATACATGCTGTTTAACAGCAAATTTAGAATTGTCATTACTAATTTTATAACATAAGTTTTAACGAATGATCTGTTTTAAAATGTTCGTTATTATAGAAAACAGTTTTAATTTATTTTGGTCTTATACCTAACCCAGATCTTATAATTATTAGTTATTTAAGAGGTATCCTGTAATATTATGAATATGTTAAGATCGTATATTATTAATACATTTTTTAAAAATTGAGATTATACATAAATTATTTCCAAGAACAAACGATAGTTCCCAGCACTATTTTGCTGTGTATCTTTACAAAAATTTTCTTTACAAACAAAAGTTTGAGGCTTTATACTTCCTCAACATATGAATTTGTTTTTACTTTGCAGAATTCACACAAACATGATCATTTAGACAAAATAATTCAATATTTAGTATGTAATATTTTTACACATAAACAATTTAAAACTGATATTTATGAACAAAAATGTGTCTATATATCCCAAATATAAACATATTGATTGTGTCAAAAGGTATTACATACTTTTATAGAATTAAAGAGAATCATTAGAGAAGTTAATAAGAAAAAGGTTCATACTGTTTTTATTACAGTTGTTAAAAATGCATTACTTACAAGAGTTTGTCAATTATGTATTATATATTGTGATAAATAATCAGTTTCATAAAACTTATTAAACTTGTTCAGTGTTACTTATTATTAGAAGTTTGATTCCACAAAAAGTTACATCCAACTTATGCATATTTCAATAATAATGGTTCATAATGATTTCATTAGTAAAACTGTATCGCTTACTCACAGGTTTCAATTCGTAGAAAGTATTCAATTCATACTAAATACGTAAATATAAAAATTGAGCCGAGAACTCTTTACTCACGTATTATTCAGTGGGAAAGTCATGGGATAAATGAGCTTTTTATTAACCTTAATTAACCAAGAAAAACCTGTATGTACAATTAAGCCTCAAAAACGCTTTTTAAATAACATCAGCTACATTTCGACTAATGTCACACGAAACAGGTTTTTTTAAACAATATTACGGTAGCCATTACATCGTTCCCTTAAACTTTAGACCATATATATACCTATAGTCCTATAGACACGGCGTAGATAATTTTCCGTGTCCGAAAGATGAAATCAGCTGAAAGACACTGTGACGTCACATTTTCAAAAGATGTACAAGCTATGCCCATCGACAGTGCCTATATACGGGTCAGCGGGTGCGCCATGTACACAGTACATGGAAAGAAATTATCTTAAGACTTATCTTGTGACGTCACAGTGTCCCATCATTTTTCGGACACTGAATTCTCGGTTTTCCTATACACATACTATACCTATGCCGGGTCTATTAGTATATATGGTCTAATTGTAAGATCGTTCCACCTAATATCGTGTACTCATGAGTTTATGAGCAATCCACAATTTTACATACTGCTAGGTTTTGGTACGCCGTTCACACTGTCATTATTTTTTAGCCAGTATTAGCTGACGATGAAATATTATAACCCCTTACTCTTGAAAATGGAATGAACGTTGTGGCTATGACATAAGTATAAATAAACATTACACAATACTTGCCCATTCCAGTTTTGTATACTGCAATGTTTTTAAAAAATTACATTCCTATCTATGATACAAGATTCTATGGTACGAACCTTAAGGTGGGATTTCCTAAGTGCGTTTTGACTTATCCATACTCCATTCGTCGTAACTTCCTTGGACGTACAAGTTTGCGTTGCTACGATGCGATTTGGTATATCTTTCCTTGTTTTTCACTTTAGAAGAAAGAGGCAAGAGCATCGACCAACTCAAACACGTGCATCGATCGATTTTCTGTAGCTGTTCGACGCACACGTTGGGTTTGTTTCTTCGCTTCGAGATCTCTGAATGTTGCACTGCGTACTTTTCGAACAACTGTTTCGGATTTTGTGTAAATTAAAATTTGTTGTAATGTGTAATGACATTACACTAATGGCAAAAACCGATGAAAATGAATTTTACTAAGGGCCTGTTCAGACACGGCGGAAACCGCGCGTTTTCGACCGCGCGATTTGACCCGCGCGGATCTAATTACCTTAGCGTCTATGCATCCGTTCACACGTAACCGCGCGGTCGAACAATCAAAAACAAAAATCGCGCGGTCGAAAACGCGCGGTTTCCGCCGTGTCTGAACAGGCTATAAAACTACCTTTACAGGGTAACCGCGCGGCTTGATTTTTCGATGAAGCTACTCCAATTTTTTGAAGCGAAGAAGCAATATGTTCTCACGTTTCTTTTTTAAAAATATTCTTTGTTCTATTTCGGGTAACCATACAGAGCGCTTTTTTGCATTTTGGCTCTTGAAACTTTATAAAAAATAAAACTGTACGTTTTTGTAGAAGAAATTTTGTTCTGTATACTTTTAAAAAAAAAAACGCTCTGTACGGTTATCCGAAATAATATAAAGAATATTTCAACACAAAAATTATTAAAAAATATCGCTTCTTCGCTTCAAAAAATGGAAGTAGCTTCATCGAAACATCAGTAATATCAGGCTATTGGGTTATCTATCTGTCTTTGTCTCTCCTGCCAGTGACATATCTCCCTCTCTATCCTTGTTCAAGTTTATTTTTAGTTCACCTCTACGCCGATAGAGGCACCAAAGAGGATTAGTGTGATATCCCGCTTGGTTTCAAAACTGCAAAACTCCTTCTAGATACGCCACGAGCAGATACAATGCTGCAGCTTTCACGGCAGGGAAAGTGGCTCCAAAATCTGGTCTACCGGCGTAGAGGTGAACTATACTAAGGAACTATGACGTAAAATGCTGCCTCTATCGGCGTAGAGGTGCACTACGAATGAAGTAAGATAAGGATAGAGAGATCCTTGTCTCTCCTCCGCAGCGATGTTGTCGTCTCCTCCACTGTTGCCGTCTCCTCTGCTGTTGTTGTGCTGATCGTCTAAAAATGCTTTTCAGCATGATTCGGTTGCGTATGGTAGCGTAATAAGACTACCGAGCGCCCGCGCTTATACATTTTATTGTTACAATTTTACGTATGCATGTATATACCTGCATATACATATATATATATATATATATATATATATATATATATATATATATATATATATATATGTATATTTATATACGAATTGTTAGCAAACATTATGTTGTGTGGTTTGAATTAATTTGGAAAGATTGCTCTTGCAAAAAAAAATATAGATATAATACATAAAAGTAATAAGATAATTGTAAAAAAGTATAGAGATAATAAAATAAAAAGTTTATTTAAAAAAAATTGTCTGCAATGGAAATAATGGTAGGAAATTTAATAATAGGAAAAACAATATGTATTTATAAAAATGTTTCATGTCCTTATTTGATTTTTATGTTATGATTATTTCAGTATATGCAGAATTTTGCAATAAAACAGGATGGGATATACATATATACAGGAAAATGTTCATTTTGTCATAAAATATGATTATTACGAGGAATTATCTAATTTAAAATAAAGCGCGATAATGAAGCAGCCATCTAGACATACAAATCGTTCAGTTTCATAACGATGAAGCTGAACCCATTTTTTGAAGCGAAGAAGCAATATTTTATAATAATTTTTTGTTGAAATATTCTTTATACTATTTCGGGTAACCGTACAGAGCGTTTTTTTGGAAAAAGTGTACAGAAAAAAATATCTTCTATAAAAACGTACACTTTTATTTTTCATAAAGTTCCAAGAGCCAAATTGAAAAAAAGGGCTCTGTACGGTTACCCGAAATAGAACAAAGAATGTTTTAAAAAAAGAAACGTTAGATAATATTGCCTCTTCTCTTCAAAAAATGGGTTGGGCGTCATTGTTATGAAAGAACCATTTGTATTTCAAGATGGCTGCTTCATTATCGCGCTCTCAGCCGCAACGCTGTCATCGTGTCTCGGAGAGAGGGAGATGTGTCATTCGCAGGAGAGACAAAGACAGGAAGATAACAGAGCAGCTTGATTTTCCAATGTAGTTTATCCCATTTTTTGAAGCGAAGAAGTAATATTTCTTAATAATTTTTGTGTTGAAATATTCGGAATATTATTTGGGGTAACCGTACAGAGCGTTTTTTTGGAAAAAGTATACAGAAAAAAAGTTCTTCTATAAAAATGTACACTTTTATTTTTTATAAAGTTTCAAGAGCCAAATTGAAAAAAGGGCTCTTTACGGTTACCCGAAATAGAACAAAGAATGTTTTAAAAAAAGAAACGTGAGAAAACATTGCTTCTTCGCATCAATAAATTGGATGGGGTTTCATTATTATGAAAGAACCATTTGTATTTCAAGATGGCTGCTTCATTACCGCGCTCTCAGCCGCAACGCTGTCGTCGTGTCTCAGAGAGAGGGAGATCTGTCACTCGTAGGAGAGACAAAGACAGATAGATAACCCAATAATCTGATGTTCCGATGAAGCTAAACCAATATTTTGAAGCGAAGAAGCAATATTTTATAATAATTTTTTGTTGAAATATTCTTTATATTATTTCGGGTTTATATTATATCTTCTATAAACACGTACACTTTTATTTTTTATAAAGTTTCAAGAGCCAAATTGAAAAAAGGGCTCTGTACGGTTACCCGAAATAGAACAAAGAATATTTTAAAAAAAGAAACGTGAGAAAATATTGCTTCTTCGATTCAAAAAATGGGTTCAGCTTCATCGTTATCAAACTGAACGATTTGTATGTCTAGATGGCTGCTTCATTATCGCGCTTTATTTCAAATTAGATAATTCCTCGTAATAATCATATTTTATGACAAAATGAACATTTTCCTGTATACCGGGTGGTTCACGAGAAACAGGCCACCTAAATAGCTCCGTTAGGATTAGAGATCGAAGAAAATGTTAGAGAGAAAAGTTGTACTGTTAAAGGGGGCAAATATGGTGATGTAAAAAAATGTTCCGATTGTAGTCGTTTTCAAGGTTTTTTGAAGGTCATCGATGATTTTTAAATTGCACCATATATTTTTAACTTCACAGTGTTGTAGCTGATGTCATGGCGAGTTCAATGATGTGGTACACTATGACCTTCAAATGACCTTGAACTAGAAAATAGCTATAGTTTGACTACTCTGTTTGATCAACAGAAATTTAATTTCTTAACAAACTACAGGTATTTATGCCGAGTCAGTTATGCTTATCGAATTATTGCGAGTGTATCAGTTTATTGATAACCGTTTAACGATGCGTTACTCAAACGAGCATAAGACCGATCTTATTTCCATTTATTACGAAAGTCGTCAATGTCTTCGAGAAGCTGTTCGTCTTTACAAAGACCGATTTCCTGATCGCAGGTGTCCATCTCGTTCTACCTATTCAATTTTAGTTAAGAAGTTCCGTGAGACAGGCAGTGTAGAAAATAAAAGACCTGTGAAAGTGAGAAGTGTAACAAATGAAGCAAATGCAGTCAATGTTCTTGGTGCAGTAAATGAAAATCCTTCCATCAGCACTAGACAACTCAGTAGAGAAAGTGGCGTTAGCCGAGCAAGTGTCATACGAATACTTCGATTACACAAATTCCACCCATATCACATATCGCTCCATCAAGAACTTCATGGAAGAGATTTCGAAAATCGCATAAACTTTTGTGAGTGGGGTTTGAGCCAAATTAGAAATGATAGCCGATTTTTTCGTAACGTATTATTTACTGATGAGGCTTCCTTCACAAATCATGGTCAAGTTAATTTAAGGAATATGCATTACTGGAGTAATACGAATCCACAATGGTTACGGCAAGTGGATAAACAACGACCCTGGACTATCAACGTTTGGTGCGGAATTCTGAATAATAAAATAATTGGACCCTATTTTATTCCCGGCACATTAAACACAACAAGATACCTTACGTTTTTAGAAGAAACATTGCTCATATTTTTAGAAGATATTCCTTTAGAAATTCGTCGAGTAATGTGGTATCAACACGACGGCTGTCCCGCTCATTCTTCACGTACCGTAAGAGAATTTCTGAACAATAAATTTCCAAATCGCTGAATAGGACGTAATGGACACATACAATGGCCAGCTCGTTCACCCGATCTAACTCCTCTTGATTTTTTTTTGTGGGGAACACTCAAACATGATGTATATCGTGATCAACCGACTACACCAGAGAACATGCAAGAAAGAATAATTAGATCTTGTAGATCAATTCCAACAGAAACAATTGAAAGTACAATTGATTGCCTCGTAAAACGTTTAAATATTTGTGTTACTGCTCAAGGTCATAATTTCGAACATTTATTTTAGTTCAAATAAAGTGATTTCACATTTTGAAGTTATTATTGCTTTATCATAAATTTTCTAGTTCAAGGTCATTTGAAGGTCATAGTGTAAAACATCATTGAACTCGCCTTGACATCAGCTACAACACTGTGAAGTTAAAAATATATGGTGCAATTTAAAAATCATCGATGACCTTCAAAAAACCTTGAAAACGACTACAATCGGAACATTTTTTTACATCACCATATTTCCCCCTTTAACAGTACAACTTTTCTCTTTAACATTTTCTTCGATCTCTAATCCTAACGGAGCTATTTAGGTGGCCTGTTTCTCGTGAACCACCCGGTATATATCACATCCTGTTTTATTGTAAAATTCTGCATATACTGAAATAATCATAACATAAAAATCAAATAAGGACATGAAACATTTTTATAAATACATATTGTTTTTCCTATTATTAAAATTCCTACCATTATTTCCATTGCAGACAATTTTTTTTAAATAAACATTTTATTTTATTATCTCTGTACTTTTTTACAATTATCTTATTACTTTTATGTATTATATCTATATTTTTTTTTGCAAGAGCAATCTTTCCAAATTAATTCAAACCACACAACATAATGTTTGCTAACAACTCGTATATAAATATACATATATATATATGTATATGCAGGTATATACATGCATACGTAACATTTTAACAATAAAATGTATAAGCGCGGGCGCTCGGTAGCCTTATTACGCTACCATACGCAACCGAATCATGCTGAAAAGCATTTTTAGACGATCAGCACAACAACAGCAGACTTAGTATAGTTCACCTCTACGCCGGTAGACCAGATTTTGGAGCCACTTTCCATCCCACGCACCCTTAACTCCTTTACGCTTGCAAATACAGCAAAGTATAGGCATTTTGATCTACTTTCAAAAATACCAAACGAAAAATACAAGGAAATATTGCAATGATCCACTCACAGCGATTTGATCAGAAATGGCGTGGGGAGTGGGGACGCGAAGATTTCAGTCTTAGACCATATATACCTATAGACCCGGTGCAGATAAGTCTGCCATGTTCCAAGATTAAACCGGCTAGCAGACGATTTATGTGGGCAAAGTGCTATAGTATGTTAAGAAATCGCAGTACCTTGAAGCTGAAGTTGGAGAGGGGAAAGGGGAATCGTCATCACATCTCATTCTGTATAAATATTTATGGAAACTGTAACTGTAATATACATATATACATGTATTTTATTTTATTACTCGTTCATTTTTACTTTACTCTTATAATTTTAAATATATTAACAAAAAAATAATATTTTATTTATATTTTACATTTTATTTATATATTTGTGTATCTCGCTTCTATTTATATGCTTGTCTCACTAGTAACAACTAGTAACCACTGGCAACGCTTCTACCGCAACAGCCAGGTGCTTCGTCTCATACACTATCCTCCATTTTGTATTATCTCGTTCCGTGATATGTGGGCACCAGATATTTTTTAATCTCGGAACACGGCATTATATGCACATACTATACCGGGGGAGGCTCTTTGGCGCACAGATCTTTCGCGCACATCCAGATGGCGCACGGACGATTGCACACAGCTCGATTGCGCACACGGTTCTTTCGCACACAGCTCGATTCAGTGTTCCGATTGAGCCAGCTTTTTTCGCGCATGCGCGGCAATTTCAGCCTCAGTAACGTAACCTTTTCGATGAAATCGGGTAGCTTGAGCACCCCGCAGACTTTTAAAAAATTATTAGTCTATACGTAGCTCTTTCTCCACTATTAACCTCCATTGTATAATAAAATATTAATAATACTTACCTCGTTCCGCGTCACGTCTCTCGTCCATCAGTCATCCCGCCAATATAATTGCCACAGGCCGTCAGGGCCCTGGCCGCTCTGCTGCGTCATTGTAGATACGCTACTGTTTTGGCCGCGCATGCGCGAAAAAAAGCTGGCTCAATCGGAACACTGGCTCGATTGCGCACACGGTTCTTTCGCACACAGCTCGATTGCGCACACGGTTCTTTCGCACACAGCTCGATTGCGCACACGGTTCTTTCGCACACAGCTCGATTGCGCACACGGTTCTTTCACACACAGCTCGATTGTAAATTTTATAATCATTGCTCATCGAAGTCTACATATGGTGATATTGTATTGTGAAATATATTATTAAATATGATTTGGAATCTATTAAATTTTAAATTATGATTAAGAATCTATTAATGAAAAATAATGATGTACAGCTTCGAAGGGGGGTGATTCCGAAGTCTTACTCCGGAAAGTTTATTTTAAGAGCGAGTGGAAATGACATTAGTCTGGGTTAGGTTTGGCTAGATAACTGAAGTTGTTGTTAATCGGACGTTGTTAACCATTAAATTATGATTAAGAATCTATTAATGAAAAATAATTATGTAAAGCTTCGGAGGGGGGTGATTCCGAAGTCTTACTCCGGAAAGTTTATTTTAAGAGCGAGTGGAAATGACATTAGTCTGGGTTAGGTTTGGCTATATAACTGAAGTTGTTGTTAATCGGGCGTTGTTAACCGCATATATTTCACAAGAGAGGCCTTCTTTGGCACACGGTGTGCAATCGAGCTGTATGCGAAAGAACCATGTGCGCAATCGAGCTGTGTGCGAAAGAACCGTGTGCGCAATCGAGCTGTGTGCGAAAGAACCGTGTGCGCAATCGAGCTGTGTGCAAAAGAAATGTGCGCCATCTGGATGTGCGCCATCGTCCGTGTGCCAAAGAAGGCCTCTCTACTATACCTATGCCGGGTCTATAAGTATATATGGTCTAAGATTTCAGTCGGCGTGTACAAGAAAAATATAAGAAGGGAAATAGACTGAATATAACTCAAACGTATAGTTCGGTTTCTGACATACTAGATAGCGCTGTAAAAGAGAGCACAGCACCTTCGCCTCTATCTAATGTGATGTCGCCCTAATTGAAACGAGCGCCATCCTGCGTATTGGTGTGGTACTGTCTAAAATTTGTGTTAGCCGCGCATGTTTGAATGCTGAAATGAGTAGATCCGTTGTTATGGTCCCGTGAATGCGTAGTTAACAAATAATGTGATAAAAATTAGAAGGTCACTCGAGTAGAGAGAGAGAATAAGAAGAAAGAAGACCATCAACCCTTCTGATTGGACGCCCCGCCAAAGATGCATCCTGAAACAGAAGCTTGACGAAAAAAAAAGGAGAAAAAACAAAAATTAATTAATGTTTGAAGTACGCGCAGAGATAAAAAATCATCGATTGATATCACATCGCCTCCAGAAAGCTTGTGTTTAAAATACAGAAAAGCCTTTTCAATCATAAATTCCTTCTTCATTATTTAATATTTATCCATTTCCTACATCAGTGAAGCCGCGCTCGGGAATTTATACTTCAGTATTTAAGGCGTACGAATCCCTGCCGTGAAAGCTGCAGCATTGTATCTGCTCGTGGCGTATCTAGAAGGAGTTTTGCAGTTTTGAAACCAAGCGGGATATCACAGTGGTGACAGCGGTGGGATACGCCAATTTTCGAGTGCGCGCTTTTATTCAAAACATTCAAAACCAGAATTCGAACTGAAATAATAGAGCAGGTGAACAAAGGGTATCAGGTGAACTGTGAACTTTAACGTGAACTCAATTAATAATCGTGCCACTCTTCCCTCCTGGGTTTTCCGTGGTTTCCCCAAGGAGCGACGGGTGAATACCGGAAGAGGTGATTATCAGCGGCCACGGAAGCTAGCCTAAAGCAACCCTGAAATCACTGGCAAAAAGACGAATACCTGCTTATACCTGCCATCTTGATCGCTGCACATCCAACACCAATTTGAAAAAGAGAGCAACGCCTAAGCGACCTACCCACCCGGAATTCATCACCAGTGGACATCGTCAAGTCACCTCAACCGTAAGACGCGCGTTCCTCATTTCTATCTCGAGTGACCTGTTAGGATTAGACCAATTATTGTATTTAGATTAAGCAACATGAGTAACTGTAGCCGATCGACTAGCTCGTGGATTGTCGCGTGCCCACGGAGAACTTCGCGCTCCGATAACTCCTCTGACTTTTCTCTTGAGCTCGACCCTTGCCAAGATTCCCAGATCATACCATTTGAAATCGACAGACCATTTGTTCGACCACCGGGGTACCGACCTCCATCGCTTGTTCCTGAACGGTACGAAAATTTAAGCATAGAAGAGTCACCTTCCACCTCCTCTGTTTCTAACGTCGAATTCAATGCCGGGTGCCAAATTTCTTTAAAGTTAGCTTCGGAGATACTGCCTAAATTTGATGGGAAATCTCCACCGGTACGAGAATTCACGAAAATATGTCGCGATATGTGGAAGGCGGTAAAACCGAACGAACGCGAATTTCTTATCCACATAATAGAACAGAAGATAATTAAAGACGCGAAAAGCCATGTCCGACGACGACGAGATACGCATAGCCTGGAAGAGTTGCTAAAATCTTTAGAGCGCGCATTTATCCCGAGACACACTTTAGATACCCTCCAAACGCGGATGTCTAACATGTATCAGGAACACGGAGAATCCGCACTTCGTTACGGGAATCGAGTCAATGAATTATTAGACGACATACTTGACACAATTGATAGGGAAAAAAGGTCAGATATCGCACATGGAGTACGGACTAGGGCCATAGATAATGCGTGCAGTTGTTATGTTACGGGATTAAGTAGCACAATTGAGACGCAAGTCCGCCAAGGGAAACCCGCGACTCTTCAAGCAGCCATCGATTTGGCGATGGACGAGGAAGAGCATCAAAAAAATAGAGCTCGCATTCGTCGGGAAAAAACCGTGAAACACGACCGTCGAGAACGTGACCAGGAACGTAGACTCGAGACGCGACGCTATCGTGATAATATAGAGACGATTCGCGTAAACGAAATCCGGGCAACACGAGGCAGTGGTGATCGTCGCTCGCCCCTTTATTGCCGTACTTGTCGGAAACCGGGCCACATATCAGACAACTGCAGTAATTTTAAACAGCGAGAGGTTCTTACATGTAGTTATTGTAAACGGAGAGGCCACAATGAATTTAATTGCTTTACTAAACGTGATCGGGAACGGCGTGATGGCCATACAGCATCATACACTGCACCTATGCGCGATTTAAACTCCAACCTCGCTCTTCGGGACGGCGCGACGAAGGGTGTAGCTATAAAGGCGCGACCCGACTCTACCAGGTTAGCTACAATCTTAGCCGAGAACGAGCGACACAACTCCCCGTCATAATTTTAGATCACCACTTTTTCTATAATAGTCAAGGGTATTTTCTCATCGACACCGGTTCGCAATTAAATTTGATTAAAGAAAACGCGATTTCTGCAGAAGCTCACGTTAATACTAATATCATTTACCATTTGAGTGGCATTGGGGCGGGTACTCGCCGAACCTATGGTGAAATCACTCTCAACATGTTGGACGTCGAAATAAAATTTCAAGTAATTGACCATGATTTTCCCATAGAACAGGCTGGAATTATTGGAATGGCATTCCTTACTAAACAACAAGCTCTTTTAGCTTTTCGAGAAAAAATGCCCTGTTCGATAACTTTAAAGAATAAAGAAATCCCATTCTGTAATCACCCCTCGTTCGACTTACCACCGCGAACTAAGAAATTAGTTAAAATTGCCACTAAAACCCGAAATTTAAAGGAGGGCTATGTTAGACAAATAAATTGCGGGCCGGGAGTCTACATTGGAGAAGCTATTGTTTCGCAAGACCAAGGCCACATAAAACTGTTCGCCATTAATAGTACCTACGAACAAGTAAATATTACCTTACCCCCAGTCGAATTGGAAAGTTTTAAAGCCCAACCCCCATTAGCTCGTTCAGCTCGAATCGGAAATCCCGGTATAGACGGCCAACGCACTTCTGCCGAGAGGCTTGCGAAGCTCTCTAGCTTTCTCAAATTAAATGATCTGAACGAGGAAGAGAGAATTAACATCCTGTCTAGCATCTCCACTTATGCGTTCCAATTTCATTTGCCCGGAGATAAATTAGAGTCCACTACCACCGTGAAACATAAGATAATCACCACCGATGAAAGTCCGATCAACACCAAACAATATCGATATCCACAGATCCATAAGGAAGAAATTCAAAACCAAGTACAAGATCTCCTTAACGGTAATATCATTGAACATTCAGATTCCCCGTACAATTCGCCTGTTTGGATTGTACCAAAGAAGCCGGGTCCGTCGGGTAAACCTAAATGGCGAATGGTCATTGATTATCGTAGGCTTAACGAAAAGACAGTTAGTGACGCATACCCCCTTCCTAATATTACTGATATCCTCGATCAACTAGGAGGTGCTAAATATTTTAGCACACTCGATTTAGCATCAGGATTTCATCAGGTTCCCATGGACCCCTCTTCTAAAGCGAAAACCGCATTTTCCACCCCTTTTGGACATTATGAGTTTAACAGAATGCCCTTCGGACTTTGCAACGCGCCAGCCACCTTCCAAAGGCTCATGGATCATATCCTCGTCGGCCTACAAGGGATTGAATTATTCGTGTACATGGACGATATTGTCATTTATGCCAGTTCATTAGAGGAACACTCCAAAAAACTAAATACCCTGTTAGCTCGCTTACAAAATGCTGGGTTGGCACTGCAGCCCGAAAAGTGCATATTTCTTCGTAAAGAAATAGGTTATTTAGGACACCTTATCACTAATGAAGGAGTGAAACCAGATCCCGCAAAAGTTAAGGCCGTTAGAACATTCCGCGTCCCCTCGAACAGAAAGGCAATTAAATCGTTTTTAGGATTAATTGGGTACTACCGTAGATTTATTAAAGATTTCGCGAAAATCGCAAAACCAATGACCCGATTGTTGAAAAAGAGCACCCCATTCCTCTGGGACTATGCCACACAAGAGGCATTTGAAATTCTAAGAGATACGATCTGTCAGCAACCTCTCTTACAATACCCAGATTTTAGTAAATCATTTGTAGTAACCACAGATGCCTCTAGCTATGCTCTCGGTGCTGTCCTCAGTCAGGGTAATATAGGCAAAGACCTCCCTGTCGCCTATGCATCAAGGACACTGACCGACACTGAACTATCTACTACTAGAACATTCTACTACCGAAAGAGAACTACTTGCTATAATCTTTGCCGTCAACCATTTTCGTCCCTATCTTTATGGCCGTAAATTTACCCTTGTTACAGACCACCGACCTCTAGTTTGGCTTCATAACGCCAAAGACCCAACCTCTAAATTGATGCGATGGAGAATCAAATTAAACGAGTATGATTATAATATTGTATACAAGCCGGGATGTATAAATTCTAACGCGGATGCTCTTTCTCGTAACATTCCTGATGAGGTTTTGCAACAAACCCCAGTAGAGCTCGAAAGGGATTGTCACTTGAGACGTCAGGAAAAGGTGCTTTTCTGCGCAAACAAGCTACCGGTTACTGATTTCGAAGTAAGCGGCAATCCTGGCAAAATACCTCAATGTTCGAAATGTGAAGCTTTCGTAGCCGCCTGCTTCTTTGCTAGCAAGAAGCCGGTGGAGGAGAAAGGAAATCTGTCCCTGTCAAACAATAAACCTGCATCAAACACCCAAACGGTTGAGGGAACCACACCAAAATCTTACAATATTAGCATGACCACCAAACTAGACGAGACTGCAAATCGTGTCCCGGGGAGTAAAGTGAGGACCCTTTTCCCTGCAACGTTGGAAAATTCGCCTGTACGCTGTGTCGGTAGTTCCGGTCCGAGCGCAATGCTCGACCGTCTCCATGGACAAGCTACAGTGCAACGAGAAGCGATGATGCAACCCGTACTCGCAACGAGGGAAATCTCGCCTGTACGCTATGTCGGTAGTTCCGGTACGCGCGCAAATTCCCGTACCGTCTCCATGGACAGGCTGCAGTGCACGCATCGAGGGAAGTATTTATGGGACACGATTGACTCGGACGCAATCCAAACTGACACTAATACTTGTTCAAAGGAACACGACAAATACAACAAAGATCTGCAGATCCCTACCCAAGATTCCGACACCAACAAATTATACACTTTAGCTTCTTCGTGTTTTACTTACAGTAAAGATTTCCTGTCTCTAAGAAAAGATCACATAATCCATTTTATTCCAGCTAACTACGAGCTAACTTCCGCAATCAGTAATGACTTACTCGAACAAGGGAAATTCTCCATCCATGAATTATATAATATAGATGCCAATGTAGGCGAAGCCATTGCTATTCAATGTGGTCGAACATATATTTTCCATCTAATTACCCAAGAAACCCCCAACTCACCTACTACTGTTGCAAACATCGAACTATGTATTCGTAGTTTGAAGCATTTAATGGAGGGACTCGGCCTCTTCACCTGTAGTGTGTCTAAAAATCGCAACAATTTGGACCAAATCTCGTGGGTTGCCTTAGAACGGATATTTAAAACAGTTTTCTCGACGGAAGGCTATACCATCACCGTATGTTCGAATGACTTAAAATTTCCTTCGAAGACCGACCAGGATCGTATTCTTAAAGAATATCACGAATCTGCAGTAGGCGGGCATAAAGGGATTTCTAAATTATATAATCGTATTCGTGAAGACTTTTATTGGAAGGGAATGAGAAAAGACATCATGGGCCTTATCAGTACTTGCACCAGTTGCCAAAGATTTAAATTGGTAAGGAAAGGGATTAAACAACCACTCCGTATAACGGATACCCCTCAACAAGCATTTGATAAGGTACAGATGGACATTGTCGGGCCCCTACCAGTATCGGAATCCGGTTATAGATATCTTCTGACGCTTCAGGACAACTTAACAAAATATTCGGACGCTATTCCTCTGCGTACAATAGACGCAGTCTCCGTCGCTTCCGCACTTGCAGAACAATTTATTTCGCGTTTCGGGTGTCCAAAAACTATTCACACTGATCAAGGAAGCAATTTCATGAGCCGAATAATGAAATGCTTTTGCCGTATTTTTAAAATTCACCAAATCAAATCTACCGCGTATCACCCCCAATCATTAGGTTCACTCGAACGCGCCCATCACGTCTTCATAGAATATTTGAAACATTATTGCACCAAGAGAGATTGGGATAAATGGGTACGATTCTGCATGTTCTCCTACAACACGTCAGTTCACGAGTCTACAGGATTTACACCCCATGAACTCATTTTCGGTAGGAAAGCCCGTATCCCCTCAGAATTTGCCGACGAACAGGTACCCCGAACATTCATTCAATATTTTGACGACTTACTTTCCACTATAACTACTGTACAAGCCTCCGCCGCCCAAACCCTCGAGATGACCAAAGCTAAATGTAAAAAGTTTTATGATAAGAACGTCAACCCACACAAGTTCGAGATCGGCGACTATGTGTACTTACTTCACGAACCACGAATTTCTAAGTTTGACCCCCAATGGGACGGACCGTACAAGATAACCCGTGTGTTCGATGACCTCAATGCTGAAATCGCAATTAATCAATCCCATAGGAAGATAGTTCATACAAATAAATTAAAGCTAGCCCATATTAGGCCCGAACTAATACCTGATCCGCGACCTGACCCGTAAGATATTTAATAGTATTTACGATAACAATTCAATGCGCCTTAGCGAAAATGCTTAATTATGTACCCTTAGAAACATATACTATGAATGCAGAATGTAGGCGAATACGTGTAATTATATATATATTTAAGCTATGTCGCTAGTAGAATCTATTTTCATATTCAGCGTTACCACATTCCTTTATAACTATAATCATTATAATCGAGATCATTATTATGATCGTCATTCTACTTTGTGTACAATTAATAGTTATTATTATAATTACATTACCGTATTTACCTTCCCTACTAATTCGTACATGTTTTTTCTAATACCAGCATTCTCGTGCGTAATAAATATTACTATAACTATTCCTCACTAATAACATTATTATTAATCACCAATTACAGTGATCAACATTTTATTGTTCAATACTAATTGTTAGTTACTACTGTTAAATTCTGTTTTATGTTTGTTATGCGAAATGTTTGTAAAAAGTTGTTTCTTCATGAAACATCTTTTTCTGCTAAGGGGGAAGGTGTGATGTCGCCCTAATTGAAACGAGCGCCATCCTGCGTATTGGTGTGGTACTGTCTAAAATTTGTGTTAGCCGCGCATGTTTGAATGCTGAAATGAGTAGATCCGTTGTTATGGTCCCGTGAATGCGTAGTTAACAAATAATGTGATAAAAATTAGAAGGTCACTCGAGTAGAGAGAGAGAATAAGAAGAAAGAAGACCATCAACCCTTCTGATTGGACGCCCCGCCAAAGATGCATCCTGAAACAGAAGCTTGACGAAAAAAAAGGAGAAAAAACAAAAATTAATTAATGTTTGAAGTACGCGCAGAGATAAAAAATCATCGATTGATATCACATCGCCTCCAGAAAGCTTGTGTTTAAAATACAGAAAAGCCTTTTCAATCATAAATTCCTTCTTCATTATTTAATATTTATCCATTTCCTACATCAGTGAAGCCGCGCTCGGGAATTTATACGGATGTGCGGTGTTCCTCGACGTAGGGTACCTCGATGGTAATGTGGAAATATATTGACACGCGTGTAGACCTAAAGCGCCACGAATAGCGCCTACGCTATGGTACGCGCCTGAGCGGCTCCGAGTATGTACTACAGGCATGGCCAAAAGTAGCTCACGAGCTAGGGAATTCTTGGTGGACGCCTACTTCTCCCGCCCGCGCGTCTCGCTCCCCGTGGCGGTCCTAGTCCGCGGAGCTCCTCAGGCCTGTGCCTACCGCATGACGTTTGCACTGCGCGTGGCGCGTTAGGGCGACTCTCGTACTCATAGGTTTCCACATCACCTATGAGGTATTTACTATGTTCAATGCGTTTTTTTTGTCAGTGGTTTTCCCTATAGGCCTATTCCACTGTGTTGCACGATAATTTCGAAAAAATAAATTTGGATTCCTATTTCCCAAATTTATTTTTTCGAAATTATCGTACCGCGCAGTGGAATAGACCTATAGGGGAAACCACTTACAAAAAAAACGCATTGACCATAGTACCTCATGGGTGATGTGGAAGAAACCTATGGGTACGCGAGTCGCCCCAACGCGCCACGCGCAGTGCATACGGTGTGCGG
Source organism: Lasioglossum lativentre (assembly GCA_916610255.1). Classification (NCBI taxonomy): domain Eukaryota; kingdom Metazoa; phylum Arthropoda; class Insecta; order Hymenoptera; family Halictidae; genus Lasioglossum; species Lasioglossum lativentre. The sequence continues at coordinate 18,001,760 of OU744359.1, read as the reverse complement.
TAGGTACGGGCCTGAGGAGCTCTGCGGGACTAGGGCCGCCACGGGAAGCGAGACGCGCGGGCGGGAGAAGTAGGCGTCCACCGAGAATTCCCTAGCTCGTGAGCTACTTTTGGCCATGCCTGATGTACTAGGACCGTCACGGGGGGCGAGACGCGCGGCCGCACAGTGGGCTGGATCGAGAAATTTAGTGACATTTCACGAAAAAGTCGACTTTCTCGTATCGATTTCTAATAAATTTGTATTGCTTCCTAAATGTCCATCAACATCGAAGCTGAAAAAATTAATGTTTTACCACAAAAACTATAGTTAATATAAATTCATGTAGATAGACATTTGGGGTGCAGTATTTTTCAGCAAAAAATTGCTTCTTTTCATCGAGGTGTCCTGATTACCCTATTTAATATTTCTTCTGCCTCTTTTACGTAAATGAAAAACAGTCCTTTGGGTTAACAATTACCGTTGTTAGTTCAGGATATTTGCGCGCAATGTATTAAAAATTAATATTTAATGAAATGAATAAAATCTACATACTTTCTTAAACATTTTGAGGTATATCTTTCAATGTACAAAAGAGTACACATTCGGACAAATTAAATCATTTTTATTAGACCTTCCTCTACATATCCCCACAAAAATCATATCCAGCCCGATCCAGCTGAACAATTTATTGTTGTTTAAAGTTACCGGGACGTGTCGCCTGACGTATAGCAACTCACATATAGTAATACATAAGTAATAATACCAACCAAATATGATTATTTTTGCAATTGCATTAAAAGTTTATACCTACCTAAAACAAGTATGTAATTTTTAACAATAGTATAATTAATCTATTAATTTTATTGTTAATAATGTAATGAACGGTAATAATATAACTTGACTAAGAGTTTCTTAGTTTTTCTTAGTGAGTATCACTGTTTTTGGATAAGTTTATTTGTTATTGAATCATAGTTAACAATTAAGGGACTCTTCTAGCAAACTGTTTATGCTATGTATAGGTAAGTTTTCGACTAAGGTTCACCGTTCTGTCTGCATTAAGTTGAAACAAAATCTTCAGAGGGAACACAGTGATCGATATTCAGAGAACTTTTACATATTTAAACTTTTATTTTAGTTTTTTGCGTTTTCTACAGTTTAAGTTCGGTTTGCAGTTATAGTTTAATGTTGGAATTTGTATTTAAGAAACAAATTGACAAAAATTGATCTTCTATTATTTAGTAGAATATTCAATTGCTTTTGTCTTTCGAAAGTTCTCGAAGATATATCGTATCTATGTACGTTGTCACCATGGCACCCTCAACTCTTAATTGTTTCTTACGAAATAATACGAAATCACAAAGGTCGTGATGTATAGTATAGACATTATTTTAAAACAATTAAATTGAAAAAATTATTAATAATTATTATAAATTATTATAAAAATATTTTTTGACTCGCTTGTGAGGCGTTTTTACCATCTCGGTACATTTTGTATGCGTTAATTACAAAAAGTTTTCTCGAATTTATATTTTGCGTATTCTATAAAACATTACATGTATGAAAAAAAAACGTAAATATAAAATACATATTTAGAAAGTTAAAAATAGTTTGGAAGATTATACTTGAACAATTTTATTTTAATAAAAAATGTCAATGACAATTAATTAAAAATTATTGTTTTGTGACGTTCGTCACCACAGTCCGTCCTGCTCTTGCAAGCCCAGGCCGTTCCTGTGGTATATTTTCAAGGGGCCTGCCCCTCATTCATACGCCACTATTTCAAATCTCACAAGAATAAAGTTTCAAGGGACCGTTTCCCTATCGATACGGTCCGTTCCAGTCTAGTGAACCTACTACGTCGCAACCCCCACCAGAAGTCGAAATCATCGAGACAGCGGATCAAATCGATCATTAGTAGTCGACAGTTCGAACCGACAACACCATTCCTGCAGCTGAATTATCTTACGAAATACGATAAGGACATAGTCTGAGAACAGAATTATTTCACGAAATACGATAAGGACATAGTCTGAGAACAGAATTATTTCACGAAATACGATAAGAACATAGTCTGAGAACTGAATTATTTCACGAAATACGATAAGGACAGTCTCAGAACAGAATTATTTCACAAAATACGATAAAGGACTTAGACGCAGGAACGTCGATCCACCTCCAGTGATCCACTACCCCTTCCACTGGAACAACTTGACATGTGATTGGGACTACCCCCTTCCACCAACGTTGGACTATAAGGGAAGCAGCTGGACACCTACAAAGTCAGTTGAATTCAGGAATCAGTCGAAAGCAGTCGAAGTCAGGAGTCAGTTGAATTCAGGAATCAGTCGAAAGCAGTCGAAGTCAGGAGTCAGTTGAAGTCAGAAGTCAGTCGAAGTCAGTCGAAGTCAGTCGAAGTCAGTCGAAGTCAGTCCAAGTCAGTCCAAGTCAGGAGTCAGTCGAAGTCACGAGTCAGCTGAAGTCTGAAGTCAGAATTCTTCGGTGCACCATCCAGTGCAACGACTGTTCGCGTTCACCTTCCTCAATCCAACCTTTTAACCATTTACCTACTTCCATCATTCTCGATGATGAAACCAAGAGCACTTTGAACTATTTGTAGTTCTGGCCTTCAAACTGAGAGGATACACCACCTCCTTCCTAATCCCCTTATACGTCGATATTGCTGCGTGCGGACCAGCAAAGAATAAATTCATTTGCGTGTGCGAACGTGCGTGTATCAAGAACCTTAGTCGTGAGAGGAGTCGCCAACCACTTTTTCACCCCTGTCCTATACCTACACGTTCGAGCACGGCGGACTGGATCTAGCCTCTCGAGCTCCCCCACTACCACATTCCTGGCGGACTGGGTCCAGCCGTTTGTGCGTCCTTCAATTTCCCTCGAACTAGGCGGACTGGGTCTAGCCGTTCGAGTTCCCTCACCTACCACAATCTTGGCGGACTAGGTCCAGCCGATTGTGAAGTCTCCAATTTTCCTCGAACTAGGCGGACTGGGTCCAGCCGTTCGACCTACCGTACCCACCCACAATCTTGGCGGACTTGGTCCAGCCGTTTGCGTGTGCGTACTCCAATTCACGGCCCAGGCGGACTAGGTCCAGCCGACCGGAGATCCCATCCCGACATTCTCTCTCTGACGACGGAACGACGTAACTCGCCCTACGTCGCAACGAACCGTAGACATCGAAAGAAATTCGCACGCGTAAAAACGTAACGTCTTCGCGGACCCCGCGTGAGACGTAACAGTTTAACAAAATAAAAAAATTTTTATTTGTCTACAGTTAACATTGACTATTTTTTTAACGAATTTTAGTGCAAATTTCATGCCGATATCTCTTACGGTTCAAGAGTTATAACGAAATGTCACTAAATTTCTCGATCCAGCCCACTGTGGGCCGGGTCGAGGGGCGTAGCCTTCGAAAATCGGCCGTCGCGAGCCGTTAAACGGCAGCCCTGATGTAGATTATTATGTCGGTAAAGTGAATACAACAAAGTCCGTCGATTCTCGCGCCGGTTTGTAATTCCCCGCTCGATCGGACAAATAAATTTTTTCAAGCCGATTCTTTCGTTAATTATTTCCGTAGAGAAACCTTTCCGCCGCGGGAAATGCTCCGTGCTTGACCCGCGTAGAATCCTGAGCCCGTCCTAGAGCCATCCAGAACATCGTGAGGTTCTCGCAGGTTCGGAGCTTTCGTTCGCGCCTCGTGCTGTTCTCGCGCAATTTGTGTGACCAATTCTTTCATGAAACTCCGAATCTGCGAGATACCTTTTGTCCCGGGTGGACCACGTATCGCCCGGCCGAGCGTGGCCCGGCGCGGCGTTTCGCCCGTACATACCCGGTGTCGCACGCGTTCCGTCCTTCCGACGACGACGTAGAAATTAGGCGACGTGACAGTTTATACCCAGATAGCACGATACGCCTTAGAGATGTCTTAGAGATGTCTCTTTTACGTCTTACGTCCTGAATAGATGACTTTAAGACGTCTTGAAGACGTCTTCCTGGAGACGTCGTGTGAGCGTTTGAAGTAAGACGACTTAAAGACGTATGTTGCGAGGCGTCTCAATGACGTTTTACACTAGACGGCTTAAAGACGTATGTTTCGAGCCGTTTTAAAGACGTCTCAGTTCAGGCGTCTCAGAGACATCGTAAAGACGTATTTTTAGAAACTAAATAACATGAATTTTTTGGAGATGTTATGATAGGGACTAGTTAACTGTACAATGGATAAAATATACTGGTTTTGAATTTTGCTATTTCTTGGAATGATAAAAATATGAATTTTCAAAGCATTATATATTTATATGATAATATTTATATTTAAAATTAATATTTATTTAATATTAGAAATGGAATATTTATTTCCTAATATACAGATAATATGTATTTCATATTATGAAAAAAATATTTTTTTTTCATTATAAAATGAATCTTTATTTAATATTATAAACAGAATATTTTTTCCTAATATACAGATAATATTTATTTCATACTATGAAAAAAATATTTTTTTCTCGTTATAAAATGAATCTTTAATATCACTTTGCCTGGAGGGCCTACCGTGTCTTGGCAGTATGACTGTGCGAGTGCATCGGACGCGTGAATGGACGAATGAAAGGGTGTATGCCTCGGGCCCTGCGCGCGAGGCCCCCTAGGAGGGTTGAGTGCCAACCGAGCGCGTCTTCAGGTGGCGGATAGGAGAGTCAGCCTGGGCGGCCCAGGGCCTGGACCACGTAGGCCGGTTTTGCTTTTAGCATCACCAGGACTGCGTGGTGATCTAACCCAGGACCCTTTTTTTTTTTTTATTGTGAGTAAATGCGTTACGCATATCTCGATCCTCCTGGGGGGGAGCGCAGCGCCCGCCAGTCCGGGGGTGTACCCACTAAAACCTCACACCCATCCTTAAGCTATGGAGGGGGTGCCTGGATCACGCGAGTATTCAACAGGTAACCCCCTCGCTTACAATAGAACCCGGGGGGAGGGGTTAACCTCCCCAACTAGCCTACATTAATTGGATACCGGGTGGTATGGGAACCACCAGGTGTCCCCTATCCCAAGGGCCGTCGGATCTGGCTTCCCGTGCCCCAGCTCGGTCCACCCTAGGGCCCCCGGCGGCCATCTGCCCCGCTTAGAGCGGGTAACCCCTCCAAAGAGGGGGCCCACTCCGGCCAGGGCAAGAGGTCGCCGCACACGATAAGGGAGGGTCGTCGGAGGCGTGTTCCGGCACGCCCCGCCCCGCGGTTGCCTCAGTCAAGAGAGAACCGGCCGGCCCCCCACATCCGACTCTGTCTCCGGGGGTGCCGGCCCGTCCTGAGGGGAGCTAAACTCCCCTCCGGGGCCGAGGCCTGACGCCCCGGCCCCCATCACCCTCCGCCCCCCTCATGGGGGCACTCGACGACGCAGGGGAGGGGGCGTGGGACGATCCTTACGGTAGCCCAAATTAGTAGGCGCCATTGGGATCTCCAGCGGCCTAAAAACCGTAAGTGGGCGGACGAAAGTCCTGCCCCAAGCCAAGGTGGGAGCTATCGTGTCGAGGGCTGCATGGCACCAAGGGTTGTATGGTGTCTTAAACGATGCCCATGGGGTACCCGGCGACTCCCCGTGGTTCTCGAGCCTTACCCCCATATGTCAGGCTCTCTGTGGGCGGACCTTTTTCTTCCTAGACTGCTCGTGGGACTCATATGGAAATGGGGATGGCTCTTTTGCGCACAGACCATTGCGCACAATGATATGGCACACAGTTCTTTTGGACACGGTATGATTGGACACACGGCTCTTTTGGACACGGTAAGATTGGACACAGTGGATGTTTGCGCACGCAAGGATTGCCCACATGGTGAATACACGCACGCTAAGTTACGCACAGGTAGAAATGGACGCATGATTGATTGCGCACAGAAAGAATTCAAGCTGTTGCTTATCATCGTGAGTTGTGCTGTGTGATTAGTTTATGGTTATATATTTTCTATGCATGAGTTGTGCTGTGTGATTGGTTTATGGCTATATATTTTCTATGCAGAGTGTGTCTATATTTAGTATCAAAATTTGTCAGTGGTATCACCGACGAGATATAGAATAGACCTATCATCTTATGGGACTTCGTGTCTCATGTTCTGAAATACCGACTGTTCAAAAAACCGGAGGTTTTGGTATGCTCTCTACGATTTAGAGTGGTGAGTTTAGGAATTATGTCGAATTTCAGATTTCGAAGGCGCAGTTGCCAAATCACATCCGAAAATATTTGTCGCGTGGTTGCCAATTTACTGTTACTGCCGTGTAATGCACAGCGCGCATTTCTGCTATTTTCCATGTTACAGTCACAATTCTGAAAAAGTAAACGAAACGAGTCGAGTCAGTCAATACATGATTAATTCCACCTGAATATTTCATCTCTGTTTAAATATAATGCTTCCTGTTTCTGTAATCATTTTAAAGCTGAATAAATGCTTTTTTGATTTATATAAATAAACTGTTATTTATTGATAGCAAACAAAATAATTATTGTTATCAAAAATAGTGTTGAAAATAGAATTACCTATTTAACGCTATTTTTATCTTAAAATTTATTCATATAAACTGTTGTTGGTTTCTTTGTATCTTTTGCTATAATTAAATACATAATTTTGAAAAGGACGGAAAAATATTCAGAAGATCAGTTAATAAAAAATTTTAAGGACAAGTTATGTTATTGTTAAGTTGGTTTCGTTACAAGTTGTAGCGTGTCTGTTATCATATGCGTTAATATTAAATATACAATTAATTATTAGTCCTTTTTCAAATATTTTCATAAGTTATGCAAGAATTTACATTAATTATAAACAATAATTAAATGTGTAATAAATATGTATTAAATTCTGTCTATGTATAGTATTGATCTGACTTGTCATTATATTGCAAAAGCATACCCAGGTAGCACAAAAACGTCTTAAAGACGGCCTAAAGACGTCTGGTGTCGGACATTCAAGACGTCTTGAAAACGTCTTGAATGTCCCACGAACGGCCTACGAACGGCCTACGAACGTCTTCAGAACGGCTTATGTTACAAAACTGTACGTCTTAAAGACGTCTTTTACATGACTTTTCGACGACTTAAAGACGACTTTTTCAAAACGTTTTAAAGACATCTTATTTCAGCCGTCTTTGAAACGTTCATAGAGTCTTTCAGGTCCAGAAATGTTAATTAAATATACATATGTGATTTGTCAGGTGAATTATTTATATATTAATAAACAATATGGTTTATTAAAAACAAAAAATTTTATTATTTATTATAAGAATATATATATATATATATATAATAACAAAAATAACAATAAGAAGAATAACAATCAGAACAAGAATAACAATAACAATGTAAGTATAACATAAACAAAAAAAAAATTTCTTGGATGTGCCGCGGGCCATTCTATCCGCCGCCCTCTTCAGCCACATCTCCGCGTCACGTTTGCCATTTCTGCAGCACCTTGAATATATAATAATTGAAAATCCCACCGCTGTCACCAGTTCTGTTACGAGCCAGGGCCGCGAGTAGCTGGCGAAGGGTTATTACCCTTGGAATAAGGTTACAATTTGTTAGTTTGAGGAATAGAATCAAGCGTAGACGAACCTGAACAGTAGTTACTACGTGAACAGGGAGCTACTAAGATGGTGTAGGAAAGACGTGCAGACGAACCTGATGCGTAATTGCGTAATCAGGGAGCTGCTAGGAGGTTGTAGAAGGGCGCGGATAAACCCAATACAAGATTAGGTAGCCGCTAGGAGGTTGGATAAAGCGCAGACGAACCTGATGCGAAATCGCGTAAACAGGGAGCTGCTAGGATGCGGACGAACCTGGTGCATAACCAGGGAGCCACAAGGATAGTATAGTTTTCGTGGACGAACCCAGTGCGAAAGTGGGGAGCCACTAGGTTGGATAAATCTTTGTTTGGACTATTGGTTTGGCGCGAACGAACCTGATGCGTAATCAGGGAGTCGCTAGGATTGTTAGTAGGCCTCGTAACTAGTATAATTTAATTGATACAATCTGAGCGATAAGATTGTATCGTGTGGGAACGTTCAATTACTAGATTAGGATTTTGGTCAATAATTAAGGGTTTAAGAAAGTTGCACGATGTACCAAAATAACACAAATATATTCTGATAAAGAATGTGTATTTACAATGGTGGTGTCGCGACTGAATTGAATAATGTGTATATATAATATTATTACCTAAGATGCTCGGTGTTGACGCACTGGCAATGCGGGGTCTGATAGTACTAATAATGCCAAATAGACTTTAAACCGAACTCGCGGAGTCTTTAAGGTTAACTTTGATCGAAGGGGAACTTTAGCCCGATCTCACTAGACGTGGATTCTAACGACTGCAACACGACGTGACACTACTCGTGTCTAGAATAGTACTAACCAACGAGAGTAAAAATGCAAGGGTTTATATACCCCAAAAATAGGAGGGGTAGTCTGATTTTAATCTGCAGTTACATGGGACTGCACTCTCGTTTTTTGTGGGTTTCCATTAAATCGGGCCAGAGCTCGATCTTCGTCAAGAGGGTAGATTCTAGAAGGGCCTGTTATCTAGGACGTTTCCTGCCAGAGACGATCTTGAAGAGATTCCCGTGAGAAAGTCAACGGAATTTCTTCTCATACCGTAACACCATACAGAACAAAATACAGAAAAGGGGTAATCACCGAATGGGAAGGCTCAATCGAAGAATTGAGAGAGCAACTATCTCCTAACCAAGGTCAACTTACATTGGAGAGACTAAAAAGAGGAAGAAGAAGGAAAATGAAACCATATGGGAAGAAAGCAAGACCTTATTGATTAAATTCCAAGGAGACTCACTACCTACCAAGCTATTGATAGGGTACGGACATGTATGGATCAAAGTAGAACCCTTCGTCGAATCGGTCAAGCAGTGCTTCAAATGCCTGAGATTTGGCCACACACAAATAAGATGCAGAAATCAAAAGAAAAGGTGCTTCGTGTGCTCAGAAGAGTATCATGGAACCTGCAACGAAAGACCAAAATGCCTTAACTGTGGGGAGGAGCACACAAGTATAGCAAGAGAGTGTAGGATAAGTCAAAGAGAGAGATTTATAAAAAAGATTATGGCATACAAAAATGTGCCGTATAAGGTGGTCAAAGAAAGGGCCTCATATGGGTCTCCATACGAGGCAAACCAGACGGAAGACGGTTCCCTGCAACTTCAATACGAAGACTCCCGCGGAAGGAGAGAGGAGAATGAATATGGTTACCGACAACTAAAATCATACAATGAACTCGATCACCGCAACGCAAAATTTCCAACCCTCAATAACAAAAGCAGGGTGGAGTATTGGGAAACAATTACTGGTCCGATAGAAACTGGCATTAGCAACTCTAAAAAATACAGAGAAGTGCTCCCCAGCCACAGAACACCCAATACAAGACAATCAGAGCACTACAAACAAACTTCAGGTCCAAGAAACACTAAAGACAGTTGGGCAGACGTAGTCTCCAAAAAGCCCCTAGAAAGATCAATGCAGTCCGGTACTAATAGAGGAAGCATTAACGAGTATACTCGAAAACACGCCACCAAAGATAGAACAGATGAGCAACGATGGATGAGAGGAACAAACAATAGATTCGGAATTCTATATAAGGAAAGCGAGGAAGGAACAGACTACCATGGGGATAGTGATCTGGATCACAATAGAAAGAAACAAGATACCAGCAGCATGAAGACGAACTACGCAAGGAATCACCCCAAATCAAAAACACCTTATGTGAATCTGAAACAAGACAGTAATAGGCACAATTGTCTAGATAAACATTTATCAGAATCAATGAGTACAAGGACAGATGAAGATTTACTTGATCAGTTAATTCTCCTCATCCAGGAACGACACCTGGAAGATAAAATAGAAAAAAGGATGAAACAGAAAAAACAACACCCTACATACCACAAAAGCTGTGAAATGAACTCGAGCGAAAGCTATACTCAAGGATCAAAGACAACACCTCTGGAGAAAATAAAAAGAAAATTCACCAGGGAAAAAGAAATAGAATCAATCAGGAAAAAAGTTAGAGAGGAGTACTATAGCGGGGACGCGAAAATGGAACTACAGGAGGAGGAGAGGGTGATACAACCTCCCACACCCACTAATATCCAAAACTTCTACAGTAGCTTCTCTGTGGAAGTGGAAGAAGAAGAGGAAGAAGAAGAGGCACCAAAACAATGTCCCTCATTAAATGATAATACAATAACAAATGTAACAAAAAAAGTACCACTCCCTCCACAAAGGATAATAGGGGGAAAGGAATAGCTGTAGCAAACCACCAAGCTGTGGGAGGAAAAGAAGACATGAACGGGCCCCCTAACCAGGACCCGATGGACTACTAAAAACATAGTGATACCATATCACTCCCCAACTACCACAACACACAGGTGATACAAAGAATGACCAGCCCTATCAGATTAGGCCTCTGGAATGCGAGAAGCTTAAAAAACAAGTTTAACGACATCAAAATCTTAGCAAACGAATTCGACATTCTATGCATTACTGAAACCTGGCTAAACAACAAGTATAACACATTTAACGTCAATGGATACAACTTATTCCGAAACGACAGGGAAAATAACCTCCAGGGTGGGGGTGTATGTGTTATAGTCAATAACAAGATTTTACATAATTTAAATGTCATAAACTGTCAAGAAATGAAGGAAACAGAATACATTTCCATCACAATCTTCAACGCAGAGAGGGAAATAGATATAATTGTAGCATACAAAAAACCGAACTTAAAATGGAATAAGCAAAACTGGAGCAACTTTTTCAACTGCAGGAGAAGAGACGTTGACACCATTTTCATGGGAGATTTCAACGCTAAGAACCCACTATGGAATTGCAACAATACAAACAGAGATGGACGGATTCTAGAAGACGTTCTAATGGAAACAGACTTGTTCATTGGCAATTCAGATACCACATCAAGATTAGGGGACGAAAGATCAAGTTCATCGAACATTGATCTATCCATAACTTCAATGAACATAATAGGAAAGAGCCAGTACAGAAGCACTGGGGAACAGTGGGGATCAGATCACTTTGTTCTTGAAATGAAATTATATGACAATATCAGACTCTGCAACAGAAAGAAGACAATCAGAAAACCATACAACGACATCACGATGGACTGGCATAAATTTAGACGGATAATAGAAACAAATTTAGGAAGTGTTTCAGATAAAGAAACAGAGAACATTGAAATAAAAGAACTGCTAACAACGCAAGAAAGATACAACACGTTCGAAACATTAATAAATGAGGCCATCACAGAATCCCGAGATGAAGTCAGTAAAAACAAGATCAATCATAGCGAAAGGAACTCCCGACAATGCTCCAACAAGAACAATAGACCCAAACAAAGTCTAAAGAAGGAACCCCAGAAAAGCCTAAACACTGACAAAAGAAGTCCCCCATGGTGGAACAAGGATTGCTGGGATAAGAGGAAAAAACTGAAAAAAGCAGCAAATAAATTTTGTAAAAAACCAACTCAGGACAACTGGAAGGAACTAAAAAGAGAAGAAACTGAACTAAAAAAACTAATCAGGACTAGGAAGAACGAAACATGGACAGAGTTCGTAGTATCAATAAACGATAGAACCCCTACAGGGGAAATATGGAACAAAATCAAAAGACTACAATATGGTTTTTTAAAACAAAGAAGTAACAAACAACCTCCAGAAATCAGAAACCATTTAGGATGACGGGTTAATAAATATGTTGGTGTAACCACATGTTGTATAACGGGTAACAAAAATATATATTTTATAACAATAACAAACAAAACTAAATGAAACAAAACAAGAGAAACAGAAATCAACTGCAACAACGAAAAAGCTTCACAACAACTATAACAAATTATCTCTATTCAAAACAGGGTAGCGAGATACGTTATAAGGATATCTTGAGAACGATGCGCATTCCAAGACTGCCAAAAGCTTTCTGCTGATCGTGGGGACTGCTCTTGGTGGCCAAGCCAGTGAGGTCCCAGAAAACGGTTAAAAACAGGGGGAAAATCCCTTGTCCCTCAAGGACACAGGGAAAGTTCTTTCCTCGAATTAACACATCTGGCAACCGTCACTGCCAAGGACTTTTACGTGACCTGACGAAGGTTCTGGCCATCGTCGTTTTTATGGCCAATCCTTCAACCCGGCCAACAACGCTGCATTCTTAGGAAAGAAAGAATTTCCGCGTCCGGAAGAACTTTCTTTCCCACGTGCAGAGTCCGCTACAACCAACTTGAGGAAAAGGCTATAATGAATCTCACCAAAAAACCAAGAACTGAAAAGACCCAGTCCTATGCCAGGAACGAAGATTCGACCTCTAGATCAAATAGAGGAACTCAATTAAGTACCCTAGGAGATTTCATAGCACAAGAAGATGAAACATGGAACGAGAACATCACGCAGGACGAAATGCAAAAAAGCATCTTAAGATCAAACAGGAAATCTGCCCCTGGCCTAGACAATCTGGACTACAATATAATAAAAAATTTACCTAACATCGCCAAACAGGAATTACTAGAAATCTTCCAAAAGATATGGTATGAAGAAGAAGAAATACCACAACAATGGAAAATTTCCAAAATAGTATTTATAGACAAAGTGGGGAAGAACGCGGTTAGACCAATCGCAATGACCAGTTGTGTGGGAAAAATTTGTGAGAGAGTAGTAGCAAACAGACTTACTGATTGGGTAGAAAGCAGAAATCTTATACATGAAACACAAAATGGTTTCAGGAAGGGCAGGAGCACAATGGACAATCTGGCGTCCATGCTCTCGATTATAAGGCGTAACTACAGTGAAAACAAAGAATCGATAATAATCCTACTGGACGTAACAGCAGCATATGATAATGTAGACCACGAAACACTCTTAGAAATCCTAAAAATAAACAAGTGTCCGGAGCGTATATATAGCTACATCAAGAGATGGATAAGAAACAGGAGAAACACCTTCACCAGGGAGTATGAACTGGACAGAACAGAAGAGAGCCTGATCGGACTACCTCAGGGGGCAATACTTAGCCCTATCCTATATAATATATATACACGTGAGCTAGGACAGAGAACAGAAAAAGATGAGTACGAAATACTACAATATGCAGACGACATAGCAGTATTAGTCACATGCAAAAACATAAATGAAGCCGAGCACAAATCAATAAAAGCTATACAAACTCTTACCGCAAAGCTGAAAGATTTGCAACTGGAAATTGCCAGAGACAAAACACAGATCTTGTACTTTAGGAAAAATTCACACAGGAGGAAGAAGCTCATACTCAGAATAGGAGAAAATGCTATCGAAGAAACTGATAGTGCCAAATTCCTTGGTTTAACTATAGACAATAAACTGAAATTCAATCTGCAGGTAAAGGAGACAGAAAAAAAGCGAGAAAAAGGCTGAACATGCTTAGATATATAGCACATATTAAAAGAGGGGCCTCTCCAAACATCATGATAGCCCTATATAAAGTATTAGTTAGATCGGTCCTAGAATACGCAATAACCATATATTACAGTTCAAAAAACAAATCAATGGAAAGGTACCAAAAAATACAAAATGAAGGCATCAGAATCGCCATGGGATATAGAAATTCTACTGCAACAAATGTCATGGCTGTAGAAGCTGGAATAATGCACTTCGAGGAAAGAGTAAGCCTACTTGCGGAGAAATTCTTACTAAAACTGAGAGCCAGAAAGAACAGCAATACCCTAAAGCATATCAATAGCCAAATAATAAACTATGAAGGAATGGACACAACAAGGTCGGAAGACACAACCCTAAACAAAGCATGGATGGAAACAACAACTATGGAATGTATGATATGGAAAACAGACTTTTGGGAAGATGAAAAAGACTTAAAGGAATTGACAAAAATCGATTGGAAGGTCCTCATAGACTTAGAATCGGGTTTAGTAAGAAAAGACTACAACTTCAATGATGAAACCCTCATCAACATGATCAGGGCACGACTCAAGATCACAGAAGAAAACACAACTCTAGTATTCACAGATGGATCAAAAAAAAAGACAGCCCCTCAAATGGAGCTGGTATCGTCATTAGAAAGCACGATGCATGGGAGGAAGAAGGTCTTAGTATCAACAAAATAGCAACTATATTCACCACAGAATGCATAGCCATCAGCAGGGCTATCTGCATAATAGAAGAAAAATATTTAAATGATACCAACAAAATAATCATCTTAACAGACTCTGACGATGGAGGATATCGACCATATCATATGGAGCTGCCCAATCTACGACAGAAAAAGAGGAAAACTGCTTACACTATTTTCTGGAAAGGACATAGAACTAGAAGAAGAAGTTGATAAAATACTGAATAAAAAAGATGATACCGTCCTGAGGTCAATAGCGGCCTTTTTGTTACAAATAGGGAAAGCAATCTAATCAGATTGTGGGAAAAAAAGGAAAAAAAGGGGTACCCCGAGAAGGTGCTTTACAATACACAAAGTACAAACCAAAGATAAGACTAAAGTTAATAAGTTAATATGTTATAGTGATCACCTATAGAAGGTTTTCAGAGAGATTATATATGTTTATTTATACACACATATACATATATATATATATATATATATATGTGTATATATATATATATATATATATATACACACACACACAAAGTTAAATCCCAAGTATTGTTATTATTATGATATATATAGGACGAAGTCCAAAAGTATTTTTAAGTATTTTTGATATGACTGCTAACAATGTGCAATATAGAATAATCTTCAACTGACAAAAGGCAGTAGAATAAAGGACACCTCGTCAAAAGTACAAAATAGAAACTAAATACCAAAGACTGACAAGGATACTCATTTGTATCTAATGACAACTGCATACTACATGTAGGAATAATATTGAATAATATTGAGTAGTGTAATGTACATGGGTACATATGAGACAGGTTTGAATTGGGCAAATAGAGCCCCGTGTAGGATTGAGGGCACTCAAGTTAATTATGAGGAATGCGGCCTACTCCGCACAGAGTTGAAGAATGGTTAGATACAACACCACGGTGTATAACAAGTGTATACTTTATTTAACAAAACTTGTAACCAAACGCTTGGTAGGACGGCCAAGGAAAGAATGTCTAATGGCGGGTAAAGCGCGCCAAAAGCTAGACTAGCGATAGTCTAGATGGGCGACTCACATGCGGCCATTGCCAGGCGACATTAGCGCCACGGCAATGGGCGGACACGCATGTTGACCCTACACCCGGTGTAGGGACGCTGGTACAGCACACCAACTATGTTGGCGCCTACACGCAATTTATATCGACCGTGCCGGTAGATTATACTTAGGCGGATCGGGAGAGGTTAGAATGAATAAAAACTGTCACGTGGAGTTTACGTCCGTTCTGCACAGTGGTCGCGAGACAAGAGAGGGAGCGGTAGGTCCGGCGCACTAATGGCGACGCCGGGCCCCCCACTCCGGACCATCTAGGGGAGGGGGAACACGTCCCCACAGACTCCCCCCCGAGTGCAAACGAAATTTATTTAACAATATAATAAAATGAGACTATATACAACAACAAAAACAACAAACAACAAAAAAATATGCGCAACGCGCAATAATATAGGTACGCAATACGCCACAGACTACATTTGTCCAATATATACAGGGCGCACCTAGCGCAAGAGTACATGGCAACATTAAACTTAATACATAGTCCGAAAATATCGTAACCGCGATTTACATTTCACTTAACCCCAACCAAACGCGAACCGAAGTCACTCGCGCGTGTTGGGCGCGAATGTAACAGACTTCCGAGAGTATGTCCGCAACGCAGGACGATCCCGACCGGAAAGGTCGGACAGACCAGGAGTGTCCGGCCCGGCAACATCCGGAGGCTCCGGAACAAAGAAAGCCGGTTTCACCAGGTCTGAGGAGACAGTGCGCTTCTCACCGTTGACTTCTATCTTAAACAGGTGTTCCGAAATGCGCTCAAGAATCCTGTGCGGTCCGGTGTAAGGTCGCTCTAACGACTTTTTTGCCATACGTCGCAAGAATAAATGCGTACACGATTGCAAGTCTTTAAACATAAACGCACGCGTCTTACAATTATGTACTACGGGCACAGGACGCCCCTCGCGCATGTACTTCTTGAATTCCTCAAGGAATACATTAGGGTCCGGCGCATGGTTGTCGGGAAGAAAAAATTCCCCCGGTAAACGTAGCGTTTGTCCGAACAAAAATTCCGCAGGAGACGCATCTACATCTGCTCGCACATGCGATCGCAGCCCAATTAGTACAGTGGGAAGAACGCGTGTCCACTCATTGCGTGTGTGGCACATGATCGCTGCTTTAAGCACGCGGTGCCACCGCTCAATCATCCCGTTCGCAGCCGGGTGGTACGGAGTCGTCCTAACACGGTCGCACCCGATAATCGACAAAAGCGCGGAGAACAGTCTGGATTCAAATTGAAATCCCTGGTCGGTGGTCACAACCTTGGGCGCACCGTAACGGGAGACCCACGTCTCAAAGAACGCACGCGCGACGGACATGGCTTCAATGTCCCTTAAGGGAACAGCCTCCACCCAGCGCGAGAAACGGTCAATTATCGTCAAACAATAGGAGAACCCCTCCGATGGCGGTAAAGGACCGACTATGTCCAAGTGGACATGGTCGAACCGCCCGTCCGGAGCAACGAAATGCTCCGGACGGTGTCGATTATGACGCGACACCTTCGACTGCTGGCAGCTCACGCAGAGCTTGCACCACCGGGCAATATCCCTGTTCATGTCCGGCCACACGTAGCGCTGCCGGACTAGCCGATCGGACACCTTCGCACCCGGATGGGCGAAGTTATGGAACAGTTCAAACACCGCCCTACGCAGGGTACCAGGGATGTACGGGCGAATGGCCTCCCCAGAGACGGGCGAATGGTCTCACCAGAGAGAAAAATAAGCCAGGGGCTCCCAGTGGGAATTGAGACTTTTCTGTTCTAAGACCGCGCCCATCGCAAAGTCGGACGCGTCGGTCACCACCCTCAGGTCAGCTCCACGTCGCGGATGTACCAGCAAGGTCGCCTTTGCAAGGGCTTCCTTGGTACCCGCGAAAGCCTCCCTCGAACGACACGTCCACAAAATCTCCCTCGTATCATTCTTTCTAGAGTCGTGAAGGTATTCATTCAAAGGCGCCTGAAGATGCGCCGCCCGCGGAATATTTCGGCGGTAAAAGTTCACCATGCCGAGGAACCGGCGCAGGTCCACGACCCTTTTGGGCTCAGGAAACTCGACAATGGCCTCAACCTTCGAAGACAATGGTTTAATACCCGCGGAATTGATCGCGTACCCGAGGAACTCAATTTCGGCAACGCCGAAAACACATTTACTCGGGTTCGCCCGCAAATGATGCTCATGGAGCCGCTGAAGAACTGTACGCAGATGTTCAGCATGCTCCTCCTCTGAGCTTGACGCGATGAGAATGTCGTCGATATAAGTAAACACAAAGTCGAGATCCCCGAGAACCCTGTTCAAAAACCTCTGGAAAGACTGACTGGCATTTTTGAGACCAAAGGTCATAAACAAGAATTCAAACAGCCCAAAGGGCGTTGTTACCGCAGTCTTCTCGACGTCCTCAGGGGCCATGGGCACCTGATTGTAAGCCCTGAACAAATCGAGGGACGAGAAAATCGTCTTACCATGCAAGTTGACCGAAAAATCGTGTATGTGGGGAGTCGGGTATTTATCCGGAATGGTTTTGGCGTTCAGCCCTCTATAATCCCCACAAATACGCCAAGTGCCGTCCTTCTTCATGACCATATGAATGGGACTGGCCCATGGGCTAGAAGAAGGACGGCAAATGCCCGCCTCAACCAGCGACTTAAATTCGCTTTTGGCGGCCCTAAGCTTCTTCGGAGTGAGGCGCCGGGGCCTCTCAGACACCGGGGGACCACTGGTTAAAATGTGGTGAAACACATCCGCGAACTTCGTCGGCGCTATCATCGATGCACCAAAAACCCCCGGAAACTCCGCAGTGATCCTCGCGAACCGCGAAGGTGGCAAGATCGACCCTATGACGCTATTCGTAACCGTGCGCGGGGTAGTAACCGTATATATATTGGTGTTCGAATCGATCAACCGGTTCGAACGAAGATCGACCAATAGGCCATAATGTTTTAATAAGTCCGCACCAATGATTGGGTGTGGCACCGCGGCGATACAGAAATTCCATTTTATGGAACGCCGCAAACCTAAATCTAACGTGCGAAACGATTCGCCATACGTGTCTATCTCAGTGTCGTTGGCTGCGACAAGTTTGAATCCAGACGGCTTGCCACGAATTGCCGGATTCGCCGGAACCAACGAAATATCCGCGCCCGTATCGATCAGGAACGACGTTCCAGAGACGCGATCACTTATATGGAGACGGGAAGAACCGCGAGAACCTTCAGCGCCCATCTCAGCCACTGAAGGCCTATCTAGTTTCCCGGTTTGAATGTTGCAAACTTGTCGCACCACTCCTTGCACCATTTCGGGCTATTGGGAAACTTCTTGTGCGCATAGCACAATGTGGGACCGCCCGAAGGGTCGCTCGACTTCGAACGGCCTCTCGATGAGGAACGTCCGCGACGCACGGAGTTTGCGGGACGATCTCGTTGCCGCTGCAACTTACTAATGTCCGCACGCAGTTTGGCCAACTCGGAGGCCAAACCCCTAACTACATCTTCAAGCGAGTCCGACGGCGGTGATCGCTGCTCAACCGCGGAAATGCTATGGTCAGAGGGACCCGCCGATGCGGCAATCTTGTCCGCGATGCTCGCAAGCTTCTCTAGCTCGACCAGACCGGTCGAAGCGAGAATCGCTCGATGGCCCGCGGGACAGCGTCGTCACACGTGCCATCATTCAAATTGCGCAGCCGGTTTAATACAAGGGAAGGTTTGCCATCCGACAAAACCTGTCCCTTCAACAATTTCCGCAGATTCGCCTCCGGAGACGGACCAAAAGTCGAGATAATGCGCTGCTTAATCCGCTCGTAAATGTCCGGCAGACGCGGCGTCATCAATATCAGATCACGAACCGACGCGGCTACTTCATAATCGAGGGTCGCTAGGACCGAATCGGCCTTCGTAAATTCGGAGGTGATATTTGCGGAACGCATAGTCCCCTCTGCTTGCGCGAACCAAAGCGCAGGATCCCCGCGATAAAACGGCTCTCAACGCGGCCCGTACTCGGGACGCTGCAGCCCGGCTCAGGATTTGGATCAGTCATGACGCCCGACAAGTGTCACCGAAAGACACCTGCGCAAACCACGTGGGACGACAACCGGATCGCTAAATCAACCGTTACTACGCAATAACGGAAGACAACAATATATCAAATCGCGAAAATGGCCGAGTCACCGCGTGGACGCGCGAAAACAATATGGCTGTCTGAGACCACGCAAAAGCGCGGGAAACGACGCGCGGAGACGCAACAAAATGGCGGTCAAACGACGCTAACGCGAGAGAAAACGCGCGCGCGCAACCGCGTACAACACCACGCCGCAACACTCTCGCAAAGCACCACACAAAAACATGCGACAGCCGCGCTGACTGGCACTCGCATGCACCGAAACACAGGAATGCGGTGAACCCACGCCGCCGTCAGGAAACCGCCTCGCTGAAACCCGGCGATCCCGAACCGCGTGTCTCCCACGGAGCCGCTGTCGCGCCGGGAACGACGAAAAAGGCGCCGGTGACGGTGGCTTCACGCAATTCTTCCAGCCTCTGGACCAACAAAAGGCGCCGGTGACGGTGGCTTCACGCAATCCACCGAAGAGATCCACTCTCGAACCGAGAGTTCCCAAGGAACCAGTAGCAACACGGCCAGGACAACGAGAGCACGTTCTTCTCTCCTCACCGGAATCAACTCGCCGTCACAACCGGATCACGTCGGGGTCACCAAATGTAGGGACGCTGGTACAACACACCAACTATGTTGGCGCCTACACACAATTTATATCGACCGTGCCGGTAGATTATACTTAGGCGGATCGGGAGAGGTTAGAATGAATAAAAACTGTCACGTGGAGTTTACGTCCGTTCTGCACAGTGGTCGCGAGACAAGAGAGGGAGCGGTAGGTCCGGCGCACTAATGGCGACGCCGGGCCCCCCACTCCGGACCATCTAGGGGAGGGGGAACACGTCTCCACACCGGCTCTCATCAACGCCATCTCTACTTACTGGCCAGTACTTGTGGAGTAAAGAAGAAACCAACCAACCAACCTGTACGCAATCATACAATTTAGCTTTAATCGCACACATATGCATTATACCAATATATTTAGAACAGTGAAAACTAGAATTGCTTTTATATAACAAGTAATTATGGTATTATTCATGAATGAAATATGAATATGTAAAATACGCTAGTAATGGTTGAAAAATCAATTTCTAGACTAAATCGACATAAATAGAACCGCAACGGGTTAATACATGCATTTTTACGTAATCTTGGTTGCCATTCACTACATCAGTAAAAAAAAAAATAAAATAAGTCACATAAACAGTACCTGGTTTATTCCATCCGAACCTTTTTTATAGGTAGAAATATTTATCTTACTCAATCCTCTTGATTTAAAACCGTAGCATTTACTCACATTTTTTTTAATCACCTATAACAGGGCTGCCGTTTAATGGCTCGCGACGGCCGATTTTCAAAGGCTACGCCCCTCGACCCGGCCGCGCGTCTCGCCCCCCCCCGTGACGGTCCTAGTACTCGGAGCCGCTCAGGCGCGTACCGTAGCGTAGGCGCTATTCGTGGCGCTTCAGACCTACACGCGTGTCAATAGGTTTCCGCATTACCATCGAGGTACTATTGTCAATGCGTTTTTCTTTTGGTTAGTGGTATCCCCTGTAGGCCTATTCCACTATATCGCACAATAATTTCGGACAACAGCTGTAGAAAATTAATTAAAAAAATTAATTAGTCACATCTAAACTTCCAGTAGATTTGACCAATTTGCCAAGCACGTCTAAACATGCGCGAAAATCATGCTATTCCAGATGGTATTAAAATTTGAACAATAAAATTAATAATTATTTTTTTAATTTATTTTACGAATTTATTTTTCTAATTAATTTTCTACAGCTGTTGTCCGAAATTATTGTGCGATATAGTGGAATAGGCCTACAGGGGACACCACTAACAAAAAAAACGCAATGGAAATATATTGACACGCGTGTAGGTCTGAAGCGCCACGAATAGCGCCTACGCTATGGTACGCGCATGAGCGGCTCCGAGTACTAGGACCGTCACGGGGGGGCGAGACGCGCGGCCGGGTCGAGGGGCGTAGCCTCGAAAATCGGCCGTCGCGAGCCATTAAACGGCAGCCCTGACCTATAAAATTAATACCACTGACAAATTTTGATACTAAATATAGACACACTCTGCATAGAAAATATATAACCATAAACCAATCACACAGCACAACTCATGCATAGAAAATATATAACCATAAACTAATCACACAGCACAACTCACGATGATAAGCAACAGCTTGAATTCTTTCTGTGCGCAATCAATCATGTGTCCATTTCTACCTGTGCGTAACATAGCGTGCGTGTATTCCATGGACCTAAAGGACGGAGCGTAAGGTAGGGTTTTGGCGAGAGGGGGCGTCGAGTTAGCGGGGAGGGAAGGTAAACTGCGGCCATCTTTGTACGGTCAACATGTGGTGCCATCTATATAACGTAGCGGGAACATTTAAGGGGGTACGTCATACTCACACACACAACGCTCGGTCGGCGTGTACGTGTGCCTACGAGGATCGCAAGGATTCGGTATACACATTTGAGTAATTCAATGCCAAATCGATCACTTTTTGCGGTCACCATTGTCGATTTTGTTCTAAATGAAATATGTTGTAGTCTATGTGAAATTAGTGGGGGTCATCATTTTGCCGGTTTCGAATTTTTTTTAGAAATGACAGGCTTTCGAAAATATGATACGCTTCGGGTTCCCGAAAGTATCCGGTTGCCTATGTTTCTTCGGGACCCCGAAACGATCTAACTACCTACAATTTATATATAATATATGTTAGCGTCAATGTGTTGTCAATGTGTTGTCAATGTGTTGTCAATGTGTTTTAAGAAAGTCGAGGGCTGATGTCGGGGCGACCCTTAAGATTGGAAGGATTTATGGTAGGACCTGGGTGTACGTGACGTCCTGAATAGGGACGCATGAGAATAAGCAGACCCGTCCTCGGACGATGGCGGGTGGGCACTTTGGGCCATCCAGCTATCGTTCGGGAAAGGTCATGTTTATTAGGATGGGACGAGTGAAACTAGCCAAGGGTATGCAACCCAAGGCCACATTGCTCGAAAGAATTGGGACTTTGTTCCAAGAGGATCTGGCCACGGAGTGGGGAAGGCAAGGGTGCCTTTTGGTAAGAGGACTGTGTTAGACCCCACGGCACTTACCCCAGAACCTTCGAAGCGAACGAGTCTTTACTGAATTCTTAACATATATATATATAGGCGAACACACAATACAATAAAATGCAAGTAGCGTAATGAAATTAATATTTATTAGATGTAAAGAATAGAGATAATATTTTACAAAGTTTGACAAGAAAAATGTAATCTACATAATCAAATTAGGCATTACTAATTAACTATAATTCAGCTGATCACGATCCACTGTCGCCACGGTATCTGCGTGGAGTAGGGGCAGGCAGTCGGCCAGTATTGTCCACCATCGTCTCGACAACGAAATAGTCCAGATGATTCGTGGCTAGAACAGAACGAAAAAGAAAATAAATAAAATAAGAAAAAAATGCTGAATATACTTCAAAGTATAAAAAGTAAAATTTATCTCCTCTACTTACATTGCCAGCTGATGCTCATTCTCCGAGTCGTCCGTCACCATCTCGACGATTGCCACGTCTGTAGGTACCACACTTGTCGCAAATTCGTGGCAAACAGTCCAGATGATTCGTGGCTAGAACAGAACGAAAAAGAAAATAAATACCATTGGTACCATATTTATTTATGTCGAACCGTAAAAGGTTTATTAACAGAAATTATGCTGTTTGTTAATTTTCGAAACCTATCATCTTAACTCTTGTATATTTCAATGTACTATTCGTGTATCCGTGTACATGAATACACGTGAACACGTGTATCCGTGTATTAAATAGGATCCGGACTTCTACACGTGTATTTCCAATACACGTGAAATGGGTATCTCTAGTTATTTCAAATGAAATAGTACATAAAGTAAAATTCTTACATTATAGCTATCTGAACATACAGACGTTGAAGGCTCCCCGGTTGCAATTTCTTCATACACATTAATATTTTCTTTCTTTATAGTGTAAGAAGTTGAAGGTTCCTCAGTTAAAATTTCTTCATACACATTAATATTTTCTTTCTTTATAGTGTAAGAAGTTGAAGATTCCTCAGTTAAAATTTCTTCACACACATTAATTTTTTCTTCCTTTACAATTTCTGGAAATTTTATCTGTAAATATAAATAAATTTATTAATGTCACTTATGGGTCATTCCACGCGAAAACGGACACTTCTACGAGTAAAATTCTGGATTTTGTTCAAATTTAAGTATGCTGTATTCTTTAGTGACCTATGAACGAGCAAGCCGATGAAAATTAGTTTTTGGGGACTTGTAGTGAAATCATAAGAGTATCTACTAACAATGTTGTTATTTGACTCAAAAAATCGACATATTTAAATTTAAAAAAAAAACAGAAATTTCACTCCAAAAATGCATGGCATAATATAAAGAGTTCATAAAATGTTACATACATATGGTATAGCATTCTCCCTCAATCTGACACATGCTAAAGTTGTTCTATCCATATCTTCATGTCTAAAATGAAGCGAACATACATTCGGACGTTTGACTAAAACCGAATTTTGAAGTCCCAGACTGCTCAACCACAATTGATGTTTTATAGGACATTTGGGAAATCTGAAAATTGAATTATACAAAATTATTGCTTACATACAAACTAAAATTTGTACGTTAAATTCCTTCTTTACGTATATTAATGAGACATACAATAAAAGTTTCAAGTTTCAATGTATTTTATTACTGTTACTTACGCATGGAAAGTAACTTTCACGGATTTTTCAAATTCGTCTTGATGACTACTCTTCGTCGATGTTCTATTTGTGCATCCTTTCACAACACACGATGGCATTTTTCATGCAAAGCCACGACGATTCACCAACACAAAACACAATTATAAAATACAAAGCCACGACGATTCACTAACTTTACCACACGTGTACCGGGTACAAAATAGCGATCGCGTGTATTCAGTGTCTTGTATAGCCACGTGCTACGTGCGTGCTACACAGTGCTACAGACGCTACACTAGTATTTAAAGTCGCCTATAGAGCGCACCACAAGTTGACCGTATCAAGATGGCCGACAAGTTGATACCCCTTCCGTCTTTTCCGACGCCCCCGCAGGCCTACTCTCCGTCCTTTAGGTCCATGGTGTATTCACCATGTGGGCAATCCTTGCGTGCGCAAACATCCACTGTGTCCAATCATACCGTGTCCAAAAGAACTGTGTGCCATATCATTGTGCGCAATCGTCTGTGCGCAAAAGAAGGCCTCTCTATGGAAATTGACCTAATAATAAAAAACTTCTTGCAGTCTAGTAATGTTTAGAAGTATATTAAGATTGGAAATGGTAAAAAATAATGAAGCGACAACAAGATCAGGAACAACGCAGAGCCAAAATGGCTCGGGTGGACCAAACACCTGGACCATCTAAGGTCACTGAGGCTGCTTTAGGTGGTGACGCGGGGGTGCGTCGGGGCCTTAAAAGGAACCGACAACCCGCAGGCGACACCTCCGAACAGCCTCATAAGAAAAAAGGGGGCCTCCTACCAGGCCCTTCCAGCTTCAGTGAGGCAGTGGCTTCGGGTAGAAAGGTTAGTTATTACGCTGCCCGGCTACCCGGAGGAACTGCTGTCCCCTGAGCAGGGGGAACGTGTCATCCAGGCTCTGGGGGCGGAGATTGACGACATCCCCGAGGGCCAGGCACCTCTGCTTTTCGACGAGTGTAGGGCGGTGCAGGGCATCATATGGATAACACGCACTAACCCTGATTCGAAAGCGTGGTTATCAACCACGCTTGATAAAATTACGCTTTGGGAGGGCGCATTCCTGATCCTTAAGGAAAGGGAGTGCCTCCCTAGACCTAAAAAGGTCAGCGCCTTTGTACCAGGCCCCACTGCAAAAAGTGTGGTCCTGCTACAAAGGCTGGCCAAGCAAAATCCGTCATTGGTATTGATGCGGACTCCCTGAAGGTCCCTCTTTAAAGAGGGAACTAACCGCCCCCCTGTAGGCCACAACCCAAAAACAACCAGCAGCGAGCAGGGAGACAGAGCCGCTGCTGTGGCAACCAGCAGTGACGGGGCAGATGTAAAATCAACCCCGCCCTAGGCCCGCTGCTACTGCAACGGCAACCTTTGGCTCCCCTAAAGCCACCGCTGCAGAGGCGACTAACACTAGCCACACGGAACGGCCGGCGCCAGCGACCACGCGGAACCTCCTGGTGGAAAGGGGGACCGCACAGAGACTGGCCCAGTGCCCAAAGGACGGGGGGTCACCAAAACACGGGGGCCCTCCAACAGAGGCATCAGCAGGGGTAGGCCTACCGGGGCCACCCTTACTCAAAGGTTGGGAATCGAGGAGACTCGGAGGGGAAAACAGAAAACCCTGCCGGTCTCCCTTGGAACTCAACAGTCTAAGGGCACAGGGAGCAGGCCCGGAAAAAATCCGAGACGTGAAGCGCCTGCACGGAGCTTCCTCTTAACCACAAGCACGCGAAAAGGCACAAGTCGGAAGCCTCTATGACTTCCGACGGAACCGTATTTTCGGCTACGGACCTACTCCGACGCTGCATAACAGTGATTCACACAGATATTATCCTCATACAAGAACCGTGGATACACATGGGGCATGTAGGAAGAATAAAATCAAACTGGGGCACCGTGATACAAGATACCACAGCGGCCGGGCCCAGGACATGCTTACTATTTAATAAAAAGTTGGATGCCGTGGGCCTAAGAAGCCACTGCTCAAGGGATCTAGCGGCCGCCCTCATAAAAATAAAGTTTAATGGTCACATAACAAAACTGGTAGACTGCTCGGCATATCTACTGTACGACGCTGAGGAACCATCACCTACTAGGGAACTCAGAACGCTCGTAGAAGATTGCAGAGTTCAGGAACTACAGTTAGTCATTGCCTGCGATGCAAACTCGCACAACACCGTTTGGGACAGCTCTGACTGCAACAGGAGAGGCATAGCCCTTCCAGAATTTCTTTCTGTTCATAATCTGGAGATTCTGAACAGAGGAGACAAACCCACGTTTGTGACATCACGCAGACAAGAGGTGATCGACGTCACTCTCGGTACTGCTAAGGTGTCACAAACAATTAAAAACTGGGGGGTCTCCGAAGAGATTACCCTCTCGGATCATAGTCTCATTTCCTTCAGGCTGGAGGCCAAGGCATGCGCCGTGACGACGGGCCCCTACTGGTACCCCAGGGCCTGTGACTGGAGCCTCTACAAAGAGGAGCTAGCCACCAGGCTGGAGGGGCTGTTGGTGCGCCCAAGGACGACCACTGAGACGGAACGTTCCGTTGCCGACATTCAATCGGCCGTCATCCAATCTTATGAACTCGCCTGCCCGGCTAAGTCAAGGAAAAACAGCAGGAAGGTCCCCTGGTGGAGCAATGAGCTCAATAAGACCAGGTCAAGAACCAGAAAACTGTTTAACAGGGCCATGAAGATCAACTCTGAGGATGCCTGGAGTACCTACAGGGAATCCCAGAGAGACTTCAAAAGGCTCATAAGATCCTCTAAAAGAGCGGCCTGGAGAAGCTTCTGTAAAGAAACAGAGGCGCTCCCCTTTGTGGCAAGGTTACGCACGGTCTTTACAAATGGGCCCCTAACCACCTCGATTAACGACATCACCCTCCCGAATAGGAACATTGGTGATGACAACACACCGCTCTTAGAGCATCTTTTGGAGGTTCCTTCCCGGAATCTACCCCGTTGGGCCAGGAGCAGCCGACTACTTAGGCTGGTACCAGAAACAACAATATGGGAGATCGTTGGAAAATTGCCTCAGAGATGTTTATGAAAGAAAGAGTACTTTGGGCGCTACAATCTTTCGATAGATACAAAAGCCCAGGCCTAGACGGCATCTTTCCCGCCATGCTACAAGAAGGCGGGTTCATCCTGTCTGATCGCCTAAAGGAGGTTTTCAAATCTTGCCTCGCCTTAGGTTACACCCCCATCTCCTGGAGAATGGCCAGAGTAGTCTTTATTCCTAAAGCAGGAAAAAGCCTCACCTCCTTCTTACTTAACCCCTTGCACTATAATACCGAGTCGGACTCGTGACGAAGATTTCGAAGATAGTCTACTAAGTATTCATGGTACTAATTTCCTTTAAACTTTAAATTGAAATAAAATTATATTATCTTGTTGTTGAAACCATTGGAGACTGCATAGGTATAAATTTCATACAAACTTCTTTTTTTTCTAAGAAATTAGAAACGACAAATAAGTTCTAATCACTGCAACCGTAAAATGAATCGTAGTGCAAGGGGTTAAGACGATGGAACGGCTTATCGACAGGTACATCAGAGAAACAACGCTGATTCAAACACCTATGCATGTCAACCAGCATGCCTACCAAAGTGGCAAATCAGTAGAGACGGCGCTCCACCACCTAGTTGGTCTCATTAAAGGAGCATTCGATAATACGTCCTTCGACGTCTTAGAGAAGGCCCTAGACCGATTTAACATTAGGGAACCCTTGAGCGGATGGATCAGCAGCATGCTCAGGAACCAAATCATGAGGACCGAAGCGAACGGCTCTGCAGTGATTGCCCGGACCGGCAGGGGCTGTCCTCAGGGAAGAGTCCTCTCCCACTGTTTGAAATTGGCGCTCTCGCGCGCCATGACTGATTCGCGACGCGACGCATTAACCAATGAAGAGCGATCCCGCCACAAGCGCGACGACAAGCGTATGTCATCGAGGCTCGCGCGGGCCATAAATCATCCAGCTGATTGGCTAGATCTCTTCTCGATCCTTCTGGAACGTTCGAGAACCCTTAACCGGAACTATCGGAGCGTGACGAGCTTCCAGAAGGATCGAGCTGATAAAAGAGAGAGAGAACGGCAACGTGCTCTCTGTCTATTCCAAGTTCGAGAAGTGATCAGCTGTTGCCTTTCAAACGAGACCTTTATATTCATTTTGCATTTCTTATATTTCAGTGTTTCTGTATAGTGACTAGTTGTTAAATTACAATATATTGACTATTTTGTAGATCCGTATTCTGTCATAAAACCTATATATTCCTACTTTTACAACATTCATTCCGCACACGTGTTCCACTCATTCCTTCGCGCCTATCTCTTTCTCTCTCTTGCGTTCTCTTGCCTATCCAAGCTGATTTTCAGCATCCCCGGCATTAAAACTGCACACCCACCTACTTTGGACACTGGTGGTCGACGGGCTTCTGAAAGAGCTGGTCGAGGAGGGCTTCGTGGTTCAATGCTATGCTGACGATGTATCCTTCTCAATCAGGGGGAAACATCCTCTACTGTTAGCTAAAATAATGCAAACAGCACTTACGCTAACCCAAAACTGGTGCCTCAACCACAACCTCAGGGTTAACCCGAATAAAACGGAAATGGTACTCTTCACGAGGAAGCGACGCTTTAACTTTAAAGCCCCTTCCATTTTTGGCACCGAACTGCGCATCTCTGATGAGGTGTGTTCGGCGTCGACCGACAGTCAGAATTCGCCAGAATGCCGGGACCGTTCAAGTTTGAACGCGCGAGGACAACGAGAGGAGTGAGGGAAAGAGAGACTTTAACCAACTTTACGAATTAGCTTTTCACTGCACTTTATTTCCGTTTTAGGCCTAAAGTGCAACTTCACCGCGCGAATCGCTCTCGTTAGCACGGAGGCTTTTGCCGACCGGATTTCTGCCGTCGGGCGCGACGGAGATCTTGAGCAGCCTTCCCGGGAGCCGCCGCGAACGGATATCTTCTACGCGCTTGACGGATATCTTGCCGCGGGCAGAATCACGAAGCGCGACGCGTGACGGGAAAACGAGAGAGAGAACCGTGAGATTGAAAGAGCGTAGCGTTCGATTGTATACTGCAGCCGCGAGAGTCCACGGTTTCGAAAATTGACTTGTAGCTTCGAAGTTGCGCGATGAAGGTTGTTCTTAAACTGGAGAAGAAGAGAACTCGCTCCGACATGAGGAGCCCTTAAATATGAGACGAACGGAACGCGTGGTCGCTCGGGATTGGTTCAAGATCTATCGCCTGATCCTTGTTTTTCGCAATTTAACGGATTTAAGTCGTGGAATTCGGTTTTACGTGGCGCGAACGCGGACAAAGATTGCGCGTTCACGCACGACGGTAACGGGTGATCGCTACGCGAATCTAAACATGAAGAAAAACCAACGTAGCGAACGTTGCTCGGCGATTGGCGTTACAGCCGGCAAATTTCATATCTCGAATCCCGAACAAGGTGCGTTATCTAGGTGTCACCCTAGACAAAAGGCTCACGTGGAAAAGGCACGTCGCCAGGCTATCCCAGAAGGCTATCAATACCTACTGGGCCTGAAAGTCGATGTTTGCCAGGACCTGGGGCCTGAAACCTCATGTGGTCAAATGGATTTACACTGATATCATGATACCACAGATGACGTACGCCTCCCCTGTCTGGTAGATCTCCATGAAGAAGGCCACAGACAGAAGACTAACGGGAAGGGCCTACCGTCTGGCGCTAATGGGTATTACGGGCGCTTTCCACACCACGCCCACCCTGGCACTCGACCCTATTGGACGCACAGGAGCTTCAATGGTCCATGTTGCGTGGGGGGGGGGGGGCAAATGTGAGCCGCATTATAATTTTACGGTCAAACACCAAACTCGCCTCCCTAATAGGTGTGACTGGGAGTCTAACGCTGGAGAGTTTCTCTCTCCACAAGGCCTGGTCTGGTTTACAGACGGCTCAAAGAATAGAACCGGTGCAGGAGCAGGTGTCAGCGGTGTCAGCTCAAGGATTAGCTTCTCTTTAGCACTTGGGCAACACGCATCGGTTTTTCAAGTTGAAGTATCTTCTATCTTGGCCTTTTTTTTTTAATGTGGCGAAATGCATTACGCATACCCCGGCTCCCGGGGGGGAGTTTGGCACACATTGTAACCGAACTATTGTTACCTTCTATTTATTATTTTCGACCTACACCGGATCGGTTACTATATCCGATGTAACCACTATTTCTCGTAATAAACGAGCGAGGTTCGTGTCTCCAGGCACTGGAAAAGCGGAAAGGTTTAGGCGATTATCAATTAATTGGAGAATATATTGACTGGTATAAGTAAGGTATATTCTGAGTTTTAATCCGTTGTTGTTTTAATCTATTGTCAACACGACATGTGTATAACGCGACGACCCAGCGCGTAGAACAATGGCTTGGCACGCACGGAATGCGTGCAAGAAACGAAACTTCTAACGCTCGCTTGCTCGCGTATCGCCTCATATAACTAAATCGTATGGTATGTGTGTTTCCGCGGTTCTAACGCGCTAACGATGCGGAAGCGCCAATCGGACCCGCCGTATAAATACGGGAGGACAGATCGAGGTCCACACGTTAGGAACCTTACGGAAACGTACCGCTCGGAGCTGATAAGAAGATTCTTGGCAGGAATGCGGTGACGTAGGCAAGAATGCACACCCGATTGGTTGGCTTGGAAGGGGCGCAGCTAGGCTCACACGCAATTTCGGCTAGAGCGTTCTATTGGCCGAAGCAGTCACACGCACTACTCGAGTCGCGTGACGAAGAGAGGGGATCAGACGTACTCAGTGTGAGCGAGATAGTGCGAATCGAGCGATTACAGGAACCTCAACGGCGTAGGCACAAAATTCAGAATACTGCTGATATTGTCATGACGTAAAACTTTCTTATTTTCCTATTCTTATTATAAAATATTCAAATCAGTATTGACATTGACATTTTATAGCACATATTAATACTTGTATATATTATTGTATATGTATAATCCTATCTTTAATTAACACCACAAATTAAAATCTTTCTATTATATATATATATATATATATATATATATATATATATATATATATATAATATATATATATATATATAATAGAAAGATTTTAATTTGTGGTGTTAATTAATATATATAATTAATTAATATATATAATATATATATATATATAATAGAAAGATTTTAATTTGTGGTGTTAATTAAAGATAGGATTTATATAGGATATATATATACAGGGTGTTAGAAAAGTCTGGCAACGGTCGAATATCTAAAACAAAAAGCATTTTAGAGAAAAATGGTTCAGACATGTATTTATGGTTTCGCAGGAGCTATTAGGTGGTGCCATTGGTTTGACCTTGAAGAGTCATTTGAAGGTCACGTGAAGGTCACCTCAATTTTTTAAAATGGAACCTCCTATTTTTTATTACATATTCTTGTAGCTGATCTCAAGAGCTTTCCAAAACACTATAATAAAATGTTTTTTCATTAATTATTTTTCGAGTTATAAGGCTTCAAAGGTACAATACCGCCGGCATTAGCGTTAACCGAGATGTACCACGTGGAGGTTGCACGGTCGGATTTACATCTCTTGTGTGTGCGAACGTCTGTGTGTGTGCGTGCGTGTGCGTGTGTAAACGGGTTTTTATTCAATTAAATGTTCAAATTGTCTTCCGTCTGCTGCTTGACAATGACCTAATCGTTGATAAAATTCATTTAAAATGTTTATAATATATATATATAAGGAAAATGTCGCTTCAAATGTCCCAAGGAACCTCCCATTTTCCGCTTACGCAGTCGTTTTGGGACACCCTGTATATATATATATATATATATATATATACAGGGTGTCCAAGACCACCCGTCCACCCCTATTAAAATGGCGGAGAGTGATTTTTATTGAAAACTAAAAAAATTTTAATAACTAATTCGGGTACGCTCTATCGAATGGTGGTAGTTGCAATTTCCGGTACTAACCGGAAATAGGATTTTCAGACCGGAAGTCGTTTTTTTTAAATAGGACCCGGTATTTTTCACTGCATACTTAGATTGTATGAAAAAAAAAATAAAAGTTTTGTCTCACACGTATTTCTCTAAAATGCGAGTATCAATCACAAAACGATTATTAACACTTTCGGTACTACCGCCGCCTATTGGCGGCATCCACGAAACGTTCACTGGGTACTACCGCCGCCTATTGGCGGCATTCACGAAACGTTCTCTGGGTCCTATCGCCACTCTACCTAAAATCGGCATTTACGAAAAGTTATGACTGTCGCGGTACGAATGAAAAGTTTAGTGTCAATCACGCTCGAGATTTCTATGAATACCGGAAAACACGTTTTCGCGGCTTATGCTGCCGGACAGTGCAACCACTCTGGTGGAAAACTTCCTCGTACCGCGAGTGTACTACCGCGGCCAACGCCTCCGTACCGAAAGGGTTAGGACTGGTATACAGATTGTACGCAAAAAAAGTAAAAGTATGTATTTTCTCAGATGTTTTTCTCGAAAATGCCTCCATTGGACGGAAAATTAACTCCAATGTATGAATTCACATTTTTTAAATTAAAGATGTAATTTTTAATAATGAATTTGCACATGTTACAGGACAAACAGTAAAGGACAATACCTTTTCTTAAATAAATTAATAAACAACTTAACAGAAATAAACTATGGAAATAAACAAAAGTGTAACAAAGATTAATTGTGGAAATAAACATGAAATAATTAGGTATCTAATATTGGTTCACGTAACTTGAAAAAACGAGTGTAGATGGAAAAGTGTTTAACTTTGGAATTCAAATGGGCCACCATTCTGCGTAATACAGAGGTGTATCTTGTTTTGGAAGGAATCGACAGCACGAAGAATTTCATCAGCATTTAACAATCGAATTGCTTCTTTTATTCTTTCTATCATATTCTCTCTTGTCGTTGGGCGTTCCCGGTACACCAGGTCTTTAATTCTTCCCCACAAATAATAATCAAGGACGGTGAGATCAGGTGACCGAGGTGGATATGTAACTGGACCATATTTTCCTATCCACTTATTGGGAAACATTGCATTCAATTTTGTACGAGCAGCTCTCGATGTATGTGCGGGACATGCGTCTTGCTGGAACCACATGTCCACTCGCAATTGCAGTGGAATATTTTCTAGTAAATCTGAAAGATCTGTTTCTAATAAAGCACAGTATTTAGCACTGTTAAGATTCCCCTCAAGAAAAAGAGGACCTACGATCTGATTTGCAAAAATGCCGCACCAAACATTGATCTTCCAAATGTGTTGATGATCTATGGCTGTCGCCCAATGAGGATTAATATCTGACCAATAACGGGAATTCCAAGAATTACCATCTTCATCACTTTTAAATGTACATTCATCAGTGAATAAAATTTTGCGATGAAAATCATGTGGTTGTTGTCTTATCCAGTTACAAAATTCAAGTCTTTGAAGAAAATCATCATGATACAATGTTTGATAGTGCGTCATTCTGTAAGGGTGCCATTTCTGATCTTCGAAGATATACGAAATTATAGATTTACTTATACCAGATACTCTTTCTGTATGTCTTAAAGAATTATGAGGATTTAAATTTGTAAATGCAAGAATGTCTGCCGTTCTTGTATCTCTAACTGGGCATTTGATCTTTTTCCCTTTATTATAATGAGGTTGAATAATGCCTTCATTTTTAATTCGTTTAGCCAAACGTGAAAAAACTTTTCTAGAGTGAGGAAACCGGTGAGGAAAACGTTCTCGCCACAACGTTTCGGCTGTAGAAAATCTACCTCTACACTCTATCAGAATCTGTAACATATCATATGCTTCCTGATTTGAATATACCATAACGGAAGCTTACTGATTGTAAATTCTGCAACCGAAATAGAGAAAATGAATGAAAACAACTTTATCGAGTATTGGCAAGTCGAGTCCCAAGAGTCATCTATGACTGGAGCTCGAGATAATGGCAAGAAATTTCAAAACATTAAAAGCGAGAGTAGGGGAATACTTATAAATACTGATAAATAAACATGAATCCAATATTTGGTGTAATCGGTACCTTAACACTTTACCGACCGATAACCTATAAATAGGCTTTTTGTCGCCGACGCATATCATTAATATCATTAACACTAAACCTACCAAGTATTAAAAGTATCTGGTAAATGATGCCTTATAAACGTGGCAACATTAAATTTATTGAGATTGTCCGTAATTTTTAATATAATATAAAAGATTTTATTAAATCTAATAATCCTATAATAACAGGAAGCGGGTAATTTTATCTGAGCATACGAAAAGCACAGATACTCCGTGGCGACAGTCTAAACCGAAACGGAGCCGGCGCCAGGGAGTATCTGCAGCTGAGCGGCCGGTCGGAAGTGCGTATGCTGTTCAACCGCTAGCGGTCGTTAAAGTGTTAATAATCGTTTTGTGATTGATACACGCATTTTCGAGAAAAACGTATGAGACAAAACTTTCATTATTTTTTTCATACAATCTAAATATGCAGTGAAAAATACCGGGTCCCATTTTAAAAAAACGATAGAGCGTACCCGAATTAGTTATTAAAATTTTTTTAGTTTTCAATAAAAATCACTCTCCGCCATTTTAATAGGGGTGGACGGGTGGTCTTGGACACCCTGTATATATATATATATATATATATATATATATATATATATATATATATATATATCACATCACCAGGCCTCTCTATCTTGCATCGTGTTAATGGCGATGCCTTTTTATTATTCGAACGCGATTGGCGATACAAGCCTTAGAGCACCGATTTCTTTTAATTATACAAAATTTACTCGCGACACGCGAGTTTCAATCTTAGAAATGCAGCCATTCCTGGGCTATACAGACTTGTCTGTAACGTAGAAAAAAGCTTGCATTCGGCAAGTTATAATATTGAATGAGAGCCTCTCTGGGCTATACAGACTTAGTGTGTGAAATAGAAAAAGGCTTGCAAAAGCAAGTTACAATCTTTGAATGAGAGCCTCTCTGGGCTTACGCATATTGCGCTGAGAACGAATTTACCGCGGTGACTACTGCGTCCTAACAGGATCGTGTCCAGACACAGAGTGATCTATCTGCTGCTCGCATCGACCTCCTTCGATCGCGATCGAGAGGGGATCGATGCGCGCGCATCCCACAGGTGGATAGATCCTGTGATCCTTTTCTAAGACAAGGATGACGCGTGACGCAGCGAGCCATCGTGGTGGGGATCGATATCGATACTCGCGTCGCACGAGATATCGATATTAGAGATCGCGGTTTTGGACGTGTACTAAAATACACGTCTACACGTGGTACGTGTATTTACATACACGTGAAACGGGGATCTCTAATCGATATGTGGCCAACACGGTCACAACATAGAACTAAAATTGAAGAAATTACAATGTCTTGTTCAATGATCACTCTCGAAATAGGTAGTCGAAATAGTTAGTCGAAATAGGTAGTCGAAGCGAATTCGGATTACACACTGTCGTCAGGATAGTGGAAGCGAATTTGGCACTGCGTCTTTGAAGTTATTCTTTTCACATTGGAGGCCTCAGTTACGGAGGAGTGTACGGTTCGGGTCGGGTATATCGGTCTGAGACCACTACTAATCAAACAATAAAACTTCTTTATTTTTCATTATTTTTTTATAGGACTTTCACTAACATATTTGATGCATTTTTTAAATGAAAATGATTACCAAATATGATATAATTCCGATGATATTTGCTTGTGTAAAGAACGACGGAAGTTTCGGACGCAAAGAAGGATAGCGTCGGGCAAAGAAAGTGACTCGGAGAGTCTTTCGACTTCGACTGCTCGGTCTTCGCCACGTTGCACAGTGCGCTGATAAGCGAATGATGTTTCAAGCAGTGGTTCAGAATGAAATAAAATCATGTTACACGCACTTTTGAAGTGAAACTTCTTTTGGCGGGGTGTAAGCCTATTCGCGTCACGGAATTCGCGACACGAAAATGCGTAACGGAAATAGTGGGGATGGTGAGTAAGGCCAGCGCGTTACCAACACCCTCTAGGTGGTGTTGGTGTTACTCGCTTTCGTGTCGCTGGCAGCTGTCTTAGGGCCGATTCAGGGCGGATTCATACTAGGGTTTCCTACGACGGGTTGTCCGAGGACGTTTCCCATAATTTTCGTGCGGGTTGACAAGTCCCGCTGTGCCCCTGCTAAGCGTGGCAGAAAGAAAAGTGGTCACTATTTCCTCGGTAGTTTACCTGAAGGAGTTGTGGAGCCCATAGAGACCTTTTTTTCTGCCACGCTTAGCAGGGGCACGGCGGACTCCTCCACCTCCGCTCGAAAATAGGAAATAGCCGCGAACAAGCCGTCCGCGGAAACTCCACTAGGGACGGAACTCTTCTTCCAACCACATATACATATACAGGGTGGTCCACGCAACTTGCACACCTATAATAACTTCCAAAGTATGCGTTGCACGAAAAAGTTTTGTATATAGAAGTTGCATGGTTTGAAGGGGTGCATTATGTAGAATATATATTTTTTTTACAGGTGGAAGCGTTTCGGAGATTGGAAGGTCGACTTTGTTTTTTTTAATGAAATACTATACTTTTTATACTAAAATATGGAAGAATGTCGAATTCTGAGTAAAACAGTATTGACCTTCATTAGCCCTAAACCTAATAATTAACGAGTAATTGCACTTGATTTCCTGAAAATTTTCTTCGCGTTATATCAAGTTAGAAATTCAACCTTGTCACAGATTTCTGCAGGACAGCTTCTTAACATATTACGCGAAGAAAATTTTTAGGAAATAAAGTGCAATTACTCGTTAATTATTAGGTTTAGGGCTAATGAAGGTCAATACTTCTTTACTCAGAATTCGACATTCTTCCATATTTTGGTATAAAAAATATAGTATTCCATTTAAAAGAACGAAGTCGACCTTCAAATCTCCAAAACGCTTCCACCTGTAAAAAAAATAAATACACTATATAATGTACCCCTTCAGACCATGCAACTTCTATATACAAAACTTTTTCGTGCAACACATACTTTGGAAGTTAATATAGGTGTGCAAGTTGCGTGGACCACCCTGTATATGGTATCAAAAATTATTTCGGATACACCGGAAAATAATGAAATGTTCATTTTAGGGAACCAATAGTGTCATTTCGCCCAGAACGATACTTTGCAACTGTACGTACCATGTAAAAATTTCATACGCCACACAGTGGACGAAATTTGGACGAAATCTGTGTCAAAATCAAAGTACTTTCGATAGAAATGAGGTACAGAGCGATGATTTTTTTTCCAAAATCAAAGCTGAAACTTTGCAGAATATGGGAAAAATAGGGATAAAAATCAATATAACGAAGTACTTGTACGTTTAGTTGTCGTATATCATTTGACGAACGATCACTTGACGTATTGCTGCGATTGTCGCTGGCACTCCTTTGTAGGTAAATAGGCTGTGTGTGACTGTAATGTAATTTGAATTAGATATCTATTTTCCATAATTATGTTTTCATTTGCACAGGAAGTAAGGTAAGTATTAAATCTTCTTAACTTACGTCGTGTTACGTACGGGGACTTCGCCTGCGTGACTCTCTTATCACTTTCTTGAGTCCTCGTGTTTATAGAAAAGATCTGGCAACCTACGCCTAAATAAACAGTTCCTTCTCATAGGAAAGTATATGCATCTGGGAGGAATGTCACCCAGATGTTCTATACCCCCACTGCCATTTATTAACGAAAACCCAGCTATGTATATAAAGGGCTCAAGCCTGGCCATAGACGGGTTAGTACGAGACTGAAATTGGAACAACACACATCGTGAGATAGGGTTTATAGTCCCTTTCAATCATAACCTTCAAACCAACTTATTCGAGGCAAGTTGTATTAAAAGTCACCCCCGCATTTCTCAGTGCGTCAAAATCGAGAGTTCGGGATTTAGCATCCGCGACATATATTACAACCTACAAGTGTACCCACATTTTCGGTTAAAGAATATACATTACTTTATTTTTAGACAAATCGAGAGTCTTTAAATC
The DNA here is from genome assembly GCA_916610255.1 of Lasioglossum lativentre. Lineage (NCBI taxonomy): Eukaryota > Metazoa > Arthropoda > Insecta > Hymenoptera > Halictidae > Lasioglossum > Lasioglossum lativentre. Next base: position 17,963,607 of record OU744359.1, on the reverse strand, counting down.
TCATTTCCATATCCAGATAAGAACTCCAGTACCAGCAATTAATCCCACAACGATAAACCTTTACCGCTCGAGGTTTATCGATAATTCTTTAAGTTACGAGAGCCGATTTTCAAATACCTTACCTACACCAAATCCTGTGACACCCGGTGATGAAATAGGCACCGGCTAGTTCACAACCTCCTCCCTAGTGGCGACCCGGTGATGAAACAGGCATCGGCTAGTCCACGACACCCTCTCCTACCTTAGTGACCTATCCTCCCTAGTGGCGACCCGGTGGGGCAACAGGCATCGGTTAGTCCACGACAACCCATCATGTGACACCCGGTGATGCAATAGGCACCGGCTAGTTCACGACAAATCCCGTACATATAAACAAACCTCGGTCACGTCATTTCTGCCAGCCCTCGGCTCGTAACATTCGTATCAACAAATGTATTAACTTCCGATGATAAAAATAAAAGAATAAGGTATCAGCAGAAGTTAAAATCTCCCTACGTTTCCCATATTCTACAAAGTTTCGGCTTTAATTTGAAAAATAAATCGTCGCTCTATATCTCATTTCTAATAGAAAGTTTTTTGATTTTGACACAGATTTCGTCCAAATTTCGTCCACTGTGTTGCAAAGTATCGTTGTGGGCGAAATGACACTATTGGTTCCCTAAATTGAACATTTCATTATTTTCCGGTGTATCCGCAATAATTTTTTATACCACATATATGTGGTTGGAAGAAAAGTTCTGGCGCTAGTGGAGTGTCCGTGGCGGGCAGTTCGTACGCGGACAGTTTGTCCGCGGATATTTCCCATTTTCGAGAGGGTGGACAAGTCCGCCGTGCCCCTGCTAAGCGTGGCAGAAAAAAAGGTCTCTATGGGCTCCACAACTCCTTCAGGTAAACTACCGAGGAAATAGGAACCGTTCCTGCCACTTGGTGACCACTTTTCTTTATCGCGGTACTTGTCAACCCGCACAAAATTTATGGGAAATGTCTCTCTACTATGAATCGGCCCTTATATACCCCCACTACTCACTGCTGAGGTTGGGGAGCAAGGCCAGCGCGTACTATGGCGAAAACACCGGCGGAACGAGCAAAAGAGTTTTGTGATCGAAAACGTGCTAACAAACCACCTAAACAGCCAGCAAAATCTAACCGCCATCGTTGTCGCGAATACAGAGCACGACAAATAGCATTACGGGCTAATATTAACAGAAATTCCACAAGCCGTATCTAGTCAACAGCGATCTCAGGATTATAGACAAAGGAACGCGGATTTGCGAATTGACGCTCAACCATCGATCACTTTTGGTTCGATCGATAAGTACGCCATACACAGATTTAATTGCTCATCGAAACGTTCATAAAGAATTTAAAAAAAAAACAAACGTGTGCAAAACCACGCTCGGCAGAAGTGAAACTTCTTGCAGTCTAGTAATGTTTAGAAGTAAATTAAGATTGGAAATGGTAAATAATCCTAATGAAGCGACAACAAGATCAGGAACAACTCTCGATGCAGTGTTTGCAAAACATTTAAACAAAATTGAATCAATAATATTTATATCATATTTTAGCTATCACAAGCCAATTGTTTCAATGTTAGAATCATAGAAAAAATAATGAACGATCAACATTTGCGACGCAAAGAAGGAGAGCGTATGAGAAAGAAAGAAACATAGTTTATAGCATTTCCCATACGCTCTCCTTCTTTGCGTCGCAAATTTTGATCATCCATTATTTTTTCTATGATTTTCTATGATTCTAACATTGAAACAATTGGCTTGTGATAGCTAAAATATGATATAAATATTATTGATTTAATTTTGTCTAAATGTCTTGCGAGTTCGGCTCGAACCGTCGAACGAGTCAGACGTGTTTGCAAACAGGGGGTAACCAGGGGGTCTCATTTGAGAACAATTTAAGAAGTATGAACGTCTCGGGTCCCATCGAAATCACCGACACAGATTTTTCCGACACGGTTTTCACCGACAACATTTCACCGACTCCAGATTTGACCGACAATAGCTTTGGCCGACAACGTCTTTAACCGACAACAATTTTGACCGACACGATTTTGACCGACATCGAATTTGACCGACAACAATTTGAGACGACCACAGTAATAACCAACAGTAACACGATTTACAACGATATGCATATGATTTACACTAATAAGGATGTGCTATCTCATCGATTATATACTTTTTCTTGATATAGTGAATTAGAGGACAGATTTACCAAGAAACACAGTGAAACCAAACCGAACAGAATGTATTTGTATATAATTGATATGTTCTTAAAGTATTAGATACATTATATTATTCTCAAAATAGCGAAGGAAGTCCCTTTGACTAATAATGAATATAATAAAAATTTCGGTAAATATTTACTTTAGGGGAGGCATCTCCGATGACCTTGACCTTGACATACGTTATCAAGGACAACATTCTGAACAACTTTTGTTATCAGACCTACCCGGCGCTCGGTCTTAGTTTTCGAGATATTCGCGAAAGTAGAGTGTTGGAGTAGGTTTCATTGGGATGGATGAAATGTATGGTACATGGTTATCGTAGAATTAACAATTTCGACATTTTGAACAACTTTTTCCTTTTCCAACATAGGGAGGTCGCTTTTAGTTATCGAGATATTCACAATTTCTTCTGCGTGGTCGGGCCGGCCGTTAGGCCTAACTAAACTAAAAGCGATCTCTCTATGTTGGAAAAGGAAAAAGTTGTTCAAAATGTCGAAATCTATAACATATTTAAATTTATTAAATATCTATTTATATCAATGAAAATCCGGAAAATTCTAACGAAGTTTTTTGCAATTATCTCGAAAACTAAGACCGAGCGCCGGGTAGTTATATGTAATGACAAAAGGTGTTCAGAATGTTCTCCTTGACAACATATGTCAAGTTCAAGGTCATCGGAGATGCCTCCCCTAAAGTAAATATTTACCAAAATTTCAAATACATTTGATGGACTGTATAACAACAAAAACATGTATGACAACGAAAATATTAACATAATAAATAACAAAAATTTAAGCTTCCTTCAATTAATTGTGCGATAAAAATAATGGTTGCAAGGAGAATAATATTCCCGTTGTTCATAACTTGCCTAGATCAATAGAGCAAAGATTTTAAGTACATTCGATAAATTGTGTAACAAAAACATTAATTACATTAAATTTATTATAATCTAATATTATGTGCTAATGCCTGCAAAAAATTTGTGGCGGTGTAATGGTTACGATTTCTGAGTATTTGTTGAATACGTTCCTCTGCAAGTCTATCCTTCTTCTTTTGGTGGAAGCAACAATTTTAATTCGTTGAAAGCATTCGAAATTTCTCTTGGTTCTAAAAATGCTAGAGATGGAATTTGTCTTATTACGGAACTAAATGATTCATCTGTACCATATCGCTGTACCAAACCATTCTTTTGTATCTCACGATACACGGATTGGCACAGATGAAAAAACAGCCTTTTAATTTGGCAGTAGGGAAGATTAATGTAATTGCGTTCATTGCCGCAATTTCGAAGTCAATTAAAATATATTCAGGATTTAATAAAATTCCGAATTCTTCAGCTGTAGAATTAATTATCCGTAGCAGGAGTATGTAATTGCTTTGCCGCTTCGAAGACAATAATGCATATATCAGTGGAACTACGATACTATTCCCACTATCTTCATCTGTAATACTTGCATGAATGGAATATAATTGCTTCATAACTTTTGGAAGTTTTTTAAAGGTCCAGTCCATTAGCCAGCATTTACTCTTAGATAATATTTTTAAATTTTCCCGCGTAGTGAATAGTATAATGCAGTGTGAACCATCTTTCACAACTTTCCCAAATTGCTCTCCATTTAGGGTTTTTGATAATTCTTCTGGCAAATACAATTCTGAAATATTTTGTGGTTCAGGAATTTTTAATTTGATTCGTACATAGCGTATTTGTGAATTTAAATTCTTGTCACTCGGAAGTTATGCCCGGGTATCCTTATTTACTTCTAATTTTAAATTTCTAATAATAACGCTAGGTTTTTCATTAGTATTACTTGCCATTTGTTTTCATTTTATTGCAAGATTTTAATATATCGCAACGTGATACCTCAGGAGCATGATTATGCTTTAGTGTATCATGCTTTCGGATAATGTGTTCATTATTAGAATATACTGTATTGGCTGTAGCTGTACAATCACAACCATTGCCATTTCTTCCTCTTCTTTCACACGTCCAATAGTATAAGTCATTTCTGTTCCTACTTTTGTTGAATATAAAACCGTCTATACAAATCATTACCTTTCGTTTACTTGATAATATAATTTCTGCAATAACAGAGTTATTACTTTTTGCAGAATTTGTAGCTTCTACAGATGATGCTGCTATTTTCTTCTTTAACTATTCAGTGCACTAACACTTTTACGTTTATGTAAAAATATAATTATTTCACAATAAGAATTGTAGTTCTAACGAATACGTACGATGCGACTCGGATCTCGAAAATACGCTAACTGAGGTAATGTTTGTAGAAGAGATACGCAGTTGACTAACGTTGTTGTCAAACAATGTTACTATTGGTTATTTCTGTGGACGTCTCAAGTCGTTGTCGGTCAAATACGTTGTCGGTCAAATTCGATGTCGGTCAAAATCGTGTCGATCAAAATCATTGTCGGTTAAAGACGTTGTCGGCCAAAGCTATTGTCGGTCAAATCTGAAGTCGGTGAAATGTTGTCGGTGAAAACCGTGTCGGAAAAATCTGTGTCGGTGATTTCGATGGGACCCGAACGTCTCTGAGTACAGTAATGTTCATTCAAACAAGTCAACGAGCTCAACAAAAGTAACAACAGAAAGTGCACCCTTGACGTATGCAACCAAGTATTACATTCCCCACTAAAGAACAAGCGATTGTCATGGATGCAATCGATGGTGTGTCCATCAAAGAATTCATAGTAGCAGTAGCTAAAGTTATTTCACCGGTTAATATCAGATTCGCCTCTAGAATTTCGAACGGCAGGATCTGTATGTACCTCGCCAACCAACACCTTGTAGAAAAACTTACCGACACCGATGTAAACATAAGCACCAACGAGTTACTATTAAATCAAGAACAGCAAAGGAAAGCAGACCCGAGGACAACTGTCCAGCTCCCTTCAAGGACTTCGAGTCGTAAATTTGTCGTCCTAAACAAGGGACCTTTTTAGGAGGAATCGAAGACGCGAGGACAGCTCTCCAAATCTCGTCAAGGACTTTGCCTCATAAATTTGCCGTCCCAAACAAAGGACCTTTTTACAAGGAATCGAGCAGCGACGGTCAAGTACGCGTCACGTTGAGTACACGTGCACACTCCGGGACAGTTTCCCTTTGGGCCACCCCTGCGAGGCCTTACGCACTGAGCGTGGGAAATTTGGGACGCCCACGACATCTTCCCCCGCAAGACTGCTACGCGACATCGACTTAGCGGAGGAGACTACCCTCTTGATTGGACCTCACGACGCCCCACCAAAGACGCATCCTGGAACCAGAGGTCCGATAAAAGGAACAGAGAAAAAGGCAGCAAGGACTCTCTTTCGTACAATTTCGTTGTCAACACTCAACCTATTTGAAATACAGAGAAAGTTTTCTAACTAGTTATATATTAACATTTTTCTCATTAATTCCCTTCCCATGTAGAGCCGCGTTCGGAGTTTAGTACCTTGGTACTTTAAGGCGTTTGAACCCCTGCCGCGAAAATTGATCAATTTAACCGGTTGTGCCATCTGTAGGCAAGTTTCGTCATTTCGCGAATTAGACGTACATAACAGTGGTGACAGCGGTGAGATTCGCCAACTTTCGAGTGCGCGCTTTTCAAAAGAACACATTTGTGACTTACAATAGAATTCGAACCGAACCAATAGTGTATTTTAATTAAATAAGAACAATAACATGGTGCAGGTGAACATTGAACTGTGAATTACAAACTGAACTCAACGGACAATCGTGCCACTCTTCCCTCCTGGGTTTTAGCGTGGTTTCCCCAGTTTCCCCAGCGTGGTTTTAAAGCAACCCTGAAATCACTGGCAATCACCGGGTACCTGCTGCGTACCTGCCATCCTGATAGCTACATATTCAACATCGATTCAAAGAAGGGAACAACATCCAGTAAACGAACCTCTGGAATTCAGAAGCAGCGGACATCGTCAACTCATCAGCAGCTCAAGCGTAAGACACACGTTCGTTGTTTCTATCTCGAGTGACCTGTCAGGATTAGATCAGTTTTGTATTTAGACTAAGGTAGATTAATTATCTAGTGTAAAAATGAGTAACGATAGTCGATCGACTAGCTCGTGGGTTGTCGCGTGCCCGCAGGGAACTTCACGGTCTAATAGCTCTTCCGATTTCTCTCTTGAACTTACCCGTTGGCATGACCCTGAGGTCATGCGAAAGGAAATTAAACCATTTGTTCGGCCACCGGGGTATCAACCCCCATCGCTTGTGTCTGAACAGTACGAAAATTCGAATATAGAGGAATTATCTTCTACTTCCGCTATTTCTAATGTCGAATCCGACGACGGATGCCAGCCAGGAAATCTACACCGGTGAAGGAGTTTACGAGATTATGCCGCGATATTTGGAAGGCGGTAAAGTTGAACGAACGGCAATTTCTTGTTAAAATAATAGAGAAAAAAATAATTAAGGACGCGAAAAGTCACATCCGACGACGACGAGAAACATATAATCTAGAAGAGTTACTAAAATCTTTAGAACGTGCATTTACCCCAAGGTACACTCTCGACACCCTCCAAACTCGTATGTCTAATATGTACCAAGAGATCGGAGAATCCGCACTCCGGTACGGGAATCGAGTCAAGGAATTATTAGACGATATACTTGACGCGATTGATGTAGACTGTAAGCAGGACGTCGCATATGGAGTGCGGACTAGGGCCATTGACAACGCCTGCAGTTGTTATATTACGGGATTGAGTAGTACAATCGAGACTCAGGTCCGTCAAGGAAAACCCGCGACTCTCCAAGCAGCCATTGATTTGTCGATGGACGAGGAGGAACATCAAAAGAATAGAGCTCGTGTTCGTCGCGAAAAAATCGTGCGATACGATCGTCGCGAACGTGGACAGGAACGAAGATTCGACACGAGACGTCCTCACGAGGAAATAGAGACCGTTTGGGTAAACGAAATCCGGGCAACACGAAGCGGTGATGATCGCCGTTCACGCCTTTACTGCCATACCTGTCGGAAACCGGGTCATGCATCGGAAAACTGCAGTAGCTTCAAACGGCGGGAGGTCTCTATGTGCACTTATTGTAAACGGAAAGGTCATAATGAGCTTAATTGTTTTACCAAGCGCGATCGGGAACGACGTAGCGATAATCACCCGTCATCATACATTGCGCCTGGGCGTAATTTAAACTCCAATCTCGCTCTTCAGCGCTACGAGGAGTGTAGCAATAAAAACGCGACCCGATTCTACCAAGTTAACTACGATCTCAGCCGAAACCGAACAACTCAACTCCCCATCATAATTTTAGATCATCGTCTTTTCCATAACAGCCAAGGGTATTTCCTCATTGACACCGGTTCACAATTGAATCTAATTAAAGAAAGTGCGATTTCTCCAGAGGTTCGTATTAACACTAACATTTTTTATCATTTAAGAGGCATCGGGACAGGAACTCGTCGAACCTATGGAGAAATTACTCTCAATATGCAGGATGTCGAAATAAAATTTCAAGTAGTTGACCATAGCTTCCCCATATAACAATCTGGAATTATTGGAATGGAATTCCTCACCAAACAACAGGCTCTTCTAGCTTTTCGAGAAAAATTGTCAAGCTCACTGATCTTAGGGAATAAAGAAATTCCGTTTTGTAACCACCCTTCGTTCGACTTACCGCCGCGAACTAAAACGTTAATTAAAATTCCTACTAACACTCCAAATTTAAGGGAAGGTTACGTTAGGGAAATAGATTTCGGACCGGGAGTGTACGTAGGATAGGCAATTGTTTCACAAGATCAGGGCCATGTAAAATTATTCGCCATTAATTGTACGTATGATCAAGTCAATATTACTCTACCTCCGGTCGAACTGGAAGATTTTGAGGCTCAACCCCCATTAGCCCGTTCTGCTCGAATCGGTAAACCAGGTATAGACGACCAACGCTCTTCTGCCGAGAGACTTTCAAAGCTTTCTGGCCTTCTTAAATTAGATAGTTTGAACGAGGAAGAAAGAGTTAGTATCTTATCAAGTGTTGCTACTTACGCATACCAATTTCACTTACCCGGAGATAAGTTAGAGTCCACCACCACCGTAAAACATAAAATAATTACCACCGATGAGAGCCCGCTAAACACCAAACAATACAGATATCCTCAGATCCACAAGGAAGAAATTCGAAAACAAATCCAAGACCTTCTTAATAATAAAATCATCGAACCCTCTGATTCCCCGTATAATTCACCTATTTGGATCGTACCGAAGAAGCCGGATTCGTCAGGTGAACCTCGTTGGCGAATGGTCATCGATTATCGCAGACTTAACGAAAAAACAATTAACGATGCTTACCCACTTCCTAATATTACGGATATTCTCGATTCATCAGGTACCTATGGACCCCTCTTCTAAATCAAAAACCGCATTTTCTACTCTTTTTGGACACTACGAGTTCAATAGAATGCCCTTTGGACTTTGTAACGCACCAGCCACCTTCCAGAGGCTTATGGATCGCCTCCTTGTCGGTCTACAGGGTATCGAATTATTCGTATACATGGATGATATAGTCGTCTATGCTAATTCACTCGAAGAACACTCTAGAAAATTAAACACTCTGTTAGGTCGGTTGCAAAACGCTGGGCTGGCACTTCAACCGGAAAAGTGCATATTCCTTCGTAAGGAAATATATTAGCTTATTTAGGGCACCTCATCACTAACGAAGGAGTGAAGCCGGACCCCGGTAAAATTAAAGCCGTCGAATAGGAAAACAATTAAATCCTTTTTAGGGTTAATTGGATACTATCGCAGGTTTATTAAGGACTTCGCGAGACTCGCAAAACCCATGACCCGATTGCTAAAAAAGAGTACTCCATTCTTCTGGAACCATGGTGCGCAAGAAGCGTTTGAGAACCTAAGAGACATTATCTGTCAGCAACCCTCCTACAATATCCGGATTTTCGCAAATCATTTATAGTCACTACCGATGCCTCCAACTATGCCCTCGGTGCTGTCCTCAGTCAGGGTGATATAGGCAAAGATCTTCCTATTGCCTATGCATCGAGAACATTGAACGACACCGAAACAAATTATTCTACCTCTGAAAAAGAATTACTCTCCATAATTTTCGCTGTTACTCATTTTCGCCCCTATCTGTATAGCCATAAATTTATTCTTGTCACGGACCATCGACCTCTAGTTTGGCTTCTCAACACCAAAGATTCAACTTCCAAATTAATACGATGGAGAATAAAATTGAACGAGTATGATTACAATATCGTATACAAGCCAGGACGCGTAAATTCAAACGCGGATGCTCTTTCCCGTAACGTTTCGAATGAGGTTTTGCAACAAACGGCAGTGGAACTTGAAAGGGATTCCCACTCCAGATGTCAGGAAAAGATGCTTGTCCGCGCGGACAAAGCACCGGTTACTGATTTCGAAACGGGTGACGATCCTGGCAAAGTATCTCAATGTCTTGAATGTGAAGATTCCGTTGCCGCCTGCATCTTTGCTAGCGAGAAGTTGGCGGAAGAGAAAGGAAATCTATCCCAGGTAAACAACAAACCCGCATCCTACACCCAAACACTTGATGGAAACACCCCAAAATCCTACAACATTTGCATGACCACCAAACAAGACGAGACTGTAAATCGTGTCCCGGGGAGTCAAGTAAGGACCCTTCTCCCTGCAACGATGGAAAATCTGCCTGTACGCTATGTCGGTGTTCCGGTTCTGCGCGCAAATTCCCAGACCGTCTCCAAGGACAGGCTGCAGTGTAAACGAGAAGCGACGAAAAAACCCGTACTCGCAACGAGGGAAATCTCGCCTGTACGCCATGTCGGTAGTTCCGGTATGCGCGCAAATTCCCGTACCGTCTCCATGGACAGGCTGCAGTGCACGCATCGAGGGAAGTTTTTATGGGACACGATTGACTCCGACGCTATCCAAACAGACGCTATCCCTTATTCAAAAGAACATGACAATCCCAATCAAGATCTGTAGATCGCCATCCAAGATTTCGACACAAATAAATTATACACCCTAACTTCCTCATGTTTTACCTACAGTAAAGATTTCCTATCTCTGAGGAGAGACCACATAGTTCATTTCATTTCAGCCAACTACGAGTTAACTTCTGCAACTAGTAATGAATTATTCGAACAAGGGAAGTTCTCCATCCATGAACTACGCAATGTAGATGCCAACGTAGGTGAAGCCATTGCCATACGATCCGGTCGAACCTACATTTTTCACTTAATTACTTAGGAAACCCCCAACTCACCTACTAGCCTTACAAACATCGAATTGTGCATTCGTAGTTTAAAGAATTTAATGAAGGGACTTGGCCTCTTTACTTGCAGTGCATCGAAAAATCGTAACGATTTAGACCAAATTTCTTGGGTCGATATAGAACAATTATTCAAGACTGTTTTCTCGACGGAAGGGTATACTATCACTATATGCTCGAACGATCTAAAATTTCCTTTGAAGCCGACCAAGGTCGTATTATTACAGAATATCACGAATCTACAGTAGGTGGCCACAAGGGGATTTCTAAATTATATAACCGTATTCGTGAAGATTTTTATTGGAAGGGAATGCGAAGAGACATCATGGGCCTTATCAGTACTTGCCCCAGTTGCCAAAAGTTTAAATTAGTAAGGAAGGGGATTAAACAACCCCTTCGTATTACAGACCCCCCCAACAAGCATTCGACAAGGTACAGTTAGACATTGTTGGACCCTTACCAGTAACCGGTAATTTGACAAAATATTCAGATGCTATCCCTCTCCGAGCAATAGATGCAGTCTCTGTTGCTTCTGCACTCGCAGAACAATTTATTTCTCGTTTCGGATGCCCAAAATCCATCCACACTGATCAAGGTAGCAATTTTATGAGTAGAATAATGAAATGCTTTTGCCGCATCTTCAAAATCCAACAAATTAAATCTACAGCATACCATCCCCAATCATTAGGTCCGCTCGAACGCGCTCACCACGTTTTCATTGAATATTAAACACTATTGCACTAAGAGATTGGGATAAATGGATACGATTCTGCATGTTTTCCTATAATACATCAGTTCACGAGTCTACAGGATTCACTCGCCATGAGCTCATTTTTGGTAAAAAAGCCGGCATCCCTTCAGAATTTGCCGACGATCAAACACCCCGAACATTTTCTCAATACTTCGATGACCTTTTCTCCACAATAACAACCGTACAAGCCTCTGCTGCCCAAACCCTTGGAAAGCCAAGGCTAAGTCTAAAAACCTTTATGATAGGAGCGTCAACCCACACCAGTTTGAGATCGACGATCACGTGTACCTGCTGCGCGAACCTCGAACTTCCAAGTTTCACCCCCAATGGGACGGACCGTATAGAATAACTCAATTATTTGATGATCTCAATGCCGAAATCGCAATTAACCGATCACATATGAAGATAGTTCATATCAATAAACTTAAATTAGCCCATATTAGGCCTGAACCGCTACCCGATCCACAACCAGATCCTTGACATATCTGTAGAATATTAAGTCAAGTGTTTAGTTCGTGACTGAGCAAACTAAACAGAATGAATGAAGGATGCGTGAACGTGAAATGGAATGAATGTTGAATTGCACGTGGAAGTGATTGAAACGACTGGATTTGAATCGTTTGTGAGAAAGGAGATTGAATCCTGGAATTAATGGATTTGCAATAAATTAAAGTATATTTAACACCGCGCTTAACAATGATAGTCAAAAATTGACTTATACTAATCTGTACAAAGAATGTGAAAATTAAAGATCGTTGAACTATAAGGCGTTTGAATGACAGTCAGCTGTGCACGTGATAGAAACGAGACAAGAGAGCACGATGCCGGTTGTCTCCGTCTTTTATTGTCTCGATCTTCCTGGAAGTTCGTCACGCGCCGGGTGTTCCGGATTGGCGTTCGAGAGCCTTCCAGAAGGATCGAGACTGGGAAATGGCCAATCAGGCGCGCGTGTTCAAGCCCGCGCGAGCCTCGACTCGACGGCATACGCATGCGGTAGTCGCGTTTGGCGGTATCGTGAGGGAGCTGTATGGTGGTCGTGAGAGAATATGGCGCCTGAGCGCGCCAATCTCGAACATCAAGCATCATAGCAAAGGTGCTTATGTATATGTATTATGAATGCGGAATATAGGCGAATAATAATATATACATATATTTTGTATCTAAGCTGTATCGTTAGTAACACTTATTTTTATACTTAGTCATAGCACATCCTTCTATAATTATAACCATCATTATTGAGATCACTATTCAATTGTCATTTAATTTCCTTTTGTGTGTTTTCTTTGCATATGTATATGCACCTTTAATATAATTACGTTACTGTAGCTATTTTCTCTATTATTCTGTATATCAAAATAAAATATCCCTCAGTGTTACTTATCATTATAGTACCTCTGCTTTCTATAATAAATATTATTATAACTACTTCCTTACTATACTATATTGACTTTTATTATCATTAGTACTGTTCTTATTATTGATAACGTTATTGTCATCACTATTATTATTATTACTGCAGCAATTGGCGTCTTATTATTATATTTTTTTTTCGCGTTTACCGTTAATTATTATTGTTCCACTTAGTTATATGTATTGTCACGTCGCCTAATTTTTACGGGTCCGTCGGAAGGACGGAACCCTGCGACTCCGGGTATTTACGGGCGAAACGCCGGGCCACGCTCGGCCGCACGATACGTGGTCCACCCGGGACAAAAGGTATCTGTCAGATTCGGATTTTTCACGAAAGGAGCCGTTTATGGAATCTGCTTTCGGGCGCCAGACACTCGGCAGTGTCACGCAAATTGCGCGATAACGGCACGGGGCGTGAACGAACTCTCCGAAACTGCGAGAACCGCACGATATTCTGGATGGCTCTAGGATGGGCTCAGGATTCTACGTGGGCGAAATACGGAGCATTTCCCGCGGCGGAAAGGTTTCTCGACGGAAATAATCAACGAGAGAATCGGCTTGAACAATTTATTCGTCTGCTGGACACGACAGGGCTGCCGGTGAGAGCCGGCAGCGGTACTTTACAAGCCGGCGCGTTCACGATAATTTCGCGACAGCTTTTCGGTCGCTCGCGCTAGTTTTCTCATTCGCGTCGAACCCGTCCGTTTACAAGATTTTACTGCGTTGTTACAAGGCGCTTTCGGCGCGGAATAACGGCCGGATTCCGATGGAATACGCGGTACAATGTGTGGGTCGTTCGAAATTCGCCGTCGGACACGATACGGACCGTTGCGACGTCACACCGGGGAACGTCTCGAAGATGGCGTATAATTTATTCACGAAATTGGTAACGATACGGCCCCCCGCGAGTCCGCGACCTCGCGTTACCAACCGGCACGCACGTTAACCGATCGACGACCGTTCGTCCTTTCTCGAAAAGATGGCCGACCACGCGGCAAGGAGACGGCTTCGTCGTTTCGCGACGCGAACAAGGACCTCGCGTCAAATACAGAGAATGTTTTCTAACTAGTTACATATTAACATTTTTCTCATTAATTCCCTTCCCATATAGAGCCGCGTTCGGAGTTTAGTACCTTAGTACTTTAAGGCGTTTGAACCCCTGCCGCGAAAATTGATCAATTTAACCGGTTGTGCCATCTGTAGGCAAGTTTCGTCATTTCGCGAATTAGACGTACATAACAGTAGGGTATAGCAGTATATAGGTTCTGCCAGAGAGGGCAGGTCAGGCAGGTTGAATGTGGGGTCGGCTTAACCTCTCCGCGAGTAGTGGAGTGGGGACAGCCGAGCCTGCGCACAAACCCCCTAGCGACAGGTGTCGACCAGTGTCGACCATGATGGATCGACTCGCTCTCTTCTTGGTTTGGCGCTTGACCAGAGCGGACGTGTCGCTCAACGAGCTTAACCTCGTTCCCGTATCGTCCTCGTGGCGATTCACACGACATGTTGTCGTCTTGGTAGTTGTAAAGTGTTTCTTAGCTCATAGAGCCTGTATATAGTCTTTTCGTTATATTAGTATTGTGCGAATAAAGTTCCTCGTCTAGTACCATGGCCTGTATAAATAATTGATCATCCATGCGATTAGTGGGACCGCGTGGGTGAAAGGACCACTGACCATACTCCTCTGGAGATAAGGGGTGAATAGCCCCTCTTCATTTTCCACATGAACTTATTTTGAGGTTCTTGTCCGAGACAGAGTGGGTGTAGGAGCTGTTCCGGGCTAAGAAATGGGACCAGTGGCAGCACCATAGCGTGACCACCTTCTAACAATAGGGTGATCACTTTCTTATTCCTCTCTGTCCAGGCTAAAAATTAGACTGGGGGGCAGCACTATACCGGGAACACCGTAATCCCGGGCGTGAGCACTCTCATATATTCTCTGTTCGTACGTCTAAAGGTGGGATTTCCTAGGTGCGTTTTGCGATATCAGCACCTCTTATACTCCATTCGTCATACTTCGTCAGAACGCGAGCGGCTGCGTTGCTACGATGCGATTTGGTATATCTTTCCTTGTTTTTCACTTTAGAAGAAAGAGGCAAGAGCATCGACCAAACTCAAACACGTGCATCGATCGATTTTCTGTAGCTGTTCGACGCACACGTTTGGGTTTGTTTCTTCGCTTCGAGATCTCTAAATGTTGCACCAGATGTAGACGCACGTGATTTTTGAGCCACGATTCCACATTTGGTATACTTTTGCACTACAAAATTACATTTCCATGCTAATTCATAAATTATTTTTAAAAAATAGTCTTTCACGATGATTGTTAAGGAAACTAGGTTGAATCGTGCAAGGAGTTCAAAAATTACGACACTGGCACGGTGTTTTAGATAGTCACGATAAGTCACGAGGTCCACTTTATTTAAAACTTAAGTCTATAACAAAAACACTAAAAAACCCGACACCAAACTTAGCATTAAGAATAATAAGTGTTACGTCTCACGCGGGGTCCGCGAAGACGTTACGTTTTTACGCGTGCGAATTTATTTTGATGGTTACGGTTCGTTGCGACGTAGGACGAGTTACGTCGTTCCGTCGTCAGAGAGAGAATGTCGGGATGGGATCCCCGGTCGGCTGGACCTAGTCCGCCTGGGCCGTGAATTGGAGTACGCACACGCAAACGGCTGGACCAAGTCCGCCAAGATTGTGGGTGGGTACGGTAGGTCGAACGGCTGGACCCAGTCCGCCTAGTTCGAGGAAAATTGGGGACTTCACAAACGGCTAGACCTAGTCCGCCAAGATTGTGGTAGGTGAGGGAACTCGAACGGCTAGACCCAGTCCGCCTAGTTCGAGGGAAATTGAAGGACGCACAAACGGCTGGACCCAGTCCGCCAGGAATGTGGTAGTGGGGGAGCTCGAGAGGCTAGATCCAGTCCGCCGTGCTCGAACGTGTAGGTATAGGACAGGGGTGAAAAAGTGGTTGGCGACTCCTCTCACGACTAAGGTTCTTGATACACGCACGTTCGCACACGCAAATGAATTTATTCTGTGCTGGTCCGCACGCAGCAATATCGACGTATAAGGGGATTAGGAAGGAGGTGGTGTATCCTCTCAGTTTGAAGGCCAGAACTACAAATAGTTCAAAGTGCTCTCGGTTTCATCATCGAGAATGATGGAAGTAGGTAAATGGTTAAAAGGTTGGATTGAGGAAGGTGAACGCGAACAGTCGTTGCACTGGATGGTGCACCGGAGAATTCTGACTTCAGACTTCAGCTGACTCGTGACTTCGACTGACTCCTGACTTCGACTGACTCCTGACTTCGACTGACTTCGACTGACTCCGACTGATTTCTGAATTCAACTGACTCCTGACTTCGACTGGTTTCGACTGACTCCTGAATTCAACTGACTCCTGACTTCGACTGGTTTCGACTGACTCCTGAATTCAACTGACTTCGTAGGTGTCCAGCTGCTTCCCTTATAGTCCAACGTTGGTGGAAGGGGGTAGTCCCAATCACATGTCAAGTTGTTCCAGTGGAAGGGGTAGTGGATCGCTGGAGGTGGATCGACGTTCCTGCGTCTAAGTCCTTTATCGTATTTTGTGAAATAATTCTGTTCTGAGACTATGTCCTTATCGTATTTCGTGAAATAATTCTGTTCTCAGACTATGTCCTTATCGTATTTCGTGAGATAATTCAGGTGCAGGAATGGTGTTGTCGGTTCGAACTGTCGACTACTAATGATCGATTTGATCCGCTGTCTCGATGATTTCGACTTCTGGTGGGGGTTGCGACGTAGTAGGTTCACTAGACTGGAACGGACCGTATCAATAGGGAAACGGTCCCTTGAAACTTTATTCTTGTGAGATTTGAAATAGTGGCGTATGAATGAGGGGCAGGCCCCTTGAAAATATACCACAGGAACGGCCTGGGCTTGCAAGAGCAGGACGGACTGTGGTGACGAACGTCACATAAGCAAGAAAAAACAAGGAAAAAGTCTAAAATGAAGCACAAGCCAATGAAGCGCAGTTGGCTTGGAGAATTACTGTTAAGAAGCGTTAATTTGCTCAAGCGGAGCTGGAGTTTAAACAGTAACTGATTCTCAGGTGGTAATCGACGGTGCCGAAGGTGTTAGAACGAAAGGGGGGAGAGGTGACGGGAGCAGCTGTTGTCTCGAGTCCTTATTATGGTTTTGGCAATCCCGTCGCCTCTCTCTCCCCTTGCTCATTTTGACTCGCGTGCCGCCGCGGATCTCGCGTGGTCCGAAACATCCCGCCCGCCTTTGTTGATCGATGCGACGCATCAACAAATATAAATGCGTCAACGCTCGTGGTCATCGGTCGCGGTAGGGGGGGGAAAAGGACAAATCTTCGCAATCGGACGAGTCAGTACGGAAGTCGCAGTGCGTACGGTTACAACTCGGACAAGTCCGTCAGATCCGGCATGAACTTGTTCGACCCTCCCTAACGGCCATCGCGTGGGTGGAGTAGCTTCGTTCAGTATAAGGCACAGGTCGCCAGGCTTGAGGTTGGGTTTCTCCTTCGTCCATTTCGTCCTTTGCTGCAAGGTCTGCAAATATTCGAAGGACCAGCGGTCCCAAAAATGATCTCGTTGCTATTGGATCATTTGCCAGCGAGTAAGCCTGGAAGCTCGGACATCAGACAGCGATGGTTCAGGAATAGCCGTTAGGGGGGAACCTATGAGAAAGTGGGCTGGGGTCAAGGCGGAGAGGTCGGTGGGCTCATCGGTGAGAGGCGTAATGGTTCTAGAATTTAAACAAGCCTCGATTTGTGTCAGTAGCGTCGACATCTCCTCAAAAGTGAGGAGAGTCTCACCGATTACGCGACGTAAGTGGTACTTCACCGACTTGACCGCAGCCTCCCAGATACCTCCGAAATGAGGTGCAGCAGGAGGGTTAAACACCCAATGAGTACCTGCTTCAGCTAGGGCTTGCCGAGTTTTGAGCATTTCCTCGTTGGCAGCATTGAGCAGGCGCCTCAATTCTTTATCGGCGCCAACAAAGGTCGTGCCGCAATCGCTACGCAGGGAAGCACAGAGACCGCGACGCGAAACAAAGCGACGATAAGCAGCGAGGAAGGCTTCGGAAGAGTAATCGCAAACTAGTTCCAGATGCACGGCACGAGTTGCGAGACAGACAAACACGGAGATATAGGACTTGCGTGTCCATGTACCACGTCCCGGAGACACTTTCGTATTAAAGGGTCCAGCATAATCGACACCAGAATTATAAAAAGGTCGAGTCGGAGTAACGCACGAAGGGGGGAGATCGCTCATTTTTTGTTCAGCAGCTTTACTGCGTCATCTCCAGCATTTTATACAAGCATGTATGTGTTTTCGCACCGCTTGGCGACCGCGCGGTATCCAATACATGCGACGCAAGTTGTACAGGGTAAGTTGCGTTCCGCCATGCAACAATCTCTCGTGGAAATAGACAATCATCAGCGCGGTCACCTTGCTTTTTTCCGGCATAATAATCGGGTGCTTCTCATCATAATCCAGGAGAGAATGTTTTAAGCGACCGCCAACACGCAGAATACCTCGGTCATCCAGGAATGGACTGAGGCGGGCGAGAGATCCCCGGAGAGGGGGACGTGAAGCTTCTAAGCAAGCAATCTCTGTAGCAAAAAACCGCCGCTGCTCGCACCGAACGATCGCAAGTCGAGCGTTATCCAGTTCCTCGGTACGTAGGCATTTCTCTTTTACGGTAGAACTCTTTCGCGCGCAGGTGATAAATCGCAAGCACCAAGCCACTGATCGCAAGAGGCGCGTGAAGGAAGAGTACCGACAGAATAGCTCCGTTGTTTGGGGGGACGACACTACCGCGACAGTGGTATTAAGTACCGTTTTTTCGGAGCGTTTTTCTTCCTCCGTGTCCATATCTGTAGCATAATGTTCCCTGAACTCACTAGTAGTGGTGGAGAGGAGGGTAGGCCCCTACCACCAGAGTGCATTACCTGCAAGTGCATCCCCGGTTAAACCCCGAGAGGCGGGATCAGCGGGGTTTTCTTTGGAGCGGATGTGATACCAAACATCGGGAGAAAAGAGGTTTTGAATTTCCGCAACCCTATTAGCGACAAACGTTTTCCATTTGGAAGGTCGACCCTGAAGCCAACTGAGCACAATAGTAGAATCCGACCAGAGGTATATTTTAGCATCGTACAACTGCAAAACATTCAGTACACGTTTAACGAGTCGCGAAAGAAGTACCGCGGCGCACAACTCAAGCCGAGGAAGGGATACCTGTTGGAGGGGAGCAACCTTCGTTTTGGCAATGACTAGCCTTACGAGCGGCCTAGCGTTGGTTTGAACTGAGCGGAGGTAAACAACACCGGCATACGCTTTCTCCGAGGCGTCAGCAAATCCATGTATCTCGAGCACGTGTTTACAACTTATCCCCACCCAGCGAGGCATCCGGATAGCAGCAATCCCAGCGAGACTGTGTGAGTATGTCGCCCAGTATTTGGTCTGCGCGGGGGGCAGAGGGTGGTCCCAATCGAGTTTTAAAAGCCAGAGCGTCTGCAGGAATATTTTTGCAGTAACAAGCGGATCGTAGACAGAGGCCATCTCCTTCAAAACCTGTCGTTCCGTTATAATGACCTGAGGGTCGCGAGGTTTTAAATTGAAGAGAAAGAAGTCCCCCGCGGACTGCCACCTTAGTCCCAGTAAAGAAAAGATGTTTTCGAATGGGCGGTCACGCGGAATGGACGGTTTTTCTAGTTTCGAAAGCATTATAGCTGCTGTTCGGTGAGAGTCTCCTAGCAACGAGATATTTCTCTTGAACGGAAGTCGGACGATGTATCGGCCCGTAGGGTCACGCGTGTGAGTTTGAACAAAATTATTCTCGCACTCGTCTTCATCAGCGGTCAGTTCGGCAGGGGAGGAAGGAGCAGCAACTTCCTCCAATGACCAAAATCTTTGCAGCAGAGTGCTGATATCATCGTCGGTTGAGCAATGAAGTATAATACGACGAGGGTTTGAAGGACAATTTTTGGATTCTCCCGGCGATCCTGTGACAATCCAACCAAGTGTTGTAGCTTGGGCGACGGGGGAGCCCGCCGCGCCCTGACGCAGACCTTCGCGAATAATCAGCGCGTAAATATCGGCTCCAAGCAAAAGCTCGATGGGCTGTCGCGAAGTGATTTCCGGATCGGCCAATACTAAATTAGTGTATGTATGTATATGTTTATTCGTTCCCTTTTACGGGTTACAAAGGACCTCCCGTTCCTTTTACAAATCTTTAAATTTTTACTTAAACCTATTTACTTACACTAAAACTCTAATATTTACAACTACATTCAATCGCATCTTATATACACTATGTTCATATTTATATATATATAACAAAAAAAATGTTAACTATTTCTTTTCCTTTTTTCTCACTCATCCTTCATCTCTTCCGTTCTTGTTTACTTCCCTTTTCTCCCAATTCTCTCTCCCCTCTTCGTTCTTTCCCATCTGTATCCCCTCTCTCTCCTTATCTAATTCTCCCATCCATTTCTCACCTCTCCCGTCTTCTGCCAATATTTCCTTCACCTTAACCTGTATCCCTACATCCCTTCCTTCTTCTCCTCTGCATCTTTCTAGCACGTGCTCCCACGTCTCTTCTTCGTATCCACACATCCTGCACCGTTTTTCTTCATCCTCCTCCCAGTACCTCCCCTCTCTCATTTCATTTCCTAGCCTGTACCTCGCTATCCTTCTCCATTTCTCTTCCTTCCTTCCCCTTTCTAGGTATTCCGGTGTTCCTTCCACTCTTATCTCTTTGTACCATTTATTGTACCTCGAGTCCCTCACCATTTTCCAGTTCTCCTCTTCCTCTATTCCTTTCTCTCTTCTTTCTATCCTCTCCCATTCCTCTTCTCTCCTTTCCCTTCTTTCCTCCTCCAACTCTCCTCTCTTCCCCCTTTCTTCTATATATTTCTTTCTTCCTTCTTCCCACTTTGAAAGCTTTTTTCCTCCTCTTGCTCTCTCTTCTATCTCCTTCAGACACTGCCTTGCCCATTCACTTCCTCTTCCTCCTCTCAACCTTTCCTGAAACTTCCAAGCTCTCTTTGCACCTCTCGCTCTCATTTTTTCCCTTTTTGTCTCCTCCTTTACCATATACCCTGGTGTCAGCCAATCCAAACCCAACACCCACCTTATAAACCTTTCGTGCATTGCCTCTATTTTTTCCCTCTCTTCCCACCCCCATATTTCAACCCCGTACGCTATCACCGGCCACACCAGCGTATCGAAGAACCATCCCCCACACTTTCCTCATTACTCCTCCTCCCTTCATCGTTCTGTCCTCTATCTGCCTCTCCTGTCCTCCATTCTTCTTAAAAATATAACCTAGGTACTTTATTTCTCCTACTTCTTCCACAGCACCATCTCCCCATCTCCATGTCATTTCCTTCTGTCTTCTTCTCTCAAACCTTATCATCTTCGTTTTTTCTTTGTTCACCTCTAACCCTTTCTCTCTTATGTAGTCCCTAAATTCTTCTATCATCATTTTCATTCCCCTCTCCTCCTTCGCTAGTAGCACCAAGTCATCAGCATACTGCAATGTGTATAGCATTCTCCCTTTTACCTCGACTCCTCCTTTCCCCTTCTTCCTCATTCTTTCTTCGAGATCCGCCATCAGTAAAATGAACAATTTCGAGCTTAACGGACACCCTTGTCTTACCCGCCTCCCCACCCAGAATCTTTCTCCTATCTCTCCTCCGACTTTTACTCTCGCTGCTGTTTCACTGTACACTTCTTCAATTCTTTCCCTTAATTTATCACTCACTCCTCTCTCTCCTAGTGCTTTCCATAAGTTTTTCCTATTCACGCTGTCAAATGCTGCCTTTAAATCTACGAAGCAACCTATCAGCTTTCCCTTTTTTTTTTATTATTTCTCTATTTATTAAATAATTTAGCACGTATATATTGTCCATTGTTCCCTTCTCTTTTCTGAAACCCGTTTGGTTCTCCGGCACCATCTTCTTCTCCTCTACCTCTCTCTCCAGCCTCTCCTCTAATAAAATCGCGTATATTTTATACATCGTATTCATTAACGTCACTCCTCTATAGCACTGTACTGTTGCTCCATCCCCCTTCTTTTTTATTGGTATTACTACCCCCGTCTTCCATTCCTCCGGCCATCCTTCTCCGTTCCACACCCTACTGCATATACTCCATACCTCCTTCCTTATCTTCTCTCCTCCATGTATCCATATCTCATTTTCCAATCCGTCTTCTCCTGCCGCTTTCCTTCCTTTTAATTTCTTTATTACTCTTTCTATCTCTTCCATTCTTATCCCTTCCTCCTTCCGTTCACACTTTTTCCTCTTTCCCCCTCCTACAACTTTCGCCTCTACTCCCCCTAGTAGCCCCATAAAATACTCTTTCCATTCTTCCATTTTAATCTCATTCTTCACTCCTTTTCCTTTCCCGCCTTCCATCCTTCTTAGAAAGTCCCATACCTTTCCTGCAGTATTCGCTTCCCCTGCCTCCTTTAAAATCTTCTCCCTTTCCTTCTCTTTTTTCTCCTCACATATCCTCTTGTACTCGTTTTTCATTCTCCTATACACCTCTCCCTCTTCTTTTTCTCGATTCCATCTCCTCAACGTCCCACCAGCCTCTCCTTCTCCTTTCCTTCTTGCCTTCATTCTCTCTTATTTCTTCGACTACCCCCTTAATCTTTCTTTCTAACTCTCCTATTCTTTCTCCTATATCTTCCTCTGTTATTATTATTCTCTCTGTTTTTGCTCTGAATTCCTCCTTTATTTCTCCTTCCCATTCTATTTTTTGTGCGCCCTTCCTTTTCTTTCCTTTCTCATCTCCTTCCACTCTCTTCCCTACCTTCTTCATTGTCACCACTAGTGGTAAGTGATCCGATTCAACTCTTTCCTCTACCTTCATGCTTTCCACCCCTTCCCTCGTTCTTTTGTCACCTATTACGTAATCGATTACTGTTGTACTATGTATACTCTCCCCTCTCATCTCCTTCTATCCCTCCATTCATTATCTCCAATCCCAGTTCTCCTAACGTTCTTAGTAGTTTCCTCCCTTCTCCGTTTACTTTCTCATCCCTTGATTCCCTGCTTCTTTCCCCCTCGTCCTCCTCTTGTCTTATTTTCCCTCCTTCCACTCCCGTTCTCGCATTAAAATCACCTCCGACTATTATATTTTCTTCACTTCCCTTATCCCACCTAATTTTTAACTCTTTCATTTTCCTGTCCATGTCCTTGTTCACATATATTCCCATAATCTTCCACTCGTCCTCTTCTATCCTTACACTTCCCTCTATTATCCCTTCCACTTCCTTTGCTTCGCCTCTCTTCTTCATTTTACTTATCACTTCTTTCCTCCCATCAGCATTCCACCCTTTGCTCTCCCTACTTTACTGTCCCTGCACGCCCACTGTTTTTTCCACTCATACCCTTTCGGCAATCTTCTCTCCAGTTTCTCCCACATCTTTTCTTCCACCCACGTCTCTATCATCACTATCACATCCCATCTTTCTAAGTCTCTCCAAAACTCTTCGTCTTTTCCTGACAATCCAGCTACGTTCCAAAAGCCGATTCTCGTTTTTGCTCCCTCTCCTCCTTTTCCTTTTTTCTGCTCTGATGTCTTCATTCCCTTTCCTCCCTTTCTCCTTACCTCCTTCTCCCTTCCTCCTTCTCTCTCCATTCGTTTCCCTCTCCGTCCTTTAGTACTTCCTCATACTCATCCCACTTCCACAACTTCCCTTCGATCCACATTTTCATATACCCCACTTTTACCATCTTTCCTTTCCCCCTCTCTTCTCCCATTATTTGTCTTAACCTCCACTGTACACTTCTTTCCTCCCACGTCAGGTCATCCTCGATTCTTTCCTTCCTCTTTGCTAACCTCCTGTTTTCTGCCATTAGTCTTTTCTTCTGCTCTAATGTCGTAATTTTGACTACTGCCTATTCCTTCTTTTCTATATCTTTCCTCCCCCCTGTTTTTATCTCTTCGATTTCGACCTTTTCTCCTATTGCTTCTATCACTTTTTTCACTTCTTCCTTTCCGTCCGCACCATCCGTCACCTCAATGCCTTTTATTATTATATTCCTTCTCTTTGTTTCTCTTTCCTTTCTTTCCCACTTCAACTCTACCTCCCTCATCCTCCTTTCCACTCCTCTGCTTTCCATTTTGCTCTCTTCTTCTCCTCTCCTCTTCTCTAATATTTCCACCCTTTTCTCCAGTTCAGTCTCCTTTCTCCCTTTTATTTCTATTTTTCCTATTCTTTCTTCCATTTCCCTCCACTCTTTCTTGTCCCTTTCCTTTTTCTCCTCCCACTCTTCCCTCAATTCTTTCAACTCCCTCATCATCTCTCTCATCTCTTTCAGACCTTCCGCCATCTCCCTCATATCTCTTATCGCCTCCTTCATCTCCCTCCATACTTCCCTTTTCGCCTCTTTTATTCCCTCCTTTATCTCCTCCCTGATGACGTCTCTAATTGCTTTCTCCGTCCATATTCCTTCCTCTCTATCCTTTTTCTCCGGTGATCTTTCTGTCCTCTGACTTTTCTTGAATATTTCCTTTTCTTTCTCTTCTCTCTCCTCACTCTCTCTCTCCTTTCTCTTCTTAGCTAGCCATTGCGCTAAACCTTCCGTTTTCGGTAGGCTATTGCTCCTTACTCTCCCCTGTTCTCCTATTTTCATTATCTTCCGTGCCTCTCCCCTTCCCTTTCTTTCCTGTTCATTTCCTTCCTCTCTTTCCATTCTTCTCCTTTCTTACAGGTAACTTCTTTACCGACCAACCTGTCTTTCCCCCTTTACTTCTTTCTCTCGCCCCCCGATGGCGCTCTCTTCTCCACTGTGTGGAAATACTTGGGCGGTCCCTCGTATAGGGATACCGGGGTGCTCCACTCACCAATTCCGAGGATACGGTAACGGCAGGATAAAGGAACAAAAACCAGATTGGACTCAACGTCCGTTCCACTTCGCAGTCGTGACGGCAAGAAGAAGCGGGAGTCGGCGACGCAACATGGCGGCGCCACTCCCCACTCTCGGTGCGAGGAGTGGGGGAAACAGTGTCCCCACAACTGTGTAGGTATTGGCGTGAGGAGAAGCTGTGTTTCTCCTTTACCAATTATATATGGTCCGTGGTCTCTCGCCCACCGTACCTACTATCCGCGGGAGAGTTCAATGAATCGATTTTGAAGTATAATAAACAACTAAAACTTTATTAAATAAGTCAATGATTATAACTACAGTTAAGCGCGAGCTCTATGAGCTTAGATAGACTATCGCACGAAACACGTTGAACGCCACATGGCGATGTGGATTTAGAGGTTAGAGCGGACCTCTACGAGCGCGACCGCTCGATCTAAGCGCCAGAACAAGAAGACCGTGTCGAGCCAGACTGGCCGACACCTGTCGCTAGGGGGTTTCTGCGCAGGCTCGGCTGTCCCCACTCCGCCGCACGCGGAGAGGTAAAGCCGACCCCACAACTGCCGTTCCCTTCTCTCTCCACTCCCGCCTTTTTCTCTTTATCGCCCTAACCTCCTTTCTTCACCTTATCTCTCTCTTCCTTCTTCTCGCTCCTTTCACTCCACTCCTTCCTACTGCAGCCGATCTTCTATTCCTCCTTCACTCACACAACCCTCACTCAACCTCTCCTTCACTTTCTTCACTATATACGCCTTTATCAAAACTCTCTCACACTCGATACACCTATTCTCTCACAATCCTAAATGGAAATGTCCAATTCTAAATTAGTGAGATGCGGCCACGTGCTCGGACCGGCAGTTGTAGGTGGCTCGTAAGACGATAGTCGAGGAAGAATGACAGCGTCTACCGAATATGAAACCGTGGGATCTAGTTATTTTTGAATTTAGCACTTCCAACGACTAGTTATTAACAGTTTTGCACAATTAATCCGGCTCGAAGGACCGAAATTTATGTTAAGGAAACTAGGTTGAATCGTGCAAGGAGTTCAAAAATTACGACACTGGCACGGTGTTTTAGATAGTCACGATAAGTCACGAGGTCCACTTTATTTAAAACTTAAGTCTATAACAAAAACACTAAAAAACCCGACACCAAACTTAGCATTAAGAATAATAAGCAAGAAAAAACAAGGAAAAAGTCTAAAATGAAGCACAAGCCAATGAAGCGCAGTTGGCTTGGAGAATTACTGTTAAGAAGCGTTAATTTGCTCAAGCGGAGCTGGAGTTTAAACAGTAACTGATTCTTAGGTGGTAATCGACGGTGCCGAAGGTGTTAGAACGAAAGGGGGGAGAGGTGACGGGAGCAGCTGTTGTCTCGAGTCCTTATTATGGTTTTGGCAATCCCGTCGCCTCTCTCTCCCCTTGCCCATTTTGACTCGCGTGCCGCCGCGGATCTCGCGTGATCCGAAACAATGATGATTCAAAAAACAAAAATGTTTCTATGCTAGGGTGCGTGGGAGCCAATGTGGTGCCTCTCAAAGAGGATTAGATAGAGGCGAAGGTCCCGTAAGAGCCCTATGTTGAAGCTGTGGCTCGTTTCGCAGCGCTCCTAACGTGTCAGAAACCGAACTATTCAGTTATCCCCTTGCTCCGCACCCCGAAAACAGTCCCCTCCTCAATACCTCATTTCACGGTTCGCTCTACATTAAGAGGGAAGGGTAGTCACGTGACTTTTCAGGATTTGTCCCTAGAATTTCCCTAGAATACCTTAGAAATCTGGCCGAAACTTGGTTTTGCGGGAATACGTTTGACGTCCTTATACGAGCATATTTTGGGCTGGGTGAGGGCTCAATCGAAAGAAGAAGGTTCAGCGCATGGTGCGCTGGTTATGACAGCAGTCAAAAACTCTTTTTGTAACAGAAAAATACATTGGGATTCTACGGGTGATTTCTCGACTTTTTTCCCTACTTTGGTCACTCATATTATTAGATATCAACATAATCTCGTTACGTCATGACCAGCGCACCATGCGCTGAACCTTCCTCTTTCGATTGAGCCCTCACCCAGCCCAAAATATGCTCGTATAACGACGTCAAACGTATTCCCGCAAACCCAAGTTTCGACCAGATTTCTAGGGTATTCTAGGGAAATTCTAGGGACAGTTTTAGGGTACCCTTCCCCCTTAAGGGGGCGCTGGAGCCAATGTGGGGGCATTTGGTGCCTCTATCGGCGTAGACGTGAACTAAAAATAAACTAGGACAAGGATAGAGATATCTTTGTCTCTCCTACAGAGCTGTGACAGAGAGGGAGTCTGTCACTCGCAGGAGAGACAAAGACAGAGTAACCTTGAGTAACCGCACGGCTTGATTTTTCGATGAAGCCCAACCAATTTATTGAAGCGAAGAAGCTATATTTTTCAATAATTTTTGTGTTGAAAAATTCTTTGTTCTATTTCGGGTAACCGTACAGAGCCCTTTTTGGAAAAAGTGTACAGAAAAAAATTTCTTCTATAAAAACGTACACTTTTATTATTTATAAAGTTTCAAGAGCCAAATTGCAAAAAAGGGTTCTGTACGGTTACCCGAAATAGAACAAAGAATATTTTAAAAAAAGAAACGTGAGAAAATATTGCTTCTTCGCTTCAAAAAATTGGATGGGCTTCATCGAAAAATCAAGCCGCGCGGTTACTCTGCCTTTGTCTCTCCTGGGAGTGCACTGATATATATACTATGGATACGAGATTCCCATAAGCCAGCCGTACAGCGGTTGAAACAAATTGAAGAAGACTTTAGATGCAAGCGCTGCCTAGTTAGACACCGGTGTACTAACGGAACTAGCGCGAAGTTTGAAAAATTGAATTTACAAGGGACGCGTATTAATATAGCAGAATAATACGAACTGCTTGTATGGAGGTTAAAATTTAAAAAAACTGGTTGCAAAAAATGATATTCATGAAAATAGTGAAATAAATATATAAATATAATATAAAAGAAACAGAAGTAATGATTATTGGAGTTCGCAGAAAGTGAATAGTAATTTTAAAAATGTTTCTAAACATTATTATCATTTACTTCATTGTTATAGATAAAGGAAATGGAGAAGCAGTAAATGAAATTAGATTCATAATAATACTGAAATAAATTTATTAATTACTTTACAAACAAGTAATACATGTCATATAGAGATTTATTTTATGTACAATTATATATTATAGTTATATATAAGGTATAAATACGTACAATTAAACAGAATGAATTCAATGTTATTCTTTTATGTCCTATCATGAACCATGATCTTTGTAATCTAAACAATTGTAAGTCAATAGGGAGGCAGAATTCAGTAGGGGAAGGCGGGGTATTGTGAGCCACGGGGAATCGTGAGCCAGCGCCATCTTTGTTTTACTGGTAAATATTGACAGCTGCGAACAACTGTTTTTGAGTTGTCTCATAATAAGGTAATATTTCGACGATCAGTTGAAGTACGCACCCGCATCATTACTTTGCTCTGTTAGCAGATACAAATTCGCTGCGCTCGAAGTATTATTTTCATTTCGTGTTTGGTCTATTATTGTTACATTTTTCTGTGGATCTAAGCAGGTAACTGTGTTTATAATACTCGTGTGACTTCAAGCTTTCGAAATAAATAAAGAAATTTGAATTAGGTTAGGTTTGTGTTACTTGTTTGTGGCCAAGTTGTAAAAATAAGGGTTCGGGGAATTATGAGCCACTTTTCTCGGGGAATTGTGAGCCACTCGATTTTTGATATTTATCGAGCTAACCTCAGGTGTTTGATGTTTCTCAATGATTGTTTATGCAATATTCGAGCACGATATAAATTTTTTGGCAATACCTAATAGATATTTTATCTGATTTCTGCATAATTTGCATGGAAACTATGCCGAAAAAGATGAACCGCCAAAACACCATTCATTACAACTGCCATCCACTTGGAATGCGCCGGAATGACCGCAAGAAATTGGACTTGTGAGCTTTGCATTTCAGATTAATTGGGGTTATTTTTAACTTTTTTTCTTATTATTAAAAAATTATTTTGTCATTCAGATACATGAATAAACATTTCATAACAGAAATTGTAATTTCTATTTGATTTTGAAAGTGGCTCACGATTCCCCGAGATTTTGCAAATTCAAGAAAATGCAAATTTTTTGTAATAGTCTTAAAATCATCTAATTTGCAGATACTCGATTACACTATTGTGTCTAAAAGAAAGGTAAATCTTCATACTACAACATTTAGCATTGAAATTTGATGAAAAACTTAATTTAATAGCAGTTTTTTGGCAATAAAAAAAAGTGGCTCACAATACCCCGCCTTTCCCTACCATTTCACGTTTATTATTTCTTACCACATACAGAAAAGTAAATTTGACAGCTTCAAAGCTAACCAAAATCTCAAAATAGTAGAAAAATATACATGTGCAATACAAACAAGTAAACATGCATACATAGCAGCAATACATTCACAAACAGTAGCTTATTTAGAACACGAAATGTTATTTAAAATAAAGCGTTACTGGTGGGCCCAAACTATAGAACGCGTTAAAAAATGTCGCATATTTGTCCCCGTTACAGCTAAGTCATATTTTTTTGTTTCCGCGTACATGCGTAGCTCTATGTAGCATGCAGCTATGGTTTTTATTAGGTTATTCGAATGGCTAACGAATTCTTCGGCGCTTAACATTTCTATGTTGTGCTGTTCTAATTGAAGAAAAATGTTATTATTTTCGGCTATCTCTTTGAAAACTTTAGCGGCTAAAATTACGCGTAATTGCTTTAATATACGATGTTGGATCTTCTTTGTATAGAGAAATGTTACTTCTATCCATTTCCTCACACGCAAGTAAACATTCAATACAATTAATTTTTTTATGTTTTTTTAAAGATAAAATTACCCAGCCAGCAATATATCCAATTGCTTGCTGGGAAAATTCAGTTATATTTGGAGACTGTGCCCATGTGAAATTTAAAAATTCTGTAATTTCGGGGAAGTAACCAGTATGTTCACTGAGCCCGTACTTTTCTTGTATTTTTAAATTATGTACGTGGTCGTAAACATTTACATCATACCTATCTATTCTTGCACGTCTTTTTTTTGGTTCGCTTGTTACATTTAATATTCTAGTGTTGTCTAATGCCCTCACGTTTCCTGTATTAATTGAAATGTCGTGTCGCACAAGCAATCGCTTGTACGCGGAAACAAACTGCGAAATTGTAGGATTTGGGCACCACCCACTTCTGCCTTTAACAGCGCAAAAAAAAAGTTCCAAATGATCTTGGCTCGTCTTATATGACAATAAATATTTAAGTTGCGATTCGTTTGGTTTTATGTACAAGTCGTATATATTAAAAATAGATAATACCGCGGTAAAAAGGCCAATGAATCCCGCTTTTCGCCTGGAGAGGAATATGGAAGTTCCATTCTTATCTTTAATTTTTGATAAATATTCAATTTCCACAATTAAACGTGGACACCAAATATCCTCGTTCTCGCGTTTTAGAGAACATTTGAGGTGCCTCCCCCATGGATTCCTCACGTTCAAATAATCGAATATTACATCGACGCAGCGTAAAAAACGTGCTGTTGCCCCACCACCCTCAAATTCCGGAATTTGAAGCACGTTCCAACAAAACTCTATACTATCGGCCACGCTTGAGCTCAGTGTTTGCGCAGCTAAGGCTACCTTCATCACCATTTTTCGGTATTCAATATGTTTTCTACGGAGACGATTAGCCAAACGTAGACCTTCCTTCTCTTGCAGTAAAGCAAGTGCTTGTACATATCGCCACTCGATTTTCTTTCCTTCTCCATCAAAGAGGACTAAATATTCGCCGAAACAATTTCTGATGTTCTTTAACATATGACAAGCATCAAATATGACATTAACGTCTGGCTCGCCAGGCACAGGATGTGTAAAATTAACTTTAAATATGTTATCAATATTTTCATGCCCTGTCTTTCTCGGATTTACATGCATTCGAGCACCTAATTTTTCTACTGTGGCAAAATGATCACATGGGCCGTCTAACGTTAAACTATACACAGTCACGCCCGCTTTCTGTAGGCGAATGAATGCCTCTCGCAATAAGTTGGCTTTAGTTTCGGAGTTGAACGTTGTAATTAAAAAATAGCCGATTGGAAGTTTCCAATTTTTGTCTAGCGCCACAACCATTATTACGAGAGCATTTTTGGCCTCTAGAAGATCATCCCCACCACTGATACCGACACCTAAATCAACATGACAGCGCGGCGAGCCGGCAGGCGGTTGGCTGAACATGCCAACGAGCGTCGAGCTCGCGCTGTGATTGGTCCGTGTTTTTCGTTAATAACTCCTAAACAAAGCCGCGGACAACATTTTGCAAAAGGAAAATGTCGCTTCAAATGACCTCAGGAACCGCCCATTTCCGGGAGCAGAAGGAATTTTGAGACACCCTGTATATCAGTGGAGTGACATATCTTCCTCTCTGTCTCAGCTCTGTAGGAGAAACAAGGATGTCGCACAAAGTTATGAAGTACATAGAATGACAACCTCTACGCCGATAGAGTCACCAGACTGGCTCCAGCGCACCCTTAAACTCTAAGACTAAATTTTTTTCTGACTATACAATTTAAAAAATTTTAAAACATTAATTCATATACATACATGTTATATAGCTAGGAAGGAGGAATATAAAATACAATTGAAAAGTACATTTACATTTATTTTCAAAAGAAATATACGTATATACAATATACATACATATTTATAGCAACTAATAGATATTTACATATTATATTATACAGCAATTTATACATATTTACATATTATTTATACATTTACAAAAACTTTTTATATTTATAAAAACTTTTAAGTTTATACTGACATATGTGGCTCTTTCGGTATATTAAACAGACTACGAACGTTCTTAAGAGGGAAGGGTAGTCACGTGACTTTTCAGGATTTGTCCCTAGAATTTCCCTAGAATACCCTAGAAATCTGGCCGAAACTTGGTTTTGCGGGAATACGTTTGACGTCCTTATACGAGCATATTTTGGGCTGGGTGAGGGCTCAATCGAAAGAAGAAGGTTCAGCGCATGGTGCGCTGGTTATGACAGCAGTCAAAAACTCTTTTTGTAACAGAAAAATACATTGGGATTCTGCGGGTGATTTCTCGACTTTTTTCCCTACTTTGGACACTCATATTATTAGATATCAACATAATCTCGTTACGTCATGACCAGATATTATACATTGCAGGTATGTGGACATCAGTCAATTTCTGTAAAGCGAAAAAAAAGGGTTTACAATGATTACAAATAAAAAGAAAACATTCAATACAAAACTGATATTTTATTATTATATTTATCCTATCCTATAATATTATGTAATATTGATAACACCAAAAGGATTATTTATTTATTTATTTATTTGGTCATTATACGGGTATAAACCCAATGTGTATATATACATAGAATTAAATCAAATAGTTGGATATTTGGAACAAACAAATCACAATACAATTAATAAAAGTAATTTCATTTAAATATTGTAAGTTATGATTTGTTCGGGATTCGAAATACGAAATTTGCCGGCTGTAACGCCAACCGTCGAGCGACGTTCGCTACATTGGTTTTTCTATGTGTTTAGAATCGCGTAGCGATCACCTGTTACCGTCGCGCGTAAACGCGCAATCTTTGTCCGCGTTCGCGCCACGTAAAGCCGAATTCCGCGACTTGAATCCGCTAAATTTCGGAAAACAATGATTAACCGATAGATCCTGAGCCAATCCCGATCGACCACGCGTTATGTTCGACTATTATTTAAGGGCTCCTCATGTCGGAGCGAGCTCTCTTCCTCTCCAGTTTGCGAACAACCGTCATCGCGCACCTTTAAAGCTAGAGTTAATTTTCGAAACCGAAAGTCTCGGGCAATAGTATTGTTCGATCGATCAATATCATCGTTCGATCTCACGTTTCTCTCGCACGGTTCTCTCTCTCGTTTCTCCCGAAACGCGTCGCGGTTCGCGATTCTGCCCGCGAACAAGATATCCGTCGATCGCGTGGAAGATCTCCGTTCGCGGCAGCTCCCGGTAAGGCTGCACAAGATTTCCGTCGCGCCCCGACGGCAGAAATCTGGTACGCATCGGTTTGCGTGCGTTACGAGAGCGAATCGCGCGGTGAAGTGCACTGCAGCGCCATCTGCGGGAGTAACTAGGAAACTATCGATTGAAAACTATCGAATAATTAGTCGATAGTATATCGCAACTAAATAGTAATTATTCGATAGTTGAAATTATTCGATGGTGCCCATCACTAGATCCGCATTTAACCTTCCTCTTTAGAATGAGCCCTTACACAGCCCAAAATCGGCCCAAATAAGGACGAAAAATCTTTTTCCGCATACCCATGATTCGACCCAAAATCTAGTGAGATTCTAGTTCCTTTCTAGTTACTTCTGATGGGTATACTTCCCCCTTAAGGGGGAAGGGTACCCTTGAGACTCCCTAGAATTCCCCTAGAATACCCTAGAAATCTGGCCGAAACTTGGGTTTGCCAAATTACGTTTTTCGTCCTTATACGAGCATATTTTGGGCTGGATGAGGGCTCAATCGAAAGAGGAAAGTTCAGCGCATGGTGAGCTGGTCATGACGTAACGAGATTATGTTGATATCTAATAATATGAGTGTCCAAAGTAGGGAAAAAAGTCGAAAAATCACCCGCAGAATCCCAATGTATTTTTCTGTTACAAAAAGAGTTTTTGACTGCTGTCATAACCAGCGCACCATGCGCTGAACCTTCCTCTTTCGATTGAGCCCTCACCCAGCCCAAAATATGCTCGTATAAGGACGAAAAACATAATTTGGCAAACCCAAGTTTCGGCCAGATTTCTAGGGTATTCTAGGGAAATTCTAGGGACAAATCCTGAAAAGTCACGTGACTACCCTTCCCTCTTAAGGATGCGCAGGAGCGAAAGTGGTGCCACTATCGGCGTAGTGCTGAACTAAAAATAAACTAGGACAAGGATAGAGATATCTTTGTCTCTCCTACAGAGCTGTCACAGAGAAGGAGACATGTCACTCGCATGAGAGACAAAGACAGAAAGTAACCGCGTGACTTGAGTTTTCGATGAACTTCCTGAAGTTTTCAACAATTTTCTGAAGCGAAGAAGCAATATTTTCTCACGATTTTTCTGTAGAAATATTCTTTGTTCTATTCTAAATCTCAACACAGAGCCCTTTTTTGCAATTGGGCTCTTGAAATTTTATAAACAAAAAAAGTGTACGTTTTTATAGAAGAAATTTTTTTCTGTACACTTTTTCCAAAATAGGGCTCTGTGTTGAGATTTAGAATATAACAAAATCGTGAGAAAATATTGCTTCTTCGCTTCAGAAAATTGTTGTAAAGTTCAGGAAATTCATCGAAAAATAAGCCGCTTGGTTATCTTTCTGTCTTTGTCTCTCCTGCGAGTGACAGACTCCCTCTCTGTCACAGCTCTGTAGGAGAGACTAGGATTTCTCTATCCTTGTCCAGGAGCTTCTTAGTTTCTCCGCATCTGTCGCTGAATTCATTTCTAAATTCTGTCTGGCTCCTGCGGTAGTCACGTGACTTTCCCTAGAATTTCCCTAGAATACCCTAGAAATTTGGCCGAAACTTGGGTTTGCGGGAATACATTTGACGTCCTTATACGAACAAATTTTGAGCTGCATAAATGCTCGTTTGATAGAGGAAAGTTCAGCGCATAGTGCCCTGCTTATGATAGCAGTCAAAAAACTCTTTTTGTGACAGAAAAATACATTGGATTCTGCGGTTGTTTTCTCGACTTTTTTCCCTACTTTGCAGACTCATATTATTAGATCTCAACATAATCTCGTTACATCATAAGCAGGGCACTATGCACTGAACCTTCCTCTATCAAAAGAGCCTTTATACAGTTTAAAATTTGCTCGTATAAGGATGTCAAATGTATTCCCGCAAACCCAAGTTTCGGCCAGATTTCTAGGGTATTCTAGGGAAATTCTAGGGAGTCTCGAGGCGGCCGTTCCCCCTTAAGGGGGAAGGGTACCCTAAAACTGTCCCTAGAATTTCCCTAGAATACCCTAGAAATCTGGTCGAAACTTGGGTTTGCGGGAATACGTTTGACGTCGTTATACGAGCATATTTTGGGCTGGGTGAGGGCTCAATCGAAAGAGGAAGGTTCAGCGCATGGTGCGCTGGTCATGACGTAACGAGATTATGTTGATATCTAATAATATGAGTGTCCAAAGTAGGGAAAAAAGTCGAGAAATCACCCGCAGAATCCCAATGTATTTTTCTGTTACAAAAAGAGTTTTTGACTGCTGTCATAACCAGCGCACCATGCGCTGAACCTTCCTCTTTCTATTGAGCCCTCACCTAGCCCAAAATATGCTCGTATAAGGACGTCAAACGTATTCCCGCAAACCCAAGTTTCGGCCAGATTTCTAGGGTATTCTAGGGAAATTCTAGGGACAAATCCTGAAAAGTCACGTGACTACCCTTCCCTCTTAAGAGGCTAGATCCCGCACTAGAATTCCCCTAGAATACCCTAGAAATCTGGCCGAAACATGGATTACGCGGTACCACTTTTCGCCCTTATACGAGCATATTTCTTGCTGAACAAGGGCTCATTCGATAGAGGAACGTTAAATGAACGGGTCTCTGCCCCTTTGTTATTTGAAATTATGCATATATTTTGTAATATAAGTGTTAGAAGTAAGCCAAAATTGATGATGTTCAGCCATGTAATCCAAGCCATTTTTATGCCATTGGATGAATTTTCTGGATGCTATCGTGGGCTGAGCCCCGTTCATTTAACCTTCCTCTATCGAATGAGCCCTTGTTCAGCAAGAAATATGCTCGTATAATGGCGAAAAGTGGTACCGCGTAACCCATGTTTCGGCCAGATTTCTAGGGTATTCTAGGGGAATTCTAGTGCGGGATCTAGCCCCTTAAGGGGGAAGTATACCCATCAGAAGTAACTAGAAAGGAACTAGAATCTCACTAGATTTTGGGTCGAATCATGGGTATGCGGAAAAAGATTTTTCGTCCTTATTTGGGCAGATTTTGGGCTGTGTAAGGGCTCATTCTAAAGAGGAAGGTTAAACGCGGATCGCTCTACTCATTATTTGACGAGATTATGTCATCTAATAATATGATAATAATATGAGTGTCCAAAGTAGAGGAAAACATCGAGAAAAAGAACCGCACATTCCAATGTATTTTTCTGTCTCTAAGAGATTTTTTTGACTGATTTGAGGAGTAGAGCGATCTGCGGTGGACTTTCCTCTATCAAATGAACCTTTGTGCAGCTCAAAATATGCCCATATAAGGACAAAAAATCTTTTGGCGTGATTGCATTCACATTAGCATAAATTTCCCCATGATGACAGAGGTCCTGGGTTAGGTCTCTGATGCAGAGCCAGTCTAGAGCCAATTTTAGTTCAGCTAGTTTAGACGAGATGGCGCCTAGTCAGGAGCACTGTTTCTTTATTCTACAAGTAAATAGAGATGGCGTTTATTTTCAATGATATACTGCATATAACGTTATATTGTAAGGTATTTTCAATAATACACTACAAATTACGTTATATTACAAGAATTCAGTACCGAGCTGAATAGAATATGGAAATAGCAAACAACTCCATCTCGCGCAACTGCCTAATAGCGTGTTTATCAATGTCACCAAACTTCTTTTCTGCACAGAGGTTGGTAACACTTCCTTTCTGGTTACTTCTGATGGGTAATCCAATATTTGACCTAGAAATTAGTTTGAGCTCCGTCCAGTAGGGGAGCTGGGTACAGTTTTTACAGAATGGTTCAGAGGCACAGCAGGCGCACGTACCTACACGCTTCCCGAGCGGTGAGCTGTGCCACACACTCTCACTCGAGCACACCAACGAGCATCAACGTAGTGACGTCACGTGTGCGTGTGAGCCTAACTTACCGGCAACACTTGACATCCTCCGTTTTACCGATACAATGATGGAATTGCCGGGTGACGGAATGCTAAGAACCGACATCAGCGCTCGTAGCGGAAAAATTCCGCGGCTGTAATTTCCGAGTACCGTCCCTTCTGAGATATGCTTCAGTTCCTGACGTTAGGTGGGTTTAAATTCGTTTGATTTAACATAATAAACGTTGCATTGTATGTGTCCCCCGCATTGCGCGAGCTATCGAAAAAAGGGCTCTGCATGGGACACCGCAATAATTCGAAGAACATTTCAATGCAAAGAGCATCAGAAAATATTGCTTCCTCGCTAAATGAAACCCGAGTAGCCGCATCGAAGAATGCAGGAAAGCAATATTTTCTGATGCTCTTTGCATTGAAATGTTCTCCGAATTATTGCGGTGTCCCATACAGAGCCCTTTTTTGCAAAAAGTGTACAGAAAAAAATATCTTCTATAAAAAAGGAAGCTATTGTTGTTTATAAAGTTTGAGGAGACAAATTGCAAAAAAGGGCTCTGTACGGGACACCGCAATAATTCAGAGAACATTTCAACGCAAAGAGCATCAGAAAATATTGCTTCCTCGCTAAATGAAACCCGAGTAGCCGCATCGAAAAATCCAGTCATTTCGTAATCTCTGTCTTTGTCTCTCCTGCGAGTGACATATCTCCCTCTCTGTCACAGCTCTGCAGGAGAGACAAGATCACCTCGACGTCGATAGAGGCGCCACCTTACAGCTATTTCTAGTGATTTCTGCCACCGGCGCGGGGGACTGCGCACTAATATCATCACCACTCACACATCGCTAGATCCGCATATACGTATACGCAAATGCAAGGGTTTACGGGGGCTCAAATTCACGCCTCAATATCGCAATGAGCAGTTCGCAAGCGGTCAATTGTGCTTCCTAAAAGTCCAATCTAGGATTATGCAGAGCCCAAATTGCCTATTTCTACGCTACCGTTCAGTTATTTGTAATATTCAGTAATTTCATGCCGTTCGAAGCAATTGTGATGTCACAAGATGGCCGCCATTGTCAGATTTTCTTAAATATCAAGAGATTTGGCGTTAGTATCGAAAAAAACGCTCTGCATAATCCTAGAAAAAAAATTACAAAGACGGTGGTATGCATTTTCAGATGATTACTCATTTGTTTAAACACGAAAAATGAGCCCTCCTGAAACGGCATTTAAACCTCCTGAAACAGCATCTCGACCTTACGACATTTATCACTACGAGCGCCACTGTCGCTTTCCAATTCAGGTTTATCTATGTATCATTTGAATTAGACTTCGAATTATGCTTTAATTAAAGAAGTCTGTGGTTGAGACAAGGTACATTGTTCAATGCGAACGTACATTTATTGATCAGAAACTCTGGCAACAGGCAGCTATCTCATGACGTCAAGCTTACTTCGGATGCCTCGTTGCAGAAAGTATGCTGCCGAATATTACAAATAACTACACGACAACGTAAACATATGCATTTTGAGCTCTGCACAGTCCTAGATTGGACTTTTAGGAAACATAATCGACTAGTTCTGAACTTGTCAGTGTAATATTGATACGTCAGTTTGGGCTCCCATAAACCTTTGCATTTGTGTATACGCGACTCGCGACACTGCGCTTGCTACGGACGCCTCGTCACAAGCACTACGCTACCGATTATTACACATTACTCCTCGACAATGTAGAAATATAAATTTTGGGCTCTGCTCCCCCCTAGATTGGACTTTTAAGAAGCATAAGCGACAAGTTCTGAACTTCGCACTGTAATATTGAGACGTCAGTTTGGGTTCCCGTGAACCCTTGTATCTATTGTATACGTATCTCCTGACGTCACGTATTTAAAATTGTTTAGTTGTTACTTTTTTATTTATTATTTTTGCACATAAGTTAAAGCACCGATGTCTTTGGTTATAAATTCCTCTGTACATATTACTTTAAATATTCATGATATGAAAAATAAATGTCAAGAAATACAAAGAAATTTATAACCAAAGACATCGGTGATTTAAATTATCTACAAACATACTAAATAAGTTAGAACTTAACAATTTGAAATATTATTTTGGGACAATAAAATATAAACAATCAATTAAAAAATTATTAGAAATATATATATTTATTACGGTAATTATCAGTAGATAGAAATAATTTTTTTTATAATTTGATAATTTTTTCATCTTCCATATTTCTTATGGTTCAAGAATTCTAGTAAAATATCGCCTTTCTCTATCTAGACCACTGTGTGCGCAGAGTTGGGCAATATGTCTATCTGAATAAAAATTTTGAATAACATAAATTATTCGTTATTCGAGAGTTCGAATAAAAAATGTATCTTTTGTGACCGCGTCGATCACATATCGATACCTCGTGCGACGAGAACAACAATATCGATCCCCGGACACTCTCATTAACTTCGTGGAATAGGATGCACCGTAGCACGGACGTCCGTTTTTTACGTCCTAAGGACATCCGTGGGACCTAAATTTCGGATGTCCCACGGACGTCCGTTTTTTACGTCCTAAGGACGTCCGTGGGACCTAAATTTCGGATGTCCCAGGGACGTCCATTTTTTTCGTCCCAGGGACTTCCGTTGGACATGAA
Source organism: Lasioglossum lativentre (assembly GCA_916610255.1). Lineage (NCBI taxonomy): Eukaryota > Metazoa > Arthropoda > Insecta > Hymenoptera > Halictidae > Lasioglossum > Lasioglossum lativentre. Next base: position 17,924,483 of record OU744359.1, on the reverse strand, counting down.
TTTCGGACGTCCTATGGTCATCCGTTTTTTACTTCCTAAGGACATCCGTGGGACCAAAATTTCGGATGTCCCGGGGACGTCCATTTTTTTGGTCCCAGGGACTTCTGTTGGACTTGAATTTTGGTTGTCCACTTCTCACTTCTCATGCATGAGACATATTTATATACAACAATATACATATATGTATTTATAGCAATGTCTTTTTTTTTATTTATATACATACACTTATATGTATATATATATATTGTTATAACTATTTATAACAATATATTTACTTATATACATATATTTATTTATTTACATATATGTATACGGTCCTTGCTTCGCTGTGTTCAGCTGTGTCGTACAGCTGTACGGTACCATCGAAGCAAGCGATGATCGGTAAGAAAAGCGACGATCGATGAAACAAGCGACGATCGAATGCGGGAGAAGAACGCACCATTGCGTTGCTGCGTGACAAATCAATCTTGTGCGAGTGCTTCAAGAACGTGCTTCAGAAATCTCCTGTGATAAATTCATCATTACCATATCATCGTGTAATACATATTATCGGATTTACTTCATATTTAGACAAGTAAGTATTTTCATTGTTATTATTTGTTACCGTTAGTGTTTTCGCTTATGCCATTCAGTTAAATTATTTTATACAGTTACGCACATCATTGTATATACTCACTTTAACTTAGAATAACTTTTTTATGAATGGACCAAACGACTTCAATTTCTCTGTAAGGCATTCTGTATATGCATTCTGAAAATTTCATTGAAATTGGTTAATTGGTTTACGAATTATAAACGGACAAAAGTAATAAAAATGGCACTTATAGGCCGAAAATCATGATAAATTGCAATCTTTACTACTTTTGATCGTTTATAATTTGTGAACCAATTAACCAATTCCAATGAAATTTTCAGAATTTATATAATTTATACGAGTTTACAAAACACATGTTTTAAATTTTCGTTATTGGCCTAGCTGAAAAAGTTGTACAATTCAATTTTTACTATGGTTTGTCACAATTCCGACCAAATGCATTTTTTCAACTTATTTATTACACGTCATATACTCTCATAAACTAATTCTAGCCTTACAGAGAAATTGAAGTCGTTTGGTCAATTCACAAAAAAGTTATTCCGATTTAAAGTGTGTGTGATGAACCCCGCGGCATACACTGTAAAAATATTTCTTGTATATTAATCAATTATAAATATTGCAGATCCTGCGACGACGTGAAATCGTAGAGTTCGTAAAAGACGGCACGGTGGAGGCAGTACCCTCTTCGTAGCTGATAGGGAATTATTACCATTAGCCCTCGTTACCGCATGAAAGCGTACAAGGAAGTGAACAAATGCTGGCCAAAATACGTAATTAAATATTTAAAAAATGGCACTTTTGGTGAGTTAAAGATTTTATACTATGGTGAAACTATAATAATTACATATGTATAATTTAAAAATGCTTTCAGATGATTATGTAAGGGCAAGGACCAAGGCGAAAGTGGCTGAGGACAGTCTAGTAGGGAAATGCAAAATTTTACAACTAGGAATCGGTGTTGCCTTCGCCTCCGGCGCTCAAACGACGCTACGAGCTAGGTACGTAAATAAAAGATTTTATGCTTTTTTATGATAATTGCTTAATATCTTTCAATAAATAATTATTATATATGTCGGAGCCTGACTATAAACGTTCTCCATCGGACCCGTCGGTATTCGACCGGAGACGTTCTCCACCGGATCACTCATGTTTTTGTTCGCACGCGTGAATTTTAGATAAAAGGGGAAATTACGCTCCGTAGCACAACGGCGAGACGCGTCAACGTACCCACGAGCCTGGCAGAATATCAATTCACGGCTGACTCTTTCCGTCTTTACTCACACGATTTCTAACAATCAGATAGGACTAGCTCTCAGTCAATTCTAAACGCTCTGCTCTGTAGCGTAGCCAAAAACGTTCTGCCGCTCATGGTCACGTTTAACAAGGCCCCAGCCCATTTTTCCAGGGGACCCTATTTTGCATCTCTCCTTGCGCCGCGCACGAAGAGGGAGGCAGGTACTCGGGGAACGTTTTATTGCCTTTTCGCCGGGCAATTGCTAAGGTATGACCAGGCCTTCAGCTATTCGACGGTAAACAAATAAACGAAATGCCTAAACCGTTATTTTTGAAACTAAATTTAATTCTACACAGACATACAATTTCAAAGACAACATAACTGTCCTGTACAACAAACAAGCGCTACGCGTCATTGCCAACGGGTTGCGTCGCTACCGTAATTTCCCGACACGGCCCTCCTGACTGTCACACGTCCTCGTGTGCAATTACAATGAGTTTATACATCGTCTGTAAAAGAAATATCATCTATGATTCCCGTTCGTCCATTCTGACAAAATATTGATTGAGCTCTGATTGCCGCGTGTTCGCCATATACTCTATGCTGAGGCACTATACATGTGTGGTTAATGTCACGTGGACAGTCTTAACCTATTTTCAATAAAACATAATGAGATAATTCGGTACCACGAAATAGACAGTTTAGCGAAGCAGTTCAGACACACAGCGAGCTCAAGACAACAATACCAAATACTTAGTCCACTACTGGACACAGCAAAGCAAAGCCAACCCATGTGGCAACCGACCAACAACGTAGTCACACATCACACAGTCAAATCATATGACTCTCGACCAACCATGTGGTCACTCATCTCATAGTCATCACATGACTAAAGACATCCATCGTCTGCCGTTACATCGCCCCGCCTCCTTTACCAGCTAAACTGGGTTTGGGAATAATGGCTTACGACTAATAAGCACGACGCATGGATTCTCACATGTTTCTTTCCTCACTGTTGTCATCGCCGACACTGGCACGTTCTGTCAATTCCGTATCACTACAATTACTATGTATATCAAGCTCTATGGGAACAGAACTATCAGGCATCAATCTCAATCTCTCATGGGCATATTTAAGTATTCTATTGCTATTTACAGACTTCAGACGGTATCTGTCATTAGGCAAAACTTCTACTATCTTATACGGACCGCGAAATTTAGCATCCAATTTCGTTTGATTCCGTTCGTGATTTTCTATGAGAACGTAGTTTCCGACTGTAAATCTAACAATTTTTGCTTTACTACTATCGAATCGTGTTTTGTCTTTCGCGGCGTTTTGATCGATCGCTCGGGTTGCTTGTTCTCTGATATCTGAAAGGTCTAATTCTTCATCCTCATTATTAACGACTGACAAAGACATTGGTCTGGCAACTTTGCCTATAAGCAATTCTAAGGGACTGTGCTTGGTGGTACGGTTCGCTGTACAATTCAATGCTAACTGGACACTTTTAAGAGACTCTTGCCAGGACTTGCTATTGTTTAGTTCTACGCTGTTAGCATATTTCTAAGCGTACTCATCGTTCTTTCTACCTGACCATTGGCACGACACGTACCCGTAGCGATTAGGTGCAGGTCAATATTATGGGTCTTACAGAAATCACGAAAGTTACTGCTAGCAAAACATCTGCCCTGATCGGCAATAATTCTGGACGGAGCCCCAAACAAATTTACACAGTAATTTAGTGCTTTAATGGCACTAGCCGCGTCTATACTGATTGTGTGTCGTAAAATTACGAACTTTGTAAACGCGTCGATGAACACAAACACGTATTCCTTTACGTTATTTTTAGCGCTAAGTTTTCCCGTAGCATCGACATGAATCGTGTGCCACGGTACGCTTACTTTTGGGATAGGGTGCAACTCGGCTTGCGCTTTACAATTTTCGACAAATTTACGAACGTACCTAGACATATTAGGAAACCAGTAATGTTGATAAGCCATCGCTAATGTTTTGTTCCAACCAAGATGCATAATGGATTCGTGGATATTATTAATTACGGACCATCTAAACTGTACAGGAACTATGGGCAAATATTGACTGCGTTTCTCACTTTGTATTTTTCTATGCAAAACTCCCGACTTTAACAAATATGTTCTAGCAGTATCAGAATCCATTTCATTATTTTCCAATTGAGAAATAATTTTGCTCAGTCCGTCATCTCGTCGCTGCTCAACCTGCAACCAATTCTCCGATATTTCAGCCAAATTAACCCGTTTCTGTTCAACCCGTTTATGACTGTCATTGATCGGTAATAGGTTTCGCGAGAAGAAATCCGCGTGACTCATGCGCTTTCCTTCTCGGTATAAGATGTCAAAATCGTATGCCTGAAGGAACGCCCACCATCTGTGTACCCGAGGAGTAAGGTCAATTTTTGTACGCGAGGCTTTAAGCGAGTTGCAGTCAGTGACAACTAGAAATTGTCTTCCTTGTAGGAAGTGACGGAAATGCTTTACGGCATTAACTACAGCTAACGTCTCTAGCTCATATGAGTGATATCGCGATTCAGCGTCAGAGGTTCTCTTACTATAGTACGCGACCGCATGCGACTTATTGTCCACCTTTTGTATTAGGACAGCACCGTAACCATCCGAACTCGCGTCAGTATGTAACTCGATTTGATATGACGGATTAAATAACATTAATACCGGTTCATTCGTTAATTTCCCAATAATTTCCTGACGGATCTTTTCGTGTTGCGGTTTCCATTCTATTTTTCCTTTTCCCGAAGTTAATTTGTATAGTGGCGAAGTGATCTGCGAAAACTTAGGTATAAACTGCCTGAAATAGGAAGCAAGGCCGATAAATTGTCTAAGCTGGGTCACCGTTGAGGGAGAAGAAGTTTCCGTTAACGCTTTTATTTTCCGCGGATTTGGTCTGATTTCCCCCGCGCTCACTTCGAAACCCAAATAATCCATACGCGTTTTTAGGAAAGCACATTTGTTTAGATTCAGTGAAAATCCCGCTAATTTTAATTTCTCTAATACTATTTGTAGCCGCTCTAGGGACTGCTGTATAGAGTCGGCCGGAATCATAACGTCGTCCAGGTAGCACACTACAAATGTGTTTACAAGTCCAGAAAGGGCTTGGTTTATGGCCCTTTGAAACACTGAAGGAGCATTGCGAAGCCCGAACGGATGGACAGATACTCGTATTGACCATCTGGGGTAACAAATGCAGTTTTCTCTATCGAGTCTTTATGGATAGGAATTTGGTGAAAACCCGACGCCATATCTAATGTCGTAAAATATTGTGCGCCGCTTAGCCGCTGGATTTGGTCGCTTATGAGCGGTAAGGGGTACCTATCTGGGACTGTATTACTGTTTAACTCTCGGTAATCAACGCATAAACGGTCGGAACCATCTTTCTTTTTCACGAGAATTATGGGACTGGCAAACGGTGAACAGCTGGGCTTAATGATCCCAGCAGACAAAAGCTCGCTGATTTTGTCCCTTACGGTTTGCCTCTCGTCAGGACTAAGTCGGTATGGTCGTCGTTGCACAGTACGATTTGGATCTATTAACTTTATTAGTAGCTCTCCCGAATTTATTCTACCCGTAGGCGTACCGATGATAAACGATTCAGAAAATCCATTCAGTAAATTGATCAGTGCTTCCTTATCGGGACCGACTATATCCGTATCGATACTATTAAAGCTATCAATCTTTTTGCCGATATCACAAATCTTTATTATCTTGTCCCGCTTTAAAATAAAATTATTCGCCGAAATTTCAACAGAAAACCCTTGCGCTATTAAGTCGCGACCCACCAAAATACTACTGCTCAAGTATTCGTCCGGTACAACATGGAAAAGAATTTCGACGATGTGATCAAGTATGTTCACTTGGGTTAATATTTGTACGCTACTCATCACGTTGGCGTTGCCCAGACCAATTAATCTTGTTAGATTTTTAAATCGCTTACCGGAAAATTTATTCGCTACCGATTCTCTTATCAGAGAACATTCCGCACCTGTATCGAAACAAAACTCATAGACCTCACCAGATTCCGCAAGTTCCGCTGTCACCGGCGCAATACTGCACAGGTTGATCCGCCGTTCCGTGGACACCCTTGGATATGGTCTTCCATCCTCCTTTTTACACTGTGGGGAAATATGGCCTTCCTCTCCGCATTTGAAACAGTTCACCGGCTTTTTCGGTGGTCCACGGTTGACTCCGCTCGTACCAGGCTTGGGTCCTAGCATCCGTGTCGGTTCTTGGCGTCGATGACAGTCCGTAGCCTTGTGTCCTTCCTTGCCACATGAAAAACATGTGACGCTACTCCTCGGCTTCTTGACGTCCGTTGCCTTTTGGTCTTTCCCGTCGGCGTTAGCTGACCGTTTACGGAAACCGAAGGCCATCAGCTCCTTTTGCAACGAAGCCCGGGTATCTATTTGCACACAATGTGCCAACGTTGAAGCAATAGCGATTTGCTCCGTTTACATTTTTACGTACAAATTTGTAAACGCGGCCAGGACTCGGTTCGCGTGCGAAGGCATAGACTCGCCTTCTCGTGGTTTTCCCCCGTTGATCCTCATCATTGCACCGGCAGGGGTTTCAAAGGTATCATATTGGGCCAGAAACATTTTCCTGAATTCACTCCAGTCCATGCCCGCGTAATTCACTTGTGCCATCCACGCGGACGCGCCACCTTTCAACGCCCTGCTTAAGGCCATGATTAATTCACTGCCTTGTATCGGCTGCTCCGCGAGACAAACATCTACTGTTGCACACCAAGCTTTCGCACTGTGGTCTTCATTATCAGGGTCGAACTGTGGCAAAAATATCCGGGTCTTTCTGGGTACTGGTTGCTGCACTGTTGGACCTTGCATCCGTCCCAACAGCATCTCGAACATCAGCTTCCAATTTGTCCCATCATTCTCGGGCGAGGAGGCTTGCAGAGATGAATATCCCCGCTCGTATCCCACTTCTGATGTCAGAGCCTGACTATAAACGTTCTCCATCGGACCCGTCGGTATTCGACCGGAGACGTTATCCACCGGATCACTCATGTTTTTGTTCGCACGCGTGAATTTTAGATAAAAGGGAAAATTACGCTCCGTAGCACAACGGCGAGACGCGTCAACGTACCCACGAGCCTGGCAGAATATCAATTCACGGCTGACTCTTTCCGTCTTTACTCACACGATTTCTAACAATCAGATAGGACTAGCTCTCAGTCAATTCTAAACGCTCTGCTCTGTAGCGTAGCCAAAAACGTTCTGCCGCTCATGGTCACGTTTAACAAGGCCCCAGCCCATTTTTCCAGGGGACCCTATTTCGCATCTCTCCTTGCGCCGCGCACGAAGAGGGAGGCAGGTACTCGGGGAACGTTTTATTGCTTTTTCGCCGGGCAATTGCTAAGGTATGACCAGGCCTTCAGCTATTCGACGGTAAACAAATAAACGAAATGCCTAAACCGTTATTTTTGAAACTAAATTTAATTCTACACAGACATACAATTTCAAAGACAACATAACTGTCCTGTACAACAAACAAGCGCTACGCGTCATTGCCAACGGGTTGCGTCGCTACCGTCATTTCCCGACATATACATGTATAAACCATGATTATTGTTTTCAGGTACATGCAGTAGGACAATCGACCAGATATACAGTCGGTGTGAAAAGTATTCGTACACCTTTTAAAAACGAATAACTTTTCAAAATTCGACCCAACAGCTTGAGTTTTTTTGAGACGTTAGAAGGATTAGTATACTAGCTAATATGTAAATAATTTTTTTTTTTATTGCTATTGGTCGTAATTGCGAAAGAAAAAGTAAAGGTCACGATTTTTAAATTTTTTATCTGTGCCTGTAGTGAAAATTTATAAGGTGCATTTGGTAGGTATAAGTAAGTTATATACAGGGTGTCCCAAAGTACTTCAACTCCGGGAAATGGGAGGTTCCTTGGGTCATTTGAAGCGACATTTTCCTTAACAAAAATGGCGTCCGCGGCTTTGTTTAGGAGTTATTAACGAAAAAGACGGACCAACCAGAGCGCGCCTAGTCGCTCGGTAGTACGGTCAGCGCGGCGAGCCGGGGGGAGGAGAGTGTTGTCTTGCCGCGATGTCGTAACAACCAACAGGTTCTCGATTATGTCCCGATTTCTATGAGCTTTGGATATGTTGTAAAGACCATAATTCTGAACAACATTTTCCTTTAGACTTTTTGCCTCGCGTCTTTAGTTTACGAGATATTTGTAAAACAGGAACCGAAAGCTAAGGATTGTACGGTCAAGTCAACGAACTGTACAGCTGATGGTAGATAGCTGGTATACGACAATCACATGTTTCGGTTTTCCTGCAGATTTGTATTTGTAAATGTGAGGTCGGCGCGGTGTTTTAGGGTCCCTATTGTCCTATGACAGTAAATCTTATTTGACGGATGTATTCACACCTTAATTCTGCATATTGGCGCCCAACGTGGGGCGGTTTGGTACAGACGAATTAAATGTTGGAGAAATGAAGTATGAGTAAGCCGAAAACCCGTAGTAACACAATGACGGGCGCGAAAAAGAACGAAGACATGTCGATGATGCCACTATTATCTAGTACGTCAATTCAACGAACACCACCTCTTGGCACTCCGACAGGTACGGCAAACCGTCCGCGAGCCCAGAACTCAAACGCGTCCGGTGACAATCAGGCTCCGGGGCCAATCTCCGCGCACGATAACGACCTAATGTCCGCTGCCATTCGGGAGTTGCAAAATGAAATCGCGCACCTTAGGATGCGAGTTGATCAACTCAATGCTAAGGTGGAAGAACAGGTGACCACCGATGAGGTCTGCGAACGGGTGACGGAACACCGAGTGGAGCGCATGGAGCGAAATAAAAAAGCACAAGCGGACGCACTCAAGAAAATACAAACATGCATGGAACAGATCCGATCACGAACAACGACCCAACAACCAACAACAATACCATCAACCGAGACAGAAATCGGCAATGGGTCGAGGGAAATTGATGACCACCGACGAAATCTGATTCCAGATTTAGACGTCGACGCACATCGAACGACACCCGGTCATATAGACTCGAGGTGGGGGCTGAACGACTCCACGAGGTTTGACCATACGATGGCGTCAATGGCCCGACCATTTGTAGTAAAACCGCACATGCCAGCCTTCGAGGGCAAAACCACGGAGAGGCCTGCAAAATATCTGAGAGAGCTCAAAAGATACGTAGATGCCGCACGTCTACCCGACGAAGAGATGAAGTTCATTATCACACAGTCACTGAAAGGTAATGCAGGCGAATGGTGGGACATTATGTCGGAGCAAATTGCGACATGGCATCAATTTGCAAACGCCCTATTGGCAAGATTCTGGAGCTCGGCAATCCAAAGGAAGGTCAGAGACAACCTAAATGTCGGGGTACATCGAACGGATACTGGGGTCTCCCGTGTCGCATATGCAATGAGATTGATCGGACTGGCACGTGACTTACGTCCGCGACCCGCAGACGACGAAATTATACAAACACTGTCCAAACATTTTACGCAGGCAGTAGACGACTGCGTGCTTGGCCAAGATATACGCACCATAGATGCTTTTCTAGCATTGCTGGAACGGTTTGACAACGGGGGCACGGTAAACCGACAGCGATACGATGAGCGTCCCAATTATAATAGAGAATGGGGCACTAGAACCTCACAAGATCGAATTAATCAACCGACCGCAAACGCTCCGCGTATGAACCCTGTCAGCCAATTTCAGCAACGACAGAACCGAGAGCATCCGCGATCAGGAGCTGAATATGGCGCCCGAACAGAATACCAACGGCCAACTACCGATAACCCAAAGACAAGGTACGACAACGCTAAACCTTGGCAGGAACAACGCCGTCCACAGGACCGTACTCGAGATTCTACCCCGAATCGAATACGAGCAACTCACCTTGAAGAGAAGGAGCTCGTAGAGGAGCCGGAAGTCATTGAACCAGAGGAGAATATGGGAAACGAATAAGGGCAACCTCAAAAGAACGTCTGAGCAACTTCTCCGCTCAGGTGGGAGGTATCTCCAATAAACAACACGGGGAAGATATCCAAATAACAATTGGGTCAATATTCCCAGACATACGGCAAGAATTACAGGAGGATGAAATGTCACCACGTACAAGCAAACTAACCAACAGATGCCCGGAGGTACTAATCAAACTGGAAGGGATTCCCATCAGAGCCCTGATTGACACGGGAAGCACCGTTACAGCAGTATCCGAAGCATGGTATTTCGAACACCAGGAGCGATTAATAAAATGCCCGACGCTGCCAGTGACGGGAACAGTAGTAATTGGGGCAACGGGCGGAAAATCGGCCCGATTAAAGAAGCAAATCTGGGTAACCCTCAACCACGGAGACAAAACGATCGAAACAATGGCGATTGTGGTACCAGGGTTAATCTGTGAGGTGATTCTTGGCGTAGACACTCTAAGATGAGCGAAGGCCACAGTCGACTTTGGGAAGAAATCCCTTTCACTGAACACGGCAGACGGTCAAATTCTGATAAAAATGACACCTGAAACTGATACCGACAAAACAATGGTACGAACCATAAATGAGCATCAAAAATCCCAAACAGAGAGAATCAAATCTCTTCTCGAACCAGTAGAAGTAAACCAACAACAGAAAATAGCTCTACGGAAAATAATACAGGCGTTCCCGGAGGTCTGGAGAGATACAATCGGACGTGTGACGTGCTACCAACACCATCTACACGTCAAACCCACCAGGCCATACTGTAGTAGAACATGCCCAATTCCATTAAAATACATGGAGGCGGCCGATGCAGAAGTACAAAGAATGTTGGCAAACGATATTATTCGCCCAAGTACAAGTCCGTATTTGAATCCGGTCGTACCGGTGCTGAAGAAAAATGGGTCGCTTAGACTGTGCCTCGACGCAAGAAAGCTGAATGAGTTTCTTATTGATGACCACGAAATGTCAGAGACACCAGATGCCATATTCCAACGGTTTCAAAGAGTCGACTACCTAACTAGCCTCGATTTGACAAATAGTTTTTGGCAAGTGCCACTGACACCATCGTCCCGAAAATATACCGCCTTTCTCTATCGCGGCCGATGTTACGAGTACGTAGTCACGCCTTTTGGGTTAAAAACAAGCAGCGCGAGCCTAGTTAGAGCGCTGAGACGCATACTGGAAGGAATGGAGGGATTCATTGTCAATTTTATTGACGATATTTTATGTTTCTCTCCGACATTCGAAAAACACCTCGAACATCTCGCAATGTTATTGCAACGACTACGGGAAAATAACATCACCCTCAATTTAGAGAAATGCAAATTTGTGAGGCGGGAAATTAAATTTCTGGGCCACATCCTGTCAGCGGAAGGTCTAAGACAAGAGGCGTGAGGTATATTCTGGTAATCGAAGAGCTGTTTACTAAATTTGTGAAACTATACGCGATGCGAAACGCGACGACCGCCGTATCCCTGGCGAGAATTTTCAAACATACATACCGCGCTACGGCAAACCTAAAAAGATCTTGACTGACCATGGAACACAGTTCACGGCGAAGAAATGGACACAGACCCTACGAGAAGAGGGCATCTACCACGTTCTCTCATCGATACGACACCCACAAAGCAACCCGGTGGAAAGGGTGAATAGGGAAATCGGACGGATTTTCCGTACGGTGGCATCACACGCACACGCATCTTGGGCCAAATGGATTGATTTAATCGAGACCTGCTGCAACGAAGTTGTGCACGACAGTACAGAGTTTACACCAACAGAACTCTTGTTAAAAGAAAAACCCACACGACTATGGTCCAGATGGTTCGAGCATATAGAGGATCCAGGGAAAACAGAGAACTATCATAATGATAAACTACAGCTAGCATTCCAACGAATGACGAAGAAGGCCCATGAACGGTGTAAACGCGCTAACATGGAAAAATGCCATACACAATACGAAGTAGGCGATTGGGTATTGGTAAAAACAAACCCAATATCCAATGCCGCCGACAGAGAGATCGCCAAGTTTTTTCACCTGTATGAAGGACCATATGAACTAGCGGAAAAAAAGGACCGTCAACGTTCATCTTACGTAAACCCCACTCGGAAGATATCCGAGGAATGTTCCACGCATCATGCCTACGGCCATACAAGCAGCTAGAGCGAGACAAACAAACAAACACACCATAAGTACGCGTTACAGTTTTCTGCGAAAAAACAAATCCGCGCGGGTATATAAGCCATGAAACGCGCCGGGATGATACAGTTCGCAATGGACAACCAACTCAAAGTAAAAGTTGACGCCGGGGTACAAACCTACGCAGGATGGGCAATGGTCAGCAGACCAACCCAAATGGCTCATGGCGGAGCCAGGAGCACCAGCACCGGCAATGCACGAAGGGGGTGGCGTCCCAAGCAAAGGCAAAATTGGTGTCTGTGCAAACACAAACGCCAAAGAGGGGCCCAGGATCGGAGAAACGCCACCACAAAGAAAAACCCGGACCGTCGTCCGAGGTGGCTGCTCCAGCCAAGGTGGCTGCTATAGAGGAGGACGCGATGGAACAATCGTGGATAGTGATCCCGGAACCAACACCCGGAGAGATTGCAGAGGCCACTGCAGCCGAGTCCGACCTATCCTGGGACGCGGAATACTTCGACCCGCCCGGCGCCCGTGGAAATTCCGGTGCTGGACCCGCATAACCCCCTTGGCCTCCAGATGTCAACCGAAGCGATGTTGGACAAAATGCTCGCATCCTCGCTGTGGGAGGTGCCTAAGTGAATGCGAGTGTGCGTTTTGTGTTTTTTTTTCGTTTATGCTAGGTGCCTGCGTGCAGAAAAACGATAGTTCATTTTTTGTTTATCGTGCGAGCGCAAGTGAAAATGTTTCTTTTATTTTTTCTGGGACGTATGTATGAGCGTATGTGTGTGTATATATAATGAATGCGTCGGTACTCTTTATACGCCAAAGTTGCAATAATTTTTTTTAGTTCCCGTTTTCAACAAATAAGTCGTTTAGTTTTCCTGTTTTTATACGCCATGGTGCAGTAATCTTTTTAGTTCCGTTCTCGACATTACGTTCGTTTGGTTTTTTTTTTCCAGCGTCGAGATCACTGGAATGCGTACTAACTGCGTGTCCGCACCAGTGATCTCGAAGGTGGAGAAGGGGGTATATGAGACCGCGTCGATCACATATCGGTACCTCGTGCGACGAGAACAACAATATCGATTCCCACCACGACGACTTGCGGTGTCACGCGCGATCCTTGTCGTAGAAAAGGAGCACAGGATCAATCCACTTGTGGGATGCGCGCGCATCGATCCCCTCTCGATAGCGATCGAAGGAGGTCGATGCAAGCATCAGATTGATCACTCTGCGTCTGGACTAGCTCCGATAAGCACGCACGAGTCACCGCGAGTCAATTCGCGATTAACGCCAGTGGCGTATAGCCCAGAGAGGCTGACATTAAAAATAGAAGCTCGCGTTTAGTGAGTAAATCGTTCTCTCTACCGATTGTTCGGTATAGCCCAGAGAGGCTGACATTAAAATTAAATGCTCGCGTTTAGTGAGTAAGTCGTTCTTCCTACCGATTGTTCGGTATAGCCCAGAGAGGCTGACATTAAAAATTAAATGCTCGCGTTTAGGGAGTAAATCATTCTTTCTACCGATTGTTCGGTATAGCCCAGAGAGGCTGACATTAAAAGTAAATGCTCGCGTTAGTGAGTAAATCGTTCTTTCTACCGATCGTTCGGTATAGCCCAGAGCGGCTGACATTAAAAATAAATGCTCGCGGTTAGTGAGTGAATCGTTTGTTCTACAGATTGTTTCTGTATAGCCCAGAGAGGCTAACATTCAAAGATAGTAGTTCGCGGATAGTGAGTAAATCGGTAAAAGTTCGTGATCGCGTGCGTCTATTGCCAGGAACACGGGGCAAGCTGGCAAGGATTTGTGATTGTGTGTACGTGATACAGAATTAAGGATGTGAATACATCCGTCAAGTAAGATTTACTGTCATACGCTATCACGAATCCTCGCTCAAATTGTAACAAGTGAGAAACCTTGCGTCTTGCGCCGTGTAATAGGCAAACAGTGTGGCCGCGAGACCGTCGGGTGGTCAGACGTGATTCTAAGCAAGCGCGTCGAATTTCCAAGAATTTCTATCGTAGACAATACACACGGACGGGTGTGTTTCGTGACTCCCGTGAATCAAGGCATAGGATCTTGCGTGCATCCTATTCCACGAAGCTAATGAGGGTGTCCAGGGATCGAGGAGTCGCCCAGGCCACGTAGACGTGCCCTGCCGACAATTCGCTATCTTCCGCATATGCTCTTGTGAGTTTTCCAAGGGATAGGTGCCGCTTGCTCCTCCCGTATATTCCGGCAGAATCGAACGTGCATTCCGTGTCAGTGTGTATCATGGTCAATATCGAGTCTCAAGCGATCACAAGGGGCTTATAGGGTCGTCCGGGGATTGAGGAGTCGCCCAGGCCACGTAAACGTGCCCTGCCGACAATTCGTTATCTTCCGCATACGTCTTGTAAGCTTCCTAGCGAGTAGGTGCCGGTTTTTCCTCCCGTGCTGCGGCAGGAGGAACGTTGCATTCTATTTCGCTGTGACACTTAACGCGACAGCGAGTCGGAGACGGTCGCTAGGTATTCAGGTATCGTCCGGGGATTGAGGAGTCGCCCAGGCCACGTAAACGTGCCCTGCCAACAATTCGTTATCTTCCGCATACGTTATCCTGGATATCCTAATCAATTAATATCATATACACTTGCTGTGAATTTCAGTCGGATCACTCGTCGCGCTCCGTCACGCTCCGTCACGCTCCGTCACGCTCCGTCACGCTCGGAACGTGGCAAGGTGACCACACTGGGTTGAAAGTATTGTTGAATCCGATTACGCGTACGGATTCAGCACGTTATAAACATACTGAGATTTGTTCGTGGTTTCTTACACGCACTTCTTGCGTGACGTCAAATCACCTGGCGTACGGGATTCAGCACGTTATAAACATACTGAGATTTGGTCGCGGTTTCTTACACGCATTTCTTGCGTGACGTCAAATCACCTGGCGTACGGAATATACACATTGTAAGCATACAAGGGTACCGGAATATACACACGTTATTTACACCTATACATCAAATTCTCCAGCATTTACTCATTTCGTCGAAGCCACTCCGCTTTCCAGTACCTGGAGGCACGAATCTCTTTCGTCTTACAGGACATAGTGGTAATATCGGATAAGTTAACCAATCCGGTATACTAATAATATTTAAAGATCCGGTAAATAAAGAAAACATAATAGTTCGGTTACACTTTATTTGACGAGTATCTAATAAATAATTTTATTCGACGAGATATTTGAGCGACGAATACAGATAATTGTTTTATTCGAAGTGGGTTTATTCGAAGGCTTCGAATAACTCTGCGGGTCAAACCACTAGATACAGTCCAAATTATATCGTGTTTAGTGTCATTTTACTACGTTTTTATTAGCTCGCTTTCTTGTCTGTCTGTCTGTCTGTCTGTCTGTCTGTTCGGTACAAATTTTGCAATTGATTTTAAACTAACTTCCCGATGAGCTAGAGACTTGAAATTTTAAACATAGCTCAGAACTGGATGGCAATACAATATTTTAAAAAAATTTTTTTTAAAAGTCTATGCGTTTGGGATATATAAATTATTAATAAATCTAACCGTTTATATACCATCGGGTGACCCTCGGTAGTACGTCATCGCGTTCAGCGTCCCCACTCTACTACGTGTTCCCACTCTGACTCATCCCCACTCCACTGACCCGTTTCGCACCGAAGGAGCTCAGTGTGCGTCAGTGTGCGTTCGAGCTCTCTTACACGGGAGAGCTCCCTATTAACCAATATGGCGGCGCCCATATCTGTCACTTTCTGAGGTGAAACAATGAAAATTACTACAAAATTACTCAACTTTACATGTTCATAACTTTTTAACGAATGGTTTCCGTGGTCTGGAACTTCGATATAGGAGTTTTCTCGCCGAAATGAACAAGATAAGACATAATAATCGAAAATTTCTGGGTTCCGAAGAGAAAGTTTACCCGTTTAATCGATAGAAAAATTTCACACACACAAGACTAAAAAGCTGAAAATAATTATTTAATTAAAAAAAAATTTTTTTTAAAATACCACGTTTTGAACTAATACGTGGAATTCTCATGATTAAAATTTTTTTTAAAAATACCACGTTTTTAAAACGGACTAAAAAGTATAAAATAATTTTTCCTAGCCCCGTAAAGGTTCCTAATCCCATACAGATAGTCCTGAAAATTTGTGATTGTGAATTTTTAATAGCTATGAAAATACTTGCAATACATAGATAATTGATGCATGAATTGTTTACCTAAGTCACTAACAATTTTCTCAACGGCAGCTACTCTCTACACTCCTTACTATGATCTTTCGCCCCACATTTTTCGTTTTAAATCTTACAAGTATTTTCACAGCTATTAAAAATTCACAATCACAAATTTTGAGGACTATCTGTATGGGATTAGGAACCTTTACGGGGCTAGGAAAAATTATTTTATACTTTTTAGTCCGTTTTAAAAACGTGGTATTTTTAAAAAAAATTTTAATCATGAGAATTCCACGTATTAGTTGATGCAGGTCTCATAAAAAACAATTGAAAATAAAAAAGTTTTGGAATTGGATTGGTAGTGGATTCACACCCATATACCTGACCCAGTGTCGGGTTACCCTGCTGTGTTTATTGCACCACTCGGCGACTGAAGCAACTCATGC
Organism: Lasioglossum lativentre; assembly: GCA_916610255.1. Classification (NCBI taxonomy): domain Eukaryota; kingdom Metazoa; phylum Arthropoda; class Insecta; order Hymenoptera; family Halictidae; genus Lasioglossum; species Lasioglossum lativentre. Next base: position 17,907,844 of record OU744359.1, on the reverse strand, counting down.
TAGTGGGCCTAGGTGGTCGGTGCTCGTCGCCGTTTCTTCGATCAGCCAGAAAATTGTTCAAAGCCTACCAATAGCCCCACGGATAAAACCACTAGAAACAGTCCAAATTATATCGAGTTTAGTGTCATTTTAATCAGGAGAATGCCACGAATTAGTTGATGCAGGTCCCATAACAAAACAATGGAAACTAAAGAAGTTTTGCAATTGGATTGGTAGTGGATTCACACCGATGTACCTGACCCTGGCCTATGTTTCTCTGGCTTAGAGCTTCTATTTATTCCTGATGCCTGGGGCCTGGGCATCTGGGGCTCGACCCGTGTCACATAGTCGTTTATTCGACCAAGCAAAAGTTATTCGACGAGTTATACTAAGCCTTCAAATGAAAGATAAAGATAAAAGTTAAAAAAATTAATCGAAGCTTGATGATGAACCTGAATAAATCCGCTCCGAATAAAAAAATTATCTTTATTCGTCCGATAAATTCTCGTCGAATAAAATTATTTATTAGATACTCGTCAAATAAAGATACATTTTTTATTCGAACCCTCGAATAACGAATAATTTGTGTTATTCAAAATTTTTATTCAGATAGACATATTGCCCAACTCTGCGCACACAGTGGCGTAGATCGAGAAAGGCGATATTTTACTAGAACTCTTGAACCATAAGAAATATGGGGGATGAAAAAATTATCAAATTATAAAAAAAATTATTTCTATCTACTGATAATTATCGTAACAAATATACATATTTCTAATAATTTTTTAATTGATTGTTTATATTTTATTGTCCTAAAATAATATTTAAAATTCTTAAGTTCTAACTTATTTAGCATGTTTGTAGATAATTTAAATCACCGATGTCTGGTTATAAATTTCCTTGTATTTCTTGACATTTATTTTTCATATCATGAATATTTAAAGTAATATGTACAGAGGAACTTATAATCAAAGACATCGGTGCTTTAACTTATGTGAAAAAATACTAAATAAAGAAGTAACAACTAAACAATTTTAAATACGTGACGTCAGGAGATACGTATACAATAGATACAAGGGTTCACGGGAACCCAAACTGACGTCTCAATATTGCAGTGCGAAGTTCAGAACTTGTCGCTTATGCTTCTTGAAAGTCCAATCCAGGGGGGAGCAGAGCCCAATATTTATATTTCCACATTGTCGAGGAGTAATGTGTAATAATCGGCAGTGTAGTGCTTGTGACGAGGCGTCCGGCGTCCGTAGCAAGCACAGTGTCGCGAGTCGCGTATACACAAATGCAAGGGTTTACGGGAGCCCAAACTGACGTATCAATATTACACTGACAAGTTCAGAACTGGTCGATTATGTTTCCTAAAAGTCCAATCTAGGATTGTGCAGAGCTCAAAATGCATATTTTTACGATGTCGTGAAGTTATTTGTAATATTCGGCAGCATACTATCTGCCACGTTGCATCTTAAGCAAGCGTGACGTCACGAGATTCGTACGCGAACTTACAAGGGTTTACGGGGGCTCAGATTCACGCCTGAATATTGCAATGAGAAGTTCAAAACTGGTCGATTATGTTTCCTAAAAGTCCCATCTAGGACGGTGCAGAGCCCAAAATGCATATTTTTACGTTGTCGTGACGTTATTTGTAATATTCAGCAACATACTGTCTGCAACGAGGCATCCGAAGCAAGCGTGACGTCACGAGATTCGTACGCGGACTTGTAACGGTTTACGGGGGCTCAAATTCACGACTGAATATAGAAATGACAAGTTCAGAACTGGTCGATTATGTTTCCAAAATATCCAATCTAGGACTGTGCAGAGCCCAAAATGAATATTTTTACGTTGTCGTGAAGTTATTTGTAATATTCGGCAGCATACTGTCTCCAACGAGGCATCCGAAGCAAGCGTGACGTCACGAGATTCGTACGCGAACTTGCAAGGTTTCACGGCGGCTCAAATTCACGCCTGAATATTGCAATGACAAGTTCAGAACTGGTCGATTATGTTTCCTAAAAGTCCGATCTAGGACTGAGCAGAGCCCAAAATGCATAATCATACGTTGTCGTGGAGTTATTTGTAATATTCGGCAGCATACTGTCTGCAACGATGCAGCCGAAGCAAGAGTGACGTCACGAGATTCGTACGCGGACTTGTAAGGGAAGCGAGTCCCGGCTCGACTCGACTCGAACTCGGCTCGCAATTTTGAGCTCGCCTGCAGCCATAATGCACTGATATTATCAGTGTGTACATGGTGCACCCGCTGACCCCCCTCTCCCCATGTAAGCGAAGCGTAGGCACTGTCGATGAGCATAGTTTGTACATCTTTTGAAAATGTGACGTCACAGTGTCTTTCAGATCATTTCATCTTTCGGACACGGAAAATTATTTACGCCGTGTCTATAGGTATATATGGTGTAAGATTGTGACGATTACAGGAAAAACGCCATTTTGTAAAAGGTCTTATTTTGAAGAGGAAACTTCAAGGAATATAACCATATTTTTTTCAAAATTTACATTACTGTCCAACATTGAAAAAAATATAAAAAAAGAATTTGTTTAAATTGTTTGACATTATAAAGTAAATTATCGAGGATGAAAAAATTATTTTACAATAGCCCAATCCTTGCGGAATAAAACAAAAAAAAGTATATGTCAATCGAACAAACAGTTCCTGAGATAAGAATTTGTAAGTGAAGCCTACTTTCGCAAAAATGGGCAAAAATCGCAAACTTTGAAGGCCTGCCATTTCTAAAAAAATTCGATATCGGCAAAACGTTGACTTAAACTCCCCCCTAATTTCACATGGACTACAACATATTTCAATTAGAACAAAATCGAAGATGGTGACCTCAAAAAGTGATTGATTCGGCATGGAATGAACCTCGAACGCTTTCGATGCGAGCATCGACGGTGTTTGTGCGAATACAATTCGGCAACATTGCACTTTTAAAGCTGGCAATACTGTAACTTCTAGCTTCCACAGACACACACACACTTGTATAGTAACAGAGAGGAATAAGAGAGTGATCACCCCATTGTTAGAAGTTGGCCACCATACGGTGCTGCCACCAGTTCCATTTCTAGCTTGGAACAGCTCCTACACCCACTCTGTCTCGGACAAGAACCCACACCCACTCTTCGCCGGACAAGAATACACCCACCTTAGCCTGGATCAGATCCCACATCATTTTGAAGCAAGAGAAATTAATTGATTTGAAAAAATTTACTTTCAGATCTAACATCCAACTTGGAGAAAATTATACATAATTTATGCCTAATTTTTGCAAAAATTGGGATAAAAATATAAATTAATTTAATATGCAGCGTAGGATAGATTTTAAGATCACGTTACTTTTTTAATGAACCTCAATATTTTTTTATGTATAATGCCGTATCAGAATAAAAGCCGTCTGCTATTTTTTTATAAATTTGCATTTCCTGCTGTACCGCTTTTCCGGCATTTTTGAATTTCTGTATTAATCTGAACGTGAAATAAATATAAAAGAAACAATATTTATATGAGAAGCTATATTAGAAAAAATATATTTATTTCTTATTCTAGCTAGAATAAATATTGCATGTATATTTAAACATTAAAAAGAGATTGAATCTCTTCTTAAGGGGCTGTGCGCACCCAACTATCACCACCAGAGAGGAAATGAGAGTGCTCACGCTCGGGTTGACAGTGGCCCCACTTTTCTTATAATCAGTTTAGCATGGAACAGATCCCACACCCACGGTAGAGCACCGTTTAGCCTGGAACAGCTCCTGCACCCACGGTAGAGCACCGTTTAGCCTGGAACAGCTCCTACACCCACGGTAGAGAGGATATTCACCCTCTCCCTCGCTTTTTCGTGGGAATTTAGTCATTCAGTAAACTCGCAATAAATCGAGAACTACTTCGTTTTTTTTAACAAAACTTTTTTTATTTTACACTCAAATATATGCTCTATGGTTATTATTTAAAATGTTTATACCTGCGTACTACTATATCTATGTAGAAGCGATACAAACACATACGCACTTACAATGATCCGTATTTATACGACAGTCATATTTTGCGTAGTTTTTTGCTAAATTTGGCATAAAATTATTAATTAACTTAATATTCGGCATAGGATAGATTATACTGTAATTGGATTACATAATTCAAACCGTTCAATCAATTTGATTTCTAATTACGTTAATCGTGAGCATAATTGAATTACACTGTAATTAAAATTCAATGTATTTAGAGTACAATGTAATTGAAATACAATGTAATGGAATTACTCAGAACCAGGATTCGAAAACTGTTATAATATCAATTTCGGTTCTTCAAACAGTTATGAACAACTTTTATTTCGACAAACTGTTTTACGAAGAACCGAAAGGGTCTAGCAGGATAAGCATGGTCCAGCGGTCCTCACGACAAATTTTTATGGATATCGTGTACAAAAGAATGCTTTTAGGCTGAAATAAACGAAAATACTCGAACTTACCTCGTGCATTTCATATATTTTTTTTCACAATTGTGATTGTGATTGTGATTGAGTTATTTTATTTCATATTTTCTTTTTCCATCGCCTGTGCTGTATTTATTTGTGTCATGAATGATGAAATTTTTTAACACAAAGAAGGACGGCGATACCTGACCCCGTATCGGGTTACGCAGCACGTTTATACACTAATCGGCAACCGATGCAGCTCGCACTTCTGGGCTCGACGCTCGGCACGTGTTTATTCGAGCTGGCAAAAGTTATTCGAAAAATGATTCGAAGCCCTCGAATAACGATACAGATAAAAAATGAAAATTTTATTCGGCGCTACGAATATATGCCCTTCGAATAAGGTCATCTTCATTTCCATCTTTGAATTGAAACGCTCACTTGCCAAATCGATTAACTTCATAAAACAGAAAGTGGAGAAATGCGATGAAATAATATAGTTATGACTGAACCAAGTGCTTTGACACTTAAATTGAAAATATTTCAAAAAGTGGAGTGAATCGATTTGGCTTGTGAACGGCTAAATTATTGCTACGATAAGAAATATTAAATCACCCATAAGCAATGAGGTTGCTCAGAGTATTATAACGACGCAGAAAGTAAAATATTTTATTTTGTGGCTCAGATAGTGAAAATAAAAATATTTTGTTTTCGAAATTGTATATCTTATATATTTAAAATATTATTTTCTTTAAGCAAAATGAAAACGCCATTATTATAGGAAATGTTATAACAAAATTTTTATTTTTTCTGTACTTACTGTTTTATTGTAGAATTGAATTAAAATATTTATATTTCCAGTTAGATTTTTATAATAAATACATTTGTTCTATGTGAAAAAGATAGCAGGAAAGAATTAGTTCTAATCTTATCGTTGACTAAAAAAACATTTTAATATTCTAAAATTTTAGAATGCCTCTACTTTCAGTAAACAAATTCTCGAGCGCAAACTCGCTTACCTGAAACGCAGGTTTCGTTTCTCTTTACAATTGGATATTTTAATAAAGGGATGCTCAAGAATCGGAACGATTGGAAAAACCAACGTTCGCTGTGCTATGCATTCATAAAGTTTGAAAACATAATAGCCGGCGAAAAAGTCGGCTATTTTCGAGGAGTTTATTACACACGGCGGGGGATACAAAATTAACCCCAAAGACTCGCTTACTTGAAACGCAGGTTCCGTTTCTCTTTACAATTGAATATTTTAATAAACGGACGCTCAAGAAGCGGAACGCTTGGAAAAACCAACGTTCGCTGTGCTATTCATTCATTAAGTTATAAAACATAATAGCCGGCGAAAAAGTCGGCTATTTTCGAGGAGCTTATTACACACGGCTGGGGGATATAAACTAACCCCTTGAAAGTGGCCTCAAGATGCCCCGAGTCCGAGGGTGGTCGCTCACCTAGGAAATCCACCTGCGTTGTATCGAAAGGTTTATGACACACTAATAATCGTCATTGACTTGGAAGCCAGACCCTGCAAACGATCTGCATTTTGGCTAAAAATTTGTCAAAATCTTTCCACATTTTTGTTTTCTCGATGATTATTCAAAAAAGAAAATGTTTCTATTCTTAATAACAACCGTGATTGAAATTTTTTTTGTAAAGGTAGTTTTCGTAAAAACTCATTTTCATAGATTTGTTAGTTCAACCATTACGATGTAATGGAAAAAAATGTTAACACTTTTTTTTACACGTTTGTAAAACCAACAATTTTCCACATTTCGATAAACCCTTTGAGATACGTTCATATATCACTACAGATTACAATATATCTAACAAAATTCGAAACAGTAGTCTGAAAAGCCTTCTGAAGCAGTTAGTCCAGAAGGAGTGCCTGTTCAGGAAAATTCTAGCCTTAAAGACGCCTTGTTGCCAGCGAGTTCGCTACCTTTGTTTATTGCACCCCTAAGTGCCCCGGTGTTAGGTCTGGAAGGGAACGCGTCGAGCTGTCGAGACTCACGCTGCCAACTCTCGACATTCCTTCATACGAATTTTCTCACACTATCCTCATCTACGTCCAAAACATGCCGTCAATTAAACCACTGAATACAGTCTAAATTATATCGTGTTTAGTGTCATTTTAATCAGAAAAATACCACGAATATGTTGGCGAAAGTCCCATAAAAAAATAATGAAAAGCAACCAAATTTTGTTATAGGATTAGTGGTAGTCTCACACCGATATACCCGACTCGATATACCTGGACCGTCGAGCCCCGTAGGTCCAGGCCCAGAAGCGCGAGCTGCCTCGGTCGCCGAGTAGCGTAAACATGCCGCATAATAACCCGATACGGGTCAGGTATGTCAGTGTGAAACCACACTAATGCAATTATAAAACTTCTTTATTTTTCATTATTTTTTTATGGGACTGCCACCAACTTATTTGTGGAATTTTTCTGATTAAAATGACACTAAACACGATATAATTTAGACTGTATTCAGTGGTTTAATTGAAGACATGTAGCAAGTTTTGGACGTAGATGAGGATAGTGTGAGAAAATTCGTATGAAGGAAAACACCGGGGCACTTGGGGGTGCAATAAACAGAGGTAGCAAATTTGCTGGCAACAAGGCGTCTTTAGGGCGAGAATTTGCCTGAACTGGCACTCCTTTTGGACTCACTGCTTCAGAAGACTTTTCGGTCTTCTTTTTCGAATTTTGTTAGATACATTAAATGCTTGATTCTTGTCCAACAGCCGTGTTTTTCACGGGCAAGTATCGTGCCCCGACATGCTTTTTGATTAATAACGAGATTTCAATAGAGAGCCGAACATAGAGAAGAACAGAATGAAATAACATTCGCGTGACCTAAGCGTGTCGCCGCGCCGCGCCGCACAGTGGGCCAGAATGACGATTTAGCTGTTCACGCCTATTTTAGCGTTATTTCAAAACTTAAAGACCACAGTAAGTAAGTCGTTGGATTCGTCTTGACGTCAGCTATAATATTATTAAATAAAAAATATATAGTGATGAATAAATAATCAAGGTGACCTCAATTTTTTATAAAAAAAAAAAAAATTTCTTTTAAATTTTTTATATTGAAATTTGTAGAAGACTAACTCTTGATTAATTTTTGTAGGAAACATTTTTTTGTCACACCACCGGAAATGTCTGAAAAATCGTGTGAATAATGAATTAATTGAAAACTGGCTGTTCAGGCTTTCATACAAAAGTAATCTCTAATTTTTGGATCGAGGAATTTTATTACAATTAATGAAATAACAAAAACGTGTTATTACTGTCTTATTTAAAATATTACAAATATTTAAACAAAAATAAGTATTATATTTTAGACAGTTACCGACTATAATCAATTAATCATACGGATTTGCGGTTTATAATTATATTTACCTATTAATAAACGAAAATCTATATAATAATTCTATTTAACAAAGATAAAATACAGGTTTCCAATATGGGAAAACTGCTGCGATGCTATGCTGCGATGTTGATGCTATGCTCTCTCAAATACAAATGATTCAACTGAGCTAGCAAGAAGTTCGATTGTTTATCAATGGTTGTATAGTAGAAAATACTTGATAAGACAGGTCTGGGTTAGGTCTTTCGACTCTTAAGAGCCGCTGTGTGGTCGTCAATGCAGCTCGTGCGCCGCGACTCGCTGCAGAATTGCGTGTCACGCGACACTTTAAACTATCATAACTAAAAAATTGGTTTTAGTTGGGACGTGTATTTTGCAGGACCTTTTAGAGGAGATGTTGCTGAAAATGCTCCACTTTGTTAGATCTTGAACTTTTTAAAACTTTTTAACTTATTCCTTGTTAAAGATGAAAAACTTTGACGGATTTCTTCAGTTCACAGAGTATTTAAAAAAAAAAGTAATCTGTTAAGAAATAAATGATCCTTCAAAACATTTAATAACGAAATATAAAGTAACTGTTAAAATTGAACATTTATAACCGAATTAAAATGTTAATGTACAAAGTTAACTTAAAACAGAAAAGAAACAATTTAAAAGTTTAAAATAAATAGAGCGATGCTATCGGCGCACGGGTTCGATCATTAACATTAATTAGCTAATTAACTAGTTAATGATCGAACTCGTGCGCCGATAGCATCGCTCTATTTATTTTGAAAAATTACGATCGATAAAACTAATCAATTTAAAAGTTTAAAGTTTACAAAATAACTTTTATTTATCAAAATAACTATTATTTATAAAAGTTTACAGTTTTATTCAAGCCCTGTTTACGAGACGAAAATCCCGACAATTTCCACTCGCCTTGGGCCCGTTGCGGCTCATCTACTACCCCCACCATCTTTTAAGTGGGCGGTGCCTAATAGCGGTGCAACTCCACCCACTATAGCATTTATACATATACAGGGTGTCCCAAAACGACTGCGTAAGCGGGAAATGGGAGGTTCCTTGGGTCATTTGAAGCGACATTTTCCTTAGCAAAAATGGCGTCCGCGGCTTTGTTTAGGAGTTATTAACGAAAAACACGGACCAACCAGAGCGCGCCTAGTCGCTCGGTGGCACGGTCGGCGCGGCGAGCCGGGGGGAGGAGAGTGTTGTCGGCACGCCGCACAGTGGGCCAGATCGACGCGCTAGCTGTTCACGCCTATTTTAGCGTTATTTCAAAACTTGAAGACCACCGTAAGTAGGTCGTTGGATTCGTCTTGACGTCAGCTATAATATTATTAAATAAAAAATATATAGGGATGAATAAATAATCAAGGTGACCTCAATTTTTTATTAAATAAAAAAAATTCTTTAAATTTTTTGTATTGGAATTTGTAGAAGACTAATTACTGATTACTTTTTGTACGAAACATTTTTTTGTCACACCACCGGAAATGTATGAAAAATCGTGTGAATGATGAATAATAATTGAAAACTGATTGTTCAGGCATTGAAACAAGAGTAATCCATAATTTTTGAATCAATGAATTTTTTTTAAATTAATTGAGAAAACAAAAACATGTTATGACGACATAAAACATATTTTTTACACAGTATACAATCATTTATACAATAATTTAAATACATATCTAGAATGTACCATTTACGATGGATCGTCGTTGTCGTCTTCCAGCTCCTCTGGTACCATTAATTTTTCAACATCTTTTTCAAATATTTTGAAACGATCATGTTTCTTCCGAATTCTACGTTTTTCGGCAGAAATGGAGGATATGAAAATATCCGAAGTATACAACAATGTATGGAAAAGGTCCATCATAGTGTTACATCGAGAAGATTTTCTCGTGTGATGTTCTCTTATGTTTCTGATATCTTTGTTCCGTGCCTCCAGTGCCGCTTCGGAAAGCATTCCAATTGGTAATGATGAACTTTGTACTATATCTGCACTATGATAAAGAATTTTATGCAGGCTTGATGGCATATAGTACCGTGAACCTAAGTTATCGTGCGACCACGAAACCTTGTTAACGAAGACAATTTTATATTCAATAAATAGTTAAAACTCAAAGACCACAATATCTTTTCAACGAAGTTCGAATTTCGTTAATTCGAAACCGAACTGGAGCGATCGCGAAACTCAATGGTCGTCATGCGTCTAGAGCGCCGCGACTCGCCGCGGAATTGCGTGTCACGCGACGCTTTAAACAATGATAATTTAAAAAAGTGGACGAAGGTGGACGAGATTTTTCAGGATCTTTTAGAGGAGACTTTCCTGAACATGTTCCACTTTGCTAGAGCTCCTGCCTCTCCCTGCCTTTTTTCTTTTCCCTTGTCAAAGGTGAAAAACTTTGACGATTTTCCTTAGTAGACTAAGCATTTTTTAAAATAATAAATTATGAACATTAACGTTTAGTTCCTGGGGCGTTCTCAACATAGATATACTCTATTCATAAAAAAAAATGTTGGGCACTTAATCTTCAGTAGGTTTTCCAGGACATCGTTATGAAGAAACGGAATTTTATCGGTGATAAATCGTATCTGAAAAAGTTTGAACTTTCAACGCTTATTGTAACAAGAGTTTTTAATAACTTTAATTAATATTTTCTAACAGTTTCTCGATTATGTCCCGATTTCGATGAGCTTTGGATATGTTGTAAAGACCACGATTCTGAACAACATTTCCCTTTAGACTTTTTGTTTCGCGTCTTTAGTTTACATAGTTTGTTTACACTTTAGTTTACTTTAGTTTGTAATTGAAAATGCTTCGAAATGTGTGTCACTGTCACTGGGTCATTCGGTGACGAACTGCACAGATGTCTTCAGGTATACGACAGTACCGAAAGCTAAGGGTTGTACGGTCAGGTCAACGAACTGTACAGCTGATGGTAGATAGCAGGTATACGACAATCACATGTTTCGGTTTTCCTGCAGATTTGTACGCAGAGTCGATGGGTTACTGTTCGAAAACGTCGTCCGTCCTTTCACCCAGCAAGAGGTAGAAATGTCAGGTCGGCGTGGCGTTTTAGGGTCCCTATTGTCCTATGCCTCCCTTAAGAAACTTTCTAAAAGAAAGACGGACGACGTTTTCGAACAGTAACCCATCGACTCTGCGTACAAATCTGCAGGAAAACCGAAACATGTGATTGTCGTATACCTGCTATCTACCATCAGCTGTACAGTTCGTTGACCTGACCGTACAACCCTTAGCTTTCGGTACTGGTTTTACAAATATCTCGTAAACTAAAGACGCGAGACAAAAAGTCTAAAGGGAAATGTTGTTCACAATCGTGGTCTTTACAACATATCCAAAGCTCATCGAAATCGGGACATAATCGAGAAACTGTTGGTTTTTACGACATCGCAGCGTACCGACAGCACTCTCCTCCCCCCCGGCTCGCCGCGCTGACCGTGCCACCGAGCGACTAGGCGCGCTCTGGTTGGTCCGTGTTTTTCGTTAATAACTCCTAAACAAAGCCGCGGACGCCATTTTTGCTCAGGAAAATGTCGCTTCAAATGACCCAAGGAACCTCCCATTTCCCGCTTACGCAGTCGTTTTGGGACACCCTGTATAAGCGTGATATTTAGCATTCGCGGTGTCATTTACCAAAGCCACTTTGCTCAGGTTTTCACGACACTACATTATCCTTTCCAACTACCTTATATTACTAATTAATTTTTTCTTTCAGCATTTCATCAAACTTTCATCAAACAGTTAGCCGATTTCTGGGTGTCTGCGGATTCGTGTGTTTTTGTTTGTAGTTTGTTTTAGGTATTCTAGGATATTACTAATTAATTTTTTCTTTCAGCATTTCATCAAATTTTCACGAGACAGTTAGCCGATTTCTGGGTGTCCGCGGATTCGTGTGTTTTTTTTGTAGTTTGTTTTAGGTATTCTAGGATATGGCTTTGTCATCACTTCGGAGCATCAAACAGCGTTCGGACAACACGTGCGCATACAATGACTGCAGCAATAGCCGACAACAAGGACATCATCTGTATGCCTTCCCGAGAAAGGAGAATCCCTTGCACGCTCAATGGATTGCAAGAGTTGGTGAGTACACCAAATTTTTCCTTGAAGACTATGTATAAATTATTTTTTTTTAAATGACATATCTAATAATAACAATAATCAATAGGTAATCAAAATTTGAAACATGTCGCCGCATCTACGATGAGAAGATTCGGTAAGTAGGAAGTAGACATTTACATTCACACTTAAAAATGCGTAAAGGGTATAGCCGGACATCGATCGAGCCGTTTCCGATGCAAAGGAAACAATCCGTGACAATCTCGAGATTGCGGAATAGAATTTCCAGCCTGCAGAGGAATAATAGATTTTTGAGGAAGCAACTCAAATATCTGAAGCGAAAAATCCAAAGAGCAATGAAGTCTAAAATTCTAAGTAAAACATCACGCAAAAGAGAAACTGTGGACGAATTTTTAAATAGGCATAAATGCCTCAACAATACTGCACGAACCATGGTGAAACTGCAGCTGAAAAAGGATAACGCGCAATATTCAATGGACGATCAGAATTTAGCAAAAATGGTATTTTATAATTCCCCAACGGCCTACAATAACCTCAGGAAAAGTGGTTGCCATCTACCAGCGGAAAGCACCGTGCGACGATGGATTGCGGCAAACAATATACAATCAGGATTTGCCGACAAGATATTTAACAATATCAAAATAAGACTCTCACAATTCCCACTTGAGCAGAGGCTGTGTGCGCTGAAATGGGATGAAATGTCCATCAAAACATGGGAAGAGTATTCAGCCTACTTAGACCAAGTGGAAGGTCTCGTGGATCTAGGAAGTTTGGGTCGACGTGACGCAAAAGCACATTACGTCTTTGTCTTTTGCGTGGACAGCATCAATGCTGAAAATAGATGGAGGCAGCCACTGGCGTATTTCCTGTCAGGAAGAGGTGCATTAAAAGCAGAAGATATAATTGAACTTCTACACATATGCTTACGGCGGCTGACAGAGTGTGGGGCACTTGTAAAAATACTAACGTGTGATCAGTGCTCCACCAATCAAAAACTGTACCGGCAAATGGGAGTAACGGAAGACAATCCGTTTTTCAATTATGAGGGAACGACGTATTATGCGACGTTCGATTTCCCTCATTTAATTAAGCGGCTAGTGACGCAATTGAGGAACCATGGACGTATCTACGTTGGAAATGAAAACATAATTTCGTTTTCCGATATGTACGAAACATGGAATTATGATAGAACTATGAATTCCTCAAGATTGCTATCACACATTACGGAAACGCATATAAAACCGAATGCGTTCCAAACTATGAATGTCAAGCGGGCATTCCAAATGTTTGGAAGGAGATTTGCTGCTGCAATACGAGTTGCGGGCCAAGACTCAAGAGGACTGCAAGGTCGCAGTACCACGTGGGAGAATACGGCAGAATCCATTAAGAGGATCGACAAATTAATAGATTTTTGCAACTGTTATTATATCAGTAGCAATTGCAAAAAGAAGCCTCTTTGTAAGCAGCATGACGTTGTGTACAAACATTTACACGAGACAATGGACTGGACAAAAACATGGAGCCTCCGGCCGTATGGACAAGAATGTCCACATATGCAGAGACCACCTTGCTTCAAAGGTCTAACCCAGACTCCTGGGGCATTTTTACAGGTGTACGATGCTATTACCACAGAAGAAATCACTCGTGACTTCAAATTTGCTATCGGACTAGCAAATCAGGATTCCGTGGAACACTTGTTCTCCAAACTGCGACAACGAGGAGGATTTAATTTCAATCCAACGTCGCGTATGGTTCGATTAAATTTGCGGCACATTATGTGTTCAAAATTAATTAAATCTGGAGATCGAACCAATACCCAAGAAGAGGCCGAGGAATCACAATCATTGATTGGAGTTGAAAGTTCTATTCCCGCGCAATGTAATTTTACAGGTGAGAATTGTCTGGCAGATCCAGAAGACGAAGCTGCGTTGGAATGCGCAATTGATTTTCAACTCAACACGCAAGGGTCGAATATTGATACAAATGAAGGACAATCATTATACGAGGCAACATCTATAACCTACTTCGCGGGCCATATCGTGCATTATATAATGAAAAAATATAATTGCACTGAATGTCGCGATACAATGATGAAGACGCCGTTGGATTGTATGCGACACGAAGAACAATACATAGCAAACAGAGAGTATTCAGACGACGACGACGATGAATATGGACCTGATATTACGAAACTATCACGTCCTACAGAGGCATTCGTAAATATGATAACAGTCCAATTAAAAATATTTAACGACCATTGGAAGATGTTGTAGCACCAAAAAGATTTACATAGGATGGCAATAAGGAAAATTAACACACAAGATCCAGCTTGGTTTAAAAAAGAAAATAGCTGCTACGAACATAGAGTAGCAGCATTGAAACACTTATATAAAGTGAAATTACATGCCCAAGCTCGGAGGAGAAATGAAGAGGAAAAGTCTCTTCGTGCAGCGAAGAAACCCCGAAAACTGAGGACAATACTACACGAATGATAAGCTCCCATCAATTTGTTCATGCCTATCCGAACTCGCGTTGAGGTGGATCGAGTAGCTAAGACGCGGGTTAGGAGAAGCTGACAATAAAGGAGAGATAGAAATACATTTATTTTATAATTTTATATATTTTATGTATGTGTAATGAATTATGTGCAATAAATAATGTTTTGATTTTCAACTAACATTCTCTTGAGTTTGGTTTCCTTTTCCATCCCATATTTAAATTCCGCCTTCCAAATTTCAAATATAATTTTAAGAAGTCTTAAGAAATTATATAATTTCAATTGTATCTTTCATATTCTCCTTTTTGTTTCAATAAGAGTTAAAATGTTGTCCTAAAATATTAGAATATTAAAATGTTTTTTTAGTCAACGATAAGATTAGAACTAATTCTTTCCTGCTATCTTTTTCACGTAGAACAAATATATTTATTATAAAAATCTAACTGGAAATATAAATATTTTAATTCAATTCTACAATAAAACAGTAAGTACAGAAAAAATAAAAATTTTGATATATCATTTCCTATAATAATGGCGTTTCCATTTTGCTTAAAGAAAATAATATGTTAAATATACATATAAGATAATATACAATTTCGAAAATAAAATATTTTAATTTTCACTATCTGAGCCACAAAATAAAATATTTTACTTTCTGCGTCGTTATAATACTCTGAGCAACCTCATTGCTTATGGGTGATTTAATATTTGTTATCGTAGCAATAATTTAGCCGTTCACAAGCCAAATCGATTAACTCCACTTTTTGAAATATTTTCAATTTAAGTGTCAAAGCACTTGGTTCAGTCATAACTATATTATTTCATCGCATTTCTCCACTTTCTGTTTTATGAAGTTAATCGATTTGGCAAGTGAGCGGTTCAATTCAAAGATGGAAATGAAGATGACCTTATTCGAAGCGCATATATTCGTAGCGCCGAATAAAATTTTCATTTTTTATCTGTATCGTTATTCGAGGGATTCGAATCATTTTTCGAATAACTTTTGCCAGCTCGAATAAACACGTGCCGAGCGTCGAGCCCAGAAGTGCGAGCTGCATCGGTTGCCGATTAGTGTATAAACGTGCTGCGTAACCCGATACGGGGTCAGGTATCGCCGTCCTTCTTTGTGTTAAAAAATTTCATCATTCATGACCCAAATAAATACAGCACAGTCGATGGAAAAAGAAAATATGAAATAAAATAACTCAATCACAATCACAATCACAATTGTGAAAAAAAATATATGAAATGCACGAGGTAAGTTCGAGTATTTTCGTTTATTTCAGCCTAAAAGCATTGTTTTGCACACGATATCCATAAAAATTTGTCGTGAGGACCGCTGGACCATGCTTATCCTGCTAGACCCTTTCGGTTCTTCGTAAAACGCGGTTTGTCGAAATAAAAGTTGTTCATAACTGTTTGAAGAACCGAAATTGATATTATAACAGTTTTCGAATCCTGGTTCTGAGTAATTCCATTACATTGTATTTCAATTACATTGTACTCTAAATACATTGAATTTTAATTACAGTGTAATTCAATTATGCTCACGATTAACGTAATTAGAAATCAAATTGATTGAACGGTTTGAATGATGTAATCCAACTACAGTATAATCTATCCTATGCCGAATATTAAGTTAATTAATAATTTTATGCCAAATTTAGCAAAAAACTACGCAAAATATGACTGTCGTATAAATACGGATCATTGTAAGTGCGTATGTGTTTGTATCGCTTCTACATATAGATAGTACTACCACCGACGAGATACAGAATAGACCTATCATCTTATGGGACTTCGTGTCTCATGTTCTGAAATACCGACTGTTCAAAAAACCGGAGGTTTTGGTATGCCCCCTACGATTTAGAGTGGTGAGTTTAGGAAATATGTCGAATTTCAGATTTCGAAGGCGCAGTTGCCAAATCACATCCGAAAATATTTGTCGCGTGGTTGCCAATTTACTGTTACTGCCGTGTAATGCACAGCGCGCAATTCTGCTATTTTCCATGTTACAGTCACAATTCTGGAAAAGTAAACGAAACGAGTCGAGTCAGTCAATACATGATTAATTCCACCTGAATATTTCATCTCTGTTTAAATATAATGCTTCCTGTTTCTGTAATCATTTTAAAGCTGAATAAATGCTTTTTTGATTTATATAAATAAACTGTTATTTATTGATACCAAAGAAAATAATTATTGTTATCAAAAATAGTGTTGAAAATAGAATTACCTATTTAACTCTATTTTTATCTTAAAATTTATTCATATAAACTGTTGTTGGTTTCTTTGAACCTTTTGCTATAAAATACATAATTTTGAAAAAGACGGAAAAATATTCAGAAGATCAGTTAATAAAAAATGTTAAGGACAAGTTATGTTATTGTTAAGTTGGTTTCGTTACAAGTTGTAGCGTGTCTGTTATCATGTATTTTCATAAGTTATGCAAGAATTTACATTAATTATAAACAATAATTAAATGTGTAATAAATATGTATTAAATTCTGTCTATGTATAGTATTGATCTGACTTGTCATTATATTGCAAAAGCATAGAGGAGTTCAGATTTATATAGTTGATCTTTTACCATTATTTTTATCAGTTTTGAAACAATAATCACTGTATTATTTTGTGAAATTAGCAATTACATTTTTATTAGTTGTCTGCAATTAAAAGATAATATGAGATAATACCTAATATGAAACAGGGGATGAAATAAATAGTACCATTTTATGTATAAAATATATTTATTAAATAAAGCAATATGTACTATTTATGTACATATATGTATACATACACATTAGGGTGGCTTTTATTTGTTCTTGTCAAAAATTTTTTCAAAATTTCTTTTACACGGCACCCCACAGAGTTATTCCGAATAATTAAAACAAAATCTGTGCAAAGTTTGAGCTCGATCGGATACCGGGACAACGTACCCCAACTAGATTAAACATTAAAATAATTAATTTAAGGTTCATAAAATCGTTTTTCTCGAATATCTTTTAAACTATATATTTACTGCGTCCAAAAAAATGTTCAACAAAACATGTTGATCTGGACAGGCTGCGTATTTTATATCGTTTTACTTTTTTTCGTAAAACACACGGTTTCCGAAAAATTGAAAAAACCTTGGACCCAAATCCAACCATTTTTTCTGAAAGGAATCGGAAGAACATCTGATAAACAAAATAAAACAGATTGACCCGGGCGGGATACGAACATGGTCCAAAAAGTCATCAGCGGTTCCGCAGTCCGAGACCATAGCCGCTGCACCAACCGGCGCCCTTGAAAGTAGCTTCGAAATATTCGAATGTAACGACATGTATTATATTCTCATTTTGTACTACGCAAGTTTTAAAGTCTGGAAAATATTTCTCTGAACGTAGGATTGTTTAATATTACATAATATATTTTTTAAATTCAGAGAAAAGAGGTATAACTTAGGAAAAACGCTGAAAAAAGTGATTTTTATTTTTTTCTCCTATGACGCACCACACTCAGGGATTTGAAAAAATTGAGCATAATATACTTATGATAATATCTCATTTCTAAATTAAATCTGTAGTAGTGCTCTTTCGATTTCTATATGAAATCTGCATTTTTTCGTGTTTTTCGCGTTTTACAAACAGAGTTTGCAACGGAAAAATCTGAAAATGATACCTAATATGTGGCTTAGTAACCAAAATGTGTCAGAATTTTTTCAGAATTTTTAACTATCAATAAATCGGGAAAATGGGCCCAAAACTGGTTTTTCGACTTTCCTCAATAACTACCCTTACAGATGAGATACGGGGCTGTAACTTGGCAGAGCGGGGTCTTTTTGGGTAGGCTATCGAATGGCCAAAACTCGATTAAAAACTCGTCGGGGGCGAATTTCACCACCAAACCCGCGGGTACATATGGCCTTTGAAAATTGAAGTGTGGTTTTATTATCTTTTATCAATTAACATTAGCGACAAATGTATTCTTTTTAACTTGCGGAACTTACTTTTGTTTAATTGCAGATTTTTTTGCTGGATATCCTATATATATTATATATTTTTTTAAAAGTCTTAATTTTTGAGTTCCACTTTCTTAAGGGTCGGTCTTGTAGAAGATGAAAGAACTATGGTCGTAGGACGTGTTCAAGAAATAATCTAACACAAGTTAGGGATATCAGAGACTTTATTCAAGTGTGACTGGAGGAGTCGTAGGAGCTTCTGCCTTCTGCGTTCTCCACTACCCTTAAGGAGAACTCCGCAGGGCGTGTCCTTGACGGAAAAATGACCTTATTGGACAGCATCAATGACAATTACTGTCCAATAGGATTCCTCATTTTGGGCCCGATTATCCCTACCATTTCTTACGCTCGAGGCGCACTTTTCTGGAAATGCCAGGTATGACCTTGGGGTTTTACGATATAGCGGGTTTTTCCTCCGGGCCCGCGAGGTGAATACCGTGGCCAGCTGTGGCCTTCAAACCTCGGTCGGCGCGACCCTTCGGAAACTCGGGGGTTTACGATACCAGCATTTGCTATTGAGGCCAGAAACGAAATATTCTAAAGTACAAAACATGCATTGTCTAAAACATCCTAAATTGCACCCGCTGAAAATGGCTTTCTCAAAAATAGCTTCGCTGTTGCTCGCCTCATAAACCGACCCGACCATTTGCACGCCAACTGTTTATTGTACGTGCCGATGTCCGCTACAGTCTTATAAAGAGAACTGCGTTTAGAAAAAAATTAACTATTAACTATTTAGTCGTTGCCATTCGCATTTATACTTTTCACACACATAATGCATATGTACACTGTTGTACACTTGTTTATAATTTTCTTTACTTATTTTACTTTTATTTAGTGTTTTAAATTAGTTATAATATTTAAAAGTTGGTTATTATTACAAAAAAAGAGGGGTTCTACAAACTTTCAGATGGACGCGTACCCTAAGAAAGCTGTCAGCACAAACGAGCTATAGGAATCCTATTCGTATATCTCGTTTGTGCTGTCAGCCTATTTTAGTTCCAGCAGTACCGACGAGACCCTGCCTGGGGCCCCAAAACCGAGTTCGGAAATGCGGTACGTAACCCCAGCAATGATGGCCGCCAAAATACATTGGATGATAGGTCTATTCTATACCTAGTCGGTGGTACTACGCAGGTATAAACATTTTAAATAATAACCATAGAGCATATATTTGAGTGTAAAATAAAAAATGTTTAGTTAAAAAAAACGAAGTAGTTCTCGATTTATTGCGAGTTTACTGAATGACTAAATTCCCACGAAAAAGCGAGGGAGAGGGGGAATATCCTCTCTACCGTGGGTGTAGGAGCTGTTCCAGGCTAAACGGTGCTCTACCGTGGGTGCAGGAGCTGTTCTAGGCTAAACGGTGCTCTACCGTGGGTGCAGGAGCTGTTCCAGGCTAAACGGTGCTCTACCGTGGGTGTGGGATCTGTTCCATGCTAAACTGATTATAAGAAAAGTGGGGCCACTGTCGCACAGTGGGCTGGATCGAAGATTTTAGTGACATTTTAGTATACCTTTTGAACCATTAAAGATATCAGAGTGCGGTTTGCATAGAAAAATATTAAAAAATTCTATCTTTTTAATAAGGTAAAAAAATTTTTTTTTTTTTTTTTTTTTTTATTGAGCCACTGAAACCTCTTAGGTAATTTAAATTTCAAGAATAATTAGTTTATAGATTACATAGAAATATCATATAATAAATATTAAACATTGTAACAAAATCTCTATTATATGTATAGTGATGATAAAATCTTACCATTCGATTTTTAAATTTGTAAATTAAGTTATGCTGTCCTCATTTAAGTAACTGCATAGCTTCAGAATCTAATAATTTTCTTTTTATATGATTTTAATCATATTGTTGATATGCGTGGGTCAGATGTTAATAATAGTATGTAAAGTGTGAAGTACGTTTTGATTTGTTGCTGTTCTTGAAATTTTCCGGATTGTGTAATTTCAAAAATTTATAATAATAAATAAATAAATAAATAAATAATTATTTGCGTGCCATGTATTCAGAGTTTGTGAACGGAGGCTGGCGTATAATACCATCTATTGTCATACCACAATATCATTTTCAGCATCTATTGCATATGGAGACAAAATTACTTGTAGTATTGTATAAAATTTTTTAATTAGTTCTATTTCAATTTCTGTGATTTGTGCATTTTCTGGATTGGAAAAGAATCGCCTTGCGGTATTACCATCATGCCACTGGATCACATCCTTACTTAACAAAGTCAATTGTTGAAATCAAGTTAATTTTTTATTTAAACGCATTATTTTTAAAATTAACCTTAACAATTTGTAGGTATATGCGTATTTGTAATCTAAAGAGTTTCTTAGAAAAATGTCTTAATACCTATCCCGCAGACCGCGGAGTACCGATAGTGACTACCGAACGCATGCGAAATGACATGACATTACTAACTTTAAACGTTAATAACTCAAAGAGGTGGACGAAGGTGGACGAGATTTTTACACATTATGTAAAGGAAAGTGTCCTGAACACATTGTGATTAGTCAGAACGCGGGTTCTAACGGGTACAAAAAGATATTGCTTGTTAATTGTAAAATTTTTTACATTTTTCTGTCCTACATTGAACATTAAATTTTTAATACATTGCATATAATAATTGTAACTGCAATTATAGTTTCTTAACAGAAAATAATGCTCTTTACTATAGAAAAAAAACGGGGCTGAAATCTTGAACAGGATCGTCAAAATATCGCGAAAAAGAAAGGACATTCTTCGGGTGTCAAACATACATTCTAAAACGTTCAACTTTAAAAGATTGGTACAACTACAATTTTCATTTAATTTTATTAATTCTTACATTTTTGAGGTCAGTGGACATTCGAAAACCAATACCAACTGATTATACATCGATATGTGAAAGTTCATTTCCTGGCAAAATGTCACTAAAATCTTCGATCCAGCCCACTGTGTGTCGACCCGAGCGTGAGCACTCTCATTTCCTCTCTGACATTAGCTATATATAGGGTAGAATTTGATCGAACCGTAGCGCTGAGATTATTATTCCAGAAAGTTGTTCAAAACACTTTACGATCGACAAAATTTCTCATTTATATTTGAATACGTTCGTCGGAGAATGTAACATTTCACGATAACCGATATGGTTCCGTGATGATTCATCTTTTCACCGACAAGAATCTCCTCAGTGGTCTTCTACACCGACGAGATGACGTCGATGGCTTTCTGTATCTTACTCCGGCGACAGTATATCCTAGAGGGCGTAAGCAAACGGCAAAATTTGTTTGACGACACGATGTCCCGTAAGGCTGGCAGTCTTTAACAGTATCTCGTCCGTGTCTGGGATACACCTAAATCGGCGAACTATCGGTAACATTGGGCGCGACACCGAAATGGTACGGGGGCTCTTATTTAGGGCTGTGCGAGTACTCGCATAGTGCGAGTCGAGCTTAGCTCGACTCGAGTGTGCGAGTCGGGTCGAGTACCCGCACGAAGCGAGCGGCTCGATCGATGCGAGCTACTCGCACCGATGCGAGCTACCCGCATCGATGCGAGCCGCTCGCACCGCTGCGAGCCGTTCGCATCGTTCGAGCCGCTCGCACAGAAGCGAAAGGCTCGCGCTGAAGCGAACAAAAACTAATTGATAACGACTTGTGTCTGTTATGACTACGGACGAGGTACAATGACGGTGCTATGACACAGACGATTATGACTCTATGCAGAGAGTATATATGTCGGAGAAGACAGAGGAGAACCAGTCGGAATCCCAGAGGTTCCCGCTTTTCCTGAGGTATCCATTAGGCAGGAACTCGGGCAACAAACTCAACACTCTTGAGAAAGATAAACTGTCCTTTGGGCACGCAGTGGCTCAGTGGGTAGAGCGCGCGACTACGGACTCCGTGGTCCGCGAGTTCGATCCCCGACGCCGGCACCTCTGGAAATACTCCATGTGCTATGTAAACTGTGGTGCCCAAGGTGGTTCGGAACCCACCTCATAAAAACTGTAGGTCCCGTCGCGAAATAATTCCTGAAGGAATTCACGTCGACGTAAAATAAGAAAAAAAAAAAAAAAAAAAAAAATAAACTGTCCTTTATTTCCAAAAACTAATGTGACTTGCTTCGACGGAGGCTCGTTACAGAATGCCCCAATCTCATCCGTCTCTCGGCGACAATCCGTCCGTTGACCCTCTCCGTCAATCCAGGTAAAAGGCTGCTGCCCGACTCCAAAAGTCGCCAGGTATAAGGGAGGAACAAAACAAAAAAAATATCACATGTCGCGAACCTCTGCGACATTCTCCGACATATATATATATAAATCTTGAACGTACATACATAAGTTTACTCCATACGTATAATTATTATTTGTATTCTTAAAAATTTCTAATTGCATATGTGGAGTCCGCAATAATTGCGAATTCGAAAAGCAGTTATAGTTATAGCGGCATGATATTATCAAACATTTCACTATACACCTAATTCGGTTTTTACACGATAGATACGTTCCCGAAGAATACGTGTAAAACAATATATTGCATCTATGGAAAAATAGAAAATTGGTTCCAGTCCTAATAAATCAGCAAAAATAAGCTGAAATCAGCAGAAAGTTGTCAATATCTATTGCTTAAATCACCTAAATTAAAATTTACAGAATATGCAATTAGAAATTTTTAAGAATACAAATAATAATTATACGTATGGAGTAAACATATGTATCTACGTTCAAGATTTATATATATATATATATATACCTCTGCACAGAGTCATAATCGTCTGTCATAGCACCGTCATTGTACCTCGTCCGTAGTCATAACAGACACAAGTCGTTATCATAGCGCGAGCCTTTCGCTCCTGTGCGAGCGGCTCGCATCGATGCGAGTAGCTCGCATCGATCGAGCCGCTCGCTTCGTGCGAAAGGCTCGCGCTATGATAACGACTTGTGTCTGTTATGACTACGGACGAGGTACAATGACGGTGCTATGACAGACGATTATGACTCTGTGCAGAGGTATATATATGTGCTCTTATTGTTAGTAGGGCTGCAGGCGAGCTCAAAAATGCGAGCCGAGTTCGATTCGAGTCGAGCCGGGACTCGCTTGGTCGAGCCGAGTCGAGTACTCGCACCAAGCGAGCGGCTCGCACCTACGTCATCGGCTCGCATCGGTTGCGAGCCGTTCGCATCGGTGCGAGTTACTTGCATCGATGCGAGTATTCGACTCGGCTCGATCAATCCAGTCGAGCTTAGCTCGGCTCGCACCGAGCGTGCTATTCGTACGAAACGAACGGCTTGCATAATGGAGTCGCCTCGCAATAAATTGAAGCGTAATACGACATGATGCGAGTTATAGCGGGAAGGTTGGCACATCGATTTTATCAATTATTTTAGTATATTGAGAATGCTAAATATTTGGGATGTTTTATTATATATTTTGATAGTAACATGGACATAATGTTGAATAATGAAAATTCAGAATATGTGTAACCCTTTTATTGAAGATATTTATGCAATAACAACTATTTTCTAGATTTATGTAAATATTAGACGATTGCATCTTCATAAATGTCGCAAACTGTACTGCACGGTGCAGTCATCAGTACATCATCACGATGTAGTCATCATTTTTTTCTAATTGTAGAAAAGAATGGCGACTACATAATTGATTAATAAACCTGTATTCTTTAAAATTTAACCATTTAATTTTATTTTCAAATCGAGCATGAACTCATGCAATCATCTGATAACTAGATATGATCTGCAAAGAGCATTATTTTATTAGTTTTTGTATGCACCAACATACTCATCTCACAAGTATACAAACATCGGGGGTATTAACTTTACGGGGTGAATCTACCCCCCGGTTTAGTGTACAGTGTACAGTTATAAATAGGTGTTGTCGTAAAATTATGTATAATGTTGACAATTAATGTTAAACTTCGTTAAATAGTTTTTGGAAAAAATGTATATATAAATTCTGTATAATATTGATATACATATATGTGTACATATATTCGTGCCAATATGTGCCAGTCTATAACCTACCATCACCATGTCATTCGGTACTGTGTGAGTATAGATTATAGATGATAAGATTTTAAGGGACTTGAGGTTTGCGTTCAAAACTCGTGATACTTGCTCTTCAGATAATATTGTAATCTTTGTGAAAGCTTGACTGATTTTCATCTCAAAGTCTTTTCTGAATTTGCAAATGTTGAAGTGGGTATGTAAATTCTGTGCAGAATTGACACAATAATCAATATTATTTATGCTTGTAGAAGGTTGTATGAAAACGCAAAAAGATATATTTAAATAACACCTTGCACAATTTTATTATTTGGGGAAGTATACTGATAACGCAAACGATAATATATATGTATACATATATGTATATACTTTATACGTATTAACTATTTTCCATTTATTTAGATAGTACATCACGAATTAGTAGAGTATTTAGGTAAATGAAGGTAATTAATGAAAAGTGACACATATTATAATATTAAATCACAAATGAATTTTCCTTCATTTCTATTTCTATTAGAAAAAAATGATGACTACATAATTCTTTTTTATTTTAACTCCACCGTGCAGTACAGTTTGCGACATTTATGAAGATGCAATCGTCTAATATTTACATAAATCTAGAAAATAGTTGTTATTGCATAAATATCTTCAATAAAAGGGTTACACAAATTCTGAATTTTCATTACTCAACATTATGTCCATTTTACTATCAAAATATATAATAAAACATCCCAAATATTTAGCATTCTCAATATACTAAAATAATTGGTAATTTCAGCTTGAATTTATTGCGAGGCGACTCCATCATGCAAGCCGTTCGTTTCGTACGAATCGCACGCTCGGTGCGAGCCGAGCTAAGCTCGACTGGATTGATCGAGCCGAGTCGAGTACTCGCATCGATGCAAGTAACTGGCACTGTTTATTTTGCGTTATTAATTACATATTTTAATTCTACAGTGCATAGACCTACTAATTAACATCAATCAATTGTGTATATCATTATTATACATTTGTTAGTTTCTATACACAGAAATATAAATCATTTTAATGTTACAGTTACCGAGCACTAAAGATAGGATTTCTAAACTGTTTTACAAAAGTCACAAGATTCCAGAAATTGAATACACAAAATCCAACTAGCTAAAAGTCCAGCGTTGTTATTATTTACATGCAATTTCCTAAACGTTTTATTGAAGTACATGAAGCTGAACATTAGAAGTGAGGACAGGCTGATCATTAGACTGCTGATTTTATGCATTTATGACAAAAATTAGTAGGAGCAATTTAAAACAGGAAAAACATTAGGCGCATTTAGGACCACCGATCTACTATTTTGCAACTGGTTTATATCGTTAAAGAGCGAATGAACATTTTATTTAGCGTCCAACTGTCGTAATTAACTCCGAAAATTTTTATTTTGCAAACAGATCCGCAGTTTACTAATTACTGTACCACGGTGCCCCATGAATTACAATGGTGTCGACATAAAGGCAGGGGGTCGGACAACGTTTTCCACGATTTCGTCAACGTCGTGGAACGCGACGATACGATCGTCACCGTGCATAGACACGCATATCGATCCGTGGTGAAGCGATCCGTGAATTTGTCCCTGGTAAGCGAGCCTAACCCGGGAACGGGCGCCGATAGGATCGCGCTCGGCTCCTTGCGCAACGATCGGCAAGGGTTATGACACCCCCGGTTATAGCACCAATGCGCCGCGCACCGGGCCCGCGGTTATTGTCGAGCGAGTTGCACGTGTCGTTGATCGAAAGGTCCGAGAGCGTGTCCCGCTGGCGCAATCCCCCGGCTGCACCTACACGTTTATTCATTTAGGATTACACAAGCCGTAGGGGGGAGGGGAGACATTCCTCAGTCGAATCGTCGAATGGGAACCACCATGACTCCCATGCGTCGATTCTCGAACCGATTATCGAACGGAGCAAATTGGAATTCCACGTCTTCAATCTTTCGATGGCATCTTTGCTTCTCAGAGCAATAGGTCCTCTATAGATTGAGGATCTTGTCTTGTGATTGATGGAGGGATTTGGGAGGTACCGAGAGTGAAGCGGTGCTCATTGTAGTCTCCGCTGTGCTAGGTTTCCGTTCAGTATTCGGCGATTCAGAATAGAAACTTCGTTTTGATAAAAATCGATTTTTGGTGTTTGGAGTACCTAGGCTGGGGGAGGGGGGGGGGGGTGAATCCTCTTGGGAGGAATCAGAATGATTTCTGAAGAATTATTTCTGAATGGGAGGTCCTGTTCACACCAAAAAATCGTGTTTTGCTTCCAGCCAACTCTTTTGCTGGACGGCAGTCGATTTTTAAGCATCGTCGGATGGATCTCTCGCGGATTCCATCTTCAAGAGAGTCCTTTGAGTTCTCGTCGAGCATCAAAGGACTTTCTATGCGCTTACGTGGAACTCGGTAATAGGAAGATGACGTTTATGAACCGGGGAACGCAATAAGAAGGCCGGGAGCTATCTTTATCTCGGTGGAGACGCTCGCATCCGGTCTCGATTCTCCCCAGCCGGCCCTATTGTTCCATTCCGATTCCTTCCATCATCCTCTTCATTCCTTTCGTTCCTGAGTAACGCCATTGCCGATTTTTCATTCGACCGATCGTTGCAGAAGATTTTTGCACTCGAAAATTACCTTTTCCATAAACACTCGTAGCAACAAAAATACTAATTCTTTTCAATTGTGCATTTATGGCAAAAATGAACAGGTAAAATATAACATTGTCAAGACGTTAGAAGAATTTAAAGATTCTACTATTTTCGTCTTGTAAAATAATTAAAGAAGAAAATGCTCTTTCATATAACTTCTTTTTACTTACTTCTTCGACAATCGAAACGTGTTGATCACTCTCCGAATTCGATTTCCCAGCACGATTTCACTCGCAAGCATCCTAATCAACCGTGAAATCCCATCGAGCAACATCACGTTCCGTTTTCTCGTCAAACAACGATCCCAGTTGTCGAAACAAGGTGCAAAATCCGATAATCCACGAACAACCGCCCACGCAATCGGGCACTCACCCCTCTCGAACGTGTTCGAGGGGTGAGTCGGCTTCCTTAAGGTGTATGACCGAGGGTCTGTGTTAGGTTTATGGGAACCCGTGGAGAGTGGAACGACGTGACTCAGCGATGAGGATGACGTAAGAAATCGGGGAACTTAGGGGAGCGAAGAGAGAAAAAGAGAGAAAGGGAAGAGAGCAAGAGAAGCTCGATTTATCTCCGAACACTCTCCCCCTCTCTGTTCCGTCCCCGCTCGTGCGAGCGACGATTAGGGGATACGCCCTAAATCAACTCTGTTCCATGGTGTACCGAGCAATTTACTGCCGAATCATTCTTTTGTGTATTCATTCAGGATCCCTATAATTATTTTAAAAATATTGTGAATCAAAAATATTCATTTTAGCAATAAATTAAATTCGATTACTTGATCCCATAAAGAATATAGAAACAAACAGTCCACTTACTAGCTTGCATAAATTCGATGGACTTTCAGTTTCACTCAAACTACAATTAAAGAAGAACACTAGAAATTCTTTTACTTAGCAACAAATTCGATTCGACTGAAAACACAGTCAAGAATAAAGCTCTCACGAACAGTAAAAGATGCAGTAGAAGAAGACACGCGTCTCCCACATTATTTCGAAAATGGAACACCATAGTTAGCAGAGTCCAGTGGTCCATTTAGCGTACAATTCGCAGAAGATGATGCTCGATCATTTTTCCCTGGGTAATCGGCGATCTAAGGAGCGGGTTCCTATTGGAAATGCGAAGGGCCACTTGTCGAGGGACGGGTAGAAGCCACAGGGTCCCATTAACGGGAGGACATCGAGCGCGCTTAAGGCTGATTCGCACGGGGAGTCCGTGGACAGACTTTCCGCGGCTATTTCCCATAAATTTTGTGCGGGTTGACGAGTACCGCTGTGCCCCTGCTAAGCGTGGCAGAAAAAAAAGGTCACCAAGTGGCAGGAACGGTTCGTATATCCTCGGTAGTTTACCTAAAGGAGTTGTGGAGCCCATAGAGACCTTTTTTTTGCCACGCTTAGCAGGGGCACGGCGGACTCCTCCATCTCCGTTGGAAAATAGGAAATAGCCGCGGACAAGCCGTTCGCGAACGCGAAAGAGACTGTCCCGCCACGGACACTCCAGTAGGGACAGAACTTTCCTTCCAACCACATATATATATGTGGTATCAAAAATTATTTCGGATACACCGGAAAATAATGAAATGTTCATTTTAGGGAACCAATAGTGTAATTTCGCCCACAACGATACTTTGCAACTGTACGCACCATGTAAAAATTTCATACGTCACCCAGTGGACGGGACGAAATCTGTGTCAAAATCAAAGAACTTTCGATAGAAATGAGATACAGAGCGATGATTTTTTTTCCAAATCAAAGCTGAAACTTTGCAGAATATGGGAAAAGTAGGGATAAAAATCAATATAACGAAGTATTTGAACGAAGTACATATTGCTGCGATTGTCGCTGGCACTCCTTTGTAGGTAAATAGGCTGTGCGTGGCTGTAATGTAATTTGAATTAGATATCTATTTTCCATAATTATGTTTTCATTTGCACAGGAAGTAAAGTAAGTATTCAATCTTCTTAACTTACTTCGTATCAACAAATTTATTAACTTCCGATGATAAAAATACAAGAATAAGGTATCAGCAGAAGTTAAAATCTCCCTACTTTTCCCATATTATGCAGCTTCAGCTTTGATTTGGAAAGAAAATCATCACTCTGTATATCATTTCTATCGAAAGTTCTTTGATTTTGACACAGATTTCGTCCCGTCCACTGTGTGACGTATGAAATTTTTACATGTTGCGTACAGTTGCAAAGTATCGTTGTCGGCGAAATTACACTATTGGTTCCCTAAAATGAACATTTCATTATTTTCCGGTGTATCCGAAATAATTTTTGATACCACATATATGTGGTTGGAAGGAAAGTTCTGTCCCTACTGGAGTGTCCGTGGCGAGACAGTCTCTTTCGCGTTCGCGAACGGCTTGTCCGCGGCTATTTCCTATTTTCCAACGGAGATGGAGGAGTCCGCCGTGCCCCTGCTAAGCGTGGCAAAAAAAGGTCTCTATGGGCTCCACAACTCCTTTAGGTAAACTACCGAGGATATACGAACCGTTCCTGCCACTTGGTGACCTTATTTTTTCTGCCACGCTTAGCAGGGGCACAGCGGACTCGTCAACCCGCACAAAATTTATAGGAAATAGCCGCGGAAAGTCTGTCCACGGACTCCCCGTGTGAATCGGCCTTGAAACGGCCTTTATGCAACCGGCCGCGGACACTCGAGCCGCCATTGCTCTGGAATGTCCATTATAATACTCGCGACCGTCCATTCATGCGTTCGGATCCTGTCCTGTCATCCGCAGACGCGATCGCTTTGTTTCGCGTTGTGACGCTGGGGCCCCGCGTGACAGATTGAAGATCGATGCGACAATAGGCCGTGCATCGCATATTTCCATTGTCCCGTTAATCTGTCGCCGGTAATTCCATTGTACGCACCTGTTTCGCCGATCCACTCTCGTGTCGCAGAAAAATCGCCGGCGATCGTACGAAAACCGATCAACGAGTTTTTGTTCTTCGTCTTGGGGTAACTCTTCCGTTTTCTTTTTGTTCCAACGTGTTTCTTGTCCATGCATCTTTTTAATGGGACACATTGTATGAGTTTACAAACACACGAATATTAGCTAATTCACAGGTTTAAAAATTCAATTTTTATTCCGATAAAAATAATTATAATAATTTTTTGTCACGTCAAAAGTGAAAGAAAACCTAGACGATCAAAACTAGAATTTCATAGTCTCGATGTTTATTTGTTAAATTATGAGGTTTTTCATGAATTTTTTTAGTTCTAAATTATCAGAATGGTTAAAATGTATTTTTAAGTATTTTGGCATGAAAAAAATATACACATATTACATGCTCCAAATAATGGATAATATACGTGCAAAAGATCAATGCAAACTAGTTTTCAGGTTGCGTAGAAAAAAATCCGAAAACTAGCCTGCAAATGGCACTGAGAATATCCTCTTATTCATTGCAACGTCGCGTCGCGTCGGTGCTAGGAATTGGAAATTCGCATAATCGTTAAAAAGCATTATGGCATAATCGTGGAGAGAGAGAGAGAGAGAGAGAGAGAGAGAGAGAGAGAGGGAGAGGGAGAGAGAGAGAGAGAGAGAGAGAGAGAGAGAGAGAGAGAGAGAGAGAGAGAGAGAGAGTGAGAGGGAGAGGGAGAGGGAGAGGGAGAGGGAGAGAGCCAGATATCGATACATATAAAACGTGTAATTCAAGATTTCCCAGGGATCGGCTCTGTGCCGATCAGATCTGAATTGCGTCAATGCTCGGGTTGCATAATGACCTGTAACACCGCTATTAGGGCGTTTCAACGAGACTGCATGCGCGGCTCGTAAATCGATTGACAATCTTACATGAAATTCAGAAATCCAGTCGCAATTGTATTGCAAATACATTTAAAACTTTTAGCAAAAATGATAAATGGTAAAGTAGAGTCTAGTATAATACTTTATTTTGAATCAGCTAATATTATTGATCAACTGAACTAGGCTCTACTCAATCGCACATTTGTAGCACATTCGAGAATCTTTTACAAAATGATCACAGAATTGCAAAACCTGGTATAATAGTCTATGAAATAAAAAAAAAAGAAACAATAGGCTATTTTCGATTTACACTTCCAATTCTAACTGCTATTAAATAATTCATTAAGTATCTCACAGATTAGTTGTGAATCATCGTTCTCTGAAAGACCATAAACCGAACGCAAGTGTCGCCATGAAATTAAGCAGAGTATACTAATTAAAATGAAACAGAGATAAAGTGCACGATTACTCACGGCACCCTGATTCTGCGTCGATGCATGATGCGTTTCAAGGGAACTTTGTGGCACAGCATCGATGGTGACGATCGAGAACGTCAAGGAGGAATTGAACGAGAAAGCAAGAAAATCACCAGTCCCGTGACCGACCATAAACACTTCGACCCTTAAATCCAATTAAGAGCGAGCCGACCCTCCGTTTAGAGCGTGTAGAGAACGAGGACGATAAATAATCGTGGCCAGCAACCCACTGGAGATTAAACAGCGCCTATATGTAGTCCGTTTCGTGCTGAGTATTTAGCTAGTTACCGTGTCTTCCGTTCGAATTTCCGTCAATTTAACCTTAACTCTGGTAATAGAAAAATGATCATTCTACCTTACGATTTTCTGTCACACAACTGGCCCGTGTTAACGTTAAATCTAGCAAACATTAACAGCAACTTCTTAGAAAATCGTTTAATATTAATATTTTCGAATTTTTAACTCGAAAGGTTAAGCTGAAAATCGGTTGAAATTCTCTCCAAAATTTAATTTCAATCTGTAGGAAAAATAACGAGCAGATTCTGTTGCGTTCGAATGGACACCTTTATTGTTTAAAAATCGTAATCGATAAAAATATATACGTACAAGTTGTAAAATAAATTAGGATGCAGAATTATCGCTGGAAGCTTCAGAAGCTTCTGATAGTGCTTTTATTTTTTATTTAATTATATATGTTATTTAACGCCGTAACATTAGGGTAACGGAATATATAAGTTCGTACACAATGGTTAATAAATAATTGAGCGCGCGATTAAAACATGCATTGATGACGTACACGTGAATTGTGCGACGAGGGTGAGATTTAATTAGCCGCGCGCTCTAATGTGGCGACACTGGGCCAGTCGTAATGGACTACAGAGATGGCTAGTCGTTCTTCTGATCGTTCGATGTACGACCTAACCCATGACCAGCCGTTGATCGTTGCCGTTGCCGTGGCCGTTTTGGTACGCATTTACCCTTTTGGCGACGTTTGGGCGGCCCGCAATCATAGCAATCGCCATATTCGCCATCGCTGCTGCACATGTCCGAGCAGTCGCCCTTGGAACAACCGCAGGAGCGACCTTCTGAAATGTAAAACAGATATCTATATTATTTCTCTGTATTTTGAAAAATATTGTGCTACTATACCAACTGGAAACGCTCCGATATTTTTATTTATAAAAAATGTTTAAATTGTGGCTGGGAATTGTTTGCTATCTGGTAAAACTATACTTCTTTCTACGCATGACATTCTAATATTACAAATTTTCCATTGGACATTTTATTCTAAATAAATAAGAACAACTAACCATTCAATTGTTCAACAAAAATCGATTACAAATAAAATGCAACAAGTCCTTAAATAATTACATGGATACACGGTAAATAGTTATAAACGAAAATTTAAACAAGACCATATGGCAATGTCAATAAAGTATTCAAGGGTTAAAATGAATAAAAAGTTCATTTCTTATATTTACAGCGTTGAAGTTAATGTGGATTGAAGGTAAAAGATAAAAATATTGAATAAGTGGAAAAAGACTCACTTGTTCGACGATCCGTTTTCTTCTTCGAGATTTTCGCACTGCACGGTGATTTACAGGGTTTCGAGGTTTTCTTGGATAGCATAATTCGCTTTTTGGCTTTGCCCTTGCCCTTTCTCCTCTTCGGAGGACTGTTGTCACAGTCGTAACAGTCGCAATCGAAACAGCCGCAACTACTGTCCGAGGACGTGCAGGAGGATGAATCTGACGAGTCGAATGAGCTGTCGCTGGTGCTGTCCGAGTCGTAGCGACTGTTGCAACAAGACTTCGACTTCCTGATCGAGTTCTTCGTGGTTGGCCTTCTACAACTGCAAAAAACAGTTTATTTCCGATTATTCTTTTCGTCCTCGCCGATTACGTTCGATTGTTTCTTTTTATTTATTCATAATATAATCAGATTTGTTCGTAAATCAATTTTGAACAATATTCAGTCGAGATAAATTATTGTAAACATTTTTCGATTTGTCTATGACTTTGGTGAAATTGATTTCGATATGTTCAAGTCACGAAAAATATTTTGGAAGAAATTTTCTGGAAATTGCATGGACGATTTTAATGTAATTATTCAGTTGTATTTTCTGCCTCTAACAATAAGTTAATATACAAAAGTAATGGCTATGATAAATCTTCAGTTCTTTAGTTTTTCTTTTGATCTTATTTATTAGTAATCTTATTGTATTCATAATTTCCAACCGTCTTTGTTAACGTACACTATTTCTTATATTCAACTCGAAGGGACGGGATAACAAAATGTCGGAGGTCAGATGATCAAATTATGTACGCATTTATACCCACGTGGCAATTCAAATAAATAATTATACGTAAGAAATACTAAATAAACAATACCCCCTTCTATACAGTACTCTCTTATTAATATATGATTTTTTACCTCATTCTACCGATGTTTTAGCAACAATCTCTCGAATATTCCCTCGCCGCAGATGTTGATTAATTTTCCGTGCTCTTTATTCTTTGTACCACACGATTATTTAATGGAAGACAGTGCAAGATTCGCGATTAGAATTTCTATTGTACCACCGATCCAATTGTTATCCGTACATTCGAGTCCAGGAGAATTTCACCGAAACGATGCTCGTTTCTCGCGATCGGTTACCCAAATGTGCCCAAATGACAATATTTTTCGTTTTTATAGAAACGGCTTACTTGCTCTTCGGGTTCACCTTTCGGCCACCGTATCTGTCGTTTGTGTACGTGCCAATTGAATCGTTCGCTCACTTAGCCATCACATTTTCGTCTCTAAAGAGAACCTATGTATCTCTACAATTATTACATACGATCCTCCAAAAATCTGTAGTGGCGATTCCATCAAACGATAAGAATTAAACTAGACAAATTTATGCATGACAAAATGCAAGGCCAGTTTGTATCATGAATTTTATTATATCTCGATGTTATCTACTAACATAGAAAATCAGGAAATAATTATTGATACACATTGATGGAAAATGAAATTTGTATTCTTCCAAAATTAATTTACAATGGTTACGTTAGTTTATGATGGAAAGTTAAAAATAATATTATCTATTAATAAAATAATATAAATAATAAGTTTATCATACGAAACCTATGACGTCTCTAACAAATGAGATTAAGTAGTTAATCTTTCAATTTCAAAGATTCTTGGGAGCAGATATAAAACAATAAAATGATTAACGTACAGTCATTGAGTAGCTTGTTAAAAATGTTCAAACAGACAAAACCCAAAAATATTCGCATACAGATTTTGCAAATATGTATATCATTCAACTATTCGTCTTTTGTTCTCTGTCCTTCCGTTCGTTTGTTACAAAGGGAATAATTGTGCAGTTCGAGAGAAAATAGACGAAGAAACGAGCTCGCCTAACCAGTCACGTGCGACCATGCAACGTGCCGGCGCGGCGGGCGCAGCGCGGCGCACAGTGTTTCCAAAATGGCCAAAAAGCGGCAAAAAATCCGTAAAAACGAATCTATCCAATGGATTTAATTGAAATTTTGTGGAAAGATTGTCACAAGTCCAACGCTTATTTGGCAAAAATAATTATCTAAAAAAGTTGTTAAACATTAAGTAATATGGGCTAATCGGAAATCTCTGTTTTCCGCTCATTTTTTATTTATGGAAACATATCTAAAATCTGTTAAGCAGAGTCGATCTGGCACTAATCGTTTTGGCAAGGTATAATGTTGAACTAACTTTGTGCAAAAAATCTCGGCCTACTTCGAACCACTTAGGCCGCAATTTAAGTATAAATATCAATTTTTAGAATTTCCAAGAATGAATTCTTGCGATGGTTACGGTGTATTTGATGTTTTAGGTGAATTGTTTTAGGAATATTTCTAAATAATAAAGAAAAATGTGAAATGCATACGATTTATCAATCTTTTATGTATAAAAAAATATTTAATAATATCCCTTCAAAATTTCACCTAGAATGTAAATGTGCAACCTCCTCGTGGTGTACTTTGGGTTATTCTAATGCCGGCGATACACTTTCCATTTAATGTACGATAAAACGGTAACAAATTTGTTGGATAGTTTCACTTTTACAGATTGTTTGCCACCTTTTGGTAAAATTTTTTTTTATTTAAACAATTGATTCTACCTAACTATTTCACATTTCTCTTTATTATTTATAATATATCCTTAAATAATTTCACCCTAAACATCAAATAAAAGTAACTTCCGCGCAATTCATTCTTTTCAATTCTAAAAGTTGATATTTAAACTTAAATTGCGGCCAAAGTGGTTCGAAGGAGGCCGCGATTTTTTACACAAAGTTAGTTCAACATTACACCTTTCCAAAACGATTAGTGCCAGACCGACTCTGCTTAACAGATTTTAGATATGCTTCCATAAATAAAAAATGAGCGCACGCAAAGAGGCTTCCGGTTAATCCATATTCCTTAATGTTAAACAACTTTATCGAAAAATTATTTGTGCCAGTTAATAGTTTAAACTATGCGTAATAACCCATATAATTTTTAGACCCCTAAGTATTCATCAATTGTAGGCGGAATAATTACATAACTATGGCACTGAACACTGATGAATTCGCAGGAGAGAAGAAACGGTTTTTTACCATGCCTATATCTCCGTAAAAAATTTTTTTTTTTTTAATCGGACTTTGGCACATTATTCACTTACTATTTGGCAATACGAAAGTAATTTTTTTTTTTTTTAAATCGAAAATTCATAAAATGATTTTTTTCCGCCTTTGCACCACTGTGCGTCGAGGCGCGGCGCGGCGGCTACAGCTGCACTTAGGTTCACGGCCTGGCTTTACCTTGCCACTGCAACCAACAGAGGTGACATAATACGCTCTCGCTGTTTCTCCACGGCGCTAATAGAACGTCGCGCCGTGGAAAATCGCAACGGCTACTGCATTCGTTTGACCCTGTTCTCTTCGTTTCGTCTGCCATGGGAAACGTCCCGCTGACGGTGACACGGTTCGCACTTCCGTGGAAACCGTTCCTGTTAACCATTCTTAACCGTAACAATCGTCAGGCACAGCTGTGCAAACCTGGCTGTCGACTATCAAACTGCCAGAGGTTAGCCACAGAAAATTAGTGAAAGGGTATAGACCGATAAGCATGGGCCAGCGGCCCCCGCTCCGATTTTCTTGATTCTTGTCTCAAAACATCGTTTTATGTCTAAAAAAACATTGTGTAAAATTTCAAATGTCCACCCCCACCGATAGGGGTGATATTGGGGTAAATTCCCCCGCACTTAAATGCAATTTGCTCTAAAACGAAAAAAGATATCGACATGGGGTCAACGGCAAACGAAAGATATAGATACACTCTATATTTCAGAATTTTTTCAGAATTTTTTGCTAATTATTTATAGTTGAAAATAATTAATTAATTTTTTGGGAATTTTTTTAACTATCTTCCCCTTGGTTGACACCTACCAAAAAATTCTAAAATATTGCTATGATGCTAACCTATTTTGTATAAAAATCTCAGAAGTGTCCATTTGGTGGAACAGTGTCAAAAAAAATAAAGTATGCCAGCGAACGCTCGGTTTGATCAGTAACGCCGCAGTGACCGAGTCCCCTTGCGGTGGCTACTGATGGGAGCGAACGGGAAGTCGGAAATCGCCAAAACGTGGTCAAAATAGGAAGGAGTACTCCAATTTAGTTCAAAATTGATACTCGTAGGTTTTTCGGGTCGCTGATTATAAATCTGAGGTCAAAATTACAAAAAACAAAATGGCGGATTCAATATGGCGGAAGCATAACCCAAGAAATTATTGGACTCTCTTGAAAATTAGTATTCCCACATTTCTCGTGCCGTTGAATATGAATCTGAGGTCAAAATTACAAAAAACAAAATGGCGGAATCAATATGGCGGAAGCGTAACCCAAGAAATTATTGGACTCTCTTGAAAATTAGTATTCCCATATTTCTCGTGCCGTTGAATATGAATCTGAGGTCAAAATTACATAAAACAAAATGACGGAATCAATATGGCGGAAGCGTAACCCAAAAATTATTGGACTCTCTTGAAAATTAGTGTTCCCATATTTCTCGTGCCGTTGAATATGAATCTGATTTCAAAATTACAAAAAACAAAATGGCGCCACATCGTCAAAAAATCGGCGATTGATTCAATTGATTGATTTAATCGTCAATCGTTGATTAAAAAAAGGAATCATCGAAAAATCGAGTTTACATTTCTTTCAGTATTCATACAGTTCTGATTACGTATTTCATTTCGAAATTTCAGCAATAATCATTAATCAATTATCCGATTGACGATTAATAATCGTTAATCGCAACTAACGACTAAAGAAGAAAAATCGTTAACCGCAATTAACGACTAAACTAGGAGATTAATTGTTAATTGCGATTAACGATTCAAGTAGAAATTTAGTCGTCAATCGTTGATTAAGTTTTTGCCCAACACTGGTTTCCGCATTATCATCGAGGTACTATTGCCAATGCGTTTTTTTTTTTTGTTAGTGGTATTCCCTGTAGGCCTATTCCACTATATGTATTGCACGATAATTTCGGACAACAGCTGTAGAAAATTAATTAGAAAAATAAATTCGTAAAATAAATTTAAAAAATAGTTATTAATTCTATTGTTAAAATTTTAATACCAACTGGAATAGCATGATTTTCGCGTTTAGAGTAGTTTAGACGTGCTTGGTAAATTAGTAAGATCTACGGCGGGAAGTTTGAACGTATTTAGCTGTTCGCATCGCCGACGCGCGACTTTTACATTGTAACACATCTTAGAATTCTCTTTTTCAGTCATTTGTTATTTTCCTCTTTTATCCGTTAGCTGAGAACGTCGTGTGAACAGTCTCGAATTGATTATTATTGAAACGGAAGGATCGCGAGTTTCTGTAGTGTAGTGTAGAAAGTCAAGTTTTGGTAAGGTCGTTCGTCCTTTCTGCATATTAAAATAAATTCGGACAATAGACTTTTGACCAGTGTACATAGTGTATTTTGTTTTGTAGAACAATATGCCTAAAACGCAGGTACATCACCCTAATTTTGATAAGGTCTGCGAATACTTGTTTTTCGCGCAAATTTACGATCGTACGACATGCCTACTGTGCGGATTTGAGCCTGCGGTTGTTAAAAGGTTTAATCTTGAACTTCATTTTTCTAAAACTCATGCACAACAATATTCGTTATATGAAGGCCGAGAAAAAATTTATTTAATAGAAGGGCTCAAGTTAGTGTATATGGAATCTCGTACGAATATTCAGAAGTGTTCTTCTTCCGTGAAAGCTCGCAATGCTTCTTACGCTATTTCCTATTTAATAGCGAATAAAGGAAAACCGTTCACTGAGGGCGATTTTGTAAAGAAATGTCTCATTGAAGCGGTAAAAATATTTGGTAATACAATAACGCTTGATGAAGCTGCGAGCATTCCACTTACTTAGTAAAACAACGGTCAGTTCCCGGATTTCCGATATAGGCGCGTCTATTGAAGAAAAGTTAACTG
Organism: Lasioglossum lativentre; assembly: GCA_916610255.1. Lineage (NCBI taxonomy): Eukaryota > Metazoa > Arthropoda > Insecta > Hymenoptera > Halictidae > Lasioglossum > Lasioglossum lativentre. The sequence goes on along the minus strand of OU744359.1, from coordinate 17,869,025 downwards.
CACTGCTGAATTCCTGTCGTTATTTTTCATTATGTCTGTATTTTTGCTGGAATTGTACAAACTGATTTTTCGTATGTCGAGGAGCTTTTGGACTTCGTGCATTTGCATGGCACGACGACGGGAACAGATATTTTCAATGCAGTGCAAAACACTCTTCACAAATTCCGCACTAATTTTTCTAAATGTTCTGCGATGGTAACCGGTGGTGCAAAAGCCATGACCGGTGCCAAAACAGGGCTATGTGGCCAATTTAAAAGTCGCGATTTTCAATTCCCCACGTTACACTGCATTATTCATCAGGAAGCGTTATGCGGAAAACACGTAATCAATGCCATCAAAGGTGGCAACAAATTTCTATCTCGCAGAAAATTTATAAGTTTTCTGGAAACGCATAACGCTGCTTACACTGATGTTTCTTTGCATTGTGACGTACGTTGGCTCAGTGCGGCGAAATGTTTAGTACATACAGTTCTTTGCTATAAGAAAAGAGATCTTCCTTTTCTTGCAAGAAAATCCCACACTGAGCTCAGAAGAGCATTCCTCCTTATTAACAGACGTGAGTTTCCTTTGCGAACTCTCATTTATAGTCGACTTAACAAATCATTTGAATTCATTAAATTTAAAATTGCAACGCCCCACCCAAACTATTTCGCAATTATGTAGCCACGTTGATTCTTTCCTTAGGCAACTTTTACTTTTTAAAACCCACTTAAATTTTGAACCAAAACTTTGGTTCTTCTTTCCTTCGTGTAAAATAATTTTCGAAGAATTCGGCACTAACTGCGACTTTGATAACCACTTTCACATTCTTCATTCGTTGATAGATCAGTTCGATAGGCGTTTCATCGACTTCGACTCGTTTAGAAATGATCTAATTCTCTTTGAGCATCCCCTCACTGTCAAAATTGCAGATCAACCCATCGAGTTTCAGCAAGAGCTGTGCGATCTTCAGCACGACATCTCTCTGAAAACGAGGGAAGAAAAAGGTGCCGAATTCTTCGAAACACTGGACGAATCGACATACCCTATTCTTCGAAATTTCGCGATCCGAATATTCTCAATGTTCGGATCAATTTATTTATGCGAATGCTCATTTTCAAAAATGCGGTATATTAAATCGGAACACCGCACATCCTTAGGTCTGCGATGCGAACAATCACATCTAAACTTCCAGTAGATTTGACCAATTTGCCAAGCACGTCTAAACGTGCGCGATAATCATGCTATTCCAGATGGCATTAAAATTTTAACAATAGAATTAATAACTATTTTGTAAATTTATTTTACGAATTTATTTTTCTAATTAATTTTCTACAGTACCTCGATGGTAATGCGGAAACCTATTGACACGCGTGTAGACCTGAAGCGCCATGAATATCGCCTATGCTATGGTACGCGCCTGAGCGGCTCCGAGTAAATGTAAATACTACCTAGGACCGCCGCGGGTAGCGATACGCGCGGCCGGGTGGAGGGGCGTAGCCTTCGAGAATCGGTCGTCGCGGCAGCCCTGATTTAGATAATGTAATTTAGCATTACAAAACTTGTTTAACCCTTAGCACTCGAGTGGCGACTCAGATTCGCCACTAAAAATTGCTCTACCATTATTCACAATATTGTTTACATTGTTAAATATGGTGCTATCTAATCAATTACTAAACATTTAAGTATTGTACGAGGTATTATATCAATTTCATATTCATAAAACGAACAAAAATCATATAGAATGAAATTATTCTAGGTCGGAAGAAATGTTTAATTTTGGAGTTAAAATAGCTCCGAGTGCAAAGGGTTAATACTTCTTGGCATAACCATTTTGTTCAAGAACATGTCTTAATCTGTTTGGCATATAATTTGTAATTTAAGAAAAATATTCAGTAGTTATATTCATATACATATACACTCACTCAGTTTCAAGTCTTTGTTATAATTCGGCCATCGATGTAATTGGGGTTTCTCGAATTTTTCTGTCTAATTCATCCCACAAAGTTTCGATAGGATTAAGGTCCAGTGATTGGGGCGGCGGATGAACAATTTTGGGTCAGCTGTATAATAAAAATTCTTGCACAACGCTTGACTTATGCTTGGGGTCGTTGTCCTGGTAAAACTTAAAATTATGTTTAAGCAAAATTATTCGGAAAGTGAAAAAAATCCACGCTTAATTGCTTCAAAACTAGTTAGTGAGCTATACATAGAAGAAAGCTCCCAAAATGTGTCAGCCGAAACAGTTCGGAGAACGCTGAGGCAAGCTGTTTACAATGGAAGAGAAGCTAGAAAGAAACCATTTATCAACGAAATTAATAGAAATAAACGAAAAAGCTTTGCAAGGATTTCTAAGGATGAGACATGGTGGAAGGATGTCATATTTGCTGATCAAAGCAAATTCAATCTGTACAATTCTGACGGAAGAACTATATGGTGTGGCGGGAAGCGAATAAATTGTTTAATTTCGAAAATACAAGAGGTACAGTGAAACACGACGGAGGCAGCGTAATGATCTGGGGTTGTATTTCGTCATATGGAGTGGGTTATCTAGTGTTTATTAACAGTATCATGGACAAATAACTTTATTTAAATATACTCAAAAATAATGTAGTTCAGAGTACTGAAAAAATGGTGCTTAATAATAATTTTAAGTTTTACCAGGACAACGACCCCAAGCACAAGTCACGTATTATGCAAGAATTTTTATTATACCGCTGCCCCAAAATTGTTCATCCGCCGCCCCATTCACCGGACCTTAATCCTATCGAGAATTTGTGGGATGAATTAGACAGAAAAATTCGAAAAACCCCAATTACATCGATGGCCGAATTATAACAAAGACTTGAAACTGAGTGGTCGAATATAACTGTTGAATATTTTTATAAAATTACAAATTATATGTCAAACAGGTTAAGACGTATTAAACAAATTTTGTAATACTAAATTACATTATCTAAATGGAAAAATTAATTTTGTCCGAATATTTTTGTGAGCCACAAATGGTCCATTATTGGGTTTAATAATTTTTATTATGAAACTTATGTATATTTTTCAAATAAACTATGTATGTTTATCAACATTAATAAATGTTTTATAACTAGAAACAATACCCAGGGCGATTGCTTTATCAACAAACGAATTATCAAATCGTAAAGTTAATTATGTGTACCTAGTGTCCGAATATTTTTGGGAGTCACTGTATAGTGACAATGCGCGGTTGAAATGCGTTCCTACGTTTGATGCGGGGTTTGGACAATGTCCAGGTACTACTCGCAAGGAATTTCCAGGTGTTCGCCTAACGATCCCCCGTCGTTGAAATGTCACATTCGCGGGTTCGTATAAACCTCCGTGTCCCCGAAGCATATTCGCGAAGCATTGCAAAGCATAGTGAAGCGTCGCGCATCGGGGACAGCGAATTAATTCTGGATCCGAGCCGGCTTGCACAGCTGAATGGTTCGCCTGTTGTAATTTACCGTTAATGACAATTTAGCTCGTTGCACCGCGAGTTACAACGTTACAACACGGCCGTCTCGGCGAGCAGCGAGCAGCTGCGTTGGCCAAGATAACTCTGTTAAAGGTCTCCGTCCAGTCACATTGTCCGGAATGTAGGTGGGAGTAGTTATGGTTAGATAATGGCAATGCCTCCGAGCATATAATTAGCGTCTTAGTTACGATACCGTGATATATCATTCTTTGTCCCGCATATCCGTGCGAGACGCGACCGCCATTTTACCCAAGCCGCTTTCAACAGAAACTTTCGTCACCGCCCTCCGCTCATAATCGCTCCTATTATATGTATGTATAATATATCGAGAGAAACCATAAAACCTGCATACACGCATTTACGATCTTTCCCATTCTTTTCCTCCGCGATTTTTCTCTTTTTTCATCGAAATCTTGACGAGCGCTCTTCCGTCGTGAATCTCTAAATCTTTTTAACGAGTCGCCAGTAACTCTGCTACACAAAGTTAGGGTATTCTGTGGAATTAGTTATTGTTAGGTGATTTTACTGGCGTGCGATATGTAGCTGTACAGTTTCGAATGCGCTTCTGGTTCGATTTGTTGAGAACATTGGGAGTACGAGGATCTAGATTACATTCTCCGGGATAGCATGATCTTGTGGCGACCTAGAAATCATTCTTTGGTGGAGGGAGCAGTGGGCAGGATTAATCTCTCGATTAAATTTTATGTTCTTTCAGTTTCGAAATTGAGATTGAAATTGAAAGATACGTTAAATGTTCTTAAAAATTTCTTATATTCTCTTATACTTGTCAGCTATTAATAACACTAGGTTTACCGACCACTAAAAGTTACTATTTTCCATTACTTTATCAAAGTATCGACAATATTATGTCTATCCAAATTTTTAGCCACTTTTTACATAATACAAAAATATAATATATTGATTTTTTAAATAATATGTAATCTTTACAATCTCAGTAATCGTAAAGGTGGGGGGTAAGACAGTAGAAATATGGTGAAGAAAATGAACAATTTCTAACAATAAGATGTTACGCCACTTCCACAAAAGATGGAGATTGTGGCGGAAAATGGATTGAGGGGTGTCGAGAGTTATTTTGAAAAACGGCAGTTAAAAAATGCTCGTCGCCCTAAATGGAGCAATGCAAAAAGTGGTTCACGTGTCGGTCATCGTGGCCTCCTGGCCGCCAGGTTTTGTTGTTACGAGGTTACGCGACTACGTAAGAATAGTTCCATTTTGAGAGATAGCGGCCGGCATAACGTGACCGACGACCACATGGTCGCGAGCACGTGTACCAGACGCGGGACTGTTACGTAACCGCGACTGAGCCCGAGCAGAGTCGAACGATAAGAATCGACGCCCACGCATTTATCGCTCTATCGGATTTTTTCGCGTCATCGCTGACGCTATCACGAATCTCTAAATACCCTCTAATATCCAAAATGAATTCGGATTGTAGCAATTATTCTATTATAATAGTTTGTATTATTACAATAGTCTGTATAAATTTTACAATTTTTATAGACAATGTACAGCAATGTGAATCATCATCTCGGTGAATCATCAATGAGCTTCTCTTCAAGGAGCTATAACGATAAATATAGCTATCAGGGGACCCACCTCGGATCACTTTGACCTTCACATATGTTGTCAAGAACAACGCTCGGACTTAATTTCCGAGATAATTACGAAAAAGTTTCCGAGATAATTATTTTTTAAATGTAATTAAAATTATTATTTTGCATACTTATTGACTATTTTAAGTTCACCCTATATATGTATGACGAGAGTGAGATACTACTCCTGGATTTTCGTATGCGTGGTCGGGCCGGCCTGACGGTCCGGCCGGCCCTCTCCGCCCCCTCCACAAATCTAACCACAACTCATTCTACTCGCATAATCTTTGCATTGTAGCTGTCATCCAGAATTTGATCTTGTAATGGAAGAATTATGCAAATAGAATGAGTTGTGGTGTGGTTAGGATTGGGTTAGGTTAGTCTTAATTACTAGATCAAATTCTAGATGACAGTTACAATACAAAGATTATGCGAATAGAATGAGTTGTGGTTAGTTTGGTAGAGGGGGCGGAGAGGGCCGGCCGTTGGGCCGGCCCGACCACCCATACGAAAATCGGTAATATGCATACGCAATACAGAAAATTCAATTCAGTACTAGCAATAGTTTTTTGCAATTTTCTCGAAAACTATGATCGAGCGACGGATAAATATAATGACAAAAGTTGTTCAGAATGTTGTCCTTGACAACATATGTGAAGGTCAAAGTGATCCGAGGTGGGTCCCCTGATAGCTATATTTACAGCTATAACTACCACAATTTTAATTATTTCTACTTCCAAAAATTATATAACATGGTCCAAATAATAGAAAATATATGTGCAAACACGACACAAAGCAGCCATTTGATTTCTTTAAAAAAAATTCCCAAACGAGACTTACTGACGCTGTACACCAGAGGACCATAAATGATTTTTCGATCGAGTGTGCGCATAAGGGTTTGCGATAATTAGAATAACTCAGAAGCTGAAATAGGAGATACTCGGCAAAAGAGGCGAGTGAAAAGCAATTTTCTCGTTAGCCTAAACGCGTGATATTACGCGGCGATGTTGCACAACGGCGTAACGAGCCGGCGATACGCGCGAAACGGGACCTCGCGTAATGAATCTTCATTCCTATAAATAGCCATGTATCAAACCGTCCGGATTCCTCGACATACTGCGAGCGAAACTCGCCTGAGAGTGATCTCCGACAAACGCGATTGCTATAGCACTCTTGTTCCCTGTGAAATTTCAATTTTCCACCGCCCTGTACCAAAATGGCCGCGTGCGCCGTCGTTGAAGTCTCCGCTTCGCACGTTATTCGTCGCTCGAAACCCTTGCGATTTAATTAATCTTTCTTCTCGTTGCCTGAGTATTTAATAACAATTCCTATTTGCTGGATGGGTATTAATGCTCCGTTGGTGAATTGAGTAATTGTTGCAGTTGTAGTACATGCGGGATTTTATGCGTTGCCTGTGTGCGAAAATGTGACAATGTGGCGAAAGAACATTTTCCACAGGCTGTTCAGATTTTTATTTTGTGATTTTTGAAAGAGGATTATACAAGAATTTATTTAAATTAATCAATCCAAATACAATAGTGTTTATTTTATTTATTCTGTTCGACTTATTTTTCCGTACAGTATTGTCTTGTAATCAGTTGTGCCACTAATTAGAAGTCATCCTGTATGATGTTTATGGTGTATTCGATTAAGCATATGTCGAAAAATATGATGGAGAGCAGTACCAGCTGCAGCAGCGTCGTATGGCGGCACGCTCGAATAGTACCGTTTAATGTACCACATTTCCCCGGCGTTAAAGAGACGAATCGGTTGACACTGTTGGTCCAGATAACGGTACCACGGTGTCGTTACATCGGTTACATCTTACACGAAACAGGCTGACCCCAATGCTATCAAAAATCGCGTTTGCGTAACAAGATCGACCTGCGATCGACGCGTTCAATCGAACCGACGCGCGACGCGACGCGACGCCACAGTATGCCAAATGGGCATTTTCGCGGGACAAAAGTCTAAATCGCCTAATTTTCTATATTTATCAATTAATATGTTTACAGTTGTATAAATTATGAATAATTATTAAATTCTTATCACAGTTAGTTGGTTTTTGTTAATTAAACAATATATTTTAAGTTATTTATAATTAAATATAAATTACAACAAAGTTAGTAATGGACCTATGTAGCACAGAATGATTTAACAAATAGTAGATATTATCAAAGAAGACGTAATTTTTAATTATGGACAAAGAATGTAAATATAATTTACTTATTTGTTTTTTGGAGATTCAGACATATTCTAACGGGAAAAAATTATTCTTTGGTTTAGTATAAGGTTTCAATTTATAAATAACAAATCTGCTTTATACATATAATAGTTTATTATGTTAATAAAAATATAATAACATAAAAATATAAATTGTACAAAAAAAATAACAGAGATCAAAATCAAGGTATTAAATAGTAACGTTCGGTTGCATGTACAAACATTTTCTAATTAATAATTTTCCAAAAAAATATTTAAAAATTAATCGATTTCACTATTGTAACAGGAGATTTCCTTCTGAAACTACGTCAAACGACGCAACTTCAATGTAACAATTCATATAGTTTTGCAACGTTTTGCAAGTCAATTTTGGTATAAAAATAAAGTAGAAAGTCTCTACTTTACATATTTGTAAAAATCATCGCGTTGACGGACGTTGCACATATACTAATTCATTAACGAAGAGGAGTTACATGCACGTTTCTGTGGAAAAATACCTGTCATCCTTGACACTTTATTTACAAAAATAGAGAAAAGTTATCGATAATTTGGAATTACTAAAGTTAAAATACATGGTTTGAGATGCGATATCCGTCATATAAAGGAAATTTAGATACTCCTTAGTAAGTTTTTAGCTATTTCCAGCGCGCATGGAAATGTGGCTATTTATTTATAGGTTAACTGTCTTGTCTTTAAGGTGAAGTTTAAACGTTCTGTAAACATATAACGAAACAATTTTAAGTTTTAATATTCAAGGGTTTTAATACATGGTTATGTTAGATTATATTGGCTCAGTTAGTTTTTGTTGATTTGAAAGTGACTTTTGTCCAGCTAAAATGCCCATTTGGCACACTGTGCGACGCGACGCGACGTTAAAAAACTTCCAGAAATTTTTTGTAAAAAAATTCCAGGATTTTTCTGCAAAAAATCTGTCGATAACAAGACATAGGAGCAAAATAAAAAATTTTTTCTTTCTTTAACACTGGGTTTACAGAGCACTAAAAGTGACTATTTTTACTTTATAAACCCAAAGTAGGCATTTTTAAAAATAATATATACCCAAAGAAATAAATTCTCATAGATAAATTTTTCAAATTTTAATAATCATAAATTAAAAATATTAATTAACGCAGCGTTAATAGTTTCAAACAGGTGAAAGTTACATATCGGTATCCTCTAATTTTTTTTAGTCTTTCTGTTGGTTTATTTGAAATAGTATAATCGATAAACAAAAATGAATTTGTTTAATCCATTTGAATACTACTTCATAAGTTACTTTTGTTTCATGTTCACTTTATCTTTTGCATTCATCGTGTCACGACGTTGTTCCTTGTGTATAAAAATAAATGATAGTTTGTTCATTTTAAAACTAGATTCAGTTTATTTATCCCATATTTCCAATAGGTTATGGGCCCAGGCATTTTTCTTTATTAAATAGTTATTGCAATATAATAGTGTGATAGTGTTAGTGAAAGTATTCTGATTAGATTTGTTATTATTGAATTATATAAACAGAGTACATTATTCAGTTCTATTCGTTATTAAATATAATAAAAGACAAACTATGGAGAATCCAAAAGCTAAAAGAAATATTAAACCTTTTGGTGGTGAACGATATAGTGTCTGGAAACTAAGAGTACGTGGTTTAATGAGTGAACTCGATGTAATAAAAGTGATAGATGAAGAAGCTCCAGAAATGTTAACTGCAGAATGGATGAAAGCTGAAAGGATTGCAAAAAAATACAATAGTTGCATATTTATCAGATTCTCTTCTTGGATTTGCAAGTACAGCAAGTACAGCAAAGGAAATTTTTAAAAATCTGGATTCAATTTATCAAAGAAAAAGTATAGCTACTCAACTAGCTATACGAAGACAATTACTTTGCCTAAAATTACAGGGTGATAAAACTCTTGTTCGTCATTTCACAATATTTGATGATCTGATCACTGAATTATCGGCGGCAGGATCAAAATTGGAAGAGACAGATAAAGTGGCACATTTACTTTTAACTCTTCCGAATTCTTATGATGGTGTCATTACAGCAATTGAGACACTGTCAGATGATAATTTAACACTAGCTTTTGTAAAAATCAGACTTTTAGATCATGAAGTGAAATTACGTGAAGAAAGTAGAGATACGAGTTCAAAAGTACTACATGTACATACCTCGCAAAATTTTAATAAAAATAATACTGAAGTACGAAAAACATTTAAAAGTAATCATGGCAAATGGAAATTAAAGAAGTTACCTCGAAATAATAATTATCAAACTTTAAAATGCCATCAGTGTGGTAGGAAAGGCCACAAAATAGCAGACTGTTACTATTACAAAAGAAATATACAAAGAAAAGAAGAAAGAAATAGGACAGTCCAAACTGTACAAATGACTGAGCAGACACATAACAATGCTTCAGGTTTTGCGTTTATGGCTGGTGACCATCAGCTGGAAGTTGAAAAAGGATTGACTTTTCTATTGGACTCGGGAGCCTCTGATCATCTTGTCAATCAGGAAAATTTATTTACTAATTTTACACTTCTACAACCACCGCTAAATATTTCTGTGGCGAAGAATGGTGCATTTATAACAGCAACAAAGAAGGGAACAATTTATGTAACTAGCAACAAAGGAGTAAACGGTGTACTTGAAAATGTCCTCTACTGTCCTGAAGTCCCGTACAATCTACTATCGGTACGAAGAATGCAGGAGGCTGGTTTGGGTATCGTATTTGATAGCGAAGGAGTACAAATTTTCAAGAATGGTAATATTATAATGTCTGGTATGCCCTTAAATAATTTAACAGCTGTTGATTTTAAGGTAAATATTAAAAGGGCATATAATAATGATTCACAGGTAAATAGTACGGTGAGTTGTAATTATGAATTATGGCATAAACGACTTGGACACATGGGTAGATCGAAATTTTTAGAATTAAAGAACAAACAAATGGTCGAGGATTTGCAATGTATTGAAAAGGTAACACCAGATAATAACTTATGTGAAGCTTGTATAAAAGGTAAACAAGCAAGGTTACCATTTGAAAGAGTTAAAGATATAACTCATATAAGACGACCATTATTTATTGTTCATTCTGATGTTTGTGGTCCTATCACTCCACCTACTATAAATAATAAAAATTATTTTGTTTTGTTTATTGATCAATTTACTCACTATTTAATGTATTTAAAGATTATGTTGCAAAAAGTGAGGCTAATTTCAATTTAAAGATTGTTAACTTGTATTGTGATAATGGAGGAGAATATTTATCAAAAGAAATGAAAGACTATTGTGTGCAGAAAGGTATCAGTTACCATTTAACTGTCCCACGAACTCCACAATTAAACGGTGTTTCTGAACGCATGGTAAGAACAGTAACCGAAAAAGGTCGTACAATATTAAATTGTGCTAGTTTAGATAAGGTGTTTTGGGGAGAGGCAGTACTTACTGCTACATTTCTTATCAATTTAACCCCAACTAAAGCCTTAAAAGAGTCAAAAACACCATATGAATTGTGGCATAGTAAGAAGCCCAAGTTGAGGTATTTGAAAGTTTTTGGTTCAACTGTATATATTCATAATAAAACTAGGATTGGTAAATTTGATGAAAAATCGTTGAAAGGCATACTAGTTGGATATGAACCAAATGGTTACAGAGTGTGGAATGCAGAAAAAGAGAAATTTAGTGTAGTAAGGGACGTAATTGTTGATGAGACAAATTACTTAAAAACTCGACCGACTCTGAGATTTACAAAGGATCAAAACATCTATAATAATAAAACTGATGTATCTGATATACAGTTAAAATCAGTAGAAATAGATGGAGAGTGTAATAAATCTGATGTTGATGAATCAGATGTATTAGTGTCAAAAGATAAAGTTAATTCTATAAAAAAATTAGGAAATGAACCTAATAAATCTGTAATAGAAACAGATATGCACAATGAGTCTTCCATTTCTAAAAAAGATAAAAGTATAATACAAGAAAAATCTGAGCTTAGGAGGAGTGAAAGAATTAAACAAAGACCTTCTGTATCGTATGAAGAATATGATTTAAAATACGATCTTCTCATGTGTGCACAATCATTAATATGTAAAATTCCTAATTCATTTGATGAAATAAAAACTAGAGTTGATAGAACTAAATGGGAAGAAGCTATTAATGATGAGATAAATTCACTTTTAACAAATAATACGTGGACTTTGGTTTCAAGGCCTAAGAATAAAAATATTGTTGACTGTAAATGGTTGTTCACAATTAAGAATGATGAATATGGAAACCCATTAAGATACAAAGCTCGGCTTATTGCTCGAGGGTTCAGTCAACAATATTTAGAAGATTACAATGAAACATTTGCACCTGTTGCAAGAATAGCAAGTTTCAGATTTATAATAGTTTTTGCAAATCAATTTTATTTATTGATACATCATATGGATGTAAAGACGGCATTTTTAAATGGTTTGTTAAAGGAACAAATTTATATGAAAGTTCCTGAAGGAGTCGTCAGTAAAAGTAATCAAGTTTGCAAATTAAATAAAGCTATATATGGATTAAAACAGGCAGCAAGATGTTGGTTTGATATGTTTGAAAAATGTCTTGTAAAAAAAGGTTTTCAAAGTTCTTCAGTTGATCGATGTATTTATCTATTAGATAATGGAAATATATCTAAAAATATATATGTGGTATTATATGTAGATGATCTTGTGATTGCTACTGCAAATAAGGAAACCATGATTAATTTTAAAAATTATTTAATGGATCAGTTTTGTATGAAAGATTTAGGTGATATTAGACTCTTCTTGGGAATAAAAGTTGAAAGAAGTCATGATAAAATCACACTAGATCAGAGTGCATATATAAAAACAGTGTTAGAGAAATTCAATATGAATGATTGTAAACCTGTTAGTATACCTCTTCCGAGTAAATTAAATCATTTAGCATTAAATTCAGATGAAAAACATGAAGCTCCATGTAGAAATTTAATTGGTAGCTTAATGTACATAATGGTATGTACACGACCTGATTTAAGTGTTGCAATAAACATTTTAAGCAGGTATACTAATAAAGAAAATAAAGAACTTTGGCAAAATCTGAAACAGGTACTAAGATACCTGAAAGGTTCAAGTGATCTGAAATTATGCTATAAAAAAGGAAATTATAAAGAAATTATAAGTGGTTTCGCTGACTCGGATTGGGGAGGTCAAGATAAAAATGATCCAAAAAGTACATCAGGATATTTGTTTCAATTATTTGAATGTTGCACAATATGTTGGTCAACTCGGAGACAAGCTTCAGTAGCAACTTCATCAACTGAAGCAGAATATATGGCACTCTATGAGGCTGTAAAAGAAGCATTATGGTTAAAATGCTTAGCAGTTAGCATAAATATAAATATTACAGAGCCTATTGTTATTTATGAAGATAATAATGGCTGTATAAGTATAGCACAAAATCCTAGCAATCACAAGAGATCAAAACATATTAATATTAAATATCACTTCTCTAGAGAACAAATAGAGAAGAATCAAATTAAACTACAATTTGTCTGTACAGAGAACCAGGTTGCTGATATGTTCACGAAACCATTGCCTACAGTGAAGTTCTTGAAATTCAGAACAAGAATGGGACTGGAATAATTTAAAATATGATATTTTTTAAATGAAATTAATTTATGTATTTGTAATGGTCTGATTAGATTTTTACTGGGTTTCCCTAATCCATGCAACAAATGTTGGACTATATGTATTTCCCAGTACATACAAGGAAGGACAGTCGTTTATTGTTTATTATCAATTCATTTTTGAGGGGACGTGTTGGTTTATTTGAAATAGTATAATCGATAAACAAAAATGAATTTGTTTAATCCATTTGAATACTACTTCATAAGTTACTTTTGTTTCATGTTCACTTTATCTTTTGCATTCATCGTGTCACGACGTTGTTCCTTGTGTATAAAAATAAATGATAGTTTGTTCATTTTAAAACTAGATTCAGTTTATTTATCCCATATTTCCAATACTTTCTACAGTTTCAATTGTCTGCTAACCGTTTTTCTAATAAATGGATCTAATAAATATTTGCTTTAACGTGTGATTGATTTTAAAGAATTTAGAGATTGAAGTATCGAGAAAATCGATCGCCCCGGCGTCGCTCAAAACGTTCAATCTGATCGAGTTGCCTTCCCCGAGGAAAAACATGACCTCGTTGCCGCAAATACTGCGAGGAAAACCGTGATACAGCCTGAATCGCGGGGAAGTCGAATGTTTCGGACCTGCCAGGCCTTTGTTTCAGCATCGTCATCGGCGCGGCGTAGGAGAGGACTCATCGTCGTTTCCAATTTCACTTAGCTTTTCTTTCGTGCTTTGTCATACACTGTTTGTTTATTCGTGTAGACTTTGCCTTTTGTCCCAAAAGCACGAGCGAATTTATTCCATGTTTTTCCTGTCGATTGTAGACTGTGTTTCGAGAGATCTAGACGAATTCATTGTCGTAATAACTATCCACCCCACTCCTGTTTTTCGTGTACTGGAAGATTTCAGTGGCTTGACAGCTATATTGACTGTTAAAATATACAGTAAATATACAGTACTTACCCAGATAGCACAAAGACGTCTGTTGTTGGAAGACGGACGTCTTTCGAACGGCCTCCCAACGTCTTCTGAACATCTTATGTTACGAAACTGTACATCTTAAAGACATCCGTTAGTCGTCTAAAACACAGGGCTGTTAATAAACATGATTAATACTTTCAGATTTAATGCGCTGACGCAGTAGAAATACTAATCAAGTTGATTTCAGTTTTTAATTTTTCCTGTGAAATGTTCAACAAAATAAAAACTGATTGTAATTGTTTCGTTTTACTTATTCTATAAGTCTATTACGACTTATATTATTACTTATAGAATAAGTAAAACGAAACAATTATAATCAGTTTTTATTTTGTTTAACTACGCCGCCGCGCCGTCGACTTAAAAATCTGAAAAAATTCTATAAACAATGGCTAAAAAAATTGTTTTGCAATTGGTTGGAGTGACAAGAAAAAAAAATTACGTTCCTTAACTTTTAAATCTAAGCCTAGTCTTTTTTTGTCACTCCAAAAGGTTAAAAATTTCTGAAAACAAACTGCAGTTATCAGTCGAAAGTGTTAGAAATCTGAAAATCTGCGATTTTCGCGATCTTTAATTGTTTGTAACCCATAACAACGTCAATGCTGATTTCGATGAAATTTTATAAATAAGCTCAGATAGGAAAGTTAAAAAAAGTCTTTTTTATTTTGTCATTCCAAGTAATAGCAAAATTACAAAAGTATTTTAGTGATTGTACAATAAACTAACATCTCATAACATCTCCAAAAAATTCAAATCATTTAGTCATATTTCAAACGTTAAAACGACGTCTCGAAAAAGTCTTCTTTAAGACGTCTGAAATAAGAGATCCTTAAAACGTTCAGAAATAGATCAGAGGGTAAAACGACGTCTCGAAAGAGACGTCTTTAAGATTTCAATGAAGCATTTAAATACAACTAATTTATTTCAAAAAGAATTTAGACTGAAATTCAACACCGCAATTCAATAATTAATTTTCCCAGGAAGTGGGTATGAGAGTGTGAAGATGTAGAAAAAGAAGAAAAAATCAGACAATTAAAGGTAAAATGTGTGAAAGACGTTACGAAAGAGGAGGTGAAAAAATGAATCGCAATTCGTTACGCCTCGTCACGATCGCTTTTTCTCGACTGAGAACCGGACCGCCATTTTCTCCGTTCCCCAGCTAATAAATAAGAATCCCGTCCCGTTTAATGCGCGATACAGATATGTCTGCATACACATTCTATAGACAGCTGCAAGGTAAGTCGCTGCAACCGAGCGGTTCACGTTATTACATAAGATTTTCGCTGGCAAGCGCGTTGGGAAATCGGCGTATCGAATCCGTTGTACCTTGACACCGGTAGATTGGAAAACTGGCTGAGTTCTTTCCTTACTATGTAGTTGCTTTCTACATTGTCGAGCCGTTCGTTCTGTTAGCCAATCAATTATTACCAATTCTCAAACATTTCAATTAACAAAGGATTAGACTGATCATTCTCATCAATATTTTGTGCATCAATTTTAAGAACCGGGACAAATAAATATTTTTCTCTAACAATTCTATTGAATATAATGCGTTGATGTTATTGAATTCTCTCAAGCTTTAGAAAAACGAAAAATTCCCTCCACTTTACTCAGAAACGTTTCACCACCTTTATTCTAACTTGTACAAAAATTATCCCTGGACTTAAAAGAAATACAGAAACGAGTAAAAAGTAAAAACGCATCTTCAGCTAACAAGTGAATGGTAGCTATCTTGTCTGGAACAGAAGAAAAGTCTCATTCCCCGCAGCCGAGAATCGGGGCAATCAAAATACATATTTGTTCGAGCAGCGGCCGTTCCAGCGAATAAAATAATACTCGTCCGGTGTCCGACTTGCAACGCGTTGCAACGGTGCATCGAGAGTCGGCCTCTCGGGGCGGTGCATAGCTGTGCAGCCGGGGGACACAATCGAAAAGTTGCTCGGTGTCTCGCCTCGACAGAGGAGGCGGCCGCGTTGACGCAACCCGTGACACGCGATATACACGATGAGGATAGCCGAGAAAACGGAGGCTGGCATTGCCACGGCGACTCGGAAAAGTAGGTTTCTGGAGCGGCACCGGTGCGGCGTGCAGCATGCACCGTGCACCGTGCACCATGCACCATGCACCAAAGGAGGGCCGAAGGCCCGCGAAATTGCGATAGAGAGCCGCTGCAACTGTAACGCGAATATCCGCGGCCCGAGAATTTCGCAAGGGCATTTCGATCGGTCCGCGAAAATTGGCCAAGGGGAACGGAGACACGATCGACCTCTCCTCGCCTCGAGGAACCGAACAGTTCGAGCTTCGCGCTATTTTATCGGAATTTTTACCCATTAAATGTTTATTCACTGGGAAACTGGCCGACGTTTCGTACACAGAAATGTTCCTCCTTGATCGTTAGTTGCGTTAGAATAGTTACAGTTGGGTTTAGGTAGTGAAGATTGTCAGAGGAGGCAGAATTTTCGCTTGACGCCATACTGTGTCATCGGCCCGGCCGTGAGGGCGATAGACTGATTCCTCGGTGATCGTAGAAAATATTTCTTGGTAAATTGATAGAAGATGCTGGCAAGAACTGGTCCAATCTTTCAACAGTGATCTTTGTTCGTGGAAAACTTTTTTAAATAACCAGCAAACACAAAATAAGTACATTTAAAACCCTTAGCACTCGGATAGCGACTCTGAGGCGCCACTAAAAACTGCTATGCCATTCTTAAAAATATTGTACACATTATTATTTTTGTTCGTATTTAATAAACTACACTAGACATTTACATATTACACGATATATTGTATCAGTTTCATATGCAAAAAATAAAAAAAACAATTGTATAGAATGGAAATATTCTAGAGTGGACAAAATCTTTCGTTTTTTAGTTAAAATAGCTCCGAGTGCAAAGGGTTAAATGAATAATTAGAACAAAATGCCGGAAGTTATTTCCGATTGTCAGAGACATCACGATAGGGTCCGAGTATGATATTTGCGACGAGTACATTTGTTAGCGTCTTCGCTATCGACGCTCAACAACGACTTCCTTGGTGTTACGCTCGCCAGTGGGTAACCTCGATTGCGACGGCCTCGATTTTGCGATGAAAACATCGGCCGGGCTGCTTGTACATGCGGTCTACTCGCGTTTCTTTGCCACGCGGATGTTAAAACGTCCGTGGGCTCCATTTTCAGGTCTTATGTTGCTGTAGAACTCGTCGAACTTGTATTCTGTTCGATTGCGCGCGAGATATGTGGGTGCACGAGCTTAGGCGGCTGCGCGAAGGTAATTGCACTATTCTACAACTTGCAATTCTACGGTTCAACGATTTCTACCTTGTTGATCAACTTTAGAATGTTTTACGATTCGGGGATTCATTTTCGCTCCTAAAATTTCTACGACTGTTACACGTTCTGCAAATCTACTATTCTACGATATTGGACAATTCAACAATTCTACAAGGTTCTAAAATACCGTATGTCTTCCACCTTTGAAAATTCTATAATTACACATACAAAAACATGATACCATACTTAGACGGCTCTCCCGACGAGTGCCTCTGCCCCGCAAAATTTCGCAATTCAGCCATTCTACTATTCTATAAATTCTCGATTTCCCCTGACTACGAGTTTCAGCTCGGTTTCGCAAGTTTGCGATCCCGCGAACCAAATTTCCGCACCGGTTCCCGCACCTAGACGGTTGATCCGCGTTTCCTCATTAGTGCGTCCCGCGCGCAATGTCCACAAATTGATCGGTTTCCAAACGGAGTCCTGGGCAATCATCCACGGAACACTTCGCGGCGTTTCACTGGTCGTTTCTAAATGTGTGGATCATTTTGCAAGCGAGGATGGTTGTAAAAAGAAATAGCCGTAGAATTTGCTGCCGATTGCTGCCCAGCACGATTTTCACGC
Source organism: Lasioglossum lativentre (assembly GCA_916610255.1). Lineage (NCBI taxonomy): Eukaryota > Metazoa > Arthropoda > Insecta > Hymenoptera > Halictidae > Lasioglossum > Lasioglossum lativentre. The sequence continues at coordinate 17,851,227 of OU744359.1, read as the reverse complement.
CTCTTTAATACTAACCACCACTGGTCACATGACTTGATTTTTCCTTTTTAGAATCACTGAAATTGCAAGGATGCTGCACAGGAAATTATTCAAGAAATTTCCTTGTCCTAGTATGTAGTACAATAAAAGTCGCTTAGAGGCTAAATAAATTGAATCTTGTCATATAAAGGAGAATACTATACGTGTATGTATATTATTAGAAGGAAATATGTGTTATTCACTTATAGTGATCGATTAGTGTTAAAAACTGCAGGACTTTTCCGGCGCTCGTGCGCTCGCGATCTAATTAGCGGAGGCTGCGAACGGCTCCGGAATTTCCTAAGCCGCGGCCTCGCGGTAAAAGTTTGCGATCATGCGAGCGCGAGCGCACACGGTAGCTCGCATTATGTCAGATTTCAAGCCTGTTACGTAACGTTTACCGTAAGCCGGTTAACGAACGAGCGGTACCTTTGCAAGCCAGGGCCGTCGCTGTTTTCTTACCTTGCGTTCATTGGATTCTTCTTAGATATTTGTTCCTGAGAGATTTTTAAGAAGAGAATATTAACAAATCTACCGGCGATTATTTCATAACTTTTGAAAGTTTGTCCACGGTTCAACATTATTTTAATAGACAATTTGAATCGTAAACCAACAACCGTCGATAACGTACTACAATAATTTAATTGGTAAATATTTACTTTAGGGGAGGCATCTCCGATAACCTTGACCTTGACATATGTTGTCAAGGATATCATTCTGAACAACTTTTGTCATTACAACTACCCGGCCCTCGGTCTTAGTTTTCGAGATATTCGCGAATAATAAAAACGTGGTAAAAAAAATTGTTAGTGGAGTAGGTTTCATTGGGATGGATGGAACGTATGATATTCATAATTTCGTCAGCGTGGTCGAGCCGGCCTGGCGGCCGGCCCTCTCCGCCCCCTCCGCGACCTAACCCAGATCTCACTCTGTTCGCATGATCTTTACATTATAGTTGTCATCCAGAATTTGAAATAGAACTGGAAAAATAAGGTGAACAGAGCGAGGTCTGGGTTAGGTCGCGGAGGGGGCGGAGAGGGCCGGCCGTCAGGCCGGCCCGACTACGCGGGCGAAATTGTGGATATCTCAAAAACTAAAAGCGACCTCCCTATATTGGAAAAGGAAAAAGTTGGTCAAAATGTCGAAATCTATATCTTGAATATCTATTTGAAAATATATCAATGAAAATCCGGAAAATTCTAACGAAGTTTTTTGCGATTATCTCGAAAACTAAGACTTATAATGACAAAAGTTGTTCAGAATGTTATCCTTGATAACATATGTCAAGGTCAAGGTAATCAGAGATGCCTCCCCTAAAGTAAATATTTACCATTTAATTTGGTATTAATATATAAAGGATGATTTTTAAGCATCCTTTTGGTGTAGCATAATTTTTGAAATCTATTATAGGCTTCCAGTAAAATGTTAAAATAAGGAATTTGCAGAATTTTTATTGGAAAGTTTAAATAATGTCATTACAGAAAAGGAGAATCTCTTTTAACATGAAAGTGAAGAAATGTACGCAAAACATGCGATCAGTTTCTTAACGATGATCAATCAAAGAGAAATCACAGAAGCGAAACAGAAAGGAGATCGTCCCGAGCAAATCACGCGTCCCACGAAATGACTGTGCGCAAACCGTTCTATGTACTAACTGTTTACACTCTCCAATTATGTTTTGATCGTTGAAGAGAGGACACCACAATGTTAATAAGGCTCTCCGGTGACATCTCGTGTTTTCGACTGTAGTGTTTAGGTCGACGTTGACGTGGACGCGAGATTTACGGTCGGGATTGGAGAAAGTGAGGGAGATGTTTGTGAAAACATCATAGGTCACTCGAGAGGATCGTAGAATATAGGTGAAAATGACCGAAGATGGTTCGAATCTGTTCTTAATAGAAAATCAAATTCTGCTCCGAGCTACACTGGTGTAAAAAGTATTCGTTCACCTTTTAAAAACGAATAACTTTTTCAAAAATTCGACCCTACAGCTTGAGTTTGTTTTGTGAGGTTAGAAGGATTAGTTTACTAGCTAATGTGTAAATAATTTTTTAAAAATTGTTATTGGTCGCAATTGCGAAGGAAAAAGTAAAGGTCACGATTTTTAAATTTTTTATCTGTGCCTGTAGTCAAAATTTCAAACATGTATTTTGTAAATCTAATTAAGTTATATACATGTACAAAGTTTCATTGAAATCGGTTGACGCATAAAAAAGCTATGGGCATTGTATGCAACATGTAAAAATCTTTGAATTTAGGGTTTGCGAATCATTTAAATCGCGGATTCTTACAATTTTTGCTATTTTCAATCATTTATATTTCATAACAACCTCGATCGATTTCGATGAAACTTTGTATGTACATGTTTATAACTTACCTATACCTACCAAATGCACCTTATAAATTTTCACTACAGGCACAGATAAAAAATTAAAAAATCGTGACATTTACTTTTTTCATCGCAATTGCGACCAATAACAAGTAAAAAAAAATTATTTACACAATAGCTAGTAAACTAATCCTTCTAACGTCACAAAAAAACTCATGCTGTTGGGTCGAATTTTGAAAAAGTTATTCGTTTTTAAAAGGTGTACGAATACTTTTTACACCCATTGTAGGTAAAAATCAAAATTAATATTCTCTATAAAAATCTAATTATATTGATCAAAACTTTAAAATTTAGGAACGAAGGAACGTCTGTTTTTTTGCGAGTCAGTGTTTTTTGGCTGCTGAAACGATAACCGATCACTCGAAGGCCATTATCGACGCAGTTTTGGCGCATAACAGCGTCGTAATTTCGTGTTGCGTCTGCGAACGATAAACTGGATTTCGAATTTTCAACGGCAATGACTATTCGTGCTTCTGAAATGTTTGTTTTGATAGTTAAGAGGCCTATTTGTTAGAAATTCAACGCGGGAAGTGGTCCACGGCCTTCTTCATCGCCCGAACAATTTCCTCAAGGAAAACTACCATTTAAAATTATATTAGATCAGTGCAAAAGTCCGTGGCCGATTTCATATTAAAATACAAGACGGAATCGGGCACAAGCTTTTGCACTGACCGAATATGTAGTTCAATTACTAAATAATCTAAAATTTTCGCTGTGAATCAAATATTGGATGACTGCAAAAGTTGGAAAGTTGCCTAACTTTCAGAGACCTATAGATCATTTTTAAAAAGGTAGTTTAAAAAAAAAAAAGAATCCAGCAGCTTGCAAAATATTGGAGGACAATTGTAGAAAATGTGAACTACATAAAATTTTAAGATTAACAAAATTTTTATATTACAATGTAATCGCTTGTGTTCTACATATTTTCAAATTGGTCACGAATTTTGCTATCATCTAGTACTTGAATATCCAAGACAAACACTCGTCGAAAAATAGGTTAAATTTATTTATTTGGAACGACGTTAATACCTCAAAATTGATCGGTCTGCCTCAGATAAGAAACAGTCTTTCGGTTACTTAACAAAGGCTGTAATTCTCAGGCAACATTGGAAATCGATTAACGAGAGATTGATCGATCACCGGACGGTCAAAGTCATCCGGAACGATTGTCGCGGAAAGATAGCTATCGGATCGTTAACATTTCTTCGCCTCTCTCTTTCCGAGAACAAGAAAAAGATGAATATGACAAGGAGCGGGAAGGGGATTGAAGAAAAAAAATGCCGCTACATTATGCAATCAGTATCGCTCAGCAAGGTCAGTTACATCGGCTCCGCACGTCGAAAATATAGAGAAACAAGTAAATAGGCAACGTCATCGGCTGAATGTAAACAATAAACGCGTTGCGCAACCGGTGTCGATCGAATTTGCGTAGATAAAGGAGAACAATGACTCACGTGGTCGGGAACTGCGCAAACAAATTTCGTTTATGCGACTGCAGACGGCATCTTCCTGAAAATCGTTAAATTGCAAATGAACTATCAACTAATTTTTGTTAGGAGCGGAAACTATTATAGTAATTCCGTAAAGAAATTTTCTAAATATTTCTGCTTACAATGCGGTAATGATTATTTATTTAACGCATACATAGGCACCACAAAATCGAAGTAATTTATTTAAGGGACACTGACATTTGTGTACATTTAGTTTTCTTTAGATTAAAATTATTCTAAGTAAAAGAAAAAATTATAATCTGTCGCAGAACTCTACAGAATTTATTAACAGTTTTTTAAAAATCAAAGATAACATTAAATAAATTGTATTTTGTTTTGAAAAATTCGTGCTTGAGGAGCTTAAAAAAACAACTCAAAATTCAAATATTTTTAATTTACCAGATCTTAATCGATATATCAGTACAATAATCAATTGTTATATTTTTGTCACGCATGAACATTTTATCTGTTGCATGTATGTATTGCAATGTTATTTTTGGTTTTGAAGTCCTTGATATTTTTGATATTTCATGGAATTTGTTTTGGCTGTTTGGAGGCAGATATTTCGTGCATATCGATGATCGGCATTGATTGGCGAAGGCACAATTAAATCCAGCACAACGAGCGAAGGCTAATTGCACGAAAGAATGGCCTTATCAACCGTCTTCAGCAAATACGAATTAATTATGCAAGTCGCGAACGCAGTTGATTACGGGTACGAGTAGAGCCCAAAGATAATCACGAGAGTGTTTTGGAAAATGATTTCGCACAGTCTCGTTCGGTCTACGAGACGCATCCTTGAGGCGTGATTAATGAAAATGTCCCTCGACGCTCTTTATCAGCAGAAACATGCTGGTTCGTTCCAATTTTATCAGACATTCCTTTCTTCAATTTTTCTAGAAAATATGTTTGAAAACTTGATATAAGATTGTTTGATCGATTGCATTACACGACCGATCTTACACCTCGTTTTTATTCCATAAAACAGGCCAAAAAAAACGTACATCAATTTTCAAGATGTCGTTTTAGACTCGGACTCTAAAAAAATTTTCCAAAAATTTTATAGACGTTTTAATTTGTAGTCGAACTCATTTTCAATTATAGGTGCATTATAGAGGCTCAAGCTTTAAAATGAGTCCACGTTCATTGCAGTAAAATTCTTACAAAAATTTAATCGAGCACTAAAATTAAATGACTGGCACTTGTTTCCTCATGAAAATAATGAGAGATTGAACTTGTTTAAACTTTGCACGCTTGTTATTATACTATGTGCTCGAATAAATTTTTTTTTTCAATTATGAGAAAAATCAGTGCATTTTAAAGGGTTCACAAAATTTAAATATATTATTGTATCATTTCCAATTCATTAAAATTATTCAAGAAGGAAATGGATGTTCTACATAGCTCCCGTATCTTCTAATTAACGCAGATCATTTTTATCTTACGTAAAAATTCTCATTCTATCAACGACTTATTCCATCGACCACGCCATAGATAAATCGGCGAGAATAATGTTTGTAATACATAGTATGAAAGTCCTCGGGATGCCAGGAAGGACAAACAGTGATCCGAATAACAAGCCTGGATATCATAATGGAGGCTCGGGGCTGCCGTCGCTCGAGCGCAAACATATTTGCAGACATCGTCCGAGGCGTTGATAACGTTATCAGTGTTACGGTGCAGCTGTGCACCGGGCTTATCGGAGGCCGGTCGATGCGAGTCCCGTTCCACGCTTGAACTTCGCGGATTTACTATTTCCATCGAGCCGTGATGTAATTGTATGCATAATAGCGGACGGGTTAAATATAGCCGGCCAATGGGAGAATCGCTTAATGGATCCTTCTCGCGCCGATCTATCGTGTCTCAAAGATTCTTTTGTCCTCGATCGGGAAAATCTCTCGCCCGGCGAAGGGAGACGGGTCGAATGATCGATGTCGATTATTCTCTGCTGCGATCGTTTGTCCAGAGATGGCGCGCGAGTGATCGTGGATAGCTTTGGATCCACTCGATCCCTTTTTATGGCTCTATAAATATTTTAACCAGTATTTCCCTTAGGGTGTGCGAGAAAAATTTTTTTGGGGTGAAATTAGCATAAAGGGTCTAGCAGGATAAGAATGGTCCAGCGGCCCCGGCCACAATTTTTATTGGTATTGTGTGGAAAACAATGGTTTTAGGTTGAAAGATAATCTCCCAAAATTTTAAGTCGCGAACCCTTCATTTAAGGATAATATGAGGGTAAATACCTATAACTGTATCATTTTTTTTCTCGGTCGTTAATTAAGATATTCAGATTGAAGAAAAACGAAAATACGCGAACTTACCTTCTTCATATTGTTGCGTCTCCATCTCCAATTCTGTCTGGGTTTACGCTACGGTCGCATTAGCTGATGTCATTTTTGAGGAAGTCTCCTATTGCCTCTTTAGCAAATTTATTGCTTTACGACTAGGTCACGACTGGTGAGTGTCAGCGGATTTTCATGGGAAATTCAGCTCGACCGTACCGCTCTCAGTGGCACGTGACGTAGCATAGGCCCACTTGTAGCGCCAGGGGGCCCGTAATTTATGGGACGGCTTCGGGGTACGAGGGACTCGGTGTCGTCTTCCTCGGATCGACTCCTTCAAGTGTTTACCCTTAAAACAACTTACCAGTTCGTGGGCGTTGCATAATTCCAAAAACTCCCCTAAACGCGTTTATTGGTTCCCCACTATTCTAACTCTATCCGTGGAGGGAATCTTTCTAGTCAAGCTTTTCCGATTCTTTTCCGTTTTAGTCAGATAACTTCGAACTCTCGCTTCTTCAACGTCGCTCTATTGCATTCATAACACTGTAAAGTAACTATTCTGTTTTTATTAAATACATATATATTGTTACCAAAAGGTGTTTTGATTATTGCCGTGATAAATTCTCACGAGAACCTGAAACTAGCGCGCATACATTTAAAAGATTGTGCGAGCACGCGTCACATCGTGAATAATACCATTTTCACGACGTTGGTGATGCCACAACATTGGTCCTTCGAGGCGGATCAGAGCCTAAACGTCAAAGACCGAGCGTGTTCGAGAAAGTTTGATGCATACAATACATTGTATTTGATATTGCATTGATTGGGAAAGACTGCCGGGAAGCGTAGCTGTCTCAATTTACGCACTACAGAAGAAGACTTCAAGGAGACCCAGTAGCCTCTCAATAATTGGCAGATTTGGGAAGTGCCTGTCCATCAGGAACCATCCCACAACGCAGCCAACATCGGACGTCATTCGACACATATCATATATTTTTTTTTCACAATTGTGATCAAATTATTAAGGGTAAAAAAAAATCATTTGATTTTTTAGGGATGGGGGTTGCAAGCAACCCTTCGAGTGACCACTTCCAAAAAATTCAAGAACAATGTTCTGTTACCTATCTGTAATATACACAAAAGTATCAATATGATCGGATTGGGGGAACATAGTTAAATATTGAAAAACAAATGAAATTACGCCATCATAATATAGATTTATTTAATCTTCGTCACTATTTTCCTCAATAACAAGTATTGTATGAGTTACATCAAATATCTTCGTTTATATCTCTGATGGTTTTACAATTTTTGATTTAAATCACCCATGGGATAAATAATAAATAATTGTAGCGACATGTGAACAGAACAAATCACTGTTCTGTTGCCATTAGCACAGTCACATGTATATCGTTTAATAGCGGTATAACTAATCGAATTTCGAAAGTAGAGGCTTCGCGTTTTAAAACCCTGGTTTCCAGTTTCCACCCACGCGTTCCACCCCAAATCTTCGCGGGGATGCTAGCGAACATTCGCGGGACCTTCGCGTACGTTAATTAGGATAGCCTGGTTGGAATTACGCTCGGCCAATTAACTAGTTAGGAATAAATTACCTCTTCTACCTGCCGCGTCGCGTCGGTATAGTTACGTAAGCGCGGCTATTACCACGCTAACTGCACCTCTCGGCTCCCCGGCGAGATATCATTACCGTCGATAGTTTTCATCGGTTTGCGTCATCGGCATGATTATGCGAGCGGGACCATTTTTCTTTCGCCCTTTCCCGTAAAATTCGCTCGTTCGTTAGCAGCGCGGTGAGGCGACCGCTGCGTAATTTACGCAAAGAAGTAAATTTGCTCGCTGCTACTTCGTTTAAGATGATTATCAATAAGCACGCAATAATTGAGAGTTACTTATAAAAATATGCGAACGTTGTCCGGTCGGGTTTCAAGGTGGTCCAAAAGTCGCAGCATATCGCGTCCGATAATCGATATTTGTGAATGTCTGATTCGGGCCTTGATCAATCCAACTCTGAGATCCTTTTCCTCGGTTCTAGCAGTCGATATCGGTTGCGTCACGTTGCGCAATCATTGTTTACGCTGCCCGTTCGCAATAATATCATCCTAGTTATTTAAATATAGAAATCCGCATACATTGCGAGGCAAAATCCACCTATGCATTTATTTCCTTCCTTGATTACTATTGTTGATGGTGATGGTGAGTTCCCACCAAATCCTAAGACTTCGACCACCCGACTGGAGGTAATAAATTAGTCGAAGGGTCGAAGGCACTTGAGATTCTAAGCGACGGGACACGTGCAGTTTCTGTGCGACTCTCCGGCGCCATAACGTATACATTAAAACAACGTTTGGACCATTTTCCTAAAGCTCACCCCCAATTTTCCCCCACATTGTTTCACCATCTCCACCACGAATTTCACATCTTGTCACAAGTTTCTCTGCGTTTCCATCTCTAGTCTTCAGCCAGCTCTCATATAACCTACAACGTTTTGTACAGTCGTTTTAGTTAAATACAAGTTATTGTTATTTACACGTTAAACTAATCAGTGCACTATTCCTTTAAAACACCTCACCATTTACGAACTACCTAGCACGGTTTTAAGTAACCAAGCAAGGAACGATAGATGCGAGGAAAGTTAATTAACATACCGACATTTCCATCTACGCACGTACAACTATAAACATCCTCCGATCGTTGTCTACCTCTCAATTTGATGGAGGAAGATCTAATCTATCAATTTGGCTAAATCAAATTCTGATATCCAAGATAGGTGAAAAGTTGATAAAGGTTAATGCTCGGTTTAAAGTTGAGACAATTTTGAATTAGGTCTAAGACTGGTGAAATCTTAAATTACATACACATTATGTCGTTATTTCTCCTATACATTTTTGTCATAAATGCATAAAATTCGCAGTCTACTAATGTCACATTTAAGTGTCAATTCTAGCCCCCTACTCCTTCCTCGCCCTATAAATCATCGTCTAATTCCAAGACTCACTTCTGAGACCGTATACACCTCCCTCAAATCTGCCACTTCTAGCCTAACCACAGCTAGGTCAAGTTTGCCACCAGTTCCTCGATCCAATTTAAATCGTCCCCCAGCCACTTCGAAGTCGAGGCTCTGTAGCTCAGACTAGAAGATAATAGTTCATCTCCCAGCGGTATGACTTCAATTACGCTCTAACAACCATAGTTAGGTCCTGAAGTTGAGCCTTGATAGCTCACTTTGTCGGGTCCCGGAGTTAATAGTGCAGCTCCGAGCTTGTCTCTTTCGGTGTTCTTTCAACGACGTCCTCAATTATTCGATAACCGTCTGATCGGATGGCGTTTAATCAATCTTCGCGCATTGGACACGCGTTCGGAGCAGATGTCTCCGGACATAATCGGTCGTGAGAGAAGAGAGAGGTCGCCTAGAAATAAATTCCAATCGATGCAGGTTTACCACGCTGTGGCGGGCGCGATTTTTATTGCGACGTAGGGCGTGTTAGCCGCACCGTTTGAGCAGAGCATTTTTCGCGCGCCTGTAAATGGTTAATTATATCAAACGCTCGTCTTTCTCATTGATTGCCACCTGGACGGGAATAGACGCCGGTCTCTGCGCGTCTTCCTCATCCACTTTCTCAAAAAATGCTCTTCGAACGCCTCCTAGAAGTTCGCCCCCCGCTTGTTGAATTAAATAATTTTAAAAGTTGTGCTGAGTTGTGCTAGGTTTTTGCTACATTTTGTGCTGGAATATTAAAACTATAATATAAAAAATAAGACAGAAAATTGAGAAAAACGATTTTTTTAGTAGGCCCCGACTTTTCACTTTTTTCAATTTTCTCTATTGTGCTAAGTTGTGCTAGATTGTGTTAGGATTGTGCTAAAGTATTACTTTAAAATAATAATAAATAAAGAAGTTATGGTAAATAATAGGTTTGGACATGCAATTAACCCTTTGCACTCGGAGCTATTTTAACTCAAAAACGAAAGATTGTTCCATTCCAGAATATTTTCATTCTATACAATTTCTATTCGTTTTTTGTATATGAAACTGATATTATATCTCATGTAATATGTAAATGTCTAGTAATTTATTAAATACGAACAAAAATAATATTCTGAACAATATGTTTAAAAATGGCATAGCAATTTTCAATGGCGCCTCAGAGTCGCCATCCGAGTGCTAAGGGTTAACATTGAAGTTAGTAAGAGTAATGCAAACACCATATAATCATATTGTATATGAGTTGTTGTGCTAGCCTAGCACAACTTTACTCTTGTCCGCGACCCTTCGCGCTTGGATTCTGTGTATTGTATACAGTCTTGTCTCGAATAGTGTGACTTTCGTCTCTACGATAAGTGTTACTTTTTTATCCCCACTACTAGGGGGTTCCCCCTTGGACAGTCGGTCGCGCTATAATGTAACCCGATCCAAGGCCCGATATCGGTGAGGCAATACTAATGCAATGATGAAACGTAATTACTTTTAGTTATTTTGTTACGAAACCTTGACCAACGTATTGGTAAAATGTTTCTGATTAAAACGAGACCAAATACGATAGAATTACGATTATATTTACTTATTTATTAAGCGATACCGAACGTTACGACTCTGCGCATCTCTTTCTTTTTACACGCTGTCCTTCTTTGCGTTCGAAACCTTCATCGCTTATTGCATCAGTATTGCCTCAAGGTGCCCTTAATATCGTAGTGCTGGTGAAATCGGCAGTTGTGCTGACTTGTGCTCGGCTAGCACAACCTGGACATGCAATATTGTGTTCTACGGATGACCACAAAGCCCAATTAATGATATAGAATCCAAGCGCAAAGGGCCCCGTACAAGAGTAAAGTGCCCTTAATATCGTTGTGCTGGGGAAATCGACAGTTGTGCTGACTTGTGCTAGGCTAGCACAACTCAGATATATGATTATATGGTGTTTGCATTACTCTTACTAACTTCAATCTAAATTGCATGTCCAAACCTATTATTTACCATAACTTCTTTATTTATTATTATTTTAAAGTGACGCTTTAGCACAATCCTAGCACAACCTAGCACAACCTAGCTCAACTTAGCACAATAGAGAAAATTGAAAAAATGAAAAGTGGGGACCTACTCAAAAAATCGTTTTTCTCAATGTTCTGTTTTATTTTTTATAATATAATTTTAATATTCGATCACTTCTACGCTCCTCAAAAAGTGCTTAAACTAATATTTCACTAATTTTTGCTTTACGCTTTAAGTTAACAAAATATGTTTCATTTATAAAAATGTATCTCTCAACGGATTAACCATTTTACAGTATATAAAATTAGTGTGTAAATGAGTGAATAATCCTGAGTAGCATGCGAGGGTTAATAAAACTGTTAACTGGACTGAAAACAAATTTTTCAGACATTTTCCGCATTTTATTTTTGTCCATAATTCAATCAATCTCGAATTGAATCGTTTGATAAAATCGCTCTAAAGGCCGTGGAGATGGTTTTTTGTCGTCGACTTTTTTTTAGATCGTACCGAACGGGAGAATTACGGTACGCAGAGGTTCGGTTAGGTCTAAATTACGTTCGCACGCGGTCACGAGTAGAATAGACGAGAATAGACCGCAAGTTCCTATCGAAAACCGTGAACGTCCGGCTTGGTCACGTGCAGGCCGCGCCGATTGAAACGACGCCGCGCCGGCTCGTTATCACGCTCTTTTCCCGGCCGAAACGTGACGGTCGTGGTTATGCGAGCAACGTTGCTGTTTACGCAACCCGCGGCCCGTAATATGCTAACGTTTTTGCGGGCAAGAGCTATCGATAATCCGCTGGTCACGTGTCGGAAAGACGGTCGAGTGATTCACGTCGTATCGTGGCTCGGAGCACGAAAAAATCAATTTTTGGAATATTCATTGGAACTTCGCGTGGGAATAGTCAACTATGAAGTTTGTTGTTCATGTTCTCCATCCACCCACTATTGCCTCCATCATTTTTATTCTGTCTTCCTCAATTCCAGATCGAAGAGCTTGTCTAAAAGGCCAGTCTGCAAACAAAAATCTTTCGAGTAGACTGCAGATTTGATGCATTAATGACAAAAATGAGTAGGTGCAATTTGAAAGAATAGCAAGATAAAAACAATTTAAAAATATGAATTGTATTATTTCTAGGTCATTGAGGTCATTCGAGATAGAAGGAAAACTTGTGAGTAGGCTTAGGAGTATTACTCTATAGTATAAAATGCTTTTTTGGCTCCAGTGTGTTGCAATTGTCGGAGACAATTTTTGATTTACACACCAGGGTGAACCTTATTTATCAACCATGAAATGTTGAGTATGCCCCGCCGCCCCCTGAATTTGTTCCGTTTCATGAATAAATGATATGAAAGATGGGGCACATCGAATGCGAAGTTTTGATATAGAAATAGCTGTACGCTAAATTTAAAAGTGCACAGTTTAAGTTAATTATTTTATACCTCCAAAAATATCATAATTCCTTACATACATTCAAGCACAATTAAGATTATTTCACATTAATTGGTCTGTCTAATTTCTGTCCGCCACCGCACCGTCCCACTAACATGTCCGTTTTCGCGAAGTGTAATACCGGTGAGAACGACGCGTTCCAATTGGAGTAATAACTCTAATTGGCCCACCCCAAATCAGATAGGTGGCGAAGGCTATATGTATATTCTTTAAAAATATTCTTATTACCACGTTTTTATTAGCTCGCTTTCTTGTCTGTCTGTCTGTCTGTCTGTTCGATACAAATCATGCAATTGATTTTAAACTAACTTCCCGATGAGCTAGAGACTTGAAATTTTAAACATAGCTCAGAACTGGATGACAATGCAATATTTAAAAAAAATTTTTTAAAAAAGCCTATGCGTTTAGGATATATAAATAATTATTAATAAATCTAACCGTTATACCTCATCGCACTACCTGTACGTCCCCACTCTACTACGTGTTCCCACTCTGACTCATCCCCACTCTGACTCATCCCCACTCCACTGACCCGTTTCGCACCGAAGGAGCTCAGTGTGCGTCAGTGTGCGTTCGAGCTCCGTGCGGTATTTACAAAGTCACTACTTACGTATTATTTGTTTACCAAGCGAAAGAACAGTTACACCGAGATTCTCCGTCGAACCTTTATTGAATAATATTGGTATACACCAATATGGCGGCGCCCATATCTGTCACTTTCTGAAGTGAAACAATGAAAATTACTATAAAATTACTGAACTTTACATGCTCATAACTTTTTAACGAGTGGTTTCCGTGGTCTGGGACTTCGATATAGGAGTTTTCTCGCCGAAATGAACCAGATAAGACATATAATAATCGAAAATTTTTGGGTTCCGAAGAGAAAATTTACCCTTTTAAGGGTGCGTGGTAGCCAATGTGGGGGCATTTGGTGCCTCTATCGGCGTAGAGGTAAACTAAAAATAAACTAGGACAAGGATAGAGATATCTTTGTCTCTCCTACAGAGCTGTGACAGAGAGGGAGTCCGTCACTCGCAGGAGAGACAAAGACAGAGTAACCTGGAGTAACCGCACGGCTTGATTTTTCGATGAAGCCCATCCAATTTCCTGAAGCGAAGAAGCAATATTTCTTAATAATTTTTAAGTGGAAATATTCGGAATATTATTTCGGGTAACCGTACAGAGCCCTTTTTTGGAAAAAATGTACAGAAAAAATTTCTTCTATAAAAACGTACACTTTTATTATTTATAAAGTTTCAAGAGCCAAATTGCAAAAAGGGCTCTGTACGGTTACCCGAAATAGAACAAAGAATGTTTTAAAAAAAGAAACGTGAGAAAACATTGCTTCTTCGCTTCAATAAATTGGTTGGGCTTCATCGAAAAATCAAGCCTCGCGGTTACTCTGTCTTTGTCTCTCCTGTGAGTGACATATCTCCCTCTCTGTCTCAGCTTCATAGGAGAGACAAGGATGTCGCACAAAGTTATGAAGTACATAGAATGACAACCTCTACGCCGATAGAGTCACCAGACTGGCTACCACGCACCCTTAATCGATAGAAAAATTTCACACACACAAGACTAAAAAGCTGAAAATAATTATTTAAATAAAAATAAATTTTTTAAAAAATACCACGTTTTTAAAACGGACTAAAAAGTATAAAATAATTTAAATAAAAATATGTTTAAAAAACGGACTAAAAAGTATAAAATAATTTTTCCTAGCCACGTACAGGTTCCTAACCCCATACAGATTCCTAACCTCATGCCCCATACAGATAGTCCTGAAAATTTGTGATTGTGAATTTTTAATAGCAAGATAATAGTAAGGAGTGTAGAGAGTAGCTGCCGTTGAGAAAACACACACAACAGTTCATGTCATTTGTAATGCAATAAAATTGTTAGTGACTTAGGTGAACAATTCATGTGTCAATTATCTATGTATTGCATGCGCCCCACGTTTTTCGTTTTAAATCTTACTGGAATCTGCATGGGGTTAGCACGTGGCTAGGAAAAATTATTTTATACTGTTTAGGTCAGGTGTGTATTTTTGTCAGTAAATTGTATTTAAAAGCATGGGTCCAAGTTCCAATTGCTGCAGAAGCTTCAAGACAAGACCATGAATTTTTTGAAAAATCTACACGCGTATAGTGCCATCAATGACCTTGTAAGTGTAGCGCTAGCCTATTTTCAACCTAATATTCTGCATCATATAAAAAACGAATGGTTGTAGCTTATTTAGATACCGTTCATGATAATGATGTAAAAAGATTAGTAGTTAGTTCAAATAATGTGAATGAGTACGTTGGTAGTAACATTGTAGTCTTTATTTAAAAAAAAAACTTTAAATTTTTTTAAAAGATTTTCAATTTCCCTAGATTTTATAAATAAGGAACTCTCAGAATAGCAAAGTGATCCCAGTTATAACGTAGGCTTAAATATAGTACATAATTTAGCTGCAGTTCATGATTCGGCAGAACGAGGAATCAAACTTATGCAAGAATTTGACGATGCACTATCACGAAATAAAAAAGAAAAACAATTTATTATGCAAACTGTGTCAGACTACAGAAAGCGCTATCCAGACGTAAAGAAGACTACGTTAATGAAAGAGTCTTTAGGATTGTTCAACTTTGTATATATTAAAAAGTATTTCAACTCAATACCTCTATTTTCTTTTCTTCGCCTTTATATGGCTCTCATTAAATATAACATAGTTATGTTGAACGTTAATTTAAATTAGTATAAGAACACAACTAAAAGAATTGGTACTTTCAATAAAATACGTAAAATGTAACATACATACTTATAAAAATAGCATTAGTTAATTGTTATATTGAAAAAATTACACCATAAATATTTTGGAACAAGAAGAACGTTCAGTCATTATCAAAAGTCATTCATCTTCATATGTATATTCCCATTTATATAAAATTTCACATTTATCGCAACTTTAACATGAATATGCCACGTCTTCCTCGTATCCGATTAACTTCATCTTTTGCAAGAATTATTTTCTTAGTCAATAAAACAATTTTAGATGACGGCGTCAAAAAAATCTCGTAAAAAAAATATCATTAGGTATAGCTAAAGTCCATCCTATTGCACTCAAATCCGCAGTCTACAAATGAATAACCTTTTAAATAGCTGCCTCCAAGAAGAATGTACCCTTCGACGTGAACCTTCTTAGTGTCCTCCATAGTTTTTTCCAATTCCAGCCATCGATCCCCTAAAAATCGATTCACCAATCCAACACACGCCATCCTCACCAAACCAAATCCCATCGTTCAACCCCTCCACTCCTCCAACGTTGACATATTCCTCGGAACATCCCGGCGAAGACACACGCATCAGGATCTTCTCGAATGTATAATAAGTCGATGGGCGTGGGCCCGGCATCGGAAGACAAACAGCAAACAATTAGGGAGCAAACTTAATCCAATATAACGACGTGTCGGTAGTTATAGGTTACGGTAATGTCACCGGAGTGTGTGTCGAGGATCATCGTCTGGCATTTCCAGTGGAAACGTCGAGGAAACAGCTAGGAACGATGATCGTCTGCTGGCTTCCTCCTCGTTAGACGCAGCTGCTGAACCACGCCGCACCGGCACGTGACTCTTCGTACTATCGTTCGCCTACTTTGTGTTACGTAAGCTCCCTCTACCTTCGTTTCCCACCGTCCCCGCGAGAAACGTTTTCTCTCTCTCTCTCTCTCTCTCTCTCTCTCTCTCTCTCTCTCTCTCTCTCTCTCTCTCTCTCTGTCTCTCTCCTCTCCATCTATCTCCGCCACCGGCCAAGAATCTAGCCTCGAAGCGCGCGATCTAAGGTCGAGCCCGCAACAAAGTCTAATAATGAGCGGCCGCGATACCACCGAGCTATCAGCTTTCCACGGTCGATGGTTTATCGTGTATTTATATAATAGAGAGCCGCTGACTCGTCGCCAGCCAATCGAACAGGACAGACTGAGATCGAAGGTTTTAAAGAGGATAGGCGACGATCGAATGGGTTCCATTGTGTTCCTGCTCGGTAGCTAGGATTCCTTGTAGAGAGCTGTGGAACGTCCGAGCACGAATGGAATGGTCCACTGCAGTTGCTGTTGAAAGGAACTTGGGATTCGGTTTTTAGGTTATTGAACTCTCAGTCGATTTCCTCTGCTGTGGATTGTTGAGAAAATTTTATAGTCTGGATGGCCATGGTTGGATCCACTTACGCTGTTCTTGCATTCTATATTTGTAAGGGAATTCATCTTTATGATGAGGAGTGGATTCAGTTAACTTTTATTATTTTATTATTCATGTCTGATCACGGTTGTCTGGTTCTACTGCGGCCGCTCTTATAAGGCTATTATGCTCGTAAAAGAATGCTGAATTGATTTACAATTTACATACGGAAGATCGACGTGGTTATTTTTTTCGCAGCCTTCTGGAAGTATTTCGTGATGCCCAGGCATGGTTGTCTGTGAAAAGGTATTTTCCTCCTGATTCTACTCGAGTAAACATACAAGATTCAGTTACCTCCTACTGATTTATTCAATTTTTTATATGACCGTATTGTCTGACGACAACTTCCACAATCTTCTTCTACAATACATATTCTTGTGTCGTGACTTAGTAGAATTCTCCAGAGACACTTCAGTTATTCCACGCTTCTCCATTACGATCCGTTACGTCTGATCATGACTGTCTCTATCCACAGCAATTACAAACATTCATTAAATCCTCTCAGTGTCTTGTTTATGATCTTTCATCTCCGGATCAAACAGTCGATGCAGTCATCCGATTACACTTTCAAATTCGCTCTCGTTGATTCCGGTCTGATCATCTACATCCCATTCTACCGCGACCACTATTACTAGACCGCGAATCTTTATGGTAAATAAAAATTCTCCAAGTCTATTGTAAGAATAGACTAAATTAACACTAAATTCACCAGCACCGGGCATAATGACCGGTCTGAAAATGTTTATTTTATATTCTTTGAAATGATTAAATAAATGATTAAAAATCGTTTCATTTTTATTTGGCAACCAGCTACATTTAGCGCTCGGTAGGCTTAGTGTTAAAAACTAAATGATATAATGGTATAATCCTTAAATTCTGTCTTTTCAGTTTTGTCATAAACGCATAAAATCTGCAGTCTAGTTATGACCACAGAATCCAATGCTCCAAACATTATTTCAATAGTCCAGGTTTCCCAATACTGAACGGAAAGAGAGCTCTCCTCGATGTCTCATCTAGCTCAATTAATTTGAAGTAGTCGGCTGACAACGACTGTCTCGATCTACTTGCAACACAGAACTGGCAGGGCCGGGCGGTGAAGAGTTTCACTCGATCGACGCTCCACAGCCGTTTCTTCACGCAAAAGGACTGCCTCGGTTGTCCCATTCTACTTATACATTCGACCTGAAGAGCTCTCGGCAAGGAACGCCGCGGTTTAATAGCCGTCTGATCTCATCGTCACGTTCTACTTCTTTTACACCTTCGCGTAAAGACATCCTCTACAAACAACCAATTAACCGTCGCTAACTGTCTCGAGGACTCGGCTCGGAGATTTTCTATCAGCAATTTGATCAGCGTCTGACTTCAGGATCCTATTCTACTGACTCGTGACGTACTGCTCAAAGTGTCAATTAAATTAAGTGTCACCGCGTTGACAGTCACAGATAGGCAGCACAGTTCTAAAAATTAATTTTTCAGGTTCATACAATTGTATCTTCCAATTTCTATCTGATTATATAAACTCGTGGGAATCTTTCAGTTAATTGTTCGCTAGGCTACCAATCGTTTCGAGCAGATCAACTTTTCCGGTTAAGGGTTTCTGTAACTTCTCCATCGGTTGCCGATGTTTGCTAGATTCAAGGGGAAGCGCGGAGCCCTCGGTCAAGATTAAAGCTCTGATCATAGTTCCCGAACAAGACGACGCGCTTGTATCTGGCTTGTGTATCGTTGCGCGTGGCTGCTGCGAGGTTTGTGCTCGCGATAATTGCGTCTGATGACTGATTACTGGTAGACCGGCACGTGAGCTCGGCAAAACGTGAGGGTTACACAACGGCCAGCACGAGGATTACGCGGCGCGAGCCATCGGCAGGTGCTGCTGCGATCGATCGTGTCGATCCAACACGTTTTCTTGCCGACTACTCGCGAACGCGTTCCTCTTTTTATTCTTAGCGAATTTCCTGCAGGTGTTTGAACTTCGCCAACGGCCGAAGGGAATAATGGCATCTTTGAACACTGCAATGGTGTCCTCTCAACAAAGTAGCACTCACACAATAAATCTTCCCTTTCCACATCAGCGATTTACACTGCACGATATTATAGAATTATTATTGATTTGTTTTTAAACCTTCACAACAACGTACAATGAAGATAATAGTGTCACAATCGTTCAGGGAAATACGTCACCGGTTTCAGCAACTTTTCACGTGTTCCACTATTATCAACTATTTCCCTCAATAATTATCGGTATCGACAGTACTTAGCAATGACTATGCATCGGCTAGTTGCAACACGGCTAATCCCCGCCATTAAACCGATAATTACACGAAACCGTGACTAACAGCTGCGGCGAATGACTAATAAACACATCATCCTACATGTATTTAAAGACAGGTTCTAAGGAATTTTTCCTTCCTCCCGCAGACAAAGCGTCCCGCGAAACAATTATATCTTACCTCTTTTTTTTTCAATTTCTTCTTTATATCCATATTATCCATATTGAAACTGTATATTGAATCTGACATAGCAGTGGCAGTTGAGGTATCTCTCATATTTGCTACACTCAATATTTTAATGCAAAAATTAATTTACTCAACAAACAATTCCGTCTCCCATCTCTGGTAGAGACATGGGACTGTGTTAAGGAGCATTTGATAGAAGAAGCTGCGACAACGAATGTGAACGTGAACAAAGCTTCATCCCGATCGACGCATCAGCGACAAAGAGCGATCAGAATCGGCAACGAGAGCCTCACCAGGGATAAAACCGAGGATAAAAGATATCGGACAAAAAGGAGCGATCAGGGTGGCCGGCCAAGGACCGCAATGCACAACCAGCCGTCCTTCGCCATGATCCAATCCCCATGGTCGGGCATTTTTTCCGTCTGGACCGAACTTGATCATAATTTACGCAGGGCTCTCTCTCCTCCGTCCCTCTCATCTCGATAATTCGCATCCCCTTCTTGATCTTGCGGGCGTTTACGATCCTACTGTCCGCTCGATTAATTTATGAACACGTCGCGGAGTGGTTCTGCATTCTTAAAGGTATATTCATACTGCGCTGTTAGACATAAGACGCTAGACACAGACGTTTCTGACCGAATTTTTGTGTTAATACTGGTCTTTGGGCGTATTTGGCTACTTGAGAGGGTTCGGAAGAAAGGCACAGCGTGACGTCTGCTACCTTACCCTCGGCGGTCCCCAGAACCGTCTACTCCCTTCTACACCGCAGGAGATGCCTATGTTAGAGCCTGCAAGACATTTCAAAACGTCTGCGTGTCTTCTGGAGGCAACTCCAGTTTGTAAGACAGCGTAAGACATTGGCTATATTATTTCTTAAAAAGCTATTAACTAGAACTTTTCGGAGTTCGTCGCGGTAAAATAGGTGGGGAATACGTTGTTAAGGAATTTATAAACATTATAAGAAAGAAAATAACAATTTATTACTATGTACTATGATAACGGAAAAAAAAGAATATACATCTGACAATCTGTATGGTGAAACAATTCGCCAAACAACTCATTTAAACATGGCGGAGGCTCTAAACGTTCTGGTTCTTTGCCGTCCTGAAAAACGTTCACGGCGTACGCGCAGAAAATATTCTGCCAAAAAACTTTTTTCCTTGTTTTACATCGTCTATTAATAATCCTCTTGATAATCATAAATTTAATTGTATCCTGCTTCTTCATGATATAAAATATTCTTTTTAATTAATTATTCAACGTCGCATCAATAACTTGTGCAAGTATTGGTAGCGATCTGATGTTGATATTTATTATTTGTTATCACACATGTATTTAACAATAAACTTGCAACGGTGGAATGACCGGTTTCATATTTCGCAATTATTGAAATTATAAAAATTCATTTGTGGAATTATTATAATGAAAATTAATGTCGTCATTTTTATAAGGCGACATTTTTCATATACTTTCAATGTTTGGTAGGTTCAATGTTAATGCATACATATATTTCCGCGAAATCCAGTGACCACGAACAGATTGGGCTGTCAAGCAACAGAGAAACTGGACGAGTAGCAATGGCCGTCGATTCAATGTATTCTTTGAATTTTAATTTAACTTTTTAAATTATAATTGAACGCGTTTATTTCCGGCAGAAATCGCGCACTAGAAGCACCGGCGCGCAGGTGTATCGGTGACTCTTGTCTTAGCACGTACTCCGCAGGCATTTTATACACTCCTCACGACGGCACCTAAACAAATCGAGCCTATCGTTAGGTCTCTAAGTACGTGTGACCGCTGATAGCCAATATTTCGACTACAGCCGAAAATGCGTGTGAAACGAGGCCTGCCTCTTCCACTCTGATCCAATCGGCCGCGCATTCGTATCTAGATACGTCAGCGCAGTCCTGCCAGGGAACCTTCTTCTCAGTTTCGCATCAATACAATGTCACCACTTCGGACCCATACGAAATGGCGTCTTGCAGTGGGCGGTAACGGTCTATAATATCCTAGCCTACTGCTGTTCAGCTATCGCTCGTACGGGCAGTGTATTGGACTACTCCGGACATAAACAAATCGGCGGGCAACACACCATGCCTTTTCGGGCAATGCTGCATGCATCCATCACACGTACTTACTGTGGTTATTGGCTGACGGACTGTGACAACGATCGACAGCAGATTATATTGACATTACGTTAAATGCACTTAGGTACATAGGTTAAATCACGCGTTGTAGAAAATGTACAATCAAGAAATATTATACTATATGTATGTATGTATGTATTCTTTTCGATATTCCTCTCGATAATTATTACAAGGAAAGATATAAATCCTAGGAACTACTTTCAGTGAAATTGCTACTAAGGGACGACGAATATCATGGTCTGTTTTCCTTCGTCTTTTCGTGGGACGGTGGTCATAAAGTAATTCACTCGTTACAGAAACTAACTTTTACGCTAGCTTCAATTTTACAGTTGACCAGCATCTGGCTTTATCTGTCAGAATATTCTTAATTTGGGGAGCTTCAAAAGTTACGGTCAGGTAAGGCCGTTAAAAGACGTGGGGTCCGACGATTCAGCTAATTGTAAGACACCGAATGATCGACCGCTATCCACCGGCAGGCTTGGAAAAACCAATGCCCATTGTACTATGGATGGTATTAACCTTTCCTGTACACTTGGAGCGTACGACACCCCAACAACAGTGTAGGTAAAATAAATAACATCTCGCGTCCTCTCTCTTTTTCCTACGCGAAAGTTGTAATTTTAGGACAGGTGCAGTCGACTCTTATTTCAGAATATCTCAACTTTAGACTCTAAAAAGAATATTCAACAATTTCATGGACCCCAAGTAATAAATAGTTCAAATCTGACAGCCGTTTGTAGTTATTGGGATGTTTCACACCCGATGTGTACCGTATGAAATTTTTATACGGTGTGTACAGGGTTAATCAGGTTGCAAAGTATTGTAGTCGGCGAAATGACATTATTGGCTCCCCTAAAATGTACATTTTATTATTTTCCTCTATGTCTGAAATAATTTACCACGTTTTTATTAGCTCGGTTTCTTGTCTGTCTGTACGTCTGTCTGTCTGTCTGTCTGTCTGTCTGTCTGTCTGTCTGTTCGGTACAAATCTTGCAATTGATTTTAAACTAACTTCCCGATGAGCTAGAGACTTGAAATTTTAAACATAGCTCAGAACTGGATGACAATGCAATATTTAAAAAAAATTTTTTAAAAAAGCCTATGCGTTTAGGATATATAAATTATTATTAATAAATCTAACCGTTATACCCCATCGCACTACCTGTACGTCTCCACTCTACTACGTGTTCCCACTCTGACTCATCCCCACTCTGACTCATCCCCACTCCACTGACCCGTTTCGCACCGAAGGAGCTCAGTGTGCGTCAGTGTGCGTTCGAGCTCCGTGCGGTGTTTACAAAGTCACTACTGTCCGTCCACCACAAGAAGTCCCTCGAGACGGCTGAGGGGTCCGGGGGGATCTCTCGCTTGCTCCACCCCTCCCCACTATTTCCACTCCCGTATTCACGACCTCCAAGATCCTGACGTCACACGCTACACAGTAGTAGGACTTGTTTATTTTCGAGATACAAGTTTCCTGACCTATCGTCGATATTTAACGTTTAAGTGGACTTCAAAATGTACTTTAAAAATGCATTAATTCATTTAAATTACATTTAATGTTATACATATTTATATTTAATGTAACACATAATTCACGATTGACACGTCTTTCAATAAGTTACAACAAAAATTAGACAAAATTCATATAACTTCTACAAATGTTATAAATTGGTCGAAATTGCTAAAGCAGTCTGTTTGATCAGTATTGCAGCGGTTTTTGTATCTGTATCTACCGCGAAAATTAAACTTTAATTACCATTAAAAATAGGATGAATCTGCAGAACAGCTACAATCGATCTATTTTTTACTCTTCCGTATGATAGAAATGTGTTAAACGAATGATCGTTACTTATTCATGTAACGAAAGTGTACTCTCGTTAATTTAAATTCCGCGCGTCTTTTAATCAACTACCGCTAGATGGTAGGAAATACGAAGATCATTGGAAGAGTTGAGGAAAGACCGGGAGAGAGTGAGAGAGGGAGAGTAATAGCATTACGTAATAGAGCACATGTGCAAAATTATAAAAGGGATATAATAGAATAAAACTGATTAGAGTACATAAAGAAGAGATAATTGTAAACTGTAATTGTCGTTTCTTCGTTTACAGGTGAGGGTGTTAATAATGTTAATAATGTAAATAATGTAAATAATTGTTGTAAAAATAGCGAATAAACTTTTGAACTTCGTTTACAGAGAAACATATTTCGGTTTACACACCTAATAAAAAAAAGGCTTATATTCATTTTCAAGAAATTAATAATTTTAGTATTAGGGAACATACATATACATATTGGACAAAATTGAAAGCTGTAGTTCGAAAATATTTCTCATTTGTTCTGATCTGTAGCGTTAAATTAAAATTTTAACTGACAACGAGTTAGAAGTTTCTAATACAGAATATGCGTGAAGTCACGTTCCTCTTGGATGCTGAGAGTGGCTCAGCGCGGGGATGTTTAACGTCGTAGGATACATTTGATTCTGTCCTTACGCTACTGGATCGCTCGCTTCGCATTATCTCACTCGGTTTGGAAGAGTCTATTCACTCTCTTCGTCACACGATCCGATTAGTGTGTGTGAGCGCTGCAGCCAATAGCTCGCTAGAACCGATAATGCGTGTGACGCGACTCGAGCCTCTGCCGCTCAGACCAATCGGACGGTTTGTTGTCCATTTGATGTGAAACTCCTACCAAGAGACTTCTTGTGGTGGACGGACAGTACTTACTTACGTATTATTTGTTTACCAAGCGAAAGAACAGTTACTGTCCATCCACCACAAGAAGTCCCTTGGTAGGAGTTTCACATCAAAGGGACAACAAACCGTCCGATTGGTCTGAACGGCAGGGGCTCCAGTCGCGTCACACGCATTATCGGTTCTAGCGAGCTATTGGCTACAGCGCTCACACACACTAATCGGATCGTGTGACGAAGAGAGTGAATAGACTCTTCCAAACTGAGTGAGATAATGCGAAGCGAGCGATCCAGTAGCGTAAGGACAGAATCCAAGAGGAACGTGACTTCACGCATATTCTGTATTAGGAACTTCGAACTCGTTGTCAGTTAAAATTTTAAATTAATGCTACAGATCAGAACAAATGAGAAATATTTTCGAACTACAGCTTTCAATTTTGTATACATATTGTAACGATCATTCGTTTAACACATTTCTATCATACGGAAGAGTAAAAATAGATAGATTGTAGCTGTTCTGCAGATTCATCCTATCTTTAATGGTAATTAAAGTTTAATTTTCGCGGTAGATACAGATACAAAAACCGTTCCAATACTGATCAAACAGACTTTAGCAATTTCGACCAATTTATAACATTTGTAGTAGTTATATGAATTTTATCTAATTTTTGTTGTAACTTATTGAAAGACGCGTCAATCGTGAATTATGTGTTACATTAAATATAAATATAACGTTAAATGTAATTTAAATGAATTATTGCATTTTTAAAGTACATTTTGAAGTCCACTTAAACGTTAAACATCGACGATAGGTTAGGAAACTTGTATCTCGAAAATAAACAAGTCCTACTACTGTGTAGCGTGTGACGTCAGGATCTTGGAGGTCGTGAATACGGGAGTGGAAATAGTGGGGAGGGGTGGAGCAAGCGAGAGATCCCCCCGGACCCCTCAGCCGTCTCGAGGGACTTCTTGTGGTGGACGGACAGTACACCGAGATTCTCCGTCGAACCTTTATTGAATAATATTGGTATACACCAATATGGCGGCGCCCATATCTGTCACTTTCTGAAGTGAAACAATGAAAATTACTATAAAATTACTCAATTTTACATGCTCATAATTTTTTAACGTGTGGTTTCCGTGGTCTGGGACTTCGATGTAGGAGTTTTCTCGCCGAAATGAACAACATAAGACATATAATAATTGAAAATTTTTTGGTTTCGAAAAGAAAGTGTACCCTTTTAATCGATAGAAAAATTTCACACACCCAAGACTAAAAAGCTGAAAATAATTATTTAAATAAAAATAAATTTTTTAAAAAATACCACGTTTTTAAAACGGACTAAAAAGTATAAAATAATTTAAATAAAAATATGTTTAAAAAACGGACTAAAAAGTACAAAATAATTTTTCCTAACCACGTACAGGTTCTTAACCCCATTCCCCATACAGATAGTCCTGAAAATTTGTGATTGTGAATTTTTAATATCTATGAAAATACTTGTAAGATTTAAAACGAAAAACGTGGGGCGCATGCAATACATAGATAATTGATACATGAATTGTTCACCTAAGTCACTAACAATTTTATTGCATTACAAATGACATGAACTGTTGTGTGTGTTTTCTCAACGGCAGCTACTCTCTATACTCCTTACTATTATCTTGCGCCCCACGTTTTTCGTTTTAAATCGTACAAGTATTTTCATAGATATTAAAAATTCACAATCACAAATTTTCAGGACTATCTGTATGGGGAATGGGGTTAAGAACCTGTACGTGGTTAGGAAAAATTATTTTGTACTTTTTAGTCCGTTTTTTAAACATATTTTTATTTAAATTATTTTATACTTTTTAGTCCGTTTTAAAAACGTGGTATTTTAAAAAAAATTTATTTTTATTTATTTTGATATCATATACATATATTTTCATAACAGTTCTAAGTATCCAATATTTGCAATTTTCGAGGATCCGCGAATTAAAGATGTTTGTAGAGGATATATATCCATAGTTTACCTAAGCAGTTGTGGAGCCTCTAACCCAAACCTTTTTTTTTGTGCCATGCACAGCAGGGAACTGTCAACGCGCAGGGAACTGTCTCGAAAGGTTCAAGATATATGGCCCGAAATACACGAGTCGAAACTTGCCAAGGGAACTGCAAGACGTAAGACATGTATGAATATAAGATACAAAACCAGGGTAACCGAGATTTTTGTCTAGCAGACAAAACTTGAGTATAAATATACCTTTATCCAACCCGGTGCCGAACGTTTATGCCATTTCTACAACTCCATCGAGCTAATCGCCGTTTTCTTTCTGAGCCACGCCTTGCAACGTTAATACTTCCCAGATAGAAGACGACCATTTCAGGACTGAAAGTCTTATGTTCTAAAAAGACGTCTTTATGATGTCTTAAAAACGTATTTTTCGGAACGTCGTTTTAAAGTCTAAAATAAGACATCTTCTTATTTGAGACGACTTAAAGACGACTTTTTCGGGACGTCGTTTGAACGTCTCGAATGAGACTTATGAAAGACGTCTTTGTCGAGGCTAATAAATGACTTGAATTTTTTGGAGATGTTATGAAAGAGACTACTTTATTGTACAATGAATAATCTACTTTTTCTAAGTTTTATTATTACTTGGAATGATAAAAAAAATTTTTAAACTCACTTTTTTTAACTTTGTCATCTGAGCTTATTTATAAAATTTCATCGAAATCAGCATCGACGTTGTTATGAGTTACAAACAATTAAAGATCGCGAAAATCGCAGCTTTCTCACGATTTCTAACATTTTCGACCGATAACGAGTTGGTTTCCAAAAATTGCAATTGTTTGGAGTGACAAAAAAAGACTAGACTCACATTAAAAAGTATTTTTCTTTTTCTTGTCACTTCAACTAATTTCAATTTTTTTAAACAATTTTTGAGCCATTGTTTATAGAATTTTTTTCAGATTTTTAAGTCCGCGACGTCGTACTTAAAAAAAAACAAGAAACCGATTTTTTCGACACTTTCTGCACGAAAAACTAAGCTAACCTTAAATTGTTACGTTTTATTTATTCTATAAGTTTATTAGGCACGATAAACCTTGAACATTTCAGATGAAAAATTAAAAAATTAAATCAACTTGATCAGTCTTTCTACTGCTTCGGCGCATTACATCTAAAAGTATTAACCATGTTTACAACAGCCCGGTTGGTCAGCGAGTTAGGCGGTCGATCTAAACTAGTTCTGTACATAGTGTAATTAGGTAAATATGTAAATAAATATATCCCTTACGAATGAATGCGTGGGAACGAATACATGAGCCTACCCGCCCTTATACACAAGAGGCCGAAATTACACACCGCTGCTTCGAAAAGCCAGCATTTTTCCCAGCGGAGTAATAACATTAATAAACGAAACGTGACCTGATCCGCGAAAATAGAAATAAGAATACGGATAGACGTTACAACCTAGACCTAAGTTACACCCACCGAATTGCGAGCGTCACGCCTACGACCAAGCAAACTCAACCGCAATCGCGATATAAACCTGTCGATTATTCACTACCACTGTGCAATGTAGTTGTCTTATAACATTGTTCTACGAATAAAATTATTTTTCAGAAAAAAAAGTTAGGCGGTCGACTGTCAACCTACGTATACTAGGTTCGCACCCTGCACACGTCTATTTTTTTTTTAAGACGTACAGTTTTGTAACATAAGCTGTTCAGAAGACGTTCCGAGGCCATTTGGAAGACGTTCATGGGACATTCAAGACGTCTTTGTGCTATCTGGGTTGGATCCTTGACAATCAGCTAGATGTGGAGCTGATTGTGGATTGGTGTTTAACGTGGACTGTGGTATTGTGGTTTTGAATTTCAGTGAGCTTTTTCTCGGAATATCGTGAAGCCATCATCTTCAAATTTTTAAAACATCCAGTACCATCTTAAACACCCATATTTGCCAAAGGGAATCTCAAAATACTTCACAGAAAAAATCCTTCCTATACTCTTCCTCTTCAACCTAGACGATGCTGCCAATAATCATATACATGTATAATGCAGTGGGCCGAATTTCGAAAAAGTCTTCACCAAAAATACATATTACCTTGCACAATAAAAACGCATAAAATTCCAATTCGATCTGCCAACTGGTTGCTGAGGAAAACGAACATTAAGTTGACGTATCCTCGAGGTACCAAAAAATGGTATCGCTAAGCCCTGAACGCGATAAGTAAAGATTAGGATGAAAATTCGCAGTATCGCGTGGATATCAGAGAAGATATCACAAATTGGAAGAGGATCATGCGATAGCATGAATCGCATTGTTCAGCGAAACGCAAGGCCTTGAAGGATGACTACGCGGCCGGGAAGAAGTGGTCACGTGCGGAATCGACGATCGTTGCCGTAGGTCGGCAACATCTCCGCGGCAAGACAAGACAAGACAAGACAAGACGTATTTATTGGCCGTCGAAGGAGAGGAACGCGGATGATAGAGGCAAACCGGAGGCCTCCGACGAGCAAATTAATTTTCAGACCTATTTATACGCGGAGCCGTGAGAAGCGGCCGCGTAACCGTCCCGTATAATGCGAGCCGCGTTGTATAACGATCACGTTTTTTTGCCTGAGGCGCATCGATGTGCCCGTAGCACCTCCATAGGAAAGAAAAACGAACTCTTTTTCTAGCATCTCGACGCCTAATCGATCACGGAACCATGGGCTTTCGCCCCGGGGAAAAATCGTTTCCTTCGAGAGAGTCACTTAAAAATGTGATGTTTTCGGGTAATTTTTTTCTAGGATAATTAATGAGTGAAAAATTCCGATTTTTACAGTGATATTAAGCTAACTCTTAACTTTATTCTCCATTTTTTTGGGAGAAAATATTGCAAAATGAACGGCCTTTTATTGGTGCATCGACGGATGGCCACCATTATTGACAAAAATTGAAACGTCTGAAATTAACAATATTTTTTATTCTCAAGCTAGAAGGTATTGTATATTATTTTGTCGAAAATTGTTGTATTGTACAATTTCCCTGACAACAATATCGAGAAACTCGTTTGCAAAACCAAATAATTACTGTCATATGCAATACAAAAACACAGAATGGAAAACAAATTTTCAATCAATTTTATCAATCCACAAGACTTCGTAGAACCCAAACAAGTTTTTATCTGTTTACACTGCAGATATTTTTTTGCGTCTAGTTATAAATCGCAGGAACACAAGACCTTGCGATTAAGTAACTTATCTGCGATGATAACCATTTGTTTACGAATGCTATGTCAGATAAACAATATCTCCGGTGAATGAGAAGCAACTCTCTAATAAAAAAATCCTAAAGACGACATTGTATACTATAGTCCAGTAACTTGTTATTGCTAATCTGAATCTAAACTAGTTATAAATTTATCTATTAATCATAGAATCGTCGAGCCCCGAGATTAGACACTCAACTGCGTAAGTAACAACAGATTTTTATATTGTTTAGATAATCGATATCTTTGTTGAACGGGAAATGAGTCTTTGATAACATTATCGATCGCTTCAGCTGCTATTGAAATTATTTTTTAATTTTGTTGCAATTAAAAAGTTTAATGTAATATCACTTCGATTATTCACTTGTTGAATAATATGTGTGTCCCAGCCTGTAAGGATCTAGGGATCTAGGGATTTAAGAATTTTAGAATTTAGGAGGCTGAAGAGACTCTAGGGGGCAAAAACCTAGGTATCTAGGAGTTTTGGGTTAGGTTTGGACCTGAAGATCTAAGGACATAGAAATCTCGGGACCTAGAGATCTAGAAATCGAAGAATCTAGAAGTCTGGGGGTTTAGGGGTTTCGGAATTTGAAGATCTAGGATCCTAGAGGTATAAGAACCTACAGAACTAAGAATCTGGAGATTTAAAAATTTGGGTTCTACAAGTTTATGAACATAGGACTCTATGTGAAATCCAGGGGTCTAAGAATTTAGAGACCTAGGGGTCCTAGGGCCCTAAATTCCTAGAGATCCAAGGACCCAAGTAACCACAAACGTAGAAAGATCCTCTAAAATGATTCAGTGGCGTCGCGGAACGAAAACATCCACACCTGTCTCGTATCAGATCATCCGCATAACAGCGGTGCATTTAAAAACCGATCGATCAGCCGAAATCCCATCAAGATCGGCGTTTGTTTCTCTTTTATCACATTTCACGAACGATCGTTGATCGAGAGGAGAACAATTCCGACGGGTAGGGGACGAGCTCGCGACACTGTTGTTCACGGCTGTAACGAGCGATTATCGAAATCGGCAACGCTGAATGCAAATAAGCTGGATGCGCGTGCCTGTAATCCCGTTGAATAATAATCGAGCGCCGCGCCGCGCCGCGCCGCTCCGAGGAACTAACTTCTTCATCGATGAAACTCGTTGCGGTGTTATTTCGCGCGATCCACAATTGTTGTTGACTCGGTGAAATTCTATGCGAAATTTCAGGAGTTCTGCTACGACTGTAGACCGTTCTTAATCGAAGAAAATGATTAATTCAGTAGTTCCATTGGTGGGATAATTCCTCAGGTCTACCAGATTGAAATCGTTGAAACAAAATGGTTCAGCACTCGAAAATCGTAATTGCGTAAAGACGACTCGCGCAGTGGCCTCTTCCTGACAAGGTCTAGCAGTGATTATGCTTATCCAGCTTGCTTACATCACGCTAAATGCCTACACTTTGCACGCTCGTACCAGCGCAGCGTCGCGTTTAAACTTAAACACAGCCTTTTGCGGAACCTCGCAGGATTTTTACGCACTGCTGTGATGCAACAGGCTGTCGTTGCTTGTAGGCGGTTTAAGTCATCCTCGATCGGAAATCTTGATCATTGTCAACACGGATGACCAAAGTATTTACCTGGTGTCTCTAGACCCTATAGAGACTGGAGTCTTTTCGGGGTCTAGATGTCTAGACTATTTTCGTGGTTCTTATTTTGATCAGGAGGATAGTTAGTTTGTTTGATCTTTTTCTTGTAGTTTTTCATACTCCTGATGGTAGTTCGATGGTGCAGCGAGAATCTAGCGTCCCGACGCGACGCCACGAGTGAAAGCTGGCAACCTTGATTTAATAATAAAGACTGCTCGATGTGCAGCCGTCAACCAGTCTAATCGCCTTGTCTCGCGGAGAGATCGATCAGTTATTATTGGAAAGTGTTCGTTTGGTCGTCGATCGTTGTTTGGTAGATCGCCATTCCATTAGAACGCTGTTCGAAGTGGTACTGATATCTACACAACGAACTTTATACACTTATCAGAAAAATGAGTAGAGGAAATTTCAAACGGTAACGAGATCGAAAGAATTTCAGAATCAAAATTTTCTAAGGATTCTTTAAAAATTCCTAAAATCAAAGGACCTCACCCTACCTGCAAATTCCCGAGATCAAGGAGCACGTCCTCTAAACCTCTCTGTCACTCGCCGATGTCCCCAAAAATCCTCGTAAATAGTAAACGACCCCCTCGAGCACGATTTCGCAGAACTCAGAAATGTTACGGGTGAAAAGAGGCTGTGGGACATCATACGTATTTATCACGGTTCTACGTCGCGTCAGGCGAATCTGCGGAAAGCCGGGGTCACAAACGGGCAAAGCCCCGTCGTCTTCGTCGTCTTTGTCGTCTTTGTCGTCAGAGGGTCGGGGCCAAGAGGGTGCAGGATCTCCCGTGGGCGTCTCGTTGGCCCTCGAACTCTTTTACGATTTTTGTCTGGTACTTTCCTCCTCCCTCTCCCACCCCCCGGACTGCGAGCGACTTAGCGGGGCAAAGCTGTCGTGATTTATCCGTCCGTCGCAGTTGCTCGGACGAAAACCCCTTTCCCTTGCTATGCTTTCTCTCCACCCCCCCCCCCCCACCCCCACCTCACACTTCGTTATAGTATTTTCGTCCCGTATTCCCGCCGGCAGTTAATGACGCTCGCGAAACATTATTTTTGCCGTGAGCCCGTCCTTTTTCGCCCCGTTCGGCCACGTTTTTTGCCAGCCCGGGACACGCACCAGATACGAGTTACGCTTTAAAACCGCGACGATGACGAGTCCCGGACCGGCCCGAGACGAACGAGCCGGATTCTGATGATGTACAAGCTCCGCGCGAAACGCCAGAAAGAAAAACCCGAACGACAAGCACCCGTTTCGGCGTGATCCTCGCGAATAACATTTTTTGGTCGCCGCTGTTTTTTCGGGGAGGGCGTAGGTCGATGACCTGGTTCGAGAGCTTAGTGGTTGTCTTTTGAACAAGATGTTGTGTGGAGTATTTTTTGTATGAGAAACTGTCTTTCTCCTCTACGAGTTCTGAAAACATTTGTTTACCCCACTAGAGATTCCAGAAAAATTTCTCAACCTTCTTAAGGACTGTGAACAAAATATCTTTATTCCAAGGATGTAAAAATTTTATTCACCCTACTGTGGGTTCTGGAAAAATTTCTTTACCCTTCTACGGCTTCTAGAAACCTATATCCTATTAAACGTTTTCAGAAAATTCAGCACCCAGTTAGAGGGGTTGTATCTCATGTACCATGAGGACAGATAAGAATCTCAGTAAATTTGGAACAGTTTAAACCGCACTCTCCGCAATCCTCGTGCGATTCTTCAGAGTCATTTTTGTACCAAGTGTCTGGGGCAAAGCATTACCGTCAACAAGAAGCCCCTAATATTAAGAGACGGATTCCGATGACGTACAACGAGCAAATGTACCGTCGAGGAGGGCCGACGTCTCAAAAAGCCTAAATCACCGTGACTGTTTCGTCGAAATTATCGTACACGGGGATTCTTCGTCTCTTTCTCTGTTTTCTTCGTTTTTCCTCGTTGGTGAGTCTTTCGATGGCCCCCTTTCGCCCCGACAGGAAAACAGCTTGAGATTGAGCAACCACGTTCGAAAAAGGTTTTCGTTGGTTTGTAGGAAAAAAGGAGAAACGAGTAGTCGATGTTTGAATAGGATATTTATATCTATAGATGGGACAACAGTCACGTTATTCACGTTTGCCTAGACCGCTACTCTCCCTCCCTCCCTCCCTCCCTCCCTCCCCCCCCCTCTCTCTCTCTCTCTCTCTGCGTCTCTCTCTCTCTCTCTCTCTCTGCGTAAAGACAACTATGCTGTCCGCTAACAACTGCCGCCACTGTTTATGCAAAATTAGCTGCATTCAATTACCGGTTGCGCAACAGTTTACCAGCGGCGGCGATTATAAACACATTTTCGTAATGGAATATTCAAAATGGATATCGGACGCATGATTACGCGGCTCTGCCCGTTTTCAACCGGTTGTTATCGGCCCTGTCGGTTTTGTTGTTAAACAACATCCTCCGTTTGTAAATTCAACGATTTGTCATCTGACAGGTGGCCGAGGCGAATTAGCAGCTTCGGTGAAAGCCCTCGAACGAAGCAAAACGCGACTGTTCGAGGCTCGTTGAGATTTGAATCGGGCCGTTGAGATTTTAATTCGTATCGGATCGGTAGAATTTTAATTGGGTGCTAATGTTTACAACAAAATCGGTTCGATAAAACTTGTGCTTGAATTTTACCGTCACCATTTGAATATTAACTGTTTACGTGACCATTATCGTTCGAGTTCCAATTTGAATTTGACCACGTTGAGATTTGAATTTTAATCGAATCGCAACAATTTCTTCATTTAATTAACATTTGAAGTAAAATTGGTGCGTTTAAATTTGAAACGGAATTTAACCGCCATGATTTGAATTTTAACTGTTTACTCGCAAGTGACCGTTATCGTTTCAATTTAAATTAGAATTCGGCCGTTAAGTATCGAATTCCGAGGACCGTTAGAATATTCTCAATCTAGTATTGTTATTTGAAGTAAAATTAGTACGTTTGAATATAATCTTGAATTTTATCGTCGCGATTTAAATTTCAACCGTTGCCATTACAATTTGCAGTGGGCGATAAAGATTTGAATTTGAAATGGACCATTGAGATTTGACTTTATCCTTGACTGTTAACATTTACATTCAAATGAGATGATTTTGCATTTTTAATTTCGATAGTCCGAATTTAAATACAATCTTGTTATTTTTTGACTCGGAACATTTGAATTCGACCGCTACCATTTGACATTGAGAATGACAATGAAAAATCAATTGCTCACCGTATGAGAATTGTATTAGACGGTGACAAATTCAAATTTATATTCCTGTTTACCGTTGATCGAACTCGATCGCTCGGCAAGCGAATTTGAATGTCGATCTGACCAGTATCGGAAATCGAATCTGTACTTTCGGAACTACATTCTTGAACTCCCAGAAACCGTTAAAACTGACGATCCAAAATTCTATATGATCGACGCATTAAAAAGTATATTACTTTTTGAATCCTTAGATTTTAACAAAATTTGATTCTCTCAATATATTGTCATCGAAAATATTTAACTACGCCATTATTGGCATTATAAAATATTTAACTACGTGACAAGTTATTGTAACAAGAACTCTCAGAATTTTATATACAGGGTGCGGCACCTAAAACAGGTCACCTGAATAACTCGATTGCATTTGAAGATAGAAAAAAAAGGATCAGACCAAATTTACTTGATATCGAGGGGCTCGTAATCTGATGTCATTAATTTTTTTATAGGTGGAGACGTCAAGGAGATATGAAGGTCAACTCTGTTTTTTTAAATGGAACGGTGTGGCTTTTTATTTACATTCTGATAGTGTATTTCAAGACGAATACAATGACCTATTATGAAGGTCATTCAAGGTCACGCAAGGTCAACTGCAATAGAAAATAAAATGTCTCAAAGCACTCTTCAAATACTTTTGTGTCTTCTTTGGTTGTTGGCATACTGCTCTTCTAAGTATTGGTAAGGGTCGCAGAACATAAATAAACATACCATCACATTGTATGCTTACCTGTATCCAGAAATGTTATTAGTAGTTTGACTACCGACTAGAGTACGGCTTCGAAATATTCAATCTGAGTGTTCAATTTTCAAGAATGCGTTACACAATAGCAGAGAAAGTGGAAATGGTTATCATTTATGGTGAATGTCATAGAATTATGAGGAAAGCGGTACGCGTGTATGGTGAAAGAAGTACCGCGAAAAACCAACAACCACAGTTGATATGCAAGAACGTATAAAAAGAGCTTGCTCTGTAATAGATACAACTGAAATTTGTCAGGCAGTATCATCAGTATTGCAACGTTTTAGATTATGTCTCAGTGTTCAAGGTCGACATTTTGAACACTTGAACTAGCAGTGAATTCGTACATAACATGTTACATGTAAATCGTCGTAGTGTTCGAAGAGTGCTTTGAGACATTTTATGTTCTATTGCAGTTGACCTTGCGTGACATTGAATGACCTTCATAATAGGTCATTGTATTCGTCTTGAAATACACTATCAGAATGTAAATAAAAAGCCACACCGTTCCATTTAAAAAAACAGAGTTGACCTTCATATCTCCTTGACGTCTCCACCTATAAAAAAATTAATGACATCAGATTACGAGCCCCTCGATATCAAGTAAGTTTGGTCTGATCCTTTTTTTTCTATCTTCAAAAGCAAGCGAGTTATTCAGGTGACCTGTTTTAGGTGCCGCACCCTGTATACATTTTCTTTTGAGTGTAGTTGAACAAATTAACTCTCAGAAAATTATATTTCTACAATATCACAATTCTGTAGAATACTTTTAATACAGGGTGGTCCGTTTAAATAAGGCCATCTAAATATCTCTTCGGGTTATTGTGATGCTAAAAATATTTGTTACGTAATGTGCATGGTGTCAATGGACCAAATATCTGGCATGAATATTTTTTTCCGAAGGTCATTTTTTTCGGAGTTATCGAGGTCATCGATGTTTATTGACACATAACTACATTTTTTTTTACTGCATCGTGTAACTGATGGAAAAGTATATTCAGATATGTATAATAACATGACCTTGAAATGACCTTGATCTTCGAAAATTAAAGTTTTACCTAGAACTGATGTCGAATATCTTCGGCCACGACTCCTGAACCTATGAATGCAAATAAAATATTTTTTATCGCACTAAGAATATCGATCAACAGAAACATGCAATGACCGACTGTACAGATCTTTCAATTGTTTCGGAATTAATATCAGCACAAGCTCTAACTATTTGGTACTCATATCCTCTGGTGTAGTTGGTCGTTCATTATAAACTGATTGTTTCAATTTTCCCCACAAAAAAAGTCCATTGGTGTGAGGTCTGGTGAAGGCGGTGGCCATCATACAACTCCGGTACGACCAATCCATCGATTTGGAAATTTTAAATCCAAAATTGGTTTGACAAGGCCTGTGGAATGAGCCGGACAACCGTCATGCTGATATCACATTCTTAAACGGATATCTAGTGGTATATCATGTACAATAGGGTGGTTCTTATTTTTCAACTTTCGAATTTTTTAGGCCTTACCCTCCTAAAATATGACACTTGGTGAAAAAATGATATGTGCAAAATTTCAGCTCGATCGGACGTCGGGAAGGCGTGCCGCATCGAGGTCAAAGGTCAAGAGTAAAACTTATTTTTCCACCAAAAAATTTTGGGAACCCCCCACCCCAATATTGTTCCATGTCATGAAAAAATAATATATCCAAAAGTTTAGATCAATCGGACATCGGGAACATTGAGCGCGCAGTTACTTCTATTTCAAAACTTCGCGCTTGATTAAGCACGCTTTCCCGACGTCCGATTGATCTAAAATTTTAGATATATCATTTTTTCAGGACATGGAACAATATTGGGAGGGGGCGTGCCCAACATTTTTTGGTCGAAAAATAAGGTTTACTCTTGACCTTTGCGCTCGATGTGGCACGCCTTCCCGACGTCCGATCGAGCTGAAATTTTGCACATATCATTTTTTCACCAAGTGTCATATTTTAGGAGGATAAGGCCAAAAAAATGTCGCAAAAAAAATTTCACCAAGTATAGCTAAAGTCCACCCTAATGTACAAGTATTTGTAGCTCATTTTGCAAGAATGTTCCATACTTTTCACCCATTTAAAGTACCGTTTATGAAATAAGGACCAATTATTTGATTATTTTACATGTCACACCAGACATTTACACTCCAGACAGTTTGGGCTGTCAATTGACCAATAATGCATGTTTCTTAGATTTAGCTGTCCATGGTTGGAGAAGGACGCTTCATCAGTAAATAGTACTCTTTTAAAAAATGATTCGTCATTTTCGTATTGCAGCAAACCCCACCGAGAAAAATTCATACGATTTATAAAATCTGTTCCGTGAAGGTTCTGATGTAACGATAGATGATTCACGCTCGAGTTGTCTTAAACTCACATGTGGATTTTCGTTAACTTTATCTAGAATAATTATTTTGTTTCTTTTGTTCGTAACAATTCTGGTTCTTACACGTTTTTTCACAACAGTACCAGTTTCACGGAAATTACTGATCACCTTTGTATAAGTACAATGTGATGAACAATTACGGTCTGGAAATTTATCTTTGTACATTCGAACTGCTTCCTTTAAACAATGATCAGCTTTACCGTAAATGAATACCATATCAACTTTCTCTTCCATTGAGTAATTCATTTCAAAGAGAACGTCGATACGCGGATAGATAAATTGAAACTGATCGGGATTTCAAACCATTAGGTATCATCAGTATTGCGACAGTAAACATGTTTATTTACATTCACGATGTAGAGTCTTGGTCAAAGCCTACGATCTCGATAGACATCAGTTCTAGGTAAAACTGTAATTTTCGAAGATCAAGATCATTTCAAGGTCATGTTATTATACATATCTGAATGTATTTTACCATCAGTTGCACGATGCAGTAAAAAAAAATGTAGTTATGTATCAAAAAACATCGATGACCTTGATAACTCAAGAAAAAATGACCTTCGGAAAAAAATATTCGTGCCAGAAATTTGGTCCATTGACACCATGACATTGCGTAACAAATATTTTTAGCATCACAATAACCCGAAGAGATATTAAGGTGGTCTTATTTAAACGAACCACCCTGTATTTGTTGAAATAAATTCTTAGTTTGCATTCGACTGGCTTATTAAAGGTGAAACAGACGTTTTTAGAGAAGATTGCATGGGAACGACGATTTTGGCTACTCGTTTGATCAAAGGGGTGAGAATACCGCAGAAGGGTGGTCAATGGGCAGCCGCAAAAGGCGTATCGTCGATCGGATCAAATGGCAGCTGAAACTCGCTGGGTTTTACGTAATAGTCAAGCCGACGCGACGGTACGCGGCAACGTCAATTAATACCGTATTACGAAATCTCTGGCTATTTGCATCACACGGACGTTGCCCATCTGTGTCTAGGCCTCCCAGCCTTCTGCAGTTTATTCAAAGACATTCGTTATTCTTGCTACGCTGATTACAAGCGGGTTGCACAATCCGCGCACGCGCTCGATTCTCGGTGCATCCTCATCTTTTTCGGCACCCTCCATTGAACGTTCCAATAATTAAATTGCTTGCAACTGTAAGACTGTCCAGCTAAATTTCAATTTATCTCTTTCACCCATTCTTCCTGTATTTCAACATTTAGATTACAACATTTGTGAACTGCGGATACATTCCCAGGAAATGTTTGAAACACCCAAACAAGTAGACGAGCGCTTTAAACATTCGTAATTAAATTATGATTCGTCGAAAATGTAATTTGCTGGGAAAACGTAATTTATGCCGAAAGTTGCAGTTATATTTCCTTATTGTATCGAGCGAAACGCGGAATATCATTAACAAACGATGCTCGGGCAAATTAACATTTTGGTGGACCCGTCCACCAAAATCAAAACGAAGAACAATTAATTTTGCTGATTGTGTGCATCCTAATTCGAACAGTATCAATATTCTTGTGTTTTAGGTGTGCAAATTAATTGGTGGTCTTACTTTACATTAATTTTCACTTTGTTTTACATTCTAATTTGTTACTGGACTCACTAGTTACTTGTAAAATGCGCTAAGTGTGTACGTTTATCTGCAGTTTACCAATTTATGAAACAAATTGTTCGCAGTAGTTCGGATACTGTGGACTCTGGAGCGGAGCATTTTCCATGGGACTTGGAGCAATGGGAACCCATGAGAAGGGATTGAGACTTGGTTCTAGGAGTCCCACGGCTATCGCAGGGATCGAGAATCGTCATCGATCGCCAAGGGGGCCGAACGAGAGGAGCAATTACGGATCGATCTTGCCGCTATTGTTGCTGGCACAGCGCGGCGTAACGGGGCATATTTTACCGTTAGCGATCACGAGTCGTTCTGATTCATTACCGATCCTCTGGCCTGATCGATAAGTCACCCGTTCACCCACACGAATCTAAGCCTGTTCCTCGTCTGCGTACAGTGGCTCTAAAAAGTATCGTTATACCACATTTCAAATTTTTCGAAAAATCGAATATCTTATGCTTCGTACAGACCTGAACATTTCGCCGCGCATCGCGCTGCGCATTGCGCCGAACGGCGCGGCGCGGCGGGGGGAACAATAGTTTTGACGGGGCCATGAACGCCGCGTGCATTTAAAACTATCGTTCCTTTCGCCGTCCGGCGAAATGCGCGGCGCAATGTTCGCCGATGTGTTCAGGTCTGTACGAGGCTTTACAATTTTGCAAAAATGAGCCGTACGAAAATATACCTGAGCCCACCTATAAGCCTCTACTTTAGATTTAGCCTCTGATTTATTGTTGTATGGTTCCTGTTTGCGGAATCATGAAGGTTTGAATGTTGGGAATTTTTCGAAAATTGGAAATTTAGTGTTGAATCGATACTTTTTGGAGCCACTGTATTCCAGGTCGGGAAAGTCCGTTAACGGACAGCAATCTTTCAGACTAACGGTGTCGCCTAAGCGCTGCCTGTTACGCAACATACCCGTAATATTGTGGACGTGCCCGGCCTATTGTGGAACCACGATCGAGATTGATCTTCCACATTCTTAGATTTCTCGACACTGAAATATCCATCAACCGAAAATTTCAATTCCTTTGTTTAGCCTCCACACAACATTTAGCATTCTTAAATTATTTCTCCAAGCCATCAACGATTTAAATATTTAAACACATATAAATTTTTCTATAACCAGAAAACAGTCAATTAATTTTCCTACACCCTAAATCCTCAATATTCTCTATAAAAATATTCTACTTCTTGCCTCACCAACTATCTAAGCTCAACACACCTGTCCCAACCATGAGAAACCCCGAGTAGCTACAAGATGGTAAATCGATTTCGACAACAATCGCGAACTGGAAGAACTGTGTAATTCTTGGTGTAGGGGGCGCAATTTTGAAAAACTCGTGGAGCTCCAAGAACCGAAATAGCGTTATGCTTCGTACAGACCCGAACATTTCGCCGCGCATCGCGCTGCGCATTGCGCCGAACGGCGAAGGGAACAATAGTTTTGACGGGGCCACGAACGCCGCGTGCATTTAAAACTATTGTTCCCTTCGCCGTTCGGCGAAATGCGCGGCGCAATGTTCGCCGAAATGTTCAGGTCTGTACGAAGCATTACGTAAACGAGGTTTCGGAGGCAAGGTCGATCCTCGCAGTCAGGTCGATCTTCGACGGAATCCCGAATTAGTGACGGTAGGTACGATATTCGCCGGGAAAGAGGGGCGGGAACGTTTTTAATCCTTTATCGTCGCCGGCGTGGCCTGGATACGCTCGGCGGCGACCCACATTCACGATGTGGAGCAAAGGTGAGACCCCTTTTAGAGAGCAGTCTCACCGGAGTCACGAGAAGACCGACCGAGACGGCCGCGGTTCCCTTCTACAGGCATTACCGTTAAGATACGCATCGATAAGCCGCCCGCAGCCCGACGCGACGCGACGCGACGTCTCTCCCATTCAGGGGATCGACGGACCGCGGTTTGCTGTTTCTGGATCGAGGTTCCCTCACCTTGCCCGTGGAGTCGCTGACGATTCTATTTCCTAGTGTCCAGGTGCCTTAGAACATTTATTCAGCTTATAGAATTGTTAACAATTTTGTTGTGTGCGCTCTAGATGCCCTAGAAACCTTCCATTTTGTTCTAGGTTCTTCCATCTTGCCTATAGAACTGCTAGGAATTTTGTTTCGAGAGACTTTTGAGTATGTTGTCCATGTATGTTTCGTTTAGTATATATCGGTGTACCACGTCTGCCAGGTTATTCAAGGCTCGATATTTGCAGGCGATTTCGGCTAAGCGCCGGGAGCCGCCGCGCGGCCGCGCGCCGTTTCGATTTTCGCTATATCGTTTTGTACACTTTTTGGCGGGCGATTCGAACATTTGGAATAGCTGTAGGTCAAAGACAGTTGTTCCGTCGTGTTACGCAACGAACCAGACGACGACGTAACGCCGATGAAAGTCTGGCAATTAGCTGAGGAGACGAGCAATCGACTTCCTGTGGGTCTCGTCGACGTTGATAGGGCAACCGGTTGCCAGTGACGATGAGGCAACCGGGTAGATGGCCGCGTCTCTTGTTGCAATCGGGGGACGATGTGCCACATCCTCATCTTCTCTGACCCCTTCTTCCTCTACGGTGTAACCACGTGCGTGCGAAAATCATTTCATCAATTATATTGTCGGAAAAATTTAAATTTCCAATTTGTCCCGATTTTTTTTCATCGATATTCAAATTAATATACAGTGACTCCCACTAATGTTCGGACACTCTTAAAAAGATAATAACTTTTTTAATATTTGACCATACAAATTGGATTTTTTTTTTAGAAGTTAGAACAATCGGTTTTGTTACGTAACGCGAAATGAATTGGTTGGAATTGCAGAGAAAATACTAAAAGTTGTGTCTTACAACTTTTTTATGTGGGCTCATTTTGAAAATGTAGAAAACGTGTTTCGTAGATCTGTATCTATTAAACATATTCTCAAAAATTTCATTAAAATCAGTCAACGTTGCAATGAGCTACAAACGTTTAAACATGGTAAAAATTGCAATTTTTCACGATTTTCGGCCTCCAACTGCAATAAATCTAAGGATTCATATATCATTCAATGCCTGTGGTTTTTTCCCATATCAAACGATTTCGATGAAACTTTTACAATGCATATAATTGACACAGATCTACAAAACATATTTTTTAAATTTTCAATATAGACCCCATAAAAAAGTTATGAAATGTAACTTTTAGTATTTTCTCTACAATTCCGACCAATTGCAATTTTCGAAAAAATTTCTTTTCACATCATTCGCTAACTTGTCAAAAAAGTTCAAATCGTATGGTGCAATATCAAAAAAGTTATCGTTTTTTTAAGAGCGTCCGAATATTAATGGGAGTCACTGTACCTAATTTCGTAACAAACAACCGTACGATAATGAACCGGGACTCATTTTGAAGCCTGAAGCCGTTACTTTCGCAGACCGTCTGAAACGATTCTTTATGATGTGAGCGACGAAAGAGCAATTTCGATTTTTCGTGACGGATTATGGCGTCATTTACGGAAATGTTAGTTTGCGGCGAATCTCTCGGGTATTTATATCCTCAATGCCAAACGAACCACGTATTCTTATAGGCGAATCGCTCGTTGTTGACGAGAAGTCGGCTTCCTGTTGCTTGTGTAACAGTTACGCTTAATTCTAAAGGACGTGAAAATGAGCGGCCGCGCATATTGAAAAGATCGCCGGCTCAATTACCAATCGATCTTTGCGGCCGAGAAAATTGCCGAATCAGTTGGCCTTCTTCTTTGTCGTTCATGGTCAACGTATCTCATGCATGCGTTTATCCCCGCTCGGTCTCACTGTGGCGTCTAGCAAAACAATATTTGCATATGAATTTTTTAAACGATTCTTTTTTACAAAATTATTGCAATTTTTAACCCTCGATCAATTTCACGATTAATTTTTTTACTTTTCTGGGTTTTAAAGAAATCTAAATAAAAGTGGTATTTTCAATGCTATACTATACATATATTACGTCATATTATATGGTATTAACAATTTTATACTACATATTACGTTATATTATATGGTATTTTCAATGGTATACTTCATATTGTGTTATATTACAAGGTAATTTTATTGCTATACTCCATATTACGTTATATTAGGATGGTATTTTCAATGCTGTACTATATATAACGATATATTATATGTTATTTTCAATGCCATATATATATATATTAAAGTTTCTATTGTAAAATAAAAATTTTGGAAGGTCTAATTTTTGAAGCATTAGTGGGAAAAAATAAATATTGGAAAAAAAGGAATTCAAGAGTGAAATTTCGTATAAAAGGGTTGCCCACGGAGTGTTAAATAGGGTTTGAAGTGCCTCCTCAGTAACGTGTAACAGATGCGCGATCTTTATCAGCGACATTACGGGA
This sequence comes from Lasioglossum lativentre, assembly GCA_916610255.1. Classification (NCBI taxonomy): domain Eukaryota; kingdom Metazoa; phylum Arthropoda; class Insecta; order Hymenoptera; family Halictidae; genus Lasioglossum; species Lasioglossum lativentre. The sequence continues at coordinate 17,807,797 of OU744359.1, read as the reverse complement.
ACAGATTAGAGTATCAGCTCTTGCTCTAACTCTCGCAGGATATTTTTAAGGGCGCGTTGAACGGGCTGGCTCTAGCACCCCTTGCAATTATTTATCGCGGTCCAATTAACATTCCGGTGCGCGAACACTGCTTCGTGTTCCTCAAAAGCTTTGAATTGTCCGAGGAGAGTCCTTGCGCCGCTGGAATGCGTATTCCCGGCTGCCAAGGATCTATTCGTTATCCTTTCTTTCTGTTTTCGCACTAGAAAATCCTGTCCAATAAACCGATCAAAAAAGTTTGTACATCAAATTTCAGAGGTTCGTCGTAAAGGGCGAAACTATGTATGTAGCGACGACGCACAGTGGGCCATTTCGATGAATTCTGTGTCAAAATCAAAGAACTTTCAAAATATGGAACTCTGAAACTCTGCAAAATATGGGATAAATAGAGAGATTACGGTCCGAACGTTTTTTAACCTTGAAAATATTTGTTAAACTTGCAGAATTTCAAGAAAATTGTGGTTTATGGAATACCACGCGCAAATAGATTTTTTTTGACATGCCATATATCATTTCCCGTAGATTTTGTCACGCTGATTCCAAATCTGGTCGAAAAATTAGTTTACCACCTCAGGATTTTGAAAAAAATCGATTTCTGTGAAAAAACTAATGAAATTTGAGGAGTGGTTACTAATATTGTTCTCGAGGAATAAATAGGGTCATTTAGTCGTATACGGTCTGCTGGTATTGTTTTGAGACCAGCGGGATAGACAACTGACCATAATAACAGTGCGCTCGGCTCGCCTCTACGTGAAACGGGGGTACACCGCTTCCTTTTCCAGTTCATTGTGACGCAAATTTTCAATTCGCCATTCTTCTCAAGGTCTTATTATGAAGGGGAAACTTAAGGGAATATAACCATATTTTTTTCAAAATTTAAATCACTCTGGCCCCTCGTCGAAAAAACGTTAAAAAAATTTGTTTACATTTTTGACATTATAAAGTTAATTATCGAGGTTGAAAAAATTATTTTATAATAGCCCAATCCTTCCTGAATAAAATTTAAAAAATGTAGTTCAATCGGATAAACAGTTCCTGAGATCAAAATTCGTATGTGAGGCCCGTTTTCGCCAAAAGAGGCAAAAATTGCAAATTTCGAAGGCATGTCGTTTCTAAAAAAATTCGAAACCGGCAAAATGATGACTTAAACTCTGTCCCAATTTCACATGGACTACAACATATATCATTTAGAACAAAATCGACAATGGTGACGTCTAAAAGTGATCGATTTGGCATGGAATGACCCTTCATTATTTTAATTTTATTGTGTTCCACATAAGAGAATACAATATACCTTCAAACCAGTGGGTTATCAAATCATTTCAACGAAAAAATTAAGATTTCATTAGTTTTTTCACATAAATCGATTTTTTTCAAAATCCTGAGGTAGTAGACAAATTTTTCGACCAGATTTGGAATCGGCGTGACAAAATCTACGGGAACTGATATATCGTATGTCAAAAAAAAATCTATCCGCGCGTGGTATTCGATAAACCACAATTTTCTTGAAATTTTGCAAATTTAACAAATATTTTCAAGGTTAAAAAACGTTCGAACCGTAATCTCTCTATTTATCCCACATTCTGCAATGTTTCAACTTTAATTTAAAAAAAATCATCGCTCTATCTCATTTCTATATAAAGTTTTTGACAACAAAATTCATCGAAAGGGCCCACTATGCGTCGTAGCTACCAGGTCCTGGGGAATTTGGTATCCCATTATTTCAAAAGCGATTTTTAGAGTTTTTACCTGGACCCGGTAGGTGCCTGCTTATAATGGGTCCCCCGACACATCTGGCAGCCAGACTCGCCCGGGCCGATACCGTCCCGCCGCCGGCGAGTATCCTTGGTTCGCGACGAGTTCAGCTACCTCAGGTACACGTACATACCTGATAGCTGGCCTCGCACGACCAAGGGACTTTTCGTTGAACATTTTCGCGACCGGCGGGTGTTTCTCGCCAGCCTTCATCTGTTCTTCTTTCGCGGGACACTCTGTCCTTTTTAAGGACCAAATAAATAGCCCTCCGAAGGCGTCGGAGGGCCTCATTACTTTGTCTACCACTGGCGAGAGAGGTTACTCCTATTCCGCGATTCTTTCACCGCGGTCCCGATATCTATGTTCTCTCTAGTATTATCACAGGTTTGTAAATTGTTTTGTTGAATAACCTTCGAGTACAAAATCAAGAGTGTGGTTAGGTAAGCGGTGTGTAATTCTTGACAATGTTACGTGTGCAGACGTTTCCGTTTGTGACTCTTGACCCTCCCGGAGATATGTACCGGAACAGAGGGTCTGTGCATTAGAACAATGGGCTTAATCAAAGTTCAAAGAACTAGGGCTCTTTTGACGATGCAGTACAGCGAGTTGCATAAATTCCAAGAATCCAAATCTAATCGGAAGTAGTACGTGGCACCCACTATCGTTTTGGCCGATTTTGGTCCTATACATATAAGGGACTTAACGCAGTACAAATCGTATCACGTCGCAAGTCGGTTCGAACAATATCGGATACTCGAAGCCCTTTTCAAGCAGTTTTACCAGATAGTGCCTTTAACGTCAGTGATTGCCCCCGCATTTTTCGGTGCGTTAAAACTGAGAATATTAGATAGACATACCGCGACAAATTACACGAACCAATTGTATTTCCCGCAGTTTAATCCAGAATACATCATTCTATGTTAATACTGTTAATACATTAGGGTCTATCTTTATTATTCACACCCTCTTCGATGTTCCAGTAGTTGGTATTCTACGACGATACACCTTTGCCGCTCGAGGTGTATCTAGTTAATATCTATAAGTTACGAGTCAACATTTAAAAGTCGAACAATCCTCGGTCGCGCATTGCTTGTCTAACTCTCGGCTCGTAACAACAACCTACACCACTTCAGCTTCAATCTTCCAATCCAAGGCAGATCCGGTCCTGAGAAAAATTTTTTAGACAGCCTAGAAACGTTTCAATTCGCGTTCGAATTAATTTTCAAGAAAATGAAGTATCTCACAAAATAATCCCGGAACAAATCATTGAACTATGTTCTCGAAGATAACATGCTGGTTCGTAACTAAAATTGCTGTTAAATAAATTTTTTCGAAATACTCGGCTCTGAATTCTGAGCGTTTAAAATCTGATAGACCAGGCCTCGGAATTATGCGCTCGCGACGGCCGGTTTTCGAGGGCTACGCCCCCTTGACCCGGCCAAGCGTCTCGCTCCCCGTGGCGGCCCTACTTTTCAAGATATGTCAGGCGCATACCACGGGAGCTATTCGTGGTGCATTAGGACGACACCCGTATCAATAGGTTTCCACATTATCGTCGAGGTACTATTGTCGATGCGCTTTTTTTGTCATTGATATCCACTGTAGGCCTATTCCACTATGTCGCTCGATAATTTCGGACAAATGCAAAAAATAAATTTGGAAAATAAATTCGAAAGATAAATTTTAAAAATAGTTTTTAATTGTATTGTCCAAATTGTATTAACATGTGGGATAACTTGATTTTCGCGCATGTTTAGAAGTGCTTGGCAAATTGGTAAGATCTATGGGAAGTTTGGACGTAGCTGTTCGCATCGCCGACACTTACATTGTAATACTCTATGGTACGCGCCTGAGCTGCCTCGAGAACTAGGGCCGCCACGGGGATCGAGACGTGCAGCCGGATTAAGGGGGCGCGAGCGTTGCGTTCGAAAACCGACCGTCGCGAGCACATAATTCCGAGGCCTGTGATAGACAGTCGGATTATGCGATGCGTTGAAGTAACGTTGTTGTAACAATTGCGACGTTTTGTGGACGCTGCATAGAGAAGGAAGAAAGTTGCGAGGAAGCGGTTACGAGTGCATGCAACTGCACGAAGCTGCAGGAAAATCGATTCGAGAGGTTGGCGATAAAAGAAGAAAAAAAAAGGAACACCACGACTGCTAAGGAAATGCGGAGGTGCGTTAGCACGCGATCGCGCGCGCGAGGGCACGCGGGAAACTTTGTGACCCATTGGCCCAGATAGCGAAAGCAGTTACGCCTCGTCGTTGCACACGAACGACCGTTCAAAGAAAGCTTTTTCACCGTCGGTTTACGTCTTCGAACTTTATTTAGACTCCTAAGATTACGACCCAAAGCCGCACGCCGCGCTGCGCCGGTGCTGCAATTTTTCTTCACATTTTTCTGCCGAGATTCACGTCTCTAATTAGTAGCGGATTTCATGACAAAAATGAGTAGATAGGTGCAATATACTAAAAACCTGTGAAGAATTCAAAGATTCTGTTGTATTATTTTCAGCTTATTAAGATTATTAACAGAAGGAACACATGTCTATGTAGATCCTGTATCACGCAATTAATCCAGACAATTTTTATTTTTCATAAAAGCTACTAATTAGTAGATTGCGGATCTCGACTGCAGCGATTGTGGAAAACAGGAGTGAAATAAAAATTAATTTCATCTCTTAATAATAGTTTTTTTTTTACATCGAGAACATCGTAATAACATTTTTAGATTTTTCTAATCTTTTACTGTTTTATTTTTCACTCGGACAATCTTTTCTTAAATGCATAAAAATCCACAATCTACTAATCAGGTACTTTTCCTAAAGTCGAATTCAAATTTTACAGCCATGATTTAAATACAAGTTCAAAATAAAAACGTAGAAAATTGGAAAAAAATGAACAAATGCGAATATCGAAAAACAAAAAAGTTGTTGCATGTTAAAATAGTCTAGTGACTTTTGCGCCACCCTATACTAATAGTGAAGTTAACTGGATCGTAATGCGCGGAGTTCAATCGCATAACGGTTGTTGCGGATAAAGTTGATTCCGTGAACAAAATATGGAAAACTAGTAATACTAAATACTAATACTAGTAATACTAAATAGTAATACTAAATACCGGTCAAGGGATGCGACATAGGCCTGTGGGTGGCCATTTGAATAAAAGCTGCGGAACAAGACGTCGTCCCTGATATTTGTTCACCTTTGACCGACTGCGAGCCAGATCGAGCGAGATGGAGGAGTGCTCGTTACGATGCACGTCGCGTTTCATGGTCGAAATTTCCATAGAGAAGCCAGGGTTATCGAGCACCGTTTTCCGGGATTGCGTAACCCTTCAGTTACGTTTCTTGCTCAGGAAGAAAAAAGATTACGGTCGCTGCTCTGCCATTTGCACCTTGGACGTTGGAAACCAAGAAACAAACCACGGGCTACGTCTAGAGAATTTTTCAGGAATTAATGAAATTGTAACTTTGCGCGGGAATTTCAAACGGCGCGGCGCGGCGGACAGTGGTTCGAACGAGGAAATAAATCAATTTTTCGAATGTTAGGTATATAGGTTTTTCATTATAATTTAATTTACTAGACAGTTGGAGTATTTAAACCAACAAAAATTTTTTACAAATATCAATAATTTTTTGGAATATTATGACATGAAAGTTAGGAAACAGGAAAACTGCGATTTTGGCTTATAAATGCGTCTACATGCAAACACAGCCTCAAGAATCTAAAACATTAAAACACATGAACAATATTATAATTTGATTATGTTTATAATAGATGAATTATTTAACGTAGATAAAGTTAATGTCAGTGTCATTTGGTTACTTAAAACACAAATTGAAGAAAGAGATATTTTGAATAATAGAATTCAAGTTTAGTTTGACATAAGTTTTTCACGTCAAAAAACGTCAAGATAAAACTTGTTGCTACTTGTGCAACACACTTTCAAATACATATCCTGCAAGTTTGGATGCGAACTTGCCACTGAGACTAATTTTTTCTAACTGTAGTCAGTCGCATAAGTATTCGTACGCCCTTTAAAACAGAATAACTTCTTTACACGTTTACTAAACGATCCGATTTTTTGTGAGCAATTAGAAACATTTGTTTACTAAATGACGTGCAACAAAATTAAAAAAAAATAGCAATAATAAAATTTTTTTTATTTGACCCCGTAAAGAATATTAACAATATATGCGTTTTGTAGATCTATGTTAGATATAATACAGGGTGAGTAACCTAACGTTTGCACCTCAAATGTCTTTGTTGTTTCTAAAGATACGTAAAATATGGTAAGGACAAAGTTGAATGGTACAATGGGGCTGACACGATGCCAAAAAAAAAAATTTTGTTTTTATGTCATTTTCTTTAGAGATATCAAGGTCACCTTGACTTTTTTAAATGGAACCACCCTTTTTTAAACACCTATAATGACAGTCCCTTTTATTAAGAATTCAGTGACTATAATTATTCCAAGGTCATTGAAGGTCACGGACAGAGAAAACTTATAAGATTTACAATATGAGCTCTAAATGTTTCGGTAAATACGCATCGTAGCGTTTTGTAACTTGATATTGATTGTTAATATTGTTTATATTACAGTGATCAACATTTAAAATCATCTGAGAGTATGTTTACTATTTACTATAAGTCTCAACCGCGATATACGTATTTTGCTTTCACATTCTAAATCTTATACGTTTTCTCTGTCTGTGACCTTGAATAACCTTGGAGTAATTATAGTCACTGAATTCCTAATGAAAGGGACTATCATTGTAGGTGTTTAAAAAAGGGTGGATCCATTTAAAAAAGTCGAGGTGACCCTGATATCTCTATAAAAATGACATAAAAACAAAATTATTTTTTGCATCGTGTCGGCCCCATTGTACCATTCAACTTTGTCCTTACCATATTTTACGTATCTTTAGAAACAACAAAGATATTTGAGGTGCAAACGTTAGGTGACTCACCCTGTATACATACACCTATATGTATACTCTATATATAGCAGTGATGGGCATTTTTGACTGCCGCAGTCAAAAAGGATTCGCGGAGTTTTCCCCACCAACTACTCTTTTGTGCCTTCGTTTCCCCCCTCATACGTCCCTCCATAGCTGACGAGGTTGGTGGGAGAAGCAAGCAACTCAGGGGTCCTTACCGTGCCCATCACTGCTCTATAGTATACACATGCTGAAAATTTCATCGAAATCGATTAACATACACACGAGCTACAAGCGTTTAAAAGTGGTTAAAATCGTAGTCTGCCTAAAATCCACAGATTTTACGTCTTTTACGATACATCTTTTGATCCGTGTCGTTTTTTTCTACGTTAACCGATTTCGATGACATTTTCAGCACGTGTATAACTAACATAGATCTACAACAGAGTTGGGCAAAATTTTCATCTAAATAAAAATTTCGAATAACGAATAAAAAATAAAAAAATTTTTATTCATTATTCGATGGTTCGCGTTTATTAGAGTTGGCAGTAGTTGTGAAAAGATTTATTCGAAGCTGCCGAATAAAATATACAGATAAAAGATGAAAAAATTATTCGAAGTTCGAATAAAGCCACTTCGTATAAGAAAAATTATCTTTATTCGTCGGATAAATTCTCGTCGAATATAATTATTTATTCGATGCTCGTCGAATAAAGATACTTTTTATATTCGAACCATCGAATAATGAATAAAATTTTTTATTCGTTATTCGAAATTTTTATTTAGATGATAATTTTGCCCAACTCTGATCTACAACACGCATAGTTTAAAATTACTATCGCAAACAAATATTTTTTTATCTTGTTGTTGTATTGTTAATTATTGGATCAACTATTTTGTTTCCCGAAATTTTCACTTCAAATTTACAATTAACGACCTCAAAAACCCTGGAGTATAAATTTTTATGCAAATTGAACCCATCATATTGATGCTATCATATTGTTTCTTAGATTGGGCTAGTTCAGACCTCTATGACGGATAGTTACAAGGAATGTTATTCCTCCAATTGCAGCGAAGATTGGCCGAAGGTGGCCGAGATTTTTTAAACACTGTTAGTTCAATATTACACATTACCAAAACCATCAGTGCCAGAACAAAATCTATTAAAGAATTTGTTGTATGCCTCCAGAAATAAATAATGAGCTTAATGCAAAGGTTTCCAATTAGCCCATTTTAGTTAATGTTTAACAACATTTTGCAAATTTTTTTTTTGCTAAATAAGCGTTGTTCCTGTGACATGATTTTCACAAGTTTTCAAACAGATTTGTTGAGTAGTTTGGTTCTTACGGATTTTTTCCCCTTTTTGGCCAAATGGTACCAGTGTGCGGCGCGACGAATGGACTGGATCATGACCAACGGTTATGCGTTGTTCCGACATATTCGCAGTGATTATCGACCGGCCGCGATTATTATCAGACCCGGAACAACGTCCGGTGATAAAGATCGATGCGACCTTGATTCTTGGGGTTTACCTTGAAGAAAGACGACGTTCGGATAAAGAAACACCGAGGGAGCGTCGTTTGCATAATAACGAGAACAATTCTAACGGTCCCGCGTTCCACATAGGATCGGGATCGATCGCGGCGACACACGCACGCTTCGGAATCATCGTCGTCTACATATTTCATGCGGCGATTACGAGAAATTTCAAAGTGCCGTACCATTAGGCGACACACGAGGAAGTACATTAACGCCGGATTCCTTTTCGTATTACGTTACAGCGTCGCCGACAAGCAGACGCGATATTTATGGTACATTCAATTTACCAGTTCCACTCGGACAACATAAAACTCAAAGTACCTTCAAAATATTTCCTTGTTAAATTTTATTTAGAAATTAAAATACCTCTTTCTCTAACTCAAACCGAGAGATCATAATCTACATCACTGCTCTTGTTGTGACACGATATCGTCCGGATCAGTGTTGCATCAAGCAGCCTCCAGCTTAGCTATTTTGTAATAAACAACAAAAAGAAAAATACGTAAATACCCCTCAAGACTTGCACAACAACCTCCACATCCTCAATTTTCCAGTAGTCTCATCCTTTCGTTAATAAAAAATTGCAAAATTCACACGATGCTCTGAAGGTGACCCAAAGGTTACCTCACTCTACACACGCAGTGCTCAATTCAAGAATTAAATTCAACGAAACTATTAGACCGAGCAATCTAAAATTTTGCACGCGTATTTACGCATATGTGGACCAGTAACACGAATTTTTCAAAGCCGATTCATCGAAGATTGTAGGAGTTGTACATAAATGCGCAGATAATTGCACGGAAAACGTGATCGCAGGTTTTGGGAAGTCCAGAAACGTCGGAAAAAATTCTGGAAAATTCCAGAGGTCGGAAGTCACATTTTCCACGATTTCCCGGAAACGTCTGGTCTTTTAGCTTCCCGATCGGCTTTATGTAACCGCGGCTCAAGGACCTCGATCTCGGAGAAACAAGCGTGTTCTGTTGCGGGGACGCGATCGATTCCGATTCGTCGAGGAGCGAGTTAGGCCACGCAACGCGTTATGCGCATTACGTATACGGCTTACGGCCTTGCGTACCTGAATTTATCGCACAGGTAAATCCTCGGGCAACGTTGGTTCGCTCGTCCCAGCAACTTCTTTTTCCTTCATCTTCCTTCTACCCTCCTCTTCCCCGCCTCTTTGTCAAGTCAGACTTGTCGATCGGAAGGCTGCCAGTCCTCGGTGGACTGTCAAGGATCTATCACGGCCTGCTAGATCGGTCTCCCTCGATCCTGACTGGCAAGAAACCCACCGAGATCCGAAGAGACCGCTGCTTTTTGTGGATATGTGTCCGAACCACTTTTTTGCAACAGCTTCCTCGAAACGGATCGATATTAAGACATTTCCCCGTGGATCGTCACGTTAGCTTCCGGCTGGATGGAGATTCCAGCCGATGATAATGATGATTGCGTTTTAATGGCTATGGGAGATTGATTGTTAATGGCCGTGACGCAGGGGAATGATCGGCTTCGGCTGCGGTTGGAACGCTTGCATTTTCTGGCAAAGTTGAAGGGAAAATTAATCAATTTTTATGTCAATTCTGTAGGAATTTGTTGCAATGGTCGTACAGATCGAGGATTGTGAAGATGGCAAAATGTGATTGTTTATAGATGCAGTGGCACTAAACGGTATTTTAACAATAAATTTATTTTTTAATTACGAATTTAAAAATGTGAAATCTTCATTATTTAGAAAGCGACGTCATGTCGAACTTAATTTTCGCTTCGGGACCGCGTTTTCGGGAAAGGCGGCGCGGCGCCCTGAGAGGTTCGTAAATCGAATAACGCGGGCCAGTGGCGTAGCAGAGGAGGCCCCCGGCGTTAATCGATTCCAGGAGCGTAGCGGAGTGCTCCACTTTGGTATTTTTAAACGGTCCTCCTCTCACCGCCCTTCCGGTCCGCCATCTAGCCACCCCACTTCCAGCAAAGCCGACTTCTTTCGGTCTACTTTCCGTGTGGACAAGCGCGATCGTGCCTATTTCCTTCTCTGGTGAGACGAGGGGGGGGGGGGGGCGGGAACCAGGAGTAAGCCACTCCGGTAAATATTTACAGTTAACATCGTTACATAATAAGTGTGTGCACGACGGTGCGTGTACTCGCGGCTCTGATAACGGGTCGACACCTGTCGGCTCTCGAAAATCCGCGATCTTGCCGTGGGACCAACATGGCGGATCTCTCTTATCGATTTTTGGGGCCTAACATAATTTTCTGACTGTTTTTTTCCATTATTATCTCGCTAGAACTAAATTCCTAGCTGGATATCTTGTTTAATTGTTTCGTATATTTATTTTGGATTTATTTGTTTAGAGTTCGAAGAGCATGGACATATTTTTTTATATGCTGATTCTGCGATTTTTTTCAATAGTCGAACTGTTAATGCGATTTGTCAGAAAGGACATTATATTCATCGGTAGACTGCGTCTTAAATTTTTTTAAATAATTTCACCAACTTGAAAATGGTATATTGATATTTTTTTAATTCTTTTAATTTCGTGATGAAAGGTCCCCGAATTAATTTCTACATTTGCAATTTTAAGAAAAGCAGAATGCCAGTGGCATTGTTCGGAGTTTTAAGAAAAGCAGGCTGATAGTGGTATTATTCGCAGTTCCAGCCGGCGGCGGCTGTTCAGTTTGTCCGTCACGTTTCAGGATAGCAGCCGTTTCAAGGAACGGCTGGTTTGATAAGGAACGACGCCGTTCGGATATTCGAAGGTTAATCGTGGGAGAGGGACATTAAGACCATTCGCAGCGTCCCGGACTGCTAAGAACGGAGGCTCTCTGTAATTAATTCTTCCGTTTCACCGGCGGCGGCGTGTTTTTCTGATCGGCTTGTCCTTGCTGTCGTAATCCGGTGGCATTCGAAACTTCAGAGAGCCCCCAGGCGTCGCGGAAAACTTCCGGAAAACAGTCACGTCCAGGCGAACGTCCTCGACGCAGGCTTTTCTTTCTGCATTCTAAGCGGAGAGGAATCGCGCGCGCGCCATTATTTCCTAATTCCTTCTGAACACGGAACAAAGGATGCATTTTGTCACAGCGATCATAATCTTGTAAATCGATGCATCCGACAGCTTACCAATTCATGACAAAAATTAATAGGGTAAATGTGCCTTATTTTGGAATGGTGGATTTCCACACACTGTTACGTTTATACAGATCTTCCTAATATTTTATAAAATCATAAAATATCTACATAGAATTAATTTCTACAAACTGATATTTATACACGTCTTCCTAAAATTTCTTCATTTTCAACAATCGTGTACACTGCTACGTTTATATAGATCTCCCTAATATTTTATAAAATCATAAAATATCTACATAGAATTAATTTCTACAAACTGATATTTATACACGTCTTCCTAAAATTTCTTCATTTTCAACAATCGTGTACACTGTTACGTTTATATAGATCTCCCTAATATTTTATAAAATCATAAAATATCTACATAGAATGAATTTCTACAAACTGATTTTTATACACGTCTTCCTAAATATTTCTTCATTTTCAACAATCGTGTACACTGTTACGTTTATATAGATCTTCTTAATATTTTATAATATCATAAAATATCTACATAGAATGAATTTCTACAAACTGATTTTTATACACGTCTTCCTACATATTTCTTCATTTTCAACAATCGCGTACGCGTTTGTCGCGAGTTGTCTGATGGTTTTAAGATCACTGGCCGGGCCAGTGGCATTGACATTGACGAAATCCGCTGGCATCGTCTTTTGCCTGCGGTTGTACGTTACGTATAGGTCTCCCGGGTTGTCATGTAAGTGTTACATGTGCACTTTCTTCGTTCAAGTGCAAACAGCGCCGTCTGTGAAAGAGAGAGAGAGAGAGAGAGAGAGAGAGAGAGAGAGAGAGAGAGAGAGAGAGAGAGAGAGAGAGAGAGAGAGAGAGAGAGAGAGCAGAGAGAGAGAGAGAGAGAGAGAGAGAGCAGAGAGAGAGAGAGAGAGAGAGAGAGAGAGAGCAGAGAGGAGGGGGTGGTATCGCGTGAAAGTTGGAGCTCGGTTGGAGATCCCGGAGAATTATGGGGGCTGACGACGTCGCCGGATCCCAGCAATGGCAAACGGCAATGGCAGCCACCACCTTCCTGACCACTTCCTCCTCGCATTGAACTTGCCACTCCGTTCCGATTCGCTTCAAGGATCCTGACCCGGAATGCGAGAACCACCAAAACACGGTTTCACAATCGCCGCGCGCCGTGTCGCTGAACTCGCGATGACGACACGGGGGGACGTGATCGCGTTCCGACGTGACACTTTTTCTCTTTCTCCGGACGTGATGACCCTAAGATTGCGTTTCCAGACTGTTGGCCATCTTAGAATCGTCAGCCAGCGTCCAGCCATTTTTGTTGTAATATGTGCTCAAAGTTATAAATCCTAATAATCTCTTAATAATCGTAAATTAAAAAATTTTAGAATCCGTCATTTTGAAGGGTCCCGTAAATCTAGTGTTAAAGAAGTATAACTGCTACAGAGATAACAAGTAGCTACCTTGCAAATCCTAGAAAAACTGTGTCCAAATTCATCGATTCGTTACTTGGTAATAGTTCCTTTTAGCACCCACCTTCGATTGCCTTCAAACTTACTCTGTAGACGTCCCACGAGGTGTCTGGCAAAATGGAGGTGGCGCCGCTGCGCGGAAATGAAATCAATTTTTTCCTGGCGAAACACAATTTTAATGCCGAATTGAGGTATAAAAGTACAAATCAGGATTATTAAGCAAACCCCAAGCCCACTAAACCTAACCTAACCTAACCTAACCTAACCTAACCTAACCTAACCTAACCTAACCTAACCTAACCTAACCTAACCTAACCTAACCTAACCTAACCAAATGAAGTAATATAACTAGTTTAATATTGGCCTAACTGGATATTTGCTGTGTATAAATGTGATCAGTGATTCTGTATATTCTGTATATTCTTTCCCAATTCCATGCCATTGGTCTCACTAAAACACGCGCAACATGTTGGGCCATTTCTTGCAGCTTCCACTCGGAATCATTTTGATTTGATTCATCAGAACGAACTCATTGTAACTTATTAAACTTATTAAAGACAAGAAACGACAGTTTACGGTGTCTTAATAAGTGAAAATGGTGGATACGAGTCATTAACGGAAACAGTTTATTGCGCATGCGCAGAGCATTTCCTCTACTGGGCATGGGCAATATTTCGGGTAAGTTAGGAGGCAATCAGAGGTGGCTGCTAAAACGAACTTCAGCCCGTTTCTTTCCTGCTAGAAAATGTAGATCTCGATAAATTGCAAAATAGAAACAATTTCTCCGTCTTGAGAGCTATATTTCAACAACAAATTACAACTTAGTTTATTGCGAGCATTAGCAGGATTTGTAGTTGAAATCATCACAATGTGGCAAGTTTATTAAGCAGAATGAATGTACTACTTGGCGGTGGTACGCAACGTGTTCCGTGTCCGTGGAATGGTCCGTCGAGTTAATTGCCGTGACAAGCGGCAAGTCAAGATTGTTAAATAGCGGTGGAGCCGCTCGCTCGGTTGTACAGTTTTGTCCTGTTGCAGATTAGTAATGTCAGCGAATGAACTACAAGGCGAGTAGACGGAACCTGGCAGGACAGTGTAGCCGTGAAGGGCCTAACGGGCGTGTAACGTTAGAAGTGTGACAACGATCGGCATAGTATGGTAGATAGGCGGTGCGGAGCGGCGCGAGAGCGGGGCAACAGTCTCGGAGAAAATCTAACGGTACGGGCGGAGAGCTCGCCTACATTGCCGCGTTATTACGTCCTCTCGTTTCGTAATCCCCGGTGCCACGTTTCGTAACTGAAACGGCTAGCGGTTCATAAAGCCGCTAACGGAAAACGCGGATCTTGAGAAGCTTGCGTCTCGATCAAGATCTTCGGTCGAGATGCGATCGGGATATTTGGTTGCGTTCACTGATTACACTGTCCAACAAATGAGAACTTTTTTCGTGTGCTCCAATTACTGTTGGGCGATTCTTGTAGGCATTGTCGTCCTAAAGCCGAATCCGAAAGCAGAATTGCTCTATCACGCAACGTTTTCGAAAAACATTGATTTTTGTAAAAATGCATGATTTCGATAAAAAACGAGATGGTACGCAGAAACTAAACATACAAGGAAGTTCAGGTTTGAGTCAAAACTTGGGACTCTCCTCTACATATCCATATAGCCATTTATATTTTTTTGATCTTTCTAATAATTGTAAATGCTTGTTATAGTTTGAAAAAGAGCTGACGCTGAGACTTTATACGCTCTATTTTCGTATTTTTGAGGAAAATCCTTTATCTAGCAGGAATTTACTATACAGCATCGAATTCTACAGACATTTCTGGTAAAGAAATCATTGTGAATTTTTAATAGCTATGAAAATACTTGTAAGATTTAAAACGAAAAACGTGGGCCGCATGCAATACATAGATAATTGATACATGAATTGTTCACCTAAGTCACTAACAATTTTATTGCATTACAAATGACATGAACTGTTGTGTGTGTTTTCTCAACGGCAGCTACTCTCTACACTCCTTACTATTATCTTGCGCCCCACGTTTTTCGTTTTAAATCGTACAAATATTTTTTCGTACAAGGATTATCTGTATGGGGCATGGGGTTAGGAACCTGTACGTGGCTAGGAAAAATTATTTTATACTTTTTAGTCCGTTTTTTAAACATATTGTTATTTAAATTATTTTATACTTTTTAGTCCGTTTTTTGAACAGCGATTTCACGCTTCCTTCCTTCAAGTTCACGCCTTCATTTATTTATGCTTATATTTACGAGGCTAGACAACCGTTGGATACCCGTTCGGAATAATTCAAGAAACCGCGACGAAGACCAGCCAATGTAGGTGGTCTCAAAGGCCGTTGTCCCTTTGCCATCGTGTTCGACATCGTACGACAACCGGTAGATCGATAGATCTCTGTGACAATTTGTTACGATCTCGGCCGCCTTTAATGGCGCTACACGCCTTCCGGCAAAAAACTGATCTGACCGATGCACCGGAAATTCATCCCAACTTTTTCCTCGATGACAGCTTTCCTTTATGTTTCTGAAACATATCTCCTATCTCGCATGCTGGCTCGAAAGTTTCTCACCTTGCTTCTTCGAAATCTACATTTAAAATTCGTTGTCGATGCCTTCTTAGAAAGAAACCATTACGAACGTGTGTAACCTATGTTGGAATACAACGATACCATAGAGTCTTCGGTATAAGGGTATATCTCAGGTATAAAGGCGTCAAGGTGGTAAGGGGCGGTTTTACTCAGGGACGAAAGGGCCCAGGCGAGGGCATAAAGTCAGGACCGTCTTCAGTCTGGTAAAAGCAGCTAGCCTGAGCACATCGCAACATTGTACAGTTCATTATATGTATACACATAGCTAAATACAAGATACGCCGAAATACTGTGGCGTTATTTAGACTAGTATATTTATATTAGTAATAAAGTATATATGGCATAAAGTGTAGTTAATAAGGTAAACCTTACGTTTAGGGGAGGCAGCTCCGATGACCTTGATCTTCACATATGTTGTCGGGAACAACATTCTGAACAACTTTTGTCATTATAACTACCCGGTGCTCGGTCTTAGTTTTCGAGATATTTGCGAAAAACTATTATTTAAATGCTGAATAAAATTCTCATTTTGAAGTATTCACAATTTCGCATGCGTGGTCGGGCCGGCCTAACGGCCGGCCCTCTCCGCCCCTCCCCCAACTAACCCTAACTAATTCTGATTATCAAAAATTATGCGATCAGAATTAGTTAGGGTTAGTAGGTGGGGGGGCGTAGAGGGCCGGCCGCTAGGCCGGCCCGACCACGCATGCGAAAGTCCAGAAGTAGTCTTTCAAAATTGAAAGCTCACCCTATATAGAGTGACACTCTGTTCTGATCCCCACAATGTGTTTACAAACAGAAAATAAACAGATGCCGCCCCGGGGAACAGGCTCACGTTGCCACGGAGCTTGGAAGAATACGTAAAATTCAATACAGTATTAGCAATAGTTTTTCGCAAATATCTCGAAAACTAAGACCGAGCACCGGGTAGTTGTAATGACAAAAGTTGTTCAGAATGTTGTCTTTAACAACATATGTGAAGATCAAGGTCATCGGAGCTGCCTCCCCTAAACGTAAGGTTTACCGTTAATAAAATAACGTATCCACACATAAAGACATTTCCAACAACCTAATGTTTGATCTCCATTTTAACAAAACGTTAGTTACGAAAGGTTACGATAAATCCTCCGAGTCTCACCAATTGAGGAAAATGCCGTCGTCAAAGACATCCTATCCGAGTATTAAATCAAACAATAATAAATGTCCTATACTTCGTCTCACGTAAGAAGGTACCTGTTCCCGCATTTGAACCGTGGTGACGCAGAAGAGATGCGCGGTCATAGGTGGGTCATAGGAGTGCGACTAGGAGATTAGCCAATGAACGAGTTCCGTAGGTGTCATATGCGCAGTAAAGTCTTGAATTCGTCCTTTTTCGAGGTACATACCTTCTTACGTGGGACGAAGTATAAATCATTTCAAGGAAAATAGTCTCGATATTTTCTCAAGAAAAAATATTTAAACAAGAAACCCCAGCAACCACATGTTACCAAACAAAATGGCGTCGTTGAAGAGATCAGACGCATAAGCATCTCGGCTCAACTTGAAGTAACAAAATGAATTCGAGAGGAAACTGGGCGTTACATCGACCCGGATGCTTAGATTAATTATTTTTTCAGTCCTTTTTCGCCTCGGCGAGGTGTGCAGGCGCGCGCGGGCGCGTACTTTCTAGCAGAAGAACCGTGGATGTTAACCTCGTCACGGTCAAACTTCCGCGAAGAAATTCAGCCGGCGCGGCGCGGCGTGGCAGTTAGAAAGGTAATAAGTAAGCGACGGCAAGGAAAGTCCGTTGGAAATGATAGAGTGAGGTAAGACTAGGCCGATGCATTACATTTAACGCGATGCTATTACTGTATAAGTACGTGAAAGTTGGCTCCCTGCTCGGCGCGGCGGGCCCCGCTGTAACCGGGGATGCTACGCTTCAGTGGCCAGCCTCCGATCCGGGAACAAGCCTCTTTCCGCCATTTTGCCTCGCAATGTCGCCGATTCTTTCAACGAGAGAAGAAATTGCCCACGGGAGATCTATAAATAAGAGGCTCGACGGAGATCATTCCATCGCGGCGTCATCGAAATTTATAGAAACACTCGCCGCATCCGCAACCACCATCTTCTTATCTACCCTGATGTTTCAAAATTAAATGCTTATCTAACAAAACGTGGTCTTTGATTTTCTTTCTGAGGTACGTAGATTTAAATAGCCCGTGCTTGTTGTAAAAAATGATTTCGTGTAAAAAAAAAATTTTTTTTTTATATGAATTTTCTCACACAACTCACCGAGCATCAGAAATTAATTTATACATTGAAGAGACAAAAGTAGAAACTACAGGAGGATACGGTAAAAAGCAACGTTAGCTCGTCTCCCCCAATTAACGGTTTCGATTTCCAATTCCCATGTCAGAAATAATTGATGAAGTTGCATAATTCCCGTTTTCGCGTAAGGTGTCTCAGTTTTTTTTTCATCGTTAACCGAATCCGCGCTTCCTGAACGACCACCTGGATACCCAGAAGGAAGCGAGGATCGATCTTCCAGCGATTTACGCAACTTTGCGCCGGGAAAGGACTCGTGGATCGCGATGCTACAGAAGGAACGCGGAGATCTGCGAATTTTTTTAGCCAATGGACGACGAACTGTAAGTGAGTTCGTTGATTTCTGGATCCCGGAAGTGGTGCGTCAGAAGCGTTCGACCCGGCGTAATGTATGTCCATAAATTCCTGGGCCGGGTACGTATCACGTGTCGTAGCCGAAAAAAAAAAAACGGTTCCGTCTAACGTTCGTGGGTAAACATAACAGTACCGTAACAGCCTAATTCACCTCCCAAGAATAGGGAACACCGTTAGCCGCGGCGCGGCGGCCGCTTTGTCAAATTTACTGACGCCCATCCTTCACCGATCGAATCCGTTTCTTTCGAATGGGACCACGACTTAAATGGCCCCGCATAGTGTCAAACCATAAGTTTGCACAGTCACTTATCGAACAGTTGTCCGTGAAATAGCGGATTTTTTTGTTATATTTCGCAAGTTAACGCCTCCTAGCTGGCGATTTTTCACTTTCGTAAAACTGAAAGCGGTTGCAGACTGTGCTGTGCTCTTCAAGTATGTTTGATCTATTACACTTCGAGTATCTTTTGGTTGCAGAAGAGCTACGACTCTGCTGTGTTGCTTAAGTCTGCGGTTATAGTGGAGCGGCGAGCAGCGATGATAGCGGCGCGGTGAGCAGCGCGATGGAAACAAACCGATATAATTAAATGAAAAAGAAAAAGATAGAAAAAGTAGTATGTTTTTGTTACTTTTTTCTATCTTTTTCTTTTTCATTTAATTACATCTGTTTGTTTCCATCGCGCTGCTCACTGCGCCGCTATCATCGCTGCTCGCCGCTCCACTATAACCGTACCCTTAGGTATGTTTTTACCGAGTCTCTTTAACCTCTTTGTGTGACCAGTATAGAATTAAATGAATTGCTATCTACGTCAAAATTGTACAATTATTGAAGAGCGCGTGATTAATAAAGTATTTGAAAATTCTTAACATCCCCACACTTTACCTACCGGAAGCCTATTAATTAATACGTTTCTCAATGTCTCAGCAATATGCAGCAGACCTCGATAATTTTTTTTTTAATAATAATTTCAAGACAAACTAGTATATTATAGTAAATAAAACAATTTTTTGAACAGTTTATCGAGAAATCTTCAACCATTGATCATTGATATTAGAAAAACTATTGAAAAATTTCTGATAAAATAAAAAACAAATAATAATTTCAAGAGAAGCTAGTACATTATAGTAATTTAAAAAAATTTGTTGAACAGTTTATCGAGAAATCTTCAACCATTGATCATTGATATTAGAAAAACTATTAGAAAACTTCTGATAAAATAAAGAAAATAAATAAATGCTCTATATGGTAATTAATATACATATGCTCATATAATTCGTATAGCGATCATATTCACGATTTCGATCGAACAATTTCTGCCAGGTAATGTAATTAAATATCAGGGGGTCCTTTCTGGTGATTTTCTCAATTTTGGGAACTTCGCCGGGCCAGGAGAGATCGCGGAACGCCTAATTGGTGTTCACAGACTATCAAGACAGTGGCCTTGATCTATCGCGTAACGTTACGTCGCACGGAACGGTACAGAACCCGTTTCGGGTCTGTCCCGTTACGTCCACTGACGAGGAACCTGGTGTTTCACGTAACAACGGGCCTTTTGGTGGGAGGCAAACGAAATCTTTCGTCGCCGACCGGACCGTTCCTTCGATCTCCTTTGAACGCGTAACTGTAAAGACTGCCATTGAAGGCACTTTCGGAACTGGGTTTCGACGATGGGAGGATTCGGATGACTGCATTCGAATTTAATAAGGGCCGTTGCATTTCAGTATCCTCTTTCTGGCCACTCGAGACATTTAAAGATTCAATCCTCCGAGCAGACTTTGATCTTTGGTTCCATTGAAACTAAACGGTTTAAGCAGGCCTTTCGGGCTGATGGAAGTCAGAAATTAATAGAGTGCAGATTTTATACATTTATGACAAAAATGGGTACGTACAATTTAAAGCAGTGGATATATTAAAAAGATTTGAGAACATCAATGAATTGGTTTCAACTTATCAGATAATTCACCCTTTGCACTCGGAGATATATCAACTCGAAAATTAAACATTTCTTCCGACCTAAAATAATTCCATTCTATATGATTTATTTCATTTTATGGATATGAAATTGATATAATATACCTTATAGAATACTTAAACGTTTACTAATTGATTACATACGAACATATTTAACAATGTAAATAATACTTTAAATAATGGTACAGCAATGTTTAATGATGCCTCAAAAACGCCACTCGAGTGCTAAGGGTTAAAAGACGAAATTATATTTGTTTCTACATGTATAATAAGTTACTAAACATTCAAGTATTGTGAAATTTTAATGTGGAATATCGATCGCAACTGTGCGACACTTTAACGAAAATGATTTCGGCGCTGGGTTCGATCCGAAACTACACTAAGAAGCCTACTTGCAGAAATTTATCGATTTACGTTTCGATGTACATTGAGATCATCCTCAGAATCGAATGATTGCGTCTGTGGAAAACAGGTTTATAAGTGAAAATGTCAAAAGAATTTGATATTGAATAATGGTTTAAAATTAATCAAAAAGTCATACTAACTGGCTATGTCATTAGAATTGTATATCTATGATGTATACAGTATGTATAAACTGCGAGTGTACAGTATGACGATTGCCGGTAGACCGAAGTAAACGGTAAACACGACGAGGCACAGGGACGTTGAAAAAAAATGTGCGGTATATAAAGTGACAAACATAGTATTTGGTGGTGACATTTGAAACTTTTCAAAAGAGCGAAAACACAACAATTTGCAAAAACCTCAAAAAACCGCCGTACACCAGCGGATTATCGGTGGTAATTTTAATCATTGACATTCAATATGAAAAAAAGACAATAAAACCTGAAGAGGTTAAAGTTCAAGTATTGTGTAAATATAAAGTTGCAGAATGCAAATATTCGAGATCGGAAGAAATGTTTGATGTAGCTCCGAGAGCAATGGGTTAATTTGCCCTAGGAGTCCAGATGGTTTCGCGTGGTCTAAAATTTCTGATAGACCCCAGAGACTGGTAGCATCCACAGAATAAAACGTCCCTGACATTAGGCTCGATCAGCGATTCCTGGACCGCTGCGCTGGTCTCTGTCCTCGTTTCTGTTTAGTCGCAGCGCGCGCCGCGCCGGTTTCGGCGTGGTCGCGTGACATAATTTTGGAATAAAAGACAGGCGATCCGACGCGACGGGACGGCGCGGCGGGGAGAGGCCGGGTGTCATTTTGTGGGTCACGTTGATGACGTGTACGTGCGGCCGGTGTGTAACGGGACAATTTGTGCGCTGCCATGCCACCGGTACGCTCCGGTGGGTGTCAGCGGCGCTGACAGTGGCCTGGGTGGGGGCAAAACGAGGGTAATGTAGGTCAGTAAATGTATAGCCACCACTTTCTCCAGGACCGTTCGAAAACTGGCTCCGCTCCCCCTTCTCCCTCCATCCTCTCTTTCTCTCTCTCTCTCTCTCTCTCTCTCTCTCTCTCTCTCTCTCTCTGTCTCTCTCTTTCTCTCTCTCGTGGTTCCTCCTTGATGAACGTAACGGGACAACCTCGAAACGGGTTCCGTACCGTTTCTTGGCGACCAGACGGAAACTGGGCGGAGCAAGGACATTGGTGCTCTTTCTTGAGCCTTGCCGGAAGTCCGATTGATCGCGAGGATCTAGGAATATGTACCTTGTTATTTGGAATGGTGGAGTGTAGAGGATTCTGCAAGGTTGATAGTCTTTGAGCATTTGAATGCTGTGTAGGGATGGTAACAGAACGATTTATTATAATAGGTATGTACTTATTTCTCATAGTTATCTTCGATAGAAAGTGTTCTCAAGAATTCTTTTTGTATTATACATCGCCTACCACGCTTGGATCGAACTCCACATCTGAATTTGCAAGGATGGCAGAACGATTTATTACAATATATTTTGACAGGTTAGTGTTAATGAAATACAGAAAAATTACAATTAACAGTAAAGTAAATGCTTCCTTGGCGAGAGTACGCTTTATTTCGGATGGTTCCTGTGAATGCGGAGCAGAGGCTCAAGACCTTAATCATGTTATCTGGCAATGTCCAGAATATGATTCAGGACGAGGGCATTTGTTTGAACTGCTCGTCAATCGAAAAAACTACCGTCCCTACATTATTAACTTCTTTCTAAGCGTGCGAGACATTACAGCGTTAATTTTTATTTTTAACTTTCTCAAAAAATGTAAGATTCGCATTTAGCGTTCATGTTAATTTAGCTTAGTATAACGAGTACTTAGTATACACTTCATTGTAAATTGTAAAGTGTTATACTAATGTATGCTATATAAACCATACACGGTTTAGGGCATTAATAAATAAATAAATAAATTGATAGTAAAGGTCTGCTTGTAGATAAAATTGATCTAAACGGGTCACATACACAGAGGACGCGAAATGTTTTTTCGATCGAATGAGATTTTCAGAGAGCAACCGGCGCGGCGCGGCGAAGGATGAGCGTAACTCGAAAGGTTGCGAATGGAGGCGTCCGCGAATGGTAGCGACGAGTGGCAGAGCAACAAGGCCCATTAGAAATGTCAAAGAGAGGATCGACGAGTGGCGTTTCACTATTTCGATCTTTAGGTTCTCCGTCGTCGGTGCCGTTCCAATCGACCGTTTAGCCGATACCGTACGCCGCGGGTTTCATAACTCGATTAAGTAACGCGCCTACCGCGAAGCGAGAAAATAATGCCAAGGCTCTCTCCGTATCGTTGCTGCGATAGAGGCGAAGATAACGGTCCGCATAGTTATTAAAATCAATTCCTGGGAGCATTCGGCTGCGTGTCGACGAACGAAACGTTCTCGGCTTGGTCCTGGATCGATTTGGTCCTGCTGGTTCACTAAAAATCAAATGCATATTCAAATTTTAACTGTACGATTGAAATGTACATTTTGAATAGTAGAATTCGGATTTAAATATCAACCTCTAAATTATAAATTAAGATTCGAACCTTTGAATGAAAACTTCGCGAAATAAAAATGGACTGTACATGTACATACAGAGTTATCGTTTCCACAATCGATGTGTCGTCACGAGGTTATAGTGCACGGTGACCCGTCGTTGGCGGATTTACATAAGCGCCGCGCCGCTGATGGCAGATTGCAGTTTGATGCCCGATTGTTGTGACGTTCGCTCGATCCCAACAGCGGCGAACGACGAATCGCCGAAGGACATCATCGCGTTATCCAGGATCGATGTCGAGATTCTGAATTCCAGGTGTCGCAACCCAGGGCTTTTGTAATCGGGTATTTTTCCGTGGCGCGGCCAGGCCAGCTTCCCGATTATCGTCAGCATCGTCCTCGATGATGTAACGGTCCTGCAATCGCCCTTGACCACGTTTCTTTTCTTTTTTCATATCTGGCTGCCCATTGCACCGGATACGACACACTTTTTCCTCCTCTTTTCTTTCTTCGAACCGGGGGACGTCCTCCTCTTTGACGCCGTCTCGTGGTCCTCCGCATCTTTTTTTATTTCGCGATGCAAATAACTCCTTTATCGGCCACCTGGAGCGTTCATGATCCGGGGAAAAAGGTGTATCCCAGCGACGATTTAACCCTTTGCGATTTAATCACCGTCGCGTTGCGTCGCAACCGCCATCCTCTTTTTATTCGCTCACCACCGCGCCGCGCCAGGGTAATTTATCTGGACCTCTCCGATTTTCCGAGCCCGCGAGCCCCTCGTCTGATTGCCCGTCAGTCGACGATCACTTTTTTAGGTTGATACTCTGCTTCACACTTCGCTAGCAGTTCATAGTTCTCATTTTTCTTCGCTATTAACAGTTCGATTTCAACGGCCAAAAGCCGATTTTAAAAATTTGACATAAATTTTAAATATTTTTGTTGCTTGAGTTAGTTGAATATCCGAGGAACAATCTCGCACCATTCGTTTTCCCATTCATCTATCAATAAACCACTGAAATTTGTCGGAAGTTTGATATTCTGTTATACGCTTCCATTTCTCAACGAATTCACCTGTTAATAATGTTTACCTTATTTACATAAATTAAATAGATTTTTGTTATATAGAAGTTTTTTATACTTTTAAGAGAATTTCACTTTTGTACTACATTTTTGTAGTTATTAATATTTAAAGATAATCAACGATTCAGTTACTTTTTTATGATTCTAAAACTTTGGTAATGATTTTGTTATACTTTGGGGTGAGTCCCGGTGTTCATGTCTATGCCATTGTGTTCTTTGAAGTTTTTTTATTAAGATGCAAGAAAAATTGGTTCCGACTACGTCCAACTCCGTGTTTTATAGTTAATCTATGAAAAAATGGCCATCGAAAATTGCAGCATTTCTCACATACCTGCATGTTCGCATCTGTTATATCTCCGTAAAGTAATAAGTACTTACTAAGGAATTATTTGAAGGAATTGTTTAACTCATAAACGATCATTGTATGCTGTAGAATACTATGCATAGATCTTTGTCTCTATTTGTTTATTGCATTTAGTTGAATCAGTCAGTTTACGCTGAAAAGTCGAAAAAATTACATTTGTATGAATATCACTTAATGAACATACTTAATTTCAGTGATGAAAAATAGATACAAAATTCTTGGCCTGAGAATACTTCCTCCTTATCTGATGTCGTGCCTTCTTCTTCTTCGTATTCTTCTTCCTCTTCTTCCTCATTATCATCATTATCATCATCATCATCATCATCATCATCATCTTCTTCTTCTTTTGATGCTTGTTATTCTTCAGCTTGTTCTTCTTGATGGATGTTCAGAAGGTAGTATTAATTCCAATGTCTCGCTTAAAAAGGGGTTTGATTTTTTCTTCCTAATCTGTCTCATACTGGATATCAGAGGATCGGAACATAAACATCTCGCGAGTTCGTAATCTAAATAGTTCCTTCGATGGCTCTCGTAGTATTACAGAGCCTCAGCATCACCAAAGAACAAGCGGGTGGAAAATGCATACTTTTCGCCATGGCTATACATATATTTGTTAAAAACAGCATTCTTCGTAATAAGTATTCTAAAAAGATATTTTAAATGTAAATGATTATACTTTTCGATAATGTACTTAAAATAAACGAATAACGTAAAAATATTGAGTATTCTTTGTAATAAGTATTTTAAAAAGATATTTTAAATGTAAATGATTATATTTTTCGATAGTGTACATAAAATAGACGAATAGCGTCAAAATATTGATTATAATCCGTAGTACTTGATTGAAAAATAGCAACAAACTCTACAATCCGATACGCTCCTCTTTGTGGACAGATTTTGCACTCAAATCATCTATTTTTGCAAAAACGATATATAGTACAAACAGTAGAAATATCAAGTTTTAAATAGCTGTTTATTTTGAATTTTGAAATAGCTGTAGCCGCTGAAATCGGTGAAATAAAAACTCGGTCTAATGTTTCTTAAATGTACAATACATTCGAAAACGATGGTATTAATTAAAGTTATTAAAAACTCTCGTTGCAATAAGCGTTCAAAGATCAAACTTTTTCAGATATCATTTTTCACCGAAAAAATTCCTTTTCTTCGTAACGATGTCCTGGAAAATCTACTGAACATTATGTGCCTAATTTTTTTTATGAATAATGTATATCTATGTTGAGAACGCGCCAGGAACTAAAAATTATTGTTCATAATTTATTATAAAAAAAAATACTTAGTGAACTAACGAAAATCGTCAAAGTTTTTCACCTTTGACAAGAGATAAAGTTGAAAGTTGTGTGGAGTTGACTGATCTAACAAAGTGGAACATTTTTAGCAACATCTCCTCTAAAAGATCCTGCAAAGTTTACTGTCCATTTTAATCCACTTTGGAAATTATGACGATTTAAAGCGTCATCGCTTGACACGCAATTCTGCGGCGATTCGCGTCGCACGAGACTCATTGACGACCACTCAGCGGTTCCTAAGAGTGTAAAGACCTAACCCAGACCTATCTTATGAATTTTTTTATATTATACAACTATTGATAAACAATCGAACTTCTTGCTAGCTCGGTTGAATCATTTCTATTTGAGAGATCATAGCATCAGCATCACAGCATAGCATCACAGCAGTTTTCCCATATTGGAAACCTGTATTTTATCTTTGTTAAATAGAATTATTCTATAGATTTTTGTTTATTAATAGGTAAATATAATTATAAGCCGCAAATCCGTATGGTTAATTGATTATAGTCGGTAACTGTCTAAAATATAATACTTATTTTTGTTCAAATATTTGTAATTTTTTTAATTAGACAGTAATAACACGTTTTTGTTATTTCATTAATTGTAAAAAATTCCTCAATTCAAAAATTATTGATTACTCTTGTTTGAAAGCCTGAACAGCCAGTTTTCAATTATTATTGATTATTCGTACGATTTTTCAGACATTGCCGGTGGTGTGACAAAAAAATGTTTCCTACAAAAAGTAATCAGTAGTCAGTCTTCTACAAATTTCAATATAAAAAATTTAAAGAATTTGTTTTTTTCAATAAAAAGTTGAGGTCACCTTGATTTATCACTATATTTATCACTACATATTTTTTATTTAATAACATTATAGGTGACGCCAAGACGAATCCATCGACCTATTTAATGTGGTCTTTAAGTTTTGAAATAATGCTAAAATAGGCGTGAACAGCTAAATCGTCATTCTGGCCCACTGTGCGACGCGCCGCGCCGCGCCGCGCCAGTTTTGCTCGGTCATCGTTTCTCTTCGGAATAGAGCGAGACAGAAGGAATCCGCGGAAAAACGAGGTTCGCCCGGAAAAATGGGAGGAAAGAGAGGCAGAGAGGAAAGAGGAAGACGGATCAATCGGATGGGTGTTCGCGTTCACCGCAAGAGAAAGTGGCGAACCGGTGGAATGGCGTCGCGCGGCAGGGAGAGTAGCCAAGAACTTCTAACTTTACGTCGACTCTCCTGGCGGCCGACCTCGAATACCGTCGTGGTTCAATGTCCGTCGACGAAACACTGAAACGCTCTGTTTTCCCGGCAATTGATTCGGTAAACAATGGATTCCCATTGGCAATTTCAAAGATACACAGCAGCGGATCGTCATCCAATCAGAATGGACAACGTACATTCTAACATTGCAACGAAGTACTTCTTTACTCATTACCATGTTGAAGTGTGTTGACGCTTATCGTCTATAACAATTTTGGAGGTCGTTCGGGTAGGTTGCGAGACCTTTTAAAAATTTTTAGGAACGATGAAATGGTTGTAGAGCTTATACATGACTTGTGGAGTCCAGGAAAAATTATAGGAGCTTCCAAAAAATGTAGTATCGACAAAAAGACTCCAAAAGATAAAGAAGCACTTATAGAGTCTGGAAAAAAATTGTGAGATCTTTTATGAAGAAATATTAAAAACATTTTTCTCACTTTTCAGTCACCGTTTTTCTACATCTGCTTGGAAACAAAGTTGAGAGAAGTGCTCTAGAAACCACTTTCTAAATTGTAATACCTCGGAGAGTGCATCTTACAATTTATAATTCCTTGATCGCTACACTGATTTGTTCTTAACTTCATCTTCCTTAATTAAAACGTCTCGCCCAATGAATTTTTATTTCTCTAGACATTTTACAGGTCGTTTGAATCATTTAAAATTCTACAGGTTTTCCGCTTTTTAATTCAAATTCTGATTCTCAACTAACATTTTATCCATCAGCGACCACTTCTCGATCAATTTCTCAATGGCAATAGCAAATTTCCTTCATAAATCACCGATTAAACCACATAAAATTTAATCGTGTCTGTCGAAACCATTAATTACGAGAAAATTATTAACCTTCTTTAAGACACACCGCAGTTTGTGGAAAAACCTATTAACAGACTCCCATCAGATAAAGTATTGAAACTGCTCGCCGCACAGGCCTTTAAAACCGTTCTAATCCACATAAAACCGCCTTTCATAGCAACTTCCCATTTCACAATTGATTACGCAGCAGAAACATAACAATCATCGCAACCTGTTCAACCTCGCATGACTCAAACCAGATTGTGCACGTTCTCAAAAGCATGATTGCGCGATCTCGGATTCCAAATAGCAAACACCGTTTTCATCCTAATTATTCGTTCCCACGAAACAGCGCGCATTACGACGATCAGGATCGTTCCCAGTGAATCATCTGGGACAGATGACTCCCCCGATCCTCCTCTACCGTCATCGTCATCGAATTGGCGCCGTTATCGTCTCCGCTGACCTGTCCATCCTCCGCGGCGATTATGTCACAGCTTCGGTTTCCGTTGCGAACGATAAATGCGAACTGGAACATGAATTACTGTGACCCAGATCCGATAATCGGGATGTGTTCGATAGCGTCGATCTCGGTGAATCGTTGTAGAACCGATCGAGAGGATCGCGAGAAGGTTTCTACGAGTGAAAGCACGAGATCTCGCAAGAAAATCCAGTCGTCGCGTCGCGTCGTTGCGTCTTTTTTCCCTAGGTGACCACACACTTTCCCCTCGGTCTCGAGATCATGCTCGGAAACCTCCTCGATCATTCCTCTCGACGTTATCCCACAATTTTTAACCTTTCCGGCAGGTACCAAATCGATTTTTCCTAATTTTTATACGACTCACGATTTTCTTTTTAAATATGTTTTGTGGCTGAACTGCAAATGATATGTTAATGGTTTTTATTCAAGATCGTTTGTCAATTTTCTGCCCATTTTTTCCATGCAATTGCTCAAAAACCAAAATTCAAGACTGGATCTTCGCACGACGCCAGGGTGGCGTCATTGGTCTTGACGATGTAAACGACGTATTTCGGTGGTTGTCGAGCAGAAAATTTTTTCTTAAACAGTATTAATACAACATTATACCTCTATTTAACTTTTGTCTGAATTTTTCAAAGCAAATTAAATATTAGTTTCGTAAGCGTAGAGAAAATTGCACTCTTTCTTTGGTGCATTACCATGGCAGAATATGTATTACGGGACCGGAAGCGGTTAAATTGCCACTGCAATGTCGCCGCCCACGGCCAAGACCTTCGATCTCGCTGAAAACGCGGCCAGGATCGAAAAGCGAGAAAGGAGCGATGACGTGCGTGAAACATGTCCGCGATCGAGGTCGACGCGATTTATATATAGTGTGCGACGATTCCCCGAGGTTACCTAATCTTTATTTTCAGTAAAATTCTACGTGTCTTCGTCTCGGGGGAGAGTTCAGACCGGGGCGGGGGATCGATCTCTCATGCGAAAGGACCTACATTCCGCGATCTAAATTCTCGCGGCGACGGCGACGCGACGCGACGCGACGCGACGCGACGCCACGCGACGGTATTGTTCCACGTCCGCGTCGATATTTCGGAAACGGGCCACCGGGCAAATCCCACGACCGATACCGGAGTAAATCGAACACGAAAATAGATGGCCCGAACGTGTCCAAAGGCTTTCAAACAAAGGAGATCGAGCACCGAGACAAAGAGATCCAGCTATTATCCTATGCTCGCGCCGAGACGCGCGCGTTCTTTAGTGTCGCGAATGATTCAGCCCAAGGGATTTATGATCGATAGCTCGAGCTACTTTCGATCCGTAAATCTTCTCTGAAGCGTTAAGTAGTTGTTTCTGATCTAATTTGCAGTGACTGTGATTTTCGGAGCACATTTTTGTACGACTGTAATAGATTTTTGGGAACATTGAGGCTGCAAGTTTGTTTCTTTTGTTATGGACACTATGATCGCATAAATTTTATGGTTTCATTAAAAAAATAATTACTGTGTACCTTCCCAGATAGCACACGATGTCCATTTTACGTCCGTTTTAGGAATGAAAGTATTACGTCCTAAAGAGACGTCTTTAAGACGTCTTAAAGACGACTTTTTCAGGCCGTCGTTTTAACGTCTTAAAGACGTCTTTTTCGAGGCTAATGAATGACTTCAATTTTCTGCAGATGTCATGAAAGAGACTACTTTACTGTACAATGACTAAACTACTTTTTCTAAGTTTTGCTATTACTTGGCATGATAAAAAAAATTTTAAAACTCACTTTTTTTAACTTTGTCACCTGAGCTCGTTTATAAAATTTTATCGAAATCAGCATCGACGTTGTTATGAGTTACAAACAATTAAAGATCGCGAAAATCGCAGCTTTCTCACGATTTTTAACATTTTCGACCGATAACTAGTTGGTTTCCAAAAATTACAATTGTTTGAAGTGACAAAAAAAAAGACTAGTCTACCATTAAAAAGTTAAGAAACGTGAGTATTTTTCTTTTTCTTGTCACTCCAACTAATTGCAATTTTTTAGCCATTGTTTGTAGAATTTTTTTCAGATTTTTAAGTCCTCGACGTCGTAGTTAAAAAAATAAAAAAAACCGATTTTTTCGACGTTTTTTGCGCGAAAAACTAAGCTAACTTTAAAATTGTCACGTTTTATTTGTTCTATAAGTTTATTAGAAAAATTAAAAAATGAAACCAACTTGATCAGTATTTCTACTGCGTCAGCGCATTACATCTGAAAGTATATTAACCATGTTTGCAACAGCCCAATTGTGTCAGCGCGTTAGGCGGTCGACTGTCAAGCTGCGTATACTACGTTTGCGCTCGGCACACATCTACTTTTTTTAAATCTTTTAAACGTCGTCTTAAAGTCGTCTAAAAGGCGTCCAAAAGTTGTCTAGAAGTCGTCTTAAAGACGTCTTTCAGATGTACAGTTTTGTAACATAGGCCGTACAGAAGACGTTCGGAGGCCGTTCGGAAGACGTTCCTGGGACATTCAAGACGTCTTTGTGCTATCTGGGAATTGCAGCTGATTCAATATTCAGAACAAGATTTACATTCAACAAAGTCGAAACTAATTGAATCCGTCACTTGTGCTTAAGCAAATAAGTAATGACATGCTTCCTCTACGTCGTGAATGATTTAGCCCAAGGGATTTACGAGCGAGGGTTCGGGAACAGGCTTCCTTTGATTCGGAAATCTTCACTGCAGCTTGAAGTAGGCATTTTCTGTCTAATATACATATAACAATCGTACACTTTATTACATATTTTTAATAATGTACTACTACACGCCTAGATGGTTCGCGAACATGAAGATTGAAAAGATTACTCTTACAATAAAAAGTTTTCAGTTTTACAGAATCGATTAAATTCGTCACGATATCACAGAAGAAAATTCATAACCTGATAAAAATTCATCGAACAGACTCTTCAAGATTTAATTAGGCGCAATTACCTCGTGTCTTACGAAGACAAATAAACAATGGATCGATTGCGCAACAGGCAAACGTTATTCCGGATGGTTAATCTCGATAACTTCCTTCGAAACACTCGAGAGGAATCAAGAAATGATGTAATCGTTCAAGCAACACGTTAATAGACATTCGTAACGAAGCACGTGGTTCCCGACTGCTTCCGAAGTTTTGGACTATCGTAGTAATCATTATCTCATAAGACGCCAGAATATCGAAGACTATGTACTTTGATCCTGTTATCGGAACTATCTGAATGTAAAAATACCTGTGCACGAAGATAGCAGATCGAGGGGACAAAATGGGAATTAATCATGATTAATTGATTGTTCGGTAATGAGAATGCTGGCTACGGTGAATTAAAGTTGTGGAGGCATATCTAGGTTTCCTTAGGTTCGATTTTATCGTGCCACGACCCAAATATTTGCCGCCCCCCTATTATCTAATCTGTTTAAACGGTTGCTTATTATGTAATCATTGTAATCGCGTAATACCATCACCATACTCGTTTCATTAATTCGGTTATTTAGGAAGACTCCTTAAAAGTCAATTAAACAATGAATCCAAATTCCCTCGGTAATTGTCTCAGATCACACAACTGAAACTAAACATAGAGCTGGCAAAAAGGAGCCAAAGATAGGGCTCCCAGAATGGGACGAAAAATCACAAAAAAATTTCTTCTTGACAAATTGGGTCTACGGTGAGTCGTTCTAATACATACTTGGAAAATTTTGAGAATAATTCAAGCAAAGTAAACAGAATTTGAACCTAGGGCTGCCAAAATGGGTTAAAGATAGGGCTCCTGAGATTGGACAAGTAATAGTAAATCAATTTTCTCTGGACAGATCGGGCCCCAGATGGGTCGCCCCAGCAGTTAGAGGAGGTAACGAGGATAATTCAGGCGACATGACAGGCGAAATACAGGCCACGATTAGAAAGGCCGGTCGAGTTGATGGCTTGCGCGGAACAACATTGTACGGCTGCGGGTTGCTTCGTTGCTCTTTCGCGCGTCGTTCCGTCTAGTTTTCAGTGAAGTAGGCCTCGTCGCTGCCTACTATCGTGCCACTTGACCCCGATACACCGTCGTGCCAGTTCTCTTTCGCCACGGCATGGCATCCTTCGTCCTTTCCCTCCCCACCAGCCGCAGAATTTCGCGAGCCCCGGAATATCGAGAACTCCATCGACTACGTTCCTCTTTGCAGTAATTAATCAGGAAAGTTTTCCTTGATTCTTCAATTAGATCCTAAGTGGTCCATTTAGATTGCTGTTCGTATTCTAATGTTTTCACTGTTTTAAATTACAAAGTGACAGAAAAAATAGTTGCAATTTTCGATCTAGTCTTCAATCTGCCCACCAATGTCCAATCATGTCCATTCACAAGCTTTCCCAAGTAAGGCTAAGGTGATTCGCTAATCTCCTCTCTGGGTTCTAAGGCATTGTTCCCTTAAATCGGTGCATCCTACGAGCACATAAACGCCGGATGTCGGTGTGTATCACCGTTCCAGGTGGACAATGTCAGCCTCGCCCACGCGTTTCCCTCGGTTCTCTTACCGACGCGAAATTTCTCTTCGCGTTCGCGCCAAGTGCATTCCCACGTTTCCACCAAGATAAAGGCCTAGGTTAGCTCACCGGTCGCTGTGGGTTATCATCGGAGTCTGGTAATTAATTTTTTTGCCGCATTCTTTAGCCGATGTCGCTTCTTACTTACAACTTCTGGCCGTGCAAGATGATCCGTTGGTGTCCGAGTAAAGTGACTTGTTAAAGATTATGCACATTATATACATATAATATATTTGCAGTATGTGTACAAAGTATTCGTACACCTTTTAAAAACGAATAACTTTTTCAATTTCGACCCATCAACTTGATTTTTTTTCGGAGGGAAAAGTGGAGGTCACGATTTTTAAATTTTTATCTGTGCCTGTAATGAAAATTTATAAGATGCCTCTGGTAGGTATAAATAAGTTATATACATGTACAAAGTTTCATCGAAATCGATCAAGGTTGTTATGAAATATAAATGATTGAAAATAGCAAAGCTTTTTTATGCGTCAACCGATTTCAATGAAACTTTGTACATGTGTATAACTTGTTTAGATTTACGAAATACACGTTTGAAATTTTCATTACAGGCACAGATAAAAAATTTAAAAATCGTGACGTTTACTTTTCCCTCCGCAATTTCGGCCAATAACTATTTATTATAAAAAAGAATTATTTACACATTAGCTAGTTTATTTACTATTATAATACGTTAATTATTTACACGATAGCTGTTGGGGCGAATTTTGAAAAAGTTATTCGTTTTTAAAAGGAGTACGAATACTTTGTACACCCAGTGTACGTGTTTGGAAACACAATAACAATAGTATAAACTCTGAACAAACACGTGCACGTCTTTTTCATGAATTAATGTAAGAAACTCGGAATCTAACGTTAACAGCTAAATGGTTAAATTATTTTCGCCTTCAGCAGCAAGCATACGACGCGTGTCGTTGCACCGGGCTCGAATGACACGTTGCATTGCTCAGCATGACCCGATTTCCGATGATTTCGACAGGATCTCGAGGGCCGCAGCCCATCGGAACCCGATGGCTCGGTAGATATGCGTGAACCGTGTAAATAGAAGGCACGCAACGCGTGTGCAACCCTGTCGGCCAGCTCACTCGATGGCAATGAACTCGCGGCTAGTTTCGAAATCGCAACCGCCGCGCCGCGCCGCGCCGCGCCGCGCCGATGCGTAATTCACGCACCTCCCTCTCTCCTCTTTCTCTTTCTCTCTTCCCTACCGTTAAGCTCGTGTAACACGGACGATGATATACACCTTGTACAAATCAGCCGTTGCCGTGGAATTTCGAGAGTGCCGGCCGTGGGACTCTCTCGAACAACTTTCGAAGACATTGAACCCCGAATGGGACGTGCCTCGTTTCTGGCCACTGTGCCGAATTCAAGTTCAGGGCCAGACCACCACTGGCCTTGTTACCAGCGTTTTAAACCTTGTCCTGTCGCGATTCAACAGGAATCGAGCTCGTTGGGAAATTTGATCATGCGTATGGAGGCTGTGGAAATTGCTGCGGAGATGTTGTATACACTCTGCAGGAGATAATACAAAATTTTGGGACTGATGAGAACACTGCGGGACCGGAGGAACATTTGTTTGGACCTGTGAAAAAATTGTGGGACCGAGTAAATGACTGGGACTCTTAACAACATTTGTAGAACCTAACAAAAATTACAGGACCCATAACAATTGGGACCGAGGGAAAAATCATGGAATTTATGAAACACTGGCTAGAGTCTGTAAAAAAATTGTAGGACCGATGGAAATACTGTAGAACCCAAGAAACAATTGTTGAACCTTCTTGGATCTAAGAAAAAATTGTAGGATCCAATGAAAAATATTTGGACGGAATACACTGTGGGGCACATGGAAATCATTTTCTCGAGATCGATGTGCCAGAACCGTGATGAATCGACCGAGCGTGATCGTCTCAAGCAATTTTACGATTCCGGGAATGTTGCTCGGAGCCCCGTGTTTCACCGTCGTCGTTGAACTTGAACCGTCGAGCTTGTTCGAGACACTGGTTGGGACTCTCTCTGGAGACGAGGAGAGGAGAGGCTCTTCCAGGTTTACTCCACTTTCACCTTGCAACGATGTCCCGCGGAATCCGGGCCCGGCTTTTCACATTCTTCTTTTTCCGTCTTTATTTTTCTCGCGGCCGGTCGGTTTCGTTCGTTTCGTTGCAGTCGCTCTCGCGATCGGATATGACGTGAAAATCGCGCCGGTGCAGAGCGTCGGTTTCACGTTCGAGATCAAAACTTTCTCCGCGCGGCGGGGGAGAGGACCCGGTGTTGCATGCGCCGATAGAGCCGGACGAATGCGCTTCGAGTCGGAAGTGGGTCGTCGCAGTGAAAACGTCCGCCGATCGATTATCGGAATACCGGACGACGATCGTGACCGCCACGTGGCCCTCTTTCCACAGGAAGATCCGAGCCGATCCGACGTACTCCGATCGGACGACTGTGGATTTTGACACTGATGAACCGAGGCACGCCGATCTTGGTGCCTGGTCCACCAATCTTGCCGAGTAGACTGCCGATCTTCATGCAAAATGGAAATTGTCTGTACCGATTATAAGAGGCACAAGCCTTTCTTTAATAATACCGATCTGATCCGGCGTCGTATTGTGATCGTTTCTATCGGTAGACTTAGTACTTTGACTATACTGAACCTAGACATACCGATCTTGAAAGACTGGACTACCGATCTAGATGACTACACTACCGATCTTCATGCAAAATCATCCAATTGTTCTAATGTCTTCGCAGTTTCGTATTTGACCATGTTTACCAGAAACGAGTAAAATCGGCAGTCCAGTATATAACAATCTTACAAAAAATAAAAATTACTCCAACAGTGCATTATACAGCAAGAGAAGTTGCAGCTCGTGTCCCCATCGGAACGAAGCGCACCGTCACTATCGATCATCGTCGGAACCATCGAATTCTCGACTCTCGGTCGTGTTTTCCTCTCCCAGGATAATGATACCATTACCGGGGCTCGATCGGGGACATACTCGGTAAAAATCCCGGGAGAAATGGAAAAAAGACTTTCTCCGCGGTGGTGTGCTCGCAGCCTCGCTCTCGTGTTTCTCCTCGCAACAGGTAATCTCTCCTTTTCCACCGCGTGGTGTAGGTAACTGTCTGGTAATATCGTTGCAGGAGCGCACACGAGCGCGTTCGCGCGAATTAGTCGCGATGAAAGTGCGGCGGATATATAATCATTTAGGTAATCGCTGTGAGACAATCTCCGTGGCGTGGGGAGCGAGAGACGAGGAGAAAATGATCGGTGCCGGTGCCGGTGCCGGTGCCGGTGCCGGTGCCACGGCCAAGGAAAATCGCGGGCGCTTTCGCGAGACTATACGGAGAAGAATCGGCGAAGGCGGTTTCGTGACGGGAAGCCGGTTATCGTGCCGTTCCCCTCGCAGATTTCTAATCTCGGTCCACCGAACTACCTCTCACACCCCCAACCTACCTTCGCACCCACCAAACTGATCGTAGGAAAGCTGTTAGCTGGCATTATCGCGAAACTGGTTCGAGGTTAGGTCTAGGTTAAATTTTTCTAGTTTTCTACTTTTATTTTCTTTCCTAGATTTGTTATGCGATGCTTTCCCTTCCTTGTTATCATTATCCTGACAAAGGAAAACACGAGGTAAAGTTTCTGATGCAGTATTCTAATGCATTGTGGGAGGAAATTTCGTA
This sequence comes from Lasioglossum lativentre, assembly GCA_916610255.1. Lineage (NCBI taxonomy): Eukaryota > Metazoa > Arthropoda > Insecta > Hymenoptera > Halictidae > Lasioglossum > Lasioglossum lativentre. The sequence continues at coordinate 17,771,312 of OU744359.1, read as the reverse complement.
GGTTGTATCGTTTTGGTAAATAATGGTAATTATTAGACTACGGATTTTATTTTATGCCATTTTGTGCCATCTCGTCTCTGCCATTCTTCCATTATTGAATAAGTTGTTCTACTTTTACGAGTTCTATAGTGGCAGTAAATGCGTCGATAAATTTTTTAGTACAAAGTCTAAGAAGACAAAACCTTCTAAGCTGCCACTAAAGTAACAGCCACAATAAATCTCGTCTCTGATATTTTTCCATTATTAAGTAAGTTCTATGCAACTTTTACGTTGTCTGTAGCGGCTGTAAACGCGTCGATAAATTTTTCAACCGATTTCTAAACAAGCCGCGACGAACGGAGAAGCGGACTCCGACAAAAACGGAAGCGATTCGGAGAAGAAACGTTCTCCCCCGCCATCTTGGTACGACACCGTTTCTAATCTCCGTTTCGCTGGCAGCCGAGCAACAAATCGGCAAAACGTTCACCGACTGGTCCCGATTCGCCGGACCGAGTCGGATATCCGACGGCCTCTCACTTCGGATATCTCTTCTCGCCGCGATTACCCAAGTGGTTATACGTCCGCTGTGCACTTTCATCGCTTACCGGTCCGGTGTTACCCGAGAATTACTCCGGCAGTTACTGCAAGTTGCACCAATAGGAACCGTCCGGGATTTGCGGAGAAAGGGGAGAGAAAGGGGAGAAAGAGGCTATGGGGAACAGAGACGGAGCGGTGCGGAGCGGCGCGGCGCGACGGCGCGGCGCAGCGGAAAGAGAACCTTCCCCTTTCTCTTCTCGATGGAATAGAATTCACAATCTCCTTGAGATTTATCTTGCCCGTTTCCAATCAGACGCGATCTTTGCCCGTTTCTTTTATTATTATTATTATATTCAACGGTGCTATTTGTTGGGCATTAAATAACGAGTCCCGGAGGCCTTCTCCTTTCTCTTGAATGCACTATCTCTTTGCGACTAGAATGATCGTTGGAGATGCAGACGTCCATTTCATTTCTGTGGCTGTTCTCGATACGTTCGTTGCTTCTACAATTCCTCAACCATCTTTAAAAATTTATTTTTATTCTGATACACAATAGATCCTCGGTTATCACATTTAAAAATTCACCTACACTATGTTCAACATAATTTGTTCTATGTCAATGAAAAAGACACATTTAATGTTTAAAAAATGTATTAAGAACACATTCAACAATGTTTCATCCGTTATTTGACTCCACGGAAAAGCAAAAGACACATTCAGTATTTCATTCTGCGTCTCATAATTTTAGCCCCAGATAGCACAAAGACGTCTGTTGTCGGACGAACGTCTTCCGAACAGCCTCCGAACGTCTTGTGAACGGCTTATGTTACAAAACTGTACGTCTTAAAGACGTCTTTAAAACATTTTTTTTTTCACAAACATTCATAAACTTGCTTTTCCGCAGACGCATTCACTCGATTCTGAGGATGATCTCGAAGTAGATCGAAACGTAAATCGATATAATTTTTTGCAAATAGGCTATCTCAGTGTAGTTTTTGATCGAACCCAACGCCAAAATCATTTTCGTTTAAATTGTTGTACAATTACGATCGATATTTCACACCAAAATTTAGAAAAAGTAATTTACTAATTGTCCAGTAAAGTAGTTTCTTTCATAACATCTCCAAAAAATTAAAATCATTTATTAGCCTCGAAAAGACGTCTCATTTGAGACGTTCAAACGACGTCTCGAAAAACGTCGTTTTTAAGACGTCTTAAAGACGTCTTTTTAGGACGTAAGACTTTCAGTTCTAAAATGGGCGTAAAATGGACGTCCGACAGACGTCGTGTGCACTCTGGGAGGAGACCAAAATGGACGTTCTCCATTGAAGGGTTGCTCGACAGTCAAGGACATTATTAAAAATCATTAGCCACAACAATTACTATCATACCGCCTAACATCATTCGAAGCTCTCAATCTCCTTCAACAAATATTGCAACCTCAAATTTCTCTTTCCCTGCAAAATTACAGTTTTTCAGGCCCCGTCGGAGAAAGTAATCAACAATTACCGAACCTATAATCCTCGGGCATTAGGAGATCGAAACGTCAGACAGCACGTAACCGAATTAAGCCCGTCGATCTCCGGAACGACGATGATCGTGGTCGGATCTATGAATCCTTGTTTCATCGGTTGCTGGTTGGAAAGCGCTCCTCCCTCGTTAGCGGCGCGGCTGTGTAATTGAAATTTCAATGAACAGGAGAAACGTGCAGTAGAAACTCGCCGGGAAGGTCGGTCGATTAAAACTGGAGAGAAAAGAGAGGCGTCCCGCGCGACTTTCGAGGGATTTTCACTCGCGGCCGTTCATCGAGCGAACAATGCATCGCCGCGCCGGGGACGATTAGGCGCGGCCTCGTTAGGGGGACGCGTTAATTTCCCGCGGACCGATGCAATGGTAGACGTTACGAGGGGAACTCGCGGGACAAAACGAACGATCTCGGACCAGCCACACACACGTGGGAGACACGGTTTCTTTTTTCCATTCTGTCCATATCGCGGCCGATGGAAAGCTGGAACTTTCATGAAAGTGCATCGCGTGCTGTTACGCGGACCACGGGGCACGGGGAGCCTCGAGTGTAGTGAAACGGGGTGGAAGGGGCCCGCGGACGTACCGCTCCTGCTCCGATCGATTCTCGAAGCGATCCTTCATCCTAGAGGATTTTTTAGAGCGCCGGATGACCCCTACTTTCGATATCTTCGACTCCTTTCATGGAGAATCGGAGGATTTGATGGTGATGTCTATTTTATTGTGTAATTGTTAGAGCACTGTTAAGGTGTCGAATTTTTGAAAATTTAAGAGGGGGGGCGTCACTGTAGAACGTTTGTAGAATTTTTTCAGCAGTAATATATATTTCTAAATAAATCTAAATAAACATCGTGTCATCAATTTTTTCGAATAATTGAGAGGAGAACCACGAGCTAGTTCCACGATCTCTAACTTCCGGTTTCGACGTACCCGCAACGATTTTGAAATGACTTCTTTAACGATTGACTTAAGCGATTTCAAATTATAAAATGTACCGTCAAGATAACTCTTTTGAGGTAGGATAACATGTAAACACTTCTGACAAAGCGCAGGGTGACAATCACTTCATGATTGATTGCTAATTGGATGTTCGTCGATAGATTTATTTTTATCGATCGTTCGCCCGATCGATTTCGAAATTTGCCAGACGAATGGACGTGACGCTACGCGAGTCGGAAGCGATCGAAAGAGAAAGAGAAAGGTGAAGTGCACGCAGCCTGCGCCGGTGTGCACGTCCGGAGAAGAAAGTGCAACGACGATGACGTCTTCGCTTACCTAGCGATGGGAACGATTCTCTCCTTTCACGGGGCCCCGGTAACAATGCAAACATTGAAGTCCTTAAATCGTAAATCGCGAAACAGCGTTTCACGTTAATTCCACTGTAATTACTTTCCTTCATTAAAAAATAAGAAAAAAAGAGACTACTGTTCTCTCTGGTAACCTAACGTGACACAATAGAACGCTCTATGAAATTAAAGCACGCCTCTTCATAGACATCGTACGTTCGCATTAAACATGAACATACGTAACCCATCTCTAATTACTACTTTTCTATCTATTCTAGTTTCCAGTTCAAATAAACATTCAAAGAAAATAAAAAGTTTAGTGTCGAATTAAATTATACGTCTCGAGAAAGTTCTTTTATTGGCTTTTGTTCGATTGAAAATTATACCGATTTTATGTATAAGAAGTCTGTAGTGTGGTGATTTTTTAAAATGAACAAATGACAATGTAATCGATGTAAAATGTTACAGAGTATTCACTTGAAGAACGACACACTTCAGTTGGAGTATTCAAGCTGATTATCAAGTTCGACGAGTGCTGACAAGCACTTGGATGAACAAGTGTGCTATCTGGCAAACATTTCCAACTGCAATTGTCAATTGTTTTGCTGACTGTCAGCTCTCTCCTGATAGCGTTGAACAAATACCATAGAAGTCTATCTCACCATAAGTTTCCCATTAACAACCGCTTCATTTGACACCTGTTTTATGCAACAGATCAAACTCACAATTTAATGACTGCATTAGTCGAACAAAACGTACAAAGTAAAAATGAATTTTTTACTTTACCCTTTAGTTTAAAAAAAATCAGCTAACTATATTTTTATCGTCTAATATGGAGACAGATTTTCGCCCCTTAATTGTGAACATTTGCAAATTATAAACACGTGTTAAATATTATTTTCGAGAATTGTCTGCAAGGTGAATTTATAAAAAATGGTGAGACCAGTTTGAGTGTATGAAAGTTGGCAGTGGAACAGTATGGTTTTTGCAAGTTTAGCGTAGAAGATGGTAGTTTCCTCGAGCTCGGCAGCACTGCTGCGAATCGCTACCCATCGCTACCTGCAATTCCCACCTTCGCCATAGCCTCCGCCACCTTCGAGTGCCTCCTCCTGCCACCTCCATACCTGTTCCCCCCCTCTCTGAGCTCATCGAAACCCTGAAACCACGGGAGAAGAGACCAGACCAGACCTACCTCAACAAGTTCATGCGACCTGCATCGGCGAGCCGAGCCTTATGACCAAGCACTTTACCTACAGAAAATATGTGTCCCGACGAGCCGAGCTTTACGCAACAGCCTCGTCCAGGCGTAAAAATAAATCCAATAGGATTTATTTACCATGGAGAAACCGAGTCACGATTTTCTAAATATTTTCGCTCTGGAAAAACTCTTCTTCAAAAAGTCTTGCGGCAATGTTTGGATATTTATAAACTAATTAATTATTTTGTTATGGAACTTTTACCGACATATTTGTGACATTTTTCTGATTAAAATGAGTCAAAACACGACACTATTCGGAGCGTATTTGTACGATCAATTCACGTTTAAGTGGAACCTCTATTATCCGAACAGTATTAGATGATATTATCTGCAAACATTGTCTGAATATAAAAATTTTCATTTAACACTCAGAAGGTAGAATGGTTTTGACGATAGAAAAATTATGGTTACGTCCGACAATTTCGAGGCAGACGCAGATTACGTTCGGCTTCGGACTTCGTCGGAAGGATCGATCGGATCGACGGGCTAGATCTCGAGGCTAAGTGGAACGTGGTCTATGGTTGTTTTGCTCGCGAATCGTTGGCTCGAATTGCCTGGACCCCGGGGCGGCGGTTTGCAATTCGCGGTTTTAGTGTGTCACGTGAAAGTTACGCCATGCGCATTGGTTCGATTCGCGCGCTCTTTTCCCTGCCCCCTGCCTCTTCCCCTAACGGTTTCGAATTTGCGAAACGAGGCTAACACCGCCGGAAAAATCGCGACTACGCCTCGCTTAGAAAGTTGACCGCGAACGCGATCGGATCCTAACCTCCGGCGATAGTCGCCAGCCCCATTTTCATTCATATCCTGAACGACTATCCTACGCCGCGCCGCGCCGCGCCGACGCGACGCGACTGCGTTTCACACTGGGATTATTGCCAGTGCAGAATCGCTCGCGAATTCGAGCCTTTTCTCCTCGATTGGTCCACGACATGTCAATACTTTCTGCGATACACGAATCGACAGCTGTCTCGATCAACTTTCGAATCGATTCGCAATTTTTATGTCGAGAAACTGAGGCATAAAATTTGATTCTCTGGGCTGGCAGATTCTATAGGGTTAAATTTTTCAATGATTTGCATGTTGGATGTTTTTGCTGATTTTTGGAGTCACGCGTTCATGAGAATTCGCAATGTAGACTTTTAGAAAGCACAAACATACCAAAATTTGAATTCCAGATTTCCTGATGTCGCAATGCTTAAGAATTCGCTATCTACATATATTTTCTTCAATGGAAATTTAAATTTTCGATTTTTTTTAAGTGACGCGTTTATCAGAATTCGGAATGTACACTTTCTGAAAGCACAAATACAAAAAAATTTGAACATCAATTTTTCTGAAGTCATAACTCCACTAATCATACTTAAAATTTATATATTTTCTTAAAGCACAAAAACATATGCAAAATTTAAATTCTAGATTTTTTCAAGCTACAATCTTTTTGCTAATGATTCTGTAATTTCCAAATGTTTACTGTTTTATATTCCCATTTGTTTCCCCGTTTTTATATTGTAGAAATAACTGAATGACAGGAATCATGTTGATAAAAGAGAGGAGCATGATTACCACGTTACAAGCGAGTTCTAAATATAATTTTTGCTGATCTCGGCGTCGCGTAACGCACACAATCCCGAGTCAGTTCCGGAACAAAGTCCAAGGAGGTTAACAATGCTTCCCGTAACGTTTCAACAATATCTCGTAAATCCAAGACGAGAAAACAGAGTGGCATCGACATACTTACGCTTCCCGCCCCCGAGCACGCGTGTTAATTATTATCGAATTCGATTGTTTTCCCGCTTTCGTTCATACCCTCCCGTGCTAAAACTTCGTTAACGCACGGTCATTAAACGGGAACAATGAACAGTAAACGCGAATCGAGTAATAAAATTGACCCGTGATGCTATCGACGAGTTTTTCGATACGCATAATTGCTGCTCGGGGAAATTAGGGCGGAAACATGACTATAATCTGCAAATTTATTATTTTGGTGCGGAAGTTCTATTGTATTTGTTGTTGTTCTGTTTTGAAGCTTTCAAAGTTTCAAACATTTTACTTCGGAGCATTCAAATTTTCAATATTCTACTTCAGAGTTTTCGAATTCTCAATATTTTACTTCAGAGTTTTCGAATTAATATTTAATATTTTACTTCGGAGCGTTTGAGTTTTCAATATTTTACTTCACAGCTTTCGAATTCTCAATATTTTACTTGGGAGATTTTACTTCAGACCTTTCGAATTTTCAATTACCGGTCACAAACTTCATTAAATTAAAGAGTAGTCCACGAATCGATTAAACATTTAATTATATTAGGAAACTGACGCTTAAAGCGAACATTCCCAAGAAGTTAAATACCAAACTGGTTCGACGATTTTTATGGTTTAAACGCTCAGTGCCCGTCAATCAAGATTCCTCAAGTCTCCCAGACCACATTTTACCAGCAAATCCGAACAAAAAACAAATCTAGTAATTCTACTCTATTAAAAGGCGTACTAAAACTTAAACGAACGCTTTTATATGTATATAGCTATTGAAGAAGTTCATTGATTTCCACGATTTAGATGCTTAACGTCCGTCAATCAAGACTCTAAGCAGGTCTTCTACCCCACATTTTACTATGGAACCCTAACAAAAACGGATTCCAGTAATTCATTGAGAGACTAATACTTTTTGCTTCTAAGAATCTAAATATCAATTAGTTCACCGATTCCCATGACTCTAATAATTCCCATTAATTAATCGATCAATGAAGATTCCTAAGGAGGTCTTCTGGTTCAGAGCGTCATCTTGTGGGCCTTTCTAGATTCATAAGGGAAACAAAGATCCACAATTTTCTTATTGCAGTAATCGAAGACGAGGTTCAATTTGAGAGAACTGGCACAAGAGGAGCGAAGATCGGTTGCGCAACGCGATCATGGTCGGAGGATCCGCGGTTCGTTCATAAGTTTCGAGCAGCGGCCTTCGTGGAAAATAGGCCAGTCGATACACTGAGATAACAATTACGGCCGATACGATAGTTTCTTGAACGAGGCAGGCTGAGAAGCGCGCGAGTCGTCGTGCTTCGAGACCGATGCTAATCGAGACCGATACTAATTATGTAACGGAACGGTGGTGTGTAGATCGCAAGGCCTACCACGTGCCACAACCTACGATCTCTTAAATCAATCGTCGGGACACAATCGTTCCATAACAACGACACCGGTTCTCGCCGTGGCGTGGCGTGAAGTGGCGTGGCGTGTTACACGTGACAATCGAGCGGAATCCGCTGGAAAAAAATGCACTCGTTGAGTCGCCGTGAACTGATTTGTTAGTAATCGGAGCCGACTGCCCCATAAATCTAGATCGTGTAACGGAGATGTAATAAATGGACTGCTCGGGACTTTACGCGACTTTTTCTGGACGAGTTGCCAGCGCAGATAAGCTGCCGTTCAAGGATCCCGCGGATTTTTCTTCGTTTACCGCGTAGACTATTTTCAGTTCGCGATTTTTTCGGCGTTCTAATCGGTTTTATTGTCTTCGTAGTGCAAGAAAATCGACCACCAAATAGTCTACGAATTTATATTTTATTTATATATTGTTATTATTAGAAAAATTATATTGTAGTTAATTTCATTATGAGCTCAATTAGAAACCAAAATTAACCGAAGCAGTGAAACGACGACTCATTAATTAGTAGACTGCGGATCTTCACGCAAAATACAAATTTTCTGAGCCGATTGCAAGACAGAAATTAAACAGAAGTGAATGTTGTCTTTTAACGTATCTGTTTCGACTAACTATAAAAGGTACATTATGCAGACAAGTTTTTAAACGTTCTTAATATCATTCGAACGAGACTGAATGTTTTCGCAGGTTCAAAGACGTTGACAGTGACCCCGGTGACGCTTCTTAACGACCTCTCGTAAAATTGAGGAGAGGAAACACACATCCTCGTTCGCTCACCAATGATTATCGAATTCGATTGTTTAAAAGTAACGATGCTGCTTTACGCGTAAGCAGTGCATGATCCTGCACGACAATTAAACGTGAACAATGGACAGTTAACACAAATTAGGTAATAAAACCGTGACGAAGTGAGTGCGCTTTTGGTAAACACATCGTTTATTGCGAATGACAAAGTATAAATGATGCTCGATAATGCAATAACTTGAAATACACAATTTTTCAGACGTTCATACAATATTTAAAAGTAAATATTGAGGTTACAGTGAATAAAGGACACTTCGCTGCGCAGTTGCTATGCGCATCTCGCGTGGTACGCCATCTTCAGTACAGAATTAAAAGGTGTACACTGAAAACTAACGAACCTTTCCGAATTTATTGTGACCAGTGTAACGAACTAATCTTTTTAAAATTGTACAACAATTTCCCTGCATTATTGAAGTAACCGAAACAAATTTTTTCCTGTTAAATGTAATTTAAAGATTTCAAGTTATGTACTTAATGCTTTATATTCTGCTGTACCTATACTACTAATGTGTAACTGTGCGATGTTAGAATGTATATCAGATCGTATGTTAATACCAATGTATACCTTTATAACCCCCTATGGGGAGTTCCATTTAAGCTTTCAATAAAAAAAAAATAAAAAGCCCCAGAAATTACATCCTTAAAAATTCCGTCAGCAGCAAAAATGGAGGAAGAATCTTGTCTGAGACGTTCGAAGGTTCGTAGGAGGATTCGCAATGGGTCCGGAGGTCGTGTTGAATCGCCAGTGATTTAATTCACTTGCGAGAGACCGGATGAATCAACGTTCGGCCGATAACCGGTCTCGTAATCTGCTGGTTGCGAGGCTCGGTTTCATCACCGGTGTGTGCGAGTGTGTGTGACGGTACACGAAATGTTTTCTGTTATTGGAATCTCCCGGCGAGAACTATGATTGGGGAGTTAGGGGGGCAGGTCTGTGGTTTCATTAGGGAATTGTTTATCGGCGATTAGACCCGCGGTACGCGATACCAGCAACGCCGTTCTACAAAACGATCGTTTATCATCGGCCAGAGCGCGATTAGAGGAAGACGTAACGCTCGGTTACGTTGCGTCACCGATAGCGCGTAAGTAACTACACACATATACTACAGCACTCGTGCCGGAGAGCTACGACGAGCTCCCTGGTGGAGCCATGAATGTGATCTAATCGTGGGCTTAGCAAATAGACGCGATAACGTTGCGTGCAACGATCGACGGACTGCCTTCAACAACGATTCGAGCCTGATTCAAGGCATTCGCTGAAACGGCTGATTGTCGGCTGACGTCGGAAACGAAATGACCACTACATTGACGTCTGCTGATTCTTTCCGCGAAAACAATCTTCCTTCGTCTTGGAAAATTTCCGGCGAGCCTACGATTTGTCTGGTTCGTCGCTGATCTTTCCCGGTTGAGTTCAGATTGGTTTCGTTCTTGATTTCATTAGTTCTATTCAGACCTGTAAATTTGTTAACTCTCAATGCAAAAAATCAGCAAGCAAAATATAAAACAGAGATTAGAATTATTCCACTTATTAGAATTATTAGAGCAACAAATCAATTTCTATTTGGTTCTTGATTCTTACAATTGATATAAACAATTGTTATTTTCCATAAAGATCTGCAGTCCAATTATAATAATTGGATTAGTTGCAATTTGTCTGTTTCATCACTGATCTTCCTTCAAAGCTGGCTTGCGAGGAGACGTATCTCACTGGGTCGTCTATCTGCTTTTTTGGTCGAGAGATCGCGAGATCGAAATAAGGGATAGTAGCTTCTAATATTAGGCAGAGATGGATAAGATTCGTACGAAGAGATTCGCGGTTGAAGATCGATAGTACATGAAAGAGGAATTCAGCTGGCGACCTAAATATTTTTCTATCGCGATATGTTCCCCAGAGTTGGATGCATTAATCCTCAAAATGGCGACCTCCCATTGCCATCTTGATACTGTGAGAATTATTAAATATTTGTTAAAAATATTCAGATTAAGAAGGACAGGAATCTGATTATGCGACTCTTATGCGACTCTTCTCCTGACATAACCGCCGCTTAACCAGAAATTAGAGCGATTATCTCTCTCGCTACCTAATCTCGGAGGAATGTCGAAACTCGCGAGTATTTAAAAAAGAAATGGAACTCATACTGATTCACATACTGATTCACTTGGACACACAGAGGTCGTCCGATCGGACAGATAAAGAATTGCAATATTCATCCTCGAGAGAAATAGAGAACGAAGACTGCACGTGTAAGCGCATTAAATGTTGCACAGCATTGATCGACTGTTACCGGGCTGATAAGGACGTTTGCGAACAGACGCTGATTATCATCGTCGATAAGCCTGTTTGAGGTGACATTAGACTGCGTCTGGCACGCTAATTGCGCAATCAATTTCGTTAATCCATCCGCGTTCTGTTGAAATCCGCTTTTGTAGGCCGAACCAGCTGAAAAAATTGTTTCCTGGGCATGTAATTTGCGTTTCTGTGCAACGCCTGAGACATCAATTCTCTGACACATCCTGCACGACATAAATGACATAAACCTGTCTCGGTCTCGATGGAAACGAACCTAACCGGGTTCGAGGAAATTCGATTATGGCCTCCCGGTTTCCGCGTCTGGAAACTGCAATTATTGCAATCTTCGTGTTAACTAAGTGGAAAATGTGTTGACAGTTGTGCAACTTGCTGAGGGAGATACATAATAATGTTTTGGTAAGTGAGAAAAAACTGAGTGGAGAGACAATATTGGCCTTTGAGGACGAATGGTTATTACTGTACATATACAGGGTGGTCCGTTTAAATAAGGCCACCCAAATATCTCTTCAGGTTATTGTGATGCAAAAAATATTTGTTCCGTAATGTGCATGGTGTCAATGGATCAAATATCTGGCACGAATATTTTTTTCCGAAGGTCATTTTTTTCGGAGTTATCAAGGTCATCGATGTTTGTTTATACATAACTACATTTTTTTTTACCGCATCGTCTAACTGATGGAAAAATACATTCAGATATGTATAATAACATGACCTTGAAATGACCTTGATCTTCGAAAATTAAAGTTTTACCTAGAACTGATGTCGAATATCTTCGGCCACGACTTCTGAACCTATGAATGCGAATAAAATATCTTTTATCACACTACGAATATCGATCAACAGATGTGTGTGTGTGTGTTAACTGTTAAAACAACACTCATGTTCTCTTAAGTTATCATCAGAGATGTTCAAAATGGTGTCCTTCACGTTGATACATTTTCTGAAACGTGCAATGACCGACTGTACAGATCTTTCAATTGTTTCGGAATTAATATCAGCACAATCTCTAACTATTCGGTTCTTCATATCCTCTGGTGTAGTTGGTCGTTCATTAGAAACTAATTGTTTCAATTTTCCCCACAAAAAAAGTCCATTGGTGTGGGGTCTGGTGAACGCGGTGGCCATCATACAACTCCGGTACGACCAATCCATCGATTTGGAAATTTTAAATCCAAAATTGGTTTGACAAGGCCTGTGGAATGAGCCGGACAACCGCCATGCTGATATCACATTCTTAAACGGATATCTAGTGGTATATCATGTACAAGCATTTGTAGCTCATTTTGCAAGAATGTTCCATACTTTTCTCCATTTAAAGTACCGTTTATGAAATAACGACCAATTATTTGATTATTTAACATGTCACACCAGACATTTACACTCCACTGTGGACTGTCAATTGACCAATAATGCATGTTTCTTAGATTTAGCTGTCCATGGTTGGGGAAAGACGCTTCATCAATAAATAGTACTCTTATAAAAAATGGTTCGTCAGTTTCGTATTGCTGCAAACCCCACCGAGAAAAATTCATACGATTTACAAAATCTGTTCCGTGAAGGTCCTGATGTAACGATATATGATAGGAATGAAATTTTTCTACTTTAAATATCCGTGTTATGCTTGTTTTGGAAATGCCACTTTCACGCTCGAGTTGTCTTAAACTCACATGTGGATTTTCGTTAACTTTATCTAGAATAGTTATTTTGCTTCTTTCGTTCGTAACAATTCTGGTTCTTACACGCTTTTTCACAATAGTACCAGTTTCACGGAAATTACTGATCACCTTTGCATAAGTACAACGTGATGGACAATTATGGTCTGGAAATTTATCTTTGTACGTTCGAACTGCTTCCCTTAAACAATGTAAATGAATACTATATCAACTTTCTCTTCAATTGAGTAATTCATTTCAAAGAGCACTTCGATACACGGATAGATAAATTGAAACTGATCGGGATTTCAAACCGTTAGGTATCATCAGTATTGCGACAGTAAACATGTTTATTTACATTCACGCTCTTGATGTAGAGTCTTGGTCAAAGCCTACGATCTCGATAGACATCAGTTCTAGGTAAAACTTCAATTTTCGAAGATCAAGGTTATTTCAAGGTCATGTTATTATACATATCTGAATGTATTTTTCCATCAGTTACACGATGCGGTAAAAAAAAAATGTAGTTATGTATAAACAAACATCGATGACCTTGATAACTCCGAAAAAAATGACCTTCGGAAAAAAATATTCGTGCCAGATATTTGGTCCATTGACACCATGCACATTACGCAACAAATATTTTTTGCATCACAAGAACCTGAATAGATATGTATTTAGGTGGCCTTATTTAAACGGACCATCCTGTATAAATAATTTAGTAATGTGACAATAAAGATTAATTATACATAATAATTAGACTGCGGATTTTTATGCAAAATAAAAATTTTCTGCATAATGTAAGATTGTACTAATTCAGATTTCGTAGAACTGTTAATTATAATAGGTGATTCCAAGCAATTATTTTTATACTTTCAATAATTGTTAAAAGTGTTCGAGATAACATTTTTTTTTTTAAATCGCACTATTTTATAAAATTGACAACGGAGCACTTCTCCGCAAAATAAATAATATCAGCAGATACGATGCTGCCACGTATGATTAAGAGGATAATTAACGTTCTCTTGTTTGCTACTCGATGTAGAATGGCTACAAATTGTTGCTCGGTCGGTTCGCGCAGCAAAAATGCGTCTTTCGCGGCTCGTTTATTTCGGTGCAGGCCGACAACGATTGTTTATTTCGGATTCCCTTCGATTCCATGTCCCACTGGTCTACTCACCGGCTAATTCTATTGTTACATAAATACGACAATGGCCGTGGCGACATAAAAGGAAGTCGTGCACGGTGGACGGTGCCTATTTCCGGCCTCGAAGTCCGTCTTCGACTTCGATTTTCAGCCGAGTAATTGGGCCGAGCCCGTCGATTTCTCCTGGAATCCTCGCCTCCTCCTTTTCTGTCTCCTTTTTAGAGTCCTTCAATTAGAGTACCGCGCACCGTCATCGCCTCGACGCGACGCCCATCCGATTAGGCGAAAAAATAATCGACCCACAGTCTGCGAATCGAATTCTTCGATCGGACGCTTGCCGTGTAACGCGGTGGCCAGTTTCTCGACTAAAATCTACAATCTTTGTTGTATTGATCGTATATTAATGTATGGAAAATATTGCGAGCGATGTTAAAACAACGTTAAAAAATTTTTAAAAAAACTCTCACTAAAGTATTTTAATAAATTCGACAGCTGTAAAATAAAGAATCTGAAACCGGTGATTCGAGTGTATCACGGACGTGGACGGTGGGAATTTTGGTGTTAATTAATTAGTGGTTATTTGGTGAATCACCGAGAGGCAAGATGGCCTCCAGCAGATCATGGGGAAAACACGCGACAACTTTCCTGTCGGATCGCTCGTTGCTCGAAGAAAGGAACGTTTCGTTGCACGGCAACTGTTCTTCCGGTTGACTCATGGCATTGATAGCGACTCCGAATAATCGGCTTACGTGTCCACCGTCACGTAAAGATCGCCGCAGCTCCGAGCTGACTGCTCTATTTTCTCCTTCGATTCGCTTTATCAATCGTCCCGCTAATGTGCCATCAGCTATCTCCTCGCGGTATTAACTATTCGTTCTGTGAAAATGAAACGCCGATAACCGCTCGTTCGCGGAACGTGCAATCTCGACGCAGCATTGTATAATCTCCTCCTTCGGCGCATTCGGAGACTTTTCACTTACCAGCTACAGGAACACAGTTATTTATTCATTACTTACAAGAACAATTGCTCCATTTGACTCGCAGATCGTGGACAACTTTATCGCAACTGTAAAATGGAGGTTGCTTGGGTTTAGCTACATTCGTAGCTTTATTTATCATTTCTTCTAGACTCGCTATATGTATAGTCTTTCACTTTCAAATTTTTACAAATTTTTGAAGTATTGTACTTTTCTTGACAAATAGCACGATTGTTGTCAATTTTTTTGTTCTTGGATGATCACAGTGACATTCTTTTATCATTTGAATCAGTAATTCAATGTTCTATGAGTAATTAAAGTACTATTTTAATATTGTGGGCTTAGGTTGGGTAAAAATAGAAAAGATCTGGATGATAATGGACTCGTGTTCTGTTCTCTCATATTGTCGAAGAACGTGCAACTTCGCGCAAACAAAATA
Organism: Lasioglossum lativentre; assembly: GCA_916610255.1. Taxonomy (NCBI): domain Eukaryota; kingdom Metazoa; phylum Arthropoda; class Insecta; order Hymenoptera; family Halictidae; genus Lasioglossum; species Lasioglossum lativentre. Next base: position 17,756,238 of record OU744359.1, on the reverse strand, counting down.
TTGTTATTATGACAGAAACACTACTGGAAAAGCACAGAAAACAAAAATCTGGTTCATCTGCTACACCTCGGTGCAAAAATCCCAGTTTCCCCCGATCCTTCTCATTCATGAAATCATAGTTGAAGCTAGGCGACTCGCTAGTGCGGCGCGGCGCGGCGTCGCTAATGCGAGGGACGCTCGCTGAGAATAGCGGTAGCGATTATTAATACGTAACTGTCGTTATCAACGGTTTGCTGAGTGATATAACCAGTAAACATCGATCCGAGCCGTGGAACGACGGTTTTAGATAATTCGTTCGACCGATATCCCTCTTGGAGAAAGAAATGATTCGTGCTTTGTTGCCCGTCGATCGTTGATGCAGGACAGTCCAGGCATGCTCCACGTCTGACAGCCTCCATAGTTAGTGGAGCGATAGTGGCAAGATAAGGTGTCAATGCTCGTGGTAATCGGCGAGCGATTCACTGTGGAGCACTGATTAGAACGTTACGGTCTTCTCGGAAAACCAATTAATTGCTCCCGGGACACGTTACGAGATGCTGCCGCAGTAAATTCTGAATTTTTCAACTCGAATCGTTTCAAAGATTTATTTGTTAATTTAATCGAAATGGCTGAAGAATTGAAGCTGCGTTTAATAAATGGAAATATATTCTTCTCCTTCTAGGAGAAGGATTTTTCCGACTAGATTTCCGAATTTGATCAGCCTGAAATAATTAATTTTGAGAGTTCCAGTGGTTTATTTGATCGCTCCAAAAAATGAATTTTGGAATTTTTTTAAATACCAACGAATTTTCGAGTTTCCCTTGAATCTATTGAATCGATCCATACAAGACGTCGATTAAACGGTTTGAAAATTTGCAACGCAAAGATCGAGCGCCCACGATCGATCGAAGCCCTCGTACCCGATCGTCTCGATTCCACGAGGAGAGAAACATCTTCGTCGAATTATTTTTTTCACTCCTCGTATGGAAAACATCGGCCTTCGTGGCTTGTCCATGAGCCACGGTAGAATTTTCTTTGATCCACGTCACCACTCTATACGATCGCTGTAATAGATACCACCTGCGCGATATTTCAATCGGCGAACAACCGATCGTCATTTCAGGCGATTGTTTTCCCTTTCCTTCCTCGAAACTGACCGGCGCGATGCGTCAGATTTTTCAAGAACGATCCTGCGAACGGCTGCGAGTCATTGTTGCATGAATCTGCTGCTTGGCTGTTTCATAAAACGTGTTACAACTTTGTTAATTATTTTAAGGAGAACGACCTCCGATTACTAGTTTGTTATTAATTGCTACCTATTTTATAAAAAGAATGGCTGCCTACAGTGACATAATTGAATTCTTCAAGTCAGACCAAACTCTTCGTCGAACAAACTGAAACCTCATCATTAACTTCCACATTATTTCATCAAGACAGTCCCCTGGAGGATCGAAATCGTCTGAGCCATCTCCTCATCATTTCAGCCTCCAAAGCTGGTCGGTTCACAAGGGTCAAACTAGGAAATTCGACGTGCCGCTTCCTCCTCGACCGGGTCTGCCAAAAATAGCGGGTATAGTTACGCAAGGGATCGGCAGCTGGCATGAACGGTACGCGCGATTGGAAATCGGCCCGAAACTCGGTGACGCCAGCCGAGTGGGTGTCGCGAGGAGACAGAGAGGAAAACGGCGCCGGAGAAAGAGAGAGATAGAGGGAGAGAGGAGAGGAGATAATCGCGGAACGCGAATTCCACGCCGCGCCGCCTTGCACGAACGCGAGCAATGTCGACCGATTGTGTCACACGCAGCACTGACCTCGCGCACTTCGACAGCCTTGCGCCCGCGTCGCGACGCGACGCTTTTTGCCAGCGAGTGTCACGATCCGGACGCGTGCTGTCGCCGTGGATTTTTCTCCTGTCGCCTTTTAGAATCGCTCCCCCCTGTAATACCCTCTCCCTATTTCCTTTTTTTGTTCTTTAATTGTCAACCCAGCCGTTATCGATCGATCTCGGTAACATTGCTCGGGCAGAAATTGTCGTCGATGATCTTATCGTCTCGAAAAGTTCCAATGACGCACAAAGGAATGATTAACTCTTTATGGACAATATTATTTTGACTCAAGTTCGGTCGCTTCAATCTACCTTTTTTTATACAAGATTTTTATACAGGATAAAACCCAGATACCGCACGACGTATTAAAGACGTCCATTTTACGTCCATTTTAGGACTGAAAGTCTTACGTCCTAAAAAGACGTCTTCAGGATGTCTTAAAGACGACTATTTCGGGACGTTGTTTGAACTTCTCAAATGAGACGTCTTAAAGACGTCTTTCTCGAGGTTAATAAATGACTTGAATTTTTTGGAGATGTTATGAAAGAGACTACTTTACTGTACAATGATTAACCCACTTTTTAAACAAATTTTTAAACTCACATTTTTAAACTTTGTTATTTGAGCTTATTTATAAAATTTCATCGAAATCAGCATCGACGTTGTTAGGAGTTACAAACAATTAAAGATCGCGAAAATCGCAGCTTTCTCACGATTTCTAACATTTTCGACCGATAACGAGTTGGTTTCCAAAAATTGCAATTGTTCACATTAAAAATTTTTAATAGTTAAGAAACGTGAGTATTTTTCTTTTTCTTGTCACTCCAACTAATAGCAATTTTTTAAAACAGTTTTGTAGCCATTGTTTATAAATTTTTTTCAGATTTTTACGTCTGCGACGTCGTAGTTAAAAAAAAACCGATTTTTTCCACGTTTTTTGCGCGAAAAACTAAGCTAACCTTAAAATTGTTACGTTTTATCTTCTCTATAAGTTTATTAGGCACGATAAACCTTGAACATTTCACAGGAAAAATTAAAAAATGAAATCATCTTGATCAGTATTTCTACTGGGTCGGCGCAATACATCTAAAAGTATTAAGCATGTTTATAACAGCCTGGTTGGGTCAGCGCGTTAGGTGGTCGAATGGGGTTTTTTCTTTATGTTAACTTTTTCCCCAACTGCAATCCCCACAAGACTGACTAGAGATAAGCAGCGTACTCTATAGACCATAAGTTAGTAATCCTAAGATAACGCCAAAGAAGCCTAGCTATAAATTATGCCTACGAGCATCAAATAGCTATCCACCGCAATATTAGGTAGGTATATTTTTTTTCTATGTTTATTATTGTAACCTAATATGCAAGACTGTACCTGAACGTAATAATAAACATGTTTCACAAAAGTTAGGAGGTCGACTGTCAAGCTGCGTATACTAGGTTCGCGCTCGGCACGCGTCTACTTTTTTTTAATCTTTTAAAAGTCGTCTTAAAGTCGTCTTAAATACGTCTTAAAGTCGTCTAAAAAGTCGTCTTTAAGACGTACAGTTTTGTAACATAAGCCGTTCAGCAGACGTACGGAGGCCGTTCGGAAGACGTTCGTGGGACATTCAAGACGTCTTGAAGACGACTTTGTGCTATCTGGGATAAAATTGTCTACAGTTACTTGTTTCATAAATTTGAAACTCTGTAAAGGTGAAACATGGGTCCGTTTTGACCCCGAGTGTCAAAATCCTGGTTCAGTCGGTCAGTTCTGAGCAGCTGCGATTTTATCTTCGATCTTTCTGTTTCTGGACGCAACGTCTGACGCAACCCGCTGAGAAAACCGATGCTGGACGCTTCTCAGATAGCCTAGCCGGTTCAATTAAGCATTCCATTGTTCCGGCATTATTGGAATCTTACGATCATCCTTGTAATCGCACCTGGATATCGTTACGTCAGCCCCCTGAGCAATCAGGCACCGATGCGCGGATCTATCTCCCGTTGTTCCGCTAATCCTCGGTCGCGTACCGTTCGAGGATCTATGACGACCGTTATTGTCCGTTTCAACCGTGGCCGGGCCGCCGCGCCGCGCCGCGCCGCGCCGCGCCGGGGAGCTTCTCGGAATGCCTGAGCTAATTCTCAATCATAATCGCGAGGAATCATTCGCTGGAGAAGCTGTTCTATCACTCTCCCAGGCTTGAACACCTGTTTATTCCACTTCGTATGATGCCGTCCATCGTATCATTCTAGGAGGTGATGTGTGGACGGCGGTTCTTGGAATATTTTGGACGCTTTGGAACTTTCGAAATTTTTTGGGCTCCACAAAACTTTTGAGGGTTCAGAAATGTCCATGAGTTTTTAAGGCAACTTTCAATATTTCTAATTTACGATTATTGAGATTGTACAGATGCATCCATGAGGAATTATTCGTCAGATTTATTTCTTTGGGTATATACAATTTAAAAAATGGGTAAAAAATTGGACTGTTACATACTTGTTTTTTTTATAAAGAAATGTCAAATAGTCTATAAAAATAACAAGTGTACAGGGTGGCCCTCAAAACTCTTAACAGAAGGGCCTTTCTAACTACATAGACGTGAAGTGGCCCTCCTTCTCCTTTAGCGGGGGGGGGGGGGGGATACCTTTATAATATATTTAGATTCTACAGGAAAAAAACAAGTAAATTTTGTCTGAAAGATTTTTCTGTCAGATATTTCCATGATGAGATATAACAATTTGAAGTTTCAACTTGTAGGTACTTACTTGAAGCGCTCGGAAATAGCGTTATTTGTATACGTTATACGTGCTTGAGTCCTTTGCTTACTCGTGAAGAAATAAAATGTTCAAAATGTCCACCACGAACTTGTAAACATTTATTTTCTCGAAACATCAAAGTTGTTCTAACATTTGTTAATATTTCGGGAGTCACTGAAGCGCAAATGTCACGTATTCTTTATTTCATAGTCTCTTTTGTCGTCGGCGCGGCGGTTCAAACATAACTTTGTCCATTACATATCCCTATAAGAAAAAATCTAACGGTGTTAGATCGGAGAATCGAGGAGGCCATTAATGAGGTCCCCCACGACCTATCCATTTGTTCCCAAATTTTTCATTCAAAAATTGTATGGCGATAATTGGAAAATCAAGTAAGTACCTACAAGTCGAAACTTCAAACTGTTATATTTCATCATGGAAATATCTGACAAAAAAATATTTCAGACAAAATTTTCTTGTTTTTTCCTGTAGAATCTAAATATGTAACGTTTTATAGGGGGTTCCATTTAAAATTATAAAGGTACCCACGCCCCCCCTTAAAGGGGAAGGGGGCCACTTCACGTTTATGTAGTTAGAAAGGCCTTAGATCCATGTAATTTAATACCAAGATCTTTAAAACCAATGGCATAGTTTTCGAGATATTGAGCTGTGAGTTATGTGGGCCACCCTGTATATGCAAATTTTCATTACGTTAAGGATTTAAAGATTTTTGGCCCTAGGGGGATAAAGATATGGAGATTTTCAAGTTTATGGGAATGAATACGGGACCACCGTCTTCCAGCTTGAAAACTGATGCACGGTGTCGATTGATTTGTCGATCACGAACATTTCGTTGTCGCGACACGTGGATGATTGCATTCCGGGAACGTGACTTGGCAGCGGCTCGACGTAGGAAACGCACGCGTGAAAGCACTCGTCGTTTCTGACGCTAAACTTGTCTCTGAATGGAAAAGTCGTCACTGCCTGACATTCATGTGCCAACTATGAACGGATGTTCTGCTACCTCCTGACGACTGTGATCGACACCCATAATTGATGAGAGAAATAATCTGAGGAAATAGACAAGAAATACTATACCATTTATTTATTATTATTCTACCATTAATATTGTGATTATAAAAATCATTATTAAAGGTGTATTACAATTTTTCTGATATCCATATATCAATTATTATTAATATTTCTTAGAGACTCCCACCAAGAAACTCAATGTACAAATAATTCTAAAATTGTATAAAATTTTGTATAAATGTTTAAATTACATTATTTTTAGGTTATCGAAGAATGAATATAGTTTTCGAATTATGACCTTAGAGGAGGCTTGGTCTGAAGATCAGAACGATAATGACGTATCGAAGCACGCGTCACGATTATTTAAACAACCGACGGTCGTATCAAGGTAAACAGCGTGCCCAATGGTCGATGTCAACAATATTGCAAGGCGTTAATTAAAAATCATCCCGAAATAGCTGTTATCACGTAACCAAAGGTGCGGTTGCTTAATCTATGGCCGAACGAAATTTCGCCGAGATAATCCTGCAAGATTGATACGTCTCGCGCATAGGATTTGCGAAAGGGTTCAAACTGTGAGATTTATCGGTGTAATTTATGATTCCAGAGATCGTGAGCACGATGTAGACTTAGGTCGCTGCGTTACAAACCGCGGGGCCATTTTATTCTCGTTGGACCAAAGGTGGAGAGTGCCCTAAATCAACGCGTATCATCATGGTTGCACCGATTTCTTACATATTCCAAAATATCCTCACTAAAATATTTCCTCAATTATTAAACATGTAAAATAAATAAATGTGGAAGGAAAATGCAAAAATTCTTGCGATTGTTAAAACATAATTAATTAAAGCATAAAAATGCCACTTAAAAAAAAGTTCACGTCGACACTTTTCACGAAACAAAATATTTAGACATAAATAATATAACTTACATATCATATAATGTTCATGAAGACATATCTTCGTTCCACTTAACAGAAGAGCCTCAAAAGTGATTACTTCCCTCTCTCCTTTGATGCTCTGATCTTCAGGCTATCTCCGGGAATTTTTTTTTTGAAAAGTATTGAAGACAATAATTTGAAACTTGGTGGGCTTGTAAACTGATATTTGAAGAATGTACTCAAATTTTTCAAGTAAAATTATTTCTACTCTAAATATTTTTAAAAAATTTGCAGTTTCGGTGTGCGAAAAAGTAACCCGAAAATGAATTTAGCATACGAAAACAGGTCGGCGAAATATGAATTGTCTCGGAAACGAATTTGGGTAAGAATCATTGAATAGGGGAAACGAGGTTCAACCTGGCTCGTTCTAATGACGATTGTCGCGGGCCTCAGTTTCATTACATAATGCCGATTATACAAGAGTTGCATGTTGCGGTCGGATCAGGGCCAGCGCGATATTACGTAGTAAATAAATATATAATTGGGTTGGCTACATATCGTAGGCTTAATCCAAGGCTGGGTCCATGACATAGAATTTCAGTGTTCTGACGCGATGCCGCTAGTATTAGCCGATTATAACGACTCGGCTGTTGTGAAACAGAGGGACGGCCCTTGGGAGAGCACTGCAGTCATTAACGACTGCTAATGATCGCCGACGATCCATCGAGGAATCCGTCCTCGCGCGATCTTTGCGCGAAAAAGATGGATACGCTTCTCGCACTCTCAGACTTAGATTTTATGCGCGAAGACAAACAGGATTATTTTATTCTCGAATAAAAATCATTCTAATATAAGTATAGTAATTACTAGACTGAGGATTTTTATGTGAAATAAGCATTTTGTGGTCCACTCTAAAAAGTAAACTGCATAATTTTCTATGCATTCTTGTGGTAAACAAATTTTGATTTGTAGACTAAAAATTTTCTCCATCTAGCGATAAAAAATTTTAGTAACATTTTCTCTGCACTAGAAGCGAACATAAGAAATCAGAATGATAGATTGAAACCGAATTTATGCTCTCGATCGCTGAGCAAATGAACAAGAAGGTACAGAATAACGAAAATGGATATTTTTAAGCCTCCACACATGTTTCTAATGTGTTCTCGATGAAAAAGTCGCGATTTATCGCTCGCAAAATACACAAAGGCTCGCGAGTTGCGACAGCGGGCCGATAATGGCGTCGGCCGCGAGAAAAACAAGTTGAACGGCCTCGGTCCTCGTGAAAACAAGATCTATATTCTGTGATCCAGAGGCACACGTGCCACGAATCCGCGTTACTTCGAACCATGCGACTGATGTAAACTCTTCGAAATCGTCTAAATCTTTACAGTTTAAGGATTAGATTTTCCGATGCAGATCACTGTGTAGGTTTTTATCGGCGAGTTGTCTTCGTATGTGTCGAACGGATCGGAGCGGTGCCGAGCGGAACAAAGAGGCGACGCGCCGCAGAGTTGAAAAGCGATTCACGGCACGCAACGCCGTTAATTAAACCGCCGTGGCACCTTGTCTCCTTTTACACGAATTGTCCAAAGGCTGTATAAAGCGATACCGGAATCAACTCCGTGGCCGGAGACCTTGTTGTCCCGGTTGAACGCGCGACGACCGGCCGTATCACTATACTATACTCCGCGGTGCGGCGCGGCGCGGCACGGCGCGGCGGCTAAAGAGGAAGGCCGCAACGCGAATGTAAAACGGTCAGCCGAAGGATAAACCTCCGCAGTGATTAATATTGAAGCCGGATCGTCGGAAACGCGGAAATTCTACGGACCTTGGCGACACAAAGGATCTACCGAGTTTTCCGATCAGGAAAACTTCGGACATTTAACTCGCAGCTGCCTTTTGTTACAGGACAATGTTCTTCGAAGTCTGTTAAACATGGTTAGTTCAATGATTGTTTGTGGTAAATCCGATTAGGATTGAATCACTCAAACGTTTCACCGGTGTTTATAAAATACGCTATGAAATTTCGAATTTGCATAAAGATCCGCAGTCTACTCATCGCTTGCAATTAAAAGCTCAAAGCCCCATGCACCATCTAGATTCGATAAATTCAGCTCAAGGCTCCGAAATTCCCTTTCCCTTTCGGCAAACTATTTCCCAAATCGATGGCCGGCTGGGATCGAGGTGCGGTAGGAAGAAAGAAGGAAGGAGAGAGAGAGAGAATGACAGAGAAAATGAGAGAGAACGAGAGAGGGTCGGCGCTTACGAAAGGGTAGCGGAGCGAGGGGGATAGGAGGGCCTTGGGCAGGCTGTCCTTGACTCAGCACAGTTACCCCGGCTCTAAGTGTGACGTCATTCTGCATAACTCGCCTAATTGCATCGTTGCTGTCGCTCCTGCTGCGGCTGCACCGATCCCCCACTCCCTCAACCCCGTCTCCCACTACTCTAACTAGATCCCCACTACTGTTTCCCCGTTTTCCCCTCTTTGCTGCCCCTCGAACCCCACCATAAGAACCGTGACCTCCTCGCTGCTTAACCCCTATCCCCTCCAACTGCCTGCCTGGTTGATAGCGCTAACTAGTCCGTCGTTCCCTCTCCTCCCACTCATCTTCCACACTACCCCCTCCATTTTTCGCTACCCCACCCCTGGGAGACCCTCACCCCCTCGTTCACCGCGCTACTAACTCTTCTCCATACGGTTTTGTCTGGACGTTACGAAACCGTCGGCTCGCGAGCCTCTTAATTGGAAACGATATACCTGCACTCTTCTTCTTCTTCTTCTTCTTCCTCCTCCTTCTCCTTTTCTTGGTCTTCTTAGACTTCGTCGTCGATCAGCCCGGTGATTAGATCAATGGGGAGGGAGATAATTCAGCCCCTCGCAAGAGAAGAGCAAGAAGAGAATGAACGGTTGCCTCCTCGAAAAATATTTTTCAGAGACCTCGACAATGTGCTCATCCCTCCCAAATGAAGTTCGAGCATCCTCCGAGACTTCTTCTTCGTGATTATGTTCGCTGCATGGTGGTTTCGGGTATTGTACTTGGGAGAGGTTTGAAATGAACGGAGTGCTGAGGAACATTTTTCAGAGACCTCGGAAGCGCTGGTCTTCCGATCCATGTTTGTGTATCTTCTTGTTCCTTTTGTTTAATTGAGGTGGTGGTTGAGGTGCAAGGACGCGCGAGGTTGGAGAGATTGTTTAAATTAACCCATTGCACTCGAGACTATTTTGCCTAGAGAATTCGGACATTTTTCCTGATATAGAATATAGAATTATCTTCGTTACAATCTCAATAATCGTAAATTAAAAATATTCGAATCTATAATTTTGAATAAGCTTACTAGTCAAAATTAATATTACCAATTTTAGAGCAAAAATTTGAAAATAAAAATTTGCCATTTAATGGGTTTCAAGTAACCTAATCTGCAGCTCAAGAAACCGATTTTAAAGTAACATGTGGTAATATAGTATATATATTATATAGTAATAATCGTAAATTAAAAATATTAGAATCTGTAATTTTGAATAATCTTACTAGTCAAAATTAATATTACTAATTTTAGAGCAAAAATTTAAAAATAAAAATTTGCCATTTAATGGGCCAATCAACCTAATCTGCAACTCAATAGATCGATTTTATAGTAACATGTGGTAAAACTATTTAACTAGTAGCACTAATTTGAGACATCGATTTCGATGCAATGTGCAATTGGTAACACTGATCCTCAGACTGGAAGATCATCGCTGTAGTTACACTTTCATGCGTGTACCAAGTCGAGGGGAATGCAACGTTTCCTTCGGATTACAGATTTTCTCGCGGAATGGTTTCCTCGCATCGTTCTCGGACAAGGTATTGATTACCCGGCCTTAACCCGTTGCACTTAGTGACGTTGCTTGGCCGACGATAAACCTGAATACGATGTAATTTCTGCTGATATAGATGCTGCTCGCTTCAGGGACGAATGTTTCACGGATCGACAGAATGTATGCAGTGGTGTTCTTGTTACGGACTCACGATTTGCGTCGCTTTAAATGTAGATCGGTGCTGATTAAAATAACGTTGCGAAAGTTGTCTGGCAAATAAATAAAGAAGAAACACATTCAATGAAGCACAATTTGAAACACAAGCTACATTGCATAATTCAGCAATGAAAATCTTCAATGTTTAGTACAACAAATAAATAAATAAACGAAACACATTGAATAAAGCACAATTTAAAAAACAAGCTAAATTGCATAGTTCAGCAACGAAGATTTTGAAATGTTTACTACAACAAGCAAAGAAATAAATAAATGAACGAAACACATTGAATAAAACACAATTTAAAAAACAAGCTAAATTGCATAGTTCAACAACGAAGATTTTGAAATGTCTACTACACAAGCAAAGAAATAAATAGAAACGAAACACATTGGATAAAGCACAATTTAAAAAACCAGCTAAATTGCATAGTTCAGCAACGAAGATTTAGAAATGTCTACTACAACAAGAAAAGAAATAAATAAAAAAGAAATGCAGTGAACAAAGCACAATCTCAAGCACAAGTTACAATGCATAATTCAGCCATAAACAACACGCACATCTGACATGATTAACAAAACGGATAAAACTGGATGTAATGCACCATCGAAGACGAATCGGTGAACGCAATTCAGCTGCAAGAAAATCGAACTCGCGCGACAATAAAAACCAAAGGGGGAAAAAAGAGAGGCGTAGTGAATAGGAGTCATTGGACGTGTCACGTGCAACGGCCGTGGCAATGCACCGGTGTCGAAACAGTGCAGCCGATTGGCTGCCGTTTCACGTGACGTTGACGCGGCAAGATCAAATACGCATCGAGGTCTCGCGGTGGCGCAGCTGCGCTCGCGTGCACCGCCACGTGCATCTGCACTATTCTGCACGCATCGCCTTCGAATTCAACGGCCGTCATCGGTTCGTGCGCGCGTTTCGCAAAGGTGTCAACAGACACCGAGGAACGATTGCCGTTTTCTGGTGGCGCAGCAGCCGGATAGTGTGTCGTTCACTTGCGCAGTAGATTCGGACGGTGTTGATCAGACTGACATTGCGAGACGACATCCTATTAGATTGCGAAACTTCGTGTCCGATTTACGAAGCGAATACAGGAATAGACGGCGGATTTTTATGCAAAACATGCTTCGGTTGCAACACACGGAAGTTATATACACATTTATTGGTTTTTTTAATAATTTTGGGTCAGCTGAGAATTATACATTTTTACATTCTTTCACTTTGCATCGGATCCACTAATTTTTATCATAAATCCATAAACATCTAGTCTCCAATAAAGAATTAAAAACCAGAACCTCTTTAAGGCTCATTTTAAGGGAAATGGGATTAATGAAACAAAATGAATGTATATATTTGCGTCAAACAGTGCATGGTCGCCAAAATGGCTATCGTTCAAGAGTTAAACATCTCGATACATCAGCACAATTGTTACTAGAATAATATCAACATGCTTATTTCACTATCAGCTAATTTAATCGTACTCAAAATAACCAAGATCCTTTACCAACGATTAAAATAGAGTCTCTAAAGCTGGGACACAATTATTGACCTCAGAAAAATCTCCAAGCGGTTTAACGACCTATCTGTTTTTTTTTTTAAATAATAATCAAGAAGATTCAAGAGGATAAGACACAGAGAATATTCAACGATTTCGACGGAAGATAAGCAACACTTCCGACAAGTTTCGGAGGTAAGGTACGATCCTCCGATGAAAAAGTAAGCCGGTTTTCCTTGGTGGAGCGACCGTGCGATTTCGCTTAGCTCGATTCCAATCCGATGATCGCGAACGGACGGCCCTGAACTCGCTTCCGATCCGCGAGGTCGTGTCGCGAAAGAATCGCGGATGGTATCGTTCGGGATATCGCTGCGCCGCGCCGCGCCGCACCGCGCCGCGATGTTACGGCAACGGTATGGGCAGTGGCAGCGAGAAAGAGAGAGCATGGCAGCCCGAAGGCAGCTGGGACCGCGAAAGAAAGGAGTCATCGACTCGCGTTTTACTTGGCCTTCGGTTATTAGCAACGCAAACTGCGCGCTGGCCAACTGCAGCTTTTCTGCAATGCCATCCGGGCAAACAGAGTGTCTTGCGCGATCGTGCTCGGCAGAGGTAATAATTGCTCGCCCCGAGCGACTGGGGGAAACTACCATAATCGAAAATCATAGCTATTACAAGAGTTTTTATTAAAAAATTCTGTATGTCTCCTTAGCGCCAGAATTACCTTTTTATCTCAAATTGCGAAGATGCAGAAAATTATTGAACGTTTCACTTGGGCACACATTGTATTAAAAGTCGCCTTAAATGCCGTAAATATACCCTTGCAATGTTTACAATGTAACACATATGTATATTATTGACGTCTCTATGCTCACTGTAAAGAATTATTTATTTTATAACTTTATTTGGTCCCCTAGGGTTTATAATACTTCTAACAAACTCCTGCCTTACACTATCCTTATTCTAATACCTTAAACCTACTTCCTTAACCTACTATATGTATACAGCCTTAACCTACACGCTCGCCGCAATCACCTAAAGAATTTTTTGGAATTTGGTAACTGAAAGACTGAAAAACAATGAATATCTTTCAAACTGTTTTATTGAACAGCTCAGAAGGACGATCCTCACAGTTCAGCTAGTAGACTCGAAGTGATGACGAAAGAAAGAAAATGTGGCAGGGGCGAAAGAGAAAATCAGTCGTCCACTTGAAATAAGGAAAAACCCAAGGCTGAGTTGTTTATTGCCCTGGCCCTTGGGTATGACAAAGGCCAGGCCTATGGATCCAATGACATCCGGTCTGTTATTCTACGTTAGAGAAACTGCAGTGTTTCCCATGAGAACCAATTTCATTTTTGTTCCGTGGCAGTTACATTATTATTTCTAATGATCCAACAGAATTATTTATTAAAACTTTTATTTTGCATAAATATCCTAGTAATAATTAACCTAACCAGGGTTCACCAATTTCATAATGATTGCTCGGAGATCCGTTTCCCCGAAGATCGTTTTTCAAGAAGAGATTCGAGTTAAGTCGAACCGATTACTTTGTCGAAGGGGTGGTGGCAGAAAGTGCGTGTCCAGGGGACGTCACCGGCACGATGCACTTATTGTTAGCATCTCCGGCGATGAGTTCTGCACACAGCCTCGTCCTTGAACATTTTTTCACGAATACGCGCGGCGCGGCGGCGCGGCGGCCGGCTCGATCGGAATCGAGCTCTGACCGACCCCGGCCACGCACGCCACGGCGCGGCGCGGCGCGGCGCGGCGCGGCACGCCGATTGTCCTCGAAAAGGAGATGTAATAAAGATAATTGTATGCTCGCACGATCGCTGACGTCAGTATCGTTTGTCGATTACACGGCCGGGGCTGTAACGAGCCGTGCCAATAATTCTGGCGTTCGCCTTTATTCCCGGCCCTGTTCCCATAACGAGGACTGTTCCACGGAATGAGCCTCTGACCACAGCCGTGGTTTCACTGCAGATATTTATTCAAAATGGAAATTGCATTAATTGCAGGACACATGATACTCTTTTGATATACCGAATAACAAAGTATTAAGGTATGATTGTGGAGGACTCAATCTATCTTATCTACTTCTTAAAATATTTAAGCTTTTTTCTGCGTTTATGTGTGTGTTCAAACACACCATCATTGTTAGTTAGTCACAAATATGCGGTTTTCAAATGCAGTTTGCGACTGTACCGATGCAGATGAGTAAAAAGCCGCATTACAGGCTGACACAGCTGGCTGAACCGTGCAAAATTTTCCTACACAATTTTTTTCTATCTTCATTAACAACCGAGTTATAGTTTAGTGACTGCAGACTCTATGCATTTGAGACCAAAGTGCATGCATAAAATCATCGAAAGAAAAACGTGTCTATTTAAGGTGGACCTTAGCTATACTTGGTGAAATTTTTTTTGCGAGATTTTTTCACGCCGCCCCCCCCCCCCTAAAATTGTGTTATTGGGTACGAAAATAATTCTTGCAATAGATGAAGTTGATCGGATAAGGAGAAAACGTGTCGCATTGACGTTGAAGTTGCGAAAAACATGAAATTTTATAGGAATGGGAATATTTGAAGGAAAGACTTTTCATTATGATTAAACGTTTTTCATTGTGTCATTATACTAAAATGTAATATTTTTCAATATAACAATTAACTAATTATCATATTTTTCTAAATATATATGTTAAATTTTATGTATTTTATTGAAAGTACCAATTCTTTAAGTTGTATTCTCATACTAATTTAAAAAGTAGAGAAATTAACGTTCGACATAAATATGTTATTATTTAATCAGAATATAATATTTTTAACTGGATGTGGTGAATATTACACCATATAAATATAAAAGCGAAGAAAAGAAAATAGAGCTATTGAGTTTAAATATTTTTTAATATATTGTAGAAGGCAACACTTCTAAAGACATTTTACAAATTTTTCATTAATGTAGTCGTTTTTTCGTCTGGATAATGCTTTCTGTAGTCTGATACAGTTTGCGTTATAAATTATGTTTCTTCTTCATTTCGCGATAGTACATCGTTAAATTCTTGCATAAGTTTGACTTCTCGTTCTGCGGAATCATAAACTGCAGCCAAATTATGTACTATATTTAAGCCTACGTTATAAGTAATAACTTATAATTGGGATCACTTTGCCATTCTGAGGGCTCCTTATTTATAAAATCTAGGGATATTGAAAACCTTTTAAAAAAATTTAAAGTTCTTTTAGAAATAAAAGCTGCAATGTTATGCTACCAACGTACTCATTTACATTATTTGAATTAACTACTAATCTTTTTACATCATCATCATTAACTATCTAAAGCTACAACCATTTCCTTTTTTTATATGATGCAGAATATTGGGATGAGAAAAGGCTAGCGCTACAGATGCGGGTGTTAAATATCACAAATGATTACAAAATTTTCATAGTACTACGCGAATTACTTGGTCATTGATGGCACTATACGCGTATAGACATTTTTAAAAACTCATGGTCTTGTCTTGAAGCCTCTGCAGGAATTGAAACTTGGATCAAATCTGACGTATTCCATGTTCTTCATCCGTTTGTAATGTCAATTGATCTCTAAATAATAATATTTTTAAAGAATATATAACCTTCACCATTCATCTTATTTGGGATGGGCGAATTTGAAGTAT
Organism: Lasioglossum lativentre; assembly: GCA_916610255.1. Classification (NCBI taxonomy): domain Eukaryota; kingdom Metazoa; phylum Arthropoda; class Insecta; order Hymenoptera; family Halictidae; genus Lasioglossum; species Lasioglossum lativentre. The sequence continues at coordinate 17,740,602 of OU744359.1, read as the reverse complement.
TACTCCAATTGGAACGCGTCGTTCTCACCGGTGTTACGCTTCGCGAAAACGGACTTGTTATCGGGAAGGTGGCGGACAGAATTAGGCAGGCTAATTAATGTGAAATAATCTTAATTCGTACAAAGTACACTTGTACTTGAGTGCATGTAAGGAATTATGATATTTTTGAAGGTATAAAATATTTAACTTGAATTTTCAGTATACTCTTCACATTTAGCGCGCAGTTACTTCTGTTTCAAAATTTCGCGCTCGCTGCGGCACGGCTTCCCGACGTGCGATTGATCTAAAACTTTGAATATATCATTTTTTCATGAAATGGAACAATATTGAGCGGGGGGAGGGGGGCGTGTCCAAAATTTCATGATCGAAAAATAAGGTCCACCCTAGTGTCTATATTTTTATGAATTCACTGAAACCATCAAGAACATAAATAATTTGTGACCCACCCTCTGCTTCTCTCAATTATGCCAGATATTCCTTGTTTTCCATAAAGATCTTGTCTCCAGCGTACACTATTAATTAATTACGAATTAAGAAATTATCTACAGATTTTCACTTTAGAAGCTGCTACAAATTAAACCAACTCGTGTAAAAATTCTACTGACGTGCTTGAAAAGTGAACGCTGTCATAGTCGGGTTTATCGGGGCTAACAAGCCGAAGCGGACGTCCGTGCGTAAAGATATCTTAGCATGTATTATAGCACACGGGGGACGCGGACGGGGCTTTGGTTTTCCAAGAATTCCAAAAGGAATCGTTGGTTTTGCCGAACGACACACGGTGATCGAGGCGATCGGGGCCGCGGATCGTTCTCTCGCCAGGAGGAGCGAGGCGCATAGAGGAACGCAAGGGAAGAAGTGGACAGACTCAATAGGTGACCTTGACGGCCGGGAGAGTCCTTTAAGAGCCGAATGGTCAACGTTCCAGGGACCTTCGGAGTCTCGTAGTCACGGACAGCCAAACTGCAGCGAAGCCAGACGCTCCCAATAAAGCTCGCTCGCATCTGCTTCCACGGTGCACCAGCCTGAACTCTGTCTCACTCTCTCCACTCCTCTCCTCTTCTCTTCTCTCCTCTCCTCTCCACTGTCCTTTCCCTCTCGCGATCCTGAGCATCGAGCCCGTTCTGCGTCGTTCCTCGAACCGAGTCCTCCTTCTCCGCGACTGACTCTCCTCTCTCTCTCTCTCTCTCTCTCTCTCTCTCTCTCTCTCTCTCTCTCGCTCTCTCGCGTTGGCAAAACTAAATCCGGATCTTTCGCGGACCGAGGAATTCCTCCCGACGCCCAATTCCCCGAGACGTTTCCCTCTGATCGGGGGAATAATTTGTTCCGCAGAGAACGAAGACCCTTCGGACCTTGCCGAGTGCCAACTCTTCACGATACCTTAAACAGCTCCAAAACGATTTTAGAGCACCGAGAATGATCGTGTCCCGGGAAATTAGAGACTGCCTCGTAGTGTGGCCAGCGACGTCGAAAAAATTGATTTTGGATGCTTGTCAGATTTTGCAGATTTTAGCAGTAAATATTTTTTTTATAGGTGGGCGCGTAGAGATCACACGTAGGTCATCTTGATTTTTTTAGTGTAATGATTAACTTTTTTACATTTCAGCTAATAGAGCGTAGTATATGATGTTTACGATGACTTATCAACGAAGGTCATTCAAGGTCCCTATACAGGTCAATTTCAGGTATTCAAAAAATATTTGACTTGATATTATTTAGTAATTATTACCCATGTTGAAGAGATGATAGCAGGCCTTAAAATTGAGAGTTGAAAGTATATTTTAGTTTAATTCTATTTAGATTTTGTTGAAAATTAGAGTTGTTGAGAAACTAGGAAATTTAATCTCAGTAATTACAGAGCAAAGGAAAGTGCTTTTATTTAAATTTGTACCATTTGGTGCCGCCAATTATGCAGCTGAAAAAAATAAAATTTTCTTATTGCACATTTTCTTATTAAATTTGAATCTATTTTAGATAGTACGTACAGCCTCAACGTTTCTACTCGAATTTCGCAGTCAATCGCAACAGAATTCTTCTGAAACAAAAGACACAACAACCAGTAAATGATATCTGTTTCTCGTTTTCGGTGGTGAACACAAGAGAAAATAGGATTCGCTAAGTGTTGCGAGATCCGACGACAAAGTGTCACGCTAGTTCCAAGATTTATGCGGCTTTTAGATTTCTTTGCATCGAGCGTTCGGCCACGTTTAGATTCCTTGAGGAAGATTAATGAAGGCTGACATGGGGCGGAAGAAAAAAGAAACAAAGAGAGCCGGCAGCCGGTCGAATTCGCTGCGTCACTGGACAGCCATGAACATGAGCAACCCTCTGTTAAACATGAAGTTGATGTTGATCTCTTCTTCAAGGAAATTCGCAGCTTCTACTGTTGATAAATTCACACGTTACTTCGTTCCACAATTTTCGATATATGTACATACAATCAAACAGATCAAAAATTCTTTTAGAAATTATTCAAGATCAATTCTTAAGAACCGTGTGGGTTACTAAAAAATATAAAATGGACATTAGAATGTGTTCCACAAAAAATTTATGTATTCTTCTGAACAGTTTGAGAAGTGGTTGTTTTCGGATGGTAATTCGGTTCAGTGGAAGCAGCTCGTCACTGTCAGACAAAAATCCTTGTAAGGATTCGTCGAACCACATGTGGGGAACGCTCAATTTCCAAAGAAAAGACAGTCCTACCTTCGGATTTAATTATACACCGTTTCCGCTTGCGTTTTCTTTGTTACCGGTCTCTCGGCGCACGCAACAAGTCCTGTCACGTAAGTAACGACTAAACAGCCATAGGTGAGAAGACAATGCAATCGTGTAATTGTTGGCTGTCACGCTAACGCGTAAACATCTGGTGGATTCGCCGTAAGAGGAGAAAAATCCCGCATCAACGGAGTCATTCATGCTCGACCAATGATTCAAGATTAGGAACGGTAATAAATCTCTATTGCAAAAAAATAAACATTAGTGTCGTCTTCGAATTCAATGCAGTAATAAAAACAATCCGCATAAATTTTCGTGCACACTCGAAATTAAAATAAATTATAAAAATGCTCGAAAGAGAAAAATTGCAATTTTATAGCTAGAGCTTTCCTTCAGATTAAAACACATGATAAAACATACTTTAAATTAAATATTCACAATTTTTCACAAATTAAATTAAATTACAAAAATTATACTACTGCGGGGATTACAAAATTTATACACTCATTTTACAAATAAATAAGTAAATTAAAATATTGTGAAGACATTACCAGAATATACGATAATTATTAAAAGAATGAACACATTATCGTTCAACTTTTGTTTCCCACAATTAACCTAAACCATTTTTAAAGACCCTGAGTGTACTAACGATTCAAGACTGCAACCTGTAACACCACGAAAACGGAATACCAAGAATACAACCATAACGTTCCTGAAAGGTATCAACAAGCCAGGCAAAAAAAGAGGAAAACCAGCGAAGAGGGTTGCAGTATATTCCCCGCGCTAATTAATTTAATTGCGCTTAAAATGCGGATATGCGTCCACGGGGGAAAGCGAGCAATTATGATAATAATATTTTATCGCCGTGCCTCGGGAAGCGTCATCCTGTGAATTATTAATTTTGTTATACAATTTGCACCGATGGCGTCCGAATCGAACGTTGCACGAGTCGAATGAGATTCGCTACCTCGTTAGCAATACTAATTCCGCGAAACAATCGCCGACACGTTGACTGCCTATGTGTCGATCATTGAATTATTTGCATAGATTTAAAAATTAATTTCTGTCTGGTACACCAAATTTAATTACGATTAGAAACCACAAATAGTAAAATGGTATTCTTAAATTCATCTTGTCTTTATTGTTCTGTGTTTTATTTATTCACGATTGTTAATGGATCAAATTCGCAACCTAGTGATCTAACAATTTTTGTTAGTGAATAAATTGCTTGTATATGCCAGAAAATTTGGTAATTATACAAAAATGGGTACACCTCACCGATTTTGATGAAACTCAAATATATTGTAGAATTCATAATTTTAAGCAACTTTTTCCTGTACGTGTTATCGCCGCTCGGTCTTTGTTTCCGAGATATTTATAAAAATAATATTCGTGCTCTTTCGTTTGATTTGAGTTAGATCAGGGTTAGGTTTGGATTTATTTACGTCTTGTCATAGTAGAATTCCTTTCGATGTCTCACGTTTCAGTTTATAAACACGGAGAGACTAAAGAAATATAACTTACAGTTACCGTAGCTATTCCAGACCATATGTATACTTTAGTAAATGACAAACCTCTGTTCTGTGTATTTAGCAAGAAGAATATACATATATTACACAATGAAATTATACGAATTTTTATATACATGCAATGATTACAACAAACTAATCGATTTCTTAATGGATTTCCCAAATGCAATTTGATCGTGATTCGCTACAATTTAAGTGTCGCGATGTGTCTTATGTTAAGAACAGAAATAAGAAACGCATAAAGCAGAATTGCAATTACTCACTCCAAAACAAACCTCAACCAACTTGAATTATACCTTCTTCTTGAGATCCTGTATGCGATCCTGCATATTCCTTATAGACAAAGTAACTTACAGTGGGTGTAAAAAGTATTCGTACACCTTTTAAAAACGAATAACTTTTTCAAAATTCGACCCAACAGCTTGAGTTTTTTTGTGACGTTAGAAGGATTAGTTTACTAGCTAATGTGTAAATCATTTTTTTTTTAATTGTTATTGGTCGCAATTGCGAAGGAAAAAGTAAAGGTCTGTAGTGAAAATTTCAAACATGTATTTTGTAAATCTAAGTAAGTTATATGTATACATGTACAAAGTTTCATTGAAATCGGTTGACGCATAAAAAAAACTATGGGCATTGTAACATGTAAAAATCTTTGAATTTAGGGTTTGCGAATCATTTAAATCGCGGATTCTTACAATTTTTGCTATTTCGATTTTCGAGTTGATCGATTTCGATGAAACTTTGTACATGTTTATAACTTACTTATACCTACCAAATGCACCTTATAAATGTTCACTTCAGGCACAGATAAAAAATTTAAAAATCGTGACATTTACTTTTTTATTCGCAATTGCGACCAATAACAATTAAAAAAAAAAAATTATTTACACATTAGCTAGTAAACTAATCTTTCTAACGTCACAAAAAAACTCAAGCTGTTGGATTGAATTTTGAAAAATTTATTCGTTTTTAAACGGTGTACGAATACTTTATATACCCACTGTATATATGTTAATCATACCTTTTATTAAGCGGAAGTGCGTGCAGAATCCATTCTAGTAGCAGTAACGTTTTTTTGAAAATATCTCAGTAACTAAAGCCGAGCGGCGGCAACATGTGTGGGAAAAAGTTGTTCAGAATGATGACCTTGACAACATATTTCAAGGTCATCAAAATGGGTGAGGTGTACCCTTTTCTGTATAATTACCGAAAATTTGCACAGTATTACTTTAATAATTCTAAGAAATAGAAAATAAATTCGTATCTCATTAAATAAATGACACTTTGAGAAAATAGAATTTTCTCTCTCCGGTCAAACCGTTAACACGGTGTTAAAAAAACGTTTCACCGATCGTTCCCGCGGCTTCTTCCCTGTTCGTCGGGTTTCCGTAGAAAAGTCACGAGCGAACGTTAAATACGTCGACGGCGACGTTAACGAATTTATTGCTCGCCAGGTTTAATAAAGAATAAACGACTTCCGGCGTGCGCGACGATTTACCGCGGGTCACCAGATGGAAATGCGCGCAGGAAAAGCCGTCGAAGAATGAAGACGCGGCGCACCATTTCGATGACTTTTGTGTCAAAATCACGGAACTTTCGATTTTTTCAAATTAAAGCTGAAACATTGCAGAATATGCGATAAATAGAGAAATTATGGTTCGAACGTTTTTTAACCTTGAAAAAATTGGTTAAACTTGCAGAATTTCAAGAAAATTGTGGTTTATCGAATACCACGCGCGGATAGATTTTTTTTTGACATGCCATATATCATTTCCCGTAGATTTTGTCATGCTGATTCCAAATCTGGTGGAAAAATTTGTCTACCACCTCAGGATTTTGAAAAAAATCGATTTTTGTAAATAAAACTAATGAAATTTGAAGAGTGGTTACTAATATTGTTCTCGAGCTATAAATAGGGTGATTTAGTGGTATATGGTCTACAGTCTACATGGTATTGTTTTGAGACTAGCGGGATAGACAACTGACCATAATAGCAGTGCGCTCGACCGTGAAACGGGTCTACGTGAAACGGGGGTACACCGCGTCCTTTTCCAGCTCATTGTGACGCCAATTTTCAATTCGCCATCTTTTTCAAGGTCTCATTTTGAAGGGGAAACTTCAGGGAATATAACATTATTTTTTTCAAAATTTAAATCACCCTGGCCCCTCATCGAAAAAAACGTGAAAAAAGAATTTGTTTACATTTTTCGACATTATAAAGTTAATTATCGAGGTTGAAAACATTATTTTGTAATAGCCCAATCCTTCCTGAATAAAACAAAAAAAATGTAGCTTAATCGAATAAACAGTTCCTGAGATAAAAATTCGTACGTGATGCCCGTTTTCGCCAAAAGGGACAAAAATTGCAAATTTCGAAGGCCTGTCATTTCTAAAAAAATTCGAACCGGTAAACTACAGCATATTTAATTTAGAACAAAATTTACGATGATGAAGTCAAAAAGTGATCGATTTGGCATGGAATGACCCTTCATTATTTTTAATTTTATTGTGTTCCATATATGAGAATACAATATACCTTCAAACCAGTGGATTATCAAATCATTTTTTTCGAAATCCTGAGGTGGTAGACAAATTTTTCGACCAGATTTGGAATCAGCGTGACAAAATCTACGGGAAATGATATATGGCATGTCAAAAAATTATCTATCTGCGCGTGGTATTCGATAAACCATAATTGTCTTGAAATTCTGCAAGTTTAACAAATTTTTTCAAGGTTAAAAAACGTTCGAACCGTAATCTCTCTATTTATCCCATATTCTGCAATGTTTCAGCTTTAATTAAAAAAAAAAATCATCGTTCTATCTCATTTTTATCGAAAGTTCTTTGATTTTGACACAAAATTCATTGAAATGGCACACTGTGCTGTGTAGCGGGAAAAGGGAGAGGACAAAAAGATAAATGGAACCGTGATTATGCGCGCGGAAAAGAGGCGCGCGACCGTTTTCCTTCTACAAACAGGAATGCGTAATCGTTTTCTTTGCTTGTCATTGATGCCGCGCTGGGACCATCGCGTGACGCTGGGACACGCGACGATGATTTCAGGGTTCGATTACGGTGCTTCGCGGGAATAATAAGAGACGTTCGATCAGGCTGGGACGGAGTTTTCCACTTGACACTGATAGCTTCGGTACTAACAAGGAAAACTACCCAGGAAATTTACACATTCATAGTTTAGCAGTCTTCAAGGCCAAAGACCGAGGGTAAGCCCGACTTGATAATCTCGGCATTCCTACATCTGATAATCTAAAGCCTGAACGATTGATTCGATGAAAGGGGAGTTCGAAAATCTGAAGCGAAAGCACTTGATCCGTCAAGATTAACTTACTGGTCTCCTGTCTGATAATCGGTGGAAATTAAAATTAAAATTGAAACCTGACACAGTGGCGAGACTTGGACTTTGTGGTCGATTATCCGCAAATCTCTCGTCGGAGGTGCTTAACACTAATTGCAAGACTGCGTCTAAAACATTTTTATAATTTCAGTGATTGCGAAGGAAAAAAATTGTTGAAGCATTTTTCTGTTTTCGATCAGCGAAGGACCGCAATCGTTGGCAAAAGTCTATACGCTTCTCTTAAAACGTACTCTATAAATAAATCTTTAATTCACTTAATTTTGGTTATTTTTAGTTGAAAAAAATAACACGTGTACTTCTATACACCCATCAATATGTGTGCAAAATGCTAATGCGCAAAGTTGAATAGTTCCAGAATACCAGAACACCCCATAAGAATTGTGACTTTGGGACGTCTGTTAGGGATGGGGAAATTTTGCGAGTATTATATGAAAATTGGCGAATGTTGTTTTCGCGTCACGGGTGATGATCGCGGCCAGTGCTGCGAATAAAGCCATTAATTCTATGCCCACAGAAGCAAACGGCGGGCGTCCCGTCGGCCAAGGGCCGAGAGCGTAGTATAGTATAGCGTGGTACATAGGCGGTGGCGGTGGTAGCCGCGGAACGATGTCTTCGACCGGCCCGGTCGCCTTAACGTTTTACGATTTACCGACTGCGAAATAAAGTACAGCGGCGAGGCAAGCAACCACGTCGCTAATGTCAAAGCACAAGAATTAACGGCTTCCCTCCGCGCGCTCGGATATGGGATACACCTTCCCGCGCGTTCGGCCTCTTAACGGGCTTAAAGGCCCACGCACACCGTCCCCTTTGCTCTTCTCCAATAGCTCCTCCTCCTGCCACCAGCTAGAACCGCGTCTCTCAAGAGAGAAAGATCTCTCTATTCCACGAGATTTATCGGTACCCGGATCGACGATTGAATAGAGTTGGCCTTGTGAACGCGATCGTTGAACACGAATCCTAAGAAATTGCCGAAGCGCTTTGCGAAATGTTCGATTTCGATGTGAGGGAATGGTGATTGACGATAGAGCGATTGTGAATCGTTTTTGGGGAGTGTTGGACGAATTTGGCTCCTGTGGGAGGAGCTAAGATCATTAATGGGCGGAGCCATAGGGATTGGTGGGCGGGGCTAGTAATTAAAGGTGGACCTAGAAGAATTGGCGGAGGAAACTAAACAACGTTGATGGATGTAGAAAAGAAGAAGTAGCGACGAGGCTCATGGGGATTGGAGGAATAGAATAAGAGAAATTGATGAGTGGAGATAAGAATTGTTTATCGCCGTGGCTAAGAAAATTGCTGGGAGAGGCAGAAAGACTTTAGAAACCAAATAAAATCAGAGGGCTGTAACTAGGGGACAGTAATAGGCGGTGCAACCACTGGGAGGAGCCAGATAGCCCTTGTGGGTGTGACTAAACTAACATTGTAAGTGCTATTAAAAAGAAATTTCAGTAGAAATTAGGGAGTACCGATGGTCATGACTTAGAAAATGCACCAAATGAAAATTAAATAAAATAGAAAGCCTGTAACTAGGAATCAATAATGGGCGGCGCTAAGGACCACCAGTGGGCGGATCTAAATGTCGCATGTGGGCATGACTAAACTATATAGTGATTTACAAATAGAAGTTGCCGAGAAATTCCGCCAGAAAAAATCGGGGAAAATTTTCCACAAGCTGTAAGACCAAGGAACTTGCAGTCCGAACATTTTTCTAGACAGTTTGCGCTTTCCAGCCGTATCTACCACGGCCGGGTGGATTGCGTCGTTCACGCTGTGATCCGATACTAATGGACTAGAACGGGGTTTCAATCGCCGCCCATTCAACGCGTCCAATGTCTTCATCCCAGTGTGCGGAGGCCTTAATTCCGCTGCGAGATCCGGTATTACCGCGGATACGTTACGACACACGGCCGCTCGTATCTTTGGCTGTCAGAGGCTGACGCGGAACGTAGCTCGCGTAACGACCGCGAAAAAATTCGTTTATTACACGATAGACAGTTGTGCAAGACAATCTAATCCGTTGCAGTGATCTCTCTCTCCGCAGACATTTAGCTAACCTTCTCTTTCGGGGTTGCGAAACGCGTGGCGCGGGTCGAAATATTGCCGCGCGGTGCGTTTATTCAGAAACAATGATCAGGGATCGAGCCTCCGTTCACAGTATCGTTGCTCGTCGAAATTCCTGATCGTTGATCTCACTTTGGGGCACCGGTCTCGTACTTTATACTCGACAATCGTCTAGTCATTCTTCTGTATTTCAAAATCATCTCATCTCTACCATGGTACATAAAAATTCTGTGGTAGAAACCTTTCAATCCCTTCTCGCATTAGACTCGTGGTAAAAACTTCAAACAGCCTTTCTTTTAGGACAAAATAAAATTCTATACTTTCGTGCGGTGACTAGTGGTTTGATTTGTACGAAATATTTCAGGACATCGTGTGGGCATTCTGAAATCATCTCCAAGCAGAAAACACGTGATTCATTAGCTCCTGCCTTACATCCACGGTCACTGAAGGCCGGCGACAGCGCTGGTTGCACGAAATTTCGGGAAAAATGTCTGAACGACCGGAAGCGATGCAGCCGCGCAGGCAAAGAGTTAAGTTTAGCGGGGGCAACGGACTTTCGATTGAAATTCGAGATTTCAGGATGGGGGGTGGGGGATGGGGAAGAGGCGCGGGGTGAGAGAGCGAAGGATAACATCGGTCGAGAGCGGTTTGTACCATCTGCTTTATTGCTAATAACGAACGGCAAACACTAACAAATCTTCATAAAACCTTTCAAGCTCGTGGAACGTGAAACAAAATGCGGAGGAGGAAAAATGTTGGTATCTAACATAGCGGAGGCTAAAATGTAGCTGCGGGACCACCCTCTGAAATAATACCATCCCCGAAACCTGTTTCAGAAACTGTTCAAAATGTTGGGATGACGGAGATACATATTTTACGTTTAAATATGGATCTGCGAGTATTTATTTTGAGTTGGGACAAAAGTAATTAAAACCTGGTAGCCCTGGTATGTTGTCCCAGAAATTATTAAAAATATAGTCCAACTGACTCGGTCAAATACTTTATTTTTAAATATGTATTTCTAGCAGTGGTGAATCCAAAATTTAAACAGAGACGTTTATTTTTAATCATTTATGGTTGATGGGAATAAAAGCCACCCCTAGAAAACTGGAGAACCACTAAAGCTTCTTAAAAAATTATTAAAAATATAATCACTAAGACGGCGCCGATTGTTTTATACGTTCAAAGAAGCGCTTTTTCTTAAACATCTATTTTCAGTGAGGGTGATATCACCCCCTAAAAGACTAATTTTTAAATCTATCTCGGAAATAATTAAAAAAACAAATAACAAATTTTGAGTCTATATTAGTTTCCTACGAATAAAGTGGAAATATTCTAGGTCGAAACAAAAATTTAATTTCAGAGTGAAAATAGCTCCGAACGTAAATGGTCGAATCTGCAATGAACTTGCAAAATCGCTAAATAATAAAATGGGGTACGTAGGACGAAGAATCCGGTGATACAGCATGCGTGGAGTGTTGGCGCACCGAGGGACCGGTCAGATCGGCATCGGAAAGGACACAGGACAAAAATAAATCGATCCCAGGACCCGGTGTTCTCTTTTTCGCGGATGGTAGCCGTCTCGCGCGGGTTCAGCGCGCGATCGACCTTCGCATGAGCCGACAACGCTTGATATTTTCGGGTCCGGCGTGGCTAAAATCGCGGCGCGTTGCGAATTTCGCTTTCGCATGGTGCATTTCGGTTGGCTCGGCTCTGCTCGACTCGGCTTCAGCTTCAGCTCGGTTCAACGAGGGTCATTCCTGAGTCATAGACCGGACGAGCCGGGCCAACGTGCTCTCTCTTCGCCAGCTTCGCGAGAGGAGAGGGACCTATGACTGCACTCTCTCGCTTTGGCTCTTCCAGAAATTTCGATGACGAATTCTCCGGTTGCCTGCCCTCTCTCTCTCTCTCTCTCTCTCTCTCTCTCTCTCTCGTTCTCTCTTAGTCTCTCTTTGTCTCTATTTCTCTCGGTGCGACGAGAGCCACTCCCTCGCGTCTTCTTCGCTCCGGAGCCGTGAACTTGAAACCGGCCCGGGCCGGGATTACGATTTCGACCTTCGCCTAACCGCGCCGCGCCGCCGCGGCGAATATTCCTCTGGCCTCTCCTGTCAGCTCGATTCTATGTCTGCGAGCCGCGACTGCACTCGAAAGTGAAATTCTAAGAGCTGATCACGAGTGCAAGCCCCTCTTGCATCGCCGGCGCAGGATTCCTCGAGCTGATGCACTCGAAAGTGAAACTCTAGGAGCTCATAGCGACTGGGAATCGCTTATTCGAATTGCAGAATTGGAGTTCTGGTGTTCTATCGATACAGGGGAGAGTAGCCTAATTTGAACCTTTTTTTTCTCAATAAATTTCCACTTTATTATTTGCCTTCTACTTGAATAGTTCACAATCGATCAAAAACTAACGAAAACACAGATACAAATTAAATCAAACAGAAAATCAAAAAAACACTTTTTCCGTTCTCATGAACCTCCCCGCTAAACAAACAAAAAACCCCTTCTTAGAATATTACCTCACTCCCTCGAGGGTTACGCCTCAAACCCCGGGAGGGGTACTCGCACGCAGTATTAAATCTAATTTCCCTCCACCCTTCATAATCCTAGATAAAAAGTAACCCTACATCCCTTACGCCCCACAATCTTAAACTAACCTTAACCTACCCGAAACCGAAACCTCCACCCTTGAAAATTACTCCTTGTAGCCTAATCGCACGTTATACATATACACTTTATACACCTTTACACTATATAAAGTACACCCTTTTCTTAAAACCCTCCTAACTCCCTTACGGGTGGTTTATCCGAAAAACTTTCCTCGAATCGGTAAAACACTTCTTTTTCTATTTAAACCCTTTCTTATCCCTTCCCCACTAATTTTAACACTATTAAGCCCCTTAATTCCTATCAAAACTCCCAAAATCCCTCCCTTACTATCTTTCCACTGTTCAAAATTCACAAACTCAATAATCTAGACCTTATCCACGTAATCCAACTCTCTCAACATTTTCAACCGATCTCAGCCTAATTTGAACCTAACTAAACAAATTTCAAGAGTTAGTAATGGCATTAATGGATTAGCAGACTGCGGATTTTATGTAATTATGGCAAAATTGGGTAGGGTCAATTTAAGATAGTAAAATGAAAGTAAGAATTTAAGAATACCTAGGCGATGCGGTAAATAATTTTTTTTATTCAATTGCCAGAATACACAGAAATACTAGACAGCGTTATTAATGTAACGGCACAAGTTTTTTCGTTTACACAATGGTCGAGCACCGTCATCCGATTTTCCTCGTGGCGGTTGCGTATTAACGGGATCGTTTATCGCGTGATAAACAAATCGCAGACGACGCGTGATAACCGAGTGTTCGTTAACGATCAACAACAATGACTCAATAGATTTACAAACGAATGGTAACATCTAGACATCCATCAAACCGACGACATCGGCGGCTCACTGTTTGTTTATTGCACACCACGCCCATTCGGAACACGTAAAGAGAATTAATGCTACGTAATTACAAAAACAAACTTGATCATTCCACAGCAAATAATATGTTCATCAAATATTACATATTAAGACACTGGTACCCGTATCCATACTCATTCCGAGCTACCAACTTTCTATTTAAATTTTCTATTAGCCAATTCAGATCTTTATTTTAGGTCCAATGAGAATATTAACGTTGGCGTAAAGAATGTTGAACAGTTGACAATAATTTTTGTTAGCTACTAATTATAATTATACAGCGGCATTTATGCATTTAGAAGAATTAAAAATATATTATGTTAAAAATGTTAAAAATGTTAAGAAATAAAATTAATTTCTATTTCACTCCACCTGGTTGCAATTCAGGTCGAAAATTTTTCATAAAGATCCGCTAATAATAATAATAATATATATATATATATATATTTATTTATTCACAAGTGAAGAATTGGATTATTGACTTTGGACCAGCACTGTCTGAAAATCTGCGATTACTGGCACACGCTGCAATGGTAGGCTAAATCTGTCGTCAATTTGGGAGATACTGAATGAACGTAGTAAACGAAATGACATCTCAAAGGTATAAACAAGATCAAAACTGTCCGAGAGCCTTGCAGCGGTTCATTTTGCGGATACGATCTGGTCCCGGAGTACAAAGAGCAAGATCAACGGCGGGCGGGGGAGGGGGGGGGGGGATAATCATTCTATTTCGGGGCACTATGGTGGAAACGGGAGTCGGTGACCCGGTGAAGATCCTCGTTCCCGGTCACATTGCCGCAACGTGACAGAATCCCGATTTTGGAGTTTGCCCGCGTCATCGTGGCGACGAACGAGGCAGCTTTCACCTAATCTCCATGGAAAAACACCGCCTGCGTCGTAGAATTACGTTCCAGCGACGACGTGGCCCCTCTATTATCTTGGACACGTAATCGGTTCAAAGAAAAGCTCCAAAAAGAGGACCCTGAACCTATGACCCCTTCTAAATACTGGAATTTGATCGCAGAATCAATCAGTTCTTGGATCTGGGTTGGTATCCTGGACCAAGTTCAGTCTGCCTAGGTCTAGCTCTAATAAAACATTATATTGTTGTATTTAATAAAATATTATAAATATGAAAGCTGTTGCGAAAGTACTGGTAGCGTGTTGACGAACCCATTTATCTAGTAGAATGAGTATCATTAAATTGAACCCCTTGTCATCACTTTTTAATGCGATTTCTAATGCGAAGCTTTACTATTTAAATTCTAGTGTTCTACTGTCCCCGGAGCAAAGATAATAGAATCAGTATCAGCGGCAAGCCTGCCAAACAAATCCCAGCGAACACAGTTTCCGAACGTTATCGGCGAGCAACCAGAGTGCACAAACCGATTAGAGTCTTGCGCAAACGTAAACACGACGGCGTACACCGTGAAACAAACAAATCCGAGCGCGTTTCCTGCGCGTTGCTCCACAAAAGAAAGGACTCGGCGCGTAACCTTCGCCGGTGCACACACGCGGCTACGCGTGCTTTTTTCTGCCGAGGGCATCGCTCGCGAGCAAACGTAAAACAGAGAGCTGAAGTATGGGAGGGATAAGGTTACGCACGTGCGAGTTTTCGCTGGATTACCTACACGCCACGATGATGCGGTCTCGCGGTTTAATCGTTGCTCCCTACTTGCTATTTATACGCTACTGGATGGGGCCTCTGCAAAACTGAAAATTTATAGTTTAAACATAGAGTCAATTTCGGTCCAGCTGATTTTTTATTTCACGGTTGGAAAGGGGTGAAGGGGCTCAAACGCTGTTCTTAAGGGATTTCATAGTGTATCATCAGTTCTAGGATAAGAGGCAAAACATCCGCCAACTCCTATCTAATTGGCATTCATCAAATTCTACCTTCAGTAAATTCACGATTCGAGAACAAAAGATTTGAACTCTCGTCTTATTGTTAGACTTTGAAAATATTTTTACATCTGGTTTGTAAAAAGCGCTATATTAGAAAAGTTACGATTTAAATATAAAACTACTTAATCCAACATAGGATTACATCACAGGAAAGACATCACTCAACTCTCGCTACTGTAATAGTTTATAATCCATGGCTATTGCCAAAGCATCGAAGGTATGTTATAACAAGATGCATACGGACAGTACCTCGCTGACTGTAAAACGAAGAACACGTCAATATAATAAATGACTTTTATAAAAAGCCTTACACTACCCCCAATCCAACACTCACAAAATCCCGAACCTACCCCCGATCTACAACAAAAGCTGTGAGCCCAGCTCCTAAAAGATTGCATAAGCCGCTATCAGAGCTAGTACACCCCCACACGTTGTCACGGCTACCCACCCCCTCCGCAAGACTTATCGTAGTGTAGTCTCCTAGTTCCCTGGAAAAATGGGTCAAGATCCAAGGTACCGAGGTGTATAGCGCGCGAGGGCGGAAAAAAGGGGGAAGAAAACGAGCGAGTAGACAAAGAGGGAACTTGCGCCTGCACCTGGAGTGAAAGCGAGAAATGAGGAACAAAGAGGGAGAGAGAGAGAGAGAGAGAGAGACAGAGTGCGACACGGGGAGCAGAAAGAGCAGCCTACTAGCTAGCACGGCCGATGCAGGCGAGCAGGAAGGTGACGCGAGAAGTGGGGTGAGGTTCGAGGATAGAGTGTAACGTGCATAAGCGGGGGCTGGTGGGGCAGGGGGTGGGGACGTAGACGTCGTAGGGGGTGGGGAGAGGACGGTGGAGGGGGGTGGCGGCGGCGCGACGGCAACCGCCGCTCTGCCTTGAACCTCGCACGGTGCATTGCCCGTCGCTCAAGGGCGTCCGCTGCCCAACCCCCCTCGCGCCCCCGATCTCCGCCCCCCTCCGCGTGTTACCCACACCAACTGTGCACACCCCACCTCCCGACCATGCTCGATCGCTGCACCAGTAGTCAACGCCACTGTCTGCTTTCGTTACCGGCCTTCGGCCTCGGTTTCATTTCGGGGACAGTACGTGGGAGAGAGGTCTCTCACCGATCAGCCCTTGAAAATCGGATGCTGGAGGGGTTGGGTATTGGGTTGGTAGATCGTTCAGAGGATTAGCGAGTGATGCACGCATTCGAGAGTGGTGGGTTGAGGTTTTCGGTTGGGGGGTCTGGGTGGAGATGGTTTTCACTGGTTTTGTTCGAGGAGGATTTGAAATGTTAAAAGATTGTTCCAAATTTTTAATAAAATGATTATATTGAATTGAAGGTTTTCTTCAGAATTTTCACATTTTAACATTCTATGCTATTTTCGTTCTTGGTTCGTGGAATATTGTACTTCAAGTTGTCACGCTTCCGAAAGGAGAGACGGTAAAGGGATGGGTTCGCAAGAAGAAAGATAATTATAGGGACCCAGCTGTCCACACGTGAGGAAATTGAACTTAGATTCTAATCAGAATGGAAATAGCATCTCTTGAGGGTAGCTTCCATAATATAGGACGATAAGAACAAGACATATCGTTCCTTAATGACAGAGTAAATAAAAATCCAACATCCACAATCCAAAAATCTACCAAAAGCATCCACTCATCAGAAAACTCCTCAAGAAAAATATTCAAAACAGTGAGCCATCAAAGTATCGGGAGCCACTTTATGAGGGCAATATCCTTCAGAAAAATCCTCCCCGAAACGTCTCCATCGCGCGCAGGGTTGATCCTCCATCAACATGAGCTTGAGCACGAAGGTTCTCCGAAAGCGTCCGGTTCTGCGAATAACCAAAGCTCGCCGGAGTCAAAGATATCTCGGTCTGGGCCGTTTTACGAGCGCATTCCTCCCTCGGGAGGGAGCATTTACATGGCCTTATCGCGTTAGGCTACCGATTCAAGATCTCATTGATCCCGAACGCCCCTCCAGACCCGTGGTGCTGGAAGATGGAGCGAACCGGGGGCCAATTTTCCCAGAGACAAAGAGCCGCGTAGGTGGACGCGATTCTCTCTCCGGGTTACCGGGGATACCTGGCCAGGGATCTTCGACGTGGGTCCCTCGATGGGACACCGATGACGAGAACAACCACGACGACGACCACTCTCGCTATCAAGGTCGTCGGACTCGGCTGTTTAACCCAGCGAGGGCGGGGGAAAACGCGCGGCACAAAGAGCATTCCTGGAATCGCGAACGAGCGCGAGAAAGCGCAACAGAGCGTAAGAGAGAGTAGGGGTGGACTGGAGAGAGTAGGGAAGGGTAAGAGAGAGTGGGATTGGGCAGATACCACACGCTCAACCCACCGTCATTGCGAGCATACTCGCTCCTGGTTGCGTAAGAGTCAACGGTTGTTTTCGAGCAACCCTCTTGCGCGGACCAGCCAGTCGTAATGCCGACGATAATGAGACGTTGCGAGGAGGAAGTCGACTGAGAAATTGACCTTGGAACCTGCTTTAGGGTCTGGGACTCTCAACTGCGTGCAAGCCTGAGTGTAGGCCCTTGAAAAAATCTGTTCTTCCATTGGTGCAGTTTTGAGAATTGTCCCTGTTTGGTTTTTACCGAACCAAAAATAGAGTGTTCCAATTTATAATCTTTTGAAGATTGAATTTTTTTTCAAGGTCACTACGAACGTATTAACTTTTGTTTTGTAAGTTTTGTGAAAAGAAAACCACAAGCCATTTATCTTTGTCAGGTGACAATTAACGACGACGAGTTTCGCTGCGCACGATTTTCGCCGAAGTGCAAGGACAAACTACTCTCCCCTCCGCGAGACCAAGGTCAAAGGTCATCAAGACTAAGTTTATGGATTCGATAGTCGTACTCGCTGCCGAAGGGAGTCGTTATCAGGCCGGAACGTTCACGCATGCTCGCCGAGTGTCCGTTTAACAGCCCCGCACACGTGAATCTCTGTCGACTAGTCGAGAATACCGCAATGATGTAACCAGTTTCTAGGCTTTCGTGTCACTCGCGTTCCCTCCGCCATGGGAAACCACGACGACAGACAGCTGGACACGTAACTAGCCTGTGAATCACCTGATTTCACGCGAGCGTGCATTATCGGCTGTCGCCTTCGTGGCGTTTAGCTCCCTTCAGCGAGCTCGTCACCTTCGCAATGTGTCGCCTTGAATCTTTGCGCTGCTTTATCGATCTTTCTAGACATTAGTGCCGTTGATTTCTGTCGGGCATTGTTGAAGAATAATGGAGACGGTCAAGTAGTCTTTCTTGGGCTCTAGGTATCCATCTTCAATGAAAAAATGTTATAGGAGGAGTGATAGAAATAATCGGCTAGCCTTTCTAATAGTGCAGTAATAAAGATCATCTAATTCGTATCGAAGAAATAGATCGTGGAGGTCCGCTGCACCCCGAGTTGCATCGGCTCGAAGGAATCGGCCCGGCGCGGCGCGGCGACGCCTTAACGACCGTGGCTCATCGACCTAGACGCATACGCAAGGTCATGCGGCCACTACTCCAATGGTATTATAACCTCAACCTTCTAGGTCCCCACCTCCGGCTGGTTTTCTCCGCCGCCATTACCCCTCTATCCTGTGTCCTCTATCCTCCCTCTCTCCTCGGGCCGAGTTCGTGTTTGCGTGTGCGAACTGCGCCCTAACCGCCTACGTGACGTTGCTCCGTCTCCCTTCTTCCTCCCTTTTCGTGCCTCTCTGTCCCTCTTGTTTCTTCCTTCGTCCCTTCGTCCCTCGCCCCTCCGCATAAACCTCAACAAACCACGACTGACGAGAGAACAGAGGAGAGGCGGCGGCACAGCATTTGCGAACCCTACACAGAGAAAGAGAAAGAGTGAGACGCGAGAAAGAGAGAGACAGAGAGAGAGAGAGAGAGAGAGATCACCAGCGTACCGGGAATGCAGCCGATTATGCAACTAGTTGCGCGGCTAGGTTCTTGTGTCATAGGGACGTGCTCACCCTACCTGGCTGGCCTGTAACCAGCCTACTGCACATCCGCGGATTCACGCTCCAAGGATCTCCTCTTTCTGCCGCACGCTTTGCCCCGGTTTTCGAGCGTGCGACCGAACGCTCTGCCGAAACGCTTCGATCGCTTTTGTTCGACAGACTGCTCTTCGATGAATGGTCGAAGTTGTTTTTAGGAGGGGGGGGGGGGGTGTTAGGTTAGCGATTTCAGCCTTGGAACCCTAGGTCTAGGCAGACCTAGCAGTCACTAGTAGTTCAGGATTCTTTAGTTTCAGGTCTAAAGTTCAACTTCCAAAACTACCTAACAACTTCTCCAATTTCTGAAATGACAAATACGCACGAAAAAATATTATTTAATTTCTATAAGAATTTCACATACAGATATCAATTATTTTAAAATTGTACCACGTTGGCAATGACCTCTGCTGATAAAGCAATGTTAAAAATATATATAGAAACAACAAGTGAGAGATTGTTATTAAAATTCTGAAATCAGAAATTGCCGTAACACACGAAGATCAATTTGTAGCATTTAAATAACAGATAAGCAATTCGGGGATAGAGATAATTAGGAAATAGATAAAGCGAGTAATTTTCGGACGGATTTCGGAGCTAATCGGCCTCCAACGATGGATCCGAGGATGACGATCAATGTCGACCAGGTTACGTAACACGGAGAGCCGGCTGGAAAAATAAAGCCGGACCTCCGTCCAGGGCCAGATAGCCGCCGGCTGATTAATTGCATCCGAATTAATCCCGTGTCGCGGCGATACCGAACGATATTTGAGGAAGATTCCCGGGGCCCAGACGAGACGTATATTTTT
Organism: Lasioglossum lativentre; assembly: GCA_916610255.1. Taxonomy (NCBI): domain Eukaryota; kingdom Metazoa; phylum Arthropoda; class Insecta; order Hymenoptera; family Halictidae; genus Lasioglossum; species Lasioglossum lativentre. Next base: position 17,720,758 of record OU744359.1, on the reverse strand, counting down.
CCGCGGCGAGATTCGTATCGCGAGACCGGCTCCGAAATTAGCGGCACGACAGATACCGTTTATCAAATTGCAAATAAAGTAACGAACGAGTGCCGACGCACTTGCATTGCAGAGATAGCCTCGGCGAATGCGTTCCGCGAGGCCACAGGCTGTCCGAGATCGGAGAATCGCACGCGAAACACTATTGCGATCAGACAGTTGCGAAAAGAATCGCAATTTTTATCGAATTATATAAAGATATTTTAATCGGTGCGCTATTGATTCGAGCTCTGGAATTGTCTGCAATTTTTGGGAAATTTTTTAACAATGTGGAAATTGGATTTTGTGATAACGCAGATAGCACAAAGACGTCTGTTGTCAGACATTCAAGATGTCTTGAATGTCCCATGAACGTGTTCCGAACGGCCTCCGAACGTCTTCTGAACGACTTATGTTACAACTCTGTACGTCTTAAAGACGACTTTTAGACATCTTTTAGACGACTTTTAGACGACTTTTAGACAACTTTTAGACGACTTTTAGATGACTTTTAGACAACTTGTAGACAACTTTAAGACGACTTTTAAAAGATTAAAAAAATATAATACTTTCCGATGTAATGCGCCGATGCAGTAGAAATACTGATTAAGTTGATTTCATTATTTAATTTTTCCTGTGAAATGTTCAAGGTTTATCGTACCTAATAAACTTATAGAATAAATAAAACGTAACAATTTTAAGGTTAGCTTAGTTTTACGCGCAAAAAATGTTGAAACAATCAGTTTTTGGTATTTTTAACTACGACATCGCGGACTTAAAAATCTGAAAAAAGTTCTATAAACAATGGCTAAAAAATTGTTTTAAAAAATTGCAATTAGTTGGAGTAACAAGAAAAAGAAAAATACTCACGTTTCTTAACTTTTTAATGTGAGACTAGTTCTTTTTTGTCACTCCAAACAATTGCAATTTTGGAAACCAACTCGTTATCGGTCGAAAATGTTAGAAATCGTGAGAACGCTGCGATTTTCGCGATCTTTAATTGTTTGTAACTCATAACTACATCGATGCTGATTTCAATGTAATTTTATAAATAAGCTCAAATAACAAAGTTTAAAAATGTGAGTTTAAAAATTTGTTTAAAAAGTGGGTTAATCATTGTACAGTAAAGTAGTCTCTTTCATAACATCTCCAAAAAATTCAAGTCATTTATTAACCTCGAGAAAGACGTCTTTAAGACGGCTCATTTGAGACGTTCAAACGACGTCCCGATAAAGTCGTTTTTAAGACGTCTTAAAGACTTCTTTTTAGGACGTAAGACTTTCAGTCCTAAAATGGACGTAAAATTGACGTCTTTAAAATGTCGTGTGCTATCTGGGAATGTATCTGAATTAATTTTTGGGAAGTGTACTGTTGCTATAGGTTTTGAAATTGATTATGACAGTCAAGTTGTATAATGCAATATTTTGTACCAATTGGTAGCTAATAATTTCAAAAACAGTCGCAGCTAATTTTAATTTCAAATTAACATTTATATATGTTACATCGGCAAATGTCCAAATATTAATTTGTGAAATTTGAAAATAATTTAGCACATAAAACCACGTGCAGTTTCAAGTTTTAACAGATACGAATAAGGGTCTCGAAATTGAAGAAAACCTCGATGTCTGACCATGGCTGGCCAATTCCACGTAAAGAAACCTCTAAAATCGCAATCGCCAAGCAATTTTCCGAAAAATCAACAAACACATCAATCTATTTTGAACTGGCTAGCCTCCGTGACTGATATCATCTGCGCAACCTTCGATTAAAAATACTTTTAACACTCATTTCTGCGATTCTTGCGAAACTAGTTTGCATGTTACGACACTATCGCCGTTCCAGGAACAAAAAGATTCTCATCAGCCTTTTTGCACATAAAATCGTTCATTAATTCGCAGCGGCAATTATAGGTCCGGCGGCTTACATCATTCACGAATTCTGCTGGTCAGTTATCGCGGCTCGTTAACACAGAAATTAAAATACAAGATCAACTTTCCCACCGGACCGTCTGGGACGTTTTTTTCTATCGAATAGGATTCTCTTGGTAATCTGCATTTTCTTTTTTGGTGAGCTGTCCAGCCTAGACAGTATAAATCATGCTCAAGATCAAGGCTAGATCCGCTCTCCTTTGAACGGCGGACGGATGAAAAACGATCGTGGATTGTCAGCTTGAATTCGCAAGTTTATAAATAATAATATCTTGAGAATTATCAGAAATATAAAATAGACAAATATTCCGGCAGTAATTACAACGTGTAATCGGCATTGCGCAAGATCATATAAAGATCACAGGATTATAGATCATCGAATTCATCCCGATGACTTTGAAATCGCGAAAGACACGCGACCTTGACATCGTTTCTGCCCGTATCGTTCGATTTCGACTCGCGGGTCTAGACAACGTCCCCAACGATTTTTTTTCTGGCAAATGCAACGCGATTAGGCGACGATTATTTTATCATCCGATTCCGTGGCCTTCGTCGAACTTCCAGGAATCTCGCACGCAGAAATTTTCGCGCGAAGTAGAAAAGGACGTTTGTGATCAACAGCCGCGCGCCGCGGCGCGTAGCGTCGCGTCGCGTCGCGTCGGTTCGTGAGAAGCTAACCTAGCGCGTGATGAATATTACGTAAGAGGTTGAATTTTTTTACCTAGCCACCTTGATATTTAGTCTGATAAGCTCTAGGAACTATATTTAACCCGTGAATGGGAGACGTGCTTAATTTTTTAATGGACAAGGCCGATTGCCACACTCGCGATAACGGTCTGATAACGCGATTGCGCTGGAGTTCCAGTTGCCGATCTAACGATTCCCCAAATTAATCTAGCCTATAGTTCCTAAATGATCGTTTTCGAAAATTAATTTTTTCGTCGAAAGTGCCGACACAAAACTTTGTGGTGGTTGCAGAAAAAAATTACAATAAATGCCCAGGAGGTTCGGCAACAATAAACCGAGGAGACCGAACGCAGAATCCCTTTCACCGGGTTTTTTTCGCAAGACAGGGCCAAGAGATCCGCAGCCTCGGATTCGGCCACGAGTTCTCGGAGCCTAAACAGCTAGTGTCTGCGTTGTTCTCTCTCGTTGATCGGGTCCAGAAATATCGGCCGAGCGGTTGCATTGGGCCGTGTTTCACCCGTGGCGCATATTCACAAGGCCATCCGGTCACCGATCCAATGCTACTAAACTCGAACCCCTTTCCTCGCCTTGCCCCCCACCGGAAGATCCTCTTCGTTGCAACAACGCAGCGGCAGCAGGCGAGCTCTCTACCCGGTCTTGTTTTCTCGTCGAGACATTGGGCTTCTTCATCTTCCTCTTCTTCTTCATCTTCTTCTTCTTCTTCTTCTTCTTCTTCTTTTTCTTCTTCTTTCTCGGTCGTCTTATCTCCGAGATCGTCGGTTCTATACCCGTGCTCGCGCACTTGCAACCCACCTACGTGCATCGCCGCGCCGCGCCGCGCCGCGCCGGTCGAACCCGAACGGCGAGAATGCGATTATGCAACTAGCACCGACTACCTCTTATATCAGACTCGATGCGACCCCTGTCCTCGCTGCCGTCGCTACCTTCACGTTCCTTTAATAGTTAGGCCCTTCTTGAGATTGCAAGCTGTTTAACCCCTTGTCTTGTGATGTTGGGATGACGAGGTTAGAAGATTAAATACAACAATATTTAAGCGTTTATTTAAACTCCAACGCACAATAGAATAACTGTCGAAAGGTTGTGAATTAGTATTGTTAGCACATAACACAATATTGTACTTTATTAAACTATTAACATGAAAGAAAAAGTGTGGGGCTATGACTAGCTCGGTAGGCTAGCTCGGACTGACTGATTTGCCTCATCCCTCCTTAGGCTCTTTAGTGCGGAAAATGGCGGCGCTCGAAAAGCAATAAATCGCAGGTCAAAAATCTTTCCTCCTCCGCATGTTCCGTGAATTACGGTGTATACTCTAACATATGATATCGAGTCAGACTCGTGAAGATTTTGAAACTAATGTATCAAATATGTTTGTCAACATTTCTTTCAGCTTTTCGATTATGTCAATCCTAACTATTAAATGTAGAATCACCTTCGGCATAAATGAAGTGCTTTGGCAGTGAAATGTTAAAAAATCAGTAAATGTACATTTTAAATTGGTACGCGAAAAATCGGCAGGGATCAGGGACCAAGGCGACTGTTCACGGTCCCAGCAGAAGCGTATCGCATCGGTCGGCCATCATGCTAGAGCAGAGTGGAGTTGCATAATCGCGTAACAGGGCGGTCGCGAGTGTCGGTGCCGCAAGAACGATAAACAGGAAGGGCAATAAAAAAGATTGGTGCGCGGCGTGGCAAGTAAAAAGGCCGATGTCTGACGGCGAGAAAGAGAGAACAGACGAGAGAGGAGAAGCCGAGGAGAGTAGAATGCCGTTTCTGTTGACGAAGCGAGGGGGACGAGGAAGAAGGGAGCGCATTGGCAGCGGCCAACAGCTACAGCTACAGGAACAGCAGCCAAAGCAGCAGCCACAGCAGCATGCGAGGTTAGTACCACTGCACTGGAGCGGTGGCCGGCTGACCTTGTATTCGTGGAGCCTGGAATAAGTCGCAGAAAGCGACGCGACTGGGCCTCGAGCTGCGAGCTCTCTCGCCTCCTTTTCATCCTGACGATGCCAGTCCGTATTAACCATATTCTTCACTCCCACTTTCCACTCCTACCTCCTCGATTTCCTTCGGTGACCTTTCTTGGCTAAACATATCTCAACTAATTCCCTGCTCAATGTTTCTTCGTAACTCCATGCTCTTATTTTAGTTCTCGTTAAGTCTTTCCTCAGGTCCTTCCTTACCCAGATAGCACAAGGACGTCTTAAAGACGTCTTAAATAAGACGTCATTAAAAGGTCCCGAAAAAGACGTCTTTAAGAAGTCTTATAGACGTCTTTTCAGGACGTAAGACTTCCAGTCCTAAAATGGACGTAAAATGGACGTCTTTAAGACGTCGTGTGCTATCTGGGATATATTAACCTACCGATCATATCGTGGCGTGTTCCAGCCTACTCGTAAGGTCTAGTCTTCGGCTCAAGCGACGCCATCGCCTCTCGGGCACTCTCTCCTTGCTTGCTCTCGAACCAACGCGACAACGCATATTTATAAATATCAAGCCGCTACCCCTCCCGTATCCACCCCCCTTCTCGCCTAACCTTAGAGAGGAACGACATGGAAACGGAGACGCCGTGAGAAATGTGGGGGGAATGCGATGCTTTATGGGCTTTTGTATTTTTGGAGCAGGGTCTAGGCACTTCGGACTGATCCTCCGAGGGTGAGTCTATCTCACCCCTTGCACTGCGAGTTATTTTACCGTTGTAGCGATGAGAAAGTGTAAGGATTTTGTAATGAATCCTTCAACGGCAACAGCAATTTCTATCGCGAATCAACAACTCCCTCTCCTGGTAACGTATATCTATTAATTTCGTTAGGGATTGTTATATATTAAAGGATCGAAATTTTTATCAAGTTATAGAGATATTTTAATCGGTATGACGTTGATTCGAGCTCTGGGATGGTCCGCAATTTTTGGGAAATTTGTAACAATTTAGGAAGAGCATATTGTGATACAGTCTCTGAATTCATTTTTATATCACACCTTACACAAGTTATATAAAAGTTTTTATCTTTTGGCACATCGCAACGATTGAAAATCCTATTAATCAATTTCCGATAGATAAAGTGTTAAATGGACTTTAAACATGGAACTTGTTTAATGTAACCCAAAGACAGGCAGCTTCGGAGGAACTTTTAGAGCATCCACGAAGGATTTGACGATAATTGAGTGGATGTAGGTGTTAGAGGGGGTAGACAGGGATAAGGTGAGCCATCCGAAAGGCGCGAGAAGAGTCGAACGACCGCGAGAGGTTACAGGGGCCCGGTTCAAAGCTCGCCGGGAAGGACGGGGCCCCGGTTCGTGGTAAATCTCAGCCGGACGCGGCCAGACACGGCCAATCTTTTCCGTCGCCTCGGACCCGCCACGAAAAAATTGATGCTGTTGAAATTCCTGCGACTACTTCGGCCAGGAGGATGCGATTCAAACGATCCGATCGCCGCGCCGCGCCGCGCCCGCGCCGGGTCCCACGCGACGGCAATTAAATTTGATATGCGCCGGGGAGCACCGACTCCGAGAGTCGTGTGAATTAAGCTACCTTGGGACCCACTCGAAAACAAAACCAACCTTCCACGTCTTCAATTATGGCAAAACTATGACAACTTATGACAAAAATTACTGGGTGCAATTTAAAACAGTGGACCGATTGAGAGAATTAAAGTGGTTTTTATTTATTTATTTTTTTTTTTTTACCACAACGCATCTCATCACAAAGTTTGAAAAAATTCATGACCTATACACTGGTACTGTAAAAATATAAATAATGTCACTGGTAATTCGAAGACAATTTCAAGACCATTTTATACATTGAAGACTATTTTATGCATTCATGGAGTTCACAATTATCTAACTTTTATTACAGTATAAATAATATTTTCTTGACGTTTCTGAACTCAAAAGGATATGCGAGAACGTTTAGCAAAGTTTCTACGTCTACTTCGCAGAGACTCGATTCTACTTCGACGCGGCAGTTTTGAATGACTGTACAGCTGAGTCATCGACCGAGCATCGCTCATTAACTGTCAATCCCCCGATGACGCGATGAGGCTATCGAGGCAATTACAAATCGCGGCTTATCGCGCGATTACAAGAAAGTGGCTATTGCGCGATCGAAAATAATTTCTCCAATTGTTCCGCAATCGTCTCGATCTCCGCGTCATAAGAAAACAAAGCTATTCCCAATGACACGCGTTTCAAGGCTTGCGGATCTTTATCGGATCTATTTTCAAATAATTCGTCAGAGCATTAACAATGACTACTACACGTCAGTCACGTATGACACTATTCTGTAACTAGGTTATTTATCAGGTTAGTATATCAGTAGACTGCGAATTTTATGCATTTGTGGTAAAAACGAGTAGGTTCAATATTTTTCAAATAACTAATATTATTAGCAGAAGGAAGCTTATACAGGGTGGTCTGCTTAAATTAAGGCCATCTAAATATCTCTTCAGGTTATTGTGATGCAAAAAATATTTGTTACGTAATGTCCATGGTGTTAATGGACCAAACATCTGGCACGAATATTTTTTTCCGAAGGTAATTTTTTTCGGAGTTATCAAGGTCATCGATGTTTTTTGATACATAACTACATTTTTTTTAATGCATATTCTAACTGATGGAAAAATACATTCAGATATGTATAATGACATGACCTTGAAATGACCTTGATCTTCGAAAATTAAAGTTTTACCTAGAACTGATGTCTGTCGAGATCGTAGGCGTTGACATCAAGTCAAACACACATCAAGAGCGTGAATGTAAATAAACATGTTTACTGTCGCAATACTGATGATACCTAAGGGTTTGAAATCCCGATCAGTTTCAATTTATCTATCCGTGCATCGACATGCTCTTTGAAATGAATTACTCAATGCAAGAGAAAGTTGATATGGTGTTCATTTACATTTACGGTAAAGCTGATCATTGTTTAAAGGAAGTAGTTCGAAAGGTGATCAGTAATTTCCGTGAAACTGGTACTGTTGTTAAAAAGGCGTGTAAGAACCAGAATTGTTACGAAAGAAAGAAGCAAAATAACTATTCTAGATAAAGTTAACGAAAATCCACATGTGAGTTTAAGACAACTCGAGCGTCAAACTGGAATTTCCAAAACAAGCATAATACGGATGTTGAAAGTAGAAAAATTTCATCTCTATCATCTATGGTTCCATCAGGACCTTCACGGAACAGATTTTGTAAATCGTATGAATTTTTCTCGGTGGGGTTTGCAGCAATACGAAAATGACGAATCATTTTTTAAAAGAGTAATATTTACTGATGAAGCGTCTTTCACCAACCATATATAGCTAAATCTAAGAAACATGCATTATTGGTCAATTGACAATCCACACTGGCTAACAAGATCAGTGGATAAACTAAGACCGTGGAGTGTAAATGTTTGGTTTGGCATGTTAAGTAATCAAATAATTGGTCCTTATTTCATAAACGGTTATGTGGCGGCCTAACTTCCTACACGCGCCACAAGAGGGACACGTAGTTGAAAAGAAAGACCTTTCTCGCTGGTATTCAACTCCTCAATGATTTGTATATATACCGTCCTCAAACGCCTCCCAACATTCCAACCGTCTAAGGCAGGGCCCGCTAGATAGCCTTACTGATGAGTCCTCTAGCGGGTCTTTTAGGACACAGTTACTTTAAATGGAGAAAAGTATGCAACATTATTCTTGCAAATTGAGCTACAAATGCTTGTACATGATGTTACCACTAGATATCACATTTAAGAATGTGGTATCAGCATGACGGTTGTCCGGCTCATTCTACAGGCCTTGTATTGAATAGTCAACAGAGTTTGCTTCCAAACAAAAATAATATTTATTAAAAACATACAAAATAGAAAAAAAAACTAAGTATAAGTGCTACTTGCACGGAGCTGTCTACTCAGCAACCGTGTGCTTGAAATACTCGTACAGAACTGAGCTACGTACCTCTGTTCGGCAAAGGTCTGCTAAGGGGGAAATTGTACCTGAATGTTTTTCGGGAAAAACCAGCCGTTACTTGGGTAAAAGACGGTGGAGCGAGGAAGGGCATTTATGACTCTAACCTTCATAAATGCCGGCCCGTCATCGGTCGCTTCTTAATAAAAGAACAGGATTTTCCCGGGATTTACAAACAAAGCAAGAGCGAGGTAGAAAACGTTTTGAACAAATTCAAAATATAAACTAATGATTCATGCAAGAATCCAACACCTTGTCAAACGAATTTTGAATTTAAAATGGACTTTTTTTTGTGAGGAAAATTGAAACAATTAGTTTCTAATGAACGACCAATTGTAACCAGAGGATATGAAGAACCGAATAGTTAGAGCTTGTGCTGATATTAAATATTTTCTGCCTCACAATAACCTGAAGAGACATTTAGGTGGCATTAATTTAAACGGACCACCCCTGTGTTTTAAAATTCACTTAGTTAACAATTTCCTCAACAAAAATCGGGTAAAAAATCGGCAAGCTGGTCCAGATGTCGAGGAACTCTACTGCGATTCAGTGTCTCGTTGCAAAAATATTTGCAGTCGCCGGTTTCGAGGCTATCCTTACTCGTGGCTCGCGTTTATCGCTGTTGCGGAACAGAGACGGACATAGAGCGAGGGGAAAAAAAGAGGAACGAAGTCCCCTACGACCGATAAAGAATTTCGCGATCCCGTCGAGCGCTAATCAGCGTTAAATAAGCGGCGTGCAAACAGCCTCGGCTGCGAGAGGGCCGATGAACCCGGGCTCCGACTGTTTTTCCGCGACGAAACCGCGATCCATCTTGTGTCAGAGCCACCGGGAGGCGCATAATTTTCACCGGCTATCCCCTTATGGCAGCCGAGAACGGCCATCGTTGTCTTCGTCGACGTCGACGATCGACCAGACGAATAATAACGCGCGATAACCTGGCTGAAAGCGACGATACCGGTTCCCGGTAGCGTTATCTTGCCACTCCGGGACTTTTCACCGGAAAAAAAGAGTGCAAACCATGTTGCATGAGCCGGTGCAACGATAATTTCGCGACGCGATCCGTTATCGACGGCTTAACTGATTCCGACGACACGGGGAAGTGATCCGGGGACGATCGCTGCGCGAAAAACACGCGGAGTCGAGCGATTTTTGACGATCCGCGGATCCCGTTGTCCGGAGAAGAATTTTTAATGTACCGTAGCAGATTTTTGAGCGAATCGATGATTTTGTGGAGGATGTTTCAGTAGGCAGTTCTTAAAATGCTCAGTTTCTTGTTTTAAATATTTTGTAGTAAATTTGTACTAAAATTAATGTTTTTGTGGAGGATGTTTCGATAAACGATTTTTGAAATGCTCGGTTTCATGCTCTGATGCTTGTCAGCATGATTGTCAACGTTTTACCTGTTCGAAGACAATGAGTATAGGTTTCATGGTGACTGTGCTATTTATAAAAGAAGCTTAATCATTTTCTCTTGAATAGCAATGCTAGAAGACATTGAATTTTGTTATTGGGAAAAGTTTATTAGGAAGTTCTCCATTGCTGATTTTTAATATTGAAAATACCATTTGGCTTCCCTTACGTAGATAATGTTATAAAATTTCCCCAAAAAATCTAGCAAGTTTAATCACGATTTTAGAACTTCCTAATGCAAAAGATTGAATATTCTGTTGTTTAAAAAATTGTAACATCGCTGGTAACATTACCGTCACGCTGCTGTTATGCGTCATGTAAAAGATACTGCGACTACAATGTAGATACTAATCTAATCTGTAAGGGATGATATCACCCTCCCACCTATTCAACGGCACACAAAAGAAATGCGACTAATATTTCCACATGTTGCACAATCCGCTCAAGTTTCGTCAGACTCAGGGACGTTGTGTTGGGAAAAAAATATAAAAACACGTTTGCTTTACGAAACGAAATAATGTCAGGTAGAAAGAGGACGCAATTATGAGTGACTGTATCGATATTCCTCGAATAAAAAGAACGATCTATGACTCAAGAGGTACGAGGCAAAAAAGCGGTGGTAGGTTTAAGCCCGCCATTTGTTTAGCTCCGCACGGTGTAATAAAAGTGCATAAACGTTCGGTGCGGCGATAAAACGTGTCCGATGGATGTCGCTTTATTAGGGTGTTCGTCGTCGTTGCGTTCAATCGAGCCCGCCAGCCAGACCCTCCGCTGATAACGCTGATTGGTTAACCGCCGCGAACGCCGGAAAACAATTAGCCGACCGATGAAATCGAATCAGACAAGGAGCGGCGGATGAACCCGGGACAGAGAACGGAGAAACGGAGACAAAGACAGAGAGAGAGAGAGAGAGAGCGAGAGAGAGAGAGAGAGAGAGAGAGAGAGAGAGAGAGAGAGAGAGAGAGAGAGAGAGAGAGGGAGGGAGCAAAGGACAGAAAACGATTAATTGTCGAACAACGGTTGCGTAACCGTCTGGCGGCGCGGTTTATTGTGACTGGTGGTCGCGGGATCGACACTCCTATGGACAACACCGCGGCTGTTGCACACGCCATCGATGCTTTTTCCTCGATTAATCGCGATTGCCTCACGAGTCGCAAATATAAGTTACTTGTTTGCCTTAGAGACCGCGTTACTTAACCGTTCCTGCGAATTGAGCAGATTCGAGCCGTGTCGAAACGAATTAAAGTACATACATACTATAAATGGTGTACAGTTAAGGATTTCTTCTACTATCGTCCTTGTGATATTTTACTAGAATTTGTTTAAGAATATTTAGTATTAACTAGTAATATGCTTTCGCGAAGAAAAACATTCATTCAAGTAGAGCTTTCGCCAAGGAGAGTATTCTCCTGTAATAGGGCTTTCGCCAAAATGAGTATTCTCTTGTAATAGGGCTTTCGCCATGGAGGGTATTCCTATTATTAGTAGGGCTTTTTCCAAAAAAGTATTTATGTAAGTAGGGCTTTCGCCAAGGAGAGTATTTATTCAAGTAGGGCTTTTATCAAGAATCGATTATGCTCGAACCCAAATGTTCAAAGACAGTTAATCTGCAGCTCTGAAACTAGTCTGAACAGCGAAGGGACCCAATTAGACAGCGTGTTCGAGGATCGGGTTTTAAATATCCGACGCGAATGAAGCCGCGCCTACGAAAATCTGCTGGTGCAAGGTTATCATCGGTCCGAGCTATCTTTCAGTCGCAGATAGGATCTGAACACGACCAAGGTGGAAGAGAATGTTGTCCGGTGACGAGCATGTTCGATATCTCTCCGTGTTACACCTTCGCCGGGGCCTAGACAGATGGGACCGCGAGAAAGAGACAGCCAGAAAGAGGGAGAACGTTTTCTTAAGAACGCCGCGCCGCGCCGCGCCGCGCCGCGCCGGGCCGGGCCGGGCCAGCCGCCGTCGCGTCGCATCGTGGCTTCGGTGATCTCACTTTCGGGGAATGCCGTCCGGACGTTTCGCCAAAGTGCATCGTTCGTTGCGGCGACAACGATATCGACCTCCGGTATCTGCGCGAGCTCGAAAACAAACGAGGCGACGCGTTTACGCGACACGATCCGCGAAAAAATAACTCCGCAGTATTATCGGCTGCCACGGGACCAGAGTTTCACGGGCAGAGTTCACTGTTTCGTGACAGTGATGCAATGGAGCGCGTGCATGTCCCCCTGCGGACTCGACAATCGCTCGCTGAGAACATGGCTGACCCTCGGCAGCCTATCTGTTGATAAGAAATCATTTATTGTTCCATAAGAGAGGAATCAATTGTGGTAACCGTCATGAAAATATTCTGGTCGAACGGTTGATGAGCGATCAAATCTTTGAGATTTGAATTTGAATTTTAGTGTGACCGTTAATGTTTTAATTTTAATCGGACCGTTAAGATTTGTATTTGAATTCGAATCTGACCGTTAAGCTTTGAATTTGAATTTGAATCGGACCGTTAAGATTTGTATTTGAATTCGAATCTGACCGTTAAGCTTTGAATTTGAATTTGAATCTGACCGTTAATATTTAAATTTGAATTCAAATCTGGTCGTTAAGATTTGTATTTGAATTCGAATCTGACCGTTAATGTTTGAATTTGAATCTGGCCGTTAAGATTTGTATTTGCATTCGAATCTGACCGTTAAGCTTTGAATTTGAATTTGAATCTGACCGTTAATATTTAAATTTGAATTTGAATATGACATATATGAATATATGAATACAATATTGAATATGTCAATCTTTAAATTTGAATTTGAATCTGACCATTAAAATTCGAATTGGAAAGTAACCGTTAATATTTCAGTATGAATTTGAATCTGGTCGTTAACATTTGAATTTTAGTCTGATCGGTTAGCAGTTGTATGAAAATTTGAATCTAGTTTTCAGATGCTGAAAAAGTAATTTCCTTGCGATCGTCCTGTAACAAATAATCGTTACGGGACCGAACTGTGCGAAATGTAATCCAATCGCGCATTAATGACACCGATTAAAACGTAACCGTTAATCAGATTGCAAGTTGTTTTCTCCAATTGTCAATTACAATCCGCTGTAACCACCTTCAATTGCTGTGTAGGTTACCATCAATCAACGATTATACAAAGTCAGTCGTAACCGAGCAGGGTATTACATTTCAATCCTCATTACGCGACGGATTATCATGCAAATCACAGTTTACATAAATTATTTCAAAACACTAGCACGGGGGTGTTGGATTTTGTGAAATCCGAACTAGTTTGTCCCACTCCCTGTTCATAATGATTCATAAAATATATTTTTATCAACGAAAGACCATTTTCTTTCTTTTCAGTTTCCATAAAATTGCTGTATGTATTTCTCAATTTCTATTCTTCCTTCTAAAAATATTACCAAACTGTTCTTAATACATATTCTTCTCTATATTATATCGATTTATAGTCTCGACACAAAAATTTGAATTTTTTGTTGGTGACGACAATCACTTTCGCTCTCCGCCACCTAAACTCCATTTCCCGTCATCAAGCACCAAACCGAGGGCCTCTCCAAAAATCGTGGGCCCGACCAAGGAGTCCCTGAACTCTACTAGAAACCGGTCGTGGGCCTAAGCACAGGGCCCTAAGCTCCGAAACTCTTCTCGGCAGCGAAGACGAAGAAGACGAAGAAGAAGAAGAAGAGGATCGTTCCCGGGTGTAATCGTGAGTCGACGAGAGACCGGCTGCCCACGCCTGCTCGATAAACGCACGAAAACAGACAGACCCGAGAGAGCAAGAGAGAACCAGACGTAGAAAGAGAGACCAATAGCAAGAGAAAGAAAGAGATACTCGACCGTGGGAGGAGATACTCGAGTCAAGAGAGACAGGTGCTGGCAGCTGGTCCGGTGAAGCGAGACGGCCATGCGTTGAAAGAGGGAACTGAAGGGAGCTGAAGAGGACGGGACGGAGAAAGAGAGAAGAGAAGAGAGAGAGAGAGAGAGAGGGCCCCGAAAGAAGGAAGAGGAGAGAAGGAGAGACGACGCGGCGCGGCGGGTGCTCGCGCGATAGAGCAAGGTGCAATGCTCGAGCGGCGCTGCACAAACAGCGTCGGGCGTCGCAGTCCGCACCAGCCAAGGTCACCCGGGTAATGTCCCGATGCCCCCTATGCAGGACAAATTCAGCCACTCGACCGAAAGCGGTGACGAGCGGCGCGAGGAGCGAAGCAGAGCAAAGAGAACCGCCCGTGGAGCGTAAAGGAGAGAAGAGGAGCGTTTTGCACGCGCGCGCGAGCCGGGCCTGGCCGGGAGGTTAGGCTGGGCCACGTCGATGCGCGGATCGCCCTCGACAGAGAAAGAGAGAAAGAGAGTTCAGAGAAACGAGCAACGTGTTATGCAACGGCCCCGTCGGGAATAATGACGAGACGGACGAGTTTCTTCGCGGACGCGCCTGTTTCCTCTTGCTTGCTGTTCCTCCTCGTCGAGGATTTAATACCAATGTGCATGGTACTGATTGGTACTGGATTTTGATGGTTCCGAGACATGATTTGCTCAGGATCTTTTTCTAGTGTTCTTGGTGGAGATGAGTGTGCGAATTGAATTATTTACAAGATAGAGTAAACGTACAGAATGTGACGGGGATCATTTTCAACAGTAGACTGTTTTCCGGTAGCTTGTAAATAATCAGTTCTGCCACATAGAATTACTCCTTGTCCTATCCCCAATTGCAATAGGCAATTTCCACAATGTTATCGAGTATCAAGAAATTCGTGAAGAAAGAGCTATGAATTAATTTTTCCACCAATAGTATCGAAAGCAATACCGCGTCTATCCCGAACCTAGACCTGCTCAACCTAGTCGACCATATGGTAGACCTCAATCCACTGCGCCCCGAGACCGGCTGCGAGACAGATCCCAAGGTCACACAGTCTAACCCGGTCTAGGCTGAACCTAGACCCGCTCAACACTCCTCATGATCTCGTAAACCTGCTCGAGATACGCCGCAACCACGTAAACCGGGCTATGCTCTCGTCAGACAGTGCTTCGACATTTAAACGAAAAGCTTGGAATCACGGATTCGAACACCGCAGGAGCTTATGGACCAACCTGATAGTTGATGACGATCCGGTAAAAGAGTCAGCCAACCGAACGCATCTCACGGTAACGCGATCATCCGAACCGGAGGCCACCGGCTCGCAAACGGCAGGCGTTAATCGATCTCCGAACAAGTTCCAGGAACCAGCACAAAGAAGCGGATGGTCGCGGCGGGTCATTCGCGATGCGATCTTGCATAACTGGCTTCTCCGGGCCAAACACGTCCAAGGCCGCATTCCCTCGGTCTTAGCCCCCTCCCCCTCTCTCACTACGCTTCACCCAAATAAATTAACCGGTTTGGCCCTGTCCCCTCTCTCGAACTCGCGCAGCCAATTATTAGGAGCATTGAAATAGTCTTCTTTGAACCCTTTCCAGACAGCCGATGCGCTCCAGCGGCAGTCTAGGTTCTTCTGAAAGTGATTGTCAGAATTTGGTACTTTCATGCGAGCGTCCTCTACCTTCCGCAATCCTAAATCCTAGTTCTAAATGATTTGATGCTTCATTAATAGGATTTTCAGTAATTGTGCGGTACCAAACGGAAAATGAAATATATTTTACATTATAATCCCAAAATTATTAGTAGACTGCTGATCCTTACGCTAAATAAAAATGTTGTGTATCGATTGAAACGGGGATCGAAGGGATCATTGGCCCGGGAGGATCATGGGCATCTAAAAGGGAATGGTATCAATTCGGGGAGGGTATCGCGTCCAGTTTGGTGGTTCGTGTGTAACACGCGACGCGTATTTTTACGGTCGCCGCGCTATCACCAGACGTTTCGTGGAATATTTTGTTTGCGGCGCATCCGTCCGCTGACGAAACCGGATGACGCTCGGGACTGAAAGTCAAGCGTGTCTCTCCAATGAAAGAGAGCGGCCGAGGAATAATAAAAATGTGCGCGCACACGCTCGCCGGCTAAACGAAACGAAACGAAACGAAACGACACGACACGACGCCGATGGAATGAGAGGACACACTGTGTGTGCGCACGATTATCGGAGTACGGGAAACCAGCGTAAATATGCATTAACGAGGCCCGATTCAACGGGGCGCTCGCACCAAGTGCCATTGACTTTGACACTGAGCCGTGCTCGCTGAACTTTTGCGATGCGAAAAACACGGCCGATCGATCCGACGCACGTTCCACACGTAATGTACTACCGGAACGTCAGCGATATCGACTGTCCCCGGCCCTCGGTTATGTCTATCTCCGCTTTTACTAATGGCTGTAGTCCGGTTACATGACCGGAAATTTTTCAAATCAACGCAAACAGTCGTTTGCGCCTAACAAAATTTTCAGGTTTAACACTGAACCTACCAAGCACGAAACATATAAAAGTGAAACACCGTATAGCAGTGAGAAGTTTGAATTTACTTAACGTTTGTACGGTTTTCATTATAATATATGCTTAAATGAAGAAGTCAATTCAGTCATTTCCTATGAAAGCGTTTTTAAAATTTTTCTATTTCAATAACTGTGAAATAGAAAACCGGTCATCTGACCGTGGTAGGTTTAGTTGTTAGGAATATTTGTGACAATAGTAAGCAAGGTTATTAATTAGTATTGCAATTAATCCTGTAGTTAGTCATTTAACACTAGGTTTACGGAGCACTACAAATGCCTATTTTACATTATAAAAATATCAAGAACGTGTTTGTCAAAAGTTTTAGCCACTTCTTTTATAATATCGAAATTTCCATAAAGCCACCAAGTTTTTTGGTAATATCTTATAATTCTGTACTTATGATAATTATGGTGAGTCACCTAACGTTTGCACCTCAAATACCTTTGTTGTTTCTAAAGATACGTAAAATATGGTAAGGACAAAGTTGAATGGTACAATGGGGCTGACACGATGCCAAAAAAGAATTTTGTTTTCATGTAATTTTTTAGAGATATCAAGGTCACCTTGACTTTTTTAAATAGAACCACCATTTTTTAAATATCTACAATGATAGTCCCGTTCATGAGGAATTCAGTGACTACAATTATTCCAAGGTCATTCAAGGTCACAGACAGAGAAAACATATAAGATTTAGAATGTGAAAGCAGAATACGTTTATTACGGTTGAGACTTGTAGTAAATAGTAAACATACTGTCAGATGATTTTAAATGTTAGATCACTGTAATATAAACAATATTAACAATCAATATCAAGTTACAAAACGCTACGATGCGTATTTACCGAAACATTTAGAGCTCATATTGTAAATCTTATAAGTTTTCTCTGTCCGTGACCTTCAATGACCTTGGAATAATTATAGTCACTGAATTCCTAATAAAAGGGACTGTCATTATAGGTGTTTAAAAAAGGGTGGTTCATCGTGTCAGCCCCATTGTACCATTCAACTTTGTCCTTACAACAAAATATATTTGTCAGAAACAACAAAGATATTTGAGGTGCAAACGTTAGGTGACTCACCCTGTATATATCCATTGAAATAATAAAAATAATATTTATTTTAGAAAATAAACGTAAATATATAATTTTATATAAACTAAACTGCGAAATTTCTATAAAGCCATATATAGTTTATGAATAAGTAGGTTCAAAATTAACAATAAGTTCTTTTTCATTTCTATATTAATAATTAGTAGAATTGCCATTTCTTCGAATAACTTCGAAAAGATGTACGAAATCAACCTTTGAAGTGTGTTTTCTTGAATAGATGCCCATACTTCGTTCACCGCTTTCCATAATTCACTAATGTTACTCATCTATTGTTTACAATTGCCGTAAACTTTCCTTGCGAGTATCCCCCAAAGATTTTCTATTGGGTTTAAATCTGGGGAACAAGCTGGCCATGTTAAAACCATGATATTTTTTTGACATAACCACTGCTTCGTGTAATTTGATACATGGATGGCAGCATTATCGTGATGATAAATGAAGTTATCGTGTCCAATACTTTCAATAAATGGTATTAACATTGTATCTAATAATTCTGTATAGTGTTCAGAATTCATTTTAGGAGTAATGCGACAGATTGGTGTCTTGGTGTCAGCTCTAAATGCAGCCCAGATAATTAATGTACCACCACCAAAGTTACGACTCATTGTTATGTTTTCTTCTTTCCTTAAATCGTGCCAATAATATTTAAAACCATCGGGTCCGTCTAAATTGAATTTCTTTTCATCGGATAAAATAACAGATTCCCATTCTTTGGACCAGGACATGTGTATTTTTGCAACATCAAGACGAGCCTGTTTGTGGTGTGTTTTGAGTGCTGAAAATCGTTTGGAACTTTTTAAAATTTGTTGTACGCGACTCGTAGTTACTGGCAAATCTAATTCAACGCGAAATTGTGATGCACGTCTTAATTCTTTTGATGCAGGTCTCATTAAAAATGAATGCTGCCTCTTGGTCAGTTTTTGATATCCCCTTTTGGAATGGTTTTTGACATAATCTTTTCCCAAATTGAGGTAATTATTCACAACGGTACGTGATCGATTAATTTTTTATGCAATTATGCGATTAGAACATCCCATATCCCTATAAGCTTCAATGGACGCCTTTTCTTCACTGGCCAACAATTGTTCTCGTGGCATTTTACTAATAAGAAATTAAACAAACTTCAAAGTTTGATTTCGTCAA
The DNA here is from genome assembly GCA_916610255.1 of Lasioglossum lativentre. NCBI lineage: Eukaryota > Metazoa > Arthropoda > Insecta > Hymenoptera > Halictidae > Lasioglossum > Lasioglossum lativentre. Next base: position 17,702,063 of record OU744359.1, on the reverse strand, counting down.
TGCCCCATCGTCTTTTCAATGTTATTCGAAGAAATGGCAGTTCTACTAATTATTAATATAGAAATGAACAAGAACTTATTGTTAATTTTGAACCTACTTATTCAAAAACTATATGGCTTTATAGAAATTTCGCAGTTTATTTTATATAAAATTATATATTTACGTTTATTTTTTATAATAAATATTATTTTTATTATTTCAATATACAGGGTGCGGCACCTAAAACAGGTCACCTGAATAACTCGCTTGCTTTTGAAGATAGAAAAAAAGGATCAGACCAAACTTACTTGATATCGAGGGGCTCGTAATCTGATGTCATTAATTTTTTTATAGGTGGAGACGGCAAGGAGATATGAAGGTCAACTCTGTTTTTTTAAATGGAACGGTATGGTTTTTTATTTACATTCTGATAGTGTATTTCAAGACGAATACAATGACCTATTATGAAGGTCATTCAGGGTCACGCAAGGTCAACTGCAATAGAAAATGTGTGTGTGTGTGCTTTCAATATATGCCTAAAATGAAATCATACTCAAATTTATCATAAGTACAGAATAATTATAAGATATTACCAAAAAACGTGGTGGCTTTATGGAAATTACGGGCACTGTATATGCCCAAAGAAATAAATTAAAAATGTTAGAAGCCGCCATTTTGACGGATCCCATGAACCTAGCAGTTTCTTAACTCTAGATAACTAAATTGCCATACCTGGAAATGATGAAGTCAAATAAAATTTCGAATATAATTAGATTTTATTTAACTACGAAAACATGTATAAAGAAACACGATACACAAAATGAAACTAAATTGCTTACACACATTTGTCTAAACACTATGTGCACTACATTGTTTACGATATTTTATTGCGTTGAACTTTAAAAGATACAAACTTAGTGAATTGTGCAGTTGGAAACAGCAAGTTTATACATTCGTAGTTTCTTATAACGAGAGCAACTTATGGCGTTCTGCGCCGTGTCTGGGATTCTATAAGCTCGTTGCGATTCTGCTTAATGCGCAAGCAAAGAAGCCAACAGCCATGCCGCGCCGTTTTATGTTAGGAGGATAGAGGGAGAGAGAGAAACAGCGTTGGCCAGCGCCCAATTAAGCGTCCTTTTTGCAATAACATGTGCGCCTAACTGAACACGCTGATTTCTCGTGGAATTTGCGCAGTTTGGGCAAGCTCGAGGAAATCCGTTGCGCGACCTAATCGGAGGATTACCGAAGGGGAACAAACGCGCACAGGTCGTCGCCATAGTGAGCCAGAATCGGAAACAGCCCAACAAAATTGGTGTCTCTGTTAATTATTAATTATTAATTACAAACAGGACGGTTCTAGGGGTTGTTGGCCTCGTAGAATTTAATTCTGGTACTACTTATTTGATTATTATTTATTTAATAAATGAGATATTAACTTATAGGAAGATACTAATTAGGTATTAACTTAGTAAAAGACCTAGTTTTAACCTGTTTCATGACATGAAAATTTCGGAATTAATTCCACCTATTGGAAACGTCACAGTGCAGACCGTTGGGATCGTCGACTCTCGTCGTCGTGTCTGGCGTGCGCGAGGCTTAATTAACGTGTTCGCTGATAACTGAATCCTCCCGTCGGAAAACAGCCGGTTGGCGCGACTCTTTTCCACGAAATCTGCGCGGCGCGCCGGTATCAATGCGTTTGATTTCTTGTTATCCGTGCTTAAATCACCACGCAATAACCCCGGTGCAATTAAAACCGTCTGACGCGTGGCAGAGCTGGCTGTTGACTCGTTTTTTGGAATTTTACCGGGCGTGTTCCGAGTCCCGACAACCGATGAATTCGATTCGAATGATCAAACACCGTGCTCCGATTGAAATGTTAATGGTCCAACCAAACCGAGTCCGTGCAAACTTAATTGCTTAATACTGGAACTACCGAGCCCTAAACGAGATTGATGTAGTATATTCTTTTTTATAATAATAATAGAATTAAATTTATTCAGATTTCATTTTAAGTATTTTTCGGTATTTCTATTTTAACTTGGTGTTAGACACAAGTAAATAAATAATCATTTTTTCCTTGCAATTTTTTTTATGTCTACAGTCTACAGCCGCACAAATATTTGTCCCTGTGCCGGATACGGATCCAATTAAAATTATAAAAATTGTATACAAAATGCAATTTGAAATCGTTTATGCTTCAAACTATAACAGCACCCTCATTTAATGGTGATCATCAGATTCAAGTTCGTGCCTTAACGAGCAGTCACAAAAAACAAGAATCCAATGTACATTAAAACATTAAAACATGTCTTTCCGCTCGTAAAAGCGTAACGAATTCTAATTGACTTCTTAATGTTTGTTTGGACTTCTTTTTGTTTTACCGAGATCCTGGACGAACCTGTTCGTCTAGTAAATAAATGGACAAGTCTCGCAGCCAGGTGAGATCGCAGCGATCTCGATCGATCACGCGCACACCGGTACCGTATTTCCATTCGCCTCGGTGCGTATGTAAAATAGTTATATATAATTTTCAGCGCAACGCATGCATAATTCGCCGGGCTTACGTAAAAGCTAATCCTCGATCGTTCTCTGTTGCACGGACTGTTATATCAAATGTTAATCACGCACGTGACCAAGGCAACCGTGTTGTTTACGACTGAACAGGACTTCTCTTTAAAAAGAACAAGACGCTTCGACGAAGACCTTCGAGACTCTGCTTCACACAGAACAATTTAATCTTTATCACTAGACTGCGGATCTTTATGCAAAATAAAAATGTCTGCATTTATTGTAAGGACTAGGTACCAGATAAACATTTCGTTCTTTCATCATTTTAATATGTAGAATCTATTACATTGACATTCTTCGATTCTTTTAATCTTTATACTGTTTTAAAATTCACCTACTCATTTTTTTCATTAAATTTTTCAAATCTGCAGTCCGTTTATCACGTTAGAAAAATTAGCAACATCCCAGATAGCAGACGACGTCTTAAAGACGTCCATTTTACGTCTAAAGTCGTCTAAAAGTCGTCTTGAAGACGTACAGTTTTGTAAAATAAGCCGTTCAGAAGACGTTCGGAAGACGTTCGTGGGACATTCAAGACGTCTTCAAGACATCGTTAAGACGTCTTTGTGCTATCTGGGAAGGAAATCGAAACTATAATCGAAAAATTGCAATGTAAAAATTGAAAAATATTTTACAGAAAGTACCCGCTAATTCAACAATAATAATTGACAGACTACGGAACTTTGATCCTGCAAAGACAAGCGGGAACGTTCTGGAACCGTTGAAGAATTCACGAAGTGCGTAGACGGGAGAGTAAACAACTCTCGAAGACAATCACTCGAGATGCAGACGCGCTAAAAATATTCGCAAAAAATAACGGCCGAAATTACATCTCGTTCTGGCCATCCGGCCAAGCGACCACTTTCGTTTCTGCGGCCAGAAAACAAGAATCGCGAGCGCGCGCTCGTGTACGGACATTCGCACGGGCCGCGAGCGATTTTTCTCGAAATCGTTGCGTCAATGCATCACGATAGCAAATTTCGTTGTACCGGCGCGAAGTTGCGAAACTCTCGGCAATTCCTTCGGAGTAATGCCCGGCACGATATGACGCCATTCATCGCCGTTGAATGAAGTTTAATAATATCGAGCGACGGTGTTGTTCCCGTTGCACTCTGCGAGTGGGTGGACACTAGATCATTATGCTCGTTTCATGACGATGAACCTTGGAACTCGAATTCTTGAGCCACGACGACACAGAAATTTTAAACTTTACTATTGACAGTTTGCGGATTTAAAAACGCTTTTGTGAGACGTTGGTTGGTTTGCAAAATTTTATTTTCCACTGAAAACTGAATTTATGCCTAAATTAATTGATAGGCTTTCAAATGACCGTGTTATACCTAAAAAGAGTTTACTATTTTCTTGTAAATAATAGTCTGATTGTTATCGAACAGTTTATTAAGCAATCCCTAAAGTAGTTAGTAATTATGTTCCTCAAGGTAACTCGGTGGCTTACGTGCAGAATTGTTGATGTTATTGAACAGTTGATGAAGAAATCTTCAACTATCTGCTGGTAGATGACGCGATAGAATGATAATATTGCACATACTGCAAAAATGTGTGGCTTATCTTTCATTGACAATGCGACGCTTACAGCACAATCAATACACATTATACGCTTTTATTAAGAATAACAAATAACAATCGTCCTGCGCAACCAACGTAGGTCGTATTATACTTTTTATTAAACCTGCGAAGTGACTCAGCATTGCTTTGCAAGAATAGAAAGATTAAATTTATTGATGTCGTTTACAATGAGAGCTTGAATGACAAAATTCAATCATTTCCCACGGGAAAATGTGATTCTGATAATTGGGAAATAAAATTATTAATATAATTATTAACGATACGAGGCTTCTTGTACAGTCACAGAATTATGTTATTCTTCCACCGATGAATTTTATTGGATTCGCTACGAATGATTTTTTCTGGCGGACTAGAAAAAACGATGTCGGCGTGATAAAAGCTTGTAGAGAATAATTAATCGAGGATCGGCGTAAATGGCCGCGGATTATGAAGAAATTTTATGAACGTTTTCACAGAAGCGTCGGATGACTGCATAGATAATCATCATTCCCGTTCCCGCGGGCACTAATTACACGGGCCGCTCGTCGTTTCTGATATTATGCAAGTGTTACAATGAAACGATGAGTCTTGTGCGTCTGGTTACGTAAAAATATTCATAGAAACCGTGCAGCGGTCGTCGTAGAGCTAGCATAAATTCCATCCGGCAGACCCGACGTCTACCGACGACCGGTCATAGTGCTGGTAAGACCTCGAAATAGCCGCGGAGTCCAGATAAAAACACTCGTGGCAAGAAAAGTGAACTTGTATAAATACTCCTCGGACCGTGATCTTCGGGTTTCAGATTCGCCCGAAACGTTTTGAAGACGCTGCATCAAAATATGCTGCGAATTGCTTATGAGAGATCACTGGATCAGTTGGATCACTGGATCATTGAATCGATATAGGATCACCGAATGCCTTGCATCATTTCGTTTACTGACCGAATCTTCAATATTGAATCTTGAATATTCTATTTGAAAGAGGTTGATCCTTGATCTGTGGATCTTAGTGGAATTGTAAATTTTTAAAAAATATAAAATCAGTGTTGTATATGTATTATGCCTTGTATTTTAGTACGAAATCAGACAGGAACTTTTGTACTGACCTAATAGTTTATTGAATACTTTAATTATTATACCGAGTTTCAGAAAATGATAATGTAGAAAATTTGTGGTCCGAGGTCGCAGATTGAGCTAGACTCGCAGTAGAATAGGCCGCACCTAATCAGACAGAAATAAAGTAATTCAATCCTTGACAGACTTTGGTACAGTAACCAAGAGCAGTCGAATGGAGATCGGAGTAGTAGAGGTAGTTCTAGATTGATACAGACCGCTGTATATCGATCTATAATTAACACAGACACGGTAGAATAGTCGCAGGTTATTAGAGACGAAAGTAAAATAATCTGATTCTGGACAGATCTCAGTAGAGCGATCCAGACACGACGCAGACCGAGCCAGATTGATCTGGACTCGACAGAGATTCAGTGGATCGGTACAAGGCGTAATGGAAATCAAACTAGATTACTGGAAGCCAGACTGAGGTCAGAGTAGAGTAGTCCAACCTCCACACAGACCAAATTGATCTGGACTGGATATACATGTATACACAGTCGAATGGCCTAGGTGTAACACAGATTAGAGTAAATTGATTTACGCTTGACAGAGATACCAGAATAGTACAAACTTGACACAGACGAGATAGAATAATCTCGCCTCAAAACAGTCAAAACGAACCATAGTAAAATATTCTAAAGCAAATACAGATCAGACCCAGATAGCACACGACGTCTTATAGAGATCGCCATTTTACGTCAATTTTAGGACTGAAAGTCTTACGTCCTAAACAGACGTCTTAAAAACGTCTTTTTCGGGTCGTCGTTTTAACGTCTGAAATAAAACGTTTTAAAGAAACTCGTATAAAAGTCGTCTTTAAGACGTACAGTTTTGTAACATAAGCCGTTCAGAAGACGTTCGGAGGCGGTTCGGAAGACGTTCGTGGGACATTCAAGACGTCTTTAAGACAAAGTCCTAGTTCCAAGTGAGACAAGATTTACAGTAGAATAATCTGGCTCAAGACCAAAGTAGATTGAGCTAGACCCGACACAGACAGCAGTAGAGTATTTTAGAATGAACAGAAACTCAACCAGAATAGTCTCAGGTGTCAACAGGCCATAGTAGAATGTTCTACAACCAACACTGACCACAGTAGAAAGTTCTGCAGCTAATAGAGACAAATGTAAATGAATCCATATCAGACAAACGTCACAGTAGAATATTCCAATCTCAACTTGAACCAAATTAGTTTTCTCTAGACGCATCACCGACACGGTAGAATAATCCAGACCCACTCCAGACCAGCCTGAAACATTCTAACACACATCGAATGAAATGATTTAATGTCAGACAAAAATCACAGCGAAATAATCCACGGGCAGGCCGAGTTGCAGCTGTAATGCATCAGAGCAGCAATGTATCCGAATGGAAATAAACCAACAAAGAAATCTGACAAAGAGATTACTGAAATCGCTTTCGTTTCACTGTCTCGGGGTTTCAAGTTGAACCCGAGGGGGCGAAACGCGGTCGTAAAAGACACGAGACCAGCTCGAATCGATTCCCAAGCCCTCGCGGATTTATTCTCGTTGACGCGCGAACAGAATAATATTGCGCTGCACAACAGAGTTTATGAGCCGTGTTCCTTGAGTTATTTCCGTCCCGGCAATCCGACGATGCGTTCCTAAACGTACAACGACCCCATTCGAACCGTTCATATCGACAGACATTCCGAGGCGGTGTCAGGCGATTAAAACCGATCCGATGCGATGGTTACGTAAGTAAGCCTGTCTGGAAACGATCGAGTCCTTTGCGAACCGAACGCGCATTGTGCTCGTTCCCTAACATCCGGAGAACCCATCTCCATCAAGCTCGCGTTCGCCGGACAGTATTGTCTGCTGAAAGAAAATGGTCAAGACCGTTTGTCCGGTATGACAATTATATTAACGAATCTCGGATTCGACATCCGTACCGAGTCTGAGGTATATTTTTTAATTGATTATGATTGTAGATGGTCAAATTATTACGACTAAAAATACCAAAATGTCTAAATCGCCGAGAGATTATGACCATATACAGAAGCAAAGTGACAATCCTTGTCCACGAAGGGATAATTTGAAATCTCAACACGTTCGCTACCACCGTCGCACGGTGGTTGAGCTTCGTCGGAGCAATCGACCTTCGCTCGCTAATAAGTCCGTACGTACGCTTCCTACTGGTTCGTCATAGCTCTTTTACATATGCTCTTTAATGGCCCATTTAAATTACAGATAACGTCCAAAATCGTCTGGGACCAAGACAGAATAAGTTTCCTCTTAGCGGTAGAACTTGGAACATTTTCGACGAAAAGTCGCCGGACCATCACACCGCGGTACTTTGAAAATATTAAGATACTTCATGGATGACTCGAGAACTTGAGAAGCGAATCCTGTGCTATACGGCCAACCGAGCCACCGGAGAACAATGCTTGCTAACCTAATTCGCCCACAATTTTCCCCCAAAGAAAGTCGCCTCAAGAAAGTCAACGTCCACGTTTTTGCTTCGCCATAAACGAAAAATGGACGCGCAATGGAGCTTTGAGCGTAATCGTCCAATGAATTATTAATGGGGCATAGTGCCACAATGTTGAGAAGACAATTTGTTGCGGGCGTATTCCATATCTGTGGTTTCTTGGACAAAATTCAATAACTTTCGTTCTGTTTATGATAGAGACACGAAACAAAGTGGGTTTTTTTTATATTGAAAGCAATCTCAATATGATATTATTATAAATATAGTCATTTATTTAAATATTCAAAAACGATTTTTATAAACAGTATTTTGTTTTATTGTGGGTTTTCAGTAGATAAATTCTCAGTTCAGTTAATATTTTTTGGTTAATAACTTTTTTTTATAAACACTGAGCAACGAGTAAAACCATTACAACATTAATCGGAGTGATGACCTGGACACCATATTAAAAAATCAGCGTGATCGGAGGGTGTTACCTTCTTGTAAATAATTATCAATGATTATTAGAACAATAATTTTTATTTATTTAATCATATCTGTAATTTATGTAATATCAAAATTCTTTTATTTATTCAATAACCGTCGTCAAATCTTATACATCTACAAGTGGATATCCGCATACTCGGCTTCTGACCGGTTCTTACTACATATTTTGTTAAATAACTCTGATCATCGCAAGAAGTAGCAGTTCAAACTTATATAATATCAAAATATACTATCTCACGAATAGACACAACCAAAATCACCGATACGGTTTGATACGTTTCTTTTTAATCCTCTGCTAAAGATTAGGGAAACTAATAAAATTTTATTGTTTCATTTCAGGTAACTTATTATATTGCATATAAGTATTATAAAATTTTTGAAGATGAACTACATTTAGCCATCATTTTCTAAAAATATTATTTCCTACAAACGTCTTTTGTTAATAACACAATGTAAACAAGTTACGCTATGAACTTTTGATCTTCCTAATATTCGCTTACAGAATCGCTTGTAACTAATTTCCTACTGAATTATTTGAATTTTTTTTCAAAAAATGCTTATCTGGACATTTTGACATAGCATGAACATAGTTTCGAATCGATATGGAGCAGTGACTTTTTCGATTTTTATCCATGGTTTGCGATACTGTGCGCCGCGCCGCGCGCCGGGAGCTCGAAGCTCGACTGGAGTCAGCTTTCAGTAGATTTTTCCGCGATAGTCAGCCTGGATTCCGAAACCGCACGCTTGCTCGACGTCGTCAGCTAGAAAAAATACACTTCTGCCGAAATCCCGTCTATTTTTTCGCCTCGACCGTTCGGGAACGACGCGACGCGCTGCTAGCTTCCGAAGCACTTGACGTGACCTTGCTTTGTCACTGACCTGTCCTAGGCGGTGGCTGCGGGTTGGCGGCCACCGACACTCGCGCATCCTCTCCACACACGCTCAAGTCTCCGCACCATCTGCCTTCGTCGTGATATACCGGCTCCTTTAAGCTACGTGCATAGCGGCGCAGACTGTGAACTTGACACTGACGCTCGCCCAGCCCGAGACCCTCCGAGACCAGTTTCGGATCGTTTTCACGGCGATCGAAGCAATAACTGCTTTATTGCGGCGCGAATTGATGCACCGTGCGGCCGGTGCAATGATCCCGACACGCCTTTTTATTTTCAGACGATGATCGGGAGCGAGGGAACTTTTTTTAGCCTGTTGGATCACTCGGAAGGAATTGGACGAGGATCTTTGAGCGATTGCTGTGCATTTTATACTGCGAATTGATCAATTTCTTCATCGTTTCGTATTTGCATTTTATACTGTGAATTGGTCAATTTGTTCAGAATTTTCCCAGATAGCACACGACGTCATTTTACTTCCATTTTAGGATTGAAAGTCTTACGTCCTAAAAAGACGTCTATAGGACGTCTTAAAGTCGTCTAGAAGTCGTCTAAAAAGACGTCTTTGTGCTGTATTTCGGTTGTATTTCGGAGAAACATACAAATTATATGCAATTCTCCTGTTCAATTACTTAATTTCTTAATATATTAATAACCGAATGATTCGCAGTGGAAAATCACTAAAAATCCCACCAGTGGATCAGTCGCACTCCTACCGTGATAGAGAAACCGTTATCATCGCAGAAATCACGGCAGATAATGCGTCTTTCACTCGCAAGTGTAAGAAAGTGGTACATGACGCGATCCTACGTCGTCACGATGCGTCATCATTTATATATGTATACTTACTCTCGGTGAATCGGATAATGGAAAGATCGATGTAGAGAAATCTGCGGGAAAACTCCACACCCATGTGGAGTGCATCCAATCGGTTGAAATTAAGTGGATGCTTCTCTGTAAGTCCACCGTTGTGAACGTAGCTTAAACAAAGAACTAGTACAGTTGAACTGAAATTTCGAATCTTGCTTTACTTGAATCTGTCTGTTCAGTTAGTAGACGCATCGAATAAGTTGAACATAAGGTTCACTAAACATAAAACCGGATATGCTTCCCTACAAGTCCATCGTCGTGAACGTAGCTTAAATGAAGAACCAATACAATTTAACTGAAACTACGAATTCTGTTTTACTATATTCCTATTCATTCGGATACGTTGAAATAAAGAAGAAACGCGAAATGCTCGGGGCCTGCGGTTGTGAACGCGGCTTAAGGCGGCAGCTCGCCCTCGGGCCACCCACTTGCGACTTTGATTTCGCGGCGAAGAAGCGGTGCAACGGCACCTTAAATTCTGACAAGCAGAAATAGCGCGCCGCGTCGCGTCGTTCTCACGTAAAGAGAGCTCGTGTCGCGGCGCCGCGCCGCGCCGCGCCGAGTCGCTTGCAATTTTCACGAAACTCCATCGCGATCGCGTGGGCACGGGCAAAGCTATCATCCGCAGGAAGATGCACAGGACAGTGGCGCAACGCCGCGAAAGACGATCATTATGCAAAAGCAGATGCCGAACATGCATTGTTCGAACGATCTACCATTGGTCGTGCTCCCTCCTCGAAGAATGTTGCAGAGCTTTTCGGAAAACAAGCGCGGCACGATTGCGCAGCGTTGCATCGCGACTGCATAATGCATAACCACCGAATTTAGATCCCTCGCGAGCGAACGTCGCGCATCGCTCCTGCGCGCTGCGTGATGCAATTTATGATGATAATAATTCATCTTTATTGCACGCTCCGCGTTAAAAGAATGGAAACGGTGTCTGTTTCTTTGTTTGTTGGCTTTGATATTTGTTTTGTCAGTAATTAGCCGGCGAGACGGATAGTACCGTTGAGAATTGTATGATGCAATTTGTGATATGATAATGGCACCTCGTCTGGATTGTGCGTTTAGGTTTGGAAGAATGAAGGAACCGTTTATATTTACGTTTCTTTGTTTGGTATGTTAATGTTTATGTTTTGTTACGCGGATGATTGAGGGTAATGGCGGTGTTCGGATTGTATAGTGCAATTTATGGTGTACGAATTTTATGGTAAAATCTTTTCTATGCGGATAATGTTTTATTTATTTATTGTATTGCATGTATTCAACAAATAGAACAGTTTATGTTTGTATTTTTTTAGTATTGTATTCACGTTTACGTTTATGAAGTTAATGGTGGTGATGAGCATTGTGTGGTTTAATTAATCGGTTCTGAAAGTGATAATTGGTGTTTATTGCACGATGAATAATAATAGAAAAATGAATATAGAAACAGTTGGAGATAGTATGATGGAAATAAATTTGATCTCACTGCACACTCATCTTAAAAAGGTAGACAGCATATGTTTGCAGTTTATGAACTAATAAAATGCTAGAATGAATGGGTGACTTAAGCCTTGGAAATGTATGATGTGTAATGAAGCAGGAGGTCTCGATACATTTATAGCTCGCAGAACTGTTTAAAAAATAATAAAACTGCAAGATTTATATAATTTACTAGAGATGTGGGTCATTTATATTCTGCGACTGCTATGACCGCGATTAATAAAGTTAGTTCAAAGCACTCGACTTCGCTTTGTGTGCGCGCAAATGAGAATTTGCATAAACATCCACCGTCGATTGATGATGCATTTTACGATGACGTGCTTTCTCGATGCAGATAACGTATTGTCGACAGGTGATGACACTTATGCTTGTCAGTCAAGAATGATCAAGAAAAAGAGGTTGCATCAGGGGAAGCTGTTATCGCAACTTTTATTTGTAAATCCACACAGAAATATTCTATTTTTATATTAGGAGTACATATTGGCTACAATCAGAGTTGGGCAAAATTTTCATCTAAATAAAAATTTCAAATAACGAATGAAACGAATAAAAAAATTTTCTTCATTATTCGATGGTTCGTGGTTATTAGAGTTGGCAATAGTTGTGGAAAGATTTATTTGAAGCCTTCGAATAAAAGATACAGATAAAAGATGAAAAAATTATTCGAGGTTCGAATAAAGCCGCTTCGCATAAAACAAATTATCTTTATTCGAATAGTCGAATATAATTATTTATTCGATGCTCGTTGAATAAAGATACTTTTTATATTCGAACCATCGAATAATGAATAAAAATTTTTTAATTTTTTATCCGTCATTCAAAATTTTTATTTAGATGAAAATTTTTCCCAATTCTAGCTACAATATTGGCTAAACAGAAGACAATTTCGTTTAATTTAAAAGAATTCACAAAAAACAGACGCGTCATTTTAACGACGGCAATAACATTCACAAGCGTTTCCGGAGCATTTTCCATCGGAAGTTTACAGTACTGTTTTCCATCGCGTGCACGGTTTTCCCAAGAAACAACGGGCTCGTTACATCGCGATGCAGCACGCGCGAAAGAAAGGAGCATAATTCTGCGTCTTTCGCGGGATTAAAAATAGAACTCACGGTGCAGCTGTTTGGAAAAAGGCGTGGGCCACTCGCATCCATCAGCCGATGCGTTGCCAAAAATTGACAGCCTCGCGAAACCCGTTTCTTAACCTCAAGAACTCTTAAAACACGTCGCGACGCCTTATCGTTAGAATTCAATTAAAATATCTAATTCTACATTGTTTCTTTCTAGAATTAAATTGTATTCTCGAATTTATTAAAAAACGATATTGAATCAGATCTCTTTGTTCATTGCCAGAATGAAATAATGTGTCTGTGCTCAAAGACATCATTGGACCAAAAAATATGGTCCTTAATAAATGCATTGTCTAGAATGAAATAATGTGTTTCTGCTCAAAGATATCATTCGACCAAAAAATATGGTCCTTAATAAATGAATTGTCTAGAATGAAATAATGTGTCTCTGCCCAAAGACATCATTGGACCAAAAAATATGGTCCTTAATAAATGAATTGTCTAGAATGAAATTCTTCAAGGCTGATATCAACTAAAATATCCTTAAAATCCATTCTGCTTCTTCCCGGGAGGAGACATAAAGTTCAGATTCGTTTAAAAAAACGTCACCAGAAACAAGGTCCGCGCAACATTAAGTCTGCTCGCGTTCCAAGATCATTTTTTTCGTCACACGAGCCGCGAAGAAAACACAATAAATTATTGTTCAGCGTGTTTGCCGTACTTCCTTCCGCATAACAGATACGCAAGCGGAATAACACCGCGCCATATTTCGTTGGCCGCACGCAACAATCAACGATTCCGACGCGAGTCAGCTCGCGTGGTGTTTTGCGTGACGCGTGACGCGTGAATTAATTATTGTGCCCCACATCTCGGATCCCGATCGAATAATCTCTCGAGTCCGATAGTCGGCCACGACTATTTACCTGCCGACAGTGCCGACGAATCGTTGCATCAACTATAGAGCGCTTTTGTCCACTGTGTTCGCAAAATGGCCGAGGGCACATCGAAACGGCGGAATCGGTAAACAACGCTCGCGTTCCTGGAAGATACCTCGTATCTCCGCCGAAATGTTCGCCGGGAGATTTATGCGTGTCTTACAAATTAGACCGGGATAAAGATTTCGCGTCGGCGGAATTGTGTTTTTCTATCTGCACCGGTGCAACTCTAGATCTCGGTGACTATTTTTCGATGCGGGGACGGGGACCTGGAATTTAGTATGTGACGAAATCTCATTGTCAGTTGCTCTAAGTGGTACTGTGATCTTGAGAAAATTATTTTAATAATTTTGTTTGACGGTTTCGATAATTTTATTGATTTTATTGTAGATAATGGCTAAACTACTTAAAAATTGGGTAGCGTTGTAGAAGGCTAGTTAGAAATTAATGTAGCTGTAGCTGTGTGTCTTTCGTAAAAATTCGTAAACTGTCTTGCACGTGGAGCAGTTTCAATTCAATGACAGGTTCTCCAGGGTGGAGGGAACGAGAGGATCGTAAAGAGATAACAAAGCTCTAGTTGCGTTCCTTTCGCAAAATTTCAACAATAATATTACGCGTCGCGAAAGCCGGATGTATATTGACAAAAGTAAAGGTGAAGCGTTCTCGACGTGTTTTTCATTTCACCAGCTGCAAAACAGTGAATCACTGCTCCGTGTTTTCAAATTGATCGAGCCTATCTTCGCGATCGATCATTGTTTTCTTTTATTCAATGGTCAAAAAGAAGTCTTGCTTTAAAATGGCTTCTCAGAGACCTTGTGCCTTTCAGACCACAAATTCGATTATTTTGATGATTTTACGTCAATATTAGAGCATCAGACGAAATTAACTGTGACAAATGTGCCAAAAGTTTGAATAATGTTCTGAAATCTCAGAATGAAGTTGCAAAGCTAGAAAGTTAAATTTTCGACAGTTCTCTGACGATCTCCGAAGCGTTTCCGCGTGATCCAAGAATAAGAGGAGGGCTCTAAAGTTAGGAAGGGATAAAGGAGCAGTTAGGCAATGCAATTACGTTAGGTTTATTCCGATCTCAGCCTCCGTTGTCCTTCGAGCCTCGTGCGGAGTCCACGTGAGCACCGAGCCGTTTCGGCCACGTGAGCTCTTCGAGAGCTAAAACGGTACTTTTACGGCGCCAGAATTTTACCGATCGCACGCGTGTGTCTCCTCCCTGCTCATCTCCCTTTGTCTCGAATACTCCTTTCGTGCCTCCGCGCCACGCCGCGCCGCGCAGCGTTGGGAAGCTCGCTCGTGCCTTCCGTGAATCATCTCGCGACCCATTTCAACCCATTTCCGCTCGCATCGATCCCAATCTCGCTCGATCCGCTCTGGTACACGTTTTTCTCTGACGTGAGCAATTGATGGACAACCCGTGGACCGTGCACAGTCTCGCTACAATGGTACGAAAGTAAAAACTTTCGTGCATTAACCGCATTTGTATTAACAAACCAGCGTTTTCAAGATTTCAGATAGATACACGAATTTCACCTAAAAGATAGAACTGATTGTAATGGATCAAAGTTCGCTTTTGAGACAACAACATTCTTTTTATTTTGTAATGTTGCATTTATTGTACTTCAGATATATAATGGAGATGTTGTTATAGATTTGGATTTTCGAGTTTTATGCGATTGCGGTAGATAATGTTTGTTGCCGAGGTCGAATATGACTTTTTTTGAAAGGGCTCGGTAGAAATGTTATAACTTCGGATTGCATTATTATTTTTAATTGAAACATATACTGTATGTTCCTGAAATATGTGTCTGTAAGATCATGAAGTTCAAAATCTATTGTTGTATTATTTTAACTTGAAAAAAAATGTCAAAAATCACCTCTTATTCTGACTGTCACAAGAGGAGATCTTGGTTTTAATATTCACGATAAATTCGGAGCAGCGATGGCGTCAAGCCTAACCCGAATTCCTCCGAAGCCCGTTAGGCTAGCCTCGCTGTCCAAGGAAAATGGCGCAAGGAGAGTGAGAGTTTCTCCGGAGGTCATTGACAAGTCGCCGATTCGCGTCGAAACGAGCAAAACGTCCGGCAGAACGTCCCCGTGGACAGCAATGGCCGCGAACCGGACACGGAAACCACGGAATCGCTTTCTTACGTGACGCGAGATCCTCTGTTTCTCTTCTTTTCACGGAAAATGGCAGCGTGACCGCCCCGTAACGGAAGTCGTTGCGCAATCTCGACGCTCGGCCGAAAACGAGTTCCGGACGCCATAATATCGTTATTAAAAATTATATAATTTCTTAATCGGCAAAACGTCGTCGTAAGCTGTGACGGGAAAGTGTTTCCATGTACCGTGGCATTTTTATATTAGGCCCATTATTCCCCCACTCCTTTTCTTTTTCACAAAAAGGGGTCGATGAACTGTATCGAAGATCTTCAAAATGTTTCGACGAAATTTTCTGACGTTAAATCATGTCTTTATAAATTTCTGGTTTTGGTGGGTATCCAACACCCGACAATGCTGTCGAGAGTGAGAGTCCGTTAGGCCAAGATAAATCAACGCTCGTAACGAACCAGATTTCACGGTAATGGGGAGAAATACAGGCGTTCAAACTCGATGACTGAAAGATATTCTGAAAAACCGAGGAACAGGCTCTGTTTTAGTCACGTAACGGGTAATTAAGTTATCGAGCAATTAAAGAACGTCCGAGGTATTGCCGCGTGTATCGCAACTGCGTTAACCGCGCCGGAAAAATTCAACTCTTAACAACACTGGAGGAAGTAATTTCACGTTTACATGTGTTCGAACACTTTTCTGTCTGTCAGTGAATCGAACCAAGACAAATGCGCTCGGTATACATACTAATTTGCATAGTCTTATTGGGTATTATCTATGGAAATGAACCAATTAACAAGCCGCTCGCTTCGAAAACAAGAATATAACATATTTGCTGTTCGAGCTCAATTATTCTTTAATTCTTCGCAACTGCCGATAACGTTGGAATCGTACATTTCTGCTGCGTACAAAGTACCGAGCAGTTAAAACAATAATATAATAAATTACTTGCTGGTTACTCTTTATTTTGTAATTAATAAAAACGCTATTATTACTATTACCATTACTTGAAGCGAAACATTTGAGATAGACTGAAGATATCAGGTCAAATTTGAAGGTCAAGGGCAATGAATTAGGGCTAGCAATTTTCTGAGATCTTTGAAAAATTATCATTTTGCAGTCACATATTTATTTTCAATTTGCGATAATCCAACGCTATTACCATTATTACGAGCACACCATCGTTTCCCAGAGGTGAAACGCGATTTCGAAGAAGAGAGCGAGCAATGGCAGACAAAGGGGGGGGGGGCGTGCATATTACCGGTCTGATGCAACGTTACGGTGCCCGCATGGTTCCCTTTGGCAAGAAAGTCGGAAGTGGTACGTTGACCCGATGGAATTCGGCATTGGCAGTGCGGATCCGCGGGAAAGGCGGAACGCACGCACGTAAAAGGGAACGTTCAGGGAACTCACGAGCGAGAGTTTCGTCGATGCTCGTCGAGAATTTTCGTCGTGGATTTCGTCGGGTGATCGACCTCTTCACCGAAAGCAGATTTAACCTCGATACTGGCCCAGTACGGGGAAAAATACCGGACAGAAATCGCCGGATCTAGGCCCCCTTTCGATACGAGAAATCGATCGTCTGCTCTTCATCCGACTCTCTGTCGTGCTCTTTTGCTGGACGAATACCAGAAATTTTGTCCATTTTTTTTTTTTTTTTTGTAAAAAGATAATATTCAAAAATAGTAGAAAGAACGAACAATTTAATACGTGCAATATCTAGACGGATAAACTTAAAATTACAAGAAAACAATGAATATCTTAAATCTAACAGTACACATCTGAAACGTCTTCTAGCCATTGAACGGTAATAGGCTTTTTTTTTTTTATTAGGAAATCTCTTATGAGATTTATTACAACATAATTTACGTTACAGAGTATAGCAAATATCGAGAACGTTAGTAACATTGCGAGAAGGAGAAAAGAGAAAAGAAGAGAAGAGAAATAAAAAATTATAGGATTTTTCGTAATGAATGTTAGGCAGATTATGGCCTTCATGCGGGAACCCCATGACCCAAATAAAACTCACAGGAGACTGTCAACCAATTAAAACCATCGGGGGCACCGATTGTGCAATTTCAGTGTGTAGTCTCCCACAAAAATTTTCTGCAATTTTCGCGGGCTGCAATTTCGAGCAGCGCAGTTGGTCAAGGGAGCGGAACCATGGGATTACGGGTACCACGAGCGAGGTGTCCGGCAGATGGTCGGCTAAAAGGGTTAAACTTATCGTCATGTTTTCGCGCGAGCAAGACAGCAGCGATCGGTAGTCAGCGATCGAGAAAGTGGGTCGCAGAAAGCAAGGCCACTGACACTGGCCGCAGTCGCGCGAGAGAGTCTTCTCTCCTCCCTTGTCTCGTCTTATCTCCTTCTCTGTTCCTCTTTCTTTTTTCCCCATCACCGAATCTGTCCTCCCCTTCTTCGGATACCATCAGGCTCCTTTCTCTCTTTCTCCCTCTACTTGTTTCCACGGAGCCTGGCCGTTACGCTCGCCGAGAGTCATCGTCATGCTCGATCGCGATTTACTCTCGTAATATGTTTGCCCGGGGAAAATGCGCCGGGACGAGGACCCGTGTGCGCTCATCCGTGGCCGGCGTTATGTCACCGACTATGGCAAAACGTCGGACTCGGTGGCCATAGTCGGTGCCGGTTCCCGTGACGATCAATGTCACGGCTGCACTTCTTTTTTTCTTTTTTCTTTTTTTTTTCGTTGTTTCGGGCTGCGAGCCATCCCCTTATTATTCTAGATTGCTAATTGGCTGATGTGGATCTTTATACGAAAGTGATAAAGCATAGGCTCTTTTCATAAGAACGCTCGATCATTCCAAAGATCCTTTTCCCAGGATCCTTACCAAGGACTCCATAGTCTAGAAAAGGTCTAGCAGGATAAGAATGGTCCAGCGGCCCAGGCCACAATTTTTATTGGTATTGTATGGAAAATAATGGTTTTAGGTTGACAGATCATCCCCCAAAATTTTAAGTCGCTAACCCTTCATTTAAGGATAATATGAGGGTAAATACCCTTAACTGTATCATTTTTTTTCTCGGTTGTTAATTAAGTTATTCGGATGGAAGAAAAAGAAAAATACGTGAACTTACCTCCTTCGTGTCATATATTTTTTTCACAATTGTGATCAAATTATTAAGGGTAAAACAAATCATTTAATTTTTTAAGGGTGGGGGTTGCAAGCAACCCTTCGAGTGACCACTTCCAAAAAATACAAACGTTTGAAGATGATCCGATTAGGGGAACATAGTTAAATATTGAAAAACAAATGAAATTACGCCATTATACTATAGATTTATTTAATCCTCGTCACTATTTACCTCAATAACAGGTACTGTATGAGTTACGTCAAATATCTTCGTTTATATCTCTGATGGTTTTACAATTTTTGATTTAAATCGCCCATGGAATAAATAATAAATAATTGTAGCGACATGTGAACAGCAACCCACTGTTCTGTTGCCATTAGCACAGTTACATGTATATCGATTAATAGCGGTATAACTACTCGAATTAGGTATATATTCAATGTAGCATTGATAACATTTGCGATCAATATGTCTCGAGTGAACTTTCACCCTTATAATATTACTAATTTCCTTTAAATATTCAATATTTAAAATATTATCATCCGTCATTATTTCCGCGAGATAACATACTGCCTGTGTTAATTGATGGGTACCTGTACATAATATTACATAAGTAGTATATAGTTTTACATGTGGTAATATTATACGTATACAATACGGGTAAATAATAGTGTTAAAGCATGTAGTTACCTGTAAATAAGATTTTCAAATCTTATGGTACAGTTAAAAAAAAAATGATACAGTTAAGGGTATTTACCCTCATATTATCCTTAACTAAAGGGTTAGCGACTTAAAATTTTGGGGGATTATCTTTCAATCTAAAACCATTATTTTCCGTACAATACCAATAAAAATTATGGCCGAGGACGCTGGAACATTCTTATCCTGCTAGACCCTTTCCGTCAGAGCGTTCTTATCATTAAACCGACCACAGTCAAATGACTGGTTTTATATTTCACAGTTATTGAAATTATAAAAACGCTTTCATAGGAAATGACTGAATTGACTTCTTCCTTTAAAGCATATATTCTATTGAACACCGTACAATGTTTAAGTAAATTAAATCTTCTCATTGCTATAAGGTGTTTCACTTTTACAGTGACTCCCATTAATATTTAGACGCTTCTAAAAAAACGATAAATTTTTTGATATTTCACCATACGATTTGAACTTTTAGAGAAGTTAGAGCAATTAATTTTCTACATGATGTGAAGAGGAATTTTTTAAAAAATTGCAATTGGTCGGAATTGTAGAGAAAATACTAAAAGTTGCATTTTACAACTTTTTTATGTGGATCTATATTGAAAATTTAAAAAATATGTTTTGTAGATCTGTGTCAATTATATGCATTGTAAAAGTTTCATCGAAATCGGTTGATGTGGGAAAAAACGACAGGCATTGAAAGATATATGAATCCTTAAATTTATTGCAGTTAGAGGCTGAAAATCGTGAAAAATTGAAATTTTTACCATCTTTAAACGTATGTACCTCATTGCAACGTTGACCGATTTTAATGAAATATTCAGAATATGTTTAATTGATACAGATCTACGAAACGTGTTTTCTACATTTTCAATATGAGCCCACATAAAAAAGTTGTAAAACATAACTTTTAGTATTTTCTCTGCAATTCCGACCAATTGCAAGTTTTTCAAAAATTCTTTTCACGTTACCTAACAAAACCGATTGTCCTAACTTCTCAAAAAAATCCAAGTTGTATGGTCGAATATTAAAAAAGTTATCGTCTTTTTAAGAGTGTCCAAATATTAGTGGGAGTCACCGTATATGTTTCGGCTTGGTAGGTTTCGTGTTAAAAAAGGACGTCAATCATTCATCATCAACTAGTCAATCATTTCAAAGATCCTCTTCGCAGGAGTAAAGCTCCGTTACCACGATCTACAACATTTTTCCAAATCGTTCTCCAACAAGAAAATGTATCCTTTATCTCTTCATCATCTTCCCATCGAGATCATTTAGCCAACCGTTTCAAAGATCCATTTTCCAGAACTAAAGGTCCGATGAGATCAAGACTCTTCTGCAACTCGGTCACAAAACAAGTCCATCCCCTATTGTTCTCCTGTCAGCGTCGGCGAGTTGATCGAAGGATCCGCGATCGAAGACGGAACTTCCACTTTCGATGGAGGGATCAAGACGCTCCGGAGTCCTGGCAGGTCTCGGTCTGCAACGGGACAGCGTGTCAGCGCATTCCTTCTCGCCCATGGCTCCGAGAAGAGGAACGTGCCGTGAACACGCGCGCGCGCACGTGCGAGATAACCCGATCGCGCGATACCCGATCTAACGCGTGCCCGACCGCGTGCTTCCACACGCGAGAGCTTGCAGCCGCCCGTTGCCATACCACCGTCAACTGGCTCCTCCGCAAACTATTAGCATGCGACCCGACCAGTGTGTCGCGAAACACACGCACGATAGAAGGGAAGACGGTTTTCTTGGCAACCACCGCAGCTACCTCTCTCTCTCTCTCTCCCTCTCTCTCTCTCTCTCTGTCGTTCTGTCTTTTCTCGATGATTAATTCTGCTTGCTTGGCACAGACTATCCTCTTCCCTGCTTGCTATAATGTCCAGACGAGACGGCGAACCGGTTCAACGCCGGGTTTCACCGATTAACTTGTTAACTCCTTCGAGAATCACCTCGTATATATAAGCCGCATTGCGTATAGGCTGTGCCAAAAAACGTACCCGGTTTGTTCGACGCCAAACCGCGCATTTCCTGGACATGGACCTCGATGGGGATGATGTACGACCTAGTCCGCGCGAAATTAAGTCCAGTTTAAGTCATCGTTCCCGGCGGCGGCTGCGAATCTTATGGGAAATATGGGGTACCCAAGCTGGGCGCCTTTTGGTGTCTTCGTTGAGCGACTGGTTGCACAGATTCAGGTTATAAAGGATTGGCCTTTTTGTTGGTAGTCTTGGTCTTGGTCCATTTAGTCCGATGCTAAAAGAAGAAAAAATAGAGTCCATTTTGGAAACCTCCCTCACGCGAACTAGTTGATGGTGTTTTAGTAACAACACCGTATCGTAACGCACATTTGTTAACAAAACGTTAACGCAACGCGTAAATCAATGAAAATTTATATAACATTTAAACATATGACACGAACCACTGCATGCACACTAGGGTGGACCTTATTTTTCGACCAAAAAATTTTGGGCACCCCCCCCCCCCCCCCCCCCCAATATTGTTCCATGTCATGAAAAAATGATATATCCAAAATTTTAGATCAATCGGACGTCGGGAAGGCGTGCCTAATCGATCGCGAAGTTTTGAAACAGAAGTAACTGCGCGCTGAATGTGATGAGTATACTGAACATTCAAGTTAAATATTTTAAACCTCCAAAAATATTATAATTGCTTACATGCGCTCAAGTACAAGTGTACTTTGTACGAATTAAGATTATTTCACATTAATTAGCCTGTCTAATTTCTGTCCGCCACTTTCCCGCTAACAAGTCCATTTTCGCGAAGCTCATCCGGTTGAAAATATTATGCTCTGATTAAATATAACATATTTATGTCGAACGTTAATTTCTCTACTTTTTAAATTAGTATAAGAATACAAGTAAAAGAATTGGTACTTTCAATAAAATATATAAAATTTAGCATAAATATTTATAAAAATATGATAATTAGTTAATTGTTATATTGAAAATATTACATTTTGGTACTATTGTAATCAATATTTTGACACAAGGAGAACATTTAGTCATAATAAAAAGTCTTTCCTTCAAATATTCCCATCCTACAATATTTCATGTTTTTCGCAACTTCAACGTCAATGAGGCACGCCTTCCCCTTATCCGATCAACTTCAACTTTTGCAGGAATTATTTTCTTATCCAATAGCACAATTTTGGGGGGCGGGGCGTGAAAAAAATCTCGCAAACAAAAATTCACCGAGTATAGCTAAGGTTCACCCTAATGCACACTCACACTCAGTCATTCACATGGTGATAGAAACATTACACTATTGAAAAAAAATTGATAGTCTGTGGCCATTTTGAGTGCCATTTCGTTAATGAAAAATAGTACAGTTCTATTGGCTAGTCCTGAGAGGAGAACAGTGAGCTGTGGCCATTTTATGAGAAATTGAATTTTAATATTGCCAGACACACCGGCCTATCCTGAAGAAAGGATAGTGGACCGCGCATGGAGGGCTCTTTAAAAAATCAAAACTCCCGCTTCACAGAATAATTTTAGAAAACTCGCAACTTTACGATCGTTCGAAGATTGCTCGGAAAAGGAAATTTCATAGTCGCAGAGCAAATACCCGGTAAGTGGAGTGTTCCGGCCACTAGATAGACAGTCTGTTCCTCGACTTTCCGAAAGCGAGCGCTCTAAGAATTTTAATTGACGTTGCCGCGTAGCCAAATTGGAGTGCCATAAATTCCCCGTGGAGTGCTTTACGATGCTATCTCGCCCCACCGAGAGGCGCAAGAAAGTGTTACGTTGAGAGCGATCCTACAGCATCGAGGTATAAACCACGCGTTATTACGGCCGCGGAATTAAATGTTGACCATCGAGAGAAGAAGAACGGCTCTCGATAATATCCGCTTGTCCATTAGCGAGGCGTTATGACGAAACGTCGCGCGTGTATGTTCCAATTGAGATGCGACGAGGTGTCTATAATTAGCCTAAACGGGCTCGCGGATAAGCGGCCCGCCGATCGGAATCGCCAATCGTTTTAATCGCCGGGATTAAGCCGGCCATTGTTATCGAGCGTGTCGAAGACGATCCCTCCCTGTTCGCCGAGCTATTGTCCCACCGCGCCGCGAACTTTATACATATATGTATATATATATATATATATATATACGATTACGACATTGGTTGCACCGGCTCGTATAGAAATGCTAATGTGGAATGCCGAGTTAGCATCGACGCGTTTTCTAATGATCCGCGCGTCACCTTCGCCGTTCGTCCGTCGCCAGCCTTCTTCGGCGTGTCAACAACCTCCCGGGGCGAAACGCATTTCTTCGTGTCAACGTCCAACCGATTCGCAGCCGCGAATTCAAATCGACCAGACGCGTAACGTTTCGTAATCGCCGTATCGCGAAAAACGCGAATTCAGCTCCGCGCCGCGTGTCGCGTTGTTTCGAATACTCGGATTTCGCAATCTTCGAAGTAGATGATCGAAATTATGAAATGATTGAAAGACAAGGAAAAACAGAATTTAGCATGCAAATACTGTCGAGTCTTTATGTACAGCAACTGTAAATAGTGAAAACAAATGGAAATTTCTTTGACTCATTTTATCAAGCTCTGAATGAAATGCTATTCCAATTTTGTATTTACGCTTCCGGCGCACAGTGGGCCAGATCGACGGGCTAGCTGTTCATGAGCTAAAAAATCAAAGTCCTCATATCGATTTTTAACGAATGTACATTGTTTCTTAAATGACCATTACATTCGAAAACGATAATATTAATTAAAGTTATTAAAAACTCTCGCTACAATAAGCGTTCAAAGATCAAACTTTTTCAGATACCGTTTTTCACCGAAAAAATTCCTTTTTTTGGTAACGATGTGCTGGAAAACCTAGTAAACATTATGAGCCTATTTTTTTTATATTGATAGTATACGCATCTAGATTGACGACGCACTTGGAATTAAAATTTTTGGTTGATAACTTAAAAAAAAAAAAAAGACTGTGAACTGAAGCGATCCGTTAAAGTTTTTCACCTTTGTCAAGGGATAAGTTGAAAAGTGCACAAAAGTGTAAGCTCTAACAAAGTGGAACATTTTCAGCAACATCTCCTCTAAAAGATCCTGCAAAATTCACGTCCCAACTCAAACCAACTTTTAAATTATTGATAGTTTAAAGCGTCGCGTGACACGCAATTCCGTAGCGAGTCGCGGCGCACGAGACGCAGTGACGATCACTCGGCAACCCAGACCTATCTTATGAATTTTTTTATATTATACAACCATTGATAAACAATCGAACTTCTTGCTAGCTCGGTTGTATCATTTGTATTTGAGAGAGCATACCATCAACATCGCAGTATAGCATCACAGCAGTTTTCCCATATTGGAAACCTGTATTTTATCTTTGTTAAATAGAATTATTGTATAGATTTTTGTTTATTAATAGGTAAATATAATTATAAGCCGCAAATCCGTATGATTAATTGATTATAGTCGGTAACTGTCTAAAATATAATACTTATCTTTATTTAAATATTGTATAATTGTAATAAAATTCCTCGATTCAAAAATTATGGATTACTCTTGTTTGAAAGCCTAAACAGCCAGTTTTCAATTATTATTCGTTATTCACACGATTTTTCAGACAAAAGTGTGACAAAAGATGTTTCCTACAAAAAGTAATCAGTAGTCAGTCTTCTACAAATTTCAATATAAAAAATGTAAAGAATTTTTTTTTTAATAAAAAATTGAGGTCACCTTGATTTATCACTATATTTATCACTATATATTTTTTATTTAATAACATTATAGTTGACGCCAAGACGAATCCAACGACCTATTGACTATGGTCTTTAAGTTTTGAAATAACGCTAAAATAGTCATTCTGGCCCACTGTGCGCCGTACTCAATTTTCAATAACGAGACATGCTATGAAATTCTGGATGTTGGAATACAACGACACCATAGAGTCTGAGATATAAGGGTACATTTTAGATATAAAGCGTAAGGGGCGGTTTTATTCAGGGACGGAAGGGCCCAGGCGCGGGCATAAAGTCAGGACAGTAGTCAGTCCGGTAACAGCAGCTAGCCTGAGCAGATCATTTGTATTGATTATATGTATTTTATTGTAGATCTAAGCATGAACATTGCATAGTTCATTATATACACATAGTTAAATACAAGATACGCGGAAACACTGTGGCGTTATTTAGACTAGCATCTTTATATTAGTAATAAAGTATATACGACATAAAGTGAAGTTTATAAAATAACGTACCCACATATAAAGACATTTACAACACTTGAAATTTGTGTAAAATACTTGTCCGTAATTAGGAAAATGAAAATATTAGAGCGATGTGCAATTGTTTAAAGAAAATGTCCGCGTCGAGCATGCAAATAGCGATCGAGCATCGTTCATAATTCTTCGTACATTGCCAACAGCTAACCAAACACTGGCACTGTAGAGAACCGGAAGAGACTCGAGCAATTGAATAGTATTGGTTACAGGAACTGCCGCCGCGTTGGCAAACCTGTTCGCATGTCTGCTACTATGTAATAATGCGCGGTGGAATAAGTTGTTCCTGCCGATAGCCTCTATTGCGCAAGGCGAACGAATGCAACGGGATAAATAGTAATTACTTACGCGGATAATATAAGTACGGAAAGTATGTACACTATTCAAGGAGGGTGGTGAAAGCATGGAATGCAGTTTGAACGCGGACACATGAATTATGGTTACGCACGGGTGCCGCGTTTTTCATGCTTGTCCCTGGATCTCAGGGACACTTTTCACTTTCTCGCTTTTATTTACCAGTGTCCTCCCATTTTGTGCTTCTGCTTCGTTATTGGTGACGTCATGTTTACTTCTATCTCGTGTATCTGGTTTTAGTATATTTTTGAACATTTCATTTCATTTATTTTCAAGGTTCAACTCTGACAGTTTCACCACTCTGATAGTGTCCCAAGCTTCGTTAATGTTATGCAATTTTTTCGTGTAGGTCAGTTCCACATTTTTCAAGGCTCAATTTTAAGACCTTTCACTTCATTAAAATGGTCCACTTCGTGCACTTTTACTTCAGCAAGATTCCAGGACTCGCCACCATTCGCCGAAGCAATTTTTTCGTGTAGGCCAGTTCCACATTTTTCAAGGTTCAATTTTTGGATCTTTCACTTCATCAGCGTGGCCAGGTTCGTGCGCTTTTACTTCGGCAAGACTCTAGGTTGTGTCAACATTGATTACATCAATGTTTGCCGTATGAGTCGCTTCCCCATTCCTCAGGGATCAATTTCGTGACGTTTCGTTTCATCGGTGAGGTCAACTTCGTGCACTTTTACTTCGGGAAGATTCGAACCTTTGTCAACATTGATGTAATCGAGTTTTCCTTATCAGCCACCGATATTCTATTCTCAAGGGTCAGATCCGTCGATTTCATGACTTTTTACTTCATCAACATCGTCAACTTTGTACACTTGAACTGCAACAACGTCCTTAACCTCGTGAACTCAATCCTCTTTCCTTTAAATCTTTATTTCCAAGGGTAAACTTCATCATCCCCTAAACGTCCACACGATCAACATTTCCACTCTACCTCCATCAACGCCAACTTTGTACAACCTGCCACCTCTCTCCTCAGCAACAACCAACCAAACTCAAACGAAAGCTTTCAAAGATACAGTGACTCCCAAAGAAAAAATTCGAATACTAGGTATAACTAACTTTACGATTTGATAATTCGTTTGTTGATAAAAATTCGAAAAACCCCAATTAAATCGATGGTCGAATTAAAACAAAGACTTGCAACTGAGTGGTCGAATATAACCGTTGAATATTTTTAAAAAATTACAAATTATATGCCAAACAGGTTAAGGCATGTTCTTAAACAAAATGGTTATCCCAAAAAGTATTAAATAAATTTTGTAATGCTAAATTACATTATCTAAATAGAAAAATTAATATTCTCCGAATATTTTTATGAGCCACAAATGGTCCATTATTTGGTTTAAAAATTTTTATTATGAAACGTATATGTATATTTCTCAAATAAACTATGTATGTTTATCAACATTAATAAATGTTTTATTACTAGAAACAATTCCCAGGGCGATTGCTTTATCAACAAACGAATTATCAAATCGTAAAGTTAGTTATATGTACCTAGTGTCCGAATATTTTTGGGAGTCACTGTAGATGTGACGGCTCGATCGTTTCTCTATCAAAGAGATCCACGAGAAAGTGTCGATAAGTTGCGGTGGGGGTAGGCTGTTCTCGCGAGTCGATTAGCGTGCAGAGGCGTGACTCGTTAGCGTGTAACGCGCTCGGTTCGCGTGGGCGCGAGTGATGGAACGGGTTACATAAACGTCAAGCAGGAACTCGGATCGGTGGAAGGCCAATGTCCTGACCGGCCGCGAGCTCTCGTAATAAAGAAAACCCGTGGCTCGCGACCGCCGAATGGTTTTCTCCGCGCGATATGTATACGCAAAGCTGGTCGTGCGTGTTTCACTCGTTCGGGAAACGGATCGGCGAACCACCAGGTAGAAAACGAGCCGGTGAAAAGAGCTACTTTGTCGGCCGGCTCTCGATCGCTAGATATGCCAGCCTGGCAGAGCGTACCTATACTTTCATAAAAGTGCACCGTTTTCCTGGGCCTTTCTACTTTATCGGCGCCGCGCCGCGCCGCGCCGCGCCGCGCCGCGATGTGATAAAAGAAGCTGATTCCTCTCACGCCGGAATCTGAAACCTGAAGAACTCTCGCTTCGGAATTCCTGGTGCGTCCTCCCCTCCGATGACGTTTTCTTGCTAGCACGCGAAGGAGACTGGGGCTTTTTCTAAAAATTAATTATCGTGCATTGACCTTAGCTGAGCAAGATATTCGACTAGAATTATGCTTCCTTCGTGAGCGTCCTCTCCTTTCGATGCCATTTTCTTGCAACCACAGGAGCGTGGTCTGCGGGTTCTTGTAAAAATTATATATTCGATTAAGATTATGATTCCTTCAGAACAATTACTCTCACAGAAATGGGAAACGGAATTATTTACTTGCCCAAATTTATAAACGGATTTAACCATCGATTACTTTCATTTAAAAATTTTATTCGTGGTTGGTCTGTGCAACAGACTCGTTACTAGACTGCTGATTGTATGTAGCTACATATTTCACTCGTACAAATTTTAGAAAATTAAGATTTTAGATCTGACAGGTACACTAATGTCTTGAAATGCGAAGCGAAAAAACAAAATATTTGTTTTTAATTATTTTTTGTGAAGCTTCCATCAACATACTAGGGACATTTTTCTGGTTAAAATGAGACCAAACACAACGCAGTTTGGATCGTATTAGTGGTTTACTTAATTCACGATTATGCAATGAAGAATTTATAAACGGATTTTGCAAAAAAAAAGAATACATCTTTATACTGCTTGTTTAGCAGGCATACGAATGTTTATAATCTTTATCGTATTATGTAGAGGTAGAGTATTATAATGTATTAAAACGTCTGTACAGTACTGCAAAATAATCTCTTCCTTGAGATTCAAATTGCATTAATAAAAAAAAAAAAGATGCAAGAAAGTTGAGAGACTACCTTCACTTCAGTGCCCTAATTTTTCAACTTATATTTCGTTGAATAAATTGCTTTTGTTTTACGGAATCGTTTCGGCCACTGAGCTGACGCTTGTGTTTATGCTCTTTTTAACGACAGGAACAGTTTATAAAAGAATACTATTGGGGTTCATGATTTAGGACACTCTGTATGTTAGAAGTCTTCTAACGTGTTGTGAACAAGTATACGTGAAGAAACGTGCAGGGTTCTGGTTGACGAAGAGGGTAACACCCCTCTGCATTAATGATGAAGAGGACACCATGTGTTTTAACTATTCTAGGTGTCTCAAGCTCCTAATGTTTGTGGCAAATGAGCACGATTCTTCTATAATTAGCAGAGCGACTGGCTCCCTTCTTCCTATTACGATTTGTCGAGTCGATGAAGAGCATGCTTTGTGCACTCTTGGAGAAAACGAGTGTGTTAAACATGGTCAAACGAGAGCTGGAGATGAGGAATTCTCCATTTTGTTTGCAAGTGAATTTGCCAACGTTGAGAAATTGAAAAGAACTTGACGAATATCCCGCTTGGTTTATACATATATGGAGCCTTAGACCATATACACTTATAGACTCGGCATAGGTATAGTATGTGTATAGGAAAGCCGAGAGTCCAGTGAAGCAAAGATGAGTGTAAAATGTGACGTCACAAGATAATTCTTAAGATAATTTCAAAATGACAGACACGGTGGACCGACGCAAATACCGACTGTAAATGTGATCGATTTATATGTAAAAAAACATCCTGTAACCTGCGTAATATGCGAAAGTTGTTAATCTTCAGAATCAAATATCGATTCCTAAAATAGTTAATACATAATACGCTTATTACTTCATACTTCATTGTAATATAGAATAAACATTTATGTATCTCAAATATACTTTATATATTGATTATTCTTTCATTTCGGATGATTCTTTCCGTGTGAGTACTGTCTGCTACTGTGTACATATCGTCCGTGGGTAGCTGAGCATAGCTTATGCATCTTTCGAAACTGTGACGTCACACATTACTTTCATCTTTGCTTCAAGGAAAAGTATCTGTGCCGTGTCTATACGTTTATATGGTCTAAGTCAGGCCTCGGAATTATGTGCTCGCGACGACCGGTTTTCGAAGGCTACGCCGCCCCCTTGACCCGACCGAGAGTCTCGCTCCCCGTGGCGGCCCACAGTGCTCAGAACTCTTCAGGCGCGTACCATAAGAGCTATTCGTGGTGCATTAGGGCGACACCCGTATCAATAGGTTTCCACATTACCGTCGAGGTACTATTGTGAATGATTTTTTTTTGTCAGTGGTATCCACTGTATTGTCCAAATTGTATTAACATGTGGGATAACTTGATTTTCGCGCACGTTTAGATGTGCTTGGCAAATTAGTAAGATCTACGGGAAGTTTGGACGTACCTGTTCGCATCGCCGACACTTACATTGTAACACTCTATGGTATGCGCCTGAGCTGCCTCGAGAACTAGGGCTGCCACGGGGAGCGAGACGCGCGACTGGGTCGAGCGGGCGTTGCTTTCGAAAACCGGCCATCACGAGCACATAATTCTGGGTCTGGTCTAAGTATGGAGCAAATCGGAGGAAAATCGCAAAATGGCTGCCAGCCCTCGATATAAGCGCGCAATCGGACCCTGTATGATCCTCTTTCCAAACAACGCTAATCTACGTGTCCTCGGTTGAGATAGGAACGATCGACGATTCGAATACAAGGATTCCGAAGTACATATTAACCCCCAAGCAACGCTGAACGCTCCAGTTACGGTAGACAAAACGAAGAGAGGAGGACGAGGGGGGACCGCGAATCGTTAACGAGAACCGCAAAAACCTGTCAAAGGCGGCGCCGGCTTCGGAACTGCGACTGTTTTTCGTAGAGGGGGATGGTTTACGACGTCGTTCAGTCGACCGGTCCGTGGCATTGGACAGCTATCGGGCTTTGTTTTCCACAGGCTATCCGCGTTAACGTAATTAGCCTCGATAATTCAACGCTGTCGCGATAAAAAAGCAGAAAGAAGGAGAAGATCTTAGCCTCGGCTAATAAGTAGAAATTAAAGCCGGGGCGCAATATGGCCGATGTGCGTCTGGCATAGATCGCGTGGATAGCCGCCACCGCGCCGCAGAAAACCGCCGACCAAATTGCTTCCTCGTATCGGAAGTGGTATCTTTCACTTCTGCGAGAGGAACTTGAGAGCCCGGAGCTTCGGCTGCAACCTGTTCCCCGTGGAAAGCGCTGCGAAACGGGTCTCAAAACTGCTAGATTGCTGCATTAACACGTTTACCATCGATTACTTTCATTTAAAAATTTTATTCGTGGTTGGGCTATGCAATAGACTCGTTACTAGACTGCTGATTGTATGTACATATGTAGCTACATAATTCATTCGTACATATTTTAGAAAATTAGGATTTTAGATCTTGCAGGTACACTAATGTATTGAAATGCGAAGCGAATAAACAAAATATTTGTTTTTAACTATTTTTTGTGAAGGTGTCACCAACGTACTGTGGACATTTTTCTGGTTAAAATAAGACCAAACACGATGCAGTTCGGATCGTATTTATTGGTTTATTTAATTCACAATTAAGTAGAACCTCGACTATCCGAACTAATCGTTGAGACATGGATGTTCGTATAATAGAATGATTACTTAACTACAGTATTACACTTATTTGTAAAATGATTCGTATTGTTTATAGATTCTCTCTATGATTCCACTGTTTTTGCATATGAAACATGTATTATTAAGTAGAAATTAATAGTAAAAATTTCATGGAGAACATCTGAGCTATTTCGATTCTGCCGTCTAAAAAAATTGAACTTTTTCGCAAACTACACAGCAATTTCGAGAACATAGCCTGTTCAGCTAAGACGCAGTTATCAGAGTGGGTGAAAGCAAGGGCATCGATCAGAGTTGATAGATCATCGCCGATTCGCGTACGATCGCCCGAAATCGGTCCGATAAACGATTTTTTGCGGTTCACGTGTCGCTCCACGCAACTCGCGTGGCCGGCGCGTGTTACACGCATCTGTTACGCGCGTGGCCAGCAGATTATCGCAGATATGACGGGGGCCGGTTGGCGCTTCGCGAGAATTCGCGTTCCCGTCTGTTGTGTAGCCGCTGCTCGCTTGGTTACGGAACGTTGAGCAGTTATGAAATGCGGCTGCGACGGAGCAAGTTGCTTTCTCGAGCTCTCCCGTCCACGAAGAAAGTTTCCGCGGCAAGTGCATTCGAACATTCGAAAGTCTCTCTTTCTCTCTCTCTTTCTCTCTCTCTCTCTCTCTCTCTCTCTCTCTCTCTCTTTGTCTCTCTTGCCTCCTCTTCGCTGGAGCGGCGCGGCGGCACGCTCTCGAACCGCGATTCTTTTTTGAGCGCTCTGCTCGAGGCGAGCCTGCTCGAAAGTGGCCGATAGGAGATAGAACGCTCATTCGGCGGCTCGACTGTTGTGATTGATTCACCAACTCTAGATAGTTTTTGGAAATTTCGATTGTGACCAGAGGCTCTGGATGCTGCAGTTTTAGTGATAAATTTGATGGACGCCAAGCTATTTCGGGAAGTCTGTAACAAACAAACCTTCATAGATTATAAAAATAGTTTTCACCATCATTCAAATCCATTAACACTAATCTTACCGACATTTCACGTATACCTATTCCTACTGCGACCGATCAAATGACCGGTCTTTAGCACAACTTATATTTTTTAATATGGAATGAAGATACCCAGATAGCACACGACGTCTTAAAGACGTCTATTTTAGGACTGAATGTCTTACGTCCTAAAAAGACGTCTTTTTCGGGACGTCGTTTTAACGTCTGAAATAAGACGTCTGAAAGAAGTCTTTTTCGCGATCTTTTCAAGACGTCTTATTTGAGACAAATTAAAGACGACTTTTTCGGGACGTTGTTTGAACTTCTTAAATGAGACGTCTTAAAGACGTCTTTTTCGAGGCTAATAAATGACTTTAATTTTTTGGAGATAACAACTTTTTCTAAGTTTTGCTATTACTTTGAATGATAAAAAAAATGTTTAAACTCACATTTTTTTTAACTTTGTCATCTGAGCTTACTTATAAAATTTCATCGAAATCAGCATCGACGTTGTTATGAGTTACAAACAATTAAAGATCGCAAAAATCGGAGCGTTCTCAGGATTTCTAACATTTTCGACCGATAACGAGTTGGTTTCCAAAAATTGCAATCGTTTGAAGTGACAAAAGTCCGCGACGTCGTAGTTAAAAAAAAACAAAAAACCGATTTTTTCGACGTTTTTTGCGCGAAAAACTAATCTAACCTAAAATTGTTACGTTTTATTTATTCTATAAGTTTATTAGGTACGATAAACCTTGAATATTTCACAGGAAAAATTAAAAAATGAAATCAACTTCATCAGTATTTCTACTGTGTCGGCGCATTACATCTGAAAGTATTAACCATGTTTACAACAGCGCGGTTGGGTCAGCGCGTTAGGCTGTCGACTATCAACCTGCGTATATAATACTAGGTTCTCGCCCCGCACACGTCTACTTTTAAAAGTCGTCTGAAAGCACTCTTTAAGACGTACAGTTTTGTAACATAAGCCGTTCAGAAGACGTTCAGGGGCCGTTCGGAAGACGTTCGTGGGACATTCAGGACGTCCGATAACTGACGTCTTTGTGCTATCTGGGTAATAGCCAATTTGACAGTATAAAAATATAGTTTCTTTTATTCAGAAGTATATAATGAACATTTTTATTCGTTTTCACCGCATTTTTTTACATCCGAGGTTTCGGACCGCTTCGGATACCAATCTGGCAAATAAACACCGCGAACGATAGGCAACCGAAAACTGTAAACACTTGGATGTGCCGTAAAGCAGTCCCTGGATTTTAAGTTTCGCAATTGAGTCTTCCAGAGAATACTATTATAAAAAGATATACATAAATCGTTCCACCGGTCAACTGACCGGTCGCGGTAGGTAAGACAGGTAAATATTGAAAAATGTATTATACGTACAGTGACTCCCACTAATATTCAGACACTCTTAAAAAGACGATAACTTTTTTAATATTCGACCATACAACATGGATTTCTTTGAGAAATTAGAACAATCGGTTTTGTTACGTAACGTGAAAAGAATTTTTAAAAAATTGCAATTGGTTGGAATGGCAGTGAAAATATTAAAAGTTGTTTTACAACTTTTTTATGTGGGCTCATTTGAAAATGTAGAGAACACGTTTCGTAGAGCTGTATCAATTAAACATATTCTGAAAATTTCATTAAAATCGGTCAACGTTGCAATGAACTACAAACGTTTAAAGATGGCAGAAATTGCAATTTTTCACGATTTTCGGCCTCTAACTGCAATAAATCTAAGGATTCATATATCTTTCATTGCCTGTCGTTTTTTCCCACATCCAACAACCGATTTCGATGAAACTTTTACAATGCATATAATTGACACAGATCTACGAACCATATTTTTTAAATTTTCAATATAGACCCACATAAAAAAGTTGTAAAATGCAACTTTTAGTATTTTCTCTACAATTCCGACCAATTGCAATTTTTGAAAAAATTCCCTTTCACATCATGTAGTAAATTAATTGCTCTAACTTCTTTAAAAATTCAAATCGTATGGTGCAATATCAAAAAAGTTATCGTTTTTTTAAGAGCGTCCGAATATTAATGGGAGTCACTGTGTATGTATGTATTTTAGGAAAAGTCGTGAAGTTTAAAGGCGATGCAATTACGTTGTATACAATAGGAAATTCTAATCGAAATTTTAAAAACGGTCATTAGACCGGCCGTGATAGGAATAGTGTTAACAAATGAACAAAACAATTTTCTGAGCATTTGTCCGGCCACAAAAAGAACGGTGATGGTTCCATCGAGAAGAAGCGCGCATTCTATCGAAATTGCCGGCTTCGGAAACACTTTCTTCTCGATGCCCCCGATCATCATTTCCCGAGGAGCAAGAGAAAGGCGAGGGTAGGGGGAGAGGCTCTCTGGAAATTGCAAATCGGCCGGCAGTTTCAGTGACAGTGTCACGCGCAGGTAATCGGAGAAAGTCGTTGACCCCGTTCGTGTAACCTGACGAACACCGTGTGCCCCGCGGTGCGGTGGCTACACTTGCGACAGGACCCTGAATCGGCGAAATTCCTGCAGAGTCGGCCGATGTCGAAAACCGATCGCCGTTTAATGACCCTAAGCGACCCAGGTAGCTGTCGGACCTCTGCACGGACCTGGAAGAACGTCAGCATTGTTGCCTATGGCGTAACAGTGACGTTTGTCGAACGATTCTTTCGAACTAGAAATCTACACTGAAGACTCAAATTTTAAATACATGGCATACGGAAAATAAAAATTGGATAGATTGCAATAGAAACTAAATATGGTGTCTTCCCTTAATCGTCTTTATAGACGAAAAATAATGTTATTGTCATCTTTACATTTTATTAATCTTCCTACAATTTCAAATTTTATTGAGGTTGCTATAAATGCATGAAATTCAGTCTATTAGACTAACTGAAGATTGAAGACTGCATTAAAGTTAGGTTCACTGGAACAATAAATACCGCGTCCCCCGTGTAAAAATTAGATGAAGCGGTATAGAGGTTCAAGCAGTAAGTTGTGTGAGATGTTTCTGGGTAATTT
Source organism: Lasioglossum lativentre (assembly GCA_916610255.1). Taxonomy (NCBI): domain Eukaryota; kingdom Metazoa; phylum Arthropoda; class Insecta; order Hymenoptera; family Halictidae; genus Lasioglossum; species Lasioglossum lativentre. The sequence goes on along the minus strand of OU744359.1, from coordinate 17,666,539 downwards.
GACAAAACTGATAGGAAGAAATCGGTGATCGAGCGATCGCAATTACTGCAACTGAATGAACGGTTCGTGCGGACGCGCTGCTCTAGAAACTGCAACTGCAAAAGGTGGGAATGGCCCGGAAGGGTAAGAAAGCGGAACGGCGAGGCACCGCGTTACATGTACTTGAAACTTGAACGTGGCTCGTGACACGCCGCGCGCCGCCGGTGCGGTGTCGCGAACACGTATTTTCTTCCTGGCGAATCCCTTGGCCGATTGTTTTCCCCCTTTTCGCAACCGGTTTCCCGCGCGCGTTTTGTTCAGCAATCGCATCGCGAAAAACAAAAAGCAGGAAACTCGCTTTTGAGCACACGGTCCTGTGACCGCTTGCGGATCGTTTGCACGTACTACGTGCGTCTGCGTTAAATCGTTCTTATGTACTTAAATCGCTATTACACACTCCAGGCATTCTTACCAACTAGAATTAACTCAAAAGTTCTGTTTTCAATGCATCGAGAGGTTTCATTTCGAGAATTGTATACAGGGTGTACCAAACATGTACTTCCTTGAAACAAGTGATTCCCAAGGTCATTTCAAGTAACTTTTTCCTTTGCGAAAATGATCTCCGCAGCATTGTTACAAAGTTATTAACGAAAAACACGGGCCAATCGGAGCGCTGCTTCCGTTGTGCGTGGCGTTGGCATTGGTCGAGCTGGAATCCGTCCGCTGTAGTCGCGCTCTGATTGGTCCGTGTTTTTCTTTAATAACTGTTCAACAAAGCCGCGGAGAACATTTTTGTACAGGAAAAAGTTACTTCAAATGGCCTTGGGAGCCACCCCTGTCAAGGAAGTACTACATTTTTGTGACATCCTGTATATCATATAAACATTAATTTGAAGCTGTAGAATTGTAGAAAACATTGTAGGATAGAAATAGAATATTTTTCTTCTGTTAACATTGTTACCTGTGCAGACGTCTCCGTTTATGACTCTTGACCCTTCCGGAGATCTGTGCCGGAACAGAGGGTATATTCAAGAACAAAGGGCTTAATCAAAATTAAAAAGAACTAGGACTCTTTTGATGATGCTGCGCAGCGAGTTGCATAATTTCCAAGAATCCAAATCTAATCAGAAGTAGTACGTGGCCCTCAATATCGTTTAGACCGATTTTGGTCCTATATGGATCCTTGTATTACTCGGGTGTTTCAAGTGAACTTAACGCAGTACAAATCGTATCACGTCGCGAGTCAGTTCGAGCAAGATCGGGTAATCAAAGTCCTTTTTAAGCAGTTTTACCAGAAGTGCCTATGACGTCAGTGACCGCCTCCGCATTTCTCGGTGCATTAAAACCGAGAGTATTTTTTTTTGTTTTTTAATTTAATTATTTACTGTTGCTTCAACATCAAAGGTCGTCAGCAACATGGCACATTTCCTTACAATAACTTATACATTTTTGTATCCTCAATATATTGGGCGAGATCGGCGATATGCTCCCCAGAACCTAACCTAATCTGGGCAACATAGCATTTTTCCATTCATTTTCGTATTTTTTGCATTCTATTATTAGGTGATTAATATTGATTGGTACATTACATATATGGCAGATTGTGTTTTTTGTTTTATTTAACAAAAATGAATGTGTTATTTCTGAGTGCCCAATTCTGACTCTAGAAATTCAAGTTTGAATTTGACGTTCTACTGGACATGGAAACTTATGCCACTCAAGATCCGCTCCTTCATTATGATATTTTTGGGTGTATGCACTTCCTTTTAATTTAGTCAAGTACCTGTTTCGTAAAAATTTCATTTAGGTGGTTTTTAAGATCGTTATATGTATCTAGTATAGTGGGTGATTTGTTTCATTTTCGAGTTACAAGCTGCCAATTTGGCTGCTCTATCAGCATTTTCGTTACCCTGTATACCCATATGTGATGGAATCCAGCAAAAGGTAATGAATTTTCCTGTTTCAAGGACCGAGTTATAACTTTCTTGTATTTCCTGGATACACTCATCGGTTGTTTCTAAATCTTTAACGGCCATAATAGCGCTCATTGAGTCTGTAAAAATTGTGTATCTTTTCCCAGTGTACTTTTGGATAAGTTCTAATGGTTTGGATAAGGCTAAGACCTCACTGCCGAAAACTGAGCAGATGTTATTTAATCGATAAAAATTATTTACGGTCGGAGTTACTACAGAGCAGGAATTTTTTCGGTGAAAAATGATATCTGAAAAAGTTTGATCTTTGAACGCTTATTGCAACGAGAGTTTTTAATAACTTTAATTAATACCATCGTTTTCGAATGTATTGTACATTTAAGAAACATTAGACCGAGTTTTTATTTCACCGATTTCAGCGGTCACAGCTATTTCAAAATTCGCTCAATATTAAAACTGCTGTGACTTCGTCAAAATTTATCCAAATTTGATGAAAAAACAACCATTTTAAAGCTTGAGATTTCTACTTTTTGTACTATACACCGTTTTTGCAAAAATGGATGTTTTCAGTGCAAAATCTGTCCACCAAGAGGAGCGTATCGGATTGTAGAGTTTGTTACTATTTTTCAATCAAGTACAACGGATTATAATCAATATTTTTACGTTATTCGTCTATTTTAAGTACACTATCAAAAAGTATAATCATTTACATTTAAAATATCTTTTTAAAATACTTATTAAAAAGAATGCTGTTTTTAAAATATATAGCCATGGCGAAAAGTATGCATTTTCCACCCGCTCGTTCTTTGGTGATGCTGAGGCTCTGTAATACTACTAGACCCATCGAAGGAACTGTTTAGATTACGGACTCGCGAGATGTTTATGTTACACAATAGACTTTTAATTACTTCCGATCCTCTGATATCCAGTATGAGACAGATTAGGAAGAAAAAATCAAACCCCTTTTTAAACGAGACATTGGAATTAATACTACCTTCTGAACATCCATCAAGAAGAACAAGCTGAAGAATAACAAGCATCAAAAGAAGAAGATGATAATGAGGATAATGAGGAAGAAAAGGAAGAAGAATACGAAGAAGAAGAAGGAACGATATCAGATAAGGAGAAAGTATCCTCAGGCGAAGAATTTTGTGACGCATATTCCGATGAAAATTAATAAAAACACAGGGTTTCAAAGAAAACATGTATATCTATTTTTCATCACTGAAATTAAATATGTTCATTAAGTGATATTCATACAAATGTAATTTTTTCGACTTTTCAGCGTAAACTGACTGATTCAACTAAATTCAATAAACAAATAGAGACAAAGATCTACCTACAGTATTCTACAGCATACAACGATCGTTTATGAGTTAAACAATTCCTTCAAATAATTCCTTAGTAAGTATTAACTTTACGGAGATATAGCGGGTGCGAACATGCAGGTATGTGAGAAATGCTGCGATTTTCGATGGCCATTTTTTCATAGATTAACTATAAAACACGGAGTCGGACGTAGTCGGAACCAATTTTTCTTGCATCTTACAATTAATCATAAAATTTCAAAGAACACAATGGCACAGAAATAGCAAAATCATTACCAAAGTTTTAGAATCATAAAAAAGTGACTGAATCGTTGATTATCTTTAAATATTAATAACTACAAAAATGTAGTATAAAAGTGAAATTCTCTTAAAAGTATACCTTATAATTAGCTAAAAAAACTTCTATTTAATTAGCTAACAAAAATCTATTTAATTTATGTAAATAAGGTAAAAATTACTAACAGGTAAATTCGTTGAGAAATGGATGCGTATAACAGAATATCAAACTTCCGACAAATTTCAGTGCTTTATGAATAGATGAATGGGAAAACGAATAATGGGAGATTGTTCCTCAGATATTCAACTAATTCAAGCAACAAAAATTTTACAATTTATGTAAAATTTTAAAATCGACTTTTGGCCGCTGAAATCGGCGAAATACCCCACTGTGTACCGCGACAAACTACACGAACCAATTGTATTTCCCGGAATTTGTTCGCGCTATTACTAGCCAGCGTTTTTCTTGTAAATCATAAATATTAGAAAAAAATTAAAGAGGAAAATGTAGTACTGTTTTTTATACGCAACACAATGGCGTATGTAATTTTTTTGTATTCATACCTTGAAGGTCATGCAAGGTCAGAAATGGAACAAACATTTTGTATGCTTTCATACGAATGTGTTCACAAGTATTCCTTATTCAAACGAATCAGATGATGTTTTGGTAGGAAATATTCAAAATGTTTCTTCCATTTCTGACCTAGCATGACCTTCAAGGTCACTGTATAGTATACGGATGAAATCGTCTAGAAACAGGCTTTCATGTGATATAAAAAATATACAGCATTCCATTTAAAAAATTGAAGGTCACCTACATATCTAACAACACAGTATAAACACCAAAAAATTACATACGCCATTGTGTTGCGTATGAAAAACAGTACTAAATTTTCCGCTTTTATTTTTTTCTAATATTTACTATTTACAAGAAAAACGCTGGCTAGTAATAGTGCGAATAACCTGTATATCATTCTATGTTAATACATTAGAGTCTATCTTTATTATTCAATTCCTCTTCGAAGTTCCAGTAGTTGGTATTCTACGACGATACACCTTTGCCGCTCGAGATGTATCTAGTTAATTTCTATAAGTTACAACATTAAAAATCAAACAATCCTCGGTCACGCATAGCTTGCCTAACCCTCGGCTCGTAACAACATCTAACATAATTTTGCTGTAAGAACCTTTGGTTCCAAAAAATTGTTATTTTGAGCGAATTCTAAAGAGAATGAAAGTGCCTGAACGAAATGATTTAGTGGTGGATTGTTTGCAGGTTGGAAGGGTGAGTTCCCGAGGGATCCAGGAGGGAAGATGGCGGACGGAACTGCGACGGGAATGGAAGAATTGCAGTTTCTGGCTGTGCTGATAAGGTCGCGTGAAACGCGGGCCGGATAATTACGCGAGATACAACGGCCTCGCTTTCACGCCTCGCGTCCGTTCGATTGTAAAAGTATCGTGGCCAATGAACCGTGGCGAAAACAGTGTCGTTAGATATCAGGGACAAGCGGTTTTGCGCCGATGTTTTCAATTACCGCATTGTCACGCCACTTTTCTCGCGGTTTCTGTCACTGGCTGCGAGAGCTCCTGCTGGCGACTTCGATGGTAGATCGAAAATTTCTACTACGTATTTGTCTTCCTTTATTTCTGACCATTTTATTCGATGTTCCTTTTTCAACAATAAAATTGGAGTCTTCGAAAAATGATCGTAAATCTCAGAGAAGTGTCTGAGACTGACAAGTGTAAACGGATTTTCTCTTTGTCCTACGCTAATTACTTTCTAGCTGCTGTTCTCTGCTGTCTCTGATTAATTTAATGACTCTGGCGGCTCGAAAAATTTATTTAAGCGGCATTGTTCTTCGGAAGTTCATCATTTCTATGTTCCCAACCGGTGATCTCCCTAATTAATCTAGCCATTCTGGTGATTCGAAACAAACAATTAAATACTGTCTCTCGTCAGATGTTTGGGATTTCTAACATTTTCAACAAATGCATTAATTTATCCATGAAAGATCAACGAATTGACCAAAATTTTTATCATTTTACGTAAAATGGTCTCAAAAGCTGTATTGCATCGAGTAAAAGTTCCATTGGGTGTTTTATGGGTTTGGCAGCACGTAAATGTTCCTGGATCTAGAAGACCGAGGCAAGGCGTGAAAACGATATTAACGAAATCTCGTCGCCGGAAACGCGGAACACCACGGCCATAATTTTCACGGTGAAACAGGGGGTTGAACGATGTCGACAGGACCAGAATAACTAATGGGGGAGCGGCGCGGGTGACTGGCGGCATTTTTGAACATCTGCCGAGGACAAGTAATTATTTCTCTCCTTCCGGGGCGAGGAAAGCCCGGCGAAAATTGATGTTCCCCGTCGAGCATTTTTCGTGAGCTCCCGGCGAAAACCTCCACTCCGTGTAGCCCGTTTCCAGCTGTTCGATAAAAAATTCCACGGGCCTCCAATCTCCACGGAAAATAAACAGTTCCCCCCCGAGTGTCGCCATTAATACTCGCATCGATAACGAGCCGAGGGGCCAAAGACTCCTACCCAACCTGTTATCGTTCTCGTTCGGGGACCGCAAAGGTCAACTTTCTACGTTGACTCCGTTCCCTTCGTCTCCGAAAACCTTTTAGTAAGCTACTCGACAATCATACAGCATTAGAGAAAAGCTAAACTCCCATTCCATAAACGACTTTCGACAGCTTCAAACCCTAAACCAGGATGGATTGTGTCCCACATATTTTTTCAGCGAATAAATGAATTCAGAAAAAGTTGAAAAAATTCTGAATTGGGATTAGAGCAAGAGATTTAAGCGCTGATTGTTTAACCCGCGTGTAGTCAACCAAAATGTTCACTGTTGTTGGACAACCGGGGTACCCGGGTACCCAATTAATATTCGGACGCTCTTAAAAAAACGATAACTTTTTTTTTATTGAACCACACGATTTGAACTTCTGTAAGAAGTTAGAGCAATTAGTTTAATACATGATGTGAAAAGAAATTTTTTTTTAAATTGAAATTGGTCGGAATTGTAGAGAAAATACTAAAAGTTGCATTTTACAACTTTATTATGTGGGTCTATATTGAAAATTTAAAAAACATGTTTTGTACATCTGTGTCAATTATATGCATTGTAAAAGTATCATCGAAATCGCTTGATGTAGGAAAAATGACTGGCATTGAAAGATGTATGAATTCTTAGATTTATTGCAGTTAGAGGCCGAAAATCGTGATAAACGGCAATTTTTAACATCTTTAAACGTTTGTACCTCATTGCAACGTTGACCGATTTTAATGAAACTTTCAGAATATGTTTAATTGATACAGATCTACGAAACGTGTTTTCTACATTTTCAATATGAGCCCACATTAAAAAGTTGTAAAATATAACTTTTAGTATTTTCACTGCAATTCCCACCAATTGAAATTTTTACAAAAATTCTTTTGACGTTACGTAACATAACCGATTGTTCTAACTTCTCAAAAAAAATCCAAGTAGTATGGTCGAATATTAAAAAAGTTATCGTCTTTTTAAGAGTGTCCGAATATTAGTGGGAGTTACTGTATGTAGCGACAAATTTTACTGATATTCATTATCGATACTCTTAATGATCCCTTCCTATAATATACCAAACATTGTTTTAAAAGATTTTGGCGAATAATTATTTGAAATTACAATATAATTCCATGATAAATAGAATAACTCCTGTCATTCGATCGTGTCTACATCGACGACTGTTTTTGAGGCAGCAATGAAGGGTTTCTTATCTCGTTTATATAAACATGTAGATCCACGAGTCAAACTAGAGAACGAAACAAAGAACTGAATCAGTTTGAATCAGTTTCTTGAACGAGTAAGGTGCGTACTGTGAAGAAATTTTCGTGTGCAGTTTCGTTCTTAATGAACAAAATCAAAAAAGGAAACTCGAAATTGTTAATTTCTATAATCCAACAAAATCTAGTGTTGACACAATAGATCAAATCCTGGGAAGATATATCACAAAAAGAAGAACTACCAGATGGCCACTAGCATTCTTTTATAACATAGTTTATATATTGCCGCTCTTGCCTTCTATTATATGTATACGTCAATTAAGAGAAGAACTTTGTATCCCAACTATTCTAAATCGAGCCTCAAATATCCAAATAATACAGCATCTTTCAACGAAATTAGCTATAGACAGCATACAAGTGACACCATACTCAATAAACAATCAATCAATTAATTCTGCACAACCGGCGGCGTCATTGTTGGAAGATGCGAGTTAAAAAAAAAGTTGTAGGGACATGCCATAGATGCCACGCAGAATCTACTAATAGACGCAGAAAAACCAGAAAAAGTTGCCAAATGTGCTTACAACCAAGTTTTGCGATGAACACGCAAACACAATTACTATATGTAAAAGTTGTCCTATAATTAATTAATTATTATAATTTAATGTTTTATGTTAATAAACAAGCAGCATTAATAATTTTGTATTCTGTATAATTTCTTTCTAAAATTTCCATTCGAAATTAGTCCGAGTATGATTTTTCGTATATGGGTACCCGGGTACCCCAGTTGTACAAGAAGCGTATACATAAATTTGAAGCTTAATTATTCAAAATATTTTACGCAAAGGTTTTTTCACGGAACGTTAATCGACGTAAAAGTGACAATATTTTGTCAGAAACATTACAAATTACTGAAGGAACTATAGAAATGGGTACGCGGGTACGCGGTTGTCTACATAAGGATTAAACACGCGACGAACAACACGAAAACAATATGAAAAAAAGGATGAGTATTAGATCTTTACGCCAAATAGAAATTACCTTCATCAATTGCAAGAAACGGGAAAGAAGTAAAAATTTCCTTTCTTCTCTAATGACCTCAATAAGTTAAAAGTAATACATCCATATTTAAAATTTTTTTTTTATTGATTTGTCAGAAATACATAAAATCCGCAGCCTAATGAATGTAGTTAGGAAACAGATGACTAACTAAGAAGCGTAAAGAAATAGTTTGTTCGTAGGTGGTCCGATCGGGCACGCGTTCGGAGACAACGAGTCAATTATCGATTCGAATGCCCGATGAACTCCGGTTTCCGGTTAGGTCTGGGTTAGGTCTGGATTCGCGCAAACACTCGAATTTTCTCTCTCTCGCACTCTGTAACCGGGTCGTCCCGTCTCCTATTAACGCTATTATGTTATTAGCCAGCAATTGCCGGCTCTGGAACAGATCCGCTGCCGCCACAGGCGCCATCGCACGATCTCTCGATCGGATCGAGACCTGGGCGGCCCGCGTAAAAATAGTAGAAATACCTAGCACACCCATTCTACGCGTCGTTGTTACGCCATCGCGATTAAAAGCGGCCGCCGTTGCCTCCGGATCGCTTAATTCGCGTGTGTCACGGGCAATGCTTCTTATGCAATCGAGATTTATGCGTCACGAATCACCGGCGCTCGGCAATTTCAAACGGGCCGGTGGAATGGGCTCGCGAACCTTGCGGATACAAGCGAAACTGAGCCGTTACACGCCCTCCTAGATCGCGTTCGATCATCCTTTTCGAAACACTCGTATTTTTAATTCGAACTTGAACGGTAAACGGCGCGGCGTTTCGAATCGCGTCGTGAAGTTCAATTTGAACTTGATTGTCCAGATTTGAATTTGAATATGACTGTTGAATGTTCAAGCTTTATATGACCGTTGAATTTTCAAGCTTTATTTGACCGTTGAATTTTCGAGCTTTATTTGACCGTTGGGATTTGTGTTTGAAGGTAAGGTTGAACTGTAACCGTGAAAATATTACACTTATTTCGAATAAGGCAGTTGAAGTTGAATTTGTTTTTTTTCAACGGCTAGATTTGAATTCAAATGTGACCGTTGGAATTTCAGTCCAGACTCAATCATTTTGGTTTATGTTCCAACTTTAACTAGTAAAACTGGAACTCCAACTCAAAACGTGTTGAACTTGAACTTGAATTTGAATGTCAACATGCGAATTTGTATCCGACTATTAAAATTTGAATTCAAATATGACCGTTACGATTTAAATTTGAATTCAACCAGATTCCCTTAAAATCTTCAATTACCCAATGGAACGTGAACAAAATTATAGTAAAAGTTACCTGCGATTGTTTACGTAAAAATTGCCGAAAATGCCTATCTTCTGGAGGGTGAAACACCATTGTCCCGATTCGCTTTCTTTTCGGAAACTAATTATATTGCCGTGCACGAAACGGCGCGGCGCGGCGCGGCGCGGCGCGGCGGGACACGCGTTCGCAGGTTTACGAGGCCTCGCAACTCATTCACCGGGACTTTTACGAGCGGCCGTAAATTCGTCTACTAATCGTTACGCGAATAATTCTCGCGTGTCGTTGCCTCGTCGCACACTAAATGATTTCGATTCCCTTCTTCGTCCCCCCACTTCGTCCCCTCCACTTCGCCCGCGAACCTTGTAATACCCCAACAATTGCCGGTGTCCATTGATCGTGTGCGCGCACGCAAAAAGTCGCCGGGATGAATTATTACGAGGATGATGTAACAATAAAGTAAATCGTAACGGCGGACTGGGGTTGGCACGCTGATGCAACGCGGTCGTTCAACTTTCCGCTCGCGGCTCGAACCCGATCTAACCGGATGAATGCGTCTCGATCTCGGAAAGATGGCGGACCGATCGAAAAGTACCGGGAAATCGTCCTGGTGACGATTTTCGCGAAGCTTCAGAAACGATTTTATGCGAACCGATTCTTCGTTGGAAAATTTTAAACAAAATAAGATCGTTCAATTTATATTAAGAGTTTTTTAAGAATTTTTCAGTTGTCTACTACCTGTTTGCGAAAATAATCGATCAGCTGGTAATGCTGGTTTTATTAAATTGAAATGAAAATTGTTACTGAAAGAGCTTTTACTTGTTAAGAGGAAGAATTTCTTCACTATCCTTTATTTAAATTGAATTTAATTTTATATAGTTTTATTAAATTGAAATGAAAATTGTTACCGGAAGAGATCGTACTATTTAAGAGAAAGAATTAGTTCACTAACCTTTCGCGGTAGTAAATCATGCAATTTATATTGTAATTTTCTAATGTAGAATGATTTAGTAGGAGATGCCCGAGTAACTTTTCAGCCTAAAAACATTTAAATAAATTTTATGTAACTCGTCTGTCAAACAGATCAATAAATTGCCTATTTATGTTCTCCCACAAGTACAGTTTTGTAAACGCAAGATGGAGGAATTAGACGAGGGAAATTAATTGAAGATCACGGTTTTCGATCGAAGGATGATTTAGGGATAGTTAAAGGAGCCGTTCCATTGACCTTTAGCAATCGCACCGCTCCCGTGGCGTAGCAAGATATCGCCAACTATCGCTGGGACAGCACGAACGCCATAGTCGATCGCATTAGCGCTGATCAGGTTGCAAACACGAACACGTGCTGACGTGTTTCCACGAGAATTTATATTTCTACTCCCCGTGACATTTAACTGCTTTCCTTCTGCACTCGTCCAGCCAGGAACGCTATTATACATTAATCCCGACCGGCGAACTATAATCCAGCCGTTGTTTATTGCGTCATTATAAACTTCGCCGAGCTTCGAGCGTTACGTGTCCCGGTGTTATGCTACTTCCACAACGCCAGCGAGCATTTGTCGCACTTCGGACGACTGTAATCCGCTTGTTAAATACTAATGGAGAGCCATAATCCGGCCGGGCAATAATGTTTCACGGTGTATATTCGCGAAACGACCGTTTCACGATCGAATGGTTTCGTTCGATACTCGATTTTAACGATTAATACATCGGAATCGAAAATTTCAAGCTTCTATTTCAAAGTACGCTATTTGCTTCCAGAATTTTATAGCTGTTTTATTTCAGCACTGTTTAGATCGACTGTGGTTTGATACGTTAGTAACTCGCACAGCTGGTCACGTACTTTTATAATAATAATTAACACGTTAATCGTAAATGGATTATAAGATCGAAGTTGTTGGTTTAATGGACAGTAGTGTCAAGCGAGGATTGCAGTAGTTATTGATTTTATTTGTTTGCATTTCGTAGGAAATCTCAATAAATCTGTCAGCATGCTGAATAATATTAGACGAGCATAATTGGATAAAAATTGATTTTCAAATTCAGACGAACAATTTCAGCACTCGAATAAACGCCGCAAGCCGAAATAAATCTCATTTGGCCAGGACCGACTCGAGGGATAATTATTCCGTTAGGTTACGTTTCGAGAAGCAATCGCAGTTAGGTATACCGTCGAGCAGCATTCTGGAATTCGGTGTCCGAGACAATGGCCACCGAAACGGAGCCAGAAAACGCTACCGTCCGGGCGCAGCGATCCCTGAACACCTTTTAACGGTTTCCCGAGGAATGCCGGCTATCTCATCTCGCCTCGGTTACGGCCGCGTTATCGGCGATCTTCTTTCCTGACCCTCTTCCTTTTCACCCGAGACATTTTTCCCCGAGTGGCCACTATAAAGATGGCCGTCGCGTCGTGACGCTGGTGCTCCACTTTCCTGAGACCCGTGGCCATAGGTGCGCGTCCACGCATTAAACTTGCATCCCCGGATAGAGGTTTGAACGCGGTCGTCACGCTTTTGAGGTCGCTTATCGCTCCATCCCTTGGGACATCAGTTTCCCGAATTTTTCGCAGCGCGATGGCGAGACAGAATTTTTTCATTTTTTTACTGTGTCATTGTGACAGTATGAAGTAGTCGCAGAAAAAGTTTGCAGTCGAACGGATTTTTTCTTCCAGAGTTGCAAACATATTTGTATGAGAGGATGAGGTGTCTGGGGTGCACGTGGGCGTTGAAAATGTATTTAAAAAATTTGTAAAATTGAAAATTTCTATTTTATTGTTATCGAGTATGGTTAGAGGTATTTGAAAATCGAACGTTGCTCAAACTCTTGAGAACTAAAAAAATGGCAAAGTTTCATATCTTTAACCAATGCAAAGCGGGTTCGGCGAGAAATGAAAATTGTTTAAGCGAGAACTAGAGTTAAAAATTACTTAAGAAACCTTGTCCTTGAAGAGCCGATAAAAATGGTTGATTTTGCTGTCGAGCGAAGAGGAACGTGAGCAGGGCTAGACAAGCGGATAGGCGCGAGAAGAAACGAGAGAAAAAGTTTTCGAGCGGGACATCGTCGATCCTTTCCAGCGGAACGGTATTGAGGAAGGTTACGAGCGGCAGTAGAGGATGACGCAAACAACGTATAGCAATAGCAAGGCATAAGCTCAGCCAGAAGCGGGCATAACGGAAGGAGGGAGACGGCCAACCCTCGGAGCATATAGGACGAACAGGGACGCGAAGATGACGAAGGGGAGCCTCTACCGGCACAGGAAAGAGGGTGCTGGGACAGAAATAAACGAGCCACGCTCGTGTAGATGCCTCGTGAGGCTCAACCTTCGAAATGAGCAGGCAATCGGTACCACACGGGTCCACGTGAATTCCTGCTTTTTTCAGCTTCCAATTTTAACGCGACACGTAATCCCATCCTTCGCGCGTCTGACTATCCAAACGTAAAACCGATTCGCGATTCATTAAAAACGACTCCGTGTATTTTTTCCTCATTCTGAAATAGCTCGCGAGACTCGTAGCCAGCCTCGTGATTGTTAACCCTCGTGCGGCGCTCCAGTTACCGTTTTATTCGTGGTTCATGCGTTCGATTTAAACATAATTTCAGAATTGGTTCAAGGAAGGATTTACGTGGAATTTACGTCTACTGATTTATTCTTGTTGCAGTTAATTCTGCGATTGTGAATAGAGATTTGCTTTTGAGTTAAGGAGTCTGCGAGGACTAACAAGATGGCCGCTGTTCAAGCGCTTGATTTAACAAGTTGTTAATATTCGTTATGGTTTACAATGATATTAATGGTTTTATTTGCATGTCAATAATATGATCGTTGTATTATGAATTGCTTTTCTTGGTGTAAATTGATGTGAATTAATTTACAGACTCTATCGAGAGTCTGAGAAGAATTATAACAAATAATAAATAAAATAATATTCTACGTAATATGCAAGATAATGTACCGCAAGGTCGAAATAGTTGGAGATAGGAAGGTTACGAAATGTTACTGAAAGAAAAATGGTTGAGGATGCGCGACGAGTGGTCGATTCGCGTCTCGATTTAGGTTCGCAGCTGGTTTTAGGCTCGCCGCACGGTTCCGACGACCTCTGGCCGCAAAACGGGCCGAAGGAAAAAACACGATTGGCAATTTGAGCCGCGGGGAAGAGGATCGGGGCCAGAGAAAGTGGTCGATGAACCCGGTCCTTCGCCGTGGCAACCGTACATTACGCTACTTAACTGACTTTACGTTTCCGCTTAACGCGCTCCGAGTCAGCCACGCATTCACGCACTCACTCACGCCTTCTGTATACGATACTATACCACACTATACATACACCGTGTGTATTATACTCTCTGTGTACTAACGGGCACCGGTTACGTCCACGCGGAATGCTCTTTCAACCGAGCGCTACTTCTTTTCTCGGAACGCGTACGCGCCACGAAAACACACCCGGTGAAATCGTTACGCCCAGATCGGTGTAATAACGGCCAGTGTTACACGCCTGTGTACCTATACCTCCAAGCCTTCGACTCCTGAACTTTCTTGCCGACCGGCAGAATTAACCGCAAACATCCCGTGAATTTTACGAGAGTCCATATTAGGCACGGACGAAACGGATCCGATTGAATGAGACGGCTTGTGATATTAAACGAACACTGAATTTTATCTGAACAACATGGATAAGGTATGTTCTGAAATACGTATTGGAGTTCCTATTTTAATAATCGATGGAACATTAAATATTTAAAGCATTAACCCTCATCCGTCCCATGTGTCAATTTGACACGTTTCTCTTAGAAAAAGTTATGTTATTCGTTAATATGTAAGTAGATTCATATGAAACTTCGTGACAATTTAGCATAAGGAATGTATTTTTAACATTGTTGGTGGTGAGAAATTTCCTCAAGGCTGCAAACAAAATTTGTTACAAAAAGGACCCTATGTGTCAATTTGACACCTATAACTTCTTCGTTTTATTTATTGAGTCCCTTTGCGAACAAAGGGACATATCACACAAAAAAAAGTAATAAGAACAAAAGAGCATAAGAAATGAGGTGTAGATGTACTAGATGAAATGATCGGTACTTATCGGTGCAAGCGAAAAGTAAATAGAAAAGTAAATATTTTATTATATTCACATCCCTAAATCCCTCATGAAATTTCAATAAAAAGAAATTTCGTCGACGTCTTTTTTTGTTTGACGTCGGACAGTCTGTCTCTAGTACAACCTTATATGTATTACATCGCGTACACGTCTTCCTCAAAGTACTAATGCCGTTTCAATTGTCCGAGAAATTCAAAATGTACCACCAGATGCTTTGCCATCTTCCAGTTTGACCCACACACCCCCTAATAGTAAACGGGCCCGCTGACATATGTGCGAAAACCGATCAAGTGCGAATCTGCATAGTATGCGTTGGTACAAATGCAAAAGAGCAGTTTGTACTGCACATCGATTTTCGATTTGCGAAAAATGTGTAGTTTAGTTTCAAATGTACAGTAACTTCGTTTTTATCATACCCAGATAGCACACAGACGTCTTCAAGACGTTTTAAAGACGTGTGTTGTCGGACATTCAAGACGTCTTAAAGACTTGAAGTCTTGAATGTCCCATGAACGTCTTCCGAACGGCCTCCGAACGTCTTTTGAACGGCTTATGTTACAAAACTGTACGTCTTAAAAACGACTTTTAAACTATTTTTAGACGACATTTGGACATCTTTTAGACGACTTTAAGACGTCCTTTTAGCACGGAACACTTTCAGTCATCAAATGGACGTCTTTAAGACGTCGTGTGCTATCTGGGTATTGAATAAAAGTTTCTTCAAAGTTAATCGTGTACCCTTTCGCTATACCGATTTTTCACCATTGTGTCAATATGACACAAGGGGACACATTCAGTTGTTGAAATGAGGGACGGATGTGGGTTAATGGGAAAAAATAAATTTTTTAAAGAAATGCAAGAATTAACGTGCGCACCGAACTATCACCACCACCCTTACCACTCCCACATCGATAGATCCGCATATACGTATACGAAATGCAAGAGTTTACGGCAAAAGAAACTGACGCCTCAATATTGCAATTAGAAGTTCAGACCCGGTCGATTATGTTTCCTAAGAGTTCTGACCAGGGTGGTTCAGAGCCCAAATTTCATATTTTTACGTTGTTGAAGAGTAATTTGTAATAATCGGCAGAATACTTTTTGTCACAAGTCAGCGCTGCCGATTATTGCAAAAGAAACTCTTCAACAACGTAAAAATATGAAATTTGGGCTCTGAACCACCCTGGCCAGGACTCTTAGGAAACATAATCGACCGGGTCTGAACTTCTAATTGCAATATTGAGGCGTCAGTTTCTTTTGCCGTAAACCCTTGCATTTCGTATACGTATATGCGGATCTATCGATGTGTGAGTGGTAAGGGTGGTGGTAGTTGGGTGCGCACAGCCCCTTAATGGTGAATCACGAGACGAGAATTCCGCGTTTCATCGAAAGAAAAAGCAGAGACTAGAGCCGAGGTGTTTCCGGAGCGGCGAAAAACCTTGTTTCGTTGCAGACGGCGTTATTTCGGTCGCGGCACGCCCACGTAATCCGAATTCAGCCCGAGATTCATTCACAGGCGGAGCGGTGAAAGATACGACAGAGAGAGAGAGAGAGAGAGAGCCGTACGAGAGATAACGTGCTCGCCACGTGACTTGCCTCGCTCTAACGCCGAATATCGCGGCACGATTACACGCTATCTTCTATCGTGTCGAAAAAAGAAACGGCGATACGATGGAACCAGCGAGAGCAGACTGGCCAGGATACGACGGCGACGTCTCTATCGCGTCGCGGACATCCTGGATGCGTCCAGAACGGACCGCCCGGTGCTGGATGTCGTTAACCTTAGCGAGGCTGCGTTGGACGAGGTCCGATAACGAGGCTTTCATCCGCTCCCGCGAGAATTCGGCCTAGGAACCACAATCGCGTTGTAGATCGTCATTACACTGAGGGTCTTCGTGTAAAATGAAAATTTTCTATCTGAATTGCAACTAACAAAAGTTTGTATAAAAATTTCTGTTTCTTTCATAAAAGTAATCTACAGACATTCCTATATTCTTTTCAAAAAAATAGAAACCAATATCCTTCTTTTCTTTTATAATTGTAATCTAATAAAATAAATTAAATTCTTCTAATTTTCCTGCCATTTGAAATTTGGCCTAACCAATTTTGTCATGAATACATAAAATCCATTGTCTACTTATCATTGTCTGTAGCACAATACAATATACAGGATGCACAAGAAAAAAACGGAATAAACCTTCAAAGTCTTCAGTCCTACCGATTGATTAGCATCTCCAAAGGCCCGAGGGGATGAAATCTTCCAGGATGAGTTTGAGAAGTTGAAGAACGAGCCGACTCTTTCGTTAGGATAAACAACGTATTTTGCGTGTGATCGTTCCGGGTTCGGCACTCGAACCGTTTATTATCGGTATAACGGGAATACCGAGACGCTGCGCTGGTGCGGTGGTTCGAGGAGCCTATTGATCCCCGTTCGATTGATAATTGAGCCGGCCAGACAACCGAGCGACACAAAAAGATTAATTATTTTCGATATTCCTCCGAGGCATCTTTCCCTTTCAACGACTTCCGGTGTGGGGCCCCGCGTGCCGATAAACGCTCGCGCGCGTCCGAGCGCACACGAGTAGAAAACCGGGCGAAATGGGTCACCGTTCGAAAGGACCTCGATCAAAATACTCCGTTACCGGCTCTCCCCACCGTCATTGATCATCGGTTAATGGTTGTATTATATTCTAGGTTAATGGCAACCGCGGCTCTCGGTAATGCATTCAGAGTGCAGGCCGCCATTTATCGAGTAATTCGCCTCGTCGCGTCGCGTCGTATCGATAAACTTCGATCTACGGGGAGAGGGAGAGAGGATCCTTTTCGGGCGGGTCAAGTGGATCCTTATGTTCCGGCTCAATTAAATGGGGAAAAAAGGAAAAAAATCAATGGGGGAAAGGGAATTGTTTGCTGAAGGAAATCGTGTCGAGTGCCGATCCTCGATGCATCTTTTTAGGCGCACTCTTAATTCGAGCAGCGTAAATTGGCTACCGTTATACCTAACCCTCGTTTGCCAACGATAGTTGTCTCTCTCTCTTTCTCTCTCTCTCTCTCTCTCTCTCTCTCTCTCTCTCTCTCTCTCTCTCTCTCTCTCTCTCTCTCTCTCTCTCTCTCTCTCTCTCTCGCTCTTTCTCCCATTCGACTTTTGTAGATTCATTCCAATTGCTCGATGCATGACAAATAGGCGTCGATCTGTCGTTATGCAAACCGAGGTACAGAAATATTTTCATTGCAGGAACTTTCTGCGAATCAAATTGTTTTATAAACATAGGGATCGCCGTGATGACTCGGCGTATTAATATGTGTATTCACCTTCTAAGGTGTTTCTTTTGTTTTTCGTCCTGTTGGTCGACGTTACGATTACGGCGAGTTTGTTCGTTCGAATCCACCGTTGAACGCATTATTGTTCATTACTTCTATCATTGTACGTTTCGTTTAATAAATTAGAAACTGCCGTACACATGTTCCATATATTGTTAAGCCTACTTGTTACCATTTCAATAATGTACACTATTTTCTACTGTGAATATTTCATGCAATTGATATTACGATAGCAATATTCCTCGAAAAAATATTCATCTGATGAAATGTCCATGGCACCAGTCTGTTGCAATTAATGCAACATGTCGATGACAGAGGCGTTTCCCGCGGATCTGTAACGTTATCGGCAAACGTGACAGGCTACCCTGTAGAAGATTGAGAAGCAGAAGATGAAGAAGAAGAAGAAGAAGGAGAGGAGAAAGAGGAAGAGGAGGAGGCGCAGACATCCTGGGGGCAGAGGGGATGGTGGGACGAAACGATTTCTTGCTGGCTACGTTAGCAGAGCCAGCCGGCTCCCGGCTCTGGGTAACACGGGTACATACCAGCAACGAAGAAACTAACGGTGTTCTGCCCTCGATAGCCGCCATTGTGAAACTACATATTATGACAGAGGATCCGTCGCGTGTACCGCTTCACCACGACACACTTAACGCCGCCTCGTCTCGTCTCCTCTCCTCTCCTTTCTTCTCTCGTCCCGTCCCGTCTTACTTCTCTCCACCTTATTCCGGCGAATTCTCTCCTTGTTCCGCCATTTCCTCTTTGTCCTTCGATCATCTCACTTTCCGCCACACGTAACTCGGATCCACGGTGAAAGAAACCTGGCTAACCACTTCGGCGATTTTTTATAAACAACGTAGGCGACTTTAGTTTCTTTGCGATTCGAGGCTAACCCTCGGGCAGCGGAATTTTTCACAAAAAACTTCTAAATCAGTATTTCGACACCCTTCCCGCAGGTAGCACGCGACTATGTAGTAATAAAAATTTGCAACAAATGTTTGATGCATTATCTACAATTAAAACCAGCGCAATTTTTTAATTGCCAATTATTTTGTTACAAAGAAGTAGATGCTTTGTGTTTTTTAAAAAAACTATTTCAAATCACAGAAACAATTTTTTTTTAAGAAAAGAAAATTAATAAAACATTAAAATCTTTTTATTTTAATTGTTCATAGTTTATAAGAGAACATTTTTTATTTTTTATCTTACAAGTTAAAAAAGTTCTTTATAAATGTTTTTATAATAATTTATAATTTAAAAGTCTTATCAAAGTTATATATTTCAATTGATAAAAATTGTTTGAATATCAATATATTTTATTTCTTAACTACTAAATGCATAAAATTTATATACGTACGTAACAATATTGGTAAGTGTTAACACTGCCGAGAACTTCAGATTTTTTTTTCTTTTGCAATTCGTGAAGTTAACAAAATATTTTCTTGGCAAATTTTTTAGTACAATTCTTCATTGAAGTAAATGTCGCCATGATAATCCTACGAAATCTGCATAAATCCTGTTATTATTATAAAAGAATAGTCCCCCCGTATCGTCGCGTTTCCGCAATCCCTCGCTCCTTTCTATGCAAATCGCGCGCGTGTCGAGTTGGACGCAATCCGACTGTTTGTTTATCGATCGCTATCGACACGAGAGCTCGTCTCGTTCAGATATAGATCGATAGAGGAACAGAAAGAGAGAGAGAGAATGGTCGCGGAAATGTCGCAAACTCGAGAGAGCCGTGGATTTCCTATAAATTTCTGCCCTCGATGATTCAGGGCTGGTTACGCAAACCGGCGAATGGAAAACAAGCGTGGAAACACCTCTGCCGGCCTTTTTCTCCGCGAATTGAATCGCGATGACGCTAGCCGCGAGATGATAAACCGTCGATTTCGTCATTACGAGCGATAAAATTCAAAGGAATCTACGATATCCCTTGCTTCGATTATTTTTTATAGACTCGAAGACCGTTGTTCCTGCCATTGAACGCTTGCGGTAATTGTTATTAGTGGTACCGTTAATTGTAATTACCATCAACTTATTGACTGATTCATTAGCGTTTCCACTGACGCAGTTTTCTTTTTACGCTGTATTCGCCGTATTCGCTCTCTCGTCATCGACGATGTCTGCGTCATTCATTGAATATTTTATTAACGTGTGTCGAAGCGTAGACTCATTCTTTCGGTAGAATTCATTGATTTATTAGCAGTAGCTGTGATTACATGTAAATAGTCTACCAGTCTACCATGTCTTATAGACGCGTGAATCATTAAGCAAAATTTTTCACGTTTTCCGCTTCGATTGCAGGAAACAATTACATTACAAACCACTCTTCAGGACTTCTGAATTTTTTAGAGAGTCTCAAATAATCCTGTTGGAATTTATTTAAGAAACAAATTGACAAAAATAATCTACTATGTACTACTTAGTAGGATATTCTAACGCTTTACTTTCGAGCGCCTGTACAAATGATATATTGTATCTATACTGTCCGCGTCATGGGACCGTCAACTCTCAATTGTTTCTTAAGATCGTCGTCCGTTTTTTCAGAGCGATCACCGCTCAATAGGTTTCCACGTTACCGTCGAGATACTATTGTCAATGCGCTTTTTTTTTGTCAGAGGTATCCACTGTAGGCCTGTTCTGCTATGTCACACGATAATTTCGGACAACAGCTGCAGAAAATAAATTCGGAAGATAAATTTTAAAAATAGTTTTTAATTGTATTGTCCAAATTGTATTAACATGTGGGATATTTGATTTTCGCACACGTTTAGACGTGCTTGGCAAATTGATAAGATCTACGGCAGTGATGGGCATCTTTGACTGCCGCAGTCAAGAAGCTTCCCCCACCAACTACTCTTTTGTGCAGCGCGCACCTTCGCTGCGCAGGTTGGTGGGAGAAGTAAGCAACTCAGGGGCCCCTACCGTGCCCATCACTGATCTACGGGAAGTTTGGACGTTGCTGTTCGCATCGCCGACACTTACATTGTAACACTCTATGGTATGCGTCTGAGCCGCCTGGAGAACTAGGGCCGCCTCGGGGAGCGAGACGCTCGGCCGGAAAAAGGAGGCGTAGCCTTCGAAAACCAGGCGAGCGTCGACAACGTGTCTTCAGATATATTAAATAGAATAAATTCTATTTTATATTTTATGTAGAGTCTGGTATATTGTACCCATATTCCAATAAGCCTCGAAGTAAGGTTTGAATAAGGGTCCAACAAAATTTTGCAAAAATACTACAAAATCTTCTCGGCAGTTTTCGCAAATGTAGCCAAGTGGGATAGATCGTTGATAACGCTACGAGGGTCGATTTTAGAATCTGAAGAGCGGCTCGCACAATTGTTGCCCAATTGCAGAAAGAGCGCATTGATCCGTGCGAAATGCCGAATTCCAGGACCGTTTCACGCAAATAATTGAATAACGGGTACCCAGGTCGTAATTCGAGGCATCGTGCTCACGGTGCACGGTCTACAGCTCGATCTTCAGGGCTCGCATGCGAAGAAGGAACGAGGAACGTTGAATCGTGGCACGGCGGATTGGATAACGGGTGTGTGGGCGCACGTGGACGCATCGATCGGCTCACGCGGATCGGCCGCGTTCTTTTTTTATCGTTCTAGTAATTTTTATCGCGTCGATTGCAACACCAACTGGTCGAGACGAGACAAGACGAGACGAGACGAGACGAGACGAGACGAGACGAGACGAGACGGGAAACGGTCGATTACCGAGTCGATCCTGCTCGCACGCGGCCAAATAAACGCCGTTACGGTACCTTGTACCACATTCGTGGCTGTCCCGCGTTCTTTTTCGACGATTCGATTGTCGGAAAGCATCGAGCCCGCCTGTAAAAATGATTTAATAGTCGTCAATTTTCGGTTTACGGTCCCCCGCGGTCCGTCAGCTCTCTTTTTTTCCCGTTCTCTTTTTCTTGTTGTGTACTTCCTTCTTCGCGCTGACGATCACGCTTCCTCGAGGTCGCATGAAATTCGCTCGACGGAACGGGACACAACGAAGCGTCACAGTCGAAATGAACACGAACGGGCCCCGTGGAACGGATCCTCCGACCGCAAACTGGCCTGAGTGGGTTTTAGTCAGGTGCCGAAACGGTACCCAGATAGCGCAAAGACGTCTTAAAGACGTCTGTTGTCGCACATTCAAGAAATCTTAAAGACGACTTGAATGTCCCACGGACGTCTTCCGAACGGCCTCCGAACGTCTTCTGAACGGCTTACGTAACATAACTGTACGTCTTAAAGACGACTTTATGATGATTTTAAGACCACTTTAAGACGATTTTAAGACGACTTTTAAAAGATAAAAAAAGTAGACGTGTGCCGGGCTCGTACCTGCAGAATAACGGGTACCGAATCCTGCAGATTCTACTTTCTTTGTTTTATTATAATGTTCTCTCCGACATTTATTAAAACTCGTCAGTAATTTAACAAACGTAATACTTCTTAAAAAAATTGTGTAATACTATAGTACACAGATCGATTGTTTCATTTACGGAGCATCGCCCAAGATTATTCGTCGAAGAATAAGGACTCGTCGCGGTAAACAATTCCACGTACCGTGATAACGAAATTTTTCCGGGAAGCAGGATTACGGCGCAATTCGTCCACCGTTCTCGTACAGAAATAATTTCTATCTACCTCTGGTGGCAGATAGGTCACGCAGCTGCGGATCAACGAGCCTAATCGCGGCGTTAAGACACGCGAAATCCGTTGCGAGCGTTAACCGTTGCAACGGGACGCTGCCGAAAATAGCATCCTTTACGTAATTCCTTTTGGAAACCGGCACCGTGGCGATGGAAAAAAATATGAATACATACTGAAAGAGAAGAAAGAGGAAGTTCCATATGTTGGATGCGAAGGGAGAGAAGAATAGAAGACACGGAAGAAGACTCGAGAGTGGGGAATATCGAGGTCACGGGGTAAGAACCACCCCCGTTAAAAAGAAAACGGGAGAGAGTGGCTTCCGGTTGAACGATCTACACGAGCACAAGGATCTAGCGGTGCTCTTCCGATCGATTTCCTGCCTGCTCGATCAATTGTCCGACGTACTGCACCTTTGTGCTCCTGTAACCTCGGAAAATAATGTTGCGGGGGTGCGTTACCGGCTCCCATTACCATTTTTTACAGTTCGAACGATCTGGTTCATTGTTCGCTGAAAATCGAGGATATTTAGTTTCTCTCCGAGGAGAATCGTTTCTACTGATTTTTTTGGATTTTGGGACAGATCCGAAAGGCGCTCGTGATGTTTTTCTAGATCTAGATAGAATCGTTAATACACAATATTTAATCTTATAATAAGTCTTATTACCAGACTGCGGATCTTTTATGCAAAATAAAAATTGTCCAAGTAAATTGTATGAAATTAAAGTTGGGCAAAATTTTCAACTAAATAAAAATTTCGAATAACGAATAAAAAATGAAAAAAATTTTTATTCATTATTCGATGGTTCGCGTTTATTAGAGTTGGTAATAGTTGTGGAAAGATTTATTCAAAGCCTTCGAATAAAAGATGAAAAAATTATTCGAATTTCGAATAAAGCCGGTTCGTATAAAAAAAATTATCTTTATTCGTCGGATAAATTCTCGTCGAATATAATTATTTATTCGATGCTAGTCGAATAATGAATAAACATTTTTTTATGTTTTATTCGTTATTCGAAATTTTTATTTAGATGAAAATTTTGCCCAACTCTGTACGAGATAGAATGTGTATATGGTCCACATTTAATTCGACGAAGAAACGAAGCATTTCCTCGGTGATTTGTCCAAGCCTGATTTGTTCATCTCGTTCACAATCAGACTGAATTTTATCATTAAACATTCTCAATTAAAATGTACATATAATTCTGTGGTGCTGCAGCACTATGCGCGTTATCACGGTCAGACAGATTACAAAATATCGACAGATGCTTATCTCGTAGCAGAGCGACAAGTTACACAATAAGCTGTTAGAATAAATTCGATAAATTGGCCGCAATCGTGAAGCACGATGCAGGAAAGCCAACGACGAGCTATTTCTCCATAAGTTCTGACTGCAATGGGTTAATTCTTCCCAGAAACCATTGCGGACGTCGAACGAAGACGTCGAGTATCCGCGTCATAACGTTAACGCGACGTTGCGGCACGATATTTCGAGGTCCAGCGAGTTTAAAGCCTGGCCCGGTACCAGAACAACGTAAATAATAGCTAATATCCGCGTTACGTAATGGCCGACCTCGAACTCGGTCGAGTATACTCCACGTGCTCCGTTGGCCTACTTTCTGACTCCCAAAATCTCGTTTCAAGTTGCAACCCTCGATCATGACATCACTATTAACATAGACTTATTTCCTGCAATATTGTAGATTATACAGTATAGAGGGGTTTGTAATTATAACTGATCGAGGTAAATTAGATCACAGAGGCGGAATAGTGAACACGTTTCCCTTTCAACCATCCTCCGTCCCGTGTCGCAATTCGACACTGCAGCGATAAGGATCGACAAAGATCTGCGCAGATCGATCGATCATCCGTGGACAGGGTTGCAGCGTCGGCCGAAGCGATTGTTATTTTTCTTCGCATGACACGCGATTTTAATTTTAGACCCACATGGATCATCTTGATACTCGTTTTCCGATGTCGGTGGTCGTAAAATGCTAAGTTCTCGATCCGTTGTGGAGATCTAGGGCGACCGAAGACATAGCAAGTTTAATCGCTTTCATTCAAGACGAGCGTTGATACATATAATCGAATGATACATTGCGAACAAACCTGAAAGAAGTTCGTACAGTGTCTATAAAAATCCATCGAACTTTCAACTTAAAAAAAAATATCCAATGTACTATATATATGTACATAAATCCATAAATCCTGCAATCCATTAAAAATCAGGACACAGAGAACGTGTAATTGATTCACTTTTAATCGAGGCAAATATTGCACCAGTAATCGAAATTTCGGATAGTCTATGAATAAAATAAGAAGCTCATTGAAATCCATTAAACATTCACCTTAAAAAATATATAAAATCTCAACATACTAAAAATTCATAAATCCCGCAATCTATTAAAAGGGAAGACGCTCCGGACGCGCAATTAAACAGCATTCCGAGACAAACATTGCAGCGATAATCCGACTGACACATAAATTAAGCAAACAAAACCCCCTATCTAAATTCGACTTTCTTCCCTGCATCGAGTCGCGGCGCGGCGCGGCGCGGCGGTATCAATCATTCACCCACACGGCGAGCTTAAGGGAGCTAGATAAGGAGGCCACGCGCTGCAAGTTGCTTCCAATTAATCAGGTTACACAATGTCCGTTTTATCGTCGCACGCGACGAAGCGGTTCCGTCGCGACGTAGATTTCTTAACGCAAGAACAGAACGCAACGGGACGCTACGAAATTGGTCTGTTGGGGGAAGGAGAGAGAGGGAGAGAGAGAGAGAGAGAGAGAGAGAGAGAGAGAGAAAGAGACAGAATCGGGCTGGTTTATCGGTGAATCTCGCGGTCCGGCCAGTTTCGCAACGGTGTGCGTCGCGATTTTTATCGGGTGTCCGTCGAGGACGTGTCCGCAACACACAACCACCACCGTCGTGTGGATCTGCTAGATACCAGCCGACCCTGACGTGCTCCGTAATTCATCCATTACGATCACGGCCGAACCGAAGAGGGCTTCGACTCTCGCACCGAAGAAAATAGCCCGGTTTTTTCGCGAGTGACGGCCGCTGCTGGCCGTTCCGGCGGCCTTGAGGGCCTTGCCCTACACCGTGACCCTGATCCCGGCCGCTCAAGGTCGCCGACGTCCTTCAGGGCAGGATATGTCAACCGGCTCGGCGCGGCGCGGCGCCCAGACTCGCCAAACATTCGGAAGACTTTTCCTCGCAAATCAGTCTTCCTTTACGTACTTTTGAACCCACTTCTCTGAACCGAAATCTGACCTAGCCCATTGCACTGTGAAGGGGTCATTCCATGGCGAATCGATCACTTTTTGCGGTCACTATCGTCGATTTTGTTCTAATTGAAATATGTTGCAGTCCATGTGAAATTAGGGGGGGGGGGGGGGTTTAACTCATCATTTTGCCAGTGAATTAAAAAAATTGAAAAAAACGTAAAAAAAGGATTTGTTTACATTTTCCGACACTATAAAGTTAATTATCGCGGATGAAAAATTATTTTATAATAGCCCAATCCTTTCCAAATAAAACAAAAAAAAAGTATAGCTCAATCGGACAAACAGTTCCTGAGATAAAAATTCGTAAGTGAGTCTTATTTTCGCCAAAATGGGCAAAAATCCTAAAAAAAAATTTGAAACCGGTAAAATGATGACTTATACCCCCCCCCCCTATTATTTCACATGGACTACAACATATTTCAATTAGAACAAAATCGACGATGGTGACCGCAAAAAGTGATCGATTCGGCATGGAATAACCCCATATAAATATAAAACGAAATTTTTTATTTTTTTGAATGAGAATACTGAAGTATATCTTACATAAAATAGAAGGCATTCTACAAAAATAATAAAGACATCGATTCAGTAAATATTTATTAGTATATTTCGTGACATTAAGAAAGTTAAACAATTACAAGGAAATCCTAATCTACATAAATATATTTTTATGCGCGTTACAAATTAAATTCCAAGTTTCATTCTGTCGGTCATTCTTGATCGACAAGTCCCATGAATCGGTTAGTAAGCCTCGGTAATCCGAGGAGCCGGATCATGGACAGGATGATTCAAAAAGGACGATAGAAGAGGGGCACTAAGGCACGAAGGTGGAACACGTTTTAATGAACTCGTCATGGATGGCACGATCACGAGATTACTCGACGCGTTTCGATGAAGTAAGAGTGCACCTTGGATACACTCGTTTCCGTGATTTGTCATCGGTTGTGCTATCGCGAGGCAATGAGGATCGCGGCACGTGAGCCGGTGATTTTGCGTAGTTTTATATTTCTGGTCTTGTTTTGCAAATTATTGGAATTGCAGGATTTCCGTTTAACCGTCCGGTAATTGCTTCCTTCTCTTTTCCTTGGTACATTATATCTTTATTTCTCGAGCGACGAAGACCTTTCGCGACCAGCATTTTAGTTCAGAAATAGCCTTCATAGTTGCAATATTTTATTAAATGCAATTCTCTTGTAAAATATAATATAACAGAAGACAGTGTCACAGAAAATTTCTATTATAATTATAAACACCAACAACATTAACTTGATTTTCTTTATGCGATATAAATAATCATGATTGTCACATACATTTGACGCTGGTAGAGAACATGTGAAAGCATATTAAACTATCCCTCAACATCGTACCCTAAACTCAGCTGCAGTCTCGTGTACACTGATAGCCGCGTCCACTTCAACTATCTGCTCCAATTTATTTCCGTACAGTCACGATCGCTATCGTCGCTCTACTAGATCCAACAAGATCGAAGCAACCGTCGACAATCGACAGAGATTACGGCAGACAGTGATTCGGTTAGCAGCTATCGTGAAGCACCGATACCCTAATTGTTCCTTATCCGATCGCCTAATCGGAGCTTCCTGCCTGGGCCAAGTAGCTCAAACAATCGAGCAGCGGGCCGACTATCTGCTCATCGGATGAAACATTTTCTAACAACGATAACGGTGTTATCGGCTGCTAAAAAATTTCCTTTAAGCCTCGAGACAGTTCTCGATTGTTTAAAACTGTTGCACAGTAAAGAATCTGACGAAACAGTGACGATCAGACTGCGAATAAAATTGAAAACATTAAAATGACACCGAACACGATACAATTTGGATCATATTTGCTTGTTTAATCCACGATACAGTGGAACCTCTACCATCCGAACTAATCAGTGGAACATAACCCAGATAGCACACGACGTCTTGAGGACGGCCATTTTACGTCCATTTTAGGTCTGAAAGTCTTACGTCCTAAAAAGACGTCTTTAAAAAATCTTAAAGACGTCTTAAAGTCGTTTCTAAGACGTACAGTTTTGTAACATAAGCCTTTCAGAAGACGTTCGGAGGACGTTCGTCTTAAAGACGTCTTGAATGTCCGACAACAGACGTCTTTGTGCTATCTGGGAAGTGTTTTCTTCAGCTGAAATCTCTACTGATTTCGACTACAAATAGCATTAACTTTTATATCATCACTCGCCTTCATTTCGATATTTTTGATTCGGATAATCGAGGTTCTACTAAATCGTGGATTAAGGAAGCAAATGTGCTTTGAATTCTGTGGTGTTTGTACTTGTTTTAATGCGAAAAATGTTGCAAATGCGTTAGCGAAAGTTTTATAGAAAAATAACTCGAAACAAGAACGTTTTGTCATTGGTGTAGTATTGTTTCATCGATGTAAAGATTCTACGCGGCCGTTTTTAAAACTAAAATCGATGTTCTATGAGTTTTCAAGCCGTGGACAGGAATCGGTCTCCTCTCTCGTCGTTTCTGCGAAGAAAGAAAGCCAGCAGGCTCTGCCGAGGTTGCTAGCGCACGGAAAAAACCGGAACGGTGCACGCGCTCGTGTTTGCATTCGACTTGTTCGGAATGGTTCTGTGTACGTGTCCGACACGAGAAGAGCGCGATCGACGCTGCTTTCTCCGCGGTGCTCGCCTAGGATTTCCTGACTCGCCGGCACGTGATCTTGGCGTTACACGCTTCGCGGTTACGAGCGTGTTACGTGGACACCGGCTAACTTGACTCTTCGGGCTGTGGTGGATTGTCAGTCTTCATGGACTGCGGATGTTTGCATATTGGCTGTTTCTTGAAACCTCCTTGACCCTAGCAGTTTTCTACATTTTTAGATTCTAGATTTTTTAGGAAATTTTTGTTATCAATTTTGGATTCTGTGTCCGTTTTTGTGAATTTTAAAGTTTGTCGATTCTGGGTGGGTACAGGGTGGATACTGCACGGAGTTTTATGACTTTTATAAATAATAATAAAATCCTCGGTATTCATCATACAACTGTTTAAACTGATCTTAATTTTTTGTTTGAAGAAGTCGTCAATTTTTCTAACCGACTTGCGCATTAGTCGTCGCCGTAACGTCTTAAGTACATTTCCCACATTAATGATTTTAGCAAGCTAACATTGAAGACGAAAGATAATTGAATTTAATTATAGTTTATTTTCTCCTCGTTAAACAAGAATGCACAGTGTTCTCCTAGCTTCTCTCAAGAAACAATGCCAGCACAGGTAATAAAAGAATGTTATATAAGCACAGACTCATAAATGCTTTATTAGAAAGTCTTAACCGAAATACTATAAGATAATTAGGGAACTAATTTTTCCATCGAGCTACATACAGGGTGTCCCAAAATGTCTTCAACTCCCGGAAATGGGAGGTTCCTGAGGTCATTTCAAGCGCCATTTTCCTTTTGCAAAATGTTGTCCGCGGCTTTGTTTAGGAGTTATTAACGAAAAACACGGACCAATAAGAGCGCAAGCTCGACGCTCGTTGGCATGTTCAGCCAACCGCCTGCCGGCTCGCCGCGCTGAACGTGCCAGCGAGCGTCGAGCTCGCGCTCTGATTGGTCCGTGTTTTTCGTTAATAACTCCTAAACAAAGCCGCGGACAACATTTTGCAAAAGGAAAATGGCGCTTGAAATGACCTCAGGAACCTCCCATTTCCGGGAGTTGAAGACATTTTGGGACATCCTGTAGATGGAAATGCATTTGCCAGTGCATTCGCTCGAAAAACAGAAAATCAATAAGAAAAAGTGTTATTCGATAAACAGTCTATTTATTAAATAAAGTTTAATTGATTTGAGATTTTTTCTAAATTTATGAATTTCTATCCAAGACAAGTTCACTATATAAACATTCGGATCACCCAGACGATTTATCGAATTTTCAGCTTTTAGCCTCGTTGGAAACGAAGATGGCCGATCAGGTTATTGAACAGCAGGACGACTCTCTAATGGAGGAACGAAGCCCAGAGTTCATTAACACCGAGGGTGTCGATCGCCGTTCATGGAACTTGCGTAATAATTCCAAGCGAAATTACCTAGACCACATATAAGTAAACGCAAAAGGCTGAAAACGAGAGCCGACGAGGAGGGGAAATGCAGAAAGAAAAAAAGTGTAACTTTCACTGTGTAGCTTCCGCGGAAGGTGTCCCTCCTCTCCTGGCACTTTCTTCGACTCGCTACGATCGATTTTTCCATCGATCTCGATCGCTCGCGCGACACCTCTTAGAGCACTCTAGTGATCTCGCACGTGAAAATGATAGGAGGGGGAGGTGAAAATACTTGTCGATAAAATTAACCAACCCCCGGCTGAAAGGAGCTCGGTTCACGGCTGTTTGCGGACGTATTAATAGTGGCAGTCGGTACCGCCGTTGTTAATTAATCGACGATTGGCGACTATTAATATAAAGAAGAGGCTCGCGCGGCCGGATCAGGCGCGTGGCACCTGCGGAATTAATGAGCGATCGGCAGAATGGTAAACAGCGACGAACACAGCCCGTCTGTTGACACGGTACGTTCACTTCGAACGTCAACGACCAAACTGTCTCGCTCTGTGTGCTTTGGGACGTGTGTGCTACGGTAATTGTATCGGTGACAGGGTCCTTGCGCTTTTATAGCTTTTCAGAAGACTGGAGGCGCTAACTTTGGAATTTTCGGAAGTAATTAGTGGTTCTTTAAAGTCTATTATGTAGCAAGGTTCTCTTTTCAAGTTTTGGTCCGCAAGACGGAACCAGCGAGAATTTAGCGACCCCCTAAAATTTGCAACAAGATGGATTGGTCCTTCATCAAGCCCTCTAGCTCGGACCACCAGGAAACCTTCAACGATCTTTCATGAACAATATGGTCCATCAAAGTCTGTTTAGAGTCTCTTCCCAGGCCGCCAGATGAATCACAGAAGCTGTTACGACCTGTAACGGCTGTAGACCGCAAATATCACAGAGAGGTTTAAACTTAGTGACTAATAGAATTTGAAATGGCTGGAGACAATGAAAGAGGGCTTGCTTCCGGAGTAAGTGGCTAAAGATGACGGAGAGGAACGAGGTAACCAAAAAGAAGTGACCTTATTTCTACAAGTTTCTACGACCACTATTGTTGTAAGGTTTATTGTACCTGGTTATTTGTGAAGAATAAATGTACGTATAGCCTCAGTATTTTGCAATGAGTGCAGACAATTTTTATTTTGCATAAATCCACAGTCATTAAGGGAGGAGCCCTGTGTAAAATGAAATTTTTTAGCATTTTTTTTTTGCTTAAATCGATAGAAAATTTCCTTATGCATAGGATAAAAAAGTTAGAAAGCTATCAGAGATGTTCTTGTACGTTATTTTCAAAATAAAGTGAAGAGTTGTACAATTGAGCAAGAGCGACGCAGTCTTGATTGCACTAAAGCGGCTCGTGCTTCTCGAAAAGAAGAAAAAACGACTGAAATGAAATATTTTGATAAAGAGGAAGATCTGTTCTATGGCCCCGGAATCGCAGATTAGCAAACAACTGCGGTAAGTTAAAATGTATTACGATTTTTTCACAATTTTTCTGTTACACAAACTTTAAACGCGTTTTTCTCGAAACGCAAAATGTCGCACACCGTGCTACGTAGCTCGTAAACTAATTACCCGATCTTTATGAAACTTCATATATATATATATATATATATATATATATATTCTATAAACAATTGGCCTCAGCATGACGAGTTCCGATTTTTTTATTTTTTATTTAAAATAAAGTTATTATCAATTATTTATATCAGAAAACACGTTTTTTTTCATAACGTCGCCATTTTTGCAATTTGGCAAATTTAAAAAAAAAGAAAAACGTCATGTTGAGCGTTTTTGCATAAACTAACGATTCCATTTGGATTTTTTTTCAGATCATTTTTAGGCACTGTTGCACGGCACAAATACAGGATGCCATCTTCAAGCCGTTATTCCACGATTATTATTAACAATTAAAAATTTTTAAAAATATTTTTTGTTGTACTATAACATGAATAAATGATACCTGAAATTTCAAATCAATCCACGCATTACATTTTTAAAAAAAGATAACCCCTTAACGTCTTCTATGGTTTCTAAGCTTTTTAACGAACGGGGATGCTGAAGAAGAAAGCGTTTTCCGCAAGATGAAGGCTCCTTATTCGTGAAGCGCTGATGAACGGCTATCTTTTGTTTGGTTCCGTGGCGAAACGAGTGCAGGGAAGGCTAAAAGAGAAGTCTAAGAATAAGTTTATAGTAAACACAGGCTCCACGTGGCGCGATCGCGAGCAGCAGGTACGCTTCGAAAACGCATTCGAATCGGACGACGACGCGCGGCGAAGGGAACGATGGCGCTTCTCGAGCCAAGGATAGCTGCGCAGCAAAAATAACTTGGTACGTAGAAACGATACAGGTCAATCACCAGCAGCGGGCAACACGAGCCGATGTAATACAACGAGAGGTATGGAAAACAGGCGTCGAACGCGTCAACGATCATCGTTCTGACCTTTCGATCTTCTTCTCGCTAATCTACACGAAGGGAACCCTTTAAATTATCTACACGAAACTCGAACGGCGTACGTCCACTTCTTCTCTAGAACTCTAGATACGCGTCCCTGCAAACATGTTTCATAACTCAACAATATATTCTCGTCTGCTGAGGCGTGTAAACAACAATTGCAACACGGGACGTCCTCTTTTGTCTTATTGCTAGTGGCGACTCGTCGAGGCGGTCGCCATATTTGATTCAACGGAATCCCCTATATAATTAAACAGTCAGTCCCAGAATAAAACTTATTCACATTAAATTCGAATAAACTTTTTATAAATGAGCAAACCAAATTTAAATAATTTAAAATTAAAGTTTAAATTCTTTTTTAAAATCTTTTGAGATTATTTCCACCATTTTCCGGTTTCGAGTTTTAGGGAGAATGATCTAAGTGTATAAAATCAACAGTGTAGCTGGGTTAGGCTTCTTTACGATTGACTCTGATAACAGGGCGGTCCTCCAAAGTCAATGTCATGGTAGCGGCAGCGCTCTGTCAATCGACGACAACAAGTTCCAAGGGGCAATACGCGGATTCGATTTCAAGGCCTCGGTTCGGCCAAGTTATCAAGGTTATTGCCGTTTCTTTAAACGGCGTTACATGTTTGTCTTGCGATGCAACCGCAGATAGAGCCGAGGCGGATACAACGACCTCAGAGATCCGTTGATGCTTTCCTTCTTTCTTGGAACGAATAAAGTTCAAGATCAATGCTTCGATTCCTGCAATCGAGCGGTATGACTACGATGTCCGCTTAAACATCCTCAACTTCTACTTCGCGTTTCCTCGATTGTCGTAGATAACTTTTTGAAGGCACTGTACCATCGATTCACAGAAATTCATCAATTACGATTTTGAAACCTTGAAATTATTTCATCCAGTGATTTGCGCAAAGAAAAATACTAAATCAACCGAATGTTTAGAAAATTGTGGATCAAAGAGTGGAAATAACTGTCCCAAAGCCCGCTTCGTCTACTGAGGCAGTTGGCCACGCCCACCGGGCGCGTCACAATCAAAATGGCGGCACGTACAGCGTCGTTATCGGCAGGAAAATAAGAAGAGACCGACATCAGGAAAAAAACCGGGTAGTTATGGCAATTTATCGGAACATCTGGCGACGCACTCGAGTTTCCATCGCCTCCTATACTAATTGCAACGATCGATGCATGCGAGAATGGAGGCGCGTGCAGAATTAATGCATTTGAACGATCAAAATAAGACTCGCTGTCAGTACAAAATTGTTGCCTGTCGACATGCGTCAGTAACAAGGACTTTTCGTCATGCCTAGGTTGGTCCAGATCCACTATGCGTCCTTCTATCTCTCCAGCGTACGATACAGCTTTATCAAGGAGAAACTGCAAGAGTTATCGCCATACTGACCCGTGTCAAATGAAATAACCGACTCTCTCCTCCCTGTGACCCGATAATTCGGTATCCAAGCCCGATAACGCGTTATCGGAGAACGCTCCTCCAATGTTACAACAATTTAGCAATTACACTGACGGAGATACAAGGACCTTCGGCAGTAATCTGCGCTTCATAAATATTTATAGTCGTCCGGCCGTACGCTTGTACCGAACCGCTTTTTCTTAACGTGCTCTTCGCTTTTGTTGTTGTTTTTAAACGAGCTCGGAGAATTTTGTAACCGGATGCGAATCTAGAGGAATGACTTACTGGATTAACTGCTCAACTTCGCAGCGTTCTTTATGCGAAAATGTCATTGTTTAACCCTGAGCTGGTCCTCGTTGAATATTTGAAATTTTGATGTTCGTAAACCAGAGAAATAAAAATTATAAAATAAAGGGTTCGGCTGAGGTTGTAGGAATAGTATAGCAACATCGATATTTAAAGAAAATATTAATAAAACAACGAATATTCTTGTCTCTTTACCAAGTATAAAATAATATACTGTTCATTGGAATGTGAATATTATAAAAAAAACCTGAACAAAGGCGACGAAAATAGAAGTTGAAAAATTTCTTGGATGCCTGTGGATTGTAGGTATCCTCGAGTTGGTATGCAGCATAAATTCCAAACGAGACTGCACAGGAACTGCACTTTCTAACCCTTTGAAGATCAATCTCATATCGACGACAGAAGGTCCACGGTAAACTTGTACACAAATCACTTTGCATTTTCAGCAATCGCAAAACAAAGAAACGTGTCATTTCAATTAACCTAGACAGATCTGATCCAATTTCCCAAGGGGACACATTTACTCGGTGCTACTAGTCTAAAGCGATCGAAGCGATAACGATTGAAGATCGAATCGACAAATTAGGGCAGGCCTCGGAATTATGTGCTCGCGACGGCCGGGTTTCGAAGGATACGTCCCCTCGGCCCGTCTCGCTCCCCGTGGCGGCCCTAGTGCTCGGAGCTCCTCAGGCACGTACCATAGGAGCTATTCGTGGCGCATTAGGGCAACACCCGTATTAATTTCCACATCACCCATGAGGTACTATTGTTAATGCGGTTTTTTTCAGTGGTATCCCCTGTAGGCCTATTCTACTATGTCGCACGATATATAATTTCAGACAACAAATTGGGATAAATTTTGAAAATAGTTGTTCATTTAGACGTGCTTGTCAAATTGGTAAGACCCACGGGAAGTTTGGACGTAGCTGTTGGCATCGTAGACGATAGCGAAGAATCAGTTACGGATGTGCGCTCTTCCGTTCTAATGTAGCCGCTACATTGTAGCGCATTTTAGAAAATGCGCATCTTCAGTCGCACACCTTCAACTTTTTTCCCCTCTTATCCGTTGAAAAGGAACGTCGTGCGAATAGTCGCAAATCAGTTATTGAATGGTGAGGATCGCGAGTTTCTGTAGTGTAGGAAGTCAAGTGTTGGTAACTGCATTTGTATTTCTTGCGTATAATAAATTCGGGCGATAGACTTTCGTGCAGTGTTTTTAATGAATTTTTTTGTACATTACAACTATGCCTAAAACGCCGGGACATTATAATGATTTTAATAAGGTCCGGGAACACTTCTTTTTCGCTCAAGTTGGTAATCGTACGTATCTGTTGATACGAGTGTCGCCCTAATGCACCACGAATAGCTCCTATGTTACGCGCCTGAGAAGCTCCGAGCACTAGGGCCGTCACGGGGAGCGAGACGCGCGGCCGGGCCAAGGGGGCGTAGCCTTCGAAAACCGGCCGTTGCGAGCACATAATTCCGAGACCTGAATTAGGGGATCAGGAGAAGATCGAAGATAAGAAAGAAATGTAACGGAACGAATACATCGTGAATTGGAAGACATCCGGGCCAGGTGTCGCGACGGGCCCCGAAGAGGAGGAACAGAGTCACCAAGTAGGAAGCGGGAAATTACGTGGACCCAGTTGCGTAAGGAAACGAATCGTTCCGCTCCGAAAAAGTATGGGCACCGTTGACCTTAGCCACTGAAATCAAGGACCACGCACGACAACAGAACCCTCTCTTTCTTTCTCTCTCTCTCTCTCTCTCTCTCTCTCTCTCTCTCTCTCTCTCACTCTCTCTTCCTCGCAGGAATGATTCGCCTCATCCTTCCTCTCCTCTCCCGCACACGTTGCGCGACGCTCCTTTCTTTGATTCTCGCGGAACGCTCTTCAAATGGGTCGCGCGCGAGCACAACGCCAAACGCACACGCACACGCACACGTAACCGCTTCGTCTTTTTATCGTACATTTCACCTTTCTACTTTGCAATCAAGCACTTTCATATTGCTTTCACTTGGTCGATGAAAGTACCGTTCGCGAGTCAAGTAGGCTCCCGTCCTTTATACAGGGTGGACGGACAGAAATCGATCCTACAGTGTCCTTGGACTTGGACCCTGAACGGCCCTGAACACAGGGTCGAATTTTCAATTTCTAGTTATCGACACAGCAGTATTTTGAGGTCGACTATTCCGAAAAACTGTAGAAGATGTGTTTCGGGTTTCGAAATTTCCGAGATTCGATGTCGAGTCTAAATGTCGATCCAAGGACTTCAGTCTTAATTTTAATATAACCGTACACATTTGAGTTACGATAAAATTGCCGGAATTTAAATTTTAATCTACACAGTACTTGTACTATTTTAATTCGAATCTAGCCGCAAAGATTTGAATTTGAATCTTTCAGTCAAAGAACGGATATCGATCTGTGAAATTTTTTTTTTGTATAATATTTGATAAGGGGTGAGTCATGGGTTCGAAATTTCCGAGATTCGGAGATGAGTATAAATGTCGGTCCAAGGACTTAAATCTTAATTTTAATATAACTGTACAGATTTGAGTTGCGATAGAATTGAAATTTTAATGCACCCGGTATTTGTACTATTTCAATTCGAATCTAGCCGCAAAGATTTGATTTTGAATGTTTCTGTCAAAAAGTGGATATCGATCTGTGAAATTTTTTTTTTGTATAATATTTGATAAGGGGTGAGTTAAGGGTTCAGATTCGGAGCTGAGTCGGCGCGATTTACGGATTAAGAATGACCCGACAGAGGCGTAGAATTGATTGTGGCGCGTCGCAAATTGCTGACTAATTTCCGCGACGCACCCTGAAACGGTCAATTCTATAATTGGCAGTCGGGCTCCGGCCGAATAACGACCGAGCCGAACGATCGTCGATGGGTTAACGGTCACGAGGCTGTACCGAGCAAAGCCACGTAACAACAATCACGTTGAGCCGGACGGATAAACGGTCCCGCGCATTGTAGCCTATTTTAACGCGGCCCTTTTAATTGAAACGCTTTTAAAATCGGTCCGGGGGACGATATTCCGAACACATCGATTATCGAGGGAAAATGATATTTCCCAGCGACGCGACGAGACCCGGCACCACTGCGAACACTTCAATTAAACGGGCAAGTCGCTCGAACGTTGTGTATTTAATTCGATAACAACGGTTCCGCGCGAATTAATTAATACAGCGGCGTCATCGATTGCGCGGACTAATAAATGGCTCCCCGTAACAGCCCGGGAAATTCGTGCGAAAATTCAATTAAATATCCCGACGCCCACTCTTTCTCTCCCACCCACTTTCGACGCCTGTTTAAACCACCTTCGTTAATTAACTTCCCGCTCTCAGCCTTTTTCGCGGACTTCTTTTACCCCTTTCCACGTGAAACGTCTGACAAAAATCGTTCAAATCATGTTTATTCTTCTGCCGATGCTGCTCCCCGCTCGTTATCAACGATGTCGCGCATCAAGTTCAGACGGACGCGAAATCTTACCAGCCGTTATCTGAAATTTTTAATTGCCGCGTTAAGTCGATGCACTGCGCGAAGCTTGCGAAAATTCTTGGCTATTAATAATTCCCTATGCCGGACTCACAGTGACGCAAACTCGCTGAAATTACACGCGATTAATGGCGATACCATGCGCCAATCGACCGTCATTAGTCACTGGTCCTCGGGACGTCTCGCGTCGTCGTTCGTGTTCTTTGGCAGCTCCCTCGCCGCGAATATTATGTTACTCGAAACAATAATATCCCGATCGTTGCGCCAGATCTTAAATTCGAATTGGAATTTAAAATTGAACAATTCAATCTTGAAATTGAATTTCAAATATTAGCAGCAAGATTCAAATTGAAATTCAAGCGTCGAGTATTAACGATTACACTCAAATCGAAATACCGGTAAGCATACCAATGGTTTTATTGAAATTCAATGTCAGGTCCCAGCGGTGAAATTCTCCGCGAAAATTTAACCTGTGAGATCTGAATGGCTTTCATTCGATGCTCCGAACACGACGATTCAGCAACCTCGAATCTTAATCTAGCTGAATTGTTCCCAGCATCGAAGCTTCGAGCCTCGTCGCGCAGGATCTTTCGAGAAAATGAATAGAACAATACGAGGCCTAGGCTCCTCCCGTTCTTTGGCCGTTTCTCCTCGACTTTCATCGGCATGTAATCCGCAGCGTCGTTTATTTTGCATCGAGTACGGCGATTTTACGAGCAGAAAGAAGGCCCGAACGCTGCTGTTATAATTAATCTGCCTCCTTTCTCTCGCGCTAGCGAGCGCACACATGCTTGGGGAAACAATCGAGAGATCTACGGTGAAAATTTCCGCATTGTTTTTCGCGCCGATGCGGCGCGGCGCGGCGCGGCAAACGAAATCGGTGGGTCTTTTTGACGAAGGTTGCTCGCGACTCTGAGACAATCTCCTGGCTGTGTGAGTCAATTTTTGAAGTATAGATATCAAACAATTTTTAAATGTTTTATCGATCACACTTCTATCATATTTATTTCAGTATTCACATTCTGGATTCAAGATATTCTACAATATAAAAAGTACGAATACGTTTTGGTTCTCACAAAAATTTTAATTCACAAATAATTGGTTGTATTTAGTAGTTGACAGTAAACCCGCAGAACACTGAAAGTGATTAGTGTTACCTTATGCATGCTAGCTTATGAAAGAGATTGCTTTCTACTAAATCGTGATTTAAACGAGTATGATCCAAAAGTATCGTGACTGGGCTCATTTTAATTAAAAAAATTGTCCTAAGTATGCTAGTAAAAGATTCACTAAGAAATAATTCCACGCAGAAGTGCTTTGTCATAAATTGTTCATAAATTTCGTGCACATCTCCTTTGCATCTATCGAGACATTACCGTAATGTGTGCTTGAATGACGAAACGAATTCGATCGTTTTCAATGACAGCGCGTTGGCAGTTTCAACAACAGTAAACTAACGAACTGGTCGTTTGACCGTGGTGGATTTAGCGTTAAAAGAAAGTCCGAGAGCAGGCTCCCGTCCCGGTAGGCCAGTCACCTCGTTTATCGCAGCCTGTAACAAGCAAGGCCGCGCAGGGACCTCGATATCTCGATTAAAACACCGTGCTTTCTTCGGCGTTTCGAAATCCTGGTGCACGACCGGTTTCTCGGGGCTGGTGTGCGTCTTACGTGTATCGCCACGGCCAGCTCGATCCTTTCGATCGGCCAACGATCACCGAGAATCTGGGAAAATGCTGTTCGATTAGATCGCCGATATCCGACCGATCCATTAACAGCTAGAAAGAAGCCAAAGTTGTTTTCACCCTTGAAAACTGAAAAATAGTCAACCGAAAAAAATTGATTAAAAATTTAAATTGTTTGTCTGTCCACCAATGTACTGTGCCCGAAATTTCCATAAAGCCACGTATATTTTGACGTATTTTTTTTTAATATTATCAAGTTTACTACTTTTTCTCATCCACAATTATAACTGCTCAGAAATGTTTACATTTTGCGTGTGTTTACATTGTATGCTGCATGAAGCGAAGTATAAGTGTGAAATTTCTATAAAGCCACTCAGTTTGTGTTTACATTCTGAGTGGAGAAGTTCAGTTACGTAAAATAAAAGAAGCGTAACTGCAATTGAAAGGCAAGTATTTGCGTAAAAATTGATCTGTAAAGTTATTGAAATCGTAATATGTTATTAACTTCCCGATTCATAGGGAAGTTACTGTAATTACCCCGAAAATCGAAAATCGAATTTTTAGCAGATCTTCACGTTTCATGGTCATTGGAGTCATTTTAGACTATTTTTATCAAAATGTCGGTATGTGTGTGTGTGTGTGTGTGCGTATGTCCGTTTCTATGGTATCAAATTTTTCGTTAACGTTTTCAGAAAAAGTAACTACGCGATCGGAATGATGAATGATGCAATCGATGTGCCCCGCTGTAACTTAGAGCTGATTAGATTTTGGTCCATATTGGTCAAGTAGTTTTTTAGTTTTTTTAGTTTTTTTCGAAAGAAGTTCATTCAACAATGCAAATTATACGAGAGGACGGAAATTTTCCACCAAAGAAACAAACGCAATTACATAAAAAATTTTTTTCTTAATTTTTTTTTTTAGATTTAAAAAAAAAAATTTTTTTTTTTTAGATTTAAAAAAAAATTTTTTTTTTAAACTTTTTTTTAAACTGATGCTACTGTTATAAATCACCAAAAGCAACTAATTCTATGTTTGGTAGCGTTGTACAGCGAATAATGAATAAAATTACAATTGAAAGTGAAAAGATTTTGATAGGTGATTTCAATTACAATATATTAAATTGCAAGGATAATGGTAATAATTATTTGATTAACCTTTTGAACAAGTACAATTTAAAAACTAAATTACCATCCAAAAGTATAACGACCAATTTGAATACGCAAATAGATGTCATTTTCTCAAATGTTGATGATATAGATTGCGGTGTTTATGAAACATATTTCAGCTATCATAAGCCAATTTATGCAATCCTCGATAAGAAGGTTGTCAAATATAAAAAAGAAGAGAATGTAGAGAAAACAGATGTAACAATCACAAATCAACAAATGAATCCTGAAAATTTTACAATTTTTGATGAATGTTTAATGATCTCGGACCAGCATATCGAGCAACATAATCATGAATATGCAGTGCCTGCAGACTGTTTCCTCAATGATGGTTATAACTATGCTTTAGAAACAGCCGAATGTAAAGAAGTCATAAAACCTGATTGTTATTTACAAGATAAACATATTAATTTATTTCACGAAATTATGAACAGAAATCTAAACGAGCGTGGAATATACAACTTTGCTCAAGATACTGGTTACGTTCGAGCTTTTTTGAGTAATTTACAAGAGATCCCAGAACATGAGACGAATATTCAGATAATATACACTGGTGAAATTGGAAAAAAGGTAGTAGGACATTGGATTTGCACAAGATCTGATGGTAACGGAAATGTACACATTTATGATAGTTTTAATGCTAATCATTTGAACCATGATG
The DNA here is from genome assembly GCA_916610255.1 of Lasioglossum lativentre. NCBI lineage: Eukaryota > Metazoa > Arthropoda > Insecta > Hymenoptera > Halictidae > Lasioglossum > Lasioglossum lativentre. The sequence goes on along the minus strand of OU744359.1, from coordinate 17,625,358 downwards.
TAATAGATTATTTGAATGCCCTTTATAAATATAAGAAGAAGTATATATTTCACAGAGTACAATATCAAAACAATGCGTTTGATTGTGGAGCATTTGCAATTTATTTTGCAACATTACTATGCTATAACAAGGAACCAAGCGAGCAACGAGCATACGATGTTGGTTTAATGCGACGCCATATAGCAAACATTTTGATAAGTAGAAAACTATTGAACTTCCCTGAGAATGTATAATCTTCTTAAAACGTTCAATAAATAATGATAATAATATACTGCAACTAACGAATCGGGAAGTTCTTTCTGTGGCTCGTGGAGAGTCACACACAAAATAACATCCGTACCACCAACCCTCTCGCGAGCTCGCAAAGCGAGCGAGCTACAACATCCCCACCCGCGAAGCTCGCGAAGCGAGCGAGCAACAACCCCCCTCTAGTTTGAATTTCTTATTAGTAAAATGCTACGAGGACAATTGTAGACCAGTGTAAAAAAGGCATCCATTGATACTTATACGGATATGGGATGTTCTAGTCGCATAATTGCAAAAAAATTAATCGATCACGTACCGTTGTATATAATTACGTCAATTTGGGAAAAGATTATGGCAAAAACCACCCCGAAGGGGGAAATCAAAAGCTGACCAAGAGACAGCATTCATTGTTAACGAGAACTGCATCAAAAAAATTGAGAAGTGCATCTCAACTTCGCGTTGAATTAGATTTGCCAGTAACTACGAGACGCGTACAAGAAATTTTAAAAAGTTCCAAAAGATTTCGCTGGACAAAAATGATGCAGAAACCAGCACTAAAAGCACACTACGAACAGGCTCGTCTTGATTTTGCAAAAATACACATGTCCTGGTCCAAAGAATGGGAATCTGTTATTTTTTCTGATGAAAAGAAATTCAATTTAGACGGACCTTATGGTTTTAAATATTATTGGCACGATTTAAGGAAAGAAAAAAACATAACAATGAGTCGTAAATTTGGTAGTGGTACTTGACGCCAAGACACCAATCCGTCGCATTACTCCTTAAATGAATTCTGAAAACTATACAGAATTATTAGATACAATTTTAATACCATTTATTGAAGATATTGGGCACGATAACTTCATTTATCAACACGATAATGCTGCCATCCATGTACCAAATTACACGAAGCAGTGGTTATATCGAAAAAATATCACGGTTTTAACATGACCAGCTTGTTCTCCAGATTGAAACCCAATAGAAAATCTTTGGGGGATACTCGCAAGAAAAGTTTACGGAAATTGTAAACAATATAGTAACATTAGTGAATTATAGAAAGCGGTGAACGAAACATGGGCATCTATTCCAGAAAACACTTCAAAGTTTGATTTTGTCAATGCCCCATCGTCTTTTCGAAGTTATTCGAAGAAATGGCAGTTCTACTAATTATTAATATAGAAATGAAAAAGTACATATTGTTAATTTTGAACCTACTTATTTAAAAACTACGTGGCATTATAGAAATTTCGCAGTTTATTTTATATAAAATTATATATTTACGTTTATTTTTTTAAATAAATATTATTTTTCATATTCAAATCATACTCAAATTTATCATAAGTACAGAATAATTATAAGATATTACCAAAAACCGTGGTGGCTTTATGGAAATTTCGGGCACTATATAAGGGTTGTTTTCACCCTTAAGAATTGAACAGCGATGAACCAAAATTACGTAAAATTGCATACAGTTTAAAAATTGATAAACAAAAAATTTGCTTATCGCTTCTGCTATCATTATCAGGACCATTTTCACCCCCAAGAACTAAAAGACAACAAAATGGATACTCACACCCCCAAACGCATCTTCGCAAACAACGAACAAACTAGAAAACAACTTAAATCTTAGATTAACGTGTCCAACGAGCAACAAAGCCTCCAAAAATCAAATTTCCGGTGCAGCAATCGCTATTTCGAGCCGCCAACAGCGACTTTCTACATGATTGAATTTGAACGTGGGAAATTGGCCGCGGATCCGCCTCTCCCGGCGCTCGTGGTCCCGATTCGCTCCGGTTCAGCCGCGGAATGATTAATAAATGATAATTGGATCGATCGGTTTTCTGCGTGCGTTATTTCGTAACGGCTCGGAGGCGGCCCCGTTCTCTAGTCTGGTCTCTGGCCAGCGAAAACGCTCCGTCGTATTATCTAAGAACCGTTTTCCATCCGGCGCGGCGGCGTGGCGCAGCGCAGCGCGGGAGGGGGGGGGGGGGGGGCGTTTGTTAATGCAATAGCACGGCGAGAGAGCGTATTTTGAATAACCACCAGCTCGTTTAACAATTATTCCCTCTCCCTCCTGTCCCCCCGCTCCCCCTTCCATTCGAGAGAGCACTCTTTCTCCGCGGGCAGACGCTCGCTCACGGGAGAAAGTGTAACTGTACAAGTAATAGTGACGATGCAGGTGTAATCCGGATTGCGCGTGCGAATAGATAGCGTGTCTGCATTTCAATTCCGCTGGTACCACCGCAACGTGCAGCCCGTATTTATACGTTCACGTACATTTACATGCACACGTCCACAGGAACGCCTGATGCCGGATACACACGCGCCGACTACCGACCACGCATAATTAAATAATAATTTATTCAATCTACGCAGGATGAAATTCATTTTCGCGGGCAAAAATAGCTGCGTCGACCAGTTATGCTGTTCTACGTCTGTTTCTCGGAATAATACTGCAATGCTTCTACGGGGAAGCTTGTTCATGGGGTCTGTGGCAATTATCCATTATTGAGAAAGATTTCTGGCTTGCTTTTGCACAATTATGTCGGGTACAGTTCGAAGATTGTAAAGGGATTGTTTAGGGGAATTGATAATTCGCGGTCGTGGATGACGTTGACATTGAGAAAGGTCTGAGGTCCTAAACATTCCTTAAAGAAAATTGATTGGAAATCCTTAGATTTTATTGACTGAACTGATAATACATAATGATTACTATTGTTTCGTTATAGACCGCAGAACTTTATGCAAAATAGAAATTGTCTTTTAACACTAAACACACCGAGCATCAAAAGTATCTGGTAAATGTTGCCTTATAAAAATGGCAACACTAAACTTATTCAGATTATCCGGAATTTTCAATACAATAAATGATTGGACGAGGAAATCTATTCCAATATTTTCTATGTATAAATGAATTTTTACAATTTCAATAATTATGAAATACGAAACCGGTCATTTGACCGTGGTGGGTTCAGTGTTAATAAATCATCCACTAGTCACAATCGGACCAATCTTGTCTAACACAATCGAATAAGTTCTTTCGAGATTGTCATTTAGATCACTTATTAAAACGTTAGAGTATAATGTTAGAGTGTCAACTTGGCCCAGCGCCACGCTAAAGTTTGTTAAACCTGCTTCTATTAATAATAATCATGACTTGTGTCTTGCGATGTTTCGGTAGATTTTTCAAGCTTGTTTTCATAGGTGCGAAACGTTCGCCGGCACGTTGCCTAAATCGCATAATGGACATCTCGACCCTGAGAAACGGCAATCCGTGGCCGATGATCTATAGATCCGCGAGACACCTGCTTCCCCTGTCCTGCATCGCGTCGAACTTGAACTAGTTTCGGAGGTCCTCACGCGGCTGTCACATGCTCCAAAGGTAACTGCGTACACCAAACACGAGCGAGGGCTCATGGTTTAGAAATAGTGTTATTGCGCATAAACACTATTACGATCCGTTGCGCGACAATAGAAACTAGTATGTTTAGTTTAGGCGAATTAGTGCGCCGTTTCGTGACGAATAGATGCGTCGCATTAAAATCGCGAGTGTCGCAAAACGAAAATGGCCGGAGGTGAAGAGAGACAAGAAAGCCAAGAAAGAAGAGAAGACGAACGTAGAGAGAGAGAGAGAGAGAGAGAGACGAGATTGAGATTGATCGTTGGTAATTTCGCTAATTAGCCGGCGGATTATTTGACCGGTTTATTTTGATCGTGCACGAAGACGGTCGCCGCACCCGAACGCGAAAACCAAAGCCAAGCAAAGGAAACTGCAACCGGCTGAGAGAGCACGGTCAATCAAGCTTCTCCCGAGGCGATGCACGTCCCGACAGCGCGTCCTTGAAATTCCAAATTCGCCCGCCATAAGCGCGCGTCAAGCGCGATCATTATGCATATGCGATCTATGCAAATCAGATTGCCGAATCGCCGCTGCGATGCGAGACGGGCTCGGCGCACGCTCCCTGTGATTTATCGGTCCCGTGGGACTTATCGTTGTTTTCGGTGCGGAACAATACTTCTTTCTTCTACGACTCCACAATGGAGGAATCTAATTTATGAGTACCTCCAGAGAAATGAAACTAGTCCTTGGGAGAGGTCCTTACGACGGAAAATGAAAAACCATGAAGTATTTATTTAGTAATCGTTCAAGGGACATCAACATTGTGGATGACACCTAAAGCATATGGATCTCGATGCAAGTATAAATTTGCAGAAATTGGAGTCGAGGATACTAATCTCTTTTATTTGATAAAAATGAAGTTGAAATGAAGGTTAAAAAAATGGAGGAGGGGCATACCAACATCGAGAATAGTACCTAGGATCTTGATGCAGATAGTATAAATTACGAAGAATGTAGGTTCGTCGATAAAAATTTTGAAAACAGAAATGGAGTAAAATGCCGACAGTAGCGAATAGGACGTCGCGTCGGAAGGAAAATGATGTGTCCCGGATCCAGGCAAATTACGTCCCGCGATTACGGCGAAACGCAAATTTCCGTATCGATCGTCCCGGGGCGGGCTCGCACGAGGATTCGTTCAACCGGCGAGGCCGGGCGAGACCAAACTTGCATAAAAAGTGAAGGTGACCGGCGCGGCGCGGCGGTGATTCATGGGGGCTGATGCCCTCGTTGTCTGGCATTCGGTTTATAGAGGACGGAGATTGAGAGAGAAAGAGAGAGAGACAGCGTGGAGGGTCCTTGCGACCAGACTCGTCCAAGTGGCGCTAGCTGCGCGCGCTCTTTGTTTTTCGCCAGCCGAAAAAAGGATTCAATCTATCCGACATCCCGCTACCCTATCATCTTTACATCTACCTAACCCGAAAAAATCTTGTACCGTCGCTTAAGAGACTCTCACGCTCCACAAAAAGCTACATTAATTCCTCATCAGGAATGAAAAAAGGAGATTGGAGCTACATCGACGAAATCGAAAGGATCTCCCGTAGGATTAAAGAAGTCGCTTCCGGACCTGCATAATGGATTGTTGCATTCAAGTTTCAGGAGGTCCAAGGATTACATTCCTTCATCAAGAATCTTTGTCTCTGATTTAAAATTAAAAAATTGTTCAAATTCGACGTCTTCGATATTATTATCCTCAGAGTTCAGGACACAGGACGAGAAATCATAGCTTTCCCTCTCGATCTAGACTCACCCCACTCGTGTCACAATTTCGCGCCCACCCTGGACATTCGTGCAGATCAACCCCAGAGATCGAACATCGACAGAAATGATTTCACTTCGAGTTACGTGAACGAAAATACGATCGCATATCTGCATCACCAGATACGAGAAACCTTCTTGAAATGGGATGAATGTCGAGGGAGAAAGTCCCGTGAACTCTGTGTCGCCGTTGGAGAACCGTTCCGTGGATCGTCACCAAAACGGAGTCGCAGAAAAAGGAGGAAGAAAGATGCATCGCGGTCTGAGGTAACGCGCACGAGGCGCACAGCGTCGACGCGCGACGCAATCTAATCGCGCGTGGCGCGTACGCTGCGTGCCTCTGACGCGATGCAACGGTTCCGTTGGTGGGGGGATTGTGAGTCGTGGAGGGGAGAGTCAGGAGAAGAGTCGCGCGGTGACGCAGGGGTCGGGTGGTGGGGAGTAGCGCGCAGAAACCGAGCGTGAGCCGGGCGTAAGGTTCCCCCTCCATACGGAGTTTTCGGCCCCCACCACCGAAATCGGCGCTCACCACCACGATCGAAGTGCGGGGAGACGAGAGACGATCCGCGCGGTGTCCCGCGCACACAGAGAGAGGCGGGACACATACACGTGACCGAGCGCGTCAGCTTCTCGCATCAAACTCGAAGCCCAGACGCGACATTGGGGCCAAGACGGCAGTCGCGAGTCTCGGTTAGCGTGCAGTCAGTTTGCAGGCCGACACCGTAGCGAGTGGACGTGCACGTCTCTCTCTGCCGCGGACACCTAGTTCATTCCTCCTATCATTGGCCACTGACACACAGAGACACCCGCCAGTGTTTCCTACTGTCACCTGCTCTCAGAGTTCAAGTTCACCGACGAGGAGCACCACCGATCCCAACTGGATTTTAAAGGTCCTGCTTCGACGCGGATTGGAGGGTGCTACAAGTGATTTTACTTTTACGACGTTTACGTACTCCTCTTCGTGTGCCTGCCGATTGCTCGTGCAGTACCGTCGAGGACCACTGACTCACTTCGGACTCTGTTCGAATTTCTTGCGAGTTTCTTTTTGATTTTTTGGTTCTCGTTGAACCCGGTGAACGGGTCGGATTTTTGTGTGACTTTGTAACGCCGTGTGAGATCTCTGGATTTACCCGACCAAGAGGGACACCCCGCCGGGCTTGTACCTGTTCATTCGTGCGACGGTGATACTCTATAGTCGTCACGTTGGTTCGACGAACGGGATTCCCCGCGCACTGCCAGTGAACCCACAGACCCGTGTCCCGCGGGAAAACTGTACACTTGATCGTTCGCCAAGCGACGCGTGCCTAGCACCGTCACTGCAGATCGCGCAACTACCCTGAACAGCCAAAGTGGATCTTTGTCCCGTCGGTCGACCCTGCTCGAGAGAATCTTTCAAAATTGGTGAGTAGCCCCTTCGCATTGTTCTACAGCTACCGGATGATCATTCTACGCGTCTACAACATTAAACCAGTGGTTAGAAATGAGAAACAACGACGGGGTGTGTAAACTCCGCTAAACATTTTACCCCGATATAAATGTTACTTGCGGTTAAAATTAACTTTTTGGCATTGATATCGCTATTGAAATATTCGGGAAACGTTTGTCAGAGTTTGGTTACCTACTCCTCGGTTGTGCAGGTTTTTCAGACGGGAAAGACCGTTGACGCAACCCTGACGTCATGCGAAACTCCGGTTAGTGTTTTTGGATAAAGTGGATTTTCCAAAGATTGGTTAGTGCGGTCCTCGCTCGTGCAGGTTTTTACACTGGAATGATCGTTGACGCAACCCCAACGTCATATAAAGTTCTGAGATTAGTGCTTCCGAATAAAATCAATTTTTTTAGCGTTGACACTTTGTCGTATTCCAGATTAGATGTTCCAAAGTTTGGTTCAGTGTACTTTTCGCTCGCGCACCTTTACAAGACGGCAACGACCGCTGACGTTACCGTGGCGTCATGTGAATTTCTGCGGTTAGTGGCTTTAGTGGCCACTGACGTTTGCGTCAATTGTTTCGTAGCCGCTCCGGGCGATATTCTAACTTTCTATGTACCACGTGCTAGACATTAGCGTTCTCAGTTCCACTGAATTCGTGCTTCCTGTAAAAGTTATTGCGAGATGTTGCATAGTTCGTTCCGGGTGGAAATACAATGCGACATTTTTGCGTTGTTAATTTTGCCACGCTCGGCATTCGTTTTTTAATTGTTAACAACGGTGTTCGCAGATCGATTTCGATTAGAGCGGTCGACTTTATCGAAACGAGAAGCCTTGGAGTCATTTGTTGAATAGACCGTTATCTTCTAGCGACTCGTCACGCGCCGGGACTTTGAACCGAAAACCGATCGCGATCGAGTTCTTCCGTTCGAGACAATATGGTACGTGCTCGAGTCCGGGCTTCGGTAATTCGTTCGCGGTAATCGGCGACGTTCCCGTGAAAAAAGAAAACTGGTGCGACGATTTCATCGGTATAGTGTTGGCACGGTGCTCGTTCCTCGAACAGGAGATCGCCGATCCATGCGCGGAAGCAATTTGTCGTTACGAAACTGATATGTAGTGAACTTCTTGCCAGAAGTTGCCAGAACTTTTGACTCATAGCGGATGTTTACGAGAATGTGTCCGGACTGAACGATCGCTACACGATCTTCGACGGATATCGCACCGACCCAGTGATCAAAACGGTGAATATTCATTTCGTTTTATGGATCGGACGAGTGTCTTTAGGACCGATCAGGGACTAGATTTTTATTAGCGAGTATGTACATATGTTGTGGACGCGCTGGCATTTGTATGTTTATTGGACATGTTTCAAAGTGCAACTGACCGATTATGAATCTCGATCGCAGATGAGATTCCGCTGGTTAAAAAGTCGACACTGAATATTTATCGAGGTGATTGGGATATTGCGAGTTTGACATTTCGTCACCTTTTAGTAACTCAATGTTGTTTATGCCGGTGTTTTCTGAGAAGGCGGTGACGATACTTTCAGTTTTGTAATTATTTATTGCAGTCTGTTAGGAACAATAGCATCTACCACCCGATTTTTGAAAATTCGGTCTTCAGAAACTACGTAAATTCCAACTTGGAAATTATGGAATATAATGTCTGCGTTGAACTACCCATCGATCGTGGATCTCGATCACCGACCCAGCTCGGCGCGTTCAAACTCGACCCTGAAAACCAGTCGGCAGGCTCTGACCTTGGTGAGAAGATTCGGGTGACGCAACGAGGCGTCTTATGACCGTGTCCAGCGCAATAAACTCCGAGTCCATTGTTCTCGTTGTTGCCGATCGGTATCGGTTGTTATCAAAGCAATCCGCACCTGGCGGTCTCAGGACATCGATCGGAAAATCCCTGGGAAAATTGCCTGATCGAGGAGACATCGCGTCGTGATCTTACAATAGTGTTTTCGGACGCCCGCTTACGAAAGTCTCGTGCTACGCGTGAGCGACGGTCGTTGCGTCATTCGTGACGAGGCGAGGACTCTGATCCTTATCTGCACTAACGCTGTATGTGTCAGACGGTGTCTTGTCACGATCGCGGAAAATAGTTGACAATTACGACTCTGCAACAAAGAGCACACTCTAAACGAACTGTTCTTGCGACATTAACAACGCTGGAGGATCGACGATTACGCTGGGGAATGGAAAAATTGAGGACGCAACAATATTTTTTTGGTATTTGTGCGTCGGACGCACTCGAAATTAAATTAGTCCAGTTAATAAAACCGAAGCTGCAGGGCTGAAGTTTTTTTTAAAGGTTACAGCTTTACTTCTTTATACATATATAAGGCAGAGATCATAAGAAAATTTTGTTTACGCGTTTATATTACACAGTAGAAAATTAACGACTCTTACATAAGGATAGAGGTAAAGTGGAGGGGGCTGAGGTAGCAACAAGAAATTGCAACTTTGTTATCATATCGCAAGCTTTGACCATGGGAAATCGGACACGCCTTTTCAGTGACGAATCAACCGAAGGCCATTGATATTAACTGCTGATCCGATGCTCCAGAAAATCCCACTGAATCAAACTATCAATCTCGATAAAAATTGTTAACGCTCTGAGTGCTGTGTCTCCTAGAAATAGAATTATCAGAAATCTGAGTTAAATAGAATTTTATAGAATTGTTGAGGCTGCTAGGCACTGGAATCGTTATGAAACGAACTAGACTGAACCGTAACAAATTACAAACAACAAACCAGCTCTAATAAGAGCTAGACAAGATCCTGAGATTGCAAGGGACGTTACTCCATCGCGAACAGAATACATATAGTTTTCATTCATCGATCGAGAGCTCCAAATGACGTAGGCCCCCGAACTTGCCTCTACACTCTACGGCGAGTGTTTTTCTCGAACTGGAGCAACGACGGCGGAGGGTGGGGGGGGGGGGAAATAGATGAAAGTTCGGGCCGCGGTTTAGCCACGTGGTGGTCCGTCGAAGGAGACGCGATCGATCGCGATCGTCGGGAACTCCGTCTTCCCCTCTCCCGTCGGCGCTTTGTAATCCGCCATCGATCCCACTCTCCTCCTCCTTCCGTTGCGTTCTCTTCTATCGCGGCTGAAGTGGGCCACGGCCTAATTTGCAGAACTCTCAGCCTCGTCGTAGCGTAAACCGTGTGTGCAATAAGCCTCACGGACTTGGAACGAAGGGCACGCACGTGCACCAAGGCACATTCTCTCTCTCTCTCTATCTCTCTCTCTATCTCTCTCTCTCTCTCTCGAACATCGCGGTCGAGACGCAGCCTGTTAAAAGGCGGTCACGAGCGGAAGAGGACTGTCTGGTGACTGAACTAAGATCGGCTATGTTAGTTTCGATCCTTGGTGACTTCATATTGTTGACAGGGACTCATACCGGTATTGTACCGGTATTTTTCGGTTGTACCTTCATATCTCGTTTCTATAAAGGTTAGGAAGGTACAACCGAAAAATACCGGTATTATACCGATATGAGTCCCTGTCGGTTACCGGTACAACTGTGTTGGCACAATACCGGTATTAAGTCATAGGCGTCATACCGATATGAAAATTTTACCGGTATCAAGTCCCTGTTGTTGACACGTTGTCTGCCGATCCCCAAAAAATATCCTACAAAATTAAAGTAATTTAGTCATCTAGAATTATCTCTTAGAATTTTCCCCGATATCTACGCCATCTACAATGAACTACAAAAGCGAGTCTCCTCGTTTCCCGGATGAGTGCGATCGTATCGCGATCACTAACAATAAGCAGCACTAAAGCCGGGGGAGTATCTCGATAGACATTGACCCGAATGAAGAAACCAATCGCGTTCCCTTTCTCAAAAAAAAGAAAAAATTGTAAAATTAATCTAACCGATCGACTGGGCAAACAGTAATCCGTGTGTCGCGTTAATCCGAGGGTCACAGTGGATCGAGGCCGATTAGGTTGACCGGAGAGAATATTGCGACGATGGAATATCGAAAGATATCGACAAGGTCGCGGTCGCGTGGAGAGGGGGGAGGGGGGCGATGAATTTCGCATTGTGCACCGGTTATCTCGATCTCGCGATTGTTCGGCGTGACATCGGCCGGGATTAGCGGTATCTGCGTTCCAGGTAAACGCGTGACGCGACGCTGTTATAATCGAGTGCATACGGACGGGCGGGTGCAGTAGCAACGTGCACACACGACCGGCAACAAGTCCTCTTCTACTTTTATACGGTTTCGCGACTGATAACGCGATCTCGTCTTTGATACGGGAGATCCCGCATTACGTCAGCGCTCGATCATCCATCACCTCTGCTCCAGGGGATTCTTGGCGACCATCAATTGATAGAATTCCAGACGAATATTTTCCAACAGGTAATGCGAGTTTCTTTCGTCTTTTATTCAAGATTTTCATTCGTCTAGTTTTCATCTAATTTCGAAAAACGTCCATTTTGAACAGAGCATTTAGTCGATTGTAGAGGTAGCAGTGAAACACCGAAACGATTTCACGCTCGTGCGACGATTTTCATCAGGTTCCCAGTCACGAGACTGTCGTCGTTAGAAATCCAGTTGCAAAACAGCGAAAACGACGGCTAATCAGCGTGTTTCCCGAAGGTGGAACGTCGCGAGGCGGGTTAGAGTTCCGCCGATCAGCGTGATCGGCCGGTTTATCAATCATATTAGGAAATATCTGGCTCCGTTGTTCGCGATGACCTTTTCGCGCGAGTATTATGCAACGAAGGTGAACGGTCTCGCGTAAGACACCGCTCCGCTGTGCACGTGTAGGAGTCACGTGGCGGGGATAGCGGTGGCAGCAATAGCACAACTCGGTAACAGAACGCGCGGTGCGCGCGAATTGCGCGAGCAGCATTTCCACGACACGGTGTCTATGCATCGGGTTGCATCACGCGACGCGTTATTTCTTAATCCGGTTCCTGGCGTATTGTTTATCGGTCTAAACCGCCCACGCTATCCATCGGCGCCTCGCGCGTTGTTTCCCGAAATATTTTTTCCGTTCAATTCTTCGGAGTCGCAATAACAATATTCATTCGTTGTCAAAATTTTTCGCTAATTTCCGTTAGTCTGGGAGGAGAAGGCGTATGTTACTCTGAAGTACGCAATTTGGCATTTTTTGAGATTGACTGAATAATTAACTATTAACTTTATTTGAAAATCTTTATAATATAACACGTGTATAACTCCCGAGCTCGCTTGTCTCTCGCACCTCAGAAGTGGGGGAACAGGTAATGCTCTCTGTGATATATTGCGAACGTGACACGGTCACTGTTAATAATACCGACACTGTTTACATCGTCGCTATTGTAACTCTCTTTATGTAATGCCAGTATCGCGCTAGTCGGCGAACGGTAAACACCAGTTCAACGATAGAGCTTCCTGTACATTCCTTTATAATAAATACTTTACACTCTCATATGTTCGTTTGTACAATATACATGTACATACATACATCTTTATTTTCTAACAATTTCACTAATTGCAACATACGCCCTTCTATTTGTTTTTATTTGGCCCAAAGTTGTTTACCTCGTCCACTGGAATCGGTGTCGAGCGTTGTTTAAAACGAATTAAAATAGACTCTCGTAATCCCGTTGCCTCCGGCTAGAGAGACATAGAGAGAAGGAGGGGAGGAAGCAGGAGAGAGAGACAGATCTTCTTCCACGTGTTTGTTACGTAACACGCGTTGAGGAGGAAACGTATTCGCGCGAGTCGCCGACACGTTACCTCAGGTCACGTGTCTGCGGATCGAGCAGACGACACGCGAAGCTCACGTGGAACGCGCGAAAATTCCGATAAGCGGATGACGCGTGCACCCTTTGTCTCTCTATCCCTCTCTCTCCCTCTACCCCTCTCTCTCTCGCTCGACGGGTATTGTTTCCACGGTCCATTTTTTTTTATCGATATCCGCGCTTTCCCGATTATTCAGAGCCTGTCCGTGATGATAATGGTGAAAGCTATCGCTCGAGTGCGACAATTAATTCCTGCCACTCGTCGCGAACGTGGCCAGAGACAAGAAATCTCTCGCTCTCTCGCTCTCTCGCTCTCGAGGTTTATCGCCTGTATTGTAATGTTACGTCGATCCGTCGTAACGACGAGAACTCATTTCCATCGAGCTCGAAGTACATATCTCGAAACGAGAAATGACTCGGGCCGCTTTCATAATCGCCATCAACGCTTATCGTTGTCTGCCCGCACCCCTCCTGTAACAGATAGACAAATAGATCAGGGTCGTTAGTCGGCTCGAAAACAGAAACCATGGAAATTTTAGGACCTTCGAAACGAGCTCGGACTGGTTTCGAGTAGAAAATTTTACGTGGAATAGATTCGAGTTTGACAAGAGATTCGAAAAATTCTCAGGACACCCGGTGCGTGGAATTGACAGCAAAATGATACCAAGCGACTTCCGCTTAGCTTTATCGCTCGTCGAGCCTGCGATTGCGATTCGGCGGTTGTTTATTTGGATACGGTGATGGTGATCTTCTTGCTTGGGTTCTTTTTTCAGTTTTTGTAATCACAGATAGTTAGTAGAATTTGTTCATTGGGAAGCTGTTCCTATTGGATCTTTGTTAAGCACGTTGTTATATTACCTCGTAATGAGGTCTGTTTCTTGATGTAGGGAGCACGGTAACGGTTCTTTCGCGATTATCGTGACGCTTTCTTTTTTTTCTAGGCAACGGTACACACTCGACGCGTCGCGCTCTCAATTATTTTCGCCCGTCTCGTTTCGCTTGGCGGACGCTCATTGGGCCACTTATGGGTGGCATTGTACAATTTCTTGGGTTCTTATTGCGTCATAGTGCATACTGGGTGGGACGTTGCAATTGCAACAGGACATTCCTTCTATGTCCTTTCGAGATCCACGAAAAATCCTCTAGAAAATTACTATAAACCCACACTTCCGTAAAATCACCCTGAGGAATACCAAAACGAATAAAAAATAATTCCTCTTAGCCTGTGGACTTCGGACACGGTTTTCTCCGAAACCGAAGTACATATGTAGCTCGTAAACGAAATCTAACTGTGTCAAGTTTCAAAGGGCAACGGGGTACGGGAGGGGCGGGTCTCGGAGAGGGGAGGGGGTAGACAGGGCGTGGACAATGGTCCCCGGAACGGTTCCCCCCTTTGTTTTTCCGCTGGCGGTCGCGTTATCGCGGGACCAATTGCATAATGAGCGGGAAACGAAATCGGAGACCGGTTCGAAATGCCTGCGCCGCGCCGGCCCGATAACGGTATCAGCGGAGCGCTGCGGCGCGGCGCGGCGCGGCGCGGCGCGGCGTTACGTGAGCGCTGACCGCAATCGTAACACGCATGGCCGACGCGGTATCGAGTGGCTGGCATTGTGCACGTGCCTTTATGTGTACTGTACTTAAAGTTCGACGTACTCTCCGGCAACTATTTCAGGCCCGCCGCACCGCGTCTTCTATCCCCGCATTTTTGGAGCGCTACCGCTTCTTACCATCGTCCCTTCGTTCCCTCGAGCACGCACGCGGATGCCGACGAAAAATTTCAAACTCTGTGGACTCTGGTATGTGACGGAGTTCATAGTGATTTTGCTGAATCTTGATTAGCGCCGGACAGTCGCGTTTTATTGGCGCTAAACGCTTTCGAGCACTAAACCGACTGCGAGTCGCATGCGTTGCGTCATAAAAATGACTAAGTTGTATTTATGCAGATTTCGCACGGTTCTTATTCAAATTTATTCAGTCGGTTTGGATGAACGGATTTTCATAGTTTCAATAATTGTCGAATACCTATATGAAACCATTCAGACATAACGGGAGAGAAACAAGGAGGAAGAAGTAACTGCATGTGTAATTTTCTAACGATTCAATAATTAATCGATTCTCAAATTGGCGAAATAAGATCGTCACTTGTAATACACTCTAACCCATTTCGAAACTGTACAACATTAGAAGAACACGTGCTTAATATTATTAAGTGTCCGCTACAAGAACCAATCTATTAAAGTCCGAAGAGGTTCGCCGTAGATAAGCGTGTCTGAATGAAAGGAATCCGAAACAGATTGCGCAACAGCGTGCTCGTGTCTTCGAGTCTGATACAGCGGATCTCGTGATCGCTGTATTCGCGTGGTCTTCGAGGAGTCGTGGGCTAAATGTTTTGCAGAGATAACATTCCCGGATCGCTTCCTAACAATCAAGGGACTCGCAGAATTGCTTCTCTCAGCGGGAAAGCGGAAAGTCCTTGGTGTCCAGTTGACTCTGCGGGTATCTTAGCTACCTCTGCTTCCCAAGCTGGTTTTTCTTTTCTCTTTTCCCTTTCTTGCCGTTAATTCTTGCCCAAAACTATGCACAGTCTTCCGCTGTTCCCAGGAGGCTCGGCTACCTGAGGCAACCAGTTCTTCGAAAGAAGTAGCCTAAAATATCCTCTATCGCAACCAGTATCGGCCTTGGTCAGCTCCCGAATTTCGGACTAGCCCAGATTCTACCTTATTTATACAAGCATTTGTTACGAAGATAACGCGAAGAATGCTTTCGAGACTGTTCACTTGTTGCACGGCGGCTATAACACACGAGGAATTTGGTAACGCACGGTCGCGGTCGGT
The DNA here is from genome assembly GCA_916610255.1 of Lasioglossum lativentre. NCBI lineage: Eukaryota > Metazoa > Arthropoda > Insecta > Hymenoptera > Halictidae > Lasioglossum > Lasioglossum lativentre. The sequence continues at coordinate 17,609,936 of OU744359.1, read as the reverse complement.
TTCAAGCTAATGGGACGGATAACGGTCTTGTCCTTACGCCGCTGATAAGAGTCATGGGCGGGGGCAAACGTTGTAAAATAGAAACACTGGACGACGATGACAGTGGGGCGAGGAGCGTTCCATACATAATTGTTGGTGCGCACACGGACGTGCCCCGGTGCGTGCTTTTGTCGTTACATAATCGTGCGTCATACGGCCGAGTTGATACAATTTGGAGAGCCAGCCGAAGAAAAAGACGCGGTCACGCGAGACCGATGCTTGCCTCGAGATTCGAGACTCTAGGGTCGATAACGCGGTTAACCCTTGCAACTCGCGCGTCCTCCGAGCCTCGAACGTACGCGGAGCAATCCAGATCCTTCTGCGAGCCCGCAGCAACCTCTGAACCTGGTCAATTTTTCTGCAAATTGACTCGCTCGAACATTTATTTGAAAAGCATCGTTTGTTTCAGTTAGAGGAGTTGAGACTCGCTGTAGAAGCAGGCGCCATGCCAGGAGTCGTGTTTCTCAGATAATGTTTTTATTTAACGATCGTAACGTCTATTTGCAACCGATACATTCGGTTAGACTCGTAATATTTTTTTGCCTAAAGGACTCCGGTACCCTAGGGTACGCAGCTTTTTCAACTCTTTGAAAATATAAGACGTTCGCTATCGTCGTCACACGCAACCGTGGCCTTGTACTTTGCGTCCATAAAGTCGTATATTATGCACCTTGTTAACAGAAGCCATAACACATTGCGTAATATTCGAGGAACTAAAATTTTCTCATACTTTGTATGCGACTGCATTCAATATGTTACTGAAGATATTATTACGGTGAACGTGTTAATTTCGGTATTTCGTTTTAATGCTAATCGCTTAGTGTTCCCCTCCGTGCGGGGATGCAGGTATCTCTGTATTTGCAGTTGTGGACCCCTACAGAGCGCGCCAAATTCAATCGGACCACCCCAAAGAACAACAAATACTTAAATTTCTGCCTCAGTTTCGACAATAAAATTCACAGTAAAAGTATCCCAGTGATCCTCGGATCTGGAAAATCGTTTTCCCTGCGTTTCGACTTGAAGAACCGGTCGGTGAGTGTATCCCTTGCGCGGTTAGGCTTGCGTATCTCGCTAATGGGATCAACTTGTTGACTCACGCTGGTCTTTTTGCGGCAGTTGCACCGCGGCCAGATGTCGGATTAATATCGAATGCGGCGATGATTTGCGATCCGTCGCGTCTCGACCCCGCCTTCGTCGAAAAGTAATACGGCGGGTCCGACGCCGTTGAAATATCGCGCGAATAAATTTCTACGAAACCGCGACGCGCGGCGTCGTTCATTGCATTCCCCGAAACGCCTGGCGTCGGAGGAAAAACAAATGCCGGGCTGGCGTCGGGTCAACGAGGAATCGCCGCGGGATTTACAGTGCCGCACCGTCTATCGAGATTATTAGGGGAACAAAGACGGCGTGAGCCATCTAAACGTCTCGTAAATTAACGTAATTGCCCGCGATCGTTTATATTTTCCTTTAAGCAACTACCCTCGGTCGCGATCCTGTCCGTTTCTCCGTCGAAAAAGATACAAGCTAACAATCGCGTATGTTACAAGCTCCATGTTGTCTAATTTGGTATCTGCAAGATTCAAAACACATTCTGATCTATTTACCATAATTTAGGATAACGTAATGCATTGCATTATTGCATCGTTATAGCATCGTCCGATAAGTGGTATTAATGTTTATACAAGTTCCCGGGCATAATCGGTGTAAACAAATTCCCGGCACTTAAGGGTGACGTGTTGTTAACCGCGATGTTGTTAACATTATATCGTGCTCCTCCTCCGTTTACTTCGATTGCATAATTGCATAATTAAGCTGCGGTTGCATAAATCAACTGTTGCGCGGATCGAAGGGGAAGGGTTACGGTCGCTCATATGACTCATACAGTGTGTCGTGTTAGATATGACCGGTAAAATTTTATCCTTCGCGGAAAAAATGTCCACGTGCTGCCAGTTCCGGGTGAGAAGAGAGAGCACCAGAAGAAAAAATTGAAAAAGAAGCGATCGAAAGGCGAGCGGCCACGTGCTCGGTCGACGCCATTGCGTAACCCCTGCGCCACGTGCACGCGTGACTACGAAACCCGTGTCACCGGCTCGCATAATCTTTTTCCCCGGAATTAGTCAGCTACACTGTTGACGCACACCGTGGCGTATTGCACGTTGCGGCAAAACACACCACGTCGCGAAATTAGAGCATTATTGACGCACCATTTATTGATAATTAATCCAAAGTAATTTGTTTTAATGGTTTCTGAAGTCTTTGACGCCTTTAAATTAAAAAAAAAAAGATGTCCAAGTATTTTTCGATATCATACTACATAATTAGAAATAGGTACTCTTCGTACGCCACAAGAAGTCTCCTGGCAGAAATTCGAAAAGAATGCGGCAACAAGCCGTCCGATTGGGTCATTCCACACGAACTTTCGGTTCTAGCCGAATTACCTATTAGCTAAAGTGTGTGACGTCAAAGCCAAAACCTATAACCATTGGCTGCGAGCGAGGACCCCCTTTGCCCCTGTGCCGTCTCGAGGGACTTCTTGTGGCGTACGAAGAGTACACATCTTCAATAACAAAGATAAACATAATGTCGGCAATTGAGTTGCAAGCGATATCATCTGGAGCGTCGATTAATCACAGAAATTTTGAGATTCGCACCGCAGAAACGGCTAAAGGAGGAGCAAACTAACACGTGTCCTCAAGTTCTTACTTTCCCGCCTAATTGATCGCGTTCTATTTTTAAGCGGCGCTATCAGTTTGTGTTTTTTCAAGCGATTATCGCGCTAGATCACGACGACCTCTGGACACGCGTGTAACAAGTGCGTGTGTACGTGTGCGACGCTTAAAAATAGAAAACGGAAAAACAGCTTGGGAAAACGAGAAACGGAAAAACAGATACACAGGATGTTATGCAATTGCGCCATAGAATCATTCATCGAGGTGGTTCGGCCGAGTCATCGCAGGTATTAATAACCACGGAAAGTCGAGCATAGTCACGGATTTTCCGACGAATAATCGACCGCTACGACCGCTCGCTAAATTTACGAGCTAAGTAATCGGTGTAGAAACGCGAGAAAATTCGTTGCCTAATCGTTCGCGCTCCAATGACGCTGATACGCAGAGGTGCGTGCGCGTCTTACGCACTAATTTGAATTGTTTCTACCCCTAAAATATTGTATAATATATTATTTAAAGACAACGTGAACAATATCAATATATGTACGACATTAAGGTTCGGCAGAATAATCCTGGAAAACAAGGGGTAGCTTCTACCCCAGTAAAATGGTGTTACGAAATGTTGCGTCGCATGTTGACCGCAGCAAAGTTTGAAAAGCCAATCGCGGGCTGGCTCGTTAACGTAAGGAGAGCGACGGGTACCCTCGTCCGCGAGGAGTGTTGTCATTTAAATTGCGTCACGAGTCAGTGGGCTAGTGTCACGTTGCGCAACCGAGCGACGCGAGCCCCCCCGGTACACGTGACGCACGCGGATCGATCTAATTGCGATTTATAATTCAAGAATCAAGCCGCGTCGCGGATTCTCTCTGTCCCTCTCCGCGTGAGAAAGCGGGAGAGCGTTTATTTTCGCCGGCACGCGAGCGGATAACGCGTGTTTGCGACACTGCGCGTCGGGAACGCGAAACGTGATTTCTCGGTCCCGGAACACGTGCGCGGCGCCGATCTACGTCACCGCGGTCTCGGATCGCGCATGCGTCTTCGACCGACGTGCGCTTTACCGGTCGGGATCGTTCGAATCCTAACGGTCGCGGTCGCGGTCGCCGAGATTCGAAATGATTGCGCGCAAAATGATATGATTAGCCGTGATTATGCATGTCGACGATTGCTCGTAAATGGTGCTACGAGCAAAAAAATGAACGTAAAATATTGTTTTCAAGTTAGCTTTGACCGAGGCATGGTGGGGGATAATTTGTTTACCCGCTTTACATTGCGTCATGCGGTTCGCTGTCGGGTTATAACATACGCTGTTACAACATTTCGTGCATGAACTAGCATGGAAATTGTTATCGCATTTCTACGACTTGTGTAGATTAAGTAATGAATGTTAATGCCCATGTTTCATTCATACAACCCTCTAGACTCTATGCAATCGTATCGGCGTTATTAAGAGATAATATGGAGGAAACGAGGTAGTTAATGATCTTATTTGAAAATACATAGAAATAGATTGAATAATAAATTCACAATTACATAAAAAATAACACTAAGGCGCACTAAGAATAGCAGTGACTCCCCAGGCTATACTTTGTCTTGAATATTTTCTAACTGTCGTTTTCCAATTATCGATATCCTCAAATATCAAATTTTCTAGAGAATAACTATCGGTTGGTTTAGGGTATCCTCTATCACAAAAGTTAACCTCGACTCAAGAGGTAACCAGCTATAACCAAATTTTAATTAAGTCACAGTGAAAAGTATGTGAATGACTTTGAAGTTTTGAAGACGTAGGTATGCTGGTATGCGTTCGAAGATAGGTGTAGTGATAATCGAGTCGTTGCCGAGTCATTGTTGCTGCAGTGCAATTATTGTTCCGTGGAAGTAAGATTGTACCAGGAACGAATATGAAGGGGAGAGGTGTTCGACGCAACGCATGCCGGTCGCCGCGCGCCGCGCCGCGCCGGCCGGATCAATTCCAACGCTTGCCCAATGCTACGTAATTATTTGGTGTGTGCGTGACGCGCGCGCCAAGGGTCCGCTATTATTATCTCCATGGAGAAATATCGACCCCGAGACACGACACGAAACGAAACGAAACGAAAGCCCCGCTCACACCGACGCGACGTCGTCGTAAACTGCTTTGTAAACTTTTCGCGACGCGCATTTGCGCCCGCGCCGATAAGATCTTCGCGCGGTTTGCGCAACGCAGAAACAACTAGCCTAGTAAGCCTAGTGGATTATTTCGACACGTTCGTTTTCGCGCGCGCGAGTTTATAATTACCGTTTCACGGTGCGCCCATTCTTATCGACCGCGTTCGAGGAAACCACGCGGCCGACCCGCCGCGCTGTTAACGTTGCAAAATTATGCGCTCGATAATTTTCCGGCGCGGACTCGCCTCCTCGACGTCCATTACTCGCTCGCTAACGAATCGCTTCTGCCGTTTACGATGGACCGTAAAGCCTTTCCGGAGTTCCCCAGAGCGCGTTGCTCCTGATAAATTTCGCGTTTCACGGGAACAGGGCCGACAACCTCTTCCCGCGATGCGTTCCTGGTACTCTCCGCGTGCACGCGTGTTATTCACCGTACACGAACGAACAACACGATCTACACGCGAGACGGTTAAATATGACTCAACCGGTAACCGAACTGTCGGTTCCTTGAACTAGGCGAATTTCCAAATAATTTCCTAATTAATTTCCTAAGGGACTGAGAAAATAGTAAAGCAAACACAGCTACAGCATCGATAGGATAATTCTCCTCCGTGTTCCTCGAAACAAGTTTACAGTCATAACAGCTGTTCACCCGACTCCCATTATTGCCTCAGACTTGCAACATAGTACGAGAATGGACAACTACCTATTACGACTATGTTTCAAACAGGTTATAACCGACAAATTGCCTAACGCGATTTGTGTTTATTGTGTTTAAAAGTTCGGATGGAATTTCTGGTGATATTCAAATGGGAGTCGCGCGATGTGACACGGTTGTTGGCACCAGCGTGGATATTTCATCACAATAGATATTTCACGTGGGCGACGTGTTCTCTGCTCTGGGAAAAATCATCGGATCGATAGAACTCGGTGCAAGCCGCGACATGAGTCACGCGAGCCTTGTATACGTAATCCGCGACTGAAATTCCAGGTGATTGCTCAATTTCGAGAGCGGGATTCGTGTCCTGATCGCACACCTCGCGGCGGTGTAATGAATCAGGCGCCCATTAGCCGGAATCGAAACGCTGCACAGAGGTCTCCCCTCTAGGTAATTTTTCTTGCGTCGAAGACACAATTAGCGGAATTCGTAACATCGTTCAAAGCTCAATATTATTCGAACTTTTTATTAGTCTCTTCCGTTCCAATAATTGTACCAAGCGATAGACTCTCATTTTCCGATCTCAACAGCTTACCTATCGACAGATAAATCATTCAAGACATTTTAATGAGCTACTCAATAGTCATGTTCGTTTGAAAATCAACAAATTATCTAACCACCTCAGACTATTTACCTTATAGTTGTTTTAAATATAGCACTGTCTATTAACAGGCTTTTTGTAGACACAACATTTGCTCTTTGGTATCGAATAACACAAAATTAGAAACCCTGTTCCCTTCGTGTCCCGGAAGTCGTAAAGGTGCACCGTATGTGCGATACGAATCTGCGCTTCCGGTTTGGCACGTCAGAGCGCCCTCTAGCGATCCGAATCGTAATTTCGTTTACGATTACGAAATATGAACCTACCGGTTAGTGTCCGCTGGTCGCTGGAGAATCGTGTATCGATAGCGATTACGGTTCGCGGAAACGTGGAGTGGAACCGTTTCCGACTAGACGGTGACGCACGGTTTCTCGCTGGGGATAAATTAAGGTACAAAATACATAATCGATAGCGGGGAAGGACACGAGGCAGCCTCGGCCGATCGTAAAACTGCGAGTCGCGCGAGGCCGTGGCGACACGTTGCCTAGCTCGGAGCAGAGATACGTGATTAGAAGAGATTCACGTACGTTGATACATTTGCCGGGGACGGCTTCCGCGATATAAACGGCTCTGACATTCGCGCAACGTCTAACAGCGCGCAGCACGTGGACGGCTGCGGCGCATGCGCACACAATGCAGCTCGACTCTTACGTAACACTCGGTCCGCGTGCTTCAACGGTTAATACACGAGCTTGTTCTTTCGGCTTCTCTCTCTCTCCCCCTCCCCCCCTCTCTCTCTCTCTCTCGCTCTCTCGCTCTCTCGCTCTCTCGCTCACGAAGTTCGCCTAGCGTGTTCAGGTTCGATACCCTTGTTACTCGCCACGTATTTGTTACAGACGGTAACAACTGGTAACAACCGACAATTCGAAATAAATCGCCTTCTTTCGAGTTTGAATTTGAACCTGGTTTCCCGCCGCGCCAACAGGTGGCTCTATTCCAATTTGAATTTTATCGTAGTTTGTAGTTTATTCTGAGAATGGATTATTAAACCGACTTTCTTGGGATTTTGTGTATCACGCGATTATTGTTAGGATCGCGTGTTTTTTCTAGGTAAGCAATGTAAGTGTAGCGAGGTATTATGGCAGGGTGACAAATTCGAAAATATAAGTTCGCTTTTAGAGGATTCATCGAAGACTGACCGGAAACGTGAATAATTGGGAAAAACATGCAATAGTCGTGTATTTATAGACACGATGGGGAACGTGAGCAACAGATTCTGATTCTGCGACATCAACCACTAAATATACACTTTGAAGAGTTTCGCGCCATCTTGGGTGTCCTACCTCGAGTTATTGCACCAGTCATCGTGCTTATAGTGAAACTAGCTTGTTGTATACGTAAACAATAACAAAATAAATTAGTAAAACAATTTATTTCCCAATTGTTCTATACAAGTTAGTAAAGTTGTACATGGGAATATAATTGAATTATCCCAAAGGGTTAAAAACATTTTCCTTTAGATTTGAATATTTACATCAAATTTAGAATGCTTTGTCTGTTGTATACGTAAACAATAACAAAATAAATTAGTAAAAACAATTTATTTCCCAATTGTTCTATACAAGTTAGTAAAGTTGTACATGGGAATATAATTGAATTATCCCAAAGGGTTAAAAACATTTTCCTTTAGATTTGAACATTTACATCAATTTTAGAATGCTTTGTCTGTAGTTCCCATGCTTAGAAATGGGTATAGCTGATTGTTTGGCGGAAATAGAAGGAGTCGGGTAACAAAACGTTCCGATAAATCGATTCGTTTGCAACCGTTCGCAGAAAGGGGAACGTGCATCGTGTTTCGTTGCAACGTGTTATGCGTGCCGGTCGTTTCTTCGTCGGGGAAGGCTGAAATAAAGATATATTTTCCTGATGCGGTACGCGAACGGCAGATAGCGACGACATAGCACGTGTCACGTTTTTCCGTGGACGCACGTGCTCCCTTGTGCAACCAGCCGCCCCTCCGGTTGCAACCAGCGCTCGGAATTAGCGTTCACACGTTCTCGCTCTTCTTTTTTTCTGTGGATGTCTACGCAGCGGCAAATTATTTTCCAATTATCCCGTTCGCGTCTAGATCCGGATACAAATCGTCACGGTGTTCCGCTCGCGTCGGACAAGGCACGTGCTGCTGCGCGTTTCTTCCCGATTCTTCCGCTTGTAAATCGTAACAAAGTTGCTAAATCCGGCGTTATCGCTGCCGAGAATTATCACTCCCAATTAACACGTAACGAGCGCATAACGTATCTGCGGAAACTGTTGCACAGCCGCTTACATAATTGCGCAGCGCGCATTCGCGTTCATCATTTTTACACCACCGATATCTCGTTGCCAGCGTGTCTTCATCGAGATACGATCTGTCGAAAGACTATCCGTCTTCCGCGACAATGCATCGGTTTCGCCGCGTACGTTTACCTCGCACCTTCGCAACGTTTATCCCGCAAGTTTCGTTCCGTCAGGGTATTTTTCCACGCTCCTGTGGTCATATCGATTGCGCCATCCAGCAAAACAACCGATTAAATTACCATTCATTTTCCTGCATGCAATTTAGTGCATAATTTTGTTTTGAACGATACCGGGGAAAATAAGTAGCACAATGTAGCACGAGCTAGCCTCAAAGGCCAAGCCCCGCGGCTAGTAAGAAAGAATATGGTGGGATCAAAGGACGAAAGAGCGGAGCAGCTTGTCTTAATATGTAGTTGCTCAAACAGTTACCCGCTCCGACAGAGGAGTTTATTCGACGATGTCCGCTAACGTTTCGTACTGGCAACGGTCGCTGGGTTCGCTGACACCCTCGGCCTTGAGTGGCGCGACCTTACCCAAGGCTATTTTGCGACTTCTCTTGCTGTTGCGAGGACTGCCAGTATTGTTGGCAGTGCGGGCACGTCTTTCGATCCCTCGGAATGCTTCACCTTTGGCCATGGGTGCCACTCTCGGGCATAACGGTTACGAAAGCTAACGAGACCTGTCCTCTCATCCTCCGTCTGCTTCTCTGCTAGACTCTTCTGTCGAGTAATTTCAAGCATGGCACTATTCCCACATGTGATATCTTGAACTTAACGCATTGAAAGCAGGGATCACTGGATACTCTCGGTCAGCACTCTCAAATCACTTGACCGTGGCCCTCAACACTATCGAGACCAACTCGCGAGAGTTTTACTCTCGAATGGACTGCTAGCTTTAGATGATTTCAGTTTGGCCGATTTAGATCGATTTAGATGAATTTGTCGCTGCGCTGTGATGCCGGTCACGCAAAGAATCGTTTCGAAAAGGATTAGAGTTAGCAATTAGAGTGCAAACATCGTTCGGTCACGTTCCGCCGTCCGCACGCAAGGAGGACAATTAGCCCGATGAATGAACCATCATTCTAGGAATGTCCAATTAACGTTGTTTGACGTCCTGCGCCAGGTATGACGCACGGTTTTCATAATGATGCGTCACCGGCGGATTATCAGCGCACGGTGGCTTTGATTACAGTTCAGAGAGATGGGCGCATGTTATAATTGTTGCACGTCGCGTCATGGCCGCGGAATGATTGCATTGACTCAGCGAACGAGTCCTAGTCCTCGAGCGATTCGAATTCAGAAAGGCAAGTGACGAGCGGTCGATGCGGATCGCGGATTGTAATTTGAGAGAGAGTGAGAGAGAGAGAGAGAGAGAGAGAGAGAGAGAGAGAGAGAGAGAGAGAGAGAGAGAGAGAGAGAGAGAGAGCCAGCTGCGTAATCGTAGGAAAAAATGTCGGTCGAGGAGGTCATCCGGGAGTCTGTCTTTTCTTCCTGATTCCATGTCGGTCGGCCTTCTTTCGTAATGGTCCGTCACCGGACCGGACTGTACGAATACTGCGTTTGTACCGCGAGCAAGTTCCCTAGATATCATTCGATAGGGCCCGCAAAGAAAATCCTGTGTGGCAACTTTCAAGTCGCTATCACTACCACTAGGGCGAGTAACGTCCTGATGTGCAGTGTCCCAAAAATATCGACTCATAGTGGAAATTGAGACAGCTTTGGTTGGTTAGTTAAGCCCGAGATCTAGAGTGCATTCCCTCGGCGGAGCATGTCGCCAAGATCTCATCGTGGTCGTCATCCTAATCGTTTGGCACACTGCTCGGCGCGGCTCGGCGCGGCTCGGCGCGGCCGGTCACCGCCGTTAATAAACTTGTCTCGGGGATTGTTCCCCGACACGCGAGCCGACGCGAAAATATACGATCGGCCATTAATTGCGCGGGGTGGGGGCGGGGGATGGGGATCGTGAGCGGTTCAATAACGTTTAATCGCCACGAAAATGGTTTGCGCCACCGTTACTAACGTGTTCCCCGTTTCTCGTATGCTTGCAGATGTACTAAGAAGACAAATTATGGTGGCAGAATTTGTCACCCGTCAGAGTGGATCACCTATCAACGGTGAGACCGCATGTCTGAACGGCAACATGCCGGCCACCCACACGATGGCGCACGCCGGACACGGTGCCCACGGCGGTCACGACGCCCACGGACCGTTGCCGCCGTTGACGCACCCGGCGCATCACGCTGGCTCGATGCAGCAGCAACACCAGCATCCGCAGCAACAGCAGCCACTTCCGCAGCAGCCGCAGCACCACCACCACCATCAACAGCAGCAGCAGCAGCAGCAGCAGCAACAGCAGCAACAGCAGCAGCAGACGGCCCAGCAACAGCAGCAGCAACAGCAGCAGCTGCAGCACCATCACGACGCCCAACAGGTGATACATCCCGAAACTTTCCCCCCGAACTTCGACATCAGAAAAGAGCTATTTTCTCAGCGCAAGCAAAGGGAGTTCATTCCGGACAACAAGAAGGACGACAGCTACTGGGACCGCAGGCGGCGTAACAACGAGGCGGCGAAGCGGTCCCGCGAGAAGCGGCGTTTCAACGACATGGTCCTAGAGCAGCGTGTCATGGAGCTCAGCAAGGAGAATCATATCCTGAAGGCGCAGCTCGAGGCGATCAGAGACAAATTCGGCATCTGCGGCGAGTCGGTGATCAGCACGGAACACGTACTGGCAGCATTGCCCGCGGAGCCACCCATCAGCGTGAAGAGAGCGAAGCTGCCGGCGTCGGCGGCGCTTCTTTACGCGAGGACACCGAGCCCGGTGCACACGTCGGTGATCCATCAACCGGTCAGCGGGGCCAGATCACCAAGGTCCCCGGCACAGTTATACGTGCCGGAGACGACAGCGTACCCCGAGTCGGACAGTTTCCAGTACGCCTATCCGCACCCGGCGATGCACCTGGACACGACGAGCGCGCTTAACCTGTCGCGCGGTAGGCGAGCACAGTCGCCTTTCGAGCTTTCATCCGGAAGCGGAGACGAGGGTCCGCAACTGGTGGTCAGCTCGCAGAACCCAGCAGCTAACAACAGCCTGCCCCACAAACTGAGGCACAAGTCACGTATTGGGGACAAGGACGCAGCCAGCGCGCTCCTCGCGCTTCAAGGTATCAAACAGGAACCTGGACCAAGGGCGTCTCCACCCTGGGACAACGAAGGGTCCAGCGACGAACGCGATTCCGGTATCTCCTTAGGCGCGGAATGGACCGGCCCCACGGTCTCCGCCGTTCCCGAGAGCGAGAGAGAGGTCAAGTCCAGGCTGGACCGTCTAGCATCCGAGGTAGCCTCCCTCCAGTCGATACTTCGTCTTGGAAAGGCGCCGGGAGATAGTCTGGTGCCGGCTCACCACTCGCTGCCTGCGAACGCTACCGTCAGCGGGCCGTGAGACCAGACAGCCAGTCCTCTGCTTCGCTATAGAGTGGACCAGCGAAGAACCACTTTTATCAATCGCGGCCATCTTTGTGATCTTCGAACCGATCCAAAGAACCTCGAGCCACGGTCGACGCGACGCCAACGCCGACACAGACGGCCACGATGACGACGACGACGACGACGACGACGACGACGACGACGACGACGACGACGACGACGACGATCCCTGGGCCGATCACTGGAGAGACCAGGAAGACTTCCGGCGACGATGATCGCGCGAGATCGTTGTTGCGAGCTAGTTGGTAGCAGCAGGGTGCGCAGCAGTTCGGACGTTCGGAGACAGCAAGACTGCTCGATCGACTTTGCAGTATTGGACCCGCGCGCACCTTGGCCATCGACCAATGTCGCGCGCACCAGCAGAACCGTTTTTCTTATCGATTGGATAAGCTAGATCAGTCAGATAAGTTAGGTAAGGTAGATAGGTGCCGGACACCTGGCCCGGGTGTCTGTTACGCTCGCGATTAGGCGGCTCGGTCCCGCGATGCTGCCTTTCTTTCGAACAACAGAAGAAGAATCGATCGAGTCCAGGACGGAGCCGCCTAATCGTCGACACGCGATGGGGATCGGTCGAGTCAAGTGCGTCACAAGCCAAAACACGGGTGTCCCCCCACTGTCCACTGTCTCTACCGTGACGATGATCTAGGTGATAAGATTGCGTCTAGGGTGTAAGTAACTTAACGATGTAAGACTTTCTTAGATTATTTCGTTGAATGCTATTTTCATGATTACCGTTGATTCGAGCGAAATCGATCGTACGCCAGACCTGCGATTCGTGTAAACGCAACCGTTGTCTCGGGATCGGCTCGACGCCACCGTCGACTCGAAGATCTTCGGACGATCCACGCTAATTTAATTTCCCCCTGGGAACCGTGACGAGAGAAGGGATAGAGAGATATGTCGGACGAGAACGGATGACTTCGAAGATCTTCGGGTGAGCGAGCTCGCGTCGGGCTTTTCCACAGAGGACCCTCCAATTGGTCATCGCGCAACCGGCTAATTTCACTACCGCCAGTTGATCCTTAAAGATTTAATTCCTGCAGGCGCAAAGCAATAAGCCCATCCCCCTCGATCCTTATTGCTCGGCAACTTTTTTTTTTTATTCCTCGCGCGGCACGCCTTTTCCTATTCTTTGAGCTGAGAGTTCAGCGGAGCCGAGCGTTTGTGATAGTCGCGTCGAAGCTGATCTTGTAAATAGCGTACCCTCGGACCTCCTTCCTCCTCGTCGCTGAACCTTTCGTTTCTATCTTCCTTCTACCTTTTGTTTTTATACTTTTACTACTATAACGTGACTGCGTAGTGTACATATGTATCTAGAAGCGAGGAGGATGCGTGTATGTATGCGCGCGTGTGCGTGCTTGTGTGTGTGTGCGTGCGTGCGTGCATGTGTGCGTGTGAACACAGCTCGTCGGTCCCTCGAGATTCTGGCGTACCGGGATGGGGCAGCGATCATTCAGAAATTTGGTTCTTTTCTTTTTTTCGTTTTAGTTTCTATCTCGAGAGACCGTCCAAGAGAAACGTGCAGCATCCAAGTATTAAGCAAGTCTATGGGTGTTATTTACTATACATAGTGCACATATGCCAGAAAATATACATATGTATAAATATACGTATATGTACGCGTACACATACATATATATATATTTTCAAATTAATGTATTTTTCGATATCGTGTGTGTGGGGGCGCGCGCGCGCGCGCGCGCGTGTGTGTGTGTGTGTGTGTGGGTGTGCGAGTGCGAGTGTATGCGAGCGAGGCGATCGAACGATCTCCGTGTTTGCGCGGGAACGTTTCAGTGTCATACGAGAGAGAGAAAGAGAACTCGATCGAGGAACCGGAAACCAGTTGGAAAGGAGAGAGCAATCTTGATCGTCGCAGCGAGCCAACAGGAAGGAACGCCCTTTCTTTTTCTAAGCGTTCAATGGACGAACGCGTCGATCGATCGTGTCCGAGAGGCGAACGACAGAACCAAAGCGACGAGCCGCTCCGATCCGTGGCGGCGTTGTTGTGATTTAACGCGCGTTGTTATATATTTATAAGGTCGAGAGAAGGGAAAGCCGGATGTCGTTTCGATCTGCGCGCTCGACAACGTCCCCCCGTAAGTGTGATAAGCCGACTTAGGCTATCTCTGAGAGCCTGGCGCGGCGCTCGAGCTCGTGCCAACATGGCGGGCCCTCGAAACCGCATCCAAAACGCATTACTTCTGCAAAAAGACTGTTTACACTCGTAAAAATTACCACAAAATAATCAGAAGACTTCAATTTGCTACTCGACTAACTTTCACTCTCACGAATCATCAGCATATCGTCAAACTCATTCATTTTCGAGCGTTTTCAACGCGCGGCGTAAGCGATCCAACATGGCGGACACTTGAAACCGCGTCTAACGCGTATTATTTTCTATTATTTCTGCAAATAAAATGTTTAACCTCGCAACAATTACCAGAAAATGATCAGAAGACTTCCGTTTCTAGCTCAACTACCTTCCATTCGCTCGAATCATCAGCATATCGTCAATTTCATTAATTTTCGAGCGACTTCAACGCGCGGCGAGAGCGCAACCGCCAGGCTCCAAGTGTTAACCGAACGCCGCTCTATATGTAAAGCGTTATACTTTTATTTATTATTGTTAATCGCCTACTAGGGGCCACCGGAAACAATGTCTTCGATTGCAAACAACGGAGACACTGCTTCCCGCTGGTTCCGCTACTATGTCACGGGAAACAACTGTGCGAACGACAAACGATCGGGACCCGAGCAAAAATGATTCAACGTTCACTACCTTTTCTCGTAGCGTTTTATAATGATTGAATGGATCCAGGAGAATTCGTGGGGACACACACGCGTTCATCCGATCGAGGTATCTTGAAGACACATCACAAGACTGTTTTTTTTTTTTAAATCGGCGTTCTTCGCGAAAGGATCTCGTCCGTGTTTATTGTCTGTCTCATCCGAGCCCTTATTCCCTTCTTCCCCCTCTTTCCCCCGCTCGTATTTTTTACGTTACACCCCGCGCGTGAATTTTCTATATTTTATACGGCATGTTTATATTATTATTATTATTATTATTATTATTATTATTATTACCGCATGGAAACACTGTTCTGCGAACGACAGCCGAAAGCAAATGGATCGCGGCATGCTCAGAGTGAACGAGAATCATTATAAAAGGGATCACGGAACGCGTAGTGACGATGAAACGCGCGAGACGTCGAGACCCGTCGGCGCGTCGTTTCGAATCTTCTATTATTTTGTAAATGTACAGAAATACACGTCCAGTTAAAAGTTATCTTTCTCTTGGATCACTAACAAACCTCGCAACGATACTCTTCCGATCTAGCTCTATGTCGATCCGTTTTGCCGATGTAAGCTTCCGGAACGCTCGCACCCCTAACTTTTCGCGGATGATTTTTCCGCTGCCGAACGAAAACAATTTCAATTCCCGCGAATTGCGGTCTCATTGTTCCGCAGTTGATTCGCCGTGGCGCAACCACGAGTGCCTATAACGACGAAATTCGAGATGAAGGCCCCGAAGAAATCGAGGTTCGCCGTGTGGACAGCCTCGAAGGAACGAGGAAACCGTGTCCTCTTGTAAATAGCGTTTGAAGCCCTTCGACGTTTCCCCCGATCATTTTTGGCGACCACGGACCGACAACTTGTACATAAAACGATACTTTGCACCTTTGTCAGAGAGAGAGAGAGAGAGAGCGAGAGAACGAGAGAACGAGAGAGCGAGAGCGAGAGAGAGAGAGCGAGAGAACGAGAGAGCGAGAGCGAGAGCGAGAGAGAGAGAGAGAGAGAGAGAGAGAGAGAGAGAACCGCTCGTGTCGATAAACGGGGCGAGGATGTCGACGAAAAAGGCGCGTGAGAGCATCGGCCGGAGAAGGAACTTTTTTTGATACCCTTCGTTTGATCGTACCCCCCCCCCCCCCTGTTCTATTCATCTATCCCACTATTCCTTCGGTCATAGCTTCTTTCAAGGACATTACGAATACAGTTCCTAATACAACTTAATACGGCGCGGCGACTCAGGCCGTCGTGTCCACGATGAACATGATTCCAATCACGATCCTTCTCTCTCCGGCTGCATGGTGATATAAGTATTTAGATCTAAGGGACATATCCACAGCGTGTAGTGTACTTGTATATGAATACCGAAATAAATATTTTCAATGTTTTTGACAATAACCGACCATGTTACTTCATTGCTCCACCCCCTCGTCGTTTAGCGTTCCTAAATCAACATTTGACCTCTATCCAGTTACTCCTAGCAACTAATAAGGGAAGATCCCCAACCTAGAAATTCAACATATGTAGTGCACATGAAGCTAAGTATTACGCGATTTGTTTGCTACCGAAATTCACTTTAAACAGATGAAATCGACCCTTGAAAATTTCTTAATCAATTTTTCAATAATTTCTTTGTAAATATGGACCTCCGTGTTTAAAGCGTGTAAGTACTTCTTTTAGACATAGATAAATAACAGTTTCATTAATGAGCAGGCCCCACGGGTTAGATAGAATAACGCACCGGTATTTACGAAACCATATATTTCATACGAAAACAAAATATAAAGGTAAAAGTTATTGAGCGGTACCCAAAAGGGTAACCAGTGGGCTCGCAATGTCCATAAATATGCGTGTGATGGTAAACAGGCATCACGCATTAATACGAGAAAAAATATAAAAAATATATCGTGAAGATAGTTTGTACAATTACAAAGTATAACTGTCGATCGTGCAAGGGGTTTCGAAAAGTGTCAGAACGGAAGGAGCGTGGTCAGCACAGCCGACGAATCTACGATTGTCTCGGAGAAGACTTGATTTTTCGTTAGACACTTTTGAATCGTGAGGGAGAACGAAGAGACGATCGTTCGGCATCATTATATGCAACAAGTAAGCGGTATCGAGTGCAACAAAGTCGCTTCAACAATCGTACAATCTTCTTTTATATTTCATCTTTGTAAAACTATGCGCTCTCGTGGCGGATACTTCTTCAATAATTTTCAATATTGACAATTCCATGGGACACCTCTTCGGTCTTCCGTCTTAATTTTATTATTTTCGTTTCTTGCATTTAGTTCTGCCTCGACGTCTGCGAGAAGAGCTTGGCCGCGTGTCAGTCTTCTTCGAAGACCTGTGAGCACAGCGAGCATCAAGCATGATGCTTCCGTGTCTAATTAAAGCGGATTAGTTACCTGCGAGCCCTGTTCACCGACACAGAAGTGTGCTTCTTTAAGGTCAAGTGCTGTTGAACCAGTTCCGCTAATTTACCTTGTTGAGCGAGCATCGAAAGAAAGGTACAAATGAACTCGTCGTAACTGTGTGTTCTGCGACAATCGTCGATCTAAAAAAAACAGTATCATATACAATTCAGAGTCTAGTCCTTCAGAATCTAAGGCAATAAGATTTTTCTACATGAAATTACAGGATGTCAAAAATCAACAATTTTTTTCGTGTAAATTTACTGAATCGTTCAGTTTGCAAAGTAATTCTACCTTGTATTTATTCCTTTTGTCGTTCTCATCTTTCAAACTGGTCTCGCAAATGCTTATTTCGTGCTCCAAGTTTTTCAGCAACGCTAAAAGATCTTTCGGCGCGAACGTGTGAGGTTCAAACAATTCTGGATACTTCGAACATAATTTCGGATCGATTTTTTCAACCTTCTTCTCTTCGGTAACCGTGTCACCATTACTGGTCTTCACCCTAGCGTGAGGTATCCTAACTTCCCCGGATAAACAGACCTTTTTGTGCAGATGACCACTGTCGGAGACTAATCTCTTACCGTTTATGTTGATATTTCCCAGAGATCGACCTGAAAACATTTTTAATATGATCTGCAGGATGTCCCTTTGTTCAAGCTTGGAAATATACCCTTTATTAATTATTTAAAATGTATTGCAGCAAGCATGTACGTACTCAAACCCGCCTCGTGCTTCTCATCCCCAGCGACTCTAATCACGACGAACTTTTTGAAGTCTTTCGTGGACGTGGGGCTACTCTGGCCAGAATTCCATCCCCATGCTGTAAGTAAAAAAATTATTTTTTCGATTCTAAAATTTCATTGGGCTTCACCGTGACAAGACAAAAATACATAAATGCTGTAGGTCGACTAACTGTATCCGAGAGGTGTCGAAGAATATGTGGGGGAACGTGTGAAGAACAAATACATCAAGAAGACAGCCGAACTTCAGTCTACTGTAGAACCGTAGAAAGAACACTTTGAAATGACCGTAACGCTTTTTATATTCTATTCTCTTCTGATCGCAGTCGAATCATCGAAATGTCCTGAACCAAGAAAGCCCCATCCCACAAGTTGTACTGTGTTTTACAATTGTGTGAATTTGCCTGACGGTGGATACGTTTGGGTGCCAAGAAAATGTACGGATGGCTTGGTAAGACGATTTATCACTTACAGAATTATCTATAATTTTTAATTAATTGATTTGTTCTATTTCCAGGTGTTCCAACCGTACCTACGAATGTGCATTCTACCTGGTGATTCTTGGACGTGCGATCTGTCGACAGAGTCTGTTGTAACCAACAGGTACGATACACCGGAGTTAATTAATCCAAACGAAACCAGTTACATGGGATCTTCGGAGGATCCCTCGAATTTTTCCGAGCTCATTGACTCATCCTACGTTACCGAAGACATCGATGACTCGAATCATGAAATGGTGACGCCGTACCCGCTAATTCAGATCGAAGAATCACTGGGAAATCAACCACAGAAAATGATGAATAATCTATCGAATCCTTACAAAAAGGAGTACTTGATGTTAAATCGTTTAATGCAGCATTTGTCGATTCACAAGGAGATAACCATTCCTTTAGACCTCCTGGCGTCGTTATCTACGTCTCCAAAGGTTACAAGCAAGGCTCCAACTAAGCCAGAATTCTCTAAGGCCAGTCAGCAGAGTGTTTTAATGAGTTATTTCGTACATAATCGCATTCAACAGACTAATTTGGAAAATACCGCCACGGCTAGTGCAAAATCGCAAGATCCAGTTATGTATCCTGGAAAAAACGAAGAGAAATCAATGTCGAACACAAAATCGTTAAATGATACATTAGAAGGCCTGCTTAAAGATCCGGAGATCGAGAATAATTTAATTTTAATTTCATCTAACACCGGAAACAGGCAGTTCTTCACAGTTGAAACATACAAATCGCTCGGCTACCGCGTGGACCCTAAGTTCATTCAGGTAATTCCGTGTGTGGCAAATGTTCGTACGCCGAATGCAACCGATTGCGTTAAGTATTACATATGCAAACCGGAGATGGTATCCATAATCGAGCACTCGTGTCCACCTTTTACGGCGTTTAATAAGTACACCAGGGTTTGCGACAAAGAAAGTTACAGCAACTGCAAGGAGAACACTCCAGAGAAGAAGATTGAAGACAATGAAAACAAGCTCGAAATTAAAGCGCCAGAAAAAGTGTGTATAGAGCACGGGAAAACGAAAGACGTCACGTCCGACTCGCATTACTACGTTTGTGTCTCCACCTCGAATAACACTGACGATCTGAAATCCATACGAATGTCGTGTCCAAACAGTTTGATATTTTGCCAAAGTAAAAAGGTGTGTACAATCAGACGCCTCTGCAAGGGAACGTAAAGTACCTTGAGTCGGAGAATTAAACGCAGACCCAATCTCGGACGAGGTATCGGTGCTGGAGGAGCTGTGGGCCGGCGAAGTTTGAATTCGAAGCGGAGTTGCATAATCCAATGCACACATTACTACCTTTTCCATACCGCTGTAACATCGTAATACATTCTTTTCATTTACCCGTAATCCTGAGTAAATAAAATATTAAATCAATCTTTACTTTGATTCAGTCTTGCTGGAAGTTATGCCCGACCCCGATTCCTCAATGTCCCCTGCGCCGTCGCTTCTTTCAACAGTGATAGCCGGAACGGAGGATTCGTCGATCTCCGATTTATTTGGTAAAACATTATCATCGTCGGTTTTGCTCTTTTTCTCGTAATGTTTATCCGACTTATCGGAGTCGTTCGCGTTTTTCTCAGAGCCGTCTGGGTGGCTCAACTTAACAAGCTGTTGTAATGCCTCTAGCACTATTTGTTTATTAGTCTTTAACATAGTTAGTTTATGAGATATAGCCAGCCGCCGGTCAGGGACAACAGCCATTAGATTAAATCTTATGTCCTGTAATTGCTCCCCTCTCGCCATCCCTAAGCGATCGGTTATCACACGTCTAAATTGTTCAGTCCACTCTTCATGCTCTTTCCACGGACCATGATCCATGGGGTACGGTTTCAAGCCGTCCAGCTCGAACAGCCTGCCATTGATCGGTACATAACTGACAAAGTGGAAAGCTTCCCCAGTGAATCTACCGGTGGAGACACCAGTATTTTTATCCTGGCGTCTCTTGGCTTGGGGCATCGCATGCGAATTATGAGCGCATGCTAATTCAGGGGTGTTTCCAATTGCCCAACCTTTGTTCTCTGGACACATACCGAACGTGTGCAGTTTCAATCTGGATAGAGTTGTACCCAAATGAATGTTTGGGCAATTGAGTAACACAGAAAGCAGCGCATGGGTCGCACAGCTATTGGGCACAACCTGTAATAATCAATGGTCTAGAAACGTTTTAATCAAATGGTTTAGCAGTGGTGTGTTAGTGTGAATGACGTACCTGTTGTGCGAAGAATATATTGTTAACGATTTCCTCATCTTTCACAAATCTCTCATCTTGCTCTACAACCTTGCGCCTGGACCTTCTTTCCTCGATCCAACGAAACAAGAATATAAATCCATAGACTGGACCCTCTAATGATTTCTGCAAGTCGTATATTTCCTCTACTTGCACACCTTTCACTCCAAAATCTTCCAACAGTAGCGTAAATAGACCTGGCAGAGAAAATTGTATCAATGTGAGTACAGTATACATAGAATATTTAAAAAATAGAGTTAGGTTTTATATTAACTAAAAACATATTTAAATGAAATGAACTGTGAAATTGCACCTGAAAGTTTCTAGTGCCGTAATTAGAGTAAGAATAAGAATATAAATACTCCGTTTTTCGTAAAACATTACTCTTTTCAAACACATTACTCTATTCGAGAGGAACTCGAAAATATATGTGTGTAACATAGTTTGAGTTCCGGAGATTTAATGTTGGCAATATAGCTTTCTTAATTGTGTTAACTTAATTTTGTATGCTTCCGCAACTTATTCTGTGATGCTTCGATAGTGATTGCAATTAAAATTTAGTTTTGCGGTGATTATTTCGTACCTGGGTCACTTTCCAATTCTAGCCAACCTTCTGTCAATCGGTTTATATCAACTGGCATTCTGTGTTGAGTTTGAAAATCAACACGTCAAGAAATTTCACATTCTTGCAGAAGTTTTGTTACACTCTGACAATTAAAGGCGCCATGTTACATCAAAACACATGTCATGTGATTACGTCACGTGGTAAAACAGCCTTAAAAAAGTCATTAAAGCTATTTTCATTAAGATTTATTTTTTTTCGAATATCATTGCGTTCCGGCACTTTCTGATCTCATCAATTTCAAGATCGATAAAAAAATGAATGTGAATTTTTTTATTTTAAACGAAAGGAATACTGCTGTGTCATCTAATTGTGTATAAGCAGATGAGATAAGTATAAAACTCCAGTCATCGAATATTTACTGAAAACTTAATTTTATTTCATTAGGACAGTGTTTAGAAGGTACACTGTTACGAACAGAGTCAGTGTTTAAATTACATTCGTTGTTAATTCAAATTATTTATTTGTTGTATACTGTACTGTATGATTAAAAGAATAAATGGAAAGAAACCTTAACCCAACGATCGACAGCAGCGCGATCTATGAACGATTATACTAAAGTCCTTTGAATAATAGTGCAGCCACGTATGTGATCTGGTAATGTTTTCAATTAGCTGATAGTAAAGGTAAACAATTAATATGAACATTTTGGTATTAACAATCTGTTTGTTACTGGTTGGTCAATTGTCGGAGTGTACATTGTCACCGCCGAAGGGAAAGGTTACTAAAAAGAGTAAAGGAAAGATCGAGGGCAAGGTAGACACAGGAAATTAAATTACGAAAATTGTTATTAGCAATTTCCGTTTTATTAACAATTGCATTCACAGAAAGGTCCGGGTGATGAAGATGTTTTTAATCGATTACTAGTAGTGAAGAACCCGAAACCTAACGATATTATACGAGAATCCGGAATATATTTTTCGAATACAACAGCTAGACGATTTACCGGTGACGTTTTGGGATACATCACACCGGTATGTTGATTTGTTTATTTATTGAACTCATTTGCGGAAATGATCAATTGTAAGTTATACAATAGGCATTTATGCTCCATTATTAACCCTTACATAGACTTTCAAAATGGAGTTCATAGATGCAGTGATTAAATTAATATATTTACTGTTCATTCTTACCGAATTAGTAAATGGATATTATCTTTGCTTTGCAAAATTTATATCTTTAAATAATTATGTCAATACGTATTACATAATTATGAATATAAATTGGAACAGGGTTACAGCAAACTCAATAGCCCATTTAAGGACTACTACAGCATTGCTATTTGTCAAATATTTTAAGAGTGTTTATTTTAGTACACAATATTCATAAAATAAATATTCACTCTAATCTGTATCTTTTGTCAGTGGAATAACAATGGACTCGAAGTCTCAAAAATATTCCATGGGAAGCTCACAATGGTATCGCCAGTGTGGCTGGCATTTCCAGAAGGCAATGCAGCTACCTACAAACTATCGACTCACGATGTTCAAAAGAAATGGGTGAAAGAAATGAGAGCAGCCAACAATGAAAACCATCAAGTCAAAGGTAATATACATTGAGATTATGATGCTATAATATAGCATTTTTATATCTCTACAAAAAAATATGTTTTTTCAGTGTTGCCAAGAGTGCTGTTCGAACACTGGTCAATCGATGACATTGTTGGGTTGTACAGTGACACTCACAAACAGATACAACTAATGTCTACCCTCGTAGACACTGCCAAGGTGAATATAAATAGAAACATAAATGTTGGAAAGACCATTTCTACCACTTCAAATGTCATCTACGTAATTTTGTCACGACTGCACGAGATCAGTCTAATTATAACAACCGTATCCTGTTCCAGGCTTTCCACTTTGACGGCTACGTGTTGGAGATATGGAACCAGTTTATCCTAACAGGTGTGGAAGTTCAGATTGTGATATCGCTAATCCAATTGGTTGCTCAGAGGCTCAAAGAGAACAACTTGAACACGATCCTGGCTGTTCCACCGTCGAGAGGGTGAGTTGTGTTTCTTTTATTTCTCGTTGCAGCTTTCGTTGCACTGAGGGATCAGTGCAAATGAAGATCTCCGACCGTTCACAGTGCGAAGGTTCAGTTGTTCAATAAAGATCAGTTCGACCAACTGTCACCGTACTTGCAAGCTTTCTCGTTAATGACTTACGACTATTCGAGCGTGCAACGGCCAGGACCTAACAGTCCTATCGATTGGGCGAGGGAGTGCGTGGAGTTGTTAGTGCCTGAGAAGGGTCCGAAGCGGGCACAGATATTGCTAGGTCTTAATTTCTACGGATACAATTACACGCCCGAGGGCGGCGGGGCCATATTAGGCTCAGACTATCTGAGACTCCTCGAGTCCAGTAAAGTGAAAATTCAGTGGGACGACAACAGCAAAGAACACTTTTTCGAGGCAAAGTATGAAACAGTTCCTTTCGTCCTGAATCATTAGATTGAGTAATAAGTTCGTGCGCTTGCTCATTTTGAAAAAGAAAAAAAAATTTTACATGTGTGATGAAGATTAATCGTGGAGATCGAAGACGAAGTGGCAGACCAATACGGATTAAAGTTGACAGAGAGAGATTTCGAACGTTTCAAACTTGTTACTCAACCTAATAGAATCAGAGGCATGAATGAGTATAGTACTGTAGGTAAAGCTAAATTGGTTCAGGCTGGAATCATTTCAGGTCATCAGGGGTCAGTGGAATTATCTTTTACCCCACGTTATATTCGATTGTGCAACGACTGGATCTAGCCTCGGAGTTGGGCACAGGTATATCGATATGGGAGCTCGGTCAGGGACTGAATTATTTTTATGACCTGTTATAAAGATTTTTATATTCAACAGAAATATACATGAGATTGAACAAATACAACGGCGGTTACCAAATACCATTACTATACTCAGTCTTTCTAACAATTCTAATACTTCAAGGGGGAAAGGGTTGTTTAACAAAAAGTAAACCAGGCTGCACTCTTAACAGTTAGGATTGAGATAACTCACATTTGCACGCTACTTTATACATGCTCCGTTAGACATTATTGTATCGTTGTTATTGTTCCTCGATACTTCTTTCTGACTTTTCTCTTTCATCGTCATCATAGACTGCGGTCCTCCCAAAATATTGTACATCAAAGCCCAGCACGATTTCGCCGGCAGCAAGCTGTTACAAAAAGAGAAACTAGTTTTCTATTCTCATTAGTTTTAGGCTATTGCATATGAAATGTCCGATTTTAGAATGCAATTGTTACGAAGCGTTTTGATTAAGAAAGACTATTAGAGTTTATTAAATTAAATTTTCCCCATACTACAACCAAGAAATTTGCATTTCGTCGAGGGAATACGTTGATCAGACATTTCACATGCAACAACCAGCTAAATATATAAGAACTGTAACGGTCAATGAATCTCACAATTTAAGCGGTAGCAGAAACCTAACTGCCTCCGGTATTACAACGACTATTTGATTTACTAATATCCCCGTTACAACTTTCTCAGCCACGTACTCGGGATCCAGCATTTGCGTTATTCTGCAAATCACAAATATTTACAATGGGGCCCGACAAATTTGGTTTCAGTTTAGCTAATAGTTACCTAGGTTTCACTCCTTCAAACATGCCGGTGTTAATGTAAGAGGGACACACCAGGGTCGCGTGAATCCCATCATAGCCGTGAACCTGGACAACATTTATCACGTGTCAGCAGGTTCAACAGTAAAATTAGCAATTTTATTTTTCTTACCTGACTGTCCTGTCGAAGGGGACAGTCAGGTAGCTGGCAATTATGGTAATAAATTATGGTACCACTTAACTAACATTAAAATAGTAATTTTTAGTGGTCCGCAAAACCTAGTGTTAAATAGAGTAATTATTTCTGGTTTGAGAAAAGACTTTGAATGCAAAAAGTTGAAGTTGGGGTCTTACTTTGAGTTCGGTGTAGAGACTCTCGTGGTAGCCAATAGCCGCGAATTTGGTAGCCGAGTAGTCAGTGCACTTGTAAGTTCCCAGAAGCCCAGCCACGCTAGCGACAGTCACTATGTGGCCGTGATTGTTCTTCATCATGTCCTTCAAGAACGCTTTAGTAGTCTGTCGAATAAGAAACATTTATTAAATCTTGCATACGTTATTTACGTTCGAACATTGTTCCATTGTACTCGCCCAATAGTGTGCTAGTATGTTAATTCTGTAAGTACGTTCGATTTCGTGATCGGGCAGGTTGAGCAACGTTTTTCCCCATACGTAACCGGCATTGTTTATCAGCAGGGTCACCTGTTGGTTCATTCGAAGGGTATAAATGATTTTATGGGAGATTCGATTATTGTAAAGTCTGTGGCTACTTACAGAGCCTACTTCAACCTGCACTGTCTTCGCTGTTTTGTACACTTCCTCTTTGTCTGCGATGTCGCAATGGTAACTCCAACATTTTCCACCAGCCTCCCGTATTTCTCGCACCGTGTCCACCATACCTGTAAATTGCGCATAAGAATATTTGCGGTTTTACGGTGGTATGTAGCTAGGTCTGTGGTCTTCGAACTACTCCCGTCAAAATTCGAAATAGTTTGGTAAAAATTCATAATAATTTAGTAGTCATGAGTTAATGAGTTGATAAAGTTTGAAGACCACTGGTTCACAGTTGATAATTGAGACTTACCGGTGTCGTTGATGTCCCAAATGACCACGTGAGCTCCGAGCTTGGCCAGCCTCTTTGCAATTAGGCTTCCGACTCCACCTGCACCCCCTGTTACCAGGACGACCTCCCCTTTCACAGACTTCGCACGGTAACGTTGAGGGACGAATGTCAGGAAAATTGCCTCCATTATGTAAATGATCGTTATCCCCACGAACACTAGCAGCTCGTACATTAAGGTTGCCCATTCGGGTAGCGCCATTTGTTACGCTGAGCTGCGGGACCATCATTCCGTACAAACTACATACATACATACTTACATAGTCGCAAGCGTTTCAATTAGAAAGAAATTTGTTTTGTAGAAAGCTATTTAACGGTTTCGTTCAAATTCGAATCATAGCAGTTCGATGCAAGTTCAAATTTCAACTTCAATTCTCAACGGTTCGATTCAAATTCGCATTGTAACGGTTTAGTTCAAATTCACATTCCAACGGACAAATTCACATTCAAATTCCAACGGAAATTTGCATTGTAACGGTTTAGTTCAAATTCAAATTCCAACAGACAAATTCAGATTCAAATTCCAACGGAAAATTTTGCATTGTAACAGTTTAGTTTAAATTCAGATTTGCATTATAACGATTTAGTTCAAATTCAAATTCCAACGGACAAATTCAGATTAAAATTCCAATGGAAAAATTCAAATTGTAACGGTTTAGTTCAAATTCAATTTCGCATTGTAACGGTTTAGTTCAAATTCAAATTCCGACGGACAAATTCAGATTCAAATTCCAACGGAAAAATTCAAATTGTAACGGTTTAGTTCAAATTCAAATTCCAACGGAAAAATTCAAATTGTAACGGTTTAGTTCAAATTCAAATTCCAACGGAAAAATTCAAATTGTAACGGTTTAGTTGAAATTCAAATTCCAACGGATAAACTCATATTCAAATCTTCATGGTCTGATCGAAATTCAAATGTCAACGGTTCAATTGGAAGTTGACTCTTTTCATTGTATGTATGTATAGGACATAGGACGTAGGTGATACAGATCCTGAAGGCGTTGCAACGTCCAAATGGATTGCCGCGGCATGGTACATATGTATATGGCAGTCCGATTTCAGGAAAAGTGAACCGTTCTTTGGCTTCTCTATTTACAAAGGATAGAAACCACCGCTAGGGCAACTTTCAACGGTAGATAGAAATTGTCGGGATTACGGTACGCGGACCGAAGTGGTTGCACCGGTCTACGATCGGACCTCAGATTTGCGGTTGCAGGTGTTATTAACCGCGGTCGATGCACCGGGCAACAGACTGACAATGCGTGAGACCCCTGCAAGTCGGTGCATCCACGGATGCATCGACCATAGAATTTATTCTGCGCTCGTTCACGGGACACGTTAGATTGAATATTTATTCGGTCTATCATTAGCGGAGGACATCCTTTCGTGGCCACGGCGTCGATCCGTCGAACCTGCGAGCCGAAATGTCTTGCCATTTCCGTTAATATCCTCTGTCAGATTAAAACAATTGAAATCCAGAAACTTTGAAACCCGTTTCATGACGTTCTAGATTCTAGACCTAGAGAATCTAGAATCTAGAATTTAGACAGTCGCGTGATACACTTTAAAGTATACTGTAGAGATAGTATCGATAGGATTTGTTGCAACAAGTGAAAGCTGCCACGAATATGGAAAGCTACGTTTGAGAAATATTAGAGAGCCCTGAAACTGAAATGACACTTTGCTGCGATGTTTTGCTCCGAGCATTGTTTGATTACAATTATATCACGTACCGAGACCGTTGTCAAAGACTGAAAATTTATTTAAAAATCATAGCGGTAGAATTCGAATTGATAACGGTGAACCGCCAACGGTAAAATTCGAATTGAACTTTTAACGGTGAATCGCAAGTGTAACTAATCGAGGCACTGGTCGCACAACAATGTTATCGTTAGGTCATTGGCTGTTAGGTTTGTTTACCCTTTGCCCCACATTTTGTTCCAGCTTCTCCTATGTAGTGATTCTCATCTCATGCGTTGAAAGCGATGCTATTTACTGCATCCGAAAAATATGTACTCGTTTTTGTTTTAGTATTATAACTGCATATAATGTAATTCTATGTATATGACTAAACTAAAAGAAAGAAATAGCAAATATGTGACGGTGTGCAAAGGGTCAAACACTAAATTAATATCGGTAATTGCACCACTTGTTAGACACTGTTTGCCTGTGTTTCGACACTAATATCCGCTACGATTTATTACCTCGTCGCGTGTCTGTTCAACTGTTTTTAATTCGCCGTTGTTTATGGTGCTCGGACTAGGTAGGTTGAGGTTGGCAAAACAGTTCCCAGACGGTCGCGTACTTGTTCAAAGGCCGGTGTTGACTGACACTCGCTATGCGTTCGAAATGCAAGTCCGACGGTGTTTTGCCGCCTAACTTCAACCATTGCCCAGTGACGTACGCGAGAAATAGCATGCGAGTCCTCGGAAAATCCATCCGTTCGGTATTACGCTTAATTAAATATATGTCAGTTCGTGAATTCATTCGCCACGCTCTAATAATCTTCACTTAAATGTCACAGAAAAATTAATCGGAAATATTCTAATCACTGTTGCAGAATTATGTACACAACGCTAACAATGAGAACCACAGATTCCAGTACAATGCATGAATAACGATTTGCTATTTCTCAAATTCTCCTTCATTCCTAGAACCCCTGGAACCCGATCGTGGATACATCCCTGAATTTACTATAGTCTACTTAGTGCAGGGTGCGTCGGAGATGCACCGCTGGTGTCTAATACCCTAGAAAGTTTCCTTGCAACTCTCCTACTCTCTGGTCTATGCCATCCCATTATTTTATGTTGAATTCATAGAACCGCGATAGAGCGGGGATTACATTATACATATAGAATATAGAATATAGAGCATGAAACTGCGAGATAAAGTGGAAGCGCATTAGAATGATTTATATTGCTGCTCAGGAAGCCGGTTTTCGAAAAATGCTCGATTGTCCAAAGTCCAAAGTCCTCACCAGTACAACTGGAGAGTGGAATTCGAGTACAAGTTGTGCCACTAAATTCAAATCGTAACGGTCAAATTCAAATTCAAAGTTTAACGGTCATATTTAAATTCAAATCTTAACGGCAAAATTCAAATTCAAATCCTAACGGTCATATTCAAATTTAAATCGTAACGGTGAAATTCAAATTTATATCCTGACGATTACATTCGTATTATAGCGATTGACTTCAAATTCGAATCATAACGATTGCTTTCAAAAAAGCGTAACGGTTACATTCACGTTCAAATTCAAACGTTAACGGTCATATTCAAATCGTAACGGTGAAATTCAAATTCAAACGTTAAAACGGTGAAATTCAAACGTTAACGGTCATATACAAATCGTAACGGTGAAATTAAAATTCAAACGTTAACGGTCATATTCAAGTCGTAACGGTGAAATTCTAATTCAAACGTTAACGGTCACATTCAAATCGTAACGGTGAGATTCAAATTTATATCCTGATGGTTACATTCGAATTATAGCGGTTGACTTCAAATTCGAATAACGATTGCTTTCAAAAAAGCGTAACGGTTACATTCACGTTCAAATTCTAACGGTTGCATTCAAATTCAAATCGTAACGGTGAAATTCAAACTTAAATCCTAAAGGTTACCTTTGAATTCGAACTTCAGCGATCAAGTTCAAGTTCGAATCTTAGCGGTTGCTTTCAAATTCAAATTTTAGCGTTTAAGGATTGTTATTGTAAAAAATGTTTAACTATAACGAGGCAATTCTAATCGTAAAGGGATTCTAGGAAAACTACAATAACGTAGTTTTAGAGTTAAATATTTTTTACCGTTACAATCCTTAAACGCAAAAATTTGAATTTGAAAGCAACCGCCAAAATTACATTATTGTAGTTTTCCTAGAATCCTTTTACTATTCGAATTGCCTCGTTATAGTTAAAAGTGGCTATGAAGCCATCTAGGTTGAGTCGAATTTCTGGTGGCATGGTCATGTTGAATCGAATGATTAAAGTACCTCCTCCGGGTATTGCCAAATCTGTCAGTTGCAGGACGGCATGACATTACGGAAAATTGCACGCGAGGTCATTGATTCGCAATCCATCGGTAACCACGCGGCCTTACTTTAGGTAGAAAGTTACGAGATCCAGCGAATCCTTGCGTTGCGCGCGTGTGCAATACAAATATGGTATTAGATTGGTTTATCTTGCGCAATTGTAACGGAAATTTATTCGCTTACAGAATTTCCGTGTACATAAAAATTATATTGAAAACCACCATTATCTACACCGATAGTTTCTACATACACACATGTACAAACACACACACACACACACAATTTCAATTTACGTTCGCGTAGCAATATCATTCTTCTTTGCGGTTCGTTTAGACGATGATAATACAAGTGACGCACAACGCTTTTGTAAACATTCGTTCTTTTGTTTCAGAGCTCTCGGTCTGATCCATGTAACGCGAAAGGTTTGGCACACTTTCTCGTGTATCCACATCCACTGAATTTTATATACACGCTCTATGAAATAATTAGGAGCAATTTAGGACTCGTCAGGTATCAGAAGATATTAGCCGACGCGACGCGACGCGGCGATTGAAATTACAAAATGTCAACCAACCAACCCAAACAGTATGTCAATAAATTATTATTGACACTAAACCTACCACGGTAAAATGACCGGTTTTCTATTTCATAATTATTGAAATTATAAAAACGCTTTCATAGGAAATGACTGAATTGACTTCTTCATTTAAGCACAAAATACATATAATAAAAACCGTACAAAGTTTAAGTAAATTCAATCTTCTCACTGCTATAAGGTGTTTCACTTTTATATGTTTTGTGCTTGGTAGGTTTAGTGTTAAGGAGATAACCAATTGGCTCAGAATCTATAGTTAATTCTATTATTCTACATTCATCTATATACATAAATGATTCTAGAATCATTTTGGAGCAGATATAAAATCGAAATTGATAATTCGACTACAGATTCTATCACATTTATGACAAAAACGAGTAGATGAAACAAAAAAACAATAAGACATTAAACGTGTTCAAGAACAATACTATACAATTTTCGACTACTTCAAATTAACTACATCAAAGAAATACATTTCCATCGACCTCCTCATCGATGCGATCAGGAAAAAATATGTATTTCGCATAAAAATCCGCAGTCTCGATAATGATTGAAAATTTCTTCGCAGCAGTGGATCGGAACAAAGGTTGTCCGTAACCGTTTCAAGAACCGTAATCGATCTTATAGCAGCGTCCGAGCCCCGATTTTGAGTACCAGGACGTGCCTAGATCGCAGGAGATGAAATTATCAGCAGCCCGGTGAAAGGATGACGTTCAAGATCTAGGTCGTTGGCACTCTTTCCCTGCAAAGGAGCAAGAATGTACCGAAACAAAAGTATTGCACGGCTATATCCCTACCTGCCTCGCACTTGATTTCTAATTTCCGACGCAGAAGGGGAGCGAGATGGAGAAAGAGAGGATAGACTTCCTGTGCCGGACAACGTCGCGTCGCAGTCCACCTTCCTCATTCTTTCGCAACACCTAACGTCCAGTATGACAAAATTGGACAGATTCACGAATTCCTGTATTTTGTTTCTTTTTGTTTTCTCTTTTCTGTCGGTCTCCCGCACGTTATCGATGTTTGCCGAAGGCGAGGCCTTCGGTGCGACCTGTTGCACCGATGAATTAGCGCATCGTTTCATTACAAATGCGTCTCGCTGCTCCTCGTAATGAATCGCGCCTGAATCGATGAATAAATGAAAGACAAGTCGAGAGACGTATATGTATACATGCTCGTAGTCCTTTCGAGCCGGCAGGACTGATCAATTTCATTGTCGTTTTCGGCGCTCAAGGATCCGCGTGAGTCCACACCGAACGTGAATCGAGTCTCTAACGAGTATCCCATCACCGAGAGACGTTCGTTTCCTGAATACTAGGTGATTAATTTTGCTAGAATTTATGCTGACTCCTTGTTAAACGCCTTGCCCCGGAATCCCCTTTTATCGGTCTCAATCAATAAATTTTCCTAGTCTGCACACACGCTGATTCCTTGCTAAACATCTTATCTCGTAATCGCGTTTTATTGTTCTTGCTGGCATAAAAAAAGGAATTGTACATCGAGGACAGGTTTCTCGGTGACCGTCGATTAATTTCACGTATGCTCGTCGATTGCGAAACACCGAACCCGTAATTCCCTTTTTTATTGTTTTTACTCGAATAAAAAAGGAATTACTGTAAATTATTATTAAGTGAATTATTCCTCGTCGAGCAATTTCGTTTCGACTGATTCCTTGTCAAATATTTTCCTACGTAATATCCTTTTATTACGCTGGTATGAATAACAAAACGAATTATTGAAAATTAAAGAGATGTCAGGCTCCCAAGTGATTGTCGATAAATTTGGCTAGTGCGTATGCTAATACTACTTAACATTACTTGGAAAATATCTTGTCACTTCATTTCTTTTTATCAGGCTTGTTTAAATAGAAAAGGAATTGTTGAGAATTAAGGAGATAGCTCCCAAGTTCTCCTCGATAAATATTGATAAGGTGTATCCTTGCAAAACACTGAACAGTGAACACGTAATTTCCTTTTTCAGTTCTGAGACTTAAATAAAAAAAGGTCCATTAAAAATTATGCAAAGAGTGAAAGCGATATTGTGTAATTTTTATACATCCAAGTAAGAAAGCGACGACGTTGCGAAATTTTTATCTAGCGTCGAGATAGCGCGTCACGTATGAAAAAATGTTGTTATTGACAAGAATAATGAAAGTAATTAGTAATCGTTAATCAAGAGTAATTTTACGATGTTCAAGATCACGCGCTAATCAAGCTCGCGATACTGGCAGCTCCATCTGTCGGGGAAATGCAAATGTTTCAATTATACCGACATAGTTTAACATTTGCCATCCGAACGAATCGGGATAGACGAATCTAATATCGAATACAAATTTTAATAATCGAAAAAATTCGAACTATCGAGAATTGTATTTAAATTCAAATTACAGCAGTTGTATTTGCATGACAGTCTTCATCATATTTGAGTTTATATCCAAATTTATCTTTATAATGGCAGATATCGAATTTTAATGATAAACAAATATAAAACTGACGTACGAGATTAATCGAAAAACTTCGAAGATTTGGTTTTGCAATACAAGAATAATCTACGAAAGTGGACAGGCCAGAGGGAAGAACTCCATAGTGTAGATATTTGTACGTTTACGTATTTGCATATTTAGTAACCATCTAGTGGAGCAAAAAAGTTCGAGGATCATTGAGGATCACTCTATGATATTTGCACAACATGAATCTCAGTACGAAGGTACACAAATACTGACAATAATTTCGTCATTTTTCAAACATCCAGCGTGTTTTCCTTGGGGGACGTTTCCTGGTGAAAAACTTCATAAATTCCAAGATGAAGATTGTCTTCGCTTCCGCTATTTAGCCTCGAGTTTAAATTCAGATGCTAACGGTCAAGTTTCAACTCAAAGGCTGAATTCAAATTTGAATTACAACAGTCGCCTAAAAATCAAATTATAAAATCCAAAAAATTCATATTTTAACGGTCAAATTTAGATGTAAATTTTAACGGGTCTAGTTTCAATTGAAGATGCCAACGGACAAATGCACATTTTAACGTTAATTTAAAGTTAAAATTCAAATTGTAACCGTTCAATTCAAATTCCAACGGATAAATTTAAATTGAAATTGTAACAGTCAATTTTGAGTTGAAATTGTAACAGTCAAGTTTAAATTCAAACTATAGGAAATTATAACAATTCAATTTAAATTCGAATTTCAGCTATCAATTTCACTACAAATTATAACAATTGAATTTAAATTCGAATTTCAGCTATCAAGTTTCATTACAAATTATAACAGCCGAATTAAAATTTAGATTCCGACGGTCAGATTATGATTGAATCGAAATTTTTCACAGCCTCTTCAACGGATGGTTCTGAAAAGATTGATCGACGAGTATTGTATCAGCAAGTTTCACTACAAATTATAACAGCCGAATTAAAATTTAGATTCTAACGGTCATATTTTTGAATTGATATTTTTCACAGCCTCTTCAACGGATGGTTCTGAAAAGATTGATCGACGAGTATTGTAACAGCAATCAAGGAAGAAAAAATTTATCACAGTCCGAATAGCCGACTAAACGCGAAAACTTTCTAATTGCAAGTAGGCTATTGCGAAGACGCATCGATCTATCAATATTTTTTTTTGTCTGCGGAAGAGAATCATCGAACGAGCCAAGACGAGGGACCGTTAGCTACCGATTTGGGATGCGAAGTGGTATCAGCTGTCAGAGTCAGGACTCAGAGCGATCCAACGATTCGGAATGGTCGGTCACTTTCACTCATAGAGCTGCCCTGGAAAGCTGTCGATGTCATCGCGAGACAGCCTAGCTCTAGCGCAGAAGCGAGATTTCTCGTGTTCAAGTTCACCGGTTCCGCGAACGGAGCAAGGCGACTTTCGATCTCGCAAACTCGAAGTTTGCAAACAATCCTATGAATTGCACTGCAAACGAACGCGCCACCCTAGGCAAACAACAATAATCTGCGAGATACGAGTCCGCAATCGCTAAATCGCCCGCGATGCCATCGGAGAGGTAAAAATCTCTTATTTGGGATAACGCATTCAAACACTCTTTTATAAAATCCGCATAGCAAAATTATTCACTTGGGTAGTCATTTTATGTTTCTTGAATTACGATTATGCTCTCTTGCAGTAATAGAGATTGTCATAAAGGTAGGCGTGCGTGTGGCAACGATTCGATGCAGATGAGAATGAAATTTGCATTTGCAGAAATAAAATAACGGCGGCGTGGCGGTGGTGATTCAAAAAAATATACAGGGTGGCCCATATAACTCTCAACAGCTCAATATCTCGAAAACTATGCCATCGATTTTAAAGTTCTTGGTCTTAAATTGCATGGATCTGATGGGCCTTTCTAACTACATAAACGTGAAGTGGCCCCCCATCCCCTTTAAGGGGGGGGGGGGGGAGTACCTTAATAATTTTAAATGGAACCCCCTATAAAATGTTACATATTTAGATTCTATAGGAAAAACAAGTACATTTTGTCTGAATCATTTTTTTGTCAGATATTTCCATGATGAGATATAACATTTTGAAGTTTCGACTTGTAGGTACATACTTACTTGAAGCGCTCGGAAATAGCGTTATTTGTATACGCGCTTGAGTCCTTTCCTTACTCAATGAAGAAATAAAATGTTCAAAATGTCCACCACGGACTTGTAAACATTTATGTACTAGAAACATCAAATTTGTTCTAACATTTGTTAATATTTCGGGAGTCACTGAAGCGCAAGCGTCACGTATTCTTTATTTCATATTCTCTTTTGTCGTCGGCGGTTCAAACATAACTTTGTCCATTACATATCCCCATAAGAAAAAATCTAATGGTGTTAGATCGGGGGACCGAGGAGGCCATTGATGAGGTCCCCCACGACCTATCCATTTGTTCCCAAATTTTTCATTCAAACATTGTCTGGTGATGATTGCAAAATCAAGTATGTACCTACAAGTCGAAACTTCAAACTGTTACATCTCATCATAGAAATATTTGACAAAAAAATGTTTTAGACAATTGTTTTTTCCTGTAGAATCTAAATATGTTACGTTCTGTAGGGGGTTTCATTTAAAATTATAAAGGTACCCTCCCCCCCCCCCTTAAAGGGGAAGGGGGGTACCTTTCACTTCAAGTTTATGTAGTTAGAAAGGCCCTTTAGATACATGCAATTTAAGAACAAGAAGAGCTGTTAAGAATTATGTGAATTAAGCTAATGGAATGGTTTGTTTGAATCAGGAATGGTGCTAACCATAGTTGGATTTAGTCAAATTTTATGTGTCAATCTTGTTCTACATAGTCTCAAACCTACTTCTACAAGATCAATATTAGTATGAATCAATATTAGATGAACAAACATAATAGAAAATAATGCGACAGGCTCTGCCGAAGGTCGATGGCAGTGAAATTGACAATGATGCAGGAAACTACCTGCAGCGCAGCAAATAAAGGACGAAACTGTTGCAAGGTTCTTAACGTGGACGAAGATCTAACCGGTTTCGGCGATCTCGGTTCTCTCGGATCTCGACCGCTCCGCGATTCACCTTAGGCCTTAGGCGATCCATGATGTCTTTGAACCACCTGACTCCTAGAAGAACCCTCACGCACCGCGATCGATCTTTTATGTAACGATGCGAGCGCAATTATCTTTGCGTATGCATTTATTTTTCAAACGTGGAATACGCGATTGCGAATGCGCGTGCCGGGAATATTTTCTCGGGAAATTTTCTCGCAAACAGAACGGGTCGCGAATGCCGATTAGATGCTTGTGTATCGGTATGCTAAGATTATGCAAAATCATTTTTAGTTTACGCTTTTGCCGCAATGTTGCGCTAACCATCCTCGCGATATCGTTGAGAACGAATACCTATACATATTGGAATAAATTAGATAGGAATGATTGGAAGTAATGGCGAACGTTGCAGAAAGTGTTGCACTAGTGTGCTATCGTGACGGTCAGAGCATGATTTAAATGCTACTTCCAATGAACCGATTCAAGATCGGGGTATAATTCGAGATAGAAATCGGTTGAAGTCAATCAATTAGATCGTGATTTACTGTAAACAGAAGCCCGTTTTCGATGACCAGAATGAATGTTAATTGTGGCTTTATTTGATTCTCAAAATGTCTAAATTTGCTGAAACAGTATTTTCCCCGAGGCTTGGCAGTGAGAGTCGGAACGCGTCCCAGGGACAAGAATAATTCGCGAAAAGCTCTGCCTATCAATATTCTGCTTAGAAATCTACTCTCTCCGTTGACGGGCTCTCGCGAAAGACGTTGCTGTAGCATTTTGTATCATCGCCCCGCGTTCTAGATCGTAAATTACAGAAACAACGAGCTCTAATAGTTCTGGGCGATAGTGGTCGAGCAACAGTCCCAACCTGTTTCGCACCATCGAACTGTGTCCCATCTTCTAGTCTTAAACTCGAATTTATACATATATATTTTATGTATATTATATATATATATATATATATATATATATATATATATATACATATATATATATATATAATTATATATATACAAAGTTAAATTTAATATAAAAATTCCTTTCAATTAATTTTAAAAAATAGTTTGTATATATATACCAAATTCTTTTTCTGATTATTCAGACTCTTAATCGTTGAAAATATTAGTTTCGATATTTAGAGCATTGTGATCGGAGTTAAGACATTTTTTTTATTGTGAAGTTTCACCACGAAATCTTCTTTCTGACCCTCTTAATTAGAGAAAACATTAATTTCGAAATTGATGAGTTCCAAATTCTAAATTCAGAGCATTCATGTATGTATTAGTGTTTTTTAATGAAAGTTGACGCTGTCTTTTTAATTAAAGCTATGAATATTAACGTTGCATGGGCGTTGAGTAATTCACTGAGCAACCAGGTAAATACGACAGCATATTTAATAATTATTCACGGCGCTAAACGGCAGAATACATTGTAGTTTTTATGCTGTAGATTAAGTGCACCCGGAAGTGCATTCGTCTCAATGTTTGTTTTTATTTTTATATGATACAAGACTACGATAAACTAGTGAAAGTAAAGATTAGGATTTGCAGTCGTAATATTGTTATTATAAATAATTATATCATCGCATGTACGATTTAAATTATACAGGAAATGGTTACGGATATTGTTCGGCGCAGGAAATCAGTTCCTTTGCTATTTTTAACTATAAATTCTTGTTAGAGGTAATTTGTCAGTTCCTTTTAGGATTATTGTTTGCTTCAGGTGCATTTTCATGCATTTGCATCCAGTTTGTAACTTCTGTATGTCATAATAAATAATATAAACAGTTCCAAAATGAAACGCTGCTGTAGATACTCAAATAACGAAATGAAGAACAGGTTAGCATACAAGGACATTGGATCGAAGGAGAACCCGTCAGATCAATGACTGGCCGACCATGGTCGTACCTATACTCCTCAATTAGAAGTTTTCACGCGCAGTATTACGTGTCCCACTAATATCACAACCGAATGAAGATGTACAAATTGAAACAAGACTCGTAAAAAAAAGATATCACAGACAAAAATAGAATAACAGCAAACAACAAACTACTCATTATTTACTTTCTAATTATTATAACAGATTTAGAAAGCTCTACCAATGCGTCATCTTACAATTAGACAGACTGACAAATAAGTTGCGAAAAGATCCTTTTGGACCAAGCGTGAGCACAATTTGCCCCCTGGAGCACTGTCCCGAGTTCATAGAAACCAGGAGCAACGAAGACCCGTCCACTCAAAGCATTATACCTCTTTCTTCGACAATATTTGCTCTGATTCGACAGTATGTATAGAGAAAACAAAAGCACAGGTTGCTATCTAGGGCACTGCTATTACTCCTCCATACGCAAGAGCAACAAAGCCCCGCCCTCTCAAACCTCTAATACATCAACATCTACTCAAACAGATACGAAATCCTGAACTTTCCCCAACCCTACAATCTCGGCTCCAGGGCACTGCTCCTGGGGTCAGTCCAACGCTCCCCAAGGTCAAGCGGGGAGCAGTTGCTCTCAAGTAAAGCTCTCAAGGCCCCCATTACACACACCACTTTTAGAATCTCATCCATCCCAAAATTTTGTTGAAATATTACTAAAAAATGGGAGAAATTTGCAAAAATTCGACTTTGAGATGCTAAGAGAGGCTCTTAGCCGAAGAGCCTATCGCGGGTCGCCGGAGGGTAACCTCGCGGGCGATCTCGATCCAAGATGGCGGGAGATGACGCGATAGGTCGAAGAGAACAGAAGAAGAACCGGCGCGGCGTGGCGGGACGGGTGGTTGATCGATGCACGTGCGATTACCGCGACGGTGTAGCGCTGTTTTCGAGCGTGTTTGTCGGCTGATGAGCGCGCGGATCGTCGAGCGGGTAAAGGCGTACCAGAGCGGCCGTTTCATTCAGTATACCGACGACCGTACTGCCGGCGAGACGGGTATTATACCTCGATCCGCGGACGACTTTCGCATAGGTGCGCACTTCCGTGTTCTACACTGTGTGCCGTGCCCGTAAACGCATTTCCCACGGAATTTCGGACCCGAGTGACCTTGCACCGACGAACGCCCCAAAGGATTTACGGCGACCAGTAAGATTCTGCCCTTTTTTACCATTTTTGCTCGACCGACTTTGCACCGCGATCGGTTGTCCCCTCCGGCTGCGAACGTTTTCGATTAATCGGTTCATTGTGCTGGAAACGTACAAAACTGTTTTAAATCGCCGAGAATGGTACCTTTTAAAGGACCATTTTCTATATTCATTGTGTGTTACAAACGTTTTAAGTTGTTGTCGCTGTACGATTTTGTTCCGTACATACAAGCATGTAGTCATTCGTTGATAATCGTACTCTTTGAGAAGTGGGCCGACAATTTTTCTATTCGATGTGAACGTTTCTCATTTTTACCATTTTTCATGTATCTATTACCTGCGAAAATGTTAGATACATTTTTATAATTGCATTGAAAGTACTATAATCGTTTGTTGATAATGGTACTTTTTTAAAGATTATATGTGACCAACAATTTTTCTGTTCGATAACAATGTTCCCCTTATTTTTACCATTTTTCATGTATCTATTACCTGCGAAAATGTTAGATACATTTTTATAATTGCATTGGAAGTACTATAATCGATTGTTGATAATGGTACTTTTTTAAAGATTATATGTGACCAATAATTTTTCTGTTCGATGACAATGTTCCTCCCATTTGTACCATTTTTTAAATGCCTCTACATAAATTATTATCATTGTACCGTAGGATCATTTTCTTTACTCATCTATGACAGTACTTTTTCGGAAGTGTCATTTGCGTCTGATCAAAAAGTTCATCGTCTCTTTACCACGTTTCGTGTACCTTCTCTCTCTCATCTAAAAAAATTTTATATGAATTGTTATGTTCGCACCTGAAACACCGCTTTCGAAACGAGTCGGCGAAGGCACATTTTGGGAATATCTTTCGCGGTCATGAATTTTTCGAGATGCTTTTTTAGTTTCACTTTTTAAGACCAGAGTTTAAGGTTTCGTCCGGGTTATGCAAGAAAGTTGAACTCTCTGCTTTCATGCTTGTGGCAGTTTGTGAAATGGTAACTTTTCCCTGGTGGTATTTGTTAAACCGCCGCGCCGGCCAGTTTCCTTTTCTATCTGCTTGCGTGTCGTTGGCAGTGTTTTCCAGGGGAATTGGTCGCGCGGAAAGCGTGGATAGATTGATTGATTCGTTCTGTTTATCGATTTTCAGTAAATGGTACTTTCCTCTCGATGACGTTAAAGAAAGCACTATGCATCGGTGCAGCGAGTGCAACGCAACGTTCTCGCGATATTTTGGCGCACAGGAAACGCTCTCGCGTGTCGCAGAATGTTTACTTATTTTCCACTGCTGTCTGCTTCATACTTGAACTTTTACGTTGTTTGCAATCTATTCAAATTATTCAAACAAGCAGGAAGCGTCTACTCAACACCTTTTTGTTTGTATCGAGGTAAAACATTTTTATTTTGTCGTGAATATGTTTATAATTTTTCTCTTCTCGGCAGACTGGGAGAAAAATGGTACTTTATAACATTCGTCTCGTTTGCAAGAAATCAAGGTTTATTTATCGAGTAAATCACATTCTTCGTGTAACCGTATCTACATTTCTTATACTCGTTTGTGACACTTTATTCGTTAGATCGGACGTAATTACTCATTCAATGGAGATGCATAACGGAATAAATGGTAATTTGCTTTCAATATTCATCACCTTCTTTTGAATAATATTTGTATACAAAATGCCCAGCAAAACAGTATTAACTATTCAGGCTGATCATAGGTAAATCAACAATACGATTAACAAATGTCATTTGGTTCTCCATTTGATTCTGTATGGTAGTATGTAAATCCAATGAACTTGCAGAATTGAGTGAGTGATTTATTAGAGGCACGGTGATCTCGACTCTGTTGTGTAATCTCTCGGCTAATATTAACATGTTACCAATATAGTCCTCGGTGAGGTTCTTTCGAATTTTGAGCGAGCAATCAATTTTCCTCGAGTTTTCAGCGAACGAGGCACTTCCTTTAGTCATACTAGATTACTATCAGGTTTTCTCGGTGAGGGAAATGGCCGGAAAACCACGTTGCGAAGACACACCGCAAAGGAAGACCCGCAGAGCGGGAGCGGTCGCAAATTAAATTCGCGTATTAATACCACAAGCCCGGTCGTGCGCACCATGGTCCCAAGTTAGAATTTAGCAATTCAGAATCGATACAAGCGACTCTTCCAAAAGTTGAAGTACACATAACGCAGGCAATTTTTTCTCTAATCATTAAGAATATCTAACGTTGATAACGTCAACAGAGAAGTAGGAGGCCAAACTGCTCGACAGTCAAAGTTTGCTATTTAAGTTTTCAACTGTCGTTGTTCGAAGGGTACTTATACTTTTAATTATACTGAATTTCGTAAATTTTTACGTATATAAATTGCATACTTAAGTCAAATTATTTTTTTAATAATATTGTTATTTTAATTAATTATTTAAATTATTTAATTAAATGAAATTTTCATTTCGCAATAGCCATCTTTACCTCGTTACTAACCTTGTATAAAATTTTAATCGATGACAATAGATGTATTGTGTGTGGTTTTATATTCAATTCGCCCTTAAATTCACAGCGTTCATAATTCCTTCTTCGTTCATTCAATCCGAAACTGTTGAAGAGCAAAAATAACGTCGAGGATTACAATGATGCAACGGGAACGCTTCAGAAAGTGGTCCTCGAATTTCACATCAAGCCTCCCTCGATCGATCCACGAGAAAGTGATCCACTGAAATTGTCGGGAATATTTATTCGCTGCGACAACAGCGAGGAACACGTTCTCGAGGCGCGATTCTTCTCTCACCGATGAAAAAGAATAGCAGCACGCGAGAGGAATATCGTTGCGAAGAAGCTAGAAGAGAGGACCAATGAAAACACGCTTGATAATTGATGTCGGTAGCTGGCGTGCATTAAAGTGCCATTAGTAGCGATAGCGACGATTTCGTAATCGCCGAACGATCATCGCCGGTGCTTCGTTAGATGATCGTTGGAATTAATTAGCTTGATAATGGGACTCTTCAAATTGGGCTAGAAGCTCCTGATGTTTCGTCGAGTTAGGATTTTCCGGTGCTTAATGAAGGAGTTTTGCATTCTCTTAATATTTGAGTATTA
Organism: Lasioglossum lativentre; assembly: GCA_916610255.1. Classification (NCBI taxonomy): domain Eukaryota; kingdom Metazoa; phylum Arthropoda; class Insecta; order Hymenoptera; family Halictidae; genus Lasioglossum; species Lasioglossum lativentre. The sequence continues at coordinate 17,567,722 of OU744359.1, read as the reverse complement.
GAAATATCAATTTTCTAAATTGAATCTTTACGTAAATATTGTATAATTAATTGGGTTATATTTCGCAGATTTCATTTTACAGGTTTGTTAAGGAAAATAAGCAAACAGATTGCTGTATGAAAAACTGCTTTGTCGGGCAATAGGTCGTGCTACTTTACAATGTTTGTTTATGCGTTTACAAAGTTTAAATGGCATTTTAGCTACCCATTTCCATATTTTAAATATAGAACTCCGCAGTATGTTTGTATTCATAAACTAACCTTAGGCAACCGATAAATATTCAATTAATTTTTTAAAGTGTAGATTCATGTAAGACAAAAAGAATAAACAAGAAGAATCATAGAATGAAATAAAACGCATCTCGATACAAAATTCTATTAAAATGATCCGACAGATCGTCCCAGTCTCTTTTCCAACAAAGGAGACCAAACAATGGCCAGCACGTAAAAAATTTATCGTTCGACACCAACCGCGCCACAACTGAAAAAGCAATTAACCTGCAATGAGTCACTCTAAAAGCAAGTTCTCACGAGGCTCGATAAGCGCCGACAAAAACGGATATAGCAGAGCTACCTGTTTCGCAATTCGAGCGACTCTTCGCTCGCCTAAGTGTCGCGGTTGATTAATCATTCATAAGTCGACTTGGAGAACAGTCGTGATATACCTATCCCTAGTGCAATCGAATTACGAATTTACTGGATCTACGGCCGAGAAGATCGATTCGCCAAGGACGTTCGCGCCGCGCCGACCTGATCGGACTGCGCCAGTGAAAGTCAATCAATTTTGCCATGAGCTGTGCGGAGGTGTAGAGTCCACGTTCTAGAAACGTGGCTGCAGTTGCGGCTGCAAGACAACCGACATTCTCGCAACCTTTGTCAACACACTCGAGGAAAATGCCGAGTTTTTCGATCGAGATGCATGCTCGCAGAGCAGGGATCGAACTGCCCATAATTAGCGTAGATCACCGTGAATCTAACGACTCGCGCACAGAATTATGGGCAATTACCGGAGGCAATTTTCGTGTCGCACGAGTGCACTCGTGTTCGAAAACACTGTTTAACGTGTCACACTGTTTTCCGGTCGCTGGACAAGCTGCAACTCCCGCGGAGACACCCGGAAACTTCGAATGTGCTCCATCGGAAGTGACAAAAAAATCTGAAAAAATTCATGAACAATACCCAAATAGCACAAAGACGTCTTTAAGACGTCTCGAATATCCGACAACAGACGTCATAAAGACCTCTTGAATGTCCCACGAACGTCGTCCGAACGGCCTCCGAACGTCTACTGAACGGCTTATGTTACAAAACAGTACGTCTCAAAGATGACTTTTAGACAACTTTAAGACGACCTTAAAACGACTTTTAGATGATAAAAAAAAATAGACGTGTACCGAGCGCGAAGCTAGTATACGCAAGTTGACAGTCGACCGCCTAACGCGCTGACCCAACCGAGCTGTTGTAAACATGGTTAATACTTTCAGATGTAATGCTAAAGTTGATTTCATTTTTTAATTTTTCCTGTGAAATGTTCAAGGTTTGTCGTGCTTAATAAACTTATAGAATAAACAAAACATAACAATTTTAAGGTTAGCTTAGTTTTTCGCGTTAAAAACGTCGAAAAAATCGGTTTTTTGTTTTTTTTTCACTACGACGGACTTAAAAATCCGAAAAAATTCTATAAACAATGGCTAAAAAATGGCAATTAGTTGAAGTGAAAAGAAAGAGAAAAATACTCACGTTTCTTAACTTTGTAATGTGAGACTATAATTTTTTTTTTGTCACTCCAAACAATTGCAATTTTTGGAAACAAACTCGTCATCGGTCGAAAGTGTTAGTAATCGTGAGAAAGCTGCGATTTTCGCGATCTTTAATTTTTTGTAACTCATAACAACGTCGATGCTGATTTCGATGAAATTTTATAAATAAAGTAAAGTAGTCTCTTTCATAACATCTCCAAAAAATTCAAGTCATTTATTAGCCTCGAAAAAGACGTCTTTAAGTCGTCTCAAATGAGGCGTCTTTGAATGGTCCTGAAAAAGAGGTCTTATTTCAGACGTTAAAACGACGTCCCGAAAAAAACGTTTTTAAGACGTCTTAAAGACGTCTTTTGAGGACGTAAGACTTTCTGCCCTAAAATGGACGTAAAATAGACGTCTCTAAGACTGACCTCTCTAAATGACCTCTCTATTAAACTTCAATGCGAAATCTGAATTTTTCCGATTGTTTTTTAGGTTTCTGATTTTTTACAACCAGGATGTTCTAGTTAAGAATCCGAATTAATTGCGGTATGTGTATTTGGGTATTTGATACCTGTTACATTTTTTCAGAATTTTTGCATGCGACTCGATAGGGAAAATAAGCCAAAAACAGATTTTTTCCATTGTACCCCATAATTACCCTTCCGGTCGAGATAAATTTTTAAACATATTTCGTTCATCTAAAAATTGTGAAATGGAACAGAGAATGAGTGGAGAGAAGATATATAAAAATGGTCGCTAAAATCGTTTATCGAGAGGACTTTTTTCCCCTGCAATCATTGCCGTGATTATTCGCGTCTCGCTAATTGCAAACGTGATTATCCCGCACAAACCAAACAAAGATGACGCGTATCATTATTTTGCGTTCATCCTCGATTTGTCTCTCTTTTCTTTTTTCTCGTGTACTCATTGTTTTTCAATGTTCGAAGAACACGGTGCGCGTGGTTTTTAGAATGATGTTTACGCGACTCACCATGCTCCTCAGATTTGCGTGCGACAGTTTGCCATTAAGAAAATTGTTGTTGTTGCGTACACGTTCGTTTTCCGCGTTGTCACTGTCGCGATGCTCTTCCGAAATTATGGCTGCGCGGAAAGGCTGTAATTGGACTTCGAATCTTTGCGCGGAACGAAAATGTTCTGCACCGATTGTTGGAATCGAAAATTATACAACCATTAATTTTTTCTATTAGTAATTTGAAGAAATTGATAGGGTTCATTCGTTTTGAGAAATTCTGCGACTTCTTCAGCCAATAATTAAGTGACTGGCCCGGTAATTAAGGAAGTAGCCCTATAATTAAAGGATTAATTTAAATGGAAGAAGTTGAGTACGAATCGAGTGGTGTGATAGGAAAACGTGAGAAAACTCGAAAGGTGCATAATCGATTTGTCCCGTGAGCGGCACAATTGTGGATCCCGTCACGTTGACAATGGCGAGCCGAATGCAGAGCCGGAAATTGGTTTCGCTGGGAATTCTCGGCTGAAAATTGAAAGTGAATTTCGCGTCTCATTAGAAAGCGAATTGCCCGCCGATGAGATATTCGTGGTTCGTTCGAAACGCGTAACACCGAGACACCGCGCCGGGAAAATTGCACTGTTACGATATATGTATGTATACATATGTATGTTAATGGCCCCCTTTTTCTCCGTTTCTTCGCCTCTCTCTGTCTCTCTCTCCCTTTTCTCCACCTCGACAAAAAACCACTAAAGAATTTTTACTTGAATAAATCACCATCAATATCAAACGCATTACAGCATAAGCATCAGCATGTCCAGGAAAGATTATTCATTTATGGAAAAAAAGTTCTCGGCTAGTCTAATATCGTTGTTGCCACATAAATCATTAGATAAACATCCATTGACTACGAGTTATTAATTTTTTAACGATCTAGATTGATGATTAGAACGCACATTTTTATGTAAAATAAAATTGTTTGCATCGATTGGAATTTCTTTCTACAATCATTTCAATCAGTTGTAAATAATATATCGATATAAAATTACGCCCACGCATTTTATATGCACTTATGACAAAACCGAGTAAAAAATAGAAAGATTAACAAAATTTAAAAATATCGATTTATTGTTTTCGCTTTGTTAAGATTATATGTAGAAGAAAGAAACTTCTGTCTACAGCTTCCAGCTAGGGCTGCAGACAATTTTTCATTTGCATAAATATCTGCAGTCTAATGATTGTAATTGCCGCACGATAAGAACCGGGACACCACGATGCAATTTCTTTTATATGTATGTATGTATGTATAATGTATGCTCGTCTGCCGCGCGACTTCTTTCCCAGAACTGTTGTTTCAGGAAAATTTCCCAGTTAATAGGCGATTTAACCGATGTTTACTACTAAATATCAAATTTAATTGTCGTAAACAGTGAAACGATGTCGGAACGCCTGCCGAGCGAACTGCAAATGTTTGTTGTTGATCTAGCAGTTAACTTTTTGTTCGAATAATTTATTCTTTGAAAACAGACCAGAGGTGCTCTCAAAGAAAGAACCTTTTAATTAATATTAATAGCGAAATGAAATGGGACAGCCTACCGATTGCAAATGGAATGTTGCTGTACTGAAAATTTCTATTTGAGAAAGAGATTCCTTTTTAAACTGTCGAATGTTGAATTTTAAAGAACCTCATTCTGCTATGAAAAATTCGAGTATTATTAACGGTAAAATGAAATTTACAGGCCCCAAGTTTTCGTTCGAGCCGCCAATTAGCATTTCCGGCAGAATAATTTATTTTCATAGGAGAGATCCTTTTCTTGACTATCCTTTTTGGGAATGTCCGAGGACCTCTCTCGATTGTCGTTCTCTTTTTACCTAGAGAAGAAAGTGATACGAAATTCGGAGAAAGCGTGCACTAGTTTCTACGTCAACTCCAACCAGCCACGTTAACAAGTTGTGCGATTCCACTAATTCGTGAATACGCGGAAATCCTTCAGTTGTTGACCTAATTATTGGACCTACAGTGACTCCCACTAATATTCGGACACCCTTAAAAAGACGATACCTTTTTTCAATAATCGACCATACAACTTGGATTTGTTTGAGAAGTTAGAACAATCGGTTTTGTTACGTAACGTGAAAAGAATTTTTGAAAAAATTGCAATTGGTCGGAATTGCAGAGAAAATACTAAAAGTTATATTTCACAACTATTTTATGCGAGCTCATATTGAAAATGTAAAAAACACGTTTCGTAGATCTGTATCAATTAAACATATTCTGAAAATTTCATTAAAATCGGTCAACGTTGCAATGAGCTACAAACGTTTAAAGATGGTAAAAATTGGAATTTTTCACGATTTTCGGCCCCTAATTACAATAAATCTAAGGATTCGTTCATCTTTCAATGCCTGTCGTTTCTTCCCACATCAACCGATTTCTAATATAATTGACACAGATCTACAAAACGTATTTTGTAAATTTTCAATATAGATTCACATAAAAAAGTTGTAAAATGCAACTTTTAGTATTTTCTCTACAATTCCGACTAATTGCAATTTTTGAAAAAATTTCGTTTGACATCATGTAGTAAACTAATTGCTCTCACTTCTCAAAAAAATTCAAATCGTATGGTCCAATATCAAAAAAGTTATCGTTTTTTTAAAGAACGTCCGAAAATTAATGGGAGTCACTGTATATTGAAACAATGATATCACCTATAACTCGTTATGTCTGTTGCATTTAGTGTATACCAGTCACGCGCAAAACTATTACGGCATTGTCCTAATATTATAAAACGATTAACATAATTCTTTGATAATACATATTTGTGAAATCTATGAAAATTCATAGCCCTCGTAATCTATTATAATTATTCGTTAATCGCATATTTATCAAGCTGATACCGATTACAAAAACGAATATAATTGGATTGATAACAATTTTTTACCTAGTGAAGAAACGGTTCTCGTGAGAAGGAACACTTGTATTTCGGTTTGTCAATTAAAATATTTTTTAGATCCCCGATATCGTAAAAGTCAAATGTTTATTTCTAGCGTTTTCTAATCACCGGAAATCAATTCTACGCGTATATCAATCTTAAGAAGTAGAAATATTTGTGCATTATTAACATTCAAAGTTTACGAGACGAATTAAAAGCTTCCGTACATGAGATCACGTTTTCGCTGGTTTATCTCTTTACGACGTTCATAAACATTCGCAGACGATTTATTGTTTTCGGCCTGCACTGATCAGGTTCCTGTACAAAGAAGCACGTAACCAGCTTAATGCGAGGTTAAAAACCGATTTAAATGTTTGTTCAACTGTTTGATTAAATTATAACTTCACGAATGATGATACCTTAATTTCCGCATTCTGCGCGTTATTCAACATAAGCAGCAATCGGAGTTGGGCAAAATTTTCATCTAAATAAAAATTTCGAATAACGAATAAAAAATAAAAAAATTTTTATTCATTATTCGGTAGTTCGAATATAAAAAGTATCTTCATCTTTGACGAATAAAGATAATTCTTTTTATACGAAGCGGCTTTATTCTGTGTGTATCTTTTATTCGAAGGTTTCAAATAAATCTTTCCACAAATATTGCCAACTCCAAGAAACGCGAACCATCGAATAATGAATAAACATTTTTTAATTTTTTATTCGTTATTCGAAATTTTTATTTAGATGAAAATGTTTATTCCCACCATCCACAGTTTAATAATTACCTAATTAACCTCAATCGGTAATTTTTCAGAAGACCGGAAGTCGAGATCGAAAACTCGAGGGAGCCGGAAGTCCACTGTTTTTCCACGGTTTCCGGCATCGCCCGGAACGGAAGTGCTCACGCCAGCGGAGAATATCGAGCTATGAACATCGTAGCCGATCGACAGGCCTGAGGATCGTCGACGAGGACCGGAAGCGAAGATCGATCATCAAGATTCCAGCGAAAACGACTCGGGAAAACTGGAGACCATGTCGTTCCTACGAGCCGTGGGCGATTTGGTCGGTTTCTTGATCCTGACGGTGGTCTCGATCGTCGAGGGCATCGTGAAGTCATGCATTCCCACGAAGTACAAGATGAAGAGCATCGTTGGCGAGATCGCTCTTGTAACTGGCGGCGGGGGTGGTTTGGGCAGGCTGATCGCGCTCAGAATAGCCAACCTGGGCGCCATCGTTGTCATCTGGGACGTTAACAAAGAAGGTGAGGGAAGAATATTCGCACCGGATGTTGCATACAGTGCCCGAAATTTCCATAAAGCCACCACGTTTTTTGGTAATATCTTATAATTATTCTGTACTTATGATAAATTTGAGTATGATTTCATCATTTTAGGCATATTGAAAACACATATACATATATCCATTGAAATAATAAAAATAATATTTATTTTAAAAAATAAACGTAAATATATGTATAATTTTATATAAAATAAACTGCGAAATTTCTATAAAGCCATATAGTTTTTGAATAAGTAGGTTCAAAATTAACAATAAGTTCTTGTTCATTTCTATATTAATAATTAATAGAACTGCCATTTCTTCGAATAACTTCGAAAAGACGATGGGGCATTGACGAAATAAAACATTGAAGTGTGTTCAATCTCTTATTAGTAAAATGCCACGAGAACAATTGTTGACCAGTGAAGAAAAGGCATCCATTGATGCTTATAGGGATATGGGATGTTCTAATCGCATAATTGCAGAAACAAATTAATCGATCACGTACCGTTGTAAATAATTACCTCAATTTGGGAAAAGATTTATGGCAAAAATCACCCGAAAGGGGGAAATCAAAAACTGACCAAGAGGCAGCATTCATTGTTAATGAGACCAGCATCAAAATATTTGAGACGTGCAGCACAACTTCAAAAATGGTGCAGAAACCAGCACTAAAAGCACACCACGAACAGGCCCGTCTTGATTTTGCAAAAATACACAATGTCCTGGTCCAAAGAATGGGAATCTGTTATTTTTTCTGATGAAAAGAAATTCAATTTAGACGGACCTTATGGTTTTAAATATTATTGGTACGATTTAAGGAAAGAAAAAAACATAATAATGAGTCGTAAATTTGGTAGTGGTACTTGACGCCAAGACACCAATCCGTCGCATTACTCCTTAAATGAATTCTGAAAACTATACAGAATTATTAGATACAATTTTAATACCATTTGTTGAAGATATTGGGCACGATAACTTCATTTATCAACACGATAATGCTGCCATCCATGTACCAAATTACACGAAGCAGTGGTTATATAAAAAAAATATCACGGTTTTAACATGGCCAGCTTGTTCTCCAGATTGAAACCCAATAGAAAATCTTTGGGGGATACTCGCAAGGAAAGTTTACGGAAATTGTAAACAATACAGTAACATTAATCAATTATGGAAAGCGGTGAACGAAGCATGGGCATCTATTCAAGAAAACACACTTCAAAGTTTGATTTCGTTAATGCCCCATCGTCTTTTCGAAGTTATTCGAAGAAACGGCAGTTCTACTAATTATTCATATAGAAATGAACAAGAACTTATTGTTAATTTTGAACCTACTTATTCAAAAACTATATGGCTTTATAGAAATTTCGCAGTTTATTTTATATAAAATTATACATATATTTATGTTTATTTTTTTAAATAAATATTATTTTGATTATTTCAATGGATATACATATATGTGTTTTCAATATGCCTAAAATGAAATCACACTCAAATTTATCATAAGTACAGAATAATTATAAGATATTACCAAAAAACATGGTGGCTTTATGGAAATTTCGCGCACTGTATATGCGTTTTTAGATTCTTCGATCATCTGTAGAACGTTGTAGTTTCATTAAAATAGCATATATTCGCGTTAAACTAAAAATTTCGGAATCCGTCATTTTGACCCGTTAGATCAGTTCGCGTGAAAATCCAGAACGAGTTTCCACCGCAATAAAGTTATTATTCCGCGACCAAGAGGGACCAGAGAAGTGAATGGTTACGCGTCCGGATAATTCTGCATATTATACGGTCTCGAAGCTTGGTCTTAAGCTAATGCACGGTGTCGGTCGCGTTCCACAGTTTATTATTAAGTGGGTGTAGCAATTCGACCGGGAATGTTCGAGCAGATTGGCGGAACAGAATTTTGCCGGCTCGTTAATAGTTAGATAGTTGTCTCCGAAACAGAGTCAGCTCTTTCGAGCTCCACCTTCGCTCTCATAATCGGACAAGATAATTGCGGAATGGTCAAAGAACCCGCGAATACACTCGGCCGTAATTCCGGTATGTTGTGCTACAGTATACATATTATCCAGGGTGCACGCCCACTAATAAGCTGCGATCGGCGTCTCCACCGTGGGATTATTAATTACGTAATTCGCGCGCAAGCAGGAAATGATTACGCGAATCGATCGATCGACAGCTAGGTCGTCTTACCTTTTCAACGGGAAATCGCAAACGAGTAGCTATCGCGGCCATTGCGAAAATAAAAACAACCAGCCTTGCACCTAGTGTTCACCGTGTGTACGCGAGAAAAGCGAAACCGGTGAGCGAACTTTCGATTTCCATTTGAAACCAAAGGAAACTGGGGCTGGAGCGAGATATCGTTCGTTAACTGATGGTGAAACCCGTTTTTTAAATATATTTTAACATTAAGATAGCGTGCATTTTTGGCACAGTAAAAAGATGTTTACGTACTTTAAAATAGAATAACTTTTGTCAAAAGTGGATCAATTGGCTTTGTTTCAAGAACTTGAGAGGATCAGAACGATCAGCTTACTAAGCGTAAAAAGAATTTGTAAAAACTTATTTGGTTTTTTTCTAATGTAAATTTACAGGACGTATCTATCCAATTTTCATTAAAAACAAACGTAAAAACTTTTTAGAAAAAAACCACTCCTTCTAGCATCTCACAGAATGTCAAGCTTGAACATGGTAAGAAAGTTAGTTGTTTTTAAAATCAGATTGCTTTCTTTGGTAATAAAAATGTTGGCAACGAGTTTTTGTTAGGGTGTCAAGAAGATGTTTCCAAGAGTCGATTCCATCGAGTTAGAAGTCGCAGCATGCGTCAGTTGACCATGAATATTGGACTATCATCGTTACGACTCTTAGCGCGATGTTTTACGTGCTTAATTACTCGAGTGAACAAGGAGACTTCATTTTCCTTCGTGATCCTTGCATGCCTTGACCATAAATCCAATGGAAATTCTTCTGAAAAATCAGTTCTTTGCATAATCATTTCCATATTCGACTTCTGTGACGTGAAACGCTTTAAAAATTATTCTCTCGGTAAAAGAATAATTCATTAATAAAATGCGGAGAAAAATAAAATATTCACAGAATATCAATTAAAAATTATTCGAAGCACCGCAAAAGGTGAATTATCTTTCCCAGCACTGCACCGTCACACAATCGACTACAATCAGGATTAAAATTACTATCTTTGAAACGTAAACAAATATTTATTACAATTTTAGGGTTTGTTAGATAACTGATTCAGAAATGTTGTACTTTCAATTTCACCGACGAATCGATTAATTTTTCCGATTCGCACGCTGGAAAATTCAGCTCGCATGTATATGTAGTGTATACATAGTGACTCAACCAGGAAACCTAATTAATTCGATCCGGTCACCGAACCAGATCACCGCCACCGCGTCTGCGAAATTAGAAAATAATTCTCGGCGTATTTACCAGTTGCTAATCGAATCAGTTTCACAATCGACGTGACAAAAGTGACCGCGGCTTCGAGCTGGTTGCTCGAACTTCGCCATAAACGGATTAGTGCAGTTATCGCGTTAGAGGGCTTCCTGTTTTATGTAACGGCCTCCCAACGCGACGGCGCGGCGCGGCGTGGTGCGTTGTCAACGACGAATTTCCGAATGCTACGCACAGTACATCCAATCAAAAAATATTAATTAGATTTAGAAAAATATTAATTACCAGGCTGCGCGCTTTTATAGAAAATCAAATTCGTTGGAAGTTTCTGCTGCATCGACTCTGCAGCTCAGATTCAACATGGCCGCCGAGCAATATGATAAATTGTTAATCGGGTAAATTTTTAGTAGCCACGCAAATTGTGATTGCGATATTACAGTCGCATACAGAGTTGTATAAAATGTACAATCTTTTCAACTTATTGCTTAAGAAACGAATCGTTTAAAAATGATTGCGATAAAATGAATTCCGCTAAACCTCAATTTACGAATTCTCGGAACAACTAGATTGCAGAGTAACGAAAAAAACATCGTTACAAAGTATTTAACAATTAGTTTTAGTTAACTATAATTAATTCCTAAAAAATCTACTCAATTGGGCCTTGACGTCATTTTGCACGGCGGCCATACTGTTTCCACGCTGATGTAGCACGAACTTACAATTTCAGTACATCATTCGTTCTTTTTTTGTCTTTTACTGCCGCAGGACAATGTGTCAAGCCCAAACTGGTCGCGTGTAAATAGTTGCTGTATTTGATGTAGATTTGCTTGGCATACTAATCGGGAGGACTCGAGTGCTCGTGGGCGGCCTCTCGATGTTCTTGTGGTGGCCTTTCGTCGAATGACCATGTTCATGACCTTCGCTGCCGGGAAATAATACAATTTGATGACCGACCTTCGAGAGCCTCACACCACCTGCATCTCTCGCTAATGCTTCCGTGGCAATTCCGCAGGTGTTTGTACCCACATCTCGAGCCATTTGCTCGTCGAATGGGAAAATGATAGTTCGCCGTCGTCGTAAGAAGTCGGAAATATGAGACGCTTAGCTTCCAGTTATGGAGAACTTTCTAGCTTGGAGGGAAGCTCGAAAATGGCAGAATAAAACTTGCTCCAAGTTGATCGCTTGAGAATGTAGGTCAGCCTGGGGATTCTAAGGAGACACCAATTGGTCGGCCATGCTGTCAGCGGAGCGCACAGTGGTCGGAAATCGCTAAAACGTGGCCAAAATGCCAAAAATGAATTTTCGGTTAAGCGTATTGCCCTTGCCTTACTGGATACTCAGGTAATGACTCTATGGGAAATCCAAAACGGTCTTAACATGTATACCTGCCAAATGGTGGTACTACAAATATCGCGTTCATTCGTCACGCAGTTCTTGTACAGTGAACTACGGTGTCAAAAAGCAAGTGTGAAGCTTACAATTTTAAGAAAAGTGCATTTTTTTTTTGTGTGTACAATGGATGCTGTTCCTGCAAGTAAACACTCTACATAATAATAATATTGGGATTATATTAATCAGTGTTTACAATGTATAAAGACAAAGATAAAGTTTGATGCACTGATTTTAGAAATGAATACAAAAAGTTGTATATTCCACAATATTCCACAGAGATTGTTGTGTATGCTTGTAGTAGACACTATTAGCTTAAATTATTTTGAAAAAGTAGCTTGCCCTGAGTGCCCCAAGTTACAAGCATGTTTTCTCGAGAGATTTAGAAGATATAACAAAATTTGTTAAATAAGCATTGTATGGTTTCACCTACAGAATTTTTTTATACATGTTTCGAACACCACAACCTTTTTTTTATTGTTTTTAAAAAATAAAATTTTGTTGTTTGTAATTTTTTCATCAGATTCATATTCGACGGGACGAGAAATATGGGAATACTAATTTTCGAGAGAGTCCAATAATTTTTTGTGTTACGCATCCGTCGTATTGAATTCGCCATTTTGTTTTTTGTAATTTTGACATCAGATTCATAATCAACGACCCGAAAAACTTTAGGATATCAATTTCGAACTAATTTGGACTACTCCTTCCTATTTTGGCTACGTTTTGGCGATTTCCGACCACTGTGTGGCGCGGCGGCGCGGGAGTTGTCGCGTTTTTCAAACCTCTGAAGCGAAGAATTACGTCTGCAAGGTGACGACAATGTGTTGGGCAACGAGGCAGCATAAACCCGATAAGAATCTCCAGGAGATTAATTGCTGCACGAAGGGAAGACGTTTCGGGTTCACGGGCAAAGGAAGCTCCGCCGCGTAGTGAATTTTAAGCGGTGGCAATCGCGAGCCGGCATTCGCGGGCGGAATAGTGATCGGACATAGCTGCACCGCCGACAAACGGATTAGTATACTTTATTGTTCGCAACCGGGACACGCGTCGCCGAAAACGAAACGGAATAGCAAGGGATCGCAGCGTTTATCTCGTTATTGCCCAGATAGCACACGACGTCTTAAATACGTCCATTTTAGGACTGAAAGACTAACGTCCTAAAAAGACGTTTTAAATACGTCTTTTTCGAGACGTCATTTTAACGTCTTTTCGAGACGTCATTTTAATGTCTCAAATGAGACGTCTTTTTCGAGGCTAATAATTGACTTGAATTTTTTGGAGATGTTATGAAAGAGACTACTTTACTGTACAATGACTAAACTACTTTTTCTAAGTTTTATTATTACTTGGAATGGTAAAAAAAAAATTAAAAAACTCATTTTTTTTAACTTTGTCATCTGAGCTTATTTATAAAATTTCATCGAAATCAGCATCGACGTTGTTATGAGTTACAAACAATTAAAGATCGCGAAAATCGCAGGTTCCCGCCCGGCACTTATCTACTTTTTTAAATCTTTTAAAAGTCGTCTTAATGTGATCCTAAAGTTGTCTAAAAGACGTCTAAAAGTCGTCTGAAAGTCGTCTAAAAGTTGTCTAAAAGTCGATAAGCCGTTCAGAAGACGTTCGGAGGCCGTTCGGAAGCCGTTCGTGTCTCAAAGACATCTTGAATGTCCGATAACAGACGTCTTTATGACGTCTTTGTGCTATCTGGCCGTAGTCCTGTTCGCTTAGAAACTTGTTTTCTATGTTGCAAGATTTCGGGGAACTTTCGTGGTCCACTCAGGACCTAATTGCACTGGATCCTTGGACTTGATTAGGCCAGGATTTTCTCTTTGTTTCGGCAATAGCCCTCGTAATCATATTCTGCTAAACGCTACTTGTACCTTCATAACATTTCGGAAACAAGGAAACAATATTGAATCGAGAGATCTCATAACAATAATATTCTGCTAAATGCAGATTATCGCGATGAAGCTATTATACAAGTTCTTCTAGCATCATGCAGTGCATTATATGTATAATTTCAAACAACGACACGAAGTAGGTAAATCGATTTGATTTTGTTTGTTCCAGATTGATTTAGATTGAGGGCAAGCTAATTACACGTTGCGGCCTTACTTCCATGTTAATTGCGATTTGTGTAGATGCTAATACTGTAAACAGCTTTGTTAACAGCTGTGCAATTAGATTGAGGATCTAAGTGCAAAAATCAGAAAAATTTTACCGAAGTTGTACTTGTTGAACTTTAATTACATATTTTGATTCATTCCAGACTATTCGGTGCAAGAATCTGACTACTTTTAGTATCTACTCGATTTTTGCAACAAGATCTTTGGTTAAGATCATATGGACCTGAATTTGTGATTGGATATTGTATCTACCGACTACGATTGTTTAGTGCAAATGGAGAATTTGTACAATTCGAAGATCGACGGCTGAGAAATTTCACTAGAGTCGCTCGTTGTCAATCGCCACGTGGCAGGCCGGGAAGTGGCGCGTATTCAAGGACACGCGCAAGTAGATCTGCTCGACCGACCTGGTAAACTGGTTGATGCTTACAGAGAAAAACGTAATTTCAAGCGAGCCATTCAGCCGACGTCGTGTGCTTCGTTTCTACAGTGTTCGCGACACACACACACACACACGCTCCTCTCTTTTCTCATTGGAGCCACCTCTCACCGATCAGAGTTCGGCGATCCTTTCCTGGCCACCGACCGATCAAGTATTTTAAACGGTTCCATGAATTCGGAACGTAACTGGCCCTGCAATTTTACATTTCATAATGTTGATAAATAGACGTATCGAAAGGACGCGTTCGTTCCTCCGTGAAAAACGAAAAAAAAATTACAAGATGATTACGTTGCCATGACGAAGAGTTACGCTCGTCCAATTTGAGGGTACAGCAACAAAGAGGATGTTCTAAGCTTTCGAGGTGAAGAAGAGCGCGACAAAACGTCAGAAAAGAACGGATTCCAGGTCGTCCGTCAGTCCACCTGTTGCGAGCGATTAATATCCTCCTTCTCGTCGCCTGTACCCGGTCTAGAGAGGTCGAGGCAATTTAGCTTGCCATTCGCTCGTGACATTTCGCCGTACAATTCGAACCCGAGCGTCGATCATCCGACAGCCAGCCGCTTTTCGCGGCCGTACACTTTTACGTAGAAAGTCTCTGTGCCCGGCGAGCGGCCGCTGTCTCGCTTCTTGGCCAAGTGGTACGTGTGCTCACGTAGAATATGAAAGATGTAATTGCGAAAACAGAGAATATATATCCTGTTTACCCGGCGAGCGATCGCGTTCCGTTCATATTCGCGGCGCGCTCCAAATTCTTGCCCCTCGGCTATATTGTCCTCTCGAATCGCCGCCATTTTGTCACCGACCTGGCAAAAATAACAGGGCAAATGAACGGTACACTTGGGCCTACTCTCAAGTCCCTATAGCGATATTTATACATATAGATAACAAAATGTATAAAATTGACGTGACTAACTTTAAGTAAATTCCGAGGTTGTGAACGCCACTTATCTGTGACAGCGGTAGCGTCTAAATTAACCGGGATACATTGTAATTAATTTTCCGTGAATATCTAGTTCAATTTGGAGTAAATCACAGTGTACGGTGCAATATTAATACATATCTATCTAAGAGTTTCACACATACAAGATTGCATTTAAAATGCAAGATCCGCAGTTTACCGCGTCACGCGACTTGGTACGTTTGTTACATGTTGTATTTGTACAAGTGATCAGTGTCGTTACCGACAATTATTAGTCACCTAGTGATGAAGGTTCCACTTCGCACTATAATCTTGACGAGAGAAGTTTGTCGCGTTAGAACTCTCGGAATTGCAGAATTGCTCGGGGAGAGTCAATACAGCAATTCTCTTTGGCCAATTGAATGGAAACCTCGAATAAGGGAATTGATTAATCCCGATCGAAGCGATTCGGCATCTGGTATTTTCTAACGGAATTTATTTACTCGGTGGAAGGAATTCCTCGCGGTAAAATGAGTCTGGTACATAATCTATACATATACTATACATATGTATACAGCGGCTATGTAGAGAGGATTCCTGAGAGGATTCTTCCTATCTATGCCGAGAGAGGAGCGAGAGATGCAGAGCGGTTCGTTCCATTTGCATATTACGAAATTATACATAGAACGAGTTCGCGAGAAGTCCTGCGAATAACATGGCAAAATTAATTATCGCATCACCGACGATGAAATTCAGCGAAATAAAACGAGATCAACAGAGATATCTTTCGATGTTCTAGCTAGAAGATAAGACCGTTTCTGACTCCAGTCGTTTCGAAGGTTCATCGATCCCTAAGATATTGATCCTGGATCCTCACTAATTCCAGACTCTGTGCTTTATGTTCTAGGCACGGAAGAGACCGTCAAACTTGTCCAAGCCGCCGGAGGAACCTGTTACGGTTATGTCTGCGATCTCTGCGATCGGGAGGACGTATACAAGAAAGCCGCGCTGGTCAAGACGGAAGTGGGAAAGGTGAGGATTGTATAATCAACCGGATACTTGAGCTTGCTCTGGAACCACCGGTCGACGCGATCTTGAGCAATTCCGTTCCTCGGTAACTCAATAGAAGAAAGTACAGCTCCCGATTTAGCCTGAGATAGACTAACAAGTAGATTGCGGAAGTCTCCGCGTTTAGAAAATGATTGACAGTCTAAAGAGTGCGAGCTTTAGACGGAATCGATGATGTATGAATCTTGTTCGAAAGTGGTATGCCTTCAACAGAATTATTTCCGAGAGAAAATCAATTTTACTTGATACTTCGCCTACCGGTGATGACTAGTCTTTAAAACATAGTCTTTAAAGAATAGTCTTTCGGTAGGTGAGGTGTTAATGACCGTCTAAAAAGACTGTCTACAAGGACGGTCTAAAAGACAATCCAAAATGACGTTAGGTAAGAGTTTAAAAATATAAGTCTTAATTACCACGCTAGTCGACGAATATGAATTTATCTAATCCCAGTGGTAAACGTAAATAAAAAAAAATTCAGACACACCGCATATTTTAAAGATACACTTATCAGAGACCCTGACCAGAAAAATGCATGGCGGTAGTTCGAATTCGAGCTCCGACAATTATACTATTACAAAAACTCCATGCCGACCTTTTTACTATTAGATCGAATAAGCTAGCACAAAACGTGACCTGTTGTTCCTAAATAATTCCAGAACAATGAAATATAATCGGTTCTCAGCGTCCTCCGAAGATGACATTGACGACTCACGCAATAATTAATTGCGCTATCTCACGCATCGGTTATATAAATTGCAATTGGGAGAGTCGAGTTAGTGGATTTGATGGTTATCATGGTGAACATGTGTTACGTCCGAGGCAGCTTGGGAATTATGAAACCTTCTGATGTTACGTCAGAACGTTGCAGTATATGTACATGTATGTATATGGATATGTACTACGTCGCCGTTGATCTGCTTCGGAGGACCGAAGAATTTCGCGCTTCTGCAACGTTTAATAGCGTTCCCCCGATCGCTAATATGTATACCCGTTCGGCCTGGAATTTCACGACCTTGTACTTTATCCGTCATTTCAAGCGGCGAAAGTGCCCGCCACGAGGTACGAGGATAATAATTAACGGTGTCCGGTGTACTTGTACACGACCATTTTGCAGGTGACAATACTGATAAACAACGCCGGCGTGGTCAACGGAATGAAATTTATGGACACCCCGGACACGCTCATTATCCGCACCATGGATGTCAACGTGATGAGCCACTTCTGGGTACGTTCACATCTTTCTCAGCGGTTTTTACCGGGTTATGCTGCAATCAGAAAATAAATTAGTTCCAGTTGTACACGAATATTTCGTTCCGTTTTTCTACGATGATGGATGAAAATAAATGCTGTTACGGTGGTTTTCATTTAACTGTCACTGGTGCGTCGTTTTTTAGTTGATACGTTAAACGTTTGTCGAAGTCCAACGAAGCAATCTATCACCGATTCAATACCGACGCGTAACCAATTGAGTATCGATATTCCAGAGATAATTGACAGAAGAGAAAATCTTCTAGAACTCGTGTCGACGCGTTGGCGTTAATGTTTCAGCTAGAAAATACTAGTAGCCTGCGTATAACTGGAAAGTTAGGTTCTCAGGTCACAAAAAGTGGTTGTCGAACAGTTCATTCATGTGATCATGAGAAGGTGGTAATTTTATATAAATTTCTTACATTAACTTATTAATAAAAATGTTTGGCTCAGCTACAACAAAATAAGATACAGTAAAAATCGGTGAAATTAAACATTACGTACAATATTTAAAAAGACCATTTACTAAGTATTGTAGAATATTGAAGTAAACTTTCGTCGCACTGTAGCATAGAATACAAATGCAAATTTTTCGGATGAGAGTCGTTGGTTTTAGCGCAAGGAACATAACAGCGCGAGAGCAACTGCAGTGATTTCAATGCATGGTGAGAGCAGCATGATCGCGCCGCAACCGTGAAAGCCTTTCGTACCCGCGATTTTCTTATTTTGCAAAGCAGAAACTATCCGCATTAAGGTCTCGCGTGCACCAAAATAAATTCCACTATAGTATCGTCGGTAATTCACTAGAAGCTCAATTAATTGCACTCGAGGTGTCGGACTCTGATCGAACATGAACGATCACGCTAAAGTCATTTCCAACCTGTCAACGACGTGTAAATCGGATAACAACGAGATAAAATAAACAGGTATAATAAAGTCGATTTTTGCATACGTATTCTATAAAACAAGTATAGGAAGTTTATAACTAACCAAACGGCCGCCATTAAGATGGTTGATCGAGGTAGTTACTAGTTTAAATCGTTTGTGCACTCCACTTTGGATTAATAATATTTATCCTTTGGATGGGTCTGTGCTGCAGAAACAGTCTCTATAAATAATTCTCAGATCGCAATCAGGAAGTGACTAATTAATGAATACGTGAATAGCGCTGTTCGACATGTTGTTTTATGATTTCTTGAATGTTTTTATAGCTGATCTATTTCTTCATAATTTATTGGGAGAATAATGTTGAGCATTTACATAAAATGTTTATACAATATGTGGTGAAAAACGAATTTGAGAAATTCTGTTACTATTTTAACGTTTTAGAATAATGAAAAATTATTCATTATCAAAGTTTCTTTAATTTTCGTCTTCTGAAATGAATATTTCTATGAATAAAAATGTAGTTTTACGAAACTACTAAATGTTTCTGTGCTGCGCAGAAGAATGTGTTTGTTACCTGATGCATTTCGGAATTGAATCGGAGATAGGATGATGAGGAATTGCAAACGTGCGCGTACGTTGGCACGGTAATTTGAAAGACGAGGAGTGAGAGGCATTCCTGTCCTCTCGTACCCTCTGTTTAGGACTGTTGCCGTGGGTCAGGTGAGAAAACCGGTCGGATAGATACAGCCAGTGGGCTGTGCAGTTGCAGTACACACTCGTGTCCCGCAGTTGCGACACCCACGAGAGGCCACACGCTTGCCAAACGTACTCTATGTACTATGTAGTTCCTCGATACGAAATGCCCGCTTCAGGCTGGCTTCAGGCTCGTGTGCTTTCGCGCAATACTAGAACGCCACGCAAACCGAGAGAGCCGCCTCTCGCAGTTTCTTAACCGTACACGCTGTTTTCGTTAATTGCTTCGCCAATAACCGCCTACAAAATGCGCGTTGCTGAAATATTCCGGAGAAACATACACCGGCGAAAGGAGCACACCTGTTTATATTAAAGTGCAACCTCCTTCTCTCCAAAGTTCTCCCCGGCAATCTCGATTACACTATTTTCATCGCTGTCTTTTCCTTGCATCGTCGTTCCACCAGTTTTTACTGGATTTTAATTACTTGCGATTTTTATTTCGAATCCGTGGACATGCGATTATTATCGGTGTTAATATCTGTTGACATACCACTATTATCCGTGTCGTACTGTTTTCCTTTGCCGTTTATCATAGCAGTTTTTGCTCAATATTAGAGATTATAGCCTGACACCGTGTGGAATACTCTCTGGAAAAATGGAAAAATTCTAAAATTATTTAAATTAAACCATTCGAGTGTTCTCTTCCAAGAGAAATCCTCATCGAGTGTTTACAGATAATTTCACCAACACTGCTGAACATTTTTTTCCATCACCTTTTGTAATTTTACAATGAACCCTAGACTCGACATTTATGCATACAACTAAAAATAATTGAGAACGTGAAGCAGAAAACAAAATGGCGCCGATCAAAGCGATCAAAATCAGAAATTTCCGTCATCCCCATTGCCTTCGATTCGAGGAACAGTATCGATCTTTCCAAGAGAAATCCACTTCAATTGTTTATAGATAAATTCACCAATCCTGGTGAACATTTTTTTCCATGATCTTTTGTAATTTTACAATGAACCCTAGACTCGACATTTACACTTACGACTAAAAATAATTGAGAACGTGAAGCAGAAACCAAAATGGAGTCGATCAAAGCGATCAAAATCAGAAATTTCCGACTTCCCCATTGCCTTCGATTCGAGGAACAGTATCGATCTTTCCAAGGGAAATCGCAGCTGGCAGAAAGATTCTAACTGGATGCAGAGTGAAAGTGTACGCGTCCGATGCTGAGGAGCATCGCCGATAGCGAATAACGTTCGCCGACGTGCGGATTCAGAGCACGAAGAACGAAAATTGTACCGCGTGGCTTGGCCGAGAATACCGATTTCGCGTTACGTCATGCTGGTGGCGTCGGTTTAACGGTAATTGAGATACTGTGTTATCGTAATAAGAAACGTCAGGGAGAAAAAAGTAAGAAACAGTCACGAAAGAAAAATCGCAAAGAGGGACAAGGTCTGCCGGTTGTGCCGTTCGAAAACATTTATGCGCCCTATAATTACAGTTCGAACGATTTCTCGCCGGTCAAACTTTGCCCGACCGGTCGACGGGTTACGCTCCTCGCAGATTTTACTTTCAAAAGTGAGAACTAGGAGAAGCTAGCCGAAAAGTGGGTTAATTGGCGGGTAAAGGGAGCGTCAACCGTGTGGACCTTTCGCTGCATCCGATGTCACGGTCGTTTCGTCAGGATCCCGTCATCCACTTTCCAATGCCAGTCGCAAAAAAGTCGTTTTTGTGAAATCTGTTTTCAGGCTCTGATATTTGAAGCATTTCTTGCGTGTTCAACCTCTTGCCCCTCTATTTTCTCTCGTACAAAACCTACAGTGCACTCGCATACTTCGATAAAAATTTAGGAAAGCGAAAAAAGTGAAATTTTTTTTTAATATACTCGATGTATGGTGTTTATCTGTAATCTATGATTTTTTCTGCTTTTTTAGACGACGAAGGCGTTCTTGCCGTCAATGATGGAGGACAATAAGGGTCACATAGTGAGCATTGCTAGTCTGGCTGGCCACGTGGGTGTGCCAACGTTGGTCGACTATTGCACCTCAAAATTCGCGGCAGTCGGTTTCGAGGAGGCCCTTCACATGGAACTCGCGGTACCAATTCGGTTTACCAATTAGCTAACTCGTTAATCAAATTCCTCGCACGGTTTTCTGTCTAACGTTCGCGTCTGATGGAACTTCCGGTGTTACCGAGCAACAATTTTCTTTACATTTTTGCTTGTATCTTCTAGGCTGATGGCTATAAAATCAATACCACTGTCGTATGTCCGTTTTTCATTCGTAGTACCGGCATGTTCGAAGACATTTCACCTAGGTATAATCACGTTTATTCGACTTGTAATTTTAAACCTTCAACGACGACGGTGCGGCGTCTGTGCACCGATATTGTATTAAAAGAATAAATCTGAGACAAGTAATGTGACTCATTCGGTAATTCTAGTGTAACAAATTATTATGGTAACCCTACACTTTCTGTCGTTCTTGAAGGATTAAATATCTGCTGTTAATATGAATAATGTCGACGATATCCGAGTCTGATCAGTGTGTACCTCTATACTGATTTTATACAGATTCGTGCCGAGACTTAGCCCTAATGAAGTGGCGGATCGAGTTGTGCTGGCCATGAGGTGCAACGAGAAGATAGCTGTGGTGCCTGGTTACCTCTACTTTTTGCTCGTATTGAAATGGTAATTAAACCACTGATTAAGCAGTGTCCTGTGTGAATTATTTTCCCAGTGGGTGTTTGGAAAGTATTTTATGAAGAACCCTAGCCACGGTATAATAATTACTATTTTCTTCAAAATTTTTCAGGGCCTTCCCATGGGCCTGCGCAGGGATGTTCATCCGAGGGGTGGTCTCGAGCACACTTAGCGTGTACAACAAGCCGAAGACCGTGCCGAAGAAGAAGGAGCCGGTGTCCGACGTGATAACGAAGCACCAAAACGGCACGAACCTTCAGGACCAGTTGACCAGACGCCTCACCAGCTCCGAGAAGAAGCCATAATCACCTGTGTACAGCCTCTTATTTAGAAACGCGCCAAAATCGTTTCCACCGGTTCAAAACTATCGGACAATAGTACCCGAGGATACTGTCGGTTCACGACACGTCGCTAACGCTCATGTAATCCCACGGCGCATTGCAACGCTGGTCACGCGCGTGCACGTTAGAGTTTTATAGCGTTTGTTCCGCGAGAGTGTTGCGCAAAAATCTCTCGGGGAAACGAGTTCTGTTCCGGCGAGGAGCGTAGACCGAATTCTTCTTTTGTAACGTGTTCAGCGATCGACGAGTACAATAATTATTATGAAAGCAAGGGATCGATTTCAGGAGGGGTTGTCAGCTTCTTCGGCGTCGAAGCAAAAGGGAACGATGACGCTATCGTGAGAGTGAAAGTGTCGGACGTGTACCTCGAGCGATTCGCACTGTTTCGACGTTATTTAATTCGTAAGAGGAAGATAGTTACCCGCGGCAGGAACTCTCGCAGCTGGCCCGAGTACGGGGACCATTTCTACCAATAATCGGCGACGATGTGTGATACATTAAACTTCGTTGTTCTAGCTCGTAAGGGTAGGCTAAGACTTTTCTATTTTTAATGTCTAACCGACGGCCCGCGGAGGGACACGCGGACCACTTTAATTTATCCTACAGATGTAGACGCGGGGAGCCGACGGATTTGTCGAAACGAGATATAAAACTGGAATTTTCACCGAACAGCGCTACTCCAGATTTCTTCTGGTGCACGATTTTGATGGGAACTGTAAAAATATGCGACACGAACCACTTCAATGTTTTTTTTAATAAAACTTGTCAAAACCAATGCATCGACAGCAGATTTTTATGCGTTTACGACGTATTCGTATTTGTAATGTTATTACGTTAGGTCAGTGCAAAAGCTCTTGCCCGATTCCTTGTTGTATTTTAATACGAAATCGGGCAAGAGCTTTGGTATTGATCTAATAGATGACGAAAGGAATTTTTATAAATGCAATTGTCACCTATGAAAATCCACAGTCCAGTACAATAACGAATAGAACCGTCTGTACAGTTTAACTATTATACTAGTAATAATAGCTATCCTACTAATAAGAGTACGCACTCAGTCCGTACTCCACTTAATTACTATGTCAACGCAGTGAAGCGATAATGGAGCCACACGCGACTCGTCGTTGCACAAGTGCTCGTCATTCGCAAATGGAAGGCAATCATCGTTTCAATCACATTAAAAGTACATTTACGGGTTCCTTTGGGTCAACATTAGTTGCGTGTTTAACGTTAAAATCAGTCAAAAAGGGAAGCAATGTTGGAAACTTATACATGTATGAAAGTAGAAGAAATATTCGTTTATGAGAAAAGGAGACACGACTGTGTTGAGATAACGATTGCACCTCGATGTGTGCTCTATTCAAGCTTCTACCTTTTCTATGAAGATAATGATGTATGGTAGACAGACCCATTAGTCATCAAATCGTTCATTCAAGCGAGTGGACACACTTTCCTGCTCTACTTACCGAATTTATGCGTATGGAGGCCATGAATGGCAAATTTTTAAAGCCGCAGGTGGTTCGAGATGCAGTGAACATTGAATTTATCCTACTCATCCTATTTGAATAATAAATTTATCAACGCTGGAATTATAATCATACAGAAATCCTCAAAAAGATGCGCAATATTTTAATAAACCGATTCTACCAATTTTTATATGTTATATACTAGAAAATATTTATTTATGTGGAAACGCTAGAAGATAAGAAGTCGATACTGTGCATGTTCCGCGCGCAATAGATACATTAAGCTCTAGTAGCCTCGCGCCGATGGTAAAACGATAAAAAGTGATTACAGAGATACAATTTCGGAGGATCATGTTTTTCAATCCATGGTCAAGGTAGCCCGAGCCAATAGTATGTAGTAATAAAGCGCTTCTGATTCGCACTCCATATCGTTCGATTGGCCGGCCGGAGGCTCGCACTCGCGTGGAAGATAAAATCGGAGGTTTTGTAAATACTACGAACTGATACCCGCCATCTACATCTATATTTCCCGAACGAAATCGTGGTTTATCGTTATCAATACCGGAGATAGCGGACGCGTTAGCCCCGATACTCGTGCCAATTCCGTGCTAGATCTCGTACCGGTAACGCGAAAATAAGAGAACCTTTGATTTCGCCAAAATCACTGCACCCCGTCACTAAGAGGGTGTAACGAGTGTTAAAAGTGTGCTCGGATCATTTTCATCTATATCAAGATCAACAAAAATGCGGATTTCCCAAGCGTTGCTGTTCGCGAGCACCCTGATCCTCGGGTGGAACGCTCTCGAAGCCCTGGACACCAAGCTGATGAAACTCTGCGTGTCCCAGAATACCTGCAACAGTTGCTTAGAGATCGACTCGTCCTGTGCGTGGTGCAGCGACTGGGTAACACTTTTGGAATTTTTTCCTACCTTGTTGAAACGCAAAAAGAACGATAAGTCCCACTAGTTGTATAGTACTGACTCATTTTACACCTGGCACTAAGATACCGAGCATCAATGTGTTGGTAAAATAATTCCTCTGTGAGACACGGCGTGCCCCGGAAAGCCCTAACCGTGAGAACCACATGATGCCATAAACTATAAACATATGTATTTTCTTCAGAGAACTAGATCTCGCATCGAAATCTTTATTAGTAGGAACAATGCAAGGATTAGTGAGGATTCGTACGAACTCGTGCTTGTCAGGAAACAGCGATCAAAATTTCTGTTTTCTAGAGATGTGTGAGAACACGAAAATGGCGGATCGGGGTGGGTTCTCGAACATTGCAGGATCTTCGAATATTCGCGAGAAATCCCGAATTCAGAATATTCAGGATTCTCGAATATTCTCAGGAATCCCGAAAATTGTCAAGAATCCTCGTACATTCGAGAATCCTTAAATTTACAAATACCCGACTCGTCTCGACCCGTCCCCATCGGATACCCAACATTTCCGGGCACCCCACACCTACACCGTTTTCCCATTTTCTCAGTCGTACTCGAACTTGACTGTGGGCAAGCCAAGATGCAACTTGCCGGAGAGCCTGAAGGCGTTCCATTGCGATCCCGAAGAGATCCGCACAGCTTCGAAAGGTTCCATGAAGTTGCTGAAGAACGAAGAATTCAAGGACGTTGAAGGGCCAGACCAGGCACCCGTGCAGCTTAAACCGCAGAAGGTCAAAGTGAGACTTGAACCTCATTCGAAGACAGTGATTAATCTCAGTTACAGGCCAGCCAAGTGCGTTTCTACAAGTGTTCGACCTTTTGCAATGATTAGACTGCGGATTGAAAAATTGAGTAGGTTAAATTTAAAATTGTGCGAAGATTAAAATAATTTCGGAATTTTGACTTGTTAAAATTATTACAGAAAGATGGAAATGTCTATCTGGGTGTTACCTTTTCAAATTGACGAAGACAATTTATTATTTAGCAGAAAGATCCGCAGTCTAGCGATGGTCCGTCGTACTTGACGTTCTACGAGCCCCATCCTGCTTCCAGGAACTATCCTTTAGATCTATACTACCTGATGGACCTGACATGGACGATGCAGGACGACAAACAAACCCTGGTGAACCTAGGCTGGAACATGACGGACACGCTGCAAATGTTCACCAACAACTATCGTCTGGGATTCGGCAGCTACGCGGACAAGCCTCTGATGCCGATCGTGTTCCCAGGCCACGAGGACAATCCTTGCAAGAGCGAGCACGAAAATTGTGCTCCGCTCTATGCGTTCCAGCATCATCTGAGCCTCACCAACGACATTCAGCGGTTCATCAAAGAGGTACGCTTCCGAGGTCGCGCGAGGAACTCGAAGGACACGTGGACTTTCGTGGTCAACGCTGTCCTCGATATTTAAAATTTCTGTTGTTTGTTCTTTCAGGTGAGCGAAAGCCCTATTACAGGAAACGTGGACAATTTAGAGGCAGGGATGGACGGCGTGGTGCAGACTATAGTCTGCGCAGAACGGGTTGGCTGGGCTCATCAGGCTCGGAAGATCATATTGATGGCCACCGACGGGTTCTTGCATTTCGCCGGGGACGGAAAGGTGAAGGTGTACTCTGTTTTTTTTCGGAAGGAGGGACCCGAAGAACAATAACGAACCGAGACTGAAGACGCCGGAAATATTTTTCAGCTGACCGGTACCGTGGATCGTTCAGACTTCAAGTGTCACCTGGACAAGGACGGGAAGTATAGCATGTCGACGACGTTCGACTATCCGTCTCTGGCGGAGGTGTCGAGACTCCTGAGGGACAACAAAGTCAATCTGGTATTCGCCGTGACGGAGGACCGACGTTCGGAGTACGAGTCCATTGCTGACTTGTTGGAAGAGAAAGCGCGAGTCGCCACCTTGGCTGAGAACAGTTCGAACATCCTCCAGATCATCAAAAGCTCTTATCACAACCTGATCACGAAGGTCGTGCTGCGAGACAACTCGACGGGTCCGCTTCGCGTGCAGTACTTGTCCAATTGTGGTAAAGAACGTGAAATCGAAACGGAGGAGTGCGAAGGCATAGAGGAAGGCAAGGTCTACGATTTCAAGGTGGTGCTTTCGTTCGACCACTGTCCGAGGAACGAGAGTCTATTGGCAAGTGAATCTGTAAATTACGATAATTATTAGGTCAGTCCAAAAGTTCGTGCCCGATCCGGCGGGAACTTTTGCACTGACACATATGTAGCAACCCCTTGAGGAAAGAGTCTGATATAATAGCTAAGTGACTATAGCTATATTGTTTATAGCCCTACTGAACTAAACAAAACTATTTTCAGGTGGTCGAATAGTGTAATAAACTTAAACTTTATACAATCCAAAGAAAATGGGTGGGTACATTCTTTACGATAAATTCACTAACTTTACCTCAGACTCTCCCCTGAACAATGGCAACCGCGACAGCATTCCCCTTAGCGACTGCAACCACTCCCCTGTTGGTGGCACCCACGTCGAGATTGCCGCTTGGTGACTGCAATCTTACGCCACCACTTTGTCGCTGCTGGTAGCACTGTTCAATGCGTTTTGTGAAAGTTTATTTGAACTTGTCTTTGAGCAAATGGAATGGTGTCTGAAAACACGCAGCGATCGATTTTATTTTCTCTGAAGCACTAACGATGTCACTGTGACATTTTCCAGAAACAAAGGGTCGTGATCGAGGACGCGCTCGCATCCAAAGCCTCCGAAGTTGTGATCGACGTTGAACTTCTATGCGGCTGCAAATGCAAGGACTCCGACAATTCGCGTTGCGCGCACGGCTTCGGCGAGTGCGGTGTCTGCAAATGCGATTTCGGATGGTCCGGTGAGAAATTCGTGAATCGATATATTGTCGTCGGTACGACGAGTAGATTTGTTATTATCGACGAACGACAATTTCGCAGGAGAGTACTGCGACTGCGACCAAAGCAGCCCGGTAGACTACACGCTGCAATGCATGGCTCCCGGTGGCACGGAAATCTGCTCCAGCAAAGGGGAATGCACTTGCGGCACTTGCTCCTGCGACAAGGACTATTCGGGCCGATTCTGCGAGTGTACCCCGTGCAAAATGGTAAATGTGAAGCTGAGCTAGGAGAAGCGAAAATGTCAATTAGTCAACACTAGTCAACATGGCAAACTACCTACGTTCATTTTACGAATTCATATAAATCCTTTTGCACACATATATATATTCTACAACACTTATACTTGAAGAAAATGCAAGAAAAACAAAATTGAAAATGAAAAACCCTTAAACGAACTTTTTGTTGTTAGTCCGACGGAATAGAATGTGGGGGTAGAGGAACATGCAACTGCGGTGTCTGTCGATGCTTGCCAGAATGGAAGGGTGAGACATGTGAATGCGCGACCATGGTAGAGCTTTGCATGGCTCCAGGAAGCGAAGACGTCTGTTCTGGTCACGGAGATTGCGAATGCGGCGACTGTCAGTTCGTATTTGATCGTTTAAATGTACATATATGTAAATACATCAATTCTGTATGATGAATAATACAATCGTATATTTTGCTTCTAGATGCAAGATCGACAACAACATTCATTATCACGGCAAGTATTGCGAGAAATCGGTTAGTTCAGGCTCGAGTGGCCTCTGCACGCTCTACAACGGTTGTGTGAACGCTACCATCGAAGACCCACAGAGGATCGACTACAATTGTCGAACGAATGTGACTGACTACAGCACCGTGTCAGTGGACGAGGTCGATAAAGGTAACAAACGATCGGGTAATATTATTATAGATATTATACCCGGTTCCTCAGGGTTAAATCAATAAATAAAGCCTTTTTTGAATTGTAATAGGTCACGATTGCTACTGCTACGTGGAAACTATTAAAGAGAGCACGTCATGCATAATACCGTACATATACGAGTTCCAGAAGGACAATAGCGTTTTGCTGAAGATTGGAAAACAGGTAATGGATGGTTAAAGAAGTATCCTACACACGAGCAATAACATTACTAATGCGTATTGTCTGTCCAAATTTATCAGACATGCGTCAGTAAATCACTAGGAGCGATGATGTTGAATTCTTCCTGGATCGTTTTTGCAATAGTAGCCCTTGGCTTGGTGTTTATAATAATTTGGAGGTGAGTATCTCCTAAAATCCAATTAAACAAACTAAGAGAGAATTTTTGGGAAGTCCATTGACCATAATTTAATTGTACAGAATATGGATCACTATAAAGGATAAAAGGGAGTACGAAAAGTTCGAGCTAGAACGAACTAAAACCGTATACAGTTTGAACCAAAATCCATTGTATAAATCTGCTATATCGAACTACAAGGTCCCATCGACATATTACAAAGAGGATTAAGTATATAGTGTACAAGCAAGGATTACAGTGAATTTATCGAATGATAAAATGAAGGAAGTTTATGCATTCTCAGTAGAATCGATGGTATTCTGGTAAAAAAGCATATCATCCCAAAAGTGGTTCCCAGGTGAAAATGTCAGCGTCTGTAACCAAGACCACGGTCTTATTTTTTACTGTACAGAATCAGTTTGGACACATTTGAAAATTGTATTTACCTCGCTCGACAAGTGATGAAGCACCCACTTGTACCCAAGGGGCTCTCTATAAATAATGTCCATAATCGGCATATTATTCAACCAAACTGCTTCGAGAGAGGATCCGTCAGGGAACACGTAAGTTCCCGGCCCGTCCATGATCCCATTTGAATCGATACGACCTTCAAACTCGGCGTTGTTATTATAACTAAAACCATCAAGATCTAATATTAACAATTTATATGTACCGAACACATATATATTAACTCATATTTACCGAATGTGTATTTCACCGACGGCAAATACATCATCATTCCATTCACCGTCGTATTTGTTGAAATCATCGGTTGTGTACAATCCTTTACCTACTCAATAAGTTAAATAATTATTATAACATTTGTTAAATGACATAATGTGCATCAATTTTTAAATGATAAAATATACATAAAAATAGTAATTGTAAATTACATTTTTATACAATAATAACCTTGTTTAATTAGCGTGAGCTGTTCAGAATTAAGTTTATACTCTCCTTCGTACGTATCTTTATTTGGGAACGTGAACTTCCCATCACTCGATATTGTTACATTTTTCTTATTTGAATCATGTGTTTTCTGGCCACGTTTATTTGTCATTTCAATAATCCACGATTTCGCGTACAGATTTTATACACGTTTTAGCAGAATCGATTCTCAAACTTTTTGAAATATTCAAACATACATCGCATCGCGCGTCCAGAAGCGGGAATTCGAAATGTAGATACTGCCTCGTCGGTAAAAGTTCCGATCGGCGTTGTGAATACCGTTTACGCTAGATCGCGCGTAGATCAGGCGGTTCCTCCGCCTATATAGAAGATAATAGTGTTCGTTCAATTTCACCAATGACACTATCGGTAATAAATTCGTCTAACCTTAGCGCAACTTAGCGAGAATAATTGTCGAAATTTTTTCGCGACAGAAAATCATTTCCATTGATAATTCGTATTTCTTTGCCCCAGTGTTCCCTCGTGCGCGTATCAATCCCCGCCAGCGATGATTCCCCCCTTTTGAGAAAGCACCTTTAAACTCAAAGCCACGTGACCTTGCAGACGACCTCTAATTCGGTGTTCGTATCGTCCGTTTTTAGTCGTGTTCCGTGATAACCCCTAACGCACCGTTGACACGCTCGTGGACGTCGCCGTGCGAGGTGTTAAACCGAACCTACTTCCATCGAATCATTGAATTCCCGTCGACTTGCTACGTAAAAGGTAGTAAAGAACCTTCGAATCATCCGAGATTATGATACGAACCACGAGCAGTCTACGTAATGAATTGGCACGCGTTATATTACGAAGTTCCGTGCGGACGAACATCGTAAGATCCGTGGTCGTACGATGTCTTCACAGAAAACATCTTCAAAGGTATTTCCTCTAAGGTCACCGTCGTATTTCATCGTTCCGTAAAATGTTCCAACCTTGCGCGAGTCATAGTTCGATTGCTGTTAGCATTTAAGGTTATCTTTTCTCCAACCACGTCTGACGATCGTCTCATTCTATGTACTAAGGCACACTATCTCACGAACACCGTTTCCTGCTTGTCCACTTGATATCTGATGATAACCCAGCCACTCCCTACATCGCATCTTGTGTCATCTCATTGCAAAGAATCCTGTTATTCTAATTAAATTTAACATTGAATCAAGTGGTCAGTCAAGGCCACCTTTTACTCTGTGTACGAGCATTGTTCACTCTGCTTGACCCATGCTGTACTAATGAATAAGAGTTCTTGAATGAGCTCCAATTTCCTATTGGCACTGCACCATACGTATGCACGAGTATTAACCGAAACATTTCAAACACCGCAGCATATATCAAATAATTAACAGATATACTTTTTCTTAAGTAATTAATTTTTACTGTAATTGTACCTTTTATTAAAGCAGTTCTTTATTTGTATTCAGGATTCAAGTTCACAATAATGTACGCCTCACTGTGGCACCATGGAAGCAACAGTTCAGGTTTTATGCGGATTACCCCGATCATATCAAGGTACCGCTGCCTGCGTTGTCTCCTACCATGGAAACAGGCACCATTGTCAGCTGGCAGAAGAAAGAAGGTGAGAGAAGCGATCGATTGTGTTTAATCGATAATATCTTACAATTGTTGTACTTGATTTTAGGTGACAAGCTGAACGAAGGTGACCTGCTAGCAGAAATTGAAACTGATAAGGCAACAATGGGTTTCGAGACTCCTGAGGAAGGGTACCTGGCAAAGATTCTTGTGCCTGCGGGAACAAAAAATGTTCCGATGGGCAAGCTTGTTTGTATAATTGTTTCGGACCAGGCCAGTGTAGCTGCTTTCAAAGACTTCAAAGACGACTCTCCAGCCGCTCCACCGCCACAAGCCGCTGCTGCTGCACCAGCAGCTCCTCCTTCTGCAACACCATCTGCTCCTCCTCTGTCTCCTGCAGCACCACCATCACCTGCAGCTGCCAAACTGCCAACATCCCCCGGAGAGAGAATATACGCTAGTCCATTGGCCAAGAAGATGGCTGCTGAGAAAGGCCTGAGCTTACAGGTGATTTGCAAAGTTTCTTTGTTCATTCATCGATGACTTCTAGCATACTTATTTGCAATAGTCTACATTAATCGCGTTTCTTGCAGGGCCTAAGAGGATCTGGATTGTATGGTGCTATAACGTCTAAAGACTTAGCAGGCGCTGCACCAGCAGCCGCAGGCGCTATCAAACCTGGAATGGCTATCGGTGCTCCAGGTGGAATGGACATGCCTGTGTCCAATATCCGAGCAATAATCGCGAAACGTCTTTTGGAAAGCAAACAGACCATCCCACATTATTATTTATCGACAGATGTGAAAATGGACGCGGCTCTAGCGATGCGAGCAGAATTTAATAAAATGTTGGAGAAAGACAAGGTGAAGGTCAGTGTAAATGACATCATTATTAAAGCGATAGCGATGGCCTGCAAAAAGGTGCCTGAAGGCAACAGTTCTTGGCTGGGCGAGGTCATTAGACAGTAAGTTTCTCTGTATTGTCGCTAGACTGCGGATTTTATGCATTTATGACAAAAAATATGTAGATGCTATGTAGAACCGTGTATTCGCGAATTGAGGATCCGCAGTCTAATTATCACCGATATGTGCATAGTGTTCACGTTAATACGAGATGCGTCTTCTTCTTCTTTTAGATACAATAGCGTCGATGTAAGCGTGGCGGTTAGCACAGAAAACGGTCTAATTACGCCAATAGTCTTCGGCGCAGATACGAAGGGTATAGTTCAAATTAGCCAAGACGTGAAAGCGTTAGCCGCGAAGGCAAGAGAAGGAAAGCTTCAGCCACAAGAATTCCAGGGTGGAACCATAACGATATCTAATTTGGGAATGTTCGGCGTGAAGAACTTCTCCGCCATTATAAACCCGCCTCAGTCCATAATCGTTGCTGTCGGTACCACCGAATCAAGATTAATACCTGCCAAGAATGATCAAGGGTAAGCATTTCTTGTGAAGTTCGTTTCCTTAAAAATTAAAAAGAATTTGTCTTCTCAATAATTTCTGTTATAGATTTACAACTGCCCAGTACATGTCCGTCACTGCCAGCTGCGACCACCGTACCGTGGACGGTGCGGTCGGAGCTCAATGGTTAACCGCGTTCAAGAGCTTCTTGGAGAACCCTACAAACATGCTATTGTAGTAAGTTCGACCGTTAAAGTATTCAATGACGTAGTTTGAGTAAGCGCAGAATACACGAAAAAGAAAAAAACACGAACCGTTCTTCTGTTCAGGTACAAAAGGTGACGATGAATGTCCTGTATATTTGTGTATAGTACGATGTTGAATCGTGTTACTTTACACATTTGCAAATTAACGATTTCTGATAGGATCCGAGCTTTATTACGGGCAACATTATCTTTCCTTTCCGGTCGACGCGTCTTCCGACCTCTGGACCAACGTGTCGTCACGAACATCATGACGAATTTCGTTTCTTTACACGATGTAGAAATTTTCATGTGGATTTTCACAGAATGTAAAGTAAAGGGCTGATGATCAAAAAGAATCAGCGTAGAAGAGGAAGCTGCATATCGATCGTTTTCAAATTTTTTGCGATTCCCTTCGAGACACCTTGTATTTTGAAATCGTATTTGAGAAACCACAAAAATCTCTCCCTCTCCTGCGATAGTAGTGGCCACCTGTAAATATGTGTATTTATGAGATGTAATTATGGCCCTCCTATGCATACGCAGAATTTAATTATTAGTTAGGGTACACTGGAAAGAAAATAATGAAATGTGTCAAAATGTTTATAGTAAATAAATACATACATATACTATATATGCGTATATCATATTTAATAAATTATAACTTCAAATTTAATTGATCTGATTTCTCAATAGTCACCGCCCATCAAATTTCAACTTTTTTTCCTTAGTCCGACAAAATTGTTGTTGCACATTGTATTGTTAATATAGTGGTTATCAAAACGCAAAATTATTCAACTGTGTAAGGTTCGCGTAACAGTGTCTTCAAAAAAAGATAAGACGATCGAAGCGCCATCTGTCAAAACTGTTTATCTGTCAACAACGTGTATACAAGCGTTGTAAATAAAATCGCGTATAGTTATTTAAAATGCCGATCTTAGACAAACGTAAAGGGGATGATATTTTAGCTTTAGTTCCTGCTTCGAAGAGGACGAAAAATGAGGTGGTCTTCAGCAGCAGAGAAAAAGCAGTCGTACAAAATGTATGTGTGTCGTACTTAACCTTAATTCATAATATTTCGTTCAACTTTTCTCCCAACAATGTTTTTCGCGTTTCACAGGGTCCTCCCAGAACATCATCATTATTCGCTCCAATTATGCTTCTGGAAGGACATCAGGGTGATATCTTTTCTCTTGAATTTCATCCAGAAGGACAATACCTCGCTTCCACTGGATTCGATCGACAGATTTGTATGTTACGAATTTTAAGCATTCATCGAGTCGCCTCCTAATTTGATAGTAAATGTTAATCAATAAATTTACAGTTATTTGGAATGTTTATGGAGAATGCGAAAATATCTCTGTGATGAGTGGGCACAGCGGAGCAATTATGGAACTACATTTTAGTCCCGACGGCAGTCACTTGTATACTGCTAGTACAGATATGACACTAGGATTGTGGGACATAGTTGCTGGAACCAGAATTAAGAAGCTCAAAGGCCACACTTCTTTTGTTAATTCTGTCTCTGGCGCAAGGAGAGGCTTTACTCAACTTTGTTCTGGCAGCGACGATAGTACAATACGTGTCTGGGACCCCAGAAAAAGGGGACAATGTTATACCTTAAATAATACATATCAGGTATTATCATTGCTATTTTAGAACCAGAGGCTTGAGAACATATTATTTAGAATAAAATAAAAGATCTGTAATTTGAGTTTCATTAGTTTCTTTTATTGTTTCAGGTCTCAGCTGTTACATTTAACGACACAGCAGAGCAAGTAATAAGTGGTGGAATCGACAACGATATAAAAGTATGGGATCTAAGAAAGAATGCTGTCCTCTATAAACTCAAAGGGCATTCTGACACCATTACCGGACTTAGTTTAAGTCCGGATGGGTCATACATACTTTCTAATGCTATGGACAACACATTAAGAATTTGGGATGTGAGACCATTCGCTCCTTACGAGCGATGTGTTAAAATCCTTTCAGGTCATCAGCATAACTTTGAAAAGGTTTACTTTCTAACTTTTTTTTTATATCATTATTTTAATAACTATCGCAATTAATTTCATTCGAATAATTATGCGATAGAATCTCCTGAGGTGTGCATGGTCACCAGATGGCAGCAAAGTATCAGCTGGATCATCGGATAGATTTCATTATAT
Source organism: Lasioglossum lativentre (assembly GCA_916610255.1). NCBI lineage: Eukaryota > Metazoa > Arthropoda > Insecta > Hymenoptera > Halictidae > Lasioglossum > Lasioglossum lativentre. The sequence goes on along the minus strand of OU744359.1, from coordinate 17,532,746 downwards.
TTGGGATACTACAAGTCGTAGGATATTGTACAAATTGCCTGGCCATAATGGGTCTGTTAATGACATTGATTTTCATCCTAAGGAACCTATCGGTAATATATATATTACATAATAAATACTTTTAAATCTTATGTCTGAACAGTGATCCTAACATATGTCTTCTTTCAGTTTGTTCCGGATCCAGTGACAAACAAATATACCTAGGCGAAATTGAGGTTTCTTAATTAAAATTTCAGCCCCGTTTTCGATGAATTTTATAATTAGGACCATGTACAAAAATAAAATAGTTTAAGGAATTGTATCATATGTCATGAAACCCTCTTTTCATAACGATCTTTTTTTATTGAAAGTAATAATAAATAAATACATCTGTCTAGATTTTATAATTTTATTTTGAATCTAGTACTTCAATTATGCTTCATTAGGTTCGTGCAACATGTAACAAACTTCTTGTAGCAAGAAAAATCGTACTTTTAATCTTTCTGTTGGTACCAGCTACCACTACCAGCACCAGTTTATCGATCTCTCAGAATCCCACTGCGACTGCGGTGCGAGGTGACAGTAACACAACTTCACATCGCATATTTAGTTCATTGTTTTTCATTCACACTCTTTATCTGTTTATCAGTTTACTCGTCTTCCAAATTTTTTAATTTGTTCCATCTAGGTTTAAGGTAGGTAAACATTTTCGAATTTTCTTTTTACATAAGCAAATATTTAGATGGAACGTTGTGAATTATATCGCGAAAACCTTGATACCACCTTCTGATGACATTACGACAATCAAATAATTCAGAAATAGCTTAAGATAAGAAAAGCTTCAAGAGTCTATTGTCGAGACATTTTAATTATAAAGTATTACAAAGACTCGTAAAAGTTACCGCGTGTTAACCCCTAATTCTTTATAAATCGAAAGTTGCATCTTGTTGTGCAACTTAACCTCAAATTCACAATCAGTTTCGTCAGTTTGTTTTTTTAATTGTGGCCTTGAGGTACCTGACAAAGTTTATTTTCCAGGTGTATAATTTAAGTTATAAAAATGTCGACACCGTGGGCAAAAATCCAACCAGTGGAAGGACCAGTGAGCCTCCTGGAGATAACTTCGGAGCAGCTTGCAAATAGTTTGCAAGAAAAGTAAGCAAACGATTACCTATTATGTCGAATATTTTTCACGAATAATGAAAATAAACATTATTGCATTTCTATTAACAGAGAAATAAAGAAATGTCAGGTAGAACCAATGGAGGATGTCAGCATACAAGATTGCCCATTATGTGAAGCACATGATACAGACAGTGACGAAGTGATTGCACATATGTTGCAAGATCAGTTCAACAAAGAATACGACCTTATGATAAAACGCACAGAGGAAAAATTTAATCGAGATGCTAAAGGTAAGATAATATTTCTTTATTTATGCAGAGTATTTTGAAAAGTTTTTTTAAGCAACAATAAATTTTGAAATTGTTGCAGTCAATATTTCCTACAATAACTATCGAACATCCGTGTCAGATGATCAGGAAGACAAAAGTAATACAGATTTAGAGGATGCAACAAGGGATTTTGATCGATTTGTGGTAATTGGTGGTATATAAAATTCATTTATGCATCGATTTAGATTGTTAAATAATGTTTAATATTTTTCAGAGCATAGAGAAGGAATATGCTTCAATTCCGCGTTGCGGATATAAAAAAATGGGTGAGGGCTCTCAAATTGTCACAAAGCATGATATGCTGATGTCCTCGAGGATAAACGCCTGCAGAGTACTGCAATTCCCCCCTGGCATTCACACAGGTGATACAGGGGGATTTGATGTCAAATTAAACAACAAAGTGTTCAACAGTTTAAGAGCACATAGCCATGCTCAATGTTCCAGACAAAAAGCGAAAGCACGACCACATACAAAGTAGAACAATGAATATCTTGTCCGTGTAAATACGTTTCTGGTGATATCATTTAATTCAATAATATATACACAGATTTCTATGATATTATCCCACGATTGTAATTGAAATTGAGTAAGACTATTCAGTGTTTTCTTTGTTCAATCATTGTATTATTAAACTGTAATTATTTTTGACATTAAACACTTTGTAAAAGTGCAGTGAGGTTAACGGTATAATTACATTGCAATTGCAATAAAGAGCTGAACGAATAAACGCATATTAAAATTTTGTAAACTATTTGTCCTCGGAATGAAACTGATCCGAATGACTGAGTAATCGGTTAATCGCAACCAGACAGGATATGAGAGTGCTCACGCCTGACACCTTTTTTGCCACCACACTTACCAGTATAGACAGAGACAGAACATACTCAGGTCACGGTCACAGAGCTCTGCTCAGGTTTAGCGTGGAACAGAACCTATACTCCACATATGAATATTATTGAGTATGCTCTGGTCTCTGCTATACTGGTAAAAGTGGTGGTAGAAATCCATTTGCTCCAAAGAGGAAATTTCTCTGATAAGGATTTAACAATGGTGACGCCTGGTGACGCCGCTTGTGGCAAAATGTCCGTACAGCGCCATTCTACGTAGTGGCAAAACGCTCACACTGCAAGCCAAAATTTAATTGGTGGGAAATTTAGGGCTGTGCGAGTACCCGCAAAATGCAAGCCGAGCTAAGCTCGACTCGATTGGTCGAGCCGATGCGGGTACCCGTATCGAAGCGAACTACTCGCACCTATTTACGTCATCGCATCGGTGGTGCATCGGTGCGAGTTACTTGCATCGATGCGAGTACTCGACTCGGCTCGATCAATCCAGTCGAGCTTAGCTCGGCCCGCACCGAGCGTGCGATTCGTACGAAACGAACGGCTTGCATGATGGAGTCGCCTCGCAATAAATTCAAGCTGAAATTATCAATTATTTTAGTATATTGAGAATGCTAAATATTTGGGATGTTTTATTATATATTTTGATAGTAAAATGGACATAATGTTGAGTAATGAAAATTCAGAATTTGTGTAACCCTTTTATTGAAGATATTTATGCAATAACAACTATTTTCTAGATTTATGTAAATATTAGACGATTGCATCTTCATAAATGTCGCAAACTGTACTGCACGGTGGAGTTAAAATAAAAAAGAATTATGTAGTCATCATTTTTTTCTAATTGTAGAAAAGAATGGCGACTACATAATTGATTAATAAACCTGTATTCTTTAAAATTTAACCCTCCACCCGGCCGCGCGTCTCGCCCCCCGTGACGGTCCTAGTACCTACATACTCGGAGCCGCTCAGGCGCGTACCATAGCGTAGCCGCTATTCGTGGCGCTTCAGGTCTACACGCGTGTCAATAGGTTTCCGCATTACCATCGAGGTACTATTGCCAATGCGTTTTTTTTTGTTAGTGGTATCCCCTGTAGGCCTATTCCACTATATATAAAGAAAATAACAATTGTAGCCATAGGAATAGATTCGATAGGAGAATGTGCTGGACAAACAAGGTTTATTTCGGTTAGGAACATGGATACAGGAAAGTGAGGAATATATATATAATCAATCATTCAACTCTTCGAATTATAAATTGCAATCATGCAGACTCTCTCTCGTTCATCACACGTGTACTCTAGCTAGGTTCCGTGGTATTCTACGCAAACGATCAGAAGGTGCTCTGTCCTCTCTCGCTCGACAAGGCGTCCAGGTATTATCGCCGTACTCTCCTTGTCGAGACGAGCGGCCAGGAACACTCTCCCGTTCCTACTCGGCAGGCGTCCAGGTATTATCGCCGTACTCTCCTGTCGGGGTGCTAGTGCTAACCAAGAGCGGCCGTGGTCCTTACCTCGTCCTCTCTCTCGGAATAGCAAATAGACCGAGGCCCTCTGTGAAGCCTCTATTTATACGAATTCGTTACTATCCGCGAACGTGAAATCAACAACCCAGTCGTTACGCGTGATTCGACTTTTCGCGCGCTCCCCTCGCGTTGCTTCCCCGCGTGTTTGCCTACAAACTACCTTCGGGAAACTTCTGGAAGCTTGTCGTTCCACGTTTTGTTTTACATGTTTCTTCTCGAATTTTCTATACATGCTACATAATTTATTACTACTATGATAACGAAAAAAAAAGAATATACATTTTCGTCGTGTTTTCGTGGGACGGTATATGGTCATAAAGTAATTTACTTGTGACAGAAACTAATTTTTACGCTAGCTTCAATTTTAGAGTTGACCAGCAGCTGGCTTTGCCTGTCATAAAATACTTAATTTGGGGAGCTTTAATAGTTACGGTCAGGTGAGGCCGGCAAAGGACGCGGCGTTCGTCTATTCAGCTATAATTGTAAGCGCACCGAATGATCGACCGCTATTCACCGGCAGGCTTGGAAAAACCAATGTCCATTGTACTATGGGTGGTACTAAGGTTTCCTGTACACTCGGAGCGTACGACACCCCAACAACAGTTTAGGTAAAATAAATGACATCTCATGACGGCCTTATTCTCTTTTTGCTACGCGAAAGTTGTAATTTTAGGACAGGTGCAATCGACTCTTATTTCAGAATATCTCAACTTTAGACTCTAAAGAGAATATTCAACAATTTCATGGACCCCAAGTAATAAATAGTTCAAATCTGACAGCCGTTTGTAGTTATTGGGATGTTTCACACCCCATGTGTACCGTACGAAATTTATATACAGTGTTAATCAAGTTGCAAAGTATTGTAGTCGGCCAAATGACATTATTGGTTCCCCTAAAATGTACATTTTATTATTTTCCTCTGTGTCCGAAATAATTTTTGATATCATATATGTACATATTTTTTTATCTAAACATCCAATAAGTTCTAAGCATCCAATATTTGCAATTTTCGAGGATCCGCGAATTAAAGTTAACGAAATTTCGAAGAGGAAGAATCGTAGAATACGACCATATTTTTTCAAATTTTTTTCACGCTTGAATCGGTGGTTCTTGATGTTGTAGAGGAGATATACCGATAGTTTACCTAAGGAGCTGTGGAGCCTCTAACCCGAACCTTTTTTTTGTGCCATGCACAGCAGGGAACTGTCAACCCGCTCTCGAAAGGTTCAAGATATATCGCCCGAAATACAGGGTTCGAAACTTGCCAAGGGAACTGCAAGACGTAAGACATGTATGAATATAAGATACAAAACCAGGGTAACCGAGATTTTTGTCTAGCAGACAAAACTTGAGTATAAATATACCTTAATCGGTCCTCCTCTTCCAATCCACTTGTCGGGAAATTCGTCGCCCAAATGATCCCTCACTGTTCTCGTGTAATGTGGTGGTGCTCCATCATGCATGTACCACATATTCCTGCGTATGTGAAGAGGCGCGTCCTCTAATAAGGCAGGCAACTGCCGTTGTAAAAATTACAAATACATTTCGCCTGTTAATCTAGGAGGCAAAATGTAAGGTCCAATTATCCGGTCTCCAAGTATGCCTGCCCACACGTTTACAGAAAATTGCCGCTGCGTATGCGTTTCCCGTATCGCATGCGGATTTTCCATGGCCCAAACGTGGTGGTTATGTACATTTACCATACCATTTTTTGTAAATGTGGCCTCGTCGGTAAATAATATGCCACCTGCAAATTCTTGGTCCACATAAATTTTTTGTAGCATCAATTCGCAGAAATTTACTCTTCTAACTTTATCTCCCACTTCCAATTCTTGTACACTTTGGAAGTGATATGGATGCATCTGATTTTCCTTTAAAATCCTCCACACAGTTTTATTGCTTACTCCTTCTTCCGAAGCAATTCTTCTGGTACTAGTGGTGGGATCCTCTTCGATGCGTTGGATTATTCTATCCTCTAATTCAGGATCCCGCTGATCGTGTCCCCCGCATCTTCTACCTCTACTAACACATCCTGTGTCTCGCAATCTCTGATAACATCGAGTAAAAGTTTTCTCGTTCGGCAATGTTCGATTAGGGTATCTTCTCGCATAGAGGCGTCGCGCTCCTGCTGCGTTTCCATTTGTGAGTCCATAGGGTAAATGTCCCGATTACTGCGGTATCAAGCTTCGATCGTATTTTATTTTAATATTATTCCTAATTTATCATGAAATAATAATCCTGTAAGCATTTTATGGAAGAATGATGTGTTCTGAATACAAAAAAAAATTGGTAGCCCTCAAAACCTAATATAACATAAGAAAATATGAAAAAATAAAATCGATAACATTTCGTACGTATTACTGCGGACGAAAAAGAGCCATGTACCAATTACTGCGTACCCATTACTGCGGATTCGAATTTGAAATATACGAGCGTACGGAAACAAACTACATACCTACGTACCTCGGCATTAATTTAAATAATTATTACATTTTACAGTAGACTCCCAAATAACGCGATGAAAAAATTGTTTAAAATTAGTGTATACAAGTGGGTGTAAAAAGTATTCGTACACCGTTTAAAAACGGATAAATTTTTCAAAATTCGAGCCAACGACTTGAGTTTTTTTATGACGTTAGAAGGATTAGTTTACTAGCTAATGTGTAAATAATTTTTTTTTTTAAATTGATATTGGTCGCAATTTCGAAGGAAAAACTAAAGGCGATGATTTTTAAATTTTTTATCTGTGCCTGTAGTAAAAATTTCAAACATGTATTTTGTAAATCTAAGTAAGTTAATACATGTACAAAGTTTCATTGAAATCGGTTGACGCATAAAAAAGCTATGGGTATTGTAACATGTAAAAATCTTTGAATTTAGTGTTTGCGAATCATTTAAATCGCGGATTCTTACAATTTTTGCTATTTTCAATCATTTATATTTCATAACAACCTTGATCGATTTCGATGAAATTTTGTACATGTTTATAACTTATTTATACCTACCAAATGCACCTTATACTACAGGCACAGATAAAAAATTTAAAAATCGTGACATTTACTTTTTTCTTCCCAATGACCAGTAACAATTAAAAAAAAAATTATTTACACATAATAGCTAGTAAACTAATCCTTCTAACGTCACAAAAAAACTCAAGCTGTTGGGTCAAATTTTGAAAAAGTTATTCGTTTTTAAAAGGTGTACGAAATTTTTTACACCCACTGTATGTATTTTATGTGGCAGTAAGAGTACAGTCTTCTTCTTCTTACGTACAGTCTTTTTAAACAAGTTTTTCGTCGCGTTATATGGGAGTCTACTGTAAATGAATAAACCTTTAATAATTTGAATTACTTAGTTTAATATCACATAAATAATCTGATTATTATTACATTTTAAATGTATAAACCTTTTAATTTTAACAACTTATTAGTATAATATCACACAAATGATCTTATTATTACATAACTAATTATTTCCCTGTTTAACCTCATTTACTGCGTTTCTTAAGTTTTCAGGTCCATAAGTAGATCTTTTTTCTCTTCCTCATTATTTATTTAGATTTTTAGTTTTGTTACCGTTTTCTTTATTAAATTTCGATTTAACCTTTGGCATTAACCTCATTTTTTCTATAATATTACTCTTTCTCTAAAATTGTTTACTTTTACCGAATTCTAACCTACAACGTTCACCTCATCGTATTTAGTGGCAATTCATACCGCAGTTCTCCTCCTTCACTTTAATGTACGTCGAGGGCTTAATTTCTTTATTAAGAAGGCAAGAGAAGCTTTTTTTTATATTTTTATTGTATCGAAGTACGTATCTAAATAATAAAAAAACTTTCCCCTATGAAATTTAAAGCAATATAAAGAATGTACAGTCATGTGAACAACAGTCCTTTGGTGATCGAGATAGTAGAAAAATCGTCCTATTTTTACCTTTTATGAAGAATATTTTTTCAAATCCCGAGATTATAAAAATATAAGAATGATCGACAATTTTGTTTTCCTTGCCAACGAGAATACATTCTCATTGAATTGTACAAATTTATTCAGGCCAAATATTTATTTTTACGTATTTTAATCTCATTGGGAAAAAATACCGCAGTAATAAGTACACCCGCAGTAATCGGTACATTTACCCTAGCACATCATTATATCCGACAATTCGATACCACTGTATTCCATTTTTCAAAGCACTAAAACTAAAACTGACACCAACACTAACACCAATACTAACAAGCACACACGCCTATCGCAACAATTCCCGCACAAACTACGAGATCACGTTAACGCGATTACAATAAAGTAATAAATAAAAATTAAAAAGAAATGCTATATTTAGCTAAAACTACTAATGAAAACAACTAAAACTATTAATAATCAAAATTAAAAGAAACTAAAATAACTTTGATCAGAAAAAATTAAATTGCTCTAAATTTTTTATGAAGCACGTGCGATATTTGGCGGTTACAGCTTACAGCCAGAATGAGAATGATGAGAATGAATCGCGAAGTTCGTGAGAACAGGATAGGATAGACAATGTATTGGTATAGCAACGCGCGATGTTTCAGCGGGAGTTTGCTGTAGATCTTCATTTGTTTTATCGATCAGGCATTCACAAACGTGTACGGACGATTCTTCTTGTCAAATACATTTTATGGTGTTTTTAATGTGGGTACACTCAAAGACTTCACTTTGTGATACTTGCATTTGTGAGGATGTTATTCAACATTTATGGACCCAATGGATTCCATTTTATAGTGATCACGAGTAAATTACTCATGTGAGAACAATTAAAAAGTGAAAGGACCTTGATCCCTTCTGCTCGATAATTCCATAGGGCGGATATTAGATATGCCCTTGTGCATTTTAACGAGTAGGCAGGTTCAATGTCGTGCAACGATCAATTTGTTAATCCTTTCCATCAATTTGTTAAATATTTCACCTCGCTGGGGACCCAAACGAGAACCAAGGTAAGCATGTATATTTGTCACTTGATACGTGACTGTCGCGCGCCTCTGTGACGTCAGTGGCGTATACCTTTGCTGGTCGGGTTGCCGCATTTTAGGCGGATTTTTAATTGATAATAATTAAATAACGAAGCCGAAATCGCAATTTTTTTATTCTTCATTTTCGACTTATATTGTCATGCAGAACCACCTCTTAAATTTTCTCCCACCTGTAGTCGAACACCCTGTATTATAGATAGAGATAATATAATAGAGATAGAGATAGAGATGTTATTCACAAATGAAAATCGTTGATATGTGACAAATAATAAATTAATTAATATTTACAACGTTCAATATAACGATATCGGTTAAATAGAAAATTTACAACATTGATAAAATAGAAATTTACATTATCGACAATCACCACAGTACATATTAGCATGCTAGCGCTATCTAGCTAAAGAAAGGTTTATTAACAGCCGGTAACATTTGTCATTACGTGAAATGGCGCTATACGGATCCTTGAATTCAACTTCCCGATATATATGTATTATTATTATGTACTATTATGTAGTAATTCATACATCTAGCTTATGGGCCAAAATAGGCCTAAAGGTTTTATTAATACAAAAAGAAAAGAACTGAACTTCCACATTTTGCCACTAGCCACGCCACTATCGCCTATTTACGCTTGCCTATTTACTTACATATCACAAATGTTCTTTTACAAAATCATCGTTCTTTTTACAAAAGAACGTATTAAATTTCGTTATTGAGAATATTCGATAGATTGACGATTAAAATTAGCGTTATCTGCCGAATCATAGATTTCTGTAATCTATTAAAATTTTTCTGTTAGATAATTCGCTATGCGTCAAATTGTTAATTTCTGCTTGATGTTGATACGGGCAGATATACTCTGCTATGATACGGACAACGCACTGTTGCGCCAAAGTACGGAGCGCGTTACAAATTGTTTTCTCCAAAACTATTGTAGCTACGTTTTGCGAAGAGTAATAGATTTGTTTGTAATGATTGGCTGATTTGGCTATTGTAACCGAATCGAATGATTGTCGATGCTTTCCATATAAAAAATGTTCCCGTTACGAACATTTTTAGCGCAGAAATTATGCTCGCGAGACCTCGCTGAGTCCCGCGAGGTCTCGCGAGGTCTCGGAGGATCTCACAATCTAGGAAGGAGGAAAGGAAGCAAATACACCGTGCTGCGAAATTAATAACCGAGGCCTAATTAATACCGAGAGAATGAAGAGCCGTGGAAGCAAGGATGAAAGATGGAAGAAACGGGGATCAGGATGGACGTTAATGTCGTCGTTAGTGCATAATTTGCAGATACTTGGCCAGATAATGACGCATAATAGGAACGCATCCGTAGCGGCGGAGATAAATTAGGAAAGATATGAGATCATTTGAAACGATGTTGCGGGTCGATTTCAAGGTTGATCGGGAACGAAAAGCGAATAATAATGATATTAACAATCATGTATTATCAATGCTTTATTCACAGTGAAATACAGGAAGTCTTTAGCAGCCTCGACAATTGTTAAAACAAAGCCAGCGAGAGGCAAACATGCCTCGTGGAGAAGAGCAAATCGAAAACAGTTGTGTTTTAATTTGCTTGGATTGCCTTGGTTTATTTCAATGTACATAAAGATAGTACTGTTAGGATTGTTATCGGGGAACAGACAGCGAAGTATTAATTAGCAAAATATTAGTTGTACGATATTGCGAGGAGCTCAGACGGGTTAATATTTACGTAAAGAGTGTGGTAGAAAGCTGCGTGGGTCGTTCGAGGTGTTCTTCTTCCGGATCCCGCGGAATGTCTGCAGCCGATACCTATTTCCACAGCGCAGCGTGAGAAATGGATCGAGGGGTGAAAAGCACGGCGGACGATATCAAAGGTTGCGGAGGATCGAAAGGCAGCCTCGAATTTCGATCGGGCTGCACCTTGCACGGTTTTACGGGACTTCCTTGGGGGTCCTTTACCTCTTGGGCCGGAGCGGAGGAGCCCCTCGAGCACCGAGCTGCTCGTGGCAACCTTTTCTTTTGTTCGAGCCTCGGTCGATCCTCAATTTACATTCCGACGTAGTTGATCGCGCGCCGCTTCCTGTTACTCGAACGGTGCGCGCGTTCGCGCTCCTTCCCCCTTTCCTCGTTTCTCTTTCTTCTTTCCTCTTCCCTTTTTCCGCTTCCCACTCGCTGCGGTTTTCATAGTTCGTCGCGGCGCGCCGCGGCGCGGCGGGCTTCTTCCATCTACGGGTGAAACGAACGTAGCAAGACCGGAAGCGACGCGGTCGTTTGGTATAGGCAGCGCGTCAAATCAGTTGGATAATGGGAGATCTCGCGCACCGATGCGCTGACGCGCCGTCATACCATCGTGCACCGTCACACCATCGCGACAAGATAAGACGAGACGAGGCGAGGCGCGACGCGACACGATTCGACAACGACGGCCAAAGCTGAATAGAAGCCGACGTCTCTCTGCTGAATACCAATTAATCTCGAGCGCACTCGGGGAACCGCAACCGGTGCGACTCGAATTTTAGGTTCGTCGAGGCCCTATTTGGTTCTTCGTCCGTTTCCTCGATCCTCTTCCATTCACCTGTTGTGTCAACGACTCGCTTAGAACCCCAAAGCAATCTTCCTAAGGAAGGTTTATTCTTTTTGCGCGCGGAGATTTGCTTACTTAATAAACACTTTATTTAAATGGGATTTAAATGGCATTTAGCGAAGGAATTTACACGATTACTAACTACGCGCTCGGCTTAGTCACAGAAATAGTGTGATCCGTGATCCCGTTGTATTATTCATTCAGTCATCTCTGCCAATCTCTTCAATATTCACTGTTACAGTGGGTGAGCAAATTATTAGAATTGCTTGAATAAGGTGACCATTTTGAAACTAGCTATTTGAGCCTAGCTATACCGAAGCCTTGCCAGTTTTGTATGAAGTATGTATTAGGTTGGTGCTTATGAAATATTCGATTTTTGAATGCAAATGTAATGATGATTTTTTATCTAGAATTACTATTATAGTCTACAGGTTCATTATTTATCTAGAATTACTATTATAGTCTACAGGTTTATTATTTATCTAGAATTACTATTATAGTCTACAGGTTTATTATTTATCTAGAATTACTATTATAGTCTACAGGTTTATTATTTATCTAGATTACTATTATAGTTTACAGGTTCATTATTTATCTAGAATTACTATTATAGTCTACAAGTTTATTATTTATCTAGAATTACTATTATAGTCTACAGGTTTATTATTTATCTAGAATTACTATTATAGTCTACAGGTTTATTATTTATCTAGATTACTATTATAGTTTACAGGTTCATTATTTATCTAGAATTACTATTATAGTCTACAAGTTTATTATTAATCTAGAATTACTATTATAGTCTACAGGCTTATTATTAATCTAGAATTATTGTTATAGTCTACAGGTTTAATATTTATCTAGAATTACTATTATAGTCTACAGGCTTATTATTAATCTATTATAGTCTATAGGTTTATTATATACAATTTTAAGGTACAGATAAATGGCAATACGGCCTTGTGCGGTTATAGACTTCAGATTATTGCTGTATTGGCTACGAATCAAGTTTACGTAATGACCGGAAGTGCGCTTTACAAAAATACCAGCCTGGTAACCACAAAGCCGCAACTTCATTCATGCAGACTCGAAGAAAAATTGTAGATCTTGCAAGTAACGTTACCAGCAACCTCTTCGCGTCCTTTCGAAAGGGTTAAACATACTTGAGATTGCGGAAAAATGTAAATGGTCGCGGAAGGGAAACAATTCGGAGGAAGAATTCAAGGTTGCAACCGTGACCGAGACCGTGACCGAGACCGAGACCGAGACCGAGACCGAGACCTAGCCAAAGGGGGGATCGACAGAGAAAGAGAAAGAAAGAAAAAGCGAGACAGAGAGAGGGGGCCGAGGGAACGCGGTTGTGTTCGCTTTTCCGCCGATCGAGCACGGGGCCCGAAAGGCGTCGGGGCCCGCTCAGTCTGCACTCAGCGATGTCGAAGCACGCGTGGATAACGCGCGATCCAGGATCGCTCTCGTTCGCGCGAATCTTCTCGAGGGGGTCGAGCAGGCCCATTATCAGTGGGAACGACACGATCTCTCGATCGTGTCGCACGGCCCACGAACCGGCCACGCTGCTCCGAAATCGTGGCACGATTTTCTTTCTGTGGATCGCGATCAACTGTTTGGTGAGTCTGAACAACCGTTTCGGGTTCAACGAACTTTTCGCTGACATTTCTACGAGGTGCAGGAAACGTTTTGAGAAGAGTTGATCATTTCCTGTCGTACATCGATCTTTCAAATTACATGTCCGGTCCGTGTAAAGGCTGTCGCTCGCTTCACAGCAGCGCGCATGAACGACACCAGCCCAATGTAAACGCGTTACGTTATTATGTATGTATAAATACAATACATACGATACACCTCTTTTTCTTCCTTTTTGTGAAAATAAATACGTTCACGTTTGTCCGGTGTTGTTCAGTGAGCGACAGCCTCGATGTTTTGTCTGCGAAGCGCTCGGGCGTGAAACGTGCTGATCGAGAGGTGCAGTGGACGCGTAACTGCAACCTTCACGAGTCACGGTACATAAGAAAAATAGTAATAGTAGAAAAGTACCGAGAAAGTAGCGCGCGAGGATCATAGGGAAAAGGTGGAGACACCGAGAGCGATGCATTTGTTTCAAAAGAAACGTCCCAAAATTGTCTACTATGGAGTATCTTGTGATGGCCAGTTTTGAGTGCTGTTCGCGGTCAAACGAATCATCCGTCCGCCAGATGACGGCTAGGCAAAGTGTTTACTTTCTCCCACCAAGACCATGTTTCTAATAGCGACATGTCCTGACTACACTGTACAACACCGTGCTCTAATTAGTGTTGGATGATTCTTGTAGAGATTGTCGTCCTAAAACCGAATCCGAAAGCAGAATTGCTCTATCAGGCAACGTTTTCGAAAAACATTGATTTTTGTAAAACTGCATGATTTCGATAGAAAACGAGATGTTACGCATAAAACTCAACATGCGCGGAAGTTCAGGTTTGAGTCAACATTTGGGACTCTCCTCTACATATCCATATAGCCATTTATATTTTGTTGAACTTTCTAATAGTTGTAAATGCTTGTTAAAGTTTGAAAAAGAGCTGACGCGGGGATTTTATACGCTCTATTTTTGTATTTATGAGAAAAATCCTTTATCTAGCAGGAATTTCTGGTAAAGAAACCATTTACAAAATGTTCGTTGACAGCTTGTGTGCGAGGCGTTCGCGCCACGAGGCCATTGCAGCCTCTTCTCGACTCGCCAGGGCCGTCGCTATGCGTAGTCGACATTTGTACCACGCAAATATGTCTTTGCTTACTATGCTGCACATAAATTGTTTTGTGTTTTTGGGTGCCGATCATTGCACAAAATTATACAAATACTTAATATGATTAATAGAGACAACTAAATACAAAAGAAAAATTTACCCATTTTTTGATGTAAACAAATAAAAAAATATTTCCGCCTTGCTTGACGCTTACACGTGGTATGTGGTATCCCAATTTTCACTAATTAACGATCAACAGTAATCTGCAAGTGTCGCGCATAAGTCTTTTCCTTGGTAATTTTTTTCTATTGATGAAATATCTTTATGAAATATGAATGCAGGAATCATATTCCGGTTTTTTCTGATTTTAAAACAAGTAGTCTGACTGTCTTAATTATGTACGTAAGTCGATATAAATGGTCCTATTTACATCGTGTTTCGACTTATTTCAATCGGAAGAATCTTGAATGTCCATTGGTACTACGATTGTAAAAATAAAACGACAATTACTGAAAATAAAATTTCCCAATCGCCGCATTGCATTCTTTTTTTACATTGTATGTCGACCACGCATAGCGACGGCCCTGACGAGTCGAGAAGAGGCTGTCAACGAACATTTTCTTGACTTGCTCATATACTAACCGAACCAAATACTTTTTGTGAATGGTTTCTTTACCAGAAATGTCTGTAGAATTCAATGCTGTATAGCAAATTCCTGCTAGATAAAGGATTTTTCTCACAAATACAAAAATAGAGCGTATAACGTCCCCGCGTCAGTTCTTTTTCAAACTTTAACAAGCATTTACAACTATTATATGTACAGGAGAGTCCCAAATGTTGACTCAAACCTGAACTTCCTCGCATGTTTAGTTTTTGCGCAACATCTCGTTTTTTATCGAAATCATAGAGCAATTCTGCTTTCGGGTTCGGTTTTAGGACGACAATGTCTACAAGAATCACCCAACAGTAATTAGAGCACAAATTTGGTGTTGTACAGGGTGTAAAAAAATGTTTGGTCTTGGCTGCCATATAGCGACGTATTCTACATCTTCGGATCGATGAAGATCTGTAAAAAAAAGTTGCCGCAAAATTGTCCTTGATCTTGAATTTTAAGGTCAAATTTTTTTTATCGCATTGTATTCTATGCATCATACAATTAAAAAAAAATATTTGACCTTGACATTCAAGGTCAAGGACAATTTTGCGGCAACTTTTTTTAACAGATCTTCATCGATCCGAAGGTGTAGTAGAATACGCATATGGTAGCCAAGACCAAACATTTCTTTATATTTCTGTACAGTAGCTATCGGCGCGCGCATTGTCGCCATTACTCAAATATGTACATCGTCTTACAATTAGCGTTAGAGTGCGTTTTAGAGTAAACACTTTTCCATTGTCTGGCGCTCGAACGATAATGTGGTCTCCCATAGCAATTGCAGTTTGATTTTCCCATGAATTTCCCGTCGCGTCGGTTGTTTCTTGTCGAGGAGCAGCCGACTGGTAATCCGCTCGCGATGGTTCGCAAGAGCGAAATAGCGCGGCGACCGTGTAACGGTGCGTGGACCGTGGACGAGCGAAACCGGCAGCAACACCGTTGCGCTCTTTGATTCGTTTGGGTTCGTTTACGTTTACGCGTCTCCCGTTAGAAGGGGCGAAACTATCGGAAGCACGCGTTGTCGATGTGTTGCAGAGCGTGGTCGTGTCCTCCTCCTCGGCGACCGGAAACGCGAAACTGGGCGACCGATGCACCGGTAACGAAGACTGCATCACCGGCAGCCACTGTCGCTTCGGTTCCTGCCGTTGCACACCGTACTTTGCCCAGTACAACGAAACGCTCTGTCTCGAGGGTAAGAATCGACTCGTTTCGCTTGTTTGCAACGACACTCTTCCGGACGTCTAGATAAACGTTCTCTGTTTGATGGAACAGCGACTCTGCTGGGCGAGGAATGCTTCGTGGACGAGCAGTGCTCTCTGAAGGTGGCCAACAGCGGCTGCGTCGACGGACTGTGCGGCTGCAAGCAGGGGTTCCTCCAATTCCGTCGGCACACTTGTCTTCGGCGTAAGTATAAAGTTTCGTACAGACCTGTACGTTTCGCTAAAAATTCCGCCGAACGGCGAACGGAACACCAATTTGGACGGGGCCACGAACGACGCGTGCGTTTCTGCGCGCTTTTCTACGCGCGGTCGATCCATAGTTGCCGGTTTTTTCATTAATTCATTGAAAAATTATACCTATCTACTATTGGATATGGGTTATTAAATAAAGGCACACTGATACTTCTTTTAAAATAAATGACTTTATTTTCCGGCACGGGAGGAAGCTCTTTACTGGAAGGAATCTTTGCTTCGACTGACTCTTATTGTTAGAAGAAAGAAACACTTTTGGTACCCTAAGAGGGAACAGGGTCCCCTTATATCTCCGGACTGTTTAGGTTAGCCTTCACAGTCCGGCTCTTGATACAAAGTGTATACAAAGAATGAGTTCCCTTGAAATCTCTATTTGGAAATGAATCTGAGAACGCCGATTTAGTTTTGTTAATTCAACATCTACTGATAATTACCTTTATAAATATACATTTTTGTAGTAATTTTTTTATTGATTTTAAAAATTTTATTGTATCAAAATAATATTTAACCCTCATGCGTTCCTCATTGCGACAACCGAATGTGTCCCTTTGTGTCAAATTGTCAGAATGGTGAAAAATCGGTACAATGAAAACTAAATTTCTACACATTTTTCGCAAATAGAAAATCGATATGCAGTACAAACTGCTTTTTTTGCATTTGTCGCAACGCACACTATGCATATTCGAACTTGATCGGTTTTCGCACATATAGTGACTCCCATAGTAATATTCGGACACTCTTAAAATGACGATAACTTTTTTAATATTCGACCATACAACTTGGATTTTTTTGAGAAGTTAGAACAATCGGTTTTGTTACGTAATGTGAAAAGAATTTTTTAAAAAATTGCAATTGGTCGGAATTGCAGAGGAAATACTAAAAGTTATGTTTTACAACGTTTTTATGTGGGCTCACTATTGAAAATGTAGAAAACACGTT
Source organism: Lasioglossum lativentre (assembly GCA_916610255.1). Classification (NCBI taxonomy): domain Eukaryota; kingdom Metazoa; phylum Arthropoda; class Insecta; order Hymenoptera; family Halictidae; genus Lasioglossum; species Lasioglossum lativentre. The sequence goes on along the minus strand of OU744359.1, from coordinate 17,515,562 downwards.
TCGTAGATCTGTATCAATTAAACATATTCTGAAAATTTCATTAAAATCGGTCAACGTTGCAATGAGCTACAAACGTTTAAAGATGGTAGTATACATATGTATATCTTTCAATTCCTGTCGTTTTTTCCCACATCAACCGATTTCGATGTAACTTTTACAATGCATATAATTGACACAGATCTACAAAATAGAGTTTTTAAATTTTCAATTTGGACCCACATAAAAAAGTTGTAAAATGCAACTTTTAGTATTTTCCCTACAATTCCGACCAATTGCAATTTTTGAAAAAATTTCGTTTCACATCATGTAGGAAATTAATTGCTTTAACTTCTCAAAAAAGTTCAAATCGTATGGTGCAATATCAAAAAAGGTTATCGTTTTTTTAAGAGCGTGCAAATATTAATGGGAGTCACTGTATGTCAGCGAGCCCGTTTTCTATTAGGGGGTGGGCGGATCAAACGACCACTGGAAGGTGGCAAAGCATCTGGTGGTATATTTTGAATTTCTCGGACAATTGAAACGGCATTAGTACTTCGAGTAAGACGTGTACGCGATGCAATATAAGGTTGTACTAGAGACTGTCCGATGTCAAACAAAATAAAAACTTGGTAAAAAGACGTCGTCGAAATTTTATTTTATTGATACTCCATGAGGGATTTAGGGATGTGAATATAATAAAAGCATTACAGGCTGAAATATCTATCATATTTGCGAAAACTGCCATCGGCCATCTATTTACTTTCCATATCTACAGCTCCTTTCGTGGCATTATAATATATTAAAGTCTATAGCCGGGTTTGGTGGTGAAATTCGATAGCCTACCCAAAAAGACCCCGATCTGCCAAGTTACAGCCCCATATCTCATCTGTAAGGGTAGTTATTGAGGAAAATCGAAAAACCAGTTTTTGGCCCATTTTCCCTTTTTATTGACAGTTAAAAATTTTGAAAAAATTGTGACACATTCTAGTTAATAAGCCACATATTAGGTATCATTTTCAGATTTTTCCGTTGCAAACTCTGGTTGTAAAACGCGAAAAACACGAAAAAAACACGAAAAAATGCAGATTTCATATAGAAATCGAAAGAGCACACCTACAGGTTTAATTCAGAAATGAGATATTATCATAAGTATTATGCTCAATTTTTTTCAAATCCCTGAAAGTGGTGCGTCATTATTGAAAAAAATAAAAACCGTTTTTTTCGGCGTTTGCCCTAAGACGCCCTAAGTTATACCTATCTTCTCTGAATTAAAAAAATATATTATGTTATATTAAACATTCCTACTTTCAGAGAAATATTTTCTAGACTTTAAAAGTTGCGTAGTACAAAAAACGAAAATAATACTAATTGTAAGTCGTTCTATTCGAATACATATTTCGAAGATACTTTCAACGGCGCCGGTTGGTGCAGCGGCTATAGTCTCTTACATAAAAAAAAAGTCTCGGACTGCGGAATCGCTGATGACTTTTTGGACCAGGTTCGAATCCCGCCCGGGTCAATCTTTTTTTTTTGTTTATCAGATGTTTTCTCGCTTCCTAATCATATGATTGTTGTTAAACCATTGTAAAAATATTTTTTAACTATTATATATATAGTTAACTATTATATTATATATAATTTAGGATTTTCCGGTCGGAGGACACAGGATCCGGTAATTCTAGTACAATATAAATGGTCACGTATCACTGTACAAATAAACAATTTATTTATCAAAGAAAAATACATGTACCACTTTGATACATTCATGCTGTAAATTCTCAAGAGGATATTCATCGAAGGACAATGTTATTTGCAAGAAAAAAAGTAACATTTATTCAAACGTGCATACACGTAATTACGTGCTCAACCATAAACACTGTCTGTGGTCCACACTTTTCCAATTATTTATTTGTACAGTGATACGTGACCATATATATTGTACTACAATTACCGGATGATGTGTCCTCCGACCGGAAAATCCTAAATTATATATAATATAATAGTTAACTATATATATAATAGTTAAAAAATATTTTTACAATGGTTAACAACAATCATATAATTAGGAAGCGAGAAAACATCTGATAAACAAAAAAAAAGATTGACCCGGGCGGGATTCGAACCTGGTCCAAAAAGTCATCAGCGATTCTGCAGTCCGAGACTTTTTTTTTTTATGTAAGAGACTATAACCGCTGCACCAACCGGCGCCGTTGAAAGTATCTTTGAAATATTCGAATAGAACGACTTACAATTAGTATTATTTTCGTTTTTTGTACTACGCAACTTTTAAAGTCTAGAAAATATTTCTCTGAAAGTAGGAATGTTTAATATAACATAATATATTTTTTTAATTCAGAGAAGATAGGTATAACTTAGGGCAAACGCCGAAAAAAACGGTTTTTATTTTTTTCAATAATGACGCACCACTTTCAGGGATTTGAAAAAAATTGAGCATAATACTTATGATAATATCTCATTTCTGAATTAAACCTGTAGGTGTGCTCTTTCGATTTCTATATGAAATCTGCATTTTTTCGTGTTTTTTTCGTGTTTTTCGCGTTTTACAACCAGAGTTTGGAACGGAAAAATCTGAAAATGATACCTAATATGTGGCTTATTATCTAGAATGTGTCACAATTTTTTCAGAATTTTTAACTGTCAATAAATAGGGAAAATGGGCCAAAAACTGGTTTTTCGATTTTCCTCAATAACTACTCTTACAGATGAGATATGGGGCTGTAACTTGGCAGATCGGGATCTTTTTGGGTAGGCTATCGAATAGCCAAAGCTCGATTAAAAACTCGTCGAGGGGGAGAATTTCACCACCAAACCCGGCTATAGCCTTTCGGATTTTGTATGCTCTTTTGTTCTTATTACTATTTTTGGTGTGTTATATTCCTTTTGTCCGCAAAGGAACTCGATAAATAAACCGAAAAGTCATACATACGTGTCAAATTGACACATAGGGCCCTTTTTGTAACAAAGTTTGTCTGCAGCCTTGAGGAAATTTCTCACCACCAACAATGCTAAAAATACATTCCTTATTTTAAAAAAATAATTGTCACGAATTTTCATACGAATCTACCTACATATTAACGAATAACATAACTTTTTCTGAGAGAAATGTGGCAAATTGATACAAGATACGGACGAGGGTTAAAATGATTTATTTGTTACTTATACAAATTTCGTTGTATTTCTTGACATTTGTTCTTTATATTATGAATATGTAGGATATGCTATCTGTCTTGTGAACAGATTTGCAAATCCTACGTTCGATCCATCAGTTTTTCGTATACATCAAAGGGAATGCACGCGAATTTGTTTGCAGGTATGGCGGGACACAAAAAAAAAAACGGCGAATATGCGAACGTGCTAAAATTCATTGAAAAATTATTCCTATCAATTGATAATTATCGCATCATAAATATATATTTTTTGTAATAATTTTTAAATTAATTTTAGTTCCAATTTCATCCCGATACAAGACTTTATATCGCGGTGCAGCATTCACTTCAAATAATTTTAATTTCCTCAATGTTAAAGTGTCCGTTTTTTTTTTTTAACAGGTCCGTAAGGGGGACACTTGGGGCTATATGGCCCTTTTTCAAAATTTTTAAAAAATCCTTTGCTATGAAAACATTTAATTTGTTTAAAAAAATTGCAATTTATAAGATATCGAGAAATCCTTTGGGATTCGTTCGTAGGTCACTAAAGACTACAAAATATTCAAGTTTGAACAAAATCCGAAACAATATTCCAAAAAATGTCTGATTTCGCGTGCAATGACCCAGTTAGACGATACGTCGTTCATCTCGCAAGCTTTAGGTTGTTGCATACGAAGTGTCCGATTTTTAACAGTCACGTATAGCAAGCAAAAATTTTTCAAAATTAATTTTATAAAAATGCAGCGAATACGCGTTCTATTAGATGAGGATCGTCCGACGCGTCTGACCAAGACCAACCATTTCTACTTCTTGCATATACTACAGCTCGCGAACCCGAAGACCTCATAAGGGGGTAGGACCCCCTCTAGGGTGTCCCTAGAATATCCTAGAATACCCTAGAAGTACGGGTTTTCGTCCTTATATGAGTGTATTTTTCGCTGGACAAGGGCTCATTCGAAAAAGGGAGTAGATTAATCGCCGTATGAATGTGGTGGTACACTCACACATCGCTAGATCGACATATACGTACACGGGGATTGCAAGGGTCCATGAGGCAAAAAACCATTTTACGAAAATGCACAGTCGGGGCTTCTACGTAGTCACAAACGCTAGATAAAAGATTAATCTATTGTGCATGTATCCCAAAGTGGCTTACTTTTGCGTTTTCGAGGCGTAATTTGCATTATTTGGCAACATGTAGCTGTATGAACTTGTATTACTCGACAGCTCCAACAGCGGCAGCACTGTAGCGCCGCCATATTAGCTTCTCGGGGTTCCGCTACATGCTGCCAAATAATGCAAATTACGCATCGAAAACCGCAAAAGTAAGCCACTTTGGGATACTTACATACTAGATTCATCTTTTATCTAGCGATTGTGACTACGTAGAAGGCCCAACTGTGCATTATCGAGAAATGGTTTTAGGCCTCATGGACCCTTGCAATCCCCGTGTACGTAGGTATATGTATGTCGATCTAGCGGTGCGTGAGTGTACCACCGCATCCCGAAAATTCATCCAATGGCATACAAATGGCTGAACATCACCAATTTTGGCTTACTTTTAACACTTATATTACAAAATATATGCATAATTTCATATATGTAACAAGGGAGCTGAGCATACCGAGCAAACCTATGTTTCGACCAGATTTCTAGGGTATTCTAGGGTATTCTAGGGATTCATTAGAGAGGATCCTACCACCTTAATTAAACTCGATTCTCCCGAAAACGGGGCGTCAATCGAAAAAATGTTATTTTTTTTTTTCATCGAACCGCATCACAACATTCGTATTCTGAAATCGGACAGATCATGTGCAACAACTTAGTAAAAGACGAATGGATCCGCGAGTCGATCGTGTAGGATAAGAGCTAGCTCGCACGGGCCACTTTTTCGAGCCACAAAACGGTCGGATCTGTGGCGTGGCTCAAAAGTGGTCCGTGCGAATTAGACGCGAGGACAACAACGGCGAACAACAACGTTCGGAACTTTTCAGCGGCGAAACTCGGCGAAGTCTGCTATAATCACGGCCACTGCAGACTCTGGCAGGAGAACTCTCACTGCGACTTCTTGATACCCGATTTGTTCGGTCGGTGTCGATGCAGCGCGCCCATGCGACGTGAAAACGATGTCTGCAAACCGGACAACCTGATCAGGCCGCCATTGTTGCGTGGACAATCGATCAGCGTCGCGACGGACGTGGTTCCGACGATCGACGAGGATCGCACCACCGAGGATCATACCACCGAGGATCATCGACGGGAGGAACCAGGTAAATCATACTTCGAATCTAGTGGCGGCTTGATATCATGGGGGTGCTCAGAGTTGGGTAAAACGTAATTTCAATTACAATTACTTACCAATTACTGTAATTTGAAATTGCAGAAATAAAATTACAATTACATGTAATTACAATTGGTAATTGCAATTACTTAATGAATCACTGTAATTGTGGTCCGCAATTACTATTACGGGTTGAGCCAAAGTAATTGTAATTACCAATTACAATTACATGTAATTGTAATTTTATTTCTGCAATTTAAAGTAATTTTAATGCAATTATAATTGTAATTGGTAATTGCAATTACTTAACGCCAAAATGGCACTAAAAAAACGTAAATAGATACCTTCTCAATGGAAATGGCTAAAAATAAACCAACAAAAAACATATGTTAGGAAATATTTATTATTTATTAAATTACGACTCATAAGAAGTAGGTTCACTTACATTAACAATGTAGTTTTTACTAGGGAATATTTATTAAATATATGTCGTGGCAGGCCACCGACCCCTTGTTCGATTCGACATTAAAATGCGTCAACGAGCTCACGGGTGCTGTAGAATAAATCTGACACGTCTTTTCCCGTCAAAATTCTTATTGATTCTATTTATATCAAAAGACTACTCACGTTGACAACACAAATCAATCAATATCTCATTGATATTATCATGTTTTCATATTCACTGTAACCATCAGGAACGTGCCCATTCTACCACCCGTGGTCACGTTCAACAAGGACCTAAACCATTTTCATAAAGGATCTTGTCTCGCATTTCTTCAAAAATAAAACGAACGTAACAGTAACACAAATTTATAAATTTCAATCAATAAAACAAACATGACAATAATAATAATAATACAAATTTACACGCCCCGACACGGCCTTCCTGACTGTCACACGTCCTCGTGTGCAATTACAATTTCTTTATATAATCGCCTGCAAACAAAAACATCTTCTATATTTTTTTCATTCGAACATACTGACAAAATATTGATTTAGCTCTGTTTGCCATGTTCATCATAGACCTTGTACGAAAAACATTATTGATGTGTTTTCAATTAAACAGTTCAAAATCAAGTACAAAATAGACAGCCTAGCCAAACGGTTCTAATACACAGTGAGCTCAAGACAACATTAACAATTATTTATTCACCACTGCACATAGCAAAACAAAAACAAAGCCAACCCATGTGGCTCCAGATCACCCATGTGATCACTCATAACACAGTCAACTCATGACTCAATACATCCTCCAGATCACCCACGTGATCACTCATAACACAGTCAACTCATGACTCAATACATCCATCGTCTGCCGTTACATCGCCCCGCCTCCTTTACCAGCTAAACTGGGTTTGAGAATAATGGCTTACGACTATTAAGCAAGACGCATGAATTTTCACATGTTTCTTTCCTCACTGTTATCACCCCGACACTGGCACATTCTGTCTATTCATTATTAGTACATTTATCAAACGTATCAAGTTCTATGGGAATAGAGCTATCAGGCATCAATCTTAATCGCTCATGAGCATATTTAAGTGTCCTATTGCCAACTAGAGACTTCAAACGGTACCTATCATTAGGTAATACCTCTATTATTTTATACGGACCGCGATATTTAGCATCCAATTTCGTTTGATTTCGTACGTGATTCTCTATAAGAACATAATTTCCGACTGAAAATCTAACAATTTTTGCCTTACCACTATCAAATCGTTTCTTGTCTCTCGCAGCGTTTTCACTAATCGCTTGGGTCGCTTGCTCTCTGATATTCAAAATATCAATTTCCTCATTTTCATCATTCACGACTAACAACGATATTGGTCTGGCAACTTTACCTATAAGTAGTTCCAAAGGGCTATGTTTAGTAGCACGATTCACTGTACAATTCAATGCTAATTGAATATCCCCAAGAGACTCTTGCCAAGACTTTTCATCATTTAATTCTACCGCTGTCAGCATATTTCTGAGTGTACTCATTATTCTTTCAACTTGACCATTAGCACGAGACGCACCTGTAGTTATATGTTAGAAAATATTTATTATTTATTAGATGGAAATGCGGCCGGGTTTACTTTTGTTCAATAACTCTATTTTTTTGGTATTTGTATTACATTGTAATTGCAGTAATTATGCCAATTACTGCAATCACAATGTAATTTTACTTGTTAAAACTTAAATTATAAGTAATTGCAATTACTTATTAGCTTCAAGAAGTAATTGAAAGGAGTAATTGCAATTACTTAACACGATTACAGTAATTGTAATTTCCCCGTTTTCTTATTGAAATTATAGTCCACTTTTGCTCATGTAATTGAAGATGTAATTACATAGTCATGTAATTAATTACTGCCCAACTCTGGGGGGCTAGAATTTACAAAATATATCGAGTTGCATAGTTCGTAGGGTTTCTAAATTAAATTTAAAAAATACATAGATTTATTGGATAACATATTTTCCATATTTGCGCGATTTGATCATTCCTCTTGGTCGCAGGCACGGATGTTCCGATTCCTTGGCCAAGCAGAGACGAGTCGCAGGAGAATTCGACGATGCCGGCCGACGGCGACGACGACGACACCATCGTCGTGGAAGCGGTCGAGGAAGAGATCGAGGAATCATCCACGACGACCAAATCGATCGCCGAGTGGGTTCTGGGTATGGTATTCTTGAATTCTAAATGTTGTACGCGCAGATCATCAGAAAATACATTGAAGATATGAACTTCCGTTCATCGGATAAAATAGTGTAGGGATAATAATATTAACGGTAGATTTGCTGGTGATTATATTATATATTTATTACTAATTCTAACACGCTCTGGCTACAACTCGTACTATGGCACTCACACACGCATTCATACCCACCGCGCCGCGCCGCACAGTGTTGCAAAATGGCCAAAAAGCGGCAAAAAATCCGTAAAAACGAATCTATCCAACGGATTTGATTGAAATTTTGTGGAAAGATTGTCACAAGTACAACACTTATTTGGCAAAAAAAATTTTCTAAAAAAGTTGTTAAACATTAAGTAATATGGGCTAATCGGAAATCTCTGTTTTCCGCTCATTTTTTATTTATGGAAGCATATCTAAAATCTGTTAAGCAGAGTCGGTCTGGCACTAATCGTTTTAGCAAGGTATAATGTTGACCTAACTTTGTGTAAAAAATCTCGGCCTACTTCGAACCACTTTGGCCGCAATTTAAGTTTAAATATCAACTTTTAGAATTTCCAAGAATGAATTCTTGCGATGGTTACGGCGTATTTGATGTTTTAGGTGAATTGTTTTAGGAATATTTCTAAATAATAAAGAAAAATGTGAAATGCATATGATTTATCAATCCTTTATGTATAAAAAAATATTTAATTTTTTAAAAATTTATTTAACATAAAAAAATTTTTATTAAATATTTTTTATACATATGAATTTCATATTTTTCTTTATTATTTAAGATATATCTCTTCAAAATTTCACCTAGAATGTAAATGTGCAACCTCCTCGTGGTGTACCTTGGGTTATTCTAATGCCGGCGGTACACTTTCCATTTAATGTACGATAAAACGGTAACAAATTTGTTGGATAGTTCCATTTTTACGGATTGTTTGCCACCTTTTGGCCAAAAACAGTGACCTAATGCACGAAAACTTGGTTTATTTAACATAAAAAAAATTATTATTAAATTTTTTTTTTATTTAAACAATTGATTCTAACTAACTATTTCACATTTCGCTTTATTATTTATGATATATCCTTAAAAATTTTCACCCTAAACATCAAATAAAAGTAACTTCCGCGCAATTCATTCTTGGAAATTCTAAATGTTGATTTTTAAACTTAAATTGCGGCCAAAGTGGTTCGAAGGAGGCCGAGATTTTTTACACAAAGTTAGTTCAACATTACACCTTGCCAAAACGATTAGTGCCAGACCGACTGTGCGTAACAGATTTTAGTTATGCTTCCATAAATAAAAAATGAGCGCAACGCAAAGAGGCTTCCGGTTAATCCATATTCCTTAATGTTAAACAACTTTATCGAAAAATTTTTTGTGCCAGTTTATAGTTTAAACTATGCGTAATAACCCACATAATTTGTAGAGCCCTAAGTATTCAATTGTAGGCGGAATAATTAAATAACTATGGCACTGAAAACTGATGAATTCGCAAGATAGAAGAAAAGATAATTTCCGATGCCTATATCTCCGTAAGAAAATTTTTTTAAAAAAATCGGACTTTGCCACATTATGCATTGATTCTTTGGCAATACGAAAGTAATTTTTTTTTTTTGAAAATCGAAAATTCATAAAATTGATTTTTTGCCGCCGATGCAACACTGTGCGCCGCGCCGCGCCGCGCCGTATCGCGCTCGTCTTATGTTATTCATTGAAACTGTTGAGGGTATGATACGAGTGGAGTTCCTTTTATTAATGAAAACACAGCCTAGTGAAATAAGTCCCTTTAAAACTTTAACTTTATTATAAAACAACGAATAGAAACTATACCAAGTATGTATGTCCTTCCTATACCGACTCTTCCGTCGAACTAACTTCGGGGCGACGCGACGCACAGTGGTCGGAAATCGCGAAAACGTGGCCAAAATAGGAAGGAGTACTCCAAATTAGTTCAAAATTGATACTCTGAAGTTTTTCGGGTCGCTGATTATGAATCTAATGTCAAAATTACAAAAAACAAAATGGCGGATGCGTAACACAAAAAATTATTGGACTCTCTCGAAAATTAGTATTCCCATATTCCTCGTGCTGTCGAATATGAATCTGATGTCAAAATTACAAAAAACAAAATTTTATTTTTTAATAACAATAAAATAAAAAATTGTTTGTGGTGTTCAAAACATGTATAGAAAAATTCTATAAGTGGAACCATACAATGCTCATTTACCAAATTTTGTTATATCTTTTAAATTTCTCGAGAAAACATGCTCGTAACTAGTATCGTGACTACCTCATCTGCGTCACAAAAATGGATCGCATGACCATAGGGGCACTCAGGGCAAGCTACTTTTTCAAAATAATTTGAGCTAATAGTGTCTACTACAAGCATACACAAAAATCTCTTTGGAATATACAACTTTTAGTATACATTTCTAAAATAAGTGCATCAAACTTTATCTTTGTCTTTATACATTGTAAACACTGATTAATATAAACCCAATATTATTATTATGTGTAGTATTTACTTCTAGGAACAGCATCCATTGTACACACAAAAAATGCTTCACTTTTCTTAAAATCATAAGCTCCACACTTGCTTTTTGACACCGTAGTTCACTGCGCAAGAACTGCGTGACGAATGAACGCGATATTTGTACTCCCACCATTTGGCAGGTATACATGGTAAGACCGTTTTACTTTGGGTTTCCCACAGAGTTATTATCTGAGTATCCATTAAGGCAAGGGCAATACGCTTAGCCGAAAATTCATTTTTGGCAATTTTGGCCACGTTTTAGCGATTTCCAACCACTGTCCGACGTATCTACAATCCACGTCCTACCCAGTCGTGCTTCATGCCGATCGTCATTTCGATACATTGTATCAGCAGATACAACACTGCAACAATTCTTGGACTTATTTAACTATAGTCGGAAAATAAATACAAGATGTGCAGTATGAGCCGCGTCTAGTCGCGAACGGCGTACGCATACTTCCGCGATTGCACGTTCCGCGATCGCGTCGCTTCGTTCCCACAGTTAATGGCCTTTTATCGTTTAATATTATTTACTAATTAAAATCATGAACCGTAAAATACTAACAATTACAAAATAAAAAACAAAACACTTTTGGCTACATTACTGTATCTAGACTACACTCGCATGCTTCACAAAATTTCTAAAATTATTACTTAAATTAATTATGCTAATCAAGAAAAAAAAAAAAACAAAATAAATTTCGATAATATTATTCGAGTCACGAAAGAAAAACAAGTGAAACCGACAATAGGAGAGACTACTCTCTATGTCGAAACCGTTATGACCGACCTTCGAAAGGTCGGGTGCCGAGTTATTTTTTTTTCACCCACTTCAATTTTCACAAAGGCACTTTGCTGTGCGAAAGGAAATTTCATATGTTTCTGCCCGGCTGGCAGGTAGAAGCGTGTGAAATTTCCTTTAACTCTAAAACTATATTGTTTATGAAAAATACGAACACAAAAAAATTTTTTAAACTATTTACAGTATAAAAATCCTAAATTTACCGGCATAAAAAATTCCTAACAAAACGATAGATTTCGCGCGCCTAATCCTAGCGGACTACCACAGGAGGTATATACCGAAACTAATAGACACTACAAAACCCACCACCACACTTCACAGCACAAGTTTGAACATCCAGAAAGTAGAGACCAAGACTAAATTAAAATTAAAATTAAATTCGCTTTTACCATTAGAAAAGAAAAAGAAAAAAGAAAAGAAAGAAAAACACTCTTCCTCATCTACCGAAGCCCGACCACGAGAAGATCTTATACCTACCCGCCTGGGCTTACTGAAATAAACTATAATTATTCTCACAAAATATGCAGCAAGTAACACTCCATGAATATACTAGGTCTTTACTCTAGGAAATCAGAACTCGAACTCCACAGTTAATGGCCTGCTCGACTATTAAACTAATGTTCCCATCGGTACCGATGTTTCTGCCCCAGACAAAGGAGCGGAAAAGACGGACCGTCACGAACCGAGCGCCGCGACGACACCTGTCAGTCTTGGTCTCGATTGCGTCTCGGACGTCGAGTGCAGACTCGCAGATCGGTACTCCAGGTGCATCGAGGGTGTATGCGACTGCGGGTTCGATTTCTACGGGAACTCGTCTTGCACCGCGAAGAAGAGGGGCTGCGCGCCGGGCACCTTCCAGTGCACCAGTTCCGGAGCTTGCATCAGCTGGTTTTTCGTCTGCGACGGACGACCGGATTGCTCCGACGGATCGGACGAGCGATGTTCCGATCGAGAAACGGAATGTCCGTCGGTAGCGTTCCGTTGCGGGAAAAGCGGAACGTGCGTGTCGAGAGCCACCCTTTGCAATGGCGCTCGAGACTGTCCTGGTGGCGAGGACGAGATCGGCTGCAACGACAGACGAAGCAAGTTCTCTATCTTCTTTTATAAAACAGCGGATTTTATGCATTTACAGTGACTCCCATTAATATTCGGACGCTCTTAAGAAACGATAACTTTTTCCATATTCGATTGGACCCCACGATTTGAACATTTCTGAGAATGTAGAGCGATTAGTTTACTACATGATGTGAAAAGAAATTTTTTCAAAAATTCCAATTGGTCGGAATTGTAGAGAAAATACTAAAAGTTGCATTTTACAACTTTTTTATGTGGGTCCGAATTGAAAATTTAAAAACTTTATTTTGTAGATCTGTGTCAATTATATATGCATTGTAAAAGTTACATCGAAATCGGTTGATGTGGGAAAAAACGACAGGAATTGAAAGATATACATATGTACACGTATGAATCCGTAGATTTATTACCGTTTACTACCATCTTTAAACGTTTGTAGCTCATTGCAACGTTGACCGATTTTAATGAAATTTTCAGAATATGTTTAATTGATACAGATCTACGAAACGTGTTCTCTACATTTTCAATATGAATGAGCCCAAATAAAAAAATTGTAAAATATAACTTTTAGTATTTTCTCTGCAATTCCTACCAATTGGAATTTTTTCAAAAATTCTTTTCACGTTACGTAACAAAACCGATTGTTCTAACTTCTCAAAAAAATCCAAGTTGTATGGTCGGATATTAAAAAAGTTATCGTCTTTTTAAGAGTGTCCGAATATTAGTGGGAGTCACTGTATGTCAAACAATGATTTGGTTCGCGGACAACATTTCCAGCATGTGGACTGTCTTCGCACGCTATTGCGGCTGTCTGCCAGTCTGGACAGGCCGTAAAAAGTCAACAATTATTTTGCATTATTGGGAATGGTTGTTAAATGAAAGGCACACTGGTATTTTATTTTGAAATAAACGTCTTTATTTCACGGCGCGGGAGGAAGCTCTTTACCAAATTAAGTCTCAGCTTCGACTAACTCTAACAAGTAACACTACCCAACTGATACTCACTGATTTTAATGAAATTTAACGTACTTATTAAACACCGAAAAATATTAAATACGTGTTTTTTTGTTTCGGCTAAATACGCTTTTTAGGGGTAGAAAGCACCCCTCAACCTCTAGAGATGGAAACATTTGTGGCTAATTATTTTTTAAAGGATACAGTTTCTGAAAAAATTGCTAGATCCAGAGTTGTACAGTTCAGAGTGATGCACTTGATGGCGTCCTTGAAATCGACCTTGAGGTCGATTTTCATGCTAAATCCGGCAAGTCCGGCTTATTATTTCCAAATTTAATTGACATTGAACTAACCCAGACCTAACCCAGAACCGAAATGATGTTGTAACCGTTACGAGAATATCGGTTCTGGCCTATATCTGTTACGGTTACGGTTCTCGAGAACCAATATTATTTCGGTTCTGTAACTGCCCAGATAGCACAAAGACGTCTTAAAGACGTCTATTGTCGGACATTCAAGACGTCTTAAAGAACATCTCCAGAGCGGCCTCCGAACGTCTTCTGAACGACTTATGTTACAAAACTGTACGTCTTTTAGACGACTTTAACACGACTTTTAATAGATAAAAAAAACTAGACATGTGCCAGACGCAAACCTAGTACATATGCGCAGGTTGGCAGTCGATCGCCTAACACGCTGACGCAACCGGGCTATTTTAAACATGGTTAATACTTCCAGATGTAATGCGCTGACGCAGTAGAAACACTGATCAAGTTGAATTTATTTTTTAATTTTTCCTGTGAAATGTTCAAGGTTTATCGTGCCTAATAAACTTATAGAATAAATAAAACGTAACAATTTTAAGGTCAGCTTAGTTTTTCGCGCTAAAAACGTCGAAAAAATCGGTTTTTTGTTTTTTTAACTGCGACGTCGCGGACTTAAAAATCCGAAAAAAAATTCTATAAACAATGGCTAAAAAATTGTTTTAAAAAATTGCAATTAGTTGGAGGGACAAGAAAAAGAAAAATACTCACTTTCTTAACTTTTTAATGTGAAACTAGTCTTTCTTTTGTCACTCCAAACAATTGCAATTTTTGGAAACCAACTCGTTATTGGTCGAAAAAGGATAGAAATCGTGAGAAAGCTGCGATTTTAGCGATCTTTAATTGTTTGTAACTCATAACAACGTCGATGCTGATTTCGATGAAATTTTATAAATAAGCTCAGATGACAAAGTTTAAAAAAGTGAGTTTTAAAATTTTTTTATCATTCCAAATAATAGCAAAACTTAGAAAAAGTTGTTTAGTCATTGTACTAAAGTAGTCTCTTTCATAACATCCCCAAAAAATTCAAATCATTTATTAGCCTCGAAAAAGACATATTTAAGACGTCTGACATGAGACGTTCAAACGACGCTACGTCCCGGAAAAGATGTTTTCAAGAAGTCTTACAGACGTCTTTTGAAGATGTAAGACTCTCAGTCCTAAACTGGATGTAAAATGGACGTAAAATGGACGTCTTTTAGACGTCGTATGCTATTTGGGTGTTATTTTTCGGTTTTATAACTGTTATTTTTCAGTTCTGGATTTCAGTTCCGGTTACGGTTCTGCCATTCTGTATTCTGTTCGGCCGAAGTTCATATAACGTATGCAAGCAAAATTGATTTTTCTGAATACAGACTGACAGAACCGAAATCAGAACCGAAATCAGAACCGAAATCCAGAACCGAAAAATAACAGTTATAGAACCGATATTATTTCGGTTCTCCAGAACCGTAACCGTAACGGATATAAGCCAGAACCGATATTCTCGTAACAGTTATAACATCATTTTGGTTCTTCATAACTGTTTCGAGAACCGAATCCGATATCATAACAGTTTTCAATCCCTGGTTGAAATCCAGTAGATTATGAAATAAGCTAATGTCAAAAGTCCGTAGTACGTGAAATAAAGAAAACAGAATATAGAGTTTATTCATGTGTGAAAACAATAGGAATTTCTCGTTCAAGCGCTCCAATTCAACTAACTGTGTTCGAAGTCTGTCCTCGGAAAACTGCCGTCTTTACTGATGATCATAAACGAGTTGGGAGAACCTAGGTATAAGGGACAGCGGCAGAGGAGACTTTTCTTTCGTACTTACATAAATTCTAAACGCATACTTTAACACTAACTGTTTTAATCAGAATCTTTGCTTTAAACCAGGCCTCGGAATTATGTGCTTGCGATGGTCGATTTTCGAAGGCTACGCCCCCTCGGCCCGGCCGCGCGTCTCGCTCCCCGTGGCGGCCCTAGTGCTGCGAGCTCCTCAAGCACGTACCAGACACTTGTATCAATAGATTTCCACATTATTAATGCGTGTTTTTGTGAGTGATATCCCCTGAAAGTACTATGTCGCACGATAATTTTGGAAAATAGATATAGAAAATAGATTTGGAAAATAAATTCAGAAGATAAATTGTGAAAATAGTTTTTAATTGTATTAAAAATTCACATTGTAATCAAAATTTTATTCACATCTGGGATAACTAGTTGGCGTGTGCGATGCGAAAAGCTATGTCCAAACTTCCCGTAGATGTAAATCTTACCAATTTACCAAGCACATCTAAACGTGCGCAAAGATCAAGTTACCCCGACGTTAATAAAATTTAGACAATACAATTAAAAACTATTCAAAATTTATCTTCCGAATTTATTTTCTACAGCTGTTGTCCGAAATTATCATGCGACATAATGGAATAGGCTTATACGGGATATCACTGACAAAAAAAAACGCATTAACAATAGTACCTCATGATGGGTGATGTAGAAATCAATTGATAGAAGTGTCATCCTAATGCGCCACGAATAGCTCCTATGGTTACCATAGTATGGTACGCGCCTGAGCTGCCTCGAGAACTAGGGCCGCTACGGGGAGCGTGACGCGCGACCGGGTCAAGGGAGCGTAGCCTTCGAAAATCGGCCGTCGCGTCGCGAGCACTTAATTCCGAGGCCTGCTTTAAACAGTTACTTTCGGAACCGTTTCAAGCCCTGCTTTCAGTCCCTGTTCCAATGTTCGCAGAATGTCCGGAAGGATCGTTCCGATGCAACAACGGGCAATGCCTGCCTGCGTACGAGTTTTGCAATGCTGTGGTGTCCTGTCGAGACGGCAGCGACGAACCGAGAGGAGCGTGTCGATCGCGGAATCGCGGAAGGGTTTCCGCGAGGTATTGCCCGTTCGTCTGCGACAACGGCAGGTGTAGATCGGACGCGATCGCTTGCAGTGGACGCGACGGATGCGGGGACGGCTCCGACGAGAAACGTTGCTCCGTTTGCAGTTAGTATATCATAGAGTCCCTATCGTTTGGAATACGTTGGAACATCCGCTCGAAATAATCTCGCCGCGCTGTCTTCGAACGGACGGAAACGCGTTCCCTCGCTCGCAATCGATCGAGGTCTCGAGATCAACGGACAGACCCGTTTCCCGTGGAATGTTATCGATCGATAAGTGTTACCTTGGACGCTGAATATTGATCGACGCAGATGATCAATCTGTCTAGAATATCTAAATAACAATAATTCCGACTAGTCGACGATTGAACGAATGTCTGGAAAAAGGTAATGAGTCCCAATGCGATTGGTTTACCAATTAATTCGTGGTTCACTCAATTATTATTTGTAACTTGCTTTGTATTCAATTTTATTACCGGGATCATCAGTCACCTGTAGACTGTATGGAAAATGATGGGGGAATATTTTCATGAGTTGAATTGTATTGTTTATAAGTGCACAAGAAAATTACGAAGACAAAGTCACGAATTAATTTGTACACCTAATGCGAATTACTTGGGCCAAGTTTTTGGTACCCAAAAACAGCAGCAGAGGCTCTATACTATAACTAGAATGTAATACTAGCTGATTCTTTCATTGATACATGAAGCAGTTGATTTACTTCTTGTAAATATCACAATTGTAGCATACGCCCTTTTACTAGAAACCCATTCAATTTTATTCTAGGGTGGATGCACCAATGAATGAACACTTAAGGAATTTGTTAACTTTCTTGGTTAAATTTTAAAACTTAATAATATTAATATGAATTCGGATGATTAAAATTAGATTCTTTACTGTCTAAACTTTCATATGTAACATGTAGAAATAAAAACTTGAACAAAAAATAAGTAGTTTAACAAAAAGTTATAGAAAAAGGCTAATTTCACCAGTGATTGAACCATATATGTATACGATATTTTCGATTTTTCTATGATATCGGTCAAACCAATTGTTATATTGTTCGTACACATATTTGTAATGTATTGAGATAAATTTTAAACGGATATTTATTGAAAATTGTTCGAATCTGAAATAAGGAATCAGAAAAAATCGATATTTAATCATTAGTTTTTATATACATAGAATGTGCATTCATTGGTTCATTGGTTTGTTATAAATGCATAAAATCCGCAGTCTAATGATCAGCGCGGATTTTTATAAAAATTGTCTGTGTATTAATTGCAACATGCAGGAACTATATGTATAGACATTTACGTATTCTCTTGATTTATTTACGAAACTGGAAACAATGAATATGATATTTAATCATTAAGTTCTTTAATTAATTAATTTCGCTTGTTTTTATATATGTATAATAGAATTTGCATTCATTGGTTCGTGTTATTCACTGGTGCATATACCCTAAATAGTAGTTCCGACGGGTAGCCTGATCGGAGAACAATTTTATCCCAGTTGGTCCAACGATTAGGCTGTCAAGATAACGACTTTATTACCATACACCTCGTGTTTAGGCTTCGTATCAATGTTTACCACCGTATCTTCCTTATTTACAATTTCTCGTCCCTCAATCTGTATCGTGTTTACAATGCAATTCGCAAAGGGTTAATTACCTACGTTCCTTATCTCGGCTCGAGCGGTCGATACGATACGATACGATACGATACGATACGACACGCGGAAGTGGTGAAACGTAACAGGCTTGTTTTGTGGTTTTCCAGGGTGTCCCCGATTCCCTTAGTCCAATTCGAGTAGAGCAGCGGTAGTGCCGACGGTAGAAGAAACTGGAGAACGACGAATCGACGCGAATCTAATATTCGGCGCTGTTGGTACTGGTTCGCGAAACCGGACGCTCTCACGATCGAGCGGAAGAGGCGGCTTCGGTTTCACCGCGATCGGTTTCCCCGTCGAATTCCTTCGCGGAAAATAGACAATTTCTCGCGCGTGTTTCCAGGTCGTGCACAGGCCCGAGCAAGGAAAGGTGAGAAAATTTTCGAATCGCACGAGGCAGGGTCGCGGCGGGAGGGGGCCGATCTGAACGGAAATCGTTTTTCCCAGCGATCGTATCCGCTTTGTTTGTCGCAACCTTGACGCGTATGCATCGATCCTCCGTCGTCGGTTGCTCGTCGTTCCTCGTTACGGTTCGACTCGATTCGGCCGGCCGCGGCTGGGCCACTGCAGTTTCTGCGCGTCGCGTCGTCGTGTTCGTCGTCGTCGTCGTCGTCGTCAGTCGTACTTGGTTGGCCGTGCCCGCGAGATTCGGTCGATTCGTTCGCGTCGACGCGACGCGCGACGCGACGACGCATCGCACAGGTTGTTCTCGAAGGGAATTCGCGTCGCTGTCGTGTACATAATACATACGTCGCGTATCGCGTTACACGCTCGTTAATATTTAGACAAGCCGATGTGCCTCGGTTGAAGAAATCGCTGGTGGTACACGTTGTTGTCCAATCGCGTTCGAACAGGCGAAATTGCCACAGCTGCTCGGACTTTGTGTAGTCGCTCGATATTCGATCGGTGAAGAGCGAGGGTAAGGGCGAGAGAAAGAGAGAGAGAGAGAGAGAGAGAGAGAGAGAGAGAGAGAGAGAGGGAGAGAGAGAGAGAGAAAGCAAGGACGAGGGTTGAGAGACACACCACACCGGGCGACGCAAGCGACTGATTGGATGGCACCGGATCGCACCGGATGCTCCCGGTTTATTGCAAACGGAACCGCGTCGAGCTTGTAGCCAGCGTGGTTAAGCCGCGAACGATGATCGCTGGCTGGTATCGCGCGAACACCGAATTTTCATTCGAACCGGAATGGCGTGCCAGCAGAGGTGAAACCAGGCGACAATTGGTCGAGCCCTTGACGACACCGACACCATGCGAAACGGGAAGCCGCGGTCCAGGCTCGTCGAGTACGCCTGTCGACGACCCGGACTGGTCCTGCTCCTGCTGCTGTCCGTCGGACTCCTGACGAGCTTCTACGTCGCATCCTCCGAGGAGGACTACGCGTTCGAGCCGCGACACCCGAAATTTTACAAGTGGTATAATGCCGGGGAAGGTGAGTACCACCGCTCGAAAACGAATCTGTGGGAACTGTCGAAGGATTCCGGTCAAAACGATATTACACATGCATTGTACGAAGTACACGTAGATAGTAAATATAGGAAACAAGGATGGGAATGAGAGTGATGAGCGAGCGAATGAAACAATTAAAGGCGTGAGGCGGAAATCAACATTATTAGTTACCATTCTTCTGTAGATTTTTATGCATAAACTTACAAGTATGTACATATTTGGTAAGCATCCTAGTGCGCAGCGTCGTTTCTCGCGTTGACCGCCGCAGTGTGACGGATCGCTTATCTAGCTGGACACAATTCGAAATGCGATTTCACTACATTTATCAGTCGATATACTTAGAGTCGTATCAAATATGAATAATGACCGCATTTTTATAAAAATTGACCTGGTTTTCATAAACAAACAACATATTTTACGTTATTTATAATTAAATATGAAATATAACTGATTTTAATAATGGACTTACACAGTTATGTGTGTATCTATACATATATGTATATGTATATTATATTATAAATACATATTTACAGTTTATAATATAATCCCGGTCTGAAACATTAGAAAAATCATCTATTTCTGAATCGCGACTGGCTTCAGGTGCGGGTTGTTTTATAAGATCTATTATGTCTTGTGTTTGTTTTTTCATTTTGTAACATTTTTGTCTGTATTCTGCAATAACGAGATCTGATGTTATTAGGAGCATATACTTTCTCGTGTGGCTTCCGCGGAATCTTCTGCAGTCACGTGCCTTGCTTCTTGTGTTTCTTTCGAAAGTTGCCCAATAGGCAGAATTTATAATTTATGATGCGCGTAGTAATAACCCAGATAGCACAAACACACCTAAAAGACGTCTGAAAGTTGCCTGCCGCAAGACGTGAGTACGTCTGACAGACGTCTGTTACGTCTTTGTACGTCTTTAACAGATTTTTGTTACAAAACTGTGCGTCTTAAAGACGTCTCTCACTGATCTTTTCGACGCGACGTCTTAAAGATGCCTTGTAAAGACGTCTAAAAAATCGCCTGAAAGACGTATCTTTAAGACGTCTTTCGGGGCATCTTTTAGGCGTCTTTTTAGGGTACTTTTAGGCTTGTTTTAAACGTCTTTGTCATCTAAAAGGCGCATGAAAGATGCCTGAAAAGCGTCTAAAAGGCATGTGAAAGAGGGCTGGAAGATGCATAAAAGAGGCCTTAGAGAGGCCTTGCAGGTGTCTTAGGGTACGATCACAGTGGACCCGTTTCGTCCGACGTCCGATGCGTCGTCGGTCCGACATTTAAAATGTGGTGGTAGGCCCGTCTGTGAGACCCTTCGAGTTTCGACCGACGTCGGCCGAAGGTCGGCCGCCGCGCGATATATTTCAGCGCAGCGTTCATTTCAAATAATTTTCATGTCGCCAATTTTGAAGTACCCGTATTTTAAAAAACGGGTCTGTAAAGAGGACACTTGGGGCTATATTATCATTATTTTTAATTTTTCAATTTTCTGGTGCTACGATAACAATGCGCCTATTTAAAACAATTGCAAAATAATAGGTGAAAACAAATATTTTTTCAACTGAAATAATTTTTATTAAATACCTACTCTTATGTTTTCAATATAAGCACCCAAAACTCATTTTCATCGGTTTGTTAGTTCGGCCGTTATAATTTAATAAAAAACGTTTGATTTTAACATCTTTCAATGCGTATGGCTTTCTTATCATTCAACCGATTTCAATCCGATTTAAATTTCCATTATAGACACAGATAAAGAAGTTAAAAATCGTAAGCTTCACATTTATCTTCGAAATTCTGAGCAATATTAATTTTTTTTTAAATGTTCTTAAACATTATCTAGTAAAATGATTCTTCTAACATCTTAACAAAACTAAAGCCGTTTGGTTCAATTATAAAAAGGATATTAGTTTTTAAAGAGTGTTCACTTAAAGTACCCGACTGTATGTGTTATTATTCCCATTTTTCTTAAACCCATCCCAACTTGTCCACCATGGAGGTGGAAGACAGGTCAAAGAGTCACACTGCACACAGTGTGCGGGTTCACGGGAAAACCCCAAAAGATGAATAGCTGCAGCTCACAACTGACCGTGGAGGTCTGCAAGGTTTATAACACATCATTGCTATTGAGACATAGGAAGATGTCCGAGTCTTTCTTCGTGGCACCGACAGTAAAGTAATAAAGAACTAAATGCATTAAGGAAAGTCTTTCTCTCAAAAATAGCAACGGAGTCACGTCCGTAAAAACAGGTATATTTTCCATTTATTTCGCTACGTTGTCAAACTTTCGACGCCGTGGGTGTGAACACGTCGAGGAAAACGACCTGATTTACCTGAAAATTGCTGACCAATTAGCAAAGTTTTGGGCAAATGTACACATTGAGGAGTTTTCCTCCTAGAACGCGGAAATGAAGATGTCAGAACATAAAATGGCGAAAATAAACTATTGTAAAGAATATTATGAATTGGACGCGCTAAAAACAGCTTCCTGAAAAATAGCTTCGCTGTCGCTCGCCTATCACAGAATATCATAACTTCTACTATATGTAGAGTTTCTAGTATACATAGAGACGACGCATCGGACGAAAAACAAACTGATTTGATTTTCGTCCGACGTCGGTTACCCCATAAGGTAATCCCATTGAGACCCGTCTCGAACCACTTGAAAAGGTCGACTGTCGCGGACCTCGACCGTTTCGTCCGATATCGGGCCCACTGTGAGCACATCGGCCGACGAATCGGCCGTAAAGACACCAATACAGGCGTTCGAAACACTCGTGCGTGTGTGCCGAAATCGGACGTCGAACGAAAACGGCTCCACTGTGATCGTACCCTTAGGTGAATGTTAAAAGGTAGTGAGCGGGACAAAACAAATTACTAATTAATTCTTTTATTGCCACAATAAAATTGAAACATTAAAATAAAATACTACAGTTGGAACCTTAACATTAACGCATTAAAATTAAAATAAAATACAGTTAAAATATCAAAATTAATATATTAATAATTTGATATTAATAATTTCAATATGTTAATTATTATTACTCTGTTATGATAAACTTGGTATTCTACAGCTTATACGCCAACACGTGTTATTAACATCAAAGTATTAAGGGGCTGTGCGCACCCAACTACCACCACCACCCTTACCACTCACACATCGATAAATCCGCATATACGTATACGAAATGCAAGGGTTTACGGCAAAAGAAACTGACGCCTCAATATTGCAATTAGAAGTTCAGACCCGGTCGATTATATTTCCTAAGAGTCCTGGCCAGGGTGGTTCAGAGCCCAAATTTCATATTTTTACGTCGTTGAAGAGTAATTTGTAATAATCGGCAGAATACTTTTTGTCACAAGTCAGCGCTGCCGATTATTACAGCTCTGAACCACCCTGGCCAGGACTCTTAGGAAACATAATCGACCGGGTCTGAACTTCTAATTGCAATATTGAGGCGTCAGTTTCTTTTGCCTTAAACCCTTGCATTTCGTATACGTATATGCGGATCTATCGATATGTGAGTGGTAAGGGTGGTGGTGGTAGTTGGGTGCGCACAGCCCCTTAATTTTAATATTTTAATGTTAATACTTTGATATTAATAACACGTGTTGGCGTATAAGCAATAGAATACCAAGTTTATCATAACAGAGTAATAATAATGAACATATTGAAATTAAATTATGACTAATTAAAATAAAATATAAAAGGTAAAAGAAAATCTTAAAGTTAATATACATGTTAATATAATACAATATTAGAATTTTTTCGGAGATATACTCCCTTTCAGACGATCTGTGGCCCTCCTCAGCCACATCTGCACGGACGTCTCATATACATACTTTCAGGTCGCCCATGATTTTTGCTTTTTCAGCAGCATCTGGAATAAGAATTTCTTTGTTTATTAATTTGCACATGAATAATCATTATAACAATGACATGTAAATAAGGGTGATAATTACGTGTAACGAGGCTGGCCGTTCGGTAATTTTTAAATGGTTGTTTTCCTCTTCGGCTCAACCAACTGTAGCTCAGAGCCAGTTCGTCGCTGATTAGCGTGCTGAGTGCCCTCCGGCAAAAATTATAGCTGCTTGTGCCTCCTAATTTACGGATTTCTTCTACCTGAAATAAAAAGTTGTTAGCATATGACATTCTGCATGTTAACCAGAGATGGGCAAAAATTTTATATAAATAAAAATTTCGAATAAAGTGGGTTTATTTGTAAAATTATTCATGGTAGTCTTCGAATAAATCCTTCGAATAATTTTCTGCCAGGTCGACGAAGGCGTCGGTAGCCGCGGCCACGTGGTGCAATGAACACGGTCGGGCAACCTGACGTCCAGTCAGGTATATTGGTGTGTAATTCAATTGCAAAACATGTTCATTTTTCATAATTTCTTCATGGAAGTGGCGCCAGCTAATTCGTGGCGTTCTTCCGATTAAAATGACACTAAGCTCGATTAGGAGTTATTAATGAAAAAGTTTTTCACTTACCGAAACAGCTATTTTTAAAAATCGTCACCTCAAACTATTTCCACGTAGTTTGGGCTGTTATCGTTTTTCTGATTGCATTGCGCAATTTAGATTTATCCATGTCCTTGCCTCCATTGTATGTGTATTTCCTAGGAATTGAAAAGTACGGTAAAATTTAGAGACTTAGTCTGCGGTTATAGTGGAGCGGCGAGCATCGACGATAGCGGCGCAGTGAGCAGCGCGATGGAAACAAACCGATGTAATTAAATGAAAAAGAAAAAAATAGAAAAAAGTAGTTTGTTTTTGTTTCCGCTATCATCGCTGCTCGCCGCCCCACTATAACCGCACCCTAAGGCTATAGCCGGGTTTGGTGGTGAAATTCGCCCCCGACGAGTTTTTAATCGAGCTTTGGCTATTCGATAGCCTACGCAAAAAGACCCCGATCTGCCAAGTTACAGCCCCATATCTCATCTGTAAGGGTAGTTATTGAGGAAAATCGAAAAACCAGTCTTTGGCCCATTTTCGACGTGATCAACTTGCACGCGTACCCGGCGAAAATTCAAAGACGATTTCTTGAAAACAAAGCCTCACATGAAAAAATTTTATTATATATTTTCGACTTATTTTTTCATGTAGAATCGCCGCCTTTTCGCTTGTACCACCAGTTACCGAACACCCTGTATATGAGAATACAATATACATACCTTCAAACTAGTGGGTTACCAATTCATTTCAACGAAAAAATGATTACATTAGTTTTGTTCACAAAATTTGATTTTTTGCAAAATCCTGAGGTCGTAGACAAATTTTGAGAGCAGATTTGAAATCAGCGTGGAAAAATCTACGAGAAATGATGTAAAGAATGTTATCAAAAAATTTTTTCCGTTCGTGGTATGTATTGGATAAACCACAATTTTCTTGAAATTGTGCAAGTTTAACGAATTTTTTCAAGGTTAGAAAACGTTCGTACCATAATCACCCTATTTTTCCCACATTCTGCAAAGTTTCAGCTTTAATTTAAAAAAGATTTCATCGCTCTTAACTCATTTAATTTGAAAACCGAAAAATACCAGCATTCATTCTTATGCTCGATATGTACGGTCGGATGTTAAAAGAAGTCGATGTAATTATATCTTCGTTTCTTGTTCAAATGCGAACAGAGAGTCGAAAGCTGCTTATTAGCACCTTTCCCTAACAAGCTGGGAACACTCGTCCCTGGCGGAGTTTCATCCATCCCGCGCGGGGGTTCGATGTAACTTCGATGCATCCAAAGAAGGAGGGATTCTTGTAGGATCTTGTAGGGGAAGGCTTTCCGAAAATTTTCCGATATGATAGAAGGTAGACCTCCGCTGTCCGTGAAAGATATCCACTATCACCATTAAAAACAAACATACGAATTTTTCTACATTTTTCCAGCACTACTTTTATTAATCTATTGTATACAGTAATTATTAATTGAAGGGATGATTTCTCACCGCCGAAGAATGCTTTTTATCGAGAAATAAACGTCGAATCAAAATATTAAATGCAATGATCAAGATTCTTAGAAGAAGAAAAGCAATTTCATTGAAGAAAAAACATAATTTTTAAAATGCTCGACTTGAAGCTTTGTTTTTTCTAAAACTTTTTATTCAATTTCATTAATATTTTATTTTCGAGATATACATATGAACATTTAAAAACAAGAATCCGTTCAGTAGAAGTAGATATCTAAAAGTTCATTTTTGGCCAATTCAATTGTGACGTAAAAACGACATCTCCAACTTTTCTTCAACCGCAAAACGACGTCTGGGAACAGATGCCTTTATAGACGTGTGAAAGGCTTATTACGTAAGACGTAAAGACGTAAAAAAGACGAGAAAACGACGTCTGTAAGACGTCCTATGCTGTCTGGGAAGAGAACGGAAACAGGCATACTATACCCCGAATAATATTTAACATAGAGTTTCACTGATTCTATGGTATAATTACGAATTTCTTCTACATACAGGTATTGGCATAAAGTCAGTGGAAATTATCAATTGTTTCTTCATTAAATAAACAAAGTATAGTATTGGAAAACCAGTACATATGTTACGGGCAATGTGTCTAACGTGGGCATTGTATAGATTGCCCAATTTTTTTGGCAATGTGTATAATGAGCAGGCATTTTACAAATTGCACAAACATTTTATTTAATGTCCACGGTTCGTTGGACAGTGTGTTAACACTAAACCTACCAATGATCAGATTTCTATTTCATAGTTACTGAAATTATAAAAACGCTTTCATAGGAAATGACTGAATTGACTTCCTCATTTAAGCACATATTATAATGAAAACCGTACAAAGTTCAAGTAAATTCAATCTTCTCACTCCTATAAGGTGTTTCACTTTTATATGTTTTGTGAACCAATTGGCTGAGAATCTACAGTTAATTCTATGATTCTAGATTCATCTATAATCTATATAAATGATTCTGGAATCATTTTGGAGCAGATATAAAATCGAAATTGATAATTCGACTGCAGATTATATCACGTTTATGACAAAAACGAGTAGATGAAACAAAAAACTATCTTTTATCGTTTGTACTATGCCTACAACTGACATTCTGTTAACATTTATTTTATCCCAGACCTAACCCAGACCATGCATACGAAAATCCACGTTTTCACCCGTTTCTGCAATATTTTATATTTTTTTCTCACTCCAAAAAATTAAAAGTGAGTTGTCAGAGCAATTCCAATACATTAACCACCACCCTCTAGGTATTCTGTATAATGACCGGACATTTTATAGAATGACCGAAACTTTGTTAAGAGCGTTGTCTGAAAAATTGGGCATTCTATAAATACCCACCTTAGACACATTGCCCGTGACATATACATCTGATTGTCAGTATAAAATGTTGCGTCAGAGTATCAAGTGGCAAGTTTGTCGACGAGGTCGCGGCAGCCGTGCCTTCATGCCCTCTGTACCTACGGCACCTCTCGGCAGTTAAAGTTATTGTTAGTCGCATCTAGAAGCCAATGAATCGACGAATACATTTACTGCAAGAATTAGCACCAACAAGTACCAACAGCATTTTGTAGATCTACGTAAAGTTGAACTTCTAATACGCTGTCCGAAAATTTTTGCCACAATAGCCAGACATTAAAAAAAGTATATTTATTATAACATAATGGAATATTTTTGTACCGTACGGTACAATCTGTGAGAAAAACATACAATTATCTAATAAATAGACTTTGAAACACTAGGTTCTTTATAACTCACAAAAAAAGGGTCACACCACATACATACATATGTAGTAAAATAGATCGACGGAACGGATCGACTTTAAACAGGTGCGATGGCCATTATACGTCATCAAATTAATTTATAGACGTGGTTTCCCTTGTTCTGGACCTTTTCCAATAACTTGCAATAAAAATTAAAGAATTCTGTGATGGTCGCCAAAATTAATTTTGTCCAGCTAGATTGGCGATCCGTCACACTGTGACGACCTAACAGCTGGTAACTTCGATCGTTCGCGTACAGCGATTCGTGGTAAAGGTTCTGGGCAACCGTTACAAGAACCGGAATCGATAATACATAGTTTTCGAGCAGCGCACAGTGTCAAAATTCAACAACTTTCGCTCGGTTTATGATAGAGACATGAAACACAGTGGGTTCAATATGATATTATTATAAATATAGACATTAATTTAAATATTGAAAAATGATAGTTATAAACAAAATATTGATTTATTGCGTGTTTTCAGCAGATGAATTCTCAGTTCAGTTCTTCCAAAACTGAAACTTCGTTTTAAACTCACATTCGTCTCCTCGGCACACATACATACATTCTTTTTTTGCTATTCATACTGTCGCAATTAACTAAAAATAGAACTAGACAATCCGTGTATTCGACTTCAATCTTACAATTTCATACACGTTAACTGTCTAGAAGAAAATGTGGAACGAGTTTTTAAAATCTATAAAAGTAGGTTAATTTCTTTTTCTTTTTTGTTAATAAGTATTTTTATAAACAACGACCGCCGAGTAAAACCTCTACAACATTATTCAGGGTGATGATCTGGACAACATATTAAAAAATCAGCGAGATCGGAGGATAACACCTCCTTATAAATAATTATCAATGATTATTAAGACATTAATTTTTATTTATTTAGTCATATCCGTAATTTACATAATATCAAAATTCTTTTATTTATTCAATAACCATAGTTAAATCTCATATTTCTGTGGATATCCGCGTATTCGGTTGCTGACTGGTTATTGCTACATATTTTGTTAAATAACTCTGATCATCGCAACTAGTTGCAAATAAAACTTATATAATATCAAAAATACACTATCTTCTGAATACAACGCAATAAAATTCCAAGGATGTTTTGAGCTGCTTTTTTTATCCTTCTCTAAAGATTAGGGAGACAAATAAAACTTAATTGGTTCATCTTAGGTCAATTATTGTAGATATTGCATAGGCCCTCCGGGCGGGTTGCTCTGACGGGCGAAAAAGTTGTCTTTGGTCACTAATGACGATACAACTTTTGAACGAATCGACTTTTTCGAATCCTGCGAAAATTATGATTTTTGAAGTTTGTCCGAATTTTTTTTCCTGAAAATTTTTCCAGGACCATAACGAACAAAACAAAAAAAAGAATTACGCATATCCATCGTTCGAATCGTGAGTTATACATATACAAAACTCACATTGAAAAAAGCACTTCCATTTATTCCCGAATTTCTCATTTTTCCGGGCAACTTTTCCAATTTTTCTTTCTCTAAAAACCTTATTCGGACTATTACGAACATTTTTTTTTTAAATTAGGCAAATCGGTCCAGCCGTTCTCAAGTGATGCGCCTACCAACGAACAGCATTTAATTTTTATGTATATAGATAAGCATTAAAAAATTTCTGAAGATGAATTACAATTAGACAACCCATAGCCATAATTTTGTAAAAATATTATTTCGTACAAACCTCTTCTGTTCATAACACAACGTAAACAAGTTAGGCTATGAACTGATGTACTATTTGATCTTCCTAATATTCGCTTGCAATTAATTTCCTACTTAATTTTTTGCATGTTTTCTTTTTTTCAAATGATTATTTAGACATTTAAACATAATATGAATATTAGTTTCGAATCGATACGAAGCAGTGACTTTTTCGATTTTTGTCCATGGTTTGCGACACTGTGAGCGACCCGAATCGAGATCGAACTCCTGGACTCGTGCTGCTTTCAGAAACGATGGACGGCTATCTGGTGTGGAATCCTCGGTGCCAGATGCCGGCGAAGGAGCCGGTCGACCCTGCGATTCGGGCTTACGTCAAGAAGGAGAAGTTCCAGAGCTGCACGGACGAGGAACCGTTCACGGGGCTCTCTCGCGACGAGAATGGTACCGTGATCCTCTCCGTGGACCCTGCGGCTGCTGCGCTTCGTCCTGGCATGCAGTGCTGCTGGTCGGCGGTGCTCCGAGCCAGCAACGTCAACGGCAAAGCTAACGGGAAAGTTAACGTCAACGCGACCAACAACGCGAACTCGACGCACACGCGACCGCCCCGACGAGCTCCGCCCCATCATCCGTCGACCAGCAAGCCTAAGAGCCCTCGCAAGGAGAACGTCGACTCGTCGATCGTGTGAGTGTCCACCTTTGCCCGGAACAGCGCAGGTAACGCCGACGAGTCCGCAGTGGTCTGGAAACCCACTCTTTCTAGCCGAAAATCAAAATTTCCTCGAAACGTTCCTGGAAATTAGCGTGCAAAGGGGTTTTTTAGAAAATTAAAAATTCAAAATTACTGGGCTCGATACGGTGAAATGCAGTGGTCTGGAGAAGCGGTATTTCACGGCCAAGATTAAAAATAAATTCATTGTATACAACGCGAGCCACCTGATTAACTCGGTTGCTATCGGTGATAGGAAAACATAGGTCAGACGGAACTTACTTGGTTTCGAGGATGGCATAACCTCAGGTTAATCCGTTTGTTTTCTTAAACACCCGCATATGATAGGAATTTTTATACCTGTTATTTTGAATGAAAATTTCATTATTATCGAAAAAGTTTGCACAGATGTAGAGTTTCTTCATGGCGGCGAAATAAAATAATAGAGAGCTAAATGTAATAAATGAAACTAAAATCGACTGAAAATTGACTTTTGGCCGGAAAAAGCGGGTTTCCAGACCACTGTGGAGTCTATCGGATAAGGCGACTGTGTTTACGCGGCCATTTTTCAGGGTGCAACGGTGCGAGAACTTCGACGGCAGAGCCGCGTTGCCCGACGGGATCGAGGCCGCGTTGGTCGCCTGCAGCCAGAAATCCTCCGGCAAGACGATCTACCGGAACGTGCACGCGGTGCTCGACCTGGAGAAGGTCCGGGACCGGTTCCAACGCAACGACACCGCCAGCGTCTCCTTATCGAAGAAGCTAAGTGTCCTGATGATCGGCATCGACAGCGTCAGTCGTCTCAATTTCCTGCGCAGCGCGCCTAACACCGAGAAGTATCTGCGGGAGTCCGGCTGGATGCGCTTCGACGGCTACAACAAGATGGCCGATAACACCTTCCCGAACCTGATGGCTATCCTGACCGGACAAAGCATGTCGCAAGCTTACTCGAACTGCAAGCCTACCGTTCCTTACGGCCTCGATCGGTGTCCCTTTCTGTGGCGGAATTTTCGCGAGGCGGGTTACGCGACGGCCTATGGCGAAGACGAGACTGCTCTGAACACCTTCAACTACCTGAAGGTCGGCTTCATGGACCCGCCCACCGACTACTACCTTCGGCCCTACATACTCGCCTGCGAGAAGCTGCTCAAAGTGAAGAAAAGGTATGGCTGCGGATTAGGGTGGCCCTTCACCGTAGGTTTAAGTGGTCAACAATTTTTGTCGAGATCTCTTTTTGTTAGGGGTGATCGCACCCTTAACATTAAGACAAGAAGAGATCGAACACCTAGAAGGACCTCCCTATCGCAAATACGCACACAAATCCGATTCCAATCGAGGAGCTATCGCATCTTTCCGTTTCCCCTCGATGCTTGCAGGTTCGGCCTAAAGTACTGCACCGGTCCCGAGACCAGCTTCGACAGGATCCTGAACTACGCGGTGGAGTTCTCGCGAACGTTCCTCGGACTTCCATACTTCGGGTTCTTCTGGTCGACGAGCGTGAGCCACGACAACGCTAACGGGTTCTCGTCGATGGACGCCCGGTTGCTCAGCAAGTTCGAGCAGCTGGAACGCGATGGCGTGTTGAACGATACGATGGTGGTGTTCCTGAGCGACCACGGGATGCGGTGGGGCTCGATCAGGAACACGGTCGTCGGCTGGTACGAGGAGAGGTTGCCGTTCCTCTACATTTGGCTACCGGAGTGGTTCCGGCTAGAGCGGCCGGACGCATTCTCGTCGCTCCGAACCAACCAGCACCGACTGATCTCGCCTTTTGATCTCTATCAAACGCTCAGGGAGGTCCTGAGGTTAGGCGACGGACAAGCGAATCCTGCGCCGGGCTGCGCGGACTGTCGCAGCCTATTCGGCCAGGTTCCGCGCGAGAGAGGCTGCTCGGACGTCGGCATATCCTCCCATTGGTGCGCCTGCACCACCTTTGACCAGGTCAACACTCGGGATTCGATTGTCGAGCGAGGCGCCACCGCTTTCATAGATCACGCGAACGCCCGGATCGCCGTCTATAAGGACAAAAAGGGCAGGCAACTTTGCGCCACGCTCCGCCTGAAGAGGATCATCCGGGTCAGCCGGGCGGACGATTTCACCAATTCGAACGACCTCGCTTTCTTCTACATGCTCCACGTCCTGCCCGGCGACGGGAAGTTTGAGGTGACCGTGCGATATCACGAGAACGCCACGTACACCGTCACCGATCAGGAAGTCAGCAGACTCAACTCGTACGCTTCCTCCGCCAAGTGTTTGGACCGCGGATACAAACTGTACTGTCACTGTCTCAGATAGCAGAGTTGGGCATAACGTTGTTTCGCGTAACGAGCAAACCCATTTTTAGTTGTTATCTTCTTATTCGTGTACAAAATTCTTCGTCAGTCGCGAATAACGACTGAATTCCAGCGAGACGAAAATTCCATTCGGTATTCGTTATTCGACTAAAGATTTATTCGAATAATGCCCAACTCTGTCGGATAGGAGACCGCGACGATTCCTACGCTTCGGAGAACGCCTTTCTCTCCGAAGTTCTCTGGATTTCGATTTGCCAACGAGTACCAAAGTGCCAAATTCGATGCGCGGACGAGGGTGCACGCGCGCGCGTGACCGCGTCTCGAGACCCCGTCCATCGTCGAAACGAATCGTCGAGTATATCGAGAAACTCCAGTTTCCAAAGAATCCCTGTTAATGTGTACGGTATCGCATGTCCGGTTTAAATCTACACGCGCGATTATTTCCGGCAGTATGTACTTTATCCACCGCTCGTAATTGAAGTTGTCGCTCGCTAACGACCGACTCGGTTGAGCGCGGATTCGTCGCCAGTAGCGGGCTGTTATATTATTAAAACGTTCACTACCAATGTCACGCATAGGTGACGACCACGACTTTGTATTCCAAGCAAAGAAAATCAAACTAGTTTTCTACATATCATTAGCACGAATTATAAGACATAGCATGATGTTCAGAGAATCCATAATTTTTCTGTAACAAAATGTTTTTTTTATATTTTATGAAGTGCTGTAGAAATAAACGTTGGTAGCGAAGGTGTCCGGAACCGTTCCGTGTCTGACGGGATAGTATAAATCCGCCTATAGTCGACTAGCGGTCGATAACAGTTGACCACTGAAAAGCCGATTATTCGGCCAGCGGTAGATAAAGTGCTACGAACGTGAAGGAATGCCAGACAGTTTGACTCCACGTATTTAACGCTTTTAATAAGTTAAAAATAACGCATCGACATTCTCAAATTGAGATGCCTTACAACGTTCGTATTCGATGCTTTGCATAGTAATCGCGCGTGTATACGCTCAAACCGGAAACAGCGTACGTAGCAATTGAAATCGCGCGCGCGCGCGCGTGCACCGTGACACGCCCAGAAACCGGCTGAGAGAATATATTTTACTACGTCTTTAGTCGTTCTCTATTAGCAACGATGGCGCGCAACGACAGAAGGAAACAACTCTAACAAAGTATATATATATATATATAATATATATAGAACCGTTTATGGTACCGCGTCGTTGCGTTTCAGAGCAACGCGTGTGCAGCAATAAAACATTTTTTGCAAGCAAAACGTTCGTCGTAGATAAAATTCCCATCGAGTTAGCCAGGTCTGTTCGTCTCGCATGGCCGTGTCATCAGTTGGAGCAACAGGAAAGAGCGTCCAAGCTAGCGATTTGCCTGACTGGATCCTCGTCGAAAGTTCGTCGTCGAACGGTCCTGTGTTTAGGCGTGCCGAACAGCATGATCGTGACCGATTGTTTCCGAGCGTGGGCGTGTGCGACAGCGTAGCTGCCGCGGCTCAGTACGTCGTCCAGAGCCCTGATCCCTTCGCAAAGGCTTTCGAGGTCGCAGCTCGAGTACCTGCGCGAGTGACGTCGTTGGCTACAGGAGTCGATCAAGATCGGATCCGAGACGTGCAACAGGGTCCTGTGATCAATCTCGAAATCGACGTTGCTGAGCTTCTCGTAGCTGGTGGTGGTTCCCATCCTCCCGAGCCTGTGGCCGTCGCGAGAGCAAACGGATAGCATTCTCGCAGACCTCTTAAACGTGCCGCACGGGGAGGAGGCGGTTGTCGAACTTGCGCTTCCGCATTGCCATCTGCCGGTCCTTGAGCTGAGCAGTCTGACTATTGCGTTCCTCGACCGGTGGAAATCGGTCTCATCCTGGTCCCGTTCCGCTTCTGTGGACGTGGACGGTTCCGTTGATCGATCGGCCGGTGGTTGCGCTTCTCGGGAAACCGAGACGCAGCGAATCGGCGGCCAGCGACGCGCGATGTTAAGATCCCGAACGGTCGCGCATCCGCAAGCCCCCTCGCAACAGCATCGGAGCTGCGGAGCGTTGTCCAGGCTACCTGCGTCCTCGACCGCGGCCCGTTCGTGTTCTCGATCGACCGGTGCCGGCGTTCGCGCCGGTTTCTCGACCTGCCGATCCTGGCAGACGGTTTCCTCGTTGACCAGTTCGCTGTCGCGCCCTCTTTCGACGCATTCCAGCTCGGTGTCGATCGAGGCAACGCGCGAGCTCCTGGGCTGCGAATCACAGGACGCATCGGCCGTGCGAATCGAACTCGAAATCTCGCGATTCCGAACATACGCACCGAGAAGATCGGCGTCGATCGACAACGATGACCGGACCAGCATCTCCGGCGTCGACTGGCCGCAGCTCTCAGACAGCGACACAGAAAACGCCCCGGAACGACGCGTCCATTCCCGTCCTGTTCGTCCGATGATCTCCTCTTCTTCGCGGCCAGTCTCCGACTCGCCTCGATCGTCCTGGCTGCTCTCCTCTCGACTGTCGCCTGTCGCAGAACGATTCTCGCGGTCAACAACGCCAGCGGGTACCCGTGTATTCAATATTGCACGGATTAAGAGCCGGATTCATTTATTACACGTGTAGACGTGTATTCGCATATACGTGAAATAGGGATCTCTACAAAGAACGTGCTTGGTACTTACGCGCGCGGAAAATGCTCGCGAAACCAAAGTGTCGCGAAATCGATCCCGGAGGCGTGACGTATGGCGGCGGTGGACTGTCGGGCAGGTAATTGATGCGCTTCGGAGGATTCGCATCGGCGTTGGTGTCCGTGTCAACCTCTGCATCGGCGTCACCCCCGTTGTTCGGCACCGTTATCGGCATCGTTGGCCGATTCCCGCGACTTGTGCTTGCCGCATCCGCCGTCGAACAGTCGGACGATCGCTCCATCCTCGAAGAAATCGTTTTGTGAATGCGCCAGCGAAATAGGGTAGGTGAGCAAAGATCACCGATCATTTACAATAACAGCGCAACGACTGAACGTTATAGTAACAGCATCGATAGTAACATGCAAAAGATAGTTGTTTAACCTCTTAAGTGTCTTGTTTTTTCCGCCGCTAGCGTATATGTACGTCATTGGCATTACATAATAAATTGTCTCGTCTCATGGGCATTCTGGAATACATATAGCGATGACGATCAAATCCGTCATAGCCACTTAAGAGGTTAAAGTGTAGAAACTGAAAGACAGAATTGGATCAACTGGGTCAAACGTAATTCGAACTTCGATTCTTTATGGTTTCTTCTGCTGCGCTCATTTGATCAAAGATTTAGCGGAGCTATAGTAGACGGACGTTTCGCTTTACCGCGTACTGGTCCGATGTGGTTTAGGTATCACGCCGTTAGATGCACACCTTTGCATACAGAATAGACTACATGCAGATTACTCACGAGCAGCCACGACCTGGAGAACTCGTTCCACGCGAGTCCCGAGGCCCGCAGGCTCTTCTTTTCTTCCGGGCCAAGATCTCTGAATCAAGGCCCAGCTTGACGACTTCGTCGTATCCCGGGGGCGCTTCATAGACCGGCGGATCGTCCGATACCGCGATCTCGTCGATTCGAGCCCCGTCTGTAATGTCGAACACTATCCAAAGTAACGGTGTGAAATCGATGCCGATCAACCGGTTGTACCCCTACCTAACAGCTCGCTGATCGTCTGTAACCTCGACTGCAACTCCCTCTGTTGTCTCGCCCTGGCCCCCATTTTGTACAGCAGAACGATCAGCGCGGATATCAGTACGATCAACCCGAGGCTGCTCGCAACAAACACCAGGGTAGCCGTCTTCAGGTCCGGGTACCGATCGATCTTCGGGAAGTAATAATTTGCCTTGTTCAAGTGCCATTTCCGGTCCTGCTGCTCCACATCCCAATCTGCAAAATCAAATACGCCAATGGGCCATTCGAACCACTCCTGAATACTATTAGGAGCTGAAACGCTGGCAATCTTAATTCATTATAAGTAAACAGCAGATTTTATGCATATAATTTTTATACAACGCATATTTCTATTTCATAATAGACAATTTTTCTTTTGCGTAAAGACTCGCTGTCTAATTATGAGGAACAGGAAGGTTTAGACCGTTCCTCTCACAAGGGCAACACACTGGCCATATTTTCAGCTCCCAAATGCGTACCTCGGAAGCAGGTCGCCGGTTCGTCGCTGTTGTCCCCGCAGTGATCGAAACCGTCACAGTTCAACTGGCTCGGTATGCATCTGTGATTTCGGCAGAGGAAATCGGAGCCCGCGAAACAGTCTGAAAATTAGATAGCAAAGTCTCGAGCAAGCGATAAAGCCTAACCCAAACCTACCCATGTAGCTGAAAGTTGCGTAGGCGATTGCCAGGTTAGAAGAAGAGCCGAACGTTCCTCGCAGGCTGACGTGGAAACCGCTCGTCACAGGGGCAACGTGTTCCCTGTACCTTGGAGGCTGCACCTGACTCGCCGGATGTCTCAGGATCTCGAGTGGCAAGAGAGCCGAGGTTGGACCCTGCCTCACCACCAGCTCCGTATTGCCAGCTGAAGGAACAGATGTGCAAATCGCTTATTGAAAACGTCGCTAGCTAGGATTTTTACTTTGCATAAACATCCACAGTCCAGTATTCGCTTTACTGCTTACCCATGTCCGCGAACGCAGCCACCTTCAGATACATGTGCGTCTTCGCGTGCAGAAAGTTCTTCGGCGGTCTGATCAGCCAGACGCAGTCATAGGTCTTGACACCCTCGACCCCGACCATGTCCATCATGGTGATAGCACCGCCGAGATTCTCCACGTAGCCGCCGCAATCGGTGATAGGCTGTACGGACTTGTCAAACGCGTGACCGACCACGAACGAGTAGAAAGCCTTGTAACCGAGCCCAGTGCCACCGTTCGCGTAGAACCGAATCAGCAACGACGGCCCGGTACTCATGATCACGGGCGGTCGAAACCTCGCGCCGCTGCTCACGTCCAACCTTTGCCCGTTCCAATCGTAAAACTACAATGTCCATCGGGGCCGAAAAGTCGAAATCAGTTTAGAAATTAGTCGACTCAAATTCGGATCGAAAAGTATTCTGAAATTTTCAAGAGCCCGATGCCTCCCCGACCCGTCCCGTCCCGTCCCGTCCCGACTCTAATAAAAGCGGTCGCAAGACCCACCTCCATGATCGACACGGTCGCCAACTGGAAATCGCTGAAAAGCAACCTGATGCGACAAGACGGTGCCTCGCTCGGACACGCGACCACATACTCCAATCCCAGATCACGTGGATAACGAGCGGGGAAGAACGGGGACGTTAAAATGCCGCCGCCGGTGCTGTTCAATCCTTTCGCCGTTTGACCGGTCAACTCCGTACCCCTTAGGTGCAACCTGTTCCCTGCGGAACCAAACCGCAATGGCAATCGACGGTCTCGCAAACGATACCAAGCACGACTCGCTACGCTCTCGCTTACTTTCCGCCGTGTATTCGAGCGTGAACGCGTGCTTCCTCGACTCGCTGTAGAGAAGTGTGATCGACAGCGTCCTCGTGCTCGACCTGTACGTGATCGGCGCATACAGCCCGCAAAACGGAGTCCCGGACACGTCCTCG
The DNA here is from genome assembly GCA_916610255.1 of Lasioglossum lativentre. Taxonomy (NCBI): domain Eukaryota; kingdom Metazoa; phylum Arthropoda; class Insecta; order Hymenoptera; family Halictidae; genus Lasioglossum; species Lasioglossum lativentre. The sequence goes on along the minus strand of OU744359.1, from coordinate 17,477,773 downwards.
TACGGCGGCTCCGAGATCCACACGTAGTCGCACCTGTACAAACGGATAATACAATCGAATGAATCTATCTATGACATAAAGTTTATGTGAAAAAACATGATTAGAGAGTCAGCAATTACCTGCACGGGCTATCCATGGTGACGCTACCGTCGCCGCAGTGGTGCGGCAGCGAGATGCTTTGAAAGGTGACGATGATCACGCAGGACGGGCATGTGACCAGCTCGAGAGTGCACTGAGCGTGCGAACTGTTGTTCGCATAAATTCGCGAACCATCCTGTCTGGCTTCTGTCTTCGCGAACGACACGTTCTTCGCGTACAGAATGCCCTTCTCCCCGAGTTCGAGATAGAGTCGTCGACCGTTCTGGGGTCCGCAGATGTCCTCGTTGCGGACAACATCGCCTTCGGCATTCGCGGCCACCAGCCAACACAGTAATGCCGCACAGTAGACCGTTTCTATAAAATAGGAGATTTTAATTAAAAAATTTTCAATTAGATTCTCCCAATTAGAACAGTATACATATATTTCGATAGCATTATAAAAATGTAAATTAATTTGAACTACGTTTAAATCGGACGGGACCAACTTTGTCGCACCAATTCTCACAGACGTTTACTAATTCATTTCAAAATATAAGGGTTTGAAGCAAACTCAAACTACACTACACTTGTCTCTTCATATAGAAATCGTTCCCTTCGCGGCTGTACCCAAAACAACACTGTCCACCATCAATATCGTTGACCTTCATCACTCTCGCGGTATTTGAAAAATTTAATTTTGTGCAGTCATTATCCGATGGATCCTTCATGTTGATTAGTCGATCGTGAGATTGGAACAACGTTTACTCACCGAGGTGAAAGCGACGGTACATCTTCTTCCGACGGAAGAAAATGTTCTTCTGTCTCTCGAGAAACCTATCGCGATTACGTGCGTAATTTCATTAGTCGCAACACTGTTACGTACCTTCTTATCACGGTATAAAGCATTTTTATGGTATCCTGCGCGTTCAGTCTCGAATGCCCGTCTTTGAACCTTCCAACAGAAATTTTTACGTAATTTTTGATCGGTAACGGGCAACGGGACGTTGATCGGGAACACCGTGTCCGTCGATCGGTAAGTCGGCGAGTGTACGGAGAATGCGATGAACGTCGCAACGAGATTGGTTTCGATTCTTGTTCGAAGTTGAGATGCATAATCTTTGACAACGTCTAGAGTCAAGTTAAAATTCCGATCGATTTGAAAATTTCTACTTACCCGTCTGCATCGTAACGATCGTCTCTAGACCGGAAAACCTGATGATCAGCGCCGGTACACTCGGATTGCGACAGTGCAAACTTGCAAACCGCCATAGAATGTCTCCGTCGAAGCGCACGCGCGAGTTTCGCTTCTCGAATTTGTCGGAAGTGTAGAATGCGGTAATATTCTTGTTTTCAGGTAACTTTACCGTCCTTTCGTTGTATTCTTTAGGTTATGGATTAAATGAATATTCTATGTTCTACGAAAATATGTATTGCGTCGTTATTATACATAGATTCAAACACCCCTTCGATCACTGCAACCATCGATGCACACGTGGAACGCGGGACATCCCGTGGTTAGAAATGACTTTTCCATTTTTCTTGCCGCGATTTTGACAATCTTTTTGGATACAGAGTTTTGTAGCTATGTTCACGACGCCCATACTTAGGGACGCATGCGCACCGGAGATCAGTTCTCAAAAAACTCAGTCGATAAAGACGCAACACGATGCAGAAAGTTGACCCGTTGACCCTTCCCGCCATAGACTAGATAAATTTTGGTCGGGATACGCACTGTCAAAACAAACTATGAAAGAGCCGGATTTAACGATAGACGAGCAGCAATATTCGGGCGATGTGATAAGCATGGAGACCGCTATCAATCTGGATAGACAGAGATTTCCATTCTGCATAGTTTGGACTCCGCTGCCGATCTTGACGTGAGTAAAGATACGCGGACTAACCTCCAACATTTTCGAATTCGATCTGCTACTCCCAGGATCGGTCGCGTTTTCCTGAAACCGTGCCCGAAATTGCTTGTTCTTTTCCAACCGTGTCATCGTCGTTCCCATTTCCATTTCTATGTACAACCCCTGGCAAAAGGTTTCCGAAAGGAGGCATAAATGCGGAATTTACTTTATTAAAAAACAAAAAAATAACATAAGCTTCCATTTATTATAAAAAAGAAACAAGAAAATAAACAACATGTTCCATGGAACAAAGTTTACGATTACTAGGATTGCTAGAAAAAAGTTTCCAATCATGACTCAAATCAATAGAAGCATAGAAGCTGCTTGAATATTAGAAGCGTAGAAGTTAAACGTAAACACAAGAGGAGACTACAGAAACGTAAATACAAGCTAATTATTTCTGAAATATCAGTTTGTAGTACTATTCCATTCAGTACATACGTAAGTTAAAAGTCCGCAATATGCCATCATACCAGTTGTATTCAAAGGATATAAAGTTAGGAATAATTGTGCTTCTTAAGGAGCATAATATTCAAAAAAAGGTGGCAGAGATAAACCGAGTTAATTGTAAACGAGATGATAGGAAGTTGCATAATATTTGAAAGACTTTGAAAGAGATAAATTTACTATGGGCACAAAATGTTTCCGATCGTACTGTTAGAAATCGTCTACACGAGATAGGTTTTTCATTCTGTACAGCTAAAACGAAACCTTTCCTAACAAAAAAGCATAAGAGGGAGCGGTTACAGTGGTGTAGGGATCATGCAAATTCGACAGTGAACGACTGGTACAAAGTAATATTCAGTGATGAGTCACGTGTATGTGTTGGAACCGGTGATGACGCAAGAACATTCGTGTGGCGAAAATCTAATGAAAAATTTGATAAAGATTGCTTAGTTTTCAAAAAGAAGTATCCAGAGTCTCACATGATTTGGAGTTGTATGACTCAGGAAGGAGTGGGCAAATTATGCATTCCTTATCAGAATGTAAATTCAGAAGCATACATCCATATTCTTCAAAATTTCTCGATTCCCAGCATTGAAGAATGGTGTGAAGATTCTTCAAACTTTATTTTCCAAGATGGTAATGCCAGTTGTCATTGTAGCAAGACAGTAAATTATTTACGACATAACAGCATTAAAACAATGAAATGGCCAGCCAACAGCCCAGATCTCAATCCCATAGAAAACTTATGAGCAAAATTAAAACAATTGTTCAACAACAAAATGCCGCAGAATAAAGAAGAACTTCGACACGCTATATGACAATCATGGGAAGAAATCTCACCTACAGATTGTAAAAATCTTATCAATTCCATGCCACAATGTATTAAAGAAGTTATACGTAAACGTAAGGATGTAACAAAATACTAACACACAAAATAATTTATGTTAATAAATCGAATCGGAAACTTTCTTTCAGCAAATCTATTAATCGGAAAATTTTTTCCATTTAACATTTTCTTTACTTTCTAGTTTCTTTTTTATAATAAATGAAAACTTATGTAATTTTGTTTTTTTTTTTATTCTATAATAAGCTCCCTTTAATTTCCCATAAGTTTTGAATCCATAAAGTAATATTTCATACTTCTAAAACATGAATGTTTTCTGTAAATTCTGTAAATATGCATCCGATCGGAAACTTTTTGCCAGAGATTGTATGTATGTATATTTGCATTTCATAAGGTACTTTTTACCGTTCATCGGTCACATGGGCATCGCCACCTCTACCGGCGTGATAAGAGATTTCGCGGGTCCGTATCATGTGTCCGAGGACAACATGGCTTTCGGGAAACCCACGAAATACTGGAAATTGAACCCCGTGAAAGCAAAGGGAGGCGTTCGGGGATGGGATGCCGGTGTCGCCGAGGCCAGCGAAATTTACAAATCGAGAATGGTCAGTGTTCAACACGAGAATCGAATATGGTTTCGCGATTGGTCATGCGTAGAAGTTTCTTTCCTTCACAGCACAACCTATGCTGCGACAACTGTCACTCGCACGTGGCGACGGCGTTGAATTTAATGTCGTTCAACAATTCGAACAATTGGAACATGGTGAAGCTAGCGTTTTTGATTCATCTCCACGGAAAATACACAAGGTAAATAAGCTAGACGCGAACGACTTCCGTCACATCCGTTGTTCACGTAGCCGTCTGCCTTTAGTTTTCCAGCATTCCTAAAGACGTGGATGCCCTTTTGTCTTATCGCCACCATCATCGTCATCGCTTGCATTTACCTACGATAATTCTCGAACGCGAGTCCAGTTTCTGCGAGATACAATGGTGTAAAGTGTAAAGCAAAGTAAACAAAACAGTTTCAGTGGAGGTTGCAACGGTTAGGATCTAAGGTTTATTCAAAGTACGCGGTAATATTCGACAACTACATTATGTTACAGATATATGTACATATACGTGAAGTCACGACGCACGACATTGTAAGCTTACAGTTTATCTGCGAATCGATAGTCTGGCGTAAGTACAGGTGTCCGGTGCCGTACCTGCTCATTCCGGAATAAAATAAAAACGTTCTTTCCGTCGGTACAGATGCGCGCGTGCTTCTTTGTCCAGATCGGACGGTCCATGGCCGTGTAATATGCATAACGAATTCAATACGAATTTTCTCCGAGTATTGTTCAACGAGATCGCATCACTGGTCGCTCGCGTTATCCATCTCCGCCTTGACGTCTTCTTCCAAAGAGAAATTGTAACTGTAATCGGCGGACTCTATTCTCTCGATGAATGACAAAATCTCGCCGATTCTGAGTTTGTCGATCTCGAAGTCGTTGTTCTTTAGGATCTCCAACCGTTTGCACAATTTGAACGGTATATCGTTTAAGAAGCGAGTGCTCTCCCCCTGGTTAGCCGCCGGGTCGATCGTCATCGAGGAATACTCCGCAACCGGAGGGAGGTACGGGTACATGTTTCCGGTGGGATATCCGAGCCCGCTTTGTCCAGGTTGAGGCGGCTGCGGTGCTAGCCTTTTCTCTACGATTAGGTATTCGTCGCCGTCGTCTGAAGGTTTTCCATCCTCCCCAGCTTCAGACGGGTAGCCCTTTTGGTTCTTCTTCCATCCGAACAGCCAAGACATTTTTCATGGAATGGAAAGGTCCGTGTCGATCGTGCCTGCTCCAACAAACAAAAACGAAAGAGGTTAGGTTCGCGTATACAACTGCAATCTCTTATCCTGATAGATCGACAGAAAATGCGACGTACATTCGCCTACGACGTTACAACTGTCATCGGGGAGAGACACTTACGAACAGCAGGAAAGTCCCTTAGAGATTAATCATCCCGTGGGGACCCGTCGCTTTGTCTTCCAAACGGAGCCTTGTCTTGTCTTGCGACACTTCAACTCAATGGGAAAAAAACAAATTTTGCACCAGGAAAATATGAGACGAAAACACGCAGCATTCGCAACTAGTGACTTTGCCAGATCGATCGAATACAATCACAGACCAGCTGCAGGAATAGACCAATCGCTGTATAGAATTTCGCGTTGTATCGTCTGAAATACCGACATGGCTATATACGAATCAATGCACAGTATCCCTACGGACTCTGGCGGTATCGCAAGATCGCGTCATTTTGGAACCGAGTCGGTCAAACATCGAGCGCGGGAAATAACTATCGATGAAATACGTTCGATCGTAGGATACGAATGCTACTTACACATTCGGGCTAAACGTATCTTTCCTACTTTTCAAAATACTTGTTCGAAACCGAAGAAATATCGATAGCTATTTTGGTTTCGGTATTCGTACATTTCGGTACTATAACCACAGACGAGGTATCGATTTCGGTGCAGCTTCATCGAGTCCCTGTTCGAAACTGTCTTACCAATTTCGTTCGAATATATTCGTAATCGATTTCAAACGGTGATCGTAAATACCACTGAGTTTCCACCGTGTTCCGTCAGATGGCAGCACCGTGCAGGTGAACGGGTACGAAAGAAAAGAAGGAGAGGGAGAGATAGAATGTTCGGGTAGGGGGTGGGAACCACCGCGACGTCACGGACGAGATGTTGGTCGATCGAGGTCGTCGAAGTCGAAGGTACACCGTGTACACCAGTCGGTAGTTGGCAAGCCTGACGCGAACCGCTAGGTTGTAGGTTAGTTATAGCTGGTCGCATAGCTGCGTAGCTACGTTTCTCTGGCTGCGTTAGCGCGGAATTTGGAAAAATTTCACGAGCGAACGCGCACGTACCGCGGTCGAATCGGTGGATCAAGTCGGAAAGTTTGTAACGAGAGAGAGGGAGAGAGAAAGAGAGAGAGAAAGATAGAGAGAGGTAGAGAGAAAGAGAGATCGTGAGAATCGAAGCGAACGTCGTCTCGCGTGGTCTCCAGTGGTCTCTCGTCTTTGCTCGTGTTGGAGAGCGACTTACGCGTTCCTCGTGTTTGGAAACGCATGCGTGCTACCAAGGTAACGAAGTGCGTCTGCCAGTCGTCCGACGGATTGTTATAGTTGGACGAATGGCGTCGAGGTAGCAGCTCGATCGCATTGTTTTTATGTTTCTCGTGTGTGTACATACCATGCATATACGCTCTGTCTAAGGCGTATCGCGCGAGTGTATCGCGAGTGTCTACCGTTCGTCTCTTTTACGCGTCCAGTTGTTCCAAAGTGCTTCGGTTCCCGACCGGGAGAGAAGTCGTGCTAAGGAATCTTCGGGATCGTCGAAGGGCCGAAACATACGTGGTTCGCGAAGGTGTGGCAACGTTACCAGTGAGTCTCGGTATTAGTGAATTTGCGCGGTACCGACCATCGCTGGCCCCCCTGTTCGCTGCCTCTCCGACTGCGTTCCACTCCAGTCGTCTTCTCTCCTCTCCTCCCCGCTTCTATCCCATCCCGTCCCATTCCATTTCATTTCATAGCTTACCAGAACGGCATAGCATAGCATAGCATAGCATAGCATAGCATAGCATACCATAACATAACATCCTATTCTATCCCGTGATCGGGGTCTCGTCGCTACATTGGTTCCCTCGTCTTCGACGTGCTTCCGTTTCACCGCTGCACCGCGTTCCATTCCTGTTGCTTACTTGCTTGCTTGCTTGCTCGGAAAACACGGTCGCCGAACGAATCCGTCCGCGCGTCGTATTTTTGCCACGTGTCGCCGAACACATCGTACTCGAGTCGAAGTCCGCGGACAAGCGTCGCGAACGTTCGCGGACACGCCGATACCCGCGAGGAATTCGCGAGTTCGCGAGCCCGACGCTTTCCTTCGTTCCGTCTCGCCCCGCCTCGGCTACTCGCGTTTATCTCCGACGGACCGATCGGAAGAGAACCGAATTTCCATTCCGATTCGATTCGGATCGGCCGGTCTCGGCCACCGACGGGATCGCGACCGAACCAGTACGCGCGCCACTTGTCAAGATTTGAACCCGTCCGACGCCACAGTGTTGCGATCCGAGGTACTAGGGCTGGACAAAACTCTTTTTTTCTTTTTTCTGTTTCTCCTTGTCTTTATAGTGGTATTTGAATTCTGTTGTAAATATCTTCTCCGTTTTTTATTTACGCGATTGCAAACGTTGGGAATAGAATTCAGTAAGACGATTATCTTTCTGAAAATCGTTCCAAAGAATTCCGTTCGTTCCGTTAGCCATCACTGTCACCGAAAATGTGAGTGTTGTCGATTTTGGCACATCTCCGCAAATGAAAATTTAGACGAAAAGAAAGCTTCAAAGTCTGCTCCAATACTGGCAACAATATTCGTTTCGGTCTATTGTCTAGTTCCATCTTTTTGTACATTGCAAACATAACCTAAATAATAAAAATAATTGACGGAATTAAATGAGACAATAGACGTACCTTCGCCGCTAGTTCCCATTTAAAAAAAGTAAATACTAAACTTATTTTAATAATATCGGTTGAAATTAATTTTAAATGCGAGCCTGTAAGAACTGCCTCGAGGAATGTAATCAAATGTTAATTGAATTTTCTTATTGTCTGGACATTACAACCATTTATTTTTTTTTTAGGAAATTAAGTTACGCGTTTTGCCCGGCCAATTGACATTAATCGAAACACTGTCCGATGCGATTTGTTGTACCGCGCTTTCGGAATCGTTGCGCGATGCCAACAGCCTCCCGCAATTTGCGCCGCGTTTTATCGGTGTCGTCCCTCTTACGTAAACCACGTTTCCGATTCGCGTGACCCGGACCAAGGCTCCAGGGAAAAAAAGCGATCGTCCCGGCCACCGATTCGGTAACGGCGATCCCGACGAGAATAAAGCCGCTCCATCCCGTCGCGGACCGGCGACGATCGATGTTCGTTATCGACATTTCGCGCGGCGGACCACCGACTCGAACTCGAACTCCCGTCCGAGTTCTCGGTCTCGGCATGTCGCGGTGCGGCTCGGCTAGACTCGGCAACGCTCGGCAACGCTCGGTGCGAATCGAACATCCGCCGTAGGGTAGTAATTTAAAATGCGATTCCAGCCGAGCAAAGTGTCTTTTCTTATTGTTTTCTTCTCTTCTCTTCGCGTGTAGATATCCTAAAAGCGTTTACCCTTGCGATACAGGTAGCAGTGGCAGGTTATGTTACTGCCACCTGTTCCTTCGTGCAGGTAAAAATCAGCTTGAAAATCTTGTTCCAAATAACTTTCCCGAAAGCGAATATATTACGCTACCGTGGGAGACTTGTTGATTCGAGAATAGAATTGCTACTACGCTTGGACAGTTTATAGACTATTATGGGAAACTATTGTCATAAAATTAATGGCATTGAATATCAATTTATTGATAATGGTAACTAACAATTTTCCAACGCTGATAGCTTCTATGAACGAAATAAATTTTGTGAAAACTTTTAACACTGTCAACGTTTGTCATCGCGTTGAAAATTGACTAAACAATCGTGATTCTATCGAGGAAGAAGAATTACATGCCATAAAATCGTAGAATATTTTTGAATTGGTTTCTATTGCACATTATTGCTCGGCTAGAACTGCATTTCAGGGCAACGTGCACCGCGTTTCGCGCGCGTGCGACCCCACATCCGAGCTCCCGTTTGAACCTCGATCGATGGGATTCGCGCGCGTGGCGTGGTTTATTATTTATTTAACTATCGTCTCGAGTCGCGGGAGCGCAGCACGCTCGATCCATCGCGTTTGTTCCGCGTATGCGATCGCGAAAGAATTTTGTCTCGTTCCGTGAACCGGTCACGGTCTCGCTCTCAGCCGCAGGATCGGTTCCAGAGAGCGCGGGAAATTTGAAATATGAATGACGATTTAGCTGTTCACGCCTATTTTAGCGTTATTTCAAAACTTAAAGACCACAGTAAATAGGTCGTTGGATTCGTCTTGGTGTCAGCTATAATGTAATTAAATAAAAAATATATAATGATAAATAAATAATCATGGTGAGCTCAATTTTTTATTTAAAAAAAAAAAAATCTTTAAATTTTTTATTAAAATAAAAAAAATCTTTAAATTTTTTATATTGAAATTTGTAGAAGACCGACTACCGATTTTTGTAGGAAACATTTTTTATCACACCACCGGAAATGTCTGAAAAATCGTGTGAATAATGAATTATAATGGCAACAATGATAGACCGTTGATTTTTATTCAAGCTGGAAACTTTCTTGTCGACTTCAAGTAGAGAACGTTAAACAATTGTGCATAAAGATTCGCAGTGACTTTGGTTCACTAAGTTTTCTAACAAACGTATAAACTTTTTAAATGCTGACGAGCCCCGAAACGACTTGTGTCTCCACGAAATAAATGAACGTCCAATTTGCGTTTCAGAGTGCCACGCATGACGCGAACGGAGAATAGTGTCGCAAAGCCGAGGAGTCGATGGTAGATGGTAGATGCAGGGGACGGTGAATGTTGGAGGAAACAGAATGTCCAGCGAGCAACCGCGAGCGAGCGCCGTTGCGACCACGGGTAAGTGCTGGATGATTCGCACGTGCTTGTTTATTCGCGACGATCCATCGCGAAAGCGAAACCGACGCGCCGCGCCGCGCCGCCGGCTACATATCGTTCGTCGGTCGATCGAGGAATCGTTGGCGCGGGATCTCGACGTCGACGCGGGGCTTTCATTCATCGTTTCGTATATATTTTCGATCCGTGCCGCCCCTTCTCTCCCGCGATCGCACTTGTTGCCATTGAGCGTCGAGGACGGGACGCGCGAGGCTGCCTAGATCGTCGACGCGACGCACAGTGGTCGATTTTTCGAAAAACGAACGAAAATTATCACTTGAACATTTCATTTATTCGCGAATAATAGAATACACCCCTTAATATCGTAGATCGGTGTATCATTCTGCTCGAGTAATGACTTATTAACAGATTAAGGGGTTAACACATTAAGCGCCAAAAAACACCGACAAATTCCCATAAAATCGAAATAATCTAATTAATGGAACCTAAACGAATAATGGTTTAAAAAGAATCAAAAAGTCATACTAACTGGCTATGTCATTAGAATTGTATATCTATGATGTATACATAAATTGCGAGTGTACCGTATGACGGTTTCCGGTAGACTGAAGTAAACGGTAAATACGACAAGGCACAGGGACGTTGAAAAAAAGTGTGCGGTATATAAAGTGACAAACATGGTACATATGTATTTGGTGGCGACATTTAAAACTTTTCAGAAGCGCGAAACACAACAATTTGAAGAAACCTCAAAAAATTGCCGTATACCAACGGATTATTATCGGTGGTAATTTTAATCATTGACATTCAATATGAAAAAAGACAATAAAACCTGAAGAGGTTCAGAAGAGAAGCGATGTTATTTTGAACAAATTGTCACAGGTGAAAATGTAAATTTAGAAGAAAAGGTTTTAGAGACGATAAAAATGAGTCTCGGAAACTGGTAAAAAATTAATGTCACCGTTGTGTGACCGACGCGTTACTCAACGTGCTTTTACTGTTTTCCATTTAATCTACTCCGTTCTGTCAGAAATGCGTAAAATCCGCCGTCTAGCGATCAAGGTCTGTTCTTCATTCAGTGTTTCTCCGACTAGCGTAAGCTCGCGAACGGACCTAATTAGAGCTTGCCTCACGACGCGAACATTTCCGGGCCGAATTCCACCTATTTCGACGGAAATGGCTCACGGTGCGACGTGCGATGTAATTCGACGAGGGGAGGGAAGAGGAAAATATACCGTGCTTCTGCGTAGGAGACGCGGCGTGATTATTATTTCGGACTACTCGCCGCTATTTCGGAATCGTAGCGATTTATCGTGCAGGTCGAACCGCGATCGTGGGCGTCCAAGATGGGACGGAACAACGGAACGGATGACCGACGCGGCGGGGGTGGTGGGACCGCGAGCGACGGACAGGTAAAAATAAATGGCGGGGCGAGGCGGGCTCCTACGATCCGAAATAGATGGTCGATCGTCGATCGCTGTCGTTCGTTACCGGTTTCCAAGATGGTGTGTACATATCTCGGTTCCGTTCGGTTCGCCACTCTATTTTTAACCCCGAGATTAGCAAAGGGGCTTTCAACGCGGCTTAATCTTTTCCCTAAATAAACCGTGTTTCGATAACTTCGTAGAAACAAAGCGTCTAGAGGTCCACGACAGAAGCGTGTACACGTTCAAATGGTTACCGCTACCTTGACCTAGCAAATTCTTTTACGAATAGACTGCGGATTCCATGCATTTGTGGTACAGATGAGTACACGAAACACAGTCCTATGAGAACCTTCGAAGAGTTTAACCCTCCACTGGTCTCTCTTACATACAAGTACTTGCCCACGGATGGTTAAGAATACTGCTGTATTATTTTCGACGTGTTGCATCGAGTAAACGAACCAGTACACTTCTATTTAACTTGTATTTAGAAACGTTTTATTTTGCATAAAGACCGCAGTCTATCAAGTATATCGCACGCTTATGCGATCTCGCTCGAAGCATGGAAGAAATTAGGAGAAAAGGGTATCGTTCTTACCCGAATCAGCAGGTCCGTTTCGGGATGTAAGCTATCCGACGGCTCCTCACGTGCGACATGTTGCGTTTAAAGAGGTCGAGGATCGAGATCAACATTATCATGCAAACTCCTATGATTTTGAGCAGCATCACCATCCTCGTATCGTGATCCTGCTCGCCGGTCCACGACAGAAATTCGACCATGTCCTTCGCCATTTGCGACTCGGTCGCCGGTGTACCGTCCTCGTATTCGATCATGCCGTCGGACAGTATCTGCGAGATGATGCAAGAATGACACCGTAGAATAGCCGGGAGAATGAGGAGGGAACCTGATGGTTGTGTACTTTAGCCATTCCGGTGATGGTAGCAGGAAAATACGTGTTGAAGTATTGCCCATCGCCTAAATTTATGCCCGCCGGCGGATCTGTCCAGCCGGTTAGGTAGGAGAAGATGTAATCGGGGCCGCCGTGTCTCGCGAGTATTATGAACGTCAGATCCGGTGGATAGCTGCCAGAGTTTGCGGCCCTGGACGCCTCTTCGTTCGGGAACGGCGGCGGTATCATCTCGGACACTTTCGCCGGCCTCTTGAAATAGTTACCCTCGGCATCGGGGCCGTCCTCCACCTGTGCCGAAAAACGGTCCCATTTATTCTCCCATAGCACTCGAGCTTTACTATTCTGCGCATAATGCATAAATAATCTAGTCAACTAGTATATGTATACCTTTATTTGATCCCCTAAGGGTTACAATTTTTCGTACAACCTCCTGCCTTAGCCTATCCTTATAGTATGTACTACCTTAAATCTACTTCCTTATCTTACTATACAACAATCTTAAACCTACCGCTCGCCGCTATCCCCTTCCCCCTCTAACCTACACACACACACACACCCTTCCCTATACGTTTGGACCCCCTCTTCCGGTCGTTCCTCTTTCTCTCCAATCTTATTCTTTTACTCGTTCGCAACCATTGCTTCCACTCATACTCTCTCTCCACTCCTCCAGAGCTTCCTCAACCAAACCTCCCCTCCGTCCCTAACACTTCCGTGATTATCCCCTGCCATCCTCTCTCCGTTTCCACCCTCGTGCACACCTCCCAACCTAGTCAACTAATCCTTGTAACATTTTAGAAAAATTCAAGCCGGTTTGATCGACATTTAAAAAAGTGATTCGAATACTTTTTACAGTGACTGTCGTTCCGAGGGCAACCGACGAATCGGTTCACAGCTATGTACATTTCCATCGGTTTTATGATGGCATAGTAACCTCGAACTCTTCGGCGATCGCCCGAGCCTCCTCCGCGGTGTGAGTCACGTCTACCAGGTCCATGAAGCGGACGAATTGCAGGCTGTGACAAGCGGAGCAGACTGTCCGATAGATTTGCCAGCCCCTTCGCAGAGCCGCGTGATCGTACGACTGGAACATGCGTGGGAACCGCCAAGGGTAGCTCGGCAACTCGGTCTGGCTCACACTACCCGCCTTCACCGAGTCGTTCAATAGGTAGAGAATCGTTCCGCAGCTCCCCATCGCAAGTCCCGCGAGCCGGACGATCCAGCTCCGAGCCATTCAACCAACAAATACGTCAATTCGAAACGAATCGTGAATAGAATCTGACACGCGCGAGTCTGACAGACTTTGTTTCGATCGCTCGACGGACAATCGACGAGCAACGCGATTCCTCGCGACCACCTTCTTTCGCGTTCGCTCGAAAATCCGACGAGCTACAGCGATAAACTATCGATAATTAATTGTCGATCGCTATCGCGTATCGCGCGTCATGCTATTTCACTACGTCAGGAACCAAGTACATTTGCAATTGCAAACGTGCAATGCTAATAGCCCCACGTTTCTGTTTAGAGATATGACTGTGTCTTTTAATTTTAACACGTTCACTGCCACGTGAATTTTATGCATTTCATGCAAGTTTCAACTATTCCATTCATAGAAGCTATTAACATTATTAATAACTAGCTTGCGCATTTTATGAATTCATGACAAACGTGACATGAAAAACAATAATACATAACAGAATATATAAGACAGTCGTTACATTGCTTTGGTTAAAATTATGAAGAGAAGAAATTAATGCTTATGTATGTTCGTTTTCTAGTAATTAACGCAGACAATTTTTATTTTGCATAACAATTCGCAGTCTATTAATAACAGTAATTAGTTACTTGATAATGAAGCTCGCACCTTACACTATAATCTAGCCGTTAACGCTATAATCTACATTGTACAGCGTTAATATACATATTCGCATGCAGTGTCATTCATTTGACGACAGTCATTTTTAAGTAATTCTACATATAGTGCGGGTCACCGATGACCACCGTGGTGTGCAACGTGTTAACCTTATAACTAGACTGCGGTTTGTGTGCGTTTATGACAAAAATTTGTAAATCAAATGAGGATCAGTAAAAAACGTTGAAGCTATTTAAAAATGCGATTGCTCTATTTCCAACACGTGCAAACCATTAAGGAATTAACCGAATGTCAACGAAGCTCCTGTATCTGGCAATTAATGGAAAAAAATTTTATTTTGCATGAAAATCCGCAGCCTATTTATAACCAAATGAGTTTTCAATCGTGAACACTTACGACGACGCAACGAACGACGAATACAATCGCGATGACAATTATACCATAATCATCGTAAACGCAGAGCGCAGCTTATACGAATACTATGGTACGATGAAGTTGTTCGTCGAATTAAGAAGAAAATGGAAGGTGCCTGGAAGTTTGTTGATACTCTGTCCAACGAAGAGACTCGGTGCAGCATTATCTGATATCGTCTAGCCGTGGACGTAGCTCTGAAAAATTCGACAGGCAAGACAAGCGTAAGCTCTTATGCTCGCGTATCAAGGTCGACGGCGGTGCGGCGCGGAGGCTGCGGCCGCTTCCTTCCGGCACGGCGATCCTCGCGATATTCCTCGAATAATCGGGCTCGCGCGAGCGAGCGTCGCGAGCGCTAAAACCGATTCGTTGTTTCGCGAGGCTAGCTTCTCCCGCGGGTTACGTAACGCGCAACCAGCGTTACACAACAGCGTTTTACAATAAAGGCGTCGCGTGTATTTCCGCGACGTTATAAATAAACTACTCGGTTATGCTTGGCATTATGCATGCGCGCATATTGGCGAGCTCGCGTACGAATCGGACAGCGAGTCGTTTCGTTTCGTTTCATTTCGTTTCTTCCTTGAGACGCTTCCGTGCGCGCGCGCGCTCGCGACAATGTATGTGTGCGCTGGTGCAGACTCATACCGGTATTTTTTGGTTGTACCTTTATACCTTTATAGAAACCGAAATACCGATATGACGTCATACCTCTATATAAAATTACCGGTATATTTACCTATATTTGCCGGTAACATTTTCGGTTTTCCTAATCTATAGGATACATTCAGGCAGGCACTCATACCGATATTATACCGGTATTTTTCGGTTGTACCTTTACACATACATATTATCTTAGTTTCTGTATCAGAATATGTTAGTATCATGTAAGTACATATTTCGGTTTTAAATCTTCATTTAAAAAGATTCTAAATCTTTTTTTGTAATAAAATAAGGAAATCGAAAAAATTGCCGGTAAATATATGTCGTGGCAGGCCGACCCCTTGTTCGATTCGACATTCCAAAAAATGCGTCAACGAGCTCACGGGTGCTGTAGAATTAATCTTAACACGTCTTTTCCCGTCAAAATTTTATTGATTCTGTTTATATCAAAAGACTACTCTCGTTGACAACGCAAATCAATCAATATCTCATTGATATTGTCATGTTTTCATATACACTGTAGCCATCAGGAACGTGTCCATTCTACCACCTGTGGTCACGTTCAACAAGGACCTAACCATTTTCCTAAAGGACCTTGTCTCGCATTTCTTCAAAAATAAAACGAACGTAACAGTAACACAATTTTATAAATTACAATCAATAAAACAAACATGACAATAATAATAATAATACAAATTTACAAATCATCGCCTATGTCAACACGCCCCGACATATAAATAAATATACCGGTATTTTCATATAGCGGTATAACGTCATGCCGATATTTCGGTATTTCGGTTTCTATGTATAAAGGTTATGAACGGTACAACCGAAAACTACCGGTATAATACCGATATGAGTAACTGTTACCGGTATAACTCTGTTGGCCCAATACCGGTATCAAGATTATACCGGTATTAAGTCATAGGCGTAATACCGATATGAAAATTTTACCGGTATTAAGTCCCTGGCTGTACTCTTCGTACACCACAAGAAATCTCCTGGCAGGAATTCGAAAGGAATGCGGCAGCAAGTCGTCCGATTGGGTAATTCCACACGAACTTTCGGTTCTAGCCGAATTATTGTCGAAAGTGTGCGACGTCAAAGCATAACCATTGGCTGCGAGCGAGGACCCCCTTTGCCCTGTGCCGTCTAGAGGGACTTCTTGTGGCGTACGAAGAGTACATGTCTATAAGTGGAGGCGTTTAGCAGATTTGAAGGACAACTTTGATATTTTCAATGGAACCGTATATTTTGTTGTGCACCGATCGATGCAGTTTTTTTTTAATCTCTATAAAAAGGTATTCGCCCATGGGAAAAATTATTAGTTCAGCAGATATTTTAATTGAAATATTGCTAAGAAAAACTCATCGTCTTTCGACATGCGTGGATTCATATTTTTTTTTATAGAGAATAAAAAACTGCATCGATAGCCGCACAACAAAATATGTATGTACATATGAAAAAATCAAAGTTGACCTTTCAGTCTGCTAAACGCCTCCACTTATAAAAAAAAGTCATGTACACCGTATAATGTCCTTCTTGATATCGTGTAACATCCGTAGAAATAATTTTTTTGTACAACGTATAATTTAGAAGTTATTCGAGGTGATCGAGTTAGGTGGTTCACCCTGTATATCGGGCCGCGATATTCCTGCGTCCGCGAACACAGAGGAGCGAAGAGGAGTGAAGTGGAGAGAAGAAGAGAGGCGCGCGGATATCGGACGACGACACGGACAACGGATGTTTGACCGACGCGAACCGACGATCTCTTAGAGACTTTCGGGTCACGATCGACCGGCAGGAAAATTGTTTCCGTCTGTAGGGGGTAGCCGTCGTCGCAGTGGTCGCAGCCGTCGTCGCCTCCGTGGCGCGTTAATGGTAACGCGTCAAGGACGACGATAGCGAAGGAGCACGATAACGTTACGTACTTCTCGTGACCACCGGACTCGTCTAATAATAGGTAGCCGCGTATCGATCCGCCACTCCGCGAAAGACACTACTCCCGGTGTTCTATCGTCTAACGAAAACACGTTACCGACGGATTAGTTCTCCCGTTCGTAGGCCACGCGGCGCGACGCGACGGTTTCTCCTCTTCTCTTCGCTTCTCTTCTCTTCTCTTCTCTTCTCTTCTCTTCTCTTCTCTTCTCTTCTCTTCTCTTCTCTTCTCATCTCTTCTCTTCTTTTCTTCTCGCCTCGCTTCGCCCCGCTCTGCCCCGCTCTCAGCGTCATCGTCGCGGTCGTTATCAATCCGAGTTGCGAGCCACGCTATTTATATCGCGACTCCGCGAGCTTGGACGATACGCGACGCAACCTAACGGGAATCGACGCTTTCGGGACGAAAGGTCCCATAGCATCCACGTCAAAATAGTCAAAATAAGTTGCGAACCCGCTTGGACAACTACATCGACGTAATCGCCGGTCCCGGATTGGAAGCGGCTCGGAATTGTATAAGGAAAAGTATAAGGATTATCTTTAATTACATCGCTTCACCGTGTTACTCAGTTATTCACCTTGTTATTTTATGCATCTATGACAAAAATGACAACAGTTTCAAACAAGAGAAAGAAGAGTATCAAGTCTGACCAACTGAAATTATTAAAAAAAGAAGGACATTAGACGACTCCTGCTTGATGCAGACAATGCAACAAATTTTTCTAGTTATTACCATTGCGAATGATCGAGTTACATACCATCGACACAACAATCCTTTGACAATTCGATCGTTTCAACGTCTACCAAAGATTACAGACTCTGGCAAAGGTGTCGGACGCCTTCGACGATCAGTACATATCGTAAGCCTGAACGCTTTAGAAACGGACTGCTCCGTATGGAATGGTATATCGATCGATCGGTAGATTTGCAGGCGGTAAGAAAAACGTCGTGCGAGGCGACATCGAAGTCAACGCGCGTTGAACCCTCGCGAGGCACAGGGAATCGCGAAGCTGCGTTGCAATGTGCGTGGACATAGTTTTAGATTCCAATGCCATGAATGTCTCTTTGTGACCGCTGAACTACTGTGACTACACAGTATGACTAATACAATATAGTACATCAATTGTCAGATTTAGGATTTCTTAAAAAAAAAAAAAAAAAAAACACATTTTTTTCAAATTCAATGGATATTTTCATTTGAAGCAAATATTTGATTGAATATATAATCTCGTGAAATCGTATGACGAATACTACCATCCGAAGCGTGCCAGAAATATATTGACAGCTGTCAGTTTGACAGGCCGGTCAAATCCTGAAGCTCGAAATGGATGACCCTTTATATCAATTTTCATTTTCTCATGGAAAGTTTCGAACTGCTGTTTCTAATTGCTGTATCTGTAAAATGACAAGGCAAAGGGTTAACGCGTTAAAATGGACGATTGGCACATCGGCGAACCGGACAATATGAAAACGTTGTTCCTGGTACGAGCCCGCGTAGGCAGGCGGTCGTACACGTGTATCCGTGGCGCCACGGATGGCCAGCTCGGCCGCGACAACCGACGGCGAGAAGAAAACAAGAACGTTACGTAAATAGAAACGGTCAATGCTGCCATGGGAACACCGACGAATGTTACGGGAATCGAAGGGGATGGTAGAAACGCGTGGAGAACGGTGCGGTGCGGCGAGGCGAGGTGGTATTCTATTCGCGAGCAACGCCGACAACAAGCTCGGTTTTGCCATAGATTCTCGATTGCCGCGCGACAGCTTCGGGGTTGCGGTCGAGGCGAAGCGGGTGACTGCACCGATTCGGTCCAAATCGATACCGCGACGCAGAGTGCTCGATAATTATGAAAAATGGGATGTAAAAAGAAATTATTTTAGTAGTCAACAATTATTATACGGCGTGAGTCGCCCGATTTTGACATCGTCCCAGATAGCACATGACGTCTTAAGAACGTCCATTTTACGTCCATTTTAGGACTGAAAGACTTACAGCCTAATAACGCGTCTTTAACGTGACGTTCTTTTTTTCGGAACCTTTTAAAGACGTCTTATTTGAGACGACTTGAAGACGTTTTTTTCGAAAGCTCACAAATGACTTATAATTAATTAATAATGACGTGTGTAATTTCTAAACTACTTTTTCTAAGTTTTGCTATCACTTGGAATGACAAAAAAAATTAAAAAACTCGCTTTTTTTAATTTTGTCATCTGAGCTTATTTATAAAATTTCATCGTAATCAGCATCGACGTTGTTATGAGTTACAAACAATTAACCCTTTGCACACGGTGCTATTTTAACTAAAAATCGAAAGATTTTTCCATTCTAAAATATTTGCATTCTATACAATTTTTTTTCATTTTTTTCATATGAACCTGATATAGTATCTCATGTAATATGTAAATGTCTAGTAGTTTATTAAATACGAATAAAAATAATAATGTGAACAATATTTTTAAGAATGGCATAGCAATTTTTAGCGGTGCCTCAGAGTCGCCATCCTAGTGCTAAGGGTTAAAGATCGCGAAAATCGAGTTGGTTTCCAAAAATTGCGATTGTTTGGAGTGACAAAAAACAGCCTAGTCTCACATTAAAAAGTTAAGAAACGTGAGTATTTTTCTTTTTCGTGTCACCCCAACTAATTGCAATTTTTTGAAACAATTTTTTAGCCATTGTTTATAGAATTTTGTTCAGATTTTTAAGTCCGCAACGTCGTAGTTAAAATAAAAACAAAAAACCGATTTTTTCGACGTTTGTTGCGTGAAAAACTAAGCTCACCTTACAATTGTTACGTTTTATTTATTCTATCAGTTTATTAGGCACAATAATATAAAAATATAAAAAATAAATAAAAATATGTGAGTAGGACATATTTTGATGTTATTCGTCTTTTCGTGAGTGGACCCGTAATGGTCATTCGAAGATCAACTTCGTATTTTTAAATGAAAAAGTTAATAGTTTAGGAAATATTTCAATTTATATTATTGTAAGGGTCAACATGACAACCATTTAGAAAAATGTCTGTGACTGTAGAAAAATGTTAACCGACAAAAATTGCGTTGACCGGATAAGAGGGAGTCTACTGTAGGTAGTTATCCCAACGACGGTGCACCGCTGCAGTCGTATTTCGGTACGGTGCTACTAAATATTTTAAAGAAATTAATAGCGTGCAGCTCTGTGTGCGCGAGCTAGACTGGGGATCTTTATGCAAAATAAAAACTGTCTACCTCGATACCGATGAACTCGAATAAAATAGAAATGTATTTCCCTCCTTAAATTTCCTGGCCCCAAACAAGTGGTATATGTATACAAAATCTGACATTTACGTTTTCATGATAGAATCATGATGGTCAAATATGTTTGAAATCCTCCTGTGTTATTATTTAAAGGCATTTATACCAAGGCGTTTTGCTTTTATTTACTGTCGAAAATGTTCAAAATAACAATCATTTACGTCACGACACTTTTGAAATCAATTGAGTAATTATTAAATTCAACATGCAACGATAATACATACATACATATATTGCTTCATATCAGTCAACGTAGTGGAGCTTCAGCATAAACTTAATACTTCATGCGATCGCGTAAGACATTTACATTTTTGAACGCTGCCGAATACAGCCAATCGTAAAAATTATTATTTATTTATTATTACATTTGTATATTTTACTAAAAAAAAATATACATTTAATTTGAATCAAAAATTTCAGCCTATCGAATCCATTCGGAAAGGAAATCAATTTTTATTTTGCATAACGATCCACTCTTAGAGATGGGGGTTGATAGGGGTTAGCCGAAGCTGTGTCCAGCCTCAACCAACTGCCTCAATCGCCTCGAGTATCTCTTTAGCATTTGCGTGGCAAGGACGCGAGGCAGCACGAGGCAATCGTAGCATGTATCTGGATCTAGTGCATGCGCTGCAGCTCACGCGATGTTGTGCGTCCACACGTAAGTAGCGGACAAGAGACTGCGAGGCACCATTGACGATGTCGAAGAACCAGCGGTCGTTGGTTCAGAGATTCGAGGCTACCACGGCTCGCAATTAAACAGTTCACACCGCTTGAGGCTTTCCTAACGTTCCGCAAGTATTGTAACTAGCTTTGTCAAGAATCGCAAGATCAAGGATCGCTGTATCAATGTGTCTGCTGACCCCTGACCAAAAGCGCTGCAATGCTTGCGAAACCTTGGCAAGATAATTCCAAAAGGACACGGTTTGCTTCGGAAAGTCTAAAAACTTTATTTACCGGAAGCCCGATAGCGGAGCCTGGGTCTACTTTCATCCGGAATATAAAAAGTGACATTTAACCCTGTAAGTGATTAGCGACAAATCCAACAAGTCGATATTGTTCTTTATTTTAGAAAAATAGCGTACAAAATATATAAATTTCATTTATTACATTTTTTGGGACATGTAATTATATTGTTGCAACAATGGTCCGCTGCCCGAGGATTAATAGGATTTTCAATATTTGTGCTGTACCAAAAGGAAGCTTAAAAGTCTTCTTTTACATAATAATACCAAACGATTAAATTAAGTTACTGGGGGTGACTGGTTGGTTTGCGATTGAAAATACGATTGCTGTTGAACGAACAAATTCATTCGTAGCCCCTCCTTCGTAAATGTATTGATTCTTCATAGGCAACTGGAACACGTGACACCCTTTAAATGATAAAAATTACGTAACGATCGCCGATAGGAAAGTGTTAACAGTGAGAGTACTATGTCGTGAGAGACCGTGAAAGCCTGAAATCTCTGATTAGTCGTACGGTGTCGAGGGTGGCAGCGTGTTCCGTGGCTGGTTCCTCGCGAGTCCACCTCGCGTCTGCGAGTCGCGCGGCAGAAATACGCGGGATCGCGCGTCGAACACAGCCGCGCGCGCGTAAAATAGTCTCGCAGAGTTTATTTTCATCGGCTCCATTTATTTTCGCCCGGTTTGCCGCTCCCCAAGGATGCTACCGAACGGTCTGGCGCGTCTGATGCTCGATTCTCGATTCTCGAGGGCGCGGAAGGGTTGCTGCGAGGGTGTGCAGGTCGCGTCTCGTCGGTCCTCGAAACGCCGCGATTTGCGGAATCGCTTGTCCCTCGGTTGTCGGGGTGTCGGAACAGTCCCTTTCGCCCACGGTGTGGAAGTCTCGAGGTGGAACGCAAAAGACGACAGCGATCCATATATTTAGGCTCTATTCACAGCCGGGCTTTGGTGTCTTGCCAAATCTATTTTTCCCGGCGAAGGCGGGATCGCGTATTGTGCCCGTGCTAATTCCGTCGCATCGTAACGCGGGCCGATCTCATGGCGAAGGCGCGGGTGTTGCCTGTTTCTTGGCTCCCAAGCACTATACTCGTTGCGTTTGCGTTTACATTTGCGTTTACATTTGCGTTTACGTTTGCGTTTGCGTTTACATTCAAATTTGCGTTCCCGCTTAGGCCCCATCCAGACTGAAGAGAACTGCTCGCTGAGAGTAAACGTCATTGCGTCCACATTGAAGTTCGCGGACAGTTACGGAATAGGGTATTTCAATGGTGCGTCTAGAGGAATCAGACGAACGAACGTTCGGCCTCCACTCTGGCAAAATTGAAATTCAAACAAGTCTATGCTCGTTAACGTATTAAGGGGGTCATCCCATGTGGCAGATCCAAAAATCGAAAAATTTTTTTTTCCGTAAATTGCTTCTACATAACATTCCTAGAGTATGCACGTAAAAAGATATTTCAATATTCGAAGTCGTTCGACTGTTATAAACGTAGAACGGAGCATCTGTTTGCCTCATTACGATTAAAGTATTAATAAATAACCAGTGAAATATCAATCAGCTGGACATTAATTTGTACTTTAAAAAAGTGCATTCGAATCAACGAGCACTTCGGAGCATCGAGCCAAGACAATTTCTCAACACATAGCAGACTAATGGTGAGTTTACATTTTCATTGTGTAAATCGTACTTGAATCTATAAACGTGTTTCTCGAAACTGTATTTATCATATTGACAACCATCATATCTCAAAAACTACTGAACGGATTTCGCTCAAATTTGTATGGTACAGTCAGTACATCTATAGTTCCTGCCCATACCAAAATATTTCTGATAACTGCTATAGTTTTTTTTTTAAGCTGACATGAGTGTCTTCCGAACAGTGTAAAGTCGATCCAACTCATTATTTGAATTTGAAAAAATTCTGAGAGACTGTTAAAATGTCAATAAATGTGTGGTAAACATTTCAAGATTGCATGTTTTAAGGGTCCTTCAAAAAAAATTCCTAAAAAAAGCAAGAAAAAGTAGCTCTCACATGGGATGACCCCCTTAACGCTAGGTTTAGGGGAAAGAATGACACCACAAAAGCACAGACACGTATCGTAAACTAAACAAAAGAAGTATTATTATACCGATAAGGAACCCGTGTTTGTGCGAGTATAAATTAGAGATGATTGTTTCGAACGTGTAAATGAACTACACGTGAAATCTCCAGTATAAATCGACCTTTAGGTGATCATCGTCTGTCGCGCTCCGGCGATTCCGTGAATCTTCGTGATCCCGACTCCTCGACTCGCGAACTCGCGTTCGGATTCGAGAACCTTTTCATCGGCTGGACACCGAGTCCGAAAGGAACGCGTCGATCGATCGCCGCTGCTATTTCTATTTTTATCGCGACGGCCCGTTGCTACGCGAACGGTGGTTTGTTCTCTGCTGTTCGCTGTTCGCACCCGATTCGATTTTTCCGATCGACCGCGAACTTACCCCTCTCTCTCTCTCTCTCTCTCTCTCTCTCTCTCTCTATCTATCTATCTAACTATCTATCTATCTATCTATCTATCTATCTATCTATCTATCTATCTATCTATATCTCTCTCTATCTCTCTCTCTCCCTCTCTCTCTCGCGCGCGCGCGCGCGTGTGTGTGTATGCTCCTCGGCTGTCGAACCGAGCGTCCATCCCAGAGATCGGTATCACGAATAGACATACATCTAATTTCAGCTATCCGTGTTCTATCGTGTCGAGAGAAACCGAGTTCTTCTAATATCCATACAGTACACTCCCTTTTAACCGGCCCATATGGGATCGAACCTCTGACCGAACACATAATCCGAATTATACATTAAATCGTGGTATAACCGTCTAAGGGATGATTCTACATAAAAAAAATAAGAACAAAATCTGGTATAACATTTTTTGATCCGAAACTTCGTTTTCGAGAAAATCGAGTTTGAAGCTGCAGTTCTACCTCCTGCGTTTCCTAAACATAAACGCATAAATATATTGTCGATTGTTTTGCGTTGAAGTCCATTATTGCCGCAGAAAAATGTCAACCGACAACAATTGCGGTGACCGGATAAGAGGGAGTCTACTGTACGTGTCCAAACGACGTTGCACCGCTGCAGTCGTATTTCGGTACGGTACCACTAAATATTCTAGAAGAAATTAATAGCGTGCGGCTCTGTGTGCGAGAGCTAGACGGGGTATCTTTAGGTAAAATAAAAACTATCTACCTCGATACCGATGAACTCGAATAAAATAGAAATGTATTTCCTTTCTTAAGCTTTCCAGCCTCAAACAGAGGTGGTATATGCAAAAGTTGTCAGAACCGATCAGACATTTACGTTTTCATAGTCGAATTAAATTCGCCCGTGTCAGTTCTCGCATAGCAGAAGGATTAATAGGTCAAATATTTTTAATCCCTCCAGTTTTATTATTATTTTGTGCTTCTTCTACCCTTTCGCGTCGTAAATGTATAAAATACACAGTCTGATGTCAGTTTTCGTCCGAGTTCGACGACGAAACGGAGGAGAAATTCTGAATTTCTCAGATGTACTGTCGGGACCTGCAAAGATTTGTCGTCCGTAGTTGTTTTCACCGGAAATGTCCCCGAATAATTTTTTTTTGGCAACACTAATCGAGTTTTTAACACGCGATACGTAGATCTATTTTCTACCTTTTAAAATCATTCAGAAAAGAACTTATTTGCCTTTCTATATTTAGTAATTCCTGGAGGGACGTTTCATTTCATAAAGATCCGCAGTCTACTTATGAAATTATAAAATTATTCCGGGAACTTTCCGGACCAACTATGTGGTCTCGTAGAAGAGCCTTCGCGAGCTTAGGGTGTCGTAAGGACGCGAGGAAGTCTGAGGCGACCCGGAGTTTCGTTTTGTCCCTCGTAGCGTCGCGACTGCCAACTTTTCAGCTGCCGACAGTAGACGATCGAGACTGCGTAGGTGGCGGCGAACTCGTGCACGCGCGCGTCTCGTGCAAGGTACGAATAGGTGGCTGAACCGCGTGGAGGGGGTAGTAAACATAACCCAGATTCGTAAACAGTGGTGGCATCCGGCCGAACCGAGTCGAAGCCGAAGCCGAAGCCGAAGCCGAAGCCGAAGCCGAAGCCGAAGCCGAAGCCGAAGCCGAAGCCGAAGCCGAAACCGAAACCGAAACCGAAGCCGAATCCGAAGCCGAAGCTTAGGCTCTGAAGCCGAGCGAACAGGGAACACGGCCAGCAGAACCAATAACCCAACCCGATAGCGGGCGTTCGCGAAAGTGGACACGGTCACCCTGTGCCGCAAAGGTCACCCTAGACAAAGTCCAGGGGCCGACGTCGACGTCGACGTCGACGTCGCCTCTATTTATAGGAGTTTGCCCCTTATCGCTCCTCCTTCCGCTTCGGTCGCAGACTCGAAACCGCTTCTCTCCTCTTCTTCTTCTGCTTCTTCTTCTTCTTCTTCTTCCATCGAGACACCCCCGATTCACGTCGGTTTTTCTCCGCGTTATCGCGGCTTTCGTTTCCCATGAATCACTGGAGGCGCCGTTGCCTCTACGTTCCTTGCTCCCTTTGCGTCGCGCATTCTTCGCCCCCTTGCCCGCACGATTTTATTCATGGTTCAGCGAGTGCAGCCTCTGTGCTCTCGGTCGTTTTATAGATGCGGAAGAAGTGGGGTATTTATTGTATCGGGTCGTCGGATATGAAATGTCTGATTTCATATCACTCGTAATAATATTCGGACACTATTCCAAAGACGATAATATTTTTAACACTAAACCTACCACGGCCAAATGACCGGTTTTCTATTTTCACAGTTATTGAAATTATAAAAACGCTTTCATAGGACTGAATTGACTTCTTCATTTGAGCACATATTATAATGAAAACCGTACATAGGTTAAGTAAATTCAATCTTCTTACTGCTATAAGGTGTTTCATTTTTATATGTTTCGTGCTTGGTAGGGTTAGTTTAATACTGTGTTACTTTTGTAAGACCATACGACTTGGATTTTTTTGAGAAGAACAATTACCCAGATAGCACACGACGTCTTAAAGACGTCCATTTTACATCCATTTTAGGACTGAAAGACTTACGTCCTTTTAAGACGTCTTTTTCGAGGCTAATGAATTACTTTAATTTTTTGGAGATGTTATGAAAGAGATGGCATTACTGTACAATGACTAAACTACATTTTCTAAGTTTTGCTATTATTTGGAATGGTAAAAAAAATTTTAAACTCACTTTTTTTAACGTTGTCATCTGAGCTTATTTACAAAATGTCATCGAAATCAGCATCGACGTTGTTATGAATTAAAAAACAATTAAAGATCGCGAAAATCGCAGCGTTCTCACGATTTTTAACATTTTCGACCGATAACGTGTTGGTTTCAAAAATTGCAATTGTTTGGAGTGACAAAAAAATTACTAGTCTCACATTAAAAAGTTATGAAACGTAAGTATTTTTCTTTTTCTTGTCACTCCAACTAATTGCAATTTTTTCAGATTTTTAAGTCCGTGACGTCGTTGTTAAAAAAAAAACAAAAAACCGAATTTTTCGACGTTTTCTGCGCGAAAAACTAAGCTTACCTTAAAATTGTTACGTTTTATTTATTCTATCAGTTTATTAGGCACGATAAACCTTGAACATTTCACAGGAAAAATTAAAAAATGAAATCAACTTGATCAGTATTTCTACTGCGTCGGCGCATTACATCTGAAAGTATTAACCATGTTTGCAACAGCCCGGTTGGGTCAGCGCGTTAGGCGGTCAACTATCAACCTACGTATACTTGGTTCGCGCTCGGCACACGTCTACTTTTTATTTATTTTTTAAAAGTCGTCTAAAAGTACAGTTTTGTAACATTAGCCGTTCAGCAGACGTTCGGAGGCCGTTCAGAAGACGTTCGTGGCACATTCAAGACGTCTTTGTGCTATCTGGGTAGTGTACTACATGACGCGAGAAAGAAATTTTGGAAACCGCTTCTATGAATGAAATAGTTGACTTGTGTGAAACGCGTAAGATTCGGCTGGCAGCCGACGCGTTAATGCGTTGAAGCAAAAATTATAGTCTGAGAAATGCTGGAAGCGTGAAAGTGTATTCTTAGCGATCCTAACGTTTCAATGTTGATTTCATTCGATACATTACTTCGATTCTATGGAATTTTTGGGGCTGCTGGGTAGGTGTTGATGCTTGAAAAGTAGTCACAAATAAGTAGTAATAAAAATGACTTGCTCCGTTAGAATCGCGCAGTAAACCACTGAGCGTCCCGGGTGGCGCCAACGTGGACACCGACCGAACGCGTTTCACGAGTTTCTTCTTTTTCCTGCGCGACTGTTGTAACTCGGCGGCGAAACAGTGTAAACTAGTTATCTTTTAAACAATTTCTGCTCCTACGTACGGAATGTATTTGATTCCTAGAGACGGAATATATAAATATATACAATTAGCACCGATTAGACAAGCATTAATGCATTTGAATATAAAATGCTATAGGATCGTATTAAAAAGTATTATTAAATTATTATACGGAAACGGAACCGTCGACCGTGTGGATAGCAATAAGTCGACCTTTATCGAGGAACGTATCGACAGGCTTCCTGTAGAAAAATCGATTCGACAGAGTTCGAAAATCGTTGTTACGGACATACGATTGGAACCGGTTCGTCGAGCTTCCTCGTCGGATCGTTTTCGTGAGCGACTGGTTCCCTCCGGAAACACAAAAATATGGCCGTCGAGCGTACGAGCGAATATTAATGCCTGTTTTCGCACGTGTAGACGTTTATTTTTACTCGTATTTTTAGCAGTCGATATTTTCGAACGAGTCCGCTGCTATTTTTGTCCTAACACGCCATACGGCGTATTACCGTGCAGCGGCCACCTACGAAGCGAATTTCTCTGCCGTCGTGTTTCACTCGGTTCTCTCTCTCTCTCTCTCTCTCTCTCTCTCTCTCTCTCTCTCGTTTTGGGCCGTGTTTTTCGATTTCGAGCGCCGCCGGGAAAACCGGGTCGGGTCGGGTCGGATCGAGTCGGGTTGGGGAGTCTTCATCCCGATTCCACCGAAGAATTTCGAAGGGGTATTCGGGGGGAGAAGAGAGAGACAAAGAGAGAGAGAGAGAGAGAGAGAGAGAGAGAGAGAGAGAGAGAGAGAGGGAGAGAGAGAGTGAGAGAGCGCATCGTCGGTGGGACATTGCGAACCTTCGGACGTCCGTATCGATTCAGCTATTTCGAGAGGCTGCCAGTTGACGGCATAATCGCGCGAATACACAATTAAACGGGAGTTACGCGACCGACCACGGAAATAGACGGCGAGTGTCAGGCGTGTCGCACCTGATCGAACCAACGAAAAAGGATCGGCCGAAAGAATAAATGCGAACTGGTCTCGTCGGTGCTCGCGCGCGAGTATTTCCTCGAATCGAGAGAGAGACAGAGAGGAAAAAGCGAGAAAAAGAAAGAAATCAGCAGGGAACGAGCGAGCGATCGAACAACGATCGAAGCGAACCGAGAGATAAAACAAGATAAAACAAGAACCAGTTTCGTCGGATCGGTTCGGTTCCCGTTCGAGTCTACGCGAGAGCTATTTCGACGGGGGGTGAAAGGGCCGTAGCTAGGTAAGCAGCTAAAAATAACGTCGGTACATCATATCGAGCGGTCGTCTATAAATAGTCGAAAGTGACACGAGAGGCCCTGGATGGATCGGAGTCACGAGCGGAGCTCCACCGGACACGCCCGCCTCTCGTCGGAAAAATCTTTCCTCGGATCCACCGGGATATCCGTTGTTCGTGGCCCGTTGCACCTGTTCGATCGAGCGGATCGAGCCGGATCGAGGGGGACGAACGGAACGATAGCGAGAGCGAACCGCACACACGGTCTCCGAGGATCCGAGTTTCCCGACCCAATTTCCTAAACCCCTGAAACGAGACGGACAGAGAGTGAGAGAGAGAGAGAGCGAGAGAGAGAGAGAGAGAGGAAGAGAGAGAGAAAGAGAGAGAGGAAGAGACGTTTCCTCGTAACCCTCTCGAGGACTGTTTGGCCACCGTTCGGTCGATCGATACGCGCTCGGTCGACGCGTTCGGGGTGTAGCGAACGAGAACGGAGCAAGGGAACGCGCTCCTCGGGCGGGCCGAGGCGGGCCGAGGAGGGGTGACCTTGCTTCCTATTTTCGGAAGGTGGCTTTCTCGTGACCTGTTCGGTCGGAAGCTTTCGGCCGCGCGAAACCTGCTCCCGAGGGCAGGCGGAGGGAATGGAAGAAACGCGAGTGCGCGGGCAACGGGTTAGGGGTTAGAGGTTGGGGGTTGAAGTTACCGTTGCCGTTGCCGTTGCCATCGTCCTCGTCGGCGTCCTCGTCGTCATCCCCGTCGACGTCGACGTCGACGTCGCGAGAGGCGGTGGACGCGAGGCCGGAGGCTATCGATCGAATCGAAACCGAACGAAACGCGCGCGCTCTTTGGAAAAGCCCGCGACTCGCGCGGAAGTGCCTCGCGTTACTATTGGAAGGTACTCCTGCGTCCGGATGTGTGGCCACCGACCGGGACGCAGGACTAGCTTAGAGACATTTTACCAAGAAATGAACTTTCTCATATCGATGTCAAATCGATGTCAAAAATGGAAGAATTAATCGAATTAAACGAAAATTGTACTTATACTGAGGTTTTAAAGTTGAACACTTTAGAATCTACGTTTTACATCCGAAAAATGTATCTTTTTAGCGATATTTAGACGGTCCTGTTCAAGATTTCAGCCCCGGTTTTTTTTCTACAGTAAACAGCATTATTTTCCGTTAAGAAATTATAATTGCAGTTACAATTCTTACATGCAATGTATTAAAAATTTAATGTTGAATGTAGGATAGAAAAATGTCAAAATTTTTACAATTGACAAGGAATAACCTTTTACACCCGAGAGAATCCGCGTTCGCACAAACCACAATGTGTTCAGGATACTTTCCTTTAGATAATGTGAAAAAATCACGTCCACCTTCGTTCACCTTTCTAAGTTATTACCGTTTAAAGTTAGTAATGTCACGTCATTTCGCATGCGTTCGATAGCCACCATCGGTACTCTGCGGGATATTACGACATTTTTCTAAGAAACTCTTTAGATTACAGATACACATATACCTACAAATTGTTAAGGTTAATCTTAAAAACGATGCGTTTAAATAAAAAATTAACTTCATTTCTAAAATTTATTAAAAAATTATGCCTATCCACTGGTAATTATCCTAAGAAATATATATTTTTTGTAATAATTTTTTTATTATTTGTTAAAATTTTATTTTCCCAAAATAATATTTCAAATTGTTTATTTGTTACTTATTTAATACTTCCCCAGATAATTGAAATCATCAATGTCGTTGGTTAAAAATTTCTTTGTATTTCTTGAAATATTCATAATATGAAGAATAAATGTCAAGAAATACGAAGAAAATAACCAAAGGCACCGGTGATTTAAATTATCTTGAGAAGTACTAAATAAGTAACAAATACACAATTTTAATTATTATTTTAAATACATTCAAATTTAAACAATTAATAAAAAAATTAATACAAAAAATATATATATCTTACGATAATTATCAGTGGATAGGCATAATTTTTTAATAAATTTTAGTGCAAATTTCATCCCGATATACATATATCTCTTATGGTTCAAGAGTTATAGTAAAATGTCATTAAATTTATCGATCCAGATCACTGTGCGGCGTTATAATACCAATATGCAAACACTCTAAAACCCCGATTAACACGTTTGTTATTTAACGTGCCAGAAGCACTAAATTACCTAAAAACGTCACAACACTCCTTAGCGATCCCAGGAGACGTCGCAATCTCCCTTCAAAACCCACATGATGAAGACTGGATTGAAAATGCAGGGGGGTAGATTGGACATAGAAATTGACTCTTATTTACAATTTGTTAGACAACACTTTCCTAAGTATCCCCCATTACCTACAAATATGTCACGATTTTGTTCCGAAGTTCAAGAGTTGGAAACGGAGTGGAATGGGGTCACTCGACAGGGACAAAGTTCCTAAAAACCGTAAAAAGTGGCTATTGCAGGACAAGACTGCGTAACCGGTCGCGTTCGAACCACCTGTTCCTGGTCGAAGGATCCACCCTTGTTCACGCTCTCTCCGGGGACCGTTTCCGCCTGATTTCACAGGATCGTGCGCCGAGGATTTCTCTCGCGATACAGCGATGTCCTGATATATGACCCCATCTCGGTCCGTATATGTGGCTAGTAGAGTTTGGCAAAATTTTCATCTAAATAAAACTTTCGAATAACGAATAAAAAATAAAAAATTTTTTATTCATTATTCGATGGTTCGCGTTTATTACAGCTGGCAATAGTTGTGGAAAGATTTATTCGAAGCCTTCGAATAAAAGATACAGATAAAAGATGAAAAAATTATTCCAAGTTCGAATGAAGTCACTTCGTATAAAAAAAATTATCTTTATTCGTCGGATAAATTCTCGTCGAATATAATTATTTATTCGATGCTCGTCGAATAAAGATACTTTTTATATTCGAACCATTTCGAGACGTCGTTTTATGTTTTGCTATTACTTGAAATGATAAAAAAATCGTTACTTTTTTTTACCTTTTAAAAGTCGTCTTAAAGTCGTCTAAAAGACGTCCAAAAGTTCTCTTAAAGTCGTCTAAAAGTACAGTTTTGTAACATTAGCGGTTCGGCAGACGTTCAGAGGCCGTTCAGAAGACGTTCGTGGGACATTCAAGACGTCTTTGTGGTATCTGGAGAGTAATGAATAAACATTTTTTAATTTCTACTCGTTATTCGAAATTTTTATGTAGATGAAAATTTTGCCTAACTCTGGTGGCTAGGAAGAGACTGTGGATTTTTATGCACAGTAAAAGTTGAACACGATATAGAAGTTTCGTTTCTTTTTTTCATTCTTTGCACAACGATTTATTTATTTTTATAATATCTTGAAAAAAGTAAGATTATATTCATTGTATGTCTATACAGGGTGTCTCGAAAATTTTGTGTTTATAATTCCCGAGGTCATTCGAAATAACTGTTTCCTTTGCGAAAACGTTCTCCGTGGTTTTGTTAAGGAGTTATTAACGAAAATCGCGAACCAATCGGAGCGCGGTTACTGTAGACGGATTTCGGCCTGGCCAATGCCACGCTCAGCGGAACCTGGCTCGAGCCCTCTGATATTTGTCTCTCTTTTTCTACGTTCGGCACAAAGAATGTAGCAACTCTTCTATAACTGTCCCTTGGCAGATCGGAAAATGCGACAGTTACGGAGAGAATAAACATAGAACCAGCGTGGCGGGTATCGATTGGCTTCTTCGCGTTTCGGAGTCTCGCAGGGCGAGCGTCAGCGACCTGATGGTACCGTTGGATCTTCCGGTTCTCTCGAGAGCGATAGATCGTCGATCTTCCGGTTCTCTCGAGAGCGTTGGATCGTCTATCTTCCGGTTTTCTCGAGAGCGATAGATCGTCGATCTCCGACCGGGTAAAAATCGACAACGAAGCCGCGTTTTTTCGACGGTACGGATCGGTTCGGGTGTACCGAGCTCGGGAAAACGGTCGAGACAAAGCCGAGGACGAGATCGCGCAACGCAAAGGAAGACAGCGACGGCGAGGTAGCGACGGATAGGAGGGTGGTATATATAAACTGTAAGCTCTCTCTGTGGGCGGCGGAAAGAAGGGAGGAAAAGAGAGATAGAGCGAGAGAAAGATAGAGGAGCGGCGGAGAGAGGCTGCCGCGCGATTACGTTGCGGTCGCGCGCCGCAGAGCGAAAAACAGAGAGAAATAGAAGCGGC
Source organism: Lasioglossum lativentre (assembly GCA_916610255.1). NCBI lineage: Eukaryota > Metazoa > Arthropoda > Insecta > Hymenoptera > Halictidae > Lasioglossum > Lasioglossum lativentre. The sequence continues at coordinate 17,444,652 of OU744359.1, read as the reverse complement.
TGCCGCGCCGCGCCGGGAGGCGGAGGGGCCGCGAACGCAACAATACACATCGGGTGTCTATAAATAGCCGAGATTCGCGAGGCTCGCGATGCAGGGCGCTGTGGTCGCGCGACAACGGCAGAATGTGAGAGATTCGCGAAAGAGGCGGTAGCGCGCGGCTCACGCGCAGTATCCTCTCGATATCCGTGGTGCGCGCGCGAATCTTCCCCGGATCGCCGCGTCGCGATCCGCGACCGCTCGCGACGACGGCTTTGCTCGATCGCGCGACGCGATGTAGCTGAGCTGAATCGCTCGATTACCCGGTGAATCGTCTGAAATCGTCCCGCTAAATCGGCTGAAACCGATATATACACCCGCGGTTGGAGTCATCGCACAGAGGCAGAAAAAGGATATCGTGCTTGGTGTTCGCGACGGCTCGAGGAACGGTGCTAAGCGATTCAGAGACGCCGACGATGAGAGTGACCGCGTTCGCCGCCGAGAAAGGTGCGAGCATCCTTCTGGAACGATCCTCGATCGTCGTCCCTGTTTCCTTCTCCTGAAACGATAGTGATCGTCGCGACGTAATTTTCCGCGAGAAACGGCATCTTCCTCCCGTCGCGTCGCGTCGCGTCGACGCGTGGATCGCCTTTTTTTCTCGTACTGAATGGGCGCTCTTTCGCAACAACCGGAGCGCGCTATTCTCGTCTCCTTTCGTTTCATCTCGCCTCGCCTCGCCTTGCCTCGCCTCGCCTTGCGTCGCCTCGCGTCGTCTCGTACCGACCCGACCCGACCCGACCCGACCCGACCCGACCCGACCCGTCCCCCTATCGTCTCGTCTCGTCTCGTCTCGTCTCGTCTCGTCGGTCTAGTCTGGTTTCCTTTCGTGTCTCGTCTCTCCGATCCGCTCGTGGGAAGCAACCGCGTTTGCGAGCTTCCTGCGTGTCAACCGGAAAACGATTTCCAATGCGGCGACAGCGACAACAGCAGCAGTACCAGCGGTGGCTGACACCTGTTGTTCCTGGTCGGAGCGTATCCGCACTGCCCATGCCCGCCAGCCTCCAGACGCTGCAAAACGGGCCGCGTTATCGCGCGCTGTTTCGCTTTCGTTCCCGTTGCAAAGCCGTTTTCCTCTATGGATTTCGATTGGGACGACGCGACGCGACGGTACGTTTGTGCCGGGAGCCGCGATAAAAGCTGGTCTGCTCTGCTCATCATGCGAGCGTCCGCTCCCTGCTTCACCGTAAATACTTCGATTGGAAAACAATGGGACGCGTTTGTTTCCACGCGCTTCGCTCCGATCGTTTATCTCAGCCCCCAACGCGTAAGACTCGATACAGAACAGCTCGTCGCGCTCCTGATCGAAAGCCCGTTCTTCACGTGAATCTTGTCCGTCGCATTTTGTTCGCGATAGGTGGTTAATGTAACTTAGAATTGATTATTTCGTGGAGGTGTTGGAACTGTTTCTTCGTATCCGTTACATGCACGATAGCGAGAGAGTTACCAGTGGGAAATCTTGTTAATTGCAAAACCTCGGATCATTCCTGAAATTCCAGTCCTGTTTTCGTCCAATGAGCGAGTACCTACCGCATCGGTCCGATCAAACCGTCCGGCTACAGTGGAGCAAATAGTCTGAACACGCGCATTTAATCCTTGTGCAAGCAACCTGGCAGTCACTGCATTCCTTTCAACAATTTGTCAATGTTCCTCTAGAAGTATTAGAAAACTGAACGTCCAAAGAACTTGTGCAAAAAATGTTAGAAGTGATTAAATTATCTACATTTTTGTTGGGTGCAAAGAGGTTGAAACTATGTAATTGTAGTTTAATCGGACCGATACACTTTGGTCTACTCGCCCGATCTAGCTGTTCATTAATATTTTAGCACTATTCAAAAGTTTATAATAATTTAGGTCGTTCGATTCGTTTTGATATCAGTTACAATATTATGAAGTCAAAAATACATATTGACTTTGAAAAATTCAAGGTGACTTTAATTATTTATGCATCAGAAATTTCTTTTTGAAGTGAAACTTCTTTGCTGAGGGTAACCTATTTTGTTATGTTACGGAAGTCGAGAGTGGCGCGAAAATTTGAATGTTTCGTTTTAAAACTTACAAGTATTTTATTATCAAATTATTTTATACTTTTTAGTCCATTTTAAAAACGTGGTTTTTTAAATAATTTTTTTTTTTTAATTATTATTTATGACAATTTCGCATTCATCACAAGAAAATTTGAAAATGCTGCAGCGATAGGATTTTACCGCCGCTCGGTAGTACATAGGATCAAACGAAAAGAAATACATGGTTATGTTATGACAGCACGTGCAACTACGTTTACATTAATTAAAGTCAATATAATTAATTATATTACAGAGAGAAGAACACCGGACCATAGCGTAATTTACATATCTATGATTTTCAAAATCTACCGTGTGTGGAACAGAATAAATATCTAAGTAAAAGAAGAGGTATATGTATATATAAATTACTAAATTACATTTAAAAAACATACGCGTGGAAAACAACTCGCGGCAGAAGTGAAACTTCTTGCAGTCTAGTAATGTTTAGAAGTAAATTAAGACTGGAAATGGTAAATAATCCTAATGAAGCGACAACAAGATCAGGAACAACTCTCGATGTAGTGTTTGCAAGACATTTAGACAACATTGAATCAATAATATTTATATCATATTTTCGTTATCACAAGCCAATTGTTTCAATGATAGAATCATAGAAAATCATAGAAAAAATAATGAACGATCAAAATTTGCGACGCAAAGAAGGAGAGCGTATGGGAAAGAAAGAGACATAGTTCATAGCATTTCCTATGCACTTTGATACAATGGGGAACGATGTGGAACTCAAAAGATATCTTTTACCAAAGATAGAAAACTTTGAAGATTCTCTTTAGTTTATTGAGCATTGTTATTTCATTAAATTGTAAATATTAAATCTTAGTACACAAGATATACTCTAAATATAGACAACTACTATTCATTTGAAACAAAAAAAAATGGACATATAATATTAAATAGATTCTCCAGGGTATCGATAAGAAACGAGGAAATTTTTTCGGTGACAAATAGGATTCATAAAATGTTGATTTTTAATGCTTGTTCTAATCACAATTTTCAATAAATCTCATTAATTTCATCGTCTTTGAATGTCATGGACATTTAAGGATGTTCTGGAGGTACAATGGGAGTCAAAAGTACAAGAAATTCGAAATCCGTCAATATATTGGCAATGAAAGCCATTCATGAGTATATTTTGCATTTAAAAAAATAGATTAATTTAAAAAGCTTTCGTTTAATTAGTGAATTTCATGTTATATTAATTTTTTAATCTAATTGTCTTCATATTATAAAAAATTGTAAGTGACTTTTGCGAATAATTGTACCCTCTGATTTGAACTTCAAGATAATAAATTTGTGATATTCAATATACAATATAATTACGCAATAAAAAGTTAAAAATAAATATTTAAATAAATTAAAAATAGTTCAGGAAGCAATATTCATGGTTATTATTGAGATGACAACACGATCAAGACGTTTTGTAACAGTTTATAACTTTTTGCACTGTAACTGTTTAGTGAATCATAATAAATTTTGAACATAATTAATTACATAATTGTTACTATATATAAAAAAAAACTAGTATCTAGTTGCGGTTTTTCAAGGTTTAAATAGGGTTTGAGGTGGAATTTTTTGAGTTCTCCATAAGAAGACGTGTTAAAATGTGCAAACTTTAAGTTGCTATAATTCTTAAACGGTGCAGTGAATCGAACCCAAACTTTGGTAATTGCATAGTAAGAATTATATCTAGTCAAATTTTCAAAAATTTCGTTGCGTTTTTATATACAACCAGAACATCCTTAAGAAGCAATTATAAATACATTCAATTAACATCGATTTGGGCAAGATGCTTTTTTACCAAATGAACAGCTAGATCATGCGCGTGGACCTGTGTGCGATAGTCTGTACCGAGTCTAAGGGTACAATACCATCGCGTCTTTAGAAAACAATTTCACGCGACATTGTTCGTTTGTGAGCCGTATGTGTTATTACTTCCTCTGTATGTATAGTGATAGCACGTGATTTTCCGTGATGCGATGATGTGTCTGTATCTTCACCGTGCCCTGTACGCCGACGAACAGATAAAAGGGACGAGAGGTGATCTCGCGCGATGGGCTCGCCCGAAGGGACGAAGGATCGATGAAAAGAGACAGGACCGGTTTCGGAGACTGCAACGAGCCCGAGATGTACCGCGTTCCGCTTCGCGCCGCGTCCACGTTCGAAACCGATGGTAAACGAGCAGCCGAGAGAGAGAGAGAGAGAGAGAGAGAGAGAGAGAGAGAGAGAGAGAGAGAGAGAGAGAGAGAGAGAGAGAGAGAGAGAGAGAGAGAGAGAGAGAGAGAGAGAGAGAGAGAGAGAGAGAGAGAGAGCGCACGGGGGAACGAGTCGAGCGGAGGCGTGGGCGGAAAAACGAGCCCTCTCGTCGGGCCGAGGAGCTGAAACTTTGAAACTCGAACGAATCGAACCACTGCCGCGTCCAACCACCACTGTCGAATTCCCCTTGGAGCCGAGTGGCGCGACTGACCGCGATTCGCGGATCCGGCACGAGGAACCAGCGAGACCGACGCGACGAGACACGGGTCTGACGTCACTGGAATCATTCGCGCCACTTAGGCGGAGTCACGGGATCAATTTAGAACGCGGACGGTCAAGCACCGTTGCCGACGGGCCGGCCCGCGGTCCTTTGCCCATCTTCCCGAATTCCCTCGAAAATTGAAAATCGCTCGTGGATTCGGGCTGATCGCGTCGTTGCCCGCACGGAGTTGCCGCATTCGGAGATCGAAGGGATGGACGAAGGAACCGCTGAAACACGGCAACAGAGCAGAAGAAAGAGAGAAAGAGAGAGGGAGACCGAAACGCGTGTACGTTCGCCGCGTTTAGTAGGCGCGTATATAAATGTCATCCTATATATAGCGAGCGTACGTCTAATCTTAGCTAGTCGGCCACCGGCCAGGAACACGAGTAAAAAGTTCCGTCGACTCCTCTTCGGCGAAACGCTCGCCCCTCTCCTCTCGCTCTTCTCTCGCCCGCAACCCTTGCCCGCGAGCGCTCTCATGCTCGAGCTCATGCTCTCCGTTATCGCCGTCCCACAGTGAGCTGGAAACCCGTTTTTCCGTAGCCAAAATTGAATGTTTGTATATGTATAACTGGACTGCGGAATTTATGCATTTATAACTAAAAATATTTTTATTTAGGATTATTAACCCCTAGCACTCGCATGGCGACTTTCAGACACCACTGAAAATTGCCATGCCATTATTAAAAATATTATATTTGTTCGTATTTGATAAACTACTAGACGTTTACATATTACATCAGATATTATATCGGTTTCATATTAAAGAAATTTTAAAAAATTGTATAGAATGGAAATATTCTAGAATGGACAAAATCTTTCGTTTTTTAGTTAACATAGCTCCGAGTGCAATGGGTTCAGATTGTAAAGACACGTTGAATGAGGAATTATTCAACAAATTTATTTCCCTGGGTATACAGGGTGGCCCACATAACTCTTAACAGCTCAATATCTCGAAAACTATGCCACCGATTTTCAAGTTCTTGGTTTTAAATTGCATGGATCTGAAGGGCCTTTCTAACTACATAAACGCGAAGTGACCTCCCTTCCCCTTTAAGGGAGGGGGTACCTTTATAATTTTAAATGGAACCCCCTATAAAACATTACATATTTAGATTCTACAGGAAAAAACAAGTGAATTTTGTCTGAAACATTTTTTTGTCAGGTATTTCCATGATGAGATATAACAGTTTGAAGTTTCGACTTGTAGGTACTTACTTGAAACGCTCGGAAATAGCGTTATTTGTATAAGCGCTTGAGTCCTTTGCTTACTCGTGAAGAAATAAAATGTTCATTAAATTAAATGTTCAAAATGTCCACCACGGACTTGTAAACATTTATTTACTCGAAACATCAAAGTTGTTCTAACATTTGTTAATATTTCGGGAGTCGCTGAAGCACAAGCGTCACGCATTCTTCTTTGTTTCATATTCTCTTTTGTCGTCGGCGATTCAAACATAACTTTGTCCTTTACATATCCCCATAACAAAATATCTAATGGTGTTAGATCGGGAGATTGAGGAGGCCATTGATGAGGTCCCCCACGACCTATCCATTTGTTCCCAAATTTTTCATTCAAACATTGTCTGGTAATGATTGCAAAATCATGTAAGTACCTAAAAGTCGAAACTTCAAACTGTTATATCTCATCATGGAAATATCTGACAGAAAAATGTTTCAGACAAAATTTACTTGTTTTTTCCTGTAGAATCTAAATATGTAACATTTTATAGGAGGTTCCATTTAAAATTATAAAGGTACCCTCCCCCCCCCCCTTAAAGGAGATGGGGGCCACTTCACGTTTATGTAGTTAGAAAGACCGTTCAGATCCATGCAATTTAAGAGGGAAGGCTTAGTCACGTGACTTTTCAGGATTTGTCCCTAGAATTTCCCTAGAATACCCTAGAAATCTGGCCGAAACTTGGGTTTGCGGGAATACGTTTGACGTCCTTATACGTGCATCTTTTGGGCTGGGTGAGGGCTCAATCGAAAGAGGAAGGTTCAGCGCATGGTGCGCTGGTTATGACAGCAGTCAAAAACTCTTTTTGTAACAGAAAAATACATTGGGATTCTGCGGGTGATTTCTCGACTTTTTTCCCTGCTTTGGACACTCATATTATTAGATATCAACATAATCTCGTTACGTCATGACCAGCGCTGAACCTTCCTCTTTCGATTGAGCCCTCACCCAGCCCAAAATATGCACGTATAAGGACGAAAAATGTATTCCCGCAAACCCAAGTTTCGGCCAGATTTCTAGGGTATTCTAGGGGAATTCTAGGGTACCCTTCCCCCTTAAGACCAAGAACTTTAAAATCGATGGCATAGTTTTCGAGATATATGTATAGCTGGGGTGTACTTCCGAAAAGCCCATACCTCCCATGTTTTTTATACACTGGATTCTTACGTATTTTGATGTGCTGATTACGAATATGATAGTGAACATTGGCGCAAATGTTAATTCCATAGCGGAAACCGTGAAAAAACCATAAAAATCATAGTTTGTTCCATTTATTTCAGTCAATAATGGGAATATTGAAAAATACTTCGGATAAAAGTTGTAGGTCTCATCAAAATATATATTTTATGTTGTATTGACTTTTGTCATAAAGATAATACTTTCTGAGAAAAATGATAGATAATTATTCACTTAGACGGAGCCACTCTCAAAATACGTAAGAATCCAGAGTATAAAAAAAATCGGCGGTATATAGGCTTTTCGGAAGTTTATCCTAGAGCTGTTAAGAGTTATGTGGGCCACCCTTATATTATTTTTAAAAATGACTAATTTGTAAAATAGTCACTTTTACTGCTCCGTAAACCTAGTGTTGAAATCATTAAAAGTAAAGAGCAATGTCTACTTAATTTGTTTTAATTAAGATAGAACATTTTTATTTTGCATAAAGATCCGCCGTCTATTGATAACCCTCTAAAGTTCCAAAGTCCGAAACATTAGCCATGTTAGATAATTATGTATACGCAAAAATATCTTGTATTTGAAGACTCGAGCGAACGATAACGCTTGATTTCGCAAACAGTATATTTATAAATTTATTTATAATATTTAAACACTCGACGATAATACGACACAGAGGCGAAAGTTTATACAGTAAATTGCCTCAGAACGAGTGGTGTGGTGCACGAAAAATTTCACCCAGTTCATGAAAATTTCTAATCGGACATCACTCTGAAGACAAAATTCAGAAATTGAATTTTTCGATGAGCCGCTGCTATACTGTAACCTTAACCCTTGAAATAGCGCTAAAATAATTTTGTATAGAAAAAACGGGTTTCCAGCTAATTTTGCTTGCTCTCGCGTAAGGGCGCGGTCATGTTCGAGAGCTGTGATCAACGGGTAAACGCGATGACCACACCGAATCGTAGAAACACGTTCCATTGTCTTAGAATGGAGCTGCGTTATCGCATCGTCCGGTTCACAAACGTGCGTTGCCCGATTACCGTGTCCCGTATGACGCCACCATAATCGAGTTGTTTCACGGATGCATAGTAAAAGGAGTAACTTTACTCTTTGTTGTTCCAACCGAGAAGAATTATTAAATCGATTTTCTTTTTTATTTATATTAAGCATTTCAGATCTCAACTGAGATCTATTCCTGCTGCACTAACAATAAGTAAGATAAAAGTATCTTTATATCGATCGTATTTGTTGTTAATACCTAAATGTTAATGCTTTCAGCGCAAGGTTCGATCATTTTGTTACCAAATTTACAAAGCAATTTTCTAAATTAACAAAGTAATTCCGACGTTTCGATCTTTGTTTAGATCATCTTCAGGGGTTACTAGGATTGCGTCTGTGGAAATTTTGAAATTTAGGAATACAACAAACTTTGAAATTGTAATGTAATTTATTGAAGAACATACTCTAAATTTGCAAAATTAACAAAGTAAAAGTAACAAATTAATCGAACCTTGGTCTGAAAGCATTAACATTTAGGTATTAAGTAAGATAAAGTAGAGTATACACATATTCATACATACACAACCTACTTTAAATCAAATTAGATGCGTAGCTTACAGTTTTTTAAGAAATTAAAAATGAGAAGACAAGCTGTTGACTAATATTTCCAAACATAACGGTAATTGAAGCTTAATTTTACGCAGTTGATGAATTAACTTATAGCGCTGCGAATCGAAGAGACAACATTACCAAACAATATCGACGATATCCTGACTGTCATGCCCGCACTCGCACTTCGGGTCGCTAATGATTCCTTCACGAAATAAAGACGCTTTGAGGCTATAGTGATCGGCTCTGCACCCATTAATGGTTAGAATGAATTCTCGTGGAAGACGGTTTCCTTTATTTCGATCGACAATGTTGAATAATTCAAATTGATGTTATTGGCGCAACGGGTACGATCATTAGTTACTAATTAAGCAATTTTGCAAATTGTTACATCAACTAGTTTTCGACGTTTCGGTCTGAAATTTAGACCATCTTCAAGAAAAACTTAGTGTAATTGCGTCTGTGAACAATTAATGTTATCACTTAAACATCATCAGGTTTATAAGCCCAATGTAGGAACAGAAAACTAAAAAGAAAAAGAATGACCAAGAATTTAATGTATTTAATGTATTAATGCTTAATTAGTAACTAATGATCGTACCCGTTGCGCCAATAACATCAATTTGAATTACTCGTGGAAGACGTTCATGTTTAATCGATTTATTTTCTTGAGCACATCTTGGAATAAAAATGGCTGAAAATCGAATTAAATAAAGCAATATAAAATAGTCACTTTTAATGCTCCGTAAACATAATGTTAAAAGACGTTTCGAAAGTCCGGTGCGTAATAGGGTATCTAACGAATTGCTCGAGTCAGCGTAGTTTCTCGACCCGGTGGGTAGCCTCGCTCGCAACATCGGGAGCCGAAAAGATGGCAATGGGCTTGTTATGGGAGCCAAAAAGGAAACTCGATTCTCTCCACCGCGTCTCGGACGGTCCAGAACCGCTTGGGCAAGTTACACGCCGACGCAGTGGTTCGAGAGTTTTACTGTGCGTCTAGTGTGTTTTGAATCGGCGATCGTACCCGTGTACCCGGGTACCGACCCACCTGTTGCGACGACCCGCTTCGCATCGTTCGAGGAACGGTGTCCTCGCAACCGCCGCTCCACGCCGCGCCGCGCCGCACAGTTATTCGAACGAGGAAAAAAAGCAATTTTTCGAATGTTAGGTATATGTATAGGTTTTTCATTAAAACAAAAATTTTTTACAAATATCAATAATTTCTTGGAATATTACGATATGAAAATTAGGAAACAGGAAACCAGCGATTTCGGCTTATAAATGCGTCTACATACAAACACAGCCTCAAGCATCTAAAATAATTTGATTATGTTTATAATAAATGAATTATTTAACGTAGATAAAGTTAATGTCAGTGTCATTTGTTTACTTAAAACAAAAATTGAATAAAGAGGTATTTTGTTGGATAATAGAATTCAAGTTTAGTTTGACATAACTTTTTTACGTCAAAAAACGTCAAGATAAAACTTGTTGCTAATTGTGCAACACACTTTCAAGTACATATCCTGCAAGTTTTGGATGTTCTGGAGGTATATAAAAACGCAACAAAATTTTTGAAAATTTGACAAGATATAATTCTTCCTAATTAATGCAATTACCAAAGTTTGGGTTCGATTCACTGCACCGTTTAAGAATTATAGCAACTTAAAGTTTGCACATTTTAACACGTCTTCTTATAGAGAATTCATAAAATTCCGCTTCAAACCCTATTTAAACCTTGAAAAAACGCAACTAGAAACTCCAGTTTTTTTTATATACATATAGTAAAAATTATGTAATTAATTATGTTCAAAATTTATTAGGATTCACTAAACAGTTACAGAGCAAAAAATTATAAACTGTTACAAAACGTCAAATTTATCGTGTTGTCATCTCAATAATAACCATGAATATTGCTTTCTGAAGAATTTTTAATTTATTTAAATATTTATTTTTAACTTTTTATTGCGTAATTATATTGTATATTGAATTTCACAAATTTATTATCTTGAAGTTCAAATCAGAGGGTACAATTATTCACAAAAGTCACTTACAATTTTTTATAATGTGAAGACAATTAGATTAAAAAATAAATATAACATGAAATTCACTAATTAAACGAAAGCCTTTTTTAAATTAATCTATTTTTTTAAATGCAAAATATACTCATGAATGGCTTTCATTGCCAATATATTGACGGATTTCTAATTTCTTGTACTTTTGTCTCCCATTGTACCTCCAGAACATCCTTAAAACAGAATAACTTCTTTACACTTTTACCAAACGATCCGATTTTTTGTGAGCAATTAGAAGCATTTGTTTACTAAATGATGTGCAAAAAAATTTCGAAAAAAACAGTAATAATACAATTTTTTTTATTTGACCCCGTAAAGGAAATTAAAAATATATGCGTTTTGTAGATCTAATGTTAGATATACATATATATACCTATATACCTATATACTCTGTATAATACATACTGAATATTTTATCGAAATCGGTTAACATGCACAGGAGCTACAAGCGGTTGAAAGTTGTTAAAATCGTAGTTTGCCTAAAATCTACAAATTTTACATCTTTTACGGTACATCTTTCGATCTGTCTCGTTCTTTTCTGCGTTAACCGATTTCAATGAAATTTTTAGCACGTGTATAACTAACATAGATCTGCAAATCGCATAGTTTAAAATTACTATCGCAAATAAAAATTTTTTTATCTTGTTGTATTGTGAATTATTGGATCAACCATTTTGTTTCTTGAAATTTTCACTTCAAATTTATAATTAACGACCTCAAAAATCCTGGAGTATAAATTTTTACGCAAATTCAACCAATCATATTGATGTTATCATATTTTTCCCTAGATTGGGCTAGTTCAAACCTCTATGACGGATAATTACAAGGAAAGTTATTGCTCCAATTGCAGCGAAGATTGGCCGAAGGTGGCCGAGATCTTTTAAACAGTGTTAGTTCAATATTACACATTACCAAAATGATCAGTGCCAGAACAAAATCTATTAAGGGGGGAGCCCTGTGTAAATGGCCTGTTTTTCAAGAATTTTTTTTTAAATGTAATACGTGGATTGATTTGAAATTTCAGGTATCATTTATTCATGTTATAGTATAACAAAAAATATTTTTTTAAAAGTTTAATTGTTAACAATAATCATGGAATAACGGCTTGAAGATGGTATCCTGTATTTGCGCCGTGCAACGTACAGTGTACAAAAATGATCTTAAAAAACGAATCCAAATGGAATCGTTATTTTATGCAAAAACGCTCAGCATGACGTTTTTCTTTTTTTAAAATTTGCCAAATTGCAAAAATGGCGATGTTATGAAAGAAAAACGTGTTTTCTGATGTAAATAATTGATAATAACTTTATTTTAAAGAAAAAATAAAAAAATCGGAGCTCGTCATGCCGAGGCCCATTGTTTATAGAATATATATATCAAGTTTCATAAAGATCGGGTAATTAGTTTACGAGCTACGTTGCACGGCATGCGAAATTTTGCGTTTCGAGAAAAACGCATTTAAAGTTTGTGTTACAGAAAAATTGTGAAAAAATCGTAATTCATTTTAACTTTAACAGCAGTTCTTTGCTAATCTGCGATTCCGGGACCATAGAACAGATCTCCCTCTTTATCAAAATATTGCATTTCAGCCGTTTTTTCTTCTTTTCGAGAAGCACGAGCCTCTTTATTGCAATCAAGACTGCGTCGCTCCTGCTTAATACAACTCTTCACTTTATTTTGAAAATCACGTACAAGAACATCTCTGATAGCTTTCTAAGTTTTTTTATCGCGTTCATAAGGAAATTTTCTATTTTTAGGGCTCCCCCTTAAAGAATTTAAGGAGAAGAAGTAATTTAGAAGAAGTAATGCAGAGGTTTCCAATTAGCCCATTTTAGTTAATGTTTAATAACTTTTTGAAATTTTTTTTGCCAAATAAGCGTTGTACCTGTGACATGCTTTCCACACATTTTCAATCAGATTTGTTGATTATTTTGGTTCTTATGGATTTTTTTCCGCTTTTTGGCCAAATGGCACCACTGTGCGCCGCGCCGCGCCGCGCCGGTCGAATTATCGGCTCGGGTGCCTCGGGGACGCGAATCCGTGTACCACGGCTCGGCGCAGTCCCCGAGGGGGTTCTGGAGCAACAGTTTGCCCGACCTACACACCGACATTCGTCCGCTAATAATACCGACAAGCGTCCCGACGCCGCGCTGCGCCGCGCCGCGCCGCGCCGGCCAACCTCGAACAACGCGAAACGCGAAAAGGCCGCGCCGCGCTGGGGCAAGGGACCCGCGGTGACGAGAAACGGAAGCTCTAGAAACGCTTCCCTCGATGGACAGCCGTTGGAAACGCTGACAAACATCCTAAGCAGATTTACAGTGTTCCCTCGGACAATTGGATTAGACGAGGATTTCTTCTATTGAAATATTTCGCGCGGCTCGTTTCGAGCATGTTCGACATAAACCTGCAAGTCCATCCGACTGCAAAAATATCGCCAGTTGCTCTAGAGAGCATTTTTCGCTTCAACTAGTTTGAACAAATCACATTATTCAACTTTTCACCTATCAGAGAATAAAAATTCTCGATGGACAATGCGAGAGCACTAGGATGGACATAAGCTATACTTGGTGAAAAATTTTTATCGAGTTACAATACAGGACGCCCCCCCCCCCCCAGAATTCCTTTAGGTGAGAAAAAAATTTGTGCAAAGTTTGAGATCGATCGGATAAAAGGATCGCGTGGCGCATTGAAATTGAAAATTTTGAAATTCACCTTAACTATGGAGTATGACACATCGCTGGATTTGTCTTTTTTTTCTGAATAGGAATATGGTATATGGAAGTTCTTTAGAATATAAGAAATAGATCGAATAGAAATAGACTTCATTACAAAACTACAACTGCCAATATGTTATTTTACTTATACAGGATAATACATATGTCCTATCATCAATTAAAATTTTCTACATTTTACATTTTAATCTCTGTCATTTGTGGGTTGTACGAAAATATGCCAGAGAAGAAAATTGCATTGTTCAATAAGGTCAATAGAATGGTAAAATAAAAATTTTTTGGAAATCAAATTTTCGAGGTTATCGTTATTTTTATTCAAAGAAGGTCATATAATTTTTCCATATTCCTATTCAGAAAACAAGACAAATCCAACGATGTGTCATACTCCAAGTAAAGGTGAATTTCAAAATTTTCAATTTAAATGCGCCACGCGATCCTTTTATCCGATCGATCTCAAACTTTGCACAAATTTTTTTCTCACCCAAAGGAACAATTTTGGGTGGCGTCGTGAAAAAAATTCGTTGGTCAAAGAATAAGGTCCACCCTAGAGAGCACTCTCGAGAGAAATTCTCAAATAGAGACGTATCTTTAGAGCAACTGCTCCCGATAATATTTGCATTATGTATATATTTGAATTAGTTTGTACACACGATAATTGGTTTCAAATGTTGTTACTATTTCAAATTGGTCAAACTCGTTTCTGTCGTAAATGCATAAAATTTGCAGTCTAGTCTCGCAAGAATTATTACAGTGTTGTTGCTATACCAATCGATAATGAATTGTAAATTAGACCGTAGGCTGGTCGAGCTTTAACTTTATACATACTCTAGTTTTGTGGGAAATGGGAGCGTGTCCAGTACAAAACCTAACGAAAGTATGTTCTAAGTGCGTAGGCCGATTCGAGACGAACGTTGAAATTTTTCGAGAAAGAGGATCGTGGAAGCAGAACGAGGGGGACGGTCGTCCCGTGAAATTTTCGTGTAATTGATAACTAGGCAGGGTTTAAACGCGTACATCCGGACAACGCTTTTTGTGGCAATTACTCTAATCAATGTGGGCCTTAATTGTCTCCTTCGTTGGCAGCGGACGGCGTCGCGAAGCTGAACGCGACGAGAGGAGACGAGAAAAACGGTATTCGAAACGAAACCGCTAGAGAGAGAATCTCACGATACACACGTATCCTGAAGCCGACGATCCCATTTTCGGAGCAGAGGTTTCGCGGTTCTCGGTATCGACGGGCCGAAGGAAAAAGGGAGAAGAGCGAAGCACGCGCGTCGGAGAACGGCCCTCCTTCGATTAACCTTGGACTTGACTCGAAGGAATGCAGCGTGCAGTGACCTCTGCTCGTTCGCTAACTCGATGCTCGTCCATTCTCTTTCGCGATCGCTACTACCATCGACCAGCCATTTTGGACCCATTTTCGCCTCTCCCCGACGCGAGCCACACGCAGAGAAAGATAGAGAGATTTGGTGTAGAGAGAAAGAGAAAGGGAGAGGGAGAGGGAGAGAGAGAGAGAGAGAGAGAGAGAGAGAGAGAGAGAGAGAGAGAGAGAGAGAAGCAACGCAGCACCGTTCGATCATCGAAATCGCTGAACCGATTCTCTGTTCTGTTTCAGAAGACGTGGGCTATAGAAGCGTCGAGATCGCGTCCGCGTTCACGCATTTGCCGCAAAAGGGTGAGTCAAGCGGAAAACCGCGTTCGAAACGTCGCGTCGTCGCACAGTGCGTTGAATGACCCGTTTTCGCGAGGGAATTCCGTTGCTCGTAAATTATAGGCGATACGAACGTTTCCGGCGAAAGTTGTTGGGCATTGGAGTACAAGATGATTGTACGAAGAAGAATCAAAATTTAGCTGCGGCCACTTACAGCTGTAACTGCGAATTTTTTATTTTAGGAAGTCAGTTTATAACAAGTAGAAGTGTTGAGAAGACAGCGCGATACAACTAATAATGATTTAAGAACAATATCAATGATAACTTTCGCTCAAGACTTTCAACAATTTTAATTTTAATGAATTTTGTGTCAAAATCAAAGAACTTTCGATAGAAATGAGATAGAGCGATGATTTTTTTTTAATTAAAGCTGAAACATTGCAAAATATAGGATAAATTAATTTTTAACATTGAAAATATTTGTTAAACTTGCAGAATTTCGAGAAAATTGTGGTTTATCGAATACCACTCGTGGATAGATTGTTTATTTGACATGTCATATATATCATTTCTCGTAGATTTTATCACGCTGATTCCAAATCTGTTCGAAAAATTTGTCTACCACGTGAGGATTTTGAAAAAAAATTGATTTTTGTGACAAAACTAATGAAATTTGAAGAGTGGTTAGTAATATTGTACTCGAGGTATAAATAGAGTCATTTAGTCGTAACGGTCTGCTGGTATTGTTTTGAGACCAGCAGGATAGACAACTGACCATAATAGCAGTGCGCTCGACTCGCCTCTACGTGAAACGGGGGTACACCGTGTCCTTTTCCAGCTCATTGTGACGTCAATTTGCAATTCGCCATCCTTTTCAATGTCTTAATTTGAAGAGGAAACTTCAGGGAGTATAACCATATTTTTTTCAAAATTTAAATCACATTGGCCCCACATCGAAAAAAACGTAAAAAAAAGAATTTGTTTACATTTTTCGACATTATAAAGTTAATTGTCGAGGTTGAAAAAATTATTTTATAATAGCTCAACCTTCCCGAATAAAACAAAAAAATTGTAGCTCAATCGGACAAACAGTTCCTGAGATAAATATTCGTAAATGAGACCCGTTTTCGCCAAAATTGGCAAAAATTGCAAATTTCGAAGGCGTGTCATTTCTAAAAAAATTCAATACAACATATTAATAAATATCAATAAATTTAATACAACATATTACATTTAGAACAAAATTGACGATGGCGACGTCAAAAAGTGATCGATTTGGCATGAAATGACATTTCATTATTTTTCATTTTATTGCGTTCCATATATGCGAATACAATATCCAAACCAAAACACTTCGTGTAAAGGTTGATCAAGTTCCCGGCCCATCCAATTCATTGATATGAAGGTTGGATTAAGTTCCTCTTGCCTATCAAAGTTGCGATATGATGGATGGACCAAGTTCCTCTCGGCTATCAAAGTTGTGATTGTGATATGATGGATGGACCAAGTTCCTCTCGCCTATCAAAATTGTGATATGATGGATGGACCAAGTTTCTCTCGCATATCAAAGTTGTGATATGATGTATGGACCAAGTTCCTCTCGCCTATCAAAGTTGTGATTGTGATATGATGGATGGACCAAGTTCCTCTCGCCTATCAAAGTTGTGATTGTGATATGATGGATGGACCAAGTTCCTCTCGCCTATCAAAATTGTGATATGATGGATGGACCAAGTTCCTCTCGCCTATCAAAGTTGTGATATGATGGATGGATCAAGTTAATCTTGCCTATCAGGGCTGTGATATCGGGAAGGACCAATTCCTACAGGCCAATGATTGTTGCACTTACCTAATTCAAACTTTACAACCTAGGGAACTTGGCGTCGGCGCTGGCACTAGTATTATATACTATCTACTGTCTCAACACATTTTAGTTTTACAGTTTCTGTTTGATTTATGTCCTGATTGTGTTGTGTCTTACTTAATTTTAAAAAATTCATAAGATTTTTGCTTGAGCACTTGGGAATCCGGATATAAATTTTTCTCATGCAAGTCAAAATACTAGTGCCAGCGCCGACGCCAAGTTCCCTAGGTTGTAAAGTTTGAATTAGGTAAGTGCAACAATCATTGGTCTCTAGGAATTGGTCCTTCCCGATATCACAGCCCTTATAGGCAAGAGGAACTTGATCCATCCATCATATGACAATCACAACTTTGAT
The DNA here is from genome assembly GCA_916610255.1 of Lasioglossum lativentre. Classification (NCBI taxonomy): domain Eukaryota; kingdom Metazoa; phylum Arthropoda; class Insecta; order Hymenoptera; family Halictidae; genus Lasioglossum; species Lasioglossum lativentre. Next base: position 17,427,316 of record OU744359.1, on the reverse strand, counting down.
AGGCGAGAGGAACTTGGTCCATCCATCATATCACAATCACAACTTTGATAGGTGAGAGGAACTTGGTCCATCCATCATATCACAACTTTGATAGCCGAGAGGAACTTGGTCCATCCATCATATCACAACTTTGATAGGCGAGAGGAACTTGATCTATCCTTCATATCACTGAAGTGGATGGGCTGGGGAACTTGGTCAACCTTTACACGAAGTGTTTTGGTTTGGATATCATGTTATTTTTGTAAGAAATGGCCAGATATTCGGATTCATAGGCGGAAGCGAATTTGCAGAAAATAGCATGATGCATCTCACTTACAACACGCACAGTATATTGCAATAATGTTACACACACAGTATATTGCAATAATGTTACACACAAGTTTTATTTGTGCGGTGTCCTAAGTGTTTTAAGACATTTTTTCGGGTTTTTTTCGGGTTTTTCAATTTTTCCTGTTGGTTTGGATATTAAAGACATCTGATTCGAAATTTTCAAGTTTCTAGCTTCACTGGAAGTGGGTTAGAATTAACATGATCCTCCTCCTATATGTATATTAGGGGGACCGGAAAGTAATGTCGTTTCTGCGCATGTCGATATCCATTTGTCATTTATCAGCTCACTGTGTACTTCAAAGTCGTGACGATGACATTTTAAGGTTAGAGCGACTTGTTTACTCTAAATAATTAAATTTAAAATTTTTTTTGCAATTTATGGTGAAATGGCAGGTCAAATACCAGAAGAGGTACATATCCGGCATTGTATGCTTTTTGAGTTTCACAAGGGTATTAACGGAACAGTTGCTACCAAAAACATTTGCGATGTTTATCCAAATGCGTTAGACGTTCGTAAATGCCAAAGGTGGTTTTCTAAATTCAAATCCGGTGATTTTGATCTTTCCGACTTGTATCGATCAGGAAAACGAACAACTTTAGACAATGACATGTTAAGGGCGGAAGTCGAAGCAAATCCGTTTCAGACAATCGAGGAGCTATCAATTGGTAGACCATCCAACAACATTTGCAGCAGATTGGGAACGTAAGCAGAGCAGGTGTTTGGGTCCCACATAATCTGTCCGAAGAAAACAAAGCTAACCGATTCACCACATGCCCTGGAAAAAATTAATGAATTCGGGTGGGAGGTATTGCCTCACCCACCATACTTGCCCGATATTGCGCCATCGGATTTCCATTTATTCCGATCGCTATAACATTTGGAAGTGACAAAAAATTTGAAAATTTTGATGATGTCAAAAATGCCATCTCCAGATATTTTGCACAAAAACCAATTGATTTTTATCGATCCGGCATTGAAAATTTGCACACTATAGGGCACAAGGTTGTTGATAACTAGGGAGGTTACATCATTGATTAAAAATAAAAACTTGTTAAAAACTTATGTGTTTAAATTTAATGTAAAAAAACGACACTACTTTCCGGTCCCCCTAATATATTCCAAGAATTATGCGGTTTAGGCGTATTTATATCTCAGGTTTCAGGCTAGGTAGAAAGTTGCTTTTTACATGAGAGTTAGTTGATATTATATCTAGCTCACATACAGATTTTGGTTGACCTCGGTTACCGGGGAGAGCGGCAGTGGCATGGCGGTGCCAATATGGCTAAAAAGCTCTTAACTCTGGTTCGAGATATACTACTTGGCAGCTTACCCTGCGGTTATAGTGGAGCGGCGAGCAGCGATGATAGCGGCGCGGTGAGCAGTGCGATGGAAACAAACCGATGTAATTAAATGAAAAAGAAAAAGATAGAAAAAAGTAGTATGTTTTTGTTTCCGCTATCATCGCTGCTCGCAGCTCCACTATAACCGCACCCTTAGAGAGGGCGGGAGGGGAACTTGGTTCGCGCGCTGCCGCGCGCGTTGATACCTTCAAACCAGTGGATTATCAAATCATTTCAACGAAAAAATTATGATTTCATTAGTTTTTTCAGAAAAATCGATTTTTTTCAAAATCCTGAGGTGGTTGACAAATTTTTCGACCAAATTTGGAATCAGCGTGACAAAATCTACGAAAAATGATATATGGCATGTCAAAAAAACAATCTATCCGCGCATGGTATTCGATAAACCACAATTTTCTTGAAATTCTGCAAGTTTAACAAATATTTTCAATATTAAAAATTAATTTATCCTTTTGTTTTGCAATGTTTCAGCTTTAATTTAAAAAAAAAATCTTCGCTCTATCTCATTTCTATCGAAAGTTCTTTAATTTTGACACAGAATTCATCGAAATGGCCCACTGTGAGCCCTGACTGACTCGGTAATGGCAGAGAGAGAGAAACTGTACTCCCCTCGATTCGAGTCAATTCCCCTGATCTGGCGACACTGTGTCAAGCTGAATAGGTTCCCTCATTCGCAATATGTATGTCGAAAGAAGATTGTAATACCAGAATTAAATTACGAGCCCGAAGACCCCCAAAACTATTCAGTTTGTAATTCATAATGTATTGATCAACACTAAATTTTACGGGACCCGTCGTAATGATGCGATCTAATATTTTTAATTTACCATTCTTGAGATTATAAAGATGCATCTGTGAGAAAATATTCAATCCATTTAAAAATTTGAATAAATACATTTCTGTTGTTTTCATGAAGTAATGTATAATACAGTGCCCGAAATTTCCATAAAGCCACCACATTTTTTGGTAATATCTTATAATTATTCTGTACTTATGATAAATTGAGTATGGTTTCATTTTAGGTACATATATATCCGTTGAAATAATAAAAATAATATAACGTAAATATATAATTTTATACAAAATAAACTGCGAAATTTCTATAAAGCCATATAGTTTTTGAATAAGTAGGTTCAAAATTAACAATAAGTTCTTGTTCATTTCTATATTAATAATTAGTAGAACTGGGAACCACCACGAAAGTTACGACTCATTGTTATGTTTTTTTCTTTCCTTAAATCGTGCCAATAATATTTAAAACCATCAGGTCCGTCTAAATTGAATTTCTTTTCATCAGAAAAAATAACAGATTACTATTCCTTGGACCAGGACATGCGTGTTTTTGCAAAATCAAAACGAGCCTGTTTGTGGTGTGGTTTGAGTGCTGGTTTCTGCATCATTTTTGTCCAGCGAAATCGTTTGGAACTTTTTAAAATTTGTTGTACGCGTCTCGTAGTTACTGGCAAATCCAATTCAACGCGAAATTGTGCTGCACGTCTCAATTCTTTTGATGCAGGTCTCGTTAACAATGAATGCTGTCTCTTGGTCAGTTTTTGATTTCCCTCTTTGGAGTGGTTTTTGCCATAATCTTTTCCCAAATTGAGGTAATTATTTACAACGATACGTGATCGATTAATTTTTTCTGCAATTATGCGATTAGAACATCTCATATCCCTATAAGCATCAATGGATGCCTTTTCTTTACTGTTCAACAATTGTCCTCGTGGTATTTTACTAATAAGAAATTACACACACGTCAAAGTTTGATTTCGTCAATGACCCATCGTCTTTTCGAAGTTATTCGAAGAAATGGCAGTTCTACTAATTATTCATATAGAAATGAACAAGAACTTATTGTTCATTTTGAACCTACTTTTTCAAAAACTATATGGCTTTATAGAAATTTCGCAGTTTATTTTATGTAAAATTATATATTTACATTAATTTTTTTTAAATAAATATTATTTTTATTATTTCAATGGATATACAGGGTGTTTCTTATTTTTCCGGCAAGATTGCAGCATGCTCTACAAGTGAAAATACGAAAAAAATTTTATATGAAGTTTGATTATAAACGCTTTATTACAATATTATAGGCAAATATTGAATGTAGCCTGAATGGGTGCGGAACAGCAGATTTAAAGCTGAATAATACGGAAGGTCGATTGTGTTTACTTTTAAAATCCTCAGGAAATTCAAAATGTAATACATTCCATATTACATCGATGTCAAGTTTGTATCAATGCAGAAGGTGGCCATTTTGAAATGACGATTTAAAAAATTTTAACGGTCCTCGTACTTACGTTAAGAAATATCTCGTAAGTACAGGTAAAGTAAACACAATAATCGACCTCTTTCGTATTATTCAGCTTTGAATCTGTTGTTCCGCACCTATTCAGGCTACATTCAATATTTGCCTATAATATTGTAATAAAGCGTTTATAAATAAACTTCATATAACATTTTGTTCGTATTTTCACTTGTAGATCACGGTCCTTCAATCTTGCCGAAAAAGTAGGAAATACCCTGTATATGTGTTTTCAATATGCCTAAAATAAAATCATACTCAAATTTATCATAAGTACAGAATAATTATAAGATATTACCGAAAAATGTGCTGGCTCTATGAAAATTTCGGGCACTGTAGTCGCTTTTAGTGTCCCGCAAGCCTAGTTTTACATAAACTTTGTCCAGCTTCTCGTGATCCTGGCCCACTGTGCGTCGAGTCGGACGAGTTCAAATTCGGGTTCTAATTCGACTGTACGAGAGTTCGGGAACCGGTGCGACCCGGTGCAAACTTCCTCCTCGTCGCCGGAGTTTACTCACCGCGTCTCGCTGACCGTTCGCTCGCCTCTCGTCGCTCGGCATTCCGTGTGTGCACAGTCTTTTCCTCGATCGATCACGATCCGACACGACTCGACTCGACTCGATACGACTCGGTTCGATTCGCGTGTATCGCGGCGGGCTCCGCGAAATTGCTCGAACCGCGAGCACAACGAGCTTCAGATAAGGTTCGGCGTGCACGCGTGCTCGCGACATCTAAAAATAGCCGTGCTATCGAGTCGCGAGCGACGATTCAACGCCGATAATGATCGCGCGCGTACGAGCCCGTGGCAGTTTTCGCGGTCGCGTATCTTTTGCGACGTTCGACGCCCGTTCCGAGATTAATCGCGTTTCCGTCGTGTTTGCGAGATAGACGAAAGCCTAGAGAGAGAGAGTGTGTGTGTGTGTGTGTGTGTGTGTGAGGGGATGGTAGAGGGGGAGGGGGGATAAGGAGAGCGAAACTCGAGCGATCGGTGGTTGTTGTGTGTGCGCAGAAATGGCCAGGGACACGCCGGGCTCACCCATGTCTAGACCGCGGGACTTGGTCGGCGGAGTTGGCGGTGCTACGGCCACCTTGACACCCAACGTCTATCACACCGCCTCCGGCGATCCAACCACGGCCACCCTCCACGGTCACGCGCTCCAGCAAAAGATACTAGAGGTAACGTATCCGCCATCACCACCAAACAAACGGATCTCCCATCTTCCGCCCACCGAATTCCCTATGCAATCGTTCTTAACGAACGCTCCTCGATATCGTTGGATTCCGGGTTCAAGTAATCGGACGCGAACGGTATAGAGGAGAGGGTAGGAATATCAGATACCCATTTCACTTTTTAATATATGTAGATATTCCCAGATTAGATACAGTCCAGGAAAAATTTCGAGACTGTATGTCTTTTTTCAAATTGGATCGAACACGAGTTTTTCCGAGACTTTGGAAGGATCAGATCACTATGTAGCGTGTAAAAATTTTTCAAATTTTTAACTTTCTTTTATCTGTGCCTGAAAGTTTCAAACATTTTTCAGATCTGTTCGTACTATCAATATTGCGTATTGGTAAAAACCTTGGTGTCTCTTATTTCTACCCTATCTTATATTCCTACCTTCTCCTCTAGCCGGATAATAAGGTGGTCAGATGTGCCCCCAAACCAAATTGATCTTTCTTCATACCATTCGATAGGGCCCTCAAAGAAAACCCTCTGTGGAAGTTTCAAGTCGCTACCCATACCACAAGGGTAGTTATAGGGTGAGCACGATTTAATGAGTTATGCTCTATTTCTTCTGTTCTGCTTAACAAAAAATTACGAAAAAATTCATAAAAATATTCCATGTGACTGTGAATTTTTTCCGAATTTTTTAGACACATTATTAGACTGCGGATTGTATGCATTTGTATGACTAGGCGAACCAGGAAGTGGCAGAAAGATTAAAACAGATTTAAGAGTACCGATATCATCATCGACTCATTCGAGTTGTTGAAGAGAGATATACATATATATACATTTTTTATTTGTGTCCAGTAATTAATGCAGAACAGTTTTATTTGGTTCCAGTACCTTCTAATTAATGCAGAACAGTTTTATTTCGTTCCAGTACCTTGTAATTAATGCAGAACATATTTATTAAGTTCCAGTACCTTGTAATTAATGCAAAACATTTTTATCTTGCATAAAGATCCGCAGTCTACACAGTATAAACACAATGCAGCGTGTCGAGTGACACAGCGTAAACAAGAAAGACTCGTTCGTAAACGTATCGGTGATACGCGGTCTAAACACAAGATCGTTGTCCAGTCGCACTGGACACACGACCGCAAATGGTTAGAGTAAAAAATGATCGCCTTGCGTAAAAGTTCGTCGAACGATTTGATCGACGTTCTTACGAAATCGAGGAATTTATCGTCATTGATCGATGTTAATCGACATTCCTAATGTCGTTGAAAAATTTCAAGGGATTTTTCTCCTTCACTTTTCCTTTCCCTCTTCCTTCTGTTCAATCTATCCCCTCATTCGGTTCAATAGTTCTAACTAGACTGCGGATTTTATGCATTTATGACACAAAACGAGTATTATTTCCTGTTTATTAGAAACTATTAAGAAAGTAAATAAATGTAGCTACTGTATCGTAAAAAATTAGTACCTACAGACAATTTTTATGTTGCATAAAAATCCGCTAGTCCTTACTATACTAATGAATAGACTGCGGATTTTATGCATTTATCAGAACAATGAATTTATCGAATCAAACCTGTAGAGACATTAGAAGAATTGGTATATTAAAGTGTTTGTATTATATGTATTATATATTGGAAGTGTTGGTATATTGTTCTCGACTTGCTAAAATTATTACAAGAGAAAAAAAACACTTTTATTTAACTTCTGTTTGCTATAATTGACTTGGACAATTTTTACATGGTTTGCACTCTAAATTCACCCTTTTCCAGGCCAAATTCACCCTTTTGAAATTCAAAGTTTTATTGCGCATAACAATGGACAGATGTGAAAACTTATTTAATTGTATACTGCATACATAGTCTCTTCTGTCGCTGCTTGAGGTAATTTCGTGTATACGTGTATTTAAATAATCATTATGACTATCTAAGTGGGTAATCGTTGCAAGAATGATTAATAACTAAATGTTCATAGTTTGAGGAATCAATCGGTTAATTTCGAGTGCAAGATCTGTATTTTGCATGAATATCCGCAGTCTAATAAATTGTCAAACTTGGTCGGCAACTTTCTGAACCGTCTAATCAAGACGGTAACGACGTTGTTCCGGCATTTCTCGCGTTTCGTTCAACGCGTCGTTCTAATATCATTGTCCTCGCTTGTCGATAACACTGGGTGGATATTTTTGCAGCTGCAACAACAACACCAGCTCCAGCAGCAGATCCTGCGGCAACAGTATCAGGCGCAGGAACGCCAGCTGATCGAGCTGCACGAACAACAGATGCACCAATTGAAGGTAATAATAAAGACTACGATGTCTTCCGTTTCTCCAAACTAGGCCTCGGAATTATGTGCTCGCGACGGCCGGTTTTCGTAGGCAACGCCCCCTAGACCGGGCCGCGCTTATCGCTCCCCGTGGCGGCCCTAGTTCTCGCGGCAGCTCAGGCGCGTACCATAGAGTGTTACAAACAGCATTACGAACAGCTACGTCCAAACATCCCATAGATCTTACCAATTTGCCAAGCACGTCTAAACGTTCGCGAAAATCACGTTATCCCACATGTTAATACAATTTGGACAATAGAATTAAAAACTATTTTTAACATTTATCTTCACCCTAATGCACCACGAATAGCTCCTATGGTACGCGTCTGAGGAGTTCCGAGCACTGTGGGCCGCCACGGGGAGTGAGACGCTCGGGCGGAAAAAGGGGGCGTAGCCTTTGAAAACCGGCAGTCGCGAGCACATAATTCCGAGGCCTGCTCCAAACAATTCAGACTATAATAAGAATTATTTTCGCAGGTTTGGGAACAGCAAAAGCAACTAGAGGAACAACGAAGGGAAAAGGAGCGGCTCGAGGCACTCAGGAAGAAGGACAAGCACGATCACAGCGCGATCGCTTCGACGGAGGTTAAGCAACGGCTGCAGGTATTTGCTGCGACTAATTCTTTGATGATTTCGCGCGGCAAGCGATTCACACGATTTGGTCTTGATCGTTTCAGAGTTTCCTCGTGAACAAGAAGCAGAGGGAGGCTGCCGCGGCTGCCAATGGGGCTATACCTGGAACACCTGGATACAGGAGCTGGTGAGATTTCTGAAAGAAGAGTATTAATCTCTCCTAGGATCTTAAGGGGGTCATCCCATATGAGAGCTACTTTTTCTTGCTTTTTTTGGGAATTTTTTTGAAGGACCCTTAAAACATACAATCTTGAAATTTTTACCACACATTTATTTACATTTTAAACCAAAATAACGAGTTGGATCGACTTTCGGAAGGCACTCTTGTGAAAAAATAGTAGGTTGATGGCGACCATGATTCCGGAGGTTTCGATCATCTGATATCAAAAAATCAAACGGCATTTTAATTTGTAGACCTGCGGCTGTCGCTGGTACCAAAACAATATAAAAATATCGAAAATTGAATTTTTGGCACGGTTTTAAACGTTAAGATCCAAGTTTCGTCATTTTTTTCGTCGTTTTCAGCTTAAAAAAGAAACTATAGCAGATATCAGAAATATTTTGGTAGGGGCGAGAACTATACAGATGTGCTGACTATACCATAAAAATTTGAGCGAAATCCGTTCAGTAGTTTTTGAGATATCATGGTCGCCAATATAAAAAATACAGTTTTGAGAAAAACGCGTTTAAAGATTCAAGTACGATTTACACAAAGAAAATTTAAACTCACCATTAGTCTGCTATGTGTTGAGAAATTGTCTTGGCTCGATGCTCCGAAGTGCACGTTGATTCGAATGCACTTTTTTCCAGCAAAAATTAATGTCCAGCTGATTAATATTTCACTGGTTATTTATTAATACTTTAATCGTAATGAGGCAAACAGATACTCCGTTCTACGTTTATAACAGTCGAACGACTTCGAATAACGAAATATCCTTTTACCTGCATATTCTAATAATGTTATAGAAGCAATTTGTGCAAAACAAATTTTTCGATTTTGTGGATCTGCCACATGGGATGACCCCCTTAATCTCTTTGATGAAACTAACTTCTGAAACAAAAGTCGTGTATGGTCCAATATTGAAAAAGTCATCGTTTTTAAGAGTGTCCGAATATTAATTGGAGTCACTGTATGTATGTAAGGGCGATGGTTGTTCGCGGTTGACTTTTGAAGGTTGCAACGTTTGTCCGGCAGGTTGCAACCACAGTCGGAATCGGCGGGCACCGCGAACGCCTCGCACCCCTATCGAATGCCGCAGATGCTCCAAGAGAAGTTCGCCGACGATTTCCCTCTTCGAAAAACAGGTACGTAGACGCGTGAACGCGCATACAAGCGTCATGCCAAATTATCCCGTGATGTCGAGTGATTCGCATATTACTTGGTAAGACGTAGTTTTTCTCTCTCCCCTCAAATTTTATTTTCTTTCTTTTATTTTTATCTGTCTGTCTGTCTGTCTGTCTTTCTTGTATCTCCCTATATTCGTTCTGTTTTACTTTCCCTCTCCCCGTTTATTTTCTTTTCTCCTTCTTTTCTCTTTCTTTCTGTCTCTGTGTGCCTATGTACGGTAGTATGCCTACTAAAGCATGGTTTTTGCGATCCAACGATACTGCCTGACCGATTCATCGCCTTCCTCAAAACGATAACAATCGGTGGAGCACGAGCGAGTCGTCGGCTCCCCTGGGAAACACGGAAACTAGAAAACGCGTTTTCGGAGAGGGCGACGCGCGACGATTCGCTGTGACGCTTCTCACCTATGTTTCGTCGCTCTAACATACTCCAGTTTCCATCATCCGGCTGAAATCGGGGATCGAAAGAGTTGCGGAACTTTTTAATAGATTCTATTTCAAGCGTGGATCGTAGAACTTTGTTTAAAAACGTCCTCGCGTTTATAAGTTCCGACGACGCGACGGCAGCTAAAGAAAGTTTTATGTTCGAGTAGAACTGATCATGTACGAAAATAAAGATGTTTCTATTTTACAGAGACCGATACTCTGCTCATCGATATCTAAAAAAGTTATCGATCATCCTCGCGAATACCATTCAATGGATGGTACTGCGACAACGAAGCTATTCACAATGTACCCTTTTCGATAATCGTTCCGAAGTAACTTTTATTGCACAGATTCTAAAATATCCGGGCTGAACTTCGGAATCCCCCCCCCGTCCTTTCGAAACAAGATATACGTCATTCTATTCGTTTTTGCATGCCGAACACGAAATGTAATTGTCATTTTTGGCGGAAATTAATAGTTTTCGAGATATTCGTGAAAAACTGCAGCTACCATACATTGAATTTTGTATATACGTGCACGTCCGTGCTGTGCATGTGCGTCAGCATGATGCGATCGCTCGTCAACTGTTTCTACAGATATATCAATACGACCGTCGAACGATTTATATACCGCGTGAACTTTTTAAAACATATGATGATGAAGAGAGTACATATTACGACAATACCACACACACCCCCCAGTGTTTCTGAGAAGAAGGTTCCCACATTAAATAATATAAAATCAACTGAGACCAATACCAATTTGTTTTACTACCAAATGCAATAATATAATGAAAAATAATTATGTAAAGCTTCGAAAATTCCATAATTAGGTCTGAGTTAGGTCTAGGTTAGGTCGTGGGAGGGGGCGGAGAGGGCCGGCCGTTAGGCCGGCCCGACCACGCATACGAAAATCCATGAGCACTCTTTCAAGATTGAAAGCTCACCCTACACATATATGTATGAACAGAGTGAGACCCTGTTTTCTACAAAAAAATACAATTGGCTTTATTTTTCAAATGAAAAATAATGATGTAAAGCTACAAAACTTACTGAAAATTCCTTAGTTAAACGGGAAAGCCAATTGTATTGATTTAATGAAGCTTTTTTGGTAGTAAAACAAATTGGTATTGGTCTCAGTTGATTTTATATTATTTAATGTGGGAACCTTCTTCTCAGAAACACTGGGGGGTGTGTGTGGTATTGTCGTAATATGTACTCTCTTCATCATATGGTGTTTTAAATAGTTCACGCGGTATATAGATCGTTCGACGGTCGTAGTGATATATCTGTAGAAACAGTTGACGAGCGATCGCATCATGCTGACGCACACGCACAGCGCGAACGTGCACGTATATACAAAATTCAATGTATGATAGCTGCAGTTTTTCACGAATATCTCGAAAACTATTAATTTCCGCCAAAAATGACAATTACATTTCGTGTTCGGCATGCAAAAACGAATAGAATGACGTATATCTTGTTTTGAAAGGACGGGGGGGGGATTCCGAAGTCTTACCAATATCCGTTCTACGGTTCTTCATTTTTGAAAGTTTACGATCCATGGCTAAGAGATTTTTAATAGATCTTTTAATAGTAATTTTCTATTGATAATACATACATATTGAGTAGGTTTTCTTCGAAATCTTTATCACGAGCTCGACTCGGTGTTCTAGTGCAAGGAGTTGATAGGCTTCCGGTAAATACGTATGAAGAGAATTCGTTCAGAAACGAAAGATTACCGTGTCAATTTCGATCCCCGTGTAAAACGCCTCCCGCTCCTGATTGGTCCGGCGTCCTCTCCCCAATCTCCGTGTTCGCAACCGTTTTACCCTCCGGTTCGTTACGATGACGACCAACAACAACTAACCCTGGCTAAAATTGGCCAGCCTCGGAGCCGAACCTGCTGAAGGTGCGACTAAAGCAACGCGTGGAGAGGAACATGGCTGCGTCGAGAAACTCGCCCCTGACGGCACGCCGGAAGGATCGCCTGCTATCGCACCTCAAACGGAAGTCACTATTAGCAAGTACGTTGCAAGTACGCGCGCGCGATCGAACTCGAAATCGAGAAAAAATACAGAAATCGATCGTCGGATTACCGACAACTTCTCCTGCGTGAGCACTAGCAACAAAACGGTTCTTTTGCACCCAGAGTTTTCGATTAATCGATCGTTGATTTTTTTTTTGCCTTTCTGCCAGTGTCCAGTAACAGCATGTCGACGAGAAATCTGTCGTAATCGATTAACATATCTCGAGAGCGAGATCACGTCGGCGAGGTGCGTCGCGATCGTCTCGCGGCGCGGCGTCTTCGTCGGTCTTGAAATTTAAGGTCGATTCATACTATCCGCGCGGACAAAAATATTCTTTAATATTAAACCTACCAAGCGCAAAACATATGAGAAAGTGAAACGCCTCGTGCAAGAGAGAGGATTGAATTTACTTAAACATTGTTTTCATTATAATGCGTGCTTAAATGAAGAAGTCAATTCAGTCATTTCTCGCGAAATCGTTTCTGTAATTTCAGAATTGTAAGTATATGCGGATAGTATAGATTGATCTTTAAGCGTCGCTCGTTTTGGCAAACGGCGCGCGATGCATCCTCGCGCGACTTCAAATTTGAATTCGGAGCATCCGGATTCGAAGTTGGAGAACATGATCTCGCACGCGGCACGCGGCAAGGCACGCGCTTCGACAGCCACGTCGCTGCTCTCTGACCAAACCTTTTGCAGATTCTAGCAGCAATCCGGAGTCTGGGCCTAACTCACCGCCGACCGTGGGCAACTCGCAGGCGAGTCCAACCGCTGGAGGGAACTCGGCGGCCATTCAAGAAGTGAGTAGACACTCACTGAACACTTTGCGCCAGGTCTGGGCAACTGATTTGGCAATAGAGTGGAAAGTGTAAAGATTTTGTCTGGCAACTCTGCCGATTGCTCAGAGGTTGCTCGGGCGTCGGCAGTAATCGGTTGACCAGGCCTGTTCGACCCCGTCTCCTTTCCCACCTACTTCATCCTAGAAGGTACGATAACATTGCTCTTTTTGTTCGCAGGAAAGCGAAAACACCCCGTACGGAGGACCTCTCACCAGCGGCAGTCAGCAAGGCAGCCTCTCGGACCTCTCGCTATTCAGCTCGCCGTCCATGCCAAACATTTCCCTGGGTAGACCTCACGTTCCGTCCGGTGGCAACACGGTCAGTGTCCTCAAAACCGGCTTAGGCTTCTTAAAACCTCCTGATCATTATATTATTAGGATTCGGATCGGGATCTCAATCCGTTGTAATGAGTAATCCAAAAACCCGGCGAGACTTTCCCTAAAATACATACGGTTTTCGTCCTTATACGAGCAAATATTGAATAAGTAATGAGTATAAAGGCTCATTTGATAGAGGAAGGTTCAGCGCAGAGCGCTCTGCTTATGATTTAACAAGATTATGTTGATATCTAATAATATGAGTGTCCAAAGTAGGGAAACATGTCGAGAAAACACCCACAGAATCCAATATATGTATTTTTCTGTCACTAAAAGAGTTTTTGACTGATATTATGACTAGAGCGCTCTGCGCTGAACCTTCCTCTTTAGATTGAGCCCTCACCCAGCCCAAAATCTGCTCGTATAAGGACGAAAACCAATTGCCAGCAAACCCAAGTTTCGGCCAGATTTCTACGGTATTCTAGGGAAAGTCTCGCGGTATCCGTTCCCCCCTAATGTCTAGATCAAAGGGGTTCATTACATTTGCATTCTATAATCGAACATTCATATTTCATATGTAATAGCGTAATAATATGTATCCAGTTGAGTCGCTACGGTGGTTGACAAGATGCTAAGGCGGTACGGTTTTCTCGTTGTTCAGACCGGCACCAAGTTGGCGACCGTCTCCGAAGCGGAGGTGAGGGCAGCGTTCACGGCGAGGCTGGGAATGCCGTTGACAGGGCAGATGCTACCGGGCACGTTGCCGTTCTACCCGTCGCTGACGGTAATCGAGGGCGAATCGGGGAATTCCGGCTACGTGCACAAGCAGATGCAAAATTTGGAGCACCCCACGGTAACCAACAGGCAACACCCGTCCGCCGCGGTGTACCATAGCGCCGCGGCTGCGTCGCCGATCACGGACACGCAAGTAGCGCACGCGAGACTGCAAAAGGCTGGTCACCGGCCTTTAGGTAGTATGTTCTCTCTTTGTTACTGGCAAACCCGGAGCCGGCGAGTGCTCGAGACGCGCGGCGAATCTGCAGTGTTGCCTCGATGGCACACATTTCGACAGAATGGCAACTGGGGTGAGAGGATTATTAAGGCATCGCTGCTTAACAAAGGATAGCTGGGGTCAGAGGGACGCGCGTCTCGGCAGTCATCCCCGCGCGTGCAACCTTTTTTGTCCCTACCGAAAAACATGACGACCACAATTCACACTGGTTTATCATTCGTGTCCACAGGTAGAACACAGTCGGCGCCGTTGCCGTTGGGTCACCCGATGCTGCAAGGTAGCATGATGGCGCCGCAGACCCACTACGAGGAGTACCTGGCGGAGAAGCAGTTGCACGACCAGCAGCAAGCGCACAACTACCTGAAACAGCAGATCCGTCAGACGGTGTTGACGCGAGTCGGATCCCGGAGTCAGGCGAATCAGCTCGACGAGGCGCCGGAATCCGAAGAGTCCGAGGTGATCGACTTGACGGGCGGGAAGAAGGATCTGCAGGAGGAGAGCGAGATCTCCAAGCAACAGCGAGACCGCGAACAGTTTCTTCAGCAACAGAGGGACCTGATGATGAGGCATACCCTTCAGATCTCGAACGAGTCCACGGCCTACAGCGGGAACAGCAGCGGGGGTGGTGGTGGAGGTGGAGGAGGCGGAGGATCGGGCACGGGCAAGAGCAGTCAATCGTGCGCCAGACCTTTGTCCAGGGCGCTCTCGAGTCCGTTGGTTCACTTGGGTAAGATTCGGAGTGGGGCCGTTCGATGCGTTTCCTTTTCGGTAGAATGGCTAAAATGGGAAAAATGCGCGTGTCCGTAGGTCCCCAATCGGGAGGCGCGGATATGTTCACGCGATCTTCCTCCCATCGACCCACCACCGGATTGGCCTACGACCAGTTGATGTTGAAACACGCGTGCGTGTGCGGGGAAACGGTGCGCGGTCACCCGGAGCACGGTGGCCGACTGCAGAGCGTCTGGGCGCGACTCTCGGAGACCGGTCTGCTTCAGAGATGCGATCGGATCAGATCGCGCAAGGCCACCCTCGAGGAGATACAGACGTGCCACAGCGAAGCGCACGCGCTTCTCTTTGGTGAGTTATTCGCGAGCGAATCTCTTTTGTCGTTGGACTCTTCCTCCTCCCCGACTTCCGTCCTTGGTACCCGTTAAGTCCCCCGATAATCCCGTATCTCCCGGTTTTCGTTGCGAGCCCGTTGCCTTCGATGGCGACGCACGGACAGGGAATAAATTGTGCTTCGCACAGGGACGAATCCGATGAATCGACAAAAGTTGGACGTCTCGAAGCTGTCTCAACTGCCGATCAAGAATTTCGTTCGGTTGCCTTGCGGCGGAGTGGGCGTCGATTCGGACACGACGTGGAACGAACTGAATACCGCGCCGGCCGCCAGAATGGCAGTAGGCTGCGTGGTCGACCTGGCCTTCAAAACGGTGATGGGCGACATTAAGAACGGCTTCGCGGTCGTGCGACCACCGGGACACCACGCCGAAACCAATCAGGCTATGGGTTTCTGCTTCTTCAATTCGGTCGCAATCGCCGCGAGGTTGCTCCAGCAAAAGCTTGACGTTCGGAAAATCATGATATTGGATTGGGTAAGGCAAGCTCTCGATTCTCGACTCTCGAAAAAGATTCGGCGAATTGGGCGCGTTCCGTGCCACGGGTGACGGGTGACGGGGGACCTAGAGAACACCACCAGCCGCCACTCGGGTATCATCCGGTGGTGATCGTCGGTCCCTCGTCGGTCCCTCGGCAGTCCCTCGGCTCGCACGAGACCGCCTTATCGACTCGGAAAAACAGATTCGTATCGACTCAGATCGGCTTCTATCGGAATTTTCTATTTTATTCTATTCTATTCTATTCTATTCTATTCTATTCTGTTCTATTTCATTCTCCGTTTTATATTCTATTCTGTGATACGATATGGCGACGGCCTCCTCGTCGACGATAGCGCGGCCCGTGTTTTTGTCTTTCTCTCTCTCTGTACCGTAGGACGTCCACCATGGGAACGGAACGCAGCAGATGTTCTACGACGATCCGCGAGTTTTGTACCTGTCGATACACAGGCACGACGAAGGTAACTTCTTCCCGGGGACCGGCGGGTCGACCGAGTGCGGCGCCGGCGAGGGACTCGGCTGCAACGTGAACGTCGCCTGGTCCGGCGGCCTGAACCCGCCGATGGGGGACGCCGAGTATCTCGCCGCGTTCCGCACGATCGTGATGCCGATCGCGAAGGCGTTCGACCCGAGCATAGTGCTCGTCTCGGCCGGATTCGACGCGGCCGTCGGCCACGCCGCGCCCCTAGGCGGCTACAAGGTCAGCCCCGCTTGTTTCGGCAAGATGACGCAACAGTTGCTTGGTCTGGCGGACGGCAAGGTCGTCCTCGCCCTAGAGGGCGGCTACGACCTCGCCGCCATTTGCGATTCCGCGCAGGAATGCGTACGGGCGTTACTCGGCGACGAACCCAGCCAACTCCGGGAAGAGGAGCTTACCAGGATCCCTTGCCAAAACGCGATCGACACGCTCCAAAAAACTATCGCCGTCCAGGTACGATCGCTCGCTTTCTTCTGCTCCACCATTCCCTTCATAGCGGCTCTTCATCGTAGCCTTGTCTAACACTTTTCATTCCACCTTGTCAACGCGTTTCTTCCTCTCTTCTTATTCTTATGTCGCTATCTCTCACGACGCAGATGTCGCACTGGCCTTGCGTTAAGGTGAACGCCCACACGGTAACGATGAGCGCGATCGAAGCCGGTCAGAAGGAGCGCGACGAAACGGAGACGGTCTCCGCGATGGCCTCTCTATCGATGCAGCAGCCTACCAATTTAACGTGAGTATCACCGTCTCGAAGACACCGATGACGCGAGGAAATATTAGGGTCCTCTGTACATTGTGCTTTTTTGCAGGACCACCCCAGAACATTCCCGCGAAGTCTCCGAGGAGCCCATGGAACAGGACGACGGCAAATGAACCCGTAGCCGACTGGAGTAGTCATCCTCCAGCCGACAAACGCCGAATCTTCTCCGTCGAGCGCCGTTTCCCCTTGTACGCGGCGTGACGCGACATCACGCGACATCGTTGCGTTTTTCGCGTGCCCACGAGCGACCGCGCGGCATCGTCTCCATCCGTTTGCATCCATCCGACGTAACGCAGGTTGAATACGGATATTCGTCCGAAACTGTGTAGACACCTCTTTCTCCGCGCCGCCGTTCAAAAATCCCACCTGTTCGCGAGGAGTCTCCTCCGCGACGTCGACCGTGAAACGTCGACCCGATCGGTAGGTAGTTTTTTTTTTCTTGTTCATCCGAGAGGATCCTCGACGAACCGACCGGAAACGCTGGAAGCGCGCACGCGATCTCTATCCCCCTCGTTACGAGTCGCAATCGACGACTACTACGATTTCTCGTTTAAAAGACAGTAGCGTTAGGGACATCTCGAACGTTTTCTTCTTCTTCGTTGCGTTGCCCACGATTCCGCGTCCGCATCGTCATACGCTTATTTCGCCCGGCCGATTGGACTCGTATAAGTAAATATACGCCGTCCTCGAACACACCCTTAAGCAGAGACAGCAACAGCCCTCGCAGGGCATGCTGGGGCATCTTATATTTGTTAAGACTCTCCAGGAAAACGGTGTACGGTGCCTCCCACGCTTCTTTTTGCCCGAAACCGTGGTTTCCGTACTCCTTCGCAATCTCCTGACGCAGTTGGTCTAGCTCGGGGCTGCCCAACAAGTTGCTCGTGGACAGCTTTCAGCTCCTCGACTCCCACCGCTCTACTCGATGAGTATAGTTTGCAGGAACGAAGGGCTAGCGAAGTTGATCTTTCCCAGTTTCGACTGTTAAGGCTTTCCGGTGTAAATCCTGGAGGAATTATTTTCCCGACGTTTCGCAAGCATTACACCTAGCTTCGTCTGAGGCTCGAAGACACAGTGATGACTAGATTGCGGATTTTATGCATTTATGGAAAAATTGAATAGTGGACATTTAAAATAGCAAGATTAAATGAATTGAAAATCATCAATACATTATTTCCAATCTATTAAAAAATTATTGGGAGGAGAAAGAATTTTGTTTCCATTTCACACAGAGAATTTTTATTTAGCATAAGGATCCGCAATCTACCGATGAACCTAGCTGCAATGCTTGCGAAACGTTGCAAAAATTAATTCCTCCAGAACACGGATTGCACCCGAAAGTCTTAACAGTAACCAGAACCTGTTTTGTTCTCTCTCTTTCTCTCACCCGAATGCGACAAATGTATCAATTAGTGTGGCAGCCAAATGACTAGGAGTAGTATCGTAAGGCAGTAACCGGGAAGACGTTGGGCAGCCCAGGTCTAGCTTTTCTCTGCAAAGTTCAGGGCTCGAGTCCCTCTTGGGGATTACTCCTCGCACTTCACCGCCTCACTCTCCTTACCCTCGCTGATGATGCCTATGAAGCGTTCAAGGCACTCCTGTGGTCTATGCTCGCCTTTTCTAAGGTAGTTCCCGTTTTTGGCGTGGGATCTTGCGAAGGCTGTATTTGATATACCTCCTTCCCCCTAGTAGCTGAGCCCGCCGGGTGGGCGGGTCCATTAGGCTTCGTCGCAGCCGTACTCTGGCCTACAGCAGGAGGGCCGCTGAGTCCAGGATCTTTTCACAGCTCCATGAGCGAGCTGAGCATATTGTGCACCTCATCCTCAGCCTTTTCCCGATCAGTTACACCTGACCACCAAGTGATACACCGTGTCTGGACCGTCTTTTGCCCCCCGAACATCCCACTGCCAGGCTCCCTCGACCCTCCTTGGCCAGCGGATATAGTTACTATCACTAACCAACTGGTCAATCGAGCGAGAAACGGCATAGCGTGTCGCGCGAATGCAGCGATTCTATTTCCCTCGAACGGAATAGCAACATTTGGTTGTTTTATCGTGAACAAAGGCTGGTGTGATTTTTGTGATATTTTGTAAAAAAAAAAAGAAGAAATTTAACGAGCTATGTTTAATTATTAATGATACGCGTGCGAGTGCGTGCGCCTCTGTATGCATGCTGTAATCCGTACGCGAGAGAGTACCACGCGAAAAAAAAAACTGTTGGAAATTTGACGCGCGCGCGTTTGTTGTCTGTGCGCGCGCGTGCGTATCGCGTGTATGTACAAGAGCGTGTGTCCGTGTATACGTGTGCGCGCGAATGGCTGTGAGAGAGAATGACGGATATGTAATTGAAATAGGAGCATTTATTTTTGTGTCGTGCATTTGATGAAAAACACGAAAAAAACACACAGAGCGAGAGCGAGAGCGAGAGAGAGAGAGAGAGAGACGCGAACAAGCGACGTACGTTGCGAGTAACGTACCTGCACGATAGTGTATCCACGCGGATGAAATTTTTTCGCGAAATAGAAAAAGAAACTCGCGTGGTTACGAGCACATCGGAGTACAAGGAGAACGAACGCCATGCGTTCGGACGCGCTCTCGAAGCTTGTCCGTGAAGAATCTCAAGCGTTCGTCGCGTGTCGTCTCGTGTTTTTACCAAAAAATCATGGAATTATCAAGCGCGCGAAACAATTTTTTGGTCGACTCGTGTCGCGAGCTTAAGACGACGAAACCTTCCTCCGAGTTTCCCATTCGTTCCTCTTATCTCCCCAGACCTGCCTGCATCAACGAACAACGACGGGACACCGCGTGTGCTCGTCCGCGAAGATATTATGACAACAGCTTGGCATCCTCTCCGCATCCTCTCTGCCTCCTCTATATATCTTCTCCTCGACCCGTTTCCATCCTCGACTCTTAGCGGTTTTATCGCCTCGGCTCGACCAAACTTTTCGTTGCCACTTGTTCCATTTCGCGTGCGACGGACCTTTATAAATTGTTGACAATTTACGAGAGTTTTATGAGTTTCGGGCAAAGAAACTTGCAACATTCCGGTATCGTTCGTAGAAAATCGATACAGTTAGATGTATATTCGTGGACTCGCATCGAAACCAGAATAAGAAGCTAAAGTTGATGATAAACAAATGTTACGATTACGTTATTGCACGTGTACGAATGTCTATATTGCGTAAGCTTAAACGTATTAATCATACATTTTTTATGTATATAAATGTACCTCGTAAAATAACTTTAAATAAAAGGTATAGTCATTGTGTTACATATACGTTACCGACGCTTTGCAGTGTCTCTTGACCCCCCTACTCGAGAACAGGGAGAATTAGAGTGTTCGGCTCCTTCTCTCCCAATGTTCTTCCACTGTTGCGCTGTTTCACGCACGCGCGCGCGAAACTCCCCGATAAGCGTTACGCATGTTCCACACTGACATTCGTTTAATCGTATCTCTTTGTACAGAAATCAACAGGAATTCAAATCAACTCGTTTTTTTCGAATCACCATTGTACATATACATACATACACGCGGACGCACGCTCGCACGCACGCACCTACACACCTACACCCATACCCATTATGCATGCGTGTATGCATACGTTCGGCGCAAAGTGCTAGCACTACGATAAGTAATTCGAGCTTTTCTAGATTTATTTCCATCTTTCCATCTTTCTTACATTCTTTCGCTCTTTTTTACGTCTTTTTCTCCTGCTTTTCTTCGGTTTCTCTCGTCTCTATCTCGTTATACGTATCGACGCCATTAAGACTAACATGGGAAAAATCTTCCGCAACGTGGCCGACGACGCGACAACTTGTTAGAGTTGGTTTTTCTGCTTCGATTTCGGTTCGTCTACGCGTTCGTCCGATTCAGCTCGCCGAGTGGATGCGTGTGTGTATGTGTGTGTCAGTGTGTGGTGTGTGTCTCTCTTTCTCTCTCTCCCTTTTTTTCTTTGTATTTTTTACGTGTATGGCGACGCTACGCTATCACGGTGTACATCTATACATACGTACATACAATAGCAAATCGCCTATACGTATACATGCACAGATACGTACATACTGGTGTACTCTCGCGTACACTCGCGTCGTATCGGTTTCCTGTTTTGTATTTATATATTTCATACATTTCTTTTACGATATATCGAGGGATGTTTATCATAGTATGGTACACTACCGATTATGTTTACATCGTGGAGCTTTGAAAATCTATGGAATATTTCTTTTGTCTATGTACAAGAGGATACTCGAGAAAAAGAAACCAAAAAACGGTTGTTAAAAACGCTTGCTTACTTGCATCGTCGATAGAAACACCGGCACGCAGAGTTCACGGTTCTCCTTGGCATTATTATTTATCGTCTGTCTAGAATCAGCTATCAGAGAGCGTAGAATCGCCGCCGACAATGGGGTAGTGGTGGTGACAAGGATTAATACGCGGGGGACACAGGGGCAGACGGCGGCACAACCTCGTCCGATCGTTTTGCACGTGTTGCATCTGCATCGTGATTCGCATAATCTCGCGTGAAATAGAATCCACAACGCGCGAGCGCGCGCGAAGAAATATTCGACAAAATTCTATGCACCTAAGTCGTCCGTCGTCGACGAGGATAAACCCGGCGAGAGGATCTATCTCGCAGCTTTTACCGATATCCATTTCGTATTGCTATAGTTCCACCGATTATTCGTATAATTATACAAAAATAAATTGCTCGTTGCCGTGCGAGTCTTCGCTAGATATCCGACATCCGGGCACGGTTCTCGGACGTTGTTGTCAGAAGCGCTCAGAGACGAAGACGCGATTCGACTCGGGAAAGAACATTGAAACCGAGTGCGCGTCAAGTGATGCGCGAGATCGCGTACCGTGCTTCTACGTTGACACGTAATCTCTAAAACGATTGCCTAACGGAACGTTACAAGAAATAAATGCATTTTCCTTACACTCGATTCGCAGTTCTTTCTCGTTTCTGATGCGCGGGAATCTCAAACAGAACGGGGGGGAGGGGGGAGAAGTGGACGACGTCGATGCTTCGGAACTACGGTTCGATTCGATCGGCTACTTTGGCGATTTCATAATACTCTTCCGCGATAACAGAACTGTCTTCTCGCGTTTTGCACATATAGAGCTACGAACGATAAACGACTGGTGCCGTGCTGCGCGTACGCGCTTTGTACGCACCAGTCGAGTGTTTTGCGTCATCGGTTTTTAGGTTGCTCGATCCTACGCGATTCTCTTTGTCAATTTATGTACACGCTTTAGATCAGGTATACTCGTATCGAATACGAATGAACGAACGATCGAACGAACGGACGACGACGACGATGACGACGGTCGAACGCGTTCGGGTAATCGCACGTTTCAAGATCCTACGTATTCTTATTTGACGGTGGAAAAGTTCTGTTGTGGATTTTGATTCGACGAGACCCACGTGGTGAACACGTCCCTGCAGTGGCTGACCACGCATTCGTTGCTGCAATACTCGTCCTCCCATTCGCTGTTCGCAACCGCGGGATTAGGACAACCGTGCCTGATACACGCGTTCGACGCCGGTCGCTGACCAGTTATGGTCGCCTGGCCCGTGCTACCGGCCGGAGACGGACTCGACATCGAATCCCCTTTGGGGGGGCTCGCGTGCAGCATCTGTTGCTGCTGGTGTTGATGATGATGCTGCGACTGGTGTTGCACTTGAACCTGTTGCACTTGTTGTTGCTGCACCTGCCGACACGCATCGATATACCGTGTTAGTCACGAAGAAAATTGTAAATTTTGTAAATCATAAAAAGATTGTAAAAAACAAGAGATACTTGAAAATGTCTAATAATTTGAGTGACAATTGAAGACTCTTCAATTCTTTCAATTTTTCTATTATTTCAAATTACAGCTACCGCATTCTAGTTATCGACTCTGTCGAGGCTCACCTGCAAGTATTGTTGCTGGGAGACCTGCTGTTGCATGTGCTGCTGCTGTTGCTGTGACTGCGACTGTGGCTGTTGCGATTGCTGGCCAATGTGCGTCGACACCATCGCAGTGTTCATCATGCCCTGAATAAGGAGAATAGTTGATAATCCAAAATGCGAATGCGATATGATTAATATAGACAATCATACTTTATGGGACTGTTGTAAATACAGCGAAGAAAAGGTGGTTCGAGTTTACGCTGTCAAGCGAGAGAACAAAGATAAGTTACCTGCTGCGACTGTTGCTGTTGCGGGTTCCCCGTCATGTTCAAATGATGAGCCGACTTCTTCATCTGCATCTGTTGCTGTTGCTGGGGATGCGGATGATGGTGCTGGTGTTGATGTTGATGCGAATGCGGATGCGCATGCTGTTGCTGAGGAGACGGTGGCTGAGGTTGGGGGCTATAGACCTGATACGAAACGCTCACTGGGGTCCCGCTTCCGGTATAGTTTCCGTACGTGGCGTACTGAACCTGCTGCTGTTGTTGCTGCTGCTGCTGTTGTTGTTGTTGTTGTTGTTGTTGTTGCTGTTGTTGTTGTTGTTGTTGAGGGGACGCCTGTTGCGGCTGCTCGTTCTCAGCCGCGCCTTTGCTAACGAGAGACGCTCTGTATGCCGCCAGAGCTTGCAAGTACTCCTTCTTCGCCGCTTCGGTCTTTTTCTTGTAGACCTAAAATAAAACGCCATAGTAAGAAGATGGAAGAAAAGACAGGCGGTACGCATCCATAGCGACAAAACGAGCACTAACGTTCTTGTGTTCGCTGTCCAAAGCATCCCACATCGAGGCAACAATCTTTGACACCTCACCGAAGCTCGCGGTCGCGTTTTTACCCTTTATCGCAGCCTGCGTGTCCCTGAAGAACAGAGCGTACGCCGACACCGGTCTGAAACGGAAATATATCGGCCATTGTAGTAGAGTGTTTGGAGAAACGGAATGGACGAAACTGCAGGACAACTATCCCGATTTCGATGATTTTTGGATATGCTTATAAATTTCACCATTTTGAACACCTTTTTAAAAAAAAGGTAACAAAATTCTGTCTACACTTGTGGGTTCAAAAATCGTTGGAGGGTAGGAAGCTGTTCTGCAGGTTTACTAAAAAACGATACTCGCTTTTGTGGCTCGTTCGGGTCCCTCTTCTTCTTCTTTTTCTGCGACTTGGGCTTCCTCTGGTTCTTCGCTCCGACGTCAGCTGGCTCCGGCGACGGTCGCTTTATCCCTGTGATCTGAAGGAATCGATGTTACCAATCGTGTACGAATGATTCGCGTATCGTCTCGTCGGTGTGCTTACCATTCCAGAATGCGGCGTGCTGTCGTCGCTGTCCTCGCTGGTGGTCGTGTTGTTGTTCGGCTCGGGCACGTTGCTAGACTGTATAGTGGGCGGACTACCCCCAGTGGGACTCCTGTACTGCATCTGCTGCTGCTGTATGTACTGTTGCTGCTGAGAATGCATGCACTGCAGACGCTGTTGCATCTGTGCTTGCTGCTGTTGCTGCTGCTGCTGCTGCTGTTGTTGCTGCTGCTGCTGCTGTTGCAACAGCATCATCTGCTGATTTCCGTGCTGCTGTCGCGGAGAACTCATCGGCGCATACGAGCCCGGCGGACTACTATAGCTGGAGCTGGAACAAGAAAAAATTCGAAATTCCTATTGATTTACTGGGAAGCAGGATCTAGGATCTTAAATGAAAAACGCGTTAGTGAAATTCACTCTTGCAAGTGTTCTCTATGCCTTCTTGAAATCGACTGACTAAACGACTGCAGAGAGGATGTCTCTGCCGACTGCAACGGAAAAGAAGGAAACCCAGGTCAGTTGGGCTGAAGGCCCTTAGCTTTATCTGCGTTTCAACAACACATGGCTTTTGGGTGATTTATTACCGATGTCCTTCGGGTCTAAAAGGCCTGGGTTAGGAAATAAACATTTGACCTTCGGTATCTACTTTAACATAACTGAACCGATGTGACGCAGCATTCATTTTTGCCCTTATACCAATAATTCCCGTCGTCAAAATTGCTATCGAAATTCACTAGGGACTGGGGTGTTCTAAATTCACGCGAGTCGCAGCGTCGGTCGTTCGAGCGGGATCGACGTTATTGAACAACTAAATACGAAATTTTGATTTTTAAATTTT
The DNA here is from genome assembly GCA_916610255.1 of Lasioglossum lativentre. Taxonomy (NCBI): domain Eukaryota; kingdom Metazoa; phylum Arthropoda; class Insecta; order Hymenoptera; family Halictidae; genus Lasioglossum; species Lasioglossum lativentre. The sequence goes on along the minus strand of OU744359.1, from coordinate 17,402,266 downwards.
TGCTCTAAATGGTTAGTATTTATATACCTAAGACGATTTATGCGAAAAGTTAACACTAAACTTACCATGGTCAATTGACAAAATTCGTCACAACGATTGAAATTATAAAAACGCTGACGAAAATTAAAAGTGATCGGATGTTAGTTTAACCCCTTGCACTACGATTCATTTTACGGTTGCAGTGAATAGAACTTATTTGTCGTTTCTAATTTCTTAGATAAAAAGAAGTTTGTATGTAATTTATACCTATGCAGTCTCCAATGGTTTCAACAACAAGAAAATATAATTTTGTTTCAATTTAAAGTTTAAAGGATATTAGTAGCATGAATATTTAAATAGTAGACTATCTTCGAAATCTTCGTCACGAGTCCGACTCGGTATTATAGTGCAAGGGGTTAAGAGTGAAAAAAAGATAAGTGGTTAAGGAGATACGGAAAACGCGTAACCCGTGTCGGATTAGGGGAAACGCGACGCGCTGATAAACGAATCGACGCGGCAACTTACCCGACGCTGATCGGTTGCATCGCGTGGTCCTGCTGCATATACAGCGACTGCTGATATCCTCCGGGATCCAGATTTAATCCGTCCGGGGACTGTTGAATACCACCGGTGGACTGCATCATCTGCGAAATCGTGTTCACAGGAATTTCAACGAATCGACGCGACATTTCCGTTGCTGTTCTCTCTTGCGGGCAACGAAGACTCACCCGCGCCTGATAGCTGTGCATCTGCTCGTGCTGAGCCTGTTGCTGCGACTGTTGTTGCTGCTGTTGTTGTTGTTGTTGTTGTTGTTGTTGTTGTTGTTGCTGTTGTTGTTGATGCTGCCTCTGGTGCTGCTGCTGGTGCGAGTGAGAATGAATCGAAGGAATATCGAAATCCTCGTCGCCAAAGCTGGGCGTGTGAAACGTCTACGAAGAAAGGGAAAGTTGACGAACGGTTGAACGCATCGAAGTAGCGCGGCCTGCTCGGATCGGCGAATCAACGTGGCACGCGCGGGAAGAGCTTGCGTAACAAAGACAGAAATCGGAAAAACTTGAAAAATCTGCCCTCCACATGCCCGGTTCGCGGACTTGGATCGTTTCCGTTTCCGTATCCGTTTCCAGTTCCGGTTCTCCGGCACCGTTGCCCGGCGCGCTTCTCTCTCGCTCTCTCGTCGTTCTCGAAACGGATACATACACACACATTGCCTGCGATCGTGGTTCCAACGACGAGACGCTTTCATTCGTTTTGTTCCTCCTTTAGACTCACGGCGTGTATACGTGTACGCACGCCGCAAAATGCGTGTTTCGGGGTACAGGGGGGGCACATGGGGGTACACGGAGGGGTGGGAAACAAAGGGAACTAAATTCGCCATGTACGCGCGGGGCCATGGGGAATAAAAGTTTTTAAATTGGATTTAATAGCGTCAGGAATTTTCCTTTGAAGGAACGTACTTGCCTATTGATCGAGTACACCTACCTCTGCCTCCCTTCTCCTCCCCCATGCCCATCGCGTTACCCCTTAACTCGCGGTGTTTCTCTTACTCTATCGTTCCGCTCCCGCTCCTCCTCTCCCGTCCCTTTTCGCTGCGCGCTTTACCCCTCCGCTATCGTGTGTACGCGTACATCGTATCCGTCCCGTCCCGTCCCGTCCCGTCCTGGCCCGGCCCGTCCCGTCCCGTCCCGTCCCATCCCAACCCACCCCATCCCGTCGTCCCGTTCCGTCCCGTCCTATTTCAACTACTCTTACCTCCTACTCTTACTCCTACTCCTACTCCTTCTCCAGCGCACCCACTCCCCGAAACCCCGTTCCGTCTCCGCCGAATCGACTACGCATCTATCCATCTTCTTCCTCCACCGGGTCGAAACTTTTCTTTCTCCGTTCGCCTGTTCCACCCCCTTTCTTCTCTCTGCCCCTATTATATATATATGTATATACCTCCGGCAAGATAGTGGTAGGTTTGCTTGGTGCTCTCGCTTGGTTTCGCGATCCTATTCGCCCGTGTCTTCGTTCCCAGCGAGCGACGACGCAACGAGCTCGTTTTCGTGTCCGCATACACGCAGAGAATACACTCGTCGTGTACATCCTCGCGTTAGCCGCGTAACTCGTACCCTTACCCGCATCCACGACCAGATTCGAGAGAGAGAAACATCCCCGTCCTTCGTATCCTTTAGGGATCTGCCTCCGAGAACGACTCGAGAAAGCAACGCGGGACAGAGGAGCATGCCTGTCCTGCAAGAGGTGTGCGATCTCGCCTAAGCCTTCCCTCTCGTTCTCTGCGCGGGCCGGCAGACGACACCCTCTGTCGCTCGAAACGATGCGCACAACCCGGTCCCAAAAACCATGTCGAGAGCTGCACCGAGACAGGAAAAGCGTATCGGTATGTCGCGGCGGACGCGCGCACACGTTTCGTTCCCTTCTCGCATTGTTTTTCCTCGGGTCATACTCTGATCATTCAATTTCTGAGAGCCTAAAGGGAACTCGAGACACCGTGGGAAGCATAAACTTGGTCGTTCTCAAGGACAGCGATTTTTCGAAATTGAGAAAAATCTGCGAGATATATATCGGGAACCCTGTATCCCGAATCCGGACAGGTTCGCGATCGGTTAGGGTTGTCCGCGACCGGAACGTGCACGCGCGTTCCCTCCGCTTCCGATTGGCTCGACCGTGTTTCTCGCTGGGAGAACTCGCGGCAACTCACCTGATCGGCCATGGCGTAACCCTCTTGATGATGATAAGGCGTCGGGTGATGAGACTGCGGCACGTTCAGCGCGAAATCGAGGTTCTCGTTTCTCTGGAAACAGACAAACGACGTTAACCGTCGCTCACGGCTGAATCATTGCCGAACTATGGGCTTGGACCTCTCCGTTGGAACGCGGAACGCCGAGAGTCGGACGAGAGAGGGTGGAAGGGGAACGAAACGCGCTCTTTCAATTTATTCGTCGGAGTGTTTCGATTCGTCGCGATCAACCGTCGCTCTGCTCTCCGCCATGCTCGGCTAACTGTTCCCTAGGCCGCTCCGCCGAGGAGAGAGGACCGACCCCGACGACGTTTGTTTTCCGAAAGAAGCTTTTTTCCCCCTAGAACCTACGACTAGATTACTACGGGCTAGAGCGAAGGGTAAAACTGTAAGAGTAAAAAAAGCCAAAGACAAAGCGCATTCATCCGTTCGTCGACGGGACGCAGGCCTCTAACAGAAACATTATTAGGTTCTTTATGTGCGTCTCGAGTTCGATTCGGCCGCCTCCCCTTACGTTCGTTACCGTCGCTGCTTCCACCACCACCACCACCATTGCCGGCACCGGCACCAGTACCCAGCACCCAGCACCACCACCACCACCGACAGCAGCAGCAGCACCGCCACCACCACCACCACCGCCGCCGCCGCCGACGCTACCCACCCTCGACCAAACGCGTTACTCGCGTTCCTTCGCGGTCATCGACCCTTTGCGCTTCCCTCTAGTTTACCGGATTCGTTCGAACGAAAACGCGATCGAAATCCCCACGTTTCCCATAGTTTGGATCGCCGGTGTTTTTTTTTTTATTTTCGAGACAGAGGACGAACGATCCGAGTCGGTTCCTCGAAAAACGAGGAGCAGGACGTTCCCGTCTTCGTCGGTCGTAGCGGTCCCCGACATCTGGAAGGCGGTTCTCGATGCGCCGATACGCCGTTTCGCCGGGGAACGATAATAATTCTCGTCTAAACGAACAGGTGCATCGAATCGCCTGCTCTTTTCAGCGAAACGTTCCCCCCGGCGTGAAAGAGTCGTCGGAGAGATTCGGGAGAGTAACGGGTTCGGAGGAAATAATTGTGTCGTTTCGGCAACGAGAGAACACACGATCCTCGAGAGCTCGTCCGACTCGTGCGAAACGCGAGAAGAGAGTAGTGTACACGCGCTTGCTTTTTCCAGCAGAAGCAACAGCAGGCAGACGGGCTGGCGGCCGGTCGAGCAGGCAAGAAAGCGAACAGGTAGGTAGATAGGTAGCAGGTAGGCAGCCAGGCTGGCGGGCAGGTAGGTAGGTAGGTAGGTTGGTAGGTAGGTAGACAGGAAGGTAGGCAGATAGGTAGGTTGGTAGGTTGCTAGGTGGACGAACGCGAGCAAGCATATAACAGCGAGTAGATTCGAGACGATGCGAAGACGACGTAACATATATTATTCGACGAGTGTACACGCTCGAGTATCGTGGATTAGCTCCGCTTCCCCGTTTGTTCAATCGACGCGACAACGACGACGGTTTTCTCGTCGCAGGCCGCGTGGCCGCCAACAATACCGTAATGGCGCATACAAATTACGGAACGCGAGAGAGAGAGAGAGAGAGAGAGAGAGAGAAAGAGAGAGAGAGAGAGAGAGAGAGAGAGAGAGAGAGAGAGAGAGCCATTCGTTCGATCGAAAGCGGTTAATTCTCCGACTTCTGTCTCGATAGTCGCAACAGTTCGACTCGTGGAAATCTTGGAACCAGGTTTTCCTTCGACCACGGGCAGAGAGAGAGAGAGAGAGAGAGAGAGAGAGAGAGAAAGAAAGAGAGAAAGAGAAAGTATGTTAAAGATCCGAGCGAGCACAGAGAAGCGAGGAAAGAGAAGAGCGGAGAGAATAGCCGAGCGGAGATCTAATAGATATACTCGAACAGGTCTGTTACTCGATGTAAGCAACGTTAAACCTGTTCCTCGGCGCCCCACCCCCATCGCCAACACCGTCACCATCTCGCTCTCCTATCCCCACTCCGACCGGCTCTCGACCATTATCCTTTGTAATTCGCAGCTCGTTGCTCCCCTCGTTCCTAGTGCAGTCGTTCTCAATTTCTGACGAAATTTAATGGTCATCGCTATAAACTCCATTTTCTAGTTTCAACTACACAGTTCTTTCGTGGAGAAGCAAACCCGAGGGAGGGGGGAAATCGAGCACGATCCGAAGATCATCGTTGATCCCGTATAGCGCTTCGAATTGGGACAGAGAATCTCTTCGTTTCTCCGACGGGACACGCTTTAATTAAGGGTTCAACGTTAACGAGACGTTTCGTCGTGTAACGAACGTGCCGCTTCGCACGGAATTAGCCGAGCGAGATCCGCGCGACGATCCGAGCAGATGACAAACGGGAAAAAGTAAAAGGGAGAGAACACGTTCGCTTTGAAAAATGTCATGGCGTGCCGCGGCTCGAATCTCGGAGACTTTCCAGAGCGTTCGAAAGGTGGCGCTCGACGCCACGCGTTTACGCCGTGTGCAAGCCTCGAGAGAGAGAGAAAATGCGAGAGCGTCGAATGGTAACCTCTCTCGATATCGTGGCTACACAATTCGATTCGATTCGTAGCCGAGTTCGCGATTGCGAGAGGAGAGAGATAGAGAGAGAAAGAGAAGAGACGCGACCGTACGTGTTCAAAGAGAAGCGTCGTTTCCAATGAGCGACTTACCGTGCAGCCAAGTAGTACCACGGAGCATGCGATGCAACGAAATCCAGGTTATCGACTCTCTGGATGTGCACGTGCAACCCCACAGGTACGCTCGAAGCACAGAAACGTTGTAACGTTGTAACGGCGGATCACCGCATGCACCAGAAGCCCGTTTCAGTAATCGGTTTCACTGGCGCGGCCGTGAAGAAATATAATTGTTCGTTCGGAACGCGCGCGCACGATTATCGGACGGCGGCGTCGCGGCCGTTCGAACGCGTACCGTACCGTACCGTACCGTACCGTACTGTACCCGCGACGTGGACTGGATGTTTAAACGATGGCGTAACGCCTGCCACCGCGTGTAAACACGCGCGCGAGAGACGGAACAAGACACACACCACGAGCACCAGACCGAAAGACAGCGCGTGATCGAGTTTCGAATTGCTGCGCAACGTACACAACCGTTCCGTTCGGCTCGGCTCGGCACTATTCGAGTAGAGTCGAGTCGAGTCGACTCGTGGCGTAACCGGTGACAGCGTGGCAAAACGACGCGCGCTCCTCGCGGCGGCCGGCGCGGGAATGATTCAAGAACCTTTGGTTCGTGGCACGCGCCGCTGGTGGGGATATGCGAGTGTCGCGACAGGGGCTGAGGCTCGAGGGGAGTCGACGCGAGGCGAAACACGGAGAATCAAGGGACCCGAGCACAAGCCGAGTAGAACCGACAACCGAACGACTAACCGACCCCCTACCCCTACCATCCCCCAAACCAACGATACCACTGTCCAACAAATGGGTTTGCAACAATTAAGGAGCTACCTACAGCTTTTTTCCTTTTTTTTCAGTTCTACACGTTCCCCGTCGATCCCCCTAACCGTCGATCCCTCGATTGTTGATGAAAATATCCTCTCCCGTACCTACAGTCTTCGTACAATTTCATTGTACACTAATTCAATCAATTACGGTTCATTCGTAACTTCGTATTTTCAACGAACACATCGAATTACGACGTAATCTCGCAGAAATGCAAAATTATACGGTACACCGTTCCACCGATTTGCACGGTACTTTTTTTTACACGGTTCTCAAAATATCGGATTTTCAAAAATAGAATCTTTTCACGCGGTGACTGCCGCGCGAAGTTTGTACGTTTCACGCCGGATCAGAATTATTACTAGACTGCGGATCTTTATGCAAACTAAAAATTTTCTATGGCAATTATAAGAAACCGAAGGCAGATGCAATGTTGTCTTTTCCATTCGCAGCGATATAAGTTAATTTATCAACTGCGTAAAATTAAGCTTCAATTATCCTTAAGTTTGAAAATATTAGTCGCCCAACCTAACATTAAAGCTTCTTTTCTCATTTTTAATTTTTTTCAAAACTGTAAGCTAAGTATCTAATTTGATTTAAGGATGTTCTGGAGGTATATAAAAACGCAACAAAATTTTTGAAAATTTGACAAGATATAATTCTTACTAAACTAATGCAATTACCAAAGTTTGGGTTCGATTCACTGCACCGTTTAAGAATTATAGCAACTTAAAGTTTGTACATTTTAACACGTCTTATTTTTATAGAGAATTCATAAAATTCCACTTCAAACCCTATTTAAACCTTGAAAAAACGAAACTAGAAACTCCAGTTTTTTTTGGATTGTCTAAATAGTTACAGAGCAAAAAGTTATAAACTGTTACAAATCGTCAAATTTATCGTGTCATCTCAATAATAACCATGAATATTGCTTTCTGAAGTATTTTTAATTTATTTAAATAATTATTTTTAACTTTTTATTGCGTAATTATATATATTGAATATCACAAATTTATTATCTTGAAGTTCAAATCAGAGGGTACAATTATTTGCAAAAGTCACACAATTTTTTATAATATAAAGACAATTTGATTAAAAAATAAATATAACATGAAATTCACTAATTAAACGAAAGCTTTTTACATTAATCTATTTTTTTAATGCAAAATATACTCATGAATGGCTTTCAATGCCAATATATTGATGGATTTCTAATTTCCTCCAGAACATCCTTAATGTAGGTTGTGTATACTGTACTTTATCTTACTTAGTGCAGCAGAAATAGATCTCAGTTGAGATCTGAAATGCTTAAATAAAAAAAAATTGAGTCATGAGGAGAATTAAATCTTTAGACTAATTTTCTATGAATTTTGTATTTCACTGGATAGGTCTATTTATGTAAATTCGAAAATAAGCGATTTTTCATTCGAGGAACGTACGAGGATAGAAAAAATTCGTACGCGTGATCTTTCACCTGGTACAAAAAGAAGCTGGCTGCAAGTCATAAGTATGGTGATTTCGCAACAGATAACATTGCGTGTTTAATACGTTTCGTGCTGTAAAGAGGCAGCTCTATGAAACTATCTCCTTCGTTCTATAAACTTCTACTTCATTGTATTGTTAGGATATTATTACTTCTAAATAAGGTATCTCCTATAGTTATGGTTACAATAAAATGTACTCTTTAAAATCTCTTTAAAGAGTACTTACTGCTTCGTTTCTACCGTGGCACAACTGAGGCACCTTCAATATGTGAAATGTCCTTATTCGAACAGTTACAATGGTATAGGTTACATATTCAATTTTATGAAATTTATAACACGCTTGAAACAGTACTCGATTTTTAATTGCTTTTTGTTGTGCTCCTCGTAGATTTCCTGAACACGAACCTGAAAATCCTTCCCTTTCGACGTCCCCCGGACCCTGAGAAATCCTGGTTTGAAAAAGTTCAATCTACTTTAAGAATTCTTTATTCTTTAAACCTCTCTAACTCCGAGTGACTTTAAAGCCGCGTACGGATATTAATAATTTTCAATCTAAATTCATTTTTATCTTGTTCTACCGCCTCTTCTTCGTGGTTGAGGAGGTTATGTATCGTAACTGTTAAGTTTCCCTAGCGCGTCAGGAAGAATTGAATATTTTCCTCAAATATTCGTAAATTCGTAATTGGTATCTAAATATCTGTTCTGAATTGCATACATTTTTTTATACCCGTAACAAAAATTGGGGTTACAGTCTATATATACAGTATACAATAATGTCAAATAAGTTTCGGGGACCCGATCAGGAATGTCTACACGAAATATTTTCCAACTGGGTCAAAAAGTGCTTCTTCCGAGGATATATTTTTAAAAAATCACGGTCCGTTGATCTAAATACACGGCACGATAGAGCGGATCCCCTTCGTACGGAGACCATCGAGAAAGGCAGCAAAGCAGACTCGGTTTTCGATCGAGAAAATATAATAGTTTCGCAAGAGAGACAAGATATCGCCAGTGATACTCAATCGCAGTGATCGCCAGTGATCCTCAATCGAACGTCGTGCACGATCGAGAGCGAAGAAAATTTACAGGAAGTCCCTCGAGATCACGAGACACCGAAAAAGCGACGAGCATCGTCGTTCGTGCATCGAAAAGCTCGACAAATCGGTCGAGCGCAATGGCGTCCATGGTTTCGTGGCCCATATAACGACTCGTGACTCTCGGGAATCGTGTGCATCGTGCACCATGCATCGTTGGACGGGACGACGACGACGATGAAGAAGAAAGGGGAAGACCGGCTCCTAGGAGGGGAGCAACTGGATGGTATGGTACACCTAGCCAGGCTCCATGGGGCTATGGGCTATAGGGCGCGGAGGGTGAGGGGCAGTGATTCAAAGAGGCCGGTGGCGCAACCGACAGGGAAACAGAGAGCTCGATTCGCGACTCGACTCGATCCGCGAATCGTCCGACATATGCCGGGAAATACAACGAATCAGAAACACGTGTCGGTAACGATGGAATCATCGGAATAAAAAAATAAGACCATCCCCAAGGTCCTACGGTGGCTGACCCTCTTACCAAAACACACCCTCGTTTCCCCCACTTCTCGGCCAGATCCTGTCATTGAATGAACAAAGTCCTTACTTTAACACTTAACCTACCGAGCCTTAACAGTTAAAAGTAACTTATTTACACTTTGTGCTGCTACTATTGTAATACGTGCTCTGCTAAAGAGATATCTATACAATCATTTCTTATGAAATCATTTTTATTATTTCAATAACTGTAAAATACAAAATCTGAAAACGGTCATATTGACTGGAGGTGGTAGGTTTAGTGTTATCATGCTTGGTACAACCATTTGTTTTGCTCTGTATCTTCGTTGTTCATATGTTTTAGTATGCAAACGGCGTCGATAAAAATAAAGTTGCTGAGGGAGGGTTAAAACGATTAAAGAATTGGAATGTCTACTTGGCATCCCATCTCTTGCAATTGACGAGGAGAATCTTTATTTTCCATAAAGATCCGCAATGTATTTATTAGCCAACCGTTATTTTTTATGGTACTCATTTTATAGGTTAGATTGTTTACTTTAGATGAAAGGTACAACTAAAATAGACGAGGCCCGCGGAAGGATCAGCAGAGCAATTATTTTTGAGGGGTTCAGGGTTAAACTCGTGACGTCAGGCCATTTTCCGTCCCTAACTTTCGCATGCTTTGTCCTAAATAATAAACATGTCTACGACAACCGATAGTTGGGCGACCGGAACATTGTCCCATGCACCTTCATTCCGGACCGCGCGCAGGCCAAAGACCCTGTCGTAAAACCCTTTGAACATAGAGTGGCAATTTGCCATTCTGCTTCGATCCTTTTCGGTCATTTGGAAATTTTTTTGGTTCTGTTCTAGCAATGCAGTATTGTAGCACGGTGAGGGCTCAACCATAGATGGGTTTTCCTTAACCGTCAGGGGTGTTTGGGAACATTGTCCTTTTCTTCCACTGCTCTAGGGCATGATTCTTGTGTAAGTGGTTGTTATTACAACCGTAGGGTACCGTTATGATTTCCGAGTTCTGTGTTACTTCTTACCAAAGAGGTATTTACGTTGTCGTTTATTGTTTGACTGCTAAGCACCAAGTGATTATTCTGAATCTTCTAAGAGTCCCTTTTCAATTACAAGGTCAGCGAAACATAACAAAATAAAACCATTGTCTTTGTTTAAGACGGTTAAGATTATTGAAAACAGGATAAATAAACTTAGAATATAGTATTTAATAATAGCGACGCTTGATACTATTTAGAGATTCAAGGCCATAATATGGTAAGTCGTAGTATTTGCCTTAACGCCAGCTACAACATCCTGACATAAAAAGTGGCTATTAATGGTTAAAAAATCAAAGTGATCTTGTTCTTTTGCTAAAAAAAATTTTTTCTCGATACACTGAAGTTTGTAAATGTCTAAATACTGATTAAGGTCTGTTCAAAACATTTATCAGAAGTGGCAGTTAGTATTAATATTATAAGTGTCAAAATTATTGATTATTTGACTACTTTCTAGCCCTAGTTTCAGTTTTTCAAACGATTCGGAATATATTCAGTTCGGTAAAAAAATGTATTTATTAAAAAAATAATTATCTTCTTTGATTTCTCTCCCATTTTTCATACTTGTCGACCACCGTGCGTCGTGGTTCGTTCCCACGGAAAGACGTGTATGGAAATCTTGCGAATCGCGGTAGCGTCGAATGCGAAAACGGAGACGACGCGTAGGAAAAGAAAACTCGTCGCAACGAGCGAGCGGTCCGTTTCTACGGCGCGTTTAACGCAGTATTATTATCTATCGACGCTCGGATACTCGAATATTCTAAGAAAGTAGGCCACGGCAGCGGTGGCGGTGAAACAGCTAGGCTGGAGGGGAACAAGAGGCGCGCCGCACCGCACCGCACCGCACCGCACCGCACCGCACCTCACCTCACCTCACCTCACCTCACCTCTCCGCACCGCGCACCAGGATTACGTCGCAGTTTATAAAGAGTCATTACGTTCCCGTGAAAGGTAGCTTTAATTTCAGTGGCATTCCAATCGTATTAACGTATATTCTCGTACATTTGTGTTCGCGGTAAACGACAATTTACTCGGAACGTTTGCTGGAACGAGGTTGTTACGCGATCGAGAGACAACGGGATCGCCGCACCGTTGGCCCGGAGTAACAAAATCCTCCACAAAATTCATCTTCCTGTTAATTATACATTATCGAACGGAACTGAGGTTCTTCCCAGGATGTAGATGCGATTGTAAAACTATCCTTACCGAAGGACTTTTTTTCGGTTCTTCTTACTGTTTTTCCTTATGTTTTCTGATGAGGATAATTACCACATAACTGCGGATCTTACACATTTATTACAAAAATGTGTAGATCAAATGCAAGACCATAGAAACCTTGAAAGATTTTTAAAATACTCGTAATTACTATGTCTTGAAATGAATACAGTAAATTTTTGTTTAGCATAACATCTGCAGTCTACTCATAACAATTCAGAGACTCCACGACTTTCTTCTGTGAAATTGTTTCATATTTAATAAACGAGGTGCGTTGCATTTAATCAAGCAATCGAACAATGGTGGTAAGCAACGTGACAGATGGTGGCAGCGAATGTGTTAAAGAAACTAGAGTCATTTATTTACTGAAAGACACAAATGACTAATGTGACCGGTATTAGTCATTTGTTCGTTGGTGATTGTCAGTGAAGTGAGTAATTTGAGTCATACGGTCGGATATGTGTTGAGCAAATAATGTCTCATACTCTGGGAAGTAAATAGTAAAATAGATAGTGTTAACAAAACCGATTTTTATACGTCTAAATCTCTTTTAAACAAATCACGGACTCTTATGCTAATTTGTGTTGCGGTGTATAGTATTGATATACAAAGTTATCATGAGTAAGAGAGTGAGGTTTTCTTATCAATATTTTAATTAAAATATCTGTCGAACTAATTTTCAATAAAAAAACTCGGTGCATAAAAAAATCAAAGTTTCAAAGTTTTAATTCTCCTAAAGAAGTCGTGTACAGCACATCGCGTCTCCCTTGATAACACGTAAAATCTGTAGAAATACTTTTTTCGTACTTTATGTACACCCTGTATACAGAATCATCTACATTCTACGAGAAACGTATCGAGCATCGTTGCAAAAAGCCGCGTCCTCGAGCACGACCGAATTCATTGCACGAGAAAACGACAACAATCGATCAAGGAGGAAACAAGGAACAGGACTCACGGAGTCGATATGTATCTTGCGAATCGATATACATACATACCCGTATTCCTCCGCGGGACATTCGGCGACCCAAACGGTTTCGCGTTTCAATCGTTTTCATCGGCGATTGCGGCGGAACGAGCGCCGACCGCTCGTCCAGCCGTTTATGGTCCGTTTCTTCGAACGTTATCCGTTTACAAGCATATTTCACCTGCCGTAATCTAGGCATTCTAGACGATAATAACGCGGAACACCTGATTTCGAATGGCTCCCAAAAATGCAGGAATTTGTGCTTTTGTAGCGGAAGCTATGCGAGGGAACCGATACACAATTGTATACAGTTAGGAACAGAGTATTGCCACAGCTATTAAGCTAACTTTTAATTACGTGTGAACTGTAGACTGCACGCGGAATATTCATTAGGTAACATTATACTATTGAGATGTGAGTTATGTAATTAAAAGTTGGCTGTGCCAATATTTTCGCTTGCAGTTGAATGTATTCTAAGTAGATTGTGCATCTTTATGCAAAATGGAAATTCTCTGCACCGATTGCAAGAAACATTAGCCACGTAGAAATTTTACAAGAACATACTTTACAATATTGCTATACAATATTGCAATCTTGCTATTCCTCAAAAAAATATTGAAGTTTTAAAAAGAAATTGAAAATGGGTACCTGGTTATTGACACCATGGTTAATTTGCACCAGCTCGTTTTTCTCATAATTCCGCAAAATCCGTAGTCTAATTATAATATAAGAAGTAGGAATCGATAATGTAAAAAAAGAAAACAGTGCCCAATAGGGAGGAGCCAGGGAAGCTCGGTGGAAAGTTTGTTGGTTGTTCATCGAGATTTTACGATGTTCCATATAACATTTGCCCGCGGACACCGTGGGACGAGTTCTCATCGAATTTCATTGCAGGATTGCGGGAGACGTTCGGTACGTAAGTACACGATGCTCGTGGAAAGGTTAAACGCTTTCCGAGTCGAGCATAGTCGAGCAGAGTCGAGCAGAGTCGAGCGGAGTCGAATCGGATCGGATCGAGTCGAGCGCGTCCACGCCGCGCGATAAATAAGCCTCTTTAGAGTCGTTTCACTTTTGCGCCGTGAACGAGCCAAGATTACGGCGAACGAGCGTCCTTCGTCATCGCACGAGGAAAAGTTTCGAGCGAGAATCGACCCCCGGACGGCTAAAACGCGTGCTAACGGGACTGAATCGGAGCGTGGTACTCTCCAGAGAGAAAGATGGAGAATCGGAAGAGACACGGCGCGGCGCGGCGGTGGAGCCCCGTCCCCGAACGGGCCCGAATCCAACGGAACGGCTAGTCCGGACCTGACTGTTCGAAATGCTGCGCCGAGGAACAGATGGCTAACCCAGCTTGGACAGCTCCGACAACCCGGAGAATTCGCTCGTGAATATTCGGTTAAGTCGCGAGTAATTGCCGGTGCACGGTCGTAAACTTTTTCGGGAATTCCGGTCGATCCGAGGCTCGAAGACACGGTAGTCGATAGACGCGCATTCTTCTTCTATTTTTATCAGAAATCCTATATCAGATTTATTACTACATTATATATTACAAACTACTGCTACATACTATTGCAAAATAGTACAGATACAAAAGAAGGATCAATTGTGCAAAGGTATGGGAAAAAGATTGATCATAAGGCAAAGTTAAGTCGTTAACAGTAGGTCTGACTGGATATTATAGTTCAAGGCATTAATAATATTCTGGCAGAGTTGGGCACAATGTTTATCTACATAAAAATTTCGAATAATCAATAAAAGAGAAAAAAATTACCTTTATTCGTTAGATAAGTTCTCGTCGAATAAAGATACTTTTTTTTAATCTAACCTTCGAATAAAGATAAAGTATCTTTTATTCGAATCGTTATTTAAATAAATTTTTATCTAAATAATGCCCAACTCTGGATTCCGGTAGGTAAAGTGCGAATATTTTTTTTTTTTAATTTTCATAAATCTTAAATGCGTAAAAATCCGCAGATTGTCAACGAGAAAAAAATTCTGATGACTGAAGCAGTAAAATTATCCATAAGGCAGGGTTTTGAATCTAGCGTAAAGTGTTAATTTCGTAAGTCGTATTCGTCGATGAGGAATACGTTCTAGATGAAGTTATTCTGCGAGTTGCATGGAGGAGGAATAAAGTCGGCGCGAAAGAACGGAACGGCGATTGCTTATGACTCAACCGAATAGTTGTTCAGAGTGAAGGAACGATGGAGAAGGGGAAAGGAGGGGGGTGGGGAAGGGGAAGCAAGGTGGAGGAGTAGTCGAAGGGCAAGACAGCCGGACAAACGGGCAACTGCGACCGGATACCCGGTCCGGGACGGGTACTGGCGGCCGGGTACGGTTGCGGGTCCACGCTTGCCAACCGTCCCGTCAGCGTACCGGCCAGTTTGTCGGCCGGCCGTGAACGAGCCGCACGAGTTTTAGGTACGAGAGTTGCACGCAATGACGAATCCATGCAACGAAAACCAACCCACCCTAAAACGGATTCGCAGTGAGGAGCCGAGTCGATATCGCTCCACCTCTATGTCTCTCTTTCTCTCGCTCGCGTTCGTTTCAGACTCCATTAACGGAGCTTTTCAACATCTTGAACAAATGTTGATTTTACAAATTTCTTTGGACGAACGTTTGCACAGCTGATAATAGCCCGAGGCTTATCGGCGAAACAACAGTTTTCTCTTTTCCTCGCCGACGAAACGTCCCTTTATTTTCTCGTGTTTGCACTTTCGCGTTTCACTGGCTCGCGTCTCTCTCCTCTCCTCTCCTCTCCTCTCTCCTCTCCACCTTCGCCGTGTCCCCTCCCGTGTCCCTCGTCCACGTCCAGACGAATCGCGCAACTCGCTAAACCGTTTCGTCTTTATCTCGCGCTCGCGCTCGCGTCGGAGAGCGCGCGCGCGCGCGCGCGCCTCGTTTCTCATTATCGTCGACGGTCTCCTAAACCGGTTTTACTTATTACGCGAGCGTTCGCTTATCTCGCGCAGATCTCTTATTACCGGTGACGGTAAGCGAGCGTTTCTTTGTGTACTCGCAATCTCCCTCCCGTACTCTCCTCTTCCTCCTCGTTCCCCCGTGACCACCTCCTCGCGATCGTTCCTCGATCGTGAACGCTTTCCAAACATTTTAGGAAGATCGTTGCGAAGCCTCCCTTGCACTCTTCGCGAGAGCTTGGTTCGCCACATAATTAGACTGCGGATTTTCATTCGAAATAAGAATTTTCTACATTAATACCAAGGTACTGGTTTCATTCCAATATTTATTTTCACCCATTAATGATTTAAACATGTTCCTACCATGATGTATTGACGACTTCGCTATGTATTCCAGAAGTTAAACAAATTTTTCAAAACCTAGAACAGCAAAGAAATTAGTCGAACCAGTATGCAGATACCAATAAACGACCCAGTCTGCAGACGGTGCCGATAAAAATATACGGACGGAGGGTTAAAATCAACCTCGTACCATTGCCCAAGGGTTGAAGACAAATTTGCGGGGATGTAGTGGCCGATGATTTAAGACAGCTGTTGGAGGATCGACGACCGGTCCTTGTCGAGAGCTTGCGCGCGTGGGAAACCAATGGGGAACGGCAAGAGAGTCTCGTGACCGCGTGATCTCTTGACCGTAGGAAATTCTTCGGATAAACGAGCTTTTCGCGTTACAACCAAGAAGGGAGCAACAAGTGTGAATCTTGTCTACCCTACGGATCGGACCGTTCTTAGCTTTCCTCCCTGCTTTCCTATACTACCACCACCTACCACCAGCTCTGCCACTACCACCGCCTCTCGCCGCCCCTCTCCTCCCTCCTCGCGTTCACCTCGTCCTTCTTTCTCACCCTGTCCTTTTCCACCCCTCTTTCTCCACCGGTGAGTCGTGCGCGCGATACCAGAGCTAGATTGCATCGTTTTTCGACAACCCTGTGTCTTCAACGACTAATCGCTGGTCCACGGGATCAAAGGATTAGCCTAACGTCCTAATTGAATGCCGACGACACCAATCGTTGAAGTCGATAAGAACTCACTGTCGATTCCGAGAGAATTCTGGGAATGCGTTTCGCTTGGCTCTTCTTTATACAGGACACGTTTTCTTAGGAGCGCGGTGACGCTGAATGCGGTTTTCGATCACATGCGACACGTGCCGGTCGTCTTCCTTATTTCAATGCGTCCATTGTTACCATAAACGCATTTAGAAAAATGAAAGATCGTGTACGATCGCATGCGCAAGTTGGTCGATCGAAGTTTTGTTAATTTCATGCATCCACGCGATCATTCTATGTATTATGTCGGTGCATATGAAACGTTCAATTTGTTTTCTTGGTGAAAACGCTTCGTAACATTTGCATTTTAAAATCGGACATTTCACATATGCGACAACCTAATACTTATCCGAATGCCATCGAACCACATGGACGGAAACACAGTCGCAACAAACAGTACGACAGTCTTGCGATCTTTAATTCGGTCCGAGGCACACTGGTCCACTCGCCCGATCTAGCTGTTCATATTAATATTTTAGCACTATTTGAAAGTTTAAAGGTATAACAATTTAGGTCGTTGGATTCGTTTTGATATCAGCTGCAATATTATGAAGTCAAAAATACATATTGACTTTGAAAAATTCAACGTGACTTTAATTATTTATGCATTAAAAATTCCTTTTTTAATTTTTTGGATTGAAATTTGTAGACTGCTGAATGTTGAATAAGTTTTGTTTAAAACATTTTTTTCTCAGATTATCATAAGTGTCCGATAAATCAGGTTCAGGTTTTAAGTAAACACAATAATCAATCATTTTTGAAGTAATGGATTTTATAAACATAATTAAAAATATTTAATTTGAAACTGTCCAAAAATACATATTAATTATAAAAACCAAAAATATAATTTTTATAAACAAAAATAACAATTGACATTACATCACATTGACAAATCATTATTGTTAACATCTTTCAACATTAAAAGATTTGAATAAAACCGCCGCGCCAAAGGTTAGTTTATTGAGCATTGTTATTCCAATAAATTATAAATATTAAATCTTCTAGTACACAATATGCACTCTAAATATAGACTGAAGTGGGATAGGTTTCACGAAATAAACACTGTTCTAAGGCCCACTTTCTACTTTAAAACGCAATGTTTATTTTTAATAAAACTGTATTAAAGATTAATCTAAAGAAACATTCACGACCAGATATAATTACTCGGAGTCGTGTAGACACGACACGTCACGACGAAGTTCAGAAATGAAAGAGCGCCTACGACGCAATCGGAGCGCTATTTATTTCGTCCTCGTAAAGGGGGAGAGTGCCCCCAAGAAAAAGGACGGAAAATCATTTTTTGGGAAAAACCATCCAGATGTGCGAACCTTCGGCTGCAAGTCCCTCGGTACCGCGGGCCGGCTATCAGGTACGTACGTATACCTGAGATAGCCGGGTCCGTTATGAACCAAGGACAATTGCAGGCGGACCGGTAATGGCCCGGGCAAAACTTGGCTGCCAGATGTGTCGGAGGACCCGACCGCAGCCAGTTTGCCCAGGGCCTAGGTAAAAATCCTAATAAAAATTCCCGTCTAATGCTAGACGGGGTTTTACCCGGGACATTGTAGCGATCGTGTCGCTACAAGACAAATACTATTTATTGGAAACAAAAACAAATGGACACATAATATTAAATAGATTCTCCAGGGTATCGATAAGAAACGAGGTAATTTTTTCGGTGACAAATAGAATTCATAAAATGTTGATTTTTAATGCTTGTTCTAATCACAATTTCCAATAAATCTCATTAATTTCATCGTTTTTTAATGTCGTGGACATTTAAGAAGCAATATACATTCAATAAACATCGATTTGGGCAAGATGCTATTTTACCAAATGAACATATATGTAGATCGAACGCGTGGACCAGTGTGCGAGGCTTACATTTCTGATGCAATTTGCTGGTGTAAGACCTCCCTGCTTTCGAGCCAGACTCGTAATGCTATGTCCCACACGGGACGTATTTCCTCAATGCATTCGACTCGACTGCGTCGAAGTATTACATGAATAGACTGTAGATATCATGTGTTTACGATAAAAATTAAAATAGCGATTAAAAGAGTTCGAAAATACAGATGTATAATTTCCTTCTCGTTGAAATGGTTAAATTTGATTTCGCTCCAGACAATTTTTCTCTTGCATACAAATCCGCAGTCTATAAAACAACTATGTATTCCGTGCAAGCATACTTGTTTCGATCGATGATCTGTGAGAAACGCACGTGCGCAACGATTTTTCCGAGAAAGCGTCGCGTGTCGAGGGGTTTCCTGATTTTGGGAAACGCGGTCGATCGATCGGTGTTTTGCTAGTTTCCACGAGATCGAGAGGGAGAGAATTGATCGTACAAGCGATTCGTAGTCGTGTAAGAAATCGGACGCACGTTACCAAGCACCAGCAACAGCAACAGCAGCGCTCCGAACGCGATACCATACTCTAAAATGCTTATTCACCGATACGGAATGAATAATGCGCTGCTAGGCGAAATACGTCGAGACATAAATATTGTATCTAGAACGCTATATATTACCTGTATCGAATACATTATCTAGCTGGTTCTCTGTTCTCCGTTCAGCTAGTTCGTATCTGATTGAGATCGTTGCCATGGGAATGCGTGTACGCGATGCGATCCGATCCGATCCTGTCCGAAGTCGATCCGATCGAATGGGAGACGATGAGACCCCCCCCCTCTCTCTCTCTCTCTCTCTCTCTCTCTCTCTCTCTCTCTCTCAAACTTTCATTTTGATTTCGATGGAACCCTCTTGTGACAATAAAATTTTCCACGACTTACTTCATACTTCCAACGTCTATCGAATCGATTTATGAGCATTCAAGAAACTATACATCGATAGCAGTTTCGCTGTTTGGCAACGAGAACGTTAAGGGGGTCATCCCATGTGGCAGATACAAAAAATAGACAAATTTTTTTTGCACAAATTCAAAACTGTTTGGCTCATTACGATTAAAGTATTAATAAATAACCAGTGAAACATCAATCAGCTGGACATTAATTTATGCTGGAAAAAAAGTGCATTCGAATCAACATGCACTTCGGAGCATCGAGCCAAGACAATTTCTCAACACATAGCAGACTAATGGTGAGTTTAAATTTTCTTTGTGTAAATCGTACTTGAATCTTTAAACGCGTTTTTCTCAAAACTGTATTTTTCATATTGGCGACCATGATGTCTCAAAAACTACTGAACGGATTTCGCTCAAATTTTTATGGTATAGTCAGCACATCTGTATAGTTCTCGCCCCTACCAAAATATTTCTGATATCTGCTATAGTTTCCTTTTTAAGCTGAAAACGACGAAACAAAATGACGAAACTTGGAACTTAACGTTTAAAACCGTGCCAAAAATTCAATTTTCGATATTTTTATATTGTTTTGGTACCAGCGACAAGCCGCAGGTCTACAAATTAAAATGCCGTTTGATTTTTTGATATCAGATGATCGAAATCTCCGGAATCATGGTCGCCATCAACCTACTTTTTTTTTACACATGAGTGTCTTCCGAACGGTGTAAAGTCGATCCAACTCGTTATTTTGGTTTGAAAAAATTCTGAGAGACTGTTAAAATGTCGATACATGCGTGGTAAACATTTCAAGATTGTATGTTTTAAGGGTCCTTAAAAAAAAAACTCCCAAAAAAAGCAAGGAAAAGTAGCTGTCACAAACCCATTTGCATCATAAGGAAGAATGAAATGTCCTTAACAACAATTTCTGCTTCACTAGGAAAATTTCATAAGCTAAAGAAAATCTTCGCATTTCGGTAATTTGCAGGTCGTCATTGTACGCGTGCGCTTTTAATCCTCTGCGATTCAACGTATTGCCATTGTATTGTTGCAGACCTTGACGAAATAAAAAATCTTCTTGAAAAAATGCGTCGAAACAGGTATACATAAAACCGCGGTAGACATAGCGTTAAAAACGATCTGTAAGTAGGATAAAGAAATTTTGCTGTACTGCAATTGTCGTAAGCAAGTTTATCGCCACTTGGACAACGTCAGCGACCTGTTACCGCGTCCGGTCTCGTTTGCACGTGCGCGCATTTTTCGCCGGTGTTTCGTCGATTTTGGAATTTCGGGATCCAATTACACTTGAACGTTAGAACGATTGCACGGTAAATTGGCCGATTCTCCGGCGTTTCATTAAAATTATACGCGCTACTTTATCGAGATCTCGAGCAATTTTAGTAACAGGAGCACGGACAAGAAAGTGTGTTTCGTAACTTTCGACGGGAACAGTTTCGTAATTTTCAGTAATTTTAAAATGAAGTCTCCGAAGTGGGCCATTTTGACCGGTTTGGTAGTTCTAGCGTTTAAGTGTACATACGAGAAATGTAAAGATGTGGGGATTTAGACGACGATTTCGAAGGTATTAAATCAAGTTTAACCTCGTTAAACCTTGTGCGTTCCTCGGGGTGAAAAATCTCACCCACTTTCTATTTCCAGATATTGCAAAATGTTCGATTTCTTTCTATTTATATCGTGGGATCCGATTTCCTCGAAATGCGAAGTTGTAAAACTAATCCGATTTGTTGATCTGATCCTTTGGCAGCGGAGACCGGGTCTATTTTGATCCAGTGTGTCAAAATGACTCAAATTTTGCCGATTTAATCTCTTAATAATTTGAATAAATTGTAAAGCATATTATGATATTCTCAAACTCTTTTAACGATCGTTATATGTTCGTCATAAGTGCATAAAATCCGCAGTCTACATATTAGTCTTCCGTTACGTGCACAATTAAGTCACTTGTTCGCTATAGGAATTTAGTGCTCGGTTCTGACGTAGGCAATATGTCGACATTCGTCCTCAAAGGATTAATTACTGTTTCGAACCTCTCGCATTTCGCGAGTCGTAAGCACATTTGATAGATTCGATCTGGTAACGCAAATATTAATGTTCAATTTTGGACAAGTAATTCCATCGCCCAGATGTATGTGGCTAACACAGCGATCAACGCATTCATCCACGGATAGCGGGAGTCGGGTCTGTTTTGACCCAGAGTTAGACACAAACTCCATATAAATTCTAATTTACTAATAGTCGAGGTTCAAATCGTTAGATTATTTATACTTATTATCTGTTTAGACACGGGGACCGGGTAGGCTTAAAGATCCCGTGCACACCTGCGTATGAAAGCAACTGCAAGAAATGTCTGTTATAATTATTTCACGCAAGCGTCGCAGACCGGATTACTGAAACTTACCCAAACCAGTATAGTCACTTTTAATCGAGTTATAACAGACATTTCTTGCAGTCTCGCGTATGCAGTTATGCACGGGACCTTTAAGCTCGCTCTATCCTTGTTTCCGAAGTGGCCGGCGACTAACGCTAACGCACGCCATTTCTCGGACGCACAAGTGCAGGCAGAATTGGCAAAGGAAAAAGTTGTTCAAAATATCGATTTCCGCAACATATCCAAAAATCATTGATGAGAAGGGAGCAGGTTTCTGCAGGTTCGCCCGAAGCTGTCCATTCGACTCGCAGCCTCACGATAACGCACTGGTTCTGTTGCGGATGCAATTTTTAACGGCGTCCACGTTACCCGTTCCTTTTGTCGATCGATCTCTCGAACAGGGAGACAGAGAGAGAAAGGGAGGGCGCGAACGAGAGAGGGAAGAGAGAACGATAGAGAGAGAGAGAGAGAGAGAGAGAGAGAGAGGGGGGGGAGAGAGAGAGAGGAGGGAGAGAGAGAGAGAGAGAGAGAGAGAGA